>OZ023292.1:8655256-11308095 GCA_964007245.1 Hypomecis atomaria | reverse complement strand
GTATACTACGATAATTGTTTTTAATACATATGTAGGGCGATGAGCCATGGTGGTCTACAGGTAGTGACACCCGCCTTACATTCGTGAGGTCGTGGGTTCAAATCCCGGTCCCGTACCAATGAGTTCTTTAGAATTTATGTACGGAATTTCACACCACTGGCTTTTCGGTGAAGGAAAACATCGTGAGGCAACCTGCATACGTCCGTAGAAGAAATTCGATAGCGTATGTGAATCCACCAACCCGCACTGGGCCAGCGTGGTGGATATGGCCTAATCACCCTTCGTGGGTAGGCCTACGTCCTGCAGTGGACTATTAAAAAAGGCTGGTACAGGGCGATACAATTATAATAGTGCTGTGAACTAATTAAATAAGCTACCCATCATTACAATGCAACTCGCGTCAATCGCATGAATGCAGAGATGACGGTGAATCGACGCGATCAGCTCTCGCATAATTACGCGACGTCATAGTGTTAGATAGTCCAGCACAATAGAGGTGAGCAACCTTCGAGAGCAGCGCATTGTCGCACATACGTGGGAATATTAACCATTGCGTTCTGTGAACCTAGGCTTAGGTGCTTGAGAGCAAAGAAAGGTAGGAAATGTGGACAGAACGAGAACCTATAGAAAGGATTCAATGCTTGTTGGACAAATTCAAATAAAATTTACTCATGAAAAAGTACATCAAGCTTTTGGTGGCTCTAGCTAGAGGCTCTTGTTTTCATCATTAATATACTTTTAACGATCCGGTTTTTTGGTATTTGCATCATTATGACTATGAAAAAATTAAGAAAAGTTACTTAATGACAATAAGTTTTGATGTTTAAAAATAATGTAAGTCGCACCCTGCGAGATGACGCAGGTATTTGAGTTATTTTTTTGTGGTGCACTAAACAATGTCTGCACTAATTTCTTCGAATATCGTCACGGCACATCTGAGAAGTCCGGCAAATCTTTAAAAGAGTTTTATTCGCGCCCTCTCAACATAGGAATCTACGTATCATTGCAGCATTTATAAGCACAGTTTACACTAGTCCAGTCTCAACACACCGCCTCTAAAGAAGTTTAGCTGCATTTACTGCCGTAATTAGCTAACAAACAGGCTCTGTTACTCGGGTAGGACGTGCAGCTGTACTTTTTGCTCCATTAACTTTTTTCTGACACGAATCAAGTGTCGTGATAATAAAACAGGTAAAAAACTGAACGAGACTATACGAGATCATTTACAATTTGCACTCGCCTTGGATCTGTTCGTTAGTACGAGTATTTAGACAGGTTTACTCTACATTAAATGTTTTTTTTTTTGTTTGTATTTATAAGTGTAATAAACCAGACCACACATGATAAAATGGAGCTATGCTACGATCGTAGTTCAATAACATCGTTTGTACTAACCATTCAATAGTTAATTGATACCCAAGATATATTGTCAATAGGTATTGAAGAGTCTGAGGTCTAGTGCATGAAACGCGACAAACGAGCAGACAACATTAAAATACATGATTTGATTTGTGAATCAACTATGTAAATGCAAAGAAATCTACGTTATGATGTGAAATGATAATCGAAAGTTTACGATAGAAAGTTGTACTGATTAAAGAATTATGTAAAAAGTATATTTATCTGATACCAGAGTGTTTCTATAGATAACAAACATATTCTAGGATAACATTGTACTTATTGTTATAACCAGTTTTTATTACGAGGCTAGCCCTGAAATCACAAAAGAAATCAGCTGCTCCATACAATTTGCTTGGATTTTGAAGTTACTCCATAGTCAAAGTTGGTCATAAAGATGAGTACAATGGTATTCTAAAATATGTCCGTCATCAAAAAAACAACCGATATGTAAATTCAACCACATTAATCTAGCTGAGAAACAAACCAAGGAACTATTGCTACTATCAATTAGGCCAAGAGAATCGTAACATCCTCTTTAAACCGTTGAAAATCACTTTAAAGAAGCTTTCACACGAACACACGTGCTTTCTACCATAAACTTGAACATTTGCACACGTTCATAACTCACAAACGGAAAATATAAAAGACAATGTAGCAATTTGCTCGCATAAAGTAGTATTTCGCTTTTTAGTATGACTGTTGTTATATAAATGTGTACACTCTACCAATTTCCTGTTGCTTACAGATAATAATCGGAAGTATTGGGAGACGATAAAACAGTAGGTACCTACCTCATATTTAGCTTCCTTGTGAATGCTCTTTGTAAATTGATTTGCATAATTCTTAGTAATTTTTACATTTAAGTCTTGGTATGGCACCGAGATGAGTTTGTTAACGATATTCCGATCCGCGGGGTAAATTTGGAAATTGTGTTGTTTCGTTTGCTTATTTTCATACAAAAACAGATAATTGACAATTGTCAATTCTTGCGACGTGTCAGAACAAGATAGAGTTATGGTGAACTATATATCTGTTACTTTTTCACACTTCGACAAAATAATTTTTGTAGGTAGTCGTATGTTAAGGCAGATGCATGGATGTAGCATAAACTAAAAAATCCTTGGGAAGATGGCACAGTCAGAGAGAGAGAAAGAGGCATATACCCATATATGAAGAGTGTAGACAAGGCTGTAGATGATGATGTTAATTAATGCTACGATACCAGCTTCGGGACAATAGACCATCTTTCACAGACGTTGCGCGTTGAAGAAATAAAGATAGAAGTTTTGAATGTTGTGATTTGAGCTATAAACTATACGCATTGTTTAAATAATTGGAGACGTGTTACTACGAAAACAAATGTATGGGAATAGTTTTATGCCGAACAAAAATATGTTAATTTGTGAAATTAAGTTACCTACCTATACAATTAAACAGTGACAGCTATGTAAACACAAAAAAGTTTTTAATTAGTATGTCAGAAAATAAAGAATTTTAGTAGGTAGTATATAAAAGTGTAATGCATCTCAGGGCATACAAAATTTACAGTTTTGCTAAATATTATAGTAAAGCAAAACATAGAGCAAACATTATTTTCTAAATTTTGTTCTGTATATTTTTCACGATATATGGCAATTTGTGGAAACTAAATCCGTGGCAGATATTTTTAGAATTACAACATACAATACTACTATGTATTCGTATTTTAAACCTTCTATGAAATAAAATTAATCGTTTATTATACAAAATAGGCAAAATCTCAGACATGTATTTCTAAGTCTTTTATATGACAATATTTCTATTGTATCGAAACTGCAAAGTTATCACATATTATTGTGTCCGACGGTCGAGGCTCCACACACGACTCCCATAACTAATAGTAACCACATGGTCCCATAGCAGAGAACTAGCTCTTTGAATATAAATGTTCCCCTAGCATGCAAACTCAACTTAAACTAAACTTACAAAATATCTAACTCGTACTTAAACCACGCGAGTTTCTCTTGCAGCATATCTCGTTATCAATGTTGGAAACATCGTCTTATTGATCAAAACGGTTCTATTTATAGTTTGCTTTATTACTAGTACTTAAACACGTCGTAAATTTTAACTGCTTTAGCCGAATTTTGGATGTTTTATTGCTAAAGCCGCTAGCACATTCTCTTTACGGATATCCAATTTGATGGAATGAAGCAAAATAAACAGTATTTATTTGAAGTTGAACAAAATAACGTAATTAATTATTAACTTCGACGGGACTAACCTGGAAGTATCCTTACACTCCGGAGCCACTGCATGAGTTTAGATTGTTGTTTTTTATCTGAAAGATAAATTATTCCATATAGTTAAACGCTACAGGTTAATTAGCCATAGCTATTTGATTATTTTACCCAAAATTCGGTTTATAAATTTTGAGGTATTTATCTTACCAAAATTGTAAAGAAAACTCAATATAGAGCTTTTTTTTTGGAAAGAGTTCTAAGCATTTAATTAGATACTTTAACAACAAATAACTCTTTATTATACACACAAAATAAAAATAACAATAATACAACAGTGAAATTCTTAAGCAAGTGCAACACTAGGCAGCCTTATCGCTGGAAGTGATCTCTTCCAGGCCACCCATACAATACTTGAACACAAACATTAGCACACTAAACGTAAACAGTGTTCAGACTACAATTTGCAGCTTACTTAACGGGAAACTGAACGTAATTGTACTTCCTTTGGGACAGTTATGTTATGATGGCTGCACGTAGACAAAGAGAAATTCTCACTTTATTCATTGCTTATTAATGGGCTTGTTGTGATACGTGTGTGAACTCTATTAATGGTATTCATATCCAGATAAAACAATGTAGAGCAGACATTTCGTAAAGAAGTACTCTTGTGAGTTCATAGCGCGTGAGTACTAAACTAGTAGATTTAGTGAATATTTTCAGTAAACTACGAGATACTACTTACAAGTCTTATGCAAATAGGCATATCGTAAATATTTCACTATTCATGCATCCTACATCCCGTATTTATGCCACTGTGTTTGGCAAGTTACCTTTTGCTTTTGTAGGGAAAATTGTTTTATCAATTACGAAGCGTTCTACTGCGTAAATCAATAATTCGATTTGTGCAATTTAATAATATGTTAATATGTGACAGAATAAGCCTAAATAATTACCACCATTTCAAATGCGTATTAAATCTTTGTAATGTGTTCGGTACTTGCTTTGCAACCAAATTGATTTCACAAAATACCTAACCTACTTAGATTGATTGCATTCTGTACAGCCATTCATCATGACCAATTTCATTCCTAACATTCAAGCTGAATTCTGAGGGTTGTAAAACATTTGAGAACCGATATTGAATACAAATCGTATATTACGGACCCAACACAGATTTACTCGAACATGTTGCATTCGCAAGGTATTCGTGGAACTATAAGCGAGCTTCCGAACTGTTTATGAATACAAATTATTCAGTCGATACCTCGAAATAAAGCGTTTGACTCTGGCTGGCCGATGTTTGACTTCAGGATTTGAATCATAAATTTCTGATGTGATGTAATGACCTCAATTCTGAAGTACAACGAACAAAGTTTAGTCACAACATATAAAGTTATCGTTGTCTTTTACTATAGCGAATAAACGACCTGAGAAATGTTAATGGGAATCAATGTGTTAGCATATTATTTTTTAAAAGTAATTTACTATAGTATGGAATAAAAATTGTCTACACCAAGATAAATTAAAAGCTACAAACGTATAAATCAATAAAAGTTTGCTCCAATATCTGATGAAGGTTTCATTAGTCCCAGACCCATTTACTTGTCTGTTAAATGGATGAACGAAATAAATCGAATTCCATTCAAGTGTAGACAGCAATCAGGGTGAAAAAAAATAATTCGTTTTAACATCTTGAATGTGATTGTCAAGGACTTGTGATTACGATTCAGTAGTGTTTTTGTTCTATGCCGGTACGCTCGTGGGAATACTTGCCAACAATGGAGACGTGCGAGCGTGGTCCTGCCGCCGCGCCGGCCGCAGGACTAATCAAAGAAAACCCGCGTCTTCGATAAATTGCTTTGCTTTTTCTTTCTATTACAGTGATTAGCTCTGTTGTACGTGCCAGTAGCTTCGACACTTATTGAATTGTCCGAAGCCACTGAGTTAGAGTAAGAGGAATGTAACAGTGTCAACTTTTTTGTCTCGTGATATATAATCTGAAGCTTTTCAAACGTAGGTATCTTCCAAGTCTACGTTTTTCATTCCAACCTAAGAAATATTGTGAGCCATCTGATGAAGATTTTTAATAAACAAGTGTTACATTAAATTATTTTAGTATGTTTTATAACACTTTTTGCAGTATGTTGTAGCATTTTCCGCGGTTTGCTGCAGTCTCGTCTGGTGCCATAAACTCATAATTCCAAAGACCCAGCCATATTAGAAGTTTTATATCTAAAATAATCTAGATCTACCTATATTCCGATCGCGACAACTTTCTCAGCGAACGAAGCAACGAAGCTCACTGATAGGTGGACGTTGGTCAGATGTTTAGCAAAATATTAGCAAATCGAATTACACGTCCGCCCTTCGGCATCTTACAATAACTTTCACAGCCCATAACAGAGACTGGTTCACCTTGTCGTCCCGGGTAATTTCTCCTCCGGATCTCCAAGCGTTTTCTTTTCTTTGCAATTTATGTAGGCTACTAGTAATCAATGGTTTCTCCCTATTCGACTCGAATAAAATTGCATGCCTCAAAAGAGAGCAGACTTATAGATTGTTGTTTAAGGAGCCAGCCGCTGTGACTGAACCAGTCCAGTTAGTTTCAAGTTTCATAAATACTTACGAGATTGCATGAGGCAAACGTGTTTTACTTTATACTTTCAAATACTGTCTAATTGAAATAAACTGTATCGTAGTCAGTTAAATTGTTTGTTGAAGTCGATTCACTTTTCAACCAACTCTCAAAAATATTTTCTTAGTTTGTTGGATTTTTATGTGTTACCTCAATGAAAATTTAAAAAAGATTTCGCATTCTATCATTTTAGGTGCATTTTATTAATATTTTATTTGAATAAGATTATTTCAGATTGGTCTCGCTTTAATTGCAAATAGATTTTTAAAAATCCATTTAATTCAAGCCTGTAAAATGTTAGTAGATACCTATAATTATTGCCTATACATCTGTATGTATGAGTTTTCAAATTTGGAAAATACCACATGCACCTTCTGGTTAAAATACATATTTCCCAATAAATCGCACGGTGATAAGACAAACGCCGGTCGGCGTTTGTCTTATCGTACAAAAAAAATGTCGGATTGTAGTTCATCACATAACTCCTTTTACTAACCGTATGGGTCTCAATAAATAACGTTTCCGTGTTTGATAAGAGTACCCTGCTGCCACGAGCGGTACAAAGTTAAAGTTGATAGGAAATCTTGAGAAGCCCGGACAAGTCTATGGCCCAGCGGGAAAGGGCAGTTCCATTTCCTAGTTGTTAAATTACAATACATGTTTCGTAATAAAATTGATAGGCCATAAATTTAACAGCAACTGCCAATTATTCAAACTAATAAACATTTCTCCTTGCTATTGTTGCGTTAGTGTGTACCGCGGTAACGACCTCTCCATTACAAACTGCATTCGAGATGTTGCTATTAGTCATTCGTTGCGTATAAATCACTGGTTGACAGTTGTCAGCGTTTTCAAAGCTACCGCGAGACAATTCGTTACCTATTTCACGTGAGTACAGCAGTGCAGACAACGCGGATGTACCAGCACAGATGCTTGGGATTTATCGCGCGTTCGGTGGCAATAAATAACTTGGTTGGGTGGAGAGGAGCGGAAAGGTCACGGTGTACGGAACGGGCGAGCGGCCGCTACAGCCGCACTCTCAAGGCCGATGCACAACTTAGATATCTCAAGAGTCGTGTCGGGTGCGACCCCACCTGTGTACCTGTCATTTCTGGTGCGGAAAATGCGCTGTACATTTTTAGCGGTCCTAATAGCTCTAGTTAGCACTGTTAGTTAGTCCTACTCGTTATATTTAGTACGAATCAAAATATGTATTATGTTTTTTTTTGAAAATGAAAATACGTAGTGCATTGTCAAACCATATCAATAATAAGTTGTGACGAAACGAGTATGACATTTTGTACAACAAAACAGGTCCATATCTCGTACAACATTGTTATGACCATTTGATATGTATTCAACTATCAATTTACGAGTATTTCGCTAGGGAATCTTTAGTGGTAGACTAAAAACCATCCATTCAATGGCATTGTAACTGATAATAAAAAATAATTAGATTTAATCATTGATCTCGATACCTGCTCTATACTCTACTTAATAACATACCAGTTAGTCATCGGAGAAGCTCACAAAAACTGACTGCAGAAAAACTAAATTACACTTGCGCTCTCGTACAATAATACTGTCTACTCCCACCTGTTATAAAGATACCTTCAACAAAATATCTGATAAACAATACACATAACTTTATAGGCAGTTAAATTAGACTCTATCCTAGCACTAAAGGTCGGACATTCGATCGATTTGGTGTAACATTTCGAGCTTGAATTACAATTTTTATAAGGCCGAGGTTTGGTAGACATGCTATCCACATTCTACAATTGAAACATTTTTACTATTTAAACTTATATTAAAATGCATAAAAATAAATTATACCTATGTGGTAGGTAAAAATCTAGACTACAGTTTTTTTTTTTTGGTTATTGTTGTACCTACTATTTTTGTAATTTTAAATATCTTTCGAACTTTGATTATTTAGTGTCTTTCAGACTAAGCCTGACGTTGATGAGCCTCAGTGATTTCATTGCTAAGACCAACAATAAGTTAACATTGTTTAACTTTGTGGTATGGGCGATGCTAAAAGATAAATTATTGTCATTAATGATACAATAATCACATAATTGTCATTTATCACCTTTATTTAGGAACCAACCCTAAAATTCTGAAAAAAATCAGCTTTCCCATGAATTTTGTCGAAAGTCAACGAACTTATTATGAGCATATTATGAAACAGTTGATTTTTTAGAGACTTTGGGATTCGTGCTTGTAGTATCGCGTGTGTGTTGATCATAATGCCATCATTAAATATCAATATCAACTTTTACTACAAAAACTCATATTCTGATAGTTTAAGATATACTATTAGGTATGTTTATATTTATACCCTATATTTAATTGAAGCTAATAAATTTAGATTCCGTCTATAAAGTAACTCAGTAAAACAAATTTAGTTTAGCTACGCCTCCTACGTATCGTGATTTCTAATCTAAAGCGGCAGATGTGTCGAGAAAGCCTCGGTTCTGCTGATAGGTAAGGTTGTGACAAGGTTGTCTTTTTCAATCTGCCTTCCGCATTCCGTATGCGTTAAATTTCTCATCGCATTTTGTGAAACACTGAGATGTAAAAACCTCAAACGCAAAAAAAAAATAAAAAATTTAAAAGGAATAATAAATTGTTTTTTTTTCCAAATCAGATCAAAAAATCTATAATACAGTTTTTATATAGCTAACTGTGTGTAATAAAATATTATTGTCACGATAATTATGGCAAAATGCAAGGAATTACTTAGCCTCATGTGAGCCATAGAATGTACAGCCATAGCAGAACATTGCCTTTTCCCATCAACTTGGCATTTTTATTTCCCAGTAGATTTTCAATGGGACTGATTGTACAAGATTTGTATTTAGCAGAATCTTGCACTTTTAATATCAGGTGTTCTAGCTCATCAAATGGTATAATTACCATTACCATAGGTGAGGGATAACCAAAGTAAGTTATACATTTTGCAGCAGTTCCCGTAGATAATTACTACAACGAAATACAATATGACTATTTAGCTCCTATACTACACATAAAAACAGACGGTCTAGACTTTTGATTGTCACTCGACTTAAGACATAAATCCAAATATCCAAGTCAAGTAGAAAAATGTTAAAACGTACATATCTATACGGAGATAAATATAAATGTGAATAATACATAACTATTGAGTTCATATGATTCTGAGAAAGATTCAATAAGACAATAAGCTAATAGTCCTTGTAAAACGAACGGTGACACTAGAACACTCCTCACATACTTCGCGGTTATAATAAAATTCAAGCCAGTTTTCCTATCGAGACTCCAGCTTTATTGCTAAGTTAATATAATTGCAATCGATAATATTGGCAATAAAGTTACTGTGGTTTATCAAAGCTAACTGTGTGAATATCGTCGTTACCAATGATTTTACCCAAGCTTTCACAACACTAAGTCTATAACTTCGCTGTGCGTATTTAAGATACCTCTTAATTAATTATGTCAGAAAAATTCAACTAATATATTTTATTATGCATATTTGTTTACTTAATCTATAAAATATATATTTGTTGACAATTTAGATACTATAAAAGGTCATGCTACAATTTTATTCACTAATCAAAAATTAGTCCAATGTAAAACTAGAGTTCTCATTTATGAACAACAATAAATATTCATTTTCAAATAATTTAATTTAATACATTGTAGTTAATTTAGCTAAAATACTGTCTATTAATAAGGTGATAAATGTCAGATGATATTATCTCGCGATTTTGTGCAGAGATTATCGAGAAACCGTCCAATTATATTCCAGGTTTTGTTATAAACCCCGCGTTTACTTTGAAATATGATGGAAGCTTAGATTCTAATCTCATTTTGGCATCACTTTGATTTATAATAATGAGCACCTTTAACTTGACTATTTAATTTTATGATAAATTATCGTAAACTCCAGTTTATGCTATTTTAAGTTGTAACTTATTTGCATTATTAAGCATGGGCTTATCAGCGTTAAAAAAGGTGTATTTTACAAAATACAGCTCGTAAAGGTATTATTATTAAAATATACAATTAGCTAATCAGTAGCGGTTAAAAATTTACTTTAATCTATTTCAAATATGATAAAATCTTCGCCAATGAATGCACGACTTCCTCTAGCTAGACCATTCAATGATAGCCGCGCTTGTTTTATGCAAATCATAGTGTTTACATTCATAAATAAATTGCTCTACGTCTTCTAGTATCGTAACTAATTGTGACTGTCTCTGATGGCGTTATTTATTTAATTTTAGCTTTTCGCTTACAAGATAGGAACTGTTTGACACATAGCTTTCATCCGCTCGTAACTTCGAGCAAATATATATAGAGTTACAATCGTGCAAAAAAAAGTGTCCGAGGCAAAATTCTGCCCAAGCTACGTAGCAGGCTTTTAAGATAGTCGTAAGGCGATTGCAAGCCGACTACAACGCCGCGCGATGCTAAAGTGCTCAGTTACAAGCACTAATTAGGTGAAATAACGTCGAGATTCGGAAAAAGGGGTCATTGTGAATTATTTAATATAAATATCTAAGTCGGTTTTGATGACGGCACTCCGATATTTTTTTACTAGTTCACTTTGGGACTGTGGCTCTATAGATATTTGCTCGAAGGCTTGTAATACTTATCTCATTAATCTGTTACTTAGTTATTCCTTCCATTCCATGTTGCGTCAATACTTTGATAAGAGTGGATATTATCTTAGTATATTTTTTATGGTCCTTGTCCGGTAATAGATTTAAAAATTTAAAGAAATGCAAAGTTTGGTTTGACTTTAAAATGATAAGTAATATTGTCGAAATTTAAACATAAACCTGGCTACTTGATAGGGGTATTTTTCAACGACTTCATTTTGAAGATATATAAGTAGTACCTATATGTTTCTCCAACCATTAAAACCACATTAAGAGGATTCAAGTTAGACCTCGTTAAGTAAAAATTCATCAAATTTTTGTTTTGGGTGATTAAAGAAATCTCTACCTATTGAGCTCTCGTTCTGATATATGTAAGAAAAAAATATCGTTGAGATGAATAGGTGTGCTAAGAAAACGCAGTGACGTATTTACAGAAAGGCTTTTTTTCAATTATGTGCCCTTGATAAAATTAATATTGAAAATTAGTTTGATTTATTTACCATTTTTGTGGTTGCTTTGTTTTGTTGACATTTATTCCTTAAAAAATCATAATAGTTTTTTTTTTAAATTTATAATGTGCCTACAATGCAATTGTGTAATTCAATACAAGCTGTAAAATTATAATAGTACTGATAGGCTGCAGAAGTGGATTTTCATGTTTTACTTAGTGGATTATTACTTATTCTATATGACTTTATTGCAACAAGATAATAATAATATGATTACGATTAGACTACAGGCTCCTTCCCTTCTCATAAAATTAGATATGCATATTGTTCACTTCATAATGCAATATGTTTTTTTTATGTTTTGTTTGCAATATGGTTAGTTTAACAATGTCTCTAATATATGTACATAATATGTAGAAGAAAGTATACACAGATAAACAGACTTGTGTGAAACTTAATAAAATCTGTATTTATTATTTCTTTGGGCTAGCTTTTAATCAAAAAGCTCAAAATTAAATATTAGAATTGGTGTATTGGTGTAATTACGATGTCACAGCTAACCTGCGTTGGGGGGCTTAGATGAGTACATATGGGCAATTTTTTTTCCTCAAAAAGAAAGGAAATTTGCTGTCACGATATTTATCAGCCGATTACAATAGGTATTATTTGGTAAGACTATTTAATATCTAATTCAACACAACTTGTTTGTGAAAACTTTATGGAACAAGAAACGTTTTTTTTATTTCTTATATGTTTGCGTTTGACTACACACTGCCTGATGTTAAGCAGATATGCGGTCTAGGATGTAACACGCTTACTTAGTTTTATTTATTATTTATTTGCGAGTATGAATCAAATCGGCCGAGAGCGAATTGAGATGAAGATTCGGTTAAACAGATGCGAGGTAAACTGTTCGGAGAACTACTAGTGTATACTATTTTATTAGATACTTTTGCTTTTTGTTTCATTATTAGAAACATGTAGTGTATGACTTTAAGATATATGTGTTATTTTTTTATATCTATTGAGCTCATGCTTTAATTTCTCGTTACTCGACATATTCACTTAACTCATGATGTAAAGTCAATCACTTACAATCTAGATCTAGAACATTTAAACACTTATGCTATTAGATAACATTTAGGCGGATTCAAAAACAAATCGTATTATAACAAGTTGCCTCCTGAGACAGGAGAGAGCTGGTTAATGTACCAATGCTTTCAGTTTGATTACGTGCGCTTATCAAGCAAAATAGAGACGCAATAGAGACTTCTAGATTAAATACGCTGAGACATACGGTTAGGTGTTCTTAAAAGGATAATATTTTTAAATGTAGGTATTTGTTAGATTTGTAGAGACATCAAGAGTTGTATTTTTTCTAGCGTGTTATGTAAACTTACTTCATGAAAATGAGAGTAGAACAAATTATACATTCTACCTTGACTGTGGTCATACTTTGAATTTTGCAGTTACGTGGTTTCCATTAGACAAAATTAAGGCCCTTTTGAGTTCGTCATCACTTCCAATCAGCACAAGACTATATTTTATGTGACCTAGCAATCTGCAATTTTCTAAAAGCAATACGTCAAGAACTTTTATTTCATTACTATCTATACATTTTTCCATCTGAAAGAAGGAAAAAACATTAGACAAGTCAACAAAATTAATTATTTAGGATTTTCTGTACAATACCGTTAAACTTCTTTGACTTTTCTAATTTGTAACAGTAACTCAAAATTATCGGACAAGGAGCAAATCTCAAGGCAAGATTGCTGAAGCCTAATAATAGAGCGCCGTGCGATATTCAACGCCAACTCTTCCCTGATTGAACTGCCGATCATCAGCTAATTACTGAAGGTACACCATTGCAGTTACCGTTTTCAATTGAAATTCCATGTTTGTGGGCCATATCGTTCATCGTGGAAACCATGACTGATAGAATAGATCGTATTGTAGATAGAATTACTGCCGTAGATTAGACGAACAATATAATTTTCAATTTTGTGTAAAAGGCGCAATTGCATACACAAAACATTAGAAACAGAGTAAGAGAATTTATCTTGGGAAAAAATACCCTAGAAAAATAAAATCTATGGGCTGGGTCAGCATAGCGCAAAGATATGTTGGGCATCGCCCTGCTACGAGGATATGCCCACCTAGCTACGTATTTAAAAGTAGATAAAATAATCGGCCAAGTACGAGTCGGACTCGCGCACGGAGGGTTCCGTACTGTATGGGAGCCCCCTTTAAATATTTATTTTAATTAAATTTTATTATTTTTTTATTGAAGTGAATATAAAACTAAATGTTCTGTGAAAATTTCAAGCATCTACATGTTACCGTTTTTTATATAAAGCGAAAAACGTCTAAAATTCAGGTTTGTTGTATGGGAGCCCCCCTTAAATATTTATTTAATTCTCTTTTTAGTGTTTGTTGTTATAGCGGCAAAAGAAATACATTATCTATGAAAATTTCAGCTGCCTAGCTATCATGGTTCATGAGATACAGCCCGGTAACAGACAGACAGACAGACAGACAGACGGACAGACGGACATCGAAGTCTTAGTAATAGGGTCTCATTTTCCCTTTGGGTACGGAACCCTAAAAAAAGGAAGAAAAATTGTGATTTCGCTAACAAATATCATCGCTAGGCACGTATGTAGGACACGTTCTACATGTCACTATAATAGTGACATTATTACTATTTCAGCCTCTATCGTATTCACTACTCGACCTAATCCTATCTATCTAGCATATTGCTAAGAACATTTTGAAGCATATACTGCCATAGTTTCTTATTATGGGAAATCCCTGGTTTACTCAAAAATCCGCTTAAAATCAAGCCAAATTCAAATACAAATATAAAGAGTTCCGCTACGCTCTGACTAAAACTTTAATGTAAACTTTAGATAAATAGGGTTTGTTCCAGATAAATAGTATAGTACCAACCTACAATACACTTTGCGAACATTTGTAGTACCTGTCAGCCTTGCGTCAGAGAGATTCATGGAAGGATTGACACCAGACCCTTTAGTGTTATTTGGTCAGTGTGTCATAGAGTCATTTGGTCTTTTTGATTACGGCACGCTAAATAGAACCAAAAACAAATGATTCTACAAAACAAGTTACCGTTTGTGATAGGAGAGAGTCGGCTACTATACGGCTTTTAGTTTAATGCGCTGCGTGTGCTTATCGCTCGCTCAAAAGTTAGTCGTGTCCAATTCATTGTCTAACGCCATAAAAATAATACGAATTACATCAGGCTGACCCAGTCGTATCACGTCTTTCATATTAGTTGTAGCAAGGTGATATGAACGATAATTATGAAGATCACGTTGAGGTACATATAAGCTCTCATAGATCATTTTTAGATATCTTCAGGAAGTCGCGAAAGTTGGAAATTACGGCAGGTATTGTAAACAGAAGAAATAAAGAAAAAGCGTATGAACAAATATTACTAAATGACTAGTCTATAGGTATAACTAATTCTGAATAAAACTTTAGTTTGAAAAGTCGTCAGTTGCCGAAATATTTCTGTACTAACTTAATTACTTGCCTTAATTATTTTTTTTTGCGCAGGATATCTATACCAATATTATAAAGAGGAAAGATTTGATTGTTTGTTGGTTTGCATTGAATAGGCTCCGAAATTACTGAACCGATTTGAAAAAATATTTTACTATTGGAAAGCTATCTTCTGATGACATAGGTTATATTTATTTTTTTTTAAATTAGGAATCGTTACTAAAACTCCCATACCTACATTATGTAGTAGTCGGTAGGTACCGACCTATACACATATAGGCACAATATTTATAAAATCTGTCTTCTTTAGCAAATCATAACCGGGCAAAGCCGGGGTGGGCAGCTCGTGATTAATAAAGGATTTGACGAATTACGAAAATGGCAAACTAAGCTTATGACACGTTTAGAAATTGACGAATCAAGTTAGGTATTAGACGACTGTCTAAAACATAGCAACCAAAGTAGATCTGGCAACACCTGTATTTAGAAGTTCTTAATGATACGATGATATTATTATATTTGTACTCTTCGCATGTTACAAAGAATACGATTTTGGAAAAAGAAATTAGCTTCCCTGAAATACCTATAAAACTACTTTTTCCACAAATGCAAATGCCACAAAATAGGAAGAACACAAGTTAAAAGAACAATATCTATAATAACACAAACCATTGGTACGGCAAACGTAACACTTCCAAAGAAAATGCCGTAAAATATATCAACACGGGATCGTAAATCTTGCCAAAATCCGTCAACTTTCAAGGTTCAATTTATGCGATGTTTACCTTTCACGACGCATTCTCGCACGATCTCGTAAAAAAGTGTGACACAAAAACTCAACGGAACATTATTAAGATATCCATCACCTCATTTTTACGAGAAATTGGATTTTTGCAAAAATTCGCAAGCCTGAGAACTGTCGGCGACGCTAAATTGTTATACAGAATGGTCTACTTTTACTTTACTTACTCCTAGTTACTAACTTTTATACTGTCGTGTTCATTACATTTTACTTTCTTGTTCATTACGATTTGAAAAATAAAATTAAAGGTTTTATTACAAAGAGAAGCAGCTAGAGAGACATGCGGTAAATAAAGAGGTAAATAGATAGAGGTAAATAAATAGAGGTAAATAAAGAAATGTGACTAGATACGTTTCCGATATTAGTTCTGCTACTTTTGCCAGAACTCAAAAAAAAACAGCATACATTTTGTCGCGGGTGAACGATATTTTTCTATGGAACAACAATTTTTTTTTGAGTTATGGCAAAAGTTGCAGAACATAAGTTGTTAGTTTTGATGTACAGAATAAGCCCCTAAAAGGATGCTAATTGATCAGAAACAACCCTGTATAGTAGCATTTGCCCGCGGCTTCGCCTGCGTTTTTATTTTTAAGATTATGCTATCCCACAGGAACCTTTTATTATTTCGGGACAACAATAGCTAATGTCACTTTCCAACCTTTGAACTATATACGTGTCAAAAATTAACTCTATCCGTTGCTCTTATTACCGTACAGGTAAATAAAGAAATGTGACTAGATACGTTTCCGATATTAGTTCTGCTACTTTTGCCAGAACTCAAAAAAAAACAGCATACATTTTGTCGCGGGTGAACGATATTTTTCTATGGAACAACAATTTTTTTTTGAGTTATGGCAAAAGTTGCAGAACATAAGTTGTTAGTTTTGATGTACAGAATAAGCCCCTAAAAGGATGCTAATTGATCAGAAACAACCCTGTATAGTAGCATTTGCCCGCGGCTTCGCCTGCGTTTTTATTTTTAAGATTATGCTATCCCACAGGAACCTTTTATTATTTCGGGACAACAATAGCTAATGTCACTTTCCAACCTTTGAACTATATACGTGTCAAAAATTAACTCTATCCGTTGCTCTTTCGCTGCGTGATAGCTTAACAAACAAACTAACATTCACATTTATAATAATAGTACGGATATTTGTTGTTGTAGTATGTATTTGTTTTTGCATGTAACTCAGTACAGGGATCAAAATCTCAGAAATTCAATTGGACAGATATTGTTTGAAATAATTATTTTGGTATATACCTTACTAGCGACCCTCCCGGCTTCGCACAGGTGTATTATACAACCCGGTCACAATATCTGTGCACCTGACTTCGTGACGTCATATCGAATTATCGGGACGTATATACATTACCGGACGTCTAGTATACCGTCCGGATGTAAATTATTATCGGGACGTGTATCGGCAACGAAGATGCTAACCGTACTGTTGCACCGGGGAGTGCGCGGAGAGGTGACAGGGGATGCGAGAGAGGCGCCGCATTCCAGCGAGGTGCACAAATATTCTGACCGGGTAATACATATACAACCTTTCCCTTGAATCACTCTATTTATTAAAAAAAACCGCATCAAAATCCGTTGCGTAGTTTTAAAGATTATAGATATTTAGGTATACCTAAGCATACGTGGGGACCGACAGCGGGAAGCGACTTTGTTTTATACTATGTAGTGATAGTAATATTATAAGCTTTTCAAGCCTTCAAGAGTACGTATTACAGACCAGTGCCCCGAACGGATAAAAATCTTGTAAGACACATTAGCTGAACTTTTCCGGCTCTGCGAATCATGTAAGAGATGTGTTTGCTTCCAAATTCAGTCACGTCTTCCACGCCTTATCTTTCAACTCTTAAACAATGTTCTTTTACCAGAATACCAAAACAGACATGTTTCTCTAAAATAAGGATTAAAGATTAACAGTTTACTGTAAAATGGCTCCATGTCCTTTATTAGCATAACATAGATACTTAGTCACATACTTTTTTAGAGAGCAATGTAAGAACTGCTTAAATATCTTAAAGCTTACAATCTCATGGCCTTTTTTGCCCAGTACATTGACCTCATATTATCTCCCAAATATAGTCATAAAAACTGTAATGAAACGTTCGGAACTCATTTAGCAATTAGGTATAGTGCGTAGCAATTTATTTTTTATTTGACACTGTAATAGATATACCTTCTCAGTTACAGTTAGACACGACCAGTAGAGAACGCATTTAATTTAGATATACACTTACCTTTAAGAGTAACGTTAAAACTTGACGAAACTACGCGAAGAGAAATTGTAAACATTAGTAAGTATTTTCGGGCGTGGTGACCTTTGTAACTTTATTTACAGAAATAATTCTCATAGCGATGCAACGTTTCACAAAAGATTGGACTGGGGTGCCATATTCCGACCGACCTACTTTGTAAATAATGGTATCTGCTGACTGCTGAGGTATCCAGAAATGTTGACATTTTTGCATTTATTTGTTCTGCATTATTTTATTGACTGATGTCTATTCTAATAATGCAATGTTATGAAGGATTTTAATGTTATTTATTTTAAAAATTTAAATTGCAGTCGTCGGTTAAAAAAATAACCACTAACATATTATGTTCATGCGATCCAAAATGTGTCTTAAGTAGTAATCGCTACTTTTTTTAGGGTTCCGGACCCAAAGGGAAAAACGGAACTCTATTACTAAGACTTCGATGTCCGTCTGTCCGTCTGTCTGTCTGTCTGTCACCAGGCTGTATCTCATGAACCATGATAGCTAGGCAGCTGAAATTTTCACAGATGATGTATTTCTGTTGCCGCTATAACAACAAATATTAAAAAACAAAATAAAATAAATATTTAAGGGGGGCTCCCATACAACAAACCTGAATTTTTAGACGTTTTTCGCTCTATATTAATAATGGTAATAGGTAGATGCTTGACATTTTTACAGAATATTTAGTTTTATATTCACTTCAATAATAAATAATAAAATAAAAATAAAATAAATATTTAAGGGGGGCTCCCATACAGTACGGAACCCTTCGTGCGCGAGTCCGACTCGTACTTGACCGATTATTATAATTTTCCAACAATACCATAAACTTGGGCGGGGAGAAAATCTTAAAGTAGTAAGATAATCGAAGGCGTTGAAGCCCTAATAACAATTCACCGTACGATACCCAACGATAAAATTCTTACCTGACTGAACCTCAGATCGAGGGCTAATTACTAAAGATACACCGTTACATCTCGCCATTTTCAATTGAAATTCCACATTTGTGGGTCACAGTATTCGCTGTTATACGGAAACTACGGATAACACAATAGACCGCATTGTAGATTCTAAGTACTTTAACGAAAGCAGAAAATGATGTTTTTTTTTTTTTATTTATTTGGGTATTCAATTGCCTTATAACATGTCTAGTTACAATTACACTTATATAATAGTAACACAGTGCACATTATACCCTGTCGTTAGGGTGTCGCAAATAGTATAAAAAGTATAACACAAAGTATAACGTATGTTTTTTAAATAAAATGGAATTAAACGGTACGTGCAGAGGAATGTTAACGGAATAGCTTCTAATGCAAAATATCATAACAAAGATCAGAGATTGCGCTAGCAAGCATCGTCGCAAGACCATGGCACGCCCTGGATCTTATATTAAACGATACAATCACGAATTCAGCCCACGACTCACCGCTTAATCAAATGCCAATTTGTTTTGTTCTGAAGATTAGATTATATTCACTATAAAATGAGCACTAATTTCACAGAATTCTGGAATCATAAATTTATGTAAGTGGGAACTACAGATTTTAAGATGTCCAATTTTAATACAGTGCATAACAGACAAGGACAAAGAATACATTTCAATATGAACTGATTTCATTGCAATAGTTGTTAGTCCTCAATGAAAAGTTATTTATCTCGATAATTTCTTGGCTGCTAGGGACTAAAAGAAACGAATGAACTGGATAAAAATCTTCAGGAAAGTCTTCTTGGATCTCTGTTTCTGCAACTTTGAAATGTGCATCTTTGAACAACTCTACCATGTAATCGACAGGCCTTGTTATTGACGAATCTTCTTCATCGAAGTCCGTCCAATTACATTTATTTACGTTCTCTTTGACCACAACAATGCCATTGTCTTTTAGAGCTGATCTGCATTTATTTAGAAAAACGACAATATCAGTATCACTTATGTGACACAGTATCCACTGGCACCAAATAACGTCGTAGAGTTTGCCTTTCTCAAATTTAAATTTGTGCAGACCATTATGGTAAATCGTTCCTAGCTTAGCATTGTCTTTTCCGATCGATTGTTTCGCGGCGTTAATGAACTTTTGTTCCTGTTCGAGTAAATCCACCTTGTCGAATCGAGACAACAGTACGTTTTTGGTAACACGTCCCACTCCAGCAGCACAGTCCAAAGCCAGTTCGGTTCCTGGCGGGTTTTTTAAAGCAAATGCTTTGTCCAAAAATGCTTTTGACGCGTTGATGTCAGGGTCAGAAAGGTAGCCAAAGCCGCCGAGCACGCCGTCAATTGTCGCTGGTACTGATGCATAAAAATCTGCTGTTTTCTTGTAGGATAATCCCATAGTTATTGTATGTATAATATCATGAGCGAACAAATAAATTGGTTTCAAATATTTCTTTTGGCTGAGGATCATTTACATCACAGGATTAACACTATTACAAAAGGCGTTGCACATAAGATATTTTTATTTCTTCTTAGAATTTTTACTTTCTTTTTATAGATTTTATTTATTTTGCTTTGGTTGATTGATTTGATTTTTTTTTATCATCAAAGTCAGTTTGACTTAGCATCAAAATAGATCTTTCTTCCGCGTGTAATAGAAAACAAAGAGTACCTACGAAAGCGTTTCTCTGCTTGCTCTCCATAACAAATTAGCATGAATCTGTCTGACTATACATATTATTTTTCTACAATTTAATGATCGTCTACTTATTGATTATATTTAGTGCATTAACAGTCTGCTTTTGTTTGTCCCCAGGCTTTAATATCAGCTGTGAACGAGACGAAAGCGGAAGACATCCGCGATGCTCTGAAGGTGCAAACAGAACACCAACTGGCGCTGGTGCCGCACGGACCGCAGCTAGTCAAGGATACTGTCGCGTACAACACCACCGTCACTACTGATGATACGGTACGTACAATATTGTTTAATGATATAGAATCAGCTGTAACCAAGACGAATGAGGAAGATATCCGCGATGCTCTGAAGATGCAAACAGAACACCAACTGGAGCTGGTGCCGCACGGACCGCAACTAGTCAAGGACACTGTCGCGTATAACACCACCGTCACTACTGATGATACGGTACGTACAATATTGTTTAATGATATAAAATCAGCTGTAAACGATACCAAGGAAGAAGACAGCCGCGATAATCTGAAGGCGCAAACTGAGCACTACTGATACTAGTGCATAACAGTTATTAGGGCATATTAGGTATATACTGTACTTCTCATATTTTGTGACTTCAAGAGACATTATGACAGATTTTTACTACATTAACGATTTTGTTTTGAAGGAGGAGTTGCGAGCGCTTCGCCCAGACGGGACGATAGTCACTGAGAGACGACACACGAAAGAACAAGAACGACTTTGCGACGAACAACTTCCGGAAGACGAGGTGATTATTTTCACTGTATTGTGAGGTTGCTTAATGATGATGATTGCAGATAAGAAATTATATTCATAAATGAAGTTCAAAATAGATGAGACCACCCACTCACTCATGGATGGGCGAAAATCATATACGGTTTTCGAATGTTCTTTTAGGGTTTTTGCAGAGCAATGCTTATGTGGCGTTCTAATAACAATCAGAAGGAACATAGCTTTCAAAAAAAGTGTAAGCTATGCATAGGAAGCACCAGTTCCTTACCCCTTATATTTTTTTTTTTGCTCGAGGATTGTTGGAGGTTAGGTTCTAAACGTAAACTAAAACTAACCAGTGAAAAAATGTTATAACGCCGTAAGCTACGGTCTCGTAGTGCTGAAAACTCCGGTGAGATCCACTGCAAATTAAAGCTTTTAAAGAGCTTTTAATTATGCACAAAAGTGAACCACCAGGTAATACGAAAAGCTGCAATACTGCTATGTAACAGGCACGGCTATCTAAGCTTCAATCACCAGGGTATCTAAGGCAGGCTTCTTTCTATAGTTGTAAATAATTATAAATGATGGTATTGGTTCAGGCGCCGTCAGTGGCGAGCGACGTGAGCGTGGAGCAGCAGACGAGCGGGCGCGAACGGCGCCGGCGCGAGCAGCTCGAGCGCTCCACCGACCTCATGGCGGGTGGCCGCCGCCTCGCCACGCACCTGCACTCGCGCACTCGCACCGACGAACGTACGTACTACACCCCACCACACTAATAACAGGGGCGAGCGACGGGAGCGCAGAGCAGCAGACGAACGTACGTACTACACCCGACCACACTAACAACAGGGGCGAGCGACGGGAGCGTGGAGCAGCAGACGAACGTACGTACTAAACCCGACCACACTAACAACAGGGGCGAGAGACGGGAGCGTGGAGCAGCAGACGAACGTACGTACTACACCCCACCACACTAACAACAGGGGCGAGCGACGGGAGCGTGGAGCAGCAGACGAACGTACGTACTAAACCCGACCACACTAACAACAGGGGTGAGAGACGGGAGCGTGGAGCAGCAGACGAACGTACGTACTACACCCCACCACACTAACAACAGGGGCGTGCGACGGGAGCGTGGAGCAGCAGACGAACGTACGTACTTCACCCCACCACACTAACAACAAGTGCGAGCGACAGGAGCGTGGAGCAGTAGATGAACGTACGTAGACGTACTACACCCGACCACACTAACAACAGGGGCGAGCGACGGGAGCGTGGAGTAGCAGACGAACGTACTTACGTACCTACAGTAGTTATGCGCAAAAGTGACGTCTACAAAATGGAATATTAAGGGAGAAGAAGGCGGAAGTGCGTCGACACAGACTGTGATAATGATAATGGGAGCGGATCGAGGTGGAGTAGAGCCGTGTTTCCCCTGCCCTTCCGTGATCGTGTTTTCATTATCATTCATCCTTCACCTTCCTTTGCAGGTCATAGCCCTAAAAAATATTATAGGCCTTTCATTTTCGACTGAAAATGTAAGTATACCCATTTTAACCGAATTAGCAACCTATAATAATGACAATTGCATCAAAATACCTTAAAAATACTTAATAGGACATTCTTTTGTAACATTAAGGAAATCCTTATTTGAAAGGTCAAACCGCTATGCACGTTAACTTCACGTGTGTTCAGGATCAGGACCCAATAAGGCACATCTTGTTATTATAATTAAGTCAATGATTATATTTCTACTACTATAAAAATATGAAAATAAACAAAGTTGTTACTACAAAGGAGTTATTTTGTTACAGTTGAAAGGGAAGGCCAACCAAACATGGATGACGACTGGGACAGTTTATCAGTGCGAATGCGACGACAGCGCCGCCGACAGAATGGTAAATATTAGAACTAAATATAGTTCTGCTACTGGACGACAGATGGCAGTGTATGGTTTCTGGTTTCGTAATAGTGTGATACAATACTTACAGATGGCGCTAAACGTTGGATATAATTTAGTACCAATAAGCCAAATCTAACAATAATATTAGATTTGGATTTTATTTGATAATATTAGACATTATTACGCCACTAAAGAAAGGACTGTACAAAAACCTTGTACGGTATGTTTAGGTACATATTACGTAGAAAATATGTGGGTAATAAAAAAAGTTCATTCGTCTGTATGAATTTTCTTTCTTCTAATGTTATAAACAAACTTGGTTTACCATCTGCGTTGTTTGGAGGTCGATTGGCAATTTTTTTCGTTCTTTTTATTGAGTAAATCGAATCGAATGAGGAAATCCGCAGAGGAACCAAAGTTACGGACATAGCCCGGAAAAGCAAGGTAAAATGGCAGTGAGCAGGGCACATATCTCGAAGAATTAATAGCCGACGGGGCCGTTAAGATCTCGAATGAAGACCACGTACCACATAGTTGCAGCTACAACGTTTTACAGCTAAGGATGGATAGATCGAGTAATATTACTAGCATTCGCTGAAAACTCATGAAAATTGTAGCATTTGCCAGTATGCATTCCACATTATCATCAATTTTGCTAAAGCGATTTGATTCGGGAGTACTTTCATGAAGTCAGTTGTACCTTTTTTTTATCAAACATGATTATGGACGGATTGAAGATTCATTCTGACTGACATACCTACCTAAAATATTCTTTTGTGGTCATAACGTAACCGCAAACACATGGGGGGGTTTTACTACAAACTCTAGGTATGCAGTTGACCCACGTTTGCTTAGTGACAAAATTTTCGCGTCATCGTACGTGAGCGTATAGATTTGAATTTTTAGACTTCTAAAGAAATATGACACACAATGTATTCGAATAAAAGGTACCTAGTATTTTTTTGGTCGTGACTCTCAATGATAAAAATAGCTATGATAATTACATTCTCTATTTTTAAATAGACTAATTATAATACCTGCTGCATTTATTATTAGATATATGAATTTTTTAGATGTTAGGTTTAGTAGTTTTAGCAATATTTAATTTATCTTGGCAGGTAGAGATAAGATGACCGCCAAATTAAATCCAAAGACCCCAATGACTCGATTGGTTTTTGGCTAGTACGAGTAATACGAGTATACGTGTGCCTACTTATGGCACTAAGTAATACTGGAGTGGTGAAGCAAGTCGAGGTGGTAGGTTTATAGAATCTAGACCTTAAGGCCATTGATGCCCAAAAGTGTCCAAAAGTTCTTGAATGGAAATAACGCACAGCATATAATGTCTTCTATTAGCCTGACAGATAATTTGATAATTATTTATCGCAAAAAATCGGAACAACGTGTCCAATTCCATTGTGTACAGAATTCCAATAATTTGCACGAATCGATCTGACTTCCATGTACATTTTTGATGATTTATCAAAAACGGCTCAGCCGATTTTCATAAAATTTAAATGAGACCATCTCGGAAGTATGTTCTTTTGAGTAAAAAAAGATTTTTAGTAATCGGTTCACAATTGGCGAAAATATCGATGAACATACACAAAAAAAGACATACAGGAGAACATAGTACGTACGAGTACCTCCTCCTTTTTGGGAGTCGGTAAAGAAGACCGCAGTATCGCTCCTTGTAGTAGGTATATTTTTAGTATATTTATAGGTATATTTTTAGTAGGTATATTTATAGTATATTTTTTTGTGAAAAACAATTTAAAAATTTGCCATGGCAAAAAAATAGATCATGTAAAGTGTCCTATTGACAAGCTATAAGGAAGTTCAACATGGAAGATTGTATGGCAAATATCTCGAAACCTATAAAATTCCCGATGCCCAATCTTTACAAAACAGCCTAATTGGCTCTAACATCGACTCGGCCCATTCATAGTTTATCGATCCAAATATGGTATTTTGATTATGTACCTGTTTGATCTGAGTTTACAACGATCGCAAATGCTAATAGAGCCACCGTCAGTGTCAGGTTGTTTGCCTTGGTCGCAAAACGTTCCGTGTCGAGACAATACGCGTTAATATCTATAACTATCGATTTTATTCGTTGCAATCAATTGTGTACAGTATCGGTGTATAGATCAGTGTTGGTGTTTTGAATTGGTGGAATCTCAGGAATTTGAGGTAGGTCTTTTATAAGTTAAATTGAACGTGTAAAATGATTGGGATTGATTAATCGAAGCTAAATTAAAATAAAAGCTTTCTGATATCGAATTTAGCCCGCAATCTACAGATTAGATTATGATATGGTGTATTTAATTATGTAATTGGAAGTTAGCACTTTGAGTGGTAGGTACTTAAAACTTTTTAAAATTCAAGTAGGATCTAGTTTGATTACACGCTGCTGATGCTAGGACCGGTCTAGATAGCGGTTGCTTTCTTCAAAGCGTAGAATTTATCTTTGATAGAATATTATTTGATTACTCTTGGTTTGAAGAACTAATTACGACTTATGATGATAAGTTAGTAAAGACTCTTTGTAATTTTTTGCTAGTAACAATTTATCACCTGCGACCCGCCTGGCATTGCACGTGGGTGTTTTATACCTATAATCCTTCCGGTAAAAAAATGTATAAAAACTTACTCCATCGCCTTGTTTAGAAAAACTTAACATGACATAAATAAACACATTTTATTTTAAATTATTAAGAAAACGTTACATGTTTTTCTTTGACTTGAGTGGCTTTGAGTATTTCTGCACAACTTCCACAAGGCGACATGTCTATAAACCAGAGATACAAAAACAAAACATTATCATAACAAAATATAACCTTGGTAATAAAAGTTATACAATACTGCATCTACAATTGTTTGATTATTTTAGCTACAAAAACCACGTAAATACGGTCTTCTGTAGCGTTACGTCAAGCATCGCTGATCTCTTTTATGATCGCTGCGCTGCACCCGTTGCACTGACAGTTTTATTTACCATCCAGTATAATTACAAGGAGAATTAACATGAAATTAGCAAAGCTAAGTTAGTGAGGCCGGACGAGTTACCATAAATGCTCACGTCCGATGGCGCCGTGGGCAGACCCAGCCATGTTAACAATTATGCCATACTGGCGCGCTTTGTCTACCGCACTTATTATGGCAAATAGGCTTTATTATGTCACCATGCTGCGTGATGTAACGTTGATCGATATGGGCTTGATGTCACTGACACTTATGGTGCCACAATCCTGCTGAATTGGTATAATAGAGAGGTGATTTTAAGTACTAGCTGCATTCCTAGAAATATCAGCTATTCTATGTACAGTCGTACAACTAACAATGAAAATCCATTGATCATCAATGGATTTTCAATAAAACCGATTGGCATCGGCTTACCTGGTTTATTGTGTCCCTATTCGAGAACCTTACGCCCCCATACCTCATCTTCTTCGAACTATATGCGCCCTGCTCACTACCATTTCAACTTGCTTGTCCGCTGGGCTAAATCAGTTAACTTTGGTTCATCTGCGAATCAACTCAACACGAATATTTTTAGGATCACGGCTTTGATAAATAAGCTTATTTCACACTGATTAATGTTATGGTACTAGGTTAAAGATCAAATTAATAAATATCATGCGTACTTTCATGTTGGTAATGGCATTAGTTCTGTTTGATCCATGACAATAGTGATGTCACATCGATTAACTTATCAAATAAAGCTGTTAGGGGGAGAGACGTGGAAGACCGATCATCACTCATCTGATAACTAGATGAAACATACTATTTATTATTGTAACATGTATACATGTTATTTACGTACAAAAACGACCATGATAGCTTGGCTATAGAAAAGTATTCATGGCTATATTTAATTCGATTTTTTCCCCTCACTCTTTTGCATTTTTTTATTCCTACTGATACTGATTTATTTGTTTATCTATATATATGCCGATGACACAACTCTAATAGCGGCCAGCAAAGCAGAAATTTATTGGTTTCTCAACAAAATGGAACAGATGAGCTACAACTCGGGCCTTTTTATTGATAAAGCCAAGACTAAGATCATGGTAGTTCAAAGATACTGCATTTCACTGGTATGCTGAATCTTGAGACTGTTGACGAATTCATATACATATGTATCTTAAATTGGCTCTAGAATATGCAACAATGACTCCTGTGAAGCTGGTATACGACGCCGCATTGGGATGGCTAAAGGGGCAATGTCTCAGCTTAAGAACATATGGAAGAACAGAGCTAAATAAGCTAAATTCGAGAATAAGGCCAGTTCGAACTCTAGTTTTTTCAGTATTTCTATACGGGGCTGAGATATGGACGCTCAAGGCAGCTGATCGCGAAATGTGGTGCTGGAGAAGAATGCTAAGAAATCCTTGGACAGCACATCGTACCAACGCATCAATGTTGAAACAGCTCAAGGTCAAGGATATCAACTATATGTGTTAAATGCGTTTTTAAATACTTTGGCCATATTGCTAGAAAAGACGGTGATAACCTAGAGAAGCTAATGGCTACTGGCAAGGTTCAGGGGAAACGCCTTCGAGGCCGCAGTCCGAAGCGTTGGTCCGTCCAGATCCACTTTGGGCTCCGGAGTGTACGACGCGCTCCATGTCGCCGAGGACCGGAAAGAGAGGAAGAAAATTATCCTGAAAAATTGGTGGAAGGTGGATGTCACGACCCTCAGACGTGAGAAAATCGACTAGAGGAGGAGGATACTTAGTGATAGATATATAGAATATATGCCGTTGTAGGTTTGCGTATCATGGCTGCCTGGTAAGCAGCTATGAACAAATATGCCGATATAAGTACGAAATCGATTTGATAACCAGTCAAAATTGGTATCATAAGAAAGATAATTTGATTACAAAATTAATCATTTAGGCTTACAAAATACCGTTCACAAAATATTTTTGATCCAATAAAAAAAAAGCCATGAACATTTTTCGATAGGCAAGGTTAATAAGGTTAGCTAGGCTAGGCAGGTTTAAAAATAAATAGTGATTGATAAAAAAATATGTCTCATTTGGTTATCCTATTAGTGAAAGTCGATCTTCAGCGGCTCTTAGACCATATATTGTTAATTGAATTCAACATAAATATTGTTTAGTTATACCGGCTACTCAAACAAAATATGTTAAAATTTGGGTAATATAATTATTTGTATAATATGAAGCTATATCGAAACATAGCATTACTGATAAAACGGTTTCATTTTACCATAAAAATATTTTCAAATAAATTAAAGAAATTAAAAATTATTTTAAATTTTATTCTAGGCCTTTAGAAATGAATTCTACCTTATAAAGAAAGTTTCCCCTCAGAGCCATTATCATGATCAATAGGATTATCTGTTTTGTTGTCACTCTTGTATGTACGACCTAAATAAATGTCAGCGTAGGTAGTTCCATTATTGCCTGCGTCTAGGTAATACTCTTCACCAGCATGTAGGAGAGAGAAAGCAAAGTTTCCAAAATAAGATTAATTAAAACATACAAATGGCCATAATCCATTGTCTCATCAGTGTCCCACTAGGTCGATGAGTCAGCCACTTGACTTTCCCCCGCGAAATGTAGGAGGTAAAGGAGCAAATTGCCTCTTCAGTTGAGTAACTATGCCTTAAAGTTTTTGCGAGAAGCAAGATCGAGACATTGAGTGGAGATTGTGATCGACTTTTTAATAGCCCGCTGGAAAGATTTTAAAATATATTTCCAAAGAAAACTTACGCTCATAAAAGTTATAGTCAGTTCAAAACGTTTTATAGTTTATTTTAGTTGAGATAGGTTATATTAGTTTATACAGTAAATTTTAGGTTGACACCTATGTATATTCTACATTTTTGCAAAATTACTAGTTGAAAATGTCAAAATGATGTAGGTATAATAATAGCAAAAAAATCTAACTTAGGTAGGAAAAGGGTACAAAATATTTAATATTTTTTCCCAAAAAATGGTATAGCTGACTTCAACCGTGTTCAGAATTCGAATAGTTCGCACGGATCGATGTAGTAATTTTCACACGATGGTTGATTTATCAAAATAGGCTCAACCGATTTCTATAAAATTTAAATGGAACCTTTGAAGTATCTACCAAACAAAAAGAATTATCAAAATCGGACCACTCTGTAAAAAGTTATGCGTGGTTATACATAAAAAAATATATACGCGTCGACTTGTAATCCTCCTCCGTTTCGTTGGTTAAAGAAAATAACTCGAAATCGACTTTAGAAACTTAAGTGAAACTAGCCAATCAGCTGTTGAAATACACAATCTATTAAAAACCAGTAGGATGGTAAATCTACCAGTACTTTCAGACAACACAAGGAGCTTGTAAACAGAGACTGGTAAAGGATAAGTGGGCAATTTAAACAAACATGTCAACATTCGGCGTTTAAGGCGAGTCAATGGGCTCAGCTCTTACCCAACCCTTGCCTACGCTCTTTTGACGGCTGATTGCTTGAGAAATGACCATTAAAATTTATCATGAGAAAACAATTACTTAAGTTCGAAGTTTTCGATATTTTTGCTATTTTGCTACGACTCTCTACGAACGCTCTACGAGTCTACGGAGCTACGAAAGATAGAGTTTTTTAAAATACTGCTCAGTTTTTTAATTAAGCAGTAAATTAAACATTATTATCTTCAATATTAGATATAAACTTTAGTTAGTCAACCGATGAAGCGGACGACTTGAGACGAATAGAGAAGTCCATAGAAAAATGGTGGTTTTAAGCAGCCTCCAGACAATTTTGCTGGATATCTGTGGGGATAAACCTAAACCAAACCTACCTAACCTTTGATGACGATGACGATGCCCAAAGTTATCATAAATGTGTTGCAATAGTATGCAACGGTATTTTACACCTAATTAAATATTGACACCTACACATCAATTAATTACATGTTTCGTCTGTTCTCAACATAAAATCAAACTATACAATACATGATTACTTATGTACATGTGTTAGTACTATGAATAGTCCCGTAAAATGACTCACTGTTTAACTAAATGTGGTTAAATCCAACTGTACAGTTACATATAAATTAAATGAACACTGTAATTACGTTTTCAATGAAAAGTATTACGAGTATTATTGTGTAATATTTGCGAACATGGCAAGAACACTTACTAAACAGTTGGTTTTTGTCGTAGCTGACTTTGAAAAATAATATCAAGGAATTTTCTTTGTTACTAAATAGCTTTGTTTTGTCATAGTGTGATTGAGAAAAATATTGATTTCAGAGACACATAGCGTAATTACAAATTTTAGTCTAATGCAATGCGCCCTTTATTTCATCAGACAAACACACTAGCGTCCCTTTACAGAGTATTTATCAATAGACATGCAAAGTTAAACTACGACATAAACCGGTTCCAAGATAATTACATAACACCATAAACAAACCGTAAGACAATAGTGGCCTACAAATTATCATTCAGTGAATAATTTTGCCCCGACAAGTCAGCACCGTCTCACGGCGGTTAAGTAAAGACGTCTCTAGTTTGCATCGCATTGACCTTCGGAGGTTTGGCAAACTTATTGACTGAGAGGTGGCGGCGCGCGGCGAGCGCACTCCGGCGCGACTCGCAGCGCGCGCGCCCGTCCGCCGCGCGCCGCCACCCACCACTCACGCACGCCTCCGCTTGCAGATCCCGACAAGGACTACAAGCGGCCCCTCGACTTCGACATCGAGGAGGAGACGCGCAAGAAAGAAACCTCCAAGTGGCTCGAGAACCACTTTGGCAGCGAGTCGCGCTCCTCTCACGACTCCATCGCTGAAGAAATAACGCGCCGCCCAGAGCCCCCCTTCTACAAGAACAAGGCGAGCGAAGACGAGGGCTACTACGGCAAGACGAGCGCGGCGCCTCCCCCGCCCGTGTACGGTGACCGAGTTCTGCGAAAGACTAAATCTTCGACGCCGTCCGAGGAGCGACCGAGCGCTCCCCCGAACCGCACCGGCGGGTACTTCAAAGGAGTAGCGGACTGGTCTCAGCGGCGCGCCACCAAGCCCAGGATGCCAGAACCATCGCCGTCACCACCGTATGCGAGCGAGGAGCGCGCGCGCGACCCGTCTCCGCGGCGCGCGTACAAGCGAGACTCGCCACCGGCGACGCGCCGTCACCCACCGCCACCCTCACGTGACGACTCAGCTTACGTGTCTTCGTCCACTGTTCATAGCCCGCCACGCGGATCGCCTTTTCGTCCTTTAGAAGCGGACCGTTCCTTCCGCGAGCCGTCCGTCGAAGATGAGTACCGTCCGGTGGCACCCGAGCGCAAACGGCTCCTCAAACAGCGGCTCTCCGATGAGCACCGCTACGACAGCGGATATCGCAGTTCGTCGCGCAACGACAATTCGGGTCGATCTCGCGACTCGCGCGACGAGGGCGCCGCGGAACCTCCGCCGGACTACTCGCCCCCGGCGCGCGATCGGCGTGCCAGTGAACGCGACCGCACACCGCCTCGCCGGCGCGACCGCGACGAGCGCAAGCAGAATCAAAAGACGCGGTTCGCGGACGGCGAGCGGCGAGCATCACCGGCACGGAAGTCTGTCGGCACTGCGATCGGGAACTCGATCAGGAAGCTCGTAGGGAAAATCCGGTCGGCGTCGGCGGAGAGGCGCGCGCGCTGGCGCGGCTCGCGCTCACCATCGCCTTCACACTCGTCACGCACATACCGGCCGTACGGCGGCGAGCTGGCACCGCCGAATGCCGCGGCCGCCGCGCCGCCGCACCGCTACTACCTCGGCGAGGACCCCTTCGCGCCCAGCATCTACGGCCGCGAGCACAAATACGAGGGCAGTCAGAAGCGCACCGCCGCGCACCACGCACGCGACAACCAACACAACGACAGGTCAGTCACAACACTATCAATTATTATTCTTGTTTAATTTGCGTAGTTTTTGCATTGTTGAATCTTTTATCTCCGCCTTAAATTATATTTTGATTCGGTGCCATTAATTTATAAACATCATTATTTTTACTAGGTACGTAAAAAATAACAACAAAGAAAATTATGTGCGAATAGTTAAGATGTGCGGAAATTAATTTAAAATTTAAATTTATTCCATCGATGTTTAATTGCGTGAACGCAACGACATGCCTTGTAAGACAACCGCGGGTTTTCCATATCCGCGCGGCCTAATTTTATCCGTGATTCTGAAACTATTAAACCATATCATATTCACACAAACAAAAACCTAATGAGCCTAAAACAGAATGTTGTCCTACAACCGATACATGCGTCCGCCCTCGCACGAACCAAACATAAAATTAATTAATGCTTCTGTAAGCTATTATCATAGAGTTACGGCGATCTGATAGGAACTAATGTAATAAAGGCAGAATTTGCGTGATGCAAACACACGTGGGCGAAACGGGCTTTTTGCTTTTCTATACAAAGCTGAAGATTATCACGGTTGTTAATCAATAAATTATAATCATGAGATAATCAATGTTGCACAAAAAAGGCTACAAAGTTATCTCGCGACGCAGAAAAAACAACTAAAATAGTTACGGTCTTTAAAATTAATTTACAAAAGAGCAACCTACAGGTTGACAAATTATTTGGAACTGTGAATAATATCGCTCTTTTGATTTATTCATATATTTATTATTATTTATTCACCAACTTAGCATTTTAAAGAAAAGAAACTGAAGAAATTGTTTTTAGTCAAAATATGACCTCCAAAATATATAATGTGTCGACAGATAATGATTTTTTTGTATGGAACAGCTGATTTCACTTGTTTTCAAGTTTCTTGTTTTAAACTTAAGGTTTTGACAATAAGACGTGAAAAAAAAAATGCGCACGCAAAGCAGATTAAAAAAACGTACCTACACAAAGAAGAGTTTTTAACAAATTGAAAACGGCTTTTGCATATTTCGAAGAACAAAAATACTCTTTCCGAGATTAAATAACTTGACGGCCACAATAAAAGTAACTTTCACATACGTAAACGGCAAATCAATAAGCCCTTTGAGTTATTATTTCAGGATCCTATAAATAAAAATAATTAACATATTTATAGTATAGATATGTATTTAACTTCTTTTTAATAAATCAAGTGCCTTTATTAACTGCAACAAAATAAAACACTATTTACATAGGCTAAAACCTAAAACTACATAAGCTACTACTACATAAAAAGCAACTGGATCAATGAATATTTACCTACATTTAAAAGTGGGCTCGGTATTAAAAGACTATATTTTCAGGCCGTTTTCACAGATGACTCTAAATAATCAATATTCTAGAATTCTAGATAAAAAAAAACAAGTACGAGTTGGACTCGCGCATGAAGGGTTCCGTACCGTATGGGAGCCCTCGGCAAAACAATCACGTTTGTTGTATGGGAGCCCCCTTTAAATATTGATATTATTCTGTTTTTAGTATTTGTTGTTGCCGCTATGGCAATCAAAATACATATTTTGTGAAAATTTCAACTCTCTAGCTATTACGGTTTATGAGATACAGCTTGGTGACAGACAGACGGACAGCGAAGACTTAGTAATAGGGTCCCGTTTTACCCTTTTGTGGACGGAACCCTAAAAAAGACGCATTAGGCTCAGTTGCGTCATCGTAATTTTAATAGCAACTTGTATCTTTCAAATGTGTATAGTGAAAAATAAACAGAATTACGTTGGCGCCTTTAAAATTGGGCCTATAGTTTTATTTAAACATCTTGAAAAACAAACATAGCAGTAGGAACTAATTTTAGGAACAATAGTTCCTAATACTATGTTTTTTAGGGTTCCGTACCCAAAGGGTAAAAACGGGACCCTATTACTAAGACTCAGCTGTCCGTCTGTCTGTCTGTCACCAGGCTGTATCTCATGGACCATTGTAGCTAGAAATCTGAAATTTTCACAGATTATGTATTTCCGTTGCCGCTATAACAACAAATACTAAAAATAAAATAATTGTTAAGGGGGGCTCCCATACAACAAACCTGATTTTTTACCCGTTTATCGCTCTATATTTATAACGGTAACAGGTAGATGCTTGAAATTTTCACAGAATATTTAGTTGTATGTTGACTTTAATAATAGATAATATATACCCATACAGTACGGAACCATCCGTGCGCGAGTCCGACTCGTACTTGGCCGATTATTTTTTCAAGATGTTAATATAATATGTACAAAATACTTGGACATAATATGTCTTTAGATGAGATTTAGCAAAAAGCTTAGAAAAAAAACAGCATTTATTTGATCTGTTAGTCTATTGCGCAAAATTGCATTGTAACTATTTTAAACAATTTATTTTATAGCAGCAGATTAATTGCATACTGCGCAGAAACATAATTCCTATCATAAAAAACTAATTTAAATATGTACTCCTACTCACTAATTGTAATTACTGTGCCATCATAGCTCAATATCATTATTATTACAAAAAGTACACAATAAAAACTGGACTGAATTATTTATATCAATCAAGTGCGGCGACACAACTTTAATCAAGACATTGCGGCATATCATTCCTTTTAAGGCGCTCCATCCACGGCCGTTCCAATTAAGGGTAAATAAGCATTTTATTCGCAAACCAGCCCTTATTTAGTCCACGGGTTCTGACTCACGCGCATTTGTCAAGTGAAACATAAAGTTTTAAGAAATATTGGCTCACAATGACAAGTATCTGTGAGTATACGGCTGAGTCACTGCTAGGAAATGTTCGTACAAACAACAGGTGTAGAGGTGGTCAATGCAAATTAGCGCGATACAATTATCTTTGCAGATTGCGGCAGATCTACTTACAAGGCCAGACATGGACTCGTTACACACAATTATTCATTCCACTTGTCCCGCTAACAATAATAAAGCAACAAAGGTGGAGCTTAATAATCTTAAACAAAGCGCGGGTCTCCGCGCGTAGGAAGAGATTCCCCATTCAATCCAATTACTAGAATGCCAACGTTTTTGTGGCGGACGAGATAACAATAAAAAATACGTGGGCAAAGCTCATCGTGTGATGCTAATAAATCCTTTCTTAGAAAGCAAAAAATAGATTAATGTTCTTTTCGTTTCCAGGGGCCAGTTCTCGAACACGTTGGGCCGGCTCAGCCACTCCACGAGCCGCCTGGACCCGAACGTCGACGAGGACTACTCAAGGAACGCGCAGACTCTGCCCAGGAAACTGCACGACAGGAAAGAGAAGACGGAGAAGCCCAGCTCGAATAAATACTGGCATCGCCTCACTCCCAACAAGCGGTCGAGCAGCGCCGCTAATATATCCAATAGTGTCACGGCAACTCCAGACGGGAAGATAAACGGATACCCGCCCGGGCCGGCCAAACCCGCGCGGACCTACAAGGCTCTCAACCGGAGCAAGAGCTTTGCTATGGGCGCACCCGAAAAGGAGACCCACCCGCGCTACGTTTCTTCCATGAACAGAAATTACTCCACCATGTATAAATCGAACCCCCACCTCAGCCGCCTCGACGAGACTCCAGAACAGCTGAAGAGTCCCGGGATCGTGTCTATCATAAATCGCAGCCAACGCGACCTCGCCGATGCAGTTTCTAGAGAAACCGAACGCCGTCGCGACGGCCTCTTTGGAGCTCGATACGCAAAAACTCCCCTCAGCAACGGACATGTCAACGGATACTCTAAGTCGTTCGACGATACGGACAAGAAGAAAATGTTCCTGAAAGGGCTGAAAGAACGCGCGCCCGAGCTGTACCAGACGTTGCACGACGACGAGTCCGACGGCAGCAGGCTTTCCTCCCGGTATGGCACACCGTCTCCTCACTACAAAGATCGCATATCAGAGGAGCGGAAAATACCTCTGTACAAAACCGACTCCCTGAACCGGGAAACGAGCCCTTTCATATCTCGGATAGAGACCAGAGTGAAGTCACCTCTGAGGAGAGGAAGCAACAGCAGCGATAATTACTCGGAAACCTACAGATATACGACCAAATCCGGTGACCCAGAGCGACCCAGCATCACGGACACCGTAGAAACCGTCAGCAAAAAAGTGGTTCCTTCCAGAGACGGCCGCTCGAAGGAAATCATAGAATCCAGGGAAATTAACTCTGTCACCAAAAGTAAAGGATACAAAGACCCCCCCAAATACATCGAGAACGGCCTCAGAACCCACTCATACGAGCCGAAAGCTCCCTTATTCACCGAACGTAGAAGTAGTAACTATAAAGTAATCGAAAAGTTAAGAGATTATTGAAAATTTCCATTATGAAATAATAAATTGTATGCCATATATTTTTGATATCAGAGTCATTCACAGACTGAATGTACGAAACGCTTTAGACGTAGCAATCTAACTACACGTAAGTTATTAATAAAATAATAACAGATTATAATTTAATCTAAAACTCATCGTGTAATCATGTAAAAAGTCATAGAGCTTTACTAATTTTACTGTTAATATTGGTATGATTCCGTCCACAGTCAAGAATTTAAGAAAATCGGGTAGATAAATTATAATTTAAATCAACCGCTCTAATTTTGTGAATAGCCTTACGATGTAACAATTGTATTTTAAGAGACAATAATATTTTAGCTAAGAATTTATGAAAATGTATCAATAAAAATATAATGTGTTAATACGCACTAATCGTTTTTGTTTTATTCCATATTACATTTTTATTCCTAGATGAATATGGAGAAAAGAAAATTCATTAATATTTAATACTAGCCACCCGCCCCGGCTTTCCACAGCTGTATTATACATGTAAACCTTCCTCTTGAATCACTATATCTATAAAAAAAACTACATCCAAATCCGTTGCGTAGTTTTAAAGATATAAGCATACATGGGGACAGACAGCGGGAAGCGACTTTGTTTTGATAGTGATATGCCTTCTATTGGTATCTCTACGCTTGACACTAATCTAATAGCTTCAAGATAAATGTTTGTGATAATTAATACTCAAAAATATACAAGCATTTGAGGCAAGAACTGTCACAAAATCAATAAATGATCCAAATATTCAGTCTAAAATAGAGTGTAAAACCACTTTTATTCCAAATTTGAAGACAATTCGACCTCCTTTGAGTTACTAAAAAAATGTAGTAGTAGGTAGGTACCTAGAAAAAAATCATCAAATCTATAGAGGAGGCCTATGTCCAGCAATGGACATCATACGACTTACATCAATTTTTACTGACGATTCTACTGACACAGAAGAAGTACTGCAAGAAGTCTCTCTCTTCCTGGCTCTGTATCCCACATGGTGATGGGGTCAGCTTTCCTCACTTTTCTCCTCCACTTCGCTCGATCTTCGACATCGTCTTCGGAAACACTACACTCTCTCATGTCCCTCAGCACTACATCCCTCCATCTTGTCTTCGGTCTGCCTCTGGTTCTTCGACCCGGGATAGAAAGTTGAAGAGCCAAGTTGCCTACGTAGTCCGGTGGTAAGTACTGCAAGAAGTACTGGGTTCAATACCCGAACGAATATGATGGAAATGTGTGTGGTGAATATTAGTAAATTTTCTAGGTCTATATGACCAAAGGAAATATATTTGTCGAAGGAACCGCATCAGTTTTTACAACCGGTTTTATTTTAAAGTCTTTTAAGGTTCCGTACCCAAAGGGTAAAAAAGACCCTATTACTATAAGACTCCGATGTCCATCTGTCTGTCTATCACCAGGCTGTATCTCATGAACCGAGATAGCTAGCCAGCTAAAACTATCACTGATGATGCATTTCTGTTGCCGTTATAACAACAAATAATAATCGGCCAAGTGTTCCGTGCCCAAAGGGTCAAAAACAGAACCATATCACTAAGACTCCGCTGTCCGTCCGTCTGTCTGCCTATCTGTCACCAGGCTATATCTCATGAACCATTATTGCTAGAACGTTGATATTTTTACAGATTACGTATTGCTGTTGCCGCTATAACAACAAATACTAAAAACAGAAAAAAATACATTGAAAGGGGCTCCCATACACAACAAACCAGATTTTTTGCTCGCTATTAATAACGATGACAAGTACTCGTAGATGCTTGAAATATTCACAGAATATTTCGTTAAATATTAACTTCAAAAATAAATGATTTAAGTAATTCACAGTTTGCTCGATATTAATAACGACAACAGAAAGTAGCTTGAAATATTCACAGAATATAATTCCCTTCAAAAATAAATAGTTCAAAGAAGTACGGAACCCTTCGTGCGCGAGTCCGACTCGCACTTGGCCGATTATTTATAATCTGATAAAAGCAATACAATAATTATAAAACGATTGTATTGTTTATAATGATATTTCTGTAATCTTTACGAGTAGGTATAGCTTGGCAGTACTCAAATTAATTAAAATAATATATTATTCATGAAAAGAGACATCTATAGCATTGTTGTCCAACTGCTAAATGTTCTTGTTAGGTACCAATTCGTTGTCTTTTTGATACAAGTTTAATGTTTGCTTACTGGCTTCCTTATAAGTATGGCTGGCTTATAACAGATGTCGCCAGCTACGCAAAAACCCTGCACATTAGTAAAAATACTATACAATGCAACTAGTTGTATATTATTTTCTGAAATATGATAATACTTTCAATTGATCGTCTAGTTAAGCCTGAATTGTTTATTATTATATTTTCCTCAAACCTCAACTATGTTGCGTAAACATACATCTTTTTTTAGTAGCCTGGTCAGACATAAAAAGTGACCAAGTTACAAAAAATCCGATATAGTTGAAGTTTGGTGGAGGTCTTGGCTAATCACACCAATAGAAATAAACTATACATCTAGAGAAATAGTCCTAGTACCTACCTCATTTTCTTAGGAATCATCATTCCTGAGATATCGCCATCCTAAATGTTGAAGGAAAGTAGTAGGAGGAAAATAAGTGGAAGGTTACATTCTACACGATATGCACACATTTCCACACCACTAATCTATGATGTACCTAGTGAACCTGCACTTAATTAGGTAATCTAACGTGGTTTTCCCGGATCTACGAAGTTTTCAAAAATACTGTATTTCCTGCGCGATGATTTTAATTGATTTCGAATTAAGTAATTGATTTGAACTGTAGTTCTGATTTCTGTCAATATCCTTATCATTTCTGTTAGGTAATATTTTATACTAAACTTTTGAAATTCAACTCCAACAGTCATGTCTTTTAATATTCTTCAATTTTTCTTTTTCTTCCTCTTCTTCTTGCTGGATGTTCTGGATGAATTAATAGAGTTTTTGTTATTAACTAAATATATCATTTCAATTTTTTCACAACTCACGGGTTGTCCCGGATCTTTGGAAGGCTTTGGTGGGGCCGAAACCACGAACACCAAGAGGTCCTTTTACAATCAAAATCATTTATAAAAAATACAGTTTTCGGGTGGTAGGAAGAGGGAAACTAATTTTAAGACGGGGAAATCGTACAGTTATTAGGCTATTGGAATTAATGGTTTGTTTGCTGGTCTACGAAATGAGGAGTTTGCCTTATTAGGTGTTGTAGGCAATCTAGTATAACTGGCGCGTCGGGAGATGTGGAGATAGGACTTCCGGCATACTACGTCGTCACAATTAAACACTGAATTACATGATCTGACTGATGGCCGTGCGGCACCCGCCAAGTAATGCCTCATCAGTAATACCTCATCTCAAAATAATTAGGCGGGTGGTGACCTGCCATCCACTGAATTGGCCCCCCATAAAGGCAAGCTGGCATCGGAGGAGTAACATTGGTGTGAATGTGAATGGCTTAGGGTGTCGTGTCGAGAGGTGTGCTACGCGTTCACTAAGATCTACTAGCGCCGTTATGCACTTTAACACTTCCACTCTAGAGCTTAGGTTCTTAGCTCTTGCAATTGCGACTCCAAGCCGGCCGGTTAAGGCAAGAGAAGAGTCAGGGGTCTCATTTAGCCCCAGGGAATCAGGGCCCACGGTATCGCGACTCACCGACGGCTCGCCACAAAGCCAGCTGCGATTTCAATAATTATTATGCAGTAAATGCGGTATTTTAAACCGTAAAACTCCATCTTAACAGATCGTGGAGTGATATTTAAAAAAACCGGCCAAGTGCGAGTCGGACTCGCGCACCGAGGGTTCCGTACAAACCTGCAAGGTTTACAAAGTTCGTTCATTACGACAAAAAAAGTAATAAGTTTATATTTATTAAAAAATATATATTTTGTAATGTAACTAAAAATTTAAGGTTTTCGGAATTTTTCCTTTATGTGTGCTATAAAACGTTGCTTCATGCCAAATTTCAAGATTCTAGGTCGACTGGAAGTACCCTTTAGGTTTTGATTCCCTTGCGAGTACTTGCGAGTTTCAAAATTTGCGGCATAAACGGCTGTATCTTTTGATTGCGTTGGCTTAGAAGTTTGATTTTTTCACAGCTTCAAGGGACAGTAGACCTGAGTAATTGATATAAATTTCAGCTTCATACCTCCACGCGTTCCTGAGAAAAAGGGTCTTGACAGACGGACGGACGGACAGACGGACAACAAAGTGATCCTATAAGGGTTCCGTTTTTTCCTTTTGAGGTACGGAACCCTAAAAATAAACTCAAACTTGATATTTAAATATTTTTATATTTATCTACTTACACTTAGTGTCAGTGGTACCACTGATCACTGCCTGATACCTATTCATGGTACTATTAACACAATTTTACACCATTAGTACGATTAAAATCTTTAGGCCCATTTACTGACCATAGCCTATAGTCTGAATTCAGCAATTGAGAGCCACGGGGGATAAACGGTAATAATTCCAATTGAAATTTAGGTTATTATTGTCAAAGATGCCAAACAACAAATGCATATAGGTACCTAAATCTACCCAAGTAACAAAATCTGGTACTATAAAAGACCTGAGAAAGTTTTGGAGCGTGCTAATTAGTGTTCATGATTGGCACTATAATAGTCTTGTAAACGTTTACAGAACCCCGAATAGGCCCTAGTATTATCACTGATTTATTCTATAATCATGACATAAAGGCTGTCATGGTGATAAATCAGCTCTGTAGTTGAGATGTAAAAGTGATAAGAAACGCTTTTTAGTACTAAAATAGCTCTACTTGCAACGTTTTTGACATAAATTTGCTCTATAAAAGTAACCAAAAACCTATTTAAAGTGTTATTGTGCACCGAAAACGATTCCAATGATCTTTTTTATTACAATTGCTTGCTATTTGTGAGTTTTCTTCATGAAAACAAAAATCGGTAAGTTTATGTCTTATGTCACTACAGCCATTGTTGATAAACGTAACACGTAATTAAAAGGACATAACTACAATACATGGACTATAAATCTGCGGTAACTTGCACTTGCGAAAATAATTGTGTCGCTAAAGTCATAATACTGATTTCAAATTTGAAAATGCGCCCTCATAATTTTCATGTTTTAATTAATTTTTAATTATTAAAATAAGAACTTCTTCCGACTATGGCTGCTATAGTGCTTATTGGCTCCAGCCGTGCTGTTAATGAGCCACCATGACAAAAAACGTCAGCCATTTTTTTCACCCAACACAAATTATAGCCCGGGAGGTAAGCGGAAAAAATGCAACTACTTCCTAAAAGCTGAATTTTTGGTATTACGCTATCAATGTGGTGTACTAAAATACCACGGAGTCAGTCAGCTGGGACGTTTAGCGGTTGGAGGGAAAAACTGTATGAATTAACAAAAAGAAAACATGTAACTGAGCCTGTCAGTTAGGCTTTATTTAAAGCGGCGCTGCTTTAAGTCCTGACTGACAGAGATTGTAAGCAAAATCAATATGGTTTTTACGCCAATTTTTTTATCGATCCTCACGATTGTATTGAACCGGTTGTAAAGGGTTAAAAGTTTCAGGTAATTTTTGGTAATTAAACTTTTTTAAACTATTTTTCTACCCGTACACCAATTTTCAGCCATTAGAAGTAGTTGCAATATACTTTTTTTTTTTTTTAAATAATTCTAACGGGTATCCTCATCAAACGCAAAGTATTCTAGCTGACTGACTCTTGGGTATTCTTGTACACCATCATACTCGTAACACACCGAAAATTCAGCTTTTAGAAAGTACCTAGTTATATTTATTGCACTTACCTCTCGGGCTATTAGTTTTGTTATCTAAATAAAGTCCAGTAAAGTGAAGTACTTGTCATATAAAAGATACTGAAAAGCTAGTATAGATCTAATTAGTCCATTAATTGTAGATTTTAGTACATTTATAGTATGCTTTAGTTGTGTAGCAGTAACACAAACTCACTTATAGAACAATTTAAAATAAAAGTTATTTAAAAGATGCGCCAGGAGTCCTTTTGGTACTATTTAGTACTATAGAAAAATGTTCATGGCTTTTACAGAACTAGCACCATAGACATATTTAGGGAGCTTTTAAAATGCTAAAACGTTACGAAATTGTTGTACAAGGTACTTTTACAGTGCAAATTTGTCTTGTAATAGAGTTTTTGACACTTCTACAGTACTAGTACTATAAAAGTAACTTTGACGCATTATTAGTGCCAAATAGATACATAAAAGTGTCCTTCAGGTTGTCTATAGTATTAAATAGTACTATAATCGCATATTTTACACCCATTATAGAGCAACACTTTAAGTATTCTTTTATATGGTCCTGTAGACGTTTTAAGAGCTAATTTATAGAACTTAAATGCTCTTTTATCTTATAGAACCAAACCGCTCTGTTGAAAACCTTTATAGTACAAGCAGTGATAACGGTTACCACTATAGGTCTACTATATTACTGTTTGGTGATAAAAAGCCCTGGTTATAGAAGCTTATGTTACTTGGGTATGTACTTAGGTACACATGAATGAACAAGTTTTTTTTATCGGGCAAATGTGCCTTTATTAACTACAATAAAAATACACTACCTACTACTACATAAAAAGCCTATTTAATATAAATAAGTTAACAATAATAAATAACCTAATTTACGAGTAGATAAAGATCTAATTTTTGTTACATAATTGCACATCCTATCATATATACTTAGTTTCAAAGAACATCAGTGTAGGTCATCAGAATTTTAATAACAAAACATAACTTAAATTTCCGTCTAAGGTCGAAGTTCATTTTACAGATACTTAACAGCAATTTAGGATAAATGGCACTAATCTTTTTGGTATAGGACTTAATTATTTGTCATTACTTATAATGTGAGAATGTTTTATTACAACAATAAAATTATGCTAACAACCTATCTTAGTCGGTTATTTAATACTAGCTGCGCCCCGCGGTGTTACCCGCGTTAGCTTGAGATAAAAAGTAAACTATGTGTTAATCCAAGGTCTAAGCTACCTTCATACCGAATTTCATCCAAATTAGTTCAGTCGTTTGTGCGTGAAAGAGTAACAAACATCCATCCATCCATCCCTACAAACTTTCGCGTTTATAATATTAGTAGGATTTACTTACTTGTTATGGAATGCCTTGCCCGTTACTGTCAGAAAAGCTCAATCACTTAACATATTTAAAGATCAGGTTAAAAACCATTACCTGCAGAAAATGTTGATGCTTTAATTTTGTAACTGTTGTTGTTGTTATTTATGTTTTTTTCTGTAAGTAGTATATTATAATTTATATTATGTATTAGTTTATTATTAAGTCATAGGTTTCTTTTACTATTATTTTTTTCATATGTAATGTTTTCTTTATTTTTAGGTATTTTAAGTATTTATATCAATTTTATTAGTATGTATGGTTATGATGTATAATCTAATTTTATTTTTTTTAATTAATGCGCACCCTGTCCATTATTTATACGCTTTTTGTCCTCTCCATCCTAAGGCCGGGCAGAGATCGCTGTCAGCGAAAAGGCCGCCCATTGTTACACTGTTTATGTATCTTTGTTTCTTCTTTTTGTTTATTTCTTGGTGTGCAATAAAGAGTTTATCTATCTATCTATCTTGTGTTTTTATACAGGTTTGTAACTAGGATATCATAATTATTTAGTTTGTATAACTGATAGGGTAGCTAAGTTTCCTGGTTACGGCCGCGTACGCAACCAATATTCGCAGCTGGTTGCCTATGAGAAGTTGTTTATCCTTTGTTAGCAACTAATCGCAATGGAAGAGTATTTTTCCCGAATACGCAACCAACGACTTTATTACATTACTACACGACGTGCGATAGACTTAAATTGGTGGTTCTTTTATCTTCCGTGGCACTACTGCTTGGGACTACCAGTAAAGGAAATTTCCGACTCTCGTAGCACAACTAATTTTCTATAGTTGACCGAGCCACGGTACTGCTTGGTAGTATTACGGGAAATACATTTTACAACAACTGGTAGTACAATATCCGTCATATTTTGTTTGTTATTGTTATTTTAGTTTTACGGTAGTAACACGGGTAATTTTTATTGCTGTTCTAACATCTTTCAATGGCAGTCGTAAGAACGGTAATTTATTTACCATTCTTACTACTGGTAGTAAGATTGGTAGTAACTGGTAATAAACCGACTAAGTCTATACAATCTAATTCAACGTGAACTTGCTCATTACCCGTGGCACTGTTGAATTTAGAAATACGACATGACAATTTGAAAACTACATTTTTTAGTCTAGTTGCCGCCAACAAAATGGTAAAACTGTTAATAGACAACGGGTTGCGAATATTGGTTGCGAACCCGGCTGAACGCCTTTCTGTACTTTCAGTGTGTCTAGTTTTTTTATGTAGAATATGACATTTGGCCACCAACACGCGAATTCCATTTTGTGGCAAGCAAAGTTGTAGCTGAAGATGGAGATTGTAAACCTAGAAGATATCTATTCACTCTTCACTTGAAGATTTCCAAATTGTAATTGTTAGGAAACAATGACAGAGGCAGGGCATTCCAATCCCTGGCGGTCCGCATTATGAAGGAAGAAGCGAATCGCTTAGTACAAGCAGGTGGTACGTCGACTATGACCGCTAATCAAAGATTTCTAAAGGATATTACTGCTAATATGTACGTCTATGCCGCTAATATACAGGATCATGTTTCGCATCCCCTTATATTTACAGATTTGTTATGTAGGATTAATTAAAACTTTTATTCGGAAATTAATTTGCTTAACAGCCAGTTAGCTACATCGTCAAATCCAGTAAACAATGGATGAAAGTGAAATTTTGCACCTATTTATGTAGCAAAGTCGAAGTAAAATTCCGTAGCCGGACTAGCAGCAGCAAACTACAGCGTCAATGTAACACTACTCGTTTCTATGAAATGTACCTATTCCGATGCGTGGTCTGCCGCAGCATATCTTCTTCGTCTGTGGGCGCAGCGCATGGCTATGTATCATTCGACGAAACCGAATCCGATCTGCTGCTCCTGCATGGGGTTATTCTTCAACCAGACACGAGGATCGAGGTAACTCAAAATAGTACCAGTTATTATTTCTTCATTTCAATACAGAGTTCCTCCTTACGAAATTGCAACGATATGGAAAAAATAATTTAGCGCATTTATCGACAAACTACCTACCTGAAAATTTAACCCAAAAGCCATTTCCGAGTTCAGACCTATTATCCATCAGATCCCGTATCCAATTAACAAGGCCCCGTACACAAACCAATTGTTTAAACAACGACTATTGTTGTAAAACACAAATGTTACAATAACAGGGATATGGGGGTGGCCGTTAAAGGAGGGCTAATTGTTAAGGGTTCTATGCGTATTCTAATTTTGGAATCTCTGCGGGTAGTCGTAAAATGAAATAAGGTTGCGTGAGGTCAGAGTTAAATTGAAGAATTGACTTTACTCGCTAGCATGCTCTTTTCTGGAAATGTTGATTATGTTATACCTATTTATCCATCATACATCAGCCATAGGACGTCCACTGATGGAGACAGGCTTCCCCAATGTATATCTACGTAATACCTAAGACTGCATCCAGCGCGAACCTGCGGTCTTAATGAGTTTATAGTTTATACCTATGTATACTCAAACATTAATTAATAATATGGAATACAAAATAAAGAAATTCCATTTTGTTGGTCCAGTAATAGATAATTATTTATTTGCTTAAATTTTATTCTGTTTCGTTGAAGTTGGGAAGTGTATAGCGAATAGTATTATAGTAAGTAAGTAAGTAAGTTCGTATAGGCCGGGTGGCTAGCCCTGGTGTCAGAGTTTTATAGTTGTAAGTGTTATAGTTATAGTGTATATTTTACAAACGTTTGGATCGCTTGCACTTCAAAAAAAGTTTTCATTATATTTTCAGAAACAATTCCTTATGCATATTAGGAATTGTTTCTGAAAATATAACGAAAATATAGGTTTAGGGTGAAATAAGTGTGCATTTACTTCTTTAATCGTCTCTAGTTACAGATCAAAAATATAGTTATAAAATATAATTTTGGCAGCAGAGACGGCTTCTACCGGTTTCTAATAAAAAAGAGTCGTATTGCATTTAAAAAAGTATTAGGTAGGTACCTATTTAACTTAAGCATAAAAAGTTTAACAAATGAACAGGCACGTACAACGAATTTTATTTGAACAGCAAAAAAGGTCACATATAAAATAAACCTAACTACTATGTATATAGGTACTGGTTCTGGACAGGCGTCTTCATTGCAGATAAAAACTTGAACAAACTGATCTAGCGTAGGTGGTTTCAAGGTCAAGTATTCTTAGAACTTATTTGATAGAGTGCAGTGCTATACTGTATACATCCGCGATCGCATTATGTCGCTTTTATACGAGTGTACTAAAATCTGGACGAAGGAATATTCTATAATATCATTGCACTTTTCAGACCAACTTTCACGAAGGGATAAACCTCGAAGTCGCTGAAAAAATATGTTGTTCCATACTTCCATCATTTGTTCGAAAGTCGACAGTTTTTTTTGGAATATTTGAGAGTTAGTTTCATAGTATAGGTAAGTTGGTCTTATAATGAGTACAACGTATTTTAAAATATCTTCGTTGTCAAGATTTACACCCCGTTTTTATAAACGCTAACATTTTTTTACAATATAAAACTAACTACTAATATGAAATATTGACTTATAAAAATTCTATCAAATATTTTAGTTCATGTAAATTGTATGATTTTGTTAGCACATGAGAAAAGTTTAAAAATTATTTTTTGGTGGTAAAGTACTCCTTAAACGGGCCCTGTCAAGCGGCGTGTGCGGACATTGAAACGATACAAGTACTAATATCTATTCGTCATTTTGTGTTATGTTGTGGCGAGGTCAGCATGTGATGTGTGGGTGAAACAGTCATTTATCTAATCTTACCTGAATATAAGAAAAACGCATTAAAATGGTAAGTGCAGAATCAATTAGAATTTCTACGTTGCCATTATTTGCGAAGTAAACGAAATAATTTATTAATAATACATCAATTACTTACCTATTTTTATTAATGACTTTATTTATTTTAGTTTTTACTTATCTTTTCCTTTACTTATTTACACTTTACGTTGAAAAAAAAAAACTTTTGAAATATAAAATATAAAGTGGCAAGAATTTTTCGTCATGTATGTACAATTGTTTTTAATAGTCATAATTTTTTTATTCTTTAAACGTTTGTATTTTCTCGTATTTAAAAGTTTTCTGGGTGAAATCATTATTACAATAATTATCGTCAAATTGAAACACTTTTAAACCATTGATTTTTATATACTGTACATATAGGTACATTTACTTTAGTCAAAAATAGGTAATTTATAGTCAGACAATTAAGTAGTTTTTATCTATTATAACTTATTAGGTACTTATATCTCTGTAGTTGTTTATGCCACTTAGCGTACATAAGTAACCTGTAATAAAAGCATAATGGTCTACAATTACTAATTGTAGCATATTTACATAATTGTAATCTTAAGATAAATTGGTACTTATGATTTTTAGTAAAATTATATTTATGAAGTTAGATTGGTTATAAGCGGTTTGCGTCGAGGTATTATTATAAGTACCTTTATATCCTTTTTTGATCGAGCGCAGCCACAATTTTTTAAATGGACGTCTAACAATCAAAAAAATGTGACTCATTAAATAGACTATGAAAATATAGCAAATCCGTTAGTTATATTATATATCACACACGTATTTTTTTCTTTTATCATTGAAACAAAAATGATGATTAAACAAAGCCTGTTAAAGTTCTGCGAGACTCTATTAGGTAGACTTGTTATCAAATATTGACGTCACGACCAATCTCGAACTTTCGACTCGCTTTATCTGTGCTATTTTTTGTTTCATTATTCTACTATCTTATTCCTACTATTCAGCAATTAAGGTGTTTGAGTGTGCCTAGTTTGGGTAATATCACTTTACGACAAGCAATATAATAATATTATATACTTATTATTTTTATGTACTACGGGACTAATCGCGCACTTAAAATATAAAATAAATACCTCATTATCCCAAAGTTTCAACCGAATTGCATCAATCGGGTAGACTCATAGTACTGTATAGAATATAATATGTGTACTAATATTAACCAACTTCCAAAAAGGACGAGGTTCTATGTCATTTTGTTTTTTTTTTTGTGTATGATCATCGATATTTTTGACAATTGCGAACCGATTAATTTTTTTAGTTCCAAGAGGTATAACTCCCGCGTTGGTCTCATTCAAATTTTATGAAACTCAGCTGACGGGTTTTTGGAAAATCAAAAATACTTAATGTTAAAAATTGCATACATAGATTAGAGCGAACTATTCAAATATTGTACACAATTGAAGTTGGTTGTGCCATTTTTTGCGAATAGTAATTATCGACAGTTGCTTCGTATGAGAGTTTTATTAAAATGTGAATTACTTTAACGCAATAAAATTGATTTCATCGGCGTTGCAAACGGGTTGTTTTATTTAAGTAGCCTCGTCTAAGAATGGCATTACAGTGATTGCCGCATGACTGATAAATATCTAATGATATCTTATGAAATTGCCTATATAGATTTTTATTATTAATAAACTTGACTAGGTTAGTCGCTTAGGTATTTAAATAAAGTTACTACGGATGGTAAAAAATAAAATAAAAAAAATATTTCGAGACCGTCGGGGGGTCAGAGGCCGTGTGTAATCTTACACACGGCCTCTGACCCCAAACTAAGAGATTTTGTTATATTTTTTTAATAATTGTTAATTTTCTAGTAATTTTTAATAACGCGGTTGTTGTTAATGAGTTGTTAATCACTAAATAATTTTGTCAAAGAGATTCTTATTCTTATTCTTATTCGATGTGGGGGCGATAAGTCCTGCACTGACGTCCCGCATGGGGTGTTTTGTGCATTTCCCCCTCCAGCGTCTACCCGAGCCAGCCCAGCTCCTTAAAGTAACGGAGCGTGGCTCTGGGCCGCTGGCATAACTGCTCCAGTAGCTTAGATGGTGAATAATATGATGGCGATGTGGATGACAAAGCTAATGATAATGCCAATGCAGAAGCGTCATGCAACCCGTTAGCTATTCTAGTGTCTTCTGTGGCTTTGCAATGCCACAGAACATGCTCTACAGTTTCATTTTCTTCCAAACAGCCACGACAAAGTGGGCTGTCAGTGGCTCCCAGTTTATATAGATGGCTATTTAAGTTGCAGTGACCAGTTATGAGGCCTACCATAAGTCGGAGATCTTGTCGCTGCAACTTCAATAGGTCGTTCGTGATGTTTTTATTCAGGGTTGGAAAAGCAGCCTTAGAATGCTTGCAATCCTCCCTTTTGTTCCACATATTCTGTTGTTCTTTTTCAGTGTGACGGCGCAACAATTCACGCACTTCCATCGTTGTCGGCTTACAGTGTATTGTTGCCCCGTCCCTAACCTGTTTTCTCGTACCCTCTTTGGCAAGGGTGTCGGCTATGTTGTTGCCCGTACATGAACCGTGACTCTTTGTCCAACGCACGATGATTCTATGCTTACGTGATAGAGTTTGGAGTGTTGTATGACACTCAGCAATGACTCTAGACCTTGTTACAGGTCTTCTGAGTGCGTAGATGGTAGCAGCACTGTCAACCGTGAACACGATGACTTCTTTGGCCTCTCTGTTTCCAGTAGCTGTCAGAAGCTCATTTAAGGGTTCAAGTGCTTTTGCGGCTAGTAACAGGCCCAGGGCCTCCGCTTGCAAAATTGTTGTAGTTTTACTCCCGGCCACGGACTCTCTGAGCCCAAGCTCCGGCGAGTAATAACCGCAGCCTGTTCCTTCCTTGTTTTTTGCACCATCCGTGTACACATTCCAAGATGGCAATACATCGTTTGATACATCGTTCTCTATAATCAACTCATACTTTTTGCTGTCGAGATGAGTTTTAGCTATTCTATCCGTACCACGGCTTGCTTCGGGAATTATTGCTGTCGCCCGATCTATTATTCTGCAGTGGTTTGTCGTGGCACCCGTACTTTTCCACTGATTTGTAGATTTAATCCGTAGGGCAGAAGCCATCGCCTCCTGCTGTATATGCAGGTGCAGTGGTGTGAGCCCTAAGATGACTTCGAGAGCAGCTGAGGGTGTCTTTTTCATACATCCGCTGATTAGAGAGCACGCAAGTCTTTGCGTTTGTTGTAGTTTAGTTATAGCGGTCGCTAGACTCGTGCGTGTCCACCACACGACACAGCCGTATGTGAGAACTGGACGCACTATGACTGTATAGAGCCAGTGACAGAGCTTTGGCTTAAGACCCCAGTCTTTTCCCACCGCCCTGGTGCACTGCCACAGAATATTTGTTGCCTTCGTGGTGACATATTCAAGTTGCTTTCCCCACAAAAGTTTGCTGTCTAGCCAGATACCTAGATATTTAACTTCCTTGCTTAGTGATAACTTAGTACCAAACAGCGAAGGAGTTTTTAAGTCTGTTTTCTTGGTTTTTCGTGTGAATAACACTAACTCGGTTTTTTGTGGATTCACAGAAAGTCCATGGCGTTCACACCATTTTTCAACGATCTTGAGCGCCTTTTGCATCTTCTCACACAGAGTCGACTCGAATAGTCCGGACACCATGATCACCAGGTCGGCAGCATATGCCACAGTGACAATGCCTTCTTTGTTGAGGAGTGCGACGAGTTCGTCCACCACTACTACCCATAGTAAAGGTGACATAACTCCTCCTTGTGGGCAGCCTTTTGTGACTCGACAGCGCGTCGCGCCTGCCGTTTCAATGTTGGCTGTTCTGCCAGCGAGCATTGTGGTTATCCAACCATTTACTCTACTGCCTACCCCGTGTTTTTTCAATCCATCTTCAATACTAGGGAAAGTTGTCCTATCAAAAGCCCCCTCAATATCAATGGAAGTGGCCAAACAGGACTGTTTGCTTTCCAGTGCAGATTCAATTTTGTAGACTACTTGGTGGAGAGCAGTCTCCGTTGATCTGCCCGATTGGTAGGCATGTTGATTATTGTGGATTGGATTTTCCGTTAGGGGTCCACCTCTTATGTGCTTATCGCAGAGTCTTTCCAGCGTTTTCAATAGAAAAGAGCTGAGGCTTATTGGTCTAAACGACTTTGGATTTGTGTAATCGGTCTTTCCTGGCTTTGGTAGAAATACCACTTTCACTTCTCTCCAGGCTTTAGGTACATATCTCCACGCCATACACGATCTAAATATGGCGATAAGATGTGTTTTTATTAGTTTTAGGCCCCATTGCAGGAGAGCCGGAAATATTTCATCCAGTCCGGGTGCCTTGTGTGGTTGGAAAGTACTAATTGCCCATAGAAGAGTCTCTTCTGTGACAATAGAATCTGCAAAATCCCAATCTTCCTTACCAGGTTTATGTGGTATATGTGGTTCCCATCCATCTGTGTCGTTCAGTTGACAATCTGGAAAGTGTGTTTGTAGAAGCAATTCAAATTGCTCCTTTTCTGAGGCTGTGTAAGTACCGTCAGCTTTCTTCAGAGTGCCTAACTTTATTTGTGAGTCACCGGATATAATTTTTCTGAGTCGTGCAGTTTCACTCTCCGATTGGATAGAGTTACTATACTTTTTCCAAGAGTTTTTCTGGCTCTTTTTGACCTCCACCTTGAATCGGTGGCGCATCTTTCTGTACTCTTGCCAGTCCACCGGTGCATCAGTGTTCATAGCTCTGTTGAAAAGGTGTCTGACCTTCTTCCTGAGCTTGGTCAGGTCCTTATTCCACCATCTGTCTTTTTTAGGAATTGAACTATAGTTTTCCTTTTTTAACGGACAAGCTTTTTCATAGCTTGTAATCAAAGCATCTACCAGTACTTCTGTCGTGGTCTCTATTTCCTGCGGAGATAGTTCCGCATTTGGATCTAGTGGTGTTCCTGACATAGCCTTTTCGAGTTCAGTTCTAAAGGTAGGTATGTCAGTTTTCTTCGGGTTTCTATAGGTTCGTGGTTCGTGCTTACCAACGGTTAGACTATATCTGATCCATCTATGGTCCGAACCAGAGTATTCATCAGTCGCCACGTGCCAATCATTGATTGTATTAGAGATATTGCTTGTAGCCAGTGTTATGTCGATAATGGTTCTGGCCCAAGATGTTACAAAAGTAGGCTCAGAGCCATGGTTAAGTAGGTTCAAGTCATGCCTGAGGATGAACTCAAGCACGTCATTTCCCCTCTCATTTGTATCGGGACAGCCCCACACAGTGCAGTGGGCGTTTGAGTCACATCCTATTATACATTCTAGTTTGTTACTTGCACAGAAAAGCATTAATTCTTCGAGCGCCGGATGTGGCGCATCTTCTGTGATATCTAGGTACGCCGAGGCTACAACTACGGTGCTGAGGTTGCCACGAAGACCGGTATCTAATTTAACTACAGTGAGATCATCATTACACAAATGTGTCACCAACGACGCCTTATACGGCTGCGGGATATATATGTATAAGAGTGCGCATTTTATTTTGCACGGGAGGAATGAATACGTTACCTCGGAGACGATTTAAGCCGCTTATCTTGCCACGGATTAAATACGGTTCCTGGACCAGTGCTATTGTGTTCTGTCGCTTCTCAAGGGCTTCGCGTAGGGCGGCGGAGCCTGAGACGCTATGATGAATGTTACCTTGAATGATATTGAGATTAGGGCCACTGTTTAGTGTACTATGTGAACCTCCGGTTGCCGAAGCAGTCGAAGTGTGTGTGTTTTTATGAATTAATTGAGTTTGGCAATCCATTTTTAAAAATTTATGCGGACCTACCTACACATTAGGCATCGTGGTCGGCGCGGGAGGGGCCTGCACGATCCGTGTCCATGGACGACGCGGGCGAAAAGATGTTGAGCCCGTACAGGTCCAGCATCCCGTCGCCCTCGTCGGCCGCGTCCAGCAACCGCTCCTCCTCCTCCCGCGTCCACCCCATGCTCTCGGCGAGCGGCGTGTCGTCGTCGGCGTCGGGCGGCGCGAGCGCGGTTTGACTGCACGAAGCAGCGCCCCCGACGTTCTCGCCCCCCGGCACCCCCGACGACCCGCCCCCTCTGTTGGCTCTGTATCCCCTGACTCTCACGAAGACCTTCGCGCAAATATAATATAGACGAAAGTCCACGCGTCTGAGGGGCTCTAAGTCCTCTGGCGCAATACCCACCACTAGGAGGTGGTTACGAGCGCTACCCACGATTTCCACCTTGTGGGTGAACACTCGCCACCTCTCAACACCTACCTCCGGGTTCATCGCGGCCAGGTATCTCACAAGATGCTCCGGCCCGTCGCCACACAGCGCCGGCACTCCTCTCCCAAAGTCGGGGACATTTATGACCGCGGAGTAGTACCGCGGCACCTCACTCTCCGGGACGACGACGCACTCGCCAAAGCCCTCCCACAGAGCTGGCGACCTCTCTACTATCGACTTGAGCCAGTCGAGTGCGCAGTCGTCCGCGGGTACGTACCTCAGCCCGCCGCGGGACGTCGTCGCCAGCCTTTCGAACTGAGGCAGGCGACCGTTGGCCTGTATCTCACCGTTCACGTAGCATTCCTGCTGTGCCTGCTCGACTGTCATTCTTACGTGCATAGCGCGCATTTCCTCCATCGGCGCACGGCTGCGCTCCATAATCAGAACCGCGGGGCCCCAAGTCCTGGCAGCCTCGGCGTACGACGAGGGCCCCGCGGCGACCATACCTCGTCCGCCCGCGAGCGCGCCGCCGCCGGGCAGCAGCGAGCCCGCGGGTGTCTCGTGTGTGCCGCGAGTGTTGTGCATCGCGTATGAATCGGCGGAGTTCGCGCGTTGGCAGATCTTTTTGTCGACTGCCACGCTCGACGTGGGTGAGACGAAGTCAGAACTCCGTTGACGTTTAGCTCCTCGGGTCGTCCCCTCTCCTACCCCCGAGTGTGGAGTGTCCATGTCGGACGCAACGACTCCGGCAACCTCTCTCTCTATCCCCTTCCCCGTCCCCGTGCTCACCTCCTTACACTTTTCCCTCCTATGCCCGTTAGACGGGCATAGGGCGGTTTTCGCTCCAGGCCGGAGAGCACTAATTGAGGCGATCGGTGCCGGGTCGCGCGCCACGTGTGGGGCGTTCAGCGGCAGAGCCCTCGGGGGAGGCGGCGGACCTCGGGCGCGCGCCGTGCCGGCCGTGTCGGTCGCGGGCCCGGCGCTCGGGCCCGGACGTGGCGCGGCAACGCGGCCGAGGCTCGCCGCCTGTCGCGGGTCACGCATCATGCAGGCCACGATAGGGGGCGCAAGCGCCGCCATACCGGGCAGAGGCATGACGCCCTCCTGCCGCAGCTGATGCCAACTCTCCCTCAGCTGGTCCCCGAAAGCCCTGCGCTGCCTCGTTAAAGCTCGTCGGCTAATGCCGCGATATAAGCCGGGGGACGGCCAGCCGCCCTCCCGGCGCCCACCTGACCCTACTCCAGCGTCGCTCTCCGCCGCCGTCTCCCGGCGCCGCCCGCACCGCTCCGCTCCTGCTCCAGGCTTCTGCACTGGTCCAGGTGCTGCTGGCTGCTGGGTGGCTGCCGCGTCCGTCCGTCCAGTAGCAGCTGCGGCCGGCGAGGCCTGGGACTCCGCCCCGCCGTCGCCTTCGGTCGCCCACTTCACACCCTCCGGCCCGGGAACCAGAGGGCGCCGGGCGCTAGCCGGATCACAGGGCATGCTAGTGTCGTTGTTTTGGCTCATCATATTATTATTAGCAAAGGAACTGTGGAGCAAGCAGACAGTTAATGGGCGCTCAGCGAAGGGTAGAAGCAGTTGCCCAAGCTACTTCCCCCCGATATTTCGCGTGCTAGGTGGTGAGCGGGTCGTCCCGAGAAACACAAGGGAGGCCGCACTCCTCCACCACACACGCCCGGCCACGGGCTGCCGCGGAGGGGATGGGGTGCTTGGCATACCAAGGAATGGTTTGAAATGCCGTACACCCTATCCCCTCTAGTGCCCTCACTCTTTATCCGGGCTTGGGACCGGCATCGAACTGCGGTTATTGTGCTGAAAGCGAAAAGCAAAAGCTAAGCAGCGGGTGGAAAGCAATAACTACAGTGAAATGGCGAGCTTACTACAGTGAAATGGCGAGCTTACTACAGTGAAATGGCGAGCTTACTACAGGGAAATGTCAAAGAGATAATACGGCAAGTACTACGGGCTAGTATATCAGTGCCTAAAATACTCATCTGGACTTGTCGTAGTTTTTTGTATATTTCAAATAGGTTTGCGATTACTAAAAACGACTCGTGTGAGTAATCCACTTTTTTAGGACAATTTTATTTCTCTGTAACTAAACTAACTACTCCACCGTAACTCTTAATTCTCCGTACAGTAGACAATCTCGACCCGCTCTTGACCGATTTGATACTCGTAAATCTTGTCAGAAATACTTCGAGCAAATATGTACAGATTCATAATCGTAGAAAAAAGTGTTTGAACCAAAACTCTGCCCAAGCTACGTAGTGGGCAGACTTTTTAGTTGGTCGTAAGGCGATTGCAAGCCGACTACAACGCCGCGCGATGCCAAAGTACTCGGTTACAAGCACTAATTAGGTGACATAACGTCGAGATTCGAGAAAACGGGTCTTTGGGAACTATTTAATGTAAACATCCAAGATGGTATGAATGACGGATCTCGGACATTTTTTTACTACTTTCACTTAAAGACTGTGGCTCTGTAGATATTTGCTCCAAGCAGAAATAGAATATTAAGAACATCTTCTGATAAATAGCGTGGCAACCATTTCTCCTATTGAGGAAAACATTGCGGTAGCGGCGATTTTTGATTGAGGCGCCAATCAAAAAGCGCTGACGTCCAAAAAATCCATTATTTAATTTATTATAAAAGCTGTGTACCAAGTTTTGTCGAGAATCGTTGAAAAAATGCGACATGTAGGCGAATATCAATATCCGGGCAGACGAAAACAAAATCGTCGTGTTCAAGCAGAGATTCGCTTCGCTTCGGTCAAATAAATAAAAAGGCCGTAAAAGACGTGAGAAGTTGCTAAATCAGAAATGATTCTACATATATTTACCTATTACATGTACCTACTACATTACGTTACATTGTTATTTATATTTCAACGCTATTCTCTTTTCTTAGCAATTCCTAATAAAAACTTATTTGCATCAGTTGCACCTCTGTTACTAAGCTTATTACAGCTAAATAACAAATTGAAAAATTCTTCATATTGATACTTTTACCCATACTCCATGCACTTTGCAAAACAATTTGTATTCTAAGCGAAAAGTTTAAATTGTTCCAGCCAGTTGCACACGTTTTAGACAATGTTTAATAGTACAAATTGTACAGTTTCACAGTGTTTAAAGCGTGTTTAAATCTTTTGTGGTAAGGCGATACGTTTTTAAGTTCTTTGCAAAACAATTTCAATTCTTTGAGAAGAGTACAAATTGTTTTGAAATATCTAGCGAGATATTTCGGTAACATCAGTCGATTGCGATTTACATTTCCTGCTAAGAAAACAAACGTGTTTTATGTTCTATAACCTCGTTGTTTCAGTTACCGCACTTAAACCTGGGATGCTTGCTAGTGCTGTTTTCAATATGCGAGTCTGCCAACATATTATACGTGGTGCCATTCTCGTCCAAGTCGCACTACATAATGCTGCAACCGATCGGTACGGAGTTGGCAAGGAGGGGACATAATGTTACTGTCATCACTGCGCATAAAGAGAAGAATGCCCCGCCTAACTACCGGCAGGTTATGGTAGACGACGGACAGATCTGGGATGTTATTGGTAAGGGAGTTTTTGAACCTTCTCTTGATCATATACTAGCTATAAGCCAAATAAAACTTTATGGGTATCTATGAAGTTAGCTACAAAGTGCGGAAATCCCCACTCGCCGCGCAGAATGACGAATCCTTATCCTTACTAATATTATAAATACGAGAGTAAGCAACGTTCCGCACGGTAAGTACTTGGATGGGTGACCACGGGTGGCATTTTCCAACTGAGCGTTACCGTGGCTCGAATGATTCGTTAAATTGTAGGTCCCGCTTGTTGAAACCGTTTAGCCATGTCAGAGGTCTTCAGGCGGCCTAAAAACTCTGACACCAGGGCTAGCCACCCGGCCTATACGAACTTACTTAATCCGAAAGTGTGTTTATATATAGGTAGGTAGGTTTATTGGTTTGTTGCAGCAACGAAGCAACGGACTTACTCGATTTTTGGCAAAGATGGAACGTGAGCTACTTTTTATCCTAGAAAATAAAATATTCACATGAGATAGCACAAAAATAAAAATACAACGCGGGCGAAGCCGCGGGCAAAAGCTAGTTTGCTATACTTAGACCGAATCATACAAGTCGGCGGATGTGAAGTAAGCTACAAGCTGTGCAATTTCCAATAGAAGCTCACATGAAGCTGCGCGTCGGTTGGATATTGCGCAGCTTGTAGTTATTAACTTCAAATCCGCCGACTTGTATGATTCGGCCCATATAAAGCGCAAAAACTTGCCTCGTGTTCACAGACGCCATAAAGTGTAATTCGGCTGAGCGTTGTCACTCTTTAACTATCAGAAATAGGCTCAAGAAAGAGCGAATTGTTCTGTTCTAGTTTTTCTGATAGTTCTGATAACGCGCGATAGTACTCGTAGCCCACACAGGGTTGTTCTTAATCAAGTAGCATCCTTTTAGGTGCTTATTCTGTACATCAAAACTTACAACTTTTTTTCTGCGAAATTTGTCATAACAAAAAAAAAAAAAGCTATTCCATACATTTTGTCGCGGGTAAACGATATTTTTCTATGGAACAACACTTTTTTTTGAGTTTTTTGAATATTTTTTTTTAATTTTAATATTTTTTTTGTGTCATCATCTTTAATGATAATGTGATAATGTTAATGTTTATTTTTCAAACTTAGGGACTATGTACATCTTTTTACAGTATACTATACAAAAAACAAGATTAGTACTTATTCTAAAGATTTCTTGTTAAAATTGGTTTTCCTGCATGATTTAGCACTATGTGTGAGATCATTCTAGACCGCTCTAGTCTCTAGCTAAATATATATTATTATAGTTACACACTTATGTGTTTTATGAATATGAGTAAGTATAATAATAAATTACAAAGTGTGTTATGGAATCTTTATTTTCTGATATATTGCATTGCGGTCGATCTGGTTTAGCCTCATTAAACGATAATAACTAAGGAAATAAAACGGTCTATTCCATGAAGCAAATAGATGGAAATAATTATACAGCTGTATCTATATAAAAGAGACCTTGTACTTGACACGTGTTGCTCTGTTTGCTTTCACGTGAACGCTATAAAATAGCTACTATTCATCTTCGTCATTACACAAAACGTTAAACTCGTACTTTTTATGGATCCATACAATGTTCATGTTCATTATATATAGGTACCATTTAATGAAATTTCATTAAATGGACCATAAATCGTAAACGGTAAGTTTTACAAAAAAGTTTAGTGGAAACAAAAGATGCGAAATTTTATTTTCTACAATAATGATCTTAATGTTTCTTGCCCTTAAGTACATAGTTTCCGAGATATCGGCCAAAAACATATTTTCAATTCAAGATGACGTGTCAGGAACGCATTCTCTGAACGGCCTAACTATAATTGGTTATAGCCCGAGATCCCACCGCAAGAACATCCCGCTCATAGCGTACACGGTTCAAACCAATTTTTTACATAATTATATTAATAGGAATAGGAGAAATGTGGCCGCAAGTTTTTGAATATTTAAATTGCTAAGTTAATTTATAGGAAAACACATCCTTTTAAAACATTTGTGTCAATGAAATGTTATGTCAAAAACAAATCAATCTTCTATCAATCAATTTTTTTTTTGAAGAATCATCATAACAGGTGATGACGGTGATAAATTATGCAAAATTTTCATGTCAAGAAGTGGGTGTCTTAAGGCTGTAATGACCAATAGCGAAATTTTTTAACAGCTTGATTATTAAGAAAGGAAATTTCTTACAGCAAGAAATATGTTATGTATTCATTTTTTTAATCAGTCCTAGAAACAATAAAAAAAATCTACCTTTTTTACGTAAAACATGATCATGTTCATCTAATATGAAAATTATTGAGAATACCTTATAAAATGTACTTATGCGCATGTACATTAATGTATGCATAAACACATAGTATGCTTATGGCCAATTGCACACAAACGTATGTAAATAAATAAATATTTGGGGATATCTTACACACGGCTTCTGACCCCAAACTAAGCAAAGCTTGTGATATGGCTGCCAGACACTGATAAACTACTTATACATATTTTTAAACATATACTTTTATGATAGTAACTAAATAACACGCAGACACAGAGCAAACACTTATGTACATCACATAAATACTTGCCCTGGGTGGGGATCGAACCCAAGCCTCTTTGACCCAGTAGTTAGGGTTACTAACCACTGAGCCATCGAGGCAGTCAAAATATAGTACGTAAGATGTATGATTCATTTAACATTTACTTATCTTTTTTTTTGTAGGCGGTGGAAGACCAAACGTCTTCGACATGGTGCAAATATCAGCAGAGAAATTTCACGACAAAATTTTATGGGGTGGCGGAAGAGCCTTTACAGAAATGGCGCTGAACTCGAGCGAAGTGCAAAAGTTCTTTGCAGAAGACAACAAATTTGACCTCGTCATCGCCGAGCAGTTCTTCCAAGAGGCTTTCAACATCCTAGCCCACAAATACAACGCTCCTTTGATCCTAGTTACAACCTTTGGAAACTGTATGAGACATAACATTGTCCACAAAAATCCTTTGCAATTGGCCACCGTTGTCTCAGAATTTTTAGATTTGAAAGACCCCACCAGTTTCTTATCGAGGCTCAGGAATTTCTACTTCACCGCATATGAATACTTATGGTGGAAGTATTGGTTTTTAGAAAAAAATGAAAAGCTTGTGAAGAAATACATTCCTAATTTGCCAGAACCAGTCCCAAGCTTATACGAAATGCAAAGGGATGCTGCTATGATATTCATCAACGGGCATTTTAGCTTCGATACTCCTGCGGCGTATCTTCCTAATATAGTAGAAATCGGAGGAGTTCATCTCACTAAAAGCAATCAGAAACTTCCAGATGTAAGTGTTGATCCAAGTTTTACTATAAAAGCTATAATATTTTTTTTCTCTTTCGTTGAGTACAAAAATGGTAAAATCATGAAATTTCAAAGTAAAGAAGTTAGTTATTTCTAAGTATTGTTTTGACATGATTAAATCATAATACCTATAAGATCTATGTGGCACAATGTGCTTGGAAATTACTAGATAGATCAATTCTGTTCCGTATGTAAATCCACCAATTCGCACTGGTCCAGAGTGTTGGACCATCATATAAATCGCTACATCGTTGATAAAAAAAAGTTTTAATAATTTTTTAATACAATATATTTCAATTTATTTTTTGGAACTTTTATGTAAAATACATGTCAGTCCCATTGTATATTCTAACTTACAAACTACTTACAATACTACTGCATATGTCGGATCACTTGAAGTGACTTACAAAATTAATTATACATTTTACTTTTTTACTAATAAAAATAAATGGGATTCGTAAATATCATTAACAAAAATCCAATGGTTCTTATATCATTTTACCACCCGAAATTATACATACTCGTACACTACACTGCGTGTAATAATTATATCTATTGGAATATTTTTTGTGTTGAGTTATTGTTAAGTGAATTAATAATTATGTAAATATAATTACAATTCGGATATCTTCAAGTCAAGAGTGAATAGAGACACATACTCCATCAACACATAGGTCTACATACTCCATCTTCGGCTACAACTTCGCTTTCCATCAGGCGAGTTGGTGGCCAAATGTAGCCTTATTCTGCACAATAAAAAGAACCCAGAAAAAATACCTTATAATGATAAATAACAATCATTAAAGAAATATAATAATCAAATACTTAAATCACAAATTTCAGGATCTTCAAAAAATTTTGGATGAAGCGACTGATGGTGTTGTTTATGTAAATTTTGGCTCGAACGTAAGAAGCTCAGAGTTACCAGTGGAGAAAAGAGACGCATTTTTGAAAGTATTTAGTAAGTTAAAACAAACTGTGATATGGAAATGGGAAGATGATAATTTGGTTAATATGCCAAATAATTTGGTTGTAAGAAAATGGTTACCGCAGAAAGAAATTTTAGGTAAGTTTAAATATAAAAAATACTCTACAATACCTATGTATAACTTGTTAATCTTTTCAAAATATAATTCTAAATTCCCTATTTACAAAGATGTGTTGGTAATTATTAATTATTATGTGTTGGTAATATTGAACGTTAAAAATTCAGACCTAACGTTGAAATTCACTTTTATGAAAAGACTAGCTGCGCCCCGCGGTGTTACCCGCGATAGCCCGAGATAAAAAGATTTTTTCTAAAATACACGTAACCTAAGTTACTCCTTATTACATCAGCTACCTGCCAATAAAAGTCTCGTCAAAATCGGTTGAGCCATTTCAAAGATTAGCCGGAACAAACAGACAGACAGACAAACATTGTAAAAAATGTTATTTTGGTGTATGTACCGTATATACATATTTATTCATGTACTGTAGCATTAAATTTTACACATATCTCATTTATGTATAATTCGGAACGCTATTTTCTCATTTGACAGTTGTCAACAGTGTAAACGCTTCTAATTGGTCAGGACGAAACGTCAACCTGTCTAGTGATTGCCAGTTTCCCAATCAATACTCGTTTGATCCAAACTATCGATTTTTTTACTCGATCATTTTTTTCATTAATTCATATCGGCGTCTCCTTTTGATAAACAAACGCTTATTTAAAGCCACTCAACAAAGTGAAACCTTTGGATAAGCCTTAGTATTATTAATCTCACCTTTTTAGCATTTATCCGTTTTCTTTGGGAGTAATTTCCTCTCCTCGTATTATTTTTAGTCGATTCTAATTCGATTGTTTGTTGAGTTAGTTGCTAGTCTTTTTTTTTTCAACGTTGTCCCCACTGTCTGCGTGAGAGGGATTCATAAAACCAAAAGGACGATGGCGGACCCCTGCTTCCTGCATGGTCTTTTGCTCCAAAAACGCGGTGGAAGGCTGAGCTTTGACCCAGGGATCCTGCGGAAGACCCCAGGAGCCACGCACCTCTAACTCACCGGGCGTGGAGCGGCCTCGAGTCGCCATTATTATATTTTTCCCCCTAACAAGGTATGTGGACGCGTCACCATTCGTACTTTTTTTTGTCAAATAATCACGAAATACATACTAAATCGTATTATCTTCCATTGAGCGCGTGCGCAGCTACTTTTCTATCGATTTCACTAAATTATTACCCTGAAATGTTCACTTCAACATGTGATTTCAATGCGTTTTTGGGCCAACCACATGGATTGGAAATACAATCCTTTCGTTATTTAACTATTGAATATAGGATAAACGCTTTCCCCTAGACCCTGCGGTCGTGGCGAGGTGTAATTTTCCCCGATTTTAATGTAAAATCGCTGGAATTCTTGACTTTTGGTAGAAAACCTACTTAGTGTAAAATAACCTTCTGGAATGTTCCTAGATGTTCAAATTTGTGCTAAACGCTTTCCTCTCGACCTTGCGGTCGTGGCGAGGTGTAATTTTCCCCGATTATAATGTAAAATCGCTGGAATTCTTGACTTTTGGTAGAAAACCTACTTAGTGTAAAATAACCTTCTGGAATGTTCCTAGATGTTCAAATTTGTGCTAAACGCTTTCCTCTCGACCCTGCGGTCGTGGCGAGGTGCAATTTTCCCCGATTTTAATGTAAAATCGCTGAGATTCTTGACTTTTTGTAAAAAACACACTCCGTGTAATACCCCCTTCTAAAATGCTACTTGACTGTTAAACCTTTATTAAATAGTTTGTCCACAAGCCCCCGCACGTGGTGAGGCCCAATTATACCCCATTTTCTCATTTATGACCTGAGAAAATGTAATTTTAATTTTGTTTACTTTTCTTCCTACTCGGTGTTAACATGGATTCATTCCATCCATTTCAGGGTGTATAGGTGAGGCCGGCATGTTTGGGCATACCCCCAACCAGGCTTACCTGGATTAGCCGCCTGGGCGTCGTTGGTGCACCCAGTCAACGGTGCGACCACTGACCTTCACGTGAGCCCTGCCAGAGTATTGGCAGTCTACCTCCAGTTCCTATTTGTTAACCGGCGGCGCGTACAGAGGTATTTCATTCCCCTTTATTACCGTCGGTCATCAACTACCTATTGGTGACACCATCGGATGGATCCACCCATTTGCTGATTATAGTTTAAGTGAAGGGACAGAACTCGACCAAGCGACCCACCGTTGTTATTATTTTATTTACCACTATTTTTCATATTCAAGTCAGACGGCTTCCCCGTCTACATTCTACCTTACCTAGTATACTAATTTAATCCATTAAGTACCCATTGTAAAATAACCAAGCAACTCACCGTTGTTTACATATTAGAGTTAGACGGCTTCCCCGTCTACATTTTGTGTTACCCATGGTACCTATTCAACGCTACTATTATACTCCCATTATACTACTCCTATTTACTACTAAATACTACTATCATTGTAAAAGTACCATGGTGAACTCACTGTTCCTGTGAATAATAATCTTTTAAAAACACTTATCAATAAAAACAAACATGCCGGTGATAAACGCTGTGCTTTTATTTAACTACCTTAGTCTATAAGTGTAGGTATATTTAACCTCACCCTTTCATAGGGAAGAAACCCTGCTACAGTACATGTAGTAAAAAACGGTTATTTCAATATTACAAACAGACACTCCAATTTTATTTATATGCGTATAGATTAGCAATCGTGACTACGACACACCGGGCAATTAAGTATAAGGCCTGATAGCCACAACCAAAGTATAATTAATTGTATTTTAACTATTTATTAATTGTACTTTTTAACAAATAAACCTACTCACTCAAATTATGATAATTTTCCAGCCCACCCGAACATCAGAGTATTCCTATCTCACGGCGGTTTAATTGGAACCCAAGAAGCAATATACAATGGAGTGCCAATCGTCGGGATACCGATATATGCGGATCAATACAATAATTTGTTGCTCACCGAAAACCACGGCTTCGGGAAAATACTCGAATTCAAAGACATTAATGAAGAAACACTCGGAAAGCTCTTGAATGAAGTAATCTCAGATGACTCTTACAAGACAAAGGCTACAGAAATGTCTAACAGATTTAAAGATAGGCCGATGACGCCTCTAGATACTGCTATGTTCTGGATAGAATATGTTATAAGACATAAAGGCGCAAGTTTCATGAAGAGCCCAGCGATAAATTTAAATTGGATAGAGTACAAAATGTTAGATGTTAAGGCATTTATGTTGGCAATTGTTTTAGCAAGTGTTTTCATTATTGTGCAAATGTTTAAAGTTGTCTTGGATTTGTTGTTTAATCATATGTTTGTTGTAAAGATAAACAAAAAAAGCACACATAAGAAGAAAAATAATTGAAAATGTTAATTACAATTTCCGTGTATGAAGTAAAATAAATTAAATGTAGGTAGATATTTGTAAATGCTAATTTTCAATGAGACATTATATTAAATATTCCTTAGAATCAAGTATCTCATAGTTTTATCTTTGTTATTGGAATTAAGAGGACCTAAAACAATTATGAGGACCTTAGAAACACTTACTGAATTTTTCTATACTTTAGCGTTTAATAGATGATAAATTAATAAAAAGTTATTTACCAGGCAGTTTAAATTCTAACACTTATGTTTCTGCTCACCTATTGAGATGAGGTGAGAACAGACGGATAATAAGATCGTTTATTGTTCTGAACTGTGTACAATGCAAAGAAACGATGAGATTTTTTTCTCATCACTTTGTTCAACATAACAGAAGCCCTATATAGTATGTGATTGTATAATATATTAAAACTGCAGGTACATAGTTAATAGGTGCTCCATTCATTTATGTCAAGCGTTCCTGACGGAAACAAGGAAGACTTTACAAAAGTATATGGCGCTACATGGTAACTACTAGCAGTTTTCGCTTACTACACAAACCCGTACTAAGGTCTCAGCAGTTCGATGACGTCCGTTGTTACCAATTTTATTCGCATTGGAGCTAGAACTTTTCGGGACATTTCTAGGCTGAACAGTTTTTACAAGTTTAGTCGCCTGCCTTATGTATTCCAAATGTACTCGTACTCTGACTAGAAACAGTGGTGTCGTTTTTCTTCCTTTTATGGCCGACGCAGACTGATTTTATATTCGTTTGCGTAACCACGGTGTTTCCATCTATGAATGCTTTTCTGTAAAACGGTTTTTGTACTGAGAGCTGTGTGATGTTTGTTTGAGTAAAACATAGGGAAGTAAGGTTTTGTCATGCATGGGTTTTTGTATTGGATGTGGTAAAAAAGTTGACTTGATGAACCAGAGTGGGTACAGGCAGGTAGGTAGGTACGTATACGTTATCGTGGATGTTAGATATTATATTGTAAGATTATCAGGGAGAAGCTTATGGAGGTGGTGGTCACGACCCTCACACATGAGGAATTCTAAGCAAGAAGGAAGGAGTCTAGGTAGGTACTTGTAGGCTTTAATATGCAGCGCAAGCTAAATGCAAGGTTAATTGACATTTAATAACCCTTAAGTTTCACACACATATTATCGTAACTCTGAAACTTTTTCGTTTGGTTAATTTTACCAAAATATTGATTTTGTATTATTTTATGATTGCTTTAATACAGCATTTTCTTCTTAATTTTTTAAATAACCATTTCAACAAACCACGGGTATGTAATAAAGATCAAATTGAAAATTATGATTACTTTTATGCCCATTTATTAAATGGGGTTGTTACAGTATGTATACTTCTTCCATTCCTCTCTATCACTTATCATATCTGAATTCATTCCCAGTTTACTCATATCGTCTTTGACACGATGCTCGAGCTATGGAGAGGGCTATGCTCAGATTCTCTCTGCTGCAAGATCGAATAAAGAATGAAGAGATCCGTGGAAGAACCAAAGCTACCGACATAACCCAGCGCATTGGCAAGTTGAAGTGGTAGTAGGCAGGGCACAGATAGCGATAGCATTGTAGCTCAGAGGACTGATGACTGATGGGGTCGAAAAGTTATCGAGTGGAGACCACGCACCGGCAAGCGCAGCGTAGGACGTCCACCTACGAGGTGGATAGATGATTTCATCAAGGCCGCTAGATCAAGGCGGATGCAAGCCACTTCCAACCGGTCTTATTGGAGATCCCTAGGGGAGGCCTGAGTCCAGCAGTCGTATGGCTTATGGATGGATGGATGGATCTTTCGCATAGTTGAAATAATTGTAACTAATAATTTATTTAAGTAACTGTAATGTGGTGTTACTTAGGAGCTTTTTAGGGCCCACATAGAAACGGCTCACTTCTAGACTCAAGTACATAAACAAGAAAATAATAAAGCACGTGTAATTTAAATCAACAACAAAGCGTCAAGTATTACTTAATCTTATTTATTTGTTTCTAACTATGACGTTGTTCATAAAACTATAAGTACCCATAGATAAATAATGTTGCGCTTGCGACTGCTGTCTTCCGCTGTCACACCAAACACAATAACGTCACAATACTGCGGCTGCGTTCCAATTAAACTCTACCTATGAGAAAATTAATTATTACTGTCCCATATTAGTTTTGACCTAGTTGTTCATAAATAGAACTGTGTCACAATAGCTCAACCATATTAGTTTCTCAACGTTTGCAGGTAATCCATTGTTAAGAAGGGTTTATTCACACGTATGCCTTTCATCGTCCTCCAACTTCAGGTTTAAATTTCACTTTACACTTGAAACTAAACGGTTTTCAATGTGCCTTCGAAGTTTGAACGTTATTCAATCACTAGGAGCTGTGTTTACGTACTTCTAGTTACTAACACGAAATGCACAAGTCACTTATTCACTTATATACCTTCTACTTACTATATTTTTAGTACTACTTTTCTATTCTAATTAATGAAACTGCTAGTTAACTAAAAGTAAAGGTAAAAGTTTTAAAGCTTTTGAGACTTGTGTAGGTATCAGTGGTCAGCTTATGTCAGTATCGATATGCACTACCGCAGTCTCTTTTCCAGATAAATGCTTCTTCTTGGCATTTATTTGACAACCAGATTAGTTTAAATAGGTATAACTCTATTTTGAGACAAAAAATTGATTGTCTGGAAAGTCGGTTTACGGACAATAATAATATTACGTGCACGTTTTAATGCATCACAAGCCGAACGCTTAGGCCGATCGTGCCTCTCTATCGCTTGTTCCGCGCTTTCGTTCGCACGCTCGGCTCAGGGGGAACGTGACAAAGAGTCATGTTTTTCGTGCGTAGAGCCGGCTTCTACGATTTATACGACGTTATCAAAAACTTTTTACACATATGCCGTTAGATAGACATACTCGTACATTAAGTTTATCTTTTCCAAAGAGGTATTATGAGAAGGGAGGAGAGTGATATTACTAAAAAAACTCAACATTTTATAGTAAGATGCTGAATGGGGAGGGAAAGACCAAAACAAGTGTAGAGGAATTGTGTGTATAATGAAATGCGAGAATAAGAAGTTGATATTGAGATGATGTATGATAGACTAAAGTGACAATAATTATTTTTCGCAAAAAATGGCAAAACCGTATTCCATCGTGTACAAAATTCGAATATTTCGCTCGAATCGTTTACATTATTATTGATTTTTCAAAAATGGCTCGGCCGATTTCTGTTAACTTTAAATGAAACCACCTCGGGAGTATTTTCTTTCACACCAAAAATGAATTTTTCGATTCGGTTGACAATTGGCGAAATTATCGATGAACATACACCAAAAAAACCTACTGACGAACATAGAACCACCTCCTTTATGGAAGTCGGTTAAAAAGCAATTGCGCTATATCCCCCGCGCTAGACTAGTGCGGATTGAAGGATACTCGTAATACTTATTCAGTTTCATTTATTTTACTTCAAACCAAACTTACTTCACAGCACGTGACAACTATGTAGTCTGAAAAGTCGGTTAAAAAGAAACGTACTGTACCAAGTGGGATAAGGATAAGATAATGATGATGACTATATAGTGGTAATAGGTTAATATCATTAGGTTTAGTTCTTACAAAAAAAAAAATGTAGGTACTGAGTTGATATTACGGTAAACGTGATGGTCAGTTTTCTAAGAGCAATATTCTCGTTACTTTATTTATTTCTGTATCCAACTCAAAATAAATTAAATTTATATAAATGCTTACTACTAAGCTAAAAATAATAACGACAAACTATTGTCATAGTAAATTTTAAAATAATGGACTCGTGTAAATATGTTCCACTGTTTCATATCAAATTGTATTTTCATAAACGAATTTTATTTCGGCCTCTCAATCAAAAACTTCTAAACTGCCTAAGCTTGTAAAAATCTGGCGGTGAAAAATTACAGCTCTTTTAAGCCTAGCACATTTCGTTATTTGAAAGCACTTATAACTTACAGCGGCTTAGAACTTTTGACACGACCTTTTAGATTAATATTCAGGTTGAATCGAATTTAAAAGTCTACGAGGTTTCGATCTGATTTACTTACTAACATTTTAGTATTTATTTTCAAAGGTAGCCGTGCTTGCTTCATTGTATTTTTGGATTATTGATTTCGATTTTAAGTCTGATGTTCTAATTACTTGGATTGTTTGGTTATGCGTTTGAGTTTTTCATGAAAATATACTTTCCGACGAAGTTCTGAAGTAGGTAGAGACTACGTAGTGACAAGCGCATCGTAGGACGTGCACCATCAAGGTGGATGGATAATCTTATAATAGGATTTTAGACGGCCATATATTCCACCTCGCTTCCTCAAACTCACATTAATAAAGATAAAATATCACAACATGTAAATTTTCTGAAACCAAATGAGACTTTTTTAAACATAAAATTATAGGTACAGGTTGATCAAAATATGTACCACAAGTTCATAAGTGATCGTTAAATAAGATTTAAGAAATTCATCGCCTATGTTCTTAAATTTTCAAGTGGGCGAAAGACATTTTTTTAACACAAATTTGTAGGTACAGGTTTAGTAAAATATGTACCATAAGTTCATAAAAGATCGTTAAATAAGATTTAAGAAAAACGACGCCTATGTTCTTAAATTTCTAAGTGGGCGAGTGATGCAACTGTGGCTAGTTGAAAGATCGTTAAGAGTTGGTTTAAATAAACACCAGAAATATCACTGCCATATAAATTTTCCATAAAAAATAAGAGCAGTTGTACAAACACGGTCGCCGTTTAAAGATAAAATATAGAAATTAAAACCCTTCTACAGATTAAAAGCGGTTGACTTTGATTCTATCCCGGCCCATCTCATTAAGAGTTTGCAATTAAAAGTTGGAAATCTGGCGTCAGATCGACATTAAAGCCTGAGCAATGCTTGACGTTGAGATATCTAAAGGTTCTATAATATAATATGTAGTTATATGGAAAGATGATGTGATATTAAGCTAATACAGAAATCGTTGAGCATCATCATTACAGTTCCAAGTAGCAATGTAGTCCTATAAGCTTATGTTACTAAACAGACGTGTAAAGGTTTTTACCAATAAATAAATGATGTAAACGTTTAGAAAACCATTTTACAAGCTTTTATTTACTTTCACCTGTCCCGTTGTCTGTCGTTCTGTAACAAATCCAAGATCCACTTCTCGGTTACCGATTGAGTTGAAATTTTGCATACTTACAGGTGTAAATCGCGTGACAATGCAATATTATGATACCATAGTGCTGACCTGATGATGGAGCTGGAAGGTGGCCAAAGGAACTTAACAATGAAACGACACAACTTCATCGAGTTTGGATTCATTTGAATGGTCTTGGCGAGTAGTTTGTCTTTTAATGGTAACTAGGGTCTGATGATGGAGATGGAAGGTAGCCAAAGGAACTTGGCAATGAAACGACACAACCTCATCGAGTTTGAGTTCGTTTGAATGGTCTTGGCGAGTAGTTTGTCTTTCAATGGTAACCAGGTTGTGATGATGGAGCTGGAAGGTGGTCATAGGAACTTTGTAATGAAGCGACGCAACCCTATCGAGTTTCGGCTCGTTTGATTCGTCTTGGCAAGTACTTTTTTAGTAAAAGATTGTTTTAAAAAAAACTTATTATTAAATATGTATAATACTTGTTTATTTTATAGTATTTGTTTTTGTCGGACATATTCTAGGATAATATTATTGTACTCATATTTATACTACTTGGTTTACAAATATTTGAGTACTTCAAGATTCTTATCATGGTATCGAGTGAGTGTCCGAAAAGGTTTTAATGTGGTCGAACCTCACCTATAATTACAGGGTGGTTACTGGACGACAGGTACATTCTAGGATATCACTGCAATCATTATTACGACTAAGTTTCACAATGGATCCAACCGTGAAATTGCGAAATATAAAATCATCTATTTTCAATCAAAAAGTTTATCGACACTTGACAAAATGTATGCATAGATAACTGTTTTTTGTTGCTAAGCCGGGGTTGGTTCCATAATAAATCTTGGTCATAATGATGAGTTCTCATTTTCTAGAATATTGTATATCTGTTGTGTAGAGAAACTTCCCGTTTAATATTATTTTTCCAGTTGTATACACAATTTACTAAAGGAAGTACTTCCTTTATTAGTGTTGTGAATTATTTAGCTTACTCACATTAAAAAGGAAGAAATTACTGTTTTGTGAGCTTACACCACCAAACTCAAACGCAATATCGCATAATGAATGTCCTATAAATTTCTCATAAAGCATTACATTGTTCAACTTAGTCTGTAACGAAAGTCATTAAATTGCAAACTTGCCGAGTACTTGTTCAATTGAAATTTGTTTAAACATTAATTTTGTTCGAGCCAAAGTTCGCGGAATATTACAGCATGCGAAGAACTGGATAAAGGACTCCAAGCTGAGAAGTTGTTTCCAAAATTAAACGTAATATTGTGTCGGAGCCAACTTGGGCTGATGGAAATTCTGTTATTGTCATTTGGGAAGGAACCGTGAATTAGATACTCTGTGATTAGATAATATGACAGCTGAGAAAACACAAACAACTGGTAAGAGGCACACTTTTTTTTCTTTGTACAGATGAACTGCGATCAGTGATTTTTGCATACAATTGTATTATTCAAGGGTAAGTAATTCTATGTACAGTTTGGAGCTCAACTTACGAGTATGTGAGTACGTTTGCCTAGCCATTAGGTTTTTGTTCTACTATTTTCCCATGATTAAAAAAACCCTTTATTTATAGCAATATTTATCATGTGCTATTATAGGTAGGATAACAATTAGTACAACATTCATCAGAGGTTTGTTTTACTAACATAGGTATGTTTTTCCAACTGACCGTTACCGTGGCTCGAATGACACGTTAAATTATAGGTTCCGGCTGTTTTAACCGTTTAGCCATGTCAGAGGTCTTCAGGCGGCCTAAAAATTCTGACACCAGGGCTAGCCACCCGGCCTATACGAACTTACTTACTTACATATAAATTGGGTCGACTGCAGGACATACATAGACCTTCCCAAAAATTTGGCCAATATGTAAGACCAATTAGAAGTTTCCTATGTTCCGAGTCCTTGCGGTCTTTAATAGATTTATCAGTTCATCGTTTCGGTGGACGCCATACGCTAGGCTTGCCAGTGGAACTATTCATTCAATATACTTATGAATGACTCCAATAACAGGCCTTTTGCAAATATAAAGAAAAATAAAAACCATGTAAAAAAGATAGCAGCAAAATACATTCCGTGTGACTTTCCGGTATCTGTCAGGGTATGATCGGTACACATTTTACGCTATGTTTACTTTTATGCTGATCTAATTAAACATGAAATCCACTCTCACTTCCTAAGAATCTAAGCGCTCCTTTTCATATTCCAATGATTCCGTAATCATAAATACTCGCATTACCGAGCTATAAATATCCCAACGCGTAATTTACCTTCCTACTTCCAAAATTATAATGTATTACGCTAAGCACAAGCGATTAATTTTCCTTTTAATCAAGGCACGCCTAATAGTCAACTGCTTCGGATCTTTTCATACAGAATTAATCAATTATTAGGTACAGCGGTGCCGAGGAACCAATTTCTGGGTTCGGGCTAATTACATCTGATTGCATTAATCTCTTCGGATACAGGGGAAAGGGTTTAAGCCTGATCTATCTATTTATACTTATAAAACCTATGACAGGGAGAGCTGATTTTCAATTGACGTCAAAAAAAATTTATGTCTGGATGCATTTTTTTTTCTGGATCTTTTGATTGGATTTTGCCAAGGCGTAACCTGATAGATATCAGGTCATGTCTTCGCCATTTGTTGTCCAATATACGTTTTTATCAGTCTATAAAGAGTTTTACAAATAGTTTCGTAAAAAAATCGGCCATGTACTCGCGCACAAAGGGTTCCGTATCGCATACGGCAAAACAAACACGTTTGTTGTATGGGAGCCTCCCTTCAAAATTTATATTATTATGTTTTTAGCATTTGTTGTTATAGCGGCAATTGAAATATAAATATCATCTGTTAAAAATTCAGCTCTCTAGCTATTACGGTTCATGAGATACAGCCTGGTGACAGACAGACGGACAGAAAGACAGACGGACAGCGGGGTCTTAGTAATAGGGTCCCGTTTTTACCCTTTGGGTACGGAACCCTAAAAAGTATCTAAAATTGGTTAAACCGTTTAAAAAATAAGGCATAGCAAAACGCTGTTGAAAATTTTCAGGCGCTTTCATTATTTTGCTCTCAGATTCATATTCATTCATTCGTTTTTGATTTTGTAGAGAATAGAATAAAAGTCTTATCATAAAACCTAACACATTTCAGTAACAGATATTACAAGATGAAAAAAGTTGCATTCTGACTAGCCTTGCTACAGAAAACTTTCAACCATTTCAATAACGTTGGCACCATTTCTAAACAGCTATTTTCTCAACGCGACGGATTATTTTCCGCTTTTCTATTTCGAAATCGCTCTGCGCTAGCACTGAAGTCAATTTCATACTCGTCTTAGACGTACATGCTGAGATTATCTCGTATATCTCAGCTTCTGAACTACATGACTATTCCATTTATGTTTCTGGTAAGCTAGACTGAGGTTTATGTCTGGTTTATTCTAAGAATAGCAAGCATTATCTGATATTCATGGTAATACAGTAAAATTCTTTAAAAAATTGGCTGAGTGCGAGTTGGACTCGCGCACGAAGGGTACCCTAAGCGTCTACCTATTGCCGTTTTTAATATGGAGCTAAAAACGGCAAAAAAATAATTTTGTTGTATGGGAGCCCCCCTTAAATATTTATTTTGTTCTGTTTTTAGTATTTGTTGTTATAGCGGCAACAGAAATACATCATCTGTGAAAATTTTGAGCTTTCTAGCTATAACGGTTTATGATACAGGTATAGCCTGGTGACAGTCAGACGGACAGACGGACATCGGAGTCTTAGTAATAGGGTCCCGGCGTTTTTACCTTTTGGGTACGGAACCCTAAAAAGACAGATTTTATTTTACAATTTTTATTATAAAGCTACTTAGAGATATGTTTTTTTACATTTAAAGGTCCAAATGATGGAGGAAAACATTGTAAGGAAACCTGCTATTATGCCTTTCACATTTTCATATATTCTTAGTTTATCTCTGACTCTAAATCAAAGTTGGTCAAGCCAAATTTGGCCAGTGCTGTGGACCATGGAATAATACAATAACACGTTTTGCAATGAAAAGAATCCGTAGTATAACAGTTCATCACATCACGAAAAAGCGAGTAGGTATACAATTATAACAAGATGGTTACCGTAGCGTAGCACCTTCACCAAACTGAGGAAACGCACTGGATCAAAGCAAATTCCAGTTGATATTATTGGAAATCTATTAAGGAGCCCTATGTCCAACAGTAAACGTCGTAGAGTCGTTACCGTAAGTTCTACTTTTAGTTCTTCTAGTAGAACTAACGGTAACAAAATGTACAGGTAGTTCTATCGTTAATCGTAACACATTTCGCCTTTATAGCTTCTAGGGTTGAATTTGCTAAAATCTTGAATTTTCCTTACGTCGAATAACGAGTATAACATATACTTTTCTTAGAGCATACGACTAACTTGTTCATGATACAGCTACCTATACGTATAAATTTTTGATTTTTATCGTGTTTTCTCTCTCATTTTAAGCTAAAATATTGTCTTTGACTCCTACGATAACAAAATTGAGTAAACAAGCCAGGTAAACTTTTTAAGTCATTGCCTAGATTATACCAAGCTTTGACCTTCTTAACAAAATTAAGCGCCATTTCCGCCGTGAAAACCTTCAAACTAATTTATGTTTGAAACAACCGAAATGATTATAGCCTAGTTTGTTTTCTAAAATGGTTTGTCGTTTGATTATATCGCAATTATTGAAATTGAAAATGCTTTCCTACCAAAACTTTTGACGGCACTAGCACATTGTAATTTTATTTGACACACATTAGCACATTTTATCATTTATCATAATTTTTAACCATTAAAATAATTGTTTTAACCATGTCAGGTTTGCACCAGAATTCCAGAAAGTTGAAAAGCTTAGAGCATTCAATGAGCTCATTTACATCATCAGCAAATAGTAGGTACTACCTACATCATTTCAGTAAAATAGAACTGTTATAATTTTTTTAGTAGTATCATAACAGCGATCACGAAAACATGCACAAAGTACATAATATTTCATTTCGTCCTCGTTAGCCAAAAGATTCGCAGAGATTTGAGGTTTGAGAATAAATCCTTTGGATGACGTACTTAAGATCCACATCTCTAGCTATAAAATACAAATAACAAGATCGTCCAGAATTTCAGAGTAAAATAGACCGACCGATATAGATGACCGTTAGGTATAACAAGAGAGTCTGTTCCTAAATTGGCTCTAATTTCAGCGAGTCCCGTTGCTAAGTGCTGCTAATATTTTATTTTATATGCACTTTCCGAAGTCTCCGTCCTGAATGTTTTATTAGCTTTAATATTTAAGTGGCAGCCGGAACTTCTCTCATTAACATACTGAATGGCGGTAATTATGTAAGTAAATTATTTATGGCGAAGTTTTCGCGACGATTTTCCCTATTTGGGTTGGCGTCTGGAAAATTTTGACCAAATGTTTTCTAAGTGAGTCTGGATTATGGTAATGTGAATAAGTTATAGTGGCTGTTTCTGCGGTCAAAATAAGTGACGAATTTGTCGAACTTTCAGCCAAGTGCGCGTCCTTTGCATCAAAAAGTTTCGAATCAAGTTACACTATTTAAAAAATTAAATTGTAACTACAATTCAAAGAGCTGCTATAAAACAGATTACCGGGCAAACATTGCAGCCTAGGCTACCGTTAGTTACTCTTTAAAGTACAAAACCCTAAAACCTTACTACAAACCTTTTAAGATCTACTGAAATGTAAAAACATAATTAAATAAACATAAACAAGAAAGAAAAAAGTAAATCACACTCCAAATATCAAAATATCCATTCGTTTTACGTCCAACAAATAAATATGTACCATCCACACAAGCCCAAAATTTACCTAAACAAAATTGTGCTCTCACAAAACCCTCATACGTCGTCCTTGAAATTAAAATAAAGCCACCAAAGGCTAGCCACTCGCGACACGAAGAAAAATTTGCCTCGTTAATACTCAACATTTCAGCCGGACCTTACAGGAGCTGGGATAAAATGTATGCTAATCAGGCATTTGCATATGACTGGGAAAAATCACTGGCCCATTAAAGAGTGTCGTGACGTTGAAATGAGAAAGGATGGAGGGTTTTTATGCGAACTGTCTGGATACTGAAATACTGACTGAGTTATAGAGCGAAGAACTGTCGTTATGTTTTCAGCTTGGTAGGTACTAAGTATTTGGTAAGTTCGTATAGGCCGGGTGGCTAGCCCTGGTATCAATGTTTTGAGGCCGCCTGAAGGCCTCCGACATGGTTTAACGGTTTAAACAACCGGAAACTACAATTTAACGCATCGTCCGAGCCACGGTAGCGCTCAGTTAGAATATGCCTTCCGCGGTCACCCATCCAAATACTGACCGTGCGAAATGTTACATCGCTTTCAAACACCTAGTCAAACTAGCTACAAGCTCTCCTTACTTACGATAGGTACTTAAACTATCTAAAAAGTTAAAAAAATCCTCAGTACATGTTACATGCTGAATTTCATTGTCAAATTGTTTTTATTAGTGGACATGGATGGACAAAATTATAACATAAAGTATAATAAGCTATGTATAGCTATTTGTTCTAATTATCATCATCACTAACTCTTGATAATCCACTGCTGGACATATGCCTCTCTTTGTTTATGCCATTGATCTCTGTCCCTTGCCAAATGAATTAATTTGCAGCCTAATGTTATCGAAATCATACGAACAGTAGGTATTTTTAATACTCGTTATATTTTATTTTCACTACATTTCATTTGTCTATAAGAGGTGGGAAATGAAGTAAGTAGACGGCGAAAAAATTTAAAAATAACACTGAATGTACGAATAGAATTTGAGGTCTAAACTGAAAACTGTAAAGATATCGTATAAACTGTAAAGTTGGATACCCTGGACCCTTGTAGACCTCAACATTATTAAAACTCAAGCTGAAAAATAAAACTTTGCAATCCACAATTATTCCGTGATGCTGATATCGTTTCATTACAAAACTTAAACACCTAGCACTTGCGTACAAACCACAACAGAAAGGATCAAGGGAGTAAAACACAGTTAACCAGGACCGAAGAGTGCCATTAAAGGTCTTAGACCCTTCGCTTTCCTGTCGTTTGTCATGCAAATATAGACTGAATAATTTATACTAGATTCGTCCCCCGTGAATTACTGGGGTACACATTGTTGGGCAAATCGGATGACACGAGATTCACGGTATCACCCACCTAAATAAATAAAGGCGTGAGATCTGTCTCGCCCATTAAATAAGGCAGTGTACAATAAGGCTATTTTGGCGAGCCGAGAAACAGGCACAAAGGTAAAGATACATTTAAGATAGGTTAGACAGGAAATACTTAAGTACAGGCAAATCAAACATCTTGGTTGCTGTGATAATAGCTACAGATTGCGCGAAACCCAGCCCTCGCGCAGCTGTTAAGTGAGCTTTAGTCATGCGGGGTTATTCGCAGCTTGTAACTAAAGTCACAGCCGCCAAGACGTTTGACTCGGTTTATTAACAACAATTTTTTTGATGAAATTATGTTTGCAATCCCATCACTTTATTTTTTGTGAGAGTATAATTTCTCACAGCAAAAAAGCAGCGTCACGAGTCGGATCCTCGTTTCCTTACTAATATTATAGATCCGAAATATGTTTGTTGGTTATTGATTTGTTGTATACTTCTCTTTTGCGCAACAACAAAGCAGCACATAAATTGATTTTTCAGGTGGGCTTAGTTTAAAAGTTAGAGAATGATGCCACTTTTTAACCCGAAAAAAATGTGGAATCAAAAATCTTTATACATAAATATTATCTACAAAAATGTGGAATCAAAAATCTTCGAGCGTTTGCGGAGATTGTTCGACGTCTCTAAACGGAGCTTTTTAATTCTTTGGTTTAATAGATTACAAAATTTTATCAAGGATAATGACATATTTAAAGGAATGAACAAAGTACGTATTAAATAGTAGTCCCCTCTACTTTTAGTTTAAGGATTTTATCTTACCTATTACAACGGACAGGACGTACAGATGCAAAAAACTATAAGAGAAAAAAAAAATAGATACGCACAACATGACTTGACAAAAGCTCATTTGCCCTCAGGCATTTTTGTCCACATTGATAAATAAGGCTCCATATTTCGCACATCTATTGTTGCCGTTCTACCGACGACAAGTCCCGTACAAATCTAGTACAATAACTCTTTGTTTCAGGCCACAATAGCGCCGCGAGCTGGTCTTGGCTAATTTAAATTAAATATTTCTCTACCCTCAGCAGTGAAAAACTTAAATACGTTGTAGTTTGTGAGCTGCAACGTTGTGTTGTGCGCATTCATAGCGCGGTTGTGACCACGGACATGAATAAATGGACGCTGTCCGCGTGCCGTTCTTTACTTACTCATTGTTTTTGTTGTACATTTTTAGGGTTCCGTACCCAAGGGGTAAAAACGGGACCCTATTACTAAGACCTCGATGTCCGTCTGTCCGTCTATCTGTCTGTCACCGGGCTGTATCTCAAAAACCATGACAGCTAGGCAGCTGAAATTTTCACAGATGATGTATTACTGTTACCGCTATAACAAAAAATACTAAAAACTGAATAGAATAAATATTCATGGGGGGCTCCCATACAAGAAACGTGATTTTTAGGAGTTTCTTGCTCGCTATTAATAACGGCAAGAGGAATGGGGCTCCCAAACGGTACGTAACCCTTCGTGAGCGAGTCCGACTCACACTTGGCCGATTTTTATGTTTCTTTTCAATTTTTAGATTAGTTATAACAACAAAGGTGAACAATGCCACATGGTGCTCTAATTTATCGTCCAGGCTCTTGCTTTTCCGTAAAATTACTGCTTTTTTCAGTTAATATATCTTTGTTGTTGTGAGATTTGTTTTCGTTAATACGTATTCTATTCTATAAAATAGATAATTCCTCAGAGTGATAGTAGGTAGATACGTTAAAACTACTAAACTTACAATTTTTTAACAAATACGTGCGATGCAACATAACTTCTGTTAATTTTTATTCGAAAGCCTTAGACAATATCAGTAAATAAATCCACTACAATATATTAGGTAACCGAAACATATATTATTAGTACGAGTACGCTGCTAAATATTTTTAATTTTGTAATAAAAATAATCTCTTGCATGAATAACAATACTAAGAAATGTATGCTGTACCTACTTCTTTCTTTATTCCTCTTATGAGGTTTACCTACACGAGTTTTTTTACACAGTGTATTCAAAGCTAAACAATACAATACAATACAACAACACTTTATTGACACCAACAAGAAAACAAAACAAAAGAAACAAAGACAGAAAAGGCACAAAAGGCGGTCTTATCGCTAAAAGCGATTTCTTCCAGACAACCTCTCTTGGATGCAAGGAAACATAAAGACGACAAGGACGGTGTAAACGTAAAAAAAAGTTCGTAAACAAGTTCTTTAAGTCGTCAACGCAGGTATAAAGTCTGATTTCAATACAACTACCTAGTTTAACAGTGTTAAAGTGCAGAGTTCCCCGCCTTGAGCGCCTAGTATGTAATAACTGCACTCGACTGTACTACGAAAGTCGCTTAAACTATGCAGGCTCTGTCCTAGAAAAAGTTTCCCGGAATTTTACCAGAGAATTAAACTTTTTAATAGACATTTTTGTCATTTATGTGCACCTATTTAAGTTTTCAACGGGTTTGAAGAGGTCGAGCTTCGTTCAATATTTTTAAACGATATCAGAATGACTTAAAAAGATTTTGTAGTGAACTAGGCATTGAAAAATGAACTTTGCTATATGCGACTACTTTCACGAGTACTAAACTACCTACTTAGGTACTGTAATGTTGCGAACGGGGAAGCCGTTTGCAGCACCACAAGTTAAAGAGAATTAGAGAGGAACCCGTAATGTTGCAAGCGGGGGAGCCGGTTGCAGCACCACAGGTTAAGAGACTTCAGAGAAACCTAGCTAACCTAAGAGTCCTACCTAGTGAACAGGATCCCTAACGGTTCGGAGAGAGGAGATTAAAACAGAAAACTAACCTTAGTATTTACACATTTATTTACACTAACACGCACTGCACTTATAGTCAAATAAATCTTCAAGAAACGGAGAGAGAGAATTTTGAAGAAGTCCTTGGAAAGTTAGCCAAAAGGGGAGAGGGTAGCACTCGTAGAACCACGCTGGAGGCTGGCCGAGGATTTTCAATAGCCTGAGCTGGACCCGCCGATAGTGTGGCGCCAGCCAGGTAGCGCTAGGTGAGCGCTAGCGTGAAGACATCAGCCGACTGAGGTGGAGGCGCCGGCCCAAACCGGCCGACAGGCGCCGGCCCAAACTGGCCGACAGGGTTCGAAGTGAGCACCAGCCCAGTGCTCCAAGGTAGGGGTCAGTGGCCCCAAAACAAGAGATCCTCCTGGAATCAAAGACAAAGGAACCGGAGCCTCTCACCCTGCCTGTTACTCGACGCTCATGCCGTATACAGGACTCGTCCACGCAAACTCAATTCAAACTTATTACATTATTATAGGAAAAAAAAAGGTGTCTTCCAGATCACTTCCAACTCAAGACTGCCCAATTTTACAAAACAAGGATCGCTGATCCTGTCAAAGATAAACATTTCAAAAATTTGAATTTCATAACTAGAATTGTAAGTTGGCAGTGTTATCGTTGAAAGAGTCTGAATGTAGAGAAGCTAACAAAAAGGTTAGTTTCTCTACATTTCCCCCAAAACCCCAGAAAAATTTTCACTCATTGAAAATTTTGCAGGTTGAGAATAAGACCTTGACCATCCAGACAGATTCGCACACATCTTCCATACTCCCTCGCACGCACACTCAATCATAAGTTGGGGTTATGGTTCACAATCCATGATGACCATACTCCACAAGGAATTATCATTCAATTATTACGAAGGCTTATTTTTTTAGAGTTAGGTGTCGTAACCCGCACCTTTTCGAAAACCCGATAAAAGTTAAGATAATAATATTTACAAGTTAATATTTACACATATGGCCTAAGTAAGCCTTAAAACTCTTGAATGAAGAGAAAAAGTAATTTTCTATTCAAATGAAGTTAATATTTAAATTGCAACGTGTGCAATTTGAAATATCGAAAGATAAAAACACAATATAGGCTTTATTGGTAACTTAACCATTGTGCAAGCCTTTTATTATTCAAAATAAAAAAAATCAAGGGTATTACAAAAAATAAGCCAAAGGGTTTAGATTCTTTGTGAAGCATTAACAGGTACATTTGTACGTAAAAAAAAAAAATTACACGAATACTTAATCATAACATTATAAGTAAGTACTCATTATACACCAAACAAAACGAAAACTATTTACAACCTTCTTAAGAAAACAAAAACATAGATCAGCACTAGTTAAAAAAATAAAAATCATTATAATATATTATATGTACAATAATATAATACAAGTTAGCATTTAATATCTTTAACATGCCATCTACCTCTCGAACCGTTAGGGTCCTCCAAGACAAAGACCAAAGAAGACAATTTTTCCACAATTTTACATTTTATGTAATTCGGCGCAAGTTTTGCGCTGAAATATGCACCAGCATTACTTTGTACATAATTTTTTCGCCAAACTATATCCCCGACATTAAATTCTTTGAAATCTCGTCTTAGATTGTAATTTGTAGCGTTTCTAGAGTGAGCTGTATGAATAGCAACTTGTACTTTATCGAAGATTGTGGAAAGTAACCCTAAATTATGGGCATAAATGTCTCGAGGAGCGAAGATGACGCTGTCAAGATTAGAACAGGAAGTATAGTATGACCCGCAAGGAATTGTTTCACGGCCAAATACAAGATACGCTGGAGTAAAACCGGTCGTGACATTTACTGCACTATTTAAAGCCATTTGAATCTTTTTCAAATGATTGTCCCATGATCTATGATCATCACCCACTAACTGAGCTAAAGCCGTTATAATAGTTCTATTATAACGTTCTGTTGGGTTGACTTGAGGACAATATCTAGGTGAATAAAAGACGAAAGGTATTTTATAACTGTTAAGAAAATTTCGAAACTCATTAGATTGTAGCTGAGAACCGTTGTCCATAATTATAGTTTGTGGTACACCATGTACTAAAAATACATGATTTTCTAATTCACGAATGATATTAGGGGCAGTAGCTCGCTTAATCGGGAATATGAGACAATATTTAGAAAAAGAACACGTGACCACTAAGATATGTTGGTTACGTTGTCTTGACATTGGGAATGGACCCATGAGGTCTAAAGAAATATTCTGCCACGGCCTTGAGCAAATTTTAGGTTTGCCCATAGGACCATAAGGCGAATGATTCGAATATTTATAAGAGAGACAAGTTTCACAAGTCGAGCACATATTGGCCACGTCCTTAAACATACCGGACCAATAAAATCTCAAGCAAAGTTTTTTATAAGTTTTAAATATCCCAATATGAGGGCTGTTATCGGATAGCCCATGACAAGACTTAATTATTTCATTCCTCTCTGATGAAGGAGGAACTTCTTTCCACGCAAAATCTTCGTTAAAGTAATTAGGTGTGTCAAAGTGACGGTATAATTTGCCATCGACAATTTTGTAATTTGGATAAGCATCGGGGTTATCCTGACAATTGGCAAACAACCGATTAAAATAATCTAATTGAAGATCAACATTTGCAGCTATTGGTTCTGTAAAACCAATGCCTGCAACGTTAGGTATTTTACAACGTGAAAGAAGATCAGGGACAACATTTTCTTTACCCTTTTTATGTTTCAGAATGAAGTTAAAACAAGATAAGCGAATAGTCCAACGCGCTAGTCTCCCAGAAGGATTAGACAAATTTTGAAACCACTTCAAAGCTGCGTGATCAGTATAAATAGTAAAAGGTTTACCGTTGTCAAGATAACAACGCCAATGTTCAAGAGCGCTAATAACTGCTAGTGTTTCACGTTCAGTTGTTGAATAGTTTTGCTCATGCTTATTTAAAGTTCTGCTCATATACGCTATAACCACTTCTTTGTCGTCTTTTATTTGGCTTAACATAGCTCCGATGCCAAAATTGGACGCATCACAGTGAACAGAGAAGGGTAGGTCAAAATCAGGACATGCTAAAATAGGCGTAGAAATCAAATGCTCTTTTAGCTTATTGAAAGCAGCATCAGCATCATCGTTCCAGATAAACTTTTTAGAAACATTCTTGCCCGATGACGTTAGTTTACAAAGAGGCGAAGCAATAGAACTAAAATTGGGTATGAAACGTCGGAACCAACTACAAGTACCCAAGAATTGTCTTACTTCTTTCTTAGAAGTAGGAACAGGGTAAGCGATGATAGCTTCTATCTTTTCGGGATCAGCACGAAGACCTAGCTCATCCACGACATAACCCAGATATTTAAGCTCTTTACGAAAAAATTTGCTCTTTTCAAAGTTGATGGTTAATCCAGCATAAGAAAGCTTTTGGTGAACTTTAAGTAGAAGAGATATATGCTCATCAAAAGAATCGCTTATTACTATTATGTCGTCCAAATAGCAAAATACCTTATTATCAAACTCTGGAGTAAATAAGGTATCCATCAACCTTTGTTGAGTAGCTGGAGCGTTAGTTAAACCAAAAGGCATAACTGTAAATCTATACATTCCACGACCAGGGACGTAGAAACCAGTCTTATCTCTATCGTCAGGATGCAGCGGAATTTCCCAAAAAGCTTTAGCAATATCAATACTTGATAGATATTTAGCATTTTTGAGGTTATCTAGTATTTCCGAAATAAAGGGAAGACTATAAGCATCTTTTCGAGTGACTGCATTCAATTTCCTGCTATCAACACAAAAACGCCATTCTCCATTCTTTTTTGGAGTTATAAGAACTGGAGATAGCCAAGGGCTTTCGCATGATTCAATAACTTTTAAGTCAAGCATTTTATCGACTTCAACAATAAGAGCTTTTTGTTTTTCCGGAGAAAGTCGATAACACCTTTGTTTGATAGGTAAAGCATCACCCGTATCAATCCGGTGTGATATCAGATTAGTACGACCCAAATGACCCTTTTCTTCAAAAGAAATCGATTTAAAACGTTCAATCATAGCCTTAGCTATTTCACTTTGATTATTAGATAGATGGTTAAACGAAGTAACCTTCTTTTCAATAGAACAAGACACAAGCTCCTTATGTTCAGAGTTAACTTCAAGAGAAAGTATTTTAGGCGTTAAGTCAAACTTTTCCCAAAAATCCCAACCAAGAATTAAGGAAGGGTAAATATCAGGGAAGACGAAAGCTTTAATAAATTTTATCCGATTATTAAATTTGATCGGGAGATGAAAGTAACCCAATGACGTTGATTTTTGTTTATTAGCAACCATGACTTGAAATGATGATTTGTATAACTTGAAACCTAACTTTAAGATACGAGGGTCAAACTGAAAGTTCTTAGAAAATCAAAAACTGATTACATTAGCCAGTTATTAGTTTTATTATATCTTTTCAAAATATTGTCCATTCACGTCAATACACCGCTGCATGCGATGGAACCACTGGGAAAAGCACTTTGCCCACTCGTCCTTAGGGGTCTCTTCAATGGCATCGCGATACGCAGCCACCGCTTCTTCAGCATTCATAAACCGCTTTCCTTTAAGTTTTTCTTTAATTTTTGAAAATAAATAAAAATCACAAGGCGCGAGGTCGGGGCTATACGGCGGGTGACCCAGTAATTCAACGTTTGATGTCGCCAAATAGTCGATCGTTCGCTTGGCGGTGTGCGATGAGGCGTTGTCGTGGTGAAGGAGGATCCTACTGCGAGGTCGTTTCTCTCGAACTTTTTCCAAGACAAGTGGCAAACAATTGGTAGTGTACCATTCTGCAGAAACTGTTTTTTGATCCTCTAACACAATTGTCGCGAAATGACCTATCCTTCCAAAGAACGAGGCCACCATTTTTTTCCCCGCACTTCGATCTCTCTTCACTTTAGTTGGCAACTCCTCGAAAGGAAACACCCACTGAGCAGATTGTCTTTTGGTTTCAGGATCATAACAGTAAATCCAGCTTTCGTCACCTGTTAGTATGTCGAACACAGCATTTGAGTCACCTCCGTTAAATCTTTCAATCATTTTACGGCACCAATCCACACGATGGAGTTTTTGAGCCTCAGTCAAATTATGAGGTATCCACCGGGCGCAAAGCTTCCTGACCGCTAAATGTTCGTGTAGGATTTTGTGCACTTGACTCATACCGATGCCTAAGCTTGTCCGAATCTGCTGATAGGTCACTCTTTTGTCAGTCTCTATCATACGCCGCACAACACAGATGTTATCTTCAGTCGTCGCCGTAGAAGGCCGTCCCTCACGTAAATCATCAGTGAGATTAGTGCGACCACGTTTAAACTCATTAAACCAGTTGTAAACAGTCGCACGAGATGGGGCTTCATCGTGAAAGGCCAATCGTAGTCTATCATAACTTTCTTGTTGACTTAAATGACATCGAAAGTCATAAAAAATCATTGCACGAAAATTTTCTCGTGTTAAATTCATGTTGACGTGACACAGACAATTTTCAATTTGCCGCCAAATCGTAAAACAAATGACAAATGAATGAAGTATATACTCAGTAATATTGGCAAAGAGTTCTATTTTCAAATTATAGAATTATTTTTTTATTATATTGTTTATAAGTGGCCAGTTCTAAGAACTTTCAGTTTGACCCTCGTATCCTTATGAGAATTGTTACCTAAAATAGTAATACAACTCCCACTATCTAATAAACCCGAAAAAGATTGTTCATTAATAGATACATTAATAAAAGGTCTATTAAAATCTTTTTCTTTGTCATAAGACACAGCAGTTGTCTTATAACAAAACATAAAATTTCGAACCGTATTCAACCATTGCTGCCAATCATTAGAATCGCTGTAAGATTTAGAATCATCATTCAAGTCATTATTTAGTTTTTTTGATTTAAAGTAACGGAGCACTTAGGACAGTCTGTTACCTTAACACCTTGTAGACCACATTTGAAACAAACCAAAGTCCTTGGTTTAGTACAAGTTTTTAAGGAATGGCCTGTGACTCTACAACGTTGGCAGAAATTATAGAAATGAGGCGTAGGAATCGTCTGCGGTTGCGAGTTTAAGGGGTGAGATTCCTTAACGACTTCACTTGCTTTCAAAACATTTTTAGACAATCCAGAAGTTGAGGGACGATAGTTAAAATCCTTTGCCCAGGAAGCATCATTATGGAGAGGTTCATGAAAACTAGAATTCTTATCCATACAGTTCTCATACAATTGACAAACATTAATCAGCTCGTTAAGAGTTTTTACTTCCTTCAAAGCTACAAAAATCGAATAACAAGGTCGAATGTTACGCAGAATAATCTGTAACTTTTCTGCATCTGGTAACTGTGTTTGTAGGCGGGAAAACATACCCGATATTATCGAAACAAAAACGGCTATTGACTCGTCTTTTCCTTGAGTTCGCTTACGAATCGCTTCCAAGAGTTTATAATCGAAGTCAAATTCACCAAAGTCTCTAATCAACAAACTTTTGATTTCATCCCAAGACAATGAGTCATTTTGAGAGATTTGAAACCTAAGCCAATGTAAAGCATCACCTTTAAAGATTTCAAAAGCATGTTTGACAATACTTTCATCAGAAATGCTTTTAGATCGACGGAACTCTTCCATCTTTTGCAAGAAAGAGCGAGGGCATGATTTTCCATCATATGTCAAACTTTTAAAATCAACCATGACATTAGAATGAGAGACTTGAGTATTCTTTGTTAAAGCATTGACTAAGGTAAGCAACACTTCTTGTGGTAGAAGTATAGATTGTGTAGAATTCGAAGTGCTCTCCTGTATTGTAGGTCTATGCGGAACAGAATCAGCCTTAGAGAATAGTATCTCAGGTTGATGATCTCTATGTTCAGTTCGGGGCGAAACCGAAACTGATCCAGAGGGAGAATCGTCATAGTCTTGAGTATTATCAATACTCGGTAGATGCTCGAAGTTGCTATGAACTGCATCGAATCTTTTCCTAATTGAAAAAAAATCGTTCCTTAAAACTTTGTAGTTTTGCTTTAAGGATTCTTCCGAAATCGTTGAAACGTCAATACGATCAAGACGAAAATGAGTATGATTCAAAAATGATTCAACCTTCTTAGTTAGCAACCTATCCGGAGAAGACTCTAACATTGAAACTTTATCCTTGATATACTTCAAAGTCTTTGACACTTGATCTAAGTCAACTGACACTGAGAAAACCGACTTGGAAATGACTTCAGCTGGTTTCAGTATAGAAAGTCTCTCCAATTGCTCCTTGAGAGAGGAAACACTCCCTGAAGGTGTTTCATGACGAATTGAGATCTCATATTCAAGTTTGTTTAAATGAGAATAAACGATGTTTTTAGCCATTTTTTGTAAATCTAATAGGTATTAGATTAAAAATAATAAGATACGACGTATTACCAAAGATAAGAAAGAAATATTAGTTAAAAAATAGTATTAGATCAATTAACTAAAATACAATTGAACTTACACATCTGAAATATTACTAAATTAGGGTTAGTGAGAACATGAGCATAAAATTCACATGAGCAAATCTCGTTCAACAAAAATAAGGTAAAAAAAACACCTAGTACCTTGAAACGTATTGTGAATGTAGGAATACTTCAGCTGTAAGCCAAGACAACTTACAACCTGCGTGTAACGTACACTGAGAGGATATTCTCCTCCAGCTCGTCGTATAGTCTTCCAAACCCCAACTTGTAGGTGACCGATAGGTTTTAACACCTCCAAGTGAAGAATGGATGTCGATTACAGTGGTAATCGGGTAGTAGTGCTTGTATGAGAGGGTGCGGTATTGTGTTGTTTAAATGTACTGTAGAGTCAAGGGAATAGTAATGACTGAAGACGTATGAGAGCAGAGAGAGACTCGCGGAATAATATACACGTAATACCAGGTAGTACTAGAATATAATTTATATATGAGGCCAAGTGTTGATATGTACTACTATGTACTACGAAGAGTGTTCAGCTGTAAGTTAGGTAACTTACAAACTGTATGTGACGTACACTGAGAGGATACTCTCCTCCAGCTCGCCGTATAGTCTCCCAAACCCCAACTTGAAGGTGACCGTTAGGTTTTAACACCGCCAAGCGAAGAATGGGTGTAGGTTACAGAGGTAACCAGGTAGTAAGTGACTGTATGTAGGGGTGCGGTATTTATGTAGCCTGTGTACTGTAAAGTCAAGTATAGAGTAATGTATGGAGAATTGAAGTACGATAACCAAAAGAGAATCCAAAAATACCTAAGGTGTAAGTGATGGGTGGATACTTGTGGAAGTATCGGTTTAGAATTTAGAAAATAAAAGAAACAAGTAACAGTAAAATAAGAAAATATAAGTAGTCAGGGGTGGATTAGTAAAAAGGTCGGGCGCCAAACTGTAATGTTGCGAACGGGGAAGCCGTTTGCAGCACCACAAGTTAAAGAGAATTAGAGAGGAACCCGTAATGTTGCAAGCGGGGGAGCCGGTTGCAGCACCACAGGTTAAGAGACTTCAGAGAAACCTAGCTAACCTAAGAGTCCTACCTAGTGAACAGGATCCCTAACGGTTCGGAGAGAGGAGATTAAAACAGAAAACTAACCTTAGTATTTACACATTTATTTACACTAACACGCACTGCACTTATAGTCAAATAAATCTTCAAGAAACGGAGAGAGAGAATTTTGAAGAAGTCCTTGGAAAGTTAGCCAAAAGGGGAGAGGGTAGCACTCGTAGAACCACGCTGGAGGCTGGCCGAGGATTTTCAATAGCCTGAGCTGGACCCGCCGATAGTGTGGCGCCAGCCAGGTAGCGCTAGGTGAGCGCTAGCGTGAAGACATCAGCCGACTGAGGTGGAGGCGCCGGCCCAAACCGGCCGACAGGCGCCGGCCCAAACTGGCCGACAGGGTTCGAAGTGAGCACCAGCCCAGTGCTCCAAGGTAGGGGTCAGTGGCCCCAAAACAAGAGATCCTCCTGGAATCAAAGACAAAGGAACCGGAGCCTCTCACCCTGCCTGTTACTCGACGCTCATGCCGTATACAGGACTCGTCCACGCAAACTCAATTCAAACTTATTACATTATTATAGGAAAAAAAAAGGTGTCTTCCAGATCACTTCCAACTCAAGACTGCCCAATTTTACAAAACAAGGATCGCTGATCCTGTCAAAGATAAACATTTCAAAAATTTGAATTTCATAACTAGAATTGTAAGTTGGCAGTGTTATCGTTGAAAGAGTCTGAATGTAGAGAAGCTAACAAAAAGGTTAGTTTCTCTACAGTACCTGTTATTCAACTATTGCCAATCAACAACGTTATCATTTTATATTTGCTATTTGATAAGGTTATTATGATATAGTTAAACTGATACCCTGCGAAGCATTGAGTAACATTCAAAATTAAACCTTATCGTAAAAGTTATAGGGCATAAAAAGAGCGAGTTGTTATCGCATGATATGATAAACAAACGCACACAAGCGCATTTGTTACGCTATTATTACGTATTCACACATGAATGAAGATAGGCACAGAAGCTTGGTTTGCTATCACTGTGGTGCTGTCATTAGGTCAGTGCCGAGGTTAACCACATTATTAGCCTGTTTTTCTAGTAGAATAACTCTAAATTAGTGATATTTTGACAGTAAAATAGGTTGCGATAGTGTATTAAATCTCAAAACGTGAAATTCTAAATACCTACTTATAAATAGCAAAACGTTCTGACTAGTGTTAGCAACAAAAAACATCTGATAACGTGTGTTGATTTGGTTATCAAACAGTGGAATATTTCAACATGGTTTTGTCACAAACTACCAAATTACTCTCAGCATTGTGTAAAAACAATATATATTTGCGAGCCCTTTCGACCACATGTTCCAAAAATGCCAAAGTAACTTTCAACTGGGAGGATCCATTGAATTTAGATGGACAATTACACGACGACGAAAAAGCGATTCGGGACTCGTTCAAAGCTTATTGTAACGAGAAACTGTTACCAAGGATCGTCGACGCGAACAGGAATGAAGTCTTCGATCGGAAAATTTACAAGGAAATGGGTGAGCTTGGAGTACTCGGATGCACAATAAAAGGGTACGGATGTTCCGGTGTCTCCTACATTACTTACGGTCTTATTACAAGAGAGTTGGACGGTGTAGATTCCGCATTTAGATCCGCGATGAGTGTGCAGAGCAGTTTAGCTATGGGTGCCATTAACATGTTCGGTTCTGAAGAGCAAAAGCAAAAATTCCTACCAAGAATGGCCAAAGGAGAGCTCGTCGGTTGCTTCGGATTAACCGAACCAAACTTTGGCAGTGATGCCGGTGGCTTAGTAACCAGAGCTAAGTATGATGCCAAAAACAAAACCTACGTTCTATCTGGCTCAAAAACCTGGATCACAAACTCTCCAATCGCTGACGTCCTCGTAGTATGGGCTAAAAACGAGGAAGACAAAGTGCGCGGATTTATAGTGGAACGGTCTCAAGTCAAAAAAGGTTTGGATACGCCAAAAATCAATGGGAAATTCGCTCTCAGAGCATCGGCTACTGGTATGATATTGCTCGACGAAGTGGCTATACCGGAGGAGAATTTATTGCCAAACGCAGTAGGTTTGAAGGGGCCGTTCGGATGTCTCAATAACGCGAGATACGGGATTGCCTGGGGCGCGCTCGGAGCTGCTGAAACATGTTTGCGGATCGCCCGTCAGTACACATTAGATAGGAAACAATTCGGAAGGCCACTTGCTTCGAATCAGCTTATACAGAAGAAACTTGCGGACATGTTGACAGAGATAAGCATCGGGTACCAGGCGTGCGTGAGGGTCGGCCGACTAATAGACGAAGGTAAAGCTGCTCCTGAGATGGTGTCCATAATTAAAAGGAATAACTGTGGCAAGGCTCTGGATATTGCTAGGGTTGCAAGGGACATGCTTGGGGGTAACGGCGTGTCGGACGAGTACCATATAATCAGGCATGTTATGAACCTTGAGGCAGTGAACACTTATGAAGGCACTCATGATATTCACGCTCTGATATTGGGCAGAGCTATCACTGGCATTCCTGCTTTTTAAAGAAAATACTCTATGATACTCTAATCAAACGTCCAAATAGATAAATTAAGTCATACTGTTCATATAATAGGTACGAGTACATTGTTTGGTTTTCGTTGATTTTTAATGTCACTTGCATTGAAACACTTATGATTTTGATGCATGTTTCACTAAATTGGACTTATCTGGCAGGACTGAATTATTAATGTCACTATTATTTTAGTATGTAAAATGAAGATGACAATATTTTATTACATTCAGATATCAATTAAGTTTGGAATATGATACATTAGAATCAGTGTAATTTGGTGTTAAACTGTACACAAACATTTACTTACCTACACGTTACGACACAGTAAAACGGAAAAGAAACCGAAATTATTTGCATTTTGATTGAATGTATGTATTTAAGAAAATGATATCTAACTATTTACACATGAATGTTATAATTGTAAATATTAAATTTTTGTTTAATTCCAAATTTGGTTGTTTTTATCTCATTACTTTACTTACATTACACAGTATTCTATCACGTATACGAATACAAATTTTAATGTTTTGAAGTTATCATAATCAAATTTTGACAAATATGTCGAAAATTATAACGAATGTGTGTTTCTCATTATGGGATTAATTAAAATCTAAATGAATTTACTCGTACTGGTCTCGTTATAGTCATCTTGCGTTATTTTCAGTTAATAAAATAATTGAAACCAAATCGTAAATTGTAAGAAAGCTTTATTTTTATAAGACTGCCTAAATCATCCGAAATTTAACGGAATAGAAGCAGATATTTTTCAAGCATGAACTTCTTCTCTTAAGTTTGTTTTTTCATTTCAGGACGTAAAAAGTATATAGTATATTTATTTTAATAAGAAGATAAAGAATGGGGTTCCCAAGAAGGGTTGTTATTGCTAAGAAGACTTTGAAGACAGAATAGGATGGATTTTATTTGCCTTTGTCATGTTATAACAATCAAATCGATACAATTGGTAAGGGACAGAAGTAAATGGAATAAACAAAGGGAGGCCTATGCACAGCAGCGGGTTATTAAGGGCAGATGATGATGATGTTATGGTACTAATAATAAAAAATAAATAAAAATAAATATTAGGGACATCTTACACACGGTCTCTGACCCCAAACTAAGCAAAGCTTGTGAAATGGCTGCCAGAGACTGATTATACTACATATACATTTTTACATACTTATATAGATAGTACCTAAATAACACCCAGACACAGAGCAAACACCTATGTTCATCACACAAAATGTTTGCCCTGGGTGGGGATCGAACCCACGCCTCTTTGACTCAGAAGTCAGGGTCACTAACCACTGAGCCACCGAGGCAGTCAATAATACATATTATACAAAATTAAACAGATCAACTCTACAGGTCCTATTTTTCAACGAATTCTATAATATTTGGCGAAATCGTATTATTTCAAAATTCTGACAAGATTTGCGATGAATCAAATTGGTCAAGAGCAAATCGAGATATAGGCTAATGAAGATTAAGTCAAACAATTGCGAGGTCCAATGGTTGAAGAACTACTAGTTTATTACGCCGACTTAGTGTCAACTCAACATAACTTTTAATTTAACTCAAGGGCTTCATTTTTTGTCATAAGAAGGAAGTATTAAATTCCAAGCGTAATTTTAAAATTTTGTCAAGATCGCTCCCACACAAATCTTCCCAGACAAAGTCTACACATACGCATAGAGGCGTAAAAATGAGAGTTGTCGTCACGAAACACCTACTAAAATATCACTTTATTGTCCATAATATTCACAGTTATTGTTTATTTGGCAAATGATAAGCCCAGAGTCAGTTCTGCATAGAAATTATCTAATCTATAGTTGTATTTAGGACGGTTTGATAAATCTTGTATATGCGTGGCAGAGGAATATTTTAGACGGTAAATTATGCAATAGACTCTGATAGTGAAACTATTTCTAGCAAAAATACGATAGCAAAACTACGCAGCAGAATTTGAACACATATTTTAAATTTCAATCAATCTAGGCAATTTGAACATATAAGTTTCTGGTTACTGGTATAAAGTACTAATTGTGAATAATAAAATTAAAATGATACTAAAAATTATTTGTGGAAGCAGATAATACTAAAATACTTCAAATTATACGAAACAGCACGACACTCAATAATACGATTTGCTCTTATTTTATACCATGTGTAAAAACTTTAACTACTTTTTTACTGATTACCGACAATTTACGTTAATATGGATCATATATCTAATATAATGGTGGCCTCGAAAAAAAAAATGTTTTAAAATGATATAGAAAACTGTTTGTAACGTTTTGTTTATTTATTCTGTACTATTTTGTAATTTTCTGTCTAAAAATGAGGAAGAACCAAATCAACCAACAACATAGCTCAGCTAATTGGCAATATGATATGAGGCAAGACACAAGGTATGGAGAAGTGATGACCGATGCGGTCGAAAAAATTCTTGAATGGAGACCACGTACCGGCAAGCGTAGCGTAGGACGGCCAAAATTAAATGACGACCTCATCAAAATCGCAGATCACGCAGGCTGCTTCCAATCGGTTTAATCGAGGTCTTTAGAAGGGCTTGTGTCGAGCAGTGGACGTTCTATGGTTGATAGATGGATGAATGGCTGTGTAATAAAATGTTATCTATGTATCTATTTATCATTATACGAGTATACAGAGTGGATAGCTTAGCTGACGCTGACATTAATTTGATCCACGCGTATTTGATACCTGCTAATTGTTAATCATATACCAGTAATTAAAAAAACAATACGAAATAATGGGCCAAGTACGAGTCGGACTCGCGCACGGAGGGTTCCGTACTGTATGGGAATTATTATGTATGGTAATTGGTAATGTACCCTTAAATATTTATTTAAATTTTTATTATTGAAGTGAATATACAACTAAATTTTTTTTGACAATTTCAAGCATCTACTTGTTACCAGTATTAATATAGAGCGAATAACGGCTAAAAATCAGGTTTGTTGTATGAAAGCCCCCCTTAATTATTAATTTTATTCTGTTTTTAGTATTTGTTGTGCATATACACATATACATCATCGGTGAACATTTCAGCTTTCTAGCTATAACGGTTCATGATATACAGCCTGGAAACAGAAGGACAGATGGACAGCGGAGTCTTAGTAATAGGGTCCCATTTTTACCCTTTGGGTACGGATCCCTAAAAAAAGCTTAAAATAAAAAAGTAGTATTTAAATTAGTCAAAATAGCTTGAATCGCTGTTTAGATAAAGGTTGCTCCAAAATGTTGTTTTAGAAAATGGTAAATAACTAAGTAAACGAGCTATATTTATTAAAATCTATGTATGTCGAAGGCTTTCAAACGGAAAGCTAAATACTCAAATACATATACTCATATACTTTTATTCTTAACAGATAAGTGTTACATGTCAACTTAATTAATCTTACAGTGCAGTCCATAATTATATCAATTAAAAATAAATTAAAATGAAAAAAATAATTATAAAATAGTCTACATTATGATACCTATGTGATTTCATTTAATGTCAGCGCTAGTACTCCATCCTGTATACCAATTTCAAAATCAGGTAGGTTAGGTTGGGAGATTTCCAAACATCTTCTGTGTAAAACCAGTGTCAACACAATACATGAATAATGTAAAGAGAAGGAAATAAAGATACCGACTTGTTCTCATCAATATAAAAGGAAAGAAAAATGCAGACCTGAGATGCAGACTTATACTCATCAATATGAAATTTAAAACAAAAAAATGCCATGTCGGTACTTGTTCTATTTTCGAACGTGAGGATAGGTTCGATCGATTTTCCTATTGTTGGAGCCAGACTGACTCAACTTCATCGAGCCTAGAGAAGGTCAACTGAGGTCGAGAATTACTATAAGTACTAGAAAAGACTTATGACCGAAGTACACCTCCAGCCTTTATGGATTGCTGGGTGATTCTGTATAAAAACGTGCGCGTAAAGAAGCGTCTAAACGGGCCACATTTTACGACAATTTGTGGCTGCAATTATTGGCAAACATTGCCCAGCCATCAAAAAAACATTTTAGTGCATTTTATGGCTGAGCAATCAATTGCAGGCAACATGTTGCAATATGGCTGCAATAGTATGGCCTTTGATTCAGAACCCTTAAATGAGCCACACAATCCAGCAACAATGGCCGACGAAATGACGCTCATCGCAGCCGCTTACATTGTTTTGGCAGAAAAACGAAAAAAAAGGACACGAATGTGGATTCGACCCTACCTAAGTAGGCGTGACACTTTGGATTCCGTAGACAAGGAATTAATGCTGGATAAATACTTATTTAAAAATTTTACAAGAATGTCTAAGAGCGACTTCGAATTTCTTGTGAACAGAATTGGACCAAACATACAAAGGCGAGATACAAACATGAGGAATGCAATACCTGTGACTACAAGATTAGCAATAACTCTACGGTATTTAGCGACTGGAGATTCTTTCAAGAGTTTAATGTACCTTTTCAGAGTGTCCGCTTATTCAGTTTCAACTATTGTCCCAGAAGTTTGTGAAGCCTTAATAGAAGGCTTAAAGGAATACATAAAGGCAAGTAAATATTTAAGTATTTATTAAGTGCACATTTATTTTTGTTTGACGTAGAATCAATGAATTTGCGAATCACTATTGACAGTTAGAGTCACAAGTTCTTCATAAGCAGTATTTCCAGTTAACTGGGTGTGGTGTAGATCAGCATACTGTTGTGGTGGAGACTGATAAGGAGCGGTATATTCTTGAGTCATAGGCTGCCGAGTATTTTGTCGTGATATGTATCGGGACATATCTGAATATTGGGATTGAGAAGTGCTAGCTCTTTCTCCGCTATCGCCAGCAGGACTCTGTGTAAACGAAGCTGGATTTCTGTATTTTCCCATGTCACAGTCAAATAAAATTTTCATTATGTTGAATTCTGCCTGAGCACGGGTATAGTCATCATATTTACTTAACTTGTTTGCTATATGCTCTGCGAAACCTGCAAATTCATTTCTTCTTTTTTCACCTGCTTCAAGTATAATGTTTTGAGCCTTTTCCAAAATGGGATCTGCAGTCTTGGACTTCTTAGAAGTACGTGGTTTTGGAGAGGGAACAGAGGAAAGCAGAGAGTCTGTTATTTCTGAAAGTACCTCTTGGTCAGCAATGCTACTAGTCTCTTGGGCTTCAGTCCCCTGAAAACGAAAGAAACATTCAATATAATTAAAAAGGAACCTTTATTTTACAGATGCCATCACAAGCAACTGAATGGAAACGAGTCGCAAAGGATTTTGAAGACCGTTGGAATTTTCCTCATTGTTTGGGTGCAATGGATGGCAAGCACATTAGAATTATTTGTCCACCCAACAGTGGTACTCAATATTTTAATTATAAGCAGTTTTTTAGCATAGTGCTATTCGCGGTAACAGACGCAAGGTACAATTTTTTGTATGTACATGCTGGAGTTCAGGGAAGAATATCCGATGGGGGAGTTTTTAGGCATACGGCTTTTGGGCAAGCACTCCTGAACCAAAATCTTGAAATACCACATTGTGAACCCCTTCCGGGTCGAGAAGTACCTACACCATATGTTTTCTTGGCAGATGATGCATTTCCCTTAACCGAAAATATTTGCAAGCCCTATACTTTAGATTTGAACATAGGATCTCCTAAGCGAGTATGTAACTACAGAATATCTAGAGCACGCCGAATTGTGGAAAACTCATTTGGAATTTTGGCATCCATTTTTCGTATACTACATACTACTATCAATGTTGAGATGAAACATGTACAAAATATAGTTATGGCTTGTGCATATTTACATAACTTTTTGCGACGAAATACAAGAGCACAAGCTTTATATTCACCACCTGGGACCTTTGATAGGGAAGATATTGACCTTGGAACGGTGATCCCAGGATCATGGCAAGCTGATGGAGAGCGTTTAACAGATTTAAGAGTATTGGGAAGGAACTCAACAATGAGAGCAAAAGCGATTAGAGATGAGTTTATGCATTATTTTATGACAGAGCGGGGACGAGTGGCATGGCAGGACAAATATTTAGGAAATCCATAATCTATTAATAAATATAGGTACATACATTTTCTGTTGCATTTTCACTATCCCGTCCTGTATTTGGAGTATCTTGATTAAGAATAAACGACATCGCATCGTAAGCAAACCATTTTGTTTGTTTGCCGCCAGCACTACCACTTTTATTCTTTTTTCTTTCTTCATTCTTCACATACGTTCGCAGGCTTCGGAATTTCTTGTAAGCGTCATCACTTGATATATCAAACTTAGTAGCAACAATAGACCATGCATCTTTTTTTGCATTTTTGTCTTTAAAAATTCCCGTTTCCACATTCCATATTTCAGGATGTAATTGCACTTCATTAATAAAGTCAAGAGTCTTCTCATTAGACCAAGTATTAGTCATTTTAATTTATTTTCAAAACAACACAAGAATGACAGCTGCTGACAGCACAGAATATCGCCATACCACAGATTTATACACGATGGACGTCGCAGCACTCGCAGCACACTTCACGTCGCGCAGAAAGTGAAACGCAAAGTACTTCACGTCGCAGGGAGAAAGGGACGCGCATATACAGTAAAACAGAACAACAATATAGATGGCCCAGATATATTGCAGTATTTTCGATTGCGAGGCGATCGTTCGGCCACACGCCGGCTACACATAAAAACATTTTGACATACCAAAAAATATGTGGCTATAATGCCGGGCCATCCTTAAAATATTGCATAGTGTGGCTGGTATTGCTAGCAATGTTGCCGGCCACAGTATTGCAGCCACAAATTGTCGTAAAATATGGCCCGTTTAGACGCCCCTTAACGTAAAGTTAAGTTTTGTTTTTAAGAAACTCGTGTGAAAATATTTATTTTTCCAATAGGTAACATGGATTAACTTTGGTTTATAGTAATAATTGGTTTTAACGTAACGTTAAATCTACAATAAAATTGGTAAAAAAACTTTTAAAAATTAAACGGTTTTATGTACTAAAAGCTAAAAATAATAACTCAAAAATAAGACCGTGGGGCCTTCGCCTGGAAGATTTTATTGAGTACGTTGCGCCCCACGATTTCATTTTTGAGTTATTATTTTTTAGCTTTTAGTACATAAAACCGTTTCATTTAAAAAACATTTTTCCAATGTTATTTTTGTGTTTTTAGTTTTAATTTTGTTACTAAAACTGTGTTCTACATGAAAAGCCCTTTTATTCGATACCCATATTTAGGGGATTGTGTAAAAAATTAAATCTGCCATATTGTGGCAGTGGCCATCTTGTATGTTGAATACAAAAATTGTATTGTCGTTGAAACTAAAGCTGTGTATCAAATATCATATCAACCTGTTCACGGAAAGGGGATCAAATTTTAATTACTAGATTTGACTCAAAAAAACGGGCAAGTGAAGTTAAAATAAAACCGTTATCTCTTGGAGAGACGTATTTCAAGCAGCTTCCAACGTATATTAGTCGGAATAATGTTGCAACTACAAAATACCTGATAGTCCAAGGTCCTGGTGTTTAACACTAATAGCAATTTCATTCAAAATAGATTTTGAGCTTACATAGCATCTAAAGAGAGAAACATCGTTTATAATATCTGAGTGAAACTGTGATATAATGTTCATTATAATAATTATAATGAGTAGAGTTTTAGTAGCAATTTTGCGGTTCTCATGTCGCCATTTCAAGTAAAATCCATTGTAGATATTTTTCACAAAACTTTCTATAAAATATAATCCTTGTTAACAAGGCACAGAAAGTCCTTTGATCGTTGAACCAGCCTCATTAAAAAATGTCACCGCCAATATTCATCGAAACATTTCCATAAAACGAATACGTAGGTAATTCTGAAAATGAGAGCATCATTTGCAAACTATGATTCGTAATGGCTAACGGCATGGAACCGTCGCAGTTATCAATAAAATATTGCGGGTAGCCGTGAAATATTTACGTTCTCATTAGCCAGCTTTCATGCACGACTGTAACGTACTGCGGGCGACGCTAAACTGTGATGTAGTATATGGTAATAATACACGTACGAGTACGGATCTGGACTTATATCATTCTAGCCACACGTAATTGTAACAAATATATATTTTTTGTCATATTTTTGTGGAAATAAGTTTCTAAAAATGCAATTGAAAACACTAGCTAATTACTTTTGATTCTTTGGGGTAGCCGTCTCTACCAAAGTGGTGTCTCGTGTTACTTTTTTTAATATTTAAGGTTGGATGGGTTATGTTTTGAGCCTACAACAGTACTTATCTTAACTTAGCTGCTAAAATTATTTGCTTTCTTCTATAAATAAATAAGCTATACTAACGTATTAAAAAATATTTTTTTGGTAGGAATTAGTGAGGTTAGACAAAAAAACAGTCATGATTCAAAGTAACACCTCTACATACATTAGACAGTAAATAAAGAGCTTCATCTAAGTACAACATTGTTCACAACTAGAAGTTTAAAAATCTCAATCTTATTTCGATCTCACACACATTAATTGTGATGGCCTAGCACAATGTATACGTTTATTTGCACCAGCTAAAACTATGTCAAAATAAGCCTGACTTTTAACGGAAGTATTTTCATAAATACTGAATGTTTTGTCTAATACCTAAATGGAGGACTTATATATGGTAGGCAGTGTGATAAATAATGTTGTCCGATTAGTACAGGAAAAAAATAATTTAACTTTGCACTAAATTTACAAATTGTTTATTTTTTATAAGGTTTAGGATCACCTACTGAGCATAAAATCACAAAATGCTGACAGATCCAGAAGGAGCTTCAAGCGACATCTTGAAAAAACATTTTTGGCCGATATCTTGGAAACTATGCACTTTAAGCTCCTTCTGGATCTGTCAGCATTTTGTGATTTTATGCTCAGTAGGTGATTCTAAACTTTATTGAAAAAATAATTTGGATGGGAAATTTAGTGCAAAGTTGATAAAAAAAAACGTCAAATTTTACTGTAGTCGATACCCACAGAGCGCTTTGGCTTAACCTGTAATGTAGTTCTGCCAGTTTTTGAGGCTTTATTGCTAAGCACAAAAGGCCAATGTTTATTTTTAGTCAATAAGTTATTTATGGAGTAACCGGAAGGTAGATGGGGTAGAAGGGAAGGAATATAATAGACGAGAATCCAGAGGGCGGAACCCAATAACGGGGTCCGACACTTGGTCGTCGGTTGGTCAAAGAACTGGGAATAAACATATCTGACACCACACACCAAGCGGAAAATCATCAGCGATGGAGACATTAAGCCACCAAGTACTACAGAGACTGGACCATTACGACGCTCAGCATTAAGCAAATGACCTGAGAAAGTGAAAATCATTAATTAATATATTATTGTCGATTATTATCGCTATCGCTGCCACACAATCATTAACCAGTTGACACATCACAAACCAATCATGCGCGCGACGCGTTGCATTTTACTAATTAACTCCTTGTTCAGCGAACGTGCTTTACATGGCGTGTTACACAGAGATTGTATTATTTGTAAGCTTAATTGTATGACAAAATGACAGGAATCGTGATAGGCCGTAATGAGGTAGAGCTTACGCATTGGGTTATAAAATATGTGAACAGGCGTGAAGCTAAACTGTTTTTAGTGAAAAGAGGTATCGATTTTGATAAATGGATGAAGAAATTTGAGCATCAATAAAGTGAAAAAGTCAACAATGTGTTTTGTAAAACCATCAGTATGTACCTACCTTTTATAAAAGAGCAATTTAGTACTTCAAATAGCATATTTTTCTATAAAAATATTATCTCAGCCACAAAAAATCCACAAGTAAACTAACCTGATAACTTAATCTGATAGTCAATAACTCTCAAATTTATATTAAAGATAAAGTGTTAAAAAAAGGACAGAAAGGACTCTTTATAATTAAATACCTATTGATCATAGGTTTGAACCAGTTTTACGTGAATCTACAGAAAACGTGCGTAGCGGAGTATAAATTTATATTAAGACGTATATCTGTATCTATGTGTATAAAAATAGATATACGAGTAATAAACTAAAGCTACTCCATCAATGTTCTAGACCTCAGTGATTAAGCGCGATGCTTTATGGAGAATTCCCGCGCAAAAACAAAAACCAGTTATTGTAAACTGCGAATAGACTTTTCTATCCCACAACGCGCGTTGTTTTTCACCAAACTTTTCACATTTCCGTTAGAAAAGTGGAACAGTTGGAAAACTTTATCGTAATTTGCATCTCACTCCGGCAGATCTGAATCACAATGAGCCACGAAAAGCAATTAATACGTGAAGTAGCTTGATTCCGGTTTAAAACTAAGTGCTCTTTAGAATTTTCATCCTAATTTACATCTAGAGAGGAGTGTGTATTTTTCTTGGAAATTCTCGGGTCTTAAACTCGAATCGTTTGGCTTTGACCGCTACTTAAGTATTGGAGGAAAATGGACTCAGAAATTCTGGGTCATAGTGAGCTTCACTTCACTTATAAGATTATACGAGTACAGCATAAAAGTAAAGAGGTCAGAATTATATTCGAACTTTATTGAATCATATTTGCTTCAAATTATATTTTTGCAACCGACTACCTAACAGGACAAGATTCCCACTTGAACTGCATATTTTGTTGTTTTATTTTGCGCAAGGTCAACTATGCTTCAATAGACAGGTTTGAAGAATTAACCAACTTGCTCTCACGTTGGATATCTTTAGCATCAAAACTCTGCGTTGTGTGATATGAACTTTAGTCATGTTGTGAACCATAGTTATATTTGATGGATTATTGATAAGATCTACAGTTTGTAACCAACAAATCCATCTAAAATAATAAAACAAGTGCAAAAAACAAATCCCGTAAGTCATATATCATCCATCCATAAGTGAAAAGACGTCGAATGTTGTACATAGGTCTGAATTATCAATTATCAATCAGACCTGATGGAAGCGGCTTGCATCCAAAAATCTTCTACAGTGAACTAATAAAGTAAGTAAGTTCGTATACGGTGGCTAGCCCTGGTGTCAGAATTTTTAGGCCGCCTGAAGGCCTCTGACTTGGCTAAACAATTAAAACAACCGGGACCTACAATTTAACGTGTCATCCGAGCCACGATAGCGCTCAACTAGTGAACTAATGAAATGTGAAACAAATCGGCTAATTTATTTAGTAACTCGGGAATAGTATTCGGATTACATTTATTGACATAGTTCAAAAATCGAGATAGTAATGACTTATCAAGAAGATACGCACCGCTTAAAATCGGGCGAGCGTTAAGTTTGTTTTGTAACTTAATCGAATAAAAATCTTGCTAAATCCCATGGCAAGGCAAGTCATGCAAAAACATACACGACAGAGTTTATATGTTAATTTCGTTGTTTTCGATCTATCGGACGAGGTATGGGGTACATAAGTAAGGTGAGTTACCTATAAATAGAAATTAATATCCTGAAGGAGGTCATAAACCGATACCGTTAGCATTACGATGCAAATTACTTTAAATCCTGATCCTAATCGCTGTTTAAACTTGGTACATTTAGCCCACGCTATACGTGAAACGAGTACCGTAACTTCTACGACATCTTGTGTGCTACCTTTTTTAATAATTTGTAACAAACTAGGAACACCATAAAAGACTGTCAAGTCTTTTATGGGTTGTTACAAATTGGTTAAGAGTATTATAGCGTCGCCATTTCGTAATTTTTTTGTATGGCTAGGGGAAACGTGCTTCCATCGCACTATGCTGTTCTGTGCTTCAAATTTATTCATTATTTTCCTACTTTTTTCATTTTGTTGATACTTTGTCACACTCTCACTCTCTCTCTCAGACTCTCTCACACGCACAGGGTGTGAGTCTGTGCGGGTTAATTATAAAATTATATACTTACACCAGTATAAATAAATTTAATACAACTTTTGTTGTAGTCGTTTTTATTTCGATACAACTAAATGAGAGACAAGCAAGTTATTTGACTAATGATTTTTTTTAGGCGAACTTTTCGAATGTTATCTAGACCTGTTATACTGCAAAAATGCGTATAGTACGTTCTCAGGCAATAGCCCATTTCCACGGAAAGCCATCCGAAGACCTCGTTTAGTACACAATGGGATTGCTTGTTTAATTTTAACAATTACCATATTTTTTAAGTTAACATCTGTTGGTTTACCCCTTTTAAAGATTTTAATTATGATTTTAGCCGGCGGTTTAAGGGTGACCTCCAATTTGCTGTAAAAGAAAACAGGGAAGAGGTTTTGTTTCCGGGAGTTATTTTTAACCGTTTAAAAATAGAAGATGAGTTGGGTATATTTTTTTAACTTGATCCTAAATAAATAATTAAAATTATTATGCCGTATCACTGTATTGAGCTTTTTAATTTTATAGGTAATATACTTAGGTATTAATGAATAAATTTACGCATATGCGCACTAAAAGCACACGATTTATGTACATTATATAATAGTATGGAGGGATTCGTAAGGTACGACATATATTTCTCCGAAAATTTGTGGTGAAAATCAAATCCTAACAAAATAAGAAATTACGTACAACGAATACCTTATGAAGTTCTGTTTTCCTAGGATTGCGTCGTATAGCGTTCGTAGCATAGCGGTGACAGTCGTCACAGGAAGGTTGTCTATGTAAACAAATAGTCGCGGTCTAGAGATCGGAAAATGACACCGTAAATTAAAGGAGAGAACTTATAACATGAGTAATATTACGGCCGCTATATGACTTAAAGGTAAGTCATGGTAGATAGACAGCAGAATTTAAGGTGTAACTCGGTGAAAATGGACTGCGCAGGGCGAGTGAAGTTTACGATGTGCATCAAACAGTGTTACCTCACCGCAACCTGCAGTTAGTACGGTGTCTGCACACGTGACGAATTGGTGCTAAAGTCAGGATTTGCCAGCTAAAGTATAAGCTAGGCATGAACTAAAGTTCGTTTAGGCCGGGTTGCTAGCCCTGCTAGCTTAGCATACGACCACGACAAGAGTTTTGTTGACGTGTGAAAAAGTGACAGACATATACTTCACCATAACTCTGTCTCGTTCCGACACGTCAATAAAATTATTTCGTGGTGCGTATGCTAGCCCGGCTGGTGTCAGAGTTTTGAAATCACCAGAAAGCCTTTGAATTTGCTAAACGACCGGTATCTTCAATTCAAGCTATGGTAGTGCTTAGTTATACTCGTAAATGTCTCACGCGGTCACCCATCCGATGACTGACGTTGCTTACTTCAGGTGGGATAGATTGATTCATTGCGGAATTTGATTTTGCAAATTTTAAACTAAAGCAATCTCGATCATGAAACAAAATAAGATAACAATAAGATAATAAGATAAGATAAGACACATAAGATTGAACTACATACGGAATTTGAAATAACCAGCCTTCTTTCAGATACATACGAGTAACAATATTTTTCACACGCAAGACTAAGTGGTAGAAAAATAAATAATTGTGTGCCAATGAAATTAGTAATTTTAACTATAAATCTATTTTATTATGATGAAGCGTATAAATAGCGACAAAAATGTTGTTTTCACTGTTTGAACTCGTATCTTTAGATGTACGCTTGATCTGATTCTTGCTAGAACAAACAAACCAAATGAAGTGTTTTGAAAGCTTGAACCACCGAAAATTTAAATAGATGACATGGTTGTCTTAATCATCGCGGAATGTTATGGATGCACGCCGCTTCCAACCAGTCTTATTGTAAACCCTAAGAAAGGCTAATGTCTAGAAGTGGCTTTACAGTTGATGTGATAGTAGGTATAGTCCGAATCATACAACTTGGCGGTTTGTTGATTGATGAAGTTTGGACCAGAAGTTATAGCGAAGTCTTTATTTCGATACAAATCTAATTTATGCTAATAAACAATTACCTCAGGAAAAATAGACGTTTTTTAGTCAACTTTGATCATAGTTTCCAAGATATCGGACAGAAACGTTTTTTCAAGATGGCGCTTGAAGCTCCACCTGGATCTGTCAGCATTTTGTGGTTTTATGCTCAGTAAGCGATCCTAAATCTTATAAAAAAAATTGGATCGGAAATTTAGTGCTAAGTTAAATATTTTTTTCTTGTACTGAATGGACAAGCTAGATTCAGTAGCATAATTATTTACACTTTAGTACAAAAGCGTACGCGTGCAGGTGTTCGCTACACCTTGTTGCGGTTTAACCCGTACCAGTCGTTAATGCCGCAGTTTTTGCGCTGCCCGCTTGTTGTTCATTCTGTCGGGTTCTTACGTGATACAATTTTCTATTTGCTGTGTTGTATTTGCTAGAACGTGAGGCTATTCTATCGGATACGATTGCAATACTTTCCCGGCTGTAATACGGGTGACTTATCTCGGCTAACAAACTTTCATTTGAGTTTTCACATAAAAGGAATGATGTCTGGGAAAGATTTTGGCAGAGACCACTGATATCACAATGAAACACTAGTTTAATTTTCTGTGGTAAGATGTGAGTTGAAAAACAAGTTTAACTATCTTTGTAGTTATTGGCCATAATCTTTTCGAATGAACAGTAAAAACCGGTAGAAGTAGAAAACTGAATTTGAATAAAAACTGAATTAATTAATTTATGAACTGGCACTGGAAACAGACTGGTTCTAACAACTTCCATTGAAAGTCTAAAATACAGAATAAAATCAATAGACTGATATCCCACGGCTTGCATGATTATAATAATAGTTAGGTTAGGTCATCAGCTAAATATAATTAAGAGTAGCACTCTACATTTTCAGTTTCGCGAGAAAACGAAATTTCAGGCATAATATTAGTATGACAACTTTGTACCCACCTTAAATTTCGACTAACTCTATTTCATGTAAATTACATTATACTGCTGTATGTTAGTGTAAATTAGTGTCAAAATAATAAGATAAGAGCCATAAACGTAAAGTCGACGATAAATACAGAGCTTACCAGAAAACAGACTTCAGTAATTTGAAACTCAATTTCAGCATAACCATAAAATGTCAACAGACGAACATAGCCCCTCCTGTAAATCGTATCACGGTAGGTAAATAGAAAAATTGTTTTTCCACCAATTTATTCTTTGGAAGAGGAAACAATGTATGAATTGACATTGAAAACTGGCATTAAGTGTATTAATCCCGTTGGAGTTGGAAGTTGGAAGTTGCTAAATAACCAGATAAATAGCGCTGTTGTCGCTTGACGCAATTCTCAACCACAAAAATATATGGAAAATCTTGCCCAGAGCTGTCAAAAGTGTCAAATGTGCACAGAGTTTCCAGAGGGATAATGTGATCGATCGAGAATAAGTGTATTAATCCCGTTGGAGTTGGAAGTTGGAAGTTGCTAAATAACCAGAGAGATAGCGCTGTTGTCGCTTGACGCAATTCTCAACCACAAAAATGTATGGAAAATCTTGCCCAGAGCTGTCAAAAGTGTCAAATGTGCACAGAGTTTCCAGAGGGATAATGTGATCGATCGAGAATAAGTGTATTAATCCCGTTGGAGTTGGAAGTTGGAAGTTGCTAAATAACCAGAGAGATAGCGCTGTTGTCGCTTGACGCAATTCTCAACCACAAAAATGTATGGAAAATCTTGCCCAGAGCTGTCAAAAGTGTCAAATGTGGTTGTAATAGCTCTGTGCAAATGCACAGAGTTTCCAGAGGGATAATGTGATCGATCGAGAAAAGAAAAAAAGAGATGCATTGATTTAATATTAGAGTTAGACACGAGTTAGAAAGAGACATGAAAAATATCTCGATTGAGTGGCTAGTTGCCGTGTTTTTCTCTCAGTAGTGTCAGATTCCAATAGATATTTGACAGTTTTGACAGCTCTGAGCAAGATTCTCCATAAATTTTTGTGAATGAGAATTGCCTCAAGCGACAACAGCGCTATCTCTCTGGTTGTAATAGCTCTGTGCAAATGTGAATTGATATTTGACAATATCGGGAGAAAAAAAACGACAAAAGCCACTGAATCGAGATATTTTTCATGTCTTTTTCTCACTTGTTCCACATTAAATCAATGCATCTCCTTCAGATTTTATCGTTTTACCACATTATCTCTCTGGTTGTGCCTAAGTAATAGTTCTGTGAAGATAAGAGTCCTCTTGTCTCTTAATATAATTTCGTTTTGACACTATTGTATACAATTGCGTATGTAAATCCGCCAATCCACACAACCTGCGGGATCAGTTTGGCTCAAATGATTGTCGTGGATAGATCTTTGTTCTACAGTGGCTAAAAAACCGATACGGTAAATACTAAAATGACTAAAAATTTAAAAGTTAAGTATTCAAAATAGGCGATTTACAAGCAGAGATTACCTAAGTACGCCATAAAGCTGTGCGGAGCCAAAATAAATCTGAAACGTTGGCCACTGAAAATTTTCAGCGCGGCCTTAGATGATAGCATTAGTTCAAACTTTTTGCGGCCAAGTAATACAAACAGCAGGGTAGTTGAAAAAGTTTGTTCGCGTAAAAACATTGGTTTGGAAAGTCGCCAGGACAAGGCGACACTAGCTGCACTTATAAACAGCATGGGTAAATATGTTATTGAGGCAGGTACACAATGATTACCAAGTAGATGTTACATGACAAAAGTGAGCATTCAAGGTTTGACGTAGGGTTTCTCTTAAAAAGAAATCTAGTAGGTCTAGTAGCCACCGACGGCGTTGTATCATAATCGTTGATGATGTTGTCTACCTTGTCGACAAGAAGTAATGTGACAGCAAAAAAACCCTTAAGGAAAAGACGCGTCCATTTCAAGATTAGGATATATGGTATAATATTTTATTTATTTAGACTTTCTTAGGTCTGCGGATGATCTTATTACTTATTGTAAGAGTAGTAAGTTGATTTGTAGTATTTTGTTATACATTATTTATTTTCATCAATACATAGCATAAAACAAAGTCACTTCCCTGTCTGTCTGTCCCTATGTATTCTTATATCTTGAAACTACGCAACGGATTTTGCTACGGTTTTTTTTAGTAATTAATAGAGTGATTCAAGAGGAAGATTAAAGTGTATAATACACCTGTGCAAAGCCAGGGCAGGTCGCTAGTATTACATTAGATAAGGATAACTTTCAAAAAGTAACTCTACATTAACAAGCTTTTCAAGGTCAGAGTGAATGGGTATCTTCTAGGTCTGCGTGCTTCATCTTCGACCACAACGTCGCTTACCATCGACGAGGGCGAGTTGGTGGTTAAACGCAGACTTATTTGCGTTAAAAAAAACACCTTAACAAATCATTATGCAAGGAGAGGCTTTTCAAGTAAATAGAGTGCTTCCATGCGACTTCCCCTAACTTTTAATGTACTCTGATTGATGTGAAACCACCAATTTATTACAGCATTTCTCTTAACTGATGATATAAAAGCAGACGCACGGTAGCGTTTTGCGTGAAATCAGTGCACTTATTTTCACTATTCAATAATTATAGGAAATTATAGAAACACTATGAAAACTAACACCAGCTGAACTGATACTCTGAAACAGTGCAGCCACGAATAAATACTAATTGAAAGCTACAAATACTATGAGAACGATTGTTATGACTCTACGACGCAAAGGAGTAAAACGGAGCCACTCCTAGAAGAGTTTATAAGCGAAGTGTGCTCTGTTTGTATCTCTACAGATGAAAAAATCGAATTCAGAACGTAGCAAGTGCATCATATCGCAAGACACTTGCAACCTACGTTTTGATTTTGGACAACCGCGTGTGTCGAGTACTTTCTGTTAAACAGACGTGTACATTTTACTGCATATGTCGTAGTTTCCATACTGTAAGGGCAGTATTTAAAGCTGTCCGCAGCGCGAACAATGAGTTCTGTATTATGTCGATGACCCATGAGTATCGGTTTTTGGCGTAGGGCTTAGTTGTTACGGCTGGGAAGCGATTGGAATCTGATTTATAGACTCGTGGTGCCTAAACGATAAAATGTTGTAGTTTCGTGAAAGATATTTGTAGAGATTTTGAGGAAAGACAATGTTACTCGTAGTTGCTTAGATTAATAACACGGGTCAACATGAAATTTGACTTTGATTGCAAAGCATTAAATTTCGGTAGTTTAGGTCGTAATTAGACGGAAAAAAAATATATGGCATGAAAAACTTTGCTTTTGTGCTTAGAAGACTGATTGAACGAAATTTTTAAAAATCTCGGATTTTAATTTTTGATTGAAAATAAAACTATTGAAATAAAAATGTTTATTATTTTTATTAAGTTTAACTATCAAATTAGCTTACAGAAAAGTGGGAAATAACTTAAAAGTGCACACTTTTACTTTTTCTTTTATGTTCATAGCTACTTTCTCTCAATAAACCCCAAATATAGTCGCCCATCATGTTTTCATTGTATTGGCCTTGATAGCGTTGTTCAAAATTCATGATGTCTTGATGGAAACGTTCTCCTTGCTCTTCGGAATAGGCTCCCATATTGTTTTTAAATTTATCCAAATGAGCATGCAGCATATGTACTTTTAATGACATCCTGCAGCCCATGGCCTTAAAATTTGTAAGCATATCCTCAACCAACTTTTCTTAGTTTTCAGCTTTATTATTTCTTTTTGAAAAATGAGTATTATTATTATAACTATCACAAAAGCAAACTTTATACCGAAAAAAGGTATTTTCTTTTCGTTTTTGTGCATAACTAACTAGAAAATAATAGTATAAACTTTAGGACAAAGAACGAAAATTTTTTTGTAGAGTCGTGTAATTGGTCTCGCTCCGCTTGACAGCGAGATCAATAATCAATCTAAGGTTAGTAGGTATAGGATTTTAATTGCTACCGATTTGTTTAAAATAATTGTCACATTTTAATTGACTTCAAAAAAAGAGGTTCTCACCGTTCGACCGTATGTTTTTTTTTGTAAGTATGTTTTGCGGTTATTCCGCCGGCCATGGACCGATTTTATGGTTCTATTTTATTTGCTAGATCATATTTCAGAGTTACTTAGTGCAACTTAAATTATATTGAAATCTGCTGAGCTATAGAAAAATAAACAACAATCTAAAAGTAGCATACATCGATTCAAGCGAAGTATTCGAATTTTGTACGAAAAATTCGTACCATTCGTACCTACCTACTTCTGTACAAAATTGCAACTCGGAACGGACGAATTTCTCTCTCTTGAATTCAGGGTTGACCCCATAGTGAAAGTCGTTCATAATGGTGGTCTGAATTATCTCCTTTTAGCTTAATACACTATTTCTAGATAACTCTTTAAATCCCACATATTGTCCTTATAATCAAATAAATTAAGGTAATTGTTACAGGTACTACTCACACCTTATTAGTAGATAGTCATTCTGCTACATTTTCGACTGAATTAGGCGATTTTTTTCAAGATTGGATTTCTGCGAGCTCGTCTTGCATGGCAGTAATTGTTATATTTTAATTCAAATGTGCAACAAACACGCTAGTGTCCACAATCAAAAAGTAGATCTCCTTTTCATATTACAGCGTCTAAGCTAAATAGCCGCCTTCCTTTTAATATCTCGTTAAACAAAACAATCAAACGACCAGCGAGCTTTTGTGCGAAGAATCCCAATGAATAGGTAAACAAGGCCACGGGCGGGTCACAGACTGTAACAAGCGCGAAGACAAAAGAACTCTCTCACTAACGATGCGCCACACTTGACACAGACGCGACGGTGGCGCCATTTCAGGATTAAATTTTAAGCAACAATCCTCTTTTGTGTCAGTCACGAGAGACAAGTGGGAATGCCTCGTGCTACGGGGAGGTAAAGAAGAGTAGCCCTAATTTAGCTTATTTTCACCCGGCTTTTAAATATGAAGGAACGTATGAAATACGGAGGAACGTTTGCTGAACTGTTCGTTTTTAGTGTCATTTGCTTAAACGGAATGTTTTTTTATCAGATCTATAGAATTTTAACTGTCTGATAGTTAACACTTCATTACAAAACAGTAGGTACCTACTTGATCCTATTAGTAATATAATCCAGATGAAAATGAAAGTTTAAGTTCTTTTATATAATGTAGCGTAGTACCTACCAACAACAAATAAAATATCTCTTAGAAAACTCCGAATATAATAAACATGGAAATAACATTACGTTCTTGATAGGTAAAAAAATAAGCTCACTTACAACTTTTGATACTTTTACTAATGACTATTTCTACGTCGCTAGTACCATAATGGTACTAGCGAAGTATACATACGTAAGTTGATTAGTGCCATCAATGGAACTAATCAATGGTACTACTGACAGAAAACCGTTGCAGTGATGTCCCCAGAGTCAAAAGTGCCAAGCAAACAGAAAAAGTTGAGCTCAAAAACAGGGCATGAACAACAAATGATTATTAATCCAATTCATTCATCGAACTACGCAATCCACATTATTCATAAATCATACACGAATTTAAATAGGTCTAGAGACAGTCCAATTTGGTTAATCTATTACAGTTGCTCTGCGTTTTGGCCATATAAGCCACGTCCGCGTATCGCAGTAATTCCACGGCGCCACAATAATATAGGCATGCAAAATATTGTCAAAGCTGGGCAATTTGCGCTCGGCAATTCAAACGTGACGTATCACGCGGACGGAATTCAAAGCCGGTTTTTGCATTTCACAAAAACGACATTCCATCCCGCATCAGTTATGGACGTGAAATTTTCATAAAACACCTGCGCGGACCCGACCTATCTCAATTTAAAAGCTTGCTTTATAACCGCGTCAAACAATGGGCGTCTACATACATACGTAGCTGTACCTTTTTTTTGACCCAGGAAAATCCTTTATGGATACCACCAGGCCTAGGGAGGCCGGTGGTTATGTGGGGGTCTCCACCTCTAGTCGGTGGCATACTCACTAAATACTTGGGGTGTTTCCACCACTGCGCTATGTGTCGGGGCTACGGGAACGCTTCTGCACTCTTCCGCGGCCCCGACAGCAAGTAGCTGTACATGGAGGTTTATTTTTCAAATTCGATCGGCTTGGATGTATACGAAACTTTGACAGATTGATTGTATGGAGAATCTGTAAAGTTGCCGTCTCCATACAAGTTCTGTGTACGACCAAGCCATGCGAAGTTCATAAATCATGCTCCTAATATTGTTACATGTTTTAAGATTTAACATTCCGTAGTCAGAAGCGAAAATATGTAGATAGATTATCAAATTCGTAACAAGCTGCTGTGACACTCACAGAGCAAAGGTACATACCGAGACTAAAATGAAAGCCATTAATTAAAATAAAATGACACTTGACATGTCAACAGAACACACAACACACCTACTAAAAGTGAAACTGATCGTAGATTTATATGGAACAAAATAATTATTTTTCGCAAAAAATGGCATGACCGATTTCAACCATGTACAAAATTCTCGAATAATTCTCATGCACGGATCGATGTAGCAATTTTCATATTATTGTTAATTTATCAAAAATGGCTCCGCCGATAGCGAAGAAATTTAAATGGGACCAACTTCTATGTATTTGTATACCCTTTCTAATAAAAAAAGAATTATTGATATCTGTAAAATGTTATTTGTGGTTAAACGTTATAATCTGTGAGTGTGAGTGTGTCTCGTGAGAACATATTTGATAGTAAATTGTATAAATACCTACTGAAGTTACCCAATGAAGAAAAATGCTGTTGTCTTACTAGAATATTTTTAATTTTTGCTATTAAGAAAAACAAAATGAATGTTTGTAGTAAAATATTTTCACGTATACATCGTTGAATTGCTATACAACATAATGTTTAATTACATTTTATTTAACAGCAGTCAATTAATTAGTCAACGAATTAGTTCACTCACTGAACAAATTCGGACAGATAATGAAACTTATCAACAGTAAAATTTATAATTTAATTTATGCAACACATTCCATTTTGATATAGACAATATGTATGGGTCATTTTGTAGTTGTTTTAATTGTTATAATTTATATCACATATAATTACTTTAAGGTGAGTGAGTGTAGCTACTATGGGATGATGACTAAGTCGGAATAAAACGTAAAAATTCGAAAACGGAAAACTGAGCTCCATTCGCGATCGTTGGTTACAGTAGTGGAGGACGACTGATTACCCCCACCTGTGGGCTTGCAAATTTGTCTCCACGCGCACCTCGCCCGTTACCTTTGACAAAATAAAAAACTCAAGAATCACACACTCTTTTAACAGTTGGTTATGACCAGTCGCGCGCGTCGTTTTCTTACAGTGAATATTAACAGAGTGCACCGAGTAAATACACTTATTGAACGTTATTATAAAAATAAGCCGTAATATAAAAGTAATTGTACTGTTTGTGTAATTGTACCAGAAATAAAAGGGTGTAATATGTATAATTAAGCACCTTCTCCCTAAAATCGGGTTATAGCTTGACATAGGTACTGATGTAATGAAATGAATTAGGTATTGTAATATATATTTGCACATCTGCTTGTAGACTGAATGCAATGTAAAGACTAACCAAACATGACTTGTATGGTACATGTATTCTAAGCAAACTTGTGGAGCAAAAAACGATTTGATTGATTAAAAAGACATCATAGATAATCCAAATAAAAAAGGATTTTACGAATCATGTGGACACAATTTATGTTTTCCAAAATATATTTTAAAAAAATTAAGGCCTTTGCCCAGGTGTGGGACAGTATAAAAAAAAAACAAAATTAAAAAATAGCGATCAAGTTAAATACTTGGTATTTATAAAACTTGAGCACTGGATGTGTGATGGGGTGGATTTGCATAATGTACGGGATCCAAAACGCGGCGATAAATAGGACGCCCGTTGTATAAGTAACTGGGGCATCTTTGATTAAAAATATATTTCAAAAGACCAAAACCAACAAACATTATTAATAAAAATTAACAAACAAAAAGTAAGGAGCTAATTAAATTAGTCAAGCTAAACCCTGAACCAGTTTAGGAATATCAACCATTCTACTTAAGAGAACTTGTGGATTTGTACGTGACACCAATCGCTGCGATAAATGAGATGCCCGTTGTACCTGCAACTGGGATATTTTTTGCAAATAAAATCTATTGAACCTGACCAAAATAAATTTACAGAAATACAAACTAACACACATGACAAGAAAAAGATTTCAACCTACACAGGTTACCTTAGTTTCAGATTCCTAAATAAATGTATCATTTTTACTTTAAAAACTATACTAAAATAAGAAAAAAAAAGCAAATAGTTGATATTTTTACCAAGCGTGTAGCTTAAGAGCACTTGTGGATTTGTACGTAACCCCAAACGCAGCGAGAAATAGGACCCCTTTTGGACGCGCAACTGGGGCATCTTTGGTTAAAAATTCAATATGGCTAAACGTACTTACACCGTGGGATATATCACACGGAAGCAATTTGAGCACCTCTCCGCCGGGCACTAAACGTTATTTATGGTAAGCCTGCTTCCACTGGATCGCATTGAGTTCACCGGGATTTTCTGCAGTAGGGTAGTCACTCTTTTATTAAAATGCATTAGATGTCTGCCTAGTGTGGCGTAAATGTGAATATTATAATGCTGTGATATAAGTAACTGCTTTTCTCGGTTGTAATTTACATACATTTAAACGTGTAAGTAACAATTACACTCTACAATCTACATTATACGGGCGGTCGTGTCGGTGTTTGTTACGTACCTGCATACTTACATTTAAATGTATGTAGATACAACCGACGTTCTATTGATAGATTAGCTACCATTTTTAATGTAGTTAATAAAATAGTGGGGGATAATCTTAGATCTCAAATTATTATGTAACTTTTGAAGGAAGGAGCGAAGCTTTTGTCGGTTGTTATTTACTTATTTTTAAATGTGTTCAAGTAACAACTAAGATTCTACATTATACGGTCGGTCGTGTCAGTTGTTACGTACATACATTTAAATGCATGTAAATAACAACCCAGCACTCTCTATTAAAAGCTACCATTCTTAAATTTTATTGTCTTTCGAACGATTTGTCGACTTAGGGTCGATAATAAATAAGTATTATGAATCTGTAGACATTTCACTTCGTCGAAACCCGCGTGAGGATCTTTTTATTACAAAATTAAATTAAATTGTTGCATGCAAACATAACAATTGGGTGATATTTTTAATTTTGAAAAATTTATTTTTGATGTATATTTAAGCCAACTTTCAAGATAATCGGCCCAGGCAATAAATAGTTTCATACAACCAATAAGGGCCCGTTTTACCAAATAGAATTTTTAAAAATCCTTCTTTAGTGAACATATTAGTGACATTTTAAGTTTTCACAGTGCGAAATTTTAAGTTTCTAGCCTTAATGGTTTGGCATGTTGATACTTGAGTCAGTCACTTTTTTAGGGTTCCGTACCCAAAGGGAAAAACGGGACCCTATTACTAAGACTTCGATGTCCGTCTGTCTGTCTGTCTGTCTGTCACCGGGCTGTATCTCATGAACCATGATAGCTAGGCAGCTTAAATTTTCACAGATGATGTATTTCGGCTGCCGCTATAACAACAAAATAAAATAAATATTTAAGGGGGGCTCCCCATCCCATACAACAAACCTGAATTTTTAGACGTTTTTCGCTCTATTTTAATAATGGTACCAGATAGATGCTTGAAATTTTCACAGTATATTTAGTTTTATATTCTCTTCAATAATAAATAATAAAATTAAAATAAATATTTAAGGGGGGCTCCCATACAGTACGGAACCCTCCGTGCGCGAGTCCGACTCGTACTTGGCCGATATCATGTAATAAATATAGATAAAACGTTATAAATTTGCGCAAAATTAATTATTTTTTTTCTTCTTCTTTGCTTTTGACTAAATAAGGGTCAAAATTGGCGTACGTTTACAGAATACTTTTTATTATAACACGTAGTAAGTATAGGTACTGTACTGCGACACTGTACCTACTTATGTGCATGTTATTATACTTTGTGTTAGCTTTACTTCCTAATAGTAATTTACAAAAACAATTTTCTGTACCGTAAATATAGAAGCCTATATTCAGAGTCTAGACTAGATCAGCATTGCATTAAATAGATACCTTTATCTAGTCTAGAGCGATTGATACAAGCAATACTTCTAATGCATCGACATAGCAATATCGTGATTAAAGCTTTTCTATAATGGAGGTCGCTCAAGCCAAGTGCTTCGGATGTTTTATGTGTATTTTGAAAAGACTAAGTACTTGGAAAACGTAGTGTTCATTTATTCAGGACGTGGGTAGAAGTTTAATCTCTTTGGAGTCCGTTTGACCTACTCTTTAATTTTAATCAGTTTCTAAAATGATATTAATTTTATAGAAGATTTCCTTCTTGGGATATATATATAACAAATAATTATTTTTTGTAAAAATGGCAAAAACCGAATTCCATCGTGTACAACGTTTGAATAGTTCACTTGAATTGATGTATACAGTATATTTACATAACTGTTGATTTTTTAAAGACGGCTCAGCCGATTTCAATAAAATTTAAATGGAACCACCTCGAGAGTAGGTATAGCCTTTCGAACTGATTTATTTTTAAATTCGGTTCACATTGGCGAAAATATCGATGAACAAACAAACACAAAAATACATACAGACGATCATAGAACCTCTTCCGCTTGGAAGTCGGTTAAAAATAGTAGTGACTGCAGGATTAGAACGATAGTGCTTAAATATGCTTAGTATTTAATCACTGTAAATAGAACCGTTTCAATTTTTAGTGAGTAGGAAACTGGTACATTATTGTACAGATATGTTTTTACCCGACTGCCAAGAAAGAATGGATATTGAGAAAGAAATAATGCTTTTGGTATGGTTTTATGGTATAATAATGCTTTTGGTATGGTTTTATGATTATCATTTTTATCATCATATTAGCCGAAGGACATTCACTGATAGATATAGGCTTGCTCTATAGATTTCCAATAAAACCGGTTAAATTTTTCTCGCGTCCAGAACAGTTCCTATGACCACCTTCCAGCTCCATCATCAGAACCTGGTTACCATTGAAAGACAAACTACTCGCACATATCATTCAAAGGAATCCAAACTTGATGAGGTTGTGTCGTTTCATTGCTAAGTTCCTTTGACCACCTTCCAGCTCCATCAACAGATCAGCACCATTTCATCATAATATTGCATTGTCACGCAATTAACAGATGTAGTTATGCAAAATTTCAGCTCGATCGGTAACCGGGAAGTGGATCAAATTTAACTTGCAAAATTTGAATACAGACCGACAGACAGACAACGGGACAGGAGAAACTAAATAAAATCTTGTAAAAACGGTTATTATTTTGTTGATTCCTACAATCAAGTCGAAACCCCGAATGACTCCTATATGATGTGGAGCTCATCAGCTCCGCGACACCGCCATCGGAATACCAAGTGGCGGCGCAGACGTCAACCCCCACATAAAATTAAATTTATAATCAACCGGCTCCCCTCAAACGAAATTAAATTATACCTGCCAACGGTAACTTCGAAAACATTTACATTCGGTTGAAAAAGGTAATTCATGACAGGTAAGGAGCGACGGTTTTTCGCCGATGAATTAGTTTTTCGCCCTGAGAAATCACAATCTTAATCAATATTTAAAACGAGTTGGTACCCAAAGCACTGTCTATTTTAGCTTGAATACTGATATTACGAAGTACATTTTAATTTTTATTTCTATCGCCCATATTGTTGTTGAAAATCTTCATTGTGTAATTTATATATGTCACTGGCATGGCCATGGCGTGAGAGTTATAGGCCCAAATTTTACTAAATCGGAGTGGAGAGCGGATATGGGCATTTATAGACACAATAGTAAGCAAAGAAGAGTTTTTGGTTTATTTTCCTGTATGACATTTTTGCTACGAGTTTACAGTCTACAACGTCTATCTAGCAGCACTCCACTTCGCCCTGTTTTGTCAAAGTCAGGGTCTTTAAAGTCTTTTGAGGTCGAGGTAGGTAGGTTTGTAGGGGTGTTAAAACATGTTTGCTAATTTACTTCTGTTTGCAATTCTGTTAAAATCCCAGCTTTGTCGCAATGTTAAAATGTTAAAACATAACTCAGTAGTTCCCAGGACACCATACCTATATACTAGGACGCAATCGATTAAGATAGGGTGTCTCGCTTTATCCAAGAATAATTATATTTCAATCACATACTGCACTACTCATTTCTAGAGTTCCGTACCCAAAGGGTAAAAACGGGACCCTATTACTAAAGACTCCGCCGTCCGTCTGTCTGTCACCAGAATGTATCTCATAAACCGTAATAGCTAGAAAGTTGAAATTTACACAGATGATGTATTTTGATTGCCGTTATAACAGCAAAGACTAAAAACAGGACAAAATAAATATCCAAGGGTGGCTCCCATACAACAAACGTGATTTTTTTGCCGAGGGGCTAATACGGTACGGAACCCTTCAAGCACGAGTACAACTCGTAATTGGCCCATTTTTTTCTCCATAATATCCTAATTTGATATAGTAAATCAATATTTCCCTCACTCTCCGACTATATTCCGTTGAAAAAGGTAATTCATGAGCTTCATTTCTCTGGTTCAAAGGGAGCCGAGTCACTTTTCAGATGCATTAGAAACGCTGACTACAGGGGGTTCAAGACGTGGTTAATTATATAGGGTGCGTTCCTCTGAGGCGGTGAAAAGAGACAAAATGTTGTTTTAAGAAACGAGGCGGTGAATGTAATGCGAAGAAATAAAAAATGTTCTTAATTTAAGACGTCGTTGGAAAATTGGCAAACGTTATGTGGGGAGGTTTTGTTAAGGCATTATGATGCAAAATTAAATTTAGATGTATTTTTTATTTTTTCTTGATTAGCAGCTTGGACTAAAGGGGTTTAAACATCTTTGTATGGAAGCCGCCAAAATGTTTTTTTTTTTCAAAGTTTCCGCGCACAATGAAAGTAGTTTAGATGGGTAGGTAGCACTTATACAAACATATACAATAGATGTTTAGTACTATAATACCCACGTTCTCGAGATATTTAAATGTAAAGATCGCAAAGTTCTCGCGCAGCGATCTTTACATCTAAATATCTCGAGAACGTGACACTTTAGGGTACCATAGTACGAAATATTTATTGTGTGTAAAATTGTCCCCTACTCATATATGCTACAATGAACGTGCGCGGAAACTTTGAAAAAAAAAACATGATGGCGGCGGGTGGATATGCCACAAATGTTCAAACCCCTTTACTGCATTGAACTGGCTTACTGGATAGTTATGAGTAAAGATTGATGTGGTGTAATCGTCAAGAAAGTGTGTAAAAATTTTTTTAGTCAATGTTCAGTTTGCATACTTCAAAGACTATTCTAAAATTGTCGTCGCCACAAAAATAGAATTAAATTCTCTTGACCGATGGTTAGATGTACGTGTTGAATGTAAGTTCATCACATGCATTGCATAGCAAAAAAACGTCAACGTGGGAAGTCTACGTCGCAAAAACGTCTAAAAACGATTCTGAAGTAAAAAGTTTTCATTGTTTCTAGCAATAACTAATCTAAAACTACAATAATTCCTCACATAAACACCGTTTTGCATTTCAGCTGACTAATAGCTCGCAATTCTCCCAGCGTTGGGTACGAGTCAGTATACCAAAGTTTTCGATAACAGTGACGTGAAACCGTCCGAGTAAATACTCAGATAGTTTCGCTACAATAATAAATCACAAAGTTTCGAGTTGCTGGGATTTTACTACACTCAAATGCCTTTAGGTTTCGCCTGCAACTTGGACGTGGTGTTTCATTCGAATTGTTTTCATTAATTATCTGAGAAGGTATTTTATACTATTTGCGTTTGCAAATTCATAAATTTTATCCATTGATGATCGAACGCTTATAAACAATAAATCTTTTTCTTTTTTGTCAAAACAGTTTTTTTTTTTAAATGGTATTTCATTTTTTAATTCTTATTTTTATAATTATAATTAATAAGCCTATTTCAATTTGCCTCTTAGTACTTAGTCTTTATTTTATAAGACAGTTTTTCTGGAAATATAATGTGCATCTTAATTTAGCATTTTAGGAATATGCATATTTATTTTAAACAACATAAAGCCTTTCAACATGGTTCATTTTATGATTCCTAAAATAAAACGATATTGCTTACGTCATTTTCTCTTCAAAATTACCTTGTACCTAACGTTATTCAAGTATTTTTTTAGTTACAGAACACCTACAAAAATGAATGAGTTGTCATATCGACGTCATTTGAAACCCAGTTGAAACATTCTCGTAACAAAAACTCTCTATAAATAGTCTCTCATTAAGAAGTCAAGAATCTTAGCCGTCATACTTTTTAAATATCAAGGGTTACGATTTTAATTAAAAGACACTTTGCGTGCTTTAAAACGAGTCTAATTAAAACTATGTCTTCCCAGTTGAGGGACATAAAAGAGTCGAGAGGGTGAAAAACCTCACGGATAATTGCTTGCACTGTTTAATGGTGTTAGGGTGAGTGATGTTGCGGTCGGAAGGGCTGTAGATACTGTGAATGACTTTTAGAGACGGTATCTTAGCTTTAAGTAAGTTTAAATAAGCCAAGTCCTGCACGAGTCACGCACCACGACATAATTTTATTGACGTGTTAAAATGTGGCATATTTCTCTTTGTTTCATTTTGACTCGTCAAAAAGTGCTGGAGTCAAAGATTGTAAGCCATTTCAAGGCCTTTGAAATGTTTAAGTTAGCCGGAATATTCAATTTTCTTAGAAGCCACGGTAGCATTTACAATTGACCTAGCGCACGGTTGTAAATTGCACCCGTGGTTTTTTTTGACATATTGGATGTTGCTTAATTTCAGTTTACTGAAAATGTAATTTTCTTTGCCGAATATTTTTAACCCCCGAAGAAAAAGAGGTGTGTTATAAGTTTGACGTGTCTGTTTGTCTCTCTGTGTGTCTGTCTGTCTGTGGCATCATACCGCCCGAACCACTGAACCGATTTCAGTTTAGTTTTTTTTGGATGAAAGGAGACTTAATCGAGAGTGTTCTTAGCTATGTTTTATAAAAATCGATTGAGCCGTTTAAGAGTTATGGTGGGTTAAAGTGGGGATGGAAGAACCAAAATTCTACAAATGTGCCCAAAATTGTTGTCAATTGAAAGTTTGTTGTCAAATACTTTTGTGTCGGGGGTTTTTTAATTAGGTATTAATTTACAGTATTTTTTTTAGAAAAGAACCATAGAAGTTAACAGCTTGTAATACATGCATCGAAACCAGAAGAGTAACAATAATACACGTGGAAAATTATAAATCGGAATAGAAATATCTCATAAAGAAACAGAGAAAAATTAACTCCAACTTGTTCAAATGTCCACTTAAAATGTAAGTCGTAAGCCAAAAATTCATCACGCTGTTTCATCGCCAGCATTTACAGGACACTAATAATCCGTCGTGTTCCCAATTTGTGAGAATTTTTCCCGGACTCGAGAATTTGACAATTTTCTCTAAACAAAAGGTCCGTCTGTTTTCGAACCGGCTTTTCATTAAGTGTCAGAGTTAGGAGTTCAAAGCCTGTCTCTACCAACTATTACAATGTTGCGGCGTGAGTACATTGGCGGCTTGTTTTCTTTATTTTTTTTATTAAAATGCACAGATAGATAGGGGAAACGGTATAGTTATTGGCCCCCATACAGTTATTAGCCGTTTCAGTTTTGGCAATTAAAAACCAGCAACACTTTAGATCCTAACCTTTAAACAATACTTATTTTTTACTCTCAATTTTGTGAATTCAATTATCATAAACGTATTAATTTCCAAGGTAAACACGTTTAAAGCTATCAAAAGTACGTACAACAAACCTTTCAAAGGCTAAAACCTTGAAAAGTATGTTCATTCGTAATTCGTTTATTCGTTCCCACTGTGAACACAGCCCACGGGCTTCGTTCAATCATTGCGGCATTGGCATCTTTGTTTTGAGTTTTCACTGACTGTTTTAGGACGATTAAATGAAATTCCTCATTGGCCAGTTTTGCTGCTGAAGCTTATCCACAATAATTGGTTGAACGGCTCCGAGGTTACAGTGTGTGGTTATTAACTTTGCTAATAGGGAGGCTCGGGGCACATGATTGGGGATCGGGTTGAATGTTTAGGATCTAAAATGTTATTGCTACCGAGATTGTTTTTGATATAATGTAATAAAGAAGAAGGCAATAAAAATATAAGTGAAAAAGTAAACGATGGGATAACGAATACAGGAATACGCTGGATTGAGTCTGTTTTCCATTTTTCTTTGTGGTCATATGGATGATTGACATGTTTTAATTGTTTTCCACTAGTATTTAGCCTCATCTATCCCACAGCAGGTGGTATTATATAGATCTTGCATAGTACACGCATTCGGATGCTGTTGTGTGTGTGTGCTGTGTGTTTTCATTTGTCTTATTAGATGTTACTTTGTGTAGTGAAGTATGGAGGATTTATACTATGTCAAGCAACAGGCATAGACATATACATCCATTCTACCATATGATTATTATGGTGATGTAAATTTTTGATAGTAGATGTACTTAAATAAGCAAAGATACAGCTAAATTGGAAGACGTAAAACTAAAAAAATATTTTAAATCAAATGTGATCTCTTACTAAGGGCCTTATTAGCAAACAAAGTAGTACAACGAGCTATGGAGAGGGGTATGCTTGGAGTCTCTCTGCAACATTGAATCAGGAATGAGGAGATCAGTACCATGGTATCCGTAGAAGAACCAAAGTTACCGACCTAACTTAGCGTATTGGCAAGTTGAAATTGCAGTGGGTAGGTCACAAGGCAAAGAAAACTGACAACCGCCGATGGGGTCGAAAAGTTCTCAAAATAATCAGCCAAGTACGAATCGGGCTCGCGCACTAAGGGTTCCGTACCGTATGGAAGCCCCCCTTCATATATTTTATTTAATTAGATTATTTATTTTTGAAGGAACATGCAACTTAAATATCTGTAAATATTTCAAGCATCTTCCTGTATCGAGCGAAAAACGGCTAAAAATTCAGATTTGTTGTATGGGAGCCCAACTTAAATATTTTTTCTGTTTTTAGTATTTGTTGTTATAGCGGCAACAGAAATAGATCATCTGTGAAAATTTCAACGTTCTAGCTATCACGGTTCATGAGATACAGCCTGGCGACAGAAAGACAAATAGACAGACAGCGGAGTCTTAGTAATAGGGTCCCGTTTTTACCCTTTGGGTACGGAACCCTAAAAAGCTATAAGTAGAAACGAGTAAACACAACTGAATTGAAATTAATGTTTTCTCAAGCACTGTTGATAAAATATCATACAATTTTCCATTACAACGAATTGTTCATATTGCAAACTACGTTGTAGTAGAGCAGATGTTCCTATCTCTAAAAAGGATTCTCATTATTTGATAAGAACGTGCTGAGTATTCCCTTGCTTGCTAAAATGCTTAAAACAACAAAAGCACACATAAAAAACTTGAAACTTAGCAGTGCAGGTGACGTTATTTGCGAAAATTTTGCAGTTTGCGCCATGAAAACGTTACGTGCTCAAGAGATCTCAGTTTTATAACTGGTTGCTTTTCTAGTTTCGCATATTGGATTCAGATGACGTTCCCAAAAATTATACTAACAACTTTGATTGGCACTACGCAAGTTTGTAATATTTATGTAGTAAGTACCGATAAGTACCTATTATACGTAGTAAGTACCTATTATACTATCGTGTAATATAATTTATGAACCGATAAATAAATATTACTCAAAAGTAAATAAAGTAAGTATTTGAAAACGCATACAAAAAAGATTTTCCCGGACTCAAAACAGAAGGATTGCATAATGCAGAGATAGATGTAGATACGTTTTCTCTTCCTTGTAGTCTGTTCACTTTACATTTTTATGTTATATTCACATTTATTTGCCTATATTCATAAATATCATACGTTACGTAATTTTGTAAGCGTCAGGTTTTTAACTTTCGACTGACTGATATAGGCTTTTTCTGTTGGTTTCAAATAAATTTAATAACAATGTCGTTTTTCTGTCTTTATCAAGTCGGCTATCCAAGTGTAATCCACCGACTACTACTTTGAGATTCACACACAAATATTTATGATGTTACATTTTGAAAAAAAAAAATATTAATTAGGATTTATTAAACTTATTCAAAATTATTAATTTACTGAAAAGTCTGTAAGGATTTTACTTTGCCATTGTGATTGATTTTTAACCGACTTCCAAAAAGGAGGAGGTTCTATGTTCGTGTTTATGTATTTTTTTTTGTGAATGGTTATCGATAATTTCGCCAATTATGAACCGAATCGAAAAATCCTTTTTTAGTTCAAAAGGGTGTACTTCCGAAGTAGTCCCATTTAAATTTTACAGAAATCGGCTGTGCTGTTTTTGAAAAAACCAACAATAATGTGAGCAATTTGAGCGAAATTTCCGAATTTTGTACAAGATGAACATCGATAATTTCGCCAATTGTGAACCGAATCGAAATTTCTTTTTTAGTTCAAAGGGATCTACTCCCAAGGTGGTCCAAATTAAATTTTACAGAAATCGGCTGAGCCGTTTTTGATAAATCAACAATAATGTAAACAATTAGAGCGAATTATTCGAATTTTGTACACGATGGAAGGCGGTTTTGCCATTTTTTGCAAAAAATAATTATGTTTTATTGACGTCCGTTCTGTCATTTGTTCTACGCGTTCTATTCAACTTATTAATTTGCTTGGCTATTTGTTCGTAGCGGTTTCAGTAAAAAACCTTTGATATCTCCTACTTATCACGGAAGCAATTGTAGCGTAGTTTGATTAGGTGTTTAGGTTAGTATTTGGATGGGTGACCGCGGGTGGCATTTTCTAACTGAGTGCTATCGTGGCTCGGATGACACGTTAAATTGTAGGTCCCAGTTATTTTATCCGTTTAGCCAAGTCAGAGGCCTTCAGGCGGCCTGACATCAGGGCTAGCCACCCGGCCTGTACGACTTTACTTTTACTTATCACGAAAGCACACAATTCAGCATTTTCCACATGCAAAACGAAGTTATCACGTAAAAATGCCACACAATTCAACCCACCTCACATCCCTGGAGAAAAGAGTGCAATAAACAAAAAAATGGTACATTTTTAATGTTATATCACAAAGACGGCGCGGCGCACGTACGGTGGTCGTACTCTTATCTCTGCCCAGCGTGGTCATACGGTGCGGTGGTTGCGAATGCTCCCCTTATCTAAATATTAGCTTTTGTTTATCCTCCTGTCCTTTACATTCTCCGTTCGTACAGCTCGTACCTATCTTTGAATTCGTCCGGCCTTTGAATTTGATATCGGTCATGCATACAAAGATGCTTCAGAATTACTATCACCTGTGTCCGTGCGGCATTTTGGCTTTGTGTAGGCTTCGTTTTACCTAAATGGTCGGGCTAGTAATGTGATAGTATTTTTACTAGACCACCCTTATTTTTGGCAGCTGTTTCCATATATTACAATAAACCTAATAATTGTTTTAACACCCCTTTATATTTATAAAAAACATAAAATTGCTAATAACTAGTAGGTATATATTTAGAAGCTTTATGGTCACGCCTATCAGTCGCAACTATTACCGATTATCGGTAATAGTTCGATTTTTGGCCCTCTCGGTTGTTATATCAGGTAGCTTTATTGCTGAAAAATTGATAATAAATTAAAGGAAAAACAACTGCTGTATCTTTATTGTTAAGATTGGTACTTAAAACAATTTATTAAATAAATTAAAAAAATGTCATGAAATAGTCCGTAACAATCTATAGAATTGAATTTCATCTACACAACGGTAAAAATATTGTCTTAAATGCAATAAAGTTCAATTTCATCTGTCTGTTCAAACATTTTATGGAACTTGATATTCACAACACACGCTATAAAGATGATTTAAAATAACAATGGTTCGATCCCAACGGAGGTTTCGTTTCAATTTCTTCTGAAAGATCGTGTCAATATACATATCATTTGTAAGTGTCTCAAACAGGTGTTATGTGATGTTAAAAACGCGCTACGAGTTTTACGTGAATTGTAGAGATAAACGCACAAAAGTACTATTTTTGTGGTTGGCAAGTGTTTAGCTGAAAATAAAGTTTAAAACGTGCTAAAGCCGGTGACGTAAAATGGTACGCTTGAAAATTAATAAAATAAGATTGCACTTCTTGAATGCCTATTATAATTCACCGCCAGTCAGTTTGACTTATCCAAAGATTATAATGGTACTAGCTGACCCGGCGAACTTCGTTTCACGCGATATATTTATAAATTGGCCCAGCCCCGGTCCCAATATTTGTCTTAACATTTCTGACATATGTACATAGTCTTGAATCTTGAACACTGGTGCGAAAACAAGTGAGTTAGTCTTAGCGACAGAATACGAACCGCTCTAAAGTCTCCGTTGTAACAAAACAACTTGTAGTTCCAAGAATCACAGCCTTAGTACTGTAGCCTAGCCTGTACCACTATCTAAACCGCAACGTGGAGAGATGACTTCATAAGCACCGCAAGATCACGCTTATTAGAGATCTATTAGAAAAGCCTACTAAAAGTAAGTTCGTATGGGCCGGGTTGCTAGCCCTGGTGTCAGAGTTTTTTTAGGCCGCCTGAAGGCCTTTAGCGTAGTTTGACTAGGTGATTGTCAGCGATCACCGAAATTAAGCAAAGTCTGGCACGGTCAGTATTTGGGTGATCGTGGGTGGCATTTTCCAACTGAACGCTACTGTCGCTCGGTTGACACGTTAAATTGTAGGTCCCGGTTGTTTTAACCGTTTAGCCATATCAAAGCCTACTTAATTATGTCCAGCAAAGGAAATACGGTATCTGAAACGACGACGACCACTATGTAAACAACGATGACTCATAAACTTCTAAATAAACCTATACGCCGGCTATCGATCCATTAGTTAACTAACCCGTTACGTAGATTTTCACATAACAGATAAGGGATCCCCGCCCCGGTATTAGGCTTCAATCTAAACTTTAACAAACAGTTCGCAACATTCTGCAAGTCCATCAAACATTAAACAACTAAATCAACCTCAAGTTTACGTTTGACCGGGCCTAATGCGTGGAACATTAACGGATGCAATGCAAATGGAATACCCGTGTTCGATAGACGCTCCAGGATCGGGCCGGATCTTGTAGCCCGGATAAGCCGAGTTTGCTTCGCTTGTGGTCCGGGGTGGTTGATTTACGTGTTTAAGACTCGATGTTTAAGCTGCAGGCCTTGTAATCGCGGTTTTACTTACGGTGTAATTTAATTGCATAATTGGGTGGCGAGGAGAACGACGTCGGGACGGTTCGTGCGATTGTTTCACACACAGCTGGTAATTGGTGATCACTGATTAGTTTGTATGGAAGAAAAAATATGTGAAGAGACCGTATTACGGTATACTAGAGTATTTTCTAGTGCTCAATTTCGAATGAGTAGTTAACCATAAAAAAAACATTCAATATTCAAACGCCGATTGAGAGAGGGTTATAAGACAAGCATTTTCTTTAGGTATTCACATTTGTAACGGTAACAGATTTAGACTGAATTTGACATAGATGTAGCTAATACACGGGATCAACACATATGTAGGCTTCTTTTATCCCTGAAAATGTGTGTTTTTTCTGTAGTAGCGGGCGCACCGCAGTATTTTAGGGCAATAATGGTGTCAATCGTAAGAATTTACAAACATGCCACTTAGATAACTTATAGAACTATCAATGTACATCACTTCATTGAAACTAGCGTGAGTATTCATAGATAGATAGTTTCCCAGCGGCTCGACCGATTAGTTATATTAAGAGTTCAACCGTTTTTACATATAAATTATCAATATACACTTATCACTGAAAATAATGAATTAATAACATTTGCTTTTTGTAGCTTGTAAAATTTAAAATAATTAAGTTAAAATTAGAACGTAACAGTAGCAAACCCACTTACAACAAATTACTAACTGTTTTGCAAGAATCCAAACCAATTTTGTCGAAATTTAGCAAGTTAAATTAAATTTATCTTTAATTATTAACACTACAAACTGTACACAAAACTTTCATGTTCTAATTTGAAAGAGGCGATCTAACTGAACATTGGATATAAAAAATTCAAAATTGAAAACGTCCAATTTGTAGTTTTAAGTGTTCATAAAATATTGAAATTCCGACCTTCACGGCGCGAGCTCCTTGTCTTGCAGATATTAAACATTTCATATCCGCTTAGGTATATTTGCCTACGAGGTGCAAGATCAGAGCAGAATGTGTCACTGAAAGAAAAAAATGTACATTCGTACAATATACAGTTGAGATACTTCAGTGCGGCTCGTATTTTAATTATGGAGACATGTGGAATAAAAAATACGTGCATGCGGTCCGCAGATATTCGCAGTTCATTAAAGATTTTTTCGTTTATTTTCTGCTGCAAAAGATACGGTGTTTTCATCCTATGCGCTCAAAGGCTGATCAAACCAGGCCTGGAAGCGGCCGGATTCAATCCGGTACTTTTGAGGATTTACAAAAATTGTAGCGGGTATTACGGCGCGAGGTATCTGAATGATGAAAAACGTAAACCCGATTTCGCCGGCTGCTGCGGTGGGATCGTTTGCGCCCTTTAAGACTTCTTTAGACTACGCTATGTTGTATTACTTTGTGTGTGTAATGTGTTTTGATGTAGCAATCATTCAATTCAATTATTCTGTGTTGGTGGCTAATTAAAGCCATCCTAAATATTGTGTCATAGTTAAACAATGGTTAAGGTATTTTTATACTTTAAAATGAAATGTAGTGCTCATAATACCAGTGTGGCACTTGCCCATTTCAGGTGACTACGATACGCGACAATTAATGGACAGATAAATTCAGCCAATGGGAAGGCTCGGAGAGCCATAATATACCAGTGTACTACACATACCAGTGTAATGTGTAGTAACGCTCGCATTGGGATCGTGAGGTCGTAGATTCAAATCCCAGTACAGTACTTTAAAACTTATGTATCTACGGATTTTTACACTACTAGCTTTTTAGTGAAAGAAAACATGATAGGGAAAACTCAAAACCTATGTTAGTGGAAGAAATTTTGTGGCAAATGCGAATCTAACCTGAATTATGGCAGCACGAAGAGTAGGACCTAATAGCCTTTCATGAGTAAACCTATAAACGTTATTTTGTAGTGCGTCTATGGTGAGTAGTGTCCGTCTTATGTTTTTTTTTCTAACACTATATATGTACATAGTATAAAACAAAGTCGCTTCCCGCTGTCTGTCTGTCCCTATGTGTGCTATATCTTTAAAACTACGCAACGGATTTTGATGCCGTTTTTTTAAATAGATAGAGTGATTCAAGAGAAAGGTACAGGTATATGTATAATACACGCCTTTACAATAATATACCCTCGGATATTAAAAATATAAGCTCGTTCAACGTATTTAAAAAGAAACTTGCAGAATACATTATTTCCGACAATTAATAGTAGGTAACAGTTGTTACGCAGGTAAATCTAACATCGTCATTATTAAGCATTGAACGAGTTTTTGTTTTTGTTTTTATTTTGTAGTGGGTAATCATGGATGTACGCGTGTGACGTAGGTACCTATTTTAAATGTTGTCATGCACATATTTTAAAAATTGTTTCTCAGTGACGACGAACTGTTATTTATAAGTTTATAATTAGTAGTGTTCTCATAGAAGCGATGTAAATCTTATAATGAGAATAAATATCTTTTAACCTATACACTTGTGCAAAGCCGAGGCGGGTCGCTACTCTTCGATAATTTTGATTCACTTCTAAAAGACAAAGACAGGCTAACGCAGAGTTACTTTGGATTTATTATTAACTAGACGACCCGCCCCGGCTGCGCACAGGTGTATTATACATATAAACCTTCCTCTTGAATCACTCTATCCATTAAAAAAAACCGCATCAAAATCCGTTGCGTAGTTTTAAAGATTTAAGCATACAGACAAACAAACAAACAAACAAACGAAAATAGCGACTTTATTTTATACTATGTAAGGATAAGGATAAGGATTAGTTAGGTAGTTGAGACTAAGGTTGAGTTTGTTTTAGGAGTGGTTGAGACATACTGAGTTCAGTTTGCTGGATAATTCCCAAAGGACAACAGGATGCCGACGACGAGGATCTCCAGTGCCCGCCGTCGCACAAGACTGTTTACCCGCCCCCGCCCCCGCACCACAACCGCTGTCATCGAGAGCGCTACGCGCCGCAGCCCGCCCGCAGTGCATTGTGAAACGGCTCCGCGCGCTAGCACTCGCCAACTTGAGAAAGACCGCCGAATGCGGTCGAAACTATAGTCGTTATGACTATCGAATTACGTGAGATAGGGACTGCCCTTTACTATATAGTATAAAAAAGGAGAACTGAGTATCAAATGAACTGAGTAAAAAGTACATCTTGGGACGGCGCCTTAGAGAAAAAGGCCGCGATCCTCGCTCTGGCTTGTATTTAGTCCAGCACATATCTCTGGCGATCCAGCGCGGCAACGCGGCGAGCATTATGGGCACTTTTGGCCAAGGCACTATAAGGGGAGGGCTATTTGATTAGATTTTGTAATTATATTGACGCTTTCTTGACTAATTCATTATTTGTGATATTTGAAATTTGACTTGTTTTTAACACTATTTTGATTGTAAAACTTTAGATATATTTGACATTTTTATAATTTGAAATAAGTACCAAATTGAAGAGAAAAAATCGAAAAACTCTGCCAATACTAAAATTATTATTGTAGCGCAATATGAAGATTCCTTTTTAGAGCAGTAAACGTATGTCCACAATGACACGGTGAACTTTTGTTTTGCGAAACTCCTGTTGACACAAGCGCTGATGAAATGAGTTTCGGGGTATTTCCGGTTGCCACACTTTGTTGCGACTTCAATGAGTGATACGTACTCTCATTTCTTTAAATGGCTTTAGTTAATTGTTTGATTCGGGTCGGATGAAAGAACGAGTGTGTGTTGTGTTAAGTTTAAGCAGTGTTGCACAGTGTTTTCGAAAAAAACTCGATAGTATAAAGTATATCATTATACATATCAGTCTTCTATTGAACATTGAGCAACATACTCTCAAAGAGTGTCTTTTTTACAAAAACAATTATTAAAAAGCAAGTTAAATTAACAGTTATATACTATTTTACACAAAAAGTCAATTATTACTTTTGAAATTTTACTGCCATCAAAAAACATTGTATAATCATTACCACGACGGAATGGAGACGGTATAATGCGTTTGGGGTGATTTCATACAATGTCTTTGATGGCAGTAAAATTTCTTATATCTATTACATAGCCATTCAAAACAGTCCTATACTAATTTTAAGCATCTTGGCTTTGCAGCTTTTATTATTACTGTAAAACTAGCCGACCCGGTGAACTTTGTCTCACCATCTGTCAACTGTCAATGCAGGAACATTTAAATGGGAAAATGAAATTTATGTTTTTATTATTTTTCTCGCATCTTTCATAAATTTTCTCACCATTCAAACCTTCCCCCTAACTTCCACAAATATTTCAAAACCATAATTAGCCAATTTGGTTCACCCGTTCTCGAGTTTTAGCGTGACAAGCAACCACGATTCATTATTATAAATATAGATAAAATTGATGAGGACTAACACCCATTTACTATACACAACTATTTATAGGATTTAAACTTAATGCTGTCTGTGAACACGAAGGGAGTCGTTGCGCATTAGCAAATTCATATGTGAGTGGGGTGAGAAGTAGGTAGGTTACGCAGGTTGTAGCCAACTTTACAGGCGACATTCATTTTGATTCGATCCAAAAATAAATAAAAATACAAAAAAGCCATTTATTTTTCTAAATTTTAAATACTTTTGTACTTAATCTACTTAATTAATTTAATTCTAGCATGCAAACCAATAATTAACTGTACTATAAAAACTAAATGAAATATGAGTGGCAAATATTAAGGACCTCATCAACGAGGATCAACGAGTAAAGACCTCCTCCGTTTTTCTCTACATCTTTCTGTTGTTTGCCTTTCCTATCCAGTCCTGATTCGAAACATACCACTGACTTAAAAACCTACAAGATTCAGTTGCTAGTAGGTATGTAGGTATATACGTAGGTACTCATGTCGCTTTATAGCAAAAGGAAAATTACCTCAATCTGAAGCTTATGAGAACAGCAAACTGTCTCTTATGAAGGTTAGTCAAGCGATCACACGCAAGCCTGTCCAAAAAGGTATGAGAAACTACGAGACGAGCCTGATACAAATTGTTATCCCAACAAGTGCCTGTATCCCGCGTAATTCCATTAACGTTGGGGATACATCACGGCGCACCTAGCGAGTTCTAGGGATGGCTATTATTTGAACAAAAAATCGATAGCTTCTACAAATATTTGAACTAAGAACCCATAAACTGTTTCAAAGATTCCAATTTTAATTAAATTCGTGTAGAATGGGTGAGAGATTCTCATTCGTTTAGAATTTTTTGTCTTTTAGTCGCCCGTGTTCGTTTGTAGAGCCCGCCTTGTGCCAGTTACTCAGTTGCTAAACCCGGGTTTTCACAAAACAAGTTGGCTCGAACATAATGCACGAAGAATAAGCCAAGCGCACTCGGATGCTGATTATATTATGTGTTTATACAATACGTGTAGCGTCCGAGTAGCCTTCTGAGTGCACTCGGTCCCAGCCAACTCGTACTGTGAAAACTCGGCTTAATCAGTAGTAAGTATACCAAAGTTGGCGTAAAGACATGTGATTGGTAATGTTTTATTTGTGCTCTGCGTCTTGTCTACTGTCATTCAACTTACAAATCCACTATGAATATTATCATTCCAAAGACGAATAATGACAAATCGTCATTTTTGGAATAATATTTTCGCGCTCATCAAAATAATCGACATTCTCATCAGCATAACCGTAACATCCCTATCGCGTCTTAGATTTACAGCCACGTCGAGATGAAAGGGCTACGGCGCTGTGGGCCACCCGCTTTATTAGCGATGTTATGTGTGCGAGAGATTTATTGTGCGAGGTTCCGGCTTCTTTTCTTGGATGGCCTTGTTGGGAGCTGGCTATATTCGACATGGATTTTTTATCACACCCCTGTCTGTTATCGGGAATGACTCAGGAAATAGCGGACTCTTATGCTGCGAACACTCGCGATGTTGTAGCGCTAAGTTTAGGTGCGCTGTATCGCTGCATAAACAGAAAATAGGTAAACAAAGTTGATGGCTGCACTGTGTAAATACTTGGTCTTTATTAAACACATACGTGGCTACACAGTTTAGCTTAGCTAATTGAAATAAGTCGAAAAAAGTGTGTTCCGTTGATACACAGCTAAATGGTATAATATTTAGATAGGCCAATGATTAATCAAAATTATTACTATTATTTAAAGTTGTAGTACTGCTGCAGCTATCAATTGCTGTTATTTAAAGATATAAATATTGTTACAATTCTAAATCTTATTTCTATATTTACAATTCGTTTTAAAATAATTATTATGTCACACTTTTCTTCTTCAACTAAACCTACTACCTACCTAGTCTACATACCATACATCTTATAGTTTGACAGTAAAGGGTGCTCCCACTTTCCTTCTTTAATCTAAGGCTCCTGCTCCTACCGCCTTCTGTTCTTCTCGTCTTTTATTCAACTGTTCAAAAATCATGTGTTATGGTGACCATGATGTCTTCCATCCGAATTAAACGTGTTTCATAGCGAAAACATCTACTTATTTATGTACTTAATATGATAATACCATGCTTATATGCAAAAAAATCGTTCAATAATTGTCATGCAAAACGGTCGTAGGTATAATAAACATGTGTAAACTTACCTAATATTTTTTTTATTTCATATGAAAACTTATCACGTACAGCATAAACTAAGTTACTTTAGATAGCTATTACTAATACTACTTAACATAATATTTAAAATAGTTTAAATCTATTATTCTGATTTCGAACCAAATTCATTTTTCATCAAAATACAAGCTTAGAGCAAAGAAACATAAAATTTTCGTAAATTGTAGGTTTTAACCATCAACATTTAACGAGATAAATATTTTCTTTGAAAAAATTCAAACCAAAAATATAATTTTATTTTTAAAACCAATTTAATCGTGACTAAGCTTTCGGCTCGTAAACCAAGACCCCAATTTTAGAGTACAAATATACTTTACCTTCGACAATAGAATTTACATTAAAATTTGCTTCGTAAACAAGTCACTTTCTCTCGCTTTTTATGTTCAAGTAACAAACTCATTTTTCAAACGAAAATATGTCGTTTAATATAAATCGAAGGCAAATGGCAATTTGGAACATATTTAGCTAGAAAATGTAGACGTTACGAAATGCGTAGTCAGTATAACGAGTAGGGACCCACCCCATTATTGAGGGCCCCTCATGCAAGAATGAAATTATTTTAGACTCAAATAAAGTTTTCGAAACCGATGACGACAGTGACATCTACAATTTCAATGTATTCCAATCGCTATCGTATTATAATGTGAATTTGGTTTCAATCAACTTTTATCGGATCGAGCGTTTCTTTTTTCATTTTCATCACTCAGCACCTCCGATAGCGGGAGATGAAAATGGAAAACTATTTCTATTTCATTTTTCAACTAAGCCGCGTAATCTCCTTAGCGATCCTTTTGTTTTGAAATATTCCAAGGCCTTGATAAAGGCTTTGTGGAGGGCCAGGGGTTGATAATCTATATCAGTTTGTGTGCGACCAAGGGAACCGTTAACTTTTATATATCTACGGCTGAGAATGAAACTGCTGTAAGTAGCAAAAATATGGTGAGTTATGTATACTGTTACAATCATAAAAAATGCATCTCAAAACAATCTGCCTTTTATATTTTTATGATGAATATTACATCCCTGACTTGAATATTGTTAAATATTGAAAAAAATGTATGTGCGATTTGTCATGAGTTCACTATAGCAAATGTTTTTGGCACTGACGTAATGTTGTAAGTAATTGTAAGTTCTTTAACGAAAGAAACTTTTTTTTTTTATGAAATAAAGTGATCTTGTTTCATTCAAATATTTATTAAAAACTTACATTTGATATGATGACAAATAGAAAGTAAATTGCTGTACCCACGTATTGTAAAGACATACTTCGAATACATTTTCTCTCACATAGTTCAATGTGATTTAGGTATAGTTTTTTGGTTCTTACTACGGACTGTATTTGTGGTATTGCCGTTTTCTCTACCTGAGAAAGTACTATACTTTTATCAGTCACTTAGTAGCCAAGCAGTAGTATAGCCAAAGTATTATAGTGTCTTGGTCTGAGGGGCAATGTTTCCAGCAAAATTATTGAGTTATAGGAGATTCAAAGTTTTAATATCAGTCATGAGTACAGTGCTACCATAGCATTGTATTTCGAAACAAGTATTTAGTATAGTTCTAAATTTTTTGGACATTTGTAGCTTTTGAATCTTTTTTGAAATTTCATAAGTAGCTACTTACACTAGTTTCATATATGCCGTCGAAATCTTATCTATTTGTATCGTATACGTGAGTGACGTTGGAGTGTGCTCGTGTATACTTCAAAGGGAGCGAAAAATGTAGCCTTATCGATTTTACGTCATGATATGCAATTTGAAGGGGACTCTTTGTGTCCGAAGCATCAGATAAAAACGGATATCAGTGCCTGTGAGGCTAGAGATAAAACTTAAAATAGATGACTAGACGCTAGATACGGCTTTTGTTATTCTTGATTTATTAGTTTGAGGCCTGGGTTATTAGGTATTTTTACTTGATATGAGATTAAAATAATGATGTATAGTACTAACTAGGGAAAACGCGTTCTACCTAAAATCGGGTTATAACGGTAACGTATAAACACAAATGATTGATTATGATTCAATGATCCACCTGTTAGATAAGTTAGATACCTTGTAAGATAATAATTGATTTAAGATTGTTGTTTTTTTGGAGCAATTATATGTGTGAGACGTATAATATATCCAGGGACAGAAAACTGGTGGCTCCCATATTATTTACATCCATACACAAATATTTAAGAATTTTTTTTTTGTATCAATTTTTATTCCAATATTCAGCGTATGAATCTAACTTTTTTCAGTTTTTTTTTAAAACCGCAAATATCGAGTCGCACACATTCACTAAATGCCAAACGTAGCAAAACCATTCCCAGCAATAAATCCTAGTCACAGGATTCCCAACAAAAATCCAACGCAATTTCTCGGCTGTCGAATGACTCATTCCACAATGACTCCCCATTTCGTGATTTCCCTCCAGAGAAGGCATCAAGTTTGAAGTAAATCTGAGATATCTCCAGTAATGTGTCCCCTGGCGTCCTAACCGAACTCGCTGACCGTAAAATTGTAAAAACTACCATAAATCTCTCCCTTTTTTCTTTTTAGGCCACGGAAAATAGAGTAGGTGCTGGAAAAGAAAAGGGATGTCGTTGGCTTTACGCTGCCTTTGTGTATTTAAATTCAGCTTACCTAAAATCAATGAGAGTTACCTGAATGTACTTGTACAAAACAAATAAATGTAGTCATATTGGCAAGCTACTTGCATGGCAAGAGAAACTTTGTCTTTTTTATTTATTATTAGAAATTGTTTTACCAAACGTTGTGGCAGACACGCTACGTTGATCGTAGAGACACGCGTCTTAAGTCTATTCTTGCACGACTACAAAACATGTGCTACGAATGCTACGGTACCCGTAGCAACATTGTAGCTGTTGTATGCTCCAATAACATAATCTTTAGTAAGTTCTGTAGTTCAATAGAGGTATTTGTAGTCCCAAGGACAATCATGACACTATTCCGTATATTGCGGTACGATGGACATAAATAATTCCAATCCAACTTACCCCAAATAGGCATACCCATAATAGTTATATCTTAGAGGTATCTTAGGCTCAGTCCCAAGTGTTTAGGATAAATAGTTTCGGCTCATAGTGGAGGCGTTTGGGTTGTTAGGTTAAATTGGCCGGTTTGTGTTTGTATATTTCTGGTCATAAATATTCCTAAGAAATTGTTAGCGATGAAATAGGGCTAGGAGAAAAATGAGGCTATTATGTTTGCCGAAAATGAAATCGCTTTTGTCATTATTTCTGATTACGAGCTTATATTTTGATAGCAACGCCGTTCTAGTGATCGATATTTGTGTTACGTTTTCTCGATAACTTAAGCGGTGGTCATACTTTGATCTAACTATGAACTAGAAAAGTTTGGTTATATTAATGAATTTTAACTTCAAACAAGCGCGCCCATCTTCATTCAAAGCGTGACACATAAAGCCATCTTAGCGACTGTCACCACAATTGAAAGTTGCCCAATCACTTTGAACATTAGTTGAGCCAACTTTTTAATGAAACCAAAGGCCCTATCGAAAAATGCTCCAAACCTCAAACACGCAAAGCTGCAAAACTACGAGACTGGAATAATGTCTGGGACAGAAAAAGTTTGCGCTTTGAACCCAGGCGAGGGTAAGTGTTTTGCATTTCGTCCCACGCCGCCTGCATACCAATGCGAGGAAGGATTGATGTTTGCACAACGGCACAGAAAAAATATCCAACCTTTACTAACTCATACCTAGTGACTCGGCACGCCCGGCTGACTCATATGTTACGAGTCGCTCGCAATCCCACTACATGTTATAGATTATTTATCGACAGTCGCGAATAAAATTCAGAGAAAACAAAAGTATCGAAAGTAAGTGAACTATTCCAACACATATCACTGTTTGCGTTAACTGCGCTCAGTTTTAATAAAACACTTGTTCAACGATGAACAAAAAGCCTCCGAAGATTGTTTTGTGAGATACGCAAGAAAGCTATTACTAAGGCTTCAGGAAGCAAACTTTAAGCCGAGTTCTTTTTTTAGCCAGATTGGAGGCTTTAGATATCCCGGAAGGAACTTTCAGACTCCGTCCGATAAAATGTTTCGTACGCGTGTAATCCTAAAATTCTGCGTGATTTGTCTCTGCCGCGATAGGGTGTTCGAGCTTTTCGGGTGCAGTAAAGTCGAGTCATTTATCAGGGAAAGAACTCCGCGGATATTACACCTACCAGAAATTTACCGCTGCGTACTAAATGAAAATTTATTTTTACTTTTTTCATACTCGGGCTCCTGGTCCCACCGAGCCATGAAACAATGGACACAAATTATATTTTCACGGGTCTAAGGACACCTTAAAACTTCCGCCTTTAAAGACAGTCTGTTAAATTACGTCATAAAATATTACGGAGACTTTGTTCGTAGTGAAAGCCTGTGAAATAATTAAAGAAGCGTAATAAGGTTTCTCATTCATGTAACATATTTTATTAGATAAGTTATTGTTATAAATAGATCACAGAACCCTTTGAAGCGCGCTGTTTTTTTGTAGACTAATCAAAAATTGTATAACCAAGATCGAAAAAAGAGTTAAAAGAAATAAAAAATGAACACAAACGAAAGTCCATAACGTCTAAGATTTCAGCTTTGAGAATGTACAACGTTTATTGGAAGGTCAGTCCTTGTGTAAACAGATACGTGTCAATAGATTCAACGCTTGAGTGTCCAGAATAATGGAGATGCAGTATCACGAGTGTCGCGGCACTGCAAGGACACGGTGTCTAGGAGGAGTGGAGTGTCCATAGAGTTGACAAATGCTGGTTGTGTTTGCAGACACCCCTTCACGAGTACGTGCGACGTGATACACCTTGTACGACGTGTGTGAGTGCTTTGACACGGCTGGTTCATTGATATAGGTCTACAATAGCATATCACACGTAGTCTGTTATTGGCAGTTCAGGGAAACGGCAAAATTTTATCGCTACTAATATTTTAAATCCGAAATTGTGTTTGTTGGTTTGTTACTCTTTCACGCAGCAACATAGCAACGGAATAGACTTGATTTTTGGCTAAATATATATAGTTCAAAGTTGGAGGTTCCTATAGGATAGCACAAAAATGAAAACCGCATGCAGAAGTTAGTATTTTACGATTTTGTTAGAGCTTACAAATCGGAAAAATTACTTTGAATGTTTTAGCTGCGTAATGATAGACAATAAAGATGGTAATGACTGATAGTAGCCAAAATGGTGTATTGTGCTATTTATGAAAGTTTTTAATCATCTGTCGTTTAAGTGAATATTTTACTACTATTTTTTATACCTATTAAATACTGAAAATGTGTATTCGAAGTATAGCTATAATTAGTACTTGTAGTGTGTATATTATTATGAGTACAGAATACGAAAGTATTTCAAGCTTCGCTCCCGCTGAGCTCGATCTATTAATCTATGTTTCTAGGCATATCCTTTCCATTTTGGCTTTCTTGGTACAAGAGTATTATTAATCCGTCACATGTCCTAAAGCTTGTTAAAACTTTGGTATCTTTCAGTGTTTATGTCATAAAACTTGTAAATATTACCTACATTAAACTTTTATCGTCTAGGCTCCGGTAAGCTTATCTTCAAAAATCTTATACTGAATTCGCACAAAGAAAGACATAAACGAATATCATCCCATATCCTCTCCTCTATATGATTTCAGCGTCAAACAAAAGTCGAATTGTCTCTGTAGCTCGTACTGAATAATACATTTCACCTGAGTTTTAACACAACACCTATTCTTTGTTTCGCGCCCTCGACGCTCAGCTCTTCAGGGATGTGTACTTACAGGTTTGTCAGAACTATTTGCTTCATATATATGGAGATAGAATTGAAATGAAAATGATGTAAGGTGATATATGTACGTACATATACAATACAATAAATATCTAAAACAATTGTTTCATTTCAAATTAAATGATTTACTGCATCACCCGCTTCAATGTAAGTACTCAAGTACAAGTACAATAAACATTGAGTGACGTCTAATTTGACTTACTTTGACTTGATTCGTAATTAATTTTAGGAATAATTCTGTTATAACTTAATTATATAAGTCCTTTTTTCCACATGCTAGTAAATGGCAAATAGAAGGAACTAATTAATCTACAACACCATGTACTTCATTATACTCTATTTTAGTGGAATAAATATTTCATTTCATTTCATTAACTGAGCATTTACTAGTAGTCAGACTAACAAACTCTTTCTAATTTTAATTGTTTTATCTCTTTTTTATTTTTAAATTAGCACACTTCGTCGTATTTTCTTTTGTGCCTATCTCTCTGCATCCTAAGGTTGCCTGCGAAAGAAATCACTTTCAGTGAAAAGACCGCCGGTTGCTTTACATGTTTTAGCATCTATTTTTCTCTATTTTTCTGTTTTATGTTTGTGTGAATGTGAATCAATAAAGAGTAATTCTGTCTATCTAACCTATAAAAAAGTGTCAAAATATCGTATCAACTACAATAATTACAATTATGGAAAATAATCACATTTCATGCAACGATTATGATAAATTTGAACAATTTTTTGTATCTATCCGAAAAAAAGTTTTTTTTCTATCACTCATGGTTTTACTAGTTATTACTACTGATTTAGGTATTTGTACGACTAGTTTGGTCTGTATTTCAGTTTTACTATTTACAACATTATCATCATTTAAAGTATTGGAAGTATTAGCTTTTAAATTTTGCACGCATAAACTGTTATAAGATTGTATTTTTTATTATAAATGTGATGTTTTCAATTTAAATCAACGTTTGTCGTATAAAAGCTTCATTATTTCTGCCCCTGCTCGTAACAGGATTTGCATGCGCAAAATATATAAAAAAGGTGGGTGCTTTCGTTTTACCGTAAAAATATTGCATCATGTTTTTGTGAGTCCGCAAAATATTGCAGAAAAACTTTTAATTTAAAAGTTTAAGCGCTGAAATATAAACGATTTCTTGTCACAGTGCCAACATGTTATGCTTCGAATGGGCCAAAATTTGTCGCCGGCGGGTTTTGAATTTAAACTCTAAAGTTGCAGGGGAAAATTTAATTTGGGCTGTTATCGGATGGTCCCTTTAGTATCGGTTAGTTAGAATTTCATTTTATGCGGTGATTTCATTAATTGAGAGTAGATAGTTTAAATGCTCAGATTTTTAGATGTAATACAAAACTATAGCAAATAAATACAACAGCAACTGCATTGTTCTCTCAAAAGCTAGTTAAAAAATATATTGAGTACAATGTTTTTTTACTTCCTTATCATCATTATCAGATTTATCAAACATGGCTAAGCCGATTTCGATAAAATTTGAATGGGCCATCTTTAAAGTACCTATGAGTTAGCTGCAAAAAAACTTCATAGCCTGGAGCATCGCCGTAGGGTTGCGAGTCTGTCCATTTTCTATAGGACTCATTTCGGAGAGTGTGCATCTGAGCTGCACGACCTTATCCTACCATCCCCTTTTTACTATAGGACAAGTAGGAAGACGCCACAATACCTGTCGATTTTCCTTCGATACGTACGAAGCGGTTTGACTAAACATTTCTGATTCGTACCGCCAGAGAATGGAACAGTCTTCCTGCTTTCCTGTTTCCTAAGAGATACGAGTATATGTAATCTAAAGCTTTCAAGATCAGAGTGAATAGGTATCTTCTAGGTCTGCGTGCTTCATCTTCGACCTCAACGTCACTTACCCTCAAGTGAGTTGGTAGTCAAGCGCGGATTTATCAGCGATAAATAATCGGCCAAGTACGAGTCGGACTCGCGCACGGAGAGTTCCGTAGTGTATGGGAGCCCCCCTTAAATATTTATATTATTTTAATTTTATTATTCATTATTGAAGGGAATATAAAACTAAATATTCTGTGAAAATTTTAAGCATCTACCTGGTACCATTATTAATATAGAGCGAAAAACGTCTAAAAATTCAGGTTTGTTGTATGGGAGTCCCCTTAAATATTTATTTTATTTTGTTTTTAGTATTTGTTGTTATAGCGAAACTGAAATACATCATCTGTGAATATTTCAGCTGCCTAGCTATCATGGTTTATGAGATACAGCTCGGTGACAGACGGACAGACGGACAGACGGGCATCGAAGTCTTAGTGATAGGGTCCCGTTTTTCCCTTTGGGTACGGAACCCTAAAAATATATTGAGTACAATGTTTCTTTACTTCCTTATCATCGTTATCAGATTTATCAAACATGGTTCAGCCGAATGGCCATATTTAAAGTATGATATACCAAATAATAAAAAAAAAACAAAAACGGACTTCTCTGTTAAAAGTTATGCATGGTCAAACATAAAAAAATATATATAATAATAAATATGAATCGTTATTTTACCCTTATATTATGGTTGTGTTATATAATAATGGTCTTTTTTCATACTAGTTGAATTAAAACGGTCTCCTCACATGCCTTTTCTAATGTTATTTTCCCAACTTAATACCAACTAAGTCACCTGAATCCTAGAACTTCTACAAAATTGAATGCAATAGGCACTAAAACTTCGCTAACAGGCAAACTCAGAAGGCATAAAACTCGCACCGTCTTGTCCAACAAAGTACACCATAAAACAATTTCCATTGAAAAACCTAAAGAAAATGGAATGGGGAATAATGGCACTTCTTTATGTTGGTAAAAATTTTCTAACAAGTCCCAACTTTGACATTAGCCGGTGAATTATCGCGGTCTCGTCGGTGTCATTTGTGGAGTTCGGGGGAACTTTGTGCCCGGGGAAGGACTTTTGGAGCCGAGACTTGGCGTTCGATCTCTGAACTCGCTGCACGAATCAAAATGAAGATGTGGAGTTGCAGCGAACCGAAATGAAGACGTGGCTTTTAGAAACGTTCTAGTTTTGATAGAGTGAGGACTAATTTTGGACAGACAGCCTCAGTAATGGCTTTTTAACCGGCTACATCTGTTTCAGGCACATGGCAAGTTCGAGTACTACATTATTTTTTAACCGACTTCCAAAAAGCAGGAGGTTCTATGTTCGTGTATATGTAATTTTTTTAATTTTTTTTTGTGTATGTTCTACGATAATTTCGCCAATTGTGAACCGAATCGAAAAATTATTTTTTAGTTCGAAAGGGTATACTTCCGAGGTGGTCCGAGATGGTTAAATGGGACCATTTAAATTTTACAGAAATCAGCTGAGCCGTTTTTGTTAAATCCAACAATAAACAATTAGAGCGAAATTTCCGAATTTTGTACACGATGAACATCGATAATAATTTCACCAATTGTGAACCGAATCGAAAAATTCTTTTTTAGCTAGAAATGGTATACTCCCAAGGTAGTCCCATTAAAATTTTACAGAAATCGGCTGAGCCTTTTTTGATAAATCAAGAATAATGTAAACAATTTCAGCGAAATATTCAAATTTTGTTCACGATGGAAGGCAGCATTTTTTGTGAAAAATAATTATTACATTTAAGGATTACATTGATTTTTCAACAATCAATGAAATCACGTAATAAGTTACCTATCAGAAAAAAAAATGTTGATTTTTCAAAAATCAATTTAATTTTAGAAAAAAAACTGGTTTCAACAACTTTTGTTTTAATAGAAGAGATAAAAAAAAAACAAAAGAACTGTTATTTACGTTTTTGTTTCGATATAATCCGTCTGATTTGGAATTTTAATATGCCACTAAATCATAATAGGTTTTTTGTTCAAGAACCTGGTAAAAAGGCTTATTGGAAATTATAAATAGTGAAACGTGTCATAATAAAGTATCTAAGTAAAACGTGTGCCTCATACAACGCAGTTTTGTATCAAGTTTACTATAATTTAATTGTGGTAAAATAAGAAATCTCTATACAAGATGTAACTTTATTTATTGTTGTACAAACAGTAAAATATTACTATAATAAATATATAATTTGCTTATACATACAAACAGTAATATTTTACTGTTTGTATGTATAAGCAAACAGTAAAACCCATAAATTTTTTCAAGGTACTTCATTTTTTCTTGTTGGTAATGTTGGCAATTTATTACGTTGTATCATTAACTGCGGGCTTGGTTTTAATTTTATTTCAATGAAGAGAAGAATCTTAAGTAAAACTGTTGAACTTTCAAAACAAAGAATTAAAAGCGTGGAATAGACGCAAGCTCGACTCAAAAACTACTTCAGCTATAAGACTAAGCTAGCCTGGTACTTTATTCCTTCTTTCAATATTGTTTTTGCTCTGCTCGATAATTTCAAAGTAATCTTCATTTCGAAGAATATAAAGGTTGCTTTCAATTGCTAAGTCATCTAATCGATCTTCGCAACCTATTATTAGCTAACTTTTAATTGGGTTCTAACAACACCCTTTCATGGGTTGCGTTGTTGTTCTAACTCAGTTCTGTTAGTTTCTCACTCTTTCTTGAGTTTAATGACTCTCATTAAAAGAGTATCACTAGTAATGTCTGTTAACATAAATGCCTACAAAGAGAACGGTCCCACTATTTAAACAGTTTAATTTAAATTATGTTTATCACAGCAAGCGGGTATTTGAGTTGGAGCTCACAATGCATTAGTACGTTGTTAAAATAATTAAGAGATGAGGTAGTGACTTATTTGTGTGTACTTTGCTGAAATAGTAGGGCAAAGAGAGATTATTCTGAAAAGAAACTTGCAACAAAGAATTTATTTAAAATAATTATACCATAAAATGTTAAGTGAATTAAAATTGTTTTACCTTACCATTGGACTGCAATTGCTTGTAATCGATTAAGTACTGCTTTTTATTATAACTACTCGGTGAGGTTGGTAAAAATGTACTTAAAAGAAATAAATGAATTATACAGGTCACCAAAAATTCAGAAGTGGTATTTTGATCACATGTTAAAAAGGTTTTCAAACTGTATTAGTGAAATACTGAAATTATTTATGATATTTGAAGGAAATGTTGATTAACATTATGTATTGAAATGAGGTGAAAATAAAATTTCATTATCTACTAGAAGTCGCTTGGTAAAATCAATATTACCTACCTTATTGTATATAAGCATATCAGAGAGCTTGAATTGAATACGACGTGTCCGAAATTCAGAAAAGTATTGCAGCGTTGCATAAAAATGTCGACTATATGTTCTACAAGCAAAATAAGAGTCAGTTTACTGTTGTATTTTATTTATCAGATTAAAATTTCCTTTGACCACATTCTGCCTGATAATTAAATAAAATGTTACTTATAAAACGCAGCGAAACTTGAAAGCAAATTATTATTTGATTATTTTGTTAGTTAGATGGTCCAAAAAGAATAAAGTTAATTAATAAAAGTTGCGCATAGGACGTCCACCCACAAGGTGGACGGATGACCTTATTACGACCGCAGGATCGTGCTGGATGCAAGCCGCTACGAACCGGTCTTATTGGAGATCTTTACGAGAGGCCTATGTCCAGCAGTGGATGTCCTATGGCTGAAACGAACGAATGAACGAATCAAAGTTGTTATGTTGTGTCATATATGGAGTAAGTAAGCTAGCCACCCGGCCTATACGAACTTACTTATGGGAGTAGCTTTGCAGTAAACTAATTGTATCATCAATTTTATGTGGCAATGTATTTTATGTACCTACCTATTTATTATTAAAAAAATCGTACAACTATTTATCAATGACAACAACAACTCAGACAATGTTGTAATACAAGAGCCAAAAGTGTAAAGCTCAAAAATAAGTTTTACAGCCACTTGTAACACATGTTACAAATAGAAAATACAAATAGAATAGAGTGTAAATAAATCTCTTTTAGTGGCTGCGTGTCAGTGTTCCAGCCGTAAACGGCATAGCGGTCAATACCATCCTCCACTGAAAGTACTGAAACATCGCACCAAGCTCTTTCAGCTTCCAGTTAATGAAAAGGAAAACTAGCACACGTACAAACAAGTATTTAGTCTATGGTGCACGTCCCTGAATATTTACTAGCGGTTTGGGTACAGAATTTAAATAAGTACTGCAGTGGAATACGGTCACGTTCTTGGATATTGACCGTTCCTCAGAAATGATCGTTGCCTCTGTGATACAGCCAAGCTTAACATGGATTTTCTAAGGAATTCTACTTTCCTTAGTTGAGTAATCTGTATGCTTGCTTCACGTGTCAAAGAGCGTGGTTTGATAGTTATGTGCCGGAGTATCGACGTAAGAAATCATACCGTGTTGATATTTTTTTCAAATACTCGGAAATCCTATAAATACTATAATCACCCTTTCCTATCCTAGGTGGATAGGAAAGGGTGATTATAGATATTATAATCACCTTTTAGTTGAAAATTGATCTCCATACATTTATTGATGTAATACGAGTAAAATACGTCAACATCAAATAACCAGATTATTTTAGAACTTTTTAATTGTTTTATCCGGTTTACCGGAAAATGTTGTAAACGTATTGGGAATAACTTGGGAACTTTTTAAAACCATTCACTGATAAAAACACAAGGCAAATGATATTATAAAAAACTTCATCAACACCGCGAAAACACGTTGCATGTGCATGTAAATTCTAGACAATCCTGTTAACCATGTTGTATACATTAAATCTCATTGAAACCTTTAGAAAATTTATAGGGAAGGCATATTATGTCGTCGATGATCTCATACGAGGTTGAGATTACGATATGTAGCGGGTGAAACTACAACACATCAGTGGAACATAAACAGTTTATCTACTAACTGGAATACAAACTTGGTTTCCTGCTTAGGAGACTGTCATTTATCGTCCAAGCAAAAACGAGCGGCGCAAAACAGTGGCTTATTTACCCTGTGTCCAGCAAAAACGTGTCAAGATATAGGTATCCTGGCAACAGCTGGCAATCTGAACTGAATCGTGGACTTGCTGTTGTTAATAGCTCTGTTTAGGTGTATTTTAGTGTTTTGTTGTAACTTCTTTTCAATTTGGTGTAATTGTGAGAAATTTAACTGATTCATTTTAAATGCAGCGTTCTCTATGATCTGTTTTAAGCATTACTACTAATACTCTAAGTTATTAATTTACTAACAGTTTGAAATGTTGAGAGACAATAAATATTGAGGCATATAAATATACCAACTAGGCGAGTATCTATAATATAAATTGTATGTTGGAGTCTTCAGATGAGAGAATTATTCATAAATTCAAAACCGTTCTAGTTTTCATAGGGCTCTAAACAATTATATTAGTTCTCCTCCGTTTTCACCAGGGCAGCTTTGCAAAAGTGTATAAAGCTGCAAAAACTCTACCGTAGTTTCTGTAACGTGTAGGTAATGGGGTACAAATGGCAGAAGTGTAAGTGGCACCTACCATTTTAGTTATTAAATAAATTGTATTAAAAGTAACTCACAATGCAAACCATAGAAAATAAAAATGATATCGCTAATGTGACAGCAAATTTAAAACCAAAATGTGAAATGTTTGTTAAATCTTTAAAAATAAAGCTTAAAATAAATAAATTGTACCCCGAAAGGCAAAACAAAGTTACATTTTTGTCATACATCATGTGAATAAAAGCACAGATTTTCATCTCGGCTACAAAACTCTGGAAACTTTTATTAACTCCCCACTCTTTAAAATGGGATAAAAACGGAATACATCTTAAAGCCAAAGGGGACCGTTATGACTTGATGTTGTTATAAGTATACGAAACGATGTAAAAAGCAAAAAGACTCCTTTTATCTAGAGCTTGGGTATTCGAAATAAATCCAATAATCTCCATTACCAAGCGACTTTGATGTCGGTTTGTTGAATGTTTGCGTAATGACGACTGAGATAGCTGATAGCGGGTTCATTGCTTGAATTTCAGATTAATCTTTGGCAAAATATGAAATGACAAACATGCAGAGTTATTGCGCTTTATGTACTAGAGGATTCGTGATGGAACTGAAACGTGGTCTTTTACTGTGGGCCTTATGAGATAAGCTTGAGATAGCTCAACATGCTATGGAGAGGGAGAGAGATGCTCGGAGTTTCTCTGCGGGATCGAATCAGGAATGAGATACGTACATGAACCAAAGTAAACGACATAGCCCACCGAATCAGCAAGTTAAAATGGCAGTGTGTAGGACATATATTTAGAAAAATGGATGACCGATGGGACCGTAAAGTTCTCGAATGAAGACCACGGACCAGCAAGCGCAGCGTAGGATATCCACTGACCAGGTGGTCTGACGATATAATTAAGATCGCAGGAACACGCTGGATGCAGGCCGCTGCCAACCGGCTTTATTGGAAATCCATAGAGGAGGCCTATGTCCAGCAGTGGACGTCCTACGGCTGATATATAGATGGATGGATAGATAATGAATTAGTATTAGAGCGGTAATCATCACAAAAACTTTAAATTCTACTTTAAAGGGTGATTGCCATCGCGATATACGGGTATTAGTTTGTGTTAGACACATTGTTAGTGTTAGAAACAAATCGATAAAAAACTCAGTGTAATGTTGTAGACAGCAAAACATCAAAACAATTAATGATATCCGAGATATAGGTAAAATACAATGCTTTTCCTGATAATTTACCGCCTTACCACAAAAGATGTGTAACATCTTTTGCTTTAAACACTGCTTAACCGTGCAACTTGTACTGTTAAACATTGTCTATTAAAGCGTGCGTAAAACTTTTGTGGTAAGACGGTTAAATTCTTAAGTTTTAATTTCTATTTTTAGTTTTAATCTTGGTGTGTCAATGAAAATCCTATGTGTTTGTGTATATCTATCTAACAACTTTGAAACTAATCAAGACGCTTTTATTTGAAAATCATACTTCTAATAAAACAGACACATTCTAAACTCTTGGATTTATGTTATAAATTAATTAGCTGCGAAACGCGCTCCACAGATTTTAAAGTCACTGAAATCGACTGGCTTATTTGAAAAAATGACATTAATAAAATAAAATATTGAACGTCATAAAAATTGACGATTAATTTCGCACGTAACAGGAAAAACGCATTAAAGGTCTTCGTAATTATAGCACAAGAGGTCGTTTAGAAGCTTTTTCGTAGCGATTAAAAGTAATTTTGTCTCTTCATCACGTACCAGAGAGAACATAAAACGGTAAGTACTTTTAATTTTTTGCTCATTTACACGTGAAATCTGTATGAGTAATTAGTTGACGTTAGAGTGGATTAAAATTGTAGACTAACTTTTTGATGGTCAAAATTTACTATACTTAATTGTCATTTTAACGTCATAACTTACGTGTGTTAATTTTAACATATTTGTTTCTAACCATTGCAGTTTGGATGTAATAACTATGGAGTAAGTACACATCCTGTAGATAATTGTAGCTTTCGGTAAATCTGTCGAGTAAATAAATACCTAATCGGAAAAGTGCGAGTCGGACTCGCGCACGTAGGATTCCGCACCGTATGGAAACCCCACTTAATTTATTTTATTTATTTATTTTTGAAGGGAATATGCAACTTTATATTCTGTGAATATTTCAAGCATTTACCTGTCACTGTTATTAATATCGAGCGAAAAACGGCTAAAAGTTCAGGTTCGTTGTATGGGAGCCCCACTTAAATATATTTTTATTTTTATTTAAGTACTTATTTGTTTTTATAGCGGCAAAAGAACTACATCATCTGTAAACATGTCAACTTTCACTATCACGGTTCATAAGATGCAGCCTGGTGACAGACAGACAGACGGACGGACAGCGGAGTCTTAGTAATAGGGCCCCATTTCCACCATTTGGGTACGAAACCCTAAAAATATGTACAAAGTCATGATAGAAGTACTTATGTAGGACTCTCTAAAACAGTAACTAAAGCAGTGTCGATAAAGTCGTCTGTGCCCCGTCGGTAAAGTAAAAAGACAACCTAAATCCAAGTGGCCAGATTCTCAGTAGCTCCACGAACCCGATAAAAAACCTAAAGCGAAACTTTGCAAAAGAAGTGAAGGATAATTGAAAAACCTGATCTCTCATTAAAATCTTTCGCCTCTGTCCGTTTCAAAATTAAACACGGTCGTATCGCAGTCACGTCGGAATCTGCACAGTTTTTTTATGAGGACGGTAGAATAGATTTAATCTCCATTTTGAGTTAACTTTGGTTTTAACAACCCTTTTGTTTTGATTAAATGGTTCCTTGACAGTTGGGAAGACAGGATGAATTTCTATGAAGGATTCGTTGTTTGTGATAGGTACTGATTTTCTAAATATGAATAGATAATTATGCTGAATTACTCCTACGCAGGGAACATTCATATTTTTATTGTATCAGATTCTTCATGCTTTACACAATGTAAGTTAGTACAAGCTGTATGGCTAGCCGTGGCTAGTCATAGTTTTTAAGCCGCCTAAAGGCCTCTGACATAGTTATGCGGTTAATACAACCGAGACTCAATAATTTAACGTCGAATGGCACATTAAATTATTGTATTTAATATAATATATGTGTATAATAGCCATGGCACCGCTCAGTTGTAAATGCCATCCCTGGTCATCCATTCGGACACTAACCGTGCTGAACATTGGTTTAATTTGGTGATCACTAGTAAACACTAAGTCAAACTACATTAGTATAAGATGCTACTTTTAAGTAAGTACACGATAAATCGGTAATAAGCCTACGGTTTCCTGCTGGTAACTGGGCACCACTGTCTATACATAGACAATTGCAACATCAGAAGAGCCTACTTTGAGGCAAAATTATGTTCACATTTTCATTTACTTCAGAAGTTATCAAAATCAACACACAGTACAAAAAAAATTAGAAAATAACTAAAAGATTTTATCTTGATAAAATACAAATATAAGAAAATACACTGATGAAAGTGTGTTCCGAGAATTAAATTATAATTTTATTTCTCAGCAGAGTTCAGTATTTTTTGTTAAGCCCATTTCGGTTTATATTAGAGGATACCTACTTAACATTGTCGTCTGAAATTATTAACCAACAACAACTACGAAATTCGATAAAGCTCTTTGACTGACAACTCTGTTTGCTAAATTTGCTTGGTAGAAATGAAAAACTGAAACACTATTTTGATTCAGAGTTGGTGTATCCGTGTAACTCAATAAAGAAAACAATCTATTTTTTGAGCTGAAATAGATTTTTAATAATAATATATCAGTAAAACAATGCATCTATAAAATATTCTACATACCTACTTTGAGTGTTAGAATGACAAATAATTTTCTTTAAGCGTAGGTAAAATCTTGTTTTCCTTCATAGAAAATCCTGGACATAGTTTGAACCTGCACCTCACACTTGTAAGGCGCAAGTTCTTTTACAAGGCTAAGTTTTTATACATATCTTGAGAAAACTTGCTGTCTTCTGTAGAATAAATTCGATGGTGTATGTGAACAGGGGGCCTAGTGTGTGAGTTTGCATAGTAAACGAATGTTATTGTTTTTGTAGTTATTATCAATTTCGTAGTTTAACTAGATGTTTGTCAGCGATCACCGAAACTGAGCAATGTTAGGCACGGTCAATCTTCGGATGGGTGACCGCGGAGGGCATTTACAACTGAGCGCTACCGAGTCTCAGATGACACGTTATATTGTAAGTCTCGGTTGTTATAACCGCTTAGCCATGCCAGAGGCCTTCAGGCGGCTTCAAAACTGACAACAGGGCTAGCCACCTGACCTATGCGAACTTACTTGCTAATCGTTTTCGTATATTTTTGTTAGTTCTTCCACGTTTCCACAAGGGCGCTACAACAAAATGCTACAAAAGTGTTTTTAAATTTAGAACATGTATAGCCACACGGAAACTATTGTAGTTTCTGTTTACGTAAACTCATACTAATCCATCTTATCAACTTGGACGGGACAAACCTGCACGGGTAGCATGGCAAAGGGACAAATTGTCTTTCGACCATTAAACCCCCTCGAAGAGGAAATAAAGTATGGTTTGACTATGAAAACTGACATTAAAAGTGGATAAAATAGTTTTTTCCCTTTGTCATGCTACCCGTGCTGGTGGATATAGCCAAATTGACCTTTGTGGGTAGATTGGACCTATGTTCAGTATTGGACTGATAAACGGTCGGTAGAATAAATTCTTATGTTGAATCAAAAGATGAGCACAATCAAAACGTTCAGTTAAATAATTTCACGCTAATTTAAGCGTTATTGAATTTGTCAACCTGAATGATTTGCAAAGGTGAATAGTATTCGGATCACGTGCGATTAATCAAGGGGCAAATAAGTTCATTGAAATAATTTACACCGGAATTATTGATGTTATTGGAAAATTAAACTGTACCTACACGTGTATGCGAAATTACTGTATACTCGTCATTGCGGATAATGATACACTAATAGCGCTAGGTAGGTATTATAGCAGGTAATATCAGTAACTAAATTACAAATTGTTATATGTTTGTTTTATTGCAATACTGTAATATACAAAAAATCCGTCGCTTAACATTAGAGCAAGTTAGTTTTCAAAGGCGTACAATACACATGATGACTAAGAAAATATAATTAGTCCGTCAGATTGATTATATATTTTTTAAATGAAAAAGATATAGCCAGTTAAAGTGACGTCACGAGTGTCATACTAATGACGACGACCCCCACTTCCAAACTTTTAGAAGGCTTATCTTTGCCATTTGTTTTTTTATTGACAAATGAAAAAATACATGCCCTAAATAATTTGATAACTCTCCGTGAGTTCTTATAATAATAATGTTTTTTTCATGCTTATTATTTCTTAAAAAATTGTGTAATTATTTAAATGCCTGCAAAATTATGACCGTAATGCCTATAAGCATTACAAGCAAAACCTTTCACCTAATTCAATAAACGCAAGTTCGAATCCCTCTAACACTAAACCGGTGGCGATCAATCATAATAACTAATACCAGAATGACATGAGGCCAGAAGCAAAGGCCCAATTCGTTTAACACGCGATCTAACTTGTAACTGCAAGAAAACTTCAAGTAAAGCCGGCTGGGAGTTATTTTGAACTTAACGTCGCTTTGGCGTGTGTGAAAATAAAAAGTTTAAAGATTTTAATCCATACAGTATGCTGTGCTGATGTAAATACGTTGATCATGCTAGCTGCTACTTATAACATTATTTTGTTACATATTTTTCTTTTCAAACAAGGCTGTATTTTGTAAGTCTATAATGTAAATTAATAAGTAATAGGCACAACTTATTTCAAAGATCTTTAGCCCTTTACAACCGGCTCAAAATAGGCATGAAATCATCAAAAAAAAATTGACGGGAAAACCATGGTGATTTTGTGAACGCAACCGGTTTCATACGATCGTGCGGTTATCTGCTCATCCCGCACGAACGTATGAGACCGGTTGTATTTACAAAATCAATATGGTTTTTGCGCCAATTTTTTTATCGATCCTCACGATTGTATTGAGCCGGTTGTAAAGGGGTAAAGCAATTTTAGTATTAATTTGTAAAAAAAGAAATACCTACCATTTCTTTCAATTACTAAGTACCTACCAAAAATAAATAAGAAAAATGTCATTTCGAAATTATATATCTCATTCAAGTGCCAAAAAAAATCACCATTTGATCAAAATTATTGCAAAGGTAGATTAACACCATAAATATTGTTTGAGTGAATGTCAAAAATTGATAATTTATTTAAAAATAGTATTTTACAAGTTTTTATTTAGTTTCACCTGTCATGTTGTCTGTCTGTAGATCTGTAATCAATACTTGCAAGTTTTTGATTCACTTTCCGATTACCGATTGAGCTGAAATTCGGCATGCATATGTAAATCGCGTGACAATGTAATTTTATGATGACATGGTGCTGATCTGATCATGGAGCTGCAAGGTGGCCAAAATACCTTAGCAATGGAACGACACAACCTCATCGAGTTTGGGTTCATTTGAATTGTCTTGGCGAGAAGTTTGTCTTTCAATGGTACCCAGGGTTGGAGCTGGAAGGTGTACATTTGAACTGTGTAATGAAACGACGCAACCCCAGCGAGTTTCGGCTCTATTGATTCGTCTTGGCGAGTACTTGTTCAGTAAAAGCTTCGTCATTCGTCGTTTCAGCCATGGACGACCACTGCTGGACATAGGCTTCCCCTATAGATCTCCAACAAGACCGATTAGAAGCGCCTTGCATCCAGCGCGAACCTGCATTCTTGTCGGTAAAAGCTTGTTTAAAAAAAAAAGGTTTTTTTAAATATAATACTTGTTAGCATTTCAATTATCTACACAATCATAAAAATTCAAAGTGGCCAAAAATTACACTAAGATGGCAGTAACCCGTGCACCTACTATACAACCATTTTTATCATATTATGTTATTTTTCATCCATTATTTTATCAAATATCATACATTTATTTTTACAACTTAACAGGCCTATCCAAGATTCAAATATCTCGTTGTTTTTGTGTACAGCACCACACACTTGTTTTATTTAGCTCTACAGTCTACACCATACTCAAAATATTCCCAGTCTTGATTTCAAGCCAATTTCGATGCAAACAGTCTACTCACGCCTCGGCGCCGCCTTAAGCACAACATTTCTATTCCATGTGTAAACTTTAAAAAATGTATTAAATCCCCCAACAAAAGGGATAGTGCGCATCAACGTCACCCTAATGCCTATTTCGGCCCAACAAAGACATGAAAAATGGTTGAGTGGGACTAGAATGGGATGAAGGTACTCTTATCTGTTAGATTCCACATCATATGTCGGAATTCTCGCTTTTTGTGTTTGCATGGGATACGATAAGTAGGTGTTTATTGATGCGAGTTTCAGGGGAAGGATTTGAAATGACACACACGCGCAGGATTTTAGACATTGACGTAGGATTTTTACCGCTGATAAATCGTTGATGTCGTTTTAACCTGTTCCGAGTTGCTGGTTTGATAGTTGATCATTGACTAGCAGCCTCCAACAGTTTCGTATATCTTGACGTGAAACTATTTTTAGTCTGGTAAGTAGAAACTTCTTAGAACTCTTACATCCTTACAAATATTATAAATCCAAAAGTTTGTTGGTTGGTTGGTTTGCTTGTTACTCTTTTACGGTGCAACTGGCTTGGATCTAATTCAAATCTTGAAGAGTGTAATGGGCTACTTTTTATCCAGAGAAAGAAAAACTAATGATCCTGTGGAAAGCCGCAGGTGAAGATAGTGTGTTTATATATATGTTATCGTTAGTTAAGATAATATTTTTATGCAAAAAGTCAGATCGATGTAGCATTTTTCACATTATTGATGATTTATTAAAAATGGCTCAGCCGATTTCGATAAAATTAAAACGGGACTAATTTCGAAGTAAACTCTTTCCAATTAAAAAAGAATTATAGAAATCAGACTACGTGGTATATAAAAAGTTTTGCGTGGTTATACATAAAAAAAATTTCGCGTCGAATTGAGTACCTCCTCCGTTTTGTCGGTCAAAAATGTAAAATAATAAATAATACTAAAGTAATCAATCGTTATTATCAATGCAAAAGTAAATATTATACAGTAAAACTCCATATTTTTAATGCAATATGGTCATCATTGTAAAATAATTGGTAGTTACAAAAGTAACAACACGTGTGCTATATTTTCTAAAATGATATTAATTATACAGTCACATGAGTCATGAGTTCTACAGTAATTTGCAATCGGCACCGAATCACCATAACTGAATAAATCCAGCTGACATTCCAGTACAAATGCAGACACGGCTAATGCTCCTAAACCTGCTATTTCAGACCTTTTCTCGCAAGACCCGGTGCATACAGCCCGGGGTATTTCATCAATGTGTCCATTAGAGAGACGTGTCCGGGCCGGGCGGTGTCAGGGGACCCATCGTTTCATTTATTGAAATTTACTAAAAAGCCCGCTTCCTGAGACCAGCGGGTTAACGTAGGTAATAAAATGATTTATTCGGTCTCTGTACAGTGTTTTGCCAAACGAAGTGCTTTTAAAAAGTTATTTTTATAATTAACAATTCAAAAAATGGTTGTGATAGCTGGATAACTAAATCACAGGTCGGGTTTCAGCCTCTCTGCATTAAGTACTAATTAAATTATGGTACGCTTTTAAAAAATGTATGTTGAAACTAACTCTTTGAGATAAAAATAGAAATATAGCATAAGTAAGTTCGTATAATTAACAGAACAACCGGATCTACAAATTAACGTGTCATCAGAGTCACGGTAGCACTCAGTTGTAAATGCCGCTCTCAGTCATCCACCCGAAGACTGACCGTGGCGAACGTACCTTAGCAAATAAAAAAACAAACATATAACAGCAAAAAATTTAATAGCAACTGTACATTCTAATAAATGAATAAAAAATAAGTTTCAAAGTGCTGTCAAATCGGCATAGTAACTACAATGATTACAATTTATAATATTATTTATTCATGCAAACTTGTTTAATTTATCTCAAGGTTTTTAAATAATTCTGTAAAAAAATAAGTAAATTAACTTCAGGTACCTACATGATAATACCTATATATTCCTTTATAATGTAGAATCATTGTAGGAAAGTTGTTGACGATAAAAAACAAATTAAGTATCACAGATAGGTCATAAATATGATTACCTAAATAAGTTATAGGCAATATAAAGCGATAGTAATTATGTTGAGTGGTGATAATAAAATAGTGGCTTAAATAATTACAAGCGGAAATGCGGGACAGCTTCGTGCGGGACAGTTAGTGGTTATTCATTAAGTCAATGACTGTAATTTTATTCGTCAGTTGTTCTGACTACTCAAAACTGGCGAATAAAATTGCGTACATTTATAAAAGTAATTCATCATTGGCCTTGTTCAAATTATGTCCCATGATTAAAACAGGAATGTTGACAACAAAATATTTGCAAAGTAACTCGAACCCTTGGAACAACAAGGTAAACATTTTTATCTATTTACTTTTGCCCACAAAAATAGACCTAGACCAGGTGTGAATATTGTACCCACACCAACCAGGGGTAATCCACTAATTTTAGTAGTAAAACTATTAAATGGCAACACTGCAGACATTTTCCTAATATAAGACGAAATAGGTTGTAGTTTTCTAAGCTAGCCAAATCCGAGTTAGTAAACTACAAAATATATATTTTATAAATTTTTAGAGTAAATACCTACTTATTTTATTGTCGAAACACAGACAATTAAGTTTAGTGATATGAAACTGGGATTTAAGCAATCAAAATACCTCCCTACTCGTTTTTTCCATCACTGACTGACATAAATATGGCCACTTTTGACCCTCACGCGGAATAAATCTCATGGTCCAATGTATCGCATAAAGTAGATTGCTTCCAAGCAATTTCAGTAATGCAAGAGTTGGCCCGCGGACGGCCAAGTATGAAATGCTGCGGAGGAATTTGATTTGAAATAAGTATCCCACATTATTCGGGGATGTAGATAGATGTGCGCACTTTAGTTTTATTTTGATTTGGAAATTCTTATTGACGAGTTTCGTCAAATTGGTTTGGAGCTAAATTTTTCGAAATGCGAACTTTTCGTTTGCGACTCATGTCCAGATAAAGATTTGGTAATTAACAAATTTAATGATTTGGCACCTAATATCAAATCGGTAGACAAGTGTTCTCTTCGCCTTCTGGGTTCGCCGATACTAGATGAGTCTTTTCCGCCTTTCGTTCAAGAAAAAATTCAAAATTTTTTGAGTGCCTCTGATAGGCTACTCAAAATTAACGCCCACATGGCGTTTACCATTATAAGATGTTGTCTGTTTATTCCAAAATTCATGTACGCTTTACGTTGTAGTCCATTGTGGAAACACAATGAGCTCCTTTTGAGCTTAGACGATGTTGTAAAGCAGACCCTAGTATCGGTTTTGAATATTGAGATGAGTGAAAGGGCGTGGTTACAAGCCTCCTTGCCTGTTAGGCTTGGAGGGCTAGGGGTCCGCCAAATTTCAAGTGTTGCTTTACCAGCTTTCTTGTCCTCCATTCATAGTACACATAAATTAGTTGAAAAAATCCTCGCACCTTCTTTAGGCCATTCCGGCGTAGATGTAGCTCATTTGAATGAGGCAACGAATGCTTGGAGGGTCGCTAGCCCAAATTCCGAGCTTCCAAAGATTTTGTCGTCGCAGAGACTGTGGGATCGGCCGATCTGCGAACTAGCGCGGAAATCTCTTCTAGATACGTGTTCTAGCGTCGCGGATCGCGCTCGTATCCTTGCGGTCTCTGTATGGGAGTCCGGTCTTTGGTTGCAAGCTTTGCCCTCTTTCAATACTGGTAACCTTTTAGACCCAACTGCATTTCGTCTAGCTGTCAGCTTACGCTTGGGTGCAAGGTGTTGTGAGGCCCATCGCTGTCAGTGTGGTACTGCAGTTGGCCAGCTCGGTCACCACGGTCTCTCTTGCTCAAGAAGCGCTGGTCGGATTGGTCGCCACGCCAGCCTTAACGATGTCATTCGCAGGGCTTTTGCCACCGCCAATATCGCAGCCGTACTCGAACCGAGTGGGCTCGCGCGTGGTGATGGCAAAAGGCCTGACGGCATGACGCTGGTCCCATGGAAGTGTGGACGGCCCTTAGTATGGGACGCAACTTGTGTCGATACTTTGGCACCGTCACATCTTTCTGAGACTCAGAGTAGGGCTGGAGCTGCGGCCAATTCGGCGGAGCAGCACAAGCGGCGCAAATATGCTAACCTCGGTAGTGGTTACATATTTGAGCCATTTGGAGTTGAGACATTGGGTCCGTGGGGGCCGGGAGCTCATATCATTTTCAAAAGTCTTTCTGGGCGTCTGGTGGACGCGACGCGTGACCAAAATGCTGGTGTTTATTTGGCTCAACGCATAAGCATTGCCATTCAGCGTGGCAATGCAGCCAGCATGCTGGGCACGCTGCCAACTGGCAGTGGGCTTGAGCATTTGGATTATCTTTAGACCTTCAAAGGTCTGAGGGTGATCCAATGCTTTTTGTGTAATAGTAGTGTAGTTTTGTTGTAGTTAATAAAGGCACTTTTGCCAGTTTAAAAAAAAAGTTTTATATTTAGGGGGTTTCTGTTTTATCTTCCTGCAATATTTTTGTGTGTTTTTTTAATGAAACAATTAAAGTTTCCATATTTCCTTTTGATTTGCTCCTTTTAAAACCGTTGAACTGAATGAACATCAAAGAAAATTATATGTGACACTAATCTTTTGTGTACTTATTTTTCTCAGAGTATGTACTTACTCGTAACATGAGCATTGAGTAACCCCCAAACCGAATTATCGCGCTTCGGAGTACAAGCGTAATGCCTGGCCTATTTGTAAGGAGCTTGTTAACATTTCTAATCCGTGACGCTTATTCTGGGCTAAACTAAACTAAACTTTGCAGTTACGAGACTAAAGCGCGGACTTACTAATAAAATGAATGTATGTTCATTCCAGAAACCGTGTTACGAATTCTCTTTGCGCTACAAATGAATTCTCTTCTTAGTGGGCGAGCAATTTTCATATCCTTAACTGACCTTGTGTGTTTCAGTATTTCAAAGAACATCCCAAAAACTTCTGATTTAATAAAGGCAGTTCTGAATTGCGGCTTCCTTAATGACGCCATATTTACGGATTACAACCGGGGGATGGAAATGTTTGAATTTTTCCGACATTTTACGCAGATGGTGAACTGTATTAACCGCAAAGTTGGGCCATTATTAATTCTGTTTTCGTGTTGCCGTCGGCGGCTAATGTTTGGAGCTTATTATTGGGATATTTTGTAATGACTGTTAATATAACGACACGCTAAGGGAGCGATCACGCGACCCAAGGATAACTTTGATCAGAGTTCACAGAACCGGTTATGTAAGCCGTTCGATAATTATGCTTCCTTCGTGTGAAACGTACGAAGTGAAGTTCAGTGTTAGTAATTAAGCTGACATCTGATGCAAGGAATGCTGGGTAATTTGCAATTCAACGTTAGTTGAGATGGTTATTCCAAACGGAATTTAATTCTTTTGCTGGAATTAAAAAATTCTCGATTTTTTGGATCTTTAGTTAATAAGGAGTGCAAATTTTGTAGTTACCTAGCTGTAACAATTACTATATTAGTTTTGTTTTTTAGATTGATATCAGATCTATCGATTGTTGCTGAACGTAATGTATGTATATAATAAACATGTATGTTATTTTTTTTATATGGCAAGTGCCTTTATTAACTACCACTAAATACAAGACTTACATAATCTTAAACTACATAAACTACTAATATGTATGTTAATAATGGGCGCAGTAAGGAAGATAAATAATTATGTCGTGTGCTTTGAAAAAATATCACTTATTTAATAGAATACCAAAAGGAAGTACAAATCAATGGCACAAGTGCAAAACGCCCGAACTAGTTTTCATTATGGAGCAGAAAACGAATTTTGCTCAGCAAATGGGCCACAAACAAAAACTACAAGAAGGTACCGGAAAATTCTTCTACTCCAAAACTACAGGCGTAAATTACGATCGAGCTCGATAAAGAATTGGCATGAGGCTTCATTGTTAAACGGAAAATATACAGCTCTGTGTCGGGAGCGGGCCGGCCGAAATTTTTCATTCCTAGTACCTGACTGCGAATAATTCCCGCGAACACCGTAATAGATTTCGAAAAAGCGGAAGAGAAGTCAGCCATAAATTCAACATCGACACAGTATACAAGCAGTAGGGGTCGAAAATTAGCTGTAGGTGCTAGTTTTCTTATACTTAGTGGATCGGTCCTAAGCGTGAAACGGCTTGATTTTTTTCTTGCTTACATTCCATAATCATAGAGATTACAGATGTATAGTAACAACAAAAAAAGTTTAGAACATTCTTCTCTCAGCTAACTTAACAGCAAATTCAAAAATTGCAAATAAAAAGTTATGTGGTTCCATCCATCCATCCATCAGCCATAAGAAGTCCACTGCTGGACATAGGCCTCCCCTATGGATCTCCAATAAGACCGGTTGGAAGCGGCTTGCATCCAGCGCAATCCTGCGGTCTTAATGAGGTCATCCGTCCACCTTGTGGGTGGACGTCCTACGCTGCGCTTGCCGGTACTTGGTCTCCACTCGAGAACTTTTCGACCCCATCGGTCATCAGTCCTCCGCGCAATGTGCCCGGCCCATTGCCATTTCAACTTGCCAATCCGTTGGGCTATGTCGGTAACTTAGGTTCTTCTACGGATCTCCTCATTTCTGATTCTTTCTCGCAGAGAGACTCCGAGCACAGCCCTCTCCATAGCTCGTTGGACTACTTGGAGCTTATTAATAAGGCCCATAGTGAGAGTCCACGTTTCTGTGCCATAAGTCATCACAGACAACACACACTGGTCGAACACTTTCGACTTGAGGTTGCTATGTGGTTAGCAACATTTAAGTTTTGTAATTTTTTTACTTTGACTAAAAATCCCACGCAAATGACATAAAAAGCTACACAAAACAGAATTTTCGCTCATTGTATGTACAACACATGATTTACGAAAAATCTGTTGTCGTTATCACTGAAGTTTTGTTTTAAGCTTATTCCACTGCTGATCATGGGCTCACCGCGTTAACCAAATGTGAGACAACAAATTTATTCGTTCAAGGACGCAAAATCCTCATTATTTCAGGAAAGTAAGGTTTTTCACAACAATGTGTTAATGGGTTAATGATTGGTCTTGCTGCGCTTGACGCGACCAATATTCACTTGAAACATAATTTTTACAATTATTTTTCGCAAAAAAATGCAACACCGACTTCCACCATGTACAGAATTCCAAAAATTTGTACGAATCGATGTGACATACATGTACATTTTTGTTGATTTATCAAAAACGTCCGAGTCGGTTTCGATACATTTTAAATGGAACCACCTCAGAAGTATACTCTTTCAAACTAAAAAAAACATTTTTAAATCGGTTCAAATTGGCAAAAATATCGATGAACATACACAAAAAAAGAAAAACAATAAAAATACACAGACGAACATAGTACCTCCTCCTTTTTGGAAGTCGGTAAAAATTAATAAAAAATCACAACGCCGATGAAGTTAGTTGTTTTGAAAGGAAACAATGAACTGATCAATTAGAATTCAAAAATATAAATAGCCTTACTGTACTCCTTTTGCGAGTTAAAAAAGTTCAAATGAACGCTTTAAAAATAACCGAATATTCAACAATTTGTGTTTGTGTTGTGGATACTCTAAATTGTGACTCGTGCGGTTGCGGTGAACGGCGTGTGATTCCGCCGCATTTATAAAAATAAACTCATATTTTAAGCATTGCTTGTCGTGAACAAACGTTTTTGATTGTGTTTAAACTTTTATGGATGTTTTAAGATTGGTGACATAATCTTTAACTTTTGATTCGATATATAAGATAACAGCTTGTTGTTTTTGCATGGTCAAGTTGCCACCTCACAATTGCCTTAAGCATGGTAAATTTATGTAAAAGCAACTACACGAAACCCTAGAAGCTTTCAATGGCTCGTATTTTGGGAACTCTAGATGAATTAAAATCAAAAGACAATACAAATACTTAAATTCAGTGGCGGTTAGCGTACTCAATAAATTGACAGCTTTACAATGGTTTTAAGGCAATCGTGAGGCGCCAACTTGACCATGAAAAAACAATAAACTGTTATCTTCCTCTAAAAAGTTGCTAGGATTATACTTCTTAGTTTATAAAGGTTTTTATATGATCTTAAAGTTATAAGCCTCAAAAGTCATAGTTTTACTCATAAACTTGATTGAAAACTAAGTCATCAATAAGGAATGTAAAGAAAAAATGCCATGTCGATGACATATGTACAAAAACTTAAAACTTTTCTCAAAAAAATAAGACGTACGAGCGTGCAATATTTCGTCAAGCGATAGACACCAAAAACATAAAATTTTGTTACAATTTAAGGGGTGAAAAGAGTTTTCCTCTCGGAACGTAAATTTTATCAAAAATGTACCAAAAATGTTCTCGATGTTCTACTGAAAACGCGAAATCACTGGTCGATTCACGATCCTCTTCATTCATTGAAATATTAAAAATAAGACTTTTGTCAGTGAACTAACTTTAAACCTATTAAATGACATCACGTTAGACATTACGTCTACATTTATTTTAATGTAATCTAAACGTCTGTATGGTTTAATGAACATATCAATTTATATGTAAATTTAAACGATATTCATATAAAATGACAAAAATAGTGTATAAACTTAAAGTGCGCGTAAGTTGCGTCTATAAAATTACGCTGTGCATACCTATTAGTTTAGGTACTTTATATCTATAAATGAAATAAAATAAAATTGAGTTTTGATTTTGGGTCATTTACCATAAATACCATATTAAGTATTCTCATAGTTTATGACAAATCTCATTTTTTCTGCGAAATTTCAGCTATAGAGTTTTTTGATAACTTAATCTTCTTAAGTTAATAAAATAAATAGCTGACTACATTTTTCTCGGGATCTAAAAACTTTTTACCGCGGGAGAATAGCGACGCTTGGTATTTTTGTAAAAAATCATTTGATTTTTGTGAGTGACTGTTTCCGATTATAATTTAGTTTTCTTACAGCATAAAAATTTTACGGGAATTTTCCAGTCAACCATATTCATTCACATTATAGGTACACCCATTAGCCATGCGACGTCCACTGTTGGACATAGGCCTCCTCTATCTATGGCTTGCATCCAGCATGCTCGCAGGATTTCTGAATGAAGTCGCCAGTCTACCTTGCGGGTGAATGTTTTTTACGCTACACTTACCAGTCTCGTAAGTACGTAGTTTCCACTCGAGAACTCATCTCACTCATCAATCATCTGTCCTCGGTGCTACTGCTATTTCAACTTACCATTTACCTGAGCTGTTGGTTGTTCTTCTTGTTGGATGTCGGTTAGTTTGGTTCTTCAATGGACTTCTTTATGTCTGACTCGATTTCGCAGAGAGACTCTGAGCCGACCTTTTCATATCTCGTTGGGCTACTTGGAGCGTATTAATAAGGCTCATAGCAAAAGATCGCGTTTCAGTGCCGTAGGCCTTCACTGGTTTTGTAACCAAAACTTATTATGATGAACCAAAATGCTAGCCATCGTGTTTAAAAATGATACCCAAACCTTGTCTCACGTAAAATTAACTTTTTTAAAACAAGTTATCAAAATCAAAAAGCAGTAGCAGAACATGTCATAAAATATATTAAAAAGACATAATATTTTCTAACTGCTTAATTAAGTTGAAAAGGATTTTATGACTAAGTTGGATAAATTTAGAGAGAGCCATTAAATATTTTGAAGTAATTGGTACTGCAAATTAAGCTCGTTTTTATTTTAAAATTGGCTTATACTTTTTAATAATAATACGTCTCAAAGTGTTGCAAATGAGTTTGAAATGGCTTTGTAACTCCATTGGTTTAATAAATAGCTTTTTATTTATTGCTACTAGTTATGAGTTCAGTATTAATTTTTAATTCTATTTTTTAGGTTGTCACTATGGATTATTGTAAAACACTGTTTGTAAGTTTTGTTGAAGTATGGAGGTATTCTAGGTTACAACACAAAACTTGGCTCTACTTAAAACAACATTGATAAGATAATAAGTCATACAATAATAATAGTAAACTAATCAAAATAAAATGAATATAGCAATTAAGTTATTGAACAGCAGTTTGTAAATAACATGCATTCTGTTGTTATTTTACGCATTTACGCCCATAGTGTATGTGTGTTCGCGTGTTTGTGTAACGTCGCAATACACGAGGTCTCATTCATTAGAGCGCGGAACAAGCGATAGAGAGGCGTGATCGACCTAAGCGTTCAGCCTAATGCTGAACGTGTTGCAGTTATTGATCCAACAATGTTTTCTTATAACGACCTTACAGACAACCTAGTTTTGACTTTAATATTTTTAGCTATTTTCAGGCTAAGTATTAATTAATATATTAATTAATTAATAAGTATTTCATTTTCGTAATTAAAAACGTTACGAGAGCCAGAGGAGCTACTTCAACTAACATTGCGACAAATTGCCTCTCCCAGTTGAAACTCGGTCGCTTTATTATTCAAAAGCGCTCAATCGATTTGCGTAGTTCAGAAGCAACTTTAAAAAAAAAGTTACAATTGGAACAGTGATGAGAATACCCACCATCCTATTGTTTCTATTTAATTAACTGGGAATCCAGAGTCATGGCTAAGCTATGGGTCAAGCTTATGCGGTTTGTGCGACTGCATTTTAGAGTAGAATATATTCATTATAAGGGAGGCTTATGTCCGAGGGTGTACTTCTTATGGCTGGAACAAAGGAATGATAGTCATTTTGTGATAATTGCTAATTATGTGATTGAAATTATTAGAAATTTGTTACCGTATTTTACGTATTTTTAGACGTTACAAAAATACTGTAAGAGGAAATAATTGTAAATCCTGTTAAAATATTTGGTAGAATATTCGAACTTTGAATTTTTAGAAAGAATAATAACGTCCATATGCCTTTTTTAAACTACTTGTATCACTAACATGATATATTAGTCTGATCTAACTGCGTTTTATATTAATCGCATTAAACGTATAGTAATGACGTTTTAATTGTTGAACAAAAAGCTACTTTCCAATAGTTGTATTGTTCCTATCCAAAAATTGTGTATAATCTTTTTGTAGTCACTTTAACCGCGTAGGTATATTTCAAGTTTAAAGCGGCCCCAACTGGAGGCTAAGCTTACTGGAAAAAGTTTAGCTTTTCAAATTAAGTTAGCTGCTGCTGCGGCCTTATAGGGCTCATGCTCGTAGCTTAAAATGTTAATGAACTTAGGTAAGTAGGATAAGTGTTTAGTTTTCTTAAGCATTTCAAAACTTTTATAATCAGAACGAATAAATTGTTTGAGATAAAGCAGAGAAATGTCAGAATATAAACATTATTGGCCGGTTCCAACCGGGCTTATTAGAAATCCATTAGGGTGGTCTATGTCCAGCAGTGGACGTCTTATGGTTGAAAATGATGATGATAATAATAAACATTAAAATGGTAAATCCTACTATCTTACCAAGATTATAAACGCGAAAGTTTGTGAGTAAGCAAACTTTCGCGTTTATAAACTTTCACGCAAAAACTACTGGGTTTGCTCCTAGCGTTTATAGCATAAAAAGGCATTATCTGTTTCTGTTTATTTATCTTGAATAGGTATGTGATACGAGTAATTTATATAAGTAAATTTGTAACTTAGTTATGACATGAGTTATTAAAAAAAACCTTTCGGTAAATTTATCAGCTTCTGCGATCAATGTTTACCACTGAGCCACTTTTTTAACTCACATAAGAACCATTTTCAAATATTTCTCTGTATTTATTTTACCATAAAATACACACCGTAAATACCGTAATACACAGCTTGACCAACAATTAAAATACCAAAACGTTCACAACAAAGTCCCAAACAAAACACCTAATCAAGACCGGATCCCTATATTTGTTCCCGCAAAAACCATGCAAAGCCAACCACTCCAAAGGCTCCAAGTTCCCGCAGGTACTTTGTCCGTTAATTAAATTCACTGGGTCCCTTGCCACTTAGGAAATATTAATTTCCTGTTACCTAGGCTCCTTAAATCTGAACAAAACCGCAGAGGGTTAAAGCGCAAAGATTAACCGAGAGGTGCTATTTTATTGGATTTTTTTCCCTCTTTCCGTCGCTGTGCTCATTTCCCTCATTTCCTTTCGTGTAATTTATTACTCGGTTGGAAATTAGCGATATCAAATAGCAGTCATAAGACCCTTCGGGGCCTTGTTCGTGATTAGATTTAGCTTTGGGTGTGAAGACGGGTAATCAGCGACGGTTGTGTGGTGGCGTGACCTTAGAGCTTTGCTTAGGTTGTAGTAGCAAGATTTCTTGTTATTTCTACATTACCTGAAAGTAAGTACTATGGGCCTTATAAGTAAGCTCCAAGTAGCCCAACGAGCCATGGAGAGGGCTACGCCCGGAATTTCTCTGCGAGATCGAATCAGAAATGAGGAGATTCGTAAAAGAACCAAGGTTACCGACAAAGCCCAGCGGATTGGCAGGTTGACGTGGCAATGGGCAGGGCACATAGGACTGATGACCGATGGAGTCGAAAAGTTCTCGAGTGGAGATCACGTACCGGCAAGCGCAGCGTAGGTCGTCCACCCACAAGGTGAACGGATGACCTCATTAAGACCGCAGGATCGGGCTGGATCGGGCTTATCGGCAGTGGACGTCCTATAGCTGAAACAAACGAACCTGAAAGTGTTCTTGCAACAAACTACTTTTTAACTCAAAATTGTCTTCAATAAGAACTAAAACTATAATCAAAATATGCTAATTTAAAATATGTCACCTACGTGATGTTTTAGTTTTCTGCACGGAATGATTATATTATGTAGGTTTATCCGTATTTGGCAGACTTTTTCAAGCAACAACACAGTATATGTGAATCATATCAACTTTGACTGAGCCATTGAAAGAGTTCTGACCAAATAGCTTTTCAATGGTAGGCAGGCATGAATAATGACATTTGTTGCCCGTGGTGCTACGAATTTTCTTCCCGTAGTACTACCAAGAACTATCATAGTACTAGGGAAAGAAAATTTGTGCCATTGGACGTGGTGGTAATTGATTGCTTGACTAAAACTATTGGATGTAAATAATTAATTACTGTTACAGATAAACTGTTCAAGGCTTAAAAACATTAAAGGGTTGTTCAGTATTAATAAATAACGCATTTTACTAACTTAGTGATTAATTATTATTATGTTGAGATTGCCTGTGTTGTGTTATATGACGCACGCTTTACATACGCTAACGATTATTGGCGGTATGTTATGCTACTCTGACATTTGAGAGATGACAAAATCTAGTTTGTAGATGATTTAAAAATTCCAGAAACCAATTGAATAGTTTTGGAATTATTTTGGTTCTCTTCGATAGTACCCTACTTGTATCCAATAGCCATTTTTACTCATATCCAGCAAGCGCAACGTAAGGCGTCCACCGAAAAGGTGGAATGACGATATAGTAAAGATTGCAGCTGGATGCAGGCCGCTTCCAACCTAACTTACTGGAAATCGTGGACATCCAACAATGGTGGATGGATGGATGTATCTATTTAGTTTCTATTCTAGTTTTTGGTACCTAATAAATTAGCATCCTTTTAAAATCCTTTTGTTCTGCGACTTTTGTCAAATTTCAGAAAAAAATAATGCTGTTCCTTGGAAAAATATTGTCCAAACCCCAAGTCGCAGAACAGAAGAAGCCCGTAAAAGGATGCTAATTGATTACCAATAACCCTCTATACATATTATATATGCTTTGAGGAAATATACGTAGTAATATAGCTCGATGTATATATGCAGAATTTTTAACGCGATTTGTTCAAGATAATATTTCCCCATTATGTTTCACACACACCCATAACCGTAAAAACTTGTAGAAAACCATGCCCATTCTGAGTAGGAAAATACGTTAAACCCAGCTTTGGTTGTCGACCTGTCTCGTTGTCAATTAGCTAACAGCTAACAGGTAGCCTCGTAGCCGGTGTCAAGTGACGGTAATTAACTATCTGAACGCCGCCAGTGGTCTCCGTGTAAGTACACCGCAACTGAAAGTGATTTATTGACGTAGATGGCAATTGTCTGAGCTGTATTGGACCAATATCGGTTTGATCTTAGTGTACCTGCCGTAGTGTTCTAGCCCGGAGGTTTGCTGTTGGGGTGAATTTATGATTCAGAATGCTGTAGCCGATTTGTCGTTGTAACAATCAAATACGACACAATTTCTCAAAAAGTGATTGTGAATAAAATAGATATCGACAGCTGCATAACTCATTTATGTCTTTCACATCAAAGTTAAAAAGCATCAATAAATAATTATCATATTTTTCGCAAAAAATGGTAAAACTGCCTTCCATCGTGTATATAATTCGAATATTTCGCTCGAATTGTTTGCATTATTGTTGATTATTCAAAAACGGCTCAGCCGATTACTGTAAAATTTAAATGAACGTCGGAAGTATAACCTTTTGAATTTAAAAACATTTTTTTTTGATTCGGTTCACAATTGGCGAAGTCATTGATGAACATATACATAAAATACATACAGACGAACACAGAACCTCCTCCTTTTTGGAAGTCAGTTAAAAAAATTGTAGAGCTGTTAGTATGACTAATAGTATTAATTCGTATTACAGCAAGTCTAGTATTGATTTTGCTAACTTGCTGTAAAACGAACTCCTACCTAGGAAATAAAGAACACAATATAGGAGGGGTGTGGGTTTTGTGAAGTTCATCCTGAATTTAATAGGGATTTCTAAAATTTAATTAATTTAATCATTACTTGAATGGTTCAGAAATATTGTCAGAAACGTAGTAATAACGTAAACAACCTGGCAAAAGCAAAATGTACCACAATAAAAGTTAACTAGAAAATAAATATCTCCGAACAAACGTAGCCAACTAGTCCGACAAAGGCAACGGGCAAAGTTGTTACTATTGGAAACTTGTAAAAACTTAATTAGTCTGGCACTAACGGACTTCCTATATTGACCTGCGAACCGTGAAAACACCAAGTTTCGTGTACCAACATAAAGTTTCTATTATATACGAACAAACGTATATTCGGAACCAGATATACCTCTTTGCATTAAATTTTAAGCAGGTGGGTTCGACCCGAGCATGTATCAATGTGTTTAGGAAGTTGTGCACAAAAATTTATTGGCTCCTCGATTTTCGGAAGGGTAACATCGTATACTGCGAAGAAAATGTCGAAATGTACGTGGGATTTTCGTATGTGAAGGTAATGTTTATGTTGGGAAATGTTACCGGTACTTATGGCACGTCCGTGTTTGTGTCATTTGGCTGAGCAGAATCACCGTGTTTGTGTTGGACAACCTAAAAGATATCACGTGGCATCAGCCTGCAGCATAACATAGCTGTATTCACATTCAGAAGCTTTATTGCTTCCTACATTTACCTATATTGCATTTGGTGCACTATATGGTTATTCCTATTTCTCTATTTTAATATGCTTTGTAGCCGTGTTTGTACGTGTAAGTGGGTGTATCTATATAATTGTGTTAAATAGTAAAAAAATCGTAGTTTAATTTTTTTTATTTATTCATTTCATTAAATTTTAGTTAGTTACATTGAATTCAATTACATTACCCCTAGTAATAATTTTGATCGGTATAAGTAAGTAAGTTCGTATAGGCCGGGTGGCTAGCTCTGGTGTCAGAGATTTTAGGCCGCCTGAAGGTCTCTGACATGGCTAGATGGTTAAAACAACCAGGACTTACAATTTAACGTGTCGTCTGAGCCACGGTAGCGCTCAGTTGGAAACTACCACCCACGGTTTTGAGCGGTTTAAAATATTTTAAAATGTTGCTATGAAATCAAATTATGATAAATAGGTGATTATAGTATTGGTGCTGATATCCGACGTGGGAGAATTCTAAAACATATAATCTACATTCGTTTAACCTAATTGTTTTTCAAGTTTATCTACTCTAAATTAAAAACTCGGTGCCATTTTATTAAAGCCTTATGAGACTTTCAAATTTTCAGAGATATTTAAGGATTTAACTCAATTCATAAAAAAAGTATTGGAATACTAATTAGTACCACCATAAACTCAGAAAAACGATAGTTTGAGTATTTTCTTTTTAGAAAAATAACAAAATAAACATGCAATACTTCTGGGAGAGCGTTTCTCATTTATCTCAACAGCGCTACCCTTGATTAGATTTAAAGAATGGCAACAAACGGAGAGGGGTTCCCGGGACTACATTATACAACATTTTTCTCCCTGTTTCTTTAGTCATTTATTTCTTTCTCCCCAATTATTGCTTTCTTAGTAATGTCTGGAATTCAAAAAGCCGGGATGTAAAGGGGAAAAGTCACAGATTGCTATTATATTAAAATAAGTATTCCTTGAAAAAACTTTTGGAACTTTGAACATTTGGCTGGAATATTATCTAGGGATAATATGCTGAGAACGAATTTGCATATAAATTAAAACAGATTATGAGTATTAACGTGTTCTCGAGAATTTCCCGCGGAATTCTATAGTCGGAATATTTTTGCGTTCAAGATAAAAATATGAAAAAATATTACAGCAAATTCGGCTAGAACAAAAATGCTTGGAGAAGGAAAAGAGCAAATATTTATCGTTGAATGCGCCAATTTATGTTAAGTACCGATAGTGTGCGAACGCTTACCGTCTAACCACAAACGTTTTACGCACGCTGCACGGTTAAACCGTGTTTAAATCTTTTGTAGTAAAGCGGTTACAGTCTAAAGTAAAAGTTTGAGATATTATGCACAAATAACAGTAAACACAGTATGGCTATATTATTGAGCTATTGGTCATTTCATATAAAATTTAAATGCACTGATAATTTAGTTTTTAAAAACCCATTATTTTTTCAAATCAAAGTGCATCTACTATATCTGTGCAATTTCTAATACATGTTCACTAACTTAGATTTTCACTCAATCGGGTACGAAAGGAGTCCGTAGAGGAACTTAGACACAGCCTGATGCTGAAAACGCTAGCTGGTACTAACCAATTCCATTGAAATTTTATCCATATGTCATCCAGCAACCATATGCCGTCCACTGCTGGCCATGGGTCTCCTGTATGGATCTCCGATAAGACCGGTAGGAAGCGGCTTGCATCCGGCGCGATCCTGCGGTTGTTAAGAGGTCATCCGTCTACAGTTAAAAATGAATACAAGAGTCTATAATCCAGTAGTAGAGGTTAAACAACTGAAACAATAAAGATGACTTAATCAGGCTTCAGTCTATACATCTTATATGATCATAGCAATGGACTGGTTCAGTGGTTTCAGACCCTGACTACGTGATCAAAGAGGCGTGGGTTCGATTCCCACTCAGGGCAAGTATTTATGTGATGAATATAGGTGCTTGCTCTGTGTTTGGGTGTTTTTTTAGGTATTATAATATAATTATTTATTCAAAATATGTAGGCATATGAAGTATATCAGTCTCTGGCAGCTATATCACAAGCTTTGCTTAGATTAATGTCAGAGACAGTGTGTAAGATGTCCCTAATATTTATTAATTAAATGTTAATATATTCTTTGACTGCCTCGGTGGCTCAGTGGTTAGTGACCCTAACTTCTGGATCAAAAAGAGGCGTGGGTTCGATCCCCACCCAGGGCAAACATTTATGTGATGAACATAGGTACTTATTTGCTCTGTGTCTGGGTGTTATTTAGGTACTATCTATATAAGCATTTAAAAGAATGTATATGTAGTTTATCAGTCTCTGGCAGCCATATCACAAGTTTTGCTTAGTTTGGGGTCAGAGACCATGTGAAAGATGTCCCCCAATATTTATTTATTATTATTATTATTTATTCTAAATCGTTGAGTGCATTGACTCATTTTAAAATACTGAATGTATGCTAAAACTAAAAAAAATCTACACTCAGCTCCAAAATAGTGTGCAAAAATATCCGTCCGCGAGAATATTAGCCGAATACTTCATATTAGGAGCAGGTGGGGGCCATAATTTCACCCAGTAACATGAGTGCCCAGGACGAAATTGCGAATACTTTGTCATATCGTAAGTTGGCCCAGAGGTTACACAATAGCTAAGAATGTAACATAAACAAACAACTCGAGACCCTCTTAATAGAATTTCAGGGTGGAGGCACCTTTGCACGGAGTAAAGATACTTTATACGTCGTTTGTAAGGAGAAGTTATAGTACATTATGCTATTTTAATGGCTTAATGGCCCAAAATCACCCGTGTCTACAATGTAGTTAATTATTCTACCCGTAACGTTTAAATAGTTTGATTATTTTTGTGGCCAACTTTTCGTAGACTTTTTAAAATTCGTTGTGAATTGAGCTTATTGAGCTCTTGGACATGATCATTACCGTGTCTTGGGGGGCGAATTGAGGTGAGGCATGGAAATTTTGACCCACGCATGGTTTTGCACAACCAGTTTATGATTACTTAATCAAGGTAGGAGCAAAATGTGCGCTATTTAAATTACTTAAACATGATTATACTTGATTTTTGAATCCACAGTTATGCAATTAATTTCGATACTTTAATTCGGGCTACGGGTCGAAAGCTAAAGCTAAGTTCATAATACAGTTGTAAATGCACCCCATATTTCGACAGAGTTTTTACTGGTCTTTTTTTATTTAGTTGCATTATGAAGTTGCCCTTACACTGCCGTAAACTGTGCTTATAATGTACTTGTACTTAAGAGTTTGTTGGTTACTCTAGAATGTCAGAGCAACATTACCCCGCAAATATTTGGAGTGTGTAAAGTTGTTATTGTCGGAACATTTTCAATTAAGTTTTGCTTTTGTGAGACAAAGGTATACATTTTCAGGTGCGTTTTAGACAAAGAGCTACATTTTGAGGTGTGCTTATTAGAAGTTACATAATTCTGTTTACCTATGAGATGAGTTACACTATAAGTAGTATATACTTACAGCCTTATGCCACGACATGTAGTTGTGGGAATCAATAATTCAGCTAAGTAAATCACAAGTGTTACACACGTATTAAAATACCATACGAAATCAGGTCCTAGGATTTCGTTTATTTGAGATCAGAATGTAAATTAAATCATCCATCCATCCATCCATCAGCCATAGGACATAGGCCTCCCCCATGAATCTCCAATAAGACCGGTTGGTAGCGACTTGCATCCAGCGTGATCCTGCGGTCTTAATGAGGTCATCCGTCCACCTTGTGGGTGGACGTCCTACGCTGCGCTTGCCGGTACGTGGTCTCCACTCGAGAACTTTTCGACCCCATCGGTCATCAGTCCTCCGCGCTATGTGCCCTGCCCACTGCCATTTCAACTTGCCAATCCGCTGGGCTATGTCGGTAACTTTGGTTCTTCTGCGAATCTCCTCATTCCTGATTCGATCTCGCAGAGAGACTCCGAGCATAGCCCTCTCCATAGCTCGTTGGGCTACTTGGAGCTTATTAATAAGGCCCATAGTAAGAGACCACGTTTCAGTGCCATAAGTCATCACTGGCAACACACACTGATCGAACACTTTCGACTTGAGGCACTGAGGTATATCGGACGAGAAGAAGCTACGCAATTTTCCGAACGCTGCCCAGCCGAGTTGGATTCGGCGATTGGCCTCTTTCTTGAAGTCGGACCTACCTAACTGGACTACTTGTCCTAGGTAGACGTACGAGTCAACGACTTCAAGAACTGAGTTCCCAACAGAGATCGGGGTGGGTACAACATGGGAATTACACATGACTTTCGTCTTATCCATGTTCATCTTAAGACCCACCTGTTGAGAAACCCGATTGAGGCTTTCGAGCATCGTGCTGAGCTCTTCCATCGATTTTGCCATGACTACTATATAGTCGGCAAACCGAAGGTGAGTGAGGTATTCGCCATTGACATTGATGCCGAATCCTTTCCATTCCAGGAGCTTGAAGGCGTTTTCCAAAGTAGCCGTAAACCGTTTCGGAGAGATTACGTCTCCCTGTCTTACGCCTCTTTTTAAAGGGATCGCCTTGCAGCTCTCTTCCTGTACTCGGACCGACATAGTGGCGTTATTATACAAGCACTTCAACACTTCGATGTACCGATAGTCAACACGGCATCGTTGGAGAGACTCAAGCGCAGCCCAAGTCTCGACCGAATCTAAGGCTTTCTCATAGTCCACAAACGCTAAGCAAAGTGGCAAGTTATACTCTTCGGTCTTCTGTATAACCTGCCGCAGCGTATGAATGTGGTCCATGGTGCTAAAGCCCTTTCGGAAACCGGCTTGTTCGGAAGGCTGGAAGTCATCAAGCCTGCGCTCGAGACGGTTCGTAATGACACTTGAAAACAGCTTATAAACATGGCTCAGAAGCGAGATGGGTCTGTAGTTCTTCAATAAGGTGTTGTCACCTTTCTTGAAAAACAACACCACCACGCTTCTGTTCCATGCTTCTGGCGTGATGCCCTCGAGGACGACGGTGTTGAAAAGCTTCTGGAGGACTTTTAGTAACGGTGTTCCACCCGCTCTCAGAAGCTCTGATGTGATACCGTCATCACCCGGCGCCTTGTTGTTCTTGAGCTGATTTAGGGCCATTCTAATCTCGTACAGACTGATGTCCGGGATATCTTCGGTGAAGTGTCGGGTCAGCTTGGCTCTTGGGTCTTTGGCCGCGCTGTTGACAGGCTTAGCGACCGAAGCGTATAGCTGTCCATAGAACCTTTCGATCTCCTCCAATACCTCTGCCTTGGTCGACGCTACACTGCCATCTTCTCTCTTCAGCTTTGTCAGCTGGCTTTGGCCAATAGACAAATTCCGCGCAAACACTTTGGAGCCTTTGTTCTGCTCTATTGTCTCTTTAATATGTTTAGTATTAGAGAGACGAATGTCGCGCCTCACGGATTTCGAAATTTGTCTATTGATCTGCCTATATGACTTTGCATCATCGGAAGACTGCAGTCTCTGTAAGCGTCGTTCGGCCATGAGATTTAGAGTTTGATCGGAAAATTTTTGAGGTCTATTTGTACGACGGGGTCTAAAGAATTTAGCACCCACCGTCTGGACAGTTTCTACGAGCCCGTTGTTGATCTCGTCCACCGACGCAAAGTTCTCCAGGCAAGCAAAGCGATTTGAGAGCTCGAGCTGAAAGCTCTCGGGGTTTTGGATATCGGAAGGTGCAGGTCGGAGCGTGGACTTCATCAAGCGTGACCTTTCGAGTTTAACGTTTATATCCAATGTTCCTCTTACGATTCTGTGATCACTACCGGTTTTCACCCTGTGTATCACGGAGACATCATTGAATATCCGTTTCTCGGTGGTCATGATGAAATCTATCTCATTTTTCGTGGAACCATCGGGGCTCATCCAGGTCCACTTCCTGTGAGGCGGCTTCTGAAAGAAAGAGTTCATCATGAAGAGTTCCTCTTTCTCCAGAAAATCAGCCAGCCTCTGGCCCCTGGGGTTCCGTTGTCCATATCCAAATTTCCCCACTCTCAGCTCATCATCGCTTCTTCTGCCCAACTTTGCGTTGAAGTCCCCCATAACAACAGTGAAGTGGGTCTTAGACATACGTATGGCTCGACTTACGTCCTCATACATAGTCTCCACCTCATCATCTGGGTGTGACGAGGTCGGTGCGTATACCTGAATGACCTTCAGCGAATACCTCTCAGATATTCTGAGTATTACACAACCCTGCTCGACACGCTTTCGATGGTAATAATGTTGTTAGTGAGGGACTTGTGAACGAGAAAACCGACACCACCTTGGGACCGCTGGTCACCTTCCCGGTAGTAAAGCAGGTTGCCGGACTTTAGGGTTATCGTGTCCTCCCCCTCTCTACGGACTTCAGACAACCCCACAATATCCCAGCGCAACCTACTTAACTCTTCTTCCAGCTCAGCAATCTTCTCGTCAGTCCTTAAAGTGCGCACGTTGTGTGTTCCCAGGGCCAGTCGTCGTTTGAATACTTTGGAGTGACAGCCGTGCATCTTCCAGTGATTCTTAGCACCCCCTGCTCCGCCGTTACCGGGGCCGCTGTCGTAGCCCGGACTAGCGGAGCTGCTGGGGACTGGGGGCCTGGTCTTATTTGTACTTGTCATAGGGGGTATTTGCCCAATAATCGCCTCGCTGGGCAGGCGTGGTGGCGATCGCAGAGACGTAGCTTCGCGACAGGGATGCTGCTGCCCATCCCTGCCCTGTGCCATTTTAGCTACGTCTGAATTGAATGGTTATACCGCCATTAGTCGGTTCCGCTGTACCTCAGTCGGCTCTTACGACACCTGGTACTGGAGGGGGGTGCTATTCTACTCTGCCGGCACCCCACGGCCTAAATGCTCGGTCCGAATCACTTGGCAAGCAGTACAGAAGTAATACTAACAATGCTACACGTAAGTTCCGATTTAGACATTTGGCTAGGACCACCTAGCTTGCTTGCACTGCCCACAATAACCATATTGTGGGCAGTGCAAGCAACCGCCCGCAATTACTCACAGCTAATGTACGACAATGGTCAAGCCTGTAAACACGACAAACGCACGTGTGATCTTAGGCACTCGCATGGGTAGCTAGGTATAGGTATACTCATACTCATTTATTTGTAACAATAAGTTACACGTCATCATATACACGTTATAAATAACAATAATTATATATTATCACCCTATTCAGTCACCCTTATCGTATCAGCTGTTGGAAGTCCACTGATGGACATAGACGTCCCCTAGAGCTTTCTAGTGATGTCGATTTTTGATATGTCCGTGCAATCTACTGTTGCGAGTAAAAATAGCATCAGGCTGGGTACAAGTAGCGGCACGTAAGTCTGGCGCTGAGGGTACTGTGGAGGGGATAGCTGCGCATGTTGACCGCCATACTAAATTCAGACGCAGCCACCCCTGCTCACTTCGCTCAGCGCTAGACTTATATGCCACGGCCTGTTGTAATAGAGCGCAAAACTGATACTCAATAGGGCCATGAAGTCTTTGAGTGAATATCACGAACCGACAAGCGTAGATTTAACCCACTATACTGGTTGCCAGTTTCACACAAACGGTTTCAATAGAAATGTACTTATTGAGTCACGTCTAACAGTGATATCCTAAGGATGATCATGATAATGATAAACAGTTGGCTGCAAATGGATACAGTTGGTAATAGACATAGGTGAAGGGCATAAAGAAGTTAAGGCCTATACTCTGTAGTGGGGTATAAAGAGCTCATGATGATAAAGACTAATTCAATTTGAGTCACATCACTTCCCATTTTCTAAATCAAATCTCACCTTACTGTCAAAAGACATAAAAAGATTTTGTATTTTATTTAAAGGTTGGCATCCAATTACATTGGCATTACGCAATTGACAAAATGTGGGTACAATTTCTAAGATTGACTCGAAATTAGGCCTGACGGAGCATCTAATATGTTTGGACTTGCTTTTAAATGGGACTGAGTACTTAGACAAATTGAAAGTCACCATTTAATCTCATTTTTTTCTGAAAAAATCATTATTTTACAAATTTAATTGCATTAATGTAAAAGTTACAAGGTAAGTAAATTAGAAAATAGAATGGATTTTTATCATAACAGTAGCGAGACGTTTTTCCAAGAATAAAAAAATGATTATCCTCTTGCTCTGGAAGATAATCTCTACATTTTTCGCTAAAATCTTGTAAAAATTTGATCAAGGAATCTATAGAAATGAAAAATAATATTAATATTTGTTATTGTCGAAACAGATTACGACTGCGACATTGAGATATTATCCTTTTTGTTAAATTACAGATGTTTATTACTTGCGGTTCAATGAACTGGATTATCTGTGAGCTACGTATTTTGCCTATCATTTTTAACCCATTAATCAAAAAGAGGGTAATGTTTTTGTAATGTAAGTACGTATGTTTGTTTGTATGCAGAATTTTATAGGCTACTTGTTCAGCACTCGCGGCTTTGCTAACTACGTCAAGATGAACAACTTTTACAATGAGATAAACCCCAAAATATCGAAAAAAATAGATATTCTATATATTTTATTGGTAGTCAATGTTTTTTTTATATAAACAGCTGTTTTTTTTGTCTTATCTTACATCCTATAGTCAAAACGACCAAATCGATTTTATAATGTCAGTTACCGCTAGATTGAGCCAACTGCTTTCACACAACTAGTTGTGTCATCCAAAACACGTATTCTTAATGGCACAAGTAAACACAACTGTTCGTTTTAACAATATTCCTATCTACTATCGTTTCTACAGCTCTTGGCAACGCATCGGTTAAACTGATTTTATTAATATTTTTGTACTTATGCAAGAAGGTTGAAAATGAATGTTGTTTTGTTTTTAGGGTTCCGTACCCAAAGGGGAAAACGGGACCCTATTACTAAGACTTCGATGTCCGTCTGTCCGTCTGTCTGTCACCGGTCTGTATCTCATGAACCATGATAGCTAGGCAGCTGAAATTTTCACAGATGATGTATTTCGGTTGCCGCTATAACAACAAATACTAAAAACAAAATAAAATAAATATTAAAGGGGGGCTCCCATACAACAAACCTGAATTTTTAGACGTTTTTCGCTCTAAATTAATAATGGTCCCGGGTGGATGCTTGAAATTTTCACATAATATTTAGTTTTATATTCCCTTCAATAATGAATAATAAAATTAAAATAAAATAAATAGTTAAGGGGGGCTCCCATACAGTACGGAACCCTTCGTGCGCGAGTAAGAGGGTCCTTCCTGATAGTCAAACTCTGTAGTCTAACTGATTTGTCAAACAGGAAAAAAAATCCGCGTGGTCAAATTGTCTCTTGTGACAAATAGTACAGTTAATAAGCCAATAGTAAATCAAAATTCGAAACGAAAATAGTTATATCTAACGTAACTGTATGTAGGTACGGGTGTTTCCTCATGGTCATACTAGATTGTCATACCAGTTATAAGTACACACTATACAATAATTTTTTTTGCAAAAAATAACATAGCTTCACCCGTGTACATAATTCGCGAATATTTCGCACGGATCGATGTAGCATTTTTCACATTATTATTGATTTATCAAAAATGGCTCAGTCGATTTCGATAAAATTTAAATGGAACCAATCTCGAATTATACTCTGTCCAATAAAAATAGAATTATTGAAATTATACAATGAATTCTTGAAGAATAAGTGAAAAATCATCTATTTTATTTTTAGTTAATTTTAGGGCTTTCACCAAAAATTTTTTGAATGTTAAATATTTATTTTATTTTAATTTAATAATTAATTATTGAAGTAAACATACAATTAAATATTCTGTGAATATTTCAAGCGTGGAAGACGTTTTTAATATCGAGCGAAAAACGGCTCAAAATTCAGGTTTGTTGTATGGGCTCCCCTTAAATATTTATTTTATACTGTTTTTAGTATTTGTTGTTATAGCGGCAACAGAAATACATCACTTGCGAAAATTTCAGCTGCCTAGCTATAATGGTTCATGAGATACAGCCCGGTGACAGACAGACAGACGGACAGACGGGCATCGAAGTTAGTAATAGGGTCCTGTTTTTACCCTTTGGGTACGGAACCCTAAAAACGATAATTACGAAGATAAGTTTTGACAGCTGTCATCTGAAATGTGGATCTCGTTGAGCTCTATCCATGGCTCTATCACTTTTGTGAAGGCAGCAATGGTCTAGATGATGATGATGGTCTGGTCTATGGTCGGCTGGTACCCTACACTTATCCCTACCAAGCTATCCCTCCTGGTAGAGATAAGTAGAGAAGATGGCTACAAATAAAAACTTAGGAAGCATAGTTGTGCACATTCAGGAACTATAATTAATGACATTTAGCCTCTGGGAACATTTTAAAATAGTTCTTACGGCACAACTAGTTGTGCGAAAGCAGTTGGTCTACAAGAAACACATCTTTAGATTAGATTTTCGGACTTTCGAGTAAGCATAGTGCTAAGTTCAAATCCCAAATACTTGCGTCTAACTTTTCGAAGATAAACAATAGTTTACCATATAAATAACTTTATTTATTACAAAACACTCATAATTTCACAAAACAAAAATGCGTGACAAAATACAGACGAAACAATTTCAATACCTGTAAACAAGAAGATAAAGGTAATTAGAATTTGTACCTGTTTCATAATCAACTATTTGGCTCAACGCATTAAGCGTGGCAACGCAGCCAGCATGCTACGCTGCCAACTTTACTGGCAGTTGGCTTGAGCAATTGGATTATCTTTAGACCTTGAAGGGTCTGTGGATGATCCTATGCTATTCACTGTCTAATTCCGAAACTTCCAACTTCATCATCATTACTATAGTCTGACCGTTTAACTGAGTCCTCGCCTGCGCGGTACAGAGGCGCGGGGGTAGACGACAAAGGGGACTGAGACAGGTGCGAGCGGCGGGCGCGCCTCTGTACCGCGCAGGCGAGGACTCAGTTAAACGGTCAGACTATAGGTACACACATCAACATTGAAACCAGAGTTCAAAAAGTAGTTCAATAATTTTCAGCAAGATCTATTGATTTGACTTTGATTTGAATATCAACAGTGTATGATACTACTTACAGTTCACATTTCAATGCCAAAGTCGATGAAAGCCGATGTGATCACGGCTTGTTATGAGAACAGCTAGGTTCTGGCGATTCGGAGCGTCGCCGGACTTTGTAGCGTCGGTCGCAGTATCGGCACCGCTTGAACGACCCCGACCGCGATCGGCATCGCCAATTATACCTGTAACATATTACAAACACATATTATAAAAAGATGTGTGTATTGCCAGTGATGACCTAAAATACTGAAACGTGGTCTCTCACTATGGGCCTTATTAGTAAACTCCAAATAGCCCAACGAGCCATGGAAATGGCTGAGCTCGGAGTAGTCTCCTCCGAGATCGAATCAAAAATAATGATTAATATCCATAGAACCTAAGTTACCGACATAGCCTAGCGGATTGGCAAGTTGAAATTTCAGTGGGCAGAGCACGTAGCACGGAGGACTGATTATCGATGGGGTCGAAAAGTTCTCCAGTGGTGACCACGTACCAGAGAAGGGACGTCCTACTCTGCGCTTGGAAGAGGTGATTTTAAAATACGTTATATTGAGCGCAGTACAAAATAAGATTCAGTCCAAACAGGCCGCAAGCGGATGTCCACCCTTATGGTGTGCTGATGACCTCATTGAGACCGCAGGATAGCACTGTATGCAAGCCATTTCCAACCGATCTTATACTAGAGACCTATATGGGAATACAGCTAGAGACGTGCCGTAGTGGACGTCCTATAGCTGAAACGACGAACAACGACGACGTTAATAAAGCTGAAAAGGGACTGTAAGAACAACTGTCGCCGCAGTACTGAATCGACCCGCTTCTGAAACAAGATTCTTTCTTTGAAAATACCTGTATACGCTTGTACGCCGTAGCAGATAACTAGAGTTGCCATAACGCACAACGCGATCAAAAAAATTACGTTAAAAATATCTTGTGCTTCCTGGTTACAAAGACACATTTTTACCTAAAATCAATAAAAAACTAATACTTTTTAGTCAAAAATAGAATTCGACATGAAATATTGTTTTCAGGTTTCCATAGCAGAACGAAGAACACATAGCTTCGTTGTGTCCGTCCGTCCATCCGTCTCATTAAAACAAAGCCTTTTAACTTCTACATTTATTCATTTATATTCGTTTATTGCACAATGCACTGTTACAACAAAAGTGGTCCATCATTTATCAATCAAATTGCATAAAACTTGATGTTATGATAGTTTAAGGACAGATCTCAATTTTAAATACCTACTTAAAAATCAAAACTGTGTTTTTTAGGGGTAGCTCCCCTAGGTATCTACATGTAAAGTGGGGACGAAAAAATTTTCTAACCACACCGCCTTCATGTGGAGTATCGATGAATTGGGTTTCTAAAATGAGAGTAAGGTTTCTTAAACGATTATTTTGTCACATGTACCAGATTTGAAATAGAGTGTCTCTCTCCCTTTAATTTCTAAAGCATGTAAGATAGAATGCTCTAACTTTCTGAGTTTATAGACCACACATCAAAAACTTTCCCTAAAAAATATTTCGAGAACTGTGGGATCATACATTTTTGAGTTACAAAGGAAAATTGAAATTTTTAAACATGCACGTAGCTCTAAGGTCATTGACCTCACAAACTTATTTCATACTCAATTTTTCAAAATACGCAAAATTTCAATTACTCAAATACGTTTTTCTAGTAGTCAACCATCTAATGACATCGTAAAAAAATGTTTTTATCATCATAATAATCATCGCCACCATCTAAGCCTGATTAACACGGATCGGTTTTCGCCGTGCGGCTAGTCGTATCACAAATCGCCTCACCCAAGTCTAGTCCTAGTCACCTCGTGGAATTGCCATTTAGACGTACGATTTTAGCCGCGTGGCAACAATCGTGCGGCTTTAGTCATTCGTGTAAATCCCCCAGAAAACCTGATTTACACGGGTCGATTTTCACCGTGCGGCTAGTCGCTTCACAAATCGCCTGAATCTAGTCTAGTCCCAGTCACCGAGTCGTTTAGACGGTCGATTTTCGCCGCGCGGCAAAAATCATGCGGCAAAAGTCACCCGTGCAAATCCCCCATAAAGAAGCCTATCATACGCGTGACAACTTATTTTTAACCCCCGACGAAAAAGAGGGGTGTTATAAGTTTGACGTGTCTGTTTGTCTGTGTGTCTGTCTGTCTGTCTGTCTGTGGCAACATAGCGCCCGAACCACTGAACCGATTTCAGTTAAGTTATTTTTGGATGAAAAAAAAAAAAAAAAAAAAAAAAAAAAAAAGGAGACTTAATCGAGAGTGTAAAAATCGATTATTGAGCCGTTTAAGAGTTATGGTGGGTTAAAGTGGGGGTGGAAAAACCAAAATTCTACAAATGTGCCCAAAATGGTTGTCAATTGAAAGTTTGTTGTCAAATATTTTTGTGTCGGGGGTTTTTTAATTAGGTATATTATGGTATAAACATACCGTGGTCGACGGCCGCACGAACGCCGACGACGACAGCTACGACGGCGGCGGCAGCTTCGTCGGCGGCGACAGCGTCCCTGGCGGACCCTGTAGTGCCTGTCGCCACGACGGCAGTGCTTGAATCGCCCCGACTTGCTCCGGCAGCGTCTGTATAGGCACATTAATATTAGTTCATATGAAGCACAGTACAAATTATAGGCCGACCGCTTAGTAAATAAATATTAGGGGACATCTTACACACGGCCTCTGACCCCAAACTAAGGAAAGTTTGTGATATGGCTGCCAGAGACTGATATACTACATAAAATATACATTTTTAGGGTTCCGTACCTCAAAAGGAAAAAACGGAACCCTTATAGGATCACTTTGTTGTCCGTCTGTCCGTCTGTCAAGACCCTTTTTCTCAGGAACGCGTAGAGGTATGAAGCTGAAATTTATATCAATTACTCAGGTCTACTGTCCCTTGAAGCTGTGAAAAAATCAAACTTCTAAGCCAACGCAATCAAAAGATACAGCCGTTTATGCCGCAAATTTTGAAACTCGCAAGTACTCGCAAGGGAATCAAAACCTAAAGGGTACTTCCAGTCGACCTAGAATCTTGAAATTTGGCATGAAGCAACGTTTTATAGCACACATAAAGGGAAAATTCCGAAAACCTTAAATTTTTAGTTACATTACAAAATATATATTTTTTAATAAATATAAACTTATTACTTTTTTTGTCGTAATGAACGAACTTTGTAAACCTTGCAGGTTTGTACGGAACCCTCGGTGCGCGAGTCCGACTCGCACTTGGCCGGTTTTTTTTAAATACAGAGTACTTACATAGATAGTCCCTAAATAACACCCAGACACAGAGAAAAAACCTATGTTCGTCACATAAATCAGTGGGGATCGAACCCACGCCTCTTTGATCCAGAAGTCAGGCTCACTAACCACTGAGCCACCGAGGCAGTCATCGGTTCTTCCGCGCAGGCGATACGCGCGTTAAGCGGTCGGTCTATAGGATTTAGTCCAAACAGACCGCAAGCAGATAAACAGGGTTATCTAGAACAGCGGGGCAATTCTGTCCACCGATTTCGTTACTAAGGTGACACGTTCTTGAACCTGTCTCGTTTCAGAAAAACGAGACGAGTTCAAGAACGTATCACTTCCGTAGAGAGATCGGCTGCAGAATTGCCCGCCTGGTGTACTAAGCCAAAAACAGGTGATTTAGATCATCATTATGAACAACTTTTACTATTAAGCAACGTTCTGCACGGTCAGTATTTGGATGGTTGACCGCCGGTGGCTTTTTCCAACTGAACGCTACCGTGGCTCGTATCTATAATGGTACGTTAAATTGCAGGTCCCGGTTGTTTTAACAGTTTAACCATGTCAGAGGCCTTCAGGCGGCTAAAAAACTCTTGACACCAAGGATAGCCACTTGGTCTATACGAACTTACTTTTACTATGGGGCCAATCCGGAATTCAAGAATAAAACGAAGCTGTTTCATACATTTTGTCGATTAAAAGTTGCAATGTTGCAGCTGATTTTCCAAATTTCGGGTAGGTCCCACAGCAAAAATTGTTCATTTTGATGGTGTTAACTACTCCTCATAGGACAAGCTGAGCATACCTCTGTATATTACTAATGGTTCTTCAAACAGTAGATCTCGCGATACATTTCGTTCTACTAAATCTTCATAAACCTATATCTCGAAACGATCTTGACCGATTTGGTTTATACTCTCAAATTTGTTAGGATTTAAACACTAAATATTACCGCCAAATATTACCGAACTCTAATAAATATCGCGACAGCAATAATGACTCCCGCTTTTTGAGGAGATATCTCCACCAATCGAGATGAAAATCGCCGACGACAAAAAAACAATGAATGTATTGAACCTATGTGTGTATGTACCAAGATTCGAGATTCGTTGAAAAATTCAACCTGTACACGAAAACCGACACCTGGAAAAACGAAAACGAATATCTCCCTCACTTCGTTCGCTCGATCAATTATACTTATACTGAATGAGTGAGCGAAGCGCCCAAGTACATAGTTGTGAAAAAAGTGATTTTGAATAAGATACTTGAAAATTAAAGTGTACTTGGAGACATTTTATGAGTGCTAACCTTAACTATTAATATCTATACAGCTCACCTTTATTTTCTTCTTTTATGACATTTATTACAAACACAAGATAAAATAGTCAAACCATGTGGGTGCCGATACAACTCATTTTGTAATTTTTTGTAAAAATAAATGCTTGTCTGTCTGAAGTCTATTGTAACTGCATAAGATCCACTTACGTTTTGCACATCCTGTAAAAAATATGATCAAATTAATTATCAAGCTGTGGCAGAAAAAAAACGATGTAATGTCGTATTTAGCATATCAAAAAGAGTGAGTAGATAAGTGTTAGGTAATAACCCTTTTCTTGGCATAGTTTACGGGGATACATGCATCTTTCAAAAAATATTGGAACAAAAGTATGAATTTTTAATTTTTCCTTTTAATGCCAAGTAGATAAAATTATGTAATCGACTGTTTGTTATTAGTCACAATTGATTTAAAAACGATTTTAGATTTATTCTTGTCACAGAATAAAGTAATACCAATTTAGCTAGCTATCGGAAAATATTGTCAACCGCATTTAATAATAATATTTAAAAAAACATACGAAGGACACCGACACTGTAAAAGAGTGACACAACTAAAGGCTAAGTACACCTAAATATAACAAGACTACAGAATACCGATTTATACTATGTATGGCTAAATGTGAATTGTTTGTATTCTGAACATGGCAAGCTTGTAAATATTCCCGGACATGGTTTTACCAGCTTGCATCGCATCATTACCATGCACTGGTTAAATTGTGGTTAAAAATTTGGCCTACCAATGGAAACAAGAGAAAATAGTAGGTTAAATAAACTCACTTTCTTCTTTTCCGACATCTAGCCATTGTGACTGGAAAACTAGAACAAAAAGTTACATCTGAATACATGAACAATAAATGATGTAAAAATAAACTGTGTTAAAACTAAACCAATCATAGGTACATTTCACAGTACTCAGATAGGTTACTTATATGATTAAATTATTAGCAAACTATCGTGCCCCGATAAGGTACTGAATGGTTCCATGGTTACTGATACTTTTTAATATGGGATGGATATGGCCGCATCGCCATCCGTGAGTAAGCCTATTTTCAACGATGCGGCCATATCCATCCCATATTCTCAATAGTTCTATTGCGAAGTCCAATGGAACTATTGAGAATAAAAAGTATCAGTAACCACGGAACAGATATCCACTGGAACTAATGATAATGATTTTATCAACCTGGCTCAGTGCGACTTGGCTGATACACATCTGCCTTCAAATTAACTCCAAAAACTTATGCAAGGTGCTCAACGATGTTATCCTTCAACTTCAACGCCAAGTCAGATAGATAGATAAACTCTTTATTGATTCACACACACATAAAACAGAAAAATAGAGAAAATTAGATGCTACAATATGTGAAGCAACCGGCGGCCTTATCACTGTAAGTGATTTCTTTCAGGCAACCTTAGGATGGAGAGAGATAGTACAAAAGAAAAAACGACAAGGTGTGCTAATTTAGAGGACACTTTAAAAGTAAAAAAGAATTATACAAGTCAGTGGTGTGTAACGTACACAAATAGGACATCATTGATAGGGACAGGGCTAAAACGTGTCAATTGCAAGGCGAGCTTTCTTCCACTATGAAATTTGTAATTTTTCGCACCAATCTTTTCTTATTAAGTACTTCCATGTTCTATCAATAGATGAGATGCCAAGAACTACTTAGGACGTGGTCATATTACTGAACACGCAGGCCACCTTATGATTAAAACATATCACTGTAAATGACTTACCTTATTTAATTTGATGATACAGTCAAAATATATAAAAACCACATAATATTATTTGTATAAAAATGCTTTAAAATTTAACATAATAATTTAGAAAATTCAGAAAGAAAAACGTCCTAAAAACTTCTGTCGAGTCAGGACAGTATAAAACAATTGAATAAAATTGACAGTTTACGTGTAATTCTAATTTTCGAATAGAATGGGACAAAGGGTTTATTTTTCTCATAATTTAAAACTTCTTTGCTTTAAGAAAGAAGGTTTAAATCATGACCTCTCTAAATCTTATCTCATTGTGCAACGTATCACTTTTGTTGTAAGTGCTACTTATCTTATCATTTTTAACCGACTTTCAAAAAGGAGGAGGCTCTATGTTCGCTGCCGTGGCTGGGATGACATGTTAAATTATGAGTTGTTTAGGCCGTTGCGGCATGTCAAAGGCTTTCAGGTAGCTTAAAAACCGTGACACCAGGGCGAGCCAACCGGCCTACTGCAACTAACTTTAGCGGTTTGCATCCAGCATGCTCCTGCGGTCTTTTTTATTTTATTTATAAGGGAGAACAAACAATGAAGTAATCGTAATGTAGCACTTATACTAGTTTGCCTAGGTGTTCGTAAGCGGTCATTAAAGTTAAGCAACGTTTAGCACGGTCAGTTTTCGGATGTGTGACCGCGGGTGGCATTTACAACAGAGCGCTACCGTGGCTCGGATAACCATAACCGTAAAGCCATGTCAGAGGCCTTCACGTGACTTATAAACTCGGACATCAGGGCTAGCCACCCGGCCTATATGAACTTATACTTACGATTTTGATGAGATCATCGGTCCACTCCGTGGCGTCGGGTGGTCCTACGCCGGCTGCGCTTGCCGGTACGTGGTCCAGCCTGGAAATGTAATACCACACCATACAAATAGCAATTCCGATCCGTTTACGGTTAGGATTGCCACCTTGAGAAATGGGTCGTAAGCTCGTAACTCTCTAAACCTGTGACCGCAGTGGAAATAGCTTTCTCTGAACTCCGATACTAACACTTGACTTAGCGGTTGCACTAGAAACAATCCGGTCAAATCCTAGCAACATACGAACAGATATGATTGAATTTCATCTGTTACCTATAAATAGGGTCCTGCAAGGAAAACTACATTGTAGGGATGGTAAGTTTTCAAAGTTTTGAAGTACTTTATACCGACAAGAGTAATGTAGGACGGCTGCTGACATGGTAGACCAACTGTCTCTTCAAAATCGCATGAAAACGCTAATTGCAATCCGCTTTGCAGTCCTGCTGGATATCCATAGGGAATGCTTATGTCCAGCAGTGGATGTTTATTCTTATTCGATTTGGAAGCGATAAGTTCTGCACTGACTGCATGGGGTGTGTGACGTTCCTAGTTACCCTGATTACATAATTAATGAACATACCTTGACATGTTCCAATATTGCAAAAGATCTTGGCAACTGTTTGATGAGAAGCTCTCATTGATACCTCATTACCAACAGATGACTACTAAAGCTAATCAGCTACTCGGCTTTGTATTAAGGTCCACTAAAGGTTTTAAAAGCCTCAAAGTCTCTTGTATTTGTATAATTCGCTTGTGAGACGTCTCCTGGAGTATGGTAGCCCAATCGGGTCGCGCCATTACAACGTTCATTCAGATAACATTGAGAGAGTACAGAGAAAGTGTCTTAGAATACTCTGTTAAAATTTGCATACATGTGTAACTCGCGTGACAATGCAATATTATAATAACATGGTGCTAATCTGATGATGGAGCTGGAAGGTGGTCAAAGGAACTTAGTAATGAAACGACACAACCTCATCGCGTTTGGGTTCATTTGAATGGTCTTGGCGAGTAGTTTGTCTTTCGATGGTAACCAGGGTCATGGTCATGGTCATGGTCAGGGTGGATGGAGCTGGAAGGTGGTCATAATAACTCTGTAATGAAACGACGCAACCCTATCGAGTTTCGGCTCATTTGATTCGTCTTGCCGAGTACTTGTTCAGTAAAATCATGTTTTTATACTTGTTATGACAATGTAAATGACTTATGTGCTAAAAATGTAGCTGTAGTTTTATTGTATGTATGGTAAGTTACATACCTGCTGGCTATTTTTAGTGTCAAAGTTTTTAAGCCGCCTAATGATCTTCAGCCTGGTTAAATAGTTTATCTTACTCTGTTCTGTGCTGTACCAGCCTATTTAAATATTAACTGTAAGCGATCTTTTTCAAGACATTTATTTGATTTGTAACTATCTTAGTTAGGTTGAGATTGCTTTAGCTCTCTAACAATGGTTCTAGAGGATCTATACCTCCATTGCCATTGTGTAGTAACTGATGACGCGCTAGATCTTCATGTTAAAACGGAAACCAATCTTAGTTGATCTGAATCAGGTCATGCAGCCGATTAAGCTGATTAATTAACGTTGCATCCGACAGGTACGTCATTCCCATAGATCGGAAATAATGTCACAAGGTAAATGCTGGGTGGCTAGCCCTGGTGTCAGAGTTTTTTAGCCGTTCGAAGGCCTCTGACATAGAAAAACGGCTAGAACAAATGAGGCCTACAATTTAACGTATCATCCGAGCCACGGCAGCGCTAAGTAGTAAATGCCACCCGCGGTCACCCATCCGAAGACTGACCGTGCTGAACGTTGCTTAACTTAGATGATCGCTAACGAATACCTAGTAAAAAAACCAGCTGTTCCATACATTTTGTAGCTATTGAACGAAATTTTCCTTGTAATTGTTGTTCTATTTAACAACAATTTGTTTTTTGAGTTTTGACTAAAGTAGCAGAACAAATTTGTTAGTTTTGATGTACAGAATAAGCCCCTAAAAGGATGCTAATTGATTAGGAATAACCCTGTATAATATTTTTTTACACAGGTTCCTGTTTGATCGTATTTACAGAGATTATGAGCAAAAAGCAATCTAGAGTACAGCTTGCTTAAGTACTTATCTAGAAGTTACTTAGCATTTGAAGACACCTAGGTACGTTGTATGGCCGAATATTAATAAGTACTAATCGAAGCAGGTAAAGCACAGACCAAATAAAAAAATCAAGACGTCGTGAATAGACAAGTGAGGCCGGTTTTTTATACATGTGGTGAGTGCGTCGGTGTTGCGCCGTCATAGTTCGCCTGACAATCCAAGGCGTAGTATCCTTGAACGTGTAAGTGTTTGTAATAGTGTCTGTACACGGCGAGGCGTAGTTTTGCCGGCTTCACTTGTTTTGTTTACAACATTCTGTCTTGATATTTTTATTTGGTCTGAGGGTAAAGCGTTCTATTTTAAGGCTGTTCAAATAAAAAGTGTAAGATTACAACGCTAGGTTCATGCACAAATACTCCGGTAATAATACACGGTACGTCAATGCAAGTTTTATCACCCCCTTGATTAGTTCAAATATGAAAAATGTCTACAACATAAGGGCGCTGTGATCGTGACTGGCTGGCCGTCCGATGAAGCAAGGGGCGGGTGGAACCGAGATGTCTATTCATGGACATATTTCCGTTATTTTTAGGTACTAGTTTTTGCGGTACCGCCTGCGTGGTATCTTAATTGGTGTGCTATCACATGGCACATTTTATTTTTCTGGGATAAAAAATAGCCCATGTTCCGTAGTTCCGTCGTTCAAACCATGTCCGTGCCAAAAATCAAATCAAATCCGTTACTCCGTTGCTAAGTGAAAGAGGAACAAACCAACAAACACTCTTTCGGATTTATAATATTAGTAAGGATACAACGCTGCACAGGATATTATTTTGAACCTACACGCAATATTTATATATGTGTTGATTGATTACATAGCCTTCACATCAATTTCCAATATGCAGTTGTAGTGTCTTCTTCTTCTAATCCTAAGGCCCTACATCGGGCAGAGGGCAGATACTTACAATACTTCGTCACTCGGTTCTGTGTTGGGCAGCCCGTATCACCTCGCTCCACGTCTTGCCGATGCTCTTCGCGTCTGCCATGTTAGACCGCCGCTAGGTCTGCCTGGGACAACCACACCTGCGCCGGCCCTGTGGATTCCAATCCAAAGCATTTCTTGGAAAATGATCCACGTTCCTGCGCATTCCTGCGTTGTAGTGCTGTAACCAGAAATTCTGCGCGTTTTCAATATTACACGTTTATTTTTCTGGCGGATTGCCAACAAGTTGACACACATGTAATGCATTTACATAGAAAATCGCTTAGAGACCGCGGTCCCAACAACAAATATAGAAACTTTAAACTATTGAACCGTTGTTCTACCCGCCCCGAACTTTCGGTGTGTGTTGGTACTTACTCGCATGTAATTTGGCCCCAGATGCGGGCAAGGACGACCTATTTCTTGTTTGTACTAACTTTAATGTCACTAAGTCCAACCAAATAGACAGAAACTATTGGAAGTCAATATTGTACGTGCTTAACTGCTGTTTACGGAGCTTCATGTCGCCATTGACTTATAATATGTGTGAGAATTTACTTTGGCGGAAATGGTCTAACTATGTAAAGGAAGATGGAAATTTGCGAAAAACTTTATTGGCTCTGTGATTAAAAATTTGTTTTGGCACCCGTAACTTAAAAACACTACCCTTATTTCTATACAGAGTGTAGCTTTAGACGAAGAAGATATTTCAAGATATCATTGTACTCGTATCTCATCATTATGACCAACTTTTTCTGTGACATATTTTTTTAAAGTGCCTTTTTTAACAACAACAAAATACAATATGTACTACTTTAAATGCTAAAACTAGTTACACTACTACGAGTACTACATAATAAGCATTACCTTTAAATTCTGTAAAATTAACTTTAATTTTTTTATAATTATCTTATTTGTATCTTTTAGCTATTATCGCGGGGTTGACTTCAAATACATTCCTACTTTTAAGATTTAGTTTCGCCTTTTTTCGGCTGATGGATAAAATTTTAGTCCAATGAAGCTTACTTCAAAAACCCATTGTGAACCTATGCATCAAAACTGTAACTTCTCACTGATTTTATAAAGGTAATTATATTGATAAACTTTTCCTAGACAAACTGACAACAAATTCTATAAAACTTTAAAACAACATTAATGATAAAACTCTATGAGAATCATTTATTTAAGGGTCGAGCTTAAAAAATTTACACAATAGTTGTAAGATGCTGGCGTGAGTACCATTTTAAACAATCTATTATAATCTTTTATACCCAAGTTCAACATTGCATCACTTCAATATCGACACAAAGCTCACAATTGATATTTTCCTAGAAAACGTAGAGGTTATAAATTGAAATATTGCTTCCACCTCTTGATAATCTAACAGGAGAAAATATCTATAAGCGGAGCAAAGCGAAGCGGAAGCGGCGAAACGTCGGAAATCGAGTGCTGTGCAAGCCCCGCTTTATTTATTTTAACATCATGTCTATAACATCCGGCGGACAAACGTTTGTTGCTTGTTGTTGATAGTGTGCTGATGTATAGCTGCCTTTATTTGTAGGTTGGGAGAGAATGGAGTGGGTAATCACTGAAACAACCTTGTTTGTCTCAGTGTTAGCATAAATCACATTCTTTTTATGGGGTCTTGAAGTACCTAACTAAATATTGTGTTAATTCAGCCAACGGAAGGAAAGAAGTAGTGTGTCAGTTTGGTAGTAATGGTAATAGCATTTCATTTGTTTAAGTCCAGTTCATTAGTAGCCATAATAGATACCGTGGGTTCGCAGAAAAAATCTTCACAGCTTTTTCTACTTTCAAGAATCAGGGCTACATCATTGTTATTGTGGATGCGACGAATGCTTTTACGAAAAATATTTAACATCCTATTAAAGTGTGTAATCATATGAACTGGATGATTTTCCCATCTGAGTCAATAGCAATACACACAAAATAGATAGGCTTTAGTAACTTCTGATCTGACTTGTCCTTTATAAAAAAAATAAACTGTTTTGTGTACATGACATTAAGCTACTAAATATACATGCCATCATATTATAGCCTTTCCTGTGAACAGCAACATACTTTGTCATCCCTGTATTGTCTTTGTAGACCTCTAAAAAGTATGTTGAAATATTCACTACATCGAAGTCAGGTGATTGAATTTTCGAAGTGACACTGCTGCATGAACTATCTGAAGGCACACTAAGCACCAAATCGTCTTGTAGATGAAATACTTCATTAGTTCCAACAAAATAATTATTCCTATCATAGTCCAGAAGTCTGTAGATTAAAAAACATCGATGTAAATTGGCAACTATGCATACTTTTGTCAATAAATGGTGTTTCAAAACAAACAAACTAACCTCCTAACAAGTCGCTCCTTCGTCTCGCATAATTTTGCATTTCTTTTCCTTAATTCCGCTTTCAAATTATTAACAGTCTTCGAGCTGTAACTCATTTTGTAATTTATTTAGTTTTAAACCAAAACATTTAGTTATAATTGCAGTTTTTATTAATAAACAGCGTAATCCGAACAAAAACAGTGAATTTTGACGTTTCGTAGACCTGCCGCGATGCTAGCGCCTCTAGCGGCGAATTGATACGCGGTAACCCTCATTGTTCTTAATTGTTGCGTTGTTATTTCGGATGACCTGAAAATAATTATATCATCTACTAACAAGTTTTATTTCGTAAAAGCCTTATACCTATTTATAGCATAAAATTTTTACAGGAACGTCATTAGTAGGCCTACAATTGTGTAAACCATTACCGGAAACAAATAGGTTAGATAAATTTCATATAAAATATTTCAATGGCAAAACCTTCAGTTACTCGCTGCTACGATAATTTCTTTTCTAAAGCTGAAGTTAGGCTATTTAAAAGTTTTAGGGCTTTTTCGTGATTTCCTTTTATTTCAAATAAATCTTAAGAAAATAGAATTTATAGCATCCCGCTTAACTTTTTAAAGAAAGATAAAACGTTACTAATTTTGTGATCTTATTATGTTTTCTTTTTTGAAAGCTATAATTTTGGACCACCTACGAGTATATTATTGTTATAGCTTTTGCTTTCAGTTTTGCCCGTACGTAATATAAGCCTGTGTTACTTGTATTCATGTAAAAAAATTAAATCGATCAATCGTGCCTTACTTATCATGAACATAATACCTACTACGAAAATAGGCTAGTAGTAAGATGGCAAATCCGCGGGATAAGCTATATAATATTATGATAGCCAAAGGATCGTGGAGCAACTTTGTAATTTTTATTCAGTTTTTAGGGTTCCGTACCCAAAGGGAAAAACGGGACCCTATTACTAAGACTTCGATGTCCGTCTGTCTGTCTGTCTGCCTGTCTGTCACCGGACTGTATCTCATAAACCATGATATCTAGGCAGCTAAAATTTTCATAGATGACGTATTTCTGTTGCCGCTACAACGACAAATACTAAAAACAAAATAAAATAAATATTTAAGGGGGGCTTCCATACAACAAAAAAGACGTTTTTCGCTCTATATTAATAATGGGAACAGGTAGATGCTTGAAATTTTCACAGAATATTTAGTTTTATATTCACTTCAATAATAAATCATAAAATTTAAATAAAAAAATATTAAAGGGGTGCTCCCATACAGCACGGAACTCTCCGTGCGCGAGTCCGACTCGTACTTGGCCTATTATTGTATAAAGGAAACGAAAAATTGGCAATATTTGTGTTTGTAAACTGGCGTGGTTTTGTACATTTTAACCAGAATATAATACAAGTGTTACACATGTGTAACTTATAAAATACGTGTGAGTAACAGATGTGTGATAGTCTGGTTAAAATATTTGTGTAGCTAGTATACATAATGAAAAATTGATCACACAAAATCGAAAACACGTATTGTATCTCTCTATGGTTTATGGATCAGTAATTACCTATTTGATTTGGGTTTAGATTTCCTAAGATTAAAGCTTGGTTAATTTCCGTTACTCTACCTAAAGAATAGCCAGTATTGCATTAATAAAAACAATCTGTTCAAATTCTTAGCACCAGCTGTTTCCATTTTATCTCCGAAATTATGCAAATTGTTCTGTATAAGTCATTCGAGTCACTTTTTACTTGAATTTTTTTTCGTGAAAAAGGGTCTTGGGGGATTTTCCAACATTGGAGAATAATTTCGTTGCCCGGCGACCGTTCTATCACTGGAAATTGATGAATTGTAAATAATGGCCTATTATTCTGACTGGAAAAGTTCATTTCATAATTTTAGGGATGATGGGGAAGTTCTTTTTTATAAAGTGGTATATTGTTCAAGTATTAATACTTCAGCATTGGCATGGCATACAGTGCCCATTGTGAAACATCTTTGGTATAGTATCATTTTTATTAGTCAGAAAATAGAGAATTCACTTTGGGGGTAAATATCTATCAACACCGTTAAATCGTATAATAAAAATTGCATACCTACGTGCTTACACTACAAAATAACTAACCTCATCTTGGATAGTCGGGTAAAATATTATAAACTAGCTGACACAGTGAACTTCGTCTCACCATCTGTCAACTGTCACTGACTACTTTTACATGCAGGAACATTTTGTATGGGAAAATGAAATCAAGGTTTTTATTATTTTTCTCGTGAATTTTATAAATTTTGTCACCGTTTAAATCTTCCCTTAACTTCCACAAATATGTCATGATCAAAATTAGCCAAGTCGGTTCAGCCGTTCTGGAGTTTTAGCGAGACTTAAGCAGGCCGCACACCAGGCATACATTTGTATCTTGGTAACTGTGGCATTACATTTTTAAAACACGACACATTTAACGCCCCCAGGGTAATGATTAGATATCATTACCGTGCCCCCGTACATCTGTTTGCGAGAACGCACATTATTTTTCGTGGTCGCATGCTTGACTAGCTGGTGTGCGGCCTGACTAACAACCACGATTCATTTTTAGGGTTCCGTACCCAAAGGGTAAAGACTTCGCCGTCCGTCTGTTCGGTTTTTTGTATGGGGGCTCCCATACAAAAAATCTGATTTTCTAACCGTTTTTCGCTCGCTATTAATAACGGTGACAGGTAGAGGCTTGAAATATTCGTTAAATTTATTCACCTCAAAAATGATTAATTCAAATAAGATAAAATAAATATTAAGTGGGGATCCCTATGCAGTACGGATCTAGCCCTTAGTGCACGAGTTTGACTCGCACTTTGACCATTATTATGTAAATAATAATACAGATTATTTTACAAGCCGTGGTGACCTATAAGCAGAACATTTACCTTAATAGTAATGTGATAAATTCAAATCCTGATGCTGTACTAAAAATTACTTTGGAATATATCTACCTATATGCATTCTTTTTCTTAGATTTTTCACACGTAGCATCGCGAAGAAACCTCATTAAGTACCTAAACAGGAAACCTACATAAGTCCGAGGAAGAAATTTGATAGAGTATAACGTGAATCTACCAACGTGGTGGACTGGCAATCGCCTTTCGTTTATCTAGGCTTATTTTCAGCAGTAGTCTATTAAGCCGGTACAATACGATGCGATGTTTTAATTTTGTGTCGTATAGAAATCTGTCTACATTGCTTGTACCTATTTAATTCTGTTAAACTTCTAGGAACTGTTTGAGTAGCTATGTAGCCATTGCTCCGTTTCGAGCTTAGTAGAGTTTAACTTGCCGTCTTCAAACATTAAACTATTTACTGTTGAACGTTCTTACAATGTCTTATTTGTAATGTACTTAATTAGTATTGTTCAAAACGTCGCTGTATTCACGTACTAAAACATATTTAATGAGAGAACAACTTTGAAACTCACAATTTACATTTCGCAACGGGTATGGAGTAAGAAAGTACCTAAGTAAGTTAGTTCTATTTAAACTATGTGACAGGCACTAGCCTGTTTTGTTTCAGGTAAAATAACTAAAAACAATGATTGGCCTAGCGAGGTAAAATAACTAATAACAATGATTGGACTAACGAATAAAAATTTCTGTAAAAGTTATTGAAAGTTAGATACAAATAACATCGTTTTAAAGATATAAGCATACCTAGAGACAGACAGACAGGGAAGCGACTTTCATTTATACTTAAGGACCACAATATTAATAATTATGTTTCGCAAAAAAATGGCAAAACCGTCATCCATCGTGTACAAAATTCGAATATTTCGCTCTAATTGTTTACATAATTCTTGATTTTTCAAAAACGGGTCAGCCGATTTCTGTAAAATTTAATGGAACCACCTCGGGAGTATACCCTTTCGGACTAAAAAATAATTTTTCGATTCGGTTCACAATTAGTGGAATTATCGATAAAAATACACAAAAAAAAATACAGACAGACGAACATAGAACCTCCTCCTTTTTGGAAGTTGGTTAAATGCCTCTCTACTTGACTTCCAGTCTGCCATATAAATCTGAGCCGGCTTTTTTAGTAAAATCATTTAGTTAATTGGTTGGCAGCCACGCTGCTTTAATTCAATACGGTTCTGAAGAGCTCTCAAAGATCGCTATGGACTCAAATGTCATCGACAGCGGCTAACAAGCCCCAATGAATGTCGAATAATCCCTAGTTAATTCACTACCGAGTATTAAAATATGATATTGAGAATTCCTGGAACTTGACCAACAATTCATAAAGGTACCGTAAAAAGTAATGAGATCAAATGTATACACAAGGCTTTAAATTTAGTAAACTGTACTGTACTGTACTAGCCTTTTTAATAGTCTACTGCAGGACGTAGGCCTACCCAAGAAGGGTGATAGGGCCTTATCCACCACGCTGGCCCAGTGCGGGTTGGTGGATTCACATACGCCATCAAATATCTAATACGGACGTATGCAGGTTGCCTCACGATGTTTTCCTTCACCGAAAAGCCAGGGGTGTGAAATTCCGTACATAAATTCCAAGGAATTCATTGGTACGACCGGGATTTGAGCCCACCACCTCACGATTGTAAGGTGGCTATCATTACCACTAGACCACCACGGCTTATTATAAGTATACTGTATTTATTAAATTATATGGTGGATTTCAAAATATAATAATAAATATTTAGATGCTACCTATTTTTCTAGGAACACCGTCCACTCTTTTGGTGTTAATGTTAAAAACCATAGAAGTGATAAGAAGTGAAAAAAGTTAACACATTTCGAAGTATATTAAATAACTCAGCCTGATTTATTAACTTTGTATTGTAGTTGAACAGTTAAATACAAATAAAGCAGTAAGTTCCGTTTCTCAATAAAACCTCGAGAACGTCATACCTTTACTGCTCGTTTCTTGAGCAAACAGTGAGAAAGTGTCTTGATTTCATCATAAAATGTCAAAGGATCCAAATGAAAGACAGGTAATAACTCCTTTGCATAAAACAGCTGTCTCATCCAGTCATTTCATAAAGTGAGCTTGGAACACGAAAAAGCGATAAAACCGTTCTTACATTTGAACAACACTTGGATTAGGAATGCAAGTTAAAGCTGGTGATTTTATGGCATTTTTACCGGATTATCTTATTCTCTCTGATAATCCAGACGATAATTCTGATGAAATAACAATGTAGCGTTTATTCGTAGTTCGTCACTAACGAATCAATGCTAGTTGACGGTAATAACATACTTCCAGTGAAATCCAATGTCTTTGAGCTGAATCCACATGATCATTGTCTTGTTAGCCTGTCATGTTTCACTGTTGAATAAAGGACTCCCCTTGATATTTTCATTGAAAGTAAAATTATAATTAATATTACAGAAAGGAAAAACTTCCTATGTTTGAGTATTTGAGGTTATTTAAATTACTTAATAATGTGTTGATGGAAGAAAATTCGCCCTACAAGAGTGAGGCGAGTTAACCTTAGTCGCGTGCCGATGAGTTTTTTTGGAATCTATGTACGGATTTATACTCCACTGGCTTTTTGATGAAGGAAAACATTGTGAGACAACCTGTAAATGCCAGTAGAAGAAATTCGGTAGCGCATGTGAATGCATGATATACATATATGGCTCAATCACTTAGGTATAGGCTGCGTCACATAAGTTGGCGGAAATGAAGTAGACTACAAGCTGCGCAATATCCAATCCTGACTGAAGCTCACACAAAGCCGTGCGTTGATTGGATATTGCACAGCTTGTAGCTAACTTCAGTTCCGCCAACTTGTGTGACGCGGCCTATAATAGGTATATCTAATTTCAGCAGTGGTCTATTAAAAGGCTGGTACAGTATAGTGCAGGACAGATTATTTTAGATGTTGGCGATTGCGTCAATAGGTATTGTCTACTCAGAAATATCTCCGACTATTCAGATATCCGACCAAAACATTCGTTACAGCCTTTCAAGCCATCAGCGTAGATATTTGATAAATACGCCCGTGATGGAATATAAATTAAATAAGTCGCAGGATCTCTACGCTGAGATTTTTATTGATGGCCGTAATTTATTTGAACGGAGCCCGCAGTGCCGGGAGAAATATGAAAGGCATTATAGCAAAAAGGCCTCTCCAAATTTATGAGCATCTCATTCGCAGTTTGATAAGGTTCGAGTTTTCATAGAGGGCTGCTGCCGTTTCGAGTTCTACTTGACTTGAAAAGCTTCTTCGATGAAGTTTGTCGCTCAATTATTGTTATGCCTGCTCTATTTACAAGTCTTAAAATAAACTTCTTAGTGAAAGTTACTACAAGATCTAGAATTTATTTTGGTTGAATAACAGTATTTGGATTGCTTGTGATTTTTGGAACAAAAATGTAGTTTTAAATGCAACTTAAACCTATTTTCTGACAATTATATAGCGCCAAGAAAGCTGCTAACGTTAGTGGGCTTCAGTTGAATTTGGTATCTTTAGAACCACCTCAAAGGTCAACGCAAAAAAGTAATTTAATCAACCTATTGCAGTAAAGCTATGTAGTGGTTTTATTATATTTTTACGTGGTTAATACAAGCGCCAACCAATGATGTACGTAGTAACTTTTATGTAAATAAAACGAAAAAAAGCTGCCTTAGAATATCTTTATTGTGTCTTTCGTGTCATGAACGTGGTTCGGAGATACGGATAAGGTCTGTAGTGCCAATGAAAACTTAAATATCATGCATTGTATCTTATCTGCAGTTAAACCCTAAAGAAAAAAAAAGTGAAGCAGAGCGATGATGATACCAATCTCTCTCTTAACATTGGAACAAAGTCAAAGATTTTAACTTCAGCACTATGCAAAGTCGTTCTAATGTCGAAGACCTTCATGAAGGTCTAAATCTAATTTAGCGCGCAAAGAAAACCAGTTCTTTCTAACTTTGACAGTTTAATACCTTCATAAAAGACTCCCGGTGCGAAGCGTAAACATTGAACGGGTTGTTTGTAGTTGTTTACAGCTCACCTGGGAAATTAATTACATAAATATGTAGCGATGTAGTAAGTCTGGAACCACAGCGCGCTGCTTTTTTGTATAGCGGCTCGGTTAATAGTGTACTTTTGCTCGAAGAAACTACGCTGTAGACCAAATTGTAACACTGATTAAAATAGTTGGGAAGATCTCACGTAGCTTGGGAGTTGTGGCTATAGTAGGATTTTTCAGGGCCCTTAGATACTTGGCTTTACCATTACCAGTATGTTATTGTTAGCTATTTAAAAGGTCCATAAAGATATATGAGGTGGTTACTGCTATTGTTACATTGATAAGAGCTTATTTATTACCTAAGCGTTAATACATTTGTATGTGAGCATTTGGTATTAAGTTTGTGTAGGCTGCATTGGTGTCAGAGCTTTAATGTTGCCTGAAGGCCTCTAACATTGTGGCGACGTTGTGGACAAAGATGAAGCACGCACATCTAAAATATACCTATTCACTCTGACCTTGAAAAGCTTTAGATTATATCTCTTAGGAAACAGGAAAGCAGGAAGACTGTTGTAGAAGTTGTTTCAGGTTCCTTCGGTACTTTTCTATTACCATTTTGTTATTGTTAGCTGTTCAGAAGGTCGATGAAGTTAGGAGGCAGTTAGTATTACTTTATACTGATAAAAGCTAAATTATTAAGCGTTCATTAATTTGTACCCGAGCATTTACCTACTGTTCACTTAAAATTTTAGGAAGTAAATAAAGGATGAACCAAAATGTGTATTGAAAATTCAATAGCCATACTATTTTTTAAAAGACCTAGTGTACAAAATGTTTTAATTTTTTTCCACCTCCTAAACATTTATTAGCAGTTAGTTAACTCCTTTGCCATAAGATACTTCAAAAATTTTGTTTTCCATTTTTTCTTCAAATCACAACAACATACAACATCAGGACCAAAACATCTTCACAAGATTAATCACAAATCACAAAACATTGTTAACTTCAACAGATGGAAAAACAACCCTTCAAACACAGCAGCCGTTCGTATCTCAATCAACCGTGATAGAGGCGCAGATATAAGACTCCTTTGATCCATTCAGCTTCTTTGTCCCGAAGGAGCGAGGAAATTAAATTCAGAAAACAAATTCATTTCCGCGTGAAAAATGGACAAAATTATGAGCACAATGGAAGGAGCAGCCTAGAACAAAGCCTGGCGTTTTTAAATTGAGAAAAGGCTCGTTTCGTTGTTTGCCTTTTGGTGGTGTTTTGACTTCCCTACAGTCTGAGAAATTATGCCTTTTCCAGTTGTCGCTTTTTGTACAGTTGTTGTGGATTAAGATGATGATAAAAAGTGAAGAGAAACGTATTGTTTTTATGATTACTAACTCCTTAGTGCAGAGAACTTTTATTTTATTACGTTTCTCAGAGAAGAATGTTTTGTAAAGCTTTGTGTAATGATCAAAAATGATCAAACTTACATTTTATCGAAAATTGATGAGCTTGAATCAGAATCAGAAAATTTTATTTGCACCAACAGAAAATTTTATTTTAACTAACTTCTTGTTTAGGGGCTTGCTGAGTTTTGAAGGATTTCAGCGTTATACTAAGACTTGGTTATTATATTATGAACTATATCGGTAACTTTTGAAAAAAACACTTTCTACTATTACTATACCTTTTAGTAGTTCACAGCTGAACATAGACTCACTCGCGAAAAGCAATTGGTTCATATTATTTGATTCAACATGCTGGGCCACTTTACAGGTTGGTGAATCACAGATTACTTATTTTGTATAGATGTGCAAATCTATACATAAACGATATTTGATCCCCTAAACAGATATTTTCACAGAATTTTTTTTCTTTATAAGTTGTCTACGATCGTACCGAATATTGTATCGGACAGTACCTACAATCCGTGATACAAACAAAGTAATTATAGCAGTTACAACGACAATAACATACGGATAAAATTATTATGTGATAAACTGTCAACATCCTATAATCGTTAATTTGGCTTGTTGTACATCAAACATTACAATTGTCACGACTAATTTGTGTACTAGATTGTATTTCGGCACGTAATTTTGCTAACTGTATAGTCAAAAGTGAAACGTAGCTTCGTTATAACTTATTTTCAGAAACAAGTATGGGGAACTGGTATATGAACGAAAAAGATGTTTAAGAATGCCTTAAATAACTGTAGATTACTGTAACTAACTTTTTGTACATTTTTACTGCTTTTTCAGATAATGGACCTATATCAGATTTGATTTTAGATAGATTCTTTAGTAGAATAGTAAAAAAAGAGCAGTAAATGGATGTAATTAGCAATGGTAACAGGTGAATGCTAAAGATGCTGATAATGACGTTAATGTTAATATACTCGTACTTAAGATTTCTCTCCCTAACTTGTGTTAAGATTTTAATTATGACAAGGACTTGTAAAATAGCTACGAATTTGTGAAAATAATATTTCATGCCAACTCTTAAGGTATGGTAGACCTATCCTCAACGTTTTATGTCAATGGCGCTTATATATAGAAACCGCACACGGCATCGGTCCGACAAAGGTGGTCCAAGCAATTAGCCGATAGCATTGCTTCCACCTCTATCATTTCGTGGAATACGGGCGTCCCGCACAAAACAAACCTGTTCTGTCCAAAAATTATACCATTCTAGACCAAACTGGGAATGAAATGCTTTTTATACAAGTTGTAGTTTTGCAGAGTACAGAGACTTTCAGAGGTAGATATACTCATTATTAATAACTTTGACACAACACTCTGCAGTGAAATTGCGAAAAATTGTCATCAATTGATCTTTAATACTTTGTAAATAAAATTGACCATACCTTCTTCTCAGAGCCCATGGATTGAAAAATGTTCGTCAATATACCTAACCGTGTTAACCGTGTATTCTATTCATCATAGACGCCTTTGATGATAACTAAAGCTAGCTCTTAGTAATATGAGACAAAGATGAATACCATTGAATGCGCTGCAATATCGTTACAGGTACGATCTGATCACTGTTGCTTCAAAGTTAGATGATATTCAGGATGCTCCTCCGTCAGGGATTGATTTGTGGCTTAGATGTATCTGTCATTTCCTATTCAGACAAAGAGATACACAAATAGAGAAATTAAATAGAGTTTTGTGTAGTGACACTATACTCATCAATTTACAAAGTTACTATACTCATCAATATCAACAACTTTTATACAGTTCAATGATTCTCAACAAAATAAATGGAACGGTTGATTTTAACCCATTCCAATTTTTCTTGGGTTGGAGCTATAGTAAAATTGTAAATCGCGTGATGCACTAAGTTCGCTCTCTAGATGCAGTGCGTAAGTTATACAGTTATAAATAACTTAAAATACACCTGAGCCCTTAGTCCAGGTTTTGCGTAGTTTACTTAAACTTTCGCGTTCGCGTGTGGCGCCATACATTTTGGTTAGTTTTTCCTCGTTTCCGCCAGGGGCGCTGTACACAAATGTATATTACGTAATCCATACGGAAACAGCAGTAGTTTCAATTTACGTGTAAACCTGCACTAACCCCCTGGGAAAGTGTGAACAAAACACAAAGTGTGAAGTGGCTTCTTGTGTGTGGTTTAGTTATAATAAAGATGAATTGACATCAATTCAATGTTACTATAGTCGTTCACATATAACATAATTATATCTGTTAAAACTAGTAGTTCTCTAAACAATAGACCTCGCGACACATTTCTCTAACTGAATCTTTATAAGCCTATACTACGAGTATAGGCTTTCTCGACTCACTCTTGACCGAGTTGGTTGATACTCGCTAATCTTGTTAAAATTGAAATATTCAACAATGGTGCCAAATATTATCGAGATCGGTTGATAAATAACGCGACAGCGAATTTTCTCCTTTTTTGAGATCTCTTCCCAATCAAAAATGGATTACGACAAAAAATCCGTTAATATATTAAATATGTACAATAAAATCTGTGTGCCAAGTATCGTCGATATTCGTTGAAAAATGCGACCTGTAACAAAAATTAACATCTGGACAAGCGAAAGCAAATTCGTCTTGTGGAAACACGGACCTCGCTTTAATTCGCCCAAATAAATGGAAGATGTGAAGACCTCTTCCTTCCTTGTCAAGATCACTTCCTGGTAATAAGCGTAAGTCATCTAATCGTACTCCACATTTTGTTACATCAAGTTACTCGTTAATTATATGAAACAGAATATCTTAGCATTAGTCAAGCTTCAAAATATTGATTCAACCCCGTTTCCGAAATTTCACCCTTCAGCAAATTATTGAAACTGTGTTGCCGCACATGTATCAAATTATGTAAGCTACTGAACTCCAGTTCATTCACACGTAACTAATATAGGAACACATAATACGTATGCAACGTCCCCATAAATCGTATTTACCATATGTGTAACTGTTGCTGTACCTACTAAACGTAATTTATAACCCCTAGTTGTTGCTCGCGACTTTGCTAACGAAGGAAATTGGGTTTAAAGTTTATAAATATTGATTGACGGTGTTACACAAGGTTAGTCTGGTTGTGGATCCATTAAAATCGATCATTTTATTTATGTAAACATACAATTATAATATTTTTGAGAGGTAAATTATAGCACAAACAACAAGTATTATTTTGAGATCAAAAAGCTGACAGCGCTTGTATTTTATAGTAAAGTACCTAGTAATACAATATAATATTTTTGAAAGGGGTAAAAAAAAGCAAGAACTAAAAATGTTATTCTGGTATCAAAAACCCGACAACACTTGTATTTTATTAGTGAAGTAGTAATAGATGCAAATCCTGACCAGATAACAACTTTCAACTACAAATGAAGTTAATTTCGATTTTCATAGTTTTAATTGAACGATATAAACTGTGTTATCTAAATGCGAATCCAACGAAAAATCGAGAATGAAACTCAGTCTATTTGTAAGGACTATATCATTATAGTTTTATTATTATATTATAATTTATTATTTATTTATTTTTGTTGATAATAAGTATCAACAAAAAAAAATATTATATAAAATTAAGGCATGTGACAACGGACAGGTAAGCAAAACCAAAGCTGTAGTTACCGTGGGTGATGGCAAGAGAAATCCAAAAATATCTAAAACATTGAATTGTATGTACTCATTCCGTCATTCGAGTACCTAGTGTTGTACTTCTGTTCAAAATACAATACATACTTACAGTTGAATGAAGAGTAAATACTCTTCATTACAATTCAAAATACGAATCTTAGCTCGTGTAAGTATGCAACACAGAAGCACAAACTAGCTGACCCGTTTTTTAGGCGACTGATAAATATTACAACGCGATGCGATGAGATGATATCAATAACATCTCTGTATCTGCAAGTGGCCCGCACGTTACGTAGTCGCTATCAATCATTTGAAAGACTTTAAATAGCTTTTGGCCACTGATGCCTCTACAGCTTACCGGTTATGGACTATCAATCATTAATGGCAATGCACTAGTCTCATCGCTTTGCCTAAGCTAACGGGTAAGAAGTGCACGAGAAAAATACTTCACCAATCTGCTGCACTGTTGCTATTAGTGGACTACAGACATACTGCAACTACCAACTATTTCACAATAAACGCTTTATGTAAATCTACCCAAGGTATAATGTACAGCTTGTATGAACCGCATGGATATATCGAGCGGTCGGAAATTCCGTACTTTCGGGCAGGATTAATTAATCTGGATTTAGAGCTCCCTTACGGCAGCGTGAGATAAAATGAAGCTGTGTGCGCGGACATAGTTTGTGTTAGTTAAGTTTTCAGCAATTGCGCTGGTGTGGTCATGGGGTAGGTTCCGCCGCAGTAAAATCTGTGTCAATAATACTTCGTCGTCAGCCGATTTTTCTAAAATAAACGTTACGAATTTGAAATATAAATGCTACAAAGAAGTGACATGGTTTAGTAACAAACCAAAAGTAATGAAAAAATCTATTTAATGTTAAATTTTATGTAATGTACCAAAATTTTAATTAATTTATTGTAATTTATGCCTAATAATTCTGTTGAGTACATAATGAATAATTGCTATTTTGACAATTCGTAAGGTGTTGCTCATAGTACGAGTATATTGTTGTATACCAATGTATGAAATTATCCTTACTGAAAATAAATGAATCTATCTATCTATTAACAAGAATAAAATGAACTAATTTGTTTCCACTATAAACTACAATAACTAAATTCATCAAATTTTAAGTAGCCAGAATAAGAAGTGATTACCTACAGATTTAACATCTCTACAAATCGCGTTAGCGTATTGTGGACACATTAAATTTTTGACATGGTATGGTGGAATTAGAGCTAAGTCAAAGAATATATATAACAGTGGCGTGCACACAGTTTTAAGAGAGGGTAGGCAGAATATTTTACTAACCAAAAACACGTTGGTTTTGGTTCGTCGTCTTGTCGATTGATAATGTAGGTAATTGCCAAATGCCAGCTCAAATATCCATAGATTGGCTGATTTTATAGACATAACCAGACGGTTTTATTATTTGAAAATAGTAGACAAACGAAACAAAATAACCGATTACTGTGTATGCAACCTGTCAGCCAATGATATGAATCAAATTGTTTTTTATTGAATTTACGACTGACTTTACCTTTCATTTGTATTAATTGCGGTGTAGCACGACCTATCTCGTAAAACTTGTTTTTTTTTTTCACCGAAAGATAGTTTTGAAAACGCACCATATTTTATTTTCTCAATACACACACCATCTGAACAACTTTCACAGACAATATTATCCATTTTTCACTCTATTAACAACGTTAAAATCCTAAATAGCTGATAGCGTAGTCACAAACACAATACACATCAAACGATATGGCGACTATTGACTATTGAAATTAGTAGTAAAAAAAAATACCACAAAAAAATGATGGCCAAGCAAAAAGACACTGGCTTTTCATGCAGTTGTGTGCGTGATTTTTGTCATTGTGTGTAAGCAAAGCCCACGTAGCTATAGGAACGCACACACATTAAATCCGCATGATCACGACTTACCACGAGAGCACACATACAAAACATTAAGAGATCCATAGTTTGTGTCTTTGCCGTGGCAAGGGCGGGTGGCGCTCGTGCAGCGAACCTGTCGATCTTATCTTAATGATACCACCGGCACTCGATAGGTGGAGCTGATTTATGATTTAAGTTTTTTATGTTATTTTGTTTATTGATAAAATTTTATTAGATCTATTATCAGAACTAGGGTAGGCAGTGTCTTTCTGTCTTTATGAAGCGTCCGCCACTGATATATAATACTCCTAAGTTACATTATTAGAAGTTTTGTGCCTGTACTCTTAACAATCTAAAACGGAGTAAAAAAGAATACGAGGTAGATTTTTATACCTACGAAGATGAGATACTTTTACTTTACTCACATAACCATATCAAAACTCTAAGTAGTCTACATCCATAATTATGAACTACTATTACCATTTACCACATTTACCACTTTTGCTGCTCTTCCCATATTGCAGCAGCCGCTATGTCAGTAATCAAACAAGTCCGAGTACTTTTCATATTACATGCACAGTCAATGGGGCTGGTATAGTTACACTCCTTTGAGTCCATGTCGATTTCTACCCTTTTCTAATCATAGCCGGTCGTGCACCTTCCATTAACTAAACAGGTTCTCGGATAAGAGATCGTATCGGCCAGATCTTTACGAAATAGCCCAAGTTTACGTTAACTCGTGTCTATAGGTATTTAGCGATATCTTTTAAGCAATCTTTAGGTGTTTAGGAGGCAACGGATTTAGCTTCTAAGATAGAGGTAATTTATTTGTGATGTAAATTAATAACGTTTACTTTGACTGCCTCGATGGCTCAGTGACCCTGACTACTGGGTAAAAGAGGCGTGGGTTCGATTCCCACCCAGGGCAAGCATTGATGAATATAGATGTTTGCTCTGTGTCTGGTTATATTATTAGTGATTATTGTCTAAATATGTATTTAAAAATGTGTACATGTAGTATATCAGTCTCTGGCAGTCATATGACAAGCATTGGTTAGATTGGGGTCAAAGACTATGTTTGAAATGTTCATTATATTTAAAAAAAAAACACACGTTTTTAATTGAAGACTTAGGTACATATTTCGGAGCGCTCTGTAAAAATACAGGACACGCAATTAGCGATTACCAAATCGTTGATCAGTAATGATACTTCAGGTGATCAAATTATGGTCATCAAGGAGTGATATGGAAATAATAATCAATGTCTGTGGTAAAAACATAATTTCTCTTGAAATGTTACTGGTGGGTGAAGAGTAAATAGTCGAGTCCAAGTCAAGTGTCCCTGTCATATTAGATGTTACAAAATTGTCAAAGTAATACATAATATTTTGCAGTTAATTCTAGATCTCTAAGAATAGTTCCTAATACCGTCCGCACCTCCATCACCTCTTTATCAGATTGCACAATTTAGACTATAATTATGTTAGTAATCGAGCTCCCTTAATTAACATTAGGTATAATTTGTATCCAGAGATTTACACCCTACATAATACGTGCCAGTACATACCTAGTCTTTACTTCTCTCCTCCTAACCAGCGTACAAGTAAAAGCTCCAAAAACGAAATTCAAATTCAAAAATAACAACAAAAGCCGGCATTTTCGCCTATTTTCAGTGTATCTATTGTCTTGTTTGAGCTATGAAGCGCCGGCAAAGGCACTCTTTGCGGGCCAACTTCCTTGGCAAAAACTTTCTAAGGAGAAACCATCCCATCTCGGTTTGTGAGGAGATTGCGAAATATTTCTGTCCCAGCGGTGTCATTTGCCTAACTTTCCAGTTTGAGTAAGCTTAAAACCTCCAAGTTTTTGCGCTGAGAACGCTTTTAGAGTTGATGCAACATTTTTATATTTGGACGAGAATATTCCCTAACAATAAGAGCAAACAACTTTTTTCCTTAAGCAGTCTATTTAATTTTGTTCAGCCGGAAAACCCGTCTCAGGAGTTCCTTTATCATTTCATGGTGGACCCGTCGATTGGACATGTATTCAATTTCAGATTACGCGTTTCAAAAGACTGGCTTTTGGTTGTTAAATTGATATTACGAGTATATACGTTTACGGGGTATGTATTTGTATAGGTATAGTTGACATAGTGTATATAAGATGCACCAGTTCTGGCCACTGCCCCGGTTTCGACCATTTGATGTCAAAATTATTGCACGAATAAATTATAAAAATAGTATTTGTTTGTGTGAATGTCAAGTAAAATGTTAAATTTCGAATAAATCTTTAAAAATCTTATTCTAACATTAAACAACCATTAAAATTCAAAGTGGCCAATATTACACTAAAATGACCACAACCAGTGCATTTACCCACCACAAAATATCTGAGCGACCGGTTGTAGCTGGTTTTAAGAAGTAGAAGGTTAATTAAGACTCAAAATATTAAACAATATTATTATGAGCTAAGAAGTAATGAAATGGTTATCAAGAAACACTAAAAATCAATTTCATGATTTATTAAATCAGTCGTAAGCCGTCCACTGTTGGACACACATAGGCCTTTTCGATAGATTTTCAATAGAACCGGTTGTATGCCCCTTATATCCAGCGCTTACGAGTACATTCAACTGTCTGCCCTTGTGGGCGGAAGCTTTGCGCTAAGATTGTGCCTACATAAAACATAATACATTGAAGAATTATTTTTTAAAGTTAAAAACAATTCTATACAAAACCCTTGATACTCAAGGTTGACTCACACTTGACTGTTATTAATAATTCTACATTTTCAAGTCTTCATAATGTCATTAACAAACAACGTAAGCATAACAAAAATTGTAATAAAAGGACTACATAAGTCAGCGTTATTGTGCCTAGCTACACATTCAGCTGACATTTTTATATACGAGCATACAATTATTATGAGAGGTGAAAAGAGTTGGATTGGTACGAATACTTCAGAGTTTAGGCGATAAATAAAGCGTAATGGGCCATTTCTTGAGAATATATTATGACAAAATGAGTTCTAATATTATTGTTGGAAGATTTCTTTGGAGTGTTATGGGTAACGTTGATGTCGATGTCATTCATAAGAATACAGATTGTTATATTGAAATTTTAGTAAAAAGACTTTGCATTGTAATTTATTAGATCGTTGCAAGCATGATCGTTACTATAATTTCATAAAAGCACCAATGAAACATTATTAATGTTATAAACTGTGATTTTCAGGTAATCAAAGACGAGTGTATGAGTGGGTATTTAATTATGTACCTACATTTAAGTTTTTTTTAAAGCGCATCTTATTTTTAAAAGTCTTTCTGAGCGTCTGGTAAACGCGACGCGTAACCAAAATGCTGGCGTTTATTTGGCTCAACGCTTAAGCATTGCCATTCAGCGTGGCAATGCAGCCAGCATGCTGGGCACGCTGCCAACTGGCAGTGGGCTTGAGCATTTGGATTATCTGTAGACCTTCAAGGGTCTGTGGATGATCCAATGCTTTTTATGTATAGGTAGTAGTAGTGTAGGTAGTTTTAGCATATAGTACCTACTGTATTTTGTTCTAGTTAATAAAGGCACTCTTGCACGATAAAAAAAAAATGTTTTTTTAATGATGAAATATTCCAATCTATACAGTATTAACTGCTTACCCTGTACTAAGCCAACAGGGAGTGATTTGGACCATCGTTATGAATAACCCTTACAATGGGATAAGCCCAAAGTTCGATAAAATAAATCAGCTCTTCCATACAAAACTGCAGCTCAGAATTGACAGTCTGTGAAACAGCAGATATTTTCCTCGACTTTTGGTTTGGCCCTACAGTAAAAATTGTTCAAAATGATGGTCTAAATTACCTCTTTACGACGTACATCAGTTCTGGATAGCCCTGTATATACAGAAATGCAGAAATTTTATCTGCAACAAAAATAAAAGGTACAATACATAAACAACGACAAAACAAGTCATAAAACACAAAAAAACAACAGTATTATACCTAGTATCCTTGTCACAAAACTGGTCCCAACTCAGCGTAATGATGGTTGCGCTTACTAGCAGCCTTATATATATATCTTCAATAGAGCCTCCTACTTCATATAATTAATTTCCTAGCAGCAAAATATTTTTGTAAATTCAAATTATTGTATAGTTTGCTAACTTTTCGTTCAATTTAGCATTATTTTTACAATTTCAAATTTGAAAACAAAATTTTTCACATTAAAGATTTAGTTATGACAAAAATCTAGCACTTCATACAGGTATTTCGTTTGTTATACTCACAGTTTTGTTAAAGTTTACTCAAAAGAAACCTGTACAAGTGTATAATATGCGTGGGCTCTACCTATCGCACTAAAACACCATGCTGGCGCATCTTGGAGAAGCTAGTTACAAAATGTGTGAAGCTTTTGGGGGGTATCTCACCGGTGGCGCAATAGGCTTTTTACTGGGTCGTTCCCGAAAGTTCTACTAGTAGAATCATTGGGACAAAATTTTCCCGGTAGTCCTACCGTAGAACTACCGGGACCTATTAGCCTATCTTTACAGCACTAAACACAAAACAGAATGCTACGAAACCTCACTAAATATACTGCCAAAGTTTTTCAATACACCGATCCAACTTGGCAAAGCAGGAATTATTCCCGGTAAAGGTCAATAAGTTCTCATTCAAGCACACTTCCCAGCTTCGCGGAAGAACCTACTTCATCGACCGACATTGTCTCCTAGCGATACGCCACGAACTCGGCGCGAAGATTCAATTAACCAGCACCTGTTTGTGCTCGTCTTTATGCTTTGCTGACGGAATCTTGTTTACCAGTTCTTGGTGTTCTGAAATTAGGTTTCGGTTAAAGAGAGTTGGGAATTTTCGCATTAGCCATTTTACGACAATGTTGTTGTGTCAGTCAAAAATTTTAATGGGAAATCGTGCTTCGTTTTATAATCACGCATTATATAATTATCTTTTTGTTCAATATGTAGTAGCAGAATAATGTATTAAGTATCTTTATTCCAGGATCGTGATGGATGCAAGCTACTTTTTACCATACTCCTGGTCTTATTCGAAATCTATAGCTAAGTTTTGTTTGTAGCAGTTAATCATCAGGCACGGCAGTCTTCGGATGGGTGACCGCGGGTTGCATTTACCTACGACTGAGTGCTACCTTAGTTCATGTTTAGCCATGTCAGAAGTTTACTAAAATGTTTCAGTATAATAAAAGAACAAAACAATCCCACGGGAACCTTTTATTTTTCCGGGATGAAAAGTAGCCTATGTAACTTTCCGTCTATCAAAAATCCGTCTATGTCCATGATAAAAATTGAGTCAATACGTTGCTTCATTGCTGTGTAAAAGATGAACAAACCAATAAATCAACAAATACACTTTCGGATTTATGATATTATTAGTAACGATTTATAGGGGAATCTGTTCGAATTTCACAAATTTTATGTTGTCTGTGTCCGTATTTTACTATTTTCATTTTTTAACCGATTTCCAAAAAGTAGGAGGTTCTATGTTCGTGTGTATGTATTTTTTTTTGTGTGTGTTCATCGATAATTACGCCAATTTTGAACTGAATAGAAATTTTTTTTCACTTCAAAAGGGTATACTCCCGAGGTGATCCCATTTAAATTTTACAGAAATCGGCTTAGCCGTTTTTGAAAAAAACCAACAATAATGTAAGCAATTCGAGAGAAATATCCGAATTTTGTACAGGATGAACATCGATAATTTCGCCAATTGTGAACCGAATCGAAAAAAATTTTTTTAGTTCGAAAGGGTATACTCCCGAGGTCCCATTTGAATTTTACAGATATTGGCTGAGCCATTTTTGATAAATCAAGAATAATGTAAACGATTTGAGTGAAATATTTGAATTTTGTACACGATGGAAGGCGGTTTTCCCATTTTTTGTAAAAAATACTCGTAATTAATCAATCTTTCACTCTTTCTTTCTCTGTGTCAAAAGCTAGCGTAGGGCACAGACGTACTTCGAAATATACCTTCGATAGATACCGCATTTCTTTATATTCTATAAAGTATAACATTAGTAAATAGTGGCTTTACTATTAGAGTAATTCAATATTTTCATTTAAACAAACAATTTTCATCGGTATAATCCAAAGCGCGTGGCCGAGGCCGCCCTACATGAGCAGCAAATCAGACGAGGTGGGTTTTAATTAGCGAAGCGATGAGCTGTTCCATCGGCCCGTAAGTAAAGTTGCAGTTACACTAAAAAAGTTACTCAGTTAGTAGGTCGGACGGCTAGCAATGGTGTCAGAGATTTTAAGCCGCCTGGAGGCCTCTGACATGCAACGTTTGCCATGATCAGATTTCGGATGGGTGACCGCAGGTGGCTTTTATAAATGAGCGCTACCGTGGCTCGGGTGACACGTTAAATTGTAAGCCCCAGTTTTATTAACCGTTTAGCCATGTCAGAAAGTTACTAATATGTTTATGTTCCAGTATTATAAATGAACAGAACAAATAACTTGGCTGCGTCGGCAACGGATAAATTATACCTGTATTATACCTTCTGGAAGAGAAAAAGTGATCAGAAGATTGATCTCTTTTTTACAGTTTAAAGATTTTGATTTATAATATGTAGTAAAATATTGTAAAAGCTCTAAGCTATGTCAGAAGCCTTAAAAATGACTTGAAATTCTGACACTAGGGCTAGCCACCCAGCTTATACGACCTTACTTAACATAGCATGATTGGGCCCAGTATATCCGAAGCTTTATTGTTTGATTACACATGGGCGCGAATGATCTGTGCCTACACGAGAGAACAACATTTTGTGCTCATTTCATCAATTAAATCACACATTTGTGTAGTGAAACGGCAGAAAAGCAATTACCTAATTTGTATGTTCCTATGTTTATTTTGTTTATAAACTAGAGGACCCGGCAAACTTCGTACCGCGTTAAACTTAAGTTTAGTTATGAATCTAACTAAACTTAATTTTAATTATGTTTTTGATGAAGAAATGTAGACCCGTTGGTTTGACAGCTATCATCCAAAATGTAGATTTCGCTGAGTATCTCACTTTTGTGCACATAGCAATGGTCTAAAGTTGACAGTTACGGAAATAAACAACTTATAAGTTTGACAGCTGTCATCCAAAATATATAGCTTGTTGAGCTATCTCACTTTTGTCAAGACAGCAATGGTCTAAAGTCGACAGCTACTGAGATAAACCACTTTTTCGTCTAAAATTAACAGTTACGGAGATAAACCTCTATCAATTTTAACAGATGTAATTTTTAATTTTGAAAGTTAAAATTAAAAAACCGGCCAAGTGCGAGTCGGACTCGCGCACCGAGGGTTCCGTACAAACCTGCAAGGTTTACAAAGTTCTAAGTTCAAAGTTCTTCAAAAAAAGTAATAAGTTTATATTTATTAAAAAATATATATTTTGTAATGTAACTAAAAATTTAAGGTTTTCGGAATTTTTCCTTCATGTGTGCTATAAAACGTTGCTTCATGCCAAATTTCAAGATTCTAGGTCGACTGGAAGTACCCTTTAGGTTTTGATTCCCTTGCGAGTACTTGCGAGTTTCAAAATATGCAGCTTAAATTGCTGTTTCTTTTGATTGCGTTGACATAGAAGTTTGATTTTGTTACAGCTTAACGGTATTATAGACCTGAGTATTTGGTATGAATTTCAATTTAATACCTCTACGCGTTTATGAGGAAATGGGTAGTAAGGTTAAAATTATTAAAAAAAAATATATTATGTGATGTAACTAAAAATTTATGGTTTTCGTAATTTTTCCTTTATCTATGCTATAAGACGTTGCTTCGTACCAAATTTCAAGATTCTGAGTTCACGGGAAGCACCCTGTAGGTTTTGATTCCCTTGCAAGTGTCGACAAGTGTCGAAAATTTGCGGCATAAACGGCTGTATCTTTTGATTGCGTTGGCTTAGAAGTTTGATTTTTTCACAGCTTCAAGGGACAGTAGACCTGAGTAATTGATATAAATTTCAGCTTCATACCTCCACGCGTTCCTGAGAAAAAGGGTCTTGACAGACGGACGGACGGACAGACGGACAACAAAGTGATCCTATAAGGGTTCCGTTTTTTCCTTTTGAGGTACGGAACCCTAAAAATAATAAGGAACGAGATAATAAGTATCCTATGTCGTTCTCCTGTTTCTAAGCTATCTTCCTGATTTCTTTTCAGCCAAATTGGTTCAGCCGTTATCGAGTTATTAATAGTTTAACCAACTTTCTTTTAAATATAGAGAATAAAACCGGCCAAGTGCGAGTCGGACTCGCGCACCGAGGGTTCCGTACAAACCTGCAAGGTTTACAAAGTTCTAAGTTCAAAGTTCTTCAAAAAAAGTAATAAGTTTATATTTATTAAAAAATATATATTTTGTAATGTAACTAAAAATTTAAGGTTTTCGGAATTTTTCCTATATGTGTGCTATAAAACGTTGCTTCATGCCAAATTTCAAGATTCTAGGTCGACTGGAAGTACCCTTTAGGTTTTGATTCCCTTGCGAGTACTTGCGAGTTTCAAAATATGCAGCTTAAATTGCTGTTTCTTTTGATTGCGTTGACATAGAAGTTTGATTTTGTTACAGCTTAAAGGTATTATAGACTTGAGTATTTGGTATGAATTTAAATTTAATACCTCTACGCGTTTATGAGGAAATGGGTAGTAAGGTTAAAATTATTAAAAAAAAAATATTATGTGATGTAACTAAAAATTTATGGTTTTCGTAATTTTTCCTTTATCTATGCTATAAGACGTTGCTTCGTACCAAATTTCAAGATTCTGAGTTCACGGGAAGCACCCTGTAGGTTTTGATTCCCTTGCAAGTGTCGACAAGTGTCGAAAATTTGCGGCATAAACGGCTGTATCTTTTGATTGCGTTGGCTTAGAAGTTTGATTTTTTCACAGCTTCAAGGGACAGTAGACTTGAGTAATTGATATAAATTTCAGCTTCATACCTCCACGCGTTCCTGAGAAAAAGGGTCTTGACAGACGGACAGACGGACAACAAAGTGATCCTATAAGGGTTCCGTTTTTTCCTTTTGAGGTACGGAACCCTAAAAAGGAACCTATGTATTTGAAACAGACTGCAACGTGTTTTTTTAAGCTTTCTCTTAATTAATAAACCTAAGCACTTAGGCAAACTAGATATTATTACGTAAACAAGCATACAAAAAATAAAATAAAATAAAAGAAAACTTTCATACAGTTTTCGTAATAGATATTGAAATCAAAAGACTCTCGGATTTTCCCTAGCAAAATAAACTATGCACATGTGACTTGCTTGGTCCCCTACCAATGAGTTCTTTGGAATTTACGTACGGATTTTCACACCACTGCTTTTCGGTGAAAGAAAACATCGTGAAGCAACCTGCATACGTCCGTAGAAGAAATTCGATGGCGTATGTGAATTCACCAACCAGCACTGGGCCAGCGTGGTGGATATGGCCCATCACCCTATGTGGGTAGGCCTACGTCCTGCAATGGACTATTAAAAAGGCTGGTACAGAACAGTACCTGTGACTTGTGGCTTATGTCCAGCAGTGGACGTTCTATGACTGGTGAATAAACATGCAGTTTTAATGATTTCGCTTGGTTTGACGCTATTATGACAGCAATTTTTTTATGAATTATACATCAGAAGTTTAGACAGAGTTAAATACTTGCCCTGTACCTACTAATCCAAAAGAGGATTATTAAGACCATCATTATGAATAACTTATATCATGGGGCTAACCCAGATTTCGAGAAAAAAATCTGTTGTTTCATACATTTTGTCGATTCTGGGTTGCAATTTTGTATGGTACAGCTGTTATTAGGGTTCCGTACCCAAAGGGTAAAACGGGACCCTATTCCTAAGACTCCGCTATCCGTCTGTCCGTCTGTCTGTCTGTCTGTTACCAGGCTGTTTCTCATAAACTGTTATAGCTAGAAAGCTGGAATTTTCAAAAATGTGTATTTTTGTTGCCGCTACAACAACAAATGCTAAAAACAGAATAAAATTATTAAGGAGGGCTCCCATTCAACAAACCTGAATTTTTAACCATTTTTCGCTCGATAAATGGTATCAAGTAGACGCTTGAAATATTCACAGAATGTTTAGTGGTATATACGATTCAATAATAAACAATTGAATTAAAATAGATATTTATGGGGGGCTCCCATACAGTACGGAACCCTGCGTGCGCGAGTCATACCCGTACTTGGCTGATTATTTCTCGAATACCGGGTTGGCTTCAGAATAAAAGTTGCTCAAAATAATAGCCTGTATCACCTCTTTACACAATACACACTTTACACAATAGATGCTAGCTGGTGTATAAAAGGTACCTACACAAGTTTCATGTAATATAGTAGATATCTCAGATTTAACTAGATATATAAAATTCTTACAGCGTGCGAATAAAACGTAGGTACTTACTCGTACTTGGAAAGATATCGAAAGAGAATCTTCTACACAAACAGCAATAAAACTAAGTAGAAACCATAATGAGGTACTAGAGAGAATATCTTAGTATTCAAACACTGAAAACTGAACTGAAACTGAAAAATACAAAAATAAATTTGCCAAAGAAACACGCACTATCTTCTTGTCTCAAAGACAATGATTTATTCACTGAATTGCATAGACCAGCGTTTTTTTACCCGTATGATTTCAAGTCACATATTTGTAGCGAGGGTTTACCGATGTAGTCGTAGGCCGCATCTAACTTAATGGTGTCTGTGAAGTTAGCTACAAGCTGCGCAAATCAAGCAAGCTGCTACTTCCCACCTCGGCGGACATTATGAATTTCCTACTGTGCGTTGAGCCGTGGTGGTCTAGTGGTTGTAACGCTGGCCTGCCTTTCTTGAGGTCGTAGGTTCAATCGCGGTCCCGTACCAAAAAGTTTCTTTGAAACTTATGTACGGAAGTTCAAACCACTGGCTTTTCGGTGAAGGAAAACATCGTGATTCGTGAGGCAACCTGCATACGTTCGTAGAAGAAATTCGATGCCGTGTGTGAAATCCCCTACCCGCACTGGCCCAGCGTGGTGGATACCGTGATCACCGGCCCAATCACCCAAGAAGGGTGATTGGGCCGGTGATCACGGCCTACGTCCTGCAGTGGACTATAAAAAAGGCTAGTACAGTGTTTACAGACGCCATTAAGTGTGAGATAGATGTTTAGTGATGGTAGGTAAGTAATTAAATAGTAAATTACAGGTAAATTCTTGCAGATTCCGCTTGTAGAAGTAGTTAGGTACTTACCAGTTACTTACTACTCCCTAAAGCGCACAGCGTCATCTTGCGGAAAGTGGCAGTGCGGCCCCTCGCGATTTTTTTTTTCATTTCCCACGCGACCTACTAAAAACGCGATTTTTAGAAATAATGTGTAGAGTGGTAATGGACTAGACTTACTATTTCTATATTTGTCTTTCTAGCTACCTATCTGTATATGTTAAAGCGGAATCACACTATCCCGTCAACTCTTATCACTATCACTACATAGTATAAAACAAAATCGCTTCCCGCTGTCTGTCCCCATGTATGCTTATATCTTTAAAACTACACAACGGATTTTGATGCGATTTTTTTAGATGGATAAAGTGATTCAAGAGGAAGGTTTAATACGTATAATACACCTGTGCGAAGCCGGGGCGGGTCACTAGTAAGATAATAAACAAATGACGACGCGCGTGCCCAGATTCTGGGCGCCTGGGCGCAGTGCCACTTTCTAACAAAATTTCCCCGCCCAGATTCTAGTTGCGCGCCACCGAAGGGGCTACATTTTCAGTCATTGAACCGCCGAACCGTAGTGAGCGGGCAAGATAATGGTATCTATGCAGCATTGCGACTCGGCCCTGTCCTAGAAATAAATATCTACAGCCCCCAGGTGGCAATGCAATACGTTACACGCGCTAAGGCTACCTGCCAGGAAGGTAAATAGCACGCTGACTGATTACAAACCCACACGATCGTTCGTAACTCTAAAGCGCGTAGGTATGATTTGCGTTTTTACCGTCTGTTTTGATTTAGCAATTTGATTAAATTACGTTAAGCTTACAATGAAAAATAAAGCATTTGAGTAATGCTCAAATACTTTATTTTTATGTGCCGGGCGACGGAAGCATCAGGGCAGGCGCCCCGTATCTCGACACATAACCACTCCCATTCTTGCACTAAATATTTATGAGCAAAACATACGAAATAACGAAATAGATTCCGGCTTCAATCAGTATAAAATTATCGATACGATTCAATTTATTGAATCGATATATCATATTACTAGAACTTTTGAGTGCTTCCACTCTGCCCCACCAAAGCGCCCCACTGGTGGGGCAGATTCCACTTCTTCATTTTTTTGAGTGGAATCTGCCCCACTCGTCTCATCTTGGTGGGGCAGATTCCACTCACTTTTTAGCCCAGTGGAATCTGCCCCACCAGGGGTGTCGCGCGATTTTAAATTAAATTGGTGGTGCCATGAAGTGCAAATTTTACTGCAAAATTTTAATCACTATAGCGCCCCCACCTAAAGATTAGATAAGTGAAGACATTAAATGCAAAACTTTAAGAAGATTGTAAACTAAAAGCACAATTATCTGAAGTCAAAAATTAGGGATTGTATGTAGTTTTAGTACTTGTGTCGCAAATATTCTATTAAAGATTTCTTCTCAGTCAGTCAATTTCTAAAGTCGTAATTATCTACCTATTACTTTGCTTAACGATTACTCGTTATCAATTAAGGGAGTGATTTTTATAAATTATCCAACCATGTCAAAACTTGGTTATTGTTTTTAAAAATTGAAACAGATAGCGCGCAGCATAAAGCCCGTTCAAGTAAGTATTAATCATCACAAGACAGTCTACACAGGTTTCGCAAGATGGGTCATGTCGTCCCGAGCTAGCAAAAACTCTGATTAAAATTACAACCATGCACAACTGCAATGTTGAATGATCTTTTTTCTGCTTAGTACTCCAGATATCCTTGTACAGTGATTTTGTAATTAAAAATAAAAATAAACAAAAAAGTTACATTGTACATATTTCGAAAATCTTAACTTTTTAATGTTGATTTTTGTTAAAATATGAGTAAAACTCAAGGACAAGGGATAAGGGAGTACAAAATCACTTTTGAAGTATTATTATGTAGTTTTCTCTTATTAATGTTCTAAACAGTTATTTTATTTTTAATTTTATGTTACTTTGAGCGAATTTACATATTTTTGATGTAAGTATTTTTGTAATGTGATTTGTTAGTAAAAATTAAGACTTACATATGTTATAATGAACGATTTAACTGTGATTTATTATTATTGAGAGCAGCGCAAAAATTGCTCTTCACCCGATTCCGTTTTAAATTACATAATTATATTTTCGAAAATTTTATCTTTTTGATTTTTTGTACATTTTTATAAATCTGTGATTTTATTTAGTGATAATTATGGAAATCTGTGATTTTATTATTATTTTATGTTTCTATACGTAGACTAAATGAATACAACAAGTCGTGAGAATTAGGTAGTGAGAATTAACTTGTAACAATTTTTGTGCATTTTTATTACTTTTTATTACTTATTGTTAACTTGTAACAATTTTTGTGCATTTTATTACTTACCTACCATAATTAATAGTAGGTAACAATGTTGATTAATGTTGATTTAATAACCAAAACATATGTTCTAGAAACAGTAAAACACTAAATTTTAAACTATTGATTTCGAAGCAAATTGCCGTAAAGTAAAAAATTGTTAATTTTTATAAGTACAGATTTTTAATAAATCATTTCTAGTTAATCATTCTGTGGTTTATTATTTTACGATGGTCTCTCTTCACCTACTACATATCTAGATAATTATATTCTTAAATACGAGCTGTAATTTTTCGACTTGAGACGATTAGGCTTATATTTACAATTTTAATGTCTTCGCTTATCTAATCTTTCGGTGGGGCGCTATAATGATTAAAATTTTGCAGTAAAATTTGCACTTCATGGCACCACCAATTTAATTTAAAATCGCGCGACACCCCTGGTGGGGCAGATTCCACTGGGCTAAAAAGTGAGTGGAATCTGCCCCACCAAGATGAGACGAGTGGGGCAGATTCCACTCAAAAAAATGAAGAAGTGGAATCTGCCCCACCAGTGGGGCGCTTTGGTGGGGCAGAGTGGAAGCACTCGAACTTTTTCCAAAAACAAGGCAATAGATAATAATATTGTTATTTTAAGTTCGTTTCGCCCCTCTGCTGGCCAAAGGCGAAGTAATAAAAATGAGAAAAAATGTTTATAAGCGTTTATTTCCCGCTCGTCTGTAAGCTTACGATGAAAAATAAAGTATTTGAGTAATGCACGGGCACCGCCGCGCCGCGCGCCGGGCGACGGAAGCATCAGGGCGGGCGCCCCGTATCTCGACACGTAACCACTCCCACTCTTGCACTTCTTATTTATGAGCAAAACATACGAGATACCGGAATAAATTCGCTATTTGACTTCCGCGGTGCCATCTTGATGATGCTCTAGGTAGCTGAACTGTGTTGGAGTTTGCATTCATTTTTATGACGAAATTGCTTTTTGACCGACGATCCTACTCAACCGGAGGAGGTACTCAATTCGACGCGTTTATATATTTTTTTTATGTGTAACCACGCATAACTTTTTCCCTAGTAGTCCGTTTTCAATAATCCTTTTTTTGTTGGAAAGAGTATACTTCGAAATTGGTCCCATCAAAATTTTATTAAAATCGGCTGAGCCATTTTTGATAAATTAACAATACAATAATTAACAATAATGTGAAAAGTGTAACATCGATCCGTACAAATTATTCGCGAATTCTGTACACGGGTGAAGTCGGTTAAGGTGGGCATACACGATGCGATGATTTGATCTAATTTTCGCTTCATTCCAACTGGGAGCTCATTCAGTTAATGAAAAGGTAGGAATTGGTGGTTCACGATTTGAACCACTACCTGAAGCTGGGCTCACACGAAACTATGATCGCATCTGTTCATCAGATCAGTGCAGCAGGGACCATGTAGAATCATCATGTACTTAACCGTTGCTGGTAGGTAGTTATTGAAGAAACAAAATAACATCACCATCTTATTCGAAAAATATGAATCCTACAAAAAGTTGATGAATTTCAAAGTTGTTTGAAATTTTATTTTCTACAACTTTGATTTCCATCAACTTTTTGTATGATCGATAGTTTTTTTTTAAATAAATAGTTGTACCGTTTTGTTTCTTCAATAACTTTTTATTTCAAAATTTCATAAGAAGTTTTCGGAACAAAAGTTGTTTGAAATTTGATTTCCTACAATTTTTATTCGCATCAACTTTTTGTAGAATCGATATTTTTTTTTCTTGTTTCTTTAATAACTTGTGTTATTTCAACTTTTCAGCAGAAGTTGTCGGAACAAAACTTGTTTAAAATTTGATTTTCTACAACTTTGATTCTCGTCAAGTTTTTGTAGGATCGATATTTTTTTAATTAGATAGTTGTACCATTTTGATTCTTCATTAACTTGTGATATATCAATTTTTATCAGGAGTTGGCGGAACAAAAGTTGTTTGAGATTTGATTTTCTACAGCTTTGATTCCCATCAACTTTTTGTAGAATCGATATTTTTTTAATTAGTTAGGTGTACCATTTCGTTTCCTCAATAACTACTAACCTGCTATAGTTAACTATATTTGGCCTCCACTGGACTGATTTGATGAACTGATGCGATCATCTCGTTCTGTGCGCCTAGTTTCAGGTAGTAGTACAAATCGTGAACCACCAATTCCTACCTTTTCATTACCTGAATAAGCTCCCAGTTGGAATGAAGCGAAAATTTGATCAAATCATCGCATCGTGTATGCCCACCTTTGTGCTATTTTTTGCGAAAAATAATTATTGCTTTTATTATGTTTAAAAAAAAAATAACATAATTTTTACACAAATTCCAAACCAGTTTCTACCAAGAAGAAAAAGAGTTTTTTTCTATAGTAATTCTTCTTTGGCAATAATCAGAGTACCTACGTACTAGTAGTAGTAGTTTCCACGAGTAATACCACTAACGATTACATTGTAATTGGTTGGAATAATAGATAATTTAGTACAATCGTAGGCAATTTTTGCGGAATACAAATACAAATACAAATCATTTATTGATAACAAGCATAGTTATACAATAATCAACCGTGAAGCTTTTATATAACTTTTCCAATAATAAGCAAAGAAAGTACTCGTACCATCTAACCATATTTTGAAAGATCACCAAACATGAAAAGGTTAGAAAAGCTCAGAAATTGGGACTATTCATGTTTCTACCAAAACGTTGTTAAATTTTATTATTTGAACATTTTTTACGACTGTCTGTTATAAACCCAGCAATTTTCATAACAATACACTTCAATCAAAGAAACGAAAATGACAGGGTATGAATAATGGAAATCTTTAATTTATTGTTTGAATAAATTGTGCTTCTTATTGCTAAAACAATAACGTTTCAGACGAGTATAAAATTACATTAAAATTTCCAAAATTAAGTCTGACTTTCCCTTTTTTAAGAAGGTATTTGATATTTTTTTGTTTTGTATTTCACTTTGTGTCATTTTATTTTGTAATTTACAAAGTGAACGTACCTATTTGTTGCGAGGTCGTGTCACCTTTAATACTAATATCTACTGTTGCACTGTGAAATGGAAATAGCAGCAAAATTAGTGCTCCATTTTGAATTCGTATGACGGCCAATTAACATTAAATTATATCTCTTTTGATGGCAACCTAAATTGGCCGTGGAAACGATACAACAGTTTCAATATAAGCATGTCATTTTTTGCACATTTTCGTCCTATATCATACATAAAGTTTTTTTTGTGTATATCTATCCAATTGAATGACAGTTAGTTAAAAATATAAACATACGATTTATTTCTGATTATTTTTCTTTAACAATTGAAATCAGTGTCATCTTTTAACATAATGTACAACTTTTGTCATGAGACCAACTTAGGAATTCGAGAAAAAAACATTAGCTGTTTCATAAAACGGATGAGACGATTTTCCTCGAATTCCGGGTTGGCCCCGTAGTCAAAGTTGCTTTTAATAATGCTCTGAATTAAAACGTTTCGGCTTAGTATACTCAATGTGAATAACCCTGTATACAGGGTTATTTCTAATCAATTAACATCCTTTTATTGGCTTATTCTGAACATCAAAACTAGCAACTTTTGTTCTGCGACTTTTGTCAAAACTCAAAAAAATTTCGTTGTTCCATAGAAAAATATCGTTCACCCGCGCCGCGACAAAATGTATAGAACAGCTGAATTTTTTTGAGTTTTGTTAAAAGTCACAGAACAAAAGTTGTTAGTTTTGATGTACAAAATAAGCCCCTAAAAGGATGCTAATTGATTAGAAATAACCCTATATATTATGCTTGTATACCCTTAAATCAAAGAACCCGACTAAAATAAGTGTCAAGTGTATGAAAAGTCTTTTTATTCATATTCTATTTTGTAGCTAGCCCTAGGAAATGTGTGAGCAGAAGCTTTTGTTAACAATATTGTAATAAATTGACAGTAGGCTAAACCAATAAAGGACTATTCAAAGCCAAAATTATATCTCAATTGACTTTTAAATGCCTGATAGCTTTTTGTATGTGTATTTAAAACTGTTTGTTTGATTTTGAAAATATAGAATGTACTTTTAACCGACAAAATGGAGGAAGTAATTAAATCAACGTCTATGTATATTTTTTTATGTTTGAAAACGCATAACTTTTTACAGAGTAGGTAGACCGATTTTGATGTTTTTTATTGGATTGAATTATACCTTGAAGTTTGTCCCATATAAATGTTATCGAAATTTGATTATTGGTTTTTGAAAAATCAACCATATGTTATCTAATAATTTATTTTCGAATTTTGTAAGTAGCTTGCAGTGAACAAAGTCGGTTGAGCTATTTTTAGCGAAAAATAAGTTTATTATTGATGAAACGATAGATTTAAAATAATCATACGGAAACATTTTAGAATAAATTTTAAGAATGTAACATGTGCAAGTACATCTTATTCGTACCATTATGATTTTTACTACATCAAGCAATGCTAAAATCGCATTGCCGGAACAACAAAGCGGATGTAATACCCAAAGCTCCTCGATATTCCATTCAGAATATTTTTGACGTGCTTTGTGCCCGTGTCGGGCCCGTCCCGCCCCGTGACGTGAGCTGTGGAAACAGTATCTTAGATATATAGTTTTCAGATGATGTATTTCTGTAACCGCTATAACATTAAATAATAAAAACAGAATAAAATTAATAATTAAGGGGGGCTCCCATACAACAAACCTGATTTAATAGCCGTTTTTCGCTCTATATCAATAATGGTAACAGGTTGATGCTTGAAATTTTCACAGAATATATAGTTATATATTCACTTAAATATTAAATAATAAAATTAAAATAAAATAAATATTTAACGGGAACTCCCATACAGTACGGAACCCTCTGTTTGCGAGTCCGACTCGTACTTGGCCGATTATTTATGTACCTATCCCAAAAACATCAGCTTTCTTAGACAGTCGGCTAACAATCAACAGAGTAAATAAAACTCTAATAATAACCGAGAAGATATTTCCCTCGATCGAATATCAAATCATCGAACGGCAAGACGCCTTCTCAAGAATTTATACGAAATTAATTTACACAGGTTGAAATTGCCTACTCCAATTTACTTGTGGCAGAAATTTCAGGAAAATTAATTGAAAACAAATATTTGGTTATGATTTTCTAGGCGCTATATTGGATCGGTGCTAACTAGGAAAATTTGTAAGATAAGTATTTTCTTGTCTCAAGACGTTTAAAACCAAGAACTGTGCAAACCACATTTGTTAATCATGAGTTTTTAGGTCTTGAGAATAGAGAAACTTTCTCCTCATCTCCTGTATCTCTAGATAAAATACGTACTCGTATTCTAGGTTATAATTGTAATTATCATCTCGTAATTATTATCATCAAATATTATTATAGTCAGTTGAAATTGTTATGTACGGAAATGACGCCGCTAAGTGTATGTATTATACCAAAAGCTAAATAAATGAATGAATGAATCATAATGACGTAGTTTTATTGTTTTATCGGGTCAGCCCTGAAAAGTAATAAAAACACAAACAACTGTTCTATACATTTCGTCAAACGTCAGTGATTTTTGTCTTATAGAACAACTGTTTATATTCGCTATTCCATGGTTAGCAAAATATGAGCATGTTGAGTCTCCACTGCTCGCTTTAATACCATAGATGCAATCTTGGTTTAGTACGTAGGTAGTTAATTTTAGTTTTAAACGAAATTTACCTTCCAATATTGTCTACTATTTATAGATATATAATATACATATTCTAGAATACTTTAATACTCGTCATATTAATCATTACATAGTATAAAACAAAGTCGCTTTCCGCTGTCTGTCCCCATGTATGCTTATATCTTTAAAACTACGCAACGGATTATGATGCGGTTTTTTTAAGTAGAGTAATTCAAGAGGAAGGTTTATATGTGTAATACACCTGTGCAAAGCCGGGGCGCGTCGCTAGTTATTAATAAATAACTGGAACTAACTACGTACTAAACCAAGATTGCATCTATTGATCTAATAGTAAAGCGAGCAGAAATTATTGAGGAGGATACATTATTGAAAAAATGTATCCTCCTCAAAGAAGTAACAAACTGACACCTAAATATGGACATACTCTTTTTCACTTATGTAATGCGATCTGTATTTTTATTGAAAAACAACCTTTTCAAAAACATCACAATGCTTTCAAATAAAGTTGTTTCCATCAGATAAAACTTTTCTACCCATCTAAGTCGACGTGCTTAGAGTTATTTACGTTTGTTCAACAACTTTAATCCTTTTTCTTTTCAATGATAAGAACGGCTTTATAAGGCTTAAAATTTCTTATAACTACTTGTATATCATTGGAACTGAAGATACGTAAAAGATATATTGCTGAATTCTATCAGGATAACTGTTAAGGAGAAGTAAAGCTGTTTCAACTTAGCGGGTTGTGAATTTAGAAATAATTATGAAAAGTTGATAGGTTAAGGTCAAGTTATCAAGGTAGCCTGCAAGAAAAATACAACTGGTTAGAAACACAACTCGTATTTTCTTGCAGGCTACCTTAACTTACCGAATTTCCATCATTATTTCTAAATTCACAACCTGCCGCTTGATCTCAATCATAAAGGATTCCGTGTTTACACGTTTTTCGGATAGTATAATAAATTTTAATAATATGTCGGACATTTTGTTATGCTGCTGGGTACTCAGACCTTTTTTATAGGTACTTTAACTATGCCGTGCCAGATGGCACATTAAGAAAAACACCGACACCCGAGTCTGTCTCGTCTCAATCTGACAAATAAATAATGACTTCCGACCCGTAATACAAGTGCTATGTCTAAAGTCGTTGCACCACCTCGGGTAACTAAAACTACCAAATCTTAGGAAAATAAAGCGTCACTGTTACTCCAGTATAGTACGTGTTCATGAGCGAAGAAACGAGACCGAGCCTTTTAGCCTCAGACCAAATAATAAAATCAAGACAGAACGTCGTAAACAGTCAAGTGAGGCCAGTATTTTATACATGTGGTGAGTGCGTTGGTGTTGCGCCGCCATAGATCGACTGACGAGCCAAGGCGTAGTTTCGTTGTACGTGTTTGTGTGTGTAATTGTGTCTGTACACAGCGAGGCGTAGTTTTGCCGGCTTCACTTGTTTGTTTTTTAACATTCTGTCTTGATTTTTAGGGTTCCGTACCCAAAGGGAAAAACGGGACCCTATTACTAAGACTTCGATGTCCGTCTGTCCGTCTGTCCGTCTGTCTGTCTGTATGTATGTCACCGGGCTGTAACTCATGAACCATAATAGCTAGGCAGCTGAAATTTTCACAGATGATGTATTTCTGTTGCCGCTATAACAACAAATACTTAAAATAAAATAAATATTTAAGGGGGGCTCCCATACAACAAACCTGATTTTTTAGACGTTTTTCGCTCTATATTAATAATGGTAACAGGTAGATGCTTGAAATTTTTACAGAATATTTAGTTTTATATTCACTTAAATAATAAGTAGTACAATTAAAATAAAATAAATATTTAAGGGGGGGCTCCCATGCAGTACGGAACCCTCCGTGCGCGAGTCCGACTCGTACTTGGCCGTTTATTTTTATTTGGTATGAGCTTTACTATCAACTTTTTTTTTTTCAACCCATATATATAGCTACACAATTATTGAAAAAATATTGTCTTCAACTACGATGAATTTGAATACGTGACTTGAATATCTAATAAACATGGCTCAAGATCTAAGCGCATAATACTAGAGTGGTAGGATGAAAGTAAAGCAAAGTAATGCTGCATCTAACTTAAGGATAGTAATAAATAATAGAGCAGCTGCTTGAGCGCGAGAAAAATGCTTATAAAAGCATAAGTACTCTAAACTCAACCCATCTTAGGTATAAGCACTTAGAAAGTATTTTGAAGTTAAACCCTTGCAATACTGGGTTTTATGATGCTGTGCCAGCAAGGATTTTAGTGCTATACGAAAGATCAATTTAAAGTTTGTGCTACCAATGGTACTTACGTTTTATTATTGCGACTATTTTTGCTAATGTTTTGACTTTTATACGTTTCTCGTGTCATCAACTTCACAGATTGTAATCTTTATCAAGACAAAGCCTACCAACAAATTGAATGTCTGAAAATTTGGCTTCAAAGAGATACAAAAAGTTCATTAAAGACATTGAAGATAAGATAATGGTTTAAGAGATAGTCATTAAGGATCAAAGTGAATTGTTATTTAACATTGCCTATTTTTCTTTGCCAGACAGAATTTTTCAGTGTATTTTAACTCTTACAATAGAGTTTTATGTGTTAAATTACCATTTAGTAAAAAACAAAATGAGCTATTTTATTGTGTAGACTTATAGTGCAGGCAACTAATGAATATTGTAGAGTTGAAGACTGTTGACAAATTTATTATTTTAGTTGTATAGTGTTAGCTGATGGGCATAGTGCTCCAACAGCATCACTCTGATTCTAGTAGGACACTCAGATGATACACCATTGGACAATAATTCGGACCTGCAATATCTCTGAAGTCATTATAAAACTCAAAGTACTTACAAGGCTTGTTCCAACTACTGGCTTATCAAAGTTGTTTCACACCCATACACCACTGATCACTATCACAGACTGGCACTCCAGCCCGTCGCCCAAACCATCTCTTTGTCTACCCTCATTCCATATACTCCTCACCGTTGCAAAACCGAAGTGTGCGACTATGTGTAGGTACCCTCTTTAATAAGCGCAGCTAATTATAGTTTGACTTTCAATTGTTAAAAAATATCTAATTTAAAAGTACAACATTATTCGATTATAATCCACTGCGTCAATTAGGTACTATAAACGCTTTGCATTCAAATAGTTAACTCTTTAGATGTCAGTACATTTTTTATTGCAAATAATTCTAAGTTCTAACTGGTTGTTTAGGAGACCAGTGGAGAAAAAGTATCATCAGGGAAGCAGTAGTGGATATCATATACCTAGCTGATAAAAAAATATGGATTAGTTCCGAATTTGTCCGTTAGATGAACAGTACCTAGGGTAATTTAGGCAGAAGCTTAAAAATTATAATAATTGCTTCTTTCTCTATATGATCAGCTTGTTTTCATCTACAGAACTTGTGGTTTTAAGCGTATAATTATGCATACGCTTAGTCTCTTTCCCGTCATTCTTTCCGATCATGTACAAGTCTCATTCGTTTGCCTCTATTATTATCTACTACTCTATACTAAACGACATCTTATTTGTGAAAATTATCATCCGGCCGTCTTGCTGGTGGTGTACTTAATGAAATAATAGTCTACATATTATTTATAGGTGGCATTTAAATTCAGTTATCATACGGTCAAAAACTTTACTACGCTGATCTGCACCCCAAAGATAACTTCCAGGTCAATAAACTTTCTTGTAACTGTTCAAACTTCTAAGAACCTAATATCATTTGATTCTACATCTTCACTTGATGAATAATTTATAATATTTAGGGTCATGTGTTTACTTAGGATGATATTTTGATTAAGTATCGTAGGCCGCAATCTATACTGAGTTGATTAATGAAGGTACCTAACTTGTATTAAGCGGCACATTCTAGTTAGGTATAAATAATTCAGTTTGTGTAGGTCTGAGTTTATAGGTATTACGAATATATGTTTATAGGCGGGAGATTGATTTTATTGATGTTGGAATGGAGAAAGTTATAGAACTATTAATAAATGAGGTATCCAATTATAGAAGCTCGGAAGGTTGTAATAATTCAATCTATATGAGCTTAGTTTCTGTTTAGTCTATTCTAAATTATTTGAACGCGTGTTACGAGTATTTAATAGAACCTAAAAGGATAATTGTAAGTCGGATTTTGTTCTTGTGGGTTTTCTATACTAACTTATTTATAATATGAAAACACTTGACTAATTTCTTAATTTAATTGGAAATGGGTACTTATATAGTTAAAAAAAAGTCAAAAATGGTGCCAAGGTCTCATATTATGGACACTTAAGTGTGACCAAAAAAGATATAGTAATACTACGTGTGACTAGGTATATCTACAATTTTAAACCTACGATTTGGAGCGTCGACGGTGTAAAAGCTCGTGCGATGATACACAAATGTGTTTAGTTTAACGACTTATTTGACTTTCGTCGAACATAAAGTAGATACCTATAATTAATTTGACATGGGCGACTAAAAGTATTGTCACGAATAACTTCAATCATTTCATAGTTTAGATCACTGACTTTGTAGTTCCTCCTACCTCATTGGTTTAGATCCTAGTGTTTCATAATTCGGCATATAAAATAAGCTTCTCATATTTTGACACTTTGTCTTTCACTTTGCGGAAACACTAATATGACATCTGATCAGCAATGTCATTTATGTTTGTAAGGTTATAGGTATCATTGGTTACAAAAACAGGTTACAAAGGAATTTCAGTACGTCTTCGACGTCATTTTGCAATAATTTTGGCTTCAAATTTTTAACTTTAGGGCACTATTACTCTCTTCATTTTGTCTATACTTCCTACGAACCTAGGTTTTTCGTGTATCTATCATACCAGTCACAGAGATACCAGAGGGATAATGTGGTCGATCGAAAAAATATGAAAGAGATGCATCAATTTAATATGGCACGAGTTAGAAAAAGACATGAAATCTCGATTCGGTGGCTGTTGTCGAATTTTTAGACAAAGGACGTCAAATCCCAATACTTATTTGACTTAGAAGATTTTCCATGCATTTTTGTGGTTGAGAATTGCCTCAAGTGACAACATCATTATCAATCTGTTATCTATACATAACTGTGGAAAACTTATACCAGTCTTTTAATTATGCCCAAAAATAAAATAATAAAATTATACAACGTACATGCTGGTACATGCGCCATTCCCGAGTCAGAGGTAGACCCAGCATTTAAATAAGGCACGTTTTACCATGCGCCTGGGAAATCAATCCGGACTCATTCGACTACGCTGACCTACAAAGAATACTGACAAAAATTAATAAACTCCAACTGAAATGAAAAGAGAAGAGAACTCAAACGGGAAACCTTTAATTGACTGAGTAATTCAATGTAAACAATTTTTGCTGAACGATTTTTTCGATAATTGGTGCTTGCTGATAAAAAAACTCGGCTAAAATGACATCATTTAAATTATCTTTGAATTTTCGTTTCGTGTATCGAGTATTTCTTCATGCAAAATTTCCTATTTACGTACGTGTACTATGTTATATTATCAAATTAAGCTTTCCGTGGAACTAGGCTGGCTAGGATTCAAGCTTTTAGGCGGCTTGAAATGAAAACTTTTGAGACCCTGAATGTTTATTTTAGAAAAATGTCCATCAAACTATTTTAACCTAAAGCCTAAATTGAAATCAGTCTATTGAGAGTCAATAAAAACGAAAACAAAATAGATTGTCTAAAAATTAACATTTATTGTAAATGATACTCTTTATTCTGTTCTTATTTCTAGTTTCAGGAACTTCTAAATTTTCATTTAAAGCTATCACCAATTACCAAAATTACTATTTAAAATATCCACAAACAGTATCCATAACTTCATTAGCGTAAGGGCCAGAATGGCTAAGCACTCGTAAAACGCACGATAACCCTTGCAGGAGAGTTTCCTGACAGTTTTATTTCGATAAAAGACTAGGGGAATTCTAAGGCCTGTAAAAAAATCTACGGGGTCATCCACCCCTAAAACAAGAACTAAGCTACAATTTAAAAGTAAGCTACTATTTTAAATATTACACCAATGCGACAACTAAAATGTAAAAAAAACATAGCTTTACTTCATCATTGAATACTGAGCTCTAAAATACAGCTCAAAAACAAGGCCTACAGTTTTTAGGGTCCATCTATATGTCTGTCTCCCTGGAGACAGACACTGACCCTGGAGACATATAGATATATATAAGTCTGTCTCCCTGGAGACAGACATATAGATGGACCCTAAAAACTGTAGGCCTTGTTTTTGAGCTGTATTTTAGAGCTCAGTATTCAATGATGAAGTAAAGCTATGTTTTTTTTACATTTTAGTTGTCGCATTGGTGTAATATTTAAAATAGTAGCTTACTTTTAAATTGTAGCTTAGTTCTTGTTTTAGGGGTGGATGACCCCGTAGATTTTTTTACAGGCCTTAGAATTCCCCTAGTCTTTTATCGAAATAAAACTGTCAGGAAACTCTCCTGCAAGGGTTATCGTGCGTTTTACGAGTGCTTAGCCATTCTGGCCCTTGCTGTATCTCATGAACCGTTATAGCTAGAAAACTGTAATTTTTACAGATGATGCATTTCTGTTGCCGCTATAACAACAAATACTAAAAACAGAATATAATTAATAAATAAGGGGGGCTCCCATACAACAAACCTGATTTTTTAGCCGTTTTTCGCTCTATATTAATAATGGTAACAGGTAGATGCTTGAAATTTTCACAGAATATTTAGTTGTAAATTCACTTCAATAATAAATAATAAAATTAAAATAAAATAAATATTTAAGGGGGTTCCCATATAGTACGGGACCCTCCGTGCGCGAGTGCGACTCGTACTTGGCCATTGTTCCATACAGTTTGTCGAGAGTTAAATAAACTTTTTCTACTGTTTTTTTTTCTTCGATAATCATACATGTCCGTCGTCTCTAAAACACCCATGTACAAAAAGTATGAACAAGTAGGTACCTACACAATAATTATTTATCGCAAAAACTCGCAATACCGACTTCCACCGTGTACAAAATTCGAATAATTTGCACGAATCGATGTGAGATTCATGTAAATTTTTCAAAAATGGCTCAGCCGATTTCGATAAAATAAATGGGATCTCGGAAGTACACTCTTTCGAACTATTTTTTTTCTAACCGATTCTTAATTGGCAACAACATAGATGATTATAAACAAAAAAATACATACAGACGAATATAGTACCACCTCTTTTTTGGAAGCAGGTAAAAAAATTAGACTATTGCTTACGCAGGTTCGAACAAACGAAAAATTAAAAACGCTTATGCGCTCAGCCACGTACACAATAGCAGCACTAAAAGAAATTCCAATTTCCGATGCTCATTCTCTAACAACGGCTGCAATATTTTCGAGTCAACACCTGCACGTCGAACAAACAAAACTAAAAGCGAAAAACAACAATAGGAAGCGCTGGTAGCTTTTATTTTTTACGTGGGAGAAATTATGATGAGACCCGGAGCAACGACCAGCTGTGAACGAAGCTGTATTTTAGAAAGAAAATGGAATAAGGAAGGAGATAGATTCAGAATACGCTGGATCAACTCTAAAGTAAGTATTACCTAATCTGTAGTGTATCGTACCCTCAACAAGGCTTTTTTTTGGTTGAATGATCGTACTGTACAGGTGTTTTGATAGTCCGTCTCTGTATATATGACTATCCAAGAAAAGCGAAATTGTGTTGGTTTCAATATTATAGATTTTAATTAACCCGTGATGAAAAAAGACTACGGTTATAAGTTTAGCATTATGAGTGCATCTGTTTGTCTGTAGTATTGCAGCATCTAAAAGGATGACTACCAAACTAACTTCGAATTTTCGAAGTGACAATTTCTTTAACGGCTTTATGGGATGTGTATGAAAATTCGTAAGACGGATGGAGAGTAGACCGCCGGTGCGGCGTAGGATAGGAAGTAATATCCCCCTCTCATTCTACCGCTCGGCGAAAATGTATGCCTGCTCCTGCTGTTTCGTTTAAGCAGCGCAAGGCGTTTGCGCGAGGGTGCGTGTGTGTTTGTAGTCGTACTACAGTCTGCTATGCGCATCCACCTATGGTGACTGCTGATGGCTCAACCGTCAGTATACTTGTAAAATTCGTTAAAATAAAGTGTTAAAATGCACAACGTTAATGTTCAAGTTTTCACTTCTGCCAGCACTCCCAGAGTGCCACCCGTTGGTTTTTTTGCAGCAGTGACTCATCTTAGTGACTTTTCAAGTAGTTACCTACTGTTTTAGAGTCTCAAAAACTCAGCAACAAATTCCTTTACAAGTGTACTTTGTGTTGAAACTCTATCCCCTTCAATAGAGTCACACATGTAACGGTCTCTCCCGGCCTATGTGTCACTGGTACCCCAAGGGCAGCGTAAACCGTAAGCAGGCTCTAAGACTTGCCCACCTGTGTTGAGCCCTACCTATAAATAAGCACTCTTCTGTGCAATACAATCAGAAAACAGAAGCACATTTTAACTGCAAAAGTAACAGATAATTTTCATAGATATGTAGACTAACTGTAATTAGTTGCTTAGCTGTTATTATTGTTTTAAAACTAGTTAAATTAGAAATAAAACAACAAGTCAAAACTTAATCAATTATTTTTCGAGTGTAGGTACTTTCTTTTGAAAAGCTATCTACTTCAATAGAATCACACATGTAACGGTCTTTTGCGGCCTATGCGTCACTACTGGTACCCTTGGAGCCGCTCTGTGGTACTATAAGACTTGCCCACCTGTGTTGAGCCCTACCTGTAAATACGGGCACCTCTGTGAAATAAAATCAATTAAAACAGTAGCACATATCTATTTAGACTCTAGAGATGTCTCTTTTTATTACCTACCTACCTTACCGGGTAGGTTTAATTTTTAAATATTTTATATTGAAGTCATAATATATATGTTTATTGTCCAACCGGTCTTATCGGAGATCCATAGGGGAGGCCTATGTCCAGCAGTGTACTTCTTATGGCGGATAGATGGATGGATTTACATATGTTTATATCAAATTTCAAAAAGGAGGTTCTCAATTAGGCTGTATGTTTTTTTATGTAGGTTACGAATGTTACTTATGTTACGCAATAACTCCGCCAATTATTAACCTATTTTATACTATTTTATTTTGTAGATCGTACTTCAGAGTATATACTATTTTATACTTTTTTTATTTTATTTCGAAATAATACATACATACATCCATCAGTGCGAACAATTCGAATTCTGTACATGGTTAAAGTCGCTTATGCTATTTTTGGAGAAAAAAATATTGTATATCACCCTTACTGAAATTATTTATATTGCAATACACCTACATCCCGCGGAGACAATTTATTTTCCTTATTTATGAAGTGGGATCAAGACATTGCTTCATTGTATTAAGATGGAGTAAGCTCTGCGAATTATCAAGTAAAAAATCTCACCGTTTCTTGTTTTTTGTTTCTTGACTAGCATAAGATAACAATACTCGTAGCATAAGTTGCTACTACTGTGATAATATAATATTACTAGCTTAAAACCCGCGGCTTCGCCCGCGTTGTCTTAGTAGACAGGTACTTGCTTATGAAAATAGCCCGTGGTTTGACCCGCGTTTGTCTTAGTACTTGCCTAAAATTATAAAAGGCTGCCGGTTGGCCTGCGTTGTCTTGGCACTTGTTTAAAATAATAATAGGTCGTGGTTTAGCAAAGCATTATCGTATAACGTATTACTTGCAAGGATAATGCCTATGGTTTGGCCTGAATTGTCTTAGTATTTGGCTAAAATGATAATAGGTCGCGGTTTGGCCTGCGTATTCTTAGTACTCGCTTAAGATGGTAAGTTATAGCACGCAGCTTAGCCTGCGTTGTCTTAATACTTCCTCAAAATTATAATAGCCTACCGTTTGGCACGCGTTGTCGTATTACTTGCAATGATAATAGCCCACGGTCTGGCCGCTTTGTTCGAGTAACTGCTTAAAATGATAATAAGCCACAGTTTGGCCCGCGTTGTCTTGGCACTTGCTTAAAATATTAATAGTTCGTGGTTTCGCCTGCATTGTCGTATAACGTATTACTTGAAAAGATAATGCTTAGTAGGCATTATCTTTTCAAGTAATAGACATTGCCTACGGTTTGGCCTTAATTGTCCCAGTGTTTAGCTAGAATGATAATAGGTCGCGGTTTGGCCTGCGCATTCTTAGTACTTGCTTAATATGGTAATTTATAGTACGTAGCTTGGCTCGCGTTGTCTAAGTACTTGCTTAAAATTACAATAGCCTGCCGTATGGCTTGCGTTGTCGTATTGCTTGCAATGATATAATAGCCCATGGTCTGGCCCGCGTCGTTATAGTATTTGCTCATAATGATAATGGCGCGCGGTTTGGTCCGCATTTTTTTAGTACTTACTTTAAATAATAATTTCCCACAGTTTGGCCCTCGTTGTCTTAGTACTTTTTTTGCTTAAAATAATAGCTCTTCGTTTAGCCCACGTTGTCGTATTACTTGCAAGGATAATAGTTAGCCCACGGATTGGCCTGCTTTGTCTCAGTATTTGCTTAAATTTACTTGTATCTAAAGCTTATTATGGAGTACGACAATTTTTAGATGAAAAATTGCAAAATATTCGAATTAAATTTAATAATAATGATTGTATAATTTTTTCATGTTCTAATGATTATTTTATGGCCATATTGGACTTAACTGATAATTCAATATTTTTGTGATTAGTAGTAAGATCTCAATGTAACACAGTTCAACAATAAATATTTTGACTTTAATAGCCCACGGTTTGGACCGCGTTATTTTATAACTTGTCTTAAAATAAATACTTAATAAAGTTTTATTTTAATATACCTACTGATTTTTTATATCGAGAAAAGAATATTTTTCGATATATTGCTAGATCATGAGTTGACCCATGTAGTTTCCCACTCGTATACCAAATTTTATCCAACTCCATTCGCATGTCATGGTCTACATTACAATCGTAAGGTCCTAATCCTGGTCAGACCACTGAGCTCTTTGAAACTTATGTACGGAATTTCATACTACTGGCTTTTCATTGATGGAAAACATTGAAGCAACCTGCATAGGCACGTCCTTAGAGAAAAATCGATGTCGTATGTGAACTCAGCAACCCGCGCTCGGCCAGCGTGATGGATATGGCTTAATCACCCTTCGTGGCTACCCACGAACGACCACTGAACGTAGGCGTAGGCCTACGTTCAGTGGTGGACTATTAAAAATCGGCCAAGTGCGAGTCGGAATCGCGCACGAAGGGTTCCGTACCGTATGGGAGCCCATTCCTCTTGCCGTTATTAATAGCGAGCAAAAAACTCCTAAAAAACACGTTTGTTGCATGTGCCTTAAATATTTATTTTATTCTATTTTTAGTATTTTTTGTTATAGTGACAACAGAAATACATCATTTGTGAAAATTTCAGCTGCCCAACTATCACGGTTTATGAGATACAGCCCAGTGACAGACAGACAGACGGACATCGAAGTCTTAGTAATAGGGTCCCGTTTTTACCCTTTGGGTACGGAACCCTAAAAAAGGCTAGTACATCATGTTTCATTCATCATGTTTCATTAAGTCATTAGAAATGTAATTTCGATTATTCTGAACCCAATGACAATCTCGCCCAAAACCGTTTACGCGGTCATAAGTGATCGAGACACTTGTAGGACTTTCAGAGATTCTCTGACCAAGTACAGACGAAAAAGTAGCACACATGAAGGTACATTTTATTTGAAAAATACATAGCGCACCTACATCTAGACGACAGGCATGTTCTAGGATTCCATTATACTCATCATTTAACTAACTTTTACTATGGTACCAACCCAGAAATCACGTAAATAAAATTAGCTGTTCAACACAAAAAATTCAACGACCCGCGAGAAAACATAAAGAATAGTTAATTTTCGCTTTTTCAGGGTAGTTCCCATAGTAAAGTAAGTAGTTATTGATCCGTATGTACCCTAAGTTCAAGTCTATTGGCTCACAAAATAAAATCGTTCATAAACTATTAGGGGCCCATTTTGCCCCCATTGAAGGATCTAAATTATCTCAATTTAATTCTAGATATTTCACTACGTTTAAAAAAAACGCGATCAAGTTATCTTTCACGCTTATATAGGATGTTTGGTCTAGCGTTAGACAAGGAATCCGGGACTTTTCCCAGGACGTTAATAGTCATATATTAGTTAAAAGGGTGGGCTATTTTCAAACAATATTGCATCGGTTTTCGAACAGTCATTTAGTACTTTTTTTAAGGAAATTGATATCCTGAAGGACCCACTGAAATTTTCCCGGATAGCAGTACCCAGTGGTAATTTGTGTTATTGTCTAGCGTCGTACCAAATTTCGTTGAAATTCAGTTACCCCTTTTATCTTAGCTTTATAATTGATTATTTTGGCTACTGCTAAGAAACCCTATAGATTTTCCGGGATAAAATAGTTACTGTATTGAAACATGTGTGCTTCCTACATACCTACCAGATTTCATTTATGACCGTTCAGCTCGTCTGATGTAATTATTGATGCTTTTTTCACCAACTTTGGGAACTTATCTGACCCCTTAGATAAGGAAAATTCGGAAAAACAGGAAGAAACGTAACTTTTATTTTATTTGTAAAGCATATATACAAAGTTTTAAGTCAATCGGTAAAGGTAATCAAAAATTAAATGCAAACGAAAAGGGCCCGTTTTACCCCGTTAGAGGTCGATTTTTCGAAATTTTCGTCCTTTGTGCTTCATTACGTTGTACATTGTACCTATGTCCGAAATTTCATGTCTCTATCGTTAGCGGATTGGGTTGTAGCCTAAACTGATTAATTTTGGCTATCCCTAAGGATCCCCATAGAATTTCCGGGATAATAATAGTTTCTGTATTGAAACATGTTGTGTGGCTTCCTCCATACCAGATTTCATGCATAACCGTTCATCTCGTTGGATGTAATTGATGCTCTTTTCACCAACTTTGGGACCCTATTTGACCCCTTAGATAAGCAATATTCGGAAAAACAGGAACAAACGTAACTTTTATTTTGTTTGAGTAGCATGTATACAAAGTTTCAAGTCAATCGGTAAAGGGAATAAAAAGTTACATACAAACGAAAAGGGCCCGTTTTACCCCTTTAGAGGTCGATTTTTCAAAATTCCGTTCTTAGTGCTCCATTACGTGGTCCAATGTATCTTTGTTCCAAATTTCATGTTCGTATCTTTAGCGGTTTGGGCTGTAGGCTGTCTGTCAGTCAGTCACTCAGCGAAGCCTTTTATATAATAGATTATACTAAACGTCAATAGGTATTTTAGAAGTATTAAGAAGATCATGACGGTGATTAAACTAATATTTTTTTGGTAGGTGACTTTAAAAGTTGGGCATCTGCTACATTCTTTTCTAGAAGAGATTTTTTATCTTCATGTGGTTGACACATAGCAAGTCTGGAGCAAATTAAGATCAGTTCATACCTCAGGTTCATACTTAAAAAATTAAAAATATTCTAAAGAATCTCAACACCTGCTTTTTACGACAGAAATACTAGGTGAACTTAATTTGCTTGTTAGGTACATAAGATATAGAAATAGTGATACTCCATTAAGAGTGTCGAATCAATTGTAATAATCAGTAGTGAAGAAGCGAGCAACCGTATTCCGCGTGTCCAACGAGGTCATTTTCCATCCTCAGTCATGGTATGGTTGGGAGTTTCTTATTGGGGCTTAACAGAGGTACATTTTTGTGAGAAAGGTGTAAAAACGAATGCAATTGTGTATCAAAATACAGTCCTGACGAACCTTGTGGAACCTGTTTCTCATACCATGTTCAATAACAGGCACTGGGTATTCCAACAAGATTCGGCGCCAGCTCATAGAGCGAAGAGCACACAAGACTGGCTAGCGGCGCGTGAAATCGACTTCATCCGGCACGAAGACTGGTCCTCCTCCAGTCCAGATTTGAGTCCGTTAGATTACAAGATATGGCAACACTTGGAGGAAAAGGCGTGGTCAAAGCCTCATCCCAATTTGGAGTCACTCACGACATCCTTGATTAAGGCAGCCGCCGATATTGACATGGACCTCGTTCGTGCTGCGATAGACGACTGGCCGCGCAGATTGAAGGCCTGTATTCAAAATAACGGAGGTCATTTTGAATAAACTTTACTGTCATAAGAATCTATGTTTTGTTATGTTCATTTTGGTATATAAATGGTTACATAATGAATAAACCTGTTTCAATTATTTTATATTAAACATGTGACAGAATTTATGACCCGACTAGGTAAACATTAAGCCCGATTACAGAGGCGGCATCGTAATTATAATAGCTAAATAGCAAAGTCCTGTTTCTTTTTCATTTTAGGCATTCGATAGAGAGAACGCTTTTAACGTTGCTATTAAATTTACGTTGGCACCTCTGTAATCGGGCTTATACGGTTACGAAATAATAAATATGAGTACGAAATGTTAAACGTGTTTTAACTTGATGTATTCCGATTAAATTCTGAAAAATTTCATCACATCTATCCACAAAAATGCTAAAAATGTTAACTATTTTTGAGCTTAATTTTTAAATTTTTAAGAGAAAAATCTGTACACTTTCACGGAGCTTATCTCATGAGAAATCACGCAATTTTGAAATCGTTGCCGGTGTCGCTGTGTTCTTTTTCTGCCTGAATCACTGAAAAAAAACTCTCCTAGGGCTTAAGATAAAATATAATATTCAAGGTAAAACTTCCTGTTACGGAGGTAAATCGCGACATTTCAGAGTTCCTAAACAATAAAAATAAGCACATCTTAAGATATGCTTATTTTTATTGTATTATATTTTAATCGTGATTGACGTGACAAAAAATATTTTTGTAAAAATAGAGTTTAAATTTAATTCGTAATGGCAAATATAACCTGCTTCAGTTAATCATGCAAGGGCAGATCCAGGGGAAATGACCTCCCGGAAGAAGGCGAATTTCGTGGCTTAAAAATCATCATATTCCGCGCAGCAGTTTCCAAAGTCCATAATTATAGCCCTAATGATAGCCGACCTCCGGTAGGAGCTATCATCTCAAGAAGAAAAAGATTGACATATATCTAATGTAGAACTGTGTGGATAGGAAAAAAGCAGTTTTCACGACATAAAAACGTTTCTACCGACGGATGTATTTGTTACCTAATATTACCCATACAAGGGAAGGTTGATTGCATTTGTCTCGACTTGATGATCACACGTCGTGCAAACCGGTGACCCCATTACAAAGGCGGTGAACTATTTCCCACCTTTTTTTCCTGTTTGTGTCATAAACTGAGGAAATCGCCTGTATTGTCGTGCGGCAAAAGTAATCTTCTTTGATATTTCGCATGACGCCTGGAAATAATGTTTCGTGAAATAATATATTTTTGGACTTTGCTCCCACCCAAAGACTGTAGTATTTTCATTTATGATCATGTCTTCTTGATTTATAAACCACCCGAATATAATAAATAAATTAGAAAAAAACAACTTTCTTTTTCTCAATAAAAACACGATTTATTGTGAGAGCGCATGATGTCGTATCAATGAGACCACTTCAAAATCCAAGTAATTAAATATTAAGATTGAGGTAAAATCAACAAAACTAACTTGACATCAGTTACTTTTTCCGTTCAAACGTGAGAAAATGAACAAGTGAAACCACGAAAATTGCTCAAGATTATTGCACAACTTCATCCCTTTACGACGCACTCTATGGCCTTCCAAATTGTCCGTAACAGTAATAAACCCTGATCAACCCATTCCAACCGATGTTACACTGTACATTGTACCACACAAGCCTGATTAAAGCTCCCGCACGACCATCAAACTCTAAAACGAACATTTCTCCCGAACCCCAGTAAAAACCTCCAAGGTGAATACTTCCAATCACCGAAACCGAATAGTCAGCCGCGAAAAACCTACCCTTTTGCGGTTCGATCGAAATAAAACGACGCGGTCGCTTTGCCAGATTCAGGTTTTAGTTAGGGCACCGTCGCCGTCGCAGCATTCAAGCACAAAATGGAAAACCGGAAAGGGACCCTGAGGACTGGAAGCCTCTTTATGTAAATTCGTACGGTACAAAAGGTACGCGAGATTGGACGCTTTTACGCTCGCTCCGTACCGCTAGACTGGATCAACAGAATTAAGAAAAATAGACTGAATTAACAGGAAATATAATGGAAGCTCTGAGAAAAGATGTGTGAAAGTAAATTTAGTAAGCTTAACCTTCGCTGTTGGGTTAGGTATTTGATTAGATTTCAAAATTTTAGTAAGTTTCCAAAAAGTAACTCCGTAATAATGAATACAATTTCATGGTAGATTTGACGCTAGCTCTCCCGATGTTGAATATGTACAAATACGGTAAACCCTTAAAGTATTCATGCACAGAACTGGTTATAAAATAATTATTTTTCGCAAAAAATGGCAAAACCGCCTTCCAATGTGATCAAAATTCGAATATTTCGCTAGGATTGTTTACATTATTGTTTATTTTTCAATAACGGATCAGCCGAGTTCTATAAAATTTATATGGGAATACCTCGGGAGTATATTTGATCTGCATATTCTTACAGTTCATGGTCAAAGGGATAATTTCAATCCGTGGTTTATAACGATTTGAAAAATGCTGCAGTTATTATCGTTAAAAATACGTAATTACAAACACGCAATCTTACATAATTATTATGCACAAATGTATTTACATATCTACTACTAGAAGCAGTAACATGAAATAAAGATAAAATTAGGTATATTCTTCACACAATGAGACTTATACTTACCTTTAGGAAACCTACAGGGATTGAAGATAATCCCGAAGACGTGTGAGTAACAAAGATAATTGTAATGGACTGGCAAGAGCCAACCAGGGACCACAAGTTATGGAATAGACCGTTAGCACTATATCGATATCAAAACGGTCTCGCGAGATTGACCCTATCCCATATACTTACCTCTGCAGAATTCTCTTGTTAACTAAAAGGTAATGTGGTTGATACGATTGTTTTATTTTGAAGTTGTTTCTCAAGCAAGACGATGAACGTATTTTGAGGAATGCTAATACTTATCCCAATCATTTTGCGAGATAAACACCAAAAAAATCAACTGCGACAAAAAATCGCCAAATTAAGTCTCGATAAAACTTACGGAACATTACCAGAACAGCTTTTCTTTTTCATATTCAGAGTTGGTCTTGTAGTAAAAATTGGTCATAGTAATGAGTTAAAAAAAAAAACAAGACCTCTGCTTTAATATAATTTAGGTATTAGTAGGTAGGCTTCAAATGGTTTCTAATTTTCACGTTATTGCTTTCGACTACTTACACAATAATTTTGAATGCAGGTAATAATAATATCCTATGACTGAAAAATAATTTAGGTACTTAATTGGTGTTTCATTTTCACGTCTATATGAAACACTACTATAAATCACTAAAATCCATACTGATAAGTACTAAGGAACAGTTTCGAACTAAGTTACAATACTACCTTCCATCCACATCGCTCGAAATAGCTTATTGTCTAGCTAGAAGTTAGGTTCTTGTTAGCTGTCCCAGACCTAAGCAATAACGTACTAATGTTTATCTATTATTATGCTATTTAATCATTGTTATCTGTAATTGTTCGTAAATTATTACCATTATCTACGAGTAATCAGTTAGAAACCAAACTGCGTAAATGGAGTCAATCTCGTGGTACCATTTACTAAAATATAGTTTGACACATATTTAGAAATAAGAAAAATAGGAACAGATTTGATTATTTTGATATTTAGTCTATTTAAAAAAGCTTGTGGGTATCATTTAACCACTATTTTGAGATAGTGGCTGTTAAAATTGGGTACATCAGCCATTTGCAAAATGGTAGCCGTAGCCAAAAACAGCATGGAAAGCATCACAATTTCAGAAAACAAACCAAATAAACTAAGCACAGTCTATTTTTTGAGTTCTCTAGTATTTATAAATTGAGAATAGTTTGTAATGTTTCAGTCTAGAATTAATAAAGTTTATCGTTGGTTTATGCTAAAACAAATAGTAGAGGCGATTTCTGTAGTTCCAAATTGCAATTCCCATCTTGCTAACAGTTGGAGTGACAAGTTTACAATATTTGGCTAGAATTGGCCAGTGGAATCTCAAATGGTACACTGCTAAATACGAAATATGGTTATAATTATTATGACACATTATTCGACAGAAACATTAACTAAAGGTTATATGTCATACATACTCTGAGGGTAAGTTATTGTTTTATTTCGTGTAAGTAAATGTAAGCTCAAGACTTAGTGATGGTTTATATTTATTACTGATGAAGTATAAAAGTTCTTGAATTCGGTGGGTGCAACCTAAGGCGTCCACCGACAGTATAATACACAACACTACTGTGACAGCTTTTGTACATTAAATATTTCCATCCTCTAGTCCATTGTTGGTTTGTTACCAGTGTTACTATCAATCTTACTACCAGTAGTAAGAACGGTAAATGAATTACCGTTGTTACTACTGCAGTTGAAAGTAGTTAGAACTGCAATAATAAATTACCCGTGTTACTACCGTAAAACTAAAATAAATACATTCGCCTTGAAGGTTTATGCAGACACATTAGCAGGTTGATGTAACCAGTTAATAAATTGAATTCATTATTCAAAAATAATATATGCAGGTTGCTATATGATTTTTTTCTGCACCGCCAGTTTATTATAGGTGATCGGTGCATAATTTATTAGTAGTTACTTATTTCATATTACCCATATTTTGTGATATTTCGCATTCAATTATACTGAGAAATATAAGAAACAGTACCAGAAAATATCATAATGTCGGTAATGGCTTAATCTTGTCACATAAAATGTAGAATGTGTTACTTTGAATGAAGACGTCGGAAAATCATTGCGTTTATTATTTTTGTCTGTCACGCTTGTCAGTTTTTTTTTCTGAGGATATGAATAGGGTGATATTTATTTTGATCCTAAGCTATGAAAAGAAAAATGTATTATACTCCTACTAGGTAGGTACATCAAAGATATCTACAAATAGTATTCTTTTTGTTTGAAGAGAAAAATATTTAATTCACGAGTAAAAAAAAACAAATAATTTTCAAAAGAATGTTTTACATGAAACATAAAATAATTTCACCATTTATATAACTCTTTCAGTGTTATACATGATTTATTCAAATTGAATCATTTGTTAAACTTTTAATGACTTGATCTGAATTTATATTAGCACGTGAGAAATCCGCTATTTATTGTAACGATGAACTTCCGATATCGATACCGGAAAGTGATCACAGGTAAAAAGTAACTAAGCAGTGATAACATAAGTCTGAATAATTATTTTTCGCCAAAAATAGCACTCACATACCTCAAAAATAGCAGAATTCGAGTAATCTGTTCAAATCGATAATCGACTTGTTGATTTATCAAAAACTTAAATAACCACCTGGACCACCTCGAGAATAAGCTTTTTCGAATTAAAAAAATATTTTTTAAATCCTTTCTCAATTGGCAAAAATATCGATGAACAAACACAAAGAAAATTTATACAGACGAACATGTACTATGTTCGGATTGTATATGTACTATTGACGAACATGTACTCCTCCTTTTTGGAAGTTGGTACAAAATACCCTTTACTACACTTACCTTGCCTATAGCCTTGCTCGCGCCGCTCACGCATTACTCGCGAAAGGTTTACCGCTGCGCTCTCCGCATCGCTTCCTTTGCAGTATGCAAATGGCTTTAAAATATTGTTCCGCAACAGTAATGAAATACCACACGTCCTATCTCCTAGCATGTCGTAAGCCCGCATTTCATTCGGAACCCTGTTTATTTTCGATTTCACTTCACTCAGTATACGCAAAGGGGATTATGATCAGATTAAGTTAAGTGAAAACGGATGAATCAAAAACATTTTATTAGAAACAAAATCTTTTGAAATAAAGCTGTTGGTTTGTAAAATTTTGACGAGAATATGTCTTATAGGATTCGTTCATTATGACTTAATTTATTACAGCAGGTACTTGAAATCACCATTGCCATCATCATCAATATTTATTTCAGGTCATTTACTGAAAAATACACTTTATGCATTTGAAATAATTTATAACTAAAACATTTTGAGTAAGACAATAAATACTCGTACTTCTCTACCTAAGTACATCAAACCGTAAGCTAGTATAGGGCTTCTTCACGCTCAATTATTTACTAAAATGGGCAAGAAAATTTTTAGTTTTCCTTATTTATTGGTCTTGATAGGCTAAAACAAAAAATAAGACTTCAAGTGAAGTCGGAAAATTGCTAGTTTAGATAAACAGGAAGTACATTACCATCGAGTGTGTTTACGGCCTTAACCAGCATTAGTAACTTTCGCATTGCATAATTTATCTACCGTTTTCGCATTTACTGTTACCTGATAATAAAATATTCAGTAAGCCTTTAATGTATTTGTCCATGCAACATGTTGCTGTCTAGACGTATATTTCAGTTTGTGCTTTTTTATTACTCTTTTCAATATTGTGAGTTATCATGGTGATACACTTAAATACAATTATATTTTATTACTCTTTGTCAACTGAGTGAACTTAACAAAATGGTGTTGTTTTAAGGTCTTGCAGCAGGCAGCAGGAAGAATCCGAAAAGTCTAATCGAACTGCTTGGGTATGTAAAATCTGTAAGGAATAGAACATTTCTACTTCCTCCAGTTATTATATTCCCAACTTTTATAATACCTCTTCAAAAACAAGTTAAAGATAGCATTGATGATCAAAACAATTTATTAAAGAAGAAAAAACCGCAAGTCGAAGAGTTATTTAGTAATGAAAGCAGCGAAGATATTGATACTAATTTCAGACAAACACTTAACAGAGGTGCAACAACTACAAAGAAAATAATTAATGTGCAGGAATCTAAATTATCACTACGACAAAGCATTGACCCAAGTAACGCCACTGATACAAATTTAAGTGCCGATAACAGTACGGAAAGTGAAAACCAAGCAACAGAAGAGACTACAGAAGAAATTACAACAGAAACAAATCCTGTTACGGAATCAATTGGTTTTTATCCAATTGCAAATTATGGCAATAGTAATATTGACAATTTATTACTTACTATAGAAATACCTGAACAAGAACTCCCTCTGGCCAATGATGATAGATGGCAAAATTTTACTGTAAGTACGGACATCCTTTTAACAACAGACAAAACAAATTTAACTTCACTGAATGACTCTACCACAGAAGAATCAAGATCGACAAATGAGGGTCCCTATTCAGCGGCTCTATATAACAATGCAATGATCGATCAGTTATCAATAACGACAAATTCTTATACAAATGAAGAATCACCTTTGCCATCACCTAAAAGTGATCGATGGCGAACTCTAGGACCGTTGCAAAAGATACCTTCTGCCTCAGGATTTAAGCCTCTAGCTGGTTTGTATTACGACGGTTTTTTGCATAAACCTTTAATCATGCTACCCGGTTTTATTCCACGAAAATATTATAATCTTTATTAGTAATAAATCCTTGGAAAGCTTAACAAAGTTGTTTGAGTTTTGTAGAAAATTACAAAATGAGGCCCGGATTTTAATACTTTTTTCGTGTTATGCTGTTTTAATGGTGTTGAGTAAGTTTCATAAAACTAAAGATTAGTAACGATACCTCTCCTTATTTTAACCTCTCTTTATCTCAACTAGCAGTTAAGTTCTAATTTACCTAATTATGTCGTTGATTGACAAAATATATTTTTAACCAACTTCAAAAATTGAGGTTCTCAATTCATCTGTATGTTTTATTTAATAATCTATAGTTTTCAAATTTGACATATGTAAGTACTATTTTTTGTGTATTTAAATTGCAGTTCCAGGGTCTGTGCCTTTCGTCAAGTAAGTTTACATTTAATTGAATGTAACTGCACAATAGATATGGGTTAGTTTAATACTAAAAATTTAAAACAAGTTGCACCTACCTACTTGGAATAGTCTAGTCACTAGTCGGAAAGATGGGTGGTTAAATGTAATAGAATCACGAGTCAAGTGATCATTGTGAAGTTCTCACACTGCCAACACTGCTAGCATCGTAAAATCGGAACAATGGATGTAACTACTGCAACCAGACAAGGCTCTAAAATTGGTATTGTTAGGACATGCTCGTAAAGCAAAGATCGGCTTTTGAATCGCAACTCATGTGAGTAACATTGTTATGTCAGGATCGCTATTATTAGGGATATCCCATTGTGTGCAGGATTGACAGATTCTTTTGTTTGATGTTGTATTATAATGTCTAATTATCTCATTTGGTCCGCCTTATTAGTAGTATGCGTAAATTGGTAATTGTAGATATTATGTAAAATAAATCTGATTTAATTTTTCGAGGTACCTACATTATTAATCGTTGCATATTTTTCATTTTTTAATACAACTTTGTCCTACTTCTTACCGAAATCCAAATTTTTTTACGAATTTTGATCCTGTTTTTTACAAGCTGTGGTGTTGTAGAGATAAAATTATTTTAACTATTATCTGCAAATTTAGCTATCTTAATGTAAAGCAAATTTAAATGGTATAAAATATACTAGTATCAGTAATCTCTGTATATATTAGTTGGCATTAATCTGTGGGCTAATCTGCTTGGTGTCTAGTACTTTATATTTAAACGTTTATATTAAAACGAGGTTTTAAACGAATTGTTGACCTGAAAAACTAAAACAATTGCCAAGAACCAACAAAGTAGTTAAACAAAACGTTGTATTTCAAAATAAAGAGGTACTGTCCTGTACCAGCCTTTTTAATAGTCCACTGCAGGACGTAGGCCTACCCACGAAAGGAGATTGAACCATATCCACCATGCTCGCCCAGTGCGGGTTGGTGGAATCACATACGCCATCGAATTTCTTTCACGGACGTATGCAGGTTGCCTCACGATGTTTTACTTCACTGAAAAGCCAGTAGTGTGAAATTCCGTACATAGGTTCCAAAGAAACTCATTGGTACGGGACCGGGATTTGAACCCACAACCTCAAGAATGACAGGCCCGCGTGACAACCACTAGACCACCACGGCTTGTAAATAAGGTAAGCAATTTGATAATAATGTAGATTCTAAGAAGTTTAAAAATTTTTAGATGAAAAATGTTTTAGTATGTTTTTCAAGCTAAAAAGTTATCTTTTTAAAAAAAAATAGCTTTGCCCACGGCTTTGCCCGCGTGATATATTGATTTTTGAGTTATTCCATAAGAACCTTTCATTTTTTCGGGATGAAAAGTAGCCCATGTCTTTCCCTTATCTCAAACTATGTCCACGGCAAAAATCAAGTCAATCCGTAGCTTCTTTGCTGCGTGAAAGAGAAACAAACCAATAGGCTAACAAATACACTTTCAGATTTATAATTAGTAAAAATATTCGCATACTAATATTGTGAAAAAGTCTGCGCAGATAACTAGAACTTTTGAGTGATTATTCTGGTTTGGTATCTACGAGTATATCTATATATCTACTTGGCTAAATTCATATGAATTTTTGGCAGATATTTTGAAATCCCTTGACTTTGATTGATGAATGAGCTTTATTTTTTAGGTACATTCAAGAGTACCGTTTTTTCTTGACTGTCGCCTTCAAAGTTTTGATGTAAATGTATCTTTAAAATACTTGAAGCTTCTTGAACTGACACAATTATAAGAGTATAAAATATTAAAGTTATGCTAAAAGCTCTAGGTAATTAATTTCTATTCAGAGAACATTTTATAATTTCATTACCTTTTGTAGAATCATATTATTCAAGTCGCAGTTATCGCAGTCGAGAAATCTTCAGTTTCCTTAACATTTATTTTCAGATTCTTTTTTTCAATTTCCCGTAACCCTATCCCCCTTTGATCTGAAAAACATATTTTACATTTCTTTTCTGTACGACATTTTTGTCTCTATTTTTGTCTTTGACTCCGTAAGTTAATTTGATTTTACTTTCAGTATTATTATGTATCGGTAATATCTGGCCCAAATTAATCATGCTGCAGTCACTCGTTTAACTATGTTAAAGGATTTTAGGTGGCTTAAAACTGCAACACCATTTTTGGCCGACGAAATGGAGGAGGTACTTAATTCGGCGCGTATATTTTTATGTATAACCAGGCATATAACTATTTAATAACGTAGTGGTCCGATTTCAATAGTTCTTTTTGTTATTTGAAAGAGTTTATAAGTAGAATATATTTCGAAATTGGTCCCATTTAAATTGTATCGAAATCAGCTGAGCCGTTTTTGATAAATCAACAATAATGTGAAAAATGCTACATCGATCCGTACGAATTCTGTACACGGTTGAAGTCGGTTATCGGCTATTTATTTGCAAAAAATAATAATCTTACTTCTACTTATTAGGTCGATCGCAAGCGAAGATTTCTGAGCCGATATAATATCTCTAGATATGAATACGTATAGGTATTTATTTTCTATTCGCGTCCATGTTGACAGAAACCCAATGCTCGAACAGAGGGCTAAATTTAATGCTAAAGGTAACTAGTTAAAACATGATCAGAAAACTATAGATTGAGTAAAGAGGTATTTTCAATCACCAGTAATCAAAATATGACCTAACAGATAATAATCGTGAAAAATTGTCTGTTTACCATTGGTACGGATTTCTTCATACTTGTTTGCCAATAAATATGCTAACCTATTTTGCATTTTTCTCTACAAAATTTGGTGAATTACGTGAATCTTATTTAAGGCTTTACAGTAAACCTAAGTTAGCGAAATCATTGAGGTATGTTTCACACGGCCGAGTAACAGAAATAAAAGCACACAGCGACTTCCTGAACATTTATTATTCAGCTGACAGAGTCACTCGCCATTGGAAGTTCCCGTAAATGTACTCGGGTGGGAAGTGGATTTTCCTTTAAAGCATTATTGTTACAGGAAAGGTAACGGTCAATCGATACATTGTAGAGCGATTTTGAAGGAGCTTGTGCGTTGACAGATTTACTAATTGATCGAACCTACCAGAAGTAAGTTCCTATAGGCCGGGTGGCTAGCCCTGTTCTCAGAGTTTTAAGCCGCTTGAAGGCCGCTGACATGGCTAAACGGTTAAAACAACCGGGGTCTACAATTTAACATGTCATCCGAGCTGCGGTAGCGCTCAGTTGTATAAGCACCTGCAGTCACCCATCTGAAGACTGACCGTGCTGAACGTTGCTTAACTGCAATGATCGCTAAAGAACACCTAATCAAAATATGCTATGAGCACATGATATTTATACCTACATTCGTCATCATCTTAGCCGCACATCAATATGGAATGTAAAAAAATTGATGCAGCCGTGGGGCGCAAGGACGTTTACTGCTTCACAGATTGCCTAAATAGATTTCATTAAGACAAGTTGGAAGCAGTTTTTTTCAGCTTGATTTTATGGCGTTGTGTTGATCGAATCGGCATTCGGCAGTCTACCTTGTTGGTGAACATCTCTGCGATTGCATAGGCATAAAAATGTACACGTATAGTATTCTCAAATATACCTGTACTACTAATATTATAAACGTGAAAGGTTTGGATGCATGGATGTTTGTTCCTCTTTCACGCAAAACCTACTGAACGGATTGAGATGAAACTTTGTTTTAGTAATTGCATAAACATCACAATAACACAGCTATAACATTTTATAAAAAAAATATTGCGTTAAACGAAGTTCGCCGGGACAGGTAGTATCTAATAATTAAAAGTTTAATTTACGACATAATTTATCTAATCATACTCGTATTTAGGTCGTAAGCGAAGGATTGCTTGATCGATTTGATTTGAAATTAAGCTTTTCTGAATAATTTAGACACTGTATAAATATGGAGGTATATTTCGTTACTACATATAGTCTTGTCTTACGTACTTAGACTTAGGTTTAGGTATATCTATTGGCTTTATTACAACCTTTTGTTTCACAGACTATGAAAAGTTCATTAATTTAATTAGCTAACTTCAATTGCATTCATAATGAGAAATCTATATTCAAAGTCAGTATTTGTACAAACAGGGCCTTGCAGAAATCGCGTCGCTCAGAATAAGATATTAGGGGACAGAATTCACGCGTTGACCCCTTTTAAAGGTTAATGTTAGCGTCTTACCCTGTCCCACCTGAATACTAATATGTTTATAGGGTACCTCTTAAAGTTTCTGGTTGGTCGTAATGAAGAGACACGATTAATTTTGCTGTAGGTAAAATTCGTCTAGCGTCGAAAATTTGCTAAGTATATTTACTTTGTCACAATGAGGTTGATTTCTAGTAAGGTACATTTTTTGAATTTTTGTAAAAGCAAGAGAATAGAGTGGGGTATTTAAATAATTATAAGAATTAAACTTACAGCCGACAACTTAAATTATACTTTTAAGCCAAAAAATTTTTTTTTGAAAAATTACTAGCCACAGTCTCCAGGGACTCCCTTTGTTCACTAAAATTTACAATTAATTCATTATACTGTACAATGAGAGTTAGTAGGTACTTGAAATCTTAGGCTATAGGTACAATTAATTAAGATTTTTAAAATGTTACTATCAGTAAAAATATAAGTAAAAATAACTGATAAAGCTTCAATCAAAAAACAAAAAAATCCGATTTCCTTTACAGAATTATCTTTTGTAAACAGTAAATATGCAGTACGCGTAATAGGCAGTAAGCTGTAAGCCATACATTATTTTTCACTGGTTGATACTAAGTTCTGACTAAGGGTCGGCGCAGACGGGCCACCAAACACAGCGACCGGTAGCCAGCGACAAACAGTTCACACGATTTTTAATACTATTTCTAACGCGGCGCACACATGTGGCCAGTGGTGACGTCTCGCTACAGTAGTGTTCGCCATACATACCTACAGATGTGGCGGTATTGCTCGGCTGCCACCCACCGGTGGCTGTGGTCGGTGGCCCGTCTACGCCGAGCTTAAAACGGTACTTATAACTATACTTAAAACTACAAATGCAATCCTTTTAAATGTTAGCGGAAGACACAAAAGCTATTCCCATCTCACAACGTTACTAACAAAGAGTCGTTCTCGATCGACAATATCTATGCACCTATACAAAACCGTATTAAAGCTTCGATCGGATCGCTAAATGCGCTTCAGGGAAATATCCCAAAACTGTAGCTTCCTCATCGAGTCGCGGTAATGCGACAAGGGTCCGCACCAGACGGCAGGTAATCAGATCATATCGGCGAAGCAGAAAATCTGTCTATAAAACTATAAGATTCCACGCGGAAGATCATTTCCAGGCGACTTTGAATATCAGTCGACTTACAAAAAGGTGTAAGGTTGAAAAATATTACTTTTATTACCTATGTGTTGAAGAGTTTGAAACTAATATTCTGTGTGTACCTACTGTGTGCTTATTTACAAGTCGGTAGACCATATTTTTTGAAATTAAAGCGGCAAAAAAATTAATTAATCAACCTACCTGTACATATCATCCAATTTGAGAAGGTACGGGACATTTTTCAATTGATGATGTGAAACTTTTTGTTTTTTTTTTTTTTAATAAATGGTTCCATATATTTTTTGAGTGCGACTAAATTTCGTGACGACATTTTCCTTTATTTGTATTTTTGTAGTAAAATATATAGTCATTAAACCTACGAAACTGCTCCATTCTTGGTCTCGGCTTTTCACTGAGAGGAAGATCTCAGAAATCATATTTTCTAGAAGGCAAAGATACAAAGATAACCTCTGACAAAATCCATAAATCATATTTAGCCGAGAATGTGAGGCAGCTTCTCAATATAATCCAGCACTCGCGCATACTCGTATCTAGAGCTCAGATAACGGAACCTGATCTAGAATAATCTCGAGGCTTGGTGCCGTGTGCTAGTAGCTACCAAAGTAGATCTTATGCATTTTGGTGCTATATTTTATCAGCGTTTCAAATTTAAATTATTTATTTGCCACTAAGTGTATGTGTACATTGTACAGTTCTCTATTTATATTAAGTGCTGAAGACTTAGCAGCCCTTGTCGAGCATTGCAAAATACATGCTAGGGCGCTATCAAAAGTTAAATGAGGTTAAACGAGTATGCACTATGCAGCATTACGTGGCGTAGCATAAACTGTCCTTTTGTGTTTGCGCGCGATTTCCTAATTAACTGCCAAGTAATGGCGGTTAATTACCCTTACAATACCCTTCCTCCTTAATTGTTTCCTGACAATTGAAATCTGCGACTAGAAATTTTAAGGCGAGGGTGAATAAAAATCTTCTAGGTATACACAGCAGTACCTAGAATGACCTTCATACTCCATCTTCAGCAACTACAACATCACTTTGTATCAGGCGAGTTGGTAGCCTATGTATAAAAATAATCAGAACATATCATTCATCATCTTCAAATCTTAAGTGACCCTAAAATAACATAATTGTTTAGTTAAACTCACAGTTATTTTCATAATATTGGGGAACAGCAGAACCTCACTTGGGGAAATATCTTCCTACCAAGTTTTAATTTTATATTAAAACTAATGTCTAAATTGTCCAAAGTCCAAACAGGTATTAAAATAAACTTTTGGATCATTGATCTTGATCTTGTTCAATAAAATTTTACTCTCGATTTCCATAAGTCAACAAATTAAAAGTAAAACTTAAAAAGACACAATTATATCCCTGTCTAAGAAGTTCAAGAAGTTACTTCAATAAATACTTACTCTAGAATCGAATCAAGAAATTTCACTACAAGAGCAGCAAGACGATTCTCAGCAAGAATGAGAAATGAAACGATTCAGCAAATCTAGTAATTATTTGCCCGCGCTCGGTCCCTGAGGCGTTTCCGGACTTGCGTAATAATGAGATCAGCAGATCAATAAAGCCAGTTATTACGTCTTCTTACTTATTACATCGGTTTCAATATTGAATATTTAATTGTCTTACTGTCAAAACAAGAATATTTAAGTAGGAAGAGTTATTTAAAACTTTAGAAATTGTCGAGTAAGACGCGACAAAATTACAATCAACTAAGGTTGTGAAAAATAGACCGCAATTCTCAGACCTACCGGGGAGGTTCGATAACAAATATTGTGATGTGTGATTATCATACAATTTAATTATTAAAATAATAGTATAATAAAATTCATGCATTAATTTCGTGCCAATGGCCAGCTATTTTTAGTTTATTTTTATGTATATTATACAGTCAATTTTTATGTCTTATAATTAAATCGAGAGTTTTGTCTGTAATTTTACATGTAATATAAATTCACACAAACACATTAGTTACATTTAAGTTCATTCACCCCGACAATTCTTTATCGAATATCTATTTTAACAAATAACAGACAGACGTTTAATGAAACATTTTTATAATAATAATAATAAGTGTTCCTTTTTTTAAGAAATTTTAATATGACAAAGCTTTTATATACTAACTTAAAATTTGTTGAATTATAATAGACTTACAAAGAAAAATAATTACCTGTCCAAAGCCTACCTTTAATTATTTCTGAACAATTCTATCGGTACGGAAATACCAGAGCCATTAAAGAACCTTTTAAGTCCATTCAACTTGAACCAATTAGTAAAAGCTGGGGTAGGGTAGGGTTACCAAAAACTATCGTAACTATAGTTTAAAATGAGTATAAAAGCCGTAGTACCAACTAAAATCTCTGGAGAAAAACTTACCAAAGTCAGTAAGTTATACCGTGAACCGAGATAATCCTTTAATCATAGATTTTTTTTAAATCATTTATTTTATTTATTATTATTATTATTAGCCTGTTCCGTCCCACTGCTGGGCAAAGGCCTCCCTATTCTCCTTCCACTCTTCACGTTCCAAAGCTATGTGGGTCCAATTGTTACAAAAGGAGTCCAGTTCGTCCATAGATTTTTTATTTTTTCGTCATTAGATTTTTTCCATAAATCATTTAGCAAATTAATATTTTTTCGTAATGGCACACAAAAGCTTTTCCTGGAATAGCAGTCGCTAACCACAGAGAAAAGTTTGTGTGGATAGATCTAATTTTAGTACCATCGAAACGAAGAAGAAGAACTGGTAATTTTACTTTCTTATTTGAGCATCTGTTCTTGTTCTTATTGAATACATAATTATTGTTAAACGCATTGTTAAACAGATATAACATATTTCCGACCCCCAACTGTCATCCTCACCTGCACGCGCAGATTTGTATGAAATTAATGAATTTGTATGAATATGCGGCGATAGCCTTTGGGCTACCGCGGTCCCCCTGCTAGATAACTTATCAGACACTGGCGACCAAGCGATGGCGGTATAATCATACGCCTGGCTGGGAAACAGGTGGGAAGATGTTTCAGCAGCCTTGTGGTTTAAATAACCTCAAAAAAGTCTAATGCAGGAGGCAACGAGAAAACCCTGCATCTATTTTTCCCGAAAAAATCAGCATGGAAGTAAAGACATATAAATGACGATTGCCATATTGCATCTGCCCGTACTCGTATCAATAATAATACCTACTGATGACCACGACCGCTCTGTCAAGAGCGCAGCGATAAAGAGGAAGAAATTGTTGATCTAGTCGATTGGTAATAATTATAATTATTTCACTTTCATGAATCAATCATTTTCATCTGTAATAAGACCATTGTTAGAAATTAAGTCCCTCTTCAGTAAATTAACAATAAAACCAGTCGGAGCCGGACTACATCCATTCAAGCGGTCTTGATCAGTTCGGCGGTCCACTTTGGTATTGGACGTCCTGCACTGCATTTGGTGACCCCCCTTTGAGAAGTTTACGACTCCTACAGCCAGAGTTGAATTTAGGGGAGGGCCAACTAGCAACTGGGGCCACTGCCCGGGGAATCCACAACAGAGAAACCATCACAATGGATTAAAACCATTAATATTGCTAATCTCTTGGATTATGGCGGTAATTTTGGTTCGTCTTTATTTTCGTCTTTATTCATGGTTTAATATCTCTTGTTTAAGTCTCCTCGTAGAAATGTTAAAGTACCTACAAAAATGTAAAATGTTTATTGTATTATATAAAGATCTACGAGTTCCGCTAACAACCCAAGAATCCTCGTTAGCACTGGCCGGGCAGACGGACAATGCTGAAACGTCAGCTTTTATCCACAAAGCTGAACTGAAATAACTTTGTTAGTGTCGTTCTTGGAATGAATATTCTAAGAAATATAGCAAAGGTTTTAATTTCAATAGGTGTCTCTGCGAAAATGCTATTGGAGCCGCAGATAAATTAGATTAGCCGCAATTAAAAAATCAAGACGGAACTTCGTAAACAGACAAGTGAGGCCGGTTTTTTATAAGTACATGTGTGAATGCGTCGGTGTTGCGTCCCCATAGTTCCACTGAAGAGCCAAGGCACAGGTACTTTGTACGTGTACATGACGTGTGTTGCGTCTGTACACGCCGAGGCATAGTTTTGCCGGCCTCACTTGTTTGTTCACAACATTCTGTCTTGATATTTTTATTTGAAATGAGATTGGAGGTTGCATTTTCAGTATAATTTTCAATTTTCTATCGTGTCTTCATATTTTCGCGACTGTGGGAGTTTGTCTGTTCTATTTTAGTATTTCAATAGTGCAATGCTAAAGAAAGGCGTACGACGTCTGAGCCATGTCTGCAACGATCGCTTAGTGTGGGTAGGTGATCCGCTGGTGTACAAGCTAAATCTATATACCTACAGGGCCATAGGTATTAAACGAAAAACCTTTTAAAGGCGGGTCTAATACATCTAGACAAACAAATTTTGTTCTAGGACTTTTGTAATCACGAAGAAAAAATCAGCTTTTCACACAAAAAGTTCGTCAACGCGCGGCAAAATGTATGGAAAAGCGAATTTTTTTGCGATTTTTCAAAAGTCGTAGTACAAAAGTTTAAAAACTTACCCGCCCTTAAATGGTTTTGCGTTTAATACCTATGACCCTGTTTATAACACTGAATGTTTGTCTGCATGTCTTTTATAGAATCGTAAACTATGCATTTGATCATGTGATGATCTTTAATGTTGTTGTGCATGAGCCCAAGAAGGTTTCTGAGTTGGTGAAACGAAGTTCGCCGGGTCAGCTAGTTATAAATGTACTATGTTTTATATTTTAGAAAATTTAAATGAACAACGTTTTAGCTGAATTCTTAATTCAAACAGAGTTTGAGTGACAATTTGATATGTTTCGTAGCTCATGAAGAGAACAAATGTGACGCTGTGAAACATTCTAACATGTTTGTAACAAATAAACAATCAGTGTTTACCTTTTTGTTTCGTAAAGAATATTTTATGCAATTTCTCGATGGTAGGGTGTAGCATGCTTACAGGTCGCGACTTATAAGTCTAGCGATGAGCGAAGTCTGATGGGGATGGCTGCGCATGAGTTTAGTATGGCGGTCAACATGCACATCCTCTCCAAGACATCCTCTCCACAGTACCCTCAGCGCTAGACTTACGTGCCGCTACTTGTACCTAGAAGATACCTATGTACTCGGGATTTGAAGACACCTAGAAGTTGTACTTTAGCGGGAAGACAGGCCCAGGCAAAGCGTTCCACATTCTGGCTGTTCGTATGAGGAATGAAGATTCGAAACGCTTGGTTCTAACGCGCGGAATATCTACCATAAAAGTGTTTGAAATACACTACAATAATGTTAAATTGCAAGAAATCACCACATAAACTGTCAATAAAAGAAAGCTTTAATTTCAACTTCATAAATCAAATTCTTCGTATAATATTCCAATTTCATAGACGGACTGCTCTCCAAGTTTATCTTCAGAGTGATGGAAAAGTAACAAACACGGGGAAAGTTTCATTCCCAATCCATCACTTGGGGAAATCGAGAGAAGACAATTGAAGTCTATACGATATTCGGCATCGGGGGTTCGTTCACACGCAATTTCAAGTTTGTTGAGATGAAAGGAAATGTTCAAGTGTTATTGAAATTTGACAATGTGGGCTTTTTGCTTTCATGTTTTGGAACCAACTTGTGATTATGGAGGTTGACGATTTTTAATTTTGTGTTGAAATACAACTAAAGTTTACGTTTTATCTAATGAAATGTTTTTAGACAACGATGACTACTAAATATAATTATGAGTCTACAATATACGATATTCAGCATCGGGGGTTCGTTCACACGCAATTTCAAGTTTGTTGAGAAGAGAGGGAATCTTCAAGTGTTATTGAAATTTGACAATGTAGGCTTTTTTTTTCATGTTTTGGAACTGACTTTTGATGAAGGTTGAAGTTTTTTAATTTGTGTTGCAGTTAGGAGTTTACGTTTCATCTAATAAAATGTTTTTAGACAATGATGACAGCTAAATATAATTATAAGGACAGTTAAAGTCTATACGATATTCAGTTTCACACGCAATTTTAATATTGTTGATATGAGAGGAAATGTTCAATTGGATTTTTAAATTTGACAATTTGGGCTTTTTGCTTTCATGATTAGGAACTGACGTGTGATTATGGAGGTCGTTGTTTTTTTAATTTTAGGATGAAGTTTAAGTTTACTTAGATGAAATCTTTAGACAGATATGGTAAAAATATGAGGACTATTTACCCTGGGTAGTGTAAGACACGGTAACGAACTAAGAAACTTTGCGTGTGGCACTTTCGGGGAAATTTTCTTCCCCAAAGGTGACGTAACTGGCGTATCAGGAAGTTTCATACAAACAGCCAACACTTCGCGGGAACGGTGCATAAGTTCAATGTAATGCAGTGAATGAAGCCGTGGTGGTCTAGCGGTAGTGACGCCCGCCTTACAATCGTGAGGTCGTGGGTTCAATCCCATTCCCGTACCAATGAGTTCTTTGGAATTTATGTACAGAATTTCACACCACTGGCTTTTCGGTGAAGGAAAACATCGTGAGGCAACCTGCATTTGTCCGTAGAAGAAATTCGATGGCGTATGTGAATCCACCAACCCGCACTGGGCCAGCGTGGTGGATATGGCCCAATCACCCTTCGTGGGTGATACCTTCGTGCCTACGTCCTGCAGTGGACTATTAAAAAGGCTGATGCAGTACAGTGAATGGAATCAATGTTTAAATTAATTTTTGTGAAAATAAATAATTTTACAGACATTTTTGTATGTATTCTATGGCTTATTCCTTACTTCATTAATATCTTAATCTAATTCTTTTTTAATGGGGCAGGTGCCTTAATCTAGTGTATCGTTTGATTTTCATTATTAAAAAGGCTGATACAGTACAGTGAATGGAATCAATGTTTAAATTAATTTTTGTGAAAATAAATAATTTTACAGACATTTTTGTATATATTCTATGGCTTATTCCTTACTTCATTAATATCTTAATCTAATTCTTTTTTAATGGGGCAGGTGCCTTAATCTAGTGTATCGTTTGATTTTCATTATTAAAAAGGCTGATACAGTACAGTGAATGGAATCAATGTTTAAATTAATTTTTGTGAAAATAAATAATTTTACAGACATTTTTGTATATATTCTATGGCTTATTCCTTACTTCATTAATATCTTAATCTAATTCTTTTTTAATGGGGCAGGTGCCTTAATCTAGTGTATCGTTTGATTTTCATTGGATTCATTTTAATAGAAAATTTAAAGTATTTGTAAGCAAATACAATATAAGCAATGCAATATAGACAATAATTTTTAGACCATGTTGGTAGTTACATTATTATTTTTAATGAAAAAACAATTTTGTGACTGATAATAAATAATTTGAAATCTATTACTAATCTAAATTTGTTTTATTCCTGTATCGTAACTGAAATACAATTTTTAATTAATTTATTGTTAAAATAATGTACATTCATCTAAATCAATTCAAAGAAGTGTGTGACCTAACACAACCAATATTTAACAAAGTCAATTTTGTTTCAACAATATATAGGTTCTACTCATATTAACAGTACATCCGTAGAGGTATAATTCGATACAGCACAAAAATACTTTTGTTTCTGAGATAGTTGAATTGTGATTTAGGTACCTAAAACATAACAAATAAATGGCCTCTTCAATCGTACGTTACATATATGTCATAACAAAATAACAAACAAATAAATACAACATTAGTACTTCCTAATTTGCGGTCACCTATCCTAAACCCATCCGAAAGCTAGTGTACCCACACTAATGCTATATTCTGTGGCTCCAAAGGCGTAAACAAGTTTAGTTCGACTCTAATTCCGACACTCTAAGGAGACGTATGAATAAAGTTTGTCTAATTAGAATATAACTTTATAACTTAACACCATTTGTTTTAATTTAGTTTTGGGCATGAATATCGCTAAACTTTGGAAAACATTATCATTATCTATGAGTCTGTTATACTAGTTGTTATGATTGGTGTTTGTTCTAATTTTGTGAAATAATACATACCGTATTGTGTAGTTAAGTACAGTTACAAAGATGCCAGAGGGATCAGGTCAATCGAGATAGAAAATGACATGAATAATTATTTTTGCTAAAAAATCGCAACACCGACTTCCACCGTGTACAGAATTCGAATAATTTGCATGAATCAATGTGACATCCTTGTACATTTTTGTTGATTTATCAAAAACGCTTTAGCCGATTTCTATAAAATGTAAATGGGACTACTTCGAAAGTATACTCTTGCGAACTAAAAAGAGATTTTTTTAAATCGGTTCACAATCGTCAAAAATATAGATGAACATACACAAAAAAATACATAGATACGAACTTAGTAGGTACCTCTTCCTTTTGGAAGTCGGTGAAAATAATCTCGATTCAGTGAGGTAAGATTTTTCAAAACTATCAAATTTCAAAATATATTTCATAATTTTGATAGTTGTTGACCGCAACATTTTTGACATTTTTGTGGTGAAGAAGTGGTAGGTACGTGTATAAGAGCCCCCACCTGGCTTTCGAGCTCGGATTCTGTTAAATAATAATTATTAAAACGCCAATATTAATACCATCACACTAGGTCAAACATTTTAATTTAATTGATAAGTATTTCAGATTTAGTATTGTAGATTTACAAAAACCGCTTTATCAATAAAAAGAGTTGAATCATAAAGTTTTCTTATTTATTTACTCAGCTTCAGATACAGACATTCTTCAGACACTAAGTTCGCAGAAAACAATCAAATAGATTTTCACTAACAGAAATCTAAATAGGAAAATATCGCCGGTAGAAATAAGTAGGTACTACTGATAGTATGAAGCGTAGGGCACTGTCACAAGTATCTCTATATATAGAGGAGTACTTTCACACATTCTGTGTTATAACTCAATTATAATTCAAAATTTTTTGAGTGCCTCTGATAGGCTACTCAAAATTAACGCCCACATGGCGTTTACCATTATAAGATGTTGTCTGTTTATTCCAAAATTCATGTACGCTTTACGTTGTAGTCCATTGTGGAAGCACAATGAGCTCCTTTTGAGCTTAGACGATGTTGTAAAGCAGACCCTAGTATCGGTTTTGAATATTGAGATGAGTGAAAGGGCGTGGTTACAAGCCTCCTTGCCTGTTAGGCTTGGAGGGCTAGGGGTCCGCCAAATTTCAAGTGTTGCTTTACCAGCTTTCTTGTCCTCCATTCATAGTACACATAAATTAGTTGAAAAAATCCTCGCACCTTCTTTAGGCCATTCCGGCGTAGATGTAGCTAATTTGAATGAGGCAACGAATGCTTGGAGGGTCGCTAGCCCAAATTCCGAGCTTCCAAAGACTTTGTCGTCGCAGAGACTGTGGGATCGGCCGATCTGCGAACTAGCACGGAAATCTCTTCTAGATACGTGTTCTAGCGTCGCGGATCGCGCTCGTATCCTTGCGGTCTCTGTATGGGAGTCCGGTCTTTGGTTGCAAGCTTTGCCCTCTTTCAATACTGGTAACCTTTTAGACCCAACTGCATTTCGTCTAGCTGTCAGCTTACGCTTGGGTGCAAGGTGTTGTGAGGCCCATCGCTGTCAGTGTGGTACTGCAGTTGACCAGCTCGGTCACCACGGTCTCTCTTGCTCAAGAAGCGCTGGTCGGATTGGTCGCCACGCCAGCCTTAACGATGTCATTCGCAGGGCTTTTGCCACCGCCAATATCGCAGCCGTACTCGAACCGAGTGGGCTCGCGCGTGGTGATGGCAAAAGGCCTGACGGCATGACGCTGGTCCCATGGAAGTGTGGACGGCCCTTAGTATGGGACGCAACTTGTGTCGATACTTTGGCACCGTCACATCTTTCTGAGACTCAGAGTAGGGCTGGAGCGGCGGCCAATTCGGCGGAGCAGCACAAGCGGCGCAAATATGCTAACCTCGGTAGTGGTTACATATTTGAGCCATTTGGAGTTGAGACATTGGGTCCGTGGGGGCCGGGAGCTCATATCATTTTCAAAAGTCTTTCTGGGCGTCTGGTGGACGCGACGCGTGACCAAAATGCTGGTGTTTATTTGGCTCAACGCATAAGCATTGCCATTCAGCGTGGCAATGCAGCCAGCATGCTGGGCACGCTGCCAACTGGCAGTGGGCCTGAGCATTTGGATTATCTTTAGACCTTCAAAGGTCTGAGGGTGATCCAATGCTTTTTGTGTAATAGTAGTGTAGTTTTGTTGTAGTTAATAAAGGCACTTTTGCCCGTTAAAAAAAAAAATTTGAACAATTTGTTCAGTTTTATGTTAGACTTTTTACAAAAGCAGATTAATAACTTCATTTGTCCTATTCAATATGTTTGATCTCAAAAATTAAACTAAACTAAAGTTTTGCGTACAAGTGTTAGCCGTTTAGCCATGTCAGGGGCCTATAAAGTACAAGTTGAGTCCAAGTATGTATCAATCAATGTATAAACTTATAGAAACTGAAATACATGTCAAAGCTTGTCTGCTAAAATTATGAAAATAGACCAAACTTAAATAATAATGTTTTAAGATATTTTGCGTATTGTTGCTTAAGCTTGTTGCTTTATCACAATTACTGTGTGGCGTACAATTTTTGCCAGGCGAAGTGATTAGATTTACGTTCCAATGATAATACTTTTTTATAGCGCCATGGCCATGCGTATCTATAATATTTTGTAGATGTTCTAGAAGAGAATATAAGAAAATATTTGGACCTTTTTTATTGAATTAATTTCGTATGGATGATCCCTTTGTTAAACCAGTCAATCGTTTGTCGCAGTTTTATATGTAGCATGGATCCCGAATCTAATAATAGAATGGTTGAAAGGGTCACGTTTTTGTCACAGTGATACATGCTTTACGTCCCAATATATGTTTTATTGTAATCTTTGTGACATGATATAAAATAACCGGAAATTTTTGTGAAGGATATTTGGCTTTATGTGCTGGTGGCGGAATTTTTATGGGACATTTAGGTTGGGATTGCTTATATAAATGGTTTATGCGTGTTTAAGTTTTTATGATCAATTTCAGTTATATATAATGTAGAATATAATTGGTTAAAACTTAGTATGTGTGTTAGAGGAACTAACTCACAACTCACATCTTATATGATACCTCTCATTTTTACTTTTGAATAATTCAGTGACACCAATTTTAATCTTGGTTTATGGGCTCTCCTATTTACTGTGATCACTGCCGCTGAGCATAGGTTTTAATTTCTAAAGCGTATTTTTAGAGATTAAATGTGTACCTCATGGTAAACTAGGACCGAAAAACGCAAGCTGACACTGATGTTATCGAAGCTGTATTTTATTTGCCCACCTTGAGAAGAACCAAATACAATAATCATTAAAACTCGCGACAATATTAGTAAATCCATCTCGAGCCATAATAAAGAAAAATGACGTCCATTATAAAACTGGTTCCAATCCCCCAAACGGCTATGTAAAAAATATAATGATTGGATACCAACAAACAAGAGCCTTTGCTTTTAGCGTGATTTGTTAGAAAAAAAGGTAAAATCGAAGATTTTCGTACACAATCCCGGAAATTTCCATATCTAAATGGAAAACCGACCCCGAACAATCAATTTATCCTCCAATATCCTCAAGCGGTTTATACCACCTGTACAATAAATATTTATATCTTCTCCCTTCGATTTGTATTGAACAGACCAGTTATTTTCTCGAAACAAAAACTTTTGAACAGCCATTAATGTAATGACGAAAAAAAGCGTTTTGAAACTTTGGTAAATGTCACGATTAATCATTTATGAGGGAAAAAGTTCAAGCAAATAGCACTTTTACACATAAAAGTATAAGTATTAATCTTGCTTCTCTTAATTGTATGTAATTATTGGTTTGTGAAACATAATTAAAATATGTGACTCGATTAAAGTTATAATGTCATTACGTAAATAAGCTCCATTCGCTTTACCACAAAAGATTTAAACAGGCTTTAAACACTGTTAAACCGTACAAATTGTACTGTTTAACATGGTCTAAAGCGTGCGTAAAACTTTTGTTGTAAGACAGTATGCACCTAACCATTATAATCAGAACTAGGTAAGTTCAAACCTATATAAAGACCATTAATTTGTAGGTTCCATTAATGTTTAGATTGTGTTAAATAAAATAAAAAACATTTGACTCAACTTTCTTTGCTTTACAACATAGATTTATTACTTCACTCTCACATTGTAAGTTAAAGATTTTTCTAAAAATAAATAAGTTCTTTTCCGAGACTTTTCAACGTTCTCAATTGACAAACGCGGTAGAGAAAATGAAAAGCCATTTCTGTTTTCCCAACATTAGCCCCTAGTTTTCACACTTAAGGTCTCTAAAGGAAAGATTTATTATGTAGCCCACGCTACAGGTACACTTACTTGAAGAATAAAAATAAAACACACTTTAAGTGTACGGCAAAGATGTAATAAATAACCAATGTTAAATTGACTGCGAAGAGCTTATGGCCCAGAAACGAAACAAGGAGGGAAATTGGAAGCTATATTCACAGAGAAAATAGCTATAAAAGCAGCATTTGGATGCATTCCATATCCTGAGAGAACAAGAACATATTGTTCAAAGTAATAATATCAGTTCATATTCTTGATTGTGCAGTTTTTAAATAAAGAAAGTAGGTATGTTATGTATAAGTTACGGAAATTTGATGGCATAGTTTGTGTTATGCGACAAAAGTCCGCGCGCAAGTACTATATCTTGATAAAGGCTGCCAAACGCAGTCGAATCTTCAGTAGATTATACAGAGTTTTGCTATCTGCCTTAAAAATAACCTCTGTATTATTATCTAAACATAATAATTATTTTGCACAATTATCGCTTTAATGAATAAATTCTTTTGCTGAAAAAAGATAATTCGGTTTGGATTGGTGTAGAAGACTTTTTGCCGACTCCAAAATAGGAGGTTATTAAAAATTTAATTCGCCTGTACCTATATTTTTTTTTATATTTACCTATGTTACGCGATTCCTCCATTAATACAAACTGATTTTGTTAATTCTTTTTTTCGGGAGGTGATACTTCGACGACAGTCCCATATAAATTTTACTGAAATCGCCGAGCTGTTTTGAAAAATCAACCATAATCAAAATGGCGTACCCGAGCAAACACGATTGAAGTCGGCTGTGCCAATTTTGGCGAAAAATAATTCTGTAACGCTTAACCCAGGCTTAGTAATGCTTATGGCTCTTCTCTACAGTAATCTATAGCTGTACCTACAAACTTTAGGTGCTATAAAAGTGGAGTAAATAACAAAAATTGGAGATGAAAACTTTTGTTTCCAAAAATATTTCTCCCTTTTGTAACTCGAAAAAGTAACAGGTAAGAATGTTTTTCTGACTGTAATTAAATGTTTTACTTTTTAACCTTTTTGGCGTTGAATTTTTTTCACTCATTAAAACAAAGCGAAGCAATGTTTTCAAGTTGATGTTAATAATATATAATGGTACCCACTTGTATTGATTTCTGCCAATTTCTGCTGGTTTTGGAATCGGACGAGAATATACTTCTTTTTAGGAGTCGTGTAAACTGCTTAGTCATGGGTCAACTTTACTTTTTAGCATATATAATCGTATCCTTAAAAGATCGGGAAGTGACATAGGCTCGTGAGTAATGACAGAAAAAAAAAGGTTTCTTTTTTTAGGTAGGTGTTAAAAAGCACAAAAATTTAAAAAAACGCGTGGGCGAAGCCGCGGGCAACAGCTACTTTGTACCTAAATTTCAATGAACTCATTTGTACGGGAACGGAGCCGAACGGGTCTACATCAACGCCTCAAACTTGTAAGGAGAGCGTTCTCTCACTGCGTAGTAGGAGAACCAAGGCTTACGAGTATTAATCTATTCTTCATTGTGATAAACATTCTTACGAGTAGAAATACAATTATCTGATTTTGTACCTGGTGCGAGCTAAAAATATTCAGAACACCAGCGTTTTTACCAGGTTTTGTAGCAAGTAAACATAATACCCGCTTCATCAATATGAAGTACTTATGTATAAATTTCTTTATGTAATATATCCCCGATGAAAATATGGAAATAAGAACCTGAATACAACAAAAGGTTGTCTCAAGGAGGCAAATTCTGTAAGAGGAAAATAATTTGTTTCGCCTTCACTTGTCTACTATCATTTCACGTGAAAAAAAAGATGTGATACCTTACTGTCTGATAAAGTACCTTGGTTAAATCTAGACGTTTTTGTCTGAAATGCTCAGCTATGTAAGTAAAATCTCAAACAAAAAATAAAGGCTTTTTATTTAATATTTTCGGCCATCGTTTGTGATATCAGTTTCTTTTTACTGCAACATGATAATATAGCTACTGGTTCATCCAGAACTGGTACACTATGCGGAAATAATCGGCCTAAAAAAATAAAGTACGAGTCGGACTCGCGCACGAAGGGCTCCGTACTATATGGTAGCCCCCTTAAATATTTATTTTATATTAAATTAATTATTTATCATTGAAGTGAATATACAAGTAAATCTTCTGTGAATATTTCAAGCATCTACCTGTTACCATTATTAATATCAAGCGAAAAACGGCTAAAAAATCAGGGTTGTTGTATGGCAGCCCATTGATTTTATTTTGTTTTTAATATTTGTTGTTACAGCGACAAGAGAAATACATCATTTTTGGAAATTTTACATTTCTACCTATAACGGTTCATGAGATAGCCTGGTGACAAACAGACAGACGGACAGACGCACAGAAGTATAGTGGAGTCTTAGTAATAGGGTCCCGTTTTTACTCTTACGGGTACGGAACCCTAAAAAGGTGATCCAGACTATTGTCTAATCATTCATTGAAAGTCAGCCGACGTTTAACAAGTAGACTGTTACAGTCAAAAAATCTCTCACACTACTGTATGACAGTTATATTACAAATCAGCACAAATGAAATACACAGGAAGGGTCTACTAAAAATATATAGTGCTACATAAGCTTCACGATTTCACGTACAATAGGAACTACCCCTAGGTACTGGGTCAAACATGAATACCGACTCAATACTCATGTTTACACTGATAAAGCTAGATAACCTTTTACGAGGTTGAGATACACCGCAAATGATATCAGGTAGAGGAATTTAGGGAAAGCTACTCGGCTATTAATCCTCTGGGACTAGGTAGTTAGAGATGACCCACTTTATCCTAAGTAGGCGGCGAGTTAGTGATTCATATGTTTAAGATATTGTTATAATTTTCATAGTTCTGATATCTAAATTATAATATTAGTAACGTCAAATACTTTCTATTTTAGGAACATTTATAACTCATCTCGAAAAATAAAGAGTTGGACTTTTTTATGGAACAACTGTTTGTTTTGCGATTTCAGGATTGATGTCTATCTAAAATCTAATCACAGTGATAAGTTATAACAGTAGCCGTTGTCTGCAGACTGTAGTTAGCAATTTTTTTCGCGATTTTGGAGTTGGTCTCGTAGTAAAAGTGATCATAATGACGACTTCCAAAATACCCTAGAATGCCCTGAAAAAACATGAATTCGTCGTTTTGTAAGCTTTTTCAAACACATCGGCAAGGTCTGAAATATTATTTATGGGTTGACAGTTTTGTGAATCCTTGTAAATGTTATAAAAATCATACCACAGCCCACTGCCTATTATTTCTTGGGGCCGCAACTCCCTAGTCGATTAAAGTAGCGATGAAATTGAGGAAGGGAATTAGATTTTGTTATAGTCTGGCTCATAAACCTGGCATAAACGTTCGGTGAGAAACAACGAGATTATTCTCTGTGATCCACGGAAAAATACCAACATAGTAGGTACTTTATCATCCTGTGTAGAAAATTGGAAGACCAAGCTTTAATACTATCATCATTATCATTTCAGCCGTTGGACTTTTACTGATAGACTTTATCATTATTTTCTTATTTATAAATCTGCATTAAGGACAGTTGGAAAGGGTTTGCATCCAGCATTATCACACGGTAATGGGTATAATATTATGTGTGTTACGACATAATAATGTGGTATGATTCATACCTATATTTTATTTATTACCTCTTTTTGATACTTTTTCCTACAGTGGAAATTTTCGTTTCTTTTTGAAAGTTTCAGAATATTTTTATTCATTTTTATCCATTTTTGTTTTGTAATAGGGTCCCGTTTTAAAATGAAGAGGATGAAGGCCTCAGACGAAGATTGTCTTCTCTGTCTACGGTGAAGGCTGACCCGTCAGCGCCGTAAAAGCCGCACTCGCCAGAAACGTCAAACATTTACAATATTTGTTTGATATACCTACATGCTGCGGCGTGGACAGGTGCACGATGTTTCTTACGGTTTTATTTGAGGATTGAAGATTGCGGCCCGATCGGCTTGGCTCCTGTAGCGTGGATAGATGAGCGTTTATCATAATAAACATTATTTTTTATGTTGCTAATAGATGTTTACGTTAATTAATCCACCACAGATATTTATGTCTTCCGATCCAAAGCTGTATTATCGATAGCTCTAATGTTTCTAGAGATATTCAAATATGAATCCATTGTATTAAGATAAGATAACGTTCATTTTCTTAATAAGTTACATGGTTTGGAGTTAGTAAATATTGATGATGCTTAAAGCAGTGTTAGTAGGTACTTAGATTAAATTTAAAAACATCCAGAGTCCTTAACTCTCACACTAGGTTGGTCCTGTTTTTGTTACCTATTATATTTACCTACTTAGTTAAATTAATTAGTTGTATCGCGTTTCCGTCTATAAATATATAGAAAGGGCTTCATTATTGGAACAGATTATTTATATTGCTTATAAGTATGCCAAACCTTATTCTCCAATTATGTAGTAGGTATGCCAGGGAATCAAATTTACTTATAAAGGTATAAGTACTTATTCTTATTATCTTTGTCATGGAGTTGTGATGATTGTGGTGTTCGACAAATCTTTTAATATTCTATACTGTTTTTACAGTGTTATTGAATTACATATGCATCCATGTTTGGGTATGGTCAATACTAATGAAAAATTCCAATAGCTGGGAGTGTACACAAACAAAAATGATATTTCGATGGTAAAACAGTTCTTTATTTTATCGGAAGAAAAGGGACCACGGTCCCTGGGTGGACGATATGAAACTAATAACATTGATATTTCCCGCATTTACTATTACAATTTTATTGGAACCTTTGCCCCTGTAGGTCGTAAAGCTATAAAGTCGTCTTTGACTAAAACTTTTTGCGGAGTGCTTAAGTAGACCGCCTTATATAAAAAAATTACTGACTTTACTGTCTTTTTACGGATATTTTTGAAAGCTCTTAAATAAAGTAGGCTGCCAATTGTGGTCAAGGTTTTTTAGTCGCAGTAAAAGTACTTACGTTTTAATATTGTCGTTGACTTTGATTTCTTATAGTAATGTTCCTGTATGAGTATGGGGCTTTCTCATTATGACACAGCTTAGGCTTTAGTATAGTACACCTCGCGAAATTTCAAACAATGCTATCGTACTTACGTATTGGCTTCTACTGTACCGATTAAATCCACTGTTGAACATAGATATACCCACGAAGAACAATTTTATTAGGCCATGTCTACCTTGCTGGTCCAGTATGGGTTGTTGAATTCACATATGTGATAATGTTATGAAATATAATAATATGGAACATAACTACGAGAAATCAAAGTCAATGACAATATTTAAACACACTTTTACTGAGATTAGAAAACTTTGGCCACAATTAGCAGCCTACTTTATTTAAGCGCTATCAAAAACGTAAAAAGACATGAAAGTCGTTAAATTATTGATATAAGGCGGTCTGCTTAAGCATACATATAGTACAGGCTACCTTTTTCACGTTTTATTTTACCAACAAAGGTAAGTATTTACCACTAGGTAAGTATTTACGGATTTCCATAGATTAAATCAATCATTTACAAGTGACAAAACCAGAATTTATCTCTACTTAATTATAAAATCTAAAATAATACGTAATTAAGCTTGAAAATTTTGCAGCACAATCTTTAGCTCCCTGAAATTTTCCGTTGACACAGTAACATCACATCGTATTAAAATTTCATGATTCGAAATTGCAGGGAAATTGTTAATACACATTTAAGACTCAATGTAAACAAAACGTTCTTTCAGCGTAATAAGGAAAAAATTAATTCAAAATCTGGGTCATTCCAAAAACGCTGTTTCACGGTCTTTTGTTCAGTATTGTATGATAAGAGTCTTTGTTTTAGAGAAATTACACGAATTCATCCTTGGGAACGTTTTCTGCTAGGTATATTATTATGCTTGCGACCATCTCTTTGTGCTGAATGAAAGTACTATGATAGAATAATTTTACGGTTCTGGGTAATGTTTTATGAAATTTTCTCGATCGCTCTTCTATTGTGATTGTTCAAATACCTAGTCGTTTCTGGCAGATCTATACATCACTCGAATGATAATAATCATAATTTTGTATTTAAACAAAAGTCTGTCAAATAAGCAATATGGCCAGTCATGACGGCGCCGTCCTTATCAATTTTAAATATTGCTGTTTCTTTTTCACTTCGAGTAAGTTGGTATATTATGCATTTCAAAGAGAGAAGAATCTTCTAAATTGCTATTAAATTTAGGATGGCGTTCATAACTGGCCACAAAGTCAAATATGAATGCGTAATATAATTTTCAAAATTTAAACACATTATTTTCAATTCGAGAATGAATTAAAACGAAATATTTGTTCCCCTAAAATAATAGTAGTTTATGCAACTGTCATATAATGAAGTCAATTATTAAAAGTCAAATATTAAAACACTCGTTACTATTATGAAACTCGCTGCGCTCGTTTCATAAACTCACACTCGTGTTTTAATACCCGTGTTATATGCAGTTGCATACACTACTTTATCTTCACTAATAAAAATAAAAAAAAACATATTGCGAAACATTAAATTCACGCGTACGTGTATTGTCACAGTGAACTTGGCGCCATTAAAATCTAACCAATGAGAGCGCAGCTGCGCGCGCAGGGCCAATCAGGAGCGAGCGCGCGATGTATAATGAGATTTTACGATATCGATGTGGATATTATAACATCATGTGAAATTGCTTAAATTGCGTGTTTTGTTGTCTGCGCTATAACAGTAGTCATTATAAGTCAAGTATTGGAAACATAAGTAGAATGTTACAACATTAGTGTAGATAAAGTACATAAGTACATTGTGTTATAACTTAAATCGCTCCTTTATTTACCATTTAGGTTTAAAATTATTGCCAAAAACATTAAAGAAGAATTAATGATGGTGCATTTCACTAGCCAGACGCTTCGACCGAGTTACATTCGTTTTCATAGTCCATTTTTGAACACAAATATATGCCTAGCCACCAAGGGGTTATATAATACATCCACGGGGTGATTAAGTCAAATCCATTACACTGGCCCGTGAGTAAATTCACATAATATCATGAAATTTCTTCCACATACGTAATTTAGCGGGTTAAATAGCTAGCTATTCCATTTCTATTTTAGCTGCCTAGTCGTATAGTTTATGTCGTAATAGCTCTGCCATAAAACGTGTGCACTGCACAGTTTCACACATCGATTATTCAGAAAGCACAAACAACTTCTGTTTAATTAAACGCATATCCGAAGGCAATTACCGAGTAAATATAACGTGCTGTTTAGAGATGCATGGGTTATCCGGCAAAATATTTGGATTATACTCTACCACCACTACGACGTTTGTTTTTTTATTTTTTAACTTCTATAAATATGTATTCTCCCATGTACTCCTCCCCTTTTTTCTTGAAAATCCTTTAAGGATACCAACCGACGCCAAGAGAGGCAGGGTGGTTTTGTTGGAAACCTACCAAATAGCGGTGTACCAACTAAAAACCCTGGGCTGTTCCGTCTCTACGCATCTCAGCAGAGATTAAATTCAATGATCACCTTCTAACTCAAATGAAATAAAATTAAAAAAAAATACGTGCATGATTAAATCTACCAATTCCGAACTAGTTAGAAACTGTGTTTCGGAAACCGGTGGCTTCTCCCAAAAATTATACATAATTAGAATATCATACAGGTAATTATATAGATAACTACAATAGGTACTACCTTGTATGCTAAAATTACCTACACTACTACTACATAAAAAGCATTGGATCATCGACAGACCCTTGAAGGTCTAAAGATAATCCAAATGCTCAAGCCTACTGGCCAACATATAGATTATTGTTAAATTATATTTTAAATAATAATTGAATTAATATACAACATTGGATAATTATTACATTAAATTAAAATGGTACATTTTATAAATCATATTAGAGATTATCATCTAAAACTGTGATAAACATAGGCGATTGTAATGTTAAATTAAACTTGTAAAAGTTAAGAATAAATAAACAGAAAAGGAAATACATGTCACCTTACAGAGAAAAAACTTTCAGTGTTCTGATAGTCCTTGCTCTTTAAGAAAGATATCATGATTTTTTTGTGGGAGTTTAGGGTCAATAATGTAGACTCGGTCCCGAACCAATGTGTTCTCATAATAACGAGATAAAGATGCAGATTCACATTCATTTTTGATTCATGCAGATGCTCTCTTAACTGATTCAATTTATACTCGCAAATCTTATTAGAATTTGGATATGAGGCAATAATGCCAGATATTATCGAAAGCGGTTGATAAATAACGTTGTAGCAAATTTCCCCTATTTAGAGGGAAATACCCCCCCGACTCCAATCAAAAAACACTAAATACTAAAAAAAAACAATTCCAAAAATATATAGAACCGGTGTACTTACTAAGTTTCATCAAGATTCGAAAAATGCAACCTATAGAAAAGAACCAACATCCAAACAGACGAAAGAAAATTTCGGCAATTACATACATAGGTACTTGGATGCTTTGCTTGCTCGGTCAATTACTCTTTTTGAAGATTATTTCACAGAAAAATATTTTAAAAGTTTTGATTGAAACAAAAATGTTACGATGCTACAATTTTTGACGTAATAACGTCTTATAAATCGATGAGCGCCGGCTGCAAGCAAAAAAATGTGTCACGTTCCTCCTGAGCAAGCGAGAGCGTGGAACAAGCTTAGACCAAATAAAAAAACAAGACAGAACGTCGTGAACAGACAATTGAAGCCGGCTTTTATACAAGTGGTGAGTGTGTCGGTGTTGCGCTGCCATAGTTCAACTGACGAGCCAAGGCTTAGTTTCTTTGTATGTGTATGTGTGTGTAATTGTGTCTGTACACAGCGAGGCTTAGTTTTGTCGGCCTCACTTGTTTTGTTCACAGCATTCTGTCTTGATTTTTTTATTTGGTCTGAGGGAACAAGCGATAAAGTGGAACTTTCGGCCAAAGCGTTTGGCTTGTTTTAGTTGTTGATTCTACAATGTATTCTTGACGTCACGTAAAATTATCGTCTGTAAACTGACTTTACAGACAACTAATTTGTTATAGATGATCAAACGAACTTCTAAAGTGAAGTTCGATCACTATTATATGAGTCACTTCATTCGAAGATATATGTCTAATTAACAGGTAGTCATTTAAACCTACAAGGCAGTCGCACGTTTTAAAGAGTAGGCAATCGATACTCTCATCGATTGTTTTTTTTTTTTTTTTTTTTTTTTTTTTATGTGGGTACTTGTATACCTCCCGCTGCCCGACGACGGGGCGCACTTTCATTCATTCAGAGAGAAAATTTAAAGATATAATAGGGTACGGGAAATTAATTACTTATTGGGAGGGTGATTTTATATCTTCGAATGAAGTGACTCATATAATAGTGATCGAACTTCACTTTAGAAGTTCGTTTGATCATCTATTAATATTACGTCACTTCATTCTTCAGATATATGTCTAATTAACAGGTAGATGTTTAGAGTAGGTATTAACTTTTATGAATATAAAAGATATTTATGTAATCATAATTATATATATTTTAAATTTTCAAAACAGTTAAAATAAACAATCTTCAGTAGGAACTTAAAATAATTCACATTTTTTATTTATTTTAAATTAACTAGATACTTATAAATTAATCATTATTATCTTAATAATACTTATAATTAATCATTTGGATGCTCGTTAGGTAATGAGCAAACTGATCTAGCATAAATTGCTTCATCTAATACTGGTCGATTATAAAACCTTGCAAAGGTTTGAGACGAACTTGACCAGCCAGCCGTCTTCCTAATCGTATCAATGGATACTCCAGTGGAAGCCGCCGCAGATGTGGATGCATGCCGAGTGCTATGAGCACTGAATACACCTACATCTACGCCGCTCTCCGCCAGAGTTTGTTTTATCCATCTACTAATGGACTGAGAAGAAGCTTTTTTGTGTGGTTTCTTATAGGTAATAAAGAGATGGTCTGTATTATTTGGTCTTAGGTTAGATGTCATAAATAAATAATCATCTACGGCTGTGGCTGGGCATATCATGAGATTTTCTCTGAAATATGGTAAAACTAACACCGGTTGGTCCCTGCCTACCCCTGAAGTTTTAATAATGTCCGAGATCGGGATTTGTAAGGAATCTACACCTTTGACTATATTTGATATTTTAATAAGTGATAGAGTTTGGACTCTGTGAGCAGTACAAATTGCCAATAAAACACAGACTTTTTTGGTAATTTTATCTAAGCTCACACTTCTGTTGAGAAACCAATTGGCAACATAGTTAAGCACTATCTGGGGATTCCAAGTACCTATATACTTAGGAATACAAGGTTTTTGTTTATAAATGCCTTTTAGGAGGCGTTTGATGCTATCGTCAGATCCTATATTTCCACCCAAAAGTAAGGAAATGGCTGATCGGTGTGAGTTAATCGTTCCGTAAGATCCTCCTCTATTAAACTGTTCTGTTAAGAATGTTAAAATGTCAGCCAATTGGGGATCAAAGATGTTAATACCTTTGGTGTTACAAAATTGCCACCAAAGTTTGTATGTGGTATTGTATTGTTTGAGGGTGCTATTTGAGACGGAAGATAACATTAGATCTAAGGCTATGGAAGGGATATGTCTTCGAGTGAACGCGACCCGGAGAGCATCGCGGCTCCCAGGGTAAGGCTCCGGTACAGTGGGTGTTGCGATCTGTAATGAGAGCGCAAAAGGTCTCTGTTAGGATTAAAGAAAATGATTTCCGAAATCATTAATTTCTTTAGTAATGGAAACCAAGGCTGTCCCGTCCAATAAGGAAATACCAATATGCCAGTAGCTTTGTCACTCATAATTTTTCTAATGCATTTAAGGATAAGCGAAAAAGGTGGAAACGCATAAAAGCGGTGAGAATGCCAGTTAATCGTAAACGCATCTACTGTTAGGGCATCCGGGTCTTGTTTCCAGGACACGTATGTTTCACATTTGGCGTTGGTGCGAGAAGCGAAAAGATCTATGTTTGGTTGACCTAGCTTGTGAACTATCATTTGGAAGGCCCAATTTGATAGTTCCCATTCTGTGTCAACATTTATCCTACGAGATTCTTCGTCCGCTTCTACATTATCATTTGTATTTATATACGATGCAAACAGCCATATGTTTCGTTTCTCGCACCATTGCCATATGGTCTTAGCCAAGCCGTGGAGGTGTGGGAATTGGATTCCGCCCATGCGGTTAATATAACTGATCGCTGTAGTGTTATCAACACGAAGCAGGATAGAACAGTTAGTAGCCCCTGAGGCAAAACATTTTAAACCCATGAATACAGCGAGGAGCTCTAAGTAGTTAATGTGGAAAGAGAGTTCTACTTCTTTCCAGCCGCCATTCACGCGTTTATCGTTACAGTATGCCCCCCAACTAGTTCTAGAAGCATCTGTAAATACTTCAAGGGAAAATTCTCCATCCAATCTCATGTGATTTGATGATGAAAGAATATTCTGACTCCACCAAAGTAAATCAGGTAAAACCACAGAAGGTAATTTAATTTTAGCTTCAAAATTTTTAAATTTTTGAATAGCCAAATATTTCTCACGCTCTAGTTCCTTAGTATACAGCCAGCCGTACTTCATTGCTGGACAGGATGCCACTAGTATCCCTATGAGTTGTGCAAGTTTCCTTATGGTACAATTGGGTAGCGTGGAAAACTTATTGACTAGCTTTGCGATATTATTTCTTTTGTCACATGGCAAAGACAGGGACAAATCAGCAGAATTGAGAATAAATCCTAGAAATTTGCAAGAACGCTTAGGTGTTAATACACTTTTTTCAAAATTTACTACAAAGCCGAGACATTGAAGTAGCTCTAAAGTTTTAGTAACGTTTGTATGGCATTCACTGAAGGTGTCGCCGATACATAAAATGTCGTCCAAGTAAATCACTGATTTGTAACCTCTCTGCCTCAGGTAACTTATTACTTCCTTCATAATTTTTGTGAAAATTCTTGGCGCCGCACTGAGACCATAGGGCACAGCATTAAATTCATAGACAGTATTGTTAAAAACAAACCGTAGGTACTTTCTATGTGCTTTGTAAATTGGTATAGAAAAATAGGCTTCTTTGAGGTCTATTGTGGCCAGATAGCCGTCTTTTGGGATTAGTTTTGATGCGACCCTATGGTCTTCCATTTTAAAATGGGATTTTGCAATGGACTTGTTGAGTGGTTTTAAATTTAAAATAAAGCGCTTTCCACCATTGGGTTTTGGAGTTAAAAATATACTTGATAGAAAATCTCCTTCTGCGCGTTCGCAAACTGACACCGCGCCTAAGCTTAGCAGCTTAGAAATTGCTACTACCATATCAGCTTCCTCATGACATAACAACTTATTAGAAGGGATATGATGTTGTATTACCCTACTGCAAAATGGTATAGGGAACCCATATTGAATCCAGTTAAGAACTAACTGATTGTCAGTAATTTTTTGCCAACAATCATAAAATAAATGTATACGACCAGCATGTACCTCTAACGTTGCTGGGCCGGAGCACGTGACTTGGTCTGGTTCTGTTGAGGCTGCGTTGACGAGGATTGCTTCGTCGTTGACGCTTGAAAAGCTTTGCGACCTGCTGGACCTGTCTTCCTGTAACCGCCCCGCCCCCCTCTGTTCGAAGGATATCGAGAGGGGCCGGACCAGTTTACCTGAGACCGGCCTTTACTGGTTGACGGTTGGGCAGAAGACGCTGGTGTCTTAGCTGGAGCCAGGTTTTTGATTTGCAGGCCCTGCTTTTCGATAGCTTTTGAGGCCTTAATCTTCTCCGAAAGTTTTTGCCCGAATAGGGTGTCATCCCTATCAACATCCTGAATCAAGTTCAAGAAAGCCTTGTCAAGACCAGGCGTCATAAACTTCTTCCGAACTTCTGTTTCGACGTGGTGAAGGTCACATAAGAGTCGACTACTGTCGCTTAAAAACTTAATAGCTTTCACCCTATCTGTGTCATTCTCAAGGAGCAATGACAACCCTTTGTTGAGGGCGGTGATGCCGAGACCTAGCTGTTGCTGAGCGCTCTCAACTCGTTTATCTTTGCTTCTAGTAATATCTGAAATCGTAGCAGCTATTTCAGGATTGAGCTTCGGTGCTTGCAAGAGGATGCAATTTTCAGGGATCTGATATTGCTTCATTAGTTTATCTTTGGCTTCTTTTTCAATCCCTTTTCGGAGTATGGGAAGCCAAAGTTTTGATAGGTTATCATGAATTTTTTCACCGAATTTAGGTGTATCTTCGGATACTTCTCCAAGAGCTGACAATATGTCCGGATCAAGGTCTGGAAGTGGCGTTGATTTTTCAGAGCCTCCTTCTGGTGTCTGCTCTGGTGCCAGACTTTCTTGAATGTTTTCTACTGAACATTCCAAGGGCATCGCATCATCGAAGGCTACTTGCGACTCGTTATCTAGAAATAAAACGAGAGGCGTTATCAAGCAGCCAAGAAATTTAGAATGTTTTTTTTTTTTTTTTTGAGGGTAATTATAAAAAAGAGCAATGATAAATAAAATTTAAACGAATAAGTTACTAATTATGGAATAGATTGTTTTGTGATGTACTTGATTGACTATAAAACAAACGTATCATTAGCAAGAAAAATATATATAATTATAAATTTTATTATTAATTTTAAGATCCATCCTTAGGTGAATATTGCTTTAGAATAACCCACGGTTAGCCTTTAAGCATATTATTAGTACCATCGTGTTGATCCTCGATCAACCTCCAGGTGTATTTGCTTTTGTAATAACCCACGGTTACCATCTAAGCATGAAAATTAAACGTCGTGTTGACCCACGGCCAACCTCCCGTTTAAAGTTTAATCATAGTTAATGATTAAAATCATAATCTGCAGTAGTTATTTTTCGTTCTTATTTTTGCTTTGTAATAACCCACGGTTACCCTCTAAGCATAGAACACTGATTTTGCCATCGTGTTGACCCACGGACAACCTCCAGGCTAGAATTAAACTACTATCATGGCAGATTTATAAAAAGCATAACACTTTAGGAAATAACACTTTACTAACCTGAATTTTCTTCCAGTGAATCCGGCGATTCGATAATTCGCTTACGTCGCTTCATTTCCTTGTCTTCGAGCCTTCTAATTTTAAAGTTGTAGCGTTCCATTTTCTCCGCGTAACTTCTTTTGGGCATTTTAAACACTTTTCGATAAAACTGGAGTTTGAAATAAAGTATTTCTTGGTAGCAAGTGAGACGTCCGCGCGCTACCTCGCACGAAAAAATAATGAAAGTGCGCCCCGTCGTCGGGCAGCGGGAGGTATACAAGTACCCACATAAAAAAAAAAAAAAAAAAAAAAAAACAATCGATGAGGGTAACGATTGCCTACTCTTTAAAACGTGCGACTGCCTTGTAGGTTTAAATGACTACCTGTTAATTAGACATATATCTGAAGAATGAAGTGACGTAATATTAATGCAAATTTTAGTAAATCCGGCCAAAAGGACTGAAAATAAAATCCGGATATCTGACAAGCCTATCAGATATTACGTATCGCTGTTGAAATTAATGCGTGTTTGCTAATGAAATTGATGTGCCGTGTTTATGTAGTAAATTTTACCTATAGGTACACGTCTGATCAGATTTTGCAAAAATATTGAGATATTACGCCCCGGTTATTGGTGGTAGTCTTTTTACGATTCTGAATTCAGGAATCATTTTTCAGTTACATAAATTTTTTTTTCGGTTTCTTGGGTTCCGCACCCAAAGGGTATAAACGGGACCCTATTACTAAGACTTCGATGTCCGTCTTCCCGTCTGTTTGTCTGTCACCGGGCTGTATCTCATGAACCGTGATAGCTAGGCAGCTGAAATTTTCACAGATTGTGTAGATAGATGACCTTTGTCGTAACTGGGGAGCCATTATTTTTATAGTGAGAAGATTATATCTCTGATAAGTTGAGGAGAAATCTTACAATATTTACCACTAATATCGAAATCGGTACTGCAAATACGGATTCTCATTATTTTGTCAAATATTATTACTGAATGTTCTATGACAGACTTAACTAGCATACTCTTTTTTGTATCGCTGAAAAGATTTTGTATTAATGATATGATATGATATGTACTCATATTTACGCTCCTTGAGAAAGCAATAGTGTTGTACAATTGTACCGCGATGTGTTGTAACAAGCGCAGTGTAGAGTTGGCAAACGTCCGAGTAGAAGCGTCAAACGCGAAGACACTTGTCGCGCGACAACATTGTCGCGAAGTAACTGAGTATGTGACGTAGTGGTGGTAAAATATTGACAAATTCAGTTTAAATAATTTATTAAATTGGAGTAAAGAGTTTTATCAAGCTTTAGAGAAGAGGTGTCAAAAGCAATAACATTGTCAGGAAGCGAGTTTGTGACATAATGGTGGTAAGGTATCGACACTATCGACCAATTATGAATCGACCAATTTATAATTGGTCGATAGTGTCGATACCTTAACTAAAAATACAAATAAATATTAACTATAACTATAGTTATTAATTTTGTGAAAGGGTCATCAAGTTGATGTTAAACGTTACTATACTTGTTACGCAACAACATTGTGAGAATGGACGCGAGTAGGTATTTGTAATACTTTTACTAGATCAACTCAGATATCGCTTAAAAGTCAGTCATTTCATACAAAAAGTTCATTGGTTTTTTGACAAAATGTACAAACCAGCATTTTTTTTAACATTGTAGGTAGGTGTTTTTATTTTTTCATTTTTCGTAAACGCTTTCATTTTATCGATATAGCACTGGTACAACACTGTCGTAGTCCCTGAGCGGTAATGCAACCGTATCCAATTCGTTATCGGATCCGACTTGGATTTGTCGACGTCTCGCAAGCACACGACGCTAAATTTTCAATACAACTAGACCAGAAACCAGAAATTGTATGTTTTCTTTGCGCACTCTCAATAAAATCCAAACGACATTAGCGCTTTCTGTGTACACTTTATAGTGTCTGTACCCTTTTTGCTGTGACAGTTTATTGTTCTATGACAGTCTCATCCCTGTTTCTGCAAATTTCTGAATATCATCAGATGGTAAGCCATCGCTAAATAGTGCTTTCGGGACTTTATTTCAGTTAAATACATAATTCATGTACTCTATCAGAAACATACTCCATCCATCCTGATATCCTGATAGTATTAAATTTGGCAAAGTGTCTTGCATATCATTAATACAAAATCTTTTCAGGGACACAAAAAAGAGTATGCTAGTTAAGTCTGTCATAGAACATTCAGTAATAATATTTGAAAAAATAATGAGAATCCGTATTTGCAGTACCTACCGATTTCGATATTAGTGGTAAATATTGTTAGATTTCTCCTCGACTTATGATCGATCAGAAAACCATAACCTCATTAAGACCTCGACTTATGACGATCTGAAAACCATGACCTCATTAAGACCGCAGGATCGCGCTTTATGCAAGCCGCTACCAAACGGTCTTATTGGAGATCTATAGGGGAGGCCTATGTCCAGCCAGCAGTGGGCGTTTTATGGCTGAAACGACGTTGAGATACAACCGAATTTAATGGATGGAATGGAATGGATGTCTTATAGCTGGTGGATGGATGGATGGATCGATGTGTGGTTTTCATAATGTTGTATTAGTTTATGTTAACAAGAGCGCGCATATAGCCTAGTTAGGTAAGTCTTACTTTGGTTTCCAAAGACATGCCTGGCCGAGTTTGGAACCCAAAGTTATGTGTAATTTTAATGTTTATAAATATTTACATGTAAAAAATCCAGTAAAGCGAAAATTTAATCCCATAATTATTGTCATAGTATTCAGTTCGCTTTCAAAAAAGAGCCGAAGTATCTCTACAATGAATTATTTTATCAGTACTAGGCAATCATAATAATTTGTGATAATAATTATGTTCGCTAATTCAAAGTGCAACAATAATAATCTACTAGACACAAGCACAAGGGTAAAGTCACAATCTAGTTAGCAGTCACTTCACACTTACTACATTAATAGTTTCTGTGGAATAATATAATCGGTACGCGCTACGTGTGGAATAGGTACGGTAACTACAGATAAGGAATAGGTACAGAAAGAAACTGGAATGGTAATGTTTTGTTCATTGTTAGAAAATACTATCGATTCGTGCTATTTCCATAATGTTCTGTCTCTGTATCACTCTTGAAAAGTGCAAGATGCATACTTAATAAGTATTGTAGTAAAAAAGTTAGTTTGTAAGTATAGACCGGGTAGCTAGCCCTAGTGTCAGAGTTTTTAAGCTGGAGGTATCAGTGGGTGTCAGTTATGGTGTCAGAGTTTTTAAGCTGGTAACTGAAGGTCTTTAATATGGCTAAACGGATAAAACAATGGGTTCCTACTATTTAACGTGTCATCCGAGCCTCGATAATAGAAAAATGTCAGGCGTGGTCACACATCCAAAAACTAATAATTACGTAATTTGAAATTTATGTTTTTATTTGTACAGGTTTTTGTTGTTTTATTCAGAAAAGAATAAGATCATCAGAATTTCAGAAAAAAACAGCTGTTCCATATGTTTTGTCGATTTCAAGTTGCAATTTGGTACCCCATAGTAAAAATGTATCATGATAATGGTATGAATCATCTCCTTTTGGCTTAGAACACCTTTTCTGAATAAACTTTTATAATATTCGTGGCTACCCCACAAAATATTGTACCAAGGTACCACAGATATAATGTACCTATTACTAGGTAGACAGGGTTATTCATAATCAATTAGCATCCTTTTAATGGCTTATTCTGTACTAGCTGCGCCCTGCGGTGTTACCCGCGTTAGCCCGAGATAATATGTAGCCTATGTGTTAATCCAAGGTCTAAGCTACCTTCATACCGAATTTCATCCAAATCGTTTCAGCTGTTTGTGCGTGAAAGAGTAACAAACATCCATACACACTCACAAACTTTCGCGTTTATAATATTAGTAAGATATCAAAACTAACAACTTTTGTTCTGCGACTTAGGTCAAAACTCAAAAATAAAACAGCTGTTCCATACATTTTGTCGCAAGTGATCGATATTTTTCTATGAAACAACTTTTTTTTGAGTATTGACAAAGTCGCAGAACAAAAGTTGTTAGCTTTTATGTAAAGAATAAGGATCTAAAATGATGCTAATTGATATGGAATAACCGTGTATATGTAAAGATATCCTTATCAGCTCTGTGGTCTTCAATTACATTCCGCTGATTCCACTAATGTGACATAGAAGGATCCTACATAAAGTAAAGGTAGTTGTTCCATATTCCGTGTCCCAGAATATTAGCTAAGTAGTCCCGTGTAATAGCAGTCAGAAAGCTACAGAGAAAACGGAAGCAACTTCAAAGCGCCCCTTATGTCATTGTGGAGCGTAGAAAGTTAGGAAATAACTTCGTAACTGGCAACTGACTACGGAAAATAGCGGCGGAGTAATGTATTGTAACGGTTAATGTTGATAGTTTTGTTCGAGGTAAGGCTTAAATATTTTGTTATTTTGTTTCTAGTTACCGAACCTTGTAGGCAGACCGCGTAATTTTTAATTGACCAATGAAATTTTAATGACACTTGTCTTTTTAATCAACACCATTTTAAATATGCAACAAGAACAGAAAACATTGTAGTTGCAACAAAAGTATAAAAGATTTTCCATTTGTACAATCGTATTGCCTCAAACAATTAGGTTTAGGCGACCGAGGCTATCAAGTTGTCTACTTAACTAGAGAAAAAAGTTGTTTTGCCGACATCTCTACGTGTGTCACGACATATCAATTTTGAAAAGGTTGGTCAAAAAGTGTTTAATAAATCGGTTTTTCATTTTACAAATTTCATAATGTTATCATCCTACTTAGCAACGATTGGTGTTTTACTCAATTATTATGATAAGAAAACTTTATTCCACTGTTAGGTACATCCAAGTGCCTTAATCGAACCTACTCACGACTTCCTATTTGATAATAATAACGAATGCCTCAGGAATTACTCAATTAACACGCACCCTTTCAAGTGTTTGTAGCCCCGGTTATTATTTATTTCACATTGTGGGGAACTTGGCGTATGCGTAATTTGAATATGTTGGAAATTGCTCCTTTGTTACTGTCGCGAAATTTGTATGAATAGCTACCGAGCTACTGGTACATAGATATAAACAATTCATACAGGGTATTTTACTAGACATCAGACGTATTCTGTATTCTAGGATTTCGTTGTACGCATCATTATGACTTTATGACCAACTTGTAATCTGAAACTTATCCCGAATTGTGAAAAGAAAATCACTAGTTCGATATAAAATGATCATTGGCTCTCATCAAAATACATAGAACAATTTAAATAATAATTCATTTTATTTTAAGTCTGTTTTGCTCTGCTGAGAAAAGGCTCCTACTTCCTAACTGCACGTTTGTAACGAGTTACAAACGCGGACTAAAGGGATTTTGTGGCCCAGTACTTGACATCTGAGTTAATCACATAAACAGAAAAAGAAAAAGAAGTCTCATCGATAAGAAATCAAGAAATGATTGATATTTCGTGATTCTTTTGTAACTGCCAAAAATTGTCCGAGTGAAAAAAAACCTGATATCCACCGCTACTTTATTTTATCAGGCAGCTACTCGCTGAGTACCATTCGTATATTATATCTGGTGTTCGAACAAAAAAAAAACTATTTATCAAGGTCTAAACTTATATTGACTAAATGTGCCAAATTGAATCTAAAGAACGTTCTGCTAAATCAGTCAATAAGTTAAACTAATAGTTAGCTAGTTGGAAATCTGCAAAGTTTATAAAGTTTATCGTAGTGCAGGCAGCAAATTGACTTAGCTCACACACTTTGAACCACGCAGCGCGATTAGTAAAGCTGGGCATTCACTACTGTACATGTACCGTGGTTCGTATTTTATTTTAGCCAATAACCGGACGAGTACAAATCTAACTCAAAGCGAGTTAGATTAGTTAACTAATTGTAGTAGAATTATAACGATTAATGAAAATTGACATTTGGAAAGAGATTATCGGCTAATTTCGGATTAGTAGCGTCGATCGCTCACTTTTCTTTCGCGAATTAGCATTTGACAAACCAGTGACCAACGTCACGTTTGTCCAGTGGTGGTAGAGCAAAGTCGACCTAGTCAATTGTATTGCTTTTATAGGGCCTATTCCATTTCTTTATACGCTATTATTGCAGTAAAGTCTGCCTTAGAAGCTGGAGATTTCAGTTTCGATTCCCGGCTGGGTTAATATTTGAATAACCATAATAAACGAGGTTATGAATATAGATACTGGATTATTAGCTCGCCTGTACCTACTGTACCAGCCTTTTTAATAATACGCTGCAGGACGTAGGCCTATCCACGAAGGGTGATTAGGCCATATCCACCACGCTGGCTTAGTGTGGGTTGACCTACGCCATCAAATTTCTTCTAAGGACGTATTCAGGTTGCCTCACGATGTTTTCTTCACCGAAAAGCCAGTAGTCTGATATCCCATACAAAAATTCCAAGGAATTCATTGAGATACGGGACCGATATTTGAACCCATGACCTCAAGATTGTAAGGCGGGTGTCATCAAGTCTTTTGGTGTTTTGGTCTTTTTCAATATCTCTAAATAAGTCCCTACGTATTTAGAGATATAATACAGCATTATTATGAGTATTTATCGACCTTCTTCATATTTATCGACGCTTGAATTGAATTAACGAGCAATGAAGAACTTGTCGGTTCGTCTATCGCTTCCTTTTATCAAACTCGTACATTCGTGAAGTACTGTTATAAATTACTATCTAACTACTAGTTTGAAGAGCTAAAGTACTCAGCGGCAGGATCAAGTAATATGGAAATGGTTACTAGTTTGGAGTTCCCGGACCGCAAATGTTGCTGATAAATTTCGATATTGGCTCTTTAACTATTGATAGACACTAGACGAAATTGATATTACTAACAGTTTTCGTATTACGTATGACTGTGAGCTACTAGGTATACATTACTCCGACTGAAGTAGGTATATATTTATTATTCTTTTTAAATTTTATTGGTCAAACGTATGTAGTTAGCTACATAGATTTCTATTTCTGTTAGGTATTCTCTTACAAAGGTGTAGTGTTGGAGGTGTGTAATGATGCACCATAAATACATGTATGCTTCCTTGCTATGATATTCGGAAATCCAGGCAATCACATAAACAATTATACCACAAAAAGTTTAACAAATAAAAATTAAAACGGCGGAAAGAACGATCTATTACATTGGTTATGAAACACAATATTATAAAGGAATTCCGGTTGCAACACAAAGATTTACGAACTGTCTTAGTTTTTTTTAACTGAAGGTGGTTGCGCCTGCGCAACCTGCAAAGGTTACAAGCGAAGACCGCGACTCGACATTTATGTCGGAAGGTAAGTTACATTATATATTTTAGTAAAATATTATTGTTGTTTCTACTTTATATGATGCCAAGTTTTGTTAAGAATTTTAATTTAGAATAATTCAGTTTAATATAGTTTAGTTATTAATGTAAGTTTAGTATATGATAGATTTAAGATAAGAAATAAGTAATGGGGCATCGGCTAATATGCCACAAAAGTTTTGAATTTTTTTGTGTTACTTGTACTGAAAATAAATTATCATAAAATATAACTTTTTAAATTACAATACAAGCTTTTGAGATCCAGGATATCATGTACCTAGCGGCAGAGTGCTAGCCAAACCAAGTAAAACGAGCCCAAACACGACGGGTATATCTTGTTTAAGGCGTTCCTATGGCCACCTTCCGACTCCATCATCAGATTAGCTCCATGGTACTATATCATTGCATTGTCATGCAATATACATATGCGTGCCGAATTTCGGTTCAATCGGAAACTGAGAAGTTTGTCAAATTTAACTTACAAGATTCCACCCGAACTTACTAATGTCGCGACCTATCTATATATATAGGCTACGAACTACTATTGTCTCTGGGTTTCTTTAAGTAAAATAAAGAATTACTTTTACGTTTCTTTAATTGTCTCCTTTTACACCCTAGCGGCTCGGGCCACCGTGTATAGGCAACTGTCGCGGAGGGGGGACGCTAAGCTATACAATGCTATGTCACTACATATATCCCCCTCTTATTAAAAGAAAAAGAAATAAAAGCACTTAATTAAAAATCATCTTAAAAGATAAAAAAAACATCTTACTTCTAACAATGCTTCTAACACAAAAAACACATTTGACGGATGGGTTATATTGCTGACGGCGCAGGCGCTGGCTGGATTACGCGCACCTGCGTGGGCGGTGGCGCGTCACCGATACCCGTAGTTATCTGCGACCGCAACCAGGCTTCGATCTGTCGCTGGAATTTCTTCCAGACGACATACGCTATTACCACCGCGAGCAGACTGATTATGATGATCAATAACAGTCCTTGTTGTGATATTTGTGTTTCAACGGAAGAGTTTCCGTTTTGGGCTATAATTATTTCCTCCTTTTCTGCCTTTTCTTCTTTACTTTGCCACTTGCCCATTTTAAAGATAACAATATTGATTGACGTGTGACTGTCTATAAAGTTACGTTTTCAATGAAGTGTTAACTTTAAATTCCCTGGCATTTTACTTTATTATTGCTTCCGTCAACAAAATAACCCATACCTCGTATTACATATTACATACCAATACGAGTGCTAAAGTAATTTAAAACAATATCATACTTAAGTAATTGAATAAACTTCGACAACTGTAAATTGATACTTGCCGAGAAATGCATTGGGCAGTACTTACGTCATAAGTATAAGGTTGTGTAAAAGATACCTGCTATACTTATGAAGACAGTACATAATATCAATACAATGCATACCTAACATGTCTGTGGTCTACTTATATACCTAACTGAAAAGATTTTATTTATTAATTATAATCTAACTTATCTTATAGATACATCATTCGCAAATCTTAAAGGTTTCCTTACAGTGCGTCTACTTCTCGTAGTTTTCCTCCCATCTGTACTAGTACCGGCTGTACCATGGTTCTGCGGTACAGGGCTCGAAGAACCTCGCACTTGATGGTACGTCAAACCAGTCGTCCTTGCCTGGAATGTCTACTGGCACGTGGCACGTGGTGTCTTTCTGTGACATGGTTTGGTATTTTGCGTCTTCGTCTTCGTGTTGGAGTAGATATGCCGGTTTTAACCTGTCTACTGAGATGCGAACGATTTTATCCTTAATGCTTACAGCGAATACCTTTTTCCCTCTCTTCACGACCTTATAAGGGCCGTTGTAGGTGGGTTGCAAAGGTCTTCGTACTGCATCGTTTCTTACAAATACGTGACTACTTGTGCTTAGATCGGGATGTACGAAAAAAGAGCGTGAACTAGAATGACTCGTTTTTGCAACAGGCTTATATTTCCTTAACGTATCCCTAACATTTTCGACTACAGTGGCAGGATCGCATGTCGGTTGCCTAGTGATGTCGAAAAATTCTCCGGGTATTCTAATTACCTGTCCGTAAAGCATCTCTGCTGCGCTGACGCCGCTGTCCCTTCTAATGGCTGCACGCAACCCTAGCATGACAGTTGGCAATTCTTGTAACCAGGAGGTACAATTAAGACGAGCAGTGAGTGCTACTTTTAACGAGCGATGCCACCTCTCAACAATTCCATTACTCTGAGGATGGTAGGCTGTAGTGCGTAACTTTTCTGCCCCCATGTAATGCATCAAACGATTAAAAAGCGAGCTTTCGAACTGGCGACCTTGGTCGCTAGAAATTCTATGAAAAATTCCAAATCGTGAGATCCAGCCTTCGTAAACAACTTTTGCAACGGTATCTGCAGTTATGTCCTTGACTGGAAATGCTTCCGGCCACCTCGGTCGGGTACCTCGGTCGATCATTGTTACTAAGTACTTATAGCCTTCACTTGTCGTTTCGAATGGACCTAATATATCTATATGTAAAAATTCTAGCCTACCACACTCTGAAAACTCCTGTAAATGAGAAACTGTGTTTCTGAACCTTAACACGTTGACATTGAATACATGTTTTTGTCCACAACCCTACATCACTATTCATTCCGGGCCAAAAATATTTTTCTGAAACCATTTTACGAGTTGTGCGAATGCCTGGATGGCTTAGGTTATGTACAACATTAAAAACAATTTTACGAAACGACTCAGGAATGTAAAGTCTGACGTTATTAGTAGATAACTCACAATATTATACATTCCTATCACATCCTGGTAACCTAATACATTTCAGTTGAATGTTACCTGATATGTTGTTTGTCGTATACTCGTCGTGGGACTGCGCTTCTGCCAACGCTGCGTAATCGATCGGCGACGGGCACAGCACGGTCTCTACCCTAGATAATGCGTCTGCACATTGGTTTTTTGAGCCTTCAACATACTGTATATCTGTTGTAAATTCGCTTATGAACATCAGCTGTCGCGTGCGTCGCGAAGTTTCTTTGTCCGTACCTATTTTCTTGAATGCATAGAGCCCTGCTGAGCCGTAATTTTCCATACAAACGTATTACGCTATTTTCTTCCTGAAAAATATCTTTAGAGCAAGAAATTTTTGTCAAAAAATCTAGTTCAATTGTTTATACTACTCTGTCTTTTCTTTTTTTGAATAAATTTATTATTAAACAAAATATGAGCTTTCAAAATCACAAAAAAATTCACGATTATTAACGACATGTTTGAAGATCTACCAGAAGAGACTTAATAATTTTTAACAAAAAATAAAATGACAGAATCATGAATTGATCATTTTTTTAAATTTTAATACCTAAAAATATTTCATTTACTCAGTTTTTAAAGGAGAAAAACGCGTAATACAAAACGTTGTCTCGTCGTGATTTTTGTAGGTATAAATCGGCCTGAGCTGCAATTGTCCCTATCGCACGATGCGGGGGTAGGGTTGAGGTGAAGGAGGTGTAACTCTATATGTACACAAGCACTAGGGACGTAGTAATAGTCGATAATTTTATCGATTCTCTAGTGATGTTCATGGATGTCGATATTAATTATGAATATTAGTTAAAGTTTTAAATCTCGTAATTTTAACGTTGTTTGTTTGTTACTTTTGAAAAATCCTCATTGAAAACTCTTTAAAAAGATCTTATGTACATGTAAAATTCTAGTTGCTACGACTTGTATATATTTTGTAAACGTATATATTGCAAGATTTCAACCGTATGTATTTCGACTATGATGATTTTAATTTTAGTGATTTCAAACGGCATTTATTATGCAATGTATGTGTTTTAAATGTTGTGTAAACCATTATTTATTTAAACTTCTGTGTTTTGACCGTAGTTGTTCCAACCATACTTATTCCTATTAATTTTCGGTGTTTTAATACGTACCCTCTGAATTAGAAGAGGCGAAGGTCGTGGGAGGGTTGTGAGTTTTTTTTATAGAAATGATAAAGAAAACAAAAGAATAATCACTAAGCACATACATTTATTATTTCTTTATCATAAATTTTACTTCCTTTCTCTAACAGGCATATTTCGAGGTATGCGCCCATCAATTATTTCAGGTAACAGACATTTGTAAAAAAATCATTCTAATTTCGGCTCCATGTTTTTCCAAAATTCGTCGTTCCTTTCAATTTTCTCATATAACATGCCCTTAGGACTCCATATTACAAAATAACAGAATTTTCGACCTGTTATATGTAACTGGCCTTGGACTTGGTAGAAATAATTATGATTTCTCTTCAATTTTAATGAATCGTTTTCGAGTATGCAGCTGTAAATTTTTTTCGTCTCTATTCCTTCTTTTGGTGTCATTTCAGCAATTGTATGCGGGCACTTCTATGATGGAGTCATCATTTATAAGTCCATCTGGACTTGCAGCAAGAAATCGTTTACTACTGTTTACAAATAACCCACATTTGGCAACGAACAATCCAGTTTCTTCAGAAAATTCAGTTATTGCATCGTCTTCTCTTTCTTTACCGTAAATAGTCGCAGGAGTACCTTTAAATTGCGAATATAACAATGATTTCAACATTCCTGCAACTGAAGAATTTTTCCGCATCTTGCAAATTTTGCCAAAATTTGATGCTGTTATGCGTTTTTTAACAAAACTCATAAATCGTCAAAGTAACAAATAAACATATTTTATTTCAATTTTTAGATTTATATTTGAGATAATTAAACTAAATAGAACAATTTACTTGTAATGCATGTAAATTGTTATTTTTTATAATGTTATAAATACTTTACCTACCTACACTATGTTGACTAAAAAAAATTAGACGCTATTTCTCCGATATAGTAGAGTGGGTAAACTAAGTACATATAAGATTCGTGATGGAAAAGTCAATTTTTGAAGTTAGTGATAGACCTTTGAATAACATGCAGATTAATGAAACAAAGTATTGAAATACAATTTGTAAAATATAATAAATAGTATGTAATTTAAATACTCACGATGTTTCTCCAGTCTCAAGGTTTTGTTTCAAAGTCCGTTCACAAGCCAAGTTGTATCCGTAAAACAAAGAATCAAGTCCGAAATCGTAGCCAAGTCAAACACAAACAAACAGCGAGAAAGTAAGTACAGCACAAAAACACCAAATACTATAAATCAATCCAAGACTGACAAATATAGCAAAGCGCTAGCCGGCAGTGTAGATAGCGGGGCGCGGTGAGGGAGGGGCGCGGTAGGAGCGGCGTACTCTTAGTACGCACACAATTGCAAATAATACATACATTGACATTCTCGCTTGCTTGGGCGCATAGCGACAGCAATAGTCTAACCCAAATACACAGATCAGGGAACAAGGGAGATATGGTAAGTAGGCGGGGCCCTTCGGGAAACTTGAAGCCCATTTTAGTCCCGTCCACTATCATTCGAGTCTCACGTCTCGGGTGGCAAGACGTACGAGTAGTTCGGTAATTTTCTCAAAATGCCTAGTTGTTCAGAAGTTGTTTGCAAAAAATCTAGTAGTAAAGTGAATTATACCAAAGATGGAATCTCATTTCACTTGTAAGAACCCTAATACTTATTTATTATTTAGTAAATTCGGCAAAATAAAATATCTGCACAAGCTAAGGAATAATCCCGACCAAGAACGCACTCGGGCTCCTATTTTAGTGTTAGTGAACATTAAGTATCGTATCATTGCTTGTGTAGTATGAGGCACGCCATGAATATGCTGTTCTTACGCCGCAATGGATATGCATTCCAGCGATACCTTTTTGAACCCAATTTTTGTCGATATTTTTCGTTGCGTAGTCCATTATTGTTTAGTCATTTACAAGTAATAATCAAATTAATGATTTTTTAACTATCCAAAAGATCCCAAAATAAAAGAAAAGGTGATAAATGCTGCAGGAGGAGAGATAAGACTTCATTGAGAGACAATACAGACTTCATCAAGATTAAATTTAATTAAGGACTTTTGATGAATGAAAGTGTTACGTCCTGCTTTAAATTCCCACGATTCTTAACGGGACCAAGGATTTATGGAACTTAAAATGATCAATAAAATCCGTTAGTTAGGGACTGTATAGTGTTAAGTTATTCGCAGTATTCTCACAACAATAGAGCAATATAAGATAAAAAAGAGCGCCAGATGGGTCCGTTGCTCAAACCTGGAAGAACATCTATTAAAGACATCTAGGTTATTACAACTGTTTTGGGCATTTAACTTGATCCCTAGTAAAATTAAACAGTATTATTAAATTGTTTTATAAAAAACTGTACTACGCTGTAGTACAGTTAAGAATTTCATAGCATAGCTTAATTAGTTTAAAATTACTCTGTACCATTGCATATAAATAAATTTTATCGAATTTTATCTATCGACTATCACTTTTCATCTCTACTTTGTCAAAGTGTTTGTATTTTGAATGCATAGCTGCACGTCAAAGCCACATCCCTGCTTTTGTTTGTAGGCAATTAAAGGGCTAATTTGTGTTGCAGCAAGTTTTTAGTGTGCCAATTGTGCCAATTAGCCAGTTAGCGTGCCAATAGTGTGACAATTGCAAACATGTGTGCTATGCTTACAGTTTTTGTTTTTGTGTTAGTGGAGTGGGTGGGGTAAGGGTCCCAGCCTCTTGGATGCACCGGGTTTCGATCTGTAAAAAGCCCATGCCAAATCTCCCTTGATCTGTGCCCAAATACCTATTTCTCAAATTCCTCGGTTAGGTATTTGGTAGAATTTTCAGTATGTATATTGCAGCGCCTACAGAAATCGATTAGTTAAATAGCTATTTTTTATCGCAGCTTTTGGCTTGAGGTCAATTGTGTAAAGTTGGCTATATATAAAGGTTTTTTCAATAAATATTATTCGAAAGATAATTGAAATCAAAATACCTACTACGTCTCTATGTGTAAAAAATAATGTAGCTTTCTAATTCGATAAAAAATATTCAGTATAAATGTTTTCGTTTGCTATGCGCTATCCCGAAAACCGGAGCTTATGTACCTACCATATTTTGCTACAATTCAAAAGAATACACCAGCCGTCCGCCTGAGCTAGGAGCGCGGGCGGGCGCGGGAAGGGCGCGGGCGGAGTTGGTGCGCAGCACACACACACAAATGCAATTGCATCACACCACACATAGAAGCTCCCTGGCTTGGGCGCATCGCGACAGCAATAGTTTAGTTCAAATACCTACTTCTCAAATTCCTTGGCGCTCAGCTACGCTCTGTGGTCGGTATAGATAGTCAGTAAGCGACCTTCATGAAAACTCCTAAAATGCTTGACGGCCATGTAAATAGCTAACAATTCACGGTCATAAGCTGAATACTTACGTTGCACTAATGAAAATGCTTTGGAAAAATATCCGAGTGGTTTCCAGGAATTGTCGACGTACTGCATTAAAGTCGCACCTGCACACGTGTCCGAGGCGTCAGACATAAGTGCGAGAGAGACATCCGATAACGGGTGAAACAACATACAAGCGCTTTGTAAGCTCTCCTTACATTGTTCGAATGCGTCATCGGCTGCTTCGTTCCACTCGATAATAGTTTTATCATTCTTTTTAGAACCATGCAAGTACTTATTTAATATCAACTGGCATGATGCGGCGTTTGGAAGATGAGCACGATAAAAATTTAACATTCCCATAAAACGACGAAGTTCCGCAACTGTTTTCGGTTTCGGAAAATTTTTAATTGCTTTTACTTTGTCTTCCAAAGGACGTATCCCCTCAGTTGAAACTTCGAATCCTAAGAACTCTAGTTTATCCTGGCCAAAACAACATTTCGACATGTTTATGGAGATCCCATACTGCGTAAACCGTTCGAAAATTTTTGCAAGGTGTTGTTTATGCTCGGCCTTATCAACGCTTGCTATCAGTACATCATCAATATAGCAGTAGACAAAATCTAGCCCTTGCAAAACCGTGTCATTCATAAAACGTTGGAATGTCTGAGCCGCGTTACGTAGACCGAAGGTCATTCGCGGGAATTCAAACAGACCAAACGGTGTTATTATCGCTGTCTTTTCCACATCCTCGGGAGCAATTTCTATTAAATGGTATGCCCTATTTATGTCTAGTCGGGAATACACTTTTTTATTCGCAAGTAAATACGTGAAGTCATGCAAGCGAGGTATCGGATAACGGTCCGGCTTGGTAACAGCGTTGAGTCGGCGATAATCTCCGCAGGGTCGTAACTCACCATTCTTTTTTGGGACAATGTGGAGCGGGCTGGCCCAAGGACTCTTAGAGGGTCGGCATATTCCCATCTCCTGCATCACACGGAACTCTTCTTTCGCCTTCGCGTAGCGGTCTGGTTGCAAAGGCCGCGCTCGCGCGTAGACGGGAGGGCCGGTGGTTTCGATGTAATGGTACACCGAATGCTTTGACGGCTCTCTGAAAGAAACTGGTTTAGTGATGTCCGGGTATTTTTGCAAAAGTTCAAAATACGGATGTTCACTGTCCACTGTAAATATAGGTGGGTCACTATGAGTCACTATAGTTGCAAGAGTACATAAACTAGTCACTTTGTCTATTAATTTGCGTTCACTCATATCAACTTTTGACTTTTGAGTTTATAATGTTCTAAAAAGTCTGCACCAAGAATGGGTTGCTTAACGTCAGCAATTATAAACGTCCATCGGTAAGGTCTTCTTAACTTTAAATTTAGCACTAACGTTTTTGTACCGTACGTTTTTATTTCAGTCCCGTTTGCCGCATATAGCTTATAATCCGAAGCGTTATCGTTATCACTAAATAGTTTACGTTTATAGGGCAAAACTGACACGTTGGCGCCAGTATCTACCAAAAACTGTAAACTACTATTCAAGTCTGTAACACATAGGCGGTGGGACGGGGTAATGGTGCAAACAACCGCCTCTGTCTGCACTTTACCTAGTTTCCCGGATCCTTCCATGCGCATGGTTTTACGCACTTATTGGCGCGCTCCTTGAACCTAAAATGGTAAAAGCAGAGCCAATCTGGGCTTCTTGGACTGCGAGAATTGCTGCGTGCACGTGAGGTTGAACGACGATTGTTACCGTTGCCATTGCGCTGAGTGGGTCTTGACCTTTCACGGTCTAGGTTGTCCAAGCGCTGATTAATTTTTGCGATTTCGGCTATTATTTTATCACCTTGGCTAGCTGAGGCTTGTGCTATCTCTGCTAACTGCGCGGGCCGAGTTGTCTCCAAAATCTTATCAGCAATAGTACTCAATTTCTCCAACTCCTGAGTTTCCGTCACCGCCAATACTGCTCGTGCCGCCTGCGGCAGATGACCTTGCCACAGAATGCGTAGAGTATCATCTGGTATTTTTCCTCGTGCAAGATCTCGCATCCTTCGCAATAACTACGAAGGCCGCTGCCCCCCTAGCTCCATCTCTCCTATCAACTTTTGGAGTTGCCTATTCTCCGATTCTTCATAAATTTGCTGCAAACGTTCTTTAAGAGCTTCATATTTGTTTCTGTCTGGTGGATTGACTAAAAGATCGGTTACTTGTTGAATTGCTTCCTTGGTTAATTTTGACACAACAATGTTGAATCTTGCGTCGTCGCCGACTTTTTGTGGTGCCAAAATTGCCTCTGTGCGGATGAACCACACCCTGGGCTGGTCCACCCAGAAATCAGGTATTTTACTAGATAATGAAAGGACCGAAAGGCTTACTTCCGGTTTTTCTTCGATATCAGCCGTGTTCCCAGAAGCCGCGTCCATTATGTCACAAATATTTATTACGGTTCTTTAAAATTCACGAAACACTTAAACGTCGGGGTCACCAATGTCGCGACCTATCTTTATAAATAGGCTACGAACTACTATTGTCTCTGGGTTTCTTTAAGTAAAATAAAGAATTACTTTTACGTTTCTTTAATTGTCTCCTTTTACACCCTAGCGGCTCGGGCCACCGCGTATAGGCAACTGTCGCGGAGGGGGGACGCTAAGCTATACAATGCTATGTCACTACACTAACATACATAACATCCATTACTAGTTAAATAAAAACTTGTAAAAATAATAGTATTGCAAGAAACGACAAAGTCACCTAAATTTGACCAAAGTTTCATCACATGACAGTTTTTACTCACTTCAATGCACTCTTGTCTGCCACACTGATTGCGATATCATTTTAGACAAATGGAGATCGATTGTAGCCGTCATCACGGCATGGTGAAGATCTCACTGACCAGTGGGATCGAAACAAGTGATCTGATTGTTTGTTATCGAAGAATTGTAAGTTTGAGACACTGAACCTAATTTTAAAATTGTATCTTCTGAGTTTTATTTAACATTTTATGATTTTATTATTGACTTTATATGATTTTTTTTATCGGGTAAAAGTGCTTTTATTAACTACAACAAAACACAATAGGTACTACTTTATATGCTAAAACTACCTACACTACTACTACATAAAAAGCATTGGATCAATTATTAATTAATTTTGTTCATTTAATATTTTATCTTATTTTTCATTCCGTACTGTGTATTTTTTTCATTTGTTTATCATTTTAATATTATGAAGCAAATGCAATTGATTCTGGTCAATTTTATGTCAATGAAGAAATTTGTATCTAATTATTTCTTTATCCACAGGGCATTTAATTTCCTCTGAGAATTCTGGTAATGTTCAGCAATAAGCAGTGCAGCAGTCTTAAGTATATTGTGCGTTTGAAATTAGGTATATCATTTTAAAGTAGAGTATAATATTCCAAAACTGTAATTCAGTAAAGTAAAACAATGTACAAGCTCGTTTAGACTATAAATAACATTTATTGTAACTTTTGGATACAGCTTTCTATTCGATACAAATGTCCAACGAAACAGTAGAATTTTTACGAGTTTGACATTCTCAAATAACAAGACGCGCAATCAAGCAGCTCAAGTCGTAACGTTCACTGAAAAGGCTTTCACTTACCCGCTGAAACAAAGTGGGTGTTTTGAAATGTCAAAATATTTCATCACAATGTAGAAAATTATTATCATTCAGGGCCGTCCTGTTATTTCATAATAATTTCTTCGTCCTCGTAAATCAGTCTTAATCCTCAGTGTTCCGAAGCAAGCCCAGATTGAAATGAGGCCTTGAAAGAAAATTATTTTGCGGATTACAAAACAACACGAAATTAAGTGACTTTGTAATTTATTCTCCGGCCGAAACGTCTGCCTTCGGAGATTCCTTAGTTGTTTTGTGTTCAGATACGTCTCGAGGTTGGAATAATAATGGGTTTGTTATTAATTTTACCGCCTTTGCTAGTGACGGGAGTAAATGATTCAGTATAATTTATCAATGATAAAAATGGCATTGTTTATGCCGGTTTCGATTAAGAGAATACACGATTCCAATAGCATAAAATATATTTCTGGAATAAATTAAGTTTTGATTCTTACTTTGGACACATACAAAAACATAATTATTTTATGCGATACATATAGCATTTCTTCCATTTACTAAAATCCAAATCTACTTAGGATTTTTATCAATTAATAAGTACGTATATGTTTAGTCTAGTGAAAAATTCTAATATCAATATTTCATAACTACTATTTTATATTACTACTACTACGAGTACTAAAGAAGGTGCAATTGGTTGGCGCGCTTTTGCTTTCAAACAATATATGAATGTATTGTTTTTACTTCTTTGATATCTCAGCATAATTATGTAACTAAGTTACTCAAAATATTTTACTACTTGTTGACACAGTTAAGCCAGCTAACTACTCGTATTCAGCTTCTTATTTCCAGTGAGTTCTTTTAGCAAAATAAATAGCATTGAATAATGTTTATAGCGCGTTAGCACAAAATTAACAAAGCAATGTCACGGCATAGTTCAATTTCAATAAATCCATAGAGCTGACACCTGCAATAACCCCTCCCTGGGGCCGAACTTGGAGCATTCATCTTGTTCTAATTAAGACAATCTGTTTTAGTTCTGAACAAGTTTCATTAGTTTCCAACTTTTACTGGTTCGATACCTTCGACTTTGATTTTCATTAGAAAGTTGTACCTGAAAATCATGAACAAAAGCCAAATGATTATTAGTGAGTAATGAGAAAAAAAAAATCGTTGTCTGCAAATTCGGTTTACGCATGATAATTAACCGACTTCCAAAAAGGAGGAGGTTCTATGTTCGTGTGTATGTATTTTTTTTTGTATGTTCATCGATAATTTCGTCAATGGTGATCCGAATCAAAAAAATCTTTTTAGTTGAAAGTGTATAGTCCCGAGGTGATCCCATTTAAATTTTACAGAAATCGGCTGAGCCGTTTTAGATAAATTAACAATAATATAAACAATTCGAGCGAAATATTCGAATCTAGTACACGATGTCCCCTATGACGAGCCTATACTTATGTGTGCGGCTGAAAACCTTATAAAGCAAAACTTTGCATAAAAAAAAAAGGTTGCAATAATGTTTGTTACACAACGACTCTGACCTATATTATTGTCAGAGGAAGACCTGACGAACATACAAAAAAAAAAATCTAGTACACGATGGAAGGCGGTTTTGTCATTTTTGTGAAAAATAATTATTTTACGTAACGTCATACGCACGCGTCACAAGCCGAACGTTTAGGCCAATCGTGCCTTTCTATCGTTTGTTCTGCGATCTCGCTTGCACGCTCGGCTCCGGCGGAACGTGTCAATGAGTCATGTTTTTTCGTGCGTGCAGCAGGGGTTCATCGATTTATTAGACGTTATCATGTCAAAACGTCATAATCTAGGTAAAATGATCACGAAAAATTGGTAACCAATGTAGTAAGTAGACATCTCACGCAAATAAATTACAAATAAATGTTTCGACAGGTAAAAAAAGTAACTGTATGCATGATAGAGTAGAGATTTTAATTCATAGAGTAAAAAAATTAAAAGGTGTTTTTTTAACGCGTATATGTGCGCGCTTGACCACCAACTCGCCTAATGTTACCATTGGAAACAAAATTGAAAATATATAACTTCAATTTTGTTTGTTATATTTGATTGGAAAACTAAAAAAACTAATTTTATTTTGTAATAGTTGAGGCATATTTTGCCTTTGCATACTAATAATAATAGAGCTGATGTTTTAAGCTGTATTATCGACTTGTCTAGCCTAGTACCTAGCATACTGGCAAAATGTATTTAAGTAGTTTGAATCTTGGAAAGTAGCTCTCATAGGTGTAGTTTGACTTGGGGTTAGTCAGCGATCACTAAAGTTTAGCAACGTTCCGCACAGTCAGTTTTCGGATGTTTCACTGCGAATGGCATTTACTACTGAGTGCTACCTTGGCTCGCATGACTCGTTAAATTATAAACCCGGTTGTTTTAACCGTTTTAGCCATGTCGGAGAACTTCAAGCGGCTTAAAAACTTTGACACCGGGTCTAGCCACCTGGCCTACATGAACTTACTTACTTTTGCCAGTGTAGTATTTATGACAGACCGAGTTCAGCTTACCGAGTTGCCAATTCGTCGTACACGGACTTGAAGATGGAGTTAACTAAAAAGGTTCATAGCTGCATTTCAATGAAACTACAGACGAAGGTTTCCAAATTTTTATTACAAAGTCCCAGCGCAAATATGACGTGGTGTTATAAGTTTGACGTGTCTGTGTGTCTGTCTGTGGCTTCGTAGCTCTAAAACGGATGACTTTTTTTTTTGATAGTAAATTAGTCAGGAATGTTTTTAAAAATATTTCATCGAAATCATTTCATCCGTTTCAAAGTTTTCAGCTCTATTGTTCGTTGCGGTAAGAATTTTATTGCATTGCGTGTTTTTAATTTATTCTTGTGCTTTAATATCTAATTAATAATAGAAATCATAATAGAAGGAAAAGTAGAAGGAAGAAGAGGAAAGGGATGACCACAGAAGTAATTTAAAGCTCAGATCAAAGAAAGATAAGGGTAGAGGTCATGTCGTACAGGCAAGACACTGGTTGAAGACCGCGAGACTTGGAAGTTGCAACACCAACAAGAGTCACGCTCGTAAATTCTAAATAAATGCTGTAAGAGGTACCTGCAGTTCTCTTATTAAGAGAATCCAAAGTGAGAAACCGTCTAAGCTAACTACAACGCTGATGAAGGTTATAACCACAAACGCTTCCCTCGCCTGAAGCAAATGTTCCATGAAATTACCTCGGTGTTTTACGAACAAATCGTTTTCTCACTAGCTAAAGCGGACAACCCTATCAGTTTGCAGATGGGTAACCCTGAATGGCATTTGTAACTAAGTTACGCAAGTTTCTCGCAAGTATAAATAAAATAAATAAATACTATGGGACTTACATACCTACGTTCTCAAGCTAAGCTTAAAACTCATGATGTTAGAACAGTTTCAGGCGTAATTTCTGTAATGTCCGCTGCTGCGCACTGGTCTACGCATTTTCGATCAAACCGATCATTTGCGGATCCACCGTCAAAAGTAGTAAAAACAATAAAATAAATAAAAAAATGCAAGTGGAGTGCTCCGCGCGGAAGAAGGGAAACTTCGATGCAACAGTGCTTTCATACCTCCTCCATGTTAGCGTTAAACGTTTAACGCAACCTTGTTGGAAGTCGCATTAGAAGTTTCACTTCAATCTGATTATTTCTAACAATGTGCATTTGATATGATTTAAATGTTCAGTTAAAATAGTCAAGTGATTTATAATTAAACCATTAGAACGGTTGAACGTATACATCAATGTTTACAAGACAAAGTAAGAGTAGCAGCGAGCACTGAAGCTCTATGCTTGTGCAAACGAGAGAGCATAGCCTGCGAAACTCTGTGAGCGTCCAAAATGAATCCAACAATTCAAAAATTGGGCTCCTGGAATAGAGAAATAAATAAAAATATTCCAGTTTTAAATAGAAAACTAGACTGTTGGAATATTTTATGGATCAAAGCTGGTCTGGTTTTGACGTACCGACAATTCTCTTTTATTGATGACCCGATATTTTATTAGACATACTTTTTTGAGTTGAGCGAGATGTGAATATATGTAAGAGGTTACTACTGTCAATCAATTGGTTTTTAACAAATCGATTTTCTGTTAGCAAAACCCAACTAAAATTTACATGAAATTGAAATAAAATATAACATTGCTACCTATTTTTTTCTATTAATAACCATTGACTTGGCATTTTTTGTTTCCATACTGATGTTTATAACTAAAAAAAATATGGCTAAAACAAAGCTAAAACGCACTCGTTTGCGTCGCTGGATTTGATAGAAACTCAAGTAGTGCGTAAAAGTTCGCGTTCATACAATAATTAATGCCTTTATCTACACTAATGTTGTAACATTTTACTTATGTTTCCAATACTTGACTTATAATGACTACTGTTATAGCGCAGACAACAAAACACTCAATTTAAGCAATTTCACATGATGTTATAATATCCACATCGATATCGTAAAATCTCATTATAACATCGCGCGCTCGCTCCTGATTGGCCCTGCGCGCGCAGCTGCGCTCTCATTGGTTAGATTTTAATGGCACCAAGTTCACTGTGACAATACACGTACGCGTGAATTTAATGTTTCGCAATATGTTTTTTTTTATTTTTATTAGTGAAGATAAAGTAGTGTATGCAACTGCATATAACACGGGTATTAAAACACTCGTTACTATTATGAAACTCGCTGCGCTCGTTTCATAAACTCACACTCGTGTTTTAATACCCTTCATTATATGACAGTTGCATAAACTACTAATTCCGCATTTGGCTCCTGCGGCTAATACACCTTTAGGACACACCTTTCACTCTTAGGGCATTGTCATATATCTAGCAAGGATAACAGTATGACCAATAATTATTTTTCGCAATAAATTGCAAAACCGCCTTCCATCATGTACAAAATTCGAATATTTCGCTAGAATTGTTTATTTATCAAACACGGCTCTCAGCAGATTTCTGTAAAATTTAATTGGGACCACCTTGTGAGTATACCCTTTCCAAAAAACAGAATTTTTCGATTCGGCTCACAATTGGCGAAATTATCGATGTTCATCGTGCACAAAATTCGGATATTTCGCTCGAATTGCTTACATTATTGTTGGTTTTTTCAAAAATGGCTCAGCCGATTTCTGTAAAATTTAAATGGGACCACTTCGGGAGTATACCCTTTCAAACTAAAAAAAAATTTTTCGATTCGGTTCACAATTGGCGAAATTGCCGATGAACATACACAAAAAAAAATTCATACACACGAACATAGAACCTCCTCCTTTTTGGAAGTCAGTTAAAAACGATTCGCACTGATCGGTAGACAAAACAAAATTAATTCCAAAACCATAACTACCAACTCACAAAAAATATCAAAAACAAATCATTATTTGTGTAATCGAAAATCAAATTTATTTCACGCTCCACAGGGTTCAATTCCCTCCGTAGTAACACTCCGTCTCGAGCACGTAACTCTTTAATTTCAGCTGATGCGTAAACTTCAGTCGGTTCGGTAAGCCGCACTCTATTGACACAGGCGTAATATGTACGGGAATATTACGAGAAATTCAATACTTACTGCATAAGTATTAAATACTTTGCTCAAATTGACTTTTCTGCTAGAGTTTATTTGATGAAATACTATACGAAATATCGCCTTATACGACGAAAATATTTTAGTCATTGTTACCATTGTGGCCAACTTTTTCATAAGGTTAACCCCTTCGAGCAAATATCTATAGAGTCACAATCGTGCAAAAAAGTGTCCGAGCCAAAACTCTGCCCAAGCTACGTAGTGGGCAGGCTTTTTAGTTAATCCTAAGGCGATTGCAAGCCGACTACAACGCCACGCGATGCTAAAATGCTCGGTTGCAAGCACTAATTAGGTGACATGACATCGAGATTCGAGAAAACAGGTCATTGTGAATTATTTAATAAAAATATCTAAGTCGGTATATATGTCACTCGGATATTTTTTTACTACTTTCATTTAGGGACTGTAGCTCTGTAGATATTTGCTCGAAGATTAACCCTGAGATTTCGTCAAATCAGCCTTTTAACGACTTCCAAATAGGAGAAGGAGGTTTATCTGTATGTGTTTTTTTGTGTATTTTCATCGATATTTTCTCCAATTCTGAACCAAATAGTCTCATTTAAATTTTATCGAAATCGGCTGAGCCGTTTTTGATAAATCAATAATAATGTACGTGGATGTAAAATCGATTCGTGCAAACTATCCTAATTTTTTACAAGGTAGAAGTCGGTGGTTCGGTGGTTATTCATACAAAAAGTTCAACGGCTCACGGCGAAAAAAGACAGCTTATTTTCCGCGATTTGGTCCCACCGTACAAGTGTGAGTATGACCTGTATGACTGACTTACCTTAGCGTAACTTACACCTAATTATACCTTATCTAATCTGAGCTAATTCAAACCTCAGATGAGTATAACGGCCATACTGTATTTTAACAGACATTCAATAGTCCACTACATAGGCCTACCCACCAAGGTGCGATTGAGTAGTATTCATCACGGTGGCCCAGTGTGGATTAGTGTATTAGTGCATAATAAGGCATTAAATTTCTTCTTCGGACGTACGCAGGTTGTGCTACGATGTTTACCTTCACACGTATGGTCCCACCGCAAAGCTAGTGGTGTGTATACGAGTATCTGTACTTAAATTACTGTAAATATCTCATCGGTACGGGACCGCGTTTTAGTCCACGCCACACCTATGTAAGGCTATCGTTTACTCCACACCAAGCTACAACAGTTTTCTATTTTATTTCTAAACAACCACAACCAATTTCACGCACCCAACTCACAAAATTCAATAACATCTCAGATAATTACCATCACTTACCATCAATGGGCTTCAGTCTTCGTAATTCACCCAACTATTTCCCGCCCTGTGTGTGTTGCCAGAAGAAATATGACGCAATTTTGGTAATGCTTAGTTGTCGGCCCACAAGGGAATGAAAAATTCAAGGGGCTGACGAACATTACCGTACCACATTGCGAGAGTTTGTTCCGTCCTAAATTTGAGTAGTATATTTTTCGAAGGAGAGTAACTAATGGTGCTTGTAGTGATGCAGTACGTGTCAGTGCTGGAACTTCATCTTTTACAATGTCCCATTTTCATAAATATTTACTAACTTGTGTATCTTTTTCCTGAAAACTTATAACGTTGACTGCTGATAAATACGTAGGTAGATTTAGTCATTTATTTATATCACCATTTGTTACAAGTCAAATAGTAAACATAATTAAGATACCAGCTGGATGTGGGCACTGAAACATCAAAAATATTTGATAACATTTGATTAATTTTGACCAAAAGTTTGATAGCACTATTCGCACAAAAAGTGCCTAGATACTGATACATGGCTATGATACAGGGGCACAGTTTAAAAATACTCGTAATTACACTTCGTTTTCCATGTTTGAAACTTATACTAAAACCATAAACGAAGCTACTCACGGAGGTGAGTCTGTGCTAAAACTATCGTAGTGTCTAATTTCATGCAATCCCATTCACAATTTTTGGGAGTTTTGAGACTTTGTAACACAGGGTTGGATGGATAGAGAGATGGGAAGACACAACGATTCTACCTACGGAGCTCCAAAAATTGCTAAAATCAAACCTACTTCGTATCAAAATAAATTAAAAAAAAACACAACTGAGCAATAGCTGCAACTTGCAACTTTTTTAGGGATCCGTAGTAAAACGAGAAACCCTTACAACTTTGTTGTGCCCGTCCGTCCGTCCTCATGCTATAACTATAAAGTCTTACAACTTCCACATTTATGAACCGAATTGCATGAAATTTGCCAGTATAATATAGTTTTAGTATAGATCTCAATTTAGAAAAGGTACTTAAACTAATCCAAATTGTTTATTTAAGGGGTAGCTCCCATACATGTAAAGTGGGGATGAAACTTTTTTTTCCACCCCACCCCCTCATGTGAGTTTTAGTTGAATAGGGTTTCTGAAATGAATGTAAGGTTACTTAAGGGGGCGCCTAATGCCAAAATCAAGCGAAAGGTGTACTTTTAAAGACGTGGTGTAAAGGTAACGAATATAAACATCCATATTACAAAAATACTGTAGGAAAGAAAAAAATCTAAAGTAGCAGAGTAATCGCGTAGAATATTGGAAAATAATATGGTTACTTTAGAAAAAAATGAAAACTTCGCATCATAAAAAAATACATTTTATTTCAAATGCTCGAAATTATCAGCGACAACACCACATTATTTTTGACCAATTACGTAGCCAGGCTAATGTTCTAGCCGAGTAATCAATTAGTTTTTTTATTGCATGCTTAAATTTTGAATAAATAAATAAATACCCACCTAAAAATATAAGCTGGAGCTCGAAGCCAACATCGTCATAAACTGTGTCATGCGATTTTCGACTCTAAACAAAGCCGCATAGATGATAGCGGGCGATGCAAGAAGCGCGGGTAAAATCTGATTTTTTCCTAGCATTAGGCGCAGCCTTAAACCATTTTTTGTCACATGTCCTATTTGTGAGATATAGGTCGCCAAAGTTGAAAAAAGAGTGTCCCCCCGCTTAATTTCAAAAATATACGACATAGAATGTTCATACTTTCTGAGCTTATAGACCACATTAAAACTTTATCTCAAAATGCCTTATCTACAACTAAATACAATACTAATTTACATGCTAAAACTACCTACACTACTACTACACAAAAAGCATTGGATCATCCACAGACCCTTGAAGGTCTCAAAATTGTTTTGAACACTATGGGATCATTAGTTTTTGAGCTATAAAGAAAAATTGAAATTCTTAAGCTTGCACATAGCTCAGAGGTCATTGACCTCACAAAAATATTTTCTTGCCAATTAAGTTTTTCTTGCACTCAACCATCTTATGAATTTTTAAAATCGATTATTATCATCATCATAATCATCGTCACCATCTACGGAATCATATCATACGCGTGTCTCGACACGCACTTGACAACTTATTTTTGGTACGCATATTATTGACACCGTGATCGTGTGTGTAACTAGCCTCCGTGTGGTTATCCGATACTGTTATACGCTGCATTGTTACTTGTTAAGTATTTTGTTGAGTGAGTGATGTTTAGTATCAAGGGGATGGGACTCAGGTGCTAAGTTTTTTGCTAATGGACGCTTTTGTGTTGAGTGGTGTAAATCTGTTTATCCGAAAATGGGAATATTTTCAATTTAGGCCTAAAACTTTAAAAATATTTCGAATTTGAATCAGATATTTTACATTTGCTAGAATTTAGCTAAGTATAGAAGTGATCACTACATTTTTTTGCGTATTTTGTGTCAAGAAAACAATACCTATCGAAGTCCCTGCTGCGACTTTAAAGTTTCAGTAAGTAATTATGTTAGGTATATGGGCCAGATACCTGGTTTTTAAGACGCCTGAAGCCCTCTAACGTGGCTAAACAGTTAAAACAACAGGAACACACAGTTTAAAGTGTAACTACAATAACTATCAGTAATGTTTATAGTAATTATTAATTTAATTATACTAATTAGAGTTAAAAAAATACCTACGTCAATATTCAGAAATCTTCATAACAAATTTTTGTATTTTATAAACTCGTTACGATCCTAAAAGAGACGAATTCATCTGAATAGAGATTAAACACCAACCCCAACAACAAAACGAGTCCCATGTGCAAATTCAATAATGCATGCACTGACGCCCTTAGCGTTCCTTTTATGGCATTATATCTATTGTCATGTTTCTCTGCCATTTTCCTTGCATCAGAACTGGTGATACAGTTGTTAAAGTCATACTGTTCCCATATTAGCATTTACAAAAATAGTGCCTCTAACAAACGTTTTTCAACAAAAAAAAAATAGATTAACAAAACGAGAACGTGACAATAAAATTCTTAAAGACCGTATTGAATTAACTATTGATTTTAAGCAATATGTTTATAATTAGGTAGGTATATCAGTTAGGTTGATATTTTGAAAATGGTTGTATATTTTGAAAACGTGACCTAAGCCTTAAAGGTACATTTTATTAACTTGGTGATGATAATAATGAATGATTTTTCATCTGAGGTCATTCTAATTTGGTCGTATTTTTTTTTTTTTACTATTGAATAAATCTGGCAAATATCTTAAGAATAAACGTTTGGTAGAGACAGCTGATTTATTTTGTCTGTAAAAATAATGTAAGTAACTATCTTCTTGACACTTGGTTTTATAAATTATGTTTAGACGTTTGGAAGAAACTAATATATTGAACACATTTTTTTTAAATAGCTGATAATAAATAATTTGAAAAACATGTTGAAAGTTTTGTTTTAAGTTCATATTAGTTTTTACGATAAGCTTTATAAAAGGAACCACTGCTCTAAAAGTACATGAATGAATGAATGAATGAACACTTTATTGTTAACACAAATTACAGAAGAATACACAGAAAGGAAAAATAAAGTAACTTAAAACTAGTGCAACAAAGAGCCTTCCGAAACCCTCCCAGCGGGCAGTGATCTCCCGTGGCCCACATGGAAGTCTCTTAACCGACTGCGGACACAAGTAGGCCGGTGCAGGACCAACATGACCAAGTAGAGATACTCGGACACTGCAACGGTGCAGTGCGACTGCGGAGCGCCTGCGCAGACTATGCAGCACCTTCTGTCATGCTCTCAGTGTCCGAATGCGTGCACAATGCGGGACCTCTACCAGGCTACCCCCGGCGGGACGAGTGTAGCTGAGTACTGGGAGAGAATGATATAATGTTGAGGATCATCGACACGACGAAGAAAAAGAAGAAGAATTAGTTTTTACCACTAGTAATTTTCGTAAAGTGCAATAAAATTGTAATTGTACTGTAGTTAGTGAAGTCCATTTGAGGGGGGTCTCTTGAGTTATACCTCTACATTAAATGTTCGTTTGTAATTTATGTACTGCACTTGTGAAGTTTACTTCCCCTACGACAAGTGCTAAGTGTATTAGTTGTGCATCGGGACATGTCGGTACATGCCATAAATAACACTTTCTTTGTAGAGGGGACGCACAGATGTTTTAGTGTAATGAGAGAAGATAAGAAGGGAAGATTTACGATATGGTATCGGGTTCCTGTCCACGCATTTTGTCGTCAAAAGATGAGATTGCAAGATAGATAGATAAACTCTCCATTGCGCATATCGTTTTCATTAGTTAAATAATTCACCACTCTTGTCATCTCAATCATACTAAGTCACGTCCATATATGTTAACAAAGGGAAGGAAGGGAAGGGGTAAAGCTTTAAGCTTTACATTTGCGATATGCATTATAAACTATTTTTCAGTAAATATCACTTTACTTAATTATAATCCAATCAACGCAGGTCAAGTATTTGTTCTACAGTACAACTTCAAATTTATGTTTTAAAAAAATAACAATTCGCTTTGATTTTGTGTACCTACTTACTGTAGGTACTTATTTGCTAATGGGAGTTTTAAGCCACACGAAGGCAAATCATAATACAATTGATATATCAAGCTGAGTGGATAAAACAACCAGGGTTTACAATTCAGATGTATTTAACGAGTCATCTGAGCACAGTACTGTACTGTACCAGCCTTTTTTCATAGTCCACTGCAGGACGTAGGCCTACCCACGAAGGGTGATTGGGCCATATCCACCACGCTGGCCCAGTGCGGGTTGGTGGATTCACATACGCCATCGAATTTCTTCTACGGACGTATGCAGGTTGCCTCTTGATGTTTTCCTTCACCGAAAAGCCAGTGGTGTGAAATTCCGTACATAAATTCCGAAGAACTCATTGGTACGAGACCGGGATTTGAACACACGACCTCACGAGTGTAAGGCCGGTGTCATTACCACAAGACCACCGCTACTTAAGCTACAGTAGTACTCAGTTGTAAGTACCACCCGCGATCACCCATCCTAAGACTGACCATGCCAAACGTTGCTTAACTTCGTAAATCGCTGAAAAACACATACCTACTCAAGCTTAGCTACAACCGTCACATTGCAAAATAAGTTATCTATAAACTTAAAAGCCTTGTATACACGAATACAACATTCCCTCCAATCTAGTATCTACACAAAGATCTTTATAGTTCATACGCGCAGCTCGCTCGGAAAATGTAAAACAATCTTCATAAATCGAGGCGCTCCTCATAAATATCTCTTGACCCGCAGCTGGAGTTCTTTTAAATTGATTCTACGTGATAAGAGGCACAAATAGCATAGGTTTTGATCCCGCACCCATCTCCGATGTACTTATGGTGCTGCGCGCATCGATCGGATACTCTATCTTTGTCGAAGGCGCTGCATTTTGTCTGGAAATAGATTTCCGTCGTATCTACGCTTTTGAGAAAGCCAAAATAGTTCATACAAAAATAATTTTTATTTTATTTTATTTATTTATTAAAATCAACAGCCCTTAAAAAACATAAATTAACTTAAAAACTAAACTTAAGGCCAATAACTGATTTATACTATGTTACCAAACATTTTTTATTTTTTTTTGCAGTTTCACAGCATACTTAATACGAGTATTTATTACATAGTTGCGCTGTTTATTTGTGTGTGTGTCTGTGTGTGTGTGTGATATGTACATAATTATATATTTATTTAAACATATACTTAAATATACTATAAATTTATGCATTAACTGTGTCATATAATACGTGGTACACCTCTTTTTTAAATCTTTCTTTTTTGGTATGAAAAATGTCAATTAAATTATTAAATTTCATGTTATATGTTCTCTGTAAGCGATTGACAATTGAATTCTGTGCATAGTTTGTGCGAGAATGTGATACAGCAAATAATCTAGTATGTCTAGTGCGAGTCATTGGGGTACAAAAGCTCAGGATGTTCTTGGATAGGTCCGGATTATCTATATATCCATTACACAGGCCATGTAAAAAGGTCATATCCAAAACGGTGCGTCTATTTTCAAGGCTAGTTAGGAGGTGGCACTTGCAAGAGTCTTCATAGTTAGTAGAATATTTAAGAGCTCTATAATTAAGGTGTTTTATGAATTTGTGTTGAATGTTTTCTATGTCCCTAATGTATGTGATGTACGACGGATTCCAAATAGTACTACAGTATTCAAGAATACTACGTACATAAGAGTAATAAAGTAATTTAATACAATTAATGTCAGAAAAAGGTTTACAGACCCGTAAAATAAAGCCAAGACTTTTATAAGATTTATTTATAATATATTCAATATGATTGGAGAAGGTTAATTTGGAGTCCAGTAGAATTCCTAAGTCTCGTACTATGTTTGATCTAGAAATGTCAACACCAGTTAGCTGATAATCGAAGTTAAGGGAATCTTTCTTGCGCGTAAATGAGACACAGTGACACTTACCTACATTGATACCTATCCGATTATTTTCATAGTAATCAGCAAGACGATTAAGGTCATCTTGAAGTAACGAACAATCACTCATTTTATTAATTTTCATAAAAATCTTCATGTCGTCTGCATACATGAGATATTTGGCATGCTGAATACTTTCACCTACATCATATAGATAGCACGCATAGAGTAACGGGCCCAATATAGAGCCTTGTGGGACACCTGAAGTTATATCTATATAGTTAGAGCAAAAACCACCAACAACAACAGCCTGGGAACGCTTGCATAAATATGATTCTAACCACCTCAACAAGTTACCGCGAATACCTAGCTCATAAAGTTTACGTAGAAGGATAACATGGTCTACACGATCAAAAGCCTTTTCAAAATCTGTATAGATCACATCCACTTGTGACCCACCATCCATATTAGTAGCGACATAATCAATAAAATAAAATAAAAGTACCCAAATTGGTGGCAGTGGACCGACCCTTCATAAAACCATGCTGTTGAGGAGGTATAGCTGAAGATATAATTGGATAGATATGAGTGTGAACTATTCGTTCAATAACTTTACTAAGAACATTCAATATTGAAATGGGGCGATAGTTTTCAACTGCCGTTTTAAGACCTTTTTTATGAACCGGAACGACCCGAGCCTCTTTCCAAATTTTGGGAAAGAAACCATCACGAAAACATCTGTTAAAGATCCATCCATCTTTTAGCCGAAAGACGTCCACTGCTGAACATAGGCTTTCTCTGTGGACTTCTAATAAGGCCGGTTGAAAGTGGCCTGAATTCAGCAACTTCCTATGATCTAAATGTAATCGTCAGTCTATCTCGTCGGTGGACGTCCTACGCTGCGCTTGATGGTCCGTGGTCTTCATTCGAGAACTGTACAGCCCCATCAACCATCTGAAAAAAAAAACGAATTGAAATAATTGATAGAATGATAGAATCTTGCAGAGGATTGATTGTAAGTAAGTAAGATTGATTGTATGTAAGTATAAAGTTTTTTTATGTTCCGATATTTCTGGCTGAATAGTGGCAAAAATGCGAAGTAATCATTAAGTCTTTATTCGTATAAAGACTTAATGGTTAATAGTTCAATGATAGGTAGTTAATCAAAGGTAGGTAGTTTTATGAATGAAATTCTACCTCTAATTATAAAACCAATTTTTTTTTTTTTTTTTTTTTTTGATCTTATTTATTTGTGGAGTTTTGTCGATTTTCGACCATGCCACTCCCATAATTAACATTTTGTACATATATATACCTATATACTACGTACCTGTTCCTCCATAGAGAAACAGGTACACTCGCACCAGGCTCCTGGCTCCCTCCGAAGATGGTGAAGCCAAGAGACCGTTACATGCTCCTATATTACTGTCACTTACACCTAGAAGATTTAGTCGAATTGCTTCGTTCCGGACACATTCATTTAGGACATGGTAGACGTCCTCAACTTTGTCACAGTCTGCACAATTAGGTGTATCTGACAAGCCCATCATGAATTTGAACGCATTTGATGGAATATGTCCGGAACGAAGTCTCATCAATGTCACAACATGTTTCCTGCACATAGGCAACGCTTCAAACCATGGCCGATGAGGAGGCTCACATTGGAGTGTTTTATACCATATGCCACTGTACAACGACCGCTCATCAAAATACTCTCGCCATTGACGTTTACATTGTTCTTTTACTTCACTTAGCAGTTCGCTGTACAGCGGCAAGTGGCTGCTTGGAATTCCATCTCGTATAGCATGCTTTGCTGCTTTGTCAGCCTCCTCATTGCCCATAATGCCAACATGGGATGGTATCCACTGTAGTACAATGTTTTTATTTAAGTCAACGAGCTTATAAATAGACTCCAGAATGCTGTAGGCTATAGGGTGACCTCGGATGTTCGAGGTTAGCCTAGCCAGATGTAAGAGCGCACTTTTTGAATCTGATAGTATAACAAAACTGCTACTATCAATTGAAAACGCATAAGACAGTGCTTCATGTATTGCAATAAGTTCACTGTGCATTATGGATATGTTGGAGTCTATTTTAAATTCAGCGTGTAGTTCTTTCTGAGGGTCAAAGAAAGCTGCACCAGATACCCTTGCTTCTTTAGATCCATCGGTATACAGTTTATAGTATAATTCATAGCTGCTGCGTAAATATTTATCACAAATAAGTCGCAAATTTGCTGTGTTACTGATTCTTTTAGGAGAGTTTAATCCTTCTACGTTCACTGTAATAAATCTAGACATATCAAATCTGCTTACCCACGTATCCAATAAGTGGATCTCTAGTTTATTAGATGAATGAATGGGATGTTCCTTCAGCATTCTATTGACAGTTATTAGTGAGGGAATCTTTTTTCTAGTCCAATAATGAGAGTGAATTACACTGTCAAGTTGCTCAACAACATTTATGCTCGGGTCACCATTAATTGATCTACATTTCAACCAGAACTTGCCTGCTAGGTATGTTCTACGTATGTGCAGTGGCTGCAGACATAACTCACTCTCCATGGTGTAGATTGGTGTGCTCTTAATGAAACCTCCTATGACCCTCATTGCTTGTTTTTTTTTTTTTTTTTTTTTTTTAACATTGGATTTTGGACTCTGTCAAGTTTGTCAAGGTGGCACTTGGCACTAGTACCGTAAAGAAAGCTACAATAGTCAAGTCTACTTCGTATTATTGCAATGTATAGTTGTCTAAGATGTATCGGGTGTACTCCCCATTTCGTTCCTGCCAATACCTTGAATAAGTTTAAAAATCTAAGCGTTTTGTTACAAATTTCATTAATGTGTGTACCCCATCTTAACCCTGTATCTAGCCACATGCCTAAATATTTTACTGCGTATACTTCTTCTAACACTTCATTATTTATTGTAATTTTTATGTTGTCTTTGCATTTCCCTCTCCGAAACATACATACCTTGGTCTTTTTCTGAGAAATACTACATCCTATTTCGTTTACCAAACTGTATAGAACATTCAGAGCATGTTGAACACTAATGGTTGCTGCAGCTATACTTTTGTTTGTGCAATAAATTACAAAATCGTCTGCATATTGCGATATAAATACCTGCTTAATATGATGACAAATTTTAGCCGTGACAACATTAAACAAAATTGGCGAAAAAGGATCTCCTTGTGCTATTCCAGTACTTGTGGTTCTACTTAGTATTTCATTGTCATTAATTTGTATAGATAATACTCTTTCGCTAAGAACTTGCCATAAGTAAACACACAAACTTGATCCTGCACCAAAATCGTCCAATGTCTTTAAAAGACTGGTCAAATTAACATTATTATAGGCACTTTCAATGTCTATAAAGCATGCTATTGTTGGATAGCCATCTGTAAGACCTAGCTGGATACGGGTAACTAACCTAGCTAAGCTATCAAGACATGATTTCGATCGTCTAAAACCAACCGTATCCTTCGAAAAACAGTCATTTTTCTCCAGATACCAGTCTAGTCTCTGGGTAAGCATTGTATGCAGGATTTTGCAAGGACATGCTAACAAAGCGATAGGTCGGAAATCAGCAGTCAGTCGATTTCCATTCCCTGGTTTCGGTATAGGCACTATGCTTACTTCTTTCCACTGTTTTGGAACAAATCCCGTATTTAAAAATCTGTTGTATAAGGATACAAGAATATTTTTACCTAAATCCGGCAGATGACTTATCATTGAATAAGATATCGAATCCGCTCCTGGAGCCGTGTCAGACTGTTTATACAGTTATTAAGTTCCTCTACCGAAATCAGAGTGGACAAGGTCTGATTAACAGAAGTAAATTCTGGCATTTCAGGAGACACAAAGTCTGGTGTTAGGCTATTCAATAATGTCTCAGCTTTTTCACGGTCTATGGGAGTTCTAATTGTCTTGTATCCTTTTATCCATCTCATACGTCGCCACATTTCCCTAACCGAAGTCACATTACTAACACTATCACAGAGAGCTTGCCAAGACTTAGTTCTAGCACGTCTAATCTCACGTTGAGCGTCTGCGGTCTTTTCTTGTAGATTCTCTAAGTTTCTTGGGGTAGGGTTTCCCCTAAACTCCGCGAGGGCCCTTCGACGAACAGCCACAAATCGAGACAACTCTGGTGTCCAATAAGGTTTGGGCTTGAATCCACTAGAACTTAGAGGATTTCCGAAAATTTTGATCGTTGGAATGAACTTGTCTGCAGCTCTGTTTATTGTTTCTATGAAAATATCGTATGCTGCTTGGTTATCTGTAGGCATGACGTAGTTATTTAGATCCTCTTCTATCATATTCCGGTAGCTTGACCAATCTGCTTTTCTATAATTTCTTCTTTTGTCAAAAGACGTAGACGGTGTGATATCTATACTCATCTTTATTATAAGATGATCACTTTTTAAGTTTTCATTCATCACCTTCCAGTCAAATTTAAGCGCAATGTCTGCAGAGGCTAGGGTTAAGTCAGGGGCTGTTTTTTGAAGTCTTCCATTAACAAGTTTAATGCGGGTATGACTTCCATCGTTTAGAGTGACGTAATTATTATCCAATGCTGAGTCAAATATCCTATTACCTCGTATGTCTGTTTTAGTTGACCAATTCAAATGATGGCCATTAAAATCTCCTGCAATAAGGGTTTTTTGACTCAGGTGTGAAAATATCTCGTCATATTCTCTTTCGGTGGGTGTGACTGTTTGTGAGCAATATAAGGACATAATGTTTTGTATATGATCGCAGTTGTGTATTACCACATGAACGATTTCAAGCCCTGTTTTAACAAAAGCTACATCACATTGTCGAGCTTTTATTGACCGATGTGTTAGTATAGCTGATCCACCCCAGCCATCATCACGATCGCATCTGAAGATGTTGTATCCACTGATATTCAAAATGCTGTTTGGGTCTAGCCATGTTTCGCTTATTATGGCAATGTGGATTTTTTCTTGTGCTAACAAGGCTTCAAAATCGGTAATCTTTGGTCGAATGCTTTGCGCATTCCACTGCAGTATGTTTACTGCAGTGGAATGCGCTATGTGTCCATCTGTACTTAATAAGGTTGTACTATCCATACTTGCTTAGAAAATTTAAGCAAGGCCACCCAGAGAAGTATTGCACTGCATATGTAATAGCTCGTTCGATTAAAATGTTCACACAACTTTTAATCTTTTCTTCCCATGACAGTTCTTTTTCTAATACTTTCTCCCTCAGTTGATTTAATAATTCTTTCCAAGACCAGTTTTTTTCATTTTCTCTTTTTTCCTGCCTTCTTTTATCTTCTTTACTTGACTGCTTCTGACTATACACTTTACTTCCACTGGCTTCACTTAAATAGTCCTCAATATTAGTTTCTTTATGATTATCCCGAACTTTCTTTCCTATTCCATTATTTTTTGTTCCTTTTTTACTGGCCGTCGCCTTTGCATAGCTTTCAGATTGTGTACGAGGACTGTTTTCTTGCATCTCTTGCAATGAATCGTCTGTATTACTCACCGCCTGTTCAGAGATCGGTGGGAATATGCGTTCAGGTGTAGGAGGCTCAGAAAATGAGAGTGAGTGCGTTGCTACTATCGGCTTATATAGTGTCATTGCTTGCTTATAAGAGCAATTATGTTCAGCCATCAAGTCACGGATACGTTTTTCTTTTATAAACACAGGGCATACTTTTGCCAAAGCCATATGATGGCCGCCACAATTGTTACATTTATACCGTGTAGTCTCACAATTGGGGTGACTTCCTCCACATTTCGGGCATACTGGCTTGGTAGATGAGCACAACCGAAGAGTATGGCCATAACGCCAACAATTTGAGCACTGTGTGACTGGGTGCACGTATGGGCACACATTAATTTTAATATCAAATATATTTATGTATGTCGGTAGTTTCGTGCCTTTGAAACATATTCGGACCGATTCACTCTGCTCCCATCGTCCGTCCAAACTATTTTTGCGCTTTAATCTTTTTACTCCCATAATTAATGTCTCACTTCCCAAACTTTCTAAAATATCTTCATCGCTGAGTCCTAAATCAATTCCTTTAATCACCCCGTATGATTGACTGATATCAAGAGATTTTTGGCACTTAAAGCCATTCTCGTTGAATGTTTTCGATGTCAAAAATTTATCTGCACTCTCTTCATTACTAAAACGGATGGACACCTTAAAAGCATTGATATATTTAATTTGTACAATGTCTTGAATACAAGCTTCTTTCAGACTTTTTGCGAGCATAAACTGTTTCGGTAGTTTTTCGGACCGAGTTAAATATATCTCCACATATTCTTCAGGGATTCTTGTCATACCATCGATCTCTAAAGATCGAGCAAACTTTTTTCCTTTTCTCCCCACAGTCGCCCATAACTCCTCTTCATCTATATGTCTATTTCTCTTCTGCGCACGTTTTTCCATATCTATGTTAACGTTGTCCTCTTCCATCTCGCTCGAACCTTCGTGTCTTTCTATTAGCTCATGTAACGGCCTATGCCTCGACTGAATTGTACTCTCAGCCCGTCCCGCATCTTGACCACCATTACCGTCTACCGTCTTCAAATTCTCTCGGCTGCTAGTCATCTCACTATATTGCGTCGATAATTCTAACACATTTGTCTCAACCGGCGCATTGTTTTGATTATTATTCATCAATAGACATAATGCGCATTACTAACGATGCACTGAACAGTGCACGGAGCGCGTTATCCGAACCGGTTTTATGCAGGCGGAGCGAACAATGCACGCGTCCGACGGAACCGAGCGCCCGCGCGCCACTGACCAATTTTATCTACACTAATGTTGTAACATTCTACTTATGTTTCCAATACTTATAATGACTACTGTTATAGCGCAGACAACAAAACACTCAATTTAAGCAATTTGACATGATGTTATAATATCCACATCGATATCGTAAAATCTCATTATAACATCAATAAAACGCGACCAATTAATCTGGCGAGCCTTATGTCAAAATCCTCATACAAGTTGTATAAAATTTTGATATTAGGCTGGCTTTTGAAAACAGTTGGGTTATACGTGAAAACTTCGTCGAAACTACTAAACTTACATACACAAAACTCTTTGGTAAGATCTTGTGCCAATGAAAAAAAAAAAACAGCGCGCGCTCGCTCCTGATTGACCCTGCGCGCGCAGCTGCGCTCTCATTGGTTAGATTTTAATAGCGCCAAGTTCACTGTGACAATACACGTACGCGTGAATTTAATGTTTCGCAATATGTTTTTTTTTTATTTTTTTTAGTGAAGATAAAGTAGTGTATGCAACTGCATATATATAACACGGGTATTAAAACACTCGTTACTGTTATGAACAACTCACACTTGTGTTTTAATACCCTTCATTATATGACAGTTGCATAAACTACTATTTTAAGCTATTTTGACAGGGTAACCTACTGAGTCTACCAGTTTAATCCGATTGTGTGTAAAAATAAATTTTATTGGGTCCAAAGCAACAAGACTAGCTAGAAATACATGAAACCTTTTTTCAGCAAGTAATTATAAATAGGGTGTAAATTTGCAATTGATTTGACTTCTCTTTAACCTTAACTGAAGAACAATTGAACACTCCATAGACTGAACTACTTGTTATTATAACATGACCCAATTCTTTTTACGTAATACTTGATTACAATGTAAGGAAGTACAAAATCCCAAAGAGTCCCAAACTCAAAGCCGGGGTCCGATGTGACAAGAATCGGAACGAGAACCTTTCGTGGTCAATTCGATCGGACCCTTAAAGGGTACCAAAAGGTACCTATACTTGAAATTTCAACCGCGATCGTGAAACTTAGTACCATTCCCGGGTGAAAAGGTCCTTTTTTGATCAAAATAAAAGGATGGGTTAAGTTAGCCTTGGCCTGCTTAAAAATTGTGTGAGGAGAGAGAAGATTTCATGTTTCATAAGTGCATTTAAGCACTTTTAGCCAGTTTTACCTATTTGTAGAGTCAGTTTTCGTAGTATACTGGGGTATATGTCAGAATTGGCACGGTTAGCAATGGAAATACCAAAGAAAACAATACAAAGGACTTCTGCGGCTATGAAAAATAAGTAAAAATGACAATTTATAATTATTTTTCGTATAAAATGGCAAGGCCCATAGTGAGAGACCACGTTTCTGTGCCATAAGTCATCACTGGCAACACACACTGGTCGAAAACTTTCGACTTAAGGCACTGAGGTATGTCGGACGAGAAGACGCTACGCAATTTTCCGAACGCTGCCCAGCCGAGTTGGATTCGGCGATTTGCCTCTTTCTTGAAGTCGGACCTACCTAACTGGACTACTTGTCCTAGGTAGACGTACGAGTCAACGACTTCAAGAACCGAGTTCCCAACAGAGATCGGGGTGGGTACAACATGGGAATTACACATAACTTTCGTCTTGTCCATGTTCATCTTAAGACCCACCTGTTGAGAAACCCGATTGAGGCCTTCGAGCATCGTGCTGAGCTCTTCTATCGATTTTGCCATGACTACTATATCGTCGGCAAAGCGAAGGTGAGTGAGGTATTCGCCATTGACATTGATGCCGAATCCTTTCCATTCCAGGAGCTTGAAGGCGTTCTCCAAAGTAGCCGTAAACAGTTTCGGAGAAATTACGTCTCCCTGTCTTACGCCTCTTTTTAAAGGGATCGCCTTGGAGCTCTCTTCCTGTACTCGGACCGACATAGTGGCGTTATTATACAAGCACTTCAACACTTCGATGTACCGATAGCGTGGTCTCTCACTATGGGCCTTATTGGTAAGCTCCAAGTAGCCCAACGAGCCATGGAGAGGGCTATGCTCGGAGTCTCTCTGCGAGATCGAATCAGAAATGAGGAGATCCGTAGAAGAACCAAAGTTACCGACATAGCCCAACGGATTGGCAAGTTGAAATGGCAATGGGCAGGGCACATAGCGCGGAGGACTGATGACCGATGGGGTCGAAAAGTTCTCGAGTGGAGACCACGTACCGGCAAGCGCAGCGTAGGACGTCCACCCACAAGGTGGACGGATGACCTCATTAAGACCGCAGGATCGCGCTGGATGCAAGCCGCTTCCAACCGGTCTTATTGGAGATCCATAGGGGAGGCCTATGTCCAGCAGTGGACTTCTTGTGGCTGATGGATGGATAAAATGGCAAAACCGCCTTCCATCGTGTACAAAATTCGAATATTTCGCGCAAACTGTTTACGGTATTGTTGATTTTTCAAAAACGGCTCAGCCGATTTATGTAAAATTTAAATGACAATACTTCTGAAGTATATCCTTTTGAACTTAGAAAAAAAATCGATTCGGTTCACAATTGGCGAAATTATCGAAGAACCTACACAAAAAAAAATACATAGAGACGAATACAGAACCTCCTCCTTTTTGGAAGTCGGTTAAAAAAGACGTATCGTTTGTCAGTCAAGTTGTAATGTTTTGAGCATTTGTCTAAATATGAATACAATTTTATACCAGTATGAGAGCTAATTGCGATGGATGGTACTATGCTTGGCACAATAATAAAATAAAATCTATGCCATGTACAGTTTAGAAGCTTTACAGTGGTGCTATTATTTATTTAGTCACAAAAATGGAAGTATGTGTAGGTGCTACTTAAAGGTTTGAATTCAAATAAATCTTAAGAAGAAAATCACAATATTTTCATCAACACAAATAAATGAACCCAGTAATTAAGACCACGGTGATTCGATCTCCTCATCAACATTCCCTTATCCTTCACCAAATAAATAAGCAAGAAAACATTTCTGCTGTCAAATGCCAATAGCTGCAGCAAACGGACAGCCAAGCGGATCTGGAAGGCAATTTTCTCATTGACTAGGTAAGTAGGTAAATACGTAATTTCATGCCACATTAATTTCTAAGTAGATCATACAAGGGCTGCCTCCCAATTTGCATTCGTTGTATTCGACGTTTCTTGAGCGTTTGTTGGTTAAAAATAGGCTTACATCAAACTCGGTTTAAGGAAATCCCAGAACGAGGAAAATCCATTCAATTAGGTAATTCTCTCTATTTTTAGTTGGAAATATTGTACACTACAAACACAAAAATATTATTACTTATTTATTCGTAGGATACAAATATTTTTGTTTGAAAATTTTGATATCTACATACTTGTTGCTTGAAATCTATTGTTGGCGATACTTTGAATTATTATACCTACAGATTGTTGTATATTTAATTATATTGTTAAGCTCGATACGTCAATAAACGATTCTGATTCTGTACATATGTCACCAAAAATAAGGTAATATGTTTTTTATGATTTTATGTTCGTATCATTACTGTCGTTTCATTATATTTAATTTCATAGGGATCATCTATTTACAGTGGGAGCGTTGAAAGCTCAAGTTTATAATTTAACATCGCATTGCAAAGCCTGCAGTAGCAGTAACATGTAATAATTTCTAAAACAGAGGCAGAATTTCTCAAACACAAAGTTAATTTAAAGTCAGTATAAACAGAAATCGACCGGCGTGCGATTAACGTATTTAACTTTCATAAGTACACACGGAATAGCAGAGAGTCGAATTAATTCCGCTAAGAATCGATTATTTAGCTTATAGACGTGCTGTGACTTTGTTTTGTCTATAGAAACGGTTCTATTTTGTCAATTTTAAACAATATTGGGAAAATTATTTGATGGCGTTGTTCTGTTGATTGGAATTTAAGTTGAAGGCTCTCATTTAAATATCCTAGAAAACTTGATATAGCACACACATTAATATATATGCAGAAAACAATAACACGAACCTTCTATTTTTTTTTAAATTTAACAAGCATGTTTCGTTTAAAATTGCCTGGATTATTTAGCTGTAAGGTAGTGATAGAGTACCTATATTGAATAAAGAAATTCAACAATGTTTTATACAAAAAATGGCTTCGGTGAGAAAAGAGTATCTCAGAAAGCTTGTAACGTACAAGCTGTCTGTTTCTAAAAATCTAAATCCTTTGTTCGGGTACGATAAAAATCGAGGCTGTGACTGTTTCCAGTCTATTACTAAATACAGTCGATGCTACGCTGTAACTAACAGCTGACATGTGTCGATACGAACTCCGAAAATAGGGGAACGGTTACTCCACCGTTGATTAACATTATTTTCATTCTGCCTGCGTCCGCAGATAGATAAACCTATAAATAGCAAAAATACCTATCTATAATTACAAGGCAAATCTAAGATATTTTCAGAATAAACTTTACCCAAATCTCATTGATACAACTGCGTGAAAAAAATATGTACTCATCAAACGTACTCGTATTTACTCCCATCGCTTTTTGCCTATAATATCAATGTTGATATTTCAATATGTTTGTGTTTGTTTTTTTTGTAGTTCTGTAGATTCATCACAAAGAAATGAAATAAATTCATATTTATAATTCATCAAAGTAAAGACCACGTACTGTCAAACGTTGCGTGAGACATCCACCCAGGATTGCAGTGGTTGCAAACCGTTTCCGACCAGTCGCTAGTCGTATTGGAGATCTGGAAAGAATAGCTAGTAGACGTGCTATAGCTGAAATGATAATGACGTGTGTAAGTTTTTCCTATGAATAACCTGAATTTTGAACAAGTTAATCTAGAAAAATGTTATTTTAATAAAAAAAAAAAACAAATAATTAATATTAACAACCTGTTTTGTTTCACTACTGGGCAAAGGCCTCCTTTCAGACGGCGCAAGCTGTTTTCTTGGTGGTATAGCTCCTCAAAGACGGTGTGATGCTGCCTTGTTGGTCCAGTTATACAGTAGTCGTGCCAGTTTTACATGTACATCAGGCCAACAAAAAACAAGCTATAAAAAAAAATACACAAGTAACAAATTAACACCAAAAAATATAACATTAAATCAAGCTCAACACGGCAAAAATGTTGAACATTTCAACCATAATAATTTATTAAATTCACTCAACCCCAGACGAGGCACGTAGGTCTGATAATTCGTATGCCCGCCCCGTCGATCCAACACGAGCGCGGGTTTGTCGATCGACGTTTTACCCTTAGCTTTACAGCTCTACCTATTTACGTCTAGCACTGGAGACTGTATATAAGGAAGACTGTCTCATATGGAGACACAATGGATCAGTGTCAATTAGTAAGGATGGGTAACACATTATTTTTATTTGGCAAATACTTTCAAAGATGACGCTCAGTTTTTCCTTTCTACGTTTCTGTCCTTGCTTATTTCTGTTTTAATAAACTTTCATTGTAATAATTATTTTGTGATTGTGGCGCCCCTGATTTACACGGTATGGACTTGCGAACTGCATAGATTTGAATAGATTTGAAATATGTTTACTTTTTAACCATGTACTATTCTCACTATGTGGCCAACTCTCTGAAAAAGAACTGCTCTCTCCTATATACATATCGTTAAATGTACAGTACATATTATTAAGGTAGTTCTCCTTATATCTTGTATCCATGCTTCTAGCACTATTTCTTGGAAGACGGGTAATGCTTTGTAATGACAACTCTTTGAAGCTATATAAAATTAGACGTTTCCTCTATGTACAGTCGCTTTGAAGTTGTGACAAATTGCTTTTATTGATTGGTGGAACCTTGAACTGATTTCGTAAGCGTGGACAGGAGTGGGACTCGCAGTAACTGCCTGGTTTCTTATTACTTACTTAGACAATGAAAGTGTTGCCTATTGTTACTCCGATCACAAGTTACATAATAATTGAGGGTGTTAGTTGTTTAAGCATTAGGACATTTAGAGGTCAGTTGGAAACTGTGACACTAGCTAGCTAGGCCAGCTTCCGAGACTAAAACTCAAATTTTTATTTCTATTTTAGTTCAACTTTTTATACTGTCGACGAAGAAGTGTTCTGTCTCTGGATTTTGACAAATAAGTACATTTTTACAATGACAGATTTAGGTTAGTTTGATCTTTAAATCTTTTTAGTTATTTTAGTAAGAATAGATCTCCAAATACACAACGATCATAGTGAAACATCCGTGTGTGTTAGTTTAAAAAAATACTAAATTCATCATCATAATTTTACAGTATTTGGTATAGGCATCTATTGCAATGCCATCTGTCTCGGTCGATTGCCATAATAGTATGTATGTATAAAATGGTATTAGTTACATATCTGAATACTGATATAATTTGTTTTATTTAGATCCAGTGCATAAATAATGAATATTTTTTTTACTAAATCTATTGTTATTCTTATGCTTTCGGTATTTGTTTCACATAAATATCCTGAAGTACTTCCGGCGTCAGTAGAGCCGCCGCTACGCAAGCAACATTACTCTACCTGTCACGGTGTCATAACTTACTGTCTGCCCGTAATCAACCGTATTGCTAACCGTAATAACGCATTTATGTTGTTTATTTCTATACAGGCATACAAACACATTGATGCAGAGTGATGGGTGTGGAAAAATACTCGTAACTTTGTTATGAATCATGCCAATGAGAATTATCTAGTAAGAAACAAATCTTTGAAATAATAATAAGCCAAAGTAACATTGCCAAGGGAATCGTCAAAGTGAAACACATTGGGCAGGCCACATAGCTCTTAGCACTGATGACCGATAGGGTCGAAAAGTTCTCGAGACAGAAGTACCAACATGCGCAGCGTAAGACGTTCCACAAGGTAGTCAGATGACTTCGTTCGGGCCGCAGAAATACGCTGGAGTTGCTTTAAAACAGTCTTAATAAATCTAATAGAGAAGCTTATCTCCAACATGGACGTCTTAAGGCTAAGAAGATGATAAAAGACACGAATATTTACAAATATAAGTTATTGAACCGTATTTCAAAGAGATATTTATAGTTAAATCTTGGCATCATAATTTTTTGTAGAGCTCACTCGAGAAGTACACCCTTTTGTCAGTTTTTCAACCGCCAAGCAGCATTTGAAAAGAGTACTGTGTTGCGGATTGAAGAAAATTGTTTTTCGGGAAATTTCAGTGGTAAAGGTAATTTCAGAGCCTTTTACCTCACGGTTACAAACCTGCATAATATAAGCTAACTAAATCAGTTAACTGAGCTGAAGATGGTTTCGACTTGTTACAGTTTGAAAATAAATCTATAAGTTTCTATCGTTCAGAAGGTTAGATATATAAAACAACATTTTGTCCGCGGCTTTGCCTGCGTGATTTTAGTGTTATCCTATAGGGACCTTTAGTTCTTCCGGGATAAAAAGTAGCCGATGTCACCTTTCAACCCTTGAGCTACATCCATGCCAAAATCATGAAGTCAATCCGTTTCTCTATTGATGTGTGAAAGTGCAACAAACTAACAAACATTCTTTCGGATTTATAATATTTGTAGAGATTAATATAGCTAAACTAATACAAGGATACAGAGTTACCATCCCGAAGTTGTTATTATACCTATGTGTGTTGTGTTATATTTGTATACTTATTAATTCCTAAGAGTCCATTGATAAATATACCTACATGGCAATGTACTCGTAAAAATCTGAATCTAACAACTGTAACCATATTTAATATTCAAGCAGACAGAGAGTATTTTTTCTGTGTACATGTACAGTTGTATACGCCAAGCAATTCGTTCAAATATACTTTTTTCAGAATCTGTCACGCCCGACTACACAATACATGCGAAATTGTAAGCCACAGAACTTCACAGAAGTACAAACCAGAGACGCTCGGAGATATTCATTATTCAGCAAAGCGCTCCACATATTTACCGTTTCTTTGTCTCAACTTCTTACAGTCTGTCGTGGCCATAACTTCAGACGTGGGTGTATTAAAGATATTGCACGGCTTTTGAATCTTGGAAAGTTGTGCTGATTTATTATTACTGTTGCTAATATTTGTTGGTATCTGATTTTGATAATGATTCCACTTTGTTAAACGTAGATTTAGCTCTCTAAAGAAACCTACTTAAGAAATAAACGGGTTACAGGTAGATTACCAGTAAAATGACCAATCCTTATAGAATTGACAAAAATCATCTGGTTCATACAAAAAGTGATTTTCATAAAATTTCCTGATATCGGACGAAGATGGTATTATTGTGTAGTATATTTTTACAAAATTATTACGGATAGATAAGAAGGCAAAGTTACATATTTTGACGTCAAAAACCTTACAACTACGCATATGTGTTTTTGTGAAAACGCTCTTAAAGGGTTGTATGTAAGTAAACACTAACCTGGTTTCGTTGGTTCAAATAAAAATACATACACACGAACATAGAACCTCCTACTTCTTGGAAGTCGGTTAAAAATTATTTTGTATGTTATAGGTACCGTAATTGATACTGAAATACCTAGCAAATAGTTTGCCACGTCTATTATAAATATTTAAAATACGAAACTTAATAGTATTCAAAGAGAATGCTCGCGTGGTCGCACCAACTGACCTGAAAAATTAAATGGCTGCCTACGGCCGCTCTGAAGAACTGAAATCTAGGGCACAATCTGGACTAAAAAGCTACTAGGGGGTAGCTACGTTAAAGTTTCAAGCATTCGCCTATATAATAAATGTTAAATTAATATATAAATATTAATCGGAAATTACACAAAAGTCAGCTTTATAAAACTCTTTATTTTTCAATCCAACGATACTAATTAACGCACATAAATAAAAGACTTAAAAACTTGTGAAGCAATGGCTTTATCGCATATACAAAGCTCTACCAAGCAACTAAGGGATAGAGATTGGAGGCTATTGAGAAAGCTAGCCTCTTCAAACATCTTCACATCGACGTCATGTCTCGGTCTTAAGTGATCCTAAATTATGTTATCTCCTGTACTCGTATTTTTTACTGTCATCATTGCTATCATATCCACTGCTAACTACTAGACGTAGGCCTCCTCTGTGAATTGATCGGTCGGAAGTAGCTAGCAATCAGCATGTTTTTGCTTACGCTGTCTTGATGACTATGCTATCAAGACAGCGTGACCTTTACTTTGTCAGTAAAGGTCACGCTGCATATGATTTAAAACTGATATTGCCTGTTTTGTAGGTATATTAGCAAGTTGAAGTGGCAGTGCATAAATCACACAGTCCATAAACGTTATCAAACAAAGATCACGTACCGGCTAGGTACAAGGAAGTATTGTGTGATTTAACGGAAACCGAAATTAAATCACAAAACGACAAGCTTGAATATAATACACTGACATCTAGTGGTTCCAAAACTCTGTACTCCAAGGTTCTTTAATTTTGACTCCTAGGTTTTACAACTTTGGTTCCATCCATCCATCAGCCATAAGAAGTCCACTGCTGGACATAGGCCTCCCCTATGGATATCTCCAATAAGACCGGTTGGAAGCGGCTTGCATCCAGCGCGATCCTGCGGTCTTAATGAGGTCATCCGTCCACCTTGTGGGTGGACGTCCTACGCTGCGCTTGCCGGTACGTGGTCTCCACTCGAGAACTTTCCGACCCAATCGGTCATCAGTCTTCCGCGCTATGTGCCCTGCCCATTGCCATTTCAACTTGCCAATCCGTTGGGCTATGTCGGTAACTTTGGTTCTTCTACGGATCTCCTCATTTCTGATTCGATCTCGCAGAGAGACTCCGAGCATAGCCCTCTCCATAGCTCGTTGGGCTACTTGGAGCTTACTAATAAGGCCCATAGTGAGATACCACGTTTCTGTGCCATAAGTCATCACTGGAAACACACACTGGTCGAAAACTTTCGACTTGAGGCACTGAGGTATGTCGGACGAGAAGACGCTACGCAATTTTCCGAACGCTGCCCAGCCGAGTTGGATTCGGCGATTGGCCTCTTTCTTGAAGTCGGACCTACCTAACTGTACTACTTGTCCTAGGTAGACGTACGAGTCAACGACTTCAAGAACCGAGTTCCCAACAGAGATCGGGGTGGGTACAACATGGGAATTACACATGACTTTCGTCTTGTCCATGTTCATCTTAAGACCTACCTGTTGGGAAACCCGATTGAGGCCTTCGAGCATCGTGCTGAGCTCTTCCATCGATTTTGCCATGACTACTATATCGTCGGCAAACCGAAGGTGAGTGAGGTATTCGCCATTGACATTGATGCCGAATCCTTTCCATTCCAGGAGCTTGAAGGCGTTCTCCAAAGTAGCCGTAAACAGTTTCGGAGAAATGACGTCTCCCTGTCTTACGCCTCTTTTTAAAGGGATCGCCTTGGAACTCTCTTCCTGTACTCGGACCGACATAGTGGCGTTATTATACAAGCACTTCAACACTTCGATGTACCGATAGTCAATACGGCATCGTTGGAGAGACTCGAGCACAGCCCAAGTCTCGACCGAATCAAAGGCTTTCTCATAGTCCACAAACGCTAAGCAAAGTGGCAAGTTATACTCTTCGGTCTTCTGTATAACCTGCCGCAGCGTATGAATGTGGTCCATGGTGCTAAAGCCCTTTCGGAAACCGGCTTGTTCGGAAGGCTGGAAGTCATCAAGCTTGCGCTCGAGACGGTTCGTAATGACCCTTGAAAACAGCTTATAAACATGGCTCAGAAGCGAGATGGGTCTGTAGTTCTTCAATAAGGTGTTGTCACCTTTCTTCAAAAACAACACTACCACGCTTCTGTTCCATGCTTCTGGCGTGATGCCCTCGAGGACGACGGTGTTGAAAAGCTTCTGGAGGACTTTTAGTACCGGTGTTCCACCCGCTCTCAGAAGCTCTGATGTGATACCGTCATCACCCGGCGCCTTGTTGTTCTTAAGCTGATTCAGGGCCATTCTAATCTCGTACAGGCTGATGTCCGGGATATCTTCGGTGAAGTGTCGGGTCAGCTTGGCTCTTGGATCTTTGGCCGCGCTGCTAACAGGCTTAGCGACCGAAGCGTATAGCTGTCCATAGAACCTTTCAATCTCCTCTAATACCTTCGCCTTGGTCGACGCTATACTTCCATCTTCTCTCTTCAGCTTTGTCAATTGGCTTTGCCCAATAGACAAATCTCTTGCGAACATTTTGGAGCCTTTGTTTCGCTCTATTGTCTTTTTAATGTGTTCAGTATTAAAAAGACGGATGTCGTGCCGCAAGGATTTCGAAATTTGTCTATTGAGACGCCTATATGACTTTGCATCATCGGAAGACTGCAATCTTAGCGAGCGTCGTTCGGCCAAGAGATTTACAGTGTGATCGGAGAATTTCTGCGGTTTATTTGAACGGTGGGGTCTAAAGAACTTAGCACCCACCGTTTGGACAGTTTCTACGAGCCCGTTGTTGATCTCGTCCACCGACGCAAGGTTCTCTAGGCAAGCAAAACGATTCGAGAGCTCGAGCTGAAAGTCCTCGGGGTTTTGGATATGTTCACGAGTAGGTCGGATCGTGGACTTCATCAGGCGGGATCTTTCGAGCTTAACATTAATATCTAATGTGCCTCGTACAATTCTGTGATCGCTGCCGGTTTTCGCCCTGTGGATCACGGAGACATCATTAAATATTCGTCTCTCGGTCGTCATGATGAAGTCTATCTCGTTTCTCGTGGAACCATCAGGGCTCATCCAGGTCCATTTCCTGTGAGGCGGCTTCTGGAAGAAAGAGTTCATCATAAAGAGTTCCTCTCTCTCCAGAAAGTCAGCCAGCCTCTGGCCCCTAGGGTTCCGTTGCCCATATCCAAATTGCCCCACCCTCAGCTCATCATCGTTTTTTCTGCCCAACTTTGCGTTGAAGTCCCCCATAACAACAGTGAAGTGGGTCTTAGACATATGAATGGCCCGACTTACGTCCTCATACATAGTCTCCACTTCATCATCTGGGTGTGACGATGTCGGTGCGTATACCTGAATGACCTTCAGCGAATACCTCTTGGATATTCTGAGTATTAGGTATACCACCCTGCTTGACACACTTTCGATGGTAATAATGTTGTAGGTGAGGGACTTGTGAACGAGAAAACCAACACCACCTTGGGACCGTTGGTCACCTTCCCAGTAGTAAAGCAGGTTGCTGGAGTTTAAGGTTATCGTGTCCTCCCCCTCTCTACGGACTTCAGACAACCCCACAATGTCCCAACGCAACCTACTCAACTCATCTTCCAACTCAGCAATCTTCTCGTCAGTCCTCAACGTGCGCACGTTGTGTGTTACCAGGGCCAGTCGTCGTTTACAGGAGTGGTAGCCGGGCGTCTGCCAGCGATTCTTAGCACCCCCTTCTCCGCCGTTACCGGGGCCGCTACCGTAGCCCCGGGCTAGCGGAGCTGCTGGGGACTGGGGGCCTGGTCTATTTAATTTTTCCATATTGGAGTTTTTGCCCATAATCGCCGCGCTGGGCATGCATGGTGGCGATCGCAGAAACGTAGCTTCGTACGCATCGCAGAAACGTAGCAGGGATGCTGCTCCCCATCCCTGCCCTGTGCCATTTTAGCTACGTTTAAGTCGAATGGTTATACCGCCATTAGTCGGTTCCGCTGTACCTCAGTCGGCTCTTACGACACCTGGTACTAGAGGGGGGTGCTATTCTACTCTGCCGGCACCCCACGGCTAACTTTGGTTAATCTCGTCTAAATTTAAATTCTTGTATTTATTTTACGTAAGTTAAGATTGCCATTTCTGTACGTTCTTTCAACGCTATGTAAATTCCAAATAGGAAACCGATCAGTAGAATCCGCGGGATTGGAAAACGCAAAACGACATAGAGTTGACTGGTTTTGTCTGAGAGCCAATCTTTTCAGACAAGATGTAAATCGTAAAACCCTGAAAGAAAATAAATTCAAATTACTCAAGTTGGTAATTCGATTTTTCACAAAGCCATTGAGTTCTTTACGCGTATGTACATTTATTTTATATTATGTATATTTTTACTGTCTACACTTTACAGGACCATATACAAGGTTATCTGCTTACCCTGTACTTAGCCGAAAGAGAATGAGTCAGACCATCATTATAAATAATTTATACCCTAAGGCCAAGCTGTTCGATACACAATTGCAACTCGGAATCGACAAAATGTATGAAAAAGCAGTTTTTTTTTTTCTCGAATTTTGGGTTCACCCCATAGAAAAATTTGTTCATAATGATGGTTGAATCCTGTATCATTATTATCATTATAAATATACTGTTCTTTAGAACAATAGGACCAAACAAATTGTAAAAGAATTCGGCTGTTCTATAAATTTTGCTAAAAGTGTATTTTGCTAAAGAATCTGTAATAATTATTATGTAGTCAAAAATATAACATTTAAGCCAGCCACTCAGCAGATAGAAACGTATTATAACTTGTTATAACTGCTTCCCACATCGCTCTGATCTCACAAGAACGATTTAAATTGATATTAAATTTTATCAGAGGTAACATAAGTGCCACAAACTGAAGTGTATGATTGAATAGCCATTAGACATGGTTCAACTTCGTAGCGCTGCGTACTCGTACGAGTAGTTCTGCTACGCAGTAGTCAGTTTCGTAGCCATGCTACAAAATGTGCTATATTAGCTAAGAAACGAGCCAATTAATTTGCTAATTTGAAAAATATATTAAATTCTAGAAGTTTTTGATGACAGACTGGCTAGATTATAGCCGTTGTATAGAACAAATAATCGGCCAAGTGCTAGTCGTACTCGCGCACGAAGGGTTCCGTACCGTATGGAAACCTCATTTAATGTATTATATTTATATTTAATAATAATACATTTTCGAAGGCAATATACAACTTTATTCTGTGAACATTCTGTATTCTATTGCCGTTATTCTTATCGAGCTAAATTATCACGTTTATTGTATAAAAAATATTTATTTTAAGTATTTATTTTATTATTTATTCATTTTTAAACATATTTAAAAAAAAATGTGAATATTTCAAGCATCTACCTGTCACCGTTATTAATATGGAGCAAAAAACGGATAAAAATTCTGGTTTGTTATACGGGAAGCCCCATTTTTTTTTTCTGGTTTTAGTATTTGTTTTGCGGCAACAGAAATACGTCATCTGTGACAATTTCAACGTTCTAGCTATCACGTTTAATGAGATTGAGCCTGGTGATAGACATACAGACGGACGGCACAGTCTTAGTTAAAGGATCCCGTTTTTACCCTCTGGGTACGGAACCCTAAAAAAACGATACTAGTGTAGATCCAAATTAAAAAAGAAAATTTACTCTGAAGCAAACTTGTTGTAACCTCACACGATATTTTTTCACAGGTATATTTTGTTGACCAAGATTGTGTTAGGTAGAATTATTTCAAGTTGGGCTTCCTCGCGGTACAGGTATATTGGGTAGGAAACTATATTACGATCACGCTATGTGCTTTATGGCGTTTTCTTATTGTTGAACTCACGCTTTCCAGGTTGTAAGCCGGACGCACTAACCATTGTAGTATTAAGGCAACTAAAACCATAATTTAACCCTATTGCTTACTTAGACTATGTTTACTTAGCAGGCAAGCTATTATATTAACAATATAAAGCTCCTTATAGGTAATACGATCTTTCGTCATGCCTCATAGCGTGCAAACCTATTGTGTTCAAAATCCTGCTACCACTAATGAGGCTTGAACACGATAACGCAAATTTCTCAAAAACCCAGTGTAATATTAATATAATTTATTATACCAGGAAAAAGGTCATTAAACAAATTGATGTTTACTTTAGCGATTCGTTTCCTCATTGATCAAAAGGAGAAAAAAAAATGTCTTCCCACTTTTTTCGGTACAGAAAATAATTTGATTTCGGCGAGTAGATGTAGACGGTTGATTTTAAATTTAACTTTCCCAAACTTTGGAAACTGGAATGGATTTTTATGTACTTGGAAACATTAACTGTTTATTTTGTTGAGGATCCCGTCTGCTTGTTAAGTGGGAATCTAGAGATTGTTGCTTGTTTGTTGGAAAACAAGATAAATAGAAGTGGATTTTGGAGATGATTATTAATAAGATTTTGTCTTGATTACTAAATTATTAAACATGATTTTAATAGCGACAACAAGAAGATTCTTGAAATATGCACAGAACATTAAGTTGTATAATTATTACCTTCATAAATAAGTTATTAAATTAAAATAAAATATACTAAACGGGACACGAAGGGTTCCGTACCGTGTTATATTAATACGGTACGGAACCCTTCGTGATTTCACGCATTTGACAACTTTTCTTAATTAGATGCATGAATAGCACAATAAATTAATGATTTTTGTGGTATTTTCATAACAACGAGTTTATACTCCACTTCATAGATACCTAGGATCTATATTATCTATTCCATGTGATCTGAAATCATCTCAGTTAATTACAGGCCTCAGTAGATCAGCTTATAGTGTTTACGCGTAGCTCTGAGTATTCCGTTTGAGTGCACATATTAAATGTATAACGTCATGTGGCAAACTGTAAGATTAGGACTGCGATTAGCTGCGCCTATTATAAGGCAGGTTAGTTCGTTGCAACTACAATATATTACTTATTGTCTCATGTCTAAATTCTTGCCGGAGTTGGAAGATGCTGCCCGCGACACAGTCTATCTAACTACTGCAGGTAGTATCGTTCCTTTGTTTAGAACTAAGTATTTGTGCCAAATAAAGAATTAATTAATTTTTAAACCTATTTTGGTCAAAGAGCCGGTAAAGATTGACCTTCACTGATGCGATAACCTGTTCAATGCAAGCTATCATAAGCATGTTTGTAAATAAATAATATTTGACAAAATATGTGCCATCTTGTTAGTATCTGATGAGTGATGATTCCACGCTCTTCTCTTATTTTTAAATTGGAGTGAGCATCATCTAGCTTCTGAAGGTTTATTTTGTAAAGGCCATTTTAAGATTTTTTTAAATTAAATTATAACCATTTTACTATTTTAATGGAGATATGCCGCGTAGTCATTTTAAATGGTAATGTTGTACTAATCATTATGTTTTTCCCATGACCATGAGGGGATTTAAATGTAAACAGTCATGATGAGTGTTAATGACCGTGTCAAAACACGCGTTTAGCCGGTAGATGATGATGATATTATACGCCTAATTTTTAAGATGTCATGAAATAGTTGATTATTAGACGAACATTTTAGTAACGAAAAGTGACTATTGTCAATGACTTTGCACTTTACAAATAAAATTTTCGTTTACAACCGTTTCGTTTATTATCAGAAAATGTTTTTAGCGTGATCAAAAAATCTCAGAAAGATATCTCCGCTTTGCCATTAATAATAAAATATAGGTCTTAAAAATTCCTATGCAAGTCACGTTCTTAGTTTCCACACTGTATTCAATTACTGTGACCAAGTGCTAATTCTCACACTTTATACGCCTGCTTAAGAATGAGGTGTGTAAATAAAATAAAACCCAGTAATGGCGTCGTTACGTTTACTTATTTATGGCCGAGGGGTAGGAATTACAGCTGTTTCACTGAAGTGCGTTTAAAACGGCAAGCGAATGGCAAGGTTTTGAAAGAACGTAAAATCAATTTATGGTCTTTAATTATTGTGTAGGCAAATATTATTTAATTAAATAATGAAATCATCTTGTATTTGATACTACCATACATATACCGGTATTTTTCATGGTCCACTAATGAACATAAGCTTACCTACGAAGGGTGATTAAGTTATGTACACCACGTTTAATTAATATAGATTGGTAGATAAGCCACTACACGACGGTATCACTGTTGTAAAATGTCACCCGCGTTCACCCATTCGAAAACGGGCAGCAGTGATTGTTGCTTCACATTTTGGTGATTAGTAAAATACAGTGATTATGCTTTTGGGCTTAGCTTATGTGATATTGGTCATTTCGAAGCTGTATATATTTATAGAAGATAAAAACCAACAAGTGACCTATAATCTGCCTATAATACTTAAGATGCGGTCGTGTTTAAAATGTCAAACCAGAATCAAGGTTTTAGTTTCAAAGACATTTTATTTATATGAAAAAAAGTTCTGTAATTCTGGAGCATATCTTCTGTTGGCAAACCTTATCTGATACATACGAGTACAAGAAACAACTTCACTGGATCGAAACAATCCAGAGTCACCTCTGTTTTGAACGAAGATCTTATTTCTTGACGAGTTTTTAAAGTAGTATTTTATTAATTATGTCAAATGTATTAATAGCTAAAATATTGGCAAATCATTTAAAACAGTAAAAAACTCACTTTGTTCGCGGAGCACGTCAACGCACGATACGCTCGTAAACTCGTCAAAATAACAGCAAATCAAGCTAGGCTATGAGTGCAATCTTGACGTTACGCGTTGACGTTGAACCGCTAAGTATACTGTCAGTAACAGTCACCCTTTGAAAAAAATTAAACAGTGAACTATCATATTTAAATGCCACCCGCGGTCACCCTTACAAAGACAGGACGTACTGATATTATCTTCACCTACGTGATCGGCGATAGCGTAGGATAGCTGTTTCTTAAACAGCCATCCTACGCTATGAGCGCAACCTTGCCATTGTACGGCTCAGCTACAGAGCTACATGTATTATCCGCCAAGCTACGCTACGAGTATGATCCCAATCTATTATGCCGGTCAGTTAGAAGCTGTATAGATTTGAAATCACTCCTTGTATTAAGCGATCTCTGTGAGATTACCGGGTGTTCTGTAACGGACAGCCGGGGGCGTGTCATGGCCGTGCTGTCAGGCGCCGTCATAGAATAAATGCAATCAGAGCTCGGGATCGCACGCGGGGCACGTTTCGACGGAACATGTCAGGGACCGCCGGTGTTCTGGACATGTGGCGTAGCATAGTACTTTCAGTATGGTGACTATGACGATTGCAAAAGAATTTGCTGTCATCATCATCCACAACCATCTTTATCCCACTGCTGGGTATAGGCCTCTCTCTCCTACTGTGCCATCTGCCTCGATCATGTGCCTGTCGTGTCCTGTTTTGACCCGCGATTTTGACTATTTCGTCGACCCATCTTTCACCCATTAAAATAAGTCTTCACTAGTACAAATGTGAACAGCAAGAGATAAATAAGTATAAGAAAACTGTTGACTTCGTTAGATTAGTTTAAGTATACGTTTTGCAGTTATGTTACCAAGAATAAACAGATACATATAATATACATACACGTTTAAAAATACCCGTCTAGTTTCGGTATTTAGGGATACAAATTAAAAAAAATGTGTAGATGAGCAGTGTGCGAGGATTTGTCCATCACTTTACTAAAACTGTGTCACAGATTTGCTTATTTTTGCTACGCATCTTTCATATCAGTGTTTTTAAAAGTATAAGACGGCAACAGAACTAGATAATATAGTTTAGTGAAACTAACACAAACCGATTTCACTATAAAATATCTCGACTTTTCTCAATAGTTAAGTGAAAAACGTCTAATAATACAAATTGTTTTCTATTATTTTCCTGTCCTCCAACACCTACGCAACACACCTGCGAAGAATAACTCTATTTATAACTAATCTTACTGGATTTTTCCTCTGTGGCTATTGCCTGGGGCACGACGACCATTACAAGTGATCTCGCCCAGAGACGTCTACGTGAATTGATTGTTCGGGGTAATAAGTGATTCGTATGTAACGGAGTGCCGAGCTAAATGACATTCTTGAGATTTTGTTCTTTAGAGAACTTCGGAGGACGTGAAATATTGGCGACGTATTGATTAGTAAGATCCTATTAAATTATTACTTTATTATTTATTAATTAACAATATTCAAATTGATCTTACGTCATGACGTCTACATGAATTGATTGTTCAGGATAATAAGTGATTCGAATGTAACCGAGTTCCGAGCTAACTTCTCTTCTACTTCTTGAGATTTTGTTCTTTAGAGAATTTCGGAAGACGTGAAATATTGGCGAGGTGTTCATTAGTAAGAAATGATCTTTTCTTTAATTATTTACATAACTTATTTTTAACATAAACAGTAAAATTAAAAATATAAAAACATACTTTTGAGCTATAAATTCTTATAAACAAAACATACTAAAAACAAAATTAAATAAATATTTGAGGGGGGCTCCCATACAGTACGGAACCCTTCGTGCGCGAGTCCTACTCGTACTCGGCCGATTATTCACTCGATATTAATAACGGTGAAATGTAGATACTTGCCATTTTCACAGCTTATTTGGTTAAACATGCACTAAAAATTAATAAATAAATTAAAATAATGTAAACATTTCAGGGGGGCTCCCATACAAAAAACATGATTTTTTTCTCGATATTAATAACGGCAACAGGAAGATGCTGCTTATATTAGGTGGTATATTCCTTTCAAAAATAATTAATAAATTAAAATAAATTAAGGGGGCTTCCACACGGTGCGGAACCCTTAGTGCGCGAGTCCGACTCGCACTTGGCCAATATTATTTACAGTCAACTCGACAAGTATATACTTTATGATTATAATTAAAAAATACTTATCGTTGCTTTTTTTTCATCCATCGATTATAGAGCAAAAAAGGTAGTATAAAAGATAGTGGTTAACGAATGTAAACCTTCGTACTTATTTTCAAAGTTTGACTAATCGCAAAATAAAAATTCGGTAGTTCATATAAATTCCCAGAGTTCCAAATATCCAACTGTGGCATTAAACAACAATCCCAGACTACCACAGGCTTTGCACCTATTCACAAAATCCGACACCAATAGCTGAACCGAAACTGAACAACTACACATACAGCGCCATAAAAATCTATAAAGTGTGTATTGTAAATATTAAAAGTGCAATAGCCAATGAACAGTTTATTTACTTGCGGGATTTTCTAATTGATTAATCGAAATACGTCTATTTAACTTGGAAATTTTGAATCCAGAGGTCCTGGCAAAAATTTAAGGTTATTTTGCAAGACCTTCTTTTCATGTTGTTAAATTTATTGACGTTGTTAACTAACAATTTGTTTTTTTTAATTTTTTGACGTTTTCAACTAACATTTTTTTATTTTGTAAATTCAGTTATCCAATTATTCCACTTAAATTAATTCATTACTCCAATAAATTCTAAAACCTTTTCTTTTTTTTCACATAACATGGAAGGTTATGTCCATTCCGATAGTCAAATTCGAGCTAGCAGATTTCAAATACCTATTTTCAACAACTTGGAGAACTTTAAAACGCATCTGGGTTCGATGTTATTTGTCTGCATTATAGCCTCGCAATAAACAAGAAGTGATACTTAATCACAAATAAGTTAAATAAACAAATTATAAAGATGAACTACTGATGAATATGGTAAAGTTGAAAGCTTAATAATTGTCTCCGTCAAATGTGCAATTAAATAATTTCCAGACGTGATTAAAATTGTCATCAGATCGCGATCTAGTACTTCGTGGTGTTCTGTTCAATCGCTGTTTTTTGTTCGGCTGTAGGATTGTTTGTCATGTTTCCGGGAAAGGGAAATTTATGGAAGCCATGGACACCGAAACAACCGGAAGTGTTCAACGTAAATAAGAGAAAACGATGAGTCGATTACAATGGTGAGACATTATTGGCATTAGCTGATGATTAATGGCTCTTCACGAGTCGCAACTTGGTGACAAATTGTAAACGTTGTGTTTTAGGTATTGTGATTTTACTTTTAAGGAAAATGAGTCAGTTTTTTTAACACTTATTGAATTGACATGAATTAGGCAATATTGCGAATTTGTGTATGGTAAACAAGAAGTCTGCATTGAACAGGTGGCTTACCGTAGTGTCAGGGTTTTTAATCAACTTGAAGGCCTCTGGAATGATTGTTCGACCAAATTTCAAACATACGAAATTTATAGCTTAATATGCCATAGGAATCAAGGTAGCGCTTTGTTTCAAATACCACTTGTAATCACCTATTTGAGAACTAAACGTTCTGAACGACATAACTTTGGTAATTGCTAAAAACTAGGTATGCTAACTTTACTACCAGATGATCATATGTAGGTAAATGAGGTGAAGATAAATCTCTTTGACATTAATATAACTAATGTTAAATTGTTTTTTCTATTAGTTTTCATATTGCTTACCTTATTTTGCTTCAAATCTTTCGCACAATACAAATTCCTTTAGCAAATCCAAATTCAATGGCAAATTCCCAAAAAAAAAACCACATAAATTCCAAGTTATCCTTGTATTTTCCAAAACAAGATACCTACGTAGTGCAAATACAGCTGCACATAAATAGTCCAGTTTAGATGACGCCCCGACCGGACTACTTATTTCTACGATTCACTGGCACCGTGAAAATCGAGTTTCAAGTGTTCAGCAATGTCAGCATATTGCTGCGCTCGCTGTGTATTATGAAGCCTTTTTGCAGGAATATTTTTCATTCTACAGTTCTAGATTGGATTTTTTGTTTCGAGAAGTAAAGTAATGTAGATATGGTTAGTTTATATTCTGTGGGTTGGTTAACAGTACATAATATGTTACTAGAACCAAAAGTAGGCAAAAATAGTCTTAGTTAGAAATGTTTGTGTTATGCTATGGAAAAGTAAGAAGTGTAATTTTTTTTTCAACATGATTAATATGAAATAATTATCAGAATAGAGCAGAGCCGTCAGCCCACGGGTCTTTTGAATCATTTTTATGTGATAAATGAATAGATCATATACCTTGTATGTATAAGTCCCCATACAAAACTAATTTTTTTTCCTCAACTACAAAGTTATAGTAGGTACATTAAAAATTGATAGCCGAGTACCACGGCTAGGTCAAGTGTCAAGTGACCTGACTATGTTGTAGGTACTTTAGTATTACTATTATTTACATTGTGACGTCACACGCTCATTCGAGTACGGTCGGCGACACGTCAGTACTCGGCTGGGAATCAACATTTAATATGGTAGGCATAATGTTGTAATTTAAAGGAAAAAAAAAATAGTTTTGAATGGACACTTATATAGGTATGTGATCGGAACATTTGAAAAAAAAATTGAATAAAAGTTTTATTTAAAAGAACAAATTGGCTGAGCAGCACAAGAGGTGCTCACCTCGGCAGTGGTTAAATTTGGTATTGAAGCATTAGGGTCACGTGGATCAGGAACTTATTATATCTTTAAAAAATCTATATCAACGTCTGCTGGATGCAACGAGTGACCAATATGCTGATATTTATTTGCCTAAATGCATAGGCATTGCCATTCAGGGAGGTAATACTGCCAGCACTCTGGGCACGCTGCCAACTTGCAGTGAGCTGGAGCCTTAAAACAAACAAAAAAAGCCTAGTCGATGGCGAACATTTGGAATTTCTCTAGACGTTCTGTGGTCTGTGGATTTTTTTATTAATTTTGATGTAGTAGTAGTAACTATAGATTTGTTGTATTATTATTGTAAATAATAAAGCCTTAGTACCTGGAAGATCAAATATGGTATTACTCGTAACAAATAAAAGTAAGTTCAGAACTTACATTGTACCAATAATTCTTCACAAAAATGACTTAGTTTAGTTGACATTTCGACAGGACTACTTATGTCAACTGGTACCGTGAAAATCGAGTTTCAAGTATTCCGCAATGTCAGCATATTGCAAGCGCTCCCCTTGTATTATGAAGTCCTATTTTGCAGTGACATTTTTCGTTCAACAGTACACGATTGGATTTTTGAAACGTGTAAATTCGATAAAACACCGCCCGGGGAAAGCGAATGAGTTATGCGCTTGGTATTCAGACTTCGGCATTCGGCTGCTCCGTGTGATGGGATTTCTGTACAAATCAAAATAGTATGCTTTTGGGTTAGTCGGTAAAAATAGTGTGTAGGTTTTTTTTTTCAAATTAATAAATTTATCTGATGTGGTCTGCCATAAACCCCAGACCTAGTATAGGTACTGTGACTAATATTATAGTTCGCTCGCTATTTTTAAATACAGCTTTGCTAAACTACTATTTGAGTGTTTTTTGTATTAATAGAATAATTGTTAAAAAAACTGGAAAAGTGCGAGTCAGGCTCGCCCACTAAGGATTCAAGAAAAAGAGTTAGCGAAACCAAAATTTTGTCATTGACAATAAGATATTTTTATTGATAATAAGATATTTGACATTTCTCCTCAATAAAAATAAATAAAAACCTGTTTCAGTTTGAGGAAATGAAGTGCATTCACATGATGGGATTAACTCACTTTAAAAACTGGACCCCCATTTCTTGCTATTAGGCCTTACTTTTAGTGTGATTAAATTAAAAAGGGGCGGTTTTCAGATTTATTCTGAATGTGGAGACCTACTCTAAGACCAAAATTTAATTTCATTAACGGCAAGTACCCTGTAGATTTTTCTTCCCACGTGAGTGTCAAAATATGCCGTTTTTGTGACACAAACGGCTCATACTTTTTTACGATAACCGACAAGTTTAAATTTTACCCACCTGCAAGAGACCGTAGATTTACGCATATGGTTTCAATTTCAACTCGATACTTTTACGCATTCTAGAGATGGAAGGTCTGGACAACAGACGGACGGACAGACGGACTACAAAGTGATTCCATAAGGGTTCCGTTTTTTCCATTTTCAATATTATTATAGTCAGCTATCAATACTGTTTTGTTATATTTTTATCACTAATACCACAACCACAGATATCTCCACTACGACGTATATGATACCAGCTCAAATATGTAACTACATTTAAAAAAAACTGTATAGTCGCGTTTTATTTTATTCCAGCTCCACGCCATTCCTATTTCTAACAATGCGACAGTTTCAAGTAATGTAGGTATTTGAAATTTTCCGCTGCTATGAAAAGATTACGTGACCTCAGGTATAGTTCGTGAAGCGCATCAAGACGTATTACCTCACTGAATGAATGCTGACCGCTTTGAGAAATTGCGGCTGCAATTCTATGTTACAAGACTTGTAACACTTTTATTGCAGCCGAAATTTTTCATTTTTCACTTAGCGAAAAAGTGTGGAGATCATCAATATGAAATGTATGACCAAAAGAATGCCAATCCCATGGTGGCGATGGCAATTAATCAACGGTGTTAGACTGTTGGTATTACGAGATCGTATTTTATATTTGTTTTGCATTTAATTGTAGTTTTTTGCATATCAATTAACCATCTTTATTACCTGGATAAATAAGTTTTTTGATGGGGATTGTAATTCACTGTGTTCTTATATTTCAGTTGAGTCAATACTCTCATAAACACTTTATTGGTAGTATTCGCTAATGTTAAACTATGATTATAAAAATATCCACATAAATTGGTATCTGATACTCTCTCAGAAGTGGCATTAGAAATTTTACAAAAAAAAATATAATGAAAATTACTCTCTACTACCAATGCCTCGTCAAGTTCATAAAATATATATTTTTGGGATTTTAGGTCACATTCTAACTAAAACCAAATAAATTACTAAATTTTAATGTGACACTGAAACATTATTAAAATCTAAAGCTAAGTCGGTTACAGAATCTGCTATCTTTACACCTAGCTATAAAGTACAAAACCAGTAAAAACAGTATACAATCCTTCAGCCAAACAATAAAGGGTTTAAAGTGAAATTGTGAAATTCCAGCTCTTGACGGAGATTAAGTATGCATTTAATTTGATGATAATACAAAGGCAAGTTTGAGGTTTGAATAAAAGCAAGCAGCGAGAGGGTAGTCTCTCAACTATGCCAATTTAGAAATGGAGAGAGGAAGCTATTTTAAAAGCATTTGTTGTTTGAAAGCTGGATGTCTGATTTTTTTGCAATTTACGATATAAATACGTTCTATTACATAATTGGTAGAGGGCTTCAGCGCTTAGATTACTATCACAGAGATGTTATAGTTTTTTTTTATTTGTAATTAATGATCGTAATTATTATATTACTTACGGTGTAGAACGAGGAAAATTTTGAGAGAAGTCTGCTGAAACAGAGTGCGGGTGGGTTTATCATTTGTTTTCTTACGTTTTGCAGTGTAAGAGATATATACTCAAGCTTGTATTTACTTCATCATCATTGTTATCAGCCTTAAATAACCCACTGCTGCATTTATTATATAGGGTGGCCTTTATTTAAGCCGTTAATGAATTCTGTGAGTATTTGTAAAGTTACTTAGTAATATATTAACACTATGGAACTGCTAGATAAATAAAATATTTGAATCATTACAAAGAGAAGAAAGTTGGTAATTGAAATATTCTAGAAAGCTTCTGAGATCAGCGCAGTCTCTTTGTTTCATTACGAAATAAAGTACGATAGAAATCCAAACAAATTTCAAGGGAGCAGAAGTTGAGACATTCTAAATTGACTTCGCACTCGCCATTATCAATTTTCTTCAAGAATGCACTCTAAGTCAATATAAACTTTGTAGCCGCCTGATAGATTACAGATTTATAACTTTCTGAGATTCTTTGATTTGAATTTATTATGAATTTACGTTTTTGTATACGCGACACCTAATCTGTGTTTTTAAATATAATATACATTAGTGTAGGCCGGATCATAAAAGTCGGCGGATGTAAAGTTAGCTACAAGCTGCTCAATATCCAATCCTGACTGAAGCTCACATCGGGCTGATTGGATGGCACATTGGCTGCGCGTTGATTTGAAATTGCGTAGCTTGTAGCTAACTTCGCATCCGCCAACTTGTATAATTCGGCCTAAACGTGTATTTCATCGTGACGTTTCTACATATATTATGTAGAACCATTGTACTTTGCATGATTGAAAGTTATTTGTGTTATTGATGGTGTGTGTAGTTTGTCTATCTGCCTACATGGTGGTTTTTCTTGTAATGAGCAATTTATGCCTAGCAACATAGATTCATTTATGCCAGAATAGTAAACTATATGGCTTAAAATATGAATTGAATTTTAGTTTGATTTTTCTCAACGGTGCAAGTACTACTTACACTATGTGTGAAGTGTAAACTAAACAGAAAATAAAAAAATATAAATTTATTAGCCTACAATACAGTTACTCATAGGATTATGCACTCAGTTGCAATTTCGTAAACAATTAAAATTGTGAAAGTGTAAACTAACCACTAATACTTTGTGTTAAGAAATTAATGTGAAAAGTCTAAAATCCAAAGAGAGAAATTGGAAACTGCTATAATGCTGCGCTGCCTCTTAATTTTGTCATCATACTAAATTATAAGGCGGGTGTCATTACCACTAGACCATCACGGTTTTTATGGGTTCAAATCCTGGTCCCATACCAATGAATTCCTTGGAATTTATGTACGGAATTACACACCACTAGCTTTTTGGTGAAGGAAAACATCGTGAGGCAACCTGCTTACGTCTGTAGAAGAAATTTGATGACGGATGTGAATCCACCGCACTGGACCAACGTGGTGTAAATGGCCCAATCACCCTTCGTGGGTAGGCCTGTGTCCTGTAGTGGACTATTAAAAAGGCTGGTACAGTACAGTACTAAATTGTACCAAAACACCCCGATGTTACATTGTCACGTTCTCATGTTTTATCAAGTCACCAGTCACGCAACTGAGTAGCTCGAAATTCGCTCTACAACTTGGATGGGTTGATGCCCCACTCAAAAACGATCTCAAAATAAGCCTTTGTAATTGGCGATCCCACGCGGGTTAATTAATAAAGTTCAACTCTATTGTAAGGCTCAGAAACTATATCTCTTCACAGTAAGCGTCCATTCCAACAATGATTCTCAGAAAGGCTGGCACAACGAACAGTTTGATCCCCTGTCAATGGCGACAGAGCGCCTCCAACCAACGACCGGTCCACATAGTGGCGTAGTGCGGTGCCGTGATAGGTTCTGCTATGTACGCAACCACTCCGGCATAGGCAGCGCGCTGAGTGTGCTCGGCCTCGCGGCGACAAAGTGGCATACCATCGATATTACTACGCAGTATATATGACAGAACAGCACGACGGTACGGGAACTGAGAAAAATAACTGACAGATGGTATCTACATTGATGGTAACCTCGTCATAGCCTCTAGGTACGGCAGGCCTCGTAGACGCTTGGACGTGTAATCGCCACACCATGTAGACCGGCTCTAATGCAACACCACTTCGCCCTAATGAGGCTCTACCATCCATTATGCTATTTAGTAATTAGGTGCCGGCGCAGCGAATGGACCGCAATGTGGAAACAACTCGTTTATTCACTCGCCGAGGATTCCCTGACGCATTTTAAATGTTTATTTAATGAGACAACATTTTCGTATGCTTTTTACGTTAGTCTAAAGCTGGGTTTTTGTTGCGTTTTCCCAGGGATTACGGGCGGCGCTTTTGCGAGCTAGGTATGTCCTGCTTATTTTGTGGAATGAGTTCTGAAACGTATTTGGCTTTAGTAGCGTAAACTTATTTATTTACTTCATGAACCTATTTGTAGGTACTTAAAGTTTCAGAAGAATATTTTGTTTTTATTTTAATGCTATTTTATTCTTATGTTATTTTTAAAGTTTCGCTATTTGAGCTCATTATCCTCATACTACAGGACAAGCACCGTAGCATAATAATCTTTTCATATATTTCACGATATATAGAGAAGTAACTGTTAAATGAAAAGATCAGGTATCTCCCTTTATAAAAACTCTTTTGAGATTTTAAGTTAACTGCACCATATACTATTACGTGACGCGAAACACAAAATGTGTCCCCTAATTCTTCGACGTGAATTCCCAAAAATTGAAAGGTTAGTTTTGGTACAAAAATGTGTTTGAAATAAAGTGGTATTGGTCTCGGACGACATCAAAATTCCATCAAGAGGAGAGCGCTTGCGGTTGATTTGAATTCAATATGCGTACCGTGTCCGCAGGGTTTTATGTGCATAATACACATTTGAATGAATATCTGTAATCACCGATTCGAATAAACTAAGCTTAAATAAGTTTTAAATATTTATTTTGTTTCATTAGTATAGAAAATTCGCAGCCGTAAGAAATCACTATTTTTACTTAAATCTAATGAAAAGTTTTTTTTAGCGTCTGGTGGACGCGACGCCTGACCAATATGTTGGTGTTTATTTGGCTCATCGTACTCGTATAAGCATTGCCATTCAGCGTGGCAATGCAGCCAGCATGCTGGGCACGCTGCCAACTGACAGTGGGCTTGAGCATTAGGATTATATTTAGACTTTCAAGGGTCTGTGGATGATCTAGTTGCTTTTTATGTAGGAGTAGTGTATGTAATTTTAGCTCATAAAGTAGTATTGTATTTTGTTGTACATAATAAAGGCACTTTTGACCGTTAAATTAAATCAATAGATTAAATTGTAACAAAATGATTTTTATTCATTTTAATCAACGTTTTTTTTTTGGATAGTAACGCAATTAGTTCAATATAAAAATAAAATAAAATATTAGATGACATTGAGACTATATTGCTTATCGTCTTAATTCCAATTAATTCTTTTATTAATATTTTCACGACTAGGAAAACATGCTTGGTAGTTAACTGAATAGGAATAAAAAAAATGTTGCGAGACTTTTCTTGTGGGTTTAGTTTTTATAGGTACTACTTTTTACCTACTCTTTTTTTATTATATTTTTTTTTTATTTTAACATTAGTTAAAACAACTTAGTATTAACATAACTGTTTAATATCATAATATGTACCTATCATAAGAAATAATAAAAATAGGAGATAAAAGTAAATGTCAAAAGAATATACACACATACGAGTACCTACTGAGTGTAATATATTTTTACCCAAGAAAAAAAGAAAATGCGAAGAGTTACGAGATCGTATGGCACGGCTAAATGAAATAACAACAAACGTTACCTACTCACAGATTCATACGATTCGGGTGATTTTTTTGATTTTCCCAAACATTTTCCTTATAGAACGCTCCGGAGTTCTATCGAGAAAATTACTATTCAAATATCTGTCGTGCGATTGTTCTTTCCAAACAATACGTACAAGTTAACAATCTTTCGAGGAATCGCTTTGAAGTTCGTAAGATTGATAGGAAGAGACACAATGAGTATTGTTTCAGGGATGGAGAGCTAGCGACTGCTTTATTTACTGCCTTTGTGAGGTCAGCGCCTTTTGGGATTTCGACCTTCTAATTAAAATTTTCTGAATTTGGAATAGTGATGTGTCGAATTTTGGTGTGTAAGCTGCTTAGTGGTTGCTAAGAGAAAAAGTAAAGGTAGAGCTATAAAGATGATTGTTTATAAACAGAATTTGATTATTTCATTCTTCTTTTTCACAATGTTCTAAATCAAACATAACTTCTAAGCTATCACCGTATTGTCAATATGCCCTATCATAATTCGTTAACTGAACTATTATTTCATTTTTGACTCATACGAGTATGTAACGAGTAACTCGCATACAGTTCACTTTTACCCCCATTTTATTCCGTAAAATAATGTACCTATGTGTTCTGCTATGTCCCAAAGTAGTCGAGTGAAATGAGATATCATATAATTTCTGCGCATGAAAAAGTGTTAAGTGGGTAGGTTATCCCAATAAGCTTCAAATTTGGAGAAAAAAAAACAAGAAATTACGCGGTTAAAACGGAATAAACTATTTTATACAAATTTGTAAATTTGTCAGAATTAACGAGCACTTGTTTACAACTGAGGAAACCATAACTGATAGCCAAAGTACACGTATATATAACAACCGGTTTGTGCCACCTAAGTTCCGACTGAAGATGCACGCCTCTAGTACTTTGGTGATGTCTACAAATATATAAAATAAACTACCTGAACGTATTAAAACTTGTAATAACAATGCATTTACTAGAAAACTAAAAGCATTTCTTGCTGACAAAGCGTATTATTCACTCGCGAATTATTTTAATGAAAATGACAATGTAACACAAAGCTGATATTCTTTGTTTATTGGTAATAATAATAGCGTCCTCCTCTTTCCGAATGAATTATAATATTAATGTGACCGACCGTGTAATTTTGCAATGACAATGTGGATATAATTTTGTAATGATAATTTAATTTTAATTTTGTGATGATGATTTGTTTTTGATTTTGTAATGACAATTAATATTTAATTTTGTAATAATAATTTAGCAATGAGCCTTCCCAATGTAATTAATAATTTGCCATACCCTTAAATGCTCATATGTATTTGACATTATTATAACATTTAATCTAAGAACCGCATATAAAAATTACATATGTTGAATACATTACATTGAATTGAATGGAATATAAATATTCCCATTTAGACTACTAAAAAATAGAGTACATAGTTGGTACCACGCTCTCTGCCTTACAAAGCTGAGTGAAGGTTTTTGTAGATCTCAATTTTGACCACAATGCTTTTCTTTCAAATGCACACAAAAAGGTATCCTGATTTTTTAATGCACGATGCCTATTAAGTGTAAAAATTGACCGACTGAAAACAACACTGAGAGATACGGAAATAACATTAACTGTATAATAAAATTACTAAACACGCACAAGTAACAGAGATCAGAGTCGTTTGAAGTTATCTACAAAGAACCTTAACCGCCCACGCTCCCAGCTCTCAAACAACACGTCTCTTAGTTAGTACCCGACTGAATTGTTGTGTAAATACAACGAAGAACTCGATAGAGCAAGTCTAAACGTTATTACTTTCAGAGAGCACTTCGTTCATTATCTTTCGACTTGCCTTGTTTCGTACACTTACGGTTTTCGGAGTACGATTCCGTTATGAGAATTTGAATTAGGTTTATGAGTTTGTATCTAGCTTGTCTTTATTTTATGAATTGTTGGGGCGTTTTGTGCTTTTGATTTAAATGTTTAAATGTTTTGGTCTCAGTAGTGATTTAATTTATGACTCTATATTTTTGTGTTATTTTGGAGTTAAAATATAGTTTATTGTTTATCTGAATGACATCGCAACTAATTTACAGACGTTCAAAATACTTTACAAATTTACAATTTATAATAAATTTTGAAGTAACATGGCTACTTACTGTATGAGGAGGTATATGTTTGTACTATATTTAATGTAGAATTTCTTTTTAGTTTGATTAAAACAATGGAAGTTACCGTGAAAGCATTTAAGTAATTAAGCCGTTGACAACAAAACAACACAAAGATAAAATGTTCAAAAGATTTGCAGCAAAAGAGACATAAACAACTTTTAACATAAATATCAGAATAAATTTCTAATAAAAGACGTATCTACAAAAGGGTTGGCTTAGTAAATAAAACAACTCCAATATATTGCTAAAAAGGCAACGAAACAAGAAACTCCGTGAATACCCGAGAGAACAAAACAGAACATTCGCAAATTTCTGAAAAAAGGATATAAAAATGCTCTTCTAAAGTTGCTCCGCGCAGTAACTTGTTGGTGGAAGGCTTTTTACAGAAACATGAACGAAATACAATAACTCCAGAGTCCTTTACGGGTAAAGGGATGAAAAACTTCACACAAAATGATATTGGAGGCAAATGAAATGTTTTGCATATTCTTTCTGTTGTTACAGATGGGAGCGAACTTGTTTCAGTCATTGTTATTTTCTATTGTACGTATTTCTCTTTTATTGAAGTAGTCAAGTAAAAATTGAAAGTATTGATGAGTTTTTTTTTATTTAGATTCTTATTTGGTCAAACTTAAATGTGCTAAATAGATTAGGTTTTTACCAGTACCATTAGATTGGGTATAAACCAGTATAAAAGATGCAGTTCTACTTTTATCTTTTTGATGAGAAAACAATTTGCACTTATTAAATTTTGGTTCTGAGTATCAAGAAAAGATAACTTAAAAAAGATTAGCGTCTGTGTTTTCGTCAGATACTTGAATCAAAAGAAAACTGGGTTGTTTGACTTCTCTTTGCTTTCAGAACAATACATATAAAGATTCAGATGACCATGGATGAACTCACTATCGTCGTGACACTGAATAAAATGGTCAATACAATTTTTTTCTATACTTGACAATCACATTCAATAGCTTTTTTTTTGTCACACTAGCTGTCCTTTCTATATAAAATCGAATAAATTATGGCTATAAACTTTCTAGAAAAAAAACATTCTTTAAAATAGAGAAAACCGCGTGGAAAGTTGTAGTTTAGAAAACTTAAGCGGGCACAGATACAGTAGTAGCACAGACAGACACACGCAAAGGATTACAGTAAACATTTTGCTTTATAGTACGAGACGTAGAGTACGAATGATTATTATAAATCCAAAGCATTAAAAATGTCATGTAAGATTGAAAGTTTTGTACATTTTTATTCCAATATTTCAGTTTATTTCTTTATCCCGTCCTGACAAAGTGGGAAAACAAAATCTCTAAAACTATACAGTCGGAAAAATGTGCCCATTTATTACAAGAAGTTAGCGGAATAGCACTCCGTGGCACGGAGATGAAGTCGCGACAAAGTTTGATCAGTACTAGGAAAGGATAGAACTTTGTAAGTTGCCCTCGTAAATATTCGGAAAAATGCGTGTGATATTTTGTACAATATTGAGTAGGTAAACTACTAATAATTATTTTGTTCTTTTTTATTCATTTATGATGAACCCATCTTAAAGAGTGAAACTATGCTGCTTATAAGATAGGTTGACAGCTGTAGGTAAATAATAATTTACATCGGTTGTATTTAAGATTCAACTAATTTTACCAGCTTAGATTCAACTGATTTTACCAGCTTAAAACTAAAGCATTTGCTTACAAACTATATTTCATGCTACAAAAGCAACTACTTGCAATCTTTCACAGCAAAATACAATTTTACAAAAAAATATGATGATGATTGCAGAAATATAAAATTTAAGGCCAACATTTCTATGGCAAGTTGTGCAAAATAACGATATCTTCAACTCTCTACTTATACCCTCCGTGTCTTACTACGTACTCAATCATCGCGCACAATTTATGCAAGTATTTTTATTAAATAATTTGTCAGAAATCTATAATATAGACCATATATTTCCAGCAGTAGCCATCCTACGCTGCACTTGCCGTTACATGATTTCCAATCAAAATTACAGCCTCGTCAGTCATCAATTCTCCGCATTATGTGCGCGTTGCCTTCGGTATTTTTAGTTCGTTTACGGATCTCTTCATTTCTGGTACGATTTTGCAGAGACACATAGCTTAGCGAGAGCTTAGCACAAAATTGTTATTTCAAAATAGTCTACAAAATAGATCAGCAAGAACAACAAAGTAAATTGGCGAGAGGCACTTCTTAGATTCTAGCGTGAGTTATTTGTATAAAATTAATTTCACACTAAAACTAACACGTAATTACAGTACTTTACCAAGAACGTGACACGATTTCATGGTTTATTTATAATAGGTACTTACGTACAAAATCAATAATTAATTATACATCAAACTAAGCGACACGCTAAGTTCAGTTCATAATGTGATATTAAATACAGAGTAAGCCAAGATTGGGAACCAACTAAATGAGTTTATAGCGTGATATAGAAGCTACAATATAGCGGGAACGTTTTGTGTTTGTTATTATGGAACTTTGTTACAATAATATTTTAGAATTTAACGGAGATCTTTTATGTAATTAGAAAAGATGTTACTTTGACAAAGTTCTAGATTGGTTAGAGAATAAAAGAGTTCCGCTGGGTAGAGACCTAGCTCGCGCTTTATGGTACGAGTAAAATGTTTGTTTAAGTGTTGTCGAAATAGGGGAATATTGTTATAGAGCCAAAAAAGAGCAAGCGCTGCTCGCATAATAAGAATTGATAGAAACTTTTTTTATTTTATGAAAGCTATAATTGATAATTTTGACTTGAATAGTTAAAAAAAATTAAAGATTAGGATTGATCGAAGATTTCTTATTTTTATGATTGGTTTTGACTTTAAAAGTTTAGAAACTTAATTTTTCTCGGTCTTTGAATTAATAATTGAGTCTTATTTTGATATTAGAACCGGTTTTACTTTTAACATTTTATAATTTAGCTCTGTACACGTTTCTCTGTTGATGTTATAAATACAGTAAATATAATTTAACTTTTTATTAACATTATTTCATACTTTTCTCGTTATATTAACTACCGAAGAACCAAAAACTGTAAAAATTCAATAATACAAATGTTTTACGGGATTTAGTATCACTACATAGTATTAAACAAAGTCGCTTCCGCTGTCTCCATGTCCCCATGTATGCTCATATCTTTAAAACTACACAACGGCTTTTGATGCGGTTTTTTTATTAGATAGAGTGATTCAAGAGGAAGGTTTATATGCATAATAAACCTGTGCGAAGCCGAGGCGGGTTGCTAGTTATACAATAAACACAACATTCACAGTCCACCATTGTTTTCACAACAAAGCAACAAATTCTTTAGAAATCAAAATATGAAATTAAAACGAAGTGTGATTTTTTTTTTCCAAATATTTAAAACCAAAAAATGTTTTGAAACTTCACAAATTTTACGGAAATTGTTTAAAGGAAAAGGGAAATTAATCTTTCTCTTAATTAGCAAAGTTGGACGGCGCTACGACGGAAAATTCAAGGCCAATAAATCAAGGTGCTGCTCCACTTTTGAAAATACCAAATTATTACATAAATACGGCTTGAAAAAAGTGTTATCTGCTCAATAAGATCTCATTTTAATACCGCATTTTCCTTTTAGGCTAAAATATAAGTCACCTTTTTGATTAAGCACTCGACTTCTATAAGGATGTGCTCAATCTATATATATAAAATGCTTTGTCCTGAATGACTTACTGACGGATCAACGCAGAGCCCAAACCGCTGGTCGGAGGAACCTCAAATTTGGAGGGTGTGTTCTTTGTATGACGTAGGCATCCGATAAGAAAGGATTTTTCGAAATTCTAACCCTAAGAGGGTGAAAAATGGGGTCAAAGTTTCTATGGAACATCGTGATTCCATGGTTCCATTGACTTGAAAATTGGCATAAACATTATGTAATTGAATTGACGGAAGACGTGTTTCGTAGTTTATTGAAATTCATCCCTTATCGGGGTTAAAAAGGAGAAGAAAGTTAATTTGGGGGTGATTTGCTTCCAAGGTGACATCAATACTCCTTGGCAACTTAGTAATAACTTTGATTTTAATTACTTTTTATTTTGACACATGTTTGAAAACTCAATCCGTTTGTATCAATGACTTGAGAAAATAGAGAAGGCGGCCACAGGTTATTTATATAAGTTATTTGACATTTTGCTGCCTACACTTTAGTTATAATATGTTCCCATATTTCTTGGGTAATACATACTGCGTACTGCGAAAATAATTGGGTTAATAGTGACTGCGAGCGCAAATTTACCTAAGAAAGTGCGGGAATCACGTTGTCATTATGCATGAGTACATAACATTATTTATAACCGACTTGAAAAAAGAAGGTTCTCAATTCAGCGGTAAGTATGTTTTTTTTTGTATTTAAGTAACGCGATTATTCGGTCAATTAAGTATGAACCGATTTTATTGATTATTTTTTTGTTTGCTAGATCATAGGTACTTCAGAGTTAGTCTCATTTGAGATTATAAAATAAACAAAAATATTAAATAATGAAAATTCGAAATAAGTTAAGCAGTTTTGTAAAAATCAAGAATAAACTAATTACATACCTAAATGATGTTGTGGTTTGTGGTTCCATTCAGTTCATCATTTATTTTTGAAAGATCATCATTATGAAAAAATGGTTTTTAAGTATGTAATGGCGGCCATATTGTAGATAGTTTTGTGTTTTCTTTGTAAAATAAAAATGGGTGCTCCTTATTTAAAAGACTAATTATTCGAGATATCCATAAAACTCAAGATTTATTATTCGTAAAAAAAAAAACCGGCCAAGTGCGAGTCGGACTCGCGCACCGAGGGTTCCGTACAAACCTGCAAGGTTTACAAAGTTCGTTCATTACGACAAAAAAAGTAATAAGTTTATATTTATTAAAAAATATATATTTTGTAATGTACCTAACTAAAAATTTAAGGTTTTCGGAATTTTTCCTTTATGTGTGCTATAAAACGTTGCTTCATGCCAAATTTCAAGATTCTAGGTCGACTGGAAGTACCCTTTAGGTTTTGATTCCCTTGCGAGTACTTGCGAGTTTCAAAATATGCAGCTTAAATTGCTGTTTCTTTTGATTGCGTTGACATAGAAGTTTGATTTTGTTACAGCTTAAAGGTATTATAGACCTGAGTATTTGGTATGTATTTCAATTTAATACCTCTACGCGTTTATGAGGAAATGGGTAGTAAGGTTAAAATTATTAAAAAAAAATATATTATGTGATGTAACTAAAAATTTATGGTTTTCGTAATTTTTCCTTTATCTATGCTATAAGACGTTGCTTCGTACCAAATTTCAAGATTCTGAGTTCACGGGAAGCACCCTGTAGGTTTTGATTCCCTTGCAAGTGTCGAAAATTTGCGGCATAAACGGCTGTATCTTTTGATTGCGTTGGCTTAGAAGTTTGATTTTTTCACAGCTTCAAGGGACAGTAGACCTGAGTAATTGATATAAATTTCAGCTTCATACCTCCACGCGTTCCTGAGAAAAAGGGTCTTGACAGACGGACGGACGGACAGACGGACAACAAAGTGATCCTATAAGGGTTCCGTTTTTTCCTTTTGAGGTACGGAACCCTAAAAGTGCGTAAATCGTGGGAAAAATCAAAGAGTCATGGTCATGTAGAATCGCTTAAGCGAGAAAACTATGATTCCTGGCGTATTCACGCGAAAGCTGTCTTAACAAACCAACACTTGTGGGACCACAGCTTGATCGGATCGTTAATGTATCTAGCAATTACAACAAGGCCAGATATAACGTTTGCCGTAAGGTATCTAAGCCAATTTAATACTTGCTACGGAAACAATCATTGGCAAGCCGCGAAACGGGTCATCCGTTATTTAAAGGAACCAAAAAGGTTGGACTAAAAAAAAAAAAATGACATGAAGTTGTATGGCATGGCAGGCGCTTATTGGGCAGCTTGCACCATGGATAGGCGATCCTACACGGGATATATTTTCAAATATGGTGGTGGATGGATAAGTTATGAAGCCAAGAAACAAAGAGTAGTAGCCTTATAGGCAGAGTGCACAGAGAAGATGGAAGCAGATCTCCTTACCACTGCACTACCGCAACCAAGGCTTAAGAGGGCTATTGTGTACGAGTATTTCAAAATTGGGTTTACGCACGGAGTGTTTTGAGGACTAAACTGGGAGTCACTCAGACCTGAAGAGACCCTGAGGTCATCATATTTGAGTTGTTGATTTTTTGTGTCACAATGGAGTAAAATAAAAATATGTGCTCAATATCAAAAATACTCATTATTATCATTATGTCTATGATTAAAATATAAAGCCTTCACCTGCAACCCAGCAACCCAAATTAATAGATAGTTGGTATAAAATAGAAACTTCTAATTTTCTTTGCTCCTAATGAAACTGCTTAAGGAATTCATATTCGAGGCAACCAGGCGTCACATCATAGTATCCAATTGCAAAAATGTGATCTTTTTTCAAGAATAACTGTAATATATTAGCGGACCCACTGCAGCGCCATCTGCCGTGCACCCAAACGCATACAAAACAATTCATTCAAATCGGTCCAGCCGTTTAGGAGGAGTTCAGTGATATACACACGTACAGCAGAATTGTAATTATTATGTTTAATAATCTGTTGATCAGGAGCTGGAGACAATGCTAATCGCCACCGTGTAGTTTTTACACAGTCTCGCTTTAATTCCTCTCAATCCTACTAATATTATAAACGTCTCACACGTTTATAATATTAGTAGGATTGTATGTATGGATATTTGTTACTCTTTCACGCACAACTAATTTGGATGAAATTCGGTACGAAGGTAGTTTAGAATTTGAATTAACACATAGACTACTTTTTATTTCGGGCTAACGCGGGTAACACCGCGGGGCGCAGCTAGTAAGACTATAAAATGATTTTTGACGACGTTTGAAAAGTACGATAATATATGTAATACCTATGAAATAAAACTACTCAGAACTACGCATAAAGAACGACCTACGAGTATGTGTCGATTATGGCGTTTTTAGGGTTCCGTACTCAAAGGGTAAAAACGGAACCCTATTACTAAGACTTCGCTGTCCGTTCGTCTGTCCGTCGGTCACCAGGCTGTATCTCGTGAACGGTGATGGCTAGAACGTTGAAATTTTCACATATGACGTATTTTTGATACCGCTATATTAACAAATACTAAAAATAGAAATAAATAAAAATTTAAAATTTAATTCCCATACAACAAACCAAAATTTTTAGGAGTTTTTCGCTCGATATTAATAACGGTGACAGGTTACAAGCTATCACGGTTCATGAGATACAGCATAGTGACAGACGGACAAACGGACGGACAGCGGAGTCTTAGTAGGGTCCCGTTTTTACCCTTTGGGTACGGAACCCTAAAAATGTACTTCAGCTATACATCTTCATCAAAGTAAAGACCGACTTTGAATTTGTATTTAGATTTTATGGTGCTCTTTTCCATTGTACGACTCGTAATAGAAATTAGCGTTGCCCGAATTAATACATGAATTCACACTTAAATTCACCCTAAACCTTGATAACAGGGTGATTATAGAACAAATCCAGTCGGTATCATCGCCGTATGGGCACGAGTCAGTATCATAACTTAGCCGAAACTATCGAAGCATTAAGTTATACGTATTAAGTTTGGTACAGTTCCTAATTGCTGTGATCGTTTAAACTTCGTTATTTTTTTTTTGTTTTCTTTCCTTTCATTAAAATGACAAATGGAAACCAACCGAGATCTCTGTCTTTCAACAGTTAACTAACTAAAGGTAAAATTAATGTTCCATTACGATTGCGATTGATTACTTTAGGAAGTTACTAACATTTTTATTTATTTTCAATAGTTTGTGACAATAACTCGAAACGGTTATAACGAGTACGTTATTTTTAACCGACTTCCAAAAAGAAGGAGGTTCTATGTTCGTGTGTATGTTTTTTTTTGTGTATGTTCTTCGATAATTTCGCCAATTGTGAACCGAATCGAAAAAATCTTTTTTGGTTCGAAAGCGTATACTCTCGAGGCTGTCCCATTTAAATTTTACAGAAATCAGCTGAACCGTTTTTAAAAAAAGCAACTATAATATAAGCAATTCGAGCGAAATATCCGAATTTTGTACACGATGAACATCGATTATTTCGCCAATTGTGAACTGAATCGAAAAATTCTTTTTTAGTTCAAAAGCGTATACTCCCGAGATGGTTCCATTTAAATTTTACAGAAATCGGCTGAGCCGTTTTTGATAAATCAAGAATAATGTAAAGCCATTTGAACGAAATAATCGAATTTTGTACACGATGGAAAGAGGTTTTGCCATTTTTTGTGAAAATAATTAAGTTCGCTAATGTTTCTGGAGCGAAGATCAAACATAATGATAATAAAACCGAACTAGTGCGAGTTAGGCTCGAACACCGAGAGATCCGTACAAATCCTGAAAATTGCATAAAATCGGGAACTAAATTGTTAAACCCCAAGGGCGTACCTATATTACCATTGATAAAAGGTTTTTTTACTCTTCTCATCATACACTGAAAATCACACATTGTAAAAATAACGGAAAACGTGTTTTAGCTTGTACTTATGAAGCTCTTTCATTAATGAATTTAGGCTCTACTTTTCATAAATAAATAAAAATGTACAGTTTCTAGAAACAAATAGTAGTACATATGTAGGAATAAATCTAGATTTATTCCTACATATGTACTCTAAGACGATGCTGCTTGCCAAATTTTATAGTTCTTGGTCAACGACAAGTACCTACTCTGTTGGTGTTGATTTTCTTGTGAGTGTCAAAACACTCACAAATCGCAATACTCATGCGGATTTTTACAAAATAAACGGCTCTAACTTTCATCTACGATAACGGAGTTGAATTAAAACCATATGGTTCTAATTTCAAGTTGTTAACTTTACGCGTTTCCGAGATAAAAAGTCTTGACACACGGACGGATAGACAGACAAACAGCTAGACAACAAAGTGATCCCATAAGGGTTCAGTTTTTTTCCTTTTGAGGTACGAACCTTAAAAAAGCCGTAAAGTTTAGCAACTACGCATTGTTGTACATAATATTCATTTTACTGACATTTTTACCTCTTGGGCTAATATCGCGTTTAAACAAGCATCGATGGCTTCAAAATTTGCAAAACATTCTATTACGTTTTTTTGTGCTTATCTAACATACTGTTAGTGCTTACCTCTACAGCCGTATCGCAATTTCAATTACGTATTAACGCTGCCCTACAGGAGGGACGGGCCCCAGATCGGGATTATAATTATCTATTGCAGCCCCAATTGCGTCTTATATTAATCTTAGTGGTTTCTTAAATGCTTGATGAATGAGGCTGCTTGATATATGGGTATGCTGGGGATTGAGTATGTTATTATGAAGTAGGTAACTAAATTGTCGTTTGATGGAGAATAGACGAGACAATTTGATACCAAGCCGCAAATATAGTTAAATCTAATAATAGATATATTAATACTATGATACTAAGAGTACCTATGGCAACGTTAAGTTAGATGGATTATTTTACAAAAGTTAAATTTTTGGGAGTACCTAGCTGCTCTATTTTCCCCCTAAAAATATTTTCAAATTTTGAAATTTTATCAAATGTGAATCTGTTTTTTTTTCTCTTCAGCGTTGGCATTTTGCAAGATTGTCTAATTTTAAAAATTGCGTGTTTTTAATAATAATTATGTATTACAGCCCCAATTGCATTGTATGGTTCCTTAAGATTAATTTTAATGGTTTCTTAAAAACTTTTTTTTAACGCAAAGAAGTTCGCTCTTGACCGCTAACTCGCCTGATGGTAACCGACGTCATGATTGAAGATGAAACACGCATACTTATAAGATAGATACCTATTCACTCTGATCTTGAAAAGTCTTAGTTTATATCATGCTTGATTAATGAGCCTAATTTATGAAGGAGTGTGCAGGGAATTGTTGTTAAGATCTAAATTGTCATTTTGATGGAGTATAGAAAAGATGTATTAAGTAACTTAATTGTCCATCAAATGGCAAATATGTGAGTTCGAGATATTTTGATGCTAGAGATATAAGAACCTTAGTCGAGTTAGATCTACCAAAAGATAAATACTTAGATGATAATAAATAGTTAGAAACGCCAAAACGCCAAGTGCATTTTTCCAGTATTTTGGGGTAATTTATTTTCATCACTTTGACATTATTGTACGCCGTTTTTTTTTAATTTTCAATTATTTTTTTATTTTTTTAGACATGCTAGACTCTTGGAAATTGCTTATTTTGATAAACCACGTTCTTTCTCGAATTATCAAGACAATGTTTAATAAAATGACATTTTACGAAATCATAAGTTTGTCAGTAAGTTTTTTTTAAGTTTTACAAGAAATAAATACTAATATACTTAGTTTAACACATTTGGTGCTATAATTTAGTTCACGTAAAATTGTAAACCTCTCTCCCCCATTTGAAACGAATTCATGACCCTAAGTATGTGAAGACAAATATCCCATTTGCGACACCCCATTACAATAGCAAGTACATTAAACCCTCTCAATTAAACTTTTAAGACCTCTCCCTATCATCACTTAACATTCTTAGTGCGTCCACACAATCGTGAAATTTGTTTCTCTTCCCCTCGGCATGTCAAATGCCGCCGGAGGCATGACTCGGACTGGCAATTTTATTTGTAGAGATGGCTAAAATAATGAACTTTTTTTTTACTAAGACTGCAGTTGATTTTGATCAAATACGATGGTGGATCCCCCATGTGGCTTTAAAAATCTTGGTATCACTACTCTTTAGGGGAACGCTCCCTTGACAGTTTTAAGTAGTAATCTATTGGCAGAGGGACAATCTCCAATGGTCTTGAAAAGCATTTGTGGATTTTTTACTTTTCTGATTACGCTATTTTTTTTTTATCAAACTGGATAGGAATTCAGGAGCAAAGAGACAGATCTTGCTATGTTGTGATAAAGTATTTTTTTAAATTATTTGTAATGATAACTTCAGTTCAGCGCAACTTAAATACTTTTTTCTAAGTAAATGATCATATGCAATGGAAAACGTATAATTTCGCATTTTCGCAGAACGCTATCGTGTCTAGGACGTCTTTTAATCTTATTTTATTCTAGACAAACTATCGTGTGACCATATTATGCTTGAATTTAAACAGATTGCGTTTCTTTACAATGACGTCAAATAAACGAAGATGAACGACATAACAACTTCAAGCATAGAAGTTATGCCAGGGCTACTTAGGTAATCAGTCTATTTTAGCTAGTGGGTAATATTTATCTTTGAATATCTCTGTAACTAAGAATAACTTTTTCCTATGAGGATACCCAAGTTATATTTACTATAATGAACCCTTTTGTTACCGCTAATACCGTTTTTGTCTTTGGAATTCCTGGTTATTTGTTAGGCTTCATTTAAGAGTATTTTTACCTTTCAATTAGTTTTACATGGCTTCGAAATAATCAGAAGTGGATTTTACGTCACTGCTTTGGCGTTTCTAATAATATACACTTACTTCCGACTACTTTGGCACTTTGATGTGATTAATAACGTCTTATAAACTGATGAAGGCCGGTTGCACGCACGAAAAAGTGTCAAAAAGTGTCACGTTCCAAGAGTGCAAGCGAGAGCGTGGAACAAGCAACGTTCGGCTTGTTTCAGTTGTTGAGTCACAACAATTTTTTCTTTTGACGTTATCGTTATCACGTAAAATTATTGTCCTTCAACCGACTTTACAGACAACCACTTTTGTTTGTTTTCCGTATTGATGCTTGCGGCACAACGTTTAGTTCAGCGAGCGAAATTAAATTTTTCGTGCAAGCTGTCATCGACACTAAAAAAAGTAGTATTGCTGTAATACAAAGCTTGTAAAATAATTATCAATCATTTAGGTATTTTCAGTATAGCTACGCTTGTCCATCAATTGGTTTTTATCTTAATTTTCCTGTCAATAATTTTTACTTTTTACTTTACTTTTCAGGGTTCCGTAACCAAAGGGTAAAAACGCGGAACCCTACTACTAAGACTCCGCTGCCCGTCTGTCTGTCTGTCAGTCACGAAGCTGTATCTCATGAACCGTTATAGCTAGAAAGCAAAATTTTTACAGATGATGTATTTCTGTTGCCGCTATAACAACAAATACTAAAAACAGAATAAAATTTCTATAGAAAATTTATGTTCCCATACAACAAACCTAAATTTTTAGTGTAAATTCACTTCAATAATGAATAATAAATATAAAATAATTTAAGGGGGGCTCCCATACAGTACAGAACCCTTCATGCGCGAGTCCGACTCGTACTTGGCCGATTTTAATTATTCTTACCTTTGCTTTTGAACATTGACTAATATAATCTTGTTTATAGGTGTATGTAGATTTTGTGAACACTAGTTACATACCCAATCAGTAAAAAAATCTTAGAGAAACATTTAAGACATGTTATTGCTCTTATATTAAACCTTAAATAAGCTAGCACGCAATCTAAATCTCTCTGTCATAATGAAAACTGATTTTTGTAAACTAAAGAATTATAGTTTAACTGAATATTAACTGAATTTGAAATTTACGCGCTAACTGAGGGCAAACGCCTTAATACAACTCACAAGGCAATTACAAAAAAACCTTCCTACCCTCATTTGCTGCGCATTCCACGAAAATAACATAATCGCGGCTCGTTAAAACCATAAAGGCTTAACGATACCATTATACCATTAACTTACAGTAATAAATCAGTGGAACCAAACCCGGACTCACGCAAAGCGACGCACAGTTTAACTTCGTCGCTAATTTGTCCAGATCCATTGGCTGGTTCCAGTGCATCAGAGCATAAAGCTCGGCCACGAGTTCGGGCGGCAGCGGCAGAGGCGGCCGGGTCTTCGTGCGCTTGGTCCCGCTCCAAGTCACGGTAATGATAATATAGGTATATAACAGTATTCCGTCTTCATACAAATTGCGAATCATACCTACGCACCTCGGAGCGGGGTATGCTCTTGGTATGCTAGTCAGCCGCGCTGTAGTGATGAATGAACGTGTGGATTTGTAACGAGTTAACGTTCGATATATGTTTTTAGGGTTCTTCGTTTTACTACATAATCCTAAAAACATGAAAAAAACCCAATATGTATTTTTACTGAACGTTTCCTTTTTCATTCACAACTTATTTCTTTTTAGTAATAAATGTAATAATTTTACATCATAATAGATGATAGCAACTAGAAAGAAACTCAAGTAGGTAAAGAGTAAGTAGGTAGATGAAATTAAAATACTGAAGACGAGCAGCCCTAGAACGTGATACGTTCTGCGTGGCCACGTGGCGTTGTAGGTATATATTTCAAGGACAGGGCTGAGTCACAATACTGTTAGATACCATTACCGTGACATCGTGGTGTCATTTGAACATTAGAGTACATTGTTTTCCTACCACGCGCCCCGCTAAGAACGTTTTCACACTATCTGAGTGTCAAGTGGGAGTTTTGCAAATCAAATCGAATTACTTTTACGTCGCGTTAACCGAGCGTGCCGAGCAAACACGCGAGCACATTGACACACACGCTTGAGTTAGTCAATCTCTGACGTTGCCGCGCTTGTCTTGGATCGGTTTGGCGCTAGTTTTATTCCCGTAAAAATACACGTGACACAAGATGGCGCAGTGCCATTTCCATAGAAATCACATCAAACGTTAACTCGATCGAGTTCGAGCGAGAAACTCCCACTTAGCCCTCTGAACCGATAACGGTGTTGCACGCCGATCCGATATCGGTGTAAGTAAAATGTTAGAAATACCTATATGTACGCTCCGACATTCGATATTTGGCCGGACAACATGAAAGACAAGTACATATTTCATCTATTTTACAAACCCCGATATCGGGTTAACGTCCGAGACCGTTATCGGATCGGATGTCAAAGCGCTCTAACTCTCTAGCTACGAAGTCGTGGTCGAGCGGTTTAATAATAACTGTACCGTCTTGTCGTAAGCGCGCAAAGCGTAAACCGTAGTGGTCTAGTGGTAGTAATACTCACCTATAATTCGTGAGGTCGTGGGATCAAATACCGGTAGACATCAAGAATCGCACGAGAAAGAAGAAATTCGATGGCATTTGTGGATGCACCAACCGGCACTGAGCCAGCCTGGTGGCTATGGCCCAATCATACTTCGTGGATGGGCACTATCAAAAAAGGTCGGTACGGTACAATGCTAAAACTAATTAAAATTCAAAGCTATCTCGCCTTGGATTTGTTCCGCTCTTATCAGAAATATAAAACTGAGATGTGTCTCATATCATATCAATATGTGTATCTTTGTAAAAGTTTGGTTAATTTTTACCTGCTACACTTCAAAATGTAAACTGTTTTGCTATCAATACATGTATGTTAACGATAAGTTTAGAGGTTTGTCTGGTTTAAAAAATTAGCGCTCAAACATTTTCGACATTCGATCCTAAACTGTAATATGCTGTACAAGTCACGGTGGCATTCAGTCGTACATTTACGATGCATTTATTCGCCATTTGATCACCCAACGCGGTATATTTAAAAGCTTTTTAAATTCCTGTTAGAAAATAAGACACGCTTGAAAAGAAAGAAGAAATTTTGATCAAACGACTGGAACCATCCAACTGCCCGCTAACCAAATCTTAGAGCAACTACGACACAATTCATTAAAATTTCTTCAAACGTGCGTGCGATAAACCAATACGAATACCTTCCCCGCCGAAAACTTCAACTTATCTCCCTCACGTAGACGGTCGTTAGGCCAGAATTATGGCCGTGGTTAAACACATGCTACATTTACTCGAAAGTTCATGTTACGCGCGAGTAACTTGTTCGGAGAAGGGTTCCACAAAAACATTTCGGAAACAGCGTCGAAGCTTAATACGGTAATATCGATCACACTATCTTACGATCAAAGCGTGACCTCAAATACTTACGGATCCTTAAGGTTCCCAGTGACGATACATCCGAATAGATGTCGTCAGCGTTGCTAATTTTGCAAAGTTTTGACTCCATGGTTAGTACTGTTATGAGATAGGTTCCTAGATACATACCTTATACCTACATACCTAATAATTTCAGCTTATGTCATAGTAACTGCATAACTACACGTGAGCAACGTGCGCGTGCCTACCGCGTGACAGTACGATCATTGATTGAAGAAATACAAAACTTAAGGTAAAATAAAAAATAAATAAAAAAACTTTACTTAAAATACAATTCGTAAGGTCTCCACTGACTATACATCTGAATCAATAGCTTCCGAATAGAAATTTGGTTCCCTATTTACACAATCGCTGATTTAAGATATTAAACAATATGAAAATCACAGTTTACTCTCATAGATAAAATCACAGATGTTTTGATTTCAAGTTAAGTCGCTAAATTATTCTTAAATTGTTCCTATACCTTTTTTGGGTGCTAAGAATCAAATTAGTTTGAGTCTTAGCATCCAGTGGATTAGCTGAAGTGCCAGTGGCAGGGCACATAGTCCGTGGAACGGACGCTTGATGAGGCCGCAAAGTTTTCAAATGGATTCCACGCACCGCAGAGCGCAGCGTGATACATTTCCGACAAGGTGGACTAATGACCTAATTAAGACCATATGGATGCTGGATATAAACCCATGTCAATCGGTATTGTGGTAAATACATAGGGAAAACCTATGTACTGCCAATGGTAATGATGAAGATTTAAATAAAAATCATAATTTGTACCAGGAAACTTGGAAACTTTTTGAAGAAAAAAGAGAAAATTGGTAAGAAGATGACATCCATTTAGAAGTATCGTCAGTGGGGATCTTTGAGTTGCGAGAATGTCTGATTTGCATGCGTCATCCGTAACGGGTAGCTAAAAGAATCGTCTCAATTTTACACAGTCACTGTGATGTGGATGGAGTTTACTTAGGTACTCGTACCTTCCTAAGAATTCTTCCTGTACCTTCGTGAGAAAGCTTCCCGAAAATTTTACACTCTAAGCTTTCGAGAATATGACCCTACGAAGAATGTCACAAATATTCATTTTAATGTAAATAACAAAAAAAAAATGGCATTTTCCAACTGAGCGCTACCGTGGCTCGGATGACACGTTAAATTGTAGGCCCCGGTAGTTTTAACCGTTTAGCCATGTCAGAGGCCTACAGGCGGCCTTAAAACTCTGACACCAGGGCCAGCCACCCGGCCTATACGAACTTACTTACTTACAAAAAAAAAACATTATACTGATCTATTCTCTGTTTTACTAAATAATACATGAATATTATTTTTTGTATTAATAATATGGATACCTTAGATTAATTATTGGTTAAGACCAATTATTAATCTAAGATTGATACTATTTTTCATGTAGTCGGGTTTTTGATGCTTTTCCCTTTCTACAAAACTTCATGAACAAAATAAAGTTTTGATTTCTTGATTTCTTATATTTCATTGAAAATCATTGGCACTGAACTTCCTAGCTATACCAACAACCATTTTCCCGATATATACAGATTTTGGAATTTCATTATCATCATCATCATTATCAGCCATAGGGCATCCACTGCTGAATATAAGCCTTCCCTATGGATTTCCAATTAGCCCGGTTGGAAGCGGCCTACATCCAGCGCGGTCCTGCGGTCTTAATTATATCGTCGGTCCACCTAGTCGGTGGACGTCCTACTCTGCCCTTGCCGTTGCAGGGTCTACATTCGAGAACTTTACTGCCCCATCAGCCGTTAGTTTTCCTTACTGTGTGCCCTGCCCGCTGCCATTTCAACTTACTAATTCGCTAGGCTATGTCGGTAACTTTGGTTCGTCAGATAATCTCCTCGTTCCTGATTCGATCTCGCAGCGTGACTCCGAGCATAGCCCTCTTCATAGCACGTTGGGATACCTTGACCTAATTCATAAGGCCCACAGTAAGAGACCAGGTTTCAGTTCTATTTGTCATCACTAGCAACACACAACTGCCAAAAACTCTCGACTTGAGACACTGAGGTAGGTATGTCGGACGAAAAGACCTCACGCAGTTTTCCGAACGCTGCCAAGCTGAGTTGGATTCGGCGACTGACCTCTTTCTTGAAGTTGGACTTACCTAACTGGACTACTTATCCTAGGCAGACGTACGAATCAACAACATCAAGAACCGAGCTCCCAACAGATATTGGGGTGGGTACAACATGAGAATTACACATGACCTTTTTCTTGTTGAGAAACTCGATTGAGGCCTTCGAGCATCGTGCTGAGCTCTTCCATCGACATCGCATGACCACGATATCGTCGGCAAACCGAAGAAGAAGCCATTGATGTTGATAGCGAAACCTTTACATTCCAGCACGGGAAGCATGGCAAAGGGACTAATAGTCTTTCCACCATTATATCCCCTCGAAGAGGAAATAAAGTATGGATTGACAATTACCATTGTGTAGATTTTGTTGACTATTCAAAGGTGTGTCTCTGACACCCATTTGTCGAATTAAAGAACTATGAACTATGACATCTGACATTAAGAGTGGATAAAATAGTTTTCTCCCCTTGCCGTGCTACCCGGGCTGGAGCTTAAAAGCGGTTTCTAAATTTTTTATACTGCTATACCTATCAGTAATATAAGACAGGTTTGACAATAAAATTCAGACTCTACCAAAGTGGACCTGGGTGAAGCGATGTAGTGCATAAGTCTACTGCATAAATGCCACACTAGATATAAAAAAGCTCAGTGAAACTGCGTTTTGTTTTTTCGCTCAACTCAATGTAGCATTCTGAGATGGACTTTTGGATTAGAACACTCTCCCTATTACCGCTCAATTCAGTTTTGGTGGATTTTCAGATATTAAGTGGCCCCCTTTTATTCGTCGTACCTCACTAGGCAGCCATATTTGTTACGCTCTAGATTCAACCGCCATTTTGCTGCCCTACCAAATGCCACTCTAACTTTTTAATGTCTTCGCGGAGATTCTCTATTTATAGAACCCTTTCAGAACGAAACCTCACTAAAAAGTTGAACGGTTAAATTAATGACGTGGTATATTTTCCTTTCATGTGCTTTCAGCTTGGATTTATATTTCGTGATGAATAAGTACTAGTTTTGAGCAAGATAATCATATTTTATTGACGCAGCTACTTTTAATTTAAAATTATTTAATCAACTATTACGATAATAGATTCAGTTTAATTTTATAATGCTTCCAGTATAACATTCTTTAGTAAGAAAACATTATATTTCAATGAGATGCAGTAGCAGTTAGGAAAGATTTCCAGTCGTCGATATCATGGATCGAATTACGTGGATCTACAAGTTAAACAGCTAGAATATAGGTACAAATATAATAATAGAATCAGACTCGCGCACGAAGGGTTCCGTGCCGTTTTGGAGCCCCATTATCCAATTTAAAGCGTCTAACTTATATAAATTTAAATATAATTTTATTACCGACTGCCTCGGTGGCTCAGTGGTTAGTGACCCTGACTTCTGAGTCAAACAGGCGTGGGTTCGATCCCCACCCCGGGCAAACATTTGTGTGATGAACATAGGTGTTTTCTCTTTGTCTGGGTGTTATTTAGGCATTATCTATATAAGCATGTATTTAAAATATGATATGTAGTATATCAGTCTCTGGCAGCCATATGACAAGCTTTGCTTAGTTTGGGGTCAGAGACCGTGTGTAAGATGTCCCCTAATATTTATTTATTTATTTCGTTTTTAGTATTTTTTGTTATAGCGGCAACAGAAATACATCACATGTGAAAATATCTACTGTCTAGCTACTCCTATCACGGTTCTTAAGATAAAGCCTAGTGACAGACAAACGGACGGACAGACGGACAACGGAGTCTTAGAATGGTCACTTGTTCTGTTCACTTACAACCAGGTTTCCAAAAGTCCAACTAGTCAAAATATAAACAGCTTTCTGTTATGTGAAGCAGAAGATTGTTGATAATGACAAGATGAGTTTTTAATGCAAACCCCTACTTACATGTAAAAAACAACGACTCATTGGCAAACACAAACAACACTCACTATGTTAAGTCAAATAAACACACATACCTACACAACATATTGTATCAAAAGAAATATCTGTAAAAACAGTTGAGTCTTAGTAAAAACCACAGCTTAAAAATCGGCCAAGTACGAGTTGGACTCGCGCATGAAGGATTCCGTACCGCATTGGAGCTCCTCGGCAAAAAAATCACGTTTGTTGTATGGGAGCCCCCCTGAAATATTATGAAATATTTGTTGTTATATATATTATATATTTGTTGTTATATCAAAATACATCATCTGTGAAAAATTCAACTCTCTAGCTAGTACGGTTCATGAAATACAGCCTGGTGACAGACAGACGGACAGACAGACCGTTTTTACCCTTTGGGCACGGAGCCCTAAAAATCAACATAAATTGAATGTGTCAATCAGCAGATAAAATTAATATGATGATTTTATTTTCGCAATAATAACTGTTTGTGGACACAATAATTATGGCGGCCTTTATCATACAATACCTAACGTTACAATTAAATTTATGACGCAGCACAATATGAGCAGAGTGGGAATGAACAGACCGCAGTGCACGCCATAATGCTTGTAATTAACGAATTACGCAAGCCGTGGAATCAGTAGAATTGTTGCCATGTTGCCTTTATAATTAACAAGGATTAATTAGAAATATTCTTCTTAATAAACAATCATCATGTCAGCCGTGAATTGTTCTCTGCTGGACATAGGTCTTGTCTAAAGATTTCTGAAATTGAATTCGGTTGGCATTGCGTTTCTACGGTTTTAATTAGGATATCTATCAATTATGAGGGTGGACGTCGTCCGTAAACAAATCTCTTTTATTTATTTTATATAAAGCTACACAACAATGCAGCAAAAACTGTAGAGCTAAGGTAAAGCAAAGCACACTTATACTAGTTCACTTTCAGCTAAACGCTAGTTTATTTTTTAACTACAGACAGCTCTACCAATTATCCAGGTTGAGATTGCTGTTGAGAATAACTCCACTGAATATTTGATAACTAAAAAGCTCCAGTATTTAAAAACGTTCGAGCTATTTACGATATCATAAAATATATGTAAGTAAACTGAATGGATATATAATGTTATTTCAGGAGACAAGGAGCAGCAGCCATCAACAACAGTTTAGTAACTCAGCAGCTCAAAGTATTTAGTTAGTCCTTAAACTATGAAAATAAAGTTTTGATATGTCCAAATTATTCCCGAACATAAATTATTTACATTGCGACATACATTTATTAGTCTTAACACTTTAAAGAGCACTTTTAATATGACGGTAATATAAATAGTTGTACTTTTAAAGTAATTGCCAAGTTCGAGTCGGACTCGCGCACGAAGGGTTACGTACAGTGTGGAAACCCCTTAATATATTTTATTTTAATTTATTATAAATTTTTGAAAGGGAATTATTATTATTATAATTTATTATTATTTGGAATTATTAATATTGAGCAAAAAAATCACGTTGATTGTATGGGGGCTCCCATACAATCAACGTATTATCCCATACAATCCCTTAAATTTTTATTTTATTTTAGTTTATTTATTTATTTTGAAAGTGCATATTTAACCAAATATTCTGTGAATATTTAAATTTAAAATCGTCTAAAAATTCAGGTTTGTTGTATGGGAGCCCCCATAAATATTAATTTTATTCTGTTTTTAGTATTTGTTGTTCTAGCGGCAACAGCAATACATCACCTGTGAAAATTTCAGCTTTCTAGCTATAAAGGTTCATGAGAAACAGCCTGGTGACAGACAGACGGACAGACAGACATCCAGACGGACAGCGGAGTCTTAGTAATAGGGTCCCGTTTTTTCCCTTTGGGTACGGAACCCTTATGAGCATATTTTTTTTTTCATAAATCTTTATGTAAGTTGCTACCGTCCAGGTAGCAATGTATGCTGCCTGGACGGTACCTAATCTCAAATTAATATTCAAGTAGATACTACAGAATGACAAAGGAAATAATTATAAGCCATCAATTATTTTGCTTATAGAAGATTACTCATTGCCATTTGGCCTTTGTTGGATTTTGTTTCAAGCTACAATCAGACTTTGTTCGCTTTAATGGCATTAATTTCCTCAAATCTTTCTATAGCTTCTTAACATCAAACACGCTCCGATCCAATTAATTAATCTTTGTTATTGAGGAAAAATGTCATTTCCATATCAAAGACTAATATTTTATTGCTTATTGGACATCATTTTTGTATTCTTTTGATCGTGACAGCGATGAGTTCATGACAAATGATACGAAACACTCAGTCGATTAGTTCCAGGGCCCTGATTCAGCTACCGGACACAATACCAAACTGGAACGTTTGTGAACCCATAATATGTAAGTAATACGTAATAGGAAACGCAATAAATTAGCAAAAAAAAACAGACTGTTCAAAATCAACCGATAAGCAATTCACTAAAAAGAAATAAATGAGATATAATTAATCCTGATTTAATTAAAATACATGACATTTAAATTTATTTGTAATTTGAATTTCATTTTATCTTGATAGGTTACTTACTTGGTAAAAAAAAATTGAACTCTTACAATTTGGTAGTGCGAAAAATGTGCCATTTTGTTTTTTATTTTTAAGCCATATTAGTAGTTTATGCAACTGTCATATAATGAAGGGTATTAAAACACGAGTGTGAGTTTATGAAACGAGCGCAGCGAGTTTCATAATAGTAACGAGTGTTTTAATACCCGTGTTATATGCAGTTGCATACACTACTTTATCTTCACTAATAAAAATAAAAAAAAACATATTGCGAAACATTAAATTCACGCGTATGTGTATTGTCACAGTGAACTTGCCGCCATTAAAACTAAACAATGAGAGCGCAGCTGCGCGCGCAGGGCCAATCAGGAGCGAGCGCGCGCTGTTCTTTTTTTATTTCATTGGCACAAGATCTTACCAAAGAGTTTTGTGTATGTAAGTTTAGTAGTTTCGACGAAGTTTTCACGTATAACCCAACTGTTTTCAAAAGCCAGCCTTATTCAAAATTTTATACAACTTGTATGAGGATTTTGACATAAGGCTCGCCAGGTTAATTGGTCGCGTTTTATTGATGTTATAATGAGATTTTACGATATCGATGTGGATATTATAACATCATGTGAAATTGCTTAAATTGAGTGTTTTGTTGTCTGCGCTATAACAGTAGTCATTATAAGTCAAGTATTGGAAACATAAGTAGAATGTTACAACATTAGTGTAGATAAAGATTTTTAAGACGATACTTTAGTTGTCGAAATTTATCTAGCTTTTGGAAAATACCTGGGAATAAAGAAATTTACAAACGTATAAGATAAACGCGCCCTTTCTTAGCAGTCGGGTAATCACCGGCTTACATTATTGCAGTCTAGCAATCTAATACAAAAAATGCAGGAACGTCCAGTATGAAGGCCACTTCCAACCGGGCTAATTAAAAATTCATAGGGAAGTCCTATGTCCAGCAATGGACGTCCTACGGCTGATAATGATGAATCGAATCCAGAATTTTGGTTGGATGGCAACTGAAATAATGTAAACCGGCACTTAAATGCCCAGTGGCTTTTTTACATATACCAGTTGCAATCCACCACTGGACTAGATCGCCTGACTGCAGAAAAGTAAAACCTTCATAATTGCTTCGTAAATCCTGTCAAAAAATGATCCAGACGCTCTATTTTTGAACTGCTTCCCTCTAGGAGACACAATGTAAAATATGATCACAAGATCGAATGAGAGCGAGTGCAAGCCTTAAACATGTTAAAATTACCTAACGTTTAAAAAACTGCGGTCTTGTTATGCTTGAAGACATAAAAGCGTGTGTTGTTTTGACATTTTCCGCGGCAGACAAACTGATAGGGCGCTTGATAAGAAGACGAGACGGCTCGAGCACGTGGTCTTGCGCCGTCGCTAGCGCCGGCGGCGTCGAGTCGCTAACAGAACATCAATATGGAATTTAAAATAGAAATAATCGGCCAAGTATGAGTAGGACTCGCGCACGCAGGGTACTGTATGGGAGCCCCCCTTAATTATTTATTTTATTTTAATTTAATTATTTATTAGTGAATTGTAAATACAACTAAACATTCTCTAACTATTTCAAGCATCTACCTATTACCATTATTAATATCCATCGAAAATGAATGAATGAACACTTTATTGTTAACACAAATTACAGAAAAATACACAGAAAGGACAAATAAAGTAACTTAAAACTAGTGCAACAAAAGGCGGCCTTATTGCTTACAGCAATCTCTTCCAGGCAACCCTTACATCTAGAGAGGAAATAACAATGATAGAAAAAAACGGGGTGAGTAGTAAAGGAGAAAGGAAGAAAAAAAAAAAAACAATTAATTAGTAAATACATAACAAGTTAAATTTCGAAAATATACATTTAGTACCTACATCCTAATACATAAATAAAAAATAATAATAATAAAAGATAGACTAATAAATACAATTTGATAAAAATATATTGCAATAAATAACAACAAAATATAACAACAGATCTACTGCGATGGCACCTGTGACAGATAAAGTTTTTTAACGCTTTCCTTGAAAACAACAAGAGATGGGGCTTTGCGTATTGGAACAGGCAAAGCATTCCACAATTGGACAGCCTGAAAAGCAAACGACTTGCCATAGAATGTTTCAGAGCGCGCAGAGGGAGACATGAGAGTGAGGTTATCTTGAGACCTAAGAGGAATAGAATGAGAGGAGTGCCAATAGCAGAAGCAATCTTTTAAGTAGCGTGGGGAGGTAGTATTAAACAAGACATTATAGAGTAAAGAAAGAATGTGAGCAGTCCGTCGAAGGCGAATAGGCAACCACTTGAGCTTATTGCGAAACTGAGACACGTGGTCATATTTGCGTTAGCCGTACATGAATCTTATGCAATAGTTTTGAAGCCGCTCAAGTTTATCTAACTGTTCCTCGGTAAGATTGAGAAAGCAGGCGTCAGCGTAGTCAAGGATAGGAAGAAGAAGTGATTGTGCGAGCGCAACTTTAGTAGCAGTAGGTAAAAAATTCCGAAGCCGTCTTAAGGAACCGCCATACGCAAAAAGCTTGCAACTGATGGTTTTCAAGTGTACGTCCCAACTTAAAGTGCGGTCAAACATGACACCAAGATTTTTTACAGAGTCACTGTAGGGTATGACAGTTCCATTAAATATTACATTTGGAAGATTAGCCCAATCGATTCTGGATACCATATAAGAACTGCCAATTATTATTGCTTGGGACTTAGCAGGGTTCACTTGCAAGCCAAATGATTTGCTCCATTCGATAATTTTGTGCAGATCAGTATTAACAGTGGAAATTGCAGTGTTAAAATTATCGAGTGGAGCTTGAGAATAAATTTGGAGATCATCTGCATAGAGGTAGTAGGAAGAAGTTAGACACTTGGAGATAGAGTTAATGAAGATTGCAAAAAGAAAAGGAGATAAAACGCCGCCTTGTGGTACACCACCTGTGGTATTACACCAAGAAGAGACAGTGTCTTCGAGGCTAATACGTTGCCGGCGTCCATACAAGTAACTGTGAAGTCAGTCGATCGCCGACGGAGATATGTTAGAGGAACGTAGCAGGGCTAGTAGAATGTCGTGGTCGACGGTATTGAAAGCATTACTGAAGTCTAACAGAGTTAGAACAGTAAGCTTACCGCCATCCATACCCAAGCGGATACCGTCGGTGATTTTAATAAGAGCAGACACAGTTGGAAATGGTTAAAGATTCAGGTTTGTTGTATGGGAACCCCCTTAAATATTAATTTTATTCTGTTTTTAGTATTTGTTGCAATAGCGGCAACAGAAATACATCATCTGTGAAAATGTTAGCTTTCTAGCTAAAACGGTTTATGAGATACAGCTTGGAGAAAGACAGACAGACGGACAGCGGAGTCTTAGTAATAGGGTCCCGTTTTTACCCTTTGGGTACGCAACCCTAAAAATGCCAGGTCAATGCCCCTATAGTGTTCCATACATAATATAATTGATGACCAGACGTATGCACGGTTTAAAACTGTGCGTAACCCCGACGAAAAACCGTCTCGTTAACAAGTGCTCATAAGGTTCAGTTCAAAATCTTCTGATTTTAGTGGGATTGGCCCGCAGACTATTATTTTTGGGATCAATCAACTAATCAAACTAAAAACGTAGGCTACGGCGTCTGTGTTGATTTTTCGTTATTTTTGTTCGTGTCGGTATCAATATTTTGTTATGGAGCGGAAAATATTTATTTAGAGTAGTTTTGTAAATAGCGTTAGATGATTTTTGAAATTATTTACCGAAATTAATTTACATGTAGCTGAAACCGTTATTTAATTTAGTTTTCAGTTAGCAATCTAAAACAGGTTTTCTGTTTGATTAATCAATAAAAGGTCAAAGAACAAAAAAAAATCAATTATAAATAAAAATTGTACGTATTTTGAGGGTTTAAATCATGTCATTTACCATCTTAAACAATAATTGTTGATGATGAATCAAGCTAAAAATGAAGCTGAATCCGGTAAGATTTAAGTATCGTTAACTTTGGTATGATCCCTTATAAGTTTTTCAGCGCTTAGCATTTTACGTCATAAACTACGTAAGAATCTTTAAAGATTTCTTAGTATTTAACTCTCTTTCTAACTCTACCCATCTTGTATTAAAAGACCAATTGGCAAATCATTGTAAAAACATTTTCCCTGTCCCCGCACACCGGTATTCAGACAAAAAATAAACAATCCATATTCTCAGCACAGGTGCACTTTTCAAATGGAATGTGGGAGCAGAATTGATTGTAGGACCGTTTTCCATTTAGATATGGAAATTCAGGCGTTGTGTATGACACCGCACGGCTCGTTACTGGAAACTATGTTTTTTAATGCTGATACATTTTTGAAATAGTACCTTGATGTGAAGAATGTTAAAACAATGAAGATTGTTTAAAGACCACAAACTTGTTTGAAAATACATTCTATAATACGATTATTTTATTTCTAACGAGCTGTTCAAAACGCATTGGTGGCACATTTTATTTTATCAATTTCAGTTAATAATACAAATTAGTTTTCAATAAATCTAGATAAATGTTATTGTATCTAGTCATAATAAGAAGTCAATTTTGGTGCTATTACTTATAGTCCTCAAGTAAAAATAGACTTGTACCTAATAGTCCCAGCGTTTTTCACTAGATATATGGATAAACTGTTCATTGTACACCAAGAAATAAACATTAAGAAGAAACAAAGATACATAAACAGTGTAACAATGGGCGGCCTTATCGCTAATAGCAAACTCTGCCAGAAGATTTATGCTCGAAAAACACTCTTGCAATTTTATTTGTTGTTTTGTACTCGAGATAAATACTCTAATAATAAATATATGTACTTCATCACATTTATTTTACGTATAAGCAACAGGCTTATCGTCTTCTGAATAGGAATATCCATCATAATCATTTTAATTCTACTCAGAACTTGCTCATGAATGATTTATAGGCATTATAAGTTTAGTCAAGTCGTGAATGAAGCAAAATTTCATATTTTATGAAACTACGCACATTATTCCAGCTTAGTCAAATACATAAAGCTGGTAGATTATAATATTGGTGTAGTACAACAATAAGCTTTCAGGCTGATTTAGGGAGATCCTCTAATGATAGGCCACTTAAGGTCGGGTTGGGTAATCAATTCATATGTAAATTTTGGTTCGCATTAATGAGCAATTAGTGCTTAATTTAAGCACAGGAAACGCAGGATATATACGATATACATGGACATACCTAAATAGGTAAGTTTGTATAGATTGAACATTGCCTAGCATTAATGCTATAAAAAAGTAATCGTTACATATTCGATGGCAAATTTAATAAAAAAGTAACTTCGTATGGGCTGGGTGGCTAGCCCTGTCAGAGTATTTAAGCCATTTGAAGGCCTCTCTGGTTCTGGCCTCTGGTACACGGTTAAATTGTAAAATAAAACCTGCACCTAGGTATACAGGAATTATGTGTAATCCAAGTCCCGGCAGAGCTCAGTTGTAAATGCCACCCGCGGTCACGTATCCGAAGTCTGATTTTGCTTATCTTCGAAGATCGCTAAGAAACGCAAAACGACTAGTGATTGTTCTATTTTAAATTATTACACCATATCTCTATCGAGCTAATATAAGTGGCGACAACTTTTTGATAAAGATTATTTTTTTAGGGTTCCGTTCCGATAAGTTCATTTAGGTGGTACGGCATAAAGCTTAGGCGTGTTGCTCACTAACTAGACTACAAGAAAACAAGTACAACAGTTGTGGTTGCCCTTTGCAAATTTCCGAAACTCATTCCCTTAGGGCGAAACATTCCTTAAATTTCAAAATTCTAGGATTAGTGGTTAGCGGATAGCTAAATGAGTTAGCGAGGGACGGAAAACTTAGTTCGAATATTTTCACTGGGGCACGCGACGAACTTAACCTGAAGTTTTGTTGCTGAATAGTTTTGAAAGAAAGTTACATGTGAGGACGGTATTTATTTATTTCCATTACTATTATTGGCTTTTGCGTATTCTATCTTTATATTTATAGCTCTACGGTCTCCTATTTCCAGAAGTTTAAGACTGATATCAGATTATAAGAATCAGTAAGTTCTGAATTTTAAGCATATTTTCCTATAGGATACTAGAATTTGCAAAAAGTTTGGTAAAAATGCAGCTGTTGCCGTTCAATATGAAAGCCGCTATGAAATGTAGATATAAAATAGTGGTAATGTATTTGTTTTATTGAATTTTCCATTCGTCTAAGTATACTAAAATTCGTCCTAATTATAGCCGACAATTTTCACTGATTTTAGTCAGTGGGTTTTTATTTTTAGTTACATTTTTCATCAAAACGGCGGCATGCAAATAAATGAACGTTAGAACGCGGGCTCTGACAAAATGAAAATATTTAAAAAAAAAAAAACGTTTTCTGTAACGGTTTAGGACGATTATTTAGGCCACATTCGATAACAGCCCCCGAATCGAGATATTTTTCATGTCTCTTTCAAATTCGTGCGTTTTTAAATTGACGCGTCTCTTTCAGATTTTCTCGATCGATCACATTATTCCTCTGGTGAAGGGCAACGGTGCCTATAAATTGCTTGCTCCGCGCTCTCTTTTGCACGCTCGGCTCAGAAAAAGCATGACAAGGAGTCATGCTTTTTTGAGCGTGCAGCCATCGTTCATCAATTTATAAGGAGTTAGTCAAAAATAGTCTGTATTTGTAGTAAAGTAATTTCAAACCCAAATCTAAAGCTCCGTACACACAGCTCAGATAAAACAGAATGCTGCCCCGGGATTTCACTTGTTGTTCCCCAGTTAACATCGGCGCGCGTTCTAATTAGTTCATCGGATAATTCAGTTTGCTGCGCTCGTTACTCTCCGGAGTGGACTGACTAATGCAGACTGAGCCTATAATATAATTATACGACGAGACAAATACAAATTAATATACCTAGCTATGTGTAAATTACGTGGACAGGCAGGAAAAGTGGGATTTTGTAGGGAAATAAGGAGGTGAAGAGTGGAAAAACTTAGCCTACGTTTTTTGTTTGGCGTTATTACAAGTCAGAATTTGTTTCAGTAGTGTCACCTATCATATTACCCTATAACATCATCTACCGCTTGGTACTATTAATTATAACTCAGTCCCTAAGTGGGCTTCAAATTAGTACTAGCAGCGGTAATGAGTAAGTTTTGTAATAACAATCCATATATGTACTTATGTACTGATACACTACTAATAGGGCCAACCAGTGGATATTGTTATAGTGTATAGATAACAATAGACAGGCATACTTGTCACTTTAAAAACAAAGGAAATTTCATATATGTTATGTTACAGCTGTTTGCTGTATTGTATATTCAAACGGAGTTAGCGGTCAGTGTGTGTTGAAATTGATGATTTATGACACATAAATAAACGTAGTATTCAATAATGGGCTACTAAGCTGGCTCTAAGTAGTCCAACGAGCTATGGATAGGATTATGCTTGAAGTCACACTGTGAAATCAAAGCGGGGACAAGGTTCTCAACTGGACTCCACGTACCTACCGGCTAGCGCAGCGTAGGGCATCCACCTACAAGATATAAAACATAATACAACACGTCAGATGCAAGCCACTTCCAACTAATCTTATTGGATATCTAAAGGGAACCTATAGTGGATATTCTATGGCTGAAACGAAGAATAACTATAAGATATTAAAAATTATTTTCTGATTTTAATAGTAAGTTGATTATATTATAGATTATATATTGATTAATAAGCTAATCAGATAGGCAGACAAGTAGAGAAACTACAAATCTTTTAATTTATCGTATCAAAATCAATTTATCTTGTTTTCAAATAATTATTTAATTCAACAAATTATAATAAGCCTTCTTATCACTAATTTCTATTGAACAGTTCATTGGCCCGTCATGTCGTAGGTAAAAAAAAAAAGAAAACATAAGAAAATGAAAATACCGAATTATTTTTTAGAAATGACTTTAATCTTCCTTTACTTGGAAATACTTACAGACTTTAAAAATCTTATCCTATAATTTATGTACAACTGATTGATACATCATATTATTACATTAAACATACTCGTATTATTACAACCTTATTTCCGAATTTATACACGTTCATTGCGATAAGATATTATTCTCTAGAAGTCCGTACAGTTTCTTAAGAACTACTTTTTACAACCTATATCACATTTTTTTGATTTTATATCTACTGTCCATTTAAAAAATCCAGTTGTCAGATCTAAAGTTGCTGTTTTAAAATTAAAACTGTTTTAACTACTCAGAATAATACTATTATTAAAACCACAGATGAATGAGATCTAGCGAGACCTTCATTCATCTATGATTAAAACAATCTTTGTCTAGCCTTTTACATAGGTAGGTACATCGAGTTGTTTTTTTCCATCAATAATAATAATACATTATGTTTTCACAAAATAAATCATATGATAAATTTACTAGACAAAGTTCGTAGTGTCTATAACTTTGTAATTATTATTGGAAACAATAGGTACTTACGTATTTATAAATATCTTTTCATTGGGTTCTGTATCTAAGTTTGTTAATATTTTCATAAACTAAAAAAAACTCTTATCCTAGTGGATTATAGTAATGAACTTTTTACATTCTTACATTGAAATGAGTGTAGGTATTTTGTAATATAAAGTCGTATTGTCAAGCATTTATTATGTACAAATCAGATATGTTATTTTGATGCATTTTTAAAATACTGAATTGGATGTAAGGTATAATTAGAGGTCTGAATTTCACTACTTTTAAATATTAGTATTTACAATTTACTACTTTTAGGATAGTTTTGTCCATGATAGAGTAAAATAAGTATGTAGGTACCTTGGTAGTGATTTTTGTTAACTGAATATTACTTCAAATTTAATAGTCTATTTGCCATTATGGCTTAAAGCTCAAATGAAAGCTCAGAAGATCTTTAAAACATCCAAAACTACAAAACAATATGAATAAAAATATTGTTTGTTTTATTCATATAGTTACTATTGCCAAGATCGTGCTATTGTCAAGCAAAAGCTAAATTTTCTTCTTTTTCAACTTTTCTTTATATTCTGCAATGTTTAACGAGTCTATAACTTAGGATGCATGCATCTTCGTCGGAGCATGCAATGCGTATGTTATAATATTTATAAATATACGAGTAAGTCTCAGTTGGCGTCAAAATCTTTACACAATATTCATACACGGTACCTACGAGATAGAAAACTGCGAAAGGGTTTTTTGAACTCAAAGTAACTGAAAAATTGTAGATACCTATAAAAGCCAGAAGCAATTAAATTATATGGCTCGTAATGTTGAAAAAGAGAGATGGAAAATTAAATATTGCAATCATTCAGTGTGCAAAAATCTAGCGTGCGTAGGTTGCTATATATGTTGCTTGTAAAAGGATAGTTAAAACTTGACATCTTATAACGTTTACCAAGTGCAGTTAAATACATCATCAGACACAAACAATATCAAATACTAGTCCACAATTATAAATATCTAAACATATTGATTTGGGTTTCCTTAATAAACTCAAACCTTTGAAAACGCGTAGCCTGAAAAAATAGGCACTTACGCCGGATTCAGTCTTTGATCTAACTGTACACGGAACACAGATTTCGACGAGTATTTTCGGATTAGGGCCGAATCTACACAGTCGTCTCTAATAAGTCCGGAGAGGGTCAACAAAATCCGTCTTTTAAGTCCGGATAACCTAGATCGGGCATTCTCCGGGATCCAGTGCCTCTGTTGTTCTCGACGCGCATGCCTCGGCCTGCGCGGCCTAAACTGGCGTATCTAGTGTCTGCGAGTTTATCTCTTTGTGCCACTTCATCGTAATATCTTGCGTCGTTCAACCCCGCGCTGTATTTTTGGCTTAAGCTGTATTTGTCTATAGTTGCGTACTTTTGTACGGTAGCGTACTGACGCGATGCTTCAGGGCCGCCGTTTTGTTTGGCGCGGTCGAATGGATGCTCTTCTTGTGGTAATGCTCCGTCAAGCCTCGCTTTGAATTCCTTGTCTTTTCTTCTCCGGCGTTTGCATGCGCATAAGGCGACGGCTATAGCGCATATTAATAAGCCGGCACCTGCAGCTGCTGCTAGGTATGGAGGTGGTAATGATATTCGGAAAGAACAGTTTGAGTCGTCTTCGTCGTAACCTGAAGGGCAGTGTGGGCTGCCGTCGCACCATAAGGCGATGGGGATACAAGCGTTGAGCTCTGGACACCTAAGGAGAAACAAATATTACGTCAAATCATAAATTTCCATTGTGCCGGTATTAAGATGCAGTTATTTAATAAACATAGTTATTTGATTGGATCATGTCATTTTGAATTTTTCATAACAAAATTTGGATATCAATATGAATAACAATCGCATTATATACCTATTTTTTGTTTCTGAATCAAATCTCACGTATATTTTATTAGCTTGTAGCAAATGTTAACAAAAATATCAATTTTACATTGGTAGAAAAGCAAAATGTATTTCAGTCTGTGTAAACACTCACCTGTATCGGCAATCGGCAACAGCTGCCGGCAAAATCGTAACCTCCGGGTCGTGCTCGAAAGAAGGTTTCTTCATAATCTCTATCCATTTAATCGAATAGTCGGCCTGTTCGTGTTGTAGAAAATCGATTACGTAACTTTTTGCGTGTGGTTTCAGCGAAGTTTCCAGTTCGGTATCAGAGTTCCATCCAGGAGAGTAAAGTTCGATGAAGCTTGATCCATTAGGGCATACTTCTCTATACCGCGAAGTGTCTCGAGCTTGATATATGAATAGTCTGTTGGGGGTCGGACAGAAGGGCGAAGAATTGACAGTCTCGTATCCCGGTATTTTTACGTATAAATATCGACCTTGAACTGGAGTGACTTCATCTCCACCGGGTTCGATAAGCCACGGTCTGTGCACACACGCTACTTCAGCCCTAACACTTTCCGAAATAACGTTTCTATCGCCCACAATCTCTGGAGTGATAGGCGTCTGTCGTTTATCAAACAATCTAATCTCTCCGCTGCTTCCCCTTAATCTCCTCTCCCCCCAGCCTGTCGAACAAATAGTTTCATCCCCGGGTCCAGTGGGCACAAATTTGTATTCGCCCTCGAAAGCAAAGTCTTCGTAATCCTCCGTTATATTCATCATAGTAACTGTGAAGTTCACTTCAACGACGGGGGCCGTGAGCGTGTGTATGTTCAAGGGCTCTGATCGATTGGTACAAATACAATCCCTTTGTATAGGCACTCCATCCCAAGGATACTCGGTAATAATGATTTGGGCCAGCCCTTCGCCGCCAATGGTCCTTTTCGCAGGCCTATCGCATTTCCAGCGACTGGTTCGGGAATCTTTGTGTGTGCTACAATGCTTGTTTCCGAAATAAGTGCTCGAGAAGGTCAGCTGGACTCTCTCGCCTGGTTTCGCCTCGAATCTGCGGAGAATGAGATATCTTAACAATGACGGAAATAAAACGTTTCGCCGAAATACTTTGTGAGAGATTCTGGCATGGCGAAAAGAATCTATTTTCTTTGTATATTGAAAGGATAGTGTTTGAGGAATAGTATGTAGAAAGTTGGTAATCAATCTTTGCCATCTTAATTCTTTCAGCTATCGGACTACGGGTTTAACTATATCTTTCTTGACGTTAAATGATTAATAACTTGGTTAAAATCATAAATACTTTACTTTTGATGTACGTTAAGCGCTGGTTTGACTTTTTTATGTTAACTTACCGGCGAACCAGAAAATAATTAATTTTTAATATCTTACGTTTTCAAATAATATAATACAATTTGTAACGCTATTAAAAGCGCCTTATTTTGTTTACTTATATACTTTTTGTGTCACGTCAAAAGAGACAAGCATGTGACACACCATAAACTCGTACTCAACTAACTATAAGGATAACTAATTATATAAACTAGCTAACTAATGATAACTAACTATAACTCATAAGGAACCATATTTTTTTAAACAGTATTAGCTTAATAAGTGTATAATAGTGTACGACTGTATGTATTTTTTTGCAGTAAAAAAGGCACTTGCCCTATAGAAAAACAAATATACCTATATGTGTCACATACCTAATCGTATTCACATGTCGTTAAATTTTGTCGTAGCGCTGTCCGCGCTAGCCAATTACAAAACACTTTCCAGGTTCAAACTTAATCTAAAACCAATATCCCAAGACGATAAATTCAAAACTCCTTACCTTAAAACACAGGTAAGGTTCTGTGCACCGCCCCTCCCGTAATAGAATATCGCCCGAGGGGCCTGGAAGCGGCCTGAGTACGTCTGGGCCGACTTGAACACCCGGTCGCACGCTGATTGCGAGTCTACTAGAGGCTGCCCTTGCTCTGAGACGTCGACAAACTCGTAGCGTAGGACAAACGAGACGGGGTATAGGGCTGAGCCTTGACGTAGTTCCTGTGGAAGAAATTGTGTATCATAGAAAAGTATGTATAAAATTATCACTCTATTAAATATTGAAGTGTATTTTTTAAAAGTAAGGTAGTCGGGAAGAGCTCGTTTTTAACGATAGAGTCAAGGGTCAATCTACCAAATATTGTAATTGTTGTATTGCATAAAATTACAAACAAAAAACATTAAAAATACGATGTTTTTCTATACTCTAAAAACATTATTTATTGATAACCGAAATGTTTTCCTTAAAACGTTAGCAATAAGAAACTTTCTCTATTTTTAGCGTATACATATATAATTTTAATATCGGTAATGGATTTGTACTTGTAGAAATCAATTAATTAAGTTCAGGTAGTTAGTACATTAAACGAAGTTTGGCAATACTTATATCACATGTTATATTCACGCTCAACGAAAGAGCTTGCGTCTCAAATATCTAACTGATATTAAACAAGCATGCCGTAGTAAAACTTCCAATATTTAGTTAGCGACTTGCCACAGTCCTTCCTTGAATTTAATATTGAATAATAAAGCAGTTCTCAACTAGCGACTTTAACATTTTGCTTAAGGTCCAGACTCCATCAAAGCGGAGTAGCGGGGCTAAAATTACTAAATTAATATAGTTTAGTCGAATATGGTAGTCTTATTATTTATTTTGTTAAATTGTAAAAATATTACATAATTTCAATGCATTGTTTGAACATTTATTTGCCACTCATTTCATGTATCTAAATCATAGTATAATTTAATTTTAATGAATTACGCTAGTTTTAGATCCGCATAGCTAATACGTGTGGCATTCTCAAATTTAGATTGTCATTTGTAGTGTTTCAGATGACGTTATTTCAACTGAAATAACGCCTGGTTCATTGATCTTTCGGCAATATTATAACTTGATCTTTTTTACTGTGGGCAATGTAGAACATTGTAGTCCGTGAGCCCACTACTTAAATAACATATTTGTTTGTGAATGAAAACAATTGAAGCAGAATTTCTGTTTTGTTTTTCTCTAAAGTACCAAAAATTACGGTTTTTATGTACATGTTATCGCCTTTCATCGATGTTTAAAAAATAATTATTATAGGGTGACACAAAACATAAGTTATGCTATTTCTGCAATGAGGTAATGAAGAATACTTTGTTGAGCTCTGCTCCACTCCGTTTTAGTGGCGTCTAGCCCTAACAAGTTGCTTAAGACCGACTTAGGGCCTGGTTTCCCATACTAACGCGTACTTATTCTACTCATAGAACAAATGCGTAGAATACTAATGCCTGATAATGCTTTAGTGGTTTTAGCGTAAAAGGTTTTGTTCGTTGATTTATTATTCCATTACGAAAATGAATAGTATTATCACCGAATACGCTACTATATTTTATGTAACATGTACATAAAATATAGTCAATATTTTATTAATGTAATGATGAAGACTTAGCCCTAAAATATAATAACCTAGAAATCACGCTTTATCATAACTTCAATATCATTCGTAAGGGCTACCGTGGCTCAGATGAAGTGTTAAATTGTAGGTCCCGGCTGTTTAAACTTTTAGCAATGTCAGATACCTTTAGGTGAGTTTAAAAACTCTAACACTTGGCCGGGCTAGCCACCCGGCTTATTTACCTACCTACTTTTTATGTAAATTAATTAATTATACTTCTAATATTTTTAGTGGTATCTAAAAAACACAGCTCAAAATTTACACATTTTATTTTTCACAGAGAAAGAAAATGTATACTTTGTATGAAAATTTAACTGTACTAAAATTATAAGATTAGATATCTTTTCTTTCATATTGCCTTGAAATTATTTCTTCAATCCGAATTCGGCAAAACCGTTGAGTAGAGCTTGCACTCGTAACACAAATTATGTGTAGAAGTTCTACGGCGTAGCGTTGATTGTAGCGTAAAGCGTAACTATTCCGTAGCCAACTGCAGGCGGTATCAGCAGACTACAGTGTCGTCGAGCGATACGTTGACGGGCACTGCGTCAGACTACGCATCGCTACATACGTAATGCATAGAAAACAGTAATGTTACGACGGCATTCTAGTTGCGGCATGCAGTCGACTGCGGAATTGTACTTTAAAGCCATATAGTCACCAAATAACAATGATCAATTCTCTTTCTTTTTCCTAGCTTTATATCACACATAAAGTAGTAGTAAAGTCAGTCTGCCTTTTTTTGTTTCTTTTATTTTGCTGAGTTTTTGTCATCGCTACTACAATACAACCGATAAAGTTAAAGAAAAAAACACTCAGGTTTCACAATCAAACTGAGCACCAGCTCGTAAGTTCATAATTATAATCATAATCAATTTATTGATAACAATGTTACAAGTCAAAAATATGGAGTTAATACATTCTTATAAATATCCAATTTAAAAACATAAAAAAGGTACTACAGGTACGGTATTGTACCTGTAGTAATTATCGTGATAATTGGTTATTTTATAAAAATAAAATATCTATACATCATTCTCCAAAAAATAATCACAATTAAAATTATACAATAAATAATCAATAATATAATCAATGTCAATAGGTATGTACATAAGTGAAATCTATGATTTGAATGTTATAAATTCATTATAGCTGTAGAACGTCTGTTCGATAAGCCAGTGTTTCAGCTTTGATTTAAAGCTTCCCAAGGTCAGTGCCTCCTTGATGTGCTTTGGTAGTTTATTATAAACTGACGGGCCCATCACGTGTGTGGACTTGGCAGTCTTTTCTAGGACATGCGGCACCTCAGCAATTCGGTCCTTGAGCCGACTGCTTTTGAGCGTCTTGTATGAGGACAAATTTAATTTGACATATACCGCCACCTGATATACTAAGACCGACGGCAGTGTCATTATCCCATATTTCCTAAAATGCGGGCGTGCGGTGACGTCACGTGGAATTCTCGCAATGGCACGAATAGCACGCTTTTGAAGTGTGAACACTCTTTTCCACTCAGCGGCCCTGCCATACAACTCTGTGCCGTATTGCAATAGAGAGTGGACCGTAGCAAAATAACATGCTCTAACTGATTCGGTAGGTACCACTTTAGCAACACGGCTCAAAGCGAAGCACGCACTGCTCAATCTGCCGCAGAGTTTATCGATGTGGCTTTCCCATGTCAGTCCTCTGTCAATTTCAAAACCAAGGAATGTCGTGGTATCAACTTGGTTTATTCTTTCACCTTCAATATGTACTACTAATGTCTGCATTTGACGACCTGACAGACAGAAGTGCACAAAGTGTGTTTTTGACAAATTTAGGGCAAGTCCGTTCACCCTGAACCAATCGGCCAACTGTGAGGCCGTCTCGTTCAGCTCCCGCTCCAGAACGTCAGCACTGGATGCCGAGACCACAGCAGCCACATCATCGGCATACATGTATATTTCCGCTGTAGGCACAGCATCCGGCAGATCGTTCAGCAGCATAGAGAACTCAATGTTCGAGACGGAGGAGCCTTGTGCCACACCCATTACTGGGTTGAGAGGCTCAGACCTCTCCGCTCCGCCACAACCGAAAACAACTTGCGATCTGCCCTGCGTGAGGTCCGACACCAGGTCGTGCGCCGCGCCTCTCACTCCGTAGTGCTCCATTTTCACAGCGAGAACAGCGTGATTGGCAACGTCGAACGCCTTCGACATATCACAACATAGGACAGCCACATGAGTTCTTCCTTCCCGGGCTTGCAGCACACGGTGCACCACTTCTCGCGTCAGCGATGTGGTGGACCGGCCCTCGCGGTACGCGTACTGCCGGTCGGAGAGAGCATCGGTTGACGACAAGAACTTCATAAGGCGCGTGCTCAGTCCATTTTCAAATATTTTTGCTACGGCGGGGATGATTGACACCGGCCTGTAGCAGTCCATATTTTCACGTCTACCCTTACCCTTGTACAGCGGCGATACCTTACTAGTTTTGAATGCGGTCGGATAGGATCCGTCTCTAAGGCATCTGTTGAAACATTCTGCTAAAATTGGGGCTAGCGAGTGTATTACGGTTCTGATTAGTTTCATTGAAAGCCCATAGATGTCTTTGGACGTTTTCGCCGGTATGCGCGTGATTACAATTCGTATAATTTCGTCCGCACTAAACCGCAACATTCGCATGGAGCGGTCGGCCGGCGGGCGCGCCGCGCGCAGGAGGCCAGCAGCGCGAGCTACGTCGGCGTTCGGCGCGCGGCAGGAAACCGCCGCGTCCAAAAACGCTGCGTTTATCGCGTCAAGGGCGGCCTTTTTTGTTTGAAACTGCGCTCCGCTCGAATCTTTGATGACGTCAGTGAAGTCTAGGGAGGGGGAATTATACTTCCCTCTTTCCTTATTGACTATGGCCCACATCTCCTTAGATGCGTTCTTGCCACTTTGTAATTTGGTAGTGTAATGATCAACTTTAGCAGTCCTAATCAATCTATTATAATATTCAGTCATGTTAGATATTAATGTCATTGTATCATCATTATTACTTATGTCTAACTTCGCAATGTCAATAATGTCAAACAGTAAAAGTTTATAGTTTTTTACATCGGGAGTTATCCACGATGAGTCAGAATTATCGTTCTTTAAGAACATCCTTTTCAGTGGAAAGCAAATATTATGTTTACTGTTGATGATATTCATGGTGGACGTAACGATTCGTTGCGCAGATCTGTTTGTTATCAGGATTTCATCCCAATCAACACTTTCAATCGCTAACGTAAAATTTACTAGATTGGCCCGTGAATAACATCTACCATATCGCGGAAGTACCGATTGATTTTGTCTATTCAATATGACGGTCGTCTTGACAGCAAAGTGATCACTAAGATTAGTGACAACCGGTGCAGTGCACACCGTGCCCGCGGGCAGGTTTGTATACACATGATCCAGGCAGGTGGATGTAGTGTCGGTGATACGCGTCGGGAAGTCGACCTCATTCGACATATTATAATCGGCCAGTAGCTTACTTAGCCGTCTCGACTCACTGTGTGAGGATCCTAATGAGTTTACGTTTGTGTCGCCCCCTATAACGCAGTCAATACCTAACTCACCAATCTTATCGAGCAGACGCTCCAAATTGTCAAGGAATATACTAGCACTAAATAAGTTGGTCCTGTATATACACACAATTGTGACGTCATACTCAATTAAGTCTATCGCTGATATCTCACAGTGTTGTTCAGTTGATAGTGATGTTAATGTTACATTTTCAATACATTTCGTCCCGTTACTTGTGTTTAAACAGGACCCACCATGTTGAACAATTTTCCTACAATAACTTGATGCTAATTTATAGCCGTCAATATGTATAGATTTTAACTTGTCGTCTGTGAGCCAATGCTCTGTCATACCTAGTATATCACATTTAATATCATTTTGTAATAAAACTTCTAATCTTCTTGTCTTGTCAATTGCAGCTAAGGATCTAATGTTTTGAAAGCATAATGTAAGCGGTTTATCTGCTGTTTTCTTATACGCACTTACATTTAGGCAGGTTGGCATACTTCCATGTCTACTATTTTTCATACTATTTCCATTTCCCTCCGTGGACGGCATATCTTGAAACCGTTTCTGGGATGCTGGTAGTAGTAAGTCATCACGTGCGGTGTGCGCGGCGGCTCCAAAAAATACGCGGTGTGTCTCCAAAAAATAATCACAATTAAAATTATACAATAAATAATCAATAATATAATCAATGTCAATAGGTATGTACATAAGTGAAATCTATGATTTGAATGTTATAAATTCATTATAGCTGTAGAACGTCTGTTCGATAAGCCAGTGTTTCAGCTTTGATTTAAAGCTTCCCAAGGTCAGTGCCTCCTTGATGTGCTTTGGTAGTTTATTATAAACTGACGGGCCCATCACGTGTGTGGACTTGGCAGTCTTTTCTAGGACATGCGGCACCTCAGCAATTCGGTCCTTGAGCCGACTGCTTTTGAGCGTCTTGTATGAGGACAAATTTAATTTGACATATACCGCCACCTGATATACTAAGACCGACGGCAGTGTCATTATCCCATATTTCCTAAAATGCGGGCGTGCGGTGACGTCACGTGGAATTCTCGCAATGGCACGAATAGCACGCTTTTGAAGTGTGAACACTCTTTTCCACTCAGCGGCCCTGCCATACAACTCTGTGCCGTATTGCAATAGAGAGTGGACCGTAGCAAAATAACATGCTCTAACTGATTCGGTAGGTACCACTTTAGCAACACGGCTCAAAGCGAAGCACGCACTGCTCAATCTGCCGCAGAGTTTATCGATGTGGCTTTCCCATGTCAGTCCTCTGTCAATTTCAAAACCAAGGAATGTCGTGGTATCAACTTGGTTTATTCTTTCACCTTCAATATGTACTACTAATGTCTGCATTTGACGACCTGACAGACAGAAGTGCACAAAGTGTGTTTTTGACAAATTTAGGGCAAGTCCGTTCACCCTGAACCAATCGGCCAACTGTGAGGCCGTCTCGTTCAGCTCCCGCTCCAGAACGTCAGCACTGGATGCCGAGACCACAGCAGCCACATCATCGGCATACATGTATATTTCCGCTGTAGGCACAGCATCCGGCAGATCGTTCAGCAGCATAGAGAACTCAATGTTCGAGACGGAGGAGCCTTGTGCCACACCCATTACTGGGTTGAGAGGCTCAGACCTCTCCGCTCCGCCACAACCGAAAACAACTTGCGATCTGCCCTGCGTGAGGTCCGACACCAGGTCGTGCGCCGCGCCTCTCACTCCGTAGTGCTCCATTTTCACAGCGAGAACAGCGTGATTGGCAACGTCGAACGCCTTCGACATATCACAACATAGGACAGCCACATGAGTTCTTCCTTCCCGGGCTTGCAGCACACGGTGCACCACTTCTCGCGTCAGCGATGTGGTGGACCGGCCCTCGCGGTACGCGTACTGCCGGTCGGAGAGAGCATCGGTTGACGACAAGAACTTCATAAGGCGCGTGCTCAGTCCATTTTCAAATATTTTTGCTACGGCGGGGATGATTGACACCGGCCTGTAGCAGTCCATATTTTCACGTCTACCCTTACCCTTGTACAGCGGCGATACCTTACTAGTTTTGAATGCGGTCGGATAGGATCCGTCTCTAAGGCATCTGTTGAAACATTCTGCTAAAATTGGGGCTAGCGAGTGTATTACGGTTCTGATTAGTTTCATTGAAAGCCCATAGATGTCTTTGGACGTTTTCGCCGGTATGCGCGTGATTACAATTCGTATAATTTCGTCCGCACTAAACCGCAACATTCGCATGGAGCGGTCGGCCGGCGGGCGCGCCGCGCGCAGGAGGCCAGCAGCGCGAGCTACGTCGGCGTTCGGCGCGCGGCAGGAAACCGCCGCGTCCAAAAACGCTGCGTTTATCGCGTCAAGGGCGGCCTTTTTTGTTTGAAACTGCGCTCCGCTCGAATCTTTGATGACGTCAGTGAAGTCTAGGGAGGGGGAATTATACTTCCCTCTTTCCTTATTGACTATGGCCCACATCTCCTTAGATGCGTTCTTGCCACTTTGTAATTTGGTAGTGTAATGATCAACTTTAGCAGTCCTAATCAATCTATTATAATATTCAGTCATGTTAGATATTAATGTCATTGTATCATCATTATTACTTATGTCTAACTTCGCAATGTCAATAATGTCAAACAGTAAAAGTTTATAGTTTTTTACATCGGGAGTTATCCACGATGAGTCAGAATTATCGTTCTTTAAGAACATCCTTTTCAGTGGAAAGCAAATATTATGTTTACTGTTGATGATATTCATGGTGGACGTAACGATTCGTTGCGCAGATCTGTTTGTTATCAGGATTTCATCCCAATCAACACTTTCAATCGCTAACGTAAAATTTACTAGATTGGCCCGTGAATAACATCTACCATATCGCGGAAGTACCGATTGATTTTGTCTATTCAATATGACGGTCGTCTTGACAGCAAAGTGATCACTAAGATTAGTGACAACCGGTGCAGTGCACACCGTGCCCGCGGGCAGGTTTGTATACACATGATCCAGGCAGGTGGATGTAGTGTCGGTGATACGCGTCGGGAAGTCGACCTCATTCGACATATTATAATCGGCCAGTAGCTTACTTAGCCGTCTCGACTCACTGTGTGAGGATCCTAATGAGTTTACGTTTGTGTCGCCCCCTATAACGCAGTCAATACCTAACTCACCAATCTTATCGAGCAGACGCTCCAAATTGTCAAGGAATATACTAGCACTAAATAAGTTGGTCCTGTATATACACACAATTGTGACGTCATACTCAATTAAGTCTATCGCTGATATCTCACAGTGTTGTTCAGTTGATAGTGATGTTAATGTTACATTTTCAATACATTTCGTCCCGTTACTTGTGTTTAAACAGGACCCACCATGTTGAACAATTTTCCTACAATAACTTGATGCTAATTTATAGCCGTCAATATGTATAGATTTTAACTTGTCGTCTGTGAGCCAATGCTCTGTCATACCTAGTATATCACATTTAATATCATTTTGTAATAAAACTTCTAATCTTCTTGTCTTGTCAATTGCAGCTAAGGATCTAATGTTTTGAAAGCATAATGTAAGCGGTTTATCTGCTGTTTTCTTATACGCACTTACATTTAGGCAGGTTGGCATACTTCCATGTCTACTATTTTTCATACTATTTCCATTTCCCTCCGTGGACGGCATATCTTGAAACCGTTTCTGGGATGCTGGTAGTAGTAAGTCATCACGTGCGGTGTGCGCGGCGGCCGGCGATGCTACTGCGGCCCGCTGCCGGCCGAGGCTTTCGCTCGAAAAACCCAGCTACTTACTCGGACGCCTTGGGGCCACGAAGTCGGCGCGCTGATTCGCTCGTACTGGCTTTCGGGAATTCCTACTATGAACACAGCGTGCCAGTTTGCTTTTGTTTGCCTTTTTTCGACGTAGTATTTATCACAATGTTGTAACCTATTCAGGTAGTCTAGTACATTTTGTTCAGTAGTTTCAGGCTTAAATTGCCAGGCCTGAATATATCTCAATCGTTCTACAGTTTGAAGAACATCATCTTTTTTTGCTGTTCCGGATATAATTTCCCGTTTTCTTGTCGATTTTGATTTATTCTTGACCATCTGCCAGCCTCCTTCCGTATCATTAGAAGCAGCGGTATTTTTATTATTTTTAGGAGTATCATTAGAAGCAGCGGTATTTTTATTATTTTTAGGAGTATCAGCCGGTTTCGGAGCCGCACCGGCTGCCGATGTCGTCTTATTATAAGATGTTGCAGTGCTCGTGGGAGGTTGATTTTGCCGGTTAATATCAGGCGATTTACCTTTGTCGCTTAATGACACCGCTTGGCTTCCAACTAATTTGCGTGTCGCTGTGTTACCTTTGGTATTATGCGTCATCGCCATAGCAGCTGAGGCGACGGCGCGCGCGGGGCGCACGGCTCGCTGTGTTTTCGCCGGCGGTTGCTGCGGAGTCGTTGCGCTTGGAGTACCCACATTTTGCGTTTCAGTTGGTGCCTTACCCTCGAGCAAATTTTTAATAGATTTTATAATTACTTGGGATTGATCAGATGTTGTGTTCCCGAAATTGATAAGTAACGCTTCTATAGCACTAACTTTCGAAGCCAGGTCACTCACGACTTTCATCACATCGCGTAAGGTAGGTTCGGGGGCATTAGGTGCCATTTTTCTAATTTTAAAATGTAAAATACGTGAGAGCGCGTAACGTTGCGTAACGTTGCGTGGGTACCTCCCCGCACCACCGTGTTCATTATCATAACTTAAAAGAAAAGTGCAAGCGCAACCAATTTTCTCCAAGTAATAACTGTCTAGATCTAGACCAATTCCATAAACGTCCAAAACCTCGTTTCCCCTCTAAGACTCACAAAGAACGGGACTACATTCCCATCCCAGCTAACGCAGAAGGACAACCGTGAAATTTCTCTGTGAACAGTCAGTTTCAGTTATTAGTTACTCAGAAACTGTACGTGATACGTTTACGAGTTAGGAACCTCATTCTCGGGCCAATCGAGATTATTTCCGTCATTGTTTACCACAAAATATATTAGAGAAGTAGAGTGATCGAATTTAGACGGGAAAGTGAGACAATTAAGTCGTGCATTGTGCTATTTTCTGAAAGTTGTTTTTATCAGTCAGTGATAAATAGTGTTTCTTTAATTAAAAAATTAAATTATGTTTTAGCAACTTTGTTTTGTAAACAAAGTGTGATGATCACATAAATATTACTTTTTTACTCTGAATAAACACAATTTTTGAATTGTTTTCAAAACTTCATAGAAGACCTTCTAGTAGTTGCCGTTGTTCGGCTAAGAAACGACTTAAACTTATTGTTACTATTGTGATACATTTTCAGTTAAGTACACTTGAAATATCTCATACTAAAAGCTTAGGTACAAATCGTGCGACTGTTAAGATAAACTGTTTGTTCCAATATTTTGCATACACTGTTTTAAGCAATAAATACCTTATTTTACACCAGAACTAAAAGAAGATAAAACTGATTGAGGCAATGTCGACTGTACCAGAACAGGGTTCCAGTTATAAAATTCATGACTATTTTAACTGTCAGTTTTAGAACCAGCACTTTGTTTGGCTAGTCGAAAAGCAGTACCTAGGTATTACAAACATAGACGATTTATTGGCATTTTGGTTACTTGAAGAGCGTTGCGGCTACAAAGAAGTCATAATTGGCCACTGGTTATCATTTCGACTGCTACTTCGGAAAAGACACGGAAAATGGGAAAAAGCGGTCGCTTACATGAGTTTTTATTAGAAAAAGAGATAATGCAAATATATATTGAGCTAAGGCCATCACCATGTATGTAGGTAAAGTAATTAATTATTTGTAATGGAAAATGATTATCCTATTATTGTCTTTAGTAAAAATGTCCATTTAAAGAAATGTCAAATTTTCGGAGCTTAATATCTTTTAACATTGCTTACAAATTATGGCGGCGTGATGACAGCCATAAACAAAAATCAAATTTTAAAATGTGAAGTTCAATGAAAATCAAGCTTAAATAAGTACTATTGTTTATTTTCTGTGAATTTGTTTACCATATTTTAACGCTTTTTTGGGCTACTGTACAAAGGCTGGGCCGACTTTGCAAGATCTTCTTTTTATAAATCAAATCTGTTTGAGGCTTCTACGCGACAAGTTTTAGGAGATTCAAATTTTGAAATGGTTGGCAAAATTGTTGATAAGTTGAAAAATTCCGTGCCAGTGTCAACCCCCATGCATACGGGAGAGCACGTCGAAAATGGAAGCTAAATATTTGCTACCGTAATTAACTGGGCTTTAACAGAGATTGTTTGTGAAGTAGTTTGTAAATCCTTAAAGTGGTTCCCTGGGACGTGAGTCGATTTTTACATAAGGTGCGCGTGGTCTTACAGTCGAGAGGACTTGCGTGGTTTTATTAGCCGGTTTTTATTCGTAGTTTAAGTAAATATATTTGAATAGATTTATCTGTTTAAACCGTGGTAGTCTAGTGGTTGTAACGCTGGCCTGTCATTCTTCAGGTCATGGGTCCCGTACCAATGAGTTTCTGCGGAGCTTATGTACGGAATTTCACAACACTGGCTTTTCGGTGAAGGAAAACATCGTGAGGCATTCTTCATATGTCCATAGAATAAATTCGTGGCGTGTGTGAAACCACTTACCCGCACTGGGCCAGCGAGGCGGATATGGCCCAATCACCCTTCGTGGGTAGGCCTACGTCCTGCAGTGGCTGGTACAGTTAAGTAAATATCAACCAATGCTCACGAGGGTTTTAGTTAAGTGAGTTAGGTATATACGCTTACCTGTAGGATGGTAAGCGCGTCTCCAGTGGTGATATAGCTTTCAGAAGGCGCGCAGGGTCGGGTGGCTCGGGTAGCGTTAGAAAGGAGCGCGTGGTCGCACAGACGAGGTGACTCCTCTCGGCAAAACGATCCCAGTAGAGACTTCTTGTCTTTCATCTCCAACTGTTGAATAATTAAAATAATGAGTTTTTAAAGCGTGACAATACTTTTTATATTTATTTATCCACACTAATGTTGTAACATTCTACTTATGTTTCCAATACTTGACTTATAATGACTACTGTTATAGCGCAGACAACATTTAAGCAATTTCACATGATGTTATAATATCCACATCGATATCGTAAAATCTCATTATAACATCGCGCGCTCGCTCCTGATTGGCCCTGCGCGCGCAGCTGCGCTCTCATTGGTTAGATTTTAATGGCGCCAAGTTCACTGTGACAATACACGTACGCGTGAATTTAATGTTTCCCAATATGTTTTTTTATTTTTTTTATTTTTATTAGTGAAGTTCCTTGAAATTGTAAACAAATCAGATATTCTAAACAGATAAATCTATTAAAATAAGCGTCTCCACATTTTGTTAAAAATTATTGATCATTGTCACCGCAAAACAAAATGTGTCGTACCTTACTGATTTTTTAGCAATTTATAATAGTAGTTTATGCAACTGCATATAACACGGGTATTAAAACACTCGTTACTATTCAGTAAGGTACGACACATTTTGTTTTGCGGTGACAAAGATCCATAAGTTTTAACAAAATGTGGAGACGCTTATTTTAATAGATTTATCTGTTTAGAATATCTGATTTGTTTACAATTTCAAGGATGCTCTCGTAGGGATTTTATTTTGATAAAAATGTTTAATACAAGTTCCTGCACTTTGCGAATCAACATAATTTATTTTATATGAATGTACATTTTTACATTATGGTTCGAATATGAAATCAAATACAATATTTTGACTTACACAAATTTATCTGCGAATAAATCGAATTTGAACCTAAATAATAACAGTTAAGTCTCAATTCTCAATTTACATACCACTCACAATCACATTATTAAAAAAGTATTCGACAAAAGAACCAAACAAAATTGGCTGCAAGAAAACAATATGAATAGTTGATTACGCTCACATAAAAACATTCCTAAGTAGTTATTGACAAGTAAATAAGCTTTATCTAAGAGCCAGGTTATAAAAAAGCATGTTGTCTTCAAGCCTCATTCTGAATTCATTGCCTAAGTACAAATACCTACTTAGTGGAATGAACACAACTGCGGAGAGAGCTAATGGTATTGAATAAAAAATTCATCTCCATTCAAATACAACTTCTTATACGTTGTGGTCAATTTTGTTTTCGGCACTATAAAAATTAATGATACAATGACTTTATTTGTCTATGAAACTAAGTGTACAAAAGTATGTAGGTGTGGAAAATATTAAAACCAATGATCCTCTAGCTTCTACCTCATGAGGTTTATAGACATGATATTGGCTAAAAACATTAAGAAAGTAAATACAATTATTTGGAACTTAATTATAAAAAAAAGTTATAATATTAGAATTGGTCAAATAAAATGTCTGGTCAGGTCAAATATTAATCACATACGTAAAATGTCCACAAAATAAAATGTCAATACCAATTATTTCACTCAAAATAGACTATACAAAATCGTTTAAATTCTTCTATGTTAAGAACATGACTATTTAGTATTCCTACCTACTAAAAATAATTGCTGTGGTTGTCTAGTGGTCACGTACTAATGAGTTTCTTGGTACTTATGTACGGATTTTGACACCATGGCTTTTCGGTGAAGGATGATATCGTGAGGTGCTTTACATATTATGCACGTAGAATAAATTCGATAGTGGTTGTGATTCCACCGATTTCTAGAGCAAATCAGTGGAATCCAGCGAGATGGATACAACTTAATTATACTTCGTGAGCTGATATTCAGCAGTGGAATATTAAAAAAACTGGTAAAGAGTATTACAAACATAAGATAAACAAAAGAATGATTAGAGAAATTTCATGCAATACAAATTAAGCAAGTATCTAAGCTTGTTACTTTTAGTATTTATAATTATCAGTATTTACTATAATTGGTGTTCCTTAAAGCTATCCTCCAAGGCAATTGGGTTCATCGTCGACCACAAAAATTATATCATCTTAATCCATCAGGTGGCATAGTAATCGAAGGCGAACTTATTTTCAAAAGTTTTTTTTTTTTAATATACCGGTAATCAATGAATAGCTTATATTAATTTCGGATCGGATATCAATTCTTAATGCAAACTAAAGCCCGGATGAGCGAAACGAAACACCGCAGTGCAGTCAGCTGGCAACCGGCAAAAGTGCTCAGACACATTAAAGAAAATTAATGTTTGGCTGCCAACGTCGAGTGGGAAGCTCCAAGGTACTTGGCAAAGTGAAATGGCACGAATGAGGCCGAGTTCCATCACAACGAGGCGGAGAGGAAATGTGTAAAGCCCCAAGGGGTATAGTCCATGAGTTCTTGGTATAAGTGCCATATTTGTTTATCAAGAAATAAAACACTATCGTGAGCTTATTGAAGTGTTCATTTTTTCTTCGCCAAGCAAACATAAATAGGTCTCGCGTTTAGCTTTACAGTCCTTAGCACAGAAAAACCTGAATGTGCTGCACAGCTCACGATTCAGTTTTGTTTCTTGATAAGTAAAAACATTTTCATGCCCTACCCAAGACGTATCTCTGTGCATCTTCGTTTAACTTCGTTTTGGTGGAGTCTAGTGCTAAACCCCGGTGCGAACGCCCAATTCCACAAGCACAGCGGTTCTTGTATCATCACATTAGTCTTTGAAAAGTTTCGCCACGTACGAACTTGATACACATTTCATTACTTGGGAGAGGTCTCCATAAAGTTTTATGTGTAGAGATGCACCGTTTACCTTGTATCCGGCATTTTATTTTTATCCGAATCCCGAAGGATATATTAAGTCTTTTTTTTTCTCTGAAGAGTACTCTATTATGGTACTGCGTAATATTTTGAAGCTAAGAACAAAACAAAATATTCTTTTAACAAAATAATCTTGTGACAAAATAAATTTCAATGAAATTAGTATATACCTAATTAAGTCTCGTGCTTAGTAAGAATAGTCTTAGATAATCATCGGTTGAGGTTTTTGACGGTTTTGTCAATAACTTTTTAGTATTTAAAAATTAAAGTAAAAAAACTAGTTTAAAAGTATTTTTCAGTAAAACTGGATCGTTAGCTGAGCGGCACATTCGGGTTTTTCTGTGCTAAGGACTAAAGCTAAACGCGAGGTGTGTTCTTGCCGTTTTGTACTGCTAATTTTATGCAGCACAGTCAAAAATATTTATTGTTAAAAAGTAAAAATGATGAAATACAAGTTTAGTTCTAACTGTGTACCATCGTCGTCTCAGCCGTGAGAGGCTCGTGCATCGTTGGAAATAAATGTCCTGTATTGACCTTTAAGAGATTTAGCTGGAAGTAGCTTACATATATCCAGGACATTATAATATCACCTGTAGGAGTCTAAAATTCTTTCCCGAGTTTCTAAATACAATAAAATATTGTTGAGCTTGCCAGTATCTTAATACCTATTAGCGAAACCAATATTTTTGAGCAAAATTACTAATCCGGCCTGAAGGATTCTATCCGACGTTACCTACAATTTAAGATTTTATATCTACAGCAAATGTCGAGGATCAAGAGCAATAAGTAAGAAAGTTAGACAATAACCGTTTAGAAAGATTTACTGTTCCGTTTGTGACACCAAAATACTGTCAATTTTTGATTATAGTCTTTTGAACATTGTTGTTATTCCAAATCAGATTAATTTTGTATACGGCAACTCGAAATGAAAATTGTGATTTCGTGTGCTTTAAAAAAATATTTCGTCAGCATAAATAATGGTTGAAAGCCAGTGTAAATATTTTACTACTAGCTGACCCGGCGAACTCCGTTTCACGCAAATATCATTAAAAGTTATAGCTCATGTGTTATTCTGATGTTTAAGCATTACTATTGTAAAGTTTGATATCAATCCGTTCAGTGGTTTTTGCGTGAAAGAGTAACAAAAATTCGTACATACAAACTTTCGCGTTTATAAAATTAGTCGGATATAAACAACTCTATCTTACTAGTAGTTATCGGAACAGTAGATCAAGACTATGAACACTGGAAAATTTATTCTAAAACCTATGTGATGTGTAGTTTTGTTAAGATTCGTTGAAAAGTGCCACCCGTATACGACAAACAACATACAAACAAAATATTAATATTACAAACTGACACCCAGCCAGATGAAGAGAAAATGTTTTGGCAACCTGAAGCAGATTCGCTTCGATTTATTAACGTTATTTTTTTTGTGCCACGTTGGGTTTTTGTAACTACTTAGTTACTAGTAAATTTGAAACCCACAAATAAAGCGTAAGAATATATTTCAAACGAAATTCAACAGGTGATTCCTGGAAGCTTTTCCGATCAAAGGATATTAATTTTACTTTAGTAATACTCTAATAACAGGGCTAGGGCTTTATTCCAGTTTAACTATCAACAAAATGGGTTCTATTCTACCGCAGTAGATACCATAATTTCTATTCTTTTCTAATATGTATCTTGAACAATTGAGATAAGATACTGGTGTAATTTGCGATAATAAGACCCCCGATTTCATCGATTTTCTTGAAATCATCACTTACAAGTTTCAAAATCAAACACTAACAATCGTGTAAATATTGACATTGAGCAAGTTATATACAGCCAAAGCGATAAAGGCACGTTACGTGTAAGCCATTGTTTAGTGTAACGAACGACTGTATCATTATGTACTTAAGGGCTAGTTTTACCTGAGTACTTCGGGTCATGTTTGGGGAAGATAAATTTGTAGTGATTTCTGTATATGTAATTAAAAGATATACCCTTATAATACACAGTTTTACACAATTAGATCACTATGTTTTATTTTTGCGTAATATGACAGTTTAACTAACTACTGTGCGCAGTTTCCGCACAATAAATTGTCATATTGATAAAACAATTATTTTTTTAACCATACCCTTCAAATGTTATATTAGACAACAATTTGATGGGTTCAGTTGTAATCATGATATAAACTATACTATGCTATTCATCGCTAGAAGCTAATTTCCACTTTACAACATTAATATGGGCACAAAACTCGTATTAGTACAAAAATACATTTTTTTCAGGTTAAAATGACAGTGAGCAAGACACATAACTTGGAGGACTGATGACCGATGGGGTCGAAATATTCTCGAGTGGAGACCACGTGAAGCGCAGCGTACAACGTCCACTTACGAGGTGGACAGATAATCTCATCAAAATTGCAGGATCACGCTGGAAGCCGCTTCCAACCGTTCTCATTGGAGATACATAGGTGAGGCCTGTGTCCATTAGTGGACGTCGCAGGGCTGATGAATAAATAGATGGATGATATTTTTTTAAGATTATACTATCGAAGCCAAATCACAAAATGTTTCCATAAACATTTGAATATTTTTTACTTAAAACTGACATCTTAAAGTTCTACACAGTTGGCAGATATTTCGGCTACGTTATTGTAGTGTAAGTCAGGACAGCAGTAAACTCTTGTTTTATCTTGTTTATAACTCTGGGAGATATAAAAGTGGAGCTGTTCATGCAGAGTACCCTACGTCACTGCCGCCGGGTAATATTTCTAGGCAAATGTCAGGGGGGTCAAGGATTCATGACTCCACTAAAGCGGAGAGGAAACGTGCGAAGATGGGAAAAGCGTTGTAGTTGACGACTCCACTACATTAATGCCATACTTGCTTGTTGAGAAACAAAAGAAAATGAAGAATGGAGCGAGTTTTTCAATCGACTTCAATAAGGAAGAGTTTCTCAATTTTTTGTGTTTTGTTGCTGCCTGATTTTTAGGGTTCCGTACCCAAAGGGAAAAACGAGACCATATTACTAAGAATTCGTGTGCGTCTGTCCGTCTGTCTGTCTGTCACCGGGCTGTATCTCATAAATCGTTATAGTTAGAAAGCTGAAATTTTCACAGATGATGTATTTCCGTTGCCGCTATAATAACAAATACTAAAAACAAATATTTATTAAGGGCCCATACAACAAACGTGATTTTTAGAAGTTTTTTGCTTGCTATCTATAACTGCAAGAGGAATGGGGCTCCCTGGGAGCCCCATTCCGCCATGGCATGGCCGGCATGGGAGCCGCTCCCATACAGTACGGAACCCTCCGTGCGCGGGTCCGACTCGTACTTGGCCGATTATTCCATTGTTAAAATCTAGCTCTGCTGTGTATTTATGTAGCCGAGTTTGTGTAGCTCTGTTTTTGTAAAGTAATGTTGCGAAACAGTTTAATGATTTCGAAGAAAAAAAATTCAAAAAAAAAATGGGGCGTCTATGGGAATTGGATAGCAATATCGCTTTATTTGTTCGCTGCTTTCCGCTTGAAGTTAATTTTATGTGTGTGTTAAATTTTTGTCAAAATATAATTAAATTCTTATTCTAAAATTATATTCTTGCAATGGGATTACAGCTAGCAGCCAGCTTCCCATATCTCGGCTCCACTTTAATGAAGCTTTAGCCTCGGGAGATAATTTCTTCCTGCACAGATTTTGGGAGCTTTGATGCTGTTTCAAATATATGAGCAAATAAGATGTTACTTATCTTTTGGTACCTACTAATATGGATCTAAGAAATAACATTTAAAGATTTATTTCATGTTCATAAAGTATTGTATATTATTTTTTCTCTACAACTATAATTAACTTAGACTTATGTAAAATAAATAAATCATAAGTTATGTAGGAGTATATGTAGCAAAATAAAAAAGAGCAGTGTAATATCTAATTACCATGTAAAACAATCAAGCAATAGTGTGAAAATAAACATTTTCATGTTGTTTAAGTTTTACAAACCCAAATGCAAATTTAAAACCATGCCCAGGTTTGGGTATATTTTTAAATGAAACTGTTTTTTTTTTTCATAATATGTATCACAATTACACTAAGGCACTTTTGCTCATAATTTTATAGACACTTATAAGATAGACTTACCTTTCTATCTCGATCGGCATCTGGTGCCGCACCGTCCCATATCGTCAACTGGGATGAACAGTCCTTTTGCTGGTCGAAACCTGCCGGCTCCGTCCCCATAGAATGGTATTTCACAAACGACACCCAGACTATCTCGTTTGTTCGACCCTGAAACAAAACATATTATATCAAAATCGCAAATCAGGTTTGGCGCAAACGGGGTACCGACCGCAGCCAAAGGTGACTAGTTAAGTAGCTACAAACAGTTCACATGATTTTTTAACCGACTTACATAAGAAGTTCATTTTTTTAAATTTAAATTTAATGATCCACATACTCCAGGGTCTGTGCCCTTTGTTTACTAATTTACAATTGAAAGAATGCGACTGTACAATAGAGATGGGTTAGTTTAAATTACAAAAAAAGTTCTATGTTCGTCGGTATGTATTTTTTTGTGTATGTTCATCGATAATTTGCCAATTGTGAACCGAATCGAAAAATTCTTTTCTGGTTTACTCCCGAGGTAAACCCATTTAACTTTTTTAGAAATCGGCTAAGCCGTTTTTAATAATCAAAAATAATGTAAGCAATTTGAACGAAATGTTTGAATTTTGTTTACGATGGAAGGCGGTTTTGCAATTTTTTGCGAAAAATAATTATCATACGTTTTGTTAATACGAAGCGCATAGGTGTGGCCCGTAGCGGCCACTCGCTACAATAGTGTTCGCGATACATACAGATGAAGCGGTAGCGCGGGGCCGCCACGGGTGGCTGTGGTCAGTGGCCTGTATGCACTGAGCCTAGCTCTTCCGTACAAAAAACTTTACAGACAAAAGCTCATAATCAGTAAAAATTCATGAACCGTGGATATAACATACGACTATACTTCTGTAAGTTCATGGAATTTGCAAAGAACGGTCTTTTTAAATATTTTTATTTTAAAATTTTTGATTTGGTTATGGTTCAAAATGTATTAAGTGAAGTACCTACTTAGCTATATTTTTTCTTTACTCAGTGACATCCCTGAATTAAACTAATAAACACATCTCTTTTCATTGCAAGTTTAGTTTAGAGTTGCTACAAAGCAAGCATTTTGTGTGATATATGTCCTCGTAGCAAGTCGTAGCTGTTGTAGCAGTTTTGTAGTAGATCGAAGCATTCGTAGCTTATATTATAACGTGAACTTATAGCCACAGAAGAGTTTTAGCCATCTCAAATTTTGTTATCTTTGCAGTGATTTATTGTTTCTGATCCAGTAGAATGTCGTTTTGGTGTGAATTATATCCTTATTGTAGCAAATTGTAATAATTTGTAATATTTACAAGCTGTATCAATTCGTTTTAGATTTATCTGGTATCTTCAAAAAATTATAGATTGAATTAAGATTATTTCGTTAACATCTAACTTAATAACGTTATTTTCGACACACTTGGTCATAAAATGGCTCTAATTTCATCGCAATTAGGCACATAATGACACCTAGAATCAGACTGTGACTTTTTCGTTACTATTATTCACAAGTGAGTTTTAGAGATTTTTTTTTCATTTTATTGGTTGAGTTGCTTTGTTCTTAAAAAAGTTTCGACATAAAAAAGGTCGTGTTCAGTAGTAGGTACAATCACAGAGATACAAATAAATTATATACCTATAAAATCTCATTCTTTTAGTCTGTGGCCGATTGCCATTGCGCGACCATAGGAAAACAGTTTAATTTTTCACACGAGTTTTGGCGGGAACGCGACAAAATCATGTTGCCTCATTGTATTATTAGCCGTTTAGCCATGTCAGAGGCCTTAAGGCGGCCTAAAAACTCTGACACCAGGGCTAGCCACCCGGCCTATACGAACTTACTTTTATTGTATTATTTTGTTAAGCTTTTTTTTTATCGGACAAAAGTGCCTATATTAACTACAACAAAACTACACTAATATTACATAAAACAAACAAAGTATCGACGCCAGTTGCGTCCCATACTAAGGGACGTCCACACTTCCATGGGACCAGCGTCATGCCGTCAGGCTTTTTGCCATCACCACGCGCGAGCCCACTCGGTTTGAGTACCGTACGAGTTATACACTATATAGCATAAGACTCAACTAGAAGAAGACGTGACTGTCAGACTGGTGTTGTGTAGTTTAAACCTTTGACTGCTTTTTTTTTCAGAAGGCAAAACATTACTTATCGATTATGTTGTCCATTTAATACCATAATCAACAAATAAACATGTCACTTTATGAAATACATATTGCCTAAACAACAAATGTGCTTAAAATAGTCCTATTAAAAGCTCTACATATTTCACGTAACTTAATAATCAGATCAACATCTCTAAAATATGATATTTTTGCACAGGCCTTATGGGATTTGTAATGTACCTTGTATTAGAGATATTAGTAACAGCTCTCCGAAATTGTAATGAAAGAAAAACAGAAATGTGATATTAATTAGGCCTCTAATGAAATGGGATCAGAGAAAATAATGTTAGACTCGTGTGATGCTTTTATGGCAGAATAAAAACATGTTGTGAATAAAAACGTGTTGACTGGGCGAATGGTAATTATAATACCACAATAAAAAGAAGTTGTGAACGTTTACAATGACGTTTGCAGAAGTTGAAGTGCTACAATTTTAATCGAAAAGTATGAAAAGAGCCAAGATTTTTTTATAACATTTTAAAAATTAACACTTGCGGGATTTTTACACAGTTTGAAGTTTGGTTTATTATAAAACAAGGCTTTTTTCTTGTGTTCAGTTAATCTCGAAAAAAATCCAGATAGGTATGTTAGATACCTATGTATTTTGATGATGTGTGAATTCGGCACGCGATTTATTCACTACGTAAACATAACATTTAAACGTGGCTAAGTGGATTAAAGTAGACCTGTTGATCAAAATTACTTCATCTTCAAACGTGCAATTAAAATTTTCCAATCCTTTTACTTAGTGGCCAACTTTTAGGATTCTTTTTAAGATAAATATAGATCTTTTTCGGTATTTAATACAACACCGTTGCCATGCTTTAAGACTACGTCACCACGGGTAACTCGCAGGTATGTACCAGCCTTTTTAATAGTCCACTGAAAGACGTAAGCCTACCCACGAAGGGTGATTGAGCTATATCCACCACGCTGGCCCAGTGCGAGTTGGTGGATTCACATTCGCCATAGAATTTCTTCCTTGGACATTTGCCTCACGATGTTTTCCTTCACCAGTTTAAGCCAGTGGTGTGAAATTCCGTAGGTACATAAATTCCAAGGAATTCATTGGTACGGGACCGGGTTTGAACTCACGACCTCACGATTGTAAGGCGGGTGTCATTACCACTAGACCACCACGGCTACTATAGCAGGTATAAATAAAACCAAATCCAACACACAATCTCGCCGCGTAAATAAAATAGCAGGTACCTGAAAATAGTAGACACAAGACGTATTCGGAGGGAGTGAGTGTCTCGGATTTCTGAGAACGCCGCTGGTTTTGTCCGAAGAGCGTAGAACAAATCGACATCGCCCGTCCGATCTCACGTACGAATGTGAATCTTTGTCCACGTACAGCACCTGTCAAGGAAATGTATGTTTTAAATTTACTTGACATAGAATAGGAAATCGTTCGACGAAATTGGGAATTCGTTGAGTTGGTAGAACTAGAAAGTTCAAAGCTGTGATAGAAAACTTGATAGCAAAGGTTTTTTTGTCGTATGGAAACGAAATAAAATTTATCTTTTGATCTATTCAGCGTTTTACTAACTTATAGTTGATGAAAGAGTAGGTACAATATATGTACCTACAATAGAAAACCTCCAAGAGTAGAAAAGATTGAGTGAACACATAACCATAATGATGATTCAATAACAAATATATGGCAGAAAAACAGCTGTCCCATACATTTCGTCGAGTCAACAAACATTTTGTATGGATCAAATATTTTTTTTCGTTTAGATTTCGAAAGTAGTCCTATTTAGTAAAAGTTGTTCATAATGATGAGTATGTACACCTCTGAAAATTTCTATACTTTACAAAGAAACACCCTTGTACATACGTAGCTATCTAAGTAACATACTTTGTTCCCACTAAATCACAATTAGGTGATGAATGAGTCATATATTTTCAGTAACAACAAACGAGTTCCCCCTCCAAAACATGAGATAATGAAGCAGAGAAGTTCATTTAGTTTCCGCGAGTTCATTGCCGACAGCGAATGAACTATTATTAGTCATGTTTCATTATTTGTGTATGTAATTCACATAGTGCAGTGTAAGACAAACCTATAAAATATAAATCTAGTTTAAGAGATCAAAGCCGAGATTTGTGTTGAAGAAAAGGAATGTATGTAAAGACGTATAGAAAATACGAATTAATTTAATTATTAATTACGTAAAGAAACGTTATACGAGATCAATGATTGTGGTTAAATTCAATTGATAATTTTATTTTAAATAAAAACTATTAAGTGCTTATATTATTATATTTTTTGTAAAATGTTTGTAATGTAATCACCAAATCAATTTATTTTTTCAATGTTTGGGATTAAATCTCTTACAGCTTATTATTTCCCGTACAACCAAATACTTATTTAATTCAATCCAATATCCCAATCCCAACACCAACATCCATAACAGCGTTAAACTTTACATCAATTAGGTATGTATGCATCACATAAATGAGCATGCCGAAATGCAAAAACTTCGCCAGTGCATAATAAAGACTCAGATTATAAGGTACGTTTACCAAAAAACAGAACAGAATAATCTTCTATGCTCTATCCTGAGCTTTATCTAAATCACCGCTAACGTCAAACCAACTATCTTTTTACAACACAAAAATAACACTAATACTGTTTAGCGGTAGAGTTACTATCAAAGCTAAAACTTTATCGTTTCCATGGAAAAACAAACATTTATTTATTCCAAAAACATTTTGTAGCGTACCAATTTTCCTCTTTCGAAACACGAAATAAACTCCTAGCTCGATATCAGTGAATTTATCGCTAGATATTATTCGGTAAACAAGTTACATTTTCGATCATCCATCACAGCTGGCAAGATAGATAAGCCTTAACATTAATACTGTACAAAGTCGGGAAGTTCATTAACCTTTGCTCCCTTGACAACTATGTGGGTAGTTGAATGCTAAATCTTTGATTATCTTGACTACAACGCTTGCTTATTACTTAGGTTGAATGGATAAGTGATTGAGTGGATTAGTTACGTAGGCTGTACAAGTGTACATACCGTACCTATTAACTAAACTATTCAATTTCGAATCATAAAGTTTAATATTAGTTTTAGTTATGAGGACGGCTGTAGTTACCTTAACGTAAGTTTTTTGTACCTATATTGTAATACATATCTGATTTGAACCAATGAAGAGTTAATCCATTAAAATTTCAATAACATAGGTTTGGATTTAATAAAAAATTGGTGCGTTCAATTAATACACGCCGCTTGTCTGTTTACTAAAGCAACGTGTATTTTATCAGACAACACTATCAGAGTTGACACCTACAACTCGCAAAAGATTCTTCTAAGATAGCGTAAGTTAAATTATAAAGTGGTGTCATAGAATTTTTGGCTCCTTTGAGTTTTAAAGGAATTCACCTATATAAAAATATTTCCATGTGAACTACAGTAAAGTTATGTCTATATTTTTTCATTTGCTAACCTGTACTTCAAGCTCGAATCCTGGCAAATAGCTCAACGGGACTGGATGGAAAGGATTGTCATACGGCGATGTGTGGAACTCTAGCAGCATGTTTGGTCCTCGGCTGATGATGTCTGGCACTGCGTCTCCTCCGCACAACCGGACTAGCACCGGAGAGTCTCTCGTCGGACCGTCCCACACGGTCAAGTAGTCTTGCACCACGTTGCATTGATCCCAAATTCTGAAACAAAAACTATGCTGTAAAATAATGTTGGTACCCTTCAGAACCCTCCCAAAAATATAAAAGGTACTAAAAATGCCTAAAAGAGGCAGAATTTACTAAATACCCACGTGTATTTTGACTTAATATACCAACTAGGTATGAAAATTAATTTTCGTGCTCATTGTGAGACAGCTTAGTAGTTTATAGCGGATTTGTTAATAATGATAAGAGGACATACACTAGTTTAAATTAAGAATTAAAATAATCAAATTAAAATTTGATTTGATTATATTTTACATAAAGATTGATTATATTTCATACAAAGACCATAATTCTGCCGCATTTCATGATACTCGTACTCAAAATACTGTCTAAACCTTTCCATAGATATAAAAAAAACAATCACCTCAAATGTAGCTATTTTTTTAACGATAAAAACACCTTTCTATGCTTAGCGTCAATGTCCGTCCCGTCACGATACTGTATTTTTCTTCTTATATTTTCCCGCAACATTGTTTTCAGACAACTAGATCATCCCCGACTTTTCCATCATTAGTTTCCACTACAAAGAAAATCTAAATTCTATTCCCTCGATAAAATCCACGTAGGGAGGTAAAGGTGGGTTCGCGTTCCGCGTGGTTGCGTTTTAGTACGCCGCGGAAGCCAAATAGCAAGCTATTTCGCGCTATTCCGCGCTATTCCACCTTCATTTCGCCACTGGATCGCATCTTGTGCAAAATTACACGCAATTTTCTAACTCTTAGAACATAAATGAAATTTCTAGGTGAGCTACGACGCTGTATTTCTTGGGTGATGTAGACATGCTTCGTTTGTATTTAGAATGTGATAAATTGTCATAAAATGTGCAGAGGATGCGTTTTGCACTATGCAGCACTATTTGCGAATAGTTAACTGGCTTCCCGAAATATTTCGAATGTACAATTGTACATACAAGGCTATCCAGAAATAATGTACTAAGTAAAGGGGGTGATTCAGGCCATCATTGTAAACAACTTTTACTATGGGCCAAATCAAAATTCGAGAAAAAAACTGTTGTTTCATACATTATGTCGATTTCAAATTAGAGTTTTGTATGGAACAGGTGATTTTTTTCTCGAATTTCGGGTTAGCCCCATATTAAAAGTTGTTCATAACTATGGTATTAATTACCTTATTTTGGTTAAGTACAAGGTAAGCAGATAACCCTGTAAATATGAGAATGAATAGTGTTGTATGTACGGCTAGTGCCATTTGCTGTACCCTGTCATTTTTTTTTCGTTTGAATATATTTAGACTCCACAAACATTACCTGTGCTTATTTATGTAAAGGTAAAATTTATTATTTGATATTTATGACTTTTATGCACGAAGCATAATAACACTAAGTCAGAAAGACAAGCCAAAGTTAAAAAAAACTTTCTATTTTGTTCATTTTGAATATCTTACAGTCGAAAATTCATGTTAAGTTCCCAGTTTTAAATCTATGATGAACGGTCTCATACAATGTAGATAAGTTCTCTATTATCTAGGTTTATTAGATTTACAGTAGACTGAGCAGGTAAATGGATTTTTACATCTGCTTAAAGCTGAAGCTTAGGCTGTCTATTTGAGATACTAATGTAGATAAAGAAAACCTCATAGGCATAAAATTGAATTTAGGAATATGTAGTTACATCATTTAGTTTTATGTTATAAAGTACCTACCTACATAAGTTTAATTTTTAACACATTTATAAGCATCTCGTGTCACAGTACTAGTAATTGAATTCATTTGAAATGGCTTGACTGGTTTTAATAAAATATTTTATATTTGACAGGTCTGTAGGTTGTAGGCTATTTTTAAGGGCTTTGGTGATAACGGTGGCCCTTTCCAGGCTTACTTCATATGTCAAAACAACGTTTACCGGCTCGACTATATAGTAGTAATGTTTAATTTTAGTCATCTGAATACAAAGCGACCAAAATATATAATGTTATTTGTATAATAAAAATCGGCCAAGTGCGAGTCGGACTCGCGCACGAATGGTTCCGTACCGTATGGGAGCTCCATTCCTCTTGCCGTTATTAACAGCGATCAAAATAACTCCTAAAAATTACGTTTGTTGTATGGGAGCCCCCCTTAAATATTTATATTATTCAGTTTTTAGTATTTGTTGTTTTATGTCTTGCCGCAATTTTGTTGATGTATTTATCATCTGTGAAAATTTCAGCTGCCTAGCTATCATGGTTTTTATATGCATTCATGGATGGAAAATAGCATTTTATATCTAATAGAAATACTCGTATAATATCCACCTAAATATTTTTACAAGAAATATATAGAAGAGTACTTACTTCAAAACACGCTGACTTCTATCATACGTCACTACTTGGTCTTTGATATGTATTTTGTGACTGTTTGTTTGTCTGACTGCTAACAAAACATGTTTATCTGCAGGCATCTGAAACAAAAACACCACAAAAATAAGTACCTATTTGGAAAACACAAATTATTTTTTTTAGTCACTTTTGACTTGGCTTAAAACTTTGAAAACTTTTGACTAGAAATAATTTAACATCAATCAGTCAATGGGAGGCGACCTTCAGACATGAGGAATACGATGCGAGAAGGAGCAGAAACACAGCGTAAAAAAATGTAATGCTGGTGTGCTCACTGGCTTGCACAGCCTAGGTAGATTTTTCTTCTCGAACATTCATATAGGCACTTAATAAGCGCTGTGACTACAATTACCTCCACGCGGGAAAATCTTCCCATTAAAACCATAGGTGTGGGTTCGAACCTAATCCCTGTATCAACGAGTTCCTTTAAATCTTTGTACGGATTTACCTATACATCATTGTGTAAAGTAAAACATCGTGAGGCAACCAGCGAACGTTAGTAGAAGAAAGGTGGTGTAGGTATATGAATTCACCAACCCACAATTTTAGAGCCTGACTGTGCCGATTTGCTGTGCACCGAACATGCATTTCGTAACAAACCTGAGCAAAAGTTTTCGAAATTGGTGCTAAGTCTTCCTAAAAGTAATTCAATGCAAAAAAAAATAAAAGCAATAATAACCAAAGACTCGAGGTACAATTTCGTTTGTAAAATAAAGCGGTAACCCATATGTGCGAATACGAACATCGTCATTTATTATGTACATTTTTGGTGTAACTGTTGCGCAGTTTGGTGCGAATTTTGCATTAAATATTGAAGGAACAGCTACCTAAACCGCATGAGCTGGCGCTAAGCGCACGTCTTTTGTTTCCATTACCATTAATAATGGTACAGTGTTGCCGCGTTTGTGAAGTTTAGTATGGGCCTTGTTTAGTACTAGCACAGGCATTTAACGATGTATGTTTTGTGTGTATATAGGGCTAGTTACAATAACGGTTTAATTCGGGTTGTAGATTAAAAGCTAATTGATTGATTTGGCTTAGCTTTAATAGTCGGGATTTATTTCATAATTGTATGCAAAAAGCAAACCATGAAACTAATTTAAAACATAATAGTAGCTATGGGAGTTATTAATTAAACTAACATACATTACATAATTGCAGCCTTCCATTTTAGTTTACGCTACTATTACTTACATCAGGCTAAATTGAAACACTTGTCTAGCTTTACGCGTTCAAAAATCTAGGGTTCGAATTAAGTCTAAAATATTATGAAATTTTATTTAAAGTAGTGGCAATCCCACGATTATTAATCTGAACTGTTATACCTACTTGAGTGAGCGATGGGTCATTGTATTGAGTGACGATAGTGTCATTGTATTCTAATCTAAATACATTGTAAGCACCTATCTATTACTATGTTAGTACCTGAACTAGCAATGCATAATAATGAAACTATTTATTGCGACCCATTTTGTGCGGTCCCCTGTAAGCCCATTTGTTCATCTTTCGTGTTTTGTTACAACGTTTTGGTTGTATGGAAAAATCAATATTAATTTTATACTGTAAAAACTCTGACCGACTGTATTTGTTTTAGACCATAATGTGTGAAACGAAATTGAAAAAATCCTGTTATAGAATATTTAATATTGCTTAGCCTAACGCATACAACATATGTACAAATGGACAATATAATAAGATACAAACTAGATACCAAAGCTTACCTTAGTATGTTCAATTCTATAAGTACACGTAGCATTCCTAGGATAGACGCCCGGGAAGTTCGGAGACTGGATGCGGCAAGCTTTGAGATCGCAATCGCTCAAAATGCGGTCACAATAGGTGCCTGGGACCTTCTCCCCTCTCCACGCCCCCACCGTCGCGTTCCCGTACCGCAGCCGCGCTTCGCTCCGTCTTAGAAACTTGTACGCCAGTTTAAAGTCGAAATTGTATCCAACAGAACCCTGCAAACCAAAGTTTAATTATGGTAGACTCCATGATTGAGAGGTTTTGGTGAAGGGGGTTATAGGTATAGGCTATTTCATTTACGTCTATTTGGGTTAGGCTCAGACTCTCGCAAATCAAAGCGGAAATAGGTGGAACTGGCTCTATCGATACAGCTCGTAAGCCTTGCACTGCAAAAATAACATTTATTTTTAATAAAGGTAAGTGGGTCGGCTTTCGTTTGACCATATCCTACCCCATGATAAATAAAGGCGCAGTTTATAATACAATACAAACGGCTTACCTAGAAGGTTCATACTTGAATTTACTTAGTGCTCCGCTCTACTTATGACTGTGATTTGTTTCTCGATTTATAAATATGGCAATTATGCAATAGACTCATAAACACACAGCACTGTCTATATCCGCTCTGCTAAAGTTTGACAGAGTTTGTTCCTGGCGCTCATCAAACTACAAATTGATTTTGTAATCCTTTGAAATTCATTGGTTAGTTAAGATTGGATGTAGAATAAACAACAAGTAAACAACTAAGTTTGGTCTAAGTCATGTAGTCTTAGTACTTGAGTTCAAAATCAAATTTATTTTCTCAAAATTTGCGTTTTATCGAACGCTTATTTTGTAACCTAACAAGATAATATTATAAAGTTTGGTAATTAGGAAGATTAGAAGGTTAACCTTGTAACTTTCGCAATTCTAGCACGTGTTTTAAATTACCTAAGGGTAACAGGACTTAAAGGAAAATTGATGTAAAAGTTAACAAAAGTTACGTGTATCGAATCTCCTGGGTTTTTTTCTTAGCAACAAATTTTTATTCTTTTTTTAACTTTCTTTCTGTTCCAGTTTTAATTGATGCCTCTAGATAGAAATTATCCGTAAACAAAAATTACAATAGTGGCGTGGCTCCATAATTTTTTACTATACCTTCCTTGGTAGAAACATGGAAGAACCAACAAAAATTTGAGGAACTACACAAAAACGATAAATTAATAATTTTGGATCTGAGTATGTTTTTTAACACCTCGTTATATTTATGAAATACAAAAGAAAAGGCAGATACAAAATAGTACATTCTATCCGCATTTGCAATTCACATTTCATAGAAATGACAAACAGCAAAGTAAGCATCCACCAAAATGTTGACTCTACGCCTCGTTTCTACCGTCTGACATGTAAAATTAGAGTTTTTGCTCGCAAGATAATCCTTATAAATGAACAACGGTATTTATCTTCATTAAGAGACGTTGAAATAATGAAAATGTTAAATAATTATTTATGCCGGGAGCATGTTAATTATAATTACAATATGATAATTAATTACATTTTGATTATGGTAGGAAATAGGTTTTAAGTTTAAATTCTGAGCTAAGTAGGTTCATGGCCAGTTGTTTGCTGGTGTTTTAAAAGCATTTCATGTATGATTTAACTGATTGGTTTGTTTTAGTTTGAGTAATACTACCTTTACAATTGTGAGATCGTAGTTTCAAATCCCGGTCACCTTTCCAGTTTCTTCTTTGAAATGTATGTACAAAAATATAGAATTCCACACCACTGGCTTTTCAGTGAAGAAATATTGTGAAGAAACTTGCATATTTGCGTACTATGTGAATTTATTAACCTTTGGCTACCGACGTAGTTTCGGCGTACCACTAACGCCGACGTAACGTCTCAGGGACGGGAAAAAATAAAAAATATATCAAGCACGCTAGGTTTCCATGACCTTTTAGTAATGATAGATGTATGTTCAAGGTAAATAATTTTTGAATAAATAAAAAACTACCTCTTCAATTTTATGATTAATGAACATTCAATCAAAGTATTGCAATAGTTGCTTGCTTTATTTTAAGAGCATAGTTCAGATTCTATTTTTTACTAACCAACACTACAATTAACAAACGAACCTAAAAAAACCTCTTTATAATAGTATGAGTATTACATTTTAAGTAAACAAGCCTCTCTAAATTTAAACTATAAAAAACTGACAACCCATGGAATTGATAAATTTACTGGTGTTTACATATCAGTGGATTCCATAACTTGCTCTGTAATTATTCAAAATCCACGTAGGATCATCTAATTTTTTTCTTTCTAGGCAATTTGACTACCTCGGTGTCTGCCTCGGTGACTGTCTCAGTGGTCAGTGACCCTGACTTCTGGGTCAAAGAGGCGTGGGTTCGATCCCCACCCAGGGCAAACATTTGTGTGATGAAAATAGGTGTTTGCTCTGTATCTGGGTGTTATTTAGGTACCATTTAGATAAGTATGTATTTAAAAATATGTATATGTAGTATATCAGTCTCTGGCAGCCATATCACAAGCTATTCTTAGTTTGGGGTCAGAAACCGTGTGTAAGATGTCCCCTAATATTTATTTATTTTATAAAATTATTAAACTTTTTAAACTAACATAACGATCAACGACCTACGGCTGATGATGATGATGGTGGCGATTACATCAAGGAGACACTATGTGCTTATGATACACAAATATCGAGGTGACGTCCAAGAGACGGACAAATAGTACATTAACAGCGTGCTCACTGCTCACGTCTGTGAGACGTCAATCGCACCTGTATAGCCATGTGTGCACTTGTAGTGCTTGGCAAGGCGTATAACAGCAACCGGACGGTGCTTAATGAAGGTACCAAGAAGGATTACTTCGTGAGACACACACTTAAAAATATATTTTAATTATCTAATAAGCCCGATTACAGAGGCGCTATCGTAATTATATTAGCTAAATAGCATAGTTCTGTTTCTTTTTCACTTTAGGCATTCGATAGAGAGAACACTTTTTACGTTGCTATTAAATTTACGCTGGCGCCTCTGTAATCGGGCTAAATGTCGTGGTAGATATAACCTAATTACTCTTTGTCGGTACACTTATCATTAGCAGTGAATCTTATTATTCTGAATCCGGTGCAATACTTACAGTTTGTTTACATGTACAGAATATACCCAATCGATTACCAGTAATCCTGTATACTAAAATTATTATTTCCATGTAACAAATTAAATTATTTTAGTGCAAAAGTCAATCACAAGACCAAATTACTATCAAGAATTCACTTATGCCATCAATTTACAATCAATAAAAACCTCTTGGGTATAAATCAATCCCCAACACGCTTCTGATTGCCCCATATCGTTCCGGGTTTAACAGTTCACTGCGTTCCCTTTATCTGGTGCCAGCGGCCATAATGTGTGCACTGAGGGCACAACTTTCGATCAATTAATTAAGCCTCGATTAGGAAATCCCGAGGGAGTAACTGATGGACTCTGCTGGTATTGGGCGACAACCCATTGATGCGGACAAGAAAAATGTCTTTCCTTTTTTTCATTGCGAATAAGTGCACACTTGATGACCAATAAGCTACGTTGTGGTCGCAGATGAAAAACGCAGACATACGAGTATGTAGGTGTTTATTCTCTCTGATTTTGAAAAGCTTCAGCACATCTATCGGAAAACAGAAGAGCCGGCAGTCTGAGCCAGGAAAAAGTTTATATTATACTTATACTTTGTAAGGAACTAAAAAAATGAGCTAGTTTAAGAGATATTACAAACTGTTTACTTAGCAATCACGTATCAAATTAGTTTTTCAAAAGCGTGAGCAATTTAAAAAGTTTTTTTTTTTTTTGTTTTAGAGTTTACATTTGACATTTATTCATAAGTTTACTACTCAGTAGTTTTCATTTGCATATCTATTTTTCTTAATTTTGGTGCGTAAATACAGATTCTATTTACCTATCTATCATTATTACAACACAATGTGTGCGAAGATGCTTTGCGCTTAGTTATACTTACGAGTCTAACCTTAAATTATTGTAGTCTGATTGTTTAATGTATTATGATACAAGCACTCTAGCTTTTCTACGGTAAATTAATAGGATTAATTTTGCAACATTATCCATTGCATGTATTATAATTATTATGACATGAAATTATAAGTTATCTAATAAACAATTTTCAACCACCAATTACGCTGTCTGAAAACTTACCAGACTAGTTCTGCAAGAAAATTAATAGTTTTAATGTCTTACCCACTGCTGAAGCAAAGGAATTCTTGTGGGAAAACCGTTAGTATCGTCTTATTAAATAAACCAAGTTTGAGACCGTAGAATTCTAAAAATGTTATGAAATTCATAACTCATGGTCTGGTCTGGTTCCTTTGAGATTTTAAGATAAGTAATGTGATGAAATATAAATGAAAAGGTTTTGTAATGACAGACATTTTTGCGCAGTCTCTTTAAGGTGGTTCGATTTTCATACTAATCTATTTGACTATTCATGGGCGATGAGAGTATAATTTTACACTGAAATGACTATAGTTGGCTTTTAAATTGGTCTTTATTTGCGGCATTTCATCTTTAGTCGATGAAAACAGTAGATTAATAGTAGAAATAACATCGCATTTTAGTTCAATTTTGTCAATGTGTGAGTGAACACAGATAGTGTCGTACGGTGCCTACATTACAATATAAAGTTGTTTAGTAGCGGCACAGAATACATAATAGTAATTATACGGCGACGACGCGCGACGTTGCCAGCTCGTGGCATAGGCGGGTCACGCGCTGTTGCCGCTCTTCTGTCTTCGGTCTTCTCATAATTCGCTCAGCTCAAAAATCAGTTATTGAAAAATATTGGACAATGTATTGCCAGTATTAGAATTTGGATAAATTATAGGAAAAATATATTACAAACAATAAATAATTATAATACTATTATATAAATATTATTAAAATATACCTACAACATACAATTTATCATTTTTTTTTACAAACGTCAATCGTCAAGTAATGTTCGTTGGTAAGCGCATCTTTTGGAAACATCTGGACTGATTTGGTAATTTTTTTAATGGTAATATACTCCTACTTAGATTTAATGGAATGAAAGTTTGGAAGATAGAAGGAAAACATTATTTGAAAATACGATAATTTTCATGGATAATTTCAACTCATGGCGTTGGCAACACTGATTGCGTACGTATGCGCGTTTACAACGATTCGGTTTTTCTTGAATTCTTGTTTTCAGTGTTTTGTTTGTATGATACCTATATCAGAGTGCCATTCTATAAAGATTTTATCGGTGTTTTATACATGCAGTCACCCAAAATAAACCATGGCGCCACGTACTTCGCAAAAAGATTACAATAATCGGCCAAGTACGAGTCGGACTCGCGCACGGAGGGTTCCGTACTGTTTGGGAGCCCCCCTTAAATATTTATTTTATTTTATTATTTATTATTGAAGTGAATATAAAACTAAATATTCTGTGAAAATTTCAAGCATGTACCTGTTACCATTGTTAATATAGATCGAAAAACGTCTAAAAAATCAGGTTTGTTGTATGGGAGCCCCCCCTTTAATATAAATTTTATTTTGTTTTTAGTATTTGTTGTTATAGCGGCAACCGAAATACATCATCTGTGAAAATTTCAGCTGCCTAGCTATCATGGTTCATGAGATACAGCCCGGTGACAGACGGACATCGAAGTCTTAGTAATAGGGTCCCGTTTTTCCCTTTGGGTACGGAACCCTAAAAACCACCAATACTCTGGTCCCAAGAAAAATCGCAAACGAATTCGTGCGCAAATGAAACGATATCATGGAGAAAAAAATTACAAGTCGGTCCTGTCGTTATCAAATTATGCGCTTACTACGTAACAGTATTTGATTTTTATTTAGAAGACAAAAAACATCGCAAAAAGAAACATATGCTAAGCACGATTTGAACACGATATCGCGGTATCCAATACCGGGACTCCTAACCACTGGTCCAAACTATGCAATGAGAAGTGCGTCGAAATTAGCGCATAGTTGGAACCACGTTCGAACACAACAAGAGCCTTGTCTTTGTGTGAGTGAGTAGTCTACCGCGGCCCGCAATATTGCCCGGTACAAACTCAGTACTTTAAAAAACGAAAACACAACTGAAATATAGCTGAGAAAATAGCAAATAATTCATTATTACCGGCAAATATATTACCATGAAATAATATGTACATTTTCATTTATAAAAAATAAAATACGTCAAATTAGACCATCAGCGCCATCTATTGGCACTGATGTGCCTAGCTAACTGCAAGCAACCACCTTAAATAAAGATTTTACTAGTATCCGTTTAAATCGCTGACGAAAAGAATAAATTTAGCTTTCTAGCAAATATTTCTGATACCTTACATAAATTGCTCTTCCACCATTTTATATTATTCATGTGACATGTACCAAAATCAAAAACCGGTACTTCACTGATTATTAAAGTTTTTCCACGGGTTCCCGCGCGTATTCTAAATTAACTCGTATTTTTATTTAGTAGATCTCGAATAAATTCAGTTTTTTTTTTCAGTTAAATAGAAAGTGTTGCTGTATCAGTACTTGTATGCTGTGTTTCATTTACATGTGAATGGATGATTATAAACTAAGTAGAAACAGATTTTCACGTGTTATTTTGATACGTACCAGAAATACTTATGAATTTAATCAGAGAATTTATCTAACCTTGAACTGCGAGCATTGCCTGCTTTCTGCCCATTAAAATAGCAAAGCTAGAGTTAGAAATTTATCTGCCTACCGTTTGATTTAAATTAAACAAAGAAAATAAGCCACGGTCGACTGTTTATGTTTATTACAGGAAACATTTATTTGTTAATAAATCTTGCAAACCTTACTTGGAGGTTAATGTTTTTATGTAGAAAAGGCAAGGAAATCGTAACCATATAGTGCCTACTCGTAAATCAATTTTTATAAAGGTCACTGAAAAAATAGTGGTTGGTTAATTAACACTTAAAATTGCTCATGGTCATGAGTATTTTTTTTACTCTATTGTTTATGGAATGTATTGTACTGTAATAAAATATGTTTGTGTATTTGTCCGAAGTCTAATGTGTGATTTTGGCAAAGTCTAAAATTTTTTTAGCCCTTCCAAAGCGTTTCTCATTGAGTTTTTATCTATTCTGCTGAATAAATTCCCAGAGCCAATTCTGAATTAAGCGTAATAAGCCTTTATGAATGAAATAGAGGTTGCGAATAATAATATACTTAATTGGCCACAATCATCAAATTCAAATAATCGAGTATTATAATTATTTGTAGATCATTGGCCCTTTCAACGTAAATGCTGATTGAAAACATTCAGAGCAATAACCCCCAGAATCTACTAATTTATTTTTATTCAAAAATTTTCACTCCATGAACTGCTTGATTTTGTATTCCAGTTGTGACATTATATTCCTGTATGGTACTGAAAAGTATAGGAACAGTGTTTCATGAGGTAATCTACAATACGTCCAGAAAATATTTCTATAGTATGTTTGACGACACATTAAAGCCATTTTTCATTGATATACTTCAATCACTCTGGAAATTTGAGGTGATCTATTCTCAATTGTACCTTAGATTGATATAGTAGGTACTGTACCTACAAAGACTTCACCTGTCAGCTCAATCTATTTCAAGTGTCATGTTGATAGAATCTAACTCTTTGAAATACCTAGCTTTTAGGCATATATCGACTGCGCTCCATATATAATCACGATCTATTTCGACCCCCGTCAAAAGTAAATCTAAATATTAACAATTCAATTTTAACTTACATGTTGTTCCAATCTAACTTTGGCATCATATTGATATAATTCGACTCGCTAATGTACACAATGTAATACTGCGCTGAATTTTACCGCTGGTCTATTAGCAAAGACTAAATGCGCTTCCACACAGGATCTAAATGCCCCCTTCGTCAAAAGTCAATGTTGATTGTGAATTGTTAAACACTCAGAATAAGGACCAGCGGGGCAATTCTGTCAACCGATCTCGTCACCGAAGTGATACGCTCCCGAACCCCTCTCGCTTTTCTGACAGTTTTGATAGCTCAAAGCTGTCAAAAAAACGAGAGAAGCTCAAGAACGCGTCACCTCAGTAACGAGATCGGTTAACAGAATCGTCCCGCAGTAAGTTGAACTCACCTGTTGGCTCAGTCTATCTAATCTCAACGTCATGTTGATGGAGTCTGACTCGCTGAAGTACACAGTGTATCCCCAGGCTGAGCCGCACCACTGGCCCATGGGCGGCGAGGGACTGCGCTCCACTATCGTCATGTGCCCGTCTGGACACCCGTCTGATGTAAATGACACAAACTTGCCGACGGTGAATGTGTCGAATGTTAACTGTGGAAGAAAAGTCGTATTACATTTCACTCTACATAGTATTGTGCACCCTTATAATGGGTTATCTGCAAAGCTCAAATGGGAGTGGTCGGGACACGTGAGTCGTATGCACCCAGACAGATGGGCAAAGGTCTCAACGGAGTGGGTTCCTCTGTCCAGTCGACCCCGAGGCCGTCCTCCAACACGATGGCGCGACGAAATCGAGATGTTTAAAAAGGTTGGACGGAGGTACCACAGATAGAACAGAAAGGAATGGAAGGAATTGGGGGAGACCTTTGCCCAGCAGTGGGACAGTACATGTTATATAAATAAAAAAATAGATTATTTGCGGTTTTCATCATCGTCCAACAGTTTTGAGGCAATTCTAGAAGGTTAATGAAAATTGTAGCGCTTACTGAAATCAAATAGGAAAATCACTACTTTCGATCGCTATTTTCAGGTTGACTCTGTTGTTACGTTTTTGAACAATCTCAAGCATAAAGCAATGACATTTTTTTTTTTTTAATCAAGTAAGTCTCAAGTAGGTATTCACTTAACTATGTGCCCTGCCCACTGCCTTTTCAACTTACTGATCCGCTGGGCTATGACAATAAATTTGGTTCTTTTGCGAATCATACATCGGATCGAATAATGCACTGGATGTAAGCCGCTTCCAACTGGGCTTATTGGATCATTGGGGAGGCCTACGAAAATGATGTCGTACGTAACGCGTATCCCCGATGGGTCTTGCTAGTATATACAAAATAACATTGACGTATAAAATCATTCTCTGCTCATTTCCTCGAAGGAATAGAAGCGAAGCGTAACTTTATAATGAGCTCCGCCTTACGAATAACATCTTTTGTATTTTATGAACAAGTTTAAGTATGAACGTAATAAATCTTTCGCCTTGAGAAAAGATAGAAAATAATGTGGATACCTACGACACGAGTGTGAATATGATGAAGTATTCACTTAAAAGGTGTGAAAATATATTGTAGAGCTGCTCTATCTTCGTTACCAAAGGACAATATTTTTAACACAGTTATTATTAAGATGAAACGGTTTTCAACGTAGTAATGGCAAAGCACAAACGCAAAAGTGATTGCCGGTGTTATATGAAGTTTTCGAATAAACACTAGTATGATATGTGCAGTGAAAGTTACGAACTTAGCACCCCTAGCATAGCAAAGGTACATTGTATCCACTTTTAATATTGTTGTTGTCAATGTCAATTCATACTTTGTTCCCACTCCGAGTGGATAAGTTTTATTGGGGAAATACAATGTGTCCCTTCCCTATGTTTAGAGGTGCTGGAATGTGCTAAATGAAAGAAAACCGAACCGAAGACTAACTTAAAAATTTGGTTCATTTGAAAAATATTTGAACAGATATTATATTGGCTAAAGATTAGACCTTTTTCTATAACACGTTTATATCTCCATATTACATTTATTGAGTACTTACATTTAATGAATGTTTTCGTAAGATCATTTTATTTCATCTAAGAAGCTAGAACTTTTTATAGGTACAAGACATATAAAATGGAATGCTGCAAAAAATTCGACCACTCAATTTTTCTTATTATGAGATCGGAAAAAATATTAATTTTCCTCATAAACGAAATAAATAGAAGATACTCATCCAACAGAATTATCAATGTACCATGTAAGATGGAACGCTCCACGCTACAATGATGATTCGATAAAATGGTAAAATAAAATAAGGAAAAGATTTACATATTTTCTTACCAAAAATGTTACTTGTTCAGTTCGTTTTTATATATTTTCCGTGATAGACAGAATTGAAGCAATATATTCTAACAGTTATGGAAAAGGTATGTACTGGCGTTGGTACTTAAACTATTTTCACATAGATATTGATGCGAGAAAGCTAGTCTAATAAAATGAAATTTAAATGAATTTATTTCATATTGTGTTAATGATGTTGCGTTGTATTTTCAGTGTGTAGTCTCAATTAGACAACTTTACGGTCGCACGAGTAGGTATAATGTCCGCGTGAACCGGTTTATTCGCAATTTAGCAGTTGGTCTCATAGTAAAAGTTATTTATAATGATGAGCATATAGTGCATAATTATACGCGTTTGAAAGTCTTAACACTTTGTAAACCAATACCCTGTAACTACCACGTATGTGTAGGTATCTAAGTAACATACTTTGTAGTTAATAAGTTGAATCTCCTATTTAAATTTTTTAAATATATAATTTAATAAATTTAACAAAAGTCAACCTTAAAAACTAAACACACAACCCATCTCCGACCATACACGGCGCAAAAGACCCCAAAATGCTGGCCGCATTACCTCGCCGGATGGCGATGGCCATCCTTTGCGCCAAGTACGAGCCGGAGCGGGAGTCATTTGTCTTCTCCCTTAGCCTGCGCCCAGTTTTCCCAATTAAAGCTTTAGCCTCACTACCCCAACAGCCCATTGTCTCCACAGCTATAGGCACGAACAAATAACTTGCCTCCAAAGGGGCATACTTCCGCCGCTTTTTATCAGCAGCGTCTTCCGCCGCAGCCGCCGGCGAGTGAACGGTGCGACTCAAGTGACTCGCGGCGACAGTGTTGACGCAAGTTGCGTCCCAAACCAGGCACCTACCACTCTTCCACGGTACCAAGGTCAACCCGTCCGGCCTCTTACCGTCCGATCTCGAAAGCCCAGGCGGTTCCAGCACGCAAGGAACGTTTGCCGCTACCAAGGCTCTCCGAACTATATCGTTCAGAGCATGATGACGCGGATACCTCCCCGCGCAGCGACGAAAACTCAATGCATGATGGCCGCCAGCTTCCACCATGGAACCGCAGGTGCATATATGAGGTTCACACACCTTGCTTCCCAGGCAGAGCGCCACCGCCACACGCAACGAGTCATCATCCAGCAATGTACCCAGGTGAGGTGAAGGAAGCGCGTGCAACCATGCCCCGGATTCAGGCTGCGAGATAGCCCGGAGTCTGGCCAAGTCTACCCCCACGGCATTCTCCAAGGCCTGCTCGTGAGCAAGCCTGGCCCCCACATCATCCCACGCGCGCTGAACCCCAAGAGCCTCCGGAAACGCTGCCTCAAGGTTACGAGCGGACCAGGCTGAAGTTGCTTCAGACAAAAAGGGAATGCTCGCCCTATCGTCATCTGAACGGAGAATAATAGCGACCAGGTCTGCCACCCCATGCGCTGACGCGAGAAAAGCAGGCAATCCCACATCACGCGCACACCGCACCCCAAGCCCTCCATACCTTGTCGGAGCAGCAGCCTGAGCACACTGCAAACTGTTCAGCGACACATTGAGAATAGACTCAACTGCAGATTACAACGTGTCGTCAAACAAAGACACCTCTTCCCGGCAAAGCCAAGTGGGCGCAGTTCGCAACAAATAGGTGATCTTGGGCAGGGCAAAACACATACGTAACAAGATCATAGCAACGTGAGAGGACAAGTCTTTAAGACGTCCCTGAGCGGTCCGGAGAAGTTGAACGCGTGAAGAGATCGCTTCGGGTACAGCGTCGAGAAAAATAGGAGAACCCAGAAGAGAAAAAGTACTGGGTGAAAGTTCAATGAGGCCAGGTAAAAGCGCATTAAAGCGCGAGAAGTGTGAACGAGCTTCGATGCAGCAGGGGAAGAATTCACATTTGGACGGATTCACCTCAAGACGTTTGAGGCACGGAATAAGATTTTCCAAGTCCTGAAACACATTTTCCGGTGTGCCTCCAATAGTTCCATCGTCCAAATACCACAAATTCAGAGGCGATTTCAGCTCCAATATGGCTTTGTGGATGGCTAAAGAGAAGACGAGCGATCCAAGCGGGTCTCCCTGCTGCGCTCCCACTTGTGAAGAGATAAGATTATCATTGAAGAAGAGATTAGAGGGAGAATGATAAGCTTGATGAAGAAAAGGATACAAAGAGGGAACATTATCCTTGACCTCACTCATCAGAACGTCTCTCTCCAGGGTGTTAAAAGCATTGCGAATGTCAAGTTTAAGGACTTGCAGAGTCCATGACAAATGATCGCACAGCATGGATAGCAGCCTCACAGCCCCTCTGTGTTCCGAAGCCCAGCTGGTGCGGCTGCAAATATTGTGCCATGGCTTCTCTCACAGCCCGGCAAGCCAGCTTTGCGGTCAGCCGACGAAACACACTTCCAATGGCTATGGGTCTAATCCCCCCATCCTTCTTCCTCAACGCACAAAGGGATGCTCCGTACATAAACGGGCACACGACGGGATTCAATTGGCCGCTCAGTAAAAAATTGGACAGCCTTGCCAACGATTCCAATAGGCGAGGGCCGTTCTCACCAGCAGAGCTTGAAGTGAGCTCTTTTAGATGCCCGGGGCGAAGACCGTCCAATCCCGCAGCAGAACCGCTGTAAAAGGAGCCCAGCGCCAACGTGACGTCCTCCACCGACACCGATACTGTGGAAAATGTAGCATCCGGTACCGCAGGAAAATTTAGCGGACGTGACGGGCCTGGATGCTTGAGTTTTAGAGCAGCCAACGTGTCGGGATCATGTTGGGCAAAAGAATCGTCGGAGACCAGTAACCGAACCGCACCCCTGAGGTCACCCTCGAACACTTTCGTTTCAATAACTCTGTTGAGCGCCCGTGACCGTGACTCACCACGTAACCCACAATTACCTGCCCCGAACAAAAGTTGATCGGGCCCGGACGACTTAACATTGGCCTTTACTTTCGATGTCATGTTTCCAGGTGCAACCCTCGACGGAACCCTCAACGCACTGTACGCTAAGGTGAGAAGAGCACACCAATCCCCCACACCGTTGTAGCTGACGCATTTATCAATGATCTCGCACAGCCTTCCCGCTGCCCGGTTTCGCGCACCCTTGGGAACGTGTCGCAAAACTGGTGTACTCTTCCTCAAGGCCGAGAGCCCATCGAGTGAAGCACGACAATGCGCCTGCGGCACCCGGTCCGCCGGCTGCATATCAGAAACCGTGAGCGACGCTTGTGAACTGGCTGCCGTCCGACGCACATCCCTGTGCATCCGTCCTATATGGACCTTTAGTCCGTGTGTACTAAATTGTGCCTATATAAATTACAACTAAGTGATTAATGAGTCATGTACCTAGCTGTTTCCAGTAATAATCAACGAAACTTCATCTACACTCTGTATAGTAAATTTAACATAATTTAAGCAGTTAAAAAGATATCAGAGATGAGGTTTACAATCAGACTACGAGACCATTCATCAGTGACGGTGTTAACCGCAGAATACGTGATTTACTTAATAAATAAAATTAAATAAATCATCCATTCACTCGTACAAATACCACCACGAAGTAAAGTAATTATTGAAATAATAGTCCTGTTGTATTTCATTAATCGTGTTTGCAATCGTTTTGTAAAATTCACTCCTTTATTTACTGTACAAAGAATGGTTCTCAAATAAATACTACTTACGGAAAACAGTAATATTTTACGTAAGTATTTTAGTGACTGTCTTTCCTAGTTATAGTGGCATGAGAAAAATATAAGTGACATCGACGTCTTATATTAAGAGCATTTTGAAGAACTATCAGTTATTTTGTGCTTCTTTATTCAAAGGTACAATCCGCTTTTAGTTACCCAAAGGGTAAAAACGGGACCCTATTACTAAGACCCCGCTGACCGTCTGTCTGTCTGTCCGTCTGTCTGTCACCAGGCTGTATCTCATGCACCATGATAGCTAGGCAGCTGAAATTTTCACAGATGCTGTATTTCTGTTGCCGCTATCACAACAAATACTAAAAACAGAATAAAATAAATATTTAAGGGGGGCTGCTTTACAACAAACGTAGATTTTTTGCCGTTTTTTGTTCTATATTAATAACCGAAACAGGAAGACGCTTGAAATGGGGCTAAGGAGGTTCCCATAGGTTACGGAACCCTTCGTGCGCGAGTCCAACTCGTACTTGGCTGATTTTTAAATGTTTATATAGTCTTTTCTGAAACTATATCCTATGGCAACCTTTTCCAATTATAGATCACGCTTTTGCTAAGAATGTGGTGTTGTGTGGTGAATGAAATTACCTGAATAATATCCCCGTAATTTCCACCAGTAGCGGTGAAGTTGAGGTGGCATATAAAAGGCAGCCGATCTTCGCGCGGCCTTCGCACTTCCAGCTCGTAAGTGCGTCCGACGTCGCCCATGTATGTTCTGTTACAGGCTGGAAATAAAGAAAAATAACCTTTTATTTATTTTATAACTATGTTTATCTACACTAATGTTGTAACATTCTACTTATGTTTCCAATACTTGACTTATAATGACTACTGTTATAGCGCAGACAACAAAACACTCAATTTAAGCAATTTCACATGATGTTATAATATCCACATCGATATCGTAAAATCTCATTATAACATCAATAAAACGCGACCAATTAACCTGGCGAGCCTTATGTCAAAATCCTCATACAAGTTGTATAAAATTTTGAAATTAGGCTGGCTTTTGAAAACAGTTGGGTTATACGTGAAAACTTCGTCGAAACTACTAAACTTACATACACAAAACTCTTTGGTAAGATCTTGTGCCAATGAAATAAAAAAAGGACCGGGCGCAGCTGCGCTCTCATCGTTAAGATTTTAATGGCGGCAAGTTCACTGTGACAATACACGAACGCGTGAATTTAATGTTTCGCAAAATATTTTATTTTTATTTTTATTAGTGAAGATAAAGTAGTGTATGCAACTGCATATAACACGGGTATTGAAACACTCGTTACTATTATGAAACTCGCTGCGCTCGTTTCATAAACTAACACTCGTGTTTTAATACCCTTCATTATAATTATGACAGTTGCATAAACTACTATTATGATACAAACAAACAAACAAACAAACAAATCATTTATTTTGACATAATAAACGTGTTACAGTAGTACATGATCCATAGGCTCCTGAACTAGTCTAAGACTGTGTCTCAGGAGCCAGTGGCTTCTCCATGTTAATATTAAAAAAAAAAACATGCCAAAATAAAAATAAAAAGTAGACTTAACTAATTTGGAAAAAAAAACGTAATCTTAAAAACTTATTTGAAAAAAATAATCGAATTTAGATATAAATTGTAAATACTAAATTATACATTGACGAAAAAATATATATTTCAAACCAAAGATTATATAATAAAGAAAACTTGACTTGTCTTAAATAATTTAGAAAACAAAAACGAAATCTAATAAATTAAATTTAAACATATGAAATTACAAAGCAGATTAGATCAGACGCTTTTGCATGAAATTTCAAGTGTCATACGATATAGATTTTATAAGCTCAGTACAAATGCTGACAGTTAAATTGTGAATGAACTATGATTATTATCAATAATTTATTTTTAACAACTGATCGGTAAGATTTAATTACTAATTTTTTTTGTTTCAATTAGAACAGCTATGATTTTTTCGTCATTTCTGATTTGATCCAACATGTTTTTTTTTTCTATATATTATACATACGCTAAATACGAGTATGTATAAAATATAATCATATAACAAAACGTGATGAGCAATGTTACAAAGTGAATAGATACAATTTCACATAATCAAAGTAATGGTCGTAAATGCTTCATTCTCTGTTTATATCGAACAATTTCAAACCTTTCAAACATATAACAGAAAATCGTTCAAATCGTAAAATTTTCCAAACGACGCATCAAAACTGCTTCATTTATTTTATTTCAACTAAGTAACTGTAAATTTACGTTTGTATTATGACACACTGAACCATTTAACAACGTACGAGCTTTCCGAACGCGTTTTCAAAGCTTCTGAAGGCACGAGGAAAAATATAAAACCTCACAGAAGGGTTTTATCTATTATTTTGTTACCCACTTTCTTTTATGCAAAAAGTAATATAAAAAGGTGATTCGTCGAGTATGTTGCAATATAGGGGTCCGCGTTCTGAAAAGTCACGATACAGAAAATGAGATATCTTTACCACTGTTTTGTTTGTTTATTCTTTGTGAAAGTAGCGCACATGCATTATACATTGCAACTTTCAAGCAAAGATGAAATTCCACAGGTATAATGTGTACCTGACTGCTACTATGCTATCGCTATCACTAAAGTTTGCATGGTGTTTATTATAATATTATTGTGGCATAGTTAAGTGCTCTGTACAGAGTAATTCCTAATCAATTGGCATCTTTTTAGGAACTCATTCTGTACATCAAAACTAACAACTTTTGTTCTACGACTTTTGTCAACTCAAAAAAAAATCTGCTGTTCCATACATTTTGTCGAGGGGATATTTTTCTATGGAACAATAACTTTTTTTTTCGAGTTTTGACAAAAGTCGCAGAACAAAAGTTGTTAGTTTTGATGTACAGAATAAGCCCCTAAAAGGATGCTAATTGATTAGGAATAACCCTGTATACAAGTAAAAACTGAAAGGAACTGCGTATGGTTAAAAAGTTGAAAAACTATAAACACGTATGTGTTTACATGTATCGTGTTTGTATTACGATCCCACTACAAGTATCTCACGAACTCGATCGCAAACCAAAAAATCCTACCAGTAGAGATTCAATTCAAGATGTTTATCTACATTTTAGGAAACTCAAAAAAAACCATACATTTTAAATTTTTATCGCGGATAAGTCCGAGCTTGACCATCAATTCGCCTGATGGTAAGCTACACTGTAGTCGAAAATGAAGCACGCAGAATGAGAAAATACCTATTACCTATTCATTCAGACTTTTTAGCCGCAGCATAGATAAATACTAACAAATATACACTAGCATTCATTTCAGTTCGAGTTTTTGTAGAAAAACGAATCCCGCGCACCAACATAATACCTATTCTTAATTCGGACAGTAATATAGAAAAAGTGAATCGTTGCGGGCAACAAGACCCCGCATTTCAAAACGTCAAGATACACAAAATGAGATTTCTTTAACAATGCTTTGTCTCTTTATTCTTTGAAAAAGCGGCACATGACACATATTGCAACTACAAAGCAAAGATTTCCTCAGATGCTCGCTTATTTGTCGGCGCTGACAAAGGACACCACTTTACGGATAATATCGTCCGATGTGATAACGTCCACCGGTCCACGGTACGGACGAACGTCTACATGGGCGGTATTATACTCTACTGTTTTTGCAGGAAAAGAGCAGTAATGGCACCTACATATTTCGATGATACTTATGATTGGGAAATTCGGATTTGACTACCCGTCTTGCTAGTTAACGACGATGTGGTAGAAGATAAAACGCACAGACCTGAAAGACATCTAGGTACATATTCACTCTCACCTTTACTTATATTGTACCGAAGTATTTCGTTGTTTATTTTTTTCAGTGCGAAATTTGCGTTTGACTACCCGACTCTGTAAACGACGATGTGATCGAAGATAAAGCACACAGAGTTAGAAGACATCTATTCACACTGGCTTTAACTTTTACTGAAGTGAAGACATGTGTCAGTACGTCAGTACCAATCTTCGGATGGGTGACCGCGAGTGGCATTTTAACTGTTTAGCTATGTCAAAGGCCTGATCTCTGATAACAGGGCTAGCTACTTTCTCCAAGTAAACGAACCTGAAAAGCCTGGCCTTGAAAAGCTCAAACTAATGTACCTATGTAAAATATATTCATCGGAAAACAAAGACACCAGTAGTTTGCTACACTCTCTAGCTATACGATAAGCAGTCACAATATTTATTACTAATAATTTAAAACATTTTGTGTCCTACTCTTTTTGAGATTTTGGGCTCACATTCGTTTTTTTTACTTATTATAAAATTATTATAATCATAGAGATAGTCGATGTCTTAAATCCTCTTACACTTAAAGACTCACTCGTATGTTGTACCTCTGCCACCCGCTCTGTCAACAGCCCGCCCTTTGTCCCGCCATAATCTCACCACAAAAACATAACTGAATTGATTAAAACAAACCCCCTACTTTTATAAGCCTGGTTCAAATACATCGTAATCAAAATTTGTTATAACAGTAACCCACCCAAAATATTAAATTTTCATAATCAACCCAAAAGGACTATGCAAGTCATCTCAGACACTTACCGGTACCTGCACCATTGTTAATCTTTTGTACACAAAATAGGGAAATGGGAAGGGAAAAGGTTTGAATGGAATACAATGTGGCTATATTTTTACGGGGCTGTCTAAAAAACCGCCTTTGTGTGCCCTGACAACGTATAACGTAGCATAAGAGCGTGTACGGTTTCACCCCCCTGAAAATCATTGTTCCTCACTTCGCCCATTGTTTTGGTTTAGAATATGACAACTTGACAAATGAAGGTAAAAAAAACTCAGCCCACCAGATGTAGCCTGATTGGTTATCTGTCATTTTGCTTCTGCTGTTGTTAACTTATAGGAAAACTAGCTTTTACCCGCGGCTTCGCCCGCGTTATATTTTGATTTTGGCTTATGTTTATGTCGGCTGCGAAACCTAACCTAATCGACAAACATCAAAATACCTTAGAGGAATGCTTTTGTTGGTTAAGTTACGGTTGGAGTGTATATACAACCTCGAGTGCCAGCCTCTAGGCTCAGCCACTCCAGCCAGGATGGCCAGTAGGTTGCATGCCTTATGAGGAGTGTCGCAACTTAGGCGGGCTGCAGTGCCGCTCTTGCGACGCTGCATCCGTGGATTTTTTTTTTTATTATATCACGAAATATCCCTGACATGTTCTGCCCGGGTAGCACGGCAAGGGGAGAAAACCATTTTATCCACTCTTAATGTCAGATGTCATTGTCAATCCATACTTTATTTCCTCTTCGAGGGGATATAATGGTGGAAAGACTATTAGTCCCTTTGCCATGCTTCCCGTGCAGGGGTCTTAATTACAAATGAATAAAAACTATACCTTTATTTCAATGTTTTTGGCTGTTTGCAGTTATAATAAACATTACAATGGTACAGCAAAGTTTATACCTACTTGTTCCTAATTATTGCTTTTTTACAAATATTTTTGCAAAAATTCGATAAAATTGTTTCTAAGGTTTTTACGTGTTAGATTAATTTCAATTTTTTGTTCTAAATCAAATCTTTGCTTTCCATAAAATGGGCATTCCAAGATTATGTGCAGTGGAGTCTCCTCTTTTGTGGGTTCACAGATGCACGATGGGCTTTCCCTCAACTTAAATCGATGTAAGTATTGGGTAAACTCACCATGCCCCGTCAGCACTTGAGTTATGATTCCCACTGGTGCTATTTCTCTTACGATATTGTATGCCGCCCTTGCATCCGGAAAACATGTTTTGGTTATACCGCCGCTGTGTGTCCATCCTGATACCGCCGGTTTCACTCGTCAAGAGAGTCCTTTCGGATTTCTCGCTTGACGAATGAAACGGGGCAGTTATCGTAAATAGGTCTGCACTTCGAGTGCAGTGCTGCTTCCTTTGCTAGCTGGTCCGCTCTCTCATTTCCCTCCTTCCCCGCGTGCGCTTTAATCCAATAAAGTTTCACTATTTCATTTTGTGCGTGTAGTAACTTTATGTTAGCTTTGAATTTACTGCTAAGGGATGGAGGGAAGATACGCCAACTACCGTTTCCAGTGCAGACAAGATTTTTGCTTTATCGGTAGCCAAAAGAATTGCCAATAACTCGACCTGGTACACGGAGTACCAATCGGCCAATTTCAGCTTGCGGGTACTGATCTCAGCGGCATCATCCCAAATGGATAATGCCGCCCCAACTTTCCCTTTAATTTTGCTGCCGTCTGTAAATGTGTTAATTTCTCGGTTAAGATTTTGCTCTAGTGCTGCTCCGTCTGCCAGGCATATGAACTCCATCTCCTCCTGCTGCGCTGGGTGGCTTCTTTTCTGTCTCTCTATCTCCAGTTACTTGCTGGGAATAACCTTTCTTAGTTTCATAAAGCAAGGCTGCTTCCTGGACTCTGATATGACAGCCGAGGATTAGGGGCCGCGGTGGGATATATGGAACTGGTGGTGTGGGTGCCGCCACCTACCCTACCTTCCGCTAGGCCGTCAACGTTTTGGCAGACGCAGTGGGGCTGCAGGGGAAGAGAGGTGTCGGTATCGCGATGGCCGTTCTCACTGCCCTCTGCAGTTGAAGAGGCAGGCGCTGGGCTACTATGACTGACCCGCTGCACTGGGACCAGGGCGTTGGAATGCTGTCTGACGTTCAGTACTGGTTAGTCCCGAGTGGTGGATGACGATGTGTCTTGTGCTCCGAAACACTCCGTCATTATTCCGAGAGCGCAAGCTCCGTTATGGAGCCCGAGTCTGGGCTAGCGCTGTTGAGTGCCGCGAAGGAGTGCGAAAAATGTAGGAACGTCCTAAACTTGCCATGATAGGTTATTTCTGGCACTTAGACGGCTGCTAACGCGGCCCGCTCACTTAGTTTTTATCCTATCCTACGGGAACTGTTAAAGTTTTTGCGATAAAAAGTGGCCTCTGTCACTTTTCGTCTTTCGAACTATAGTCAAGCAATAAGCCAAGGCAAGTTGCTCCGTTGCTAAGTCCTACGGGAACCACATTTTTTTCGGGATGGAAAGTATTCTATGTCACTTTCCGTCTTCCAAACTATGCCCACCCCAAATATCAAGTCAATCCGTTGCTCCATTGCTTAGAAACAGTTATTGTCCTATCCCATGGGAATCACGAATTTTCTCGAGATAAAAAAGTATCCTATTATCACTTTCTGTCTTTTAAACCATAGGTACCTATCCATACCAAAAATCAGGTCAATCTTTTGCTCCGTTGCTGCGTCAAAGAGGAACAAACCAACAAACTTTTCGGATTGATAATATTAAAGTATGATGATTCTGTACCATAAAGGTAGAATAAAGAAACATGTTAAACCTCTAATGATAGAAGATTTAAAAATATTTTTAATGTCAGACAAAATGACGGCCTGGTATTTAACGTCATAGTAACATGAAGCATGCAGAGGGAAAATAACATTTTATCCAATTTTAAAGTCAGTTGTCATTTTCAATCCATACTTTATTTCCTCTTCAAGGGGATATAATGGTGGAAAAAAAATTTGTCCCCTTGCCATGCTACTTGTGATTTATAAAAGTCTGCAGACAATGTCACCTGTCATCTAATTACGTTTGGCTGTGACGTTTCGTTAGTCCATATTAGCGTCATAGAGGAATTAATCACTTAGCGTCTTTGTGATAGTGGCGACAGTTTCGCTTTCGATGGTTTTTGTCCTGTCCTACAGGAACTATGCAATTTTTCGGGATAAAAAGTATCCTAAAGCTCCTTCCGCCTTTTAAACTATGTCCATGCCAAAAATCAAGTCAATCCGTTGCTCCGTTGGTGCGTGAAAGAGTAACAAACCAACAAACCAACAAACTTTTCGGATTTATAATATTAGTAAGGATTCCATGGAAAATTTATAATAATTCAATTGTCAATTTGGAGTCATTTTGCTTTTATATTGTAAGTTCACAGAAATCAGGAAATCTTTGGTCATATCAATCCACACAATTATGTATTATTAAGCTTTTGTGTTGAATAAGGTTGTAAGGCATTTGTGTTTCAAGATAATTTTCAGCATCTGGGTAAAATTGAATGGACTCTAAAAATAAAAAAGTCAAGACTTATTTTTCTTCGTCATAAATTCAGCTAATAGGCTTATACTTATAATATTCATGGAAGCCTACATATATAGAATAGAAGCTTAGCCTAAGTAAATGTATAAATTTTATACATCTGTAGTAAAATGAGTTAGAAACAATTAGGTACTTCGCAGCTTTCCAGATTTTCAGAGCACTGTTGAATACAAAATAAACATGAGAACGAAGAACCCTTATTGACCCTCAACAAATTATTCAATCATTAGTCTATTTACGTAGCAATAGAATAATGATTGTATATTTTGTTAAAACTCTTTTTACCACGCTAATTTGGTAAATTGCGGGCAATGATCTGTCTTCATTTATCACGTACCTAGATACTGAGCCATGTACGTAGAATACGATTATTTTGTCACGGAAAATACGAGTAAGTACCTAAATACGAATACAATATAGATCCGTGCAAAAGGATAGGAACAGATGGCCGGCTTTCTTGTTTCCTGGAAAACATAATCTGAAGCTTCTCAAAGTTTTTTCTAGGTCTGCATGCTTCGTCTTCAATCACACCGTCGCTTACCTATCATCAGGCGAGTTAATGGACCAGAGCCCATGTATTGAGCATAAAAAAATTTGGTGGAATTTAAAGTCGGTTTACGGACGATACACAAGCTGAACGTTTAGGCCAATCGTGCCTCTCTATGGCTTGTTCCGCGCTCTCGCTTGCACGCTCGGCTCGTGAAAATGAGTCATGCTTTTTCGTGCGTGCAGCCGGCGTTCATCTTTTTTTTTTATTGCGTATAGAGTTGCGTTTGACTACATACGGCCTGATGTTACACAGATATGCGGTCTAGATATGCTATCTGGATTTATAAGAACGTTATCCGTCAATATTAAATTGTCGTATACATATCAAAGTAAGTATTGTGGTTCTCTGTGGCTCAATTTAGTATGAGATACAAATAATCTGGAACAAATGAGGCGTAATTTCTCCTCACAAGTTATCACGATACGTCTAGTAGTACATGTAAGCGATTTATTCAGGTTTTGTAAGGCGGCGAAATAGATAAATTTCAATCAAGATTCATCTTTTATTAGCAAAATTTGTCAGCTGGTGTTATAAGCAATGTCACATCTATACTTACTCGTAATATCTTAAATACACAGTTTAAAAACTAATTGGTTCCACGAACATAGTCTAGTTTAAGCCTTCGAACAAAACGTTTGCTTTGCACGTAATTGGGGCTCCGTAGGAACGCTGGGACTTCGCGAGAGCACTATTAGGAAGCAGAAAAGTTTTTGAGAGACTCGAGAGAACACGTACTTTACAAACAGAAAGATGGGAGAGCTGAGAGGTGTAGAACAGCTAAGGGAGCGGGGGTTTGTTGTACCAGGAGTAAGTAAGCATTACCACTTTTCAGTGCTGTTAAAAATTAACGTAACAAAAATCGGCCGTGTACGAGTCGGACTCGCGCACGAAGCGTACCGTAATGTATGGGTACCCTTAAATATTTATTTTATTTTATTGAAGTAAGCATACAATTAAATATTCTGTTAATATTTCAAGCATCCACCTGTTACCATTTTTAATATCGAGCGAAAAACGGCTAAAAATTCAAGTTTGTTGTATAGGAGCCCCCCTCAAATATTATATTAGTTTTGTTCTGTATTTGCTGAGCTCCACACATATGTTGGAATAGCGGCAACATAAATACATAATCTGTGAAAATTTCAGCTTTAAGTTACATAAAAAGGGTTCTTGAGAAACAGCCTGGTGACAGACAGACAGACAAACAAACAGACGGACGGACAGCGGAGTCTTAGTAATAGGGTCCCGATTTTACCCTTTGGGTACGGAACCCAAAAAACCGTGTAATTTAGTATTGTAGAGCTAAATTGAATGAAATGAAGAATAAGTTACACGTACGCAGATAGACCATGCTTTTGTGAATAATATTTTAAAATGTGCTACATAAAATCATGTACTGTAGCGAGCAGAAAAAACAAGGAAAAATATCAATTTTGTGATAAATCGTGTATCGATAAGTAACAAAATCTAGAGTTCGTCAAGAAGTTTAATTGGTTTTCCTACAGAAGCTCAAAAATCGTCAATAAAAAAACGAATAATGGTAGCTATTTTGATAAAAATAAATAGGTAAATAGAGATACAGTTGAACAACAAATGATGTACACTAGATTCAATACTAGGTTTGTCTGGTAGACCTAGACACGGTCTGCAAAGCTGAACCAAAGATCATTTCTCTAAAGAAACGAAATAACAAAATCTAACAAAGAAGGATGCCAGCAGCTCATACATACGAATACCTGTTGTATAAGAATACACTCATTTTCTCCCAAGTTTGTTTGTATGAATAAATAAGGCTGAATATGGCGGACTATTTATGCTATTATACTGTAAGTACTATTTAAACCCATATTATGCAATAAATAATTATGAATATGAGAAAATAATATTATGAATTATGATCATCAGAGTAATTTATGACGCTTCTAAAACTGTTTAGAAATTTACAATTTGGTTAAAACTGAAGATAAATAAGAAAACACCAAAAAAAAAATTCAAGCTAAATGAGTACGTATTAGTAATGTACTGGTAGCATTATTTTGCAATAAGGTGCTAAATTGCCTAAAAATATCTAGATTATGAACTTCAGGCAGCTCTAGATCATTCATTTAATTTCAATTTATTTATATTATTTATTTCCTCTAACAATTCCCTGTTATACAGTAATAAGAAACTAGTATGCGTTACAAAATGCTCAAAACATCAACATAAACTCCTAATGAACCATCCAAATATGTCAAAATACGTACTATGCCAAGGAAAGTAGCTTTGTATTAAGCTAAGTGCAAAGCATTAGTATTTGGGGTAGCAGTTAAAAATTATAATAGCGTGTTTGACATAAATCAAAAATTGCTTAATCTAGCTCTGGAACCCCATCGATGGCAACACAAAGTTATGACTTGATGTGACATTTGATATCTTTTGAAATTGACAGTGACATTTAAACTAAAAATGATTTATTATTTCAATAATTCAGTCAGTTTGGCTTCGCAGTCTAATAACTTTTGCTAACTTTTATGGAAAATCATGGTAAAGTTAACGGAGAAATCAGTGAAAATTCATTTTTGTTTGATCAATCTATTATATTTGAATTTTGATAAGTGATTTTGAAAATAACAAAAAACAGAATTTTCAAAGCTCTGCTTGTTTTTAGCAATGAAAGTTTCCAAAAATTTTTCAGTAGTCGAGTCATACCATAATTCTTTCTTTCTCAATTCTGCCAGTTAAATAACTAACCTCATTATCGACAGACCATTAACAACTCACCATTGAGAGAACCCGGACCGACACAAAACTAGTCTCCCACCCGCATCTGAATAATAAAAATTCACGGCCCACATCGGCCATTGCTAAATGGCCACTCAAAGACTTTCGCCGACAATAAACCTCCTCTAATTACGGCAGCGGACCAGCTTTTATCGTACCCACATAGCTAAAATCCAACAATTTTATTCTGACCGTGGCTGTTTCTGGAACTACCTAAAATTGTATGGAACTGCCACAGAATATGCACCAATAAGTTGTAAACAGAGCCGCAGCCACGGCCAAAATAAAATGGCCACGGTGTACACATTAAGCCGAAATACAGCCACGATTAGCAAAAAACTCACGTGGCATTTAATAAGGTGCTAAGTTTACCGTGGCGGTGTTAAACTAAATACTGTTATTAGTCAGGAGGGTTCCCTGTGCTATTTTTAATTAGGAATTATGAAGAACACTTTGTCCTGTCTTTGTAAACGAGTTTTGCAGATGTGTGTTATTGTTTACAATCTGATACGTGAGACAAGTAAGTTTTGAAGATAATATACAGGCGAAAAATCAATGATATTGCATGCCCCAAAGCTTATCTCAGTGATTTGAAAATTTTACCAAAAACAAAGCTTTTGTGGCGTAACTACCACTTTGCTCTAGCTGTGAATCGGCATTTGCCATAAGGCGTGTTGCGTCATTTTGAGGTAATTACCATATAAATCAATAGAAAAAATCGTTATTTTGTAGTACCTATAACCATATTTAAACTGGTTATTGAATTATGGTTTGCATGTCCTTTATTTAATTATAAAAAAATAACTATTTATTAGTTTTGTATAGCTGTATTCCTACGATAGTATTTTTTATTGCAAGAAGCATAAATACCTCGATACAAACGAATTCGATAAATAAATAAAATAATCTATTTACTCATTTCGGCTTGCATGTCCTTTATTTGATTATAAAAATATGTGCTAGGTACTTATTAGTTATGAACAGATGTACATACGGATATATTGTACTAACGAAAGCAATTCTAGCTCCATTAATGCATAGGTACCTGATAATTTTTTTCCTTTCAAACGCTTCTCACGATATCGCTAGGTACTTTTAAGTTTAAGCAAAACTAAGGTAATTTAATGTAACCTGAGTACTGTTTCGTACAATATGTAACCTGGTTAAGAAGAGCCTGGATCCCACGAAACAGGTCGCCCTAGTGTGGGGTCCAGTGTACATCTTATATTTAGTTTGTAACCTTTATAGAACAAATCAACGTTTTACTTATTTGTCATTTCTTATTTAATAAAGACATTTTTGATGGTCTTTTGCTATGGCATCTTTCTACATTAAATTATGTTCGACTTTTTGTCGTAGATTATTTGAAGAATTTCTCTTACAGTATGGCTAAAACACCATTTTCTGTGTTCCAGAAATCGGAAGGAGCAGATGGCGTTGAGTTAAGATAGAGCTTACCAAACCCCTGAGAGCTGCCTAGGGCTCATGGAGTAAACTTTATGGTGTCATTTGCTGCGCGTATATAGGTAGAGTAAGTTGTACCAGCTGCATCTCAGTGACAATTGAATCATTTCCTTTAAGGACTATCGGTGTATTTCATATTTCTTGTTAATAGTGCGTTCCTAATAGCTGCATAAGTTGGACAATTTGCTGAAGTGTGCGTTAGTTTAAGGTGGGTGCCGTCGTCAATTGAAGGAACCGTGTAACTGTATAGCCGTCTTTAAGAAGCTAAAAAACTCACACCAGAATTAGCCATCATGTATATTTGTACTAGAATTCAATTGACTTAGATGTGAAGTGATTCTATAGATCGTTTTTTTTTTTTGTACAACTATAGTGCATTTATATCAGTTCTTATAACTATATCTTGAACCCCCAAGACGATATTTCTTAAATGGTCCAAATATCAGGTAACCATAATGTAACAAATAAATTTATATGATGGCGTACGTGGTATCTTTAAGTTTTAAGCCAAACGATAAACTTCATTTTACAATTATAAAATTAAGATTATTTTTATATTACTCTCCTTTTCATGTACCCATCCAAGGTCTCAGACGTTTGAATATGTATTTTATTATCTTAAAGTACTTTGTATCAGCTCAAAGAGTAGAGCTTCAAAGGGTGCTTTTATAATCATGCCTACTAAGCGTCTAGCGCTTGTTATATAGAAATTGAGACGAATTTCTAGAATATTCCCTTTTCAAAGAAACTGGTGACCCGTTTCTCCGAAGGATGTTCCTAAATTGATAAAAAGATAGTTTTATGCTTCAACAAAAGCCAATGTTACTGAGACAATGAAAATTATTCAAGACTATTAAAAACTATTCAACAATAGGTATTTGTTGTACAAGAGTGCAAAGTTGCTTTTTAACTGCGTGCTCAATTTTTATGACCGAGCTTGCTCGGTCATAAAAAAAAGGATTCTAAAATTTAGGATCTTGAGCGTTAGCGAGGGAATCAAAAGAGCACAAGGTGAAAAATCTTTGCACTCGAGTGCAATACGTAACTTTTCATCCCACCTCAACGAGGACATAATTAAAGTTATCTACATTTCCTACTGTTTCAAATACTTCTCGCGTGATTGTTGAGGGAGAAAGTTAATTTGCACATTATTAACAGTATCAGTCAATTCTGCTGGTGTCAGTTAAACTTCCTCGTCGCTAGAATCACTAATTTTAGTTTTTTTTCAGTTATTTTCAAGTTTCTTGTTTTTAACATAAGGCAAAGAGTATAATAATATAACATAAAGTTTTAACAATATAAAACGAAATATAAATGGCGCGCGCAAAGCAAATTCAATAAAGTTCCTGCACCAAGTAGGTTACGAGTCTAAGTTTTCAAGAAATTATAAAAAAAATGTATGATAAATTTGGCACCATGGAGATTGGAGATAGTTTAATAATGTTTTGAATTCACAAACTTAGTGCACACAATATTCTAAATTGAATTTTACCTTCTCTTTACATTGAAGTTTATAAGGCTTTTTTCAGCTTTTAATGATAGGAATTTTGGCAATCACGATCTTGACTAAGAAAAACACAGTTCTTACAGAATTTAAAAAACAAAATATTATGAATTATTATCAATTTTGAACAATTTTTAATTTTAATTTACTGGGTACCTATATTTATGTACTGCGTGTACTGATAGATACCTAATTAATTAAGGGATGATCCTGAGCCTGACAAAAAAGAGCCGATCGACATTTGGCCAAATCGTTAGCCGAATCATACAAGTTGGCGGTTGTGAAGTTAGCGACAAACTGCGCGAAACCCACTCAACGCGCTGGTATATGTGAGTTCAAATCAAACAAGATGCGTTATATCCAATGATATAGCGCAGCTTGTTTGATTTAGCTTATATCATAGATTTTCTCTCGAATGACGTACAATACTAAGTTATCAATAATTTGTTCTTGCACTTTTAAAAAAAAAAATCAGGTACACGTTTTTTTTTTTAAATTTAAATTAATGATCCACAGACTCCAGGGTCTGTGCCCTTTGTTAACTAAGTTACAATTTATAGAATGCGACTGTACAATAGAGATGGGTTAGTTTAAATCTTAGTGCTAGTAGTTTCAGTGCATTGCGTAAATGCCGCGAGCAAACCGGCGACACGCATGCAGATGCGTTCAAATCAAACAAGAGGTACTCGTTTTAAAATCAAATCTTATCAGATACAGCAACCGAAAAATCATTACCTTGATCTTAAACATAAAACCATTCCATAAGCTATCCATAGACTGAACATAAACGTTATTTAAAAGCGGTATAATAAATTCACTGCCGTCATCGCGGACCTCCGCGAAAGCGACGGTAGAACGTAATCTAGTTCTTTCAATACCCTTTGTGAGTACATTTCCCGGGTCTTTTGTGTAAGACAATTATCGTCGGCGACAGAAAAAAAGTAATTTACGGGAATGAAATGGAGCCGTTTGAAGTGCACGAGACAGCTGCAAGGAATGACTGTGTTTTATGGCAATGTTTTCTGAGGAATGGTGCTCGGAAGAAATATTTTAATTTCGTTCGTTCTTCATTCTTGTTTTGAGGTTCTGTTACAGATCAAATGTAACACATTTTTTGGCAGCAGTGCAAATAAAACAGTACATCTAGATACAGATTACACACACATTATTAGAGATTTAGAACATTTACGATTATAATAGTGCTGTATGTGGCCTAGAAAAAGTAAGTACCAATTTTATGGAGAAAAAGCTAATGAAACCCTAATCTGATTGAACTTTATTACAAAAGTATCCGCCGTTGCGGCACTGTCAAAAGTAGATACTGAATCTATTACTATTAATGCTCTCTCGTGTTCGAATTTACTTATAAATCTTAAGTTACAGTATAGTGTAAAATTGGCAACACACCTAGATTTTTTGTGGGGCCAATTATTTCCACAGCTGATTTTATTAAGATTTGGTTTGAAACATTTGAAGAAATTCATCAAAATTATCATCACCATCTTTATGAAGCTTCATTTTCCCTATGTTGGGTATTAGTTTCGCTCCTATAGCACCATCTGCCAAAATATTAATCCATTAATATTTTTGTCAATTTTCTGGGCTCTCCTGGAAGTGTGTCTAGACTCCTGGCTTTTACTTCTATTCTATTCACTTTAACAATCACAGAAGAGAGATCTAGTTCTATTGTTATGTAGTAATGATCCTGTATACCTATAGTGAACAAATTTTAAAGACCGCATTAACGCACTATATTTGATTAAATTAAGATTCAAACGTTACTTCTAAAAACCTATACCTACAAGATGCCAGTAGATATTCATCGACTGAAATGATGATGATGACGTAATGCATCATCAATATAAATATGAACCAGTTCGTTCCGTTTCCCAACAATTACGCGAGTCCACAAACATCAAGTGTAATACGTTTTGGCTGAGCCCCTGCATAACTAGGAAGGATGGATATTATACAAAAGAGATGAGGCCAAGTCCGTCCATTGCTGACACAGCCACTCGGCTGCCATGCGATGGGGCCACGAACATTGCGATTGAATGCGACGAACAAGGACTGTTATTGGGTCAGTGCAGAGATCCACTAGATCTGCGTGCTTCATCTTCGACCACAACGTCGCTTACCATCGGCGAGTTTGTGGTCAAGCGCGGACTTATTCGCGATAAAAAAAAAGATATTTTTAGTGCACATTTTTTCAACGTTTGAATTTTAACTGTTAAAAACTTCTGTGAAATCTTCTCTCATAAAATGTTAGAAAATAAAAAATATTGATTAAAATGGTTCCGCCATTGTTTCCTGACAATTACAATTTGGATGTCTTCAAGTCAAGAGTGAATAGGTATCTTCTGACTACACTCTCCATCTTCGGCTGCAACTTTGCTTTCCATCAGGCGAGTTAGTGGCCAAATGTGCCCTACTCTGCATAAAAAACAGTTTTTTGCTCACAAAAATATCGATCAGAAAAGTAACAAAATAATACTGATTATGTCTAGTTTGAAAACGACTTATTTTGTGAAAGTTTCTTAGTCATGTTACTTATAATTTGTTCCCACACATGTATTTTTAGATGAAATACATTAATTTGTCTGTATCTTGCGACCCAATTCTTAGCAACCTGTTTGTTTCTTGGTCGATAAAAGTTTTAGTGAAAAGTAAGATGCCAGTTACTTTCTACAGACAAAAAAAATATAATGTTGAAATATTATTAATGGAACACATCTTCGCCGAAGAGTATACTTGTGTCACAAAGAACCATTTGCCGAATTTAAAATAGTACTAAACGAAGTTTCATAAAATATACAATTTTAAATCCGAATCAATACCACTTTTGATAAAGACAATAGATTATTATTTAGCAACAAAATGTCGCTATTTCTATGGCCTACCGTCCTCAACTCCAGTACCTTTTCTCTTTCGTGACAGATGTCAGCAAACCGTGAAGGGGAGACATATTAAAAATGCGTTTCAATGACCCAAAAACGAGCTTTCGCAAGGATCTGAGCCCCGTTCCCTGCTGATGGAGGTATTTCTTTAATGTCGATATGAACACGGCTGTTTCACTTGTTGCGATTATTTTTCTTAGACGTAGGAAACATGATAATTATGTGCTTGTGTGTCTCTGGATTTAGCAGCGTTTCAGATTTTGTTTATAATATTGCAGATGGAATACAGTAAACATCATGCAAAGTGGCCAGTTAATTAATAAATAATAATAATAAATATTTAGGGACATCTTACACACGGCCTCTGACCCCAAACTAAGCAAAGCTTGTGGTATGGCTGCCTAAGACGTAAAGTACTTATACATATTTTGAATAACACCCAGACACAGAGCAAACATCTATGTTCATCACATAAATACTCGCCCTGGATGGGGCTCGAACCCACGCCTCTTGATAGCGAACTTTTTGCAAGTGGAAATTTATCGCGTTTTATTGAATCTGCATATTATTATCTTTGCTATTATAGCTATTATTATACTATTCCTTAGCCGACTTTACGTAGCAGCAAGAGACTATAGTATTGCCGTAAGATTTCCAGTTTCTACGTAGGTGTTTCAATGAAATAAATCCCGTAGCCGGCACGCGTAGTCTGCCGCAGTGCCTGTCTACGTGTACGAGAACGGCAATCTACGTGTAGAACTTTGGTGCTGGTGCGTGCTACGAAACCGGGCCGAAAATTGCACTTTTTACTGACTTCCAAAAAGGAGGAAGTTCTATGTTCGTCTGTAATCTGTTTAACATCAGGCAGTGTGTACTGTGTAGTCAAACGAAAACCTATGTTGTTTTTAGGGTTCCGTACCCAAAGAGTAAAAACGGGACCCTATTACTAAGACTCCGCTATCCGTCTGTCTGTCTGTCTCCAGGCTGTATCTCATGAACCGTTATAGCTAGAAAGCTGAAATTTACACAAATAATGTATTGCTGGTGCCGCTATAACAAAAAATACTAAAAAAAGAATAAAATTGATAATTAAGGGAGCTCTCACACAACAAACCTGATTTTCTTAGCCGTTTTTCGCTCTACATTTATAATGATAACATGTAGATGCTTGAAATTTTCACGGAATATTTAGTTGTATATTCACTTCAATAATAAATAATCAAATTAAAATAAATATGGGTTCCGTACTGTAAGGGAGCCCCCTTACAGTACGGAATCCTACGTGCACGAGTCCGACTAGTACTTGGCCGATTTATTTTTTGTTGTATATGTTCATCGATATTTTCGCCAATTCTGAACCGATTTAGTAAATTATTTTTTGGTTCAAAAGAATATACTTCCAGAGCTTTTTTTTAATTAAAATTTTATCTAAATCGGCTAAGCCGTTTTTAGTGTAAACATAGATAGCCCAGCGAACTATTGGAAATTTTACACAATTAAAGTCGGTTGTGCCATTTTTGACATAGTATTGGTGTGCCGGTTGATGCCATTGGGTGTCAAAATTATTGCATAAATGATAATTAGATACAACATTATTATCACTTATGCCATAAATATTTGTGTGAATTTTAAAGTTTGAAAATTTCTTTAGAAATATTATTTTAACATTGAATTGTCTAATTAATCATTGAAACTCAAAGTTGCCACAAATGACACTGAGATGCCTACAACAGGTACCCTACTTTGGCCAGAAAATAGAACTATTACAAAAAAAAAAATATAAGGAGACAACTTCCACACGTTCTCTGACCCCAAACTAAGCAAAGCTTGTGATATAGCTGCCAAAGACCGATATACTACATACTATACATATTTTTAAATACACACATATATAGATAGTACCTAAATAACACCCAGACACAGAGCAGACACCTATGTTCATCACATAAATGCTTGCCCTGGGTGGGGATCGAACCCACGCCTCTATGATCCAGAAGTCAGGGTCACTAACCACTGAGCCACCGAGGCAGTTCTATGCAGTAATAAGAGTTAAGTCTAAATACTTACGTGTACACGCCTTGGGCTCGTCGCTCTTATCCCCGCAATCATCTTCACCATTGCAGTACTTATCCAATGATATACACTGTCCAGTGTCACATAGCATTTCACTCAACCTACAAGGACTGTCAGAGTTCCTCTCAAACTTCACTTTTTTCACTGGCACCACAATCACATCGGATATATTCTCCAAACTATCTTCGTTGACAAACTCCTCGTTCAAGTCTTGAGGACTACAAAGTTTTAACGATAACAACACTATGATGAATAGAAAAGTTCTATTGTTTGATACGTCTTGAAAGTTTTTCGGGAGACACATTTTTACGGGTCTCGGGCCCCCGTCGGATCACAACATTTTGTTCCGGCGATTACATCGGCTCAGTACCTGCAACAAAATATGGATGTTCTTTATCGGATGTTCGTGGAATACGTTGGTGAAAAAGGGAGATATTTTGGAGACGACGATTTTTTTCAGTGACGACATGAGCTCTGTCATTTTGTTTGACGTAAGCGTTAAGCATGCCCAGTACAGCGGCAGTATAGTGTACGAGTTTCGACGTTTGGTTCGATTTTTCTCGTGCTCGCGCCAGTAACTAGCGCCACGAGAGCGAGTGGCAGCGAAGCCGAACGTCAGTACGCGTACACAATATGGCTGCAGATCTGCTCTACCCAGAATTTTGAGCTATACCATACCAGTGCAAAACCATCTGCGCTCATCACTCTGAGGACTTGAGTCTTAAATCTCATGCGGCCCAGAAATTTTGTTAAAAACATTTTATTTTATTGAGCTGTGTAATTTTTTTTTATTCAATTTAATTAATTTGCACTGTACTTATAAAACATTTCATAAACTTAAATATATATTACAACTACTATGCTATATGTACAATCCTAAACAAATTAAAAAATAAAAATCAAACAATATTAATTTGCACTTAGTCTGATGTTGAAGTTCATTCCAGAACACCGACTCACAACTGTATGATAATTAACACAGGTGTGGTACTTTTCCATTGTAGGTGGGCTACTATTATATACCTTCATACCTCCATACCATGGCTCCATACCACTACAAAATAAACCAAAATGTCCGTGAAAAGGGGGGAAAATTGTCGAGTACTCGGAAAACCATTAGAGCTATTGGTAGATCGCTTAACCAACAACAGATACCGATCTTCAACGTCGAACGCCGCAATGATGGGTAAAGTTGGAGTTATTAGCTTTGTTTCATTTGTGCAATTGCTGTGGAGTACCTACCTACTCGTAAGCTAGACGTGACAACTAAAATTGCTTTGGGTTTAGGTCAAAATACGATGAAATTAAGAGGACAGCGAATCAATCACTGTATTCGCGTTTTCTGCTGAATATAGAGAAAATTTTAGACACATTTTTGATAATATCACGTCGGGGTCACCACTACTGTAGTGTAGGGGGGTGTGTAATAATGCACCGTAAATACCTGGATGCTTCCTTGCTATGATATTCGGGAATCCAGGCAATAACATAAACACTTGTACCACAAAAAAAAACGCTTCCTAATTAATAATGTCTAAATCTTAGGAAAGTCCACTGTTAAAAAATAAAATATTAAACGGCGGAAATAACGATTTATTCCATCGATTATAATAATAAAATATTATAATAAAAGAATGCCGGTTGCAAGACAAATAATTACAAACTGTCTTAGTTGTCGTAGTTTTTCTAACTGAGGGTGGGTGGTCGCTGCGCGTTGCAAGCGACGACCGCGACCCGACATTTATGTCGGAAGGCAAGTTACATTGTAGATTTTAGTAAAATAATATTGTTGTTTCTACTTTATATTATGCCAAGTTTTACTAAGTAAAACTTGGTATTTTAATTTAGAATAATTAAGTTTAATATTGTTTAGTTATTAATGTAAGTTTAGTATAGGATAGATTTTAAGATAATAAGAACTAAGTAATGGGGCATCGGCAATTATGCCACAGGTAGAAAACTCTTTCACCTTTTAAATTGTAACCAAATGTTATGTTTTTGGTGTCAATCGATTGAGTATAAAATAATGCACGCTCGTGTGCCTTTTTTTCAGAAAAGTTTTTAGTTTCTGTATAATTTTCAGACAAGTGTTTGCATAAAAGTGTGAATTTAATAAAAAAAGGCTTTTAAAACTGTTAATACTAAGATGTTTAACCCTAGCCATTGAAGTGCTGATTACATGAATAAAAATCACTCTAATCGGATCATATTTAGAGGTAGAAAACAACTTATCGGTTTTGTATCGCCAAGTTAGCGTCTTACACTAGCTCTGTTTTAAAATCTACATTTAGGTACTTAGTATACATTTTGGACTTCGTCAGACAACTAAAATAAAGTTGGCGCATTCTGTGCATCTTTAAAATGTGAAATGGGTATGCAAATTTGAACAGTCGCTATTGCACAGTGAAATATGAACCTCACCTTTCATGTAGCATTGTAACTTAAGTATATAGTTATAGCCTATATACATTATGTAGTTTGTTTAGCGTGTGTAGTATCATATTTTGTGTAGTTAATAAAGGCAATTGTCTTGAAAATCAACATCACCTTAGATGACACTTAAAATCGAATTTCGCATAGATTTTACTTAAAACAAAAATAGTCATGTAACTTATTAGTAACGATTACTGCATATTTACTGCATTATTAGTATTACTGCATAACATACTTAAACATAGTATCACCCGTATAACTTAAATATATAAATAGATAAGAAATAATCTTTTCTAACAGTGTTATTTACTTAAATTTAGAAGAAGAACAAAACTCAACACTATAATTTATCATAGTCTTTTAAATATTTGTCATAAGCACTCGTAATACAGATTGCTTTCAAAATTTAACAGCCTATTAATATCTTAATTGAATTTCAGTCTACGATATAATTTACAAATGTAATTAAGTGCTTCTGAATTGCGTCATTAAAAACTAATCAAAGCTCACATATTAATGTACAGAAGTGTTATTCCAAAATTAAATTTTTGTTTGCCTTTTTCAACGTGCTTAATTTTACGATCAATTTAGTTAACTTGAGTAATGTCTCAGTTCATATTGGGAAAAAATCTTTTAAAACAAATTAGCTATGTATAAGTTTTAGCTATTTTATTTTGTAATGAAAAATTTGTGTCTTTTGCATAAGAGTTATTTAAACCTCGCGTACAAAGCACCAATGACTACTTGTAATGTAAGAAAATTGAAATGACGATTACCTATTTTCACACAGAGTTGGAATCAATCTGAGTGTTCTAAGATTACATAAAAAATACTTCACAGGATCACCTAACAATAATTATTTATTCTTCTATGGGTTGAGAAGAAAGAAAAAAAAATCACTCATTCGCTTACAAACAATGGAAAAATAATCAGATATCGCAAAAAAAAGAAACATAGAACTACAAACTCGAAGTCACTTGAAAATCAGCGACAAGGTCTATTGTTTTATTCATACGTAAAATATATGTTGCCCCAATAGTACTATGGGGCCAACCTGGAAAGAAGCCAGAATTCGGAAATAAAAATCAGCTGTTCCATACAAAATTGCTAAGCGGAATCCATAAAATGTTTGAAACAGCTGATTTTTTTCTCGAAATATGGCTTGGTCTAATAGTAATAGTTGTTCATAACGATGTCATGACATCACTCCCTTTCTGAGAAAAAAAAACAGCTGTTTAATAAAAAATTGCTACTCGGAATCTATAAAATGTATTAAACAGCCAATTTATTTTCTCGAATTTTTGATTGGCTCCATAGTTAAAGTTGTCTATAATGATGACCTTAATAACACCCTTTAGGTTTAGTACAGGGTAGTCAGATAACCCTAGAACGAAAACGAAACTGTATACCATCACCTTTATTATGTACGTATGAATAAAACATGACCTTGAGTTTGATTTTCAGAAGGTCTGTATCATCTTCTTTCGGCTTAGTAAACCTGTTCTGGATAACCCTGTATAGGTGAGTGTTGTGTCGCGCAATATCGTAAAGGTTCACTGTTCACTGACTCGGAACACATTTGGCAGCTCTGGTACTAGCTTTGGTTTCTATGTGCTTTGTTTAGATCTAGATCATTGGGAACTACACTAAATTTAGGTACATTTGTACGACATTAGCCAAGTGTGTTGAAAAAATAAATAAATAAAATAGGAGCTGTGGTGCCTTACCCGCCTTGCAATCGTGAGGTCGTGGGTTCAAATCCCAGTCCCGTATTAATGAGTTCTTTGGAATTTATGTACGGAATTTTACACCACTGGCTTTTCAGGGATGTAAAACATCGTGAGGCAACCTGCATACGTCCGTAGAGGAAATTCGATGGCGTATGTGAATCCACCAACCCGCACTGGGCCAGCGACGTGGATATGGCCCAATCACCCTTTGTGGGTAGGCCTACGTCCTGCAGTGGACTATTAAAAAGGCTGGTACAGTATAGTTGAAGAAATGACTGATCTCGAAAATTTAGGTAAGACCACTATAGTGGTATATTATTATAATGGTTACGCCTGAACGTGGATCGATACTTTTTAGGGTTCCGTGCCCAAAGGGAAAAACGGGACCCTATTACTAAGACTTCGATGTCCGTCTGTCTGTCTGTCTGTCTGTCACCGGGCTGTATCTCATGAACCACGATAGCTTGGCAGCTGAAATTTTCACAGATGATGTATTTCTGTTGCCGCTATAACAACAAACTAACAAACAAACAACTAAAAAGAAAATAAAATAAATATTTAAGGGGGGCTCCCATAGAACAAACCCGATTTTTTAGACGTTTTTCGCTCTATATTAATAATGGTAACAGGTAGATGCTCGAAATTTTCACAGAATATTTATTTTTATATTCACTTCAAATTATTTTGTTCAAATTCCGATTTCAATAGTTACTATGATTAATTCTATTTTGAGTTATTTCCAATAAAATAATCATCATTTTATACCTATGTAAGTACCTACGTTGTTAAATACTTACCTATTCAACAGCGGACTATTGAAAGGCTTGCACAGCAACTACAAAATAGGTATAATTTACCTCACTAGCAATTCTTCATTTTGTCACCCTATTTTCCCTTAACCCCATTCCCGTTTCCCTTAACACGTCTCATCGACAAAAAAGCCGTAAATCAACACACTGCAGCGATACCGATATTAAATTTCTTTATCTAGGCACAATCTAGCCACTCGGTGCAGGTGGGAATAATTTATTACTCACACACGTGCGAGAAAGGGTGGGTAATGTATTGCCCCACTTACAGGGGCCGATCGGGCTTTCACACTTGCAATATGGGTGGAATATTAATGCAAGCAGTACCTAAGGTTGAGAGGATCAACACAAAGCAAAAACAGAAAACTTAGTCTCAGTTGAAAAACTTTCGCCACGTACGTTCAATTGAAAACGTACCAAAAAACTCAAATAAACCAATCAAATAAATCAATCAATCTTGCATTATAAAATGTTAAATATGAAAAAATTACAAGAAATACAGGAGGCCTATTACCAACAGTGAGTAGACACAAACTAATAATATAGATTATCATACTACTATACGGGACTTTTCGCGCAATAAAACTTGAGATATGAGCTAATATTATAGATTCATTCTACTATCGTAAAGCCGGGAATATACATGCCAGTAGCTGGCACACTTGCATGCCTGCCACTGGCATGCTCGTAGCTTGCACTTATGTTCACAAATGCCGATTTAGCAGCCCCCGCGTCCCTTACATGCCAGTAGCTGGCACGGAGCTGGCATGCAAGTGTGCCAGCTACTGGCATGTGTACTGGCTTTACGCTACGTTCACTCAGTACGTAATTTGAACTATATTAGTGACATAGTTTTTAGGGTTCCGTACCCAAAGGGTAAAAACGGGACCCTATTACTAAGACTCCGCTTTCCGTCTGTCGGTCTGTCTGTCTCCAGGATGTATCTCATGAACCATTATAGCTAGAAAGCTGAAATTTTCACACATGATGTATTTCTTTTACCGCTATAGCAATAAATACTACCAATAGAATAAAATTAATATTTAAGGGGGCTCCCATACAACTAACCTGAATTTTTAACCGTTTTTTGCTCTATATTAATAATGGTAACAGGTAGATGCTTGAAATATTCACAGAATATTAAGTTGTTTATACAATTTAATAATAAATAATTAAATTAAAAAATATATATATCTAAGGGGGGCTCCCATACAGTACGGAACCCTATGTGCGCGAGTCCCACTAGTACTTGGCCGATTATTTGATATGCTTTGTAACTTATCTACCTAAAATGTCATATTTTAGTTTGTAGCAAAATTGTGCAGCATGCTACAGTGGTCTGTTACAAAATTTGAACGCTGGATCCATACTTACATTGTAAAATGCGAACATACAGACCCTCAAAATGTCTAGCTTGGATCTAAAATAAAACAATTTTTCATATTTTGGACTCCTCTATAAAACCTACGTTTATTGGTAAAATTTTCTCCTTTCATAACAATATCCTAAAATTTTTAGAGCTTATATTTCTCACATTAAAGCCTGAACAACATCTGCTCTAAAACTTCTGAGACTCGAAAAAAACACTTCTAAGTTCGAAAAAAGTAAGTTTGCTAAGAGCCAAATGGTTTTCTTTGAAACCAGTCTAAAAAATATGTTTTTAAGAGAAATCTTTTAGTGCTTATTCTTGATAAAAAAAATCTATAAACGAGAAAGGTAAAATAAACAACCTATTCTGAATTTGAATATGACACAAATAGGTAAATTTTCAATTCATTTCGACATGATACATCATTGTTACACTGTTACACGCAAAAGTTTGAGAGTTAATATTACGTGTGTAACAAATAATAAAATATGTTTTCGTTCACAACTGAGCGCTGCCGTGGCTCGGACGACATGCTAAATTGTGGGTCTTGGTTGCTTTAACCGTTTAGCCATGTCAGATACCTTCAGGTGCCTTAGAAAATCTAATACCAAATGTAGCCTTCCGGCCTAGTCTACGAGTAAATGTGATATTAACGTAACTATCTACTTATAGGAAAGATCCAAATCTCCAAACCAGGTTTGTAAGTAACTTATACCTATCAAGATAAATGTTATAAACTTTAGAATTCAGCGCAAAGCTATTTTTAGCACCACCATCAAACGAAGAAAATGAACTTTCTGGGCAACTGTGCATTTTTGCTTTTTCAAAGTAAATACAAATTTTCATAACCGTAACCCGACTTTCCCTTTGCGTTCAAATGTTAATTTCAGTAAATTCCTTCATTTCAATCCTTTGCCAAAATCAGGAATTCAAATCGCGGTTTTAATCTTGGAAGGGTTACAGAAATTCCATGATCTGTATTTTCCTTTTTGTTGATGTCGAATTGTTTGTGAAAGAATGGTTTTTGTTACTTATTTTCAGCTTTATTCTGCTATCGAGTACGTTTCAATTTAATTCGCTTTGTTTAAAAAATCTCTCAATTTTCTGAAATTAAAGTATGTAGGTCGTTTACTAATACAAAAACTCGCAATTGAATTCATAAAAGTTGAATTTTATCATAGCACACAATGTTCACAATGGAGTAATAATTTTTCCATTCTGATTATTAAATTAACTAAATTTATTTGAATATGCCACTAATATAAATCACACAAAATATATATTTTAACTGTCCAAGCTGAACAAAGACTTACTAACATAGGGAAAGCGGACGATATCACCACACTGGTCCAGTATGGGTTGGTAAATTCACATACGCCATATAATTTCTTCTACGAACATAGTAAATAGTCATGCAAGTTTCTTTACGATTATTTACCTTCACCGAGAAAGTGGAAAGCCAGTGGAGTAAAAATCCGTATATAACCTATAAAAAAAACTCATTGCTATCTATATACGGGACCGGAATTTGAACCCATGACCTCACAATTCTAAGATTAGGTTTACTACCACAAAGACACCACCGTTCAGATCAACTGTTTACAAGCTTGTAGGAAGGAAAAACAAATGTTATATTATAGTTTTGTTAATCTTGAATCGTAACATACCTACTATCTAAGTCCTACATATGTCACCGTTGTTGTAATTTCAGCCATAAGACGTCCACTGCTGCACATAGGCTTTCCCTATTGATCTCTAATTAGACCGGTTGGAAACAGCTTGCAACTAGCGCGATCTTGCGGTCTTGATGAGTAACATACCTATTACAAAGAAATGCTCGTCGGTCAACGAGTCATTATTGTTACGTAAGGCTCAAAGTCAAATAGAAAAAAATTTCCCTGTGAAGGAGCATCTTTAGGTACATTCCTATGCGATGATCTCAAAGCAACGATTACGCTCAATTTGACTATTTCTGCAACGTGCAACATTTCGGAAGTCAGCCCCGCGGCGACGCATGCAAATGAACGTAAAAGCGAATTTGTGTTTCCAAATGCAGAGCGCTTACAAAGGGTTTAAATTTGCAATTCTATTATAAAAGCGATGCGGATAATACGTTGAAATGTAAAACCGATGGAATAGTTTGGCGGCGAATGTGCGAAGACCGTGTGGGTAGGTACATATTTTATTGGTGACGTAATAGTTGAATATCGATTTAGAATCATTAGCCAATCAGAATATAATGAGTATCGATATGTTGAGCTTTGGTTAAAATAACAGTTTTGCTAATGAAATTGCTGCCGGGTGGATTCGATAGAATCTCCGAATTTCCCCTATTTTGGGTTTCTATATGGGTAGATGTAGATTGTAGGTACTAGTATGAATGGTTTGCCCAATTCTGTGTTTCGGGTGTAGTAGAGTTACATCATAATTTCTTCATACGGTGTCTAGTAAACAGTAAAAAAAATATTTTATAGTTTTCAAAAAAACTGATGTCCATCTAATCATCTATAAGTTATAGGATGTCCACTGTTGGACAGAAGTGTCTGAGTATGAATTTTTTAATAAGACTCTGTTGACTGCTGAAAAACTACTGTACCGGTTTTACACACTGCTAAATCTAATTAAGTTTTGACAAGCCCAAATAATTTGTTTGCTGAAATAACACGAAACTATTTTCAGTATTTTGGCGATTCCTGGAAACAAAAGAAAAATGCTTTTTAGTCAAAAATGTTATTTGGGCTACCCGGAACATGTGTAGTTCTCGGGGTTTTTTGTCATATGGCTACAATAGTTGGCATTGATGACTTTCCAGCTTTGTTTCTACTGTATAATTTTATCAGTGGGCCTATTTCTATGATAAACTTGTCTATAATTGTTTGGTGTGATGAATAGCAAAAATATCCATTAACACCCTGTAGAAAACTTTTCATACAGTTTAATTTCAATCGATAAAATTACTCATAAATCAACGCTTCGCTTAAACTTGCCTTAAAAAGGCTCATCTGAAGATTTGAGCCAGTTTTATCCGACAGAGCCAAATTAGGCCATCGACCCTCTGGGGAGAGTGATAATATAGACAAAGATAAATTAGAGAGTAAATAAGCGTTGATAATGATCGAAAGCAAAAACTGCGCCACAAACAATCCGGCGACAAACCGTGACAAATGGTAGCTTGGAAAAAATAATTGCTCTGTTTAGACCGGGAGCTAGGGGAAGAATTAACTACGAGTCGGAGAAGTTCTATTAAATTACCCTGCGAGGAAGGCGACATAAAACACCAGTCCAAGTCAAATGTTGAACAAAAGAAAGATTTTCTGAGTGTTGTTGAACTAAAAGGTACGAGTGTACAATATTAACTACTTTCCGAATACCGTGAATAAGACAGACTTTGTATTTAAACTATCAAAATAAATTCGATCTGCTTCTGAGAAGTCTTGTTAGAAATCCATAGGGAACGCTTATATTCGGCAATGGACGATCTGCGGCTGATATTTTGTTGATGAGGACGTAAAATAAAACGGCATATTGATAAAATAAAGCCACAAAGTTTAAATTTTGCAGGCAATATTTGTTTATGTTATATTTTTACTGAGCATTTTTTTTTTGCTTGAATAATTGAAATTCAATCAAACTCTTAACATAACATTTTAAATGAATTTACAACTGTAATTTCATCCTGCACTGTTAACAAATAAGACTTACAAGTTTTGTAATTAAAAATGGCATCATCTCTTGACCTACTTTAAATAGCACCTTCCTCTAAAGCTGGACAAATTGACTTTTTCTATTTAAGCCGACTCTATTAAGATCTGTAGAACCATTAATTATACTTTTCTTTATGGATATCTTTCTGCCTGAACGCGGTTTGTTTCGGAATCTTTATTTATTGTACTGTATGCAATAATATTTCTTAAAAGGAAAAGTTTGGGAGATGAATACTAATATGTTCATTTTGAAAATTTATGAAATCTTACTATTGCGAATATTACTTTTACTACTGAAAAAAATAAACAAAAATTAATGAGCTACTGAATGAATTACCTATATTTTTAACATACCTAGTTTTGTAAATAGATAAATATACAATTTACTAACCAACGAATACAATAGAAAAAAAAATAACATCATAATACAGTGGCTTAAAACTATCAGCTTAATCCTACTAGTGTATTCTAAAACCACTATATACTAAATCCAACTAAGCGCTACCCTGGCTCGGATGATACTTTAAACTATAGGTTCCGATTGTCTTAATCATTTAATCATATTAGAAGCCTTAAGGCAGCCTAAAAACTCTGATATCTGATATATAATTTTATTTTGATTTATAAATTACTAAAGCATTGTTTAGCATAGAGTTTGATGCTCCACAATATAGCTAAAAAACGTAACAACTTTCCAAAATTATTTTAAGACAAACTTGCACAGCTGCGCAACTTGTCCACCAATTTTAAAGTGTAATTTATCAAACTTATACTAAATCTTTAGGACTGCACCTGCTGAGTCACCTTTGAAAATAATTTACAGCCACAAAAGTGTAATGTTTTATATTAAAAACCATAAATTACCTACTCCTGTAGCATTACGTGCTACTGAAAACTGCAGTGGCGTGGTTTTGTGTAATATAATGCGACAATTATGAAAATGTAACTACTTGAACCTTGCATAATGCACAGGTTAGGTATATTTTTATGTAGCGCAGTATTATATTTTAAAACAATAATGGGGTTATGTAAGATGGCGGAAATTTAAGAGTACAGTATTTACTGTACTGTATCAGCCTTTTTAATAGTCCACTGCAGGAAGTAGACGTCGTAGGCCTGATGGGCGAAATCCACCACGCATGCTCAGTGCGGGTTGGTGGATTCACATCCGCCACCGAATTTCTTTGGCGGACATATGCAGGTTTCCTCACAATGTTTTCCTTCACCGAAAAGCCAGTGGTGAGAAAATCCGAACATAAATTCCAAAGAACTCATTGGTGGGGGACTGGGATTTGAACCCACGACCTTACGATTGTAAGGCGGGTGTCACTACCACTAGACCACCACACTAGCTTTTCAAGATATTGCTTTATAAAATAATATAATATATGTGAGTTGATATATTTATGTACATAAATTATACCGAGGATAGAACGCGGCTTGTTTAGAACAAAATAAAAAGCAAATAAAGTAAAATTTTACTAAATCGTAGCCATAGATCAATTATGGTATTCAAATTAATCTATGTCGTAGCCGACAAATTACTTGCTACAATGAAAAAAAAACATTATAGCGCATAATATATTTTTGAAAATTCTGCCTATACAGATCAGCTTGTAAAAAATATTCATATTCATATTCATTTTATTCATAAAAAATATTACACGTCAAATAATGTTTGTTTTAACACAAAAACAATTACATTCAAAATTATAGAATTACATACACATTGAATATGAAATACCTGGTCAACACAAAATTTGTTCCAAACCGTTAGATCCATTTCCGAGATCCGACATTTTAATGCAAATGGTAAATAATGAACGAAAATATTTCATTTAAAATGTAAAATCAATAAGTCTCATCTGTTTGCAACTACGGCAAAATATTATAATTAAAACAATAACAACAGGACCAAACATAATACACATCCAGATTCTAGTAGGCAATATATCCCAGCCATTATGTGGTAGTTCAGATGGAAAATAATAATTTTGCCGTACAACATGTTTCGGGGAACAATTTAATTATAATATTGTATGCATTGTTAAAGTTCCCGGTAACAATTTCGCTGTATGGAAGTGAAAATACAGTGGGTTATGACCATAGAGATCAAGAAAGGAGCCTTATTTACCCGGCGCTCCAGACTCTTCTATGTAGCAGATACTCATATACAGTTAAATGCATGCAAACATCCATTTTAGGGTGCAATGTAATGTGAACGCATATGTGACTTGGTACAAGTGACATATGCGTTTTGCTCCATAATTTTCTAAAAGTAATAAAATTGTATTATTATTGGCGTTATAATCATAATCATTTATTTATAAGTTTCGAGCACATACAAAGTGGTTCATTGCGTTACACGTAGTGGTGATTATAATTAGACTGCCTCTGTCACCCAGTGGTTAGTTAACCTAACACTTGGGCCAAATAGGCGTGGGTTCGATTCACACCCAGGGCAAGCATTTTTTGTGATGAACATAGGTTTTTGCTCTGTGTCTGGATGTATTTAAGGGTGAGTCTAGTAGACAAACAACTTTTGTAGTACGACTTCTGTAAATTCGCAAAAAAAAATCGCTTCTCCATACAATTTGCCGCGCGTTAACGAACTTTTTGTATAAAAAAGCTGATTATTTCTTCGTGAGTTTCCAAAAGTCCTGGAACAAAAGTTGTTTGTCTAGATGTACTAGACCCGCCCTTAAAAAGGTTTTGCGTTTAAAACAATGACCCTGTATAAGTATGTGTTTACAAATATTGTTTTGTATATAATTATGTAGTTTACTAGTCTCTGGCCGCCTTAATATCACAAGATTTGCTTTGTTTGAGGTCAGAGACCATATGTAAGAGGTACCTTAATATTCAAAGGTCCAATATTTTTTTAATCAGACAAATTAGGTCCCGCTAGATTGAAACGACATGCTCCATCTCGGAAAATCTGTGAGTGCGCTATAACAAAGCTTGATCAAAGTTGCCAACTAAATTGTAATCGTCAATGTAATAACAGTTAAAGTTACGTTGTATGAATTTTAGTGGAAGTGGTACAAACAAAACTAGAACAAATACAATGGAGTATTGTTATGATTAGCCTTTTCAAACAATTGAGTAATGTGACAAATAAGTCAATAACTAGTAATTTTGGTGTGTAACTACAACTCATGGTCCTGAACCCTGATTCTGGATCTCTTATAAGTTAGGAACCTATCTGAAATTGTCAAAGACAATTTCATGACATTTGACATTTCATCAATAAATGTACCTATATACACATATATGTATACGGTGTATAAATAACGGTATAGATTTTGATATACAGAATACCGTAGTTAATACACAGAGCTTATGATTTCATTTAACCAAAAATGAACAAAAAAAAAACCCGTGGTACCAAGTTTCGTTGAAAAATGTGACCTTTAGAAGAGAAACAACATTCGGCCAGACGAAAGCTAAATAGTCAAAACTGAGACTCTCTCTCACTTTTCGTCACGTTGGATCGATCGGTCAACAGAATTCGGTATCCACTATCCAGTCAGTCAACATCACCTAACCATTTAAACATTAATACATTATTTTCTTTTCTTTTCTCATCATAACCAATGAATGAAAAACCCGTTTCAAATAACGCGAGTCTCAAAACTAAATCCGCATTAAAACAACCAAGTTATCTCAACTCCTATGAAAGTCAAGTCGACTCAAGTTTCTTTTAACGAGGCAAGACGAATATTCCTGAATGTTTCACGTCCAAGTCGCATCTGCGGTGGCTGCTGAATAATGGACCGCATTAATAAACAGAAATGGTTTGCGGGACTACGAACTTGAAGTAAGACAGTAAGGGGCGTAATTAATTACAGACTCTAATAATAGTTAACGTGGTGGCGGTGGGAGACAGAAACTATCACTTAGGATTGAGTAGGATTCGGGAAGTAGGCCGGTTTGAGTGCTTGTTTATTTATAAGAACGTATTTGCATGAGGAAAGCTTCGTTTGTACTCAGTAAGTTTGTGTGCTTTATGTAGCAAGTTATTGCAAAACTATTCGGCAAAACTATAATGAAACATTTAATTGTTTTTTTATTAACTGACTTCCAAAAAGAAGGATGTTCTATGTTCGTCTTTATGTATTTTTTTTTAATTCGATAATTGAGAACCAATTTAATTTTTTTTTTTAGTACAACAGGATATACTTCTGAGGTAGTTCTATGTAAATTATATCAAAACCGGCTGAGCCGTTTTTGAAAAATCAACAATAATGTAAAAATTGCCTACGTCAATTTGAGCGAACTATTCGAATTTTGTACACGATTGAAGTCGGTTGTGTCAATGTTTTGCGAAAAATAATTATGTACCTAATTTAGTAAGTATGGTTCTGTTTGATTTAGATTTGTTGTGTTCAATGCTTGAAAGAGCAACAGTGTTGGCAGTTCAGCACTCGAAAACATGAATATTAATTGTACCTACACTTCACTACTCCTATAGGAGTGGTGTATACAGTTATAGTTCAAAATGTAGTATAGAAGAGGTGTATACACCTAAGGTTCAAAATGTTGTACAATTAATGTTAACACCATAAGGATCAAGCACACTTATTCTGAATGTGTCTTTAATACCACAAATTGATTGAACAAAATCAATTTCAGATTTAGATAGACAAATATATTTTTGGTATCCGTAATGTATCATAACCATTCCCCAATACGACTTAAAACCTTTTTAAATAAATTTATAACTACCTCGTTAGAACATCAACCAAATGTTTCACCAAAATAACTGTTTAACAACTTAAAATCTTAACCGTTACCATCAGGCCAATATTATACAAGCTTTGCCCAAATTATGCCAATTAATCCATGAACTGACTAATATTTGTTCTGCTTTGACCCTCACTAATGACGAAAACGCCGTCCCCAATTTCGTTTAAAAGGAGGCCTTTCATAGTTATTCAGTACGTAACAGTTTATAGTCCCGAAAGTTTCTTCGTTAGATGCTGGCTCGATAGTATTGGCATGCAAATTTCCTAAATGCCAGCCGGCCTCTATTCTGCAGTATTAAATGTTTAACAGTACATAAACTTAAGTACGAGTATGACGATTGGAATATCTTTTTGTTATTTAGTCAATTATTTTACATATTCTTTTGACTTTGAAATTTATCGATGCAAAAATTCACTATGATTTTGTAATCTACAAATTTTGTGAGTGTAGGTACGACACGATTTATGCTACTGTTGTCTCCGATAAGAACTTTTTATGGTTTTTTCAGCCACCATCTATAAAAATACATTCTAAGTTCACCATGGCACGCGAGAAGGAAAAAAGAAAAATTTAAATGCCTATAACGACGATGATATAAAGACGATTTTGACAATAATGCACACCAATGAAACGTAAAAAACCTAAAGAATCAATTTCCAAGCAATAAATAAAATAGATTTTATTCAATAGTGCAAAATAAAGTTCATGTAACTAAACAAATCAAAATTCTTAAAACTAAATTATTATTATTATTTCAGCCTGCGTTGTCCCACTGCTGGGCAAAGGCCTCCCTTCCCTCCTTCCAGACTGCGCGGTCTAATGCTGTGGTGGCCCAGTGCTTGCTTGCTTGCTCCAAAAACTAAATTATTTACTTTAAAAAATCACTTACAACAACATATTTTAAATTTAAAGTCAGTCTATCAGTTGGCACATAATATATGAAGTTATTGTACTCAATCTAAAGTATATCGTATCCCGTTGAGAATAAAGTACCATCTGCATCCAAGAGTTAAATCCCTGATGTAGGCCAATCTCAGCACAAATAAGTTCCAAGCTTACTCTGTATTGAACGATGGCTGATTGCTGTTTCTGTACTCAATTCTTAGTTGAAATCAAATGGGGTCTATTGTTGTTATTTTGAGTATATTTTGGTGATTATTAAAAATTATTTTGTTAGTTACAAATAGAGCTTGATAAAATGATGAATAGAAATTAAGTTTATGTTGCAACAATCATTTCAACTGCTCGTTTTATCAACTTTCAGAGGCTTTCAACAGTAGAAATAAAGTAGGTATTAGTAGGTGGATATGATATCATAATGCATTGTTAACTGTCAACTGTAGAAGAATGCGATAGAGTATGACTTATAAGTCGCCATAGGACATCTACCTCCAACTTCCTTACTATATTAAGCTGGCAACATGAGCATTTGGCCGTAACGTAACATTCAAAGCGAGCGTGTTACGTTACGGCATTACCTGACTGACCAGTACCCTTGCTCATGGCGAGCATAGTGCTCGACTGTGCTCCGCCATTGGTAATGACATATGCACTCGCCACTCGGTCGGGGGTTGTACTGACCTATAATTAAGGCGTAACGTAACAATCAAAGGGATTCGCGAAAATACCGACAACCAGGTGGAGCACGCGGCGCTCGCAGCGAGCGGATCGGCTCGCTGTACTGACCTGTAACATTTCGTCGTAACGTAACGTTACGTTACGACGAAGTGTTGCAGGTCAGTCGGCGGCTTTAGGCTTCCTCTACAGACTTCCAATAAGACTAAATTGAAGCTGCTTGCACCCAGCGCAGATGCAAGCCGCTAATAAATAGTAACAAAAATTACGAATTAATGCATATGTTGTTTTTAGGGTTCCGTACCCAAAGGGAAAAACGGGACCCTATTACTAAGACTTCGATGTCCGTCTGTCCGTCTGTCACCGGGCTGTATCTCATGAACCATGATAGCTAGGCAGCTGAAATGTTCACAGATGATGTATTTTTGTTGCCGCTATAACAGCAAATACTAAAAACAAAATAAAATATATATTTAAGGGGGGCTCCCATACATCAAACCTGATTTTTTAGACGTTTTTAGATCTTTATTAATAATGGTAACAGGTACATGCTTCAAATTTTCACAGAATATTTAGTTTTATATTCACTTCAATAATAAATAATACAATTAAAATTAATAAATACTTAAGGGGGGCTCCCATACAGTACGGAACCCTCCGTGCGCGAGTCCGACTCGTACTTGGCCGATTATTTCAGTCTCATTCACACAGATTTTATCTAATTACTTAATACTAATAATGACCACAGATCTATCGCAAACTTAGCTATGAATTTACCCAATAGATATCTCATGATAGCAAGCTCAGCGCTGCGCCATGCAATCAGGATCATAATTGCAGTGCGCTAGTTACTTCCGTGAAGAGCAGAATTGTATTACCACAAAGCCTTGGATTATTAGAGCACATAGCTTATCTTAACTAAGCAGAATTCAATTAACATGGATTGTTTATACATAAGACACAGAGCCACTCTTAAGATAAAACTATCTGATCAGACATAATTTTTCGGTTACTCATCTTTTAATAGGTTTTGTTTATACTGGATATTGTTGTTAAAAATTTGAAAACAATTCAATATCTTTAATATCATCTAAATCAAATGGTAAATATCGTCTGGTAAAATTTCAACTTTTTACGACGAATGAAAACCATTCACGTCGAGTACCACACATAAATGTATGGACATATCAATGCAACCTTTGTAGAGCAACATCGCTCGCGAATCATTTAGTTCAAAATATGACACGGGTGTTACACGAACCCGAAGTGAGCCAGCGTGGTGGATATGGCCCAATCACCCTCCGTGGGTAGGCCCTCGTCCTGCCATGGACTATTAATAATCGGCCAAGTACGAGTCGGACTCGCGCACGGAGGGTTCCGTACTGTATGGGAGCCCCCCATTTTATTTTAATTTTATGATTTATTATTGAAATACATATAAAACTAAATATTATGTGAAAATTTCAAGCATCTACCGTTTACCATTATTAATATAAAGCGATAAACGTCTAAAAATTCAGGTTTGTTGTATGGGAGCCCCTTAAATATTTATATTATTCTCTTTTTAGAATTTGTTGTTATAGCGGCAACAGAAAAACATCGTCTGTGAAAATTTCAGCTGCCTAGCTATCATGGTTCATGAGATACAGCCCGGTGACAGACAGACATACAGACGGACAGATGGACATCGAAGTCTTAGTAATAGGGTCCCGTTTTTCCCTTTGGGTACGGAACCCTAAAAAGGCTAGAACGAATAAAAATGTGCAAGTTCACGCTAGTTTGCACAGTCTTATCATCCTTGTTATTTATATTATTGTAATTTTGACCCTAAAACGTCCCAAGTCGAATAGGCACCGTTTCGGAATAAATTATTTATCTAGCACACAGTACATAACCCTTATTAAGACTTTAGAATTTTAATCAGGTCATTGCACTGCTATAATAATGTACTTATATCTATTTTAAATAAATTAAAACCAGAATTGAAAAATTCATGCCAAACGAAGCAACGTCCAACGTGCCCAGGGGAAAATGAACAACTGAATCTTTTATAAATTTAATTCGGATGTCTCGTCATCGAGATCGTTCAATCCCCTTTTTACCAAAATGAGGAAATTTTCTAAACTGTTACCCTCAATTCGGGAGCATGTTACGAAGAAATGGTGAAGTGTTCCCCTAGAGTTTCCCTTGAGTTTCTTTGCTGATCTAATCACATTGGGCTTTTAGATAAACAAAGCGTTACACCGCAGGGAAGTTCTTTGCATACGCAAGGAATTTCGAAACCTTTTAGAGGGATAGATAAACTAAGGAAGTGTGATAATTTTCAATTTTTTTTTTTTTAATCTGTGTATAGGTATTAATAGGCCTTCATTACCCTATTCGTGTTAATATGTACACATGGCTAACTATGCTTACGGTGATGTCCATATGCATGTATTAAATGTTATTCGTTGAAAATTAAGTGAAAAATCAAATTGACTCTAGAAAAAATATAATATGACAGCTGATTATTTTCGGGTTAATTTATTTTTTGTTTAGATTTACAATACAACCCCCGATACCTATCCGAAATAAGTTATTTTTAATATACTATAATATACTTGATGTGAAGTTTTAATAGGGCCTTTAACAAACATATTGCTTACTTTCGCGTAAAGAAATAGTAGTTTATGCAACTGTCATATAATGAAGTCTGACTGTCATACACTCGTTACTATTATGAAACTCGCTGCGCTCGTTTCATAAACTCACACTCGTGTTTTAATACGTGTTATATGCAGTTGCATACACTATTTTATCTTCACTAATAAAAAAAAAAAAAGAAAAAAAACATATTGCGACGGGACGGGACGGGACGGGACGGAACTGGACGGGACGGGACGGGACGGGATGGGACGGTACGGGACGGGACGGGGCGGAACGGGACGGGACGGGACGGGACGGGACGGGATGGGACGGGACGGGGTAGGACGGGATGGGACGGGACGGGATGGGACGGGACGGGACGGGACGGGACGGGACGGACCGGAACGGGACGGGACGGGACGGGACGGGACGGGATGGGACGGAACGGAACGTGACTGGACGGGACGGGGCGGGATGGGACGGGACGGGACGGGGCGGGACGGGACGGGACGGGACGGGACGGGACGGGACGGGACGGGACGGAACAGGACGGGACGGAACCGGACGGAACGGGACGGGACGGGACGGGACGGTACGGGACGGGACGGGACGGGACGGAACAGGACGGGACGGAACCGGACGGAACGGGACGGGACGGGACGGAACAGGACGGGACGGAACCGGACGGAACGGGACGGGACGGGACGGGACGGAACGGGACGGGACGGGACGGAACGGGACGGAATGGGACGGGACGGGACGGGACGGGACGGGACGGGACGGGACGGGACTGGACGGGACGGGACGGTACGGGACGGGACGGGACGGTTTTTGGGTTCTTATTCTTAGGATTCACGCGTACGTGTATTGTCACAGTGAACTTGGCGCCGTTAAAATCTAACCAATGAGAGCGCAGCTGCACGCGCAGGGCCAATCAGGAGCGAGCGCGCGATGTTATAATGAGATTTTACGATATCGATGTGGATATTATAACATCATGTGAAATTGCTTAAATTGAGTGTTTTGTTGTCTGCGCTATAACAGTAGTCATTATAAGTCAAGTATTGGAAACATAAGTAGAATGTTACAACATTAGTGTAGATAAAGATCTGAACATCATCTTATATTGTACAAGTTTTTGAATTTTAAACCAAGTACTACGATCTGCTACTTACTCAATATTCAATCATTAAATTTACTACATTTTACGCTCAGACCAAATGTTCAGGCGCTAGCCATTCACTGCGTTGAATAGCTAAAGCCTGACGAGATTTCGGCTAGTACAGCCGCCTCACAACCAATGGTTAGGTTCGTGCGACGCCTGACTAACCCACCAACGCAACCGTGGAACTCCACTACCGTCGCCGTAACGCCTGGCTATACTGTGATAGCAAGCGGAGCTAGGACATGGATTATTCCAACGGTTGTTCGGTCGTTTCGGGAACCTACTCTGTACTCATATGTCCTACCTCCCTAACATTCCCTACGTGTCCCTACTTCCCTAACCTACCATATGAAGTCAATATATACTTGTATATAGATAGGTACGGGATACCTGGACCGTGAGACCTATCGGTACCAGGCGGAGTGGGAAGGAATGAAGGATAGGCACGATTCTCCACTGCCGTGACTCAGACTCAAGCCACGATCACAGAAGGTGACGGTACTAGGTAGCTCTTGCCACAGTGGAAGGAACAGGTAGGTAACCCGCCCGCCCAGCGGAACATATGCTGGGTACGGCGTTGTCCCCTGCGCTGCAGGCCTCTGAATGGGCTCCGTCTGGATCCTCGAAGGTCCGACGGCCGGTCGCCTAGTTGACCTGACTGCTGGCGGTGGTGGACCCTTGACTCCGAGTGCAGCCGCCCGTAGGAACTCGCCACTGCACTCCTCTTGACTCCAAGTGCAGCCGCCCGTAGGACACGCCACTGCACTCCCCTTGGTGTGAATCAAACAACCGTTAGATTGCGATTAATTTATTTACATTTTGTAACACTATTTATACACTTTCTCTTACATCTAATTGATCTTAAAGTCCGTCTAATTTGATGACCGTGCATCTTTGTGCGCCGGCCCCGCGCCTAGATGGTTGACGATAAATCTGGGTCGCGACTCTGCAGATTTCGCCGGCTGACGCTATGCCCTTGTACGCGCATGTATGGACGCTATGTTCCAGTATGGACACGCTGTTGCTAAGCATGTCCAGTATGGACACCAAATAAAAAATAAGACAGAATGTTGTGAACAAAACAAGTGAGGCCGGCAAAACTCCGCCTCGCCGTGTACAGACACAATTTTACACACACATATACGTACAAGGAAACTACGCCTTGGATCGTCAGTCGAACTATGGCGGCTCAACACCGACGCACTCACCACATGTGTAAAATACCGGTCTCACTTGTCTGTTCACGAAGTTAGTCTTGATTTTTTTATTTGGTCTGAGATGATACGTAATACGTGCATGTACATAATTCTTAAGTTACATGTCCAAATCTAATTATTAATTTTATTCTACTGGTAAAATTATTTTATTTAATTAAATTGAACATTGCATTAACTACAATTTCTATTACGGGTAATTGTACAATATTCTGCGACGTATCTAACAAGGTTGCAACGAACAAAGGGAGCGTCAATGATGAGAATAATAAGATTATTCAAATAAATTGGCTTCACCGGAGACGCAGTAGCAATGCAAAATAACAGGGTGTACGATAACGGTCTGAGTCAAAATTCAATCGCAATACTGTCAGAAAACTACTACTTATTGACTGAAATGTGTCTATGACCGTTAAAATTAGATTGTACTGTTTTTTCGTGTTGTACAAATTCATGTAAAATATATGCATGAGTAGAAAGCACGTGGGACAAAAAGGAAGATTTACAATATGTATGTATGTATGTGCTCATCTACAATATCCTTACAACTAAGTCACTCAAATTCATTAATTAGTAATAGTTCTCCGAACAGAAGATCTCGCGCCACATCTCTTTTTCTGAATTTTCAGAATCCTATAAGTATCGCGGACTCGCTCTCGACCGATTTAGTTCATACTCGCTTTGTTAAGATTTAGATACTAAATGATCGTGTCAAATATTATTGAAATCGACTTATAATTAGCGCGCCAGCGAATTTCTCCCTTTTTTGGGGAAAATACCCTCCCAATCCAAAATTGCCAACAGCAAAAAATATTAAATAAAATAAATAAATATTAGGGACATCTTACACACGGTCTCTGACCCCAAACTAAGCATAGCTTGTGATATGGCTGACAGAGACTGATATACTACATAGACATATTTTATATACATACTTATATAGATAGTACCTAAATAACACCCAGACACAGAGCAAACACCTATGTTCATCACACAAAAGTTTGCCCTGGGTGGGGATCGAACCCACGCCTCTTTGACCCAGATGTCAGGGTCACTAACCACTGAGCCACCGAGGCAGTCAATATCCACGATGTAGAAGCTGTGTACCAAGTTTCGTCGAGATTTGTTGAAAAATGCGACCTGTAGACAAAAAATCAACATCCGGATGGACGAAAACCAAATCGTCGTGTGGAAGCATAGACTAAAGCTTTGTTTCGGTCAAAACTTAAAATAAATTAAATCTAAATACCTCTTTTAAAATATTGTATAGCTCATGAAAAAACATGTGGCTACCTATGCGAGGCCTTTTCCTTGATCTCCAGTTGATAGAAGATCGTCACATAATAATCATAATTATAATATGTATATTAGATGTAACGTCGTACAGGAACGTGAAAACACTGGCGGAGGACTGGGAAACGTGTTTTTTACTGAATACATATTCGTAAACAAAGTTGTCATTACATTCAATGCGACTGAAAGTTGACAACAAACGCAATCTTTCTGATTCCCATCGAACGCCAGTAAGACGGCAGACGGTATAAAATTAATGACCCTTCAAGTCTATTCTAACTTTATTACGAGTATAATCCAACGATGCTCAATCGCGTAACCAGCCACATGATCAAAATTACTGGGATCTTGGAGAAAAATAGGTCGACATTTTTCATTATGGAAGTTACAGAGAGGAATTTCGTAGCGTTATAAGTAAGCTTCATGACATGTTTTCAACGACAGGATGAACATTTAATTTAAGAAAACGGAAATAAGGAATTTCAAAATAGTATTATTTGTGGCCTCGACCATAAATAAATAAATATTGGGGGACATCTTACATACGGTCTCTGACCCCAAACTAAGCAAAGCTTGTGATATGACAAATAATGCTTTAACAAGTTTAAAATTTCAACATTTTTCATCGTGGAAGTTACAGAGAGGAATTACGTAGCGTTACAAGTAGGCTTCATAATGTATTTTTAAACGACAGGATGAACATTTAATATAAATAAATGGTAATATAGGAATTTAAAACCTGTTAGACTATTCTTTGTGGCCTCGACTATAAATAATAGTAAGAATTAATTGATGGTTAAGTGCTAACACTTATCTGACTTGACTATGAAGATGCAAAGTTGATGCTTATTTTCAACGCAATAAAAATGTAATCGATCAACACAGGTGTAACATGAAAGATATTGCACTTCACCGATGCTATTTTAATATGGCTAATGATTTAAAATTAGATTCAGTAAAACTCACTGAAAGCGGCTTGCATCCATCGTATTTCTGCAATAATAATCAAGTACTTAGTCTTAGCTTCGCTTTAGGGATTATCATGTCTTATGAAGAAGAGTAGAGTATTTTTAGACAAAATGTAAGAGAAGACAAGATTTGCAAGATCGTAGAAACACGCTGAATGCCAACCTCATTTTTATTTTCGCTTATGAAATCTATAAGCGAAACCATGTACAGCTGTTGAGGTCTTACAACTGATATGATGATATCAGAAAAGACATTTAATTACGTTATCTCAATAACGGAAACACTACTCATACCACACACAAGGTGGACGGATGACCTCATCAAAACCGCATAATCACGCTGGATGCTAGCCGCTTCCAACCGGTCTTATTGGATATCTATAGGGGAGGTATGTGCTGAGCAGTTGATGTCCTATGGCTAAATCGAACGAACTAACCATGGAAATAAATTTGCTGGCAGAAAACCGTGATACATTAAAATACTCGTAGTACTATGAACAAGAATAACTCTCTTTGTAGCGCTCGTAGCGTACTTTGACTAGGTGTTTGTCAGCGATCACCGAAATTAAGCAACGTTCCGCACGGTCAGTATTTGGATGGGTTACCACGGGTGGCATTTTCTAACTGAGCGCTACCGTGGCTCGGATGACACGTGGCACGCTTAATTATAGGTGCTGGTTGTTTTAACCGTTTAGTCATGTCAGAGGCCTTCAGGCAGCCTAAAAACTCTGACACCAGGGCTAGCCACCCGGCCTATACGAACTTACTTTAAGAACAAGAACCTTGATCTTTAATTCTGAATGAACGAATACGAGTATGTGAAGTAATCTTACGCTATTTCTTAGTCTCCGTCACGGTCCCTCTTATTTTTCCAGGATAAAAACAACTTCGTCACACAAGCGGTAGCTCTGAGAGTTTATCTGTAATTTATTATGACCATTATTTAAGCTGTGTTGTTGTGACTGAGCTGATTCAATAACGGAGACGCTCTTCAAACTTCGACGATTTTGTTTACGAATTGATATTTCCTTTTGAAGAACCCTTCGAGAACTTGGGCAATAATAATAATAGAAGATTTGAGTTATAACCCAATAATATTTAGGTTAAACAAACACACCACTACTTCCTGTGGATATAACCCTACAAAAAAAAAACATTTTCGTATAAAATGTTGGCGAGAATAGATTGCAAGTCGTGCTGTGAAAAAGTTAACAGAGCTCATGTAGAGCTAAGCTTCTTACTCTACACGTCTTAGCTTTTCCTTTTCTTACCTTAGTCAATGCATGCAGATTGGCTGTTTTTCTACCTTCACACGGGCATAAGGTTAGATTTAATTCACTGTTCATTACTTATCAGTTACACAAATAGTTTATGTAGTTACGGAAATCTATGTTAAGGGTATTAGTATATTTAAATCATCAATTAACGTGCGTGCTCAAAATACTAGGAATTTATCTGTCATAAAGCATTCGAATTGCTATCACGCGTAGCAATGCTGTCATTATGCTGCTAAATGCTAATGACACACGGCGAAATTTGTGTAATTTGGCCTCTTGGCAGTAAGCCGGCAAAATATTGAAAACCCGTAAATAAAACTAAAAGAAAAATAAGAATCTACCTCAGAGGCGAGCCTCGAAAGAATTACAAAACAAATAACATTAAAAAAAGAGGACACCCTGAAAAACACGAAAGCCACAATTCGCAAACAGAATATGTTGGACGCGGTTCAGTTGTTCCGAACAGTATTGTGGCAGTATTGCCACTAGAAATCAGTGCAGTACCTAAATTTTTTCAAAGCATGATCTTCTGATCCTGCAAATCAGCATTTTCAATACAGAGAGGCCTAGTACTGGACCAAAAGCAAAGACACAATACAAATGCCATACCTACTGTTTCAAAACCGTTATAAAAGGTTTTAAAAAAGGTTTTATTGTCTTAGTTACTTTAATATCAATTTACTTACCTAATAATTTATTTCAATGAAAACAACTCCTTTGATATGATTGGAATATTGTTACATCGTAACAGAAACTTAAAGAACTTGTCATAAGAAGTGAGTAAGTAAGTAAGTAAGTAGTAAGTAAGTTCAAGTGGACCGGGTGGCTGGCCCGGTGTCAAAGTTAAAGTTACTAAGCCGTCTGCCGGGATCCACAACCTAACAAGTCATCCGAGTCACTGCAGCGTTCAGTTGTAAATGCAGTCATAAATCTGAAAACTGCTTAACTTCGGTGATCGCTATGAAACACCTAGTCAGGCTACGCTATGAGCTATGATAGCGAAGAATAATTCTTACTCTTTACTAATATTATAAATCCGAACGTGTGTTTGTTGGTATGTTATTCTTTCACGCTGCAACAGATCAACGAATAAAGTTTTTTTTTTTCACAAACTCTACCCCTCAGTCAATGTCTTGGCTGTTTGAATGTTTTTTTTTATCTCTGAAAAGTTTTCTATGGGATAGTATAAAATCATAATATAACGCGAGCAACGCCGCGGAAAAAAGCTAGTGGTGAATAATATCAAACGTATACAAAATCCTATGTCTGTATCTGTGTGTGGGTGAGAGTACACGTGCAGAAACTGGATTTTTAGTACTGTGGCATAGAACACAGTGTTGTTTCGTCGTCGACCATCATTGTGTTTTTCGAGCATTTGTTTCCTTACGTAGCGGCAGTTAGGAATATTTATAGGATGAACTTGTGGCGTGACGCCCGTTTTTTAGCCTATTGTAACCATTTCTGTATCGCTTTTCTAGTAGGTATCCTGTGTTTAGTATCACAAAAGCTTATTTTAGCCTCCGACCCAAAAAAAGGGATTTTATACAAGTTTTATGAATGTGTCTGTGTATCTGTGATTGTGTCAGTTAATGTTATGAAATTTAAACATAAAAGAACGATTACTATTCTTTTTAGCATTTTATACTTGCTCGTATTTTGTAACTTTAAACGAAAAATGTTTGTGTTTTAGTTTAGGTGTACCTACTCATAAAAAGCATTACCTTGAAATGAATAAGAGACACAATAAAAGTCTAAATTTTCTCCCTAATTCACAAAATGTACAACATATATAATTATGTAGATTTTATTTCTCTGTAAATGTTTCATTAATCAATCTGTCATTATGTAGATATGAATGAATAACGAAATTACTGATTACTGGCGATAACACATAATTTAATATGAACCGATTTATTTTTGTGCTTCATAATAAAAAGGGAAAGGAAGTGCAATATGAAAATTAATGATATTTTCTATATCCCTAAGGCTAAATAGTAACGCGAGCCTCTAACAAAAACTCTAACATTCTGTAATTACTTCTTGACTGTACCTTAGAATATATTTGCAGCATTTTAGGTTTTCAAATATCATTATTTTGACATCATTATCGTCATCGTTTCATCATCATACAGCATCATGTGTTTTGGACATTAAAAGAACAAAGAACACACAAATATGCAAAAAAAATGTGAGTTACTATACCTATGACAGTTTTAAAGAAAGATGATTTTGTCAACCACCTACTCCAAGTTACATACCTCAACAAAAGGACACTGTAAGCAATATAAGTTTAACAAACTGAAGTCCATTTAAAATAATCAAAATACCCCACAAAACGCCCGGAGCGGTCATTTCGCTCGCACTTATCCATCATCCCTAGCTTGTTTTGTTAAGGCACCATGTGGCACTGCAAAAACACCCCCGCCAGGCGTCCCCTCTAATCCTGGACACAGCTTGGTACCCTCCTCTCATTTGCATAAGTCCTGTCCGTCATAAGACCGGTTGTTAAACTTTAATAAGACTTTCTGATGGTACTCCGTCCCTGATTTAATAGGCTTCCCTATACAGGGATTATGATGATTGAAAAGTCTCTTCATGGGATACGACGTAGCTGTGACATTTTATTTTACGCTGTAACGTGGTGGGTTAAGGGTGCTTTTGATGGGTATGTTTGACGTAAAATTGTTAACGAGCATAACCACAGTTATGTTGGCGCAACGAGTGGCTTAGTTGATAATCAAAATTTAGAATAGACGCTTGGTGAGATAATAACAGTTTTGATATTCCAGTGCGTGTAAGTGTTCAGGCTTATTTCGGAATTGTTTACGGTTATTATAGAATAGTGGAAAACGTGTCGCGAAGCAGGTGGTTGAGTACTTTGGCAGTCTTACTTGAGATATAAATTATATGTTATTTGAATACTGGTTTGATGTATTTATTAAAGATTCAGCAATAAAAACATAGCTCAAACCACATACCTATTTTATAAATAATATAAAATATGGGATCAACCCTGAAATCGATAAAAATACCTGTTCCATACGCTTTATCGAGTCACTGAACATTTTGTATGGAACAGCTGATTATTTCAAGATTTTTGGCTTAGTCCCGTTAACGTTGTATTGTATACATAGATCGAAAGGTTTTTTCATCAATCACACGGTTCAGTACAGTCACTTCTTGGATGGGTGACCGCGGCATTTTCAACTCAGGTCTGTCATGGCTCGGATGACACCTATAAAGTGACACTTTAGATTGACATCAGGCTCAGGCAAAAGTACTCATTTCGACGTGTGAATAAGTGACAGTTATATACTTTGCCATAACGCTGTCTCGTTCTGATACTATGGACAAAATAATTCGTGGCGCGCATACTAGCCCGGCAGGACTACCGAGCTAGGCTAGCCAGGACTAGTTGGCCTATACCATAAACGAAGACTACTTTGTTTATGCCTATACGAACTTAATTTATTTTAACGTCACCTAACATAAGAGTTACATTAATGTTGCTACGAGTATATTCTTCTACCTATTCGAGGTTGTAGTAATGAATACTAACCAAATAACGACTGTAATTAAACGCCCAATTAATGCTTACTGTTATCATAAAGTTATTAGTTTCTATGTAGCTAACTAAATCCACAACATAATAATTGTGTAAATTTGTTGTGTTATTGTCTAGTAATTGAGATTCGAGCTATCCGCGCGTAGTTTTTTTTAAATAAATTGGTTTAGGGGTTGTGTTTTTGATCGTCATTTTGAATAATACTAATGTAGGTATTTGCAACGCACGAGATGTTGTTTTGCAAAATGCAGAAAATTCAAGCTGTAAAAATTAAGCAAAAATATTTATCGAATCTGGAAAAAATGTACGGAACAACTGCTCTTTTTCGCGAATTTCTCTGAATTCGCGAAAAAGAGCAGTTGAAATTTCAGGGTTGGTTTATAAAAAGAGCAGCAGAAATTTCAGGGTTGGTTCATAAAATTCAGTGTGATGAGGTACACTTCCTACTACGAAAGTTCCCACAGGTAGCAAAGAAACTGTGTGGACTGTACAAAAAACTATAATAATTAAGTCTCTTTCATTCAATACGAAAATCAAGTATAAAATTAAAATAACGAAAACCTTTTGTCTCAAAATTTATCGAATCAGTTCTTATTCTACTCTCAAATAAATTAACTCAATCCAGTTCAGTTCTCCCGTTTAGGAACTATCCGTCTTACCACAAAAGATTTAAACACGCTTTAAACACTGTTAAACATTGTCTAAATGTGCGTAAAACTTTTGTGGTAAGACGGTATGTATTTAACAAATACAGATGCATAAATATGTGTGCGACAGATATTTAGAAATACTTACAAGCGCCACAGAATCTGTGGCGCTGTATGGATTTCTGTATTCGTACACGGAGTTTGTTAAAAGTTAAAATAGACAAAAATACGGTAAAAGCAAAACAAAAATGTGTTCCTAAAAATACCTACAACTTTATCCGTAGTACGTATATGTGTGACATCACCGATCGATGGTAGATTTCCGTGATGGATAAAGACCATAAACTATCACTGAGTGTTTTATGACTAAACTTGGACAATTTACTACACTCCCTATAATAACTTTTCCCATTCATAACTTATTGTCCCTTTTGAGCTTTTTGTTTAGCGATTACACGTCGTTCTAGCGAAATGGGTTTGATATTAAAATTTGTTTTGATACTACTTATTTTACATTGTTAGATATCAAAATTTATATAAAAAAATTGATAAAAGAGAAAGTAAATTCTATATAATGTCAGACAGTAAATAGTCAAACGAAAACCTATAATAAATAAAAAATAAAGAAGACTACCACCAAATAAACCAGAACAAAATAAATCAGATGTTCATTGGAACATCTGATTTATTTTTATCAATATTTTGTAAGTATATATAATATTCAGCACACGAAGGGTTCCGTACTGTATCGGAGCCCCCCTTAAATATTTATTTTATCTAAATTTAAGTATTATTAAAGTAAGCATACAGCTAAATATTCTGTGAAAATTTCAGCTTTCTAGCTATAACGGTTCATGAGATACAGCTTGGAAACAGACAGACGGACAGACGGACGGCGGAGTCTTAGTAATAGGGTCCCGTTTTTACCCTTTGGGTACGGAACCCTAAAAACTAAATATTCCGTCAAGTTTTAGTACTAACTGAAACGAAAACTTGACTAAAACTAAGTTATTAAATAGACTAGTAATCATAATCAAAATCAATATATTGATAACAATGTTACAAGTCAAAAATATGGGGTTATAGTTAGTATTTAATTGTATGTAATTTATCTCGCTGTTTTGAAAGCAATTACTGAGATGTCGTGTAAAAACAATCTAAGATCTTCAATGCTGTCCGTAAACATGAAAATATTTATAGAATGGAGCAATCCATTTTCTCTGTTCCGTCCTATCTGACCCAGACAGTTATCTCAACTGCTACATAGAATAGAAAAGCACCCAGTTAAGCTTGTATAAGATTTTCAAAATACTAGGTTATTCAATTTTAATCTTGTATAAAATATGCGTTAATGTTTGTAGCCATAATTTCCAAAATTAAAATAAATACGTGATAACAAGTTAGAAAAAGTATCCATTCAAACTTTATACATTCCGAAAATGCGTTGAATTTCAATTTTACCTTGATCTTGTTTAATTTTTAATAAATTTGAAACCATTTATCCTTACCGACATTATAAATCTAAACGTGCATTTGTTGGTTTGTTACTCTATCACGCAGCAGTAGAGCAAAAGATACTTGACTTTTGGCATAGATACGAGTATACTCGTAAATCAAAGGTTGGAGAGTTACATATTAAGCTACTCTTTATTCCGGAAAAATAAAAGTTTCCTATGAGACAGCACAAAAGCCAAAATATCACGAGGACAAAGCCGCTGGCATAAGCTAGTTTGTCAATAAAAATAAAACAGGATTTTAGGTTAAATTTTAATACTATGAAATAATACAGCTAAAATCTGTCGGATCATTATGTTGTACTTTTTTTTACAATCCAGTTTTAATTGTTATTTTTTTTTTAACGAACGGTTTGACTTTCTCACTGTTATTCCGTTTACACTGTGACTTTTCTTAGCAACATCGTTAATACATTTTAAGCTCCGCGACTGTATCGCTTCTAATCTACCCTTTTACGGTTTTGTTTTCAAAAACCGTGGAGATTCCCTTGGGCCGGACTCCCGACACGCCCTTCAAGGCTAAGAGTACATTATCTATGTCAATACTCCGCTGTGAGAGCCATTTTGCGAAAACATTGTGGTATATCGCGTGTATTCTTAAAATAAGAGCCCATTTGGGAACTATTACGAGATTTGAGTCCCGCAAACAAGTTGTGATATGGGTGCTCGTCTGGGTCCATTTTTTCGGAGTGGCTTTATCGCGCAGGGTATATCCGAAGCTGTATATTCTTTTCCTTTATCACAACTACGAGTATGGCGATATTTCATTCTATTTTAGATCTTCGTAGGAAGTATTATGTAATGTTGCGTGTTTGGGTATGTATGTAAGTTATGTGAAAAGTAGGTTTGTTGATAGAAGTTATGATTGTGCATGTAGTAATGGAATGTTTGGGTTGGTGTCTCGGTTATGAATAGAGTTATACCTATCATACTATATGTTTTGATTTTGTAAGTTGTTTACCTATTTCTCCCTATGTAGTTGCGTTATTCTTGGCTTTTTTCCGTCATTTACTCAACTCTACACTCTATAGCACAGCGTTTTTTTTTTCGACTGATGTGTTTATATTATTCCACCAACCCACAAAATATGTTTTATCTACACTAATGTTGTAACATTCTACTTATGTTTCCAATACTTGACTTATAATGACTACTGTTATAGCGCAGACAACAAAACACTCAATTTAAGCAATTTGACATGATGTTATAATATCCACATCGATATCGTAAAATCTCATTATAACATCAATAAAACGCGACCAATTAACCTGGCGAGCCTTATGTCAAAATCCTCATACAAGTTGTATAAATTTTTGATATTAGGCTGGCTTTTGAAAACAGTTGGGTTATACGTGAAAACTTCGTCGAAACTTCTAAACTTACATACACAAAACTCTTTGGTAAGATCTTGTGCCAATGAAATAAAAAAAGAACAGCGCACGCTCGCTCCTGATTGACCCTGCGCGCGCAGCTGCGCTCTCTTTGGTTAGATTTTAATGGCGCCAAGTTCACTGTGACAATACACGTACGCGTGAATTTAATGTTTCGCAATATGTTTTTATTTTTTATTTTTATTTTTATTAGTGAAGATAAAGTAGTGTATGCAACTGCATATAACACGGGTATTAAAACACTCGTTACTATTATGAAACTCGCTGCGCTCGTTTCATAAACTCACACTCGTGTTTTAATACCCTTCATTATATGACAGTTGCATAAACTACTATTTAAGTTAGGTTTTATGTTTTGTAATCGTAAACATTGTAAATGACAGCAGTACCAGATAGAGTAAACAGTTCTATATATAAGTCTGATAAGACTAAAGGGGACGCACTAAGAAGTCGTTTTCAAGCTCTTCCCACCAGTGTTTTCCTTATTCTATAATAATCATGAGACATATTATGTTTAACAATAGACTAAACATTTCACAATTGAAATAAATATGTTAATGAGCGACGAAATCGAGAGGTTTAAAAAACATTGGACGGAGGTAGCACAGAACAGAAAGGAATGGAAGAATTCGGGGAGACCTTTGCCCAGCAGTGGGACATCACAGATTAAAAAAAATGAGCTTAAATCCAACATCAAAATAATTCATTTCGAAAGGTTAGATGCAACTTTATATTGTTGCTCGCCACTACCAACTGCTATATACTATTCTATGTAACTAAATTCACACTAAACTAACCAGACCACTCTTTTAATTAATTAATTAGAGAAACTTGTATTTAATAAGCTGTAGATAAACTACTAACTCGCAGAAAACGAAGCAAAATAGAAAACAATGTCGATATTACAATGTTAATCTACCAACACTGGCCACTTACAGTTAAAGTAATCTCACTTAATCCAGTGCAGAGTAAGTGTTCCTAATACGGACACTATTTCACCTAGATAATTGCTTGGCTTGGCCCGGCCAGATTAAACTAGCGGCGACCGCGACAACGTACTCTCATTTTAATACTTTGTGTGAAAATGGCTGTGATTTTAGTGGTAAAGTAAAACATTGCATAATGTTTAAAGCGTTATTAGATGTATATCTAAAAGATGAGTGGGTACATCCACATGTACTATTGATTTTTTAAAGGCATGTGCTGTGCAGGGTTTCTAAGCGACTTTTTATTTCACCAAAAATACAATCAACTGAAAATTCATGCATTAATTCCAAAGAACTCGTTAGCGTTTCGAAACCTCATTCCTCATACGAACAACCAGAATATGGAACGCTTTGTCTGTCTTCCCGCTAAAGTACAACGTGGGTGTCTTCAAAACCCGAGTAAATAGGTATCTTCTAGGTAATCGTGCTACACCCTAGACCGCATATCTGCTTAACATCAGGCAGTTTATAGATAAACGCAAACCTATCTATACATCTTCTACACATATAAATAAAATTTGAGTGTCTGTTTGTAATGTTGAAATAACCGTTTTTTACTACATGCATATGAATATGTATACGGTACATACACAAAAATAGCATTTTTACAATTTTTGTCTGTCTGTCTTTCTGTTTGTTCCGGCCAATCTCTGAAATGACTGGACCGAATTTGACGGGACTTTCATTGGCAGGTATCTGATGTAATAAGGAGTAACTTAGGCTACGTTTATTTTAGGAAAAAATATTTTATCTTGGGCCAACGCGGGTAACACCGCGGGGCGCAGCTAGTATGGAATTAAAAAATAGTACGAGTCCTGGATTTTAACCCTCGACTACCTCACGATTGAAAAGTCAATGTTTCCCCACTAGGCCGCTACAGCTTTTTGTATACGAGTATAATAATGCAATTAAATAACAAAGAAAGGTTCGACAAGTTTACATTCTGCATTGTCTTTTCATCTAATTTCATTTGCATTTTGGCACTCAAAAATGGTCGGATTACAACCGCATGTTGTTATAAAACACTCATCCATCTCCTCCCCCATTTTAACCAAACCTTTTTTAGGGTTCCATCACGATGACAAAATGAAACTTAATGACTAAAAATTGACTTTTCTTACGCTGATCATCAATTATCACTTCACCATAAAAATAATTAAGCCTCCCTGGTAATAAGTTCATTATGTTATACACACCCAACATTTTATAATTAATTCTACAGAAAAAAAAAACCTAAGAACTTTATGACTGGTTTGAATTTACTGTATTTCTGTTTACTGGTTTGAATTTTTAATAATATCACGTAGATTTGTAAACAAAACTATAGTATTTAAAATAAGTATAAAAAATAAAGAAGTACGGAACAGTTTCAGAAAAACTCGTTCTCGTTCGAAAAAAAATGTCTACCTTGCGCCCTTATTGCACCGTCTGACACCGCACTCCGCAGTAATCCCTTGTCTATTAATTTGATTACAATCGCTTCATAATTTGTTTGAAAATGATATATTTGTCCAGATGTTACATTAATATTAAAGTACAATAAGTAACCTCACTGAAAAAATGAATGAGGAGGGGAGGTATTTCATGGAATTTCAGGTCTGAGAAAACTTTAAAGTTAAGTTTAGTTCCCAGAAATCTCCTAAATTCTTAAAGGATAACAGATCTACCTAAAGCTATTTAAGCTCAGCTTATATTTTTACGGTGAAGGAAAACATCGTGAGGCAACCTGCATACGTCCGTAGAATTAATTCGATAACGCATGTGAATCCACCAACCCGCACTGGGCCAGCGTGGTGGATATGGCCCCATCACCCTTCGTGGGTAGGCCTACGTCCTGCAGTGGACTATTAAAAAAGGCTGGTACAGTACAGTATATTTTTACTGCCTCCTATATTAACTAAATGGCCAGACTAGTTACAGAAAGAGATCAATTCAGAATTTATACAACTTTGTTGTTAATAATATTACAAATTCGAAAGTGTGTTTGATGTGTTCTTTGTTACTCTCTCAAACAACAATGGAGAAAGAAAGAATTAGATTGATTTTGTATGAATACAGTTATAAGATCTGAAAGTATCACTGAATAACCTTACGCCAGTAAAGCTGCAGGCAAAATCTAGTATTAATATGTTTTAGCTTTCTTATAGGCTTTTCGCGGCACTTTAAAAAAAGCAATATAAATAAACCAACATAGCAATGCTCACTGCATAAGGAAGGGACAAGAATCCATAGAGTGTAATAGGTAAATATAGCGTAACCATTCAAACACAGTGAGCGTATTTAAAATTCAAATAAACTTTTAATGACGTCCCCCAATTCATTGCTTTTGATTACAGTTTTGATTACAAAAGGGTGAGTCTATTCATTCCATGGAGGGACATGGAGGGTAGCGTGGCCGGTCTGTGATCGATAGGAATAGCCAGTAGCCATCTTTCGACACGTTTTTATTTTCAACTTAATATAAATTCATTTTGGCAGTCGTATGATTTTAGAGCAGAGCTTTATAGCTCGTATGATGTATGAAAATGAATAACGATGGGGGTTGGATATCCGGAAAATGTTTATCTCATCAAAAACATAAATGTGAAATGGGAGCCAAAGTGTCGCCACCAAAAAAATTGAGATCTAACACGGGGGCTAAGTGTTCTGTAGAAAATCCTAAAGTTTAAGCTACAAGATCATACCTACAACATTCTAAAGGGATTTACTTATGTAATTCAAGCTCGTGATTTGACTTGGCTAGTTTAAGAATAAGTACAGTGCAAATAAGCATTTGTCTGTACGTGTAAACTAGCCAAATCAAATCTTAAGCTTGAATTACATAAGTAAATTTCTTTTAAATGTTGTAGGTATATTCTTGTAGCTTAAACTTTAGGATTTTCTACAGAACACTTGGCCCCCGTATTGGATCTCAATTCTTTTGGTGGCGACACTTTGGCTCCCATTTCACATTTATGTTTTTGATGAGATATCATAACTTTTTGTTCAGAAATAATTATTAGTTACATCATGATTATCATAGTACACTTATCTCTGAAAAAGTTATCGAGTATTTATTATATTACTATCACAAATGGCATGGTTCATCTATCGAAAATCTCAGTGCCTCGCGACGCTACCGCCATTTATTGGAGTATTGGTTAGGTAAATTTTACAATTACTTTGTTAATAGTACTAATTATCAAAAAATTTCAGTTTTTAGATTTTTCCCTTTATTAATGCCCGATATGTCTACCTTGGTGCCAAATATCAAGATTCTAGGTCATCTGGTGGGTTAGGTTTTTGATCTATAAGTCAGTGAGTCAGTGAATCAGTGAGTGAATCAGTCAATGAAACACGAGTTTTTAAACGTTAATATATCAATAACTAACTGACTGATTCTTGATAAGCTAAAAGACTTTAGTAAATGAGCCAAATTTCATGTATGTAGGCTAAATAGTTTTTAGTTGTGAGGGGGTCAAAAGTAGCTCCAAATGGTTCGTGTAATATTACACACGGCCGCTGCGTCGCCAGTTTTCTTTGAACACTTTGGCTGGACACGTGTCTAGATGTTCAAGATAAAATAATTGGTCAACCGAAATTAATTAGCTACATGCTTTGAATTTATCACGATAAATTAATGCGTTTCAGTCAATCTTTTTTGTTTTATTTAGAACATTAAAGTTATCTTGGAGCTTCTTTACAAATTGTATTGATTTCTTGGAGAAGTTGAGATAGTCCAGATTTGATAAGCGATAGAATCTATCGATCAAGTAGTTGTCAGTGGTGTAACCAATCATTTTCCTATATCTATCTCTCTCTCTACTAGAACTTAGGTCTTACTCCAAGTTCCACTGGAGGACCTATGTGGACCTATACGCAAAGACCTTTGTGGAGTGTTTTAGAAATATAATGTGTCGATGAGATCAGTGTATCTGTTATATAGCGTGTTTCTCTGGATGACAGACATATCCTTGGATATAATAATTGTAATCATGATTATGACCATAGTTTTGGTAACTAGTAGATAAGTACCTGTAGTAAGTACCCAGTACATTCTTTTTAGTTTATTCATTTTTATTAAGGTTTACTTATAAATAAAATTGGTGAAAAAACGTTTATTTAAATTAAACTGTTTTATGTACTTAAAGCTAAAAATAATAAATGAAAAATAAAATCGTGGGCCTTCGCCTGGAAGATTTCAATAAGTGGGTACATTGAGCCCCACGATTTTATTTTTGAGTAATAATTTTAGCTTTTAGTACATAAAACCATTTAATTAAAAAAAAAAAAAGTTTTTATTTTGATACTACAAACTGTGTTTTACATGAAAAGTCCTTTTATTTGAAAACAAATTGAGGGGGTTGTGTAAAAAAATGTAATCCACCATTTTGTGGCGGTGGACATCTTGTATTAAGGTCAATACTGAATACAAAAAATTGTATTGTCATTGAAACTAAAGCCGTGTAACAAATATCATATCAATTTGTCCACGGTAAGGGGGTCAAATTTCAATATCATAAAACCGTTTAATAAAAATAGTATAACTGACGACAAAGTTTCCAAAACATAAAAATTTTCCTAATTACAATGCAAACGCCATAAACGCACAACACCATTTTCATTATCATAAATTATTATTTCTATTAATTACCTGTATCTACCCAGCGGCCCAGCCTCAACCAGAAAAAGTTGTCACACTTTTAATTCAAATAACGAAACCCGTAAATTAAGAAAATATGAATAGAAAATTACTGTGGCATAAAAAAACATTTTTACATTTTCAACTTTAAAATTTGAGACCCGAGTCATTAATAAAAAGCGGACAGTTATGCAAATAATAAAAGCTTGAAAATAAATGCTTTTTCTTGAAAAAAGGCCTCTGCATCTGAGTATAATAGAGCATTCTGCCCGTTTCTGTGGCCGTAAAGACCGCCCAACGTTTTAATTACTCGGCAAATAGAGGGTTATCTCTTTTTTTCCAAAATCTGGTGACCGAATCAAACAAATTATGCGGGTGCGAGCGGATTAAACCGTTTGCTTCTATTAAATATTTAGTGTTGGGTCATTTTTTGGATTTGTGGCTATTAATGAAAAATATTTCTCTAATTATTTTGATGGTAATCGATAAAAGTGGTAGGGAAGAACGAAAAAGTGTAGACGAATTGTGTGAAAGTGTGTGGAATATAGCCGTGGTAGTCTAGTGGTAGCGATCCCGCCTTACAATCGTGAGGTCGTGGGTTCAAATCCCGGTCCTGTATGAATGAGTTCTTCGGAATTTATTTACGGAATTTCACACCACTAGCTATTCGGTGAAGGAAACATCGTGAGGCAACCTGCATACGTCTGTAGAATAAATTCGATGACGTATGGAAATCCACCAACCCACTCTGGGCCAGCGTGGTGGGCCAATTACCCGGCGTGGGTAGGCCTACGTCTAGCTATGCAGTGGCTGGTCAAAAGGCTGATGGAGTACAGTACATTGTGAAATTGCGAGAGCAACGTGTTGATTGACTTTTTATGAATACCTTAATAAAATTTGTTGGTTTCTAACTATAAACCTAAAGTGAAGCGGAGAGTTGTTTTAGGTGAAGTGGCGATAGAAAACGTGCTGTGCTAACCCTACCTAGTAGGATAAGGAAAAGGAAATGATGATGATGTACGATAAAAAAAAAAAAACAGAAACAACATCCTGGTCGCAGAAAAAACAAAAAGTAATTCATCAGACAAGTGTTTCAAATTACAATACATAATTTCATTACTATACTCCAATCGCAAGCAAAGTACATGAGTACCTTTCTTTTCTAACATCACCACCATCATTATGTTAGTCACAGGACGTTCATTGCTATTTATACATAGGCCTTTTATAGCTATTCCCTAATTTGTAGTAAAAGGGTCCGTTTTGCAACACTACTGAGAAACGACACTGCAGTGAATTTCGAAAACAAAAACGAGTAACAGTTTTAATGCCACTTTAACCAAGCAAAGCCAACTAACTACCAACTTTGGATCATAAATCAACATTTATTTTATCTGTATAATTTATTCGTTCTGTTTAATTACGAATTAATATTTTAATACACCATTTCCAATCCTCTATAATTACAAAATGTACCAGCTAATACCATTCTCCATCATTATAGTAAATACCAACTACTTAATCATAGCGTTAGTGACGTTCTACAATCGATACATATTTGATGTCGTTTGAATTGTCGCAGCAAGCAGTTCCTTGGGCGGTATTGTCCATTAATAAATCTCTATTATGGCGTCCGGTGAGGGATCATTAATCTTTTATAGCATTGATTGTTGAGTGAATGTGTATTTTTCTAAGCGATGTTGGGGCTGTTATATTTTGTAATATAATATGCAAAATCTGCAACACACTGTTCATCATCAATTTTGCCATGGAACGTCCATTGCTGTACAGAAACCCTCTATGAACAGAATATACAGCTCATCATTTATTGTTCTGAGAAATGAGGCGTAGGATATTTTTAACCCCTCAGACCAAATAAATAAATCAAGACAAAAAGTCGTGAACAGACAAGTGAGGCCGGTTTTTTGTAAATGTGGTGAGTGCGTCGATGTTGCGCCGCCATAGTTTGACTGACATACCAAGGCGTAGTTTCTTTGTACGTGTATGTGTGTGTAATTGTGTCTGTACACGGCGAGGCGTAGTTTTGCTGGCCTCACTTGTTTGTTCACAACATTCAGTCATTATTTTTTAATTTGGTCTGATTTCAACCCTTGATAGAAAATAAGAGCGTTCTAATATCAACGGTTTATGTTGTGTTTATTATATTCGAAGCTGGTGTGACTAAAATAGTTCTGGGTTAATCAATAAATTTTAATGTCGTTGTTGTCGTGGTCACATTCAAAAATGTATAGAAAGAGCATTTTTAAATCAAGATAATTGTCACATTTAACGGTTTATTACCAGTGGTACTACCAGTAGTAAGAACGGTAAATGAATTACCGTTCTTACTGCCACAGTTGAAAGTTGTTAGAACAGCAATAAAAAATTACGCTACACATACCTACCTACCTTCAGGTAGATTTAACAATATAATACTTTTGAAATATAATTATGAAATGCGGCTGAAACTTTTATATCCATAAACAATAAAACAACATAAAGTAATACAAAATTGGCACCAAAAATTTTGCGCAAAGTTCTCAGAAGTACCGAAACTGGTGTGCCACAAACGAGTTTACTTACAGACACAGCGTAGTAAACATACAAGGTTATCAGTCTTGCTAATTTGCGTGCCTGTATTTTCTAGAATTTACGTGCGAAGTTTACCTTACAGCCTTACTTTGACATACAGATGGAAATTATCATTGCGAGCGAGATTAAACCAAAGCTATGGCAAAAAAAAGCATAAAATCACAAAAAAATTACAAACAACATTAACAATAGCTTATCATCATTCTTTTTCTACGCTTAATTTTTTTATCGTAGTAGAAGAATGATAAAAACAAACAGCATACACTGAAATCTTCACATCTACGAAAATGATGACGTCAAATTCCACTACACATACTGACAACGTTTCGTAAAGTTATCCGTTTGCTGTCACCAACCATGTATACGGTACAGTTGCTGCGCAGTTTCGCTCCATATAGTTGATGTTGTACTGTCATGTTGGCGTAACTATACCCACAAGTATTATTGAAAACTGTCAGTAGCAAAAGGATATATATTTATTGACGGCTACTTTAACATGCCATGGTGCTGTAGAAAATTAGTGGAAAAATGGTTGTTTTTTAAACGACAGGCTTCAGTTTGAACCTGGTCATGTATCATTGAGCTCTTAAGAGTTAATATATCTATGGATTTACACAACACCGACTATATTTTGAAGGAAAACTTCGTGAGAAAATCTGCATACCAATCCTTATTGGGCCAGCGGTGATTATGGCCCAACCCCTTCCGTGGCGTATGTTCAACAGTAGGCTATTAAAAAGCTGTTACAGTACATCGCTGTAACTGACCATTATACCAAACTAACATTTCGACACCTAATAACACTAAATGAGTGCTAATAGTATTAGATTTATGTACCGCGATTTTTGACTTTTTTGTAACTATTACATCTACGTATACTTTTCCACAAACTTTTATTTACAAATGTTAGAGTGTGTGCGTGTTGGTAGTTATACTTAGGCAACAACATCTGAACACTGTTATTTGTTATGTTTAGCAAAGTTTGTCAGTAAGTAACAACTGTAACTAGTAAAGAAGATATACCTATATCAGCAGAATACATAAAGCTAAAATGTCAAAACCCGCTATAAGTAACAACTTGGTTACTATTCACAAAATTCGTCATAACAAGATACAGTGACGACAAAACCTATTTCGAGGTTACCTGAATACGTCTTTGTATATATTCAAGTCAAAGCCGCATAGCTTCAGTATTCAAACTTGAAATTGGCACTGAAATTATTAATACCAGGTAACTAGTCTGTCTAGACTTACTGAGATATTCTGAAATGCTTTAGAAATTTGAAATGACTGCTGTGGCTGCAAGCTGACCTATCTTTCGACCACAAAGGTCGCTTTCAGAGAACTAAGTTACTTCACTAGTTATACAATGATATTTTTATTATAATTAAGTTGTTTCTACGAATTACCACTAATCATGGTCAATTCAAAAAGTTCAGTGCAATATTTGCATGTCAAAAATATAAATATTTCGTAACCGACTATGCTATAACTCCAAACTATAGTGTTGCCACAAAACTACTAGTTTCTATAACATAGGTAAATAAAAATTTGTAAAAAATCAACATTTGTGAGCATAAATAAAAAATATACACGCATCGAAAATAGTGTGATTTTTTTACTTTTATTGTTCTTGACTAATATTTATTTTAAATTGAATAATGGCCGCACTCAGTTTTGACTCTGTACATTACACCGTTAAAAGAACAATGGATGGCTGCACCCGGCGGAGGGGGAGTGGCCGTGGCCGCTGCCTATCCGTCCTGCCAGCGGCCCTAACGGGTGCCGCCAACGTGTTGGCGGAGGCGGTGGGGCTGCGGGGGAAGAGGAGTGTCGGTATCGCGACGGCCGTTCTCCCTATCCTCTGCAGCCGTAGTGGCAGGCGCGGGGCCACTTTAATTGACCCGTTGCATCGGGACCAGGGCTGTCGGATACGGGTGCTGTCTGACGCCCAGTGCCGGTTGGTCCCAGGTGGTGGATGACGATGTGTCTGGTGTTCGGCACATCGTCATTCTGGCGGGAGCCGAAGCTCCGTGGTGGGGCCCGAGTTGGGCCAGCGCTGTCGGGTGTCGCGGAGGAGTGCGCAAGCGTGCCCGTAGCCCCGACACATAGCGCAGTGGCGGAGCAATGGGCGGGGACTCCCACATAACCACCCGCCTGCCCTGAGGTGCGGTGGTATCTTTAAAAGATTTCCCCAGGTAAAAAAAAAAAAAATTCCATTGAACTAATCAATGTCCACTTTGAGTTTCGTTACATACAAGTTCAGAATTTCACGTTTGAACACTGTTTGTTTACAAACTTACGAAAATGTAAAGCGTCAAATTGTACATCGTTGTATACGTTCACAATAAATCGATACCTAGTTTATAATTTAACGCCAGAGATTGTAAATTCTTACAATAAACCAGTGACATAGCCTTCTTCATTTTCTCGGAATAAGATTGAAGAAATGTAAGTATTATTCGTCTGACTTGAGAAGAAATGGTAATTCCCAGGACCCGCGGGAACGAATCGTTAGGTTGGATTCAGCTCTTCCTGGTGGTTTGCATCTCTCTGATGTAATAAAGATTGCTTGAAATTGTAATTTAAAATAGAATTGTTGTGTAAGCTACATTTTCACTGGGGAAAATGACAAGAAATTTTACATAATTTTTGTCTTGCTTTTCTCAATCAATATTGATGTAGGTACGTAATTCGCTGTATTAAATTTAAGGTCTTAACTTAGCAGGTATAAGGCAGGTAGGCAGACAGGTTATTTCTATTTGGAACTTAGTTATTTTTTTATATTAAATATCGCACCGAAAAAGATAACACCGAGGTGATGAAGTTTTGCTAGCAAAGTAGAGCTTCAAAAATTGTTTTTTTTCGCTATGAAATATTTTATAGGAATTTGAAGTAGTTGTGGCGCCACAATTTATTTTTTACTTTATTTCGCAATGTCCGTAACTCTTTTTAATTTTACTCAGTCTATCGAAATTTTCGGAAATATTACAGTTCCGATTATTTTATTTTTTACGGCGTTGAACCGATAAATCGTCAAGTGACATTTGACGCATTGCGATAGGAGCGCGATTGGCTGTGCTTTAAAAATAAATTATTTATGACGCACTTTATTAGGAAACAAAATTTATTTTTGTACCGAACATACAAAAAATACATTCTTGGGTCCTACGGCGTCAGGTGGCTTATCTAGAATTTGGCTCATCCGTATAATACCTAGATAGGCGCACTTTCATTCAACCAGTCCATTTATGTACCTATTTAAGTTTTCTGCCAATATGTAAATATATATGTACCTTGGCTATAATCACGTATTTATTGACACACAAAATTATCTGTTACTATTCTGAAAATACCATTTTACTTTTAGTAATATCTTGACTTTTAATTCACTACCATAGCTGACAATCACTCCCCTCTGAGTCTCTGAATCACTGAGTCTATCCCATAAAGTCCAGTTTTGATTTTGTATTTCTCGCCACATAATACTATGGCTATATCAAACTAACTGTATTTAAGTAACATTTGGACCACTAACATTCCAGAATAACTTTTTTTTAATAACAGCTTTATTTTAATTCAATACCATAACTGACAATCACTCCCGCGTCACCCATAAAGTCCAGTTATGTTTTTCGCCACAATACCCATCCTGGCTATAATCACGTATCTGTATGCAAATCTCAATGGACACGAGATCGTTCCGTTTGGTTTAATTGCGTTACCGTTGGTTATTCGCACCCATAAAGGGAGGGGAATAATATCTTTATTAATAACTGGCCCGGTTTCCTACACCGGTAATTTTATTAGCACTCGTTCGTTTGTTATTTACTGCAAATTTCCGTGTGGCAAATTGAATGTTCGTATTTTTTGGCACCAGAACATAAATATAATATAATAAATAAATAAATATTTGGGGACATCTTACACACGGCCTCTGACCCCAAACTAAGCTTGTGATATGGCTGCCAGAGACTGATTTACTACGTGTTTTTAAATACATACTTGTAGATAGTATAGTTATATAGATGGTAACTAAATAACACCCAGACACAAAGCAAACACTTATGTTCATCACATAAATACTTGCCCTGGGTGGGGATCGAACCCACGCATCTTTGACCAGTAGTTAGGGTCACTAACCACTGAGCCACCGAGGCAGTGCATGTAAGTAATCCAGTATCCATAAATGAAACCATCGTCGTATTCCCAAATAATTATTTTTGTGATAAATATTTCCAAAATTCATCGCGAACGCGGGACTTCAACCTGCCTCTTTCGAATCATCGGCCTGAAGTTGTGGAGCTGTTTATCACAAAAATAACTCTTTTAGGTAAACCTAGTGTGTTCTTTAGTCTAAATAATCTGCCAAGTTAGAATCAGACTCGCGCACGAAGGGTTCCGTACTGCATGGGAGCCCCCCTTAAATATTTATATATTTTAATTATGTATTAATAAAGTAAGCATACATCTAAGTATTCTGTGAATATTTCAAGCGTCCACCTGTTACCATTATTAATATCGAGCGAAAAACGGCTAAAAAATCAGGTTTGTTGTATGGGAGCCCCCCTTAAATATTATTTTTATTCTATTTGTTGTACGAGTAATAGCGGCAACAGAAAAACATCGTCTGTGAAAATTTTAGCATTCTAGCTGTAACGGCTAAAGAGATACAGCCTGGAGACGGACAGACTGACAGCGGAGTCTTAGTAATAGGGTCCCGTTTTTACCCTTTGGGTACGGAACCCTAAAAAAAACTACTTGATCATCTAAATGGGTTCCAAAAAAATTAAGATGCAAATTGTGTAGGTATTTACATCTCTGCCAGCCTAATTCATGTGCCAGACTGATTTAGAACAGCAAGTGTCTTTATTAAATTGAAGAAATTAAAATACGACAAACTAAAGTAAAACGACTACAATATAAAACGTATATGTACCAGTATTGTGCTCAACTTGATTTTAGCAGGATTTCAAGTTGGTTGTAAAATTAATGTGGATAAAACATTATGACAGAACAATTTTGCTAACAAAAATGCAAGTTCTCAAAATAAACTAGTTTTTGGATTTTTTCTCTAAATAAACGAAAGTAAAAAAATCACCTGCAGTCTGCATAAAACGAGACGTGATCAAAGCAAAATTTTAATACTGAAAAATTAACAGCTACAAACACTAACAATTCAGTAACGTGCTCTCAGCAAGTTAATAAAAACAAGTATATTGTTATTTTTCATAAAAATGCAGTGCAAATCGTAAAAGATAATTGAGAAAATCATACATCTATAGCTAAGCTTACCTATACGACGAAACACAGAACATTTTAATGACAATTTTACTGCTGGACCGGAATAGCGTTTGATTTTTTAAACAGACTTTATACAGCCGTAAAGAGTTTTATGGGTGTACTAGTTTGAGTGTCCATGTTAAGGGTAGAGTTAAAAGAGCAACAGTCGTTTTGAGGTTATGTAGTAAACTATGAATTTTATTCTCATGAATTGTTGCTTATTTGGTGTGCTTTCAAATTATAAGATTCTACTATGAAATAAAACAACTGAAACTGTATGAACGCTATTTATATCTAATACTCGTAAAATGCGTCCACTGGTATGCGATTTACAATCGAAATGATTCAGATTCTTTATTAGCCTTATAACAATGTTGAATTATATTAGGTAAGTCAGGTACAGTTCATGTTGCTTAAAATAAATATAAAATTCCAACGTAATATTCTAAATATCTAGGTAGTAAAATTTGGACCTCGTTTTGTCAAAAGTTTTGATGGTAAGCCCGTAGTAGTAGTATATATAGATGGCGTGAGGATATTCAAAAGTATTTCGGAAACACCTAGATGTGATTGGCACAGGACAGATATAAACAAATTAGCGGACGGAAGATAGTGTTGATTCATTGCTCAACAAAATACCAAACTCCTGATTAAAAACTTCAAACCAACATCACGTGAAACGGAACGCAAACGGAATTCAAGCTAACGTTCCATTTCCACACCACCAACAAAGAAATTCGTGTATCTCATAACAGACATTTCCGATAAAGGAATAGTACAGACTCAATTCAATTTCCACGTTTTCACGAGGCGTCGAAATCGGGAGACGTTTCCCGATCGAGCGCTCAGTTCCCCACAGTGTAAAAATCTCACAGTCTTAAAAGTTTGTTGTTTTTTGATTGCTATTACCGACTGATGATCGATGGGGTCAAAAAGTTTTCGAAGGGATAACACGTACCGGCAAGCGCAGCGTAGGACGTCCAAGTTTGAATGACGAGCCAGGAGGCTGATAGCTAACGGAACATTGACTAAGTCGAAGCTACAGTCTCGAGCATCGACTTAGGGTGGCGTGTCTATCAGCCTTCTCACAATCGTATGGCTAGACAGACGCGACCAAAGCGCCACCCTTTTATGGTAGACATCCCGCGCGTTAGAACCAAGCGTTTCGAGTCCACATTCCTCATACGAACTGCCAGAATGTGGAATGCTTTGCCTGAGTCTGTCTTCCCGCTAAAGTACAATGTAGGTGTCCTCAAATCCCGAGTAAAATAGGTATCTTTTAAGTAAGCGTGCTACACCCTAGACCGCATATCTGCTTAACATCAGGTAGTGTGTAATCAAACGCAATCTTACTCGTATTTGAAATACAAAAAAAAAAGTGGACGGACGACCTCATTAAGACCGCAGGATTACGCTGGATGCAAGCTGCTTCCAATCGTTTTTATTGGAGATCTTCAGGGGACGCCTATGTTCAGCAGTGGAATTTTTATGGCTGAAACGACGATGACCTACTACCGACTTTAATCATTAATCACCTACGTAAGATGCAAAATTCGAATAGTTCGCTCGAATCGATGTAAGTAGACCTATACCATTTTAAGATTGTTGATTTTTCCAAACCACTCCACCGATTTCGATACAATTTAAATGGGAGCTTTTTCTAAAGTATGATCTAATACATAAAAATGGATCTTTAAAATCGATTCATAGTTGGTGGTTGGTGGAATAATCGCGTAACTTACTTACAAAAATAATCGGCCAAGTACGAGTCGGACTCGCACACGGAGGGTTCCGTACTGTATGGGAGCCCCCCCTTAAATGTTTATTTTATTTTAATTTTATTATTTATCATTGAAGTTTACGTACAGCTAATTATTCTGTGAAAAGTTTAAGCATCTACCTGTTACCGTTATTAAAATAGAGCGAAAAACGGCTACAAAATCAGGTTTGTTGTATGGGAGCCCTCCCTTAATTTTTAATTGTATTCTGCTTTTAGTATTTGTTGTTATAGTGGCAACAGAAATGCATCATCTGTGAAAATTTCAGTTTTCTAGCTGTAGCGGTTCATGAGATACAGAACGGTGACAGACAGACAGACAGACGGACAGACGGAGTCTTAGTAATAGGGTCCCGTTTTTACCCTTTGGGTACGGGACCCTAAAAAGCAACATACACTCGAATTGAGAACCTCATATTACGAAGTCGGTTGGAAACACCCTTCGCCTGGTATATTGCGTTTAAGCGTGATATCAATCTGAAGTCGTTGATAAAATGTACTAATGACACGGTAATGTTATCTTACAGTATTGTGACTCGACTCTGTCTTTGAAATATACAGGATTATTTATAATTAATTAGCATCCTTTTAGGGGCTTATTCTGTACATTAAAACTAACAACTTTTGTTCTGCGACTTTTAACAAAACTAAAAAAAAACAGCTATTCCATACATTTTGTCGCGGGTGAACGATATTTTTCTATGGAACAACAATTTTTTTTTAAGTTTTGACAAAAGTCGCACAACAAAAGTTGTTAGTTTTGATTGGCAGAATAAGTCCATAAAAGGATGCTTATTGATTAGAAATAACCCTGTACACCTACAGTGCCACGTGACCACGCAGACCGTCTCACGCGCTAGGGGCAGTCCTTCAGTATTTTTACTTCATCTACTTAGGTACTCATTACCTATTTGAGTTTCTCTCTAGTTTTGAATCATATTGTACCTAGCTGTTATGTTGTAAGATTATAATATTTATTACAAAAAAGAAAATCGTTGAATTGAAAAGGAAGTGTTTCAATAAAATATTTATTAGTTGTTATTATGGTTCAGTACAAAAACGAGGAACCATAAAAACGTAAATCGCACGCTTACTAGTTACAAACCCACACGTTCTTTTATCACTACGGCACGCCGTGGTTGACTGGAATACCGAGAGCATACCCCGCTCCGAGGCGCGTGGGTATGATTCGCGTTCCGACCGTTTGTATGAAGACAGAATACTGTTTGATATCATTACCGTGCTAATGATCATCTGTGTACTATGCTTCTTACCGTAACTATAGCTATTATGATATACAGATACGATATAGAGCATCAATTCTATGATAGAATCTATTGAAACTCGTACCATTATCAGTTATTTCAATGGAGCATAGAGCGTTGTCGAATAGACATTGTGCTAGTACCTGCTACTCCAGACTAATGTTACATCCTTTGTATTAATGTAGTTTATTGGATCTTATAGTAACCGTATTTTCAGAACTGTACTGTAATACGTTTTGTGTACTAATTTAGATAATTATTTTTCGCAAAAAAATCAAAACTTTCTATCGTATACTAAATTCAAACATTTCGCTCGAATTGTTTACATTATTGTAGATTTTTCAAAAAAAGCTCAGCCGATTCCTGTAAAATTTAACTAGAACTACCTCGAGAGTAAGCCCTTTCGAACTAAGTATAAAATAAATATCCGATTCGGTTCACAATTGGCGAAATTATCGATGAACATACAAAAAAAAGTACATTGTGACGAACATAGAACCTCATCCTTTTTGGAAGTCGATTGGTCGACTAAAAATACTCCTTACTTAATATCTGCTTAAAAACAAAACACTAAAGTGGGTTTGTTAGTTTCTTCCTCTTTTATGCCCCAACGGAGCAACGGATTGATTTGATTCTTGGCATGGACATATAATAATAGTTTGGAAGACGGAAAGTGACGTAGGCCACTTTTCATTCCAAAAATAAAATGTTCCCATAGCGAAACTTAGTACAATACAAAGGTTTGTTTGGTTTGGTTTGTTAGAATATTTTCGGGCGAATAACGCAATGTCTTCTGGGCGATTTAAAGGTAAAATTGTCTGAAAGAGATCGCTGTAAGCAACAAGGGAGCACCGTTCGTTAACGATCATCGAAGTTAAGCAACGTTCATCACGGTCATTCTTCGGATGGGTGACCGCAGGCGGCACTTACAACTCCGCAGGAGGCCATGGTTGATTTAACCGTTTAGCCATGTCAAAGGCCTTCAGGCAGCTTAAAAACTCTGACACCAGGGCTAGCTACCCGGCCTATACGAACTTAAGTAAGTTTGTATAGGCGCCGTAGTTCACCGTAACGCCACGACGGTTCTCTTTTTGCATGTGCAAAAAGAGAACCGTCGTGGCGTTACGGTGAACTAACAATAAGACTTTAAGTCAAGGTATCGACTATCATTGGTAGACGCGAGTACTAAAGAAAACCATATTAGTGTCTACCAAGTATGAAACACTTTTAGTAGTACTAGTAATGACAGAGCAGTGTTGTCAACGTAACAAAATTAGTAAAATGGTAGACGGCCGACCTCACCTACGACTTTTCTCATTTTGCACAAGCTCTAGCAACAACTATATTTTTTTACAACTTTTAAGTGTCTTTTAAGTCAACTATTTGTGTATTAATCGTATAATTGGTGTGCACAATTAAATTCCTTTAAAAACGCGTACACACCGTGAGGCAATCTGGCCTTACTAATGCTGCATTGCTGAATTTTCAAACAGTAAAAATTGAAACTTATAAAGGTTTTCATACTATTAAGAAGTCCCAAATTAACATCGTAGCCGGTCCAGCTCGTCGAGCTAAAGTTAAAGTATTTCATAACTGAACTGAGCTCGGAGTTCGCAGCAAATTTGTTGAAACTGTACGTATTGTTTGCAAAGTGGGCTATTTTATGCAGCGCTGCGGACCGGAAGCTCAGCGCTGTCCTACGAATCAATAGCGGTATTTGTAAAATGAACTTTATTGGCTTAGTAAAATTGACTTTTATCGTTTACTCTTCGAGGTTTGTAGCGGTGAATATTTTGTTACAGCGCTTTTTGTTTAACTTCTTTGTCGTGCTTTTTATTACTTGAGTCATCTCATCATCATTATCTGTGTAAATGTCATCGATTTTGGTCTTGGTTATCTGCAATTCGCAACACAAGTATAATGTATAAATATAGGTATGATTTACGTTTAACGTATTATAAACATTGTAGTAGCTTCTAAGGGGTTGAGCTGATCAATTTTAAATGAAAAGTGACTTGAGAGACTTGATCTTTTTTCGAAGTAAGACTGTGATAAAAAATGTTGAATAACGTAGCTTATAGTTTTTAGCCATTTATTGTATCACTTAATGTTGACAAGGAAACCTAATTAATTTTACTTTTACTTTAGTTACTTTCTACATTAATAGAGATATGGTTAGTAAATAAATTCATATTGAAAATCCAGGTACCAAGCTCTGCTGTCAATTTTTTTTAGCAGCCTGAAGGCCCATGACATGGCCAAACGGTTAAAACAATTTGGTGGTGATTACGCATAAATATATTTTATTCTCATTAAGAACCGTTTTTAGGGTTCCGTACCCAAAGGGTGAAAACGGGACCCTATTATTAAGACTTCGATGTCCGTCTGTCTGTCTGTCACCGGGCTGTATCTCATGAACCATGATAGCTAGGCAGCTGAAATTTTCATAGATGATGTATTTCTGTTGCCGCTATAACAAAAAATACTAAAAATAAAATAAAATACATATTTGAGGGTGGCTCCCATACAACAAACCTGAATTTTTAGACGTTTTTCGCTCTATATTAATAATGGTAACATGAAGATGCTGAAATTTTCATAAAATAATTAGTTTTATATTCACTTCAATAATAAATAATAAAATTGAAATAAAACAACATTTAAGGGGGGCTCCCATACAGTACGGAACCCTCCGTGCGCGAGTCCGACTCGTACTTGGCCGATTATTCAGATCTGTATGTTTCTATGTACAGAGCTTAGATTAATGATTGGTCTTCGCTCAGCGGAGCGCAAGGTACAGAGTATGCTTTCGTTGTTAAATAGTTTTCAAAACCACACGATAATATAAAGCCAGTACACACGATCAGTATTGGACCGGAGAGAACTGACGTCCTCCACAATAGAGTTACGCCGTCAACAATGTAGCCAGTCAATCGCGGTATCGACACGGCAAACAGCGCTGCTGTATACGGGACTTTACGTTTTGGCTCTCCATTGTTGGCTACAAAGTTTGATATCAGTGTTGTCAATCTTCGATATTCAAAAGTAGCGCGCCGTCGTCGTATTGATTATATTATTATTTTATAACAATGAGTATGTAGTTTTAATTTAGCCGTGGTGGTCTAGTGGTAATGACACCCGCCTTACAATCACGAGGTCGTGGGTTCAAATCCCGGTCCCGTACCAATGAGTTCTTTGGAATTTATGTAAAGAGTTTTCACACCAATGGCTTTTCGGTGAAGGTAAACATAGTGAGGCAACCTGCAAACGTCCGTAGATGAAATTCGAAGGCGTATGTGAATCCACCAAGGGGCAGCGTGGTGGATATGGCCCAATCACCCTTCTTGGGTAGGCCTACGTCCTGCAGTGTACTATAAAAAAAGTTTGGTACAGTACAGTAATTTATTTTTTTAGTTAGAATTTTGTTTTTTTAGTTTATTAAGATATTATTGAAATAATACTTTGATAACCTTAACAAAAACTATTAGGTATTAAACTTTGTACCAAACTATGGAAAACCAAAAGGGTCAAAGAATGCTATATGAGCCTAAATCCATCCAAGCCCTGCCATACAGGCTCCTATGAGACCTAGTGCGTGGTTCAAGTATGTTAATGGTACTTTAACGTTATCTCAACTACGATTTTTATAAGGCCCACTGTTTGTTAGTAGTTAATAGTACCGTGCATTTAATTTGATGTTGGAACAAATAAATAAATTTATTAAATGTAGCTTACACAATAAACACTATTTGGAGACAATGAAACCAATAGATTCTATCACATTTCCTGCTCACTTTAATCCTAGTAAAACAGTAATACAAATCACATGCAAAGGTTGGTACTGTTATGTCCTTTTTAGGGTTCCGTACCTAAAGGGTATCAACGGGACCCTATTACTAAGACTTCGATGTCCGTCTGTCCGTCTGTTCATTTGTCTGTCTGTCACTGGGCTGTATCTCATGAACCGTGATAGCTAGGCAGCTGAAATTTTCACATATGATGTATTTCTGTTGCTGCTATAATAACAAATACCAAAACAAAATAAAATAATTGATATTTAAGGGGGGCTCCCAAACAACAAACCTGAATTTTAACCGTTTTTCGCTCGATATTAATAATGGTAACAGGTAGATGCTTGAAATATTCGAAAAATATTTAGTTGTAAATTCACTTGATTATTCAATGATAATCAATAAAATTAAAATAAGATAAATATTTAAGGGGGGCTCCTATACAGTACAGAACCCTTCGTGCGCGAGTTGGACTCGTACTGGGCCGATTATTATTACTTGAGTAGATGTGTAAATGTCATCGATTTTGGTCTTGAATTTTTTTAAAAATTTATTAACCACAGACTCCAGGGTCTGTGCCCTTTGTTAACTAACATTTACAATTATTTGGTTATACTATACAAAGAGTGTTAGTAGGTACTTGAAATAGCCTAAGTTAGTCAATGCACTTCGTGAATGCCACGAGCAGACCGGCGACCCGCAAGCAGCACCCGATCACGAGTGTGACACATGAGACACATGACAGCCATCATTCTCCTCGACCATATTTGAGGGAGGCGAACGACCCGACACAATAAGATGCCGCCGCAAGAAGGAGCCTTCGATGGCGACCATGAATGCTCGGGGCATGCACACAATGCTTATTTCTTATAAATTACAAATACACATTTTTTACGTCCTATGCCAATTTTGTTGCTTTCTCCTGGCCCAAAGCCTTCATCACCGCCTCGTTCCGATCTCTAACGGCCATCTGCAGGTTGTATTCCTTGATGGTCTCCGATGACGCAGACGATGCGCGCCGCACGAATCGACTGATGGCATCATTTTCGATGTCGTCGGCGTAATAGATGAAGGTCCCAGTGTGCCGCGATAGTGCAACGACCGCGTGTAAGACGCTCTCTTGTTTTTAGCTATTTATAGTATCCTATGTAATGTTGACAATGTTAATTTTAATTCTACTTTAGTTACTTTCTACAATAATAGCCAGGGCATAATTATCGTTGGCAAATAAATTCATAATATTAAATCCAGGTATCAAGCGCTGGTGTCAATTTTTATCAGCCTGAAGGCCCATGACATGGCTGAACGGTTAAAACAATTTGGTGGTGATTACGCATAAAATATATTTTATTTCTGTTGCCGCTATAACAACAAATACTAAAAATAGAATAAAATTAATATTTAAAGAAGGCTCCCATACAGCAAACGTGATTTTTAGGAGTTTTTTGCTCGCTATTAAGAACGGCAAGAGGAATGGGGCTCCCATACGGTACGGAACCCTTCGTGCGCGAGTCTGACTCGCACCTGGCCGATTTTTGGGATCGTGCCTGAGCAAAATACTTCAGAGTAGAGTTTTTAATCTAAAATTTCTGTAAATGGGCTGTAAATACTAGAATGAATAGAAATGGTGTATAAGATGTCTACTGATAAGATAGATACGAGTAGATGACCCGATGAAGATTACAAAGATACGCAGTTTTCAAGCCGCCTTCAACAGCTAGTTAGCTACTGAAAATCAATTGGAGAGGCCTTTGTCCAACATCCAGTAGTAGTACTGAATAAGTTGTCAAGTGCGTGTCGAGACACGTCTATGATTGGCTTTCGTATATAGTGACGTTGATTATGATGCTGATAAAAACGAATTTTTATAATGCCATTAGATAGTTAACTGCCAGAAAAATATAATTTCTTAAGAAATACGTTTGTGTGGTCAATGACCTTTGAGCTATGTGCAAGTTTAAGAATTCTAATTTTCTTTTCTAACTCAACAAATTATAATCCCAGTGTTCAAAATAATATTCAAAGAATAGTTTTGAATATGGTCTATAAACTCAGAAAGTTTGAACATTATATCTTGTATACTTTAGAAATAAGCCCCCTTTATTTCTAAAGTAGGTATACAACACAGAATGTACAAACTTGCAAAATTCATAGACTACACTAAAAACTTTCTCTCAAAATTATTTTGAGCATTGTGGGAATATATCTTTTTGAGTTTTAAGGAAAATTTTAATAGTTTAAAGGTTTATTACCTCAGCAAGTTTGAACATTCTATCCTGTATACTTTAGAAATAAAGGGAAGAAGGGAGACACTCTTTTTTCACCTTTGGCGACCTATATCTCACAAATAGTAAACACAAAAAATATTTCATAAAACTTTACATTCATTGAGAAACCTTATCCAACGATACCCACATGAGGGAGTGGGGCAGAAAAAAATGTTCATCCTTACTTTACATGTATGGGAACTATCCGTCAAATACACAATGTCGAAATTTTTAAGTTTTTGTAATTGAGATGTAGTATTTTTAATACCAAAACTATCATAATGTCAAATTTCATGTAATTTAGTTCATGCCTGTGGAAATTATAAGGCTTTGTAACATTAAGACGGATAGACGGAAACAGCGAAGTTAGGTATAGGGGTTCCTCGTTTTACTAAGGAACCCTAAAAAACAAACTGCACATACGAGTTCCAAAATTGAAAAACCAACATTTGAACAGAAGAAAGCTTTGCCAATTGCTACAGAGGCGTTTCACTCGCCTTGCCCCCTTGGTCGATCACGTGGCGTGGAGAGAATTATACTTTTAAACGCCTTGTCCAGCCACCTATTATTTCCCGTTCATACAATATTAATGAAATGCGTAAATGCAACCCGAGGCCTGCGTTCAACACAAGCCATCTACATAATTGAGAATGAAATGTTGAACGGCAATCTCCGGCCGATACGCTGTTCAAATGCAGATTTAAATTTGAAATTCAGAAGATACAGCTGTTAATAGCCAACAGTAGGTAAATTGATATTGGTGGTGATTATTGTTTAGCCAGTAATTGTTTGGCGTGATTGAATTAAACTGTCTCTTGTTAGATTCAATCGCATTACACTCGTCACTTTATAAACAAGCTAGTCTAAATATATATTAGACATGACATTTTCAAAGGTTCGTTCGTTATTATAATAAAATTGTGTTAGAACTAGAAAGCTACAATAACAAAACCATGTTACAATAATTACCAATTTACATTATTCCAGTCCGGCGATATAATTCAGTGCTGGATCTCAACTGGAATAATGTAAACCGATACTCCAGTGCATTTCAATGCTGGTTTAAGTTATTCCAGTTGCAAGCCAGCGCTGGATTCGATCGCTGGACTAGACTAATGTAAACCAGTCATAAAGAAATATGACGTAATGCCAGCGTCTTCCTAAAAATGGACTAAAAATCTGGTATTCAGTTATAATTCAAAGTTCATTTTTCATAGTTCAATTGCAAGAGTGGTGCCACAGAAACAATGGAAAAACAGCAAAACCAAATGGTGATCAACACAAACTGTCCTTCAAACTCTTTATCGTCATTTTCAGTTAAGTTCTGTTAAAGTATAATGTAGCTTTGTTAACTGATCACATATACAAAAGCTAATCATAGTTCAAATTCACAGAGAAACGTGACAAAAATAAATAAAATAAATAAATAACTGCTGGAGATAGGCCTCCCCTATATATGTATCTTCAATAAGACCAGTTGAAAGCCGGTAGCCTCCAGTGCATTGCTGCGGTCTTAATGAGGTCATCCTTCCACCTTGTGGGTGGACGTCTTACGCTGCGCTTGCCGGTACGTTCGCCTATAAGTAAGCCGACTCCATTAGTCATCAGACCTCCGCACTGTGTGCCCTGCCTATTGCCATTTCAACTGGCCGATTCTCTTATAATAGGCATAAACTAAATCCAGCCCAACAAAGCGCAGCTGTCGCACAAAAAACCGCGAACATCGGGCCGGAAGTACGTAACTACAGCTCCAAGCCCCTATAACCTTTTTGTTTGACCCGGGCCTTCCAGGAAATTATTCCTACTTTCCACTTTGTTACAGATGACCGTTCCAGCTTTGTGATAAAGCACAATTAGATGTTTGATAAAGGGATGCGAAGACCTTTTAGGGATAATAAGTAAGTCGGATTGCGTAGCATCGTTACAGCGTTGGGTTTTTCGGAAATAAATTGCATAACATTTTTTACTATAATAATCCGTGGTGATTTAGTGATAAGCCGTGGTGGTCTAGTGTATGTAAAACCCGCCTTACAATCATGGGGTCATGGCTTCAAATTCCGGTTCCATACCAGCTATTCGGTGAAGGAAAACATTGTAAAGCAACCTGCATATGTCCGTAGAAATTCGATGATGTTTGTGAATTCACCAATCTGCACTGGGCGTGATGGATAAGACCTAAATACCCTTCTTGGGTAGACCTACGTCCAGCAGTAAAACTATTAAAAATGGCTGATACAGTACTATATAATTTGTGTGATGTGTATTTGTAATTAAGTTAGTTAATGACATTTTACATAAGTATGTACATATTTACTATTTTGTATTACTATTTTGTAACGTGTGTAGGTATATGTAGGTATAATTATGTAGGTATATGTAGGTCTAATTGTGTAGGTATATGTAGATATAATTATGTAGGTATATGTATAATTATATGTATTATAACGTATATATGTAAGAATATTTAATTTTTGTATTATATAAGTGTGTTTAGTTGTTTATTCATAGGTGTTTTCTTTTGTTAATCTCTAGTTAAGGCCACTATTTTATGTTCTTGTCAGTTCATTTTCGTGCAAGGTTGCCTGGAAGAAATCGCCATGGGTGATAAGGCCGCCAATTTATAATCATATTTGTTTCTTTTTTGTCTATATGTGAAAATTATTTTTATTTTTAAATTGTGGTTGTAAATAAAGAGTTTTTGTCTTGTCTTGTCTTGTACATAGAGCGCAGCGTTGATAATTTTCAAAAATAAAATGTGAAGGTACCATTTTTTTATATTATTTAAATAGGAGCAAAATTATAAGAACTGTAAAAGTACATGTATGTGTGACTTCGTTAATGGTTATTACATAAAGTAATACTTCACCGTATTACTTTTCTAAGAAATGTTTACTTCATATTATAAGAACGCTTTTGTGAACAGTTCCCGGAAGGTACTATTTTTAGTATTAAGATAACCAGATGTAGCTAAATTTTAGCTGTTTAAGTTTTGCACGACATTTTACATATACATATGTGCACTGTCTAAAATATTACAATTTTTTATAGTAATTACTAACTGTGCTTTTAGATATTTCAAGAAAATCCTACTCGTATTTTTAATTATTGTAACATTGTAAAAGCAACTTTTTAATCTTTCATAAATAATGTTAATTTATCACTCATAAAATTTTACCTTAAAATAGCTTTGATATGTTAGGCTTACAATTGTATTAACGGATCTAAAGATATATATTTAAGAATAGAAGGTACTTGTTTTTTACATGGATGAAAAATTCATTCTTTGAATTCGTAAACAACAAACATGTGTTATTGAATAAATGATAAAAAGTCATGAGATTTTATCATAATATTACCTGGCACAGCATGTAATGTTGATGAAGAATTAATTAATTCCATGGTGTCACTGCCTTAAAATCGTCCAAGATTACACAGCACTAAATCGTCACATAGAAGCGCTGAAATAGCTCATTCACAATATCTTCGATCAGTTCATCAGTTCACCGCAGCACGACTAAACTGGCCCAATTTACAGGCTATCATTTCGGAAAATTAATGTTCAAATATCGCCTTACGGGTTCTGTAACTGTGTTGTAATTACACAGTACTGTCTGCTCTCCTCTCGAGTGGATGTCACAAAGACTCTTTTATTCACATCTAACAAAAAATAACAAAACGCCACGATTCGTCGCCGATTCTATTGTCCGATGAGGGTAGAATGGAAAACGTTGCGCGCGCTACGGCGTAGGCACGTCGTAGTGCCGCTACAACCGGCTCGCCACTGGCGGGGGCTACGCGCCGACCCGGACCGCTCACGCACACTACCCCACCTAGCTCCAGATATATTCATACACGACGCGGCTCACAGACACATTCAAACCATTTACAAGAGTTACGCGAGTGGAAGCGGGAAAGTAACATTTTTGGGGCTGTAATAACGCACACACGGATGTATATTTACGCAAACATTTAAACTCGACGCATAACTCCTCTCATGCCCATACACATTGCTATTTAAAGTTGTAATCCTTAAAGATAATTTGATTTTTTATGTAGGTACGTAGTTGCAGGTTGGTCGTATTTGGAGTACAGTTGTGCTATATGTGTATATATTTAAAATAAAACGAATGTAAACTTTGTGACCTAGTTTTGGGAGTAAAAATTAACAAACTTTTCAATTAGAGGAACAAAACCCATGAAAACAAAGTAGGTCAGCAATTTTGTAGGCAGCAATGATGTATGCAGTAATATTTATTGAAAATTTTAATATTATAAGTAAATGTTTTGTTATTAGTTTCAAGGATTTTGTAGACTTAAAACTATAAGTTTGTTTTGTTTATCTATCTACAAAACTGGGCATACGCTAATTAGGCTTTTTTTAATTTGTGGTTTTTACATAGAAAAATATTTTTATTTATTCCGGTCAACGCAAAACATTCGTTGGATTTTCTGAAAACAAAAAAGACAATAGCTTTACTTCTATTTAAAAAAAAAAAAAACATTTTTTCCTCTTGTTGGCTTACTCTAAATCCAAAACTACTCAGTAGGTACAATGCTGAAGTACAAGTCACGCATGACTTGTATCTTACTTCCTAGTCGACTTCCAAAAAAGATAAGGTTCTATGTTCGTCTGTACGTATTTTTTTTGTGTATGTTCATCGATATTTTCGCCGATTGTGAACCGAAACAAAAAAATACCATTAAATTTTATGGAAATCGGCTGAGCTATTTTTGAAAAATCTACAACAATGTAAAAAATGTATACATCATTTCGAGCAAACTATTCGAATTTGTACACGATGAAAGTCGGTTTTGCCATTATTAGCGAAAAATAATTATTGACACAAAGAAACATAAATCTTAGAACATTAGCGATGTAGCACATATTTTCAATTTGGTGTCACAGAATATTGGATAATGTGTACCTATGTTTTTCTGTTACTAGTTGGCATAGCTAGAAATGTCGTAATTCTTTTTTGGCCCTCTTGAATGGATTAACACTGCACTGACTCATTTTTTGACGGAGTGATCAAAGAGGTATTCGCTTTAACTCGACTGTTTTTGTTTCCTTTGTCCGGATATTGATTTTTTTCTACAGGTCGCATTTTTCAACGAATTTTAACGCAACTTGGTACACACGTTTGATATATTAATATATTTTTGTCGTCGGCGATTTTTAGTTGGTATTTCCCTCAAAAAAGAGAGGCAATTGCTGTCACGTTATAAAACTAGCTGCAGCTGTTATAAACTGATTTCAATAATGTATAACAAAATAGCTTAGTACATAGGATTATAAACCCTAACAAGATTTCCGAGTATGAACCAAATAGGTCAAAATCAAGTCAAGATTTATGATTCGGTGAAAGAGTTGTGTTCGCGAGGTCTACTGTTCAGAGAACTACTATTTTATTGAATATTTTCAAAAACCAATTGTTTCTAATGGCAACAATAGCATTGGATTATTAAATTGCCTGTCCTGTACTGATTAAATTGCTAGCACAGTCTAGCAATTTAATAATCCATCAATCTTTAACTTGGAAACATTCGATACCATTAGTCCTAAGTACTGTGTGAGCTGCTCTCTATAATTCCAGTTTCATAATTTTCTATTATTATTCTGTTAGTAAATAAACTTTTAACTTAACTATCAGAATTTCATTCAAAGTCTCAGTAAGTACAAATGAAATTTGTACATAATATCTGGATCTAAAACGATGCTCATATTGTTTGCCCAGGAACATTCTTCCAAGCAAACATTAACGACTTTCAAGTCTTACACAACTTCTTAGTTACACTCTAATTCATTTTGTAATAACTTAGCAAAGTGAGAGCTACTCAGTCGCCCTTTCAAGTAACGTTGGATACATTGTATTGTCGAAGTTCCGAACAAAATTTAGGTATCAAACTTGAGCCAAAGTTTTCAATGAAGATGTCGCAATTAATTTTCGATAAAATTTAACTCGTTAACGTCTCAAAATTACACTCTTTGAGAGAGCCCTAATTGAAACGCACAAAAGTTTTTTCATTAATATTGTGCCGTGTTTTTGTAACGGTTGAGTTCTCTGCGTAAAGTTGTCGTCTATTGCTTTTGACCAAGTGAAGCGAAGGTAACGAGATCTTCTGTCGTACCTACACTTTACTCACCAGGGGCCATGTTTTGTACACGACCTGACGTTTTTTGGCTTTGTTTTTCCTCCTGCTTGCTCTCGTGGCACCAGTAACTGGCGCCAGCAGGAGAAAAAGCAAAACCTGACTTCAAAACGTGTACACAATACGGCTTCAGCATTAAATATCAAAATTATTCAGTCAAATTTTTTTTTCAAAAATTTCTTTCAAAATGTAAAGTTAATTTGTAAGTTTTTTAACAAAAATATATTTAATTGTTATTTTTCGTCATAATTTCAAAGTTTTTTAAATAGTTCGGTCGTATTGATGTATACAATTTTTACTAATTATAACTAACATATATAACTTACACAAAAAAATTGATTTCTAAGCCGAATACATACCAAAGTCAGGCAGACATGAGACACTAGACAGTAATCGTCTAACCTGAGCGAGCGTGTGACGTCAACGACTTAGCTCTCGTCTAGCTGGATGTTGAATCTCCTCTAGAGGTCACAATATTCAACAAATCTTGACGAAACTTGGTACACGGGTTCAAGATATATATTTTTAATTTTTCGTTGTCGGCGATTTTAGCCACCTTTTTTTGTGTTAACACAAAAGATTTAAGCACTCCATAACCGTGCAATTTGTACAGTTAAACATTGTCTAAAGCGTGAGCAACATTTTTGTGGTAAGACGGTAGGTGAATAGCTCAAAAAGGGGGAAATTTGCTGTGGCGGTATTTATCAACCGACTTTGGTAGTATTCGGCAAAATTTTATTGATAATTATCTAAATTAAAACAAGATTTGCAATTATTAACGAAATCGGTCAAGTGCGAATTGAGTTAGTTATGTACTTACATCAACAACAAGTTAGCCTGTAAAATCTCTTAGTGTGATTTATTTATTTATAGTGCCTTTGCATCGGTAACACCTTAGTTTAGTTTCTAGTTTTTAAAAACATTCTCTCGCGTTCTCAAAAATTAACCATAATTCTTATTCAGTTAAACAGATGGAAAGTCTACTGTTCGGAGAACTACTACTAGTTTTAAAGATTATTTTCAGCATAATTGATCAATCAATTAAAATGATGTGTATAATACTGGTACTTTTTAAAATAAAGTTGTGCCTGATATAATGAAATAAAAATAATTTTCGGTATTAACAAACTCAACACTTGAACAATTAATAAAACTCAACAAATTATTTGCTATCGAACGAGGAACAAAACGGTCGCTCCGTCTTTAAGCGAGCTGTCTTCGCAAATGCCCTAAGGCTTAGAACTTCATGAAAAGGCTGACTGATATAAACAGACCAAACATTTATAGAGGCGTCATCTACACACATCTTGCAATAGCAAGAGTGTGACCAAATTGTTCAAATACCTAATTAACAGGCGTAAGTTTCGCAACTGAAATCATGTTGTGCAAATATTGTTCACGAAACAGTTGAATCAAATTAAAAAGAAAGTCAAACTGAATATACATTTTTTTGCGACAGTTAAGTTAAAATAACATCACACATGTTCCGAACATGATCTTCCTGAACATGAAAAAATATATAACCCTAAAATTAATCAATTACTTATCTATGTATTGTAAGATGTCCCCTAATATTTATTTAATTATTGTTATTTATATAATGTATCTAAATAGTGTAGAAAATCTATTTTTCTTACTTTAAACAAGAGGGGACAAGAAAAATGATCTACCTTTGACCCTAAACCCTATTCTCATAAAGGTAAAACTGTAAGTGTAAGGTCTTTTATTAGGTAAGTTCGATTCATACGTTTGTTCCATGAGTACTTTTTGTGACTCTCAGAGCAAAGATTATGACGTATCTTTCTATGCTGACTGTTCTAAAACATGTATAGTATAGAGGAGAAACACCACGATCACTGGACTTTTACGAAGCCGGTTTAAGATATTGCGGCGATCGAAGAGCCCTTTGAGACTTCCTACTGTCGGAAATTTAATTTGATCGCATTTTCTTCTTACCTAAAGTGAGCTCTTTATGTCTTGAACATGAGGAGGTTTAAGATGTTTTACGTTGTTGACCAAATTCTTAATATGAACTTTGGTAACGATCAGTCTTCGGATGGGTCCCCGCGGGTGGCATTTACAACTGAGCACTAACGTGTCTTGAATGGCACGTTAAATTGTCCGCCCCGGTTGTAATAACCGTTTAGCCAGGTCAGAGGTTTAAGCAGCTTAAAAACTCTGACACTAGGCAGCCCCATCCTATACGAACTTACTTGTTACATGGTGTTGTGGGAGAATGCGCCGCCTTACAAGCGAGAGGCGTGTGCTTTGCTTAAAGCTTGTCCCGTATCAATAAGTACTTAAGGATTTATGTACCAACGAACACACGATACACTATACTTTAATGCAGTAAGGATACTTGTATAAGCCCAACCTCTACCAACCCGTAACAATATTGAGCCAGCATAGATTTAAAAGGCCTAATAGTCATTTGTAGGTCAATGTTCAGCAGTTGGATATTAAAATCCCGGTGCTGAAAAAGAAAATTCAATATCAATTTATATGTTTTTTTTAAATTTAGGTCTACTACACAGAAAATTTGTGACTATTACCTATTTAACATTATTTGCAATTATTTAAAATAAGGCGGTGCTTAATATAACCCACCGACATACTGATATAAAAATTACAATTTAACAAAATTTCTACCTTTTTTTTAGTAGAACAAATATTGAGTCACAAATACAATTGGCCTAAAAACGTAGGTATTTAAATCGGGTCACCTACTTTTTTGTTTTAATGTTATAATGTCGATTATATCTATGACAATTATGTATTATATAACTAACTTTAACCCGCGGCTTCATTCGCGTGATATTAGTAGCCAACAACACTCGATCAAAATCAGAGACTTTCAAACTAAGTGTACGCAAAAACTGAAATTGACCAACCGCTCCATTGCTGCCTGAAAGAGGACAAACAAACCAATATATTCTTAGATTTGTAATACATATATGTAAGGGTTCTTTGCTATAGGTTTATAGATATAATAGATTTTTGCGTAACTAAGAACTTATTTAATATATTTTAAACATTAACAACACGGCGACTGAAAATCACAGTGTGGGACGTTCACCGACAAGGACGACGAATGATCTGGTTTAAAACTACTGGAACATGCAGATTGAAGCTGATTCCAACTAGTCATAATGGAATCCATTGTGACATGAATGCAACATTGTCACGTAATAATATCTATAGCCGTGTCTATAGGGAAGGTCTTTGTCTAGTAGTGGATGTAGATACTACAGCTGATAAGATGTTGATAAATATTTAAACACATACCTATATATTAAGTTAATTATCCGGAACCGAGGATCATTTCAACTAAGGGTTTTTGATCCCTAAGACATTGACGATCGTTATAATTTTAGGATACTCCTTTCACCTAAGCTCTTCCAACAAAGAGGCTTTTAGCAATCTGTGAACCCAAAGGCCTTTATCTTCATTATCTGTTTGAATAAAGTTATAGTTGAACATAATCGTTTTTCCTTTCTTTTGGTCGGACACAAAGGCTTCAGGTAATTAGTGCTATAGACTCTGCTGAGAAATGGAATGGGGATTGAAATTTTTGGACTTCAATTAGCTTTGAGTAATATCGTAATATCTGAGCCTTGGTCATCAGTGTCTTGATCAGCATACATAAATATATAATCGGCCAAGTACGAGTCAGAGTCGCGCACGGAGGGTTCCGTCCAGTGTGAAATATTTTATATATTTTATTAAAGTTTAATTACTTATTTTTGATGAGAATATACAACCTGATATTCAGTGAATATTTTATGATTCTTCCTGTTGCCTTTATTAATATCAAGCAAAAAAATCACGTTTGTTGTATGGGAGCCATCCTCAAATATTAATATTTTATTTTAATTTAATTATTTATTTTTAAAGTAAATATTTGACTACACATTATGTGAATATTTCAAGCATCTACCTGTCACCGTAATTTATTTCGAGAGAAAAGCGGCTAAAAATTCAGATTTGTTGGATGAGAGCCCGCCTCAAATGATTTTTTTTTTGTTTTTAGTATTTATTGTTGTTAGTTTGATTAGTTTTGATGTACAGAATAAGCCCCTAAGAAGATGCTAATTGATTAGAAATAACCCCGCATATATATTATATACATATTATATGTTATAGCGGCAACAGAAATAAGTACGTCATTTTTTTAAAATTTCAAAGGTCTAGCTATCACAGTTCATGAGATACAGCCTGGTGACAGACAGACAGGCAGACAGACACAGACGGACGGACAGTGGAGACTTAGTAATAAGGTCCCGTTTTTACCCTTTGGGTACGGAAACCTAAAAATAAGTATTATAGTTATATTTGCTTCTCATAAACGCTACACTAAGTACACTATTCATACCCATTCGTCTGTCAGACGACCAAAACTCCGTAACTCTGTAAATACAAGGGTAAGCATATTGCTTGTACCAGCTCCAATAATTTGTGCAAGTGTTAGGAAGGTACTGAGAAAGTCAGCTTTCTATTTCTTTCGTTCTTGAATAAGATGAAATTAATAATTTCGTGCGTTCTGATAGACGAATGATTATGAATCTAGGGTTAATGGTGTATGTGACCCCCAGACTAGTCCGTCATGATTAACAATTTTGTATTAAGAGATGTTACAGTAAACTAGCACCGATGACAAAATTAAAGATATCATTGTATCATCAGTTCTTATCAATAAACTAAATCCTATTGGACTAATATAAAAAAAAAAAACGAAAAATAAGAATACCATTAACTATCCCGAGTAAATAGGAATCTTCTAGGTAAGCGTGCTACTACCTAGACCGCTTATCTGCTTGATGTTAAGGCAGTATGTGGTCAAACGCAAACCTATTCAGAATTAAAAAAAAAAAAAAACTAAACCATAATTTATGGACGCAACTATAAATAACTACCAGGGCTTCAGAATCCTAAACAGCCAAACGCACAGCATCCTGTAATCCAAGACATCGTTCGACGTTCAGCAAAATACTTCTACATGATTTATCGACGGGCCCCAGCATTGTGGCGGGAATCTCTTGCACGAGCTAAATATCAATGACAGTAAGATTTATTATGTTTCGCAAGAAAGAGGGGAAGTTTCACTGCAGTCGGCTAACCGATAAGTTCGCCTTCCCGGTGTCTAAGTGGTCTTAATAGTATTCACGGATAAGTTGTTCCGAGAGTTGAATTTCAATATAGAACTTTACTAATTCTGTGTTTACAGCAATGTACCTATTAAGTTTTGCAGTTGCTTTTGTTACTTTTTGCTTTATGGTAAAGCTCGGTGTTGATGAAGACGACGACATTATCTGGCACAGTCATTTATTTGTTTTTATTTTTTGTAATTATACTAGTGCTTATTTTTGCATAAGTAAGTTTGTATAGGCCGGGTGGCTAGCCCTGGTGTCAAAGTTTTTAAGCCGCTTGAAGACCTCTGACATTAATATACGTTTTGGAATTATAGTTTTTAAGGGTTTCATACCACCACCCAAATGTTAAAAACGGGACCCTATTACTTAGACTTCCGTGGCCATCCGTATGTCTGTCACTTGGATGTATCTCATGATTCCGTGATAGCTAGACTACTAGTTAAAATTTTTACAGATGTATTTTTGTTGTCGCTATATTATAACATAAAATACTAAAATAGAATAATAAACATGAAAGGGGGTCCCATACAACTAAAGCGATTTTTTTGCCGTTTTTGCTCGATATTAATAACGGTAATAGACACTTGAAATATTCATAATATATTAAGTGGTATATTCTCTTTATAAATAAATATTTCAAAATCAAATAAATTAAGGGGGGCTCCCATACGGTGCGCAACCCTTAGTGCGTGTGTCCTACTCGCACTTGGCCGATTTTATTTTAAATAATATCATGATACCTCGGTCCAATCTTTCTGAAACTTGTCCTTTAATACCAAGAATACTGCGTTCCATTGATCTTTGGCAAACCTTTTACGGAGTTATTAGTACTTATTGGAATTTTGTGTTCTTAGATTCCAATACTGACAGCATGCATTTAAAATTTTTACAACTAATATATGTATTACTAGAGAAATACACCGCGAATCTTGTGTAAATTTTGAATGGTACGTAGATATAAGATATTATGTTTAATTGTTTACGTTGTGAATTTTCTGAATTAAATATATATTATTATTTTATTAGCGAAGATTTGAAAAGTCTGCTGACCTGTATTAAGCCAACGTAGCGGAAAGATAAAGACCTAGCCTATTTTGTAATTTAAAGTGACCCTTAATCAACATGGTACAAAAATACAAAACCGATAGGCATCATACTAATAAATCCATCATCTATTACTGTAACTCAAGCATTCCAATAAAGTTCAATATTAGATTCGGTTTAGCAACAAACTCTAACTTAATTTTCACACGTAAGGCAATCTTTTCTAATTCGAGGTGAAAATAGCTTTTCAAACACCTTAACATAATTAGAGCCCTCAATAAAGATAAACAAACAATAAAAATTACTCCGAAAATAACAACAAAATCCAATCAACTAATCGAAACGAGCCCCTACAAGTGAATTAATTGAAACACTTGATATGGACTTGAACAAGTATTTGTGAGACTTTAATCACAAAAACCACAGTACCGAAGCTTCACTCAAAAGTCTGAAGTTGAAGCTTACGAAGTAACTTTCATCTAATCTGTGCCGAGGTGAAGAACGCACGCCTTTCAAGCGTGAGACGTATCCTTATTGTGTAAGCGCTCTGACGTTCGGCTTCACCTTTTCTCCTGTTCGCGCCAGCTACTCACACCACGAGAGCGAGCGGGAAGAAAAGCGAAGGCGAATGTCAGAGTGCTTAAACAATAAGGCCCCTGGTACATTACCATTGAGATCTTTGGAATTCATGTACGGATTCACACACCACTAGCTTTTTGGTGACGGAAAATATCGTGGGGTAGCCTGCACACGCCCGTATAAATTCGATGGCGTATGTGTGTAATCGTATGTAATCCACCAACCCGCACTGGGCCAACGTGGTTTCCAATCGCCCTTTGTGTCCGAGAGAGATGTCTATGTGTGAGTTAGGTGAGCGCTTAACCGCGCATTGTATGAAGATTAACATCTGTATTCTCAGTATTTTGTCCTTTAATTAAACAACCTACTTACTGAACTCAATCCAAGTAGATTACGCGATGTAATTGAATTTATTTTGTTATTTTTTAGTCTATTGACTGAGTGTTGCTTTGAGATGAAGTGAATGGTAAATGTAGACCTGAAATGGTATTGCACTGCACAATAACACTCAACCACAGCGTTGTCAATTTGTTATTGTTAGGAATTCCCCGTTTCGGAAATTCGAATCCGAGCAAATGCCCACATTTTGTGAATATTTTTACAGATTTTTGCAAAAAATTATACTCATACTGAGTTATTGATAACACACAGTTACATGCCAATAATTTACAAATATAAAAATAAATTAAAACAATAAAAATTCAAAGTAGTTGTAGGTGCAACCCGGCGCAACCATTACCAGTAATAATTAACTAGGTATGCATTATGATATTGATGCTTAACATTGTAAAATAGATAAACGTATCAACACTTCTTTTCAAGAAATTCCTAATGTCACTCTTGTAAATTGTGGTTAAAACAAAAATACACTGTAATTTTCTTTAATTTTCCGAAATCCAGTAACAGAATTAGAGAGGAACTCGACGTAACATTAAAACTAGATACGATCAGTCTTGTAATCAAAAAATAGTGGGCCAAATAAACGTGAAATTCCAGCTGCCTTGCAAATTGACAATTAATTGGAAATAACGTTAGGATATGGACAGTTCACATTTAGGAAAATGAAAGTACTCCATGAAACAAAGGTCAAGCTATATTTATGTTTTCAATAAATGAAATATTATACTTCGAGTGCTTTAATAGGCAGTCCTATCATGAGATAGGACTTTCAATCATACCACTCTAAGTCAATATTCTACTCATTACAAAGTCAAAGTCTGCGACTCATAAATATCAATTAATATTTTTATAAAAGTTTTTTTTTTTTAATTATTACCTGAATGCCAAGGAAAATTTATATGTTTGCGCGTATTTTAAACACGCGGATCAAAACAATTAAAGTATCGTATTTTATCTTAAAAACGTAGGTGTCCTTAGAATATAAAAAAAAAATCAAAATTAATTTATATTCATTTTCATCACATTCATATTCCCAAAAATTAAATTATACTCATTTTAAATTATGTCACCAGTTAAAAATTATTATTCATTTTATGTTCCATTAAATATTGTACATTTATTTACAACAAACACGAAAATCATAGCATTCTCCTCGGCACTGGTACGGAGACATGTCTCTCGCAACAGTGCCTGAGGTAAGGGCAGTCAAGCCTGGAAGCAATCATTTCCAGGATGCAGTTGGATCTAGCCCGCACTCTGCGCACCAAGGACGCGGCTCGCGTACGCATCACGGCATTGAAACATGGCGTGCGTGCGTCCGCGAACATGCCAGAGGCGCTGCAGAAGCGGGGCAGCCCAAACTGCTGTTTGGGCTGCCCCGCTTCTGTATAGTAACGCTTTTAGGATGCTTCCTAAAAGCTTCCTAAAAGGGTTATTATACAGGACGGGGAGATCACTGTATTTTCTCTGTGTGTAGTTGGCCCACAGGCTGCATGTGTAGAGAGGCATGCAGTAAGCTCTGAAAAGAGTAATTTTCACTTCAGCTGAGCAACGCGCAAACCTGCGAGCCAACATAACAAAGGGTAAAAAATATAGGGTTGGTCATAAGTGCTTGAAAAAATACGGCAAATATTTGTCATGAAATAGTGAGTTATTCGTTAATGAAATAAGTTTACATAGGTACCTCAAGGAACAACAGAATAGTCTATAAATAAAGTAAATAGGTGAACATCAAAAATTTAAAGGTCAACAGACAATGAGTTTATATAGTTCTATTTCCGTCGAAACTCTAAGTAAAAATTCCACAGCGTCATCACACTTAATTTGCTCTGTTGTAAAGCTAAACAGTTAAAACGGAGTCGTAAGCAGAAAATGAAAAAGACACGCTTTTACGATTTCCATTAACATTGAGTAGGAACCCGTCGAAAGGCCCGAGCTCCAATAAATCAATCTTCAGAGACAGACCGCTTCCAAATCGCAGAGAGAATACACCGATATTAAATTTTGCAACTAGCTACAACGGTATCGGCGCAATTCCTGGTTGCATACACTTTGAATAGAATAACTTTTGATGCAGCTATGAAGATAGATAGTTTTATAGGAATGTTTGGGGTCGCAGATTTTTTTTTGTAATTTTATTTAAACCTTGTATGTACTCGTAAAGACGTAAATGGTTTATCTTCTGAGCAAGACCATATTTTGAGAGAATGGATATGTTTTAAGCAACAAGGCTGGTTAAATGCGATGTGGCAGATTTTTTTCCACGATCAATTCTGTCACCATTTGAAGCCATCTGAAATTCATTCAATCAAAAGCAAAAGGAGTAAAGCTCTTCTCGGTGGAGCAACTTCCAAATCTCGGAGTTTGCTACCAGTGAAATCACCACCCCGAACAACATGGTATCTACCATGGTTACAAAAAATCAGACCATGGCAAAATTATTCAAGTACACGCCTCAGATGTCTTAATGACCACATCTGTATGTATTTAAGCTTTGCATCTAAATGTAAGCACTTTTCTGCCTCCCAGTATACTTCTCATGACATTTTATGTTTAAATGATTTTGATGCAGAATTGTTTCCTCATAAAACGCGTTTTGTGAATTTGTATTTAAGTAGGTACATTTATTTATAATCCAAATCGTCTATAAACAGAAGGGTTCATAGATAGCAAGCATAAGAAAAGTGTACATGTGCATATTATGTCTTCGACCGCTTCATGGTCAATACTCTAGATGTTTATTTTATAGCCGCAAAATGCAAACAAACACGTTTGTTAGACTGTTTACCATATTCCATCCTATCAATCACGTTGCAGTACTAAACCGGGTCATAAACTTGTAAAACCTGCTACATGTTCAAGTTTACCTGAAAGTGAGAAGAGCTGTAGGTCGTTAAAAATTACAAAACTAATGTAGGTACCTATTGTAAATTTACATAAACCTTGGCGATGATTTTCGAAAGATTTAGATAAAAAAAACACTTCCCCTCGAACTACATACTACATAGCAATAATATTTTTTAGACTCATATTCTTTGAGTACAAAATTTTACTATCAATTAGCCCTTTGCTAATAATAATTTGGTACATTGGCAAATTTATTATTATTTATTCGTGAATATGAAAATAAACCTAGCATGACATTTTCTGTTGAATACTGTGTTGTTCTGGACAATAAGTACTTAAGTGTTTCACATAGCTAGCAAGTTTCAACGTTTGTAATATTATCTTAATATAAAATTCTAATTCTTAATAATAATTGTCTTTTTTCACAGCACGTATCACCAAAACGTGATAATATTAACATTCTAAAAGGTCTCATAGACGGTTAGGTGGCTTAATAGCATACCTACGTAGGTTTTTGCTTGAGACAAGCATGTTGACTGTCTACAATGTTGTTTTTAGCGGTAAGAACGCCTTTTGAACGACATCTCTTCTGACTTTGCTTCTTCTGTTACTCTGTTCCTTTTTGTGATGACAATAAAGTGTTTTTGTATTGGCCACTAAGTGACTTGATCACCTCGGAAACCTTTTAGAAAAGAATACACGTACATCTATGGAAAGTGGTGCTTTTTAATTTCAAAATAATGCGCGTCTGAAAAACAATATCCACCCTCTCTCCAGCTATACAAGGTATTAGCTTGCAGGTCACGTACGTAGACACTTGCAGCCCTGCTCGACCAATCACCGGCAGCAAGACGGGAATACGTTAAGGAATCTTGGAAGGTTTTAAAGGTTTGCGTTGGAGTAGTTAACTAAATCTCGCATTTTGTGGATTGATTTTGCATTTATTTGTTTTCGTCTGGTTTTAATGGTCTTGCAATAGAATACATTTCGTTTCTTTGAATATTTTCCTTGTGGTGATTTGCTATCAAATTTTGATAAATAATCTATAATTCCGATCTAAAATTGAAAACAAGTACAGTCTTTCTGTGTACTTGTGAGTCCATTTTTGAAAACACAATCAAGATGGTAAGAAAGTGAGATTATCTGTTTTTTTTAGCTTGTAGATGCGATTGGTGTGTTTGACTAGATTTGAAGTAATACCCGCGAATACAAATACCCCAAACTGCAGACAGATCCCCGATAAAGAAAAGTCAAACTTGTGGGATGAAATCAGCTTCCAACAGGACCTTTTCAAAAATGTATATACTTACCTAGTTGGTCTACCTATATAAAGATTTCGTTAAGGTGATGATGAATATAATGAAATTTACAAGCACAAAATTCAGTTATACTACACTAGACGACCCGCCCCGGCTTCGCACAAGTGTATTATACATATAAACCTTCCTCTTGAATCACTCTATCCATTAAAAAAAACCGCATCAAAATCCGTTGCGTAGTTTTAAAGATTTAAGCATACAGACAAACAAACAGACAAAAATAGCGACTTTATTTTATACTATGTAAGGATAACATTCCAAATGACAAAATTAGAACTACTATCTGTTTTGTACTATTTACCAGCCTGTTTATAGTCCACGGCAGGGCGTAAGCTTACCCACGAAAGGTGATTAGGCCATATTTACCACGCTGACCCAGTGCGGGTTAGTGGATCCACATACACCATCAAAATTCTTCTACGGACGTTTGCAGGTAGCATCACGATATTTTCGTTCACCGGAAAGCTAGTGGTGTGAAATTCCGTACATAAATTCCAAACAACTCATTGGTACGAGACCGTGATTTGAACCCACTTTCTTACGATTGCAAGGCAGGTGTCACTATCACTAAACCATCACGGCTTTCTAGAACTCTATCAGAGTTAAATAAATTAACGTATCCACTTACATACTAGCTACCTTTACTCAGATAATTTGATCCAAAACTCGACGTAATTATAAGTACCCGTTAATTTCCCAAGTACCCCGTTCTTTGCCTAATCAAATCCCAAAGTTTCCAAGACAAAAATTTCGACATAATTTTCATAACCCAATTACGACCGTTCCAAACTAATTCGTTTAAACTTGCAGGTCTTCTGAAGAATGTTATCGGGGCCTTATGAATATTCAAGGCAGGTAATCATGTCGGGGTAAATACGATTAGTTTGTGTCAGGTTGCTGTAACGCCAGCCACTTGGTTTGATGAGGGCAATTTACCTTCGCTCCAGGAACTTGCCACTTTTGAGTTGTTCAAAGGCAGCTGTCGATTTAGTTTTTGAAGAGAAATCAATGGCAATGAACTGCTTTGTTGGGCTTTGTTCTAATATAATTATCTTGAATATTGGTTTACGTTATTTAGTCATTTTAACGTTGTGTCAGTCTCAGAGTTTGTGGATTTTGATAATGTTTCTCAGAATGTTCTGTTTCTCAGTTGGGTGTGCCTATTAGGTTAGCTAGGCCTTATCGTAGTGCTTATCTTTATCGGGATCTGGATAAGTCTAAAAACTTTCATACTAAATCCAAATTTGGCAATACAAGCTTTCAAAATTTACTGTCTTTTACCATAATCAGGTACTTTGTTGCGGCTTGCGCTACGAAAGTTGCTTGATTTTTATACTAAGTAGTTCCTCGACGACTATCGTTTCATCAATTTGCCATCCATTGCTAAACATAAGACTCTACTGCAGATCTCCAAAAGACCAGCTGGAAGCGGCTCGAATCCGCAGCGAGATCCTGCGGTCTTGATGAGGTCATCTGTCTTCCTTGTAGGTGGAAGTCCTACGCTGCGCTTACCGGTACGTGGTCTTAACTTGAGAAATATTCGACACCTATTATGAAAATAATGTTAAATATTCAATATCAACAGTTTATAAAAATTTTATACGAACCTATGATGTTAATCTTTCTGCATCCTTTAGTAAATTCATAACGTATACAAATAGTAGAAATATTAAATTGCTAATGTATATTAGTGTATCAAATAATGTTATAAAGACAGTTTAGTACTTTAGCAAAACCGGTGATGTACATAAATTTAATATTTTTTAAAGTATGTTCGTTTTGTTTTTAAGCATACGTCTGTATATTGCATAATAAAATACGTACCTGTATAATATCTCTGTCACTTTATGTGCATTTAAGTGAAATAAATGTGCCTAGATTTTTTCTCATAGTATTACGAAAAATGATTCACCTTATTTTACTAACAAAATACTAATAATATTATTAGGGTTATACAGAGCTCTCGCTAATTTCTCATTAATTAACCGTAAGACAGAAGACTTACAAACATAGGTATTGACGTTGTAGGTTTTTCTGTACTCAAGAATAATATTCTTTGGTCTTTATGTAATTAAGGGTAAAAACAAGTCAGCTTAGAGCTACTTACACGTTTCGTAGTACAAGTAATTAATTGTAGAGCCTCTTACTTTCTAATTTTCTACTTTAAAAAAACACATACTTAAGGCCTCGTGCAGCTTTGGATAACTAGTTCTATTATGGGTGTTAGAATAAAATATACATAACGAGACGGAGGCTTATTCCTTACCAGAGACACATCAAATCAACTATGTAGAAGAAAATGTGACTTGTTGTACAAGGTCTGTAAGCAATAAATGAGTAACCGCTCGGACACGACTTTGCCACTGTAAGCGGTACGGGGCAGGGGGCGGCCGCAGCGTGTGGTAAACAAGGTAAGCAACCAATGTCTTAAAATGTTCGAATGACGCCACGACGACGCCGATGACGTCCCGTTCCGAGCACCGCCGCTGCTGCCGATGGCGCTAAAGCCTGAACTCGTGGTCGAGAGGTAATTGCTGGTGCTAGACGTAGCTTTTATTTTAAACAGAGAGTTACCTCCTACTAAGAGTACATGTTGACATGTTCCATCTAACGAGATCTGATATTAAGATATTGCTGCCCATCTTCTTTATACAAAAAAAATCGTGTCACGTTGTTTGTCCTTGATGAACTCCTCAACTACTGAACTGATTTTAACCTAATTTTGTACACTGTGTGCAGTTTGATCCCACTTGAAAGATTAGTTATTGTCTCAATTTATAATCGCAATTTTTTTAGTGGTGAAATTTTAAAATAATAATACCATAAAAACGTTTGGCCAGATTTTAACCAGATGAAAAGATTTATCTTTAAAATTAGTCTGATTTAGGTACCTATAACCTGATATAGGTACTAGAGTACCTCACATTTGAGTTTACTCAATAAATACTTTACTTACATTACCCTTGATATATATTTTTGTAAAAAAAAAAAACATGTATTTAACAATCTCCATTATTAACAATTTTACAAAGCAGTTCTTTTAAGTCCATTATAACTTATACTACACTTTTAATAGCTACCCCGAAAAGAGAAAACACAAAAAAGAAAAATCTGAAAGGAAACGAAAACAAATACAAAGAATTACAAGAGTTTAACTTTTTTGTGTCGGTATAACAATTCTGGGCTAAGCTATAAACTTCAAAGTTCTAAAAGGAAACATTCGGAATCAGCACAAAAGGAGAGTTCATAATAATGTCGCTCCATTCTGTGTACTGTAATCATCTCCCATTGGCAATTTCTGAAAAACTTTTTTCATCTCTGTTCACATCTGTTACGGCTCTTTGCTTGACGTTTTTCGATTTTATTCTCGCTTCAATCTGTATTTCTTTTAATTATTGTTTTCTGAAATTGCAAGAAATGAACTTAGTTCCGTGTAAGGATATTTTAAAATACTTATTTTCGGCTCAAATATCTACATTATTTACACGTCTTAATATGTTCACCATTATTTGCAAATTATTTTATTTATTACACAAACAATGTCTTGAATGATATACGATTACTTGCGAAGTTATTCAGATTTTATGAAATTTGCCTAATTTATTGTTTAGGTATCTTGCTTAACATGACAACGGGCTACAAGTGATCGGAAAAAGTTCAATTGATTTCGATAAAATTTAAATGGGACCATACTGATCTAGCAAACAAAAAATCATCTAAATCGGTACATAATTGATGGAGTAATCGCGTGACAAACATACAAAATAACGTATACTTAGTTGAATTAAGAACTTCCTTTTTTGAAGTCGGTTAAAAAGCAAATATGCTATTCACAGACCACAAAAAGTCTCGGAGTAATCTAAATTTTCAAACCAACTGCAAGTTGGCAGATTTTAATGAAATATAATCAAAAATCTAACAATAGTATTTTGCACGCGCTTAAAGATTTTTTATGATGGTGGTTGGTTTAAAACCGTTAAACTCGTACTTAAAGGAGGTTAATGAATTTTTTATGAGACTTCAACACAATAAAAAACACATAAATCTGCTCACTATCGGCAAAAACAAAGAAAACTTGCTCTAAAAACGTTGTTAAACCGCTTGTTATTTTATTTTTATCAGAACTTTAATTAAAAAATGCTATTAATAATTGTTGTCCCAAGTACCAACAAACCAAAATATTAAAACAGTGAATGGATATTATTATATAAAACCTTTACGTTTCAACATTGCAATAACATAGAATAATTGTGCTATTTCAAACCCTTCAAGCTTTTAAAAGAACAAAAACATTGTTATCATCTTGAACTAATTTCAGAATTCACTGTAATTCCATTACGCGAGAAAGCTATAACGTTTTCACATTTCAATTAAAACGGTTACAAAGTGAAACGCTGGATATATTTTTGTAACAATGTTTCAAGCTTATTATGTTTATGCATTGAAACGATAACCTTTAACCTTTATGGTCAATAAAGTTCGGAATCGAATTTGTACGTGAGTGTACGCAGATGCACTATACTTACATTTCTCGTGTTGTGAGAACAGTATGGGCACCAAAGCAGGTTGGTACATATTACTTTATTATTTTTAGAAGAGAGTTAAAAGAAGCATCCACTCTAATAAATTGTATTGTTATGCTGCAGTTGAGAAGACGTCATAAGATTTTGATAAGATATTTAAATCTACGATCACAGTCAACGTATTAACGAAAATAGAGTTATAAATTGTGATTTGTGTAGGACGATTTCTGGACATCAAACATTGCTCGCACATACTCGTATCGTACGTAGCGTAACGTAGTATTTGCAGCATACAGCACGGTGTATTATGTCGTATTCCATTGCTGTGTACAGGACATGGCAAGAAAGCGACTGTATTTTATAATGTGCCTGTCTCAATTTTGTCCGTACATTTTTCATGAAGCGAAATTAAAACGATTTATTCAGTAGCAAATAAAACCCAGGAGCCGTATTGTATACGCGTTTTAACGTAAGGCTTCGCTTAACCTCATGCTCGCGCCAGCTACTCGTATCACGAGAGCGAGCAGGAAGAAAAGCTAAGCTGAACATCAGGATGCGTACACAATACGGCCACAGATCATTTTAAGTTCAATGAAGAACCCAGTAAGTTAAGAACCTGTAATTTCATATCTAGTATGGAGAGGTTACATAACATCTGGTAAGGCTTCAAGCAGTTTGCTAACCAAATAATTGCGTTACTGAGTTACTGTCGATATCTATACGGGCGTGCTCTGTGTCCGACGTCCGCTTTATCTTTACCATACACTGACTGATAAGAAGCTTACTGGCCGAACTTAATAAGAGTCGACGTCAGTGCTGGCCAAAAGAGAAAATACCCTTTGTTCTACTGAATAAAGCTTAATTTAGATAAATTTTGCCTAAAAGTGAAGAGATACGCTCAGTTTATGCATGCTCTATGTAGTTTAGGTATAGTAGACATAGATTTGTGAAATCTAGTTGAATGTTGTGGGCTCTTTAACTTCATATAGCTATAATGCATTTTTTTTCGATTATCGATTAGTCTTTCTCAAAAAGCATACAATAACGAAAAAATAAAAAAAAATGCGTTTAATTAACAATCTTAAAGCTCAGATGAAGCTCTACCAACGAACTGTTTCCTTACAAATTACAATTTTCTGAAAGCTTTATTTTTGATATCGCAATGGCATTCTTAGTAAACCCATCATTCAGTTCGTAGAATCGAATGAAATAAATCGAAAAATTAATGAATCCGACTCGCAACTCGATTACCTACACGGAATTGCCGTCAAAAATAACGAACCCGTAAAAAAGTGTAGCAAATCGTCGTACACAAGGTATAAAGCGTACCTACTAACAAAAACAAAAAATCTGTAACACTGAAAAATATCTGTGCGAAAACAAACGCAGATAGTTCTGTTGTGTAAAATTCGCAATGTTTGCATTGTTTTACAGATAGTCATTTGTTGAAATACAATTTTACGCGACTAGAACATGGTTTTGAATCATCGACAGAGAATGCGTATTGTGATGTTTCAAAAGTTTTCGAGCAAAAAACATCATTTGTGAAAAATCGGTTATTTTTCTGGTCTTGTAAAGCTGCAAATCAGATTAAGTAAGTAGGTAAGTAAGTAAGATCGTACAGGTCGAGTGGCTTAGCCCTGACGTCAGAGTTTTTAGCTCGCCTAAAGGCAAATCAGATTATAGCCGAGGTATTAGCTAACGCCAATAAATGCTTAGGTTGTTCACTTAATAAATTGAAGACATAAATATTACAACCCGTATGCTCAGGCTCAATAGTCACCTATTACATTAATATTTCATGACAATGAACGGTTTTATTTATTGTGATAACCTAATTTCAATGTTATTTAATATTAAAATGCACTCAATGAACATGTATCCAAGTCTTTATTGAGATAAATCCAAACTACGGTCACTTGAAAAATAACACAGAAGAGTCGTATTTTAAGATGTTTTAGTTTCGACGTAGATAGTATACGTTTAGTCAATTACAATAATCCTTTAGGTATTTTAAAAGCCTTAATAGGACCTATAGGCCTGAGAAGCCAATATTTTTTGAAAAAAATCTCTCCTTTATCCTATTCTGGATGTTGCGCACCGAAGTTTTTTTTTTCGCGGATCATTTTCTTTAACTATTTACATAGGAGTGATAAAAACGAATAAACCTTTTAGAGCCTATGCCTATAGAGTGTACATCGGAGATATATTTAGGCGGATTTAAGAGTGGAGATTTGGCATTTTATACGCTTAAAGAGATTACTTATTAAATCACATAAACGTTTGAGTAAGAGTTATAATATTTTTTTGGGCTGCCTGCAAACACCACACCAAATATTATAAAAGAATTAGACATTTTCTGTTAAATACCAAACCACTAATTAGAAACCATTATTCTACATTTCATACATTAGCAATTTGCGCATCCAGTTACACATTCGCAGCACGAAGTTACCGAAACAGTGATGAGAAAAGTTTCAGCTAGTTATTTATACCGTTCGGTTACTTACATGCGAATCGAAACACCTGGTTACCGGGACAGGTTGCTTAGGAGACAGTCTCACACCTAATGCGTCTGGAAAGTTTGTTTAAAGTTTTCTAGGTGGTTTTAAAACATATTGTTATATTTGTGGATAGTGAGACGTACGTGGGAGTAAGGAGTACTTAGTAAGTACGAAGTAAGCACTTTGACGTAGTTATGAAGAGTGTTCTAAACTAGCTTTATAAGACCTCCTTTCAAGTCAAGTTTACGCCACTAAAGACACTAACTTAATAAAAGCGACAATTTTTACATATAAAAAAACTGCCCGAAAAATTAGGTACTTACTATGTAAAAGGATGGCTTATTTTGTCTAAAAATTTCAAAATTTTTGTATCTAAGTATAGGCATGCCTAGTTCTAAATGTTATTTTGTTTGCGACTACGACTCTTCTATGTACAGAAAACCGAAAAAAAATGCCAAGTCGAGCATGTACATTTATCTTCCTCATTGAAGTAAGGGTAACAAAGTACCTATATATATAATTATGGAAAAACTATAGCGAGCAGTAGAAGTCCTATGGCTATAAATATGATGGTTACGACGAAAAAGACTTCTATGATATGACTTATTTATTTTAGTTCTTAAGTAGTAAAAGAAAATACGTTAGTAGAGCTAGCATTTATTTGAATTCAGCAAGATGATTAACTGTATGTTAGGTATGCGGTAGCATACCCTAATTACCTATATTGGTTTTGATTACTTTAGCTTATATTCCACTTATTTCGAGGGTATCAAATATGAACTTTTTAGTTAATATATTAAGAAAAGCCTCTGGAATATTTTACATAACAAAAGTGCAAAGGTGTTGTATCTAAATAGTTTTAAAAGATTGTGTTTAAAAATAAAAATCAAGTATGTCTCGATGAATTAACTTATAAGCTACAGTTTTAGGTGTTAGACTAACCAAAACGTAAAACAAAATATTGTAATCGCATTTTGCATAACGTTTTATTTTACTGCATGTGTTGCATATTTTTACGAAAGAAATAATTGTGTAACATTTAAACTATAGAAATGAGGCAGAGAAATAAAAGAAGACAAATCATCAGATTTGTAAAAAAAAACACACAAGTAACTCACATCAGTATGGCTCGACATCGGATAGCTTTGTGTTTTAAAAATAAATAAAAATTTGACCCTATTTATCCATACTAATATAATAAAGAGGTTAAGTTTGTGAGGTTATAGGGGTAATGTCGGTATCTACTGAACCGATTTTGAAAATTATTTTAACACTAGAAAGTCAATTTTTTTGCGAGTGCAATATAAAAAAAGTTAATCACTACTCAGTACATAGATAATATTATAAAGGTAAGCCGCCTTTTAGTTTGTGTGTGTCTGTCTGTCCGTGTATCCGCTTAGATTTTCTAATTTACACAGGAGATTGCAATGCTATTTATGTACTGCTAATATTTTTAAGAATATTAAATCCGGAATAATAGCTAATTCTAATTTGTTCGTAGCTAGGCGAAGTCGAGACAAGCAGCTAGTATTGTATACTGCACGTCAACGTCTTACGCATATTTTTTACCCACAACCAAAATATTAGATCAACTCTAAAAATGAACCAAAGAATGAAAGGTAACGATTTGCAAAAAAAGCCACACAAATAACTCACCATATAAAAATAGCTTTTCCTTGTCACGTATCCGTCACGTACACGGCTTCACCCGTGTAACCGCCGCTTAACTTCCACAATTAGTGTGGTCCGACACAGGCTAGGACCAATTTGTTGTTCACGCAAGTTAATTTACTTACTTACTTACATTAGTATAACTTTGACACGAAATCGATTAGCAGTTTTGTAATATACGAATACCTGTACAATGCCGGATATAACGAGTATCTAGATGACTGACATAGATAATATTTCAGAATATCATTGTAGTCATGTCAGTATGACTAATTTTTACCGTGGGTCAACTCCGATATCGTGAATAAAAATCATTTTTTTTTTCAAAAAAATTCAAAACTTTCACCTGTATAAATGTGAGTCAATTAGGTGTTCGGTGTTTTTAAGATATAAAGAGTGTAGTGCTTACTATATATATATCTATAATAATGTCAAAATTTCAAGAAAACTTAAGAATATATGTATTTGTTAAGAAAATCGTATCAAAAATATGCTTCTTCAACGTTAAACATTCAGAAGAATGATTGCTTTGTACAATTTTCTCCTGAAAATAGCAAGCATGTCAACTTCGATATTCTAGTTCATCTGTCCCAGTATGAAATGGAATGAGAAAACTTCTGAAATCTGCTCAAGCATGAAACAAAAATAATTTCAAAAGATGCATACTGCTGTTTTAACCATCTATTTTTGTTTTCTTGCATTTTCGGCACTAAAGAAAACGGGTCCGATTCCACATACTATTATTTATTTTTTCTCTACCTATGCTGTCCCACTTCTGGGCAAAGGTCTCCCCACTTTCTTCCATTTATCGCGTTCTGCAGCCAAATCCCGCCAACCTTCCCGGAAAGTGTCAAGATCGTCACGCCAGCGTCTATTAGGCCTTCCTTGCTTTCGTCTGCCCTCCGGTACCCACTGTGTGACGATCCTGGCCCATCTCTCTCAAGTTTTACATACTATTACAACTAAAAAAATACTATTATTGTTGTAATTTTTTTTAGTAATGGTTTCGTGATTTTTTTTAGTGCATAGTATTAATGTACTCAACATTCATTCAAATTACAAATGAAAGCGGAATTTGACAGCACAAAAATGAATGTGTTTAATATTTCTTTCGGAAATACCAAAAAAAAAAACATAAAAAACTAACTAGATTTTTATAGAAAACTATGATTTTATCCCGGAACTTAACTAAAGTTATCATTGTAGCATAATAAAGGTTACAAAGTAGTCGGGAAATCATAATTAAAACTAGGTAAATGCAATAAAATTAAATCATAAAGTTGTGACACTAATGGTAGGAATACAACCTTTTATTCAATCTAACTTTTAGAACGAAATAGGACCCTTATTTCGGTTTATTTCCTCATTAATGTGACTGTGGAACTTGGTTGGAGAAGACACTGAGGAAACAGTAAGGCCACGTGTGCTGCACCAAGTATAATAACCTAACATTAACTTATTATGAGGGATAGCTTATCAAACCTTTTTTATTTATTTCATTCAGATGATTTCATCTCAATTTTAAGTTAATCCCGCAGTAAAAATACAAAATTAAGAGTTAAAAATAAATTAAAATTCTAAATAAATTTCGGGAAATACTGAAATCCAATGCTGACTTATTTGAGGAGACAAGTACTTAAAATACTTGTTTTCATTGCTCTAAAAGTTGGCAGTACATTCTACCTCATTTATTAAAAAGTTCTGCCTATTAACTTCTAAGTCGATGTAATTTGAAAAAAAAAAACCTTTTTGTAATAGGGTATTTTACTATGGACGAGAAAAAATCTGTAAATGTATTTTTGAGATAGCTTAGGCAAAAAGCAATCGGAAAATGGTAGTTTTAGATCACAAAACATCAAAATAAATTTTAAAAATCAATTCAAAATATTCCGTTTTTTTAATCTGTATATAAAATAGGCAGCTACGTGTGCTATGTAAACATTGAAAACTATAGAATGGCAGTGTCAATGTCAGCTGTCAAAGACACTCGTGAGAAATATTTACGCGCATTGTTTACATAGCATCGTGACGTCATTCGTAACCACAGAGTAAAATGTTGACATCAATCGTTTTTGTAAAATACGCGCGAAATTTTGAAACTGTAAAATTAAAGTGCAGTTTTAAAGCACTTAAAGCCTGAATTTGTTTTTTTGTTTTTTTTTTAGTGGTTTATTAGCCCTACAGAATCTAATTGAGATACTTTTCAAAAGTGACTATAATACCCTATTGTAAGTAGAATCCTTACTGTATATCCAAACAGTTGAGGTAGATTAAAAACTCCTTTGGGAGGTACGCCCACACAATTACTACAGTGGGCTGCGAGCAAGGGCCACAACTGTCGCTTCTGGACCATTGTGGTGGTAACCAGCTAATTTGAAAGAATATTCACGGGAACACCTTGTTTTTATGTTGACTTTGGAAGGAGATAATGACAGTACTGTATAAAATATGTGTTGAAGATATAAAGATGAAGTGGGGAAAGAAAAATAATATGAAGGGTTAGATTAAGCAATGTAACATTCTACATAGAAGTTTTCCAAATAGTAGACCTTGAATCGCTCTTTACCGATTTTGTTCATATCTACTCGAATATCTTGTTAGGATTTAGTTAACAAGCGATCTAGACAAATTATCGAAATCAGCCGATATACAGGGTTATTGGTAACCAATTAGCATCCTTTTAAGGGATTATTCTGTACATCAAAACGAACAACTTTTGTTCAACGACTTTTAGCAAAAGTAAAAAAAAAACATGCTGTTCCATAGAAAATATCGTTTACCATCGACAGAATGTATGAAACAGCTGTTTAATTTTTAGTTTTGACAAATGTCGCAGAACAGAAGTTGTTAGTTTTGATGTACAGAATAAGCCCCTTAAAGAATGCTAATTGATTACCGATAACCCTGTATAGCGTTACAGCAAATATTTCCCTACTTGGAGGGAAATAACTTCTAATTAAAAATCTCCAACGATGAAAAACAAAAATATTTAAAACCTACGAGTATGTACAAAGTTTCGTCATGACTCGCTGAAAAATATTACCTTTAGAGGAGAATCAACAACCGGACAGACGAAAGCAAATTTGTCAGGTCAAAACTGAGACTTCGTTCACTTCATTCGCTCGGTCTTTTTGTGGGTTTGGAATTTATAAACGACTTAGCCATCTTAGCTGCCTTCAAGCAATACAAAAACTGTAACAATAAGGCCAACCAACTGGCTCATGCAAAACTACTTAGGTACTTACTTTTAAATGGATAAAAAACTCGGGAAATGTAAATAGTTTTCAATCGACCTGATTGCCAACGCATTTTTCTATAGGTACGTTGATTAGGTTTGCGTTTTATCACATTCTGATTGATGTTAAGCAGATATCCGACTTAGGGTGTTACAATTAAAGTAAATAAATATTATAAATATATATTAGGGGTCATCTTAAAGTACATCAAGAATCAGAATATAATATCAATGTAACATTTCATACATAATAAGACCTATCATCAGGCATGTATATAGTAAGTCATTAGTCAAGTAATTTATTGGTAAAATGGCAATTCACACGTCAAGTTATAAATGGGTAAACATTAAATACAATAGTGTACTAATGATATGTCACCAAATATAATTGAAAATGAATAATAATTGAAAAATTACATACAAATCATACAATACAATTCACAGAATGTCAACAAAAATATAATCAAACAAAAATAACTAATAAAATACAAATGTAAAAAAATAAATTAAGAATTCAGAATACACAGACAAATATTATTATTTGCAGTAATGTCGAACGTAGAATTCATCGAATTTCTAGAAAGATTTCTCGCTAAGCCAATACTTTACTGTAAACGTATCGCTGACTTTATTTCTAGAGGCAAGATGTTATACCTTGCCTAAATACCTTGCCAGTTATTCTATACCTAAAGAGATAATGCAAAAATATATCGAGCTTAAGCCATTACCTTGTGCAGTATTAAATTATTTGCATTGTTTTGGAAAATGATTTTCATATTATTTTCTTTCGTAACAATCTTCATTTAAAGAAATATCATATTTCGGCTCTTATTATATTTTAAAATTGCTTGTAAAATATGGCGGCGTGATCAAAAATAAAATTAGAAAATATGAAATTCCATTCAATTTAAGCATTGAATGCGGTTGTTTTACTCTGCGCATTCATTATATTGTAATGTAGGTATTTTTTTAACTACCGTACACAGTCTGCTCCCACTTTGTAAAAACTTCTAACAATGGTCACCAATCGATATTTCATATAATACCCATAATTCCCTCCAGAAAAATGTATCATCACGTTTGCCAAATCAGAGCGAGGGTGGCGGTTGAAATTGTATCAAGTCACGGAGCTTGTAGGCGCATCTCGTCGCGTCATTAGAGGCAGATTGCGCGAGTTTCATAGCCGGCGACTCGGTTAATGTGATGAAAAAAGCAATTTGTTAACGTTTCCTATGAGTTTTGTAAGAAAAAATATAGAAGGAGAGGTTTCATCTACTTGTGCTAGACGATGTTTAATCAGATAGGGAGCTTGTGAGGTTAGTCTACCTACTGATGAAGCAACAGTTTTATTTCAAAATTTGTGTAATATAAATTATCTGTAGCATGTAACATCTGCGTTACGTGTCTGGTCAAATAAATTGTCCCATTTTTTCGTCTTCAATAATACGCATAAACCATCCAGTTTGCTTTTACTCTCTACTACCTACTTACTTAAAACTTCTTGATGTGTAAGTATATTACTTGTTTATTTGTACCTTTAACATCTTTATAAATAGCACATATCACTTAAAAAGCATCTGGTTCTGAAGTATATTTTACTTTAATATTTACTTGTTTACTAAATTATATTGCTGTTTGTAAATAAATAAAAACTTGAGCTCAATTTGCTAGGGTTAGAAGATGACTTATACAAAAGAATTATTTTTATGACGAACATTTCAAAACTTTGCTGCGACCGCCAGAATTAAACCTGCACCTTCCGAATACCGTTCCAGACGCTTTATCCAATTAAGCTAGATCAATACCGACGACTACGTCAAATTTGTGAAATGTTTAACTTATTACCAACTAATTACTAGTTGGCAATAAGATAAACACTTGAGATAAGCCAAGTGTGGCAAGCACTGTAAAAATAGATTTTCGATAACATATAATTTATTATGATCCCATGCTATGCTGTATGTTCGCTCTAACAAATAGATTTTCAATGCATGCTCCTGCTCTTAATTCGTCTCGTAACCATTTACGCTTACGTCCTAGCAGTCTATCGGTTTAAAAATACAGCCCAAAAGCATTAGTTTCGATCGAACTCAGTGAGAGAAAGCCTTTAGGAAGTGCTATAAAATTTACGAGCTTGTATCAAAGTACAGGTCAGAAGTCCGCGTTTCTTGCGAATGAAAATTTAGTTTACGTTTTTATCTGACTTGAGCAGCATCACTAAAATGTTAGGTAATTTAGATAGTTACCGAAACTTGGCAGAAAACAAAAAGCCCGATTACAGAGGCGCCAGCGTCAATTTAATAGCAACGTAAAAAGCGTTCTCTCTATCGAATGCCTAACGTGAAAAAGAAACAGGACTATGCTATTTAGCTAATATAATTACGATGGCGCCTCTGTAATCGGTATGTAATTAATGTTAAAGTTGTACATGTTAAGTAAAGTTGTATGTAATGGTTAGTAAATACAGTGGCATATCAATCTTGAAAATCATCTAGTTTGTAACTAAGAGATTCCTTATTTAAATTATAAAATTTGCCTCCACTCGTATATGTTTGAAAGTATATTTTTGTTATGTGCGTAACTTTTTAGCGATGAAAAAACGTGTTCTCGGAATGTAAAGTCCACATTTAAAGAGCATGGTGGTATAGTTATAGTCACAGATCAGAAAACAACAACCTTGTTCTCTGCTCTGTCTTATAGTCCGATACTTACCCATAAGAAGGGTTTTGTACTCAGAAGTAGAATAGTTCAACACAAAAGAAGATCCTGAAAACCATCGAACCATTGAGAAATTAACACGAAAACAGACTTTTCAATGAATTTTAAATGCAAATTATTAATAATTTTAAAACTCCACTGTATACGGTCGATGAACAGCACACGATTGTCGCAGAACATCGCCAGATAAAAATATTATTGAAACAAAAATATTGATGTATCGGAAATTGACGTTATCGTAAATATGAATGTCGTACTCAAGTTTTTGTGGCTGTCATTTGGGTGTTATTTGCGAAGCCTTCGGAACGGAATATTGCAAGATACTCGTATAAGATATAACGTAATTTCAAGAGCTGACAAGCCGAGAGCTTTAATGGCAGGTCTGTTGACAAAAACGAAGAATAACTTTCAGAATAGTTAAGTACTGAAATATTAAAAAGAAAAGTTAGGAACATATTGACAGTTCTATTTCGACCGATGTATTATTTTTCTTGAATTTCTGTTAATATAAGTTTTTAAAATAGTTAGTTATAAAGACAATAATGTTTTTTTAGTGTTTGTTGTTATTTTCTTTCGTATATTACTTACACATATACTACGTCTTTCGTATTTTACCTATCACAAAAAATTGTAACTGATGTACAGAGAAAATATCATGGTATGTTGGGAATACGTTTGACTTTGATTCAGGGGGTTCCAGGTTTGATTTCTGGCAAGGCAGATGAGTGATGAATTTAAATATCTGTTCTAGCTTCGGTAGTTATATTTATTTAGTTGTAGTATCTGTATGTATGTGTTCCATGCCACCCCCGACACTGTTAAATCTATGGGTGTAAAGGGTTATTAATCGATATTATTCTTAAATTAAAGAAAATCCATTACAATATTGATTTCAAATCATTTGGAATAGTAAGAAAATGTAAGCAGTAAAAATGTTTTCCCAAACAAAAACAAAACTATAGTTTCTGGAACTGCCCTTTTATCTTATTTTCTACAAATAAACAGCCAAGCTTTCTTTAGAAATAATACCAAAGCAAACATCGAAAGGGCTCAAGTGGTACCGCACTAGTTTGTACATACGGCCTCGATCGGTGATCTCTTTCAATTAAATGGAGCATCCTTGAACGGGTCTTCGAGAGATCTCTACAAATCGGGTCGGCTTTCAAATGTTTTGAACTCGTTACGAGTTTCTCATGTATGGCGTATATGTAATTAAGCCATGATATTGCACATGGGTGTGGAAGATAATTAGGAAAGTAAGTAGGTCTATGTGTTCAGTTTGTTTTTTTATTTATTTTGCTAACTTATGGATCTAAAATTAGTGTGATAAGTTATAATCATTTTAATTGCACTGTAACATGTAGGTGCAAAGTTTCCCTGTTTTTTTTTTTGCGTGCTTTTGCCTATCTCTAAAAAGTATTAAAAATAAGTTTATGTAAAAATGTTTTAACAGTATTTATGTGTACACTATCGCATTAGGTTGACTGTAATGACAGTTGGAATTGATGTCAAATACATGAAATGGAATGAAAGTGTTCAAATATTAAATCAGACATCATTAAATCAGACGGACAATGGAGACTTTTAGTAATAGGGTCCCGTTTTTACTCTTTGGGTACGGAACTCTAAAAGTGAATGTCAGAAAATTCAATATTTCCCGATGTTCATGCTGTTCTAAAGTCCTTTTGATGAACCCATCTGTACGATTAAAATAACGTAAGCAGTATGCTGATCATGTCAGTTAATTGCGTATAAGTATAAATATGCACAACGAAATCATTATCTGCCCCTCCCAATCACCCATGTAAAAATTCAAATATTCAAAATCAATACAGGTCAAAAGTAAGCCGGCAGTCAAAAGATTCCTCGTATCCCCCAAACGATAGGGCATGAGATCTAAAAATAAGTATAAATCCTTTGTGACAGAGCCACAACAGCGTGGTTAAATATTCAATTAGGCATTTGTCAAAGCGTCACTGGGCAACACAGTTCGTGCGTGATGCCTACAAGGGACGCGCTGAAGGGACCCTTATTTTTGTGTTAGCAACGGGGAGAGAGATTTTTAACAGTTTATAGATCGATCGAATGTTGACGAACCTTTACCCCAATAACTATAAATGTACTGTACTGTACCAGCCTTTTTAATAGTCCACTGCAGGACGTAGGCCTACCCGAAAAGGGTGAACTATAATTAAGATTTAATAATACTCAGCCGACTTCTTCTTCTTGTCTACCATAGAACGTCTCTTGCTGGATATAGGTCTCTCCCCTTTATTGTATGTCAACATAAACAGAGCCAATTATCGGCCGCGAAACTGAGGATGCCCTATACCGCCAACCCACACTCGACCAGCGTGGTGGATATGGCCCAATCACACTTCGTGGGAAGGCCTATGCCCTGCAGTGGACTATTAAAATAGGCTGGTATAGAGACAGGTACCTACAGGAATAATGGTAACAGGATAAAATATGGTGATGGCTAGCTAGCCGAGCGAGCGTGCGAGTGAGCGGCGACAACGCAATTTTTATCTAATACTTACATTTTTAAACTCATGATATTTTTCGAATGAAACGTCCGAATTTAACAATTTAAAAAGTTGTATAAAGGTGCTAAATTATTCTTGAATATAAAGTAGTTTATTTTGATAAGGGTTTATGCCATGATATAAATTAAGAGCCTTTTCTTGCGGCGGCATTTCAATTAAAATAAAAGAACACTTATTGTGGCTTAACCATAATAGATAGACATACTCTGTTTCGACACTTTTTTAAAATAATAATGTGTTCTACAAAGTCGTAGTACATTATTTTATTGTATCATCAATAGTTTTCGCAGCGCACGCGATGTAAATAATATTTTAGGTAATTTTTGTACACCTTGGGTTACATTATGGGAGTTTTAGTACGGATCTCTAATTATTTAAAAATATAATATAGCCCATGGCATCCAAGAATAACAAAGCTTTAAAAGTGAAAGAATTTTTAAAATCGGTTCAGTAGATCCAGAGATTACCCCTTACAACCTCACAAACTCACAAACTTTACCTCTTTATAATATTAGTATAGACTAGCCTTTGCCCGCGGCTTCGCCCGCGCTTACTTTATAGCCTATGACAATCGCAAATAATGCGATTTGCTATTGGTAAAAGAATTTTCAAAATCGGTTTAGTAGATCCAGAGATTACCCCCTACAACCTCACAAACTCACAAACTTTACCTCTTTATAATATTAGTATAGATAAAATACCAAGTATTTTTGACCGGCAAAACGGAGGAGGTACTCAATTCGTATATTTGTTTTATGTGTGTAACTTTTTACATAGTAGTCCGATTTCGATAATTATTTTTTTATTGGAAAGAATATTCTTCACACCACAAAAAGCAAATCTCATATCGAAATAATTTATTTTAAGTTATTCCATCCATCCATCCATCAGCCATAAGAAGTCCACTGCTGGACATAGGCCTCCCCTATGGATCTCCAATAAGACCGGTTGGAAGCGGCTTGCATCCAGCGCGATCCTGCGGTCTTAATGAGGTCATCCGTCCACCTTGTGGGTGGACGTCCTACGCTGCGCTTGCCGGTACGTGGTCTCCACTCGAGAACTTTCCGACCCCATCGGTCATCAGTCCTCCGCGCTATGTGCCCTGCCCATTGCCATTTCAACTTGCCAATCCGTTGGGCTATGTCGGTAACTTTGGTTCTTCTACGGATCTCCTCATTTTAAGTTATTGATAGTAAAAAATACCCAAGTATAATATCTGCACTTAGTAGGTACATACTTATTACTTTTGAAAGTTCATCATTATAATAGTTCCTTTAGTGGAAGAAGATGCATTTTTAAGTCTTCAAGTCTTGACCACCATTCCGGGGAAGTTCAACGTAACTTTCTTCGGTAAATTGCAAAAAAGTTATTAACTACTTGTGAACTTCGATTCGATGAAATTCTTGGATCTTAATGAACTCTCTTTTATGGTGTTGGATGAAAAATAATTATCATTTAATTTTTGATTTTAGTAGACGTAAGTAGAAGAATGGATATATTTTTTTAGACCCGAAAAGATTGAGCTAAGTCAAAAGACTCTATCTTTCTCTCGTCATCATCATGATCATTTCAGGTGTAAAATAAAGGGCTCTCTAATAGGATCAATTATAAGCGGTTTACACCAGGGTAATTAAGAAAGGGCGTACTCCAAAGAGGAGTGATTCAGGTCATAAGTATGAACAACTTTTACTATGGGGCCAACTAGTAAATTGAAAAACAAATCAGCTGTTACATACATTTTGTCGATTTTAAGCTTCAGTTTTGTTTGAGATTGCCGATTCCTCTTTCTTTGATTCCAGGTTAGCCATAGTAAAGGCCAATGGTAAAGGCTGTTCATAAAGACGATTTCAATCACTGTTATGTGCCTTAGTACAGCCTTTTTGGATAATTGTATAAATTTTTATCAGTCGTCAGACCGCCTCTTCGGAAGTTATTATGTCTACCATACTATAAACTAACTACTTAGAATACCTACCGACCAAACTTTTGACAAAATGAAAATATTTGTGTACGTATCGTACGGTATATTTGCGTGCCGAAACCACAGGCAAGCATTCCATCAGACAGGCCAACCATCGTCACTATTGCGTAAAAAAAGAACTATCCGCAAAAATATTTTCAGACCGCGACACAAATAGTAAAAGGTTGTACCGCACACGGTTCTGTTTGAGTGAGAAATCAATTTGTTCCACCGTTTTCATTTATGCGATTCAAACGTTTCCATTTATTCGAACACAAATTGGAAAGGGACTGAGTGAGTTGTCAGCCTCGGCTTATGCAGTCGTCTCGACTTAGGCTCAGACTCTACCAAAGTGAAGCGAGGATGTGCGAAGCTGGGCGGACCTTTGTAGACTGAGAGAAAACTATTGAATTATTATGGCTTAGAGAATAAAAAAACACAACCATTTGTTGGTCACAATTGTGTTTTTTTTTTCGCCACGCAAATAATGGCATCCATGAAACGATCTAAGACGCTGTCCAAATCTAAGTAGCGGGAGAACGCTCGTCTCTTAAGCGTGAGACATAGCTTTGAGCTTGGTCCTGTAGTCGTAGCATTGAATTTTTAGAATTTATTTTTGATATACCACTGGCTTTAATTGTGAATAAAAACATCGTGAGGTAAACCTGCTTATTTATGTAGAAGCAATTCGACGGCGTATGTAAATTCACCAAGGAACATCGGGCCAGCGCAGCGTGTTGGTATTTTTCCAATTCCAATCGTCTCTTGTGAGTACTTCTTTAGCTAACAGTGGAGTATTATAAGAAGACCGGAATTGTACAGTTCAGTAAATGTAGCATTTATACAGTGGATTCACAAACTACACACAACACAAATTCTGTTATCTGCGCTTCGCTCCGCTATGGTAGAGTTGGGGTCTTATGCAGTCGTCTCGACTTAGCGATTGACTCGACGATACGAGACGCCGAAACAGGATCGTATGAATGGCGGGACCGGTGATTCGTAAATTTGTTGGCGAAAATGTCGCGGAAATTATGCCGTTTTGCGTATTGGAGCGTGTGTCATTTTATATTTGGATGGGTTTGACAATTGTGGCTCATATGCGTATGGATATGTAATGAATCCAAACGTCGATTTATGTGTTGGGAAGATGTTTCTTTGTAAGACTAAAAACAATGTTGGAATAGTAAAATCATTTTTGTTTTAAGTGTCGAATGTATCTACATTCAATATATTTTAAGCATGCTTATTTGAAATTGACACAATAGACGAAATGGCAAAAAAATATTTGTTAAAAAAAATTGGAAAAACCTTCAAGTACCTATTAAAAATTGATATTCTTTCATACAGTAAAAGATCAAACGATCTTCTTGATTTGGCATGGATTGATTGATACGAGTAGTTCAAAGACTGGAAAGTAACATAAGCTACTTTTTATCCCGGAAAAGGAAAGGGCAAACGCTAGTAACAAATAAAACCAGATTGTTGCTTGCATGTTTTTTTTTAATTACTTTATAAAGACTCGGCAAAATAACTGTTGATTAGTTTGAATATGTCAGCTCTGTATAATTATGCATAGGTCTTAATGCGTAAACAAAATTATGTAATACATTAATACCTCGGCCGCAGACAAATACATGTTTACTGGAGGATATATTATGTTACAATAATACTACAAAATAGTGTGCCTTTAGTGCGTCTCGGTAAATATATTAATAAATCTAAATTATAACTCCAAAATAAGAGTAGATAAGTCAAAACCTACAAATATCCTAACCTGCAAGTATATTTTCCCTAAATTATAATTAAAAAAGTATAATTCCCTTAATTGTACAATAATCCGAAAGATTTTCCATTTACCATTTTAGATTAACGTGAACGAGGCCATTCAGCAACACGTACTTACTAATACAGTTCAAGCTTTGAAACTTTTACTTTACAGCGTGCAGTGAAATACAGACTGCAGACACAAAAAAGTCACGACGGAATCCAAACTAACGGGAACCTAATCGAAAATTGTAATGAATCAAAGGACGTATGTGTTGCTTCAATCGCCTTTTTGCCAAGTCTGCTAGTCCCTGTTTTACACTCTCCGGCCATGTGCATCTGGTGAGTAGAAATATAGGCCGGCCTATTTATTTAGTAGGCGCATGTAGCATGGTGAGCATTTTGCCGCCGGCAAAAAACGTTAATAATTTGCGAAAGAATTCCCCACTAAGTTTGCGCTTTTTAACAACTGCTTTTACTTTTGTTAACAACTCATGCCGAAAGACTAGACGCCAACAGTTTACGGGAAGCCCCTGGAGGAGGAGGTTTTTATTAAATTTGCTCACCGCGAGGCCACTCACGTAGGTAAAAATTCTGTCATTCGTGTTTTTGGCATAATTGAAATTTTAACAAATTTACGGTGACTTTATTGTAAAAACTAAAATAACAGTTTCGTCGTTTCATCCGTAGAAGTTCCATTGCTAAAAATATACCTTCCCGATTAATCTCTAGTAAGACAGGTTAGAAGCGGCTTGCACCAGCTTGAAAAAAAGTTTATTATTTCAAGATTTATAACAATTATGTGATGTAATAAAAATGAAAAATACAACAAAAAAAGGATAATACAGATGCTTAAAGTTACTGTGCGATGAACATCGCATATACAATGTATATGCGATACTTCATGTTACATATGTATGTATCTTAATGCATAATATTTATACGTGAAGTATCATTTGCTAAAAAAATTACCTGTAGATGTAGAAAATATATACTTTTCATATTTTTTTCTATTGCATTTTTTTAATAGAGCAAGTGCCTTTATTAACTACTACTTAATACAGACTAACATAATCTAAAACTCCATGATAAACTACTACTACCTACATAACAATCAATTAGTATTAGGTGTATAGCTAAAATAAAGATAGTTGAAATTTTAAGTTTTCCAAAATCGTTATTTAACCATAGTTCCAAAAAGAGAGTTCAAATAATCGGCCAAGTACGGGTAGGACTCGCGCACGAAGGGTTCCGTACTGTATGGGAGCCCCCCTCAAATATTTATTTTATTTTAATTTTATTATTTATTATTGAAGTGAATATAAAACTTAATATTCTGTGAAAATTTCAAGAATCTACCTATTACCATTATTAATATAGAGCGAAAAACGTCTAAAAATTCAGGTTTGTTGTATGGGAGCCCCCTTAAATATTTATTTTATTTTGTTTTTAGTATTTGTTGTTATAGCGGCAACAGAAATACATCATGTGTGAAAATTTCAGCTGCCTAGCTATCATGGTTCATAAGATACAGCCCGGTGACCGACGGACAGACGAACAGACGGACAGACAGACATCGAAGTCTTAGTAATAGGGTCCCGTTTTTTCCTTTGGGTACGGAACCCTAAAAATACGTTGATTTTTTAAAGCTTACCTAACTACCTAATGTATTTCTTAACTCCTGAGAAAATAATTCGAATTAAATGCTGTTTTCCTACTTAAAATTGCCAGTGAAAAGAAGCGGCAAAATGCTCCCCACGCGCCCACTGACGTTAGAAAATAGTTGGCCAAGTGCGAGTTAGACTCGCGTACGAAGGGTTCTGTACTCTATGGTAACCCCCTTAGCTCCATTTCAACCGACTACCTGTTGTCGTTATTAATATGGAGCAAAAAACGGCAAAAAAATTACGTTTGCCGTATGGAAGCACCACTTAAATATTAACTTTATTCTTTTTTTAGTATTTGCTGTTATAGTAGCAACACAAATACACCATCTGTTAAAATTTCAGCTGTCAGCTGTGGTTTATGAGACACAGCCTGGTGACAGTCAGACAGACGGACAGACGGTCATCGGAGTCTTAGTAATAGGGTCCCGTTTTTACCCTTTGGGTACGGAACCCAAAACCCTTTGGGTTCCAAGAAAGGCGTTAAATAACAAAAAAATAACTGTAAATCATAAATATGTTTTTCAAAGTCTTAATAAAATATGATACTATCTAGTTACACCAAATGTGCATTAAAACATTACAAATATAGAAATTTTATAACTTACTCGTAGCTTTCAAAAATGGTAAAACAACACACAACACAATAAACCGCGCGCTGTTACGCAACAGTTTTATTTCATAACAATCCAAACACAGTTTTCTGCGTGTTTGAAACACTTTGCCAAGTTTATATTACCTTAACAATTACATTGCACCATTGTTTGCCAGCAATGAGGAAGAAAAAATCTGCATAAATTAGAAGATTAAGAAGGTTTTGGCACAAAATCAAAAATGACAATATTATGAAGTGTCTATTACCTACTTCGTAGCTCACATCGACTTGGATTTTTTTCTTTAAAATTTCATATCAATGGTAGCTCACAATTATGTTCATCTATTAGCTGAATCTTGCAACTTACCCAATAAAGATAATTTCGTAAGAAGCCACACATTTTTGAAATAATATTAATGATTTCATACTGTTTTTATACTTATAAAACATTTTTGTAATATCTTTTGACGTCTGGATCTTCACAATTTTTTCCTTACATTTCCATACATAATTTGAAATTTGAAATTATGAAATTGTTTATTTTCAAAAACTTATGAACTATGTACATATTGGTTAATAGCAAATATACAAGTAATTATAATTATCCTAAATTAACCTACACATATTTTATGCACTGCAGCCCACACTAGGGCTGTGTCGTGGGCTGCAGGCTCTTTCACTTAAGCTAGCTTATGATTACATACTAAGATTACTTGTGAGTGAACGTGAAAGTGGGTGAGTGAGTGAGAGAATGAGTGAATGTTAACGCGTGTGTGTATGTATATATTACAATATGAATGTATATTAAGTGGATAGATAGATATATGAATACGAATTTGAGAACCAAAATGAATACCAAATTATTTTAGATGGATAAATAAGGCAATAATAGCTCTATATACATAAATAGTACATCAGATTACATTGTATGAGAAAATAAGAGAACAAGAATAAGACGAGTTTTATACTATAGTTAGCTTAAGTTTTGTCATGTAATTGATGCTTATACGTATAAACGTTTATTTCTTTGGTCTTTTTCAGATGGCGAGAAATTACGAATTCGAAACAGAACAAAACCAGAGTACTCACACTATTATACCGCAGATTAAAAACTGGGATAATCTGAAAATCCACTTCAAGCAGATTACATCATCTTTGAAAGTTAATAAATACCTGTGTAAAGCGATTAAATAAAACCATGAAGTTTACACGTCGAGGATCTGGAGCTATGAAAGCAAAATTGATGCAACACCGCATAAATGTATTGAAGTTTTCAGCTGTGCTGGTATTCTTCATCGCATCGTGATACGGATGAATAAATGAATGTTTAACTAGGCATTGAAATTAAGAAACTGCCAGTTAGGTTAGTCTCCATATTGGTGACCGCGAGTAGTATATACAATTGAACGCTACCGTGGCTCGGATGGTACGTTAAATTATCCCTAGTTTCCGGTTTTCCATATCAAAGGCGGCTTAAAAACTGACACCAGTGCCTATATTCACTTACTTACCACGCACACTGTCGCAGTTGTAAACTTGCAAACGACAATAAACAAGTTTTGTTTTGCATCCAATGACACAATTTTGAACATTTTTTGTTTCGACTGCAGTTAGTTGCTTTCCGGACGATAGATCAGTGTGGAGCATACCTAATTATTCATTTTTTTCTACCCGTCGCCGTCTCGTTAGCTTGGAGGAATTTAAATTATCTTGTTATTTCATTGCCATAGATTTTTTAGCTTCCGTCTGACTACCAAAGCACGCTTCATTTATATAAAAATAGGTCAATCTGAATAATATTTTTTATAAGTTAATTGTAGCAGGCGTTTCAGGCGTTAATACACAAAAGTTTATCATAACATTATTGTTTCGAAAAAATCTTTAGTGTATTTCCGTTATGTTGTGATTTAAGTACAATAAGCTTTTATGATCATTTTCAATTTGAAATAAAATAGAATGTTTTAAAGTTTAATGAAAATGACTTTATATTATATTTTTAAACGTCATTCTCGTAGATACCTTTTAATAACACAATAAAAATGTTTAATATGTAAGATAAACTTAAGTAATACGTTGTTCATAATAAATCAATAAATGGATCAAATCTCAATAAAATAATAAATAAATATTTTTATAGGTGAAGAAAACTATCAGTTATGTTTTCCGTATAAAGTTAAAACAAAAAAATCCAAGTCGATGGTATACAAGCAGATCACGGCTTTACAAGCTATACTAACATTTTTTTTTGCAATAAAAATAAAATGAAGAGGCCTTTTTTCACGCAAATCATCTACTTAAACCGGTTTTTTTCATTAGAAAGTCAAAAAATTCAAAAGCCTGTTGTGTCCAAAATTCAATAATTATTTCTCGAAGATAATAACGATTAGGTACTATTGATGTGTAAAGCCATGAGAATGGATAAAAAAACATTTGTTGTATTGAACTCGGCTACATTAGCGGCAATTATTATTAAAATGAAGCTACTTACATCTATTTTTATCGGATACAAATAGATATTAATGGAAATAAGATAAGTGGAACAAATAAAGCACTTAGAGAAATAATATCTCGAATAACAAATTTATGAGGAAAATAATAAGGAAATGCTTATATTATATAACCAATGCTGAGTGACCTTATTGAATGATGCTCTTAGTAAGCATTTCGGACGTTTTAACATTGAGATGATTTATCTAAAGTAGGTAAGTCTTGGATAGTTATTTCAATGAATTGAGGTATTTAAGGAAGTCACAACACTTCACATGACGATACTAAGGAAGGAAGTTTTTCTAGATGATGGATATATTCTAAGATATCATTGTTTTCATCATTATGACAAACTTTTATAATAAGATCAATTCAATTCAATTTATTTGCCACTAAGATTGTGTGTACATTGTACAGATCTTAATTTATGTTAAGTGCTGAAGACTTAACAGCCCTTGTCGGGCGTTGCAAATTACATATGTACTAGCGCGCTATTAATTTGAACTTACGTAAATCTATTGGGCAGCTGATCGTCGTATAAATATAAATTACATTATTCTTGTAAATATATACCAAGATCCCATTATAATTTTTTGAAACTATTAACTTCAAAGTATTCCTCTAAAGAATAAAAACAGTTCGAAGATAAAATTGTTTCAATTTTAAATTAAATGTTGTTGGTTTCAATCCGATACTTGTGAAACTGTCTCAGAAGAACACGCTCAATATAGAAAAATAGCAGCAGATAGATTAAGACATGACGATGATTTTTAGCTGGAAGAGTTACCCAGTAAACTCGGGACTAGGCACCCGACGAGTGACTCTAATATGCTTGTAGTAAGACCCAACTAAAAGGCATCTCTAGACTTACGGTTGTTTGGAGACGGAGCGCTTACCATCCGCTAAAAAGAACCCGGAGAGGACGACAACGTAGTCCTAAGCAGATGTAACGGAAATGCAGGAAGTCAATAGTAAAGTGCTGGGAGCTCCGGATCGTTCTCTTGAAGATCCCAGAACGCCCAAGAGAGCATTATCGGTTTTAGTGGCTGCAATCCCACATAACCCAGTTATATTTGGCACCCGCACGAGATTGCTGCCACTATCGTTTCATTTGTGTAAATTCTTAATCCCGTAGCGGCTTACTTAACACAAAAACGGATGTAACAGGATGGACGCTACAAAAAATATCTCTTGTAAACGTATAAAACAAAAAAATATTCCAGAAAGTACCTCTATAAGCTCAAACAGAAGTTACTGAGTCACTTGCAAAGATTTATTTTCCTGTATTATCAATAGTTTATTGACTTTGTCCCTTTATGTGAAAGTTTAGAAAGTTTTTGTAGAAGTTGCTATTATGCAAAGTGAACAAAAGGCTTTTGGTAGAAAATGTCAAGGGAAAGGGTTACAAATGTATATAGGTACAAGGAATACCTATTCACTGGATTTTTTAGATTCTTTTCAGTCCTTGGAATTATGAAGTGGAATAAAAAAACGAATATTAAACAATAAGACAAGAGCGAATATATAACTGCTTAGGTTTATTATATGACTTAGAAAACTGCACGATGGCAATTTAAGGACTGAATATTGTTGGAACAGACATAATACGTTCACACTTTGGATTGTACTTTTTAAATGTTCATGTTACCAAGTGGATAAAGTTAACTAAAAGCATTCAAGCTTAATGCTTCATGTAATTTTTTAATTTGCTGTTTTTGCGCTTTTATTTTAATAACAGAAATAGTTAATTATGATTTTGTAATTGCTAGTTGTTATTTCAAGTCGAAATAGTTTTTGTAGCCATAATATCCGAATATTTAATTTTCAACGAACGGTTAAATAAACCATTCTCCAAATTAAATACAGAACAAACATTATAATGCTGACAAAACAATAGTCACAGTCAAAGCATTAAAACAGAACAGTCATAAAAGCTAAACCTTGTAATTAAAATTCAGCATATTAATCGCAAAACCATACGAGTGGGCCATCTACGCGCGCTGTGAAACGTGCCAATATTTTAATTGTGGGTAATAAAAGTACCCTTTAAAATATATGTCATAAAACTCTGCACCATACGCGACATTAACTAAATTGTGTAAAACAAACATATCTAATAATTACGCCGCAGGCACATGTTGCGGTATTTATGTAGCAGTAGAGGTTTTTGCAACGTGGATATATAACAAGAAGCAAAAACCCAAAATTTTTAGTTCTGAATGTTACATGCATTGATTGATAGTTGGGCAATTTTTTCTTTTAATAAATAATAAGTCATATTTTTTAAATATCAGAAGATTTCTTTTTTAACGAAATGGTTATGTGATTATGTGTTTCGAGCTGGATGTAAATTAGCCCGCGCCTCTAGTGTCGCACGCGCCGTAGTCATGAATCATGATATAAATTCGTATGCTACGTATCATCTGCCCGCGCCACACGACCTGCATTCCCATTAAATGCTGTTGACGTTTTAGACGCGTGCGGTGCAACTGGTGCACATTTAGTTTTGAGATGTAGCCAAATAATTGGGCAAGTGCGAGTTGGACTCGCGTACGAAGGGTTCCGTACCCTGTGGGAACCCTCTTAGACCCATTTCAAACGTCTACCTGTTGCCGTTATTTACATGGAGCAAAAAACGGCAAAAAAATTAGGTTTGTTGTATGGGAGCCCACCTTAAATATTTATTTTAATCTGTTTTTAGTATTTGTTGTTGTAGCGGCTACAGAAATTCATCATCTGTGACAGACAGACAGACGGACGGACAGCGGAGTCTTAGTAATAGGGTCCCGTTTTTACCCTTTGGGTACGGGACCCTAAAAAATGCCAAGTCACTGGGTATAGCCAAAATAGGTGTGATTTACTCAAAATAACTCATAAAATAAGATGGCTCATCTTAGCCTTTAAGAGAAAAGCTGAGCGCCAAGGAATTTGAGAAGTAGGTATTTGGCTAAACTATTGCTGTCGCGATGCGCCCAAGCCAGGGAGCTTCTATGTGTGGTGTGATGCAATTGTATTTGTGTGTGTGCTGCGCACCAACTCCGCCCGCGCCCTTCCCGCGCCCGCCCGCGCTCCTAGCTCAGGCGGACGGCTGGTGTATTCTTTTGAATTGTAGCAAAATATGGTAGGTACATAAGCTCCGGTTTTTTGGGATAGCGCATAGCAAACGAAAACCTTTATACTGAATATTTTTTATCGAATTAGAAAGCTACATTATTTTTTTACACATATAGGCGAAGTAGTTATATTGATTTTAATTTTCTTTCGAATAATATTTTTTGAAAAAACCTTATAAATAGCCAACTTTACACAATTGACCTCAATCCTAAAGCTGCGAACAAAAATAGCTATTTAACTAATTGATTTCTGTAGGCGCTGCATAATACATACTGAAAATTCTACCAAATACCTAACTTAAGATATACCAAATAACTTTTTTTAAGGAAAACACGCACATAACTCTTCAACAGACAATAAACAAAGTGTAAAATCTTATTAAAAACAAGCTTTTATTTAAATTAAATAGTCCAAAAAGAAGAATCTAAACTTTAAAATTAATTCAACCTATAAATTTTCGAATATTACACAATTTTAGGGGTATAAAATCTTTCAAGTGATTTAGGTACGTAAAAAATAACAGATAGCTTCAATATCTGCTTCAAAATTGCGTTGCATGGTTTGACCCAAAATAATATATTATTTACATACATACATTGCAAGTTAAACATAAACTTGTAAAAACAAACTTGAGAATCGGCTCGGAAAAATCGAATATGTGAAGTAATTAGTACCTATTTTTAAGCCCTTGAATAACCTAACAGTTTTAAATTTTTCTAATTTTATAATAGTTGTTTCTACCTAATTGATGTTGAATTACTTAAGTTTTGTTTTATTTTTATTATTATTTTTGAATTTTATGCATTGTGATTATTTGTGATACAATTGTAAGTTTGACTTGCCTAGTGTAACGTTTGTAGTTATAAGGCCAATAAATATATCTTATCTTATCTTATCATATCATACACGAATTGCAAATCCCCTTCTTTTTGTAGGTCAGTCAAAATGAAAGGTTTCTCAATTCATCATCATCATTTCTGTCACGTGACGTCTACTGGTGGATACACGATACCTGTTTACAAGGTCGTGTTTTACAAAGTGAAGGAGGTTTCAGAGGTGTACCTACCTATGACCTACACGTTCGTTATTATGAACAAAGTTTACTATGTTTACTATATTTTGTTACAAATTCATATTTGTTAATTTATTAACTATGCAATTTTTGTCATTTTAAGTTTTGATATTGTAGCATTGTTCAGATTTATATTGAATGATTATCGTTTTGTTTTTACAATTTAATATTTAATCATTTTTTATTTAAATATATAATTTAATTAATTTAACTACAGCGATTTTAAGTTATTGTAATTTTAAGATAATTATGCTTTGCTTTAGCTAAGCTGAAATTTTAAGGATATTATAATTATAACTAGAATTGTAATTGATTTGGATTGACTTGTATCTTGTATTTTGATACCAATAAAATTATATGAATATATGAATATGGGTCTAGCTGCGGATTTCGTGAACTAAAAATCAGCTGTTCCATACAAAACTGCAACTTGGACTCGAAAAATGTATGACACGATTGGTTTTTTTCTCGAATTTCGGTTTGGCCACATATATTAAAAGTTGTTCATAATAATAGTCCGAATCACCTCCTTTCGGCTTAGTACACCAGTTCTGGATAACCCTGTATATCTGGACATATAAAACTTCTTGCCTTTTATATTGTAACTATTCCCGTATATTCATTGCGCGAGTAGTCCAGTAGTATAAAAAATAATTAAGAATTCAATCAAACAGATGCAATGCTTACTGTTTGGAGAACTGCTTGTCATACTTAGGTTCTACTTTGAATAAGTTTAAAAAAGTTGAAACTATTAGCAAATTAAAGCAGCAGTGGTTAGCACACACCATATAAATACAGGATAGAACATCCACAAATTACTACACACTTTTCAGCAAAACTCAGCGGATAGCCAAGTTAAAATGACAAAGGGCAAGGCACATAGTTCAATGAACGGATAGCCAATGGGGCTGTTTTCTCGAATGAATCTCACGTATAAATCGCGCCACACAAGTCAGCGGATGGAAAGTTAGGCGCAGAACGCTGCGCAATAGGCAAAATATAGGTATGTGCAGGAGCCAGAGAGACAAGACGCCGCACGGACACAACCGCCCGCCAACCTCATGTCTCCCGCGCGCACGCCCGTGCTTACGAGTACCACTACGCCACGCGGCGTCGGCATTGTGCGCACATGCGTAATAATTAGCGAATTACGGCAAAGTGTCATCTGCGTCTTACATCTCATCCGCCGACTTGTGTGGCGCTACCTATACTGGCAAGCACAGCATAGAACTTATTTATTTTATTAGATATAGATTTATTTATTTTGTTGTATTTGTAATGTGACTGATTATGTGTTTTTTAATTATTTAATGTTGTGTCTTTGATAATTTAATAATTTAATAGAACGTTTTTCGCTTAGGTAAGTGGACTAAGGATAATTATATTTATACGTTACAGTTATTACACGATCATTTTGAGAATTGGGCATTCATAGAATTATGCTTTCGTAGAATTGAGCATTCCCAGATTAGTTGGGCATTAAGAGAATTGGTTATTCTGCGCCTAACTCATTTACTCGTAGATGTCTGCGGATACAGCACGATATTCTGTATAATCGCTGCAACATAGCAACTAAACGCCTATATTCCATACATAAAATCTTTTCTTCAAAAGTAACAAACATACAACGGTCAAATCACAGGATTTGAAAAATAACTAATCTTTTTAATAAACATCGATATCGATGGACATCACTAGAGCATCGACAAAAATATCGACTATTACTACATCCCTAGTGCTTGTGTACGTATAGGTTTGAACCTCCCTCACCTCGACCCTACCCCCGCATCGTGCGATAGGGACAATTGCAGCTCAGAGCGATTTATACCTACAAAAAACATGGCGAGACAACGTTTCGTATTACGCTGTTTTCTTCTTCAAAAACAAGATCAATCAAGTGTTTTTTATGTCAAAATTTAAAAAAAACATGTGTTCATGATTCTGTCATTTTATATTTCGTTAGATATTATTTAGTCTCTTCTGGTAGGTCTCTAAAGACGTCAGTAATAATGGTGAATTTTTTTGTGATTTTGAAGGGTCATATTTTGCCTGATAATTAATTTATCAAGAAAAAGAAAAGACAGGGTAGTCTAAACAGCTAAATTTAATTTTATGACAAAAATTTGAGGCTCTAAAAGTATTTTCCAGGAAGAAAACAGCGTAATACGTTTGTATGGAAAATTACAGACCATCCTTCCTCTTAATTGAGAGCACATCTCTAGAAAAATTCTGCGTTGTCACTTTTTATTTACTCTTCCTAAGATAGATGTACATTATTTCACAATATATTATGATTAGTACGATAGGAGATATTTAGTTATTTGGCTTGTTTGCAAGCCTATATACATATATGTATATGATATTTATGGTAGGGTTAAGCATCTAATTCTTAAACCAGCAGAATGTGTTCTTGTTGCTCTATTTTTATTGAATATGCATTCATTTATTACTTGTTTGATGATTATTAATATTGTTGCCACACTTTTTTTATGTAAAAATTATTTTTAAAGTATTTTATGTAGTTTAGATCTTATATTTTATAATATCTTAAGTTGTAATGTGATATAGGCTGGCGCATTGGGGCCGACCTGTAAATTTCCACCTATTTATGTTGTAAATAAAACAAATAAATAAATATCAATGTGTGGTAACTCTTCAAATTTTAACGTTAAGGCTAGCCGTCGAGGTACCAATCGAATCGTAGATACCTACTATTTCATAGTACAGCTATATTTTGATGTTGACATCCTCTCTAAGCCTATTTGAGCTGGTAGAAAAGTCATTTAGTTAACCACCAGTGAGCCTCAAGATCATGTTTGGTAGAGACTAGCTACAGGTTATGTAGGAGATACTGATGCATTTCTCGATTTCCTGAGATTCGACCTTGGCAGTACGTAAATTACAAAAAAAAACAGTTATAAGATTTTTGAAATATCTCGTTAATAGATAAGCTAATCCGGCGTGAAGAGTTTTGCTACCGCCACATAAATATACCGTACCAAGGCCCGTTTTATGGAATTATGCGACCGCAGTAACTTTTTCAATCTCAACTTCGACAATTAAATTTACTCCCAAGACTCAACATAATATTTCAATAAAGGAATAATAGGATCGGTTAAAATTTTCTTGTTTGTCTTTCTATAAAATTCGGCTTTTATTACTTTGGCGCAAACAGCTGAATTTTATAAAAAGAAATTCTAAACTGAACTTCGGTAATACTTTGCAAACGTTAATATTTTCGGCAGATTGTAAATTGTTTTTGAAATTCTGACTAATATTAAACAAGGTTTTAGGTTAAACAACCTTTTCAAGGAGACATATTATTGAAGGAGATTATTATATTGTGCTGATTGATTTTGACCAGATTTTCTATGGAAACAAAAAAAATTGAATGAATTTTATCAATACACTAGAAAAATAAGTATCAAAAATAATAATGAAATTTGTAAGGAAACTCTATTGTAATGTAGCTCATTTTGAAAGCTCATGTAAAATGAATTAAATGTTGAAAAGAGTTAAGGAGATTTCGTTGTATTTACGAGAATAGCTGGAATGTCAACTACTTTATATTTTTATTTACTGTATGAATTTATTACTATAATAAAATATATATACTATAATATTTTTATTCCCCGTCCCTCCAATAATTCAATTTGCTTTCAAACAGTTTTACAAAAAATAAAACAAAAACACGAATCAAGTCAGACGAGCAGACTGAAATCGTAAGCCAATTTTACTATTTTCCCAGGATTTTGTCAATAGCAATAAATCTAGTGAACGCTCAGACGTAATTGTACTCTCGAGACAAGTCCCACCTGACCGTGAAATGAGCTAAAGGGCAATCGGAGTATTCGGCCTATCATCTCTCGTAATAATAGAATTTGAAGAGCTTAAGGCTCTTTTGAATAAAGCGTTCGGCGGCTATGCTGCGGCGCTGCTGGTGCGCGGTGCGTGCGGACGAGCGGTTGATTTGCGACACTGAGCTTTTACTCAGATTTCAGTGCTACTTTGGTCAATATTGAGCGCATACGATTCCAGGATAGTAAGAAAGCAAAAACTCGTTGTTTTGTTTGAAGTCATATTTTTCAAATTGTTTGATCTTTCGCTGCTGAGCGTAGCTCTAATATGTATGAAGCTGCTTTGAATGAGTGTTTTTATTTTATCTTTTCGAAGAGTGTTTTTTTTATTAGTGTATGATATATATTTTAGTCTGTAATTTATTTATTTTTATTACTTCAATTAAAAATTTGTTCTATTTTTATATTAATATTAATATTATATACCTATAAACCAAAATATTCTTCATTTATACTAGTGTATTAATTATTGACGGCAGAATTATGTTGAACTGCTGTCGTTCTGGATCAAGAAACGGCGCTGTTACCGTACAGTATAAGACCGACATCAAATGTTTAATTTGAAGGAGCCTTTATTTTATTTATCTTCTACTTACTTTATCACGTAATAATCCGTCTGCCTTTGCATAGGTTTTGATCTTGGATTGAGGTAACGGTTGCCAACTTTGGTACTATCAACTTGGTGTCTCAATCTGTTGGATTAAATAATTTCAAAATACATTACACAATTAGTAATCATGTTTTTGTAGGTATCGCAAAATTTATTGCATTTTAAAAATAAGACAGTATATGACCTAAATAAGTACTTGAGTGTTATTGCTATAATAATAAGCCTGTAATCAACAGCGGGATACACTTCAATACAGTACAAAAAAATGAGAGCAGATATCAAAATTCAGTGCCACTAAGCCGTAGTCGTTTGACTTTAAACCCATTATTAAAATCCCATTTTACAATACCATCACTTAGGTACTTATAAAATCTTGAAGCGAATAGCGAGTGTTAATCGATATCCGGTATCGATTCGCATTTGATTCGATTCGACAATAAAATCGGAAAGCTTTTGCCACGCTTTCACAGTCCTGTTTTACCATTCAAAAGAGAAGTTCTCAGAATCGTCGAGAATTATATTCGATTAATCCGCGTTGCGCTGCGTGGAACCCATTTTCCTCGCGTTAAAAACTGACGCACGCAGCTTCGTTGTTCAATGGTTTTCCTTGAACGGTTTTAGGTAGATTTTTCTCTTGAATTCGTAATGAATCTCCCGAATATTTGATAATACGAGCACGCACATTGTACGTAGGAAACAAATCACGACAATAGCATTGAGAATATACCTACACAAGACAAGAATGTAGGGGTTAATAAACGCAGTATGTTTTCATGTTACTTGTAGTAACTTGTAGTTTGAGTTGGCAGAAATGGTAATGACGACCGATGAGGCTGTGATGTTTTTTGAAGAAGACCGCAGAATGATAGCATAGCTTAGAATAATCACATGAGAAGTGTGGAGTACTTATGGAAAGTCTACGGTCTGTAACAAGTTCCATATGAGTTTAAATTTTTTAGGTAATCAAATGATGATGAGTCTGAGCTGCACTTGATCTTGCACCAGTTTAAGTTTAAATTTGAGTTATAAAAAGAAAAAATATTTGTACCTCAGCATCGCATACATGTATACAAGATTATGAAACGGATGCTCTTGCCCGTCGTTACGTACAAAAATATTACAAATAATTAAAAAAAAGTTTTAGTCATCATAGACAACTTTTTAGGCTTTGTTCTGCCATCTGTGGTACTTTCAAGTTTCTAAAGTATAGAACGCAAATCCTATTTTATTTTTTAATTATTTGTTTAAAATCTACTGTTCCGACCAACAACGCCAGCCACCAAGGTTTTTTGTGGCGGCTCCTGTGACACTTCATTTATAATTCCGCTTAATCCGACCGAGTGAGTTCTTACCGAATGAATTTGTAATGTTAAGATTAATGATATGTAGAGGTTCGGAACGTTCCCGAAATGCTATTACTTATTCTCGCATAAAACACTTCTTCTTTTGTTATGGTGAATAAAAAATAAAGCTAGGTCAGGTCTTTCTAACACGATTATCGTACGAGTAGGTCCATTAATTGCACTCTTTATTTGAATTGAGCGTACTATTTATTCGTGTATTTACTGATTTATTTATTTTTGCAATAGAACGGGAGATTGAGAGTTACATAAAGCTTCTGCGCGAAAATGACTCTTTACATTTCGTACAATCTCAACGTAAAATAAGTCATTATTATCTTAACACGATCTCGAGAGCTATGGCAGGTCAAGGATGTTGTATGAAACTGCTTAGGGAGTAAAGTGATTTAAAATTGGAACGTCTAATTCGTAAGAAAATTTCTTAACTTAGAACATTTAAGGACATGGTAAAGAGGTTTTATTTTGCAAAATCGAACAAAACCTCTTTACATTGCACGGCAACGGGCAACGGGAGGTTTTATCGATTTTATAGAATAAAATCTCTGCAATGGCCGGGTCAGGCTATGATAATCGAGTTGGCCATTGTCCTATGTTTTTCATGTAATATTTACATTCTCTGTTTTGTTACGGATTTCTGTGCTTTTCTATGAAAATTCGTAGGTACATTCTAAAATAATTCCCTCGCTTAACTTAAAACATCCTGGCTGCGCTCGGGGGTTAACTGTAGAGTCCCACGCTCAGGGTCCAATATGTCGCCCGTGACGTAAGACACGACTTGGTTCTCTTGATACATAATCTACTATTAAAGTTGACAGTATATTTTTGAACTTAAAAGGAACTTACGTAAAAATAAAGTAAATACTTATTTGACTTTGGCTATTTAGGTATGAATGGTCGACAAAAGTAGCCTTAAACGCATAAAGCAGATTTGACAAAGAAATCTGAAATGAAACGGGGATTTTGTTAGACTTAATAGGTAGCCCTATTCATTTTGCCACTAACACGCCTGTTGGAAAGCGATGTTGTAGCCGAAAGTGTAATCTAAAAGACACTTACACATTCTTGCCTCAAAGTTATCCAGATTTTAATTGTCATGAAACAATGACGGAGCATCTACAGTCCTTTTAGGAGTATGCATAAAGAGTCTAACATAATTAATGCACCGTGGCTGAAATGATGATGATGAAGAGGTAAAGGCAAATCCAACCTATCCTTTTAAGTAGAGCTAATAGGAAGTGCACCCCGAGGGTCCTGCGTACACAAGTTTTAATGGGGCCACTCTCGAACGCAATGTTTTACAAAGCGAGTTTGCTTCCTGCGAACACTTTTAATGATTTGCTCGTTGCTTATTGCAATGCTCAGGAAACTGGAGCAAGTGTTTACAAACAGACGAAGTTATAAAAGGGTTTGTCGGGTGAAGCTGGGTTTAGAGAAAATAACAAATTTTATAGTGAACGTTGCTATAGAAGTTCAGCAAAATGTCACAGGATAAATAAAATTACAGGAATAACGTCGAGTTATTTCTGAATTCAGATGATGGTGTATAATTCGATTTTTTCGGTTTGTTATGTTTTAAATTAATTTTGTTACCACTGAATGAATAAAGACGATTTACTTATTATCATCATTCTTAAACAATTCATAGATACCTTTTTAGTGTGTTTAATAAATTGCACCAATAGCGGACGAAATTTATTTTAAAGTACTCATAGAAAAGACTCCTAACAACCAGAAATTGCAGCTTTATTTTCATAAGATCAGTAGGTTTGCGTTCGCATCGCTCAGCATAGGCTAGATGATTGTCGGTATGTAACGATGGTCGTATTTTGCTATAAAATAGGTTCATCTCAACAAATAGTAGACCAGGGTCATATTTTTGGCTATATATTTTAAGGTTTTACGGGTTAGAGAGATAAAATTACAGAAAAGCCCACAGTGATGCAATTTGGCTCCAAAACCGCAGGCCTACCATAGTAGTCCGCGCGTGTATTGGTGTACAAAAATTAGATTAGTATTTTTTTATTTAATTTTAAGTTAGTTAGCTTTTAATGCTATATTTGAAAATTGTTTGATTGTATATAGAACTTGTAATGGGAACATTTGTTTTCATTTATATTTTTTAGTAGATTTATCCCCAATTTCGTCATGTATGAATCTAGGAGACCACTGTTGGAAATATGGCTGACGACAATTAATGATGATGATGATGATAAAACTTTTTAGCTGGAATTTAGAATAAAAGTGCTAGTAAATACATCTCATCAGTGGTACAACACCATATCATACCAAACATGGACCATATTGGTCGAAAGTCACCCTGTCCGAGAGCCCTATGTTGGTTTGCTAAAATAATGTCCAAAACATAATATAGCAAGTAGATTTGCCTCGATCACCAAAATATGGTAAGTTCTAATTGGTACAAAACGAAAAAAATGCTATTTTATCTTACTACAAAGGTAAATTTCGAAAAATTCATCTCAAAAGTGCCATTTATGTCAAGTTTTTGTACATGTTTGCTATTTTTTTTACATTTGCTAATTTCTTTCAGGTATTAAAAAAACTGTCATTTTAGATAACTAGAATGTATAACTATATGACTTAAATTTAATTTTAATTCATTTTTAGTATAAAAAATACTTAGATCCAATTTAAAAAGGCCTACTATGGTAGGCAACGCGTGTACTGGTGTAAAAAAGTGGGCGACCTACAAATAATTTTCACATAAGCAATCACACTATGTTAAACATTCTACCTACTTATTATAATTCCCTCACGCGCAAGGCCGAACACCAATTTGGTTCATTTACAGCACCCAGGTAAGCGTTATTCGATCAAACAAATTGAAAATTGTTATATGAAAGGCCCGTATTACCGAAGTGTAAGTAACGGCTCCTCGGCTCTAAATCAATGAGATCGTTACTGGTGGAAATTGAAATTTCCCCGAGACCGTACATCGCTTTTCATATTACAAGCGAAGTGATTTCGTATGAATTGAATTGTTTAAAAATTGAAACATTGATTAACGTGTTCTGAATGGAGTTATAATCTGCGTAAGTGTAAATGTTATTCTGATAAAGCAATATTCAGTGTTTAAAATGTGTAGGTACTTAATTATGAATACGAAATTACTTGTTGGTTACTTTTCATGATTAAAATTATCATTGATTATGGAAACTAGCGTGGTCATTGCACATTTTAATTGAAGTAAAGCGCAGGTGTTACTCACGATTTATCTATCTAGTAATCTACTAAAATAAAGCGTGAGTAACACCTGTTCTATACTTTAGTTAAAATTATCTTCTTACTCATTATTCGTACATCTTTTGTCTGCACTCTATGATCTCTTTATAAATATCATTGGCCATCAGTCATCAGAAAAATCATAAGAACAAAGAAGTCCCTACATTAAAAATCGTATAACGTCCACTCACAGATAAACTGATAGACCAATTCTGAGTCATAGTAAAAGTTAGTCTTAACGGTGGGGACAAATATGTTACTTCGATTACGTTAATCGACTAGAAATACACCCGTATATAGAAGTTCTATTTTGTCTATTTTATTCAAAATTCCAGTGCTGGTTTTCAGACATTTTTAGAAGTTTCTAGTCTCAAAAAGCTGCATTTAATATACCTACATAATACTTATCCACAATCCATTACACTCCAGAGGTAAGATTGCTATATAAGATTGGTATGAGTTAAAAAAAAAAAGAAAGACGTAGACGTGGAGTCCCTCCGCGCGGAAGATGTGAAACTTTGACGCAACAGTGCTTTCATACCCCCTTCATGGTAGCGTTAAACGTTTAACGCAACCTTGTTGGAAGTCGCATTAGAAGTTTCACTTCAACATGACCAATTTTTCCTCACCTGTGTTGTACTATACCGATTCCTTCATAGGCCATAACTAAACATAAATTTAATCACAAAGAGGGACTTTCAGCCTTGACTTTTCATAAATGACAAAAAAAAGTTCGACCAAAACAATTTATAATGAACTAGCTACCCTTATGTAGCCGTATACACAATTTTCCGTCTTATCCCCGGATTCAGAAACCTGTAGAAGAAAATTCAACATTTTCTTTCAACAACCGTAACGTTACCTGAATGGATATTTTTGTCCGCTTTCATCCGTTTGCACACTTCTACACCAAATTTTGTAAAGACTGTCTATTCGTCTGCGAACATTTTCGCTATTTCTTAAAGCATAAAATAAGATTCACTTGCTAGTACGTACTTAAGTATTATCGAAAATAACTTTCAGTGAGTACTCGTAGTTCTCTTATTATATCAGTTTTGGTTTTCAAATAAATTGTATTGATTGATAGAATTAACATTTTTTACTAAGTTTAGGTACTTCTTATAACTAAACCGGTTCCGGTTGGCTTAATTTTGACTTGCGATACGTTGTTAGATTTATAATTAGGAAAGTACCACGGGCTACATTGTGTTTTTTTATGTCCGATGAACCGTATATAAGTAAGGTACAATACAATACAATGTATATCATTATTTGACTTTAACTGTATTGACATTGACTTGAATATTATTTCATTATATTAAAAAAAGTAAGGTTCAAATTGTAATATTTGACTTGTAACTTTACTCACTTCAAAAATACTTAGTTTTATTAGTAATTGGACCATAAAATTCAATACTAAAATGTATTTCATAATATTCCATAAATACTGATTGAAAAACAAAATTGTCTATTAAATAATTTGTCAAAAATCTTAACGACAAGTCCGCAAACATGTTTGCCAGTGTGTCTCTACCATTACGTTCCGGAGCAAATCAAATAGAGAACTCGAAATAAATAGCGTTTTCGTGTAGCCTTTCAAAATAAAACCTCGTTAGACATTTCCAGTTTATTCCTTTGCTACATTCATACTCTGGATTAAAGCAAGAAGGTATGCGATAATGGTGATAGGTTTTTCTCAAAGGACAGAGAGTGTCAACGACTTTTTAGAGTTTCTTAAATGAAGAGAATTTATTTATTTACATTAATTTTGTTTTACAACAGAATGCACTGGAATAATTGGACTAAAAGTAAAATGAAGTGTGTGTGAATTGAATTTTCACATTAACTCTACGTGAGGTACTTTTAATAATACTAACGTGTTTTTTAGGTGCACATGCCTGATTTACTGTTTTTTTTTTCTTTGTTTTAAAATAACCTAATGTAGTTCACATTTGACAAATTTTCTATTTCTTCATGTACCTAACAAGTAACAATCAATTTGACAGACCTCCTACTGGTAAGTTTTCCGTCGCCCATTTTGTTACCGTGTAGATAATTAACTGTATTAAGTCACTGTAACATCGGAGGCGACATCAGTACTTTGCTTACTCTTCCGGGTGAGAATGGAGTTTATTGATTTTAAGAGTTCTAGATAATAGCCCTGTAAAATCTTCTCATGGAAAAACATAAAATAGTTACAGATATTCATGAAATACTTGTGAATTAATTTATTTAATATTATTACCGCTAGCTGCTAGCACACTGCACCGACCATTGCTATATTAAAAAGATAGATACGCTACGCGGTACATAATTTTGAGCTCATTAAGCTGGCTGATTTTACACACATACTCGCAGAGATATAACTTCGAGAGCGTTGCGCAGTTAAACGGATTAAATTTGGCCACAGCTGGATTGTTCGCGTAATGGACACCGTGTACATGAAACGCTGTGCAAACTTGTTATTGTTACGCGGTAAAGTTACGGTCGAGTATTTTGTAGTTAGAGTTTCTGACTTACGGGTTGTGTCTACGCATTTGTTGTTTCAGAGGCTGACGTAATTAGAATTTATGCGCTGTTTTCTGGCATATGTTTTGGGTAGGATACATTATGCGGGACTACATTGCCATCAACTCAAGTAGAGAGATTTAGGAAAATTTTCTGAAATCTTTATATCTTTACGAATGCCGATTGACTTTACAGCATCATCTTTTTCTTGAATAAAAAATAAGACAAAATACTAGCTGAATTTAAAATATACACCTACTGACTGACTCCAGACTCATTTAACTTATTCATAAGATGGCTATTCTGGCTGAAGACTTTCCGCTGCGAGACTTATATAGCGCAGCACTATGACTTAAAATGTAATTTAAGGATCATAAAAAACATATTAATATTGTGGTGAAAATATTTGCCATACATTTTAATGATCTGAAATTTCAGGTTACTGTAATGATTGTACTTCCAGCGTAACTTGAATTAAATCGGGTCGCTAGCATTCACGTCAAAAAGCTAGCAAATGTAGCTAGCTTTTGACGTGAATGCTTATATCAATGGGTTTAATACTCAACATAATATTATAAGTGGTAATGTATTTCAAACATGCATAAAGTACTGAAATATAATTTCATACATCAATTTTCAGCATTTTCAAATACTTATAGCAAATCAGGATTTATTTTTATAAGTTTGAGACTTTGATTTGAAACTTCAAGATAAACTTTCGTTTATAGTTGCAGTTATTTTCAATTAATGACCGATTGACCGTGATTTTAAATATTTCAATGCTAAAAGCCTAATTTTACTATGCAAATAATTTTTAAATATATTGACTACTTGTGCCGTGTGCAAGATGTCCTTTAAAATTTATTATTATTTCGTTTCCACGATCAGTGTGCATTCATTAAAATACTACGTTCTTAACATTCAAAAACCTCTATTAATAGGCTTAATACACCACAAACGGATTATCCAGCAGTTAGTCATCAGAAGCTGCTCCATACATCACACGGTATCAGAGTTCCCTGATACCGTAATCAGGTGTATCGCTCACTAATGATCCGATCTCCTCTCTAATCCTCACTCGGAACGAAGGCTACTTTTTCTCTTTAATCCCTTCATTAGGAGTGTCTGCTTAGCGCTTCGCAAACAAACTGGGGTTGCTACTGAGATCTCACGAGATAGGACATGTCATCTCAATGTCTTTGCCTAAAAGTGTCTTTCTGTTAATTATAATCTCGGAGTCTTCAAATCAAGAGTAAACATGTGCTCGTACTTTCTAAGCAAGTATGGTACAATAAGTATAGACTTCTGCTTCAAATCAGGCAGAAAGTGGTCAAGCACAAACCTTTTCTTATTAGTGAAAATTTAACAATGTCCTGATTTTTCACTAATATTAGCAGCTACGCGTAGCGCCAGTAATTACAAAATTTTTACTATTAACAAATCACAACAAATCACATTTTCATATGCCTTTATACAACACTTTATCATGCTTATATGTACCTACAGCAAATACATTTTTTTTCGCTTATTATCTGGCTTCTCTGGATTATCTGGCTCATATAAGTGTCTCGCATGACGAGTAAGAGAAGACTATTCTATAAACCTCTATGGGTAGCTACTTGTAACAACGATGGCACGTGCTAATCCCTCCTCTTACTTTGGCGCGTTTTGCAGTAATCGTTGTTTGGAACTACAGAGAGAAAAATACAAAAGAAATGATATTATTTACTATGACTTTACTAAATAAAAAAAAAAAGTATAAATGTATTATTTGTAATTAAAGAAATAAAAAGCTGGTTGATTTATAAAACCCATTGGCATCACTGTGCTAATATAATACATCATATGACGCACTATTAAAAGTAAATTCGTATAGGCCGGGTGGCTAGGCCTGGTGTCAGAGTTTTTGGGCCGCCTGAAGGCTTCTGACTTGGCTTAAGGGTTAAAACAGCCAGGTCCTACAATTTAACGTGTCATCCGAGCCACGGTAGCGCTTAGTTGAAAATGCCACCCGCGGTCACGCATACAAATAATGGCCGTGCGGAACGTTGCTTAATTTCGGTGATCCATGACAAACACCTAATCAAACTACGCTACGAGCGCTACGACGCACTATTATGATGTCATTTTGATAAGCAACTTTTTATGGCATTCAGACTCATAAAGCCCTATCAATGAACTAAGTATCTTTAGGACATCAACATCAACTCATAATAATGTCTCACTATTACAGTTTACAACACAATAAACATCATTTATCAAAAACATGTTCTAAAAACTCTATTCAAACTTAATTTAACCAATTGACTCCACGGGTTTTTGGATTGTGGTGGTCAAATGACTCCTAATTGGTCGTAACATTTTTTTTAGTTATAGTTACACTGTATAAGTAGGTACGTAATCCTTACGAGAGCTCCTTGACTTATTAAGAAGCTCTTTGTACAATCACAGCATATTGTTATATTAAGTTTTTTTTATTTACCTACCAAAATAGGTACACAACGCACCATGAATTCACTCAAAATATTTGTATGCTTCGTTTGAAAGTAAAGCTATATTTGCTATCCCAGGCATTATTGTTTCAAATCAAAAACATCTGGTAAAGTTAATTCAACCAAACAAATTCTCTTATTGTCCGGTAGCATTTCTCGCATTTATACATAATTATCATTATTACGACTCATTACGTGCCTTATGAGTACGTCATCCATATGAGAGGTCTATAACTTATCAAAATGCACAATTTCGCTGTATGGTATGATATTTTTGTTTATTGACACGTCACAACAGCTTTTACTGAACAAGTACTCGTCATGTCGAATCAAACGAGCCAAGACTCGATAAGGTTGCGTCGTTTCATTATACAGAGTTCCTATGACCACCATCCAGCTCCATCATCGGACCCTAGTAAATAATATAAAATAATAATATACAGTTAATAATGTAATAATAACTTACTTGAAAGACAAACTACTCGCTAAGACCATTCAAATGAATCCAAACTCGATGAGGTTGTGTCGTTTCATTGCTACGTTCCTTTGGGCACCTGCCAGCTCCATCATCAGATAAGCATCATGTCATCATAATATTGCATTGTCTTGCGATTTACACATGAATGCTAAATTTCAGCTCAATCGATAACCAGGAAGTGTACCTATATCAAAAGTAACTTGCAAGATTTAATTACAGAACGACGACAACGGGGCACGTAAATAAAGCTTGTAAAATAGATATGTTTCTTTGTATCGCAGTCATAATGTTTCGTCTCAATCTGTCAATGACTACAATATTGTTCAAAATTATTTATAAATAAGCATTATCGATCAAAAACATGTGGTAAACCTCATCCCCCCTATAATCCACGAACGCATCCTCCAGTTAAAGTTAATTCAGCCAATCAAATCTTCGAGCTTTCGGCGCGGTCCGGTGAGCCGGTCCGTTCTCGTCCGGTTGTAATATTTTATAGATATTGGACCGCGTTTTCTGTCATTATCGTAAAAGGAGCGTCAGCAAGAAAACTATTCCCCTCCCTTCTATTACTTTCATAATACTTAAGTGGATCGGATACTTGCGTAAAGGAAATTGAATCATTTATTGTAACGGTATAATGCTGCTTTATCTGATAGGTTTCCGATGGACATACCTATCATTGTTTACTGAACGGTGCGAGTTAGGCCTTATTCGTATGAAAGCGTCTGCGGGACTTAGGAAATGAAGATTCTTTTTGGATGAAAAATAACGGAAAATGTATCTTGCATTTTAGCTTAAGTTTCGTGTATAATACTTATCATTTTCATATTTATCTCTAACTAGCTGCACCCCGCGGCGTTACCCGCGATAGCTCGAGATAAAAAGTAGCCTATGTGTTAATCCAAGGTTTGAACTACGCTCATACAAAATTTTATTCTTAATCAGTTCAGCCGTTTGTTGTTGGGTGAAAGAGTAACCTACATCCATACATACTCACAAACTTTCGCGTTTATAATATTACTAAGATATGTTAATAATTAGAGATTTGGTCTAAGATCCAGGATTAATAAAATAAAAATACTTTTCATACGCTTTCTTTTTGTAAATATTACATGAATACAAAGTAAATTTATGGTAAAAATATCAAGCACATAATATCAAGACGTTGTACAACTCAAGAACACGTTTGTTATGAACTGAATAAGCCACTTTTTTATTTCATTAATTAATTTTATGACATTCATTTTAAATAGACTAGAGTTCATTTAATGTGTACTAATAGAAGTTTAATAACTCATACTAGGTATCTATTTATACAGCTATACAGTGAAAATTAAAAGTTAGTGTAAACTGATTCGCAAAATTAAAAATGCAAAGCGTAAGGCACAAAACAGAGTTTAACTGACACACGTCACACGCTAATCCATGCAGAGAGCACGCTACCAACTGTCCGGGTAAATCCGCGCGCCTGCCACTGTAGGTCCACCTTAAAGCTGCTTCGAGTGCATCCTTGCTCGGATTAAAGCAAAGTTAGGGAATGTTATTTTAAATTTAGCTCCATGCTGTAGGAATACACATCTATTTTAATACATCCCAAGTACTATAATTTTACGAGCTTGCTTGTAGGCAAAAAAAAAAAGTTCTACTGACACGCATCATCTAGCACGCTACCAACTGTTCGGGTAAATCCGCGCGCCTGACTCTGTAAGTCCACCTTAAAGCTATTTAAAGATAATATATCTAGGCCCAGATTAAAGCAAAGTTAGAGAATGTTGTTTTAAATTAAACTTAATGCTGTATGAATACATATCTGTTTATAACGCACTCCAGTAAACGTTACTATAGTTTTACGAGCTTGTACACAAATATTACGTCAAAAGTGTCTTTCGCCTAACTTTTATAAGATTGTCTATAGACAAAACAGTCTTGATTAGTTTCAACTTTTTTATAAAATTACTGTTAAAAATGTAGGCAAAAACAGACTTTAACTGAGACTGACACACATCACACGATAATCTATGTAGAGAACGCTAATCTACTCGTATGTAGAGAGCACGCTACCAACTGTCTGGTTAAATCCGCGCGCCTGACTCTGTAAGTCCACCTTAAAGCTATTTAAAGATAATATATCTGGGCCCAGATTAAAGCAAAGTTAGAGAATGTTGTTTTAAATTAAACTTAATGCTGTATGAATACATATCTGTTTATAACGCACTCCAGTAAACGTTACTTTAGTTTTACGAGCTTGTACACAAATCGTTAGTCAAAAGTGACTTTCGCCTAATTTTTATATGTTGTCTATAGACAAACAGTTTTGATGAGCTTCAACTTTTTATAAAATTACTGCTAAAAATGTAGGCAAAAACAGACTTTAACTAAGACTGACACACATCACACGATAATCTATGTAGAGAACGCTAATCTATGTAAAGAGCACGCTACCAACTGTCCGGGTAAATCCGCGCGCCTGACACTGTAAGTCCACCTTAAAGCTGTTTCGAGTGCATCCCGGCCCGGATTAAAGCAAAGTTAGGGAATGTTGTTTTAAATTAAACTGAATACACGACGAATATAACGAATCAATGATTTTACGAGCTTATTCGCTTTTATGGCGAAAACCAAAGGATTCTTTGTCTTTGTAAATGTGCAAGTGAATTGAATGTATTCTACCTTGGATAAATAGAAGGTAATTTGCATCCGAGTTGCTAAAACTGCACTCAACTAGATAGTACTACTCGTACCATGACGTACCCTACATCCATAGTTTAAATTAAGTACTGGCACATTTTTGCTTAGTATTTCTTTATGGAACAGAATAACAACGAATAAGTTTTTTTTAAGTAATTCAGGATAAAGCATAATGATATACTCGTACCTACGTACGACGTTATGTACTTATTTGTGTTTCGACTTAAATTGTATTTCAGACATTGTTATTTGACGATTCCAAGTGTTGTGTTTGTAATGTCTACGGAATAAAGGAACTTTGATAAGGCATATCCATCGTTATATTTACAAATCTTCAATGCCTTGTAGAACTATAGAAGTACCTTTTAGGAAACCGGAATACCGGGAGCGCTTTCCACTGTCTAATACACAGCAAAACGTGAGCGCTAATTTTTGCATCACAACCTATTAAAATCAAGCGAATTAACTAACGAAAAGACTAGTCTTTCGTCTGTTCGATTTTCCAGATACAAAAGTATATCTGTACACTTACATACTTTTATTATAATGGCCTACGGTTTCAATATTCACTAAACAGGAAACATCTCAATCCTTTTCACTGAACGTGCTCATGCGAACACATTATTTTTTTCCATTACAACGTACAAGATCATCTCGCAAGAAAAACAACATCTCAAAATCCAATCACATTTAGCGTCAGACAGAAAAGAAAGGAAAAGCGTTGAATAAACTGTACTCAATGAAAATTCTGTGAGAAAATATCGTTTGGACTCATATCCATGCATTAGAAGTGAGCCGTCACACAAATCAAAAGCTTTTAATTTTCTTTTTGTAGCGTTTCGACAAAGTTTTTCCATTTGCTTCGATTCCTGTATCGTCGACGTTGCTCGAGGCAACTTTTTCATTTTCCTCTCTCGTGTTAGATACCATTCATACAACACGATATTTATGTTTTTTTTGGAAAAAACTTAAAAACACATTGAAACTCGCTAAGAATTAATTCAACGTATAAAATGTTTATTTTTTTGTCAACTGTTTTTTTAAATATAATAAAATTATATAATCAACCATCAATACGACAATTTATGTCGGATTATTTTGACCCCTATAAAATAACGGTATTTCGTAATTAAATTTCCGCACGGTAATCGAATCCAGGGATTTACGTATAAAAAAAATTACCACGCAAAATGTATCCCATGTAAATCATAAACCTAAATTCCAAAAATAATACGCTTACGGAGTACTATACTAGTCAATGTTGCTCTATGCATACAGTAGGCCTAGAACAAACGTATTAACACAATCACATGACATAACAAGCAAAATACGCTACCAAATGACCCAAAAAAAATATTCCCTGGCCATACTGCGGTTCAAGCTTTAATTAAAATACAAAATGAAACGGTGTCGCGAACTGTGAATGCCTCAATTTATGCGACTACCCACACCGAACGCCTACCATTGTTCGACAAAAATATTGGACTCTATTTGCGGACAAAAATGTACCACAGATTATTGTTTCGTTTGCATCACACCTTTTGCTATAAATGAAATGCTAATTTTATGACGTCTGAATTCTTTCATTAATTAAGTTTCCTTGGACGTGAAATATTCGTTCCGTATCAGAATTGAGGATTGTATTTGGTAGAAGATAAAGTTTTTGAGAAAGGTCATGGTAATCTGCTATTTTATTTTTGTATTTATAAAAGTTAGGATTCCAATTTACTCCGATTTTTATCGTGTGCCGATTTCAATTAAACGCGGTGGCTAGATTCTAGGAAGCAAGGCACTTTGTTTTGTATAATATTTAAGTGCTTTTAATTTGTGCTTATTAGATATTTTTAACCGACTTCCAAAAATTAGGAGGTTCTATGTTCGTCTGTATGTATTTTTTTTGTGTATGTTCCACCTACACATGTTGTATTGATAATTCCACCAATTGTGAACCGAATTGAAAAAATGTTTTTTAATTCGAAACGGTATACTTTTGAGGTGATCTTTAATTTTTTTTTTTTTATTAATTTTACAGAAATCAGATGAGCCGTTTGTGAAAAATCAACAATTCGAGCAAAATATTCGAATTTCGTACACGATGGAAGGTGGTTTTGCCATTTTTTTGCAAAAAATAATGATTTCTATTTTATTTGGTTCTGGTAAAGAACTTTTATGAGTCGACTATCTAACCACGTCTATTACGTAACGTCACATTAAATTGAATATGATGACCTACAGACCAACCAACCAAACCTAAAAAAAGTGAATGAGCGATTTCGAAATATAATCTTATGAAAGAAATTAATTTAATTTACAAGTGTAGCAGAAATATACAGGGTTATCTGCTCACCCTGTACTAAGTCAAAAGGGGGTGATTAAGACATTCATCATGAATAACTTTTATTGTGGGGCCAACCCAATTTAGAGAAAAAAAATAAGCTGTTCGATACACAACTGCAACTCGGGATCGACAAAATGTATGAAACAGCTGACTTTTTACTCCAATTCCGGGTTGGCCCCATGGTGAAAGTTGTTGATAATGATGGTCCGAATCACCTCCTTTCGGCACAGTACATCGGTTCTGGATAATCTTGTTTAGTTATAATAATTACAGATTTTTCGTTTCAATAGATTTTTAAACATTCGTCTTATTTTCTTTTTAAGATTCTTACTAGACTGATTGTTGACTAGACTGTGAACAGTCTAGTCAACAGTACCGATCCAAAGTTCGTCAATCTCATAAAATGGCGCATCTCCATCTTGCTTGAAGATGACATCAAGCTGCTCCGATTCCCAGCATACTTCAGCTCCCATCTCCCTGCCTTATTACGAGGCCAACTATCCAGCACAAAAATGAAGTACACCCAGCCACGGAACTCTGAAACTTTGTTAATAAAGTTGCCCGATTTTTTCTTTTATTTCGAAAGAATGAAAAAGTTGAACAAGGTGGAGGTAGTCTATTATGTAATCTAATTTTAAACTTAGACGTGGAGCATTGTTCGTCATTTATTTTTCGAGTGGGATTGCCATTTTGTTCTAACACTTTACTATAAAGTACCAAATTATTTTTGTGCTCGTTATAAAAAGATTTCACAAAATGACGTAATATTATCTTTACTTACCTATGTTATAAATCCGAAAGTGTGTTTGTTGGTTTGTTCCTCTTTCACGCAGCAACGAAGCAACAAAATGACTTGAGTTTTGGCATGGACGTAGTTTGAAAGACGGATAATGACATAGGCAGTAGCGTTTTATTTTTCCGGGATAGCAAGTATGCTATACTGGAAAAATAAAAGGTTCTCATGGGATAGCACAAATATCAAAATATGACGTGGGTGGAGCTGCGAACAAAAGCTAGCAGGTATATAAAATACTGCTTTACTTTTTTGGAATTTCATTTACGATATTTTTCTTATTATGGGGATAGTTCTTCATCCCCCATGAAATGTGGTTAAGTCAGCCGCTGTTATTAATTTTTGCAATTAATTAATATTTACATGTTTACACGCGACACGCTGTGGATACGAGCCGCTTCCAACTGATCATATTAGAGATCTGTAGGGGAGGCCTACAGTAGACATCATACGACCAAAACGATAATGACAGATCGATTTGACTGCAGCTCATGAATCGATAAAAACGGCACAGATAAAAAAAATAAAACACTTGTCTCAATATTTATCGAAGCCCATGCTTCCGTAAAAATTAAGACATATCAGATCCCATGGCTATGAGCTATATTAATATTTAATGACGACGAGAAAATTTGATAAAATCAGCTTTCGTAATACTTGAACCTATCGCATCTCCGTTTTGCTGACGATTTCATCCTGTTCAGTGAGCGCATGGAAGATCTCCAAGAAATGCAACAATAACTTTACGATGCGTCTCTGAAAGTGGGTCTTAAGATGTACAGGTCCAAAGCGAAAGTAATGACAAGCCTAACAGGTTCTTCATCTACAACGATTACTGTAGAGAAAGAGCCTATAGAGATGGTAGACCATTACATTTATCTTAGACACTGTTTATCTTTCGATCCTGAGCTCCGCAAAAAGGATCTCACGCCACGTACAGCTTAGCTGGACAGCCTTTTGTAAACTCGACGACGTATCAGGGATCGTAAAATACCGCAATGCCTGAAAACTAAGCTTTTCAACCAATGTGTCCTGCCTACAATGAGTTATGGTGCTGAAACATGGACGCTGACTTATGAGACTGCACAAAGTGAGAGTCGCACAAAGGGCGATGGAGCGGCCCATGCTAGGCATTAGATTAAGAGACCGAATCCGTAATACGGAAATCTGACGACGGACAAAGGTTGCAGATGTTGGAAGCCGTATTACACAACTCAAGTGGCGCTGGGCAGGACATGTGGCCAGGAGTGATGATGGAAGATGGAATAGATCTCTGACTGAGTGGCTTCTAATAGCAGATAGGCATTCCGTAGGCAGACCACCAGCCCAGTGGGTCGACGAGATCAAATCCATCGCGGGACACGCGTGGATGAGATCAGCCCAAGACAGGGAAAACTGGCACAAGGGAGAGGAGGCCTATACCCAGCAGTGAGTCAATACAGGCTGATGATGATTAATACTTGAACGACCCCTTGCTCTTTCCTCACTACTATTGGCTGTATAACTAAGAGCAGGTATACACAAAGCTTTACAACCTAGCCCCCTCGGTGGCTTACACGCTTTCTATTCCAGTTGAATAAGTATTTGCGTGTTGTGAAGAACTCAAACAAAACTATTGAAGCAAACTCCGTAGTTCCACTTGCGTTTGTGCTCGTACCCCGAGAATTCCTTTAGAAACTATGAAACTCATAATTTACGAGTAATGCAATAGAAACGCCAGAGCTAAACTGAAGTTTCCAGTTTACGAACTTTTTAAAATATTTGAGTGCAACAAAACCACGGCTTAGTTACAAAATTAATTAATCTAATTTTAAGGTTTCCGAAATTGAAAAAAATAAGAAACCTAATTCGTGACCATCCTATCGTAGTTCTTAACTAGGTCATGTGAGTAGTAACAGGGTTGCCTTGGAAGTCATACATACTCAAGGGGACAATTACTAACACACAAAATCAGAACAGATGTTGTTTTTAAGCTTTCGCGATTTAAACACATCATTCTTATACACTACGGGACTAATAGCGCACTAAAATCGCGAGATAAATGAAAAGGTACCATATTATCCCGACGTTTCGACCGAGTAGTATCAATCGTGATAGTCTCGTGATTTTAGTTGCGCGATTAGTCCCGTAGTATGTAAGATTGAAATCAGAACAGGAGTATGGATTAACAACTTAGAATAAAATAAGCTTCAACTTATGCCTGGTCGAGAATCAAACCCGGAACGTTGATGCGTCAGACGTACACACTACTACGTAAGAGGGTTGTCAAATTAATTTGAAAAATATTATAATGATAACATCTTCGAACACAGATTTTTTCGGAAAAAAAATTGCTTTCTCTAAAATAAAGTAGTTTTCTCTGAGTTTAAATCAAAGTGAAGGGTATAGTGGATATTTATTCCATTAATATCTATCAAATACTTGATGAAAAGCTGTTATGATTGCAGTTAAAGTCGTATAATTCTGTCTTACTTATTCATGTGGAAACAGACAAGATATTTCGGTAGATGCATCACTTTACGTGAGACAGTGTTAGCTACTGCTGAAATCTGGATATTCTACTTCAAGAACTTATCAGTCTAGAGCACTGCCAGTCCACATACTCTGGTAGGTATCTCTTCAAAGTTAGCACGTAGCGCTTTACACAAATATGTTCCTTTGCTTGTGAGAAATACATTTTATCTAGATAAGCCAATTAAAACAGCCAAAAAAAAAACGCATACGCAACGTGTGCAGCTCAAATAGGATAAACATGATAGTCAGAACCTACTCAAAAGTTCTCAATGAAATTCAAAACATTCACATTGCCTTTCGTAAATATGATCAGTAGTACTGTACTGTATTAGCCTTTCAATATTCCACTGCAGAACGTAGGCCAACCCATGAATGGTGATTGGGCCTCGTATACAGGTTGCCTCATAATTTTTTCCTTCACCGAAAAGCCAGTGGTGTTAAATTCTAAACATAAATTCTAAAGAACTCTTTAGTACGTGACCGGGATTTGAACCCACGACCTCACGATTGTAAGGCGGGCATCACTACCACGAAACCACCACGGCTCATCATGGTACGAATCAGTAGTGGAGAATACCAATCCGTAAATATTTGAATCCAATGCGATCTCGTGAGTAGATTTCCTATGCTGTGCTTACCAGCAAATGGATTCCAGTAATTGTTGTTGTCAGCAAAATCGTACAAGGTGTTTTAAAAAGAGGTTATTTACTGTATGATTCATTTGGAAAACTTGACTCTACAAATAAACAGATGAGTACAATAAATAGGAGTCATTATCATCATCATTTCAAGCACTGCTGCAGTGGCTCTCCTGTAATTCTTCATAAGACCAATACGATGAGGCTCGTTTTATCAGTAACTCGAGAACTTTTCATCTCCACAGGTCATCTGTTTTTCCTGTTATGTGCCCAGCCATTTCAAATTGCCAATCCACTGGACTATTTCTGCAACATAGCCCAGCTGCCCCGTAGAATACGAGTGTGTATAATTTTATACGTAAAACGTATATTTTTGCCTCAGGAATTATAATATTTATTTTTCGCAACAAATAGCATGACCGACTTCAATCGTGTTCAGGATTCGCGAATATTTCGCACAGATCGATGTAGCATTTTTCACATTATTGTTGATATATCAACAATTGCTCAGCCGATTTCGATAAAATTCAAACGGGACCAATTTCGAAGTAGTATTTCCAATTAAAAAAAAATGTTAAAATCGGACCACTTTGTAAAAGTTATACATAAAATATACGTGGGTTATACATAAAAAATTACGCGTCGAATTGAGTACCTCCTCCGTTTCGTCGGTCCAAAATAGCAACATAGAGACAAATAAAGAACTCACTAGCACAAAAATATTTCTTTCCAGTGTCTTTAACTCCTCAAATCGTAACCCCGATCGAATCGCGAAGTTGGGAGAGAGCTGTAACACCGATGCACTCCGAGATAACTTTCCAGATCGTGTGGGGGCTAAACGAGCTGACTAACTTGGCATAGCATTTCGTTGCTTTACCTATATTGTACCATGTAAATATGTGTATACCTATGCCTTTAACAACACAGAGCAATAGTGCTGCTTAACTTAATTCATAGTACTTACTGTATAAGGGCTTATAACCGCTAACATGCTAGCCAGGGGTCGCACTTGACGTCGAGGAGGACGATATTATACTTACACACGATGTACAATACAATACAACAACACTTTATTGACACCAACAAGAAAACATTACAAAAGAAATAAAGACAAAAAAGGCACAAAAGGCGGTCTTATCGCTAAAAGCGATTTCTTCCAGACAACCTCTCTTGTGTACTGTATGATGTACAATGTACTGTGACAATTTTCTTTAATAGTCCAGTGCACTGCTACGTAGGCGTACCCACAAGAAGCAATTGGGTCGTATTTACTACCCTGTCTCATTGCGGATTGGTGGATTCACATACGCCATCATATTTATTTTACAAACTAGGTAACTTGAAAATTGTTGATGAACATTACGATGGTGTTTTTTTTCGCCGATGAACCAATATTGTGTATTGTGTACTTATAGATTCCTAAGAAATCATTAGTACAAGACCGGGTTACAACCCACGCCTCGCGTTTGCTAGACCCACGTTTTCCCACTGGGCCATTGTCGTTTTAATTTATAGTGTCACGCGGTAGGCGCGCGCACGCTGTTTACTTCTACGCGGGCAGGCAATTATGACATTAAGTTGCGGTCGCGGTTTCTTTTGATATTTTTGTATTGAAAAACAATAGCGATCTAGAACTTACATGTTGTTTACTTTGTTAACAAAATAGCGTCGAATATTCTTGTAGATTCCGGACTGTGATGTCGGATATAGTTCCGACCCTTGGCGAACTCAGTTATTGTGTTTTCTATCGGAGCGAAATAATCTCGTATTCAGATGCAGTACCAGTGATTATAAAGTGACTAGTTTGTGTGAATATCAGTGGTAGTGTGAAGTGTTTATGCGAACCAGTTGTGTCGTGTATTTTGTGATGTTGTGAAGTGATGGTGGGCAATAAAGTGCAAAGTGAATCGGCAATTTAACTGATCATCCGAGAACCTATCTCGTTACATAATAGTTTTCAAGCGATACAATTTTCTACATTTTAAACATTTAATGTGAAAATGGCAAACAGTGTCTTCTGAAGTGGAATAAAATCAAAATTTGTTTGGAAGCCTGAGGATATTCAAGATTCAAGATTCATTTATTTGCTAAACATGTGTACATTTATAGGTCTTATCTTAGGTATTTTATCTCAACATGTTTCTACCCTACAAGAGGGTGTGCAAAAAGTGAGAGGCGATTTGCTCATTAATTAATTACATTAGTTCATTACAATCATAGACATTTATAAGTACATTTTTGGTATCAAATCAAATTAAAATTGTGATGAGGAAAAATTATTAAATGTCAGTGGAACAAATAGAACACATTATTACATAATAGCATTTAGCAGTCAATAAATCTTAATATTCATGTCAAAGCTTATCACACAAGAAGTCATTTATTTTATAATAGCATTTAGCAGTCAATCAATCAATCGTTCAATGATATCATCATTCTATGTGTATAAATACCGACCAATTCAAAGATAAAGTGGCATATTCTAGAATGTTAGCACTTGTTTACTCGGCAGTTTCGTACAAGTCACGAATAAATATCAAATATTATTTCATACAAAAATGTATTACGAAAAACACCTACTTCTACAGCTATTTTTAAATACAATTATGTTAAAGCCGTATTTTCTTATTCCTGATTCCAGTTTTACATTCCTCTAGTAAAATAATACTGAATTGGCTAAAACAGAAGTTGCCCAAATAATTTCGGCGATTCCAAAATATTTCGACAATCTTCGAAACGAAAATAACTCGCTGCTTTCACAATTTTCCTGAGTTCCAATGAAGGCGTGCCGCAGATGCCTTCTTAATTAATTCGAGGAATTAGGATTGTAAATCATTTCACAAATATTTATCTACTTCTTAGGAAACTCCGGAGGGTTGCGGTGTGTGCAGTGACAAAACAAGATTTTTGTCAAGAATAAACCACTCTGTTACTCGTTAACTTTTGATCACTTATTTGTAATAGAGATATTATTCTTTCATTTTGTTTACTTTAATACTTAAACTTTGGTATGTAAATGGGTGGGTCAGGATTAAGATATATTGAAAAACGTACTAGAAGAGGCTATTATGTATTTCCGGAAAAGTGTTTTATAATACATCATAAAGACAGCAGAATTACGCTGGAAGCAGGAGATCCACAGAGGATGCCTTTCCAGCAGTGGACGTACTATGGCTGATGGATGGTGAATGGAGTTCTAAATTCTACATAATCACAATGTACAGGAACTTTATCACCTCCTTACCATCCAAATAATACTCGTATTTACCAACAGAAGTCCTGCATTCTCTAAAACGAAGGGCCGCCAAACGCTCCATCATTGTTTATGGTAAGTCATTCAATCAGTTCGCACAAAAGGGGAAACATATCGGCTGCGTCCCCGGCATCGTTAATCTTAATCTACCATTGGGTCACGGCTGACTTCGCAAGATATGAAATAAGTGCGCAGAACAGGGATATAAATATGGACAACTCTAAGAGGAGTGTAACTGCTGTTGTAAATGTGAGCGATGCGTGGGTCGAGGGCATCGAACTTGATATTAGTGCGTAGAGCTGAGTGACAAGTAGTAGTAGTAGTAGTAGTAGTATGTAAAAAATAAATTATTTTAAAGATCACGGGTTACCTTGCGCAATTTTATTTTGTTGTATCGTTTTAACTAGTAATTTTTCTTCCTAAATATATTTTATCAAATCATAATTAACGTTAACGTTTTCATTTTGTGATATATTTTTTAAAAATAATAACAATTTAATTCAATCAGAAAAACAAAAAAACTTAATGAGCATTTTCCACTTGACTAACCTACTTTAACAAAAATCAAAAAAATAATACACACAATACACAAAATAAAATCAAACCTAGTCTAAAAGCCCCTCGCCAAAGAGTAACGTGGCCAGAATGCTGGCAGCACTGCCTTGCTGAATAGCAATACTCAGCTTTTGGGCGAAATAGATGCCAATTATTATAAAATAAAACAAGCAATAAAGTAAGTTCGTAAAGGTCGGGTGGCTAACCGTGGTGTCGGAGTTTTTAAGCCGCCTGAAGGCCTAAAAAGTAATAAAAAAACTGACAGAAATAAAATCACAGATAAACAACGCACTGGAAAGGCCGAAACAAAACAAAAAAAACCTAGTAAATAATCTCTACTCTCGACACGCTTCACGGAAATCACCTTTTATTTTAATGCAATTTGTTTCACAGTTTTCTATCTGACCATTCCTAGTTTGCCGATAAGCAGAAGATAAGATTCGTATTGGCAGACGTTTATTGAAAGTAATAAGTATAGAATCATAATGTGGCGGAGCTGCCAGATACAGATGCTAATGTAGAAGAATATTAGTTGTTTTTCTTATTCTTTTCGAGTGGTAGAGAATAAGGTTTTGTTTAGTCATCTTTGATATTATTTTAAGAGTTTTTGATAAGTAGAGGGTTATCACATACATATAAGTTTGCCTCAGTAGAAATACAAGCGCAGTAGCACTGCGTTGATTAAATACTAGTACTAAGTCTAAGTATGCACTTATTAAGTGCATACTAAGACTTAGTTTATTTTTCCCCAAAAGCTTGCTGGAAATATTAGTATTGTACCCAAAACTTTTGAAAAACGATCGATCTATGGTTCTTCCCCAGGTATGTTCTGAACAAATATTTTACAAGTTGTATATAAGTAATTATATTTGTTAACAATAAAAATACATCAAATCTTAAATCTAAAATAAATAAATAACTTTTTATAAGGTGTAGGTATTAAATTTACATTTTAAATAAAAAACTGCTGTTAGGTCGCTGTCCCCTGGCAACAAGTTAATAGAAAAGTTAGTGAAATTAATTCTAATCATTATCTGGTTACGTTTATGTATCCCTTCTAGTGGAAATTTGTGCGTCATCGAGGAGAATCAACATTTGGTACGGTCAGTCTTGGGATGGAAGACCGCGGGTGAACTGGCTGAGAGATTGTATGCCTTGAATTTTTTACCCGTTTACCCATAATAGTGACCTTGAAATGCCTCAATAGGTTGTACAGCTAGCTTTGCAAGTTGTTTTTCAGATCAACAGCTTAAAATTTTACACCAGGGCTACTAGCTACCAGGCATACATGAACAAACGATCATGATAACACAGGTCTTCATTACCTTTGCCGCGTTTTATCGCGGCCTCGCTACATTGCGGCTCTAAAGTCAAGCTCAGATGGAGGCACTTGAGCATTCTTTCCTGAGAGCCTCATTATTCCAAAGCACGGGCCCTTTGTACGTCGAAATAAGGTTCCTTAACAAACCTCACATGGAACAATCGACTACTATCTTAGTAGATAACTAATATTTTAGCATGTTTTTTACAAAATTGACAAAGTGACAAGCAACTAAAAAGCTCTACTATGCGTTTTATTTCTAACTAGCGACCCGCCCCGGCTTCGTAGAGCTGTATAATGCATATTATAAACCTTTCTCTTGAATTACTCTATCAATTAAACAAAACCGGATTAAAATCCGTTGCGAAGTTTTAAGGATGTAAGCATACATAGGGACAGACAGACAGCGGGAAGCGACTTTGTTTTATAATATGTAGTGATGATTCACACGAGAGGCTACCCAACGTTAAAATATTTTTAATAGTCAAAATAGTTTTAGTAGATTGTATTTTTAGTAGTGATAACTTACATGATAACTCAGAATCGAAAAGAAAATAAGTTGTCAAGTGCGTATCGTGATACGCGTATCCGTACGCGGCTTCCGTAGATGGTGACGATGATTATGATGTTGATAAAAGCAATTTTTGATGTCAATAGATGGCTGAATGCTAAAAAAACATTATTGGCTAAAAAAACATGTTTGTGAGGTCTATGACCTCTGAGCTATGTGCAAATTGTGCAATATTAAGAATTTTACTTCATACATAACTCAAAAAGTTATGAATCCGCAGTGCTCAAAATAATATTCAGAGAAAGTTTTTAATATGTTCTATAAACTCAGAAAGAAGGATGCAGCAAATGGACCTGTCGTTTTTTTTTTTTTTTTTGCAAGTAGGTAGAAAACAAAACATCATTTATAATAATGATATGTGCTTCAAAAATTTAGTGATTTTTAGCTGTTTTCATATCACTAATTAAAATTAATATTAGACCACCAGAAAAATTACAATGATTTTTTATTGTTTTTACATTATAGATTACATTCATAAGAAGTGGCGGTATGACCTTAAAGGCTTTAGCCTGTCCAAAAATGGGCACATTATTTAAAAAAATCACTATTTTATTACTGTTGCTGTCAAAAAAAAAGGAAATGTCAAATTCAGTCGATCAGATGATGTATTCAGTATTGCCAGATTTCGTTTTCGGTATTCCGACTTAGCAATTTTTTGGAAGGGTTGATATAATTATTTTCTTTTTCAACAGTTGGTACATGCTCCTTCCTTAACTCGTTTTAAGTGTTTTAACTAGTAATTTTACGAACTGAGGTGTCTTTTTACATATTTTATAGAAAAATACATTTTTGTATACTAAAAGATTATCAAAAAGAAAGAATACTTATATTTTTAGGTTTCACTCACTTTACTACTAACAAAAAGCTGCAGTTGAAATTATCCGAGATATTCCTGATTATTTTGATATTACTCGTAATAATCCTTAAAGGTGCTATTCGAATCTCGGCAGCAGGCTACAGCTACAAACAGCACTTGCAGCAGCTGCACGAAGCCGGCTGTGGCTGCACAACTGAGGGGTTAATCCAGGTTTACACGTAAATTGAAACTACAGCTGTTTCGGTATGGCCCTATACATTTTTGTACAGCGCCCCTAGCAGAAACGAGGAAGAACTAACCAAAATCTATGGAGCCACACGTGAACGCGAAAGTTTGAGTAAACTTCGCAAAGCCTGGACTACGAGTAAGGGCTCTGGTTATCTTTGTAGTAGTATGAATTTCTGCAAAAAAGATTCCGATTGCGGCTCCGGCAGCACGTGCTACCAAGCCTCAGCTGCGAGTGTTGTTCACCTGTTTAGACAAGTCCGACGTGCTGCCTGTCGCAGCACGTGTAGCCAACCTCGGAATCACTCTCGACTGCGGAAGCAGGCAGTGGCTGCATTTCAGATGTGTGTTACCTGCAATCGCGACCTGCATCCGCAGGCTGCGGCCGAAGTTCGAATAGCAGCAAGTTGTGGTTCTTATACTATTGCTAATGAAGTGGATGAATACCGAAATTCATTATCATTCATTTTTTCGTAGTACCAGTCGTCGTAGTTATCATTTAGCGCTTCTGGCGCGTTTTTGACGTGCTGATAGCGAATTTTTGCCAAAAGGAGTTGGCAGCACTGCTATGGTCTATAATTCTATAAATCAAAGTAGGTACATATAGCTTGAAAATTGTTTTCGGTTTTTCTTATTTTAACTTCATTTTAAACAAATTTGTACATATCAGAACAGTTTTAGAAGCGTCATAAATTACTCTGGTGAAGATAACATTTTTATAAATGAGCTTGGGAGAAACTGATACACTCAGTTACACACAATATACATACGTACACAACAGGTATTCGTATGTATGAGCTGTCGACATCCTTATTTTTAACATTCTATCTTCCATACTTTAGAAATAAAAAACCTTACTTTCATTACCTACATTTCCACATGAGGGGGTAGAGAAAAAAGTGAAACTTTTCATTTATGGGAGGTTACCCCATAAATACATAATTTGGAAAATTTGAAGTATTGATAATTGAGATCTATACATATTGTAATTAAATGTCAAATTTCATGCACATTGGATTATAAATGTGGAAGTTATAAGGCTTTGTAACATCAGGACGGACAGGCGGAGCGGACGGCAACGAAATTTTAAGTATTCCTCGTTTTACTAAGGAACCCTAGAAGATCGCAAAAGTAAAGATAGACGAAACCATCGTCGTCAAATAGTTGATTTTCTTGGCGCAGTTAGCAGTACCTCACCCTTCATTCTGCGGGAGCATGGATCGTTTACTGGTTGTATAGGTATTTAAACACGCAGGCACATAGGTGGAGTAATGATTTTAAATAGCTGTTCTGGGTATTAGTTGTTCTAATATTTGCCTGTATTCCGTGACACTGGAAATTTTCAATAAAATCCCATGCTTTATTTTATAACAACAAACTACAATTTGAATGATAAGAAACTACAATCCGCTTAAAGCAATGTAACATATAATTTTAAGATGCATTTTACTCATGTTATATCACGTTTTCGCATTTGATGAGCACAGTCCATGTTGCTTGGTCGATGTGATCGTATAACGACAAAACAAAAGTACACACTTCTTTCATCCGTGAAAAGATCTTTTGTTCAACTTCCAAGGGTCTTGAAGATCAAGGGTAAAGTGCATGTCTGTACTTACTATGGTTGAGCTTTTACAACGTTTTTTTTTCGAAGTTCAGTTTTTGTATTCTTCTATGCATTTAACGACTTTCCTGCCGTTACTTAGGTATTTATGTATAACCTCAAAACCTATCAAAATATTTTACTAGTATTCAACTACTAGCGACCCGCCCCGGCTTCACACACGTGTATCACTACTTAATATGAAACAAAGTCGCTTCCCGCTGTCTCTCCCCATGTATGCTTATATCTTTAAAACTACGCAACGGATTTTGATGCGGATTTTTTAAATAGATAGAGTGTTTCAACAGGAAGGCTTATATGTATACTTAATACACCTGTGCAAAGCCAGGGCGGGTCGATAGTTATAGATAAACCTTCCTCTTGAATCACGCTATCTATTAAAAAAACTTCATTAAAATCCGTTGCGTGGTTTTAAAGATATAAGCATATATGGGGACAGACCGCGGGAAGCGACTTTGTTTTATACTATGTAGTGATGATACTCGTACACATTTTTTTGCTAGTATCGATTGATCTAATTTATATTGCAATAATTTTAATCTGTACCTAATTACCATAGTCAATCTATCGGTAGGTCCTGAGGTTACATCCCGAGGGACGAAATTCTCGAAAATAAAAATAAAACAATCTTATCTTACTTAGCCAAAAAAAAAAACTTTAGAAATTAAAAAACCTTACTTTCATTACCTACATTTTACATTTACATTCTAAATTTTTTTTTATTTTCATACGTGCAGTTTGCTAATTTCCACTTGGCCAGTTGAACATTTGAGTCTATATTTTTGCAATTATTGAGTACTCTAAGGCCTAATCTAGGCCTCTAGGCTCTATTGTGGGGATTTAGAAGTAGTAGAACACAATCATTGAATACAGAGCTGCCCTCGCACTATGGTTTGATTAAAAACCACTAGGTACTTTAAAAACAAACACCTAGATATGTTCCTCTTTACTCATTTTCACTTTGATAATGTATAAAATATCATGAGCAAACTGCTTAAGTGCACAACTGCAGCAAAATTCAAAATTATACACTAACTACGAGGAAACTAACAAGCATGATGTAAAAATAACTATCTTTCTTTTATGAACAGGCTGCGAAATTGTTTCAAGCATGTTCCACATGTAGTGAACATAACAAAGAAAATGCAGCTACCCATTTGTCTGAACAAGACTATTCCGGTTAGTTCTCATTGCATTATAATACTGTTTACGTCTTTGTAACGAGATATAATTGAACTTTTAATAGCGTTCGTTTGTAGAGCGCAAATGACAATAGTGAACAAAAAATGGAATCAGTATTTGAATATTATTAGGCAATTACTTGTACAGAGTAAAGAAGCAGCATTTACACCATGGAATGCCAGATACTCGTATCTGTTTACAAGCAGGATGTTATAACGCATCTTATATAAAAACATCAATCTTAAATGTATTTAGTATTTAGTTCAATAGCATTAGATTGTTTTTCGCCATATTAGAGCACTTAACTAAAGATACACTCACAGGAGATTTAATTTGAATCGGAAGAAAGTGTGAAAAAATTTTTTTCTTCACAAATACTGATTTAATAATCTGAAGATATCCGGAAAAATCACAATATTAATTCAATAAAGCAAAGCAAATGAGGTCCATGTAGAGCAAGCCGCTTTCGCACGTCTCGAGAATTGTGATGAGGTGAAACAATGGCTTGGGACGGGAGGGGTGGGAAATGGGGCGCAGGGGAAAGAGCCAGTTGCTAAATCATTTTTCTGTTGAAATCACTAAGCTTTGCGCTTAGAATGGCGTGAGATTTTTTGGTAGAGCGTTGTTGAGTGGGAGACTAGTATTTTAATACTCGGTGGTATATATAGAGCTGATGGAAATTTTCACAAGTTCTCTTTACAGTAAATATATTAATGATTGCTGACAAACACCTAGTGAAACTACGTTATTAAAGCTACAAATTTTGTGCTGTGTATGTAAATCTATATGCAGTATGTATGTATGTCTGTTCTTTCGTACGTACCGACAAATTAAACATGTTTCAGTTTGCAAGACGGTGTTAACAAAGTGCTTATCAATTTCAAATTAAATAAAAAAATCATTGCTTCCTAACTTCATGGTCTATCTGAACGGCCACTTTCTAAAACATGTAGACTGTAGAATATTGTAGAGAGATCACGCAGTAATAAGCATAACAAAAATCACCTTCATGGTGAACAAAAAAGATGGGCATGAAATAGCAACATGCAACATTCTAATACGCAAACTGATCTGCTAAATTTTCTTTTCATCTCCCATCTCGGAAAGAGTATTTTTGCTCTTGGAAATTTGAGTGCAAAAGCCGTTTTTATCAGCTAAATGATAAAGTTAAATTGAATTTAAAACATCGTGTGCACTAGTTTGTGAATACAAAAAAAACCTATTTACTCCTAACTCCATGGTGCCGAATTTATCATACAACCTTATTTAATTTGTTAAAAACTCAGACAAGGAACCTTCTTTGTGTACTTGTTTTTAAATTTACTTTGCGCGCGTCATTTTCTCGTAATGTTGTTAATAATAAAAACAAGGAATTTAAAAAGAAGTGAGATACCCAAAATGAGTAACTCTAGCGACGAAGAAGTTTATTTGACGCCAACAGAATTGTCTAAAACTGATGAAAATGCGCAAATGAGGTTTCTCCCGCAACAATCACCCGAGAAGTTTTTTGAAACAGTACGATATGTAGACGACTATAGTCATTTCCTCGCTGAGGTGGGATTAAAAGTAACGTGTCGCACTCGAGTGCAAAGATTTTTTACATTGTGCTCTTTTGATTCCCTCGCTAACGCTCTGGATTCTAACTCAACAAATTTGCACTCTTGTTCCATAAATAACTATTGTTTTTGTTAACTTCGCATTTTTATTTTTTTAATATTATAGCACATATTATATGTAGTTAAAATTACAGTTGTATCAAAACATTTAAGAGAAAGGTATGAGTTTTTTTTTTGACTCGTAAATAGATTTTAATCGACTACATTAACCGAAGTTCTACGATTCCAACCCCGTCTAATAAGCTTGCTTACTGTTTGACAAGCAAGTCTGAGACGCAACCCGCACTTAGAACGCAGTTAGCTCACAAACTCGCTTAACACCCTTGCATGTTACCCAACATCTGTGGTTAGTGTTCCTACTCGATTGCTGATGCTAAAGACCACTATTTAGTGTACTTTGAAACTGTAGTGTGTGGAGAGTTTAACTAGTCCTTTCTAGAAAATAAGCCGATGCTCCGGTTGCTATAGGTATACGCGAACGGCGCACGCTTCATTTACGATAAACACTTGAGTTGAAATTTGTCTACGTAATCTTTGATTAAACATTCAAGCAAAAAGCAAAACATAAAAAACATACAACTTTTAAGGGTACACAATTTGCTTGCCCAAAGTTGGATAAGTAAATGATACGATTTTATAGTACTTGCTAAAATCAAGAAAAAGGTTAACGGGGCAAGTACTACAATTGTAGCACTTACCTTCTCTTAAGAGCTATGATTCCCCAAATTTCTAAACATTTCATACAAAATATGGACATATTTATAATTTTTCTGATTGTGTTTTCTGAACCTGAAACTCAGAAATGGATAGGTAAATGCTCAAACCCAAACTCAATCTTTTATTGCAACTTATGAAATTTACATGCGGATCTTAATTAACATATTTTGCTATTTTGCATTGTTAGGAACTGTTTCTAGCCTAGCAGTGTCGCCGAGTGAATGCATTCTATTTTAATTTTGGTAGGATCTGAACTGTAATAGTATTGTTTTTAAAAAATTGATTTCTAGATTATTAAACATACTTTGCAAATAAATTTTGCGTCTTCAGCTTTTATTTTAGATTAGGTTAAACCTATTTTGTTTGTGACCACATCAATTGAGACTGAATCAAACTGTTTGATTAAATTATTTTTTTTAGAAACATTTAATATACGTACGCTTCTGCCGAAAATGGTATGAAATTGGTAGTGAGTTGGCTCGACAATAACCTTGTCAGTCTAAACCTTTCTAAAACTAAACATATATCTTTCACAATACGCAACTCCAATGCCCTATCTCAAAATTTTACTCTTCGTGTGCACAAATGTGTCAATAAACACGCGTGTAACTGTCTGGGTTTGGAAAGAGTACATCACATAAAATATTTGGGAGGTATTATTGATCAGAATTTGTCGTGGTTGCCACATATACAACTATTATCAGCTCGTGTGAGAAAGTTAATCTGGATTTTAAAAAAACTCAGACATGTCACTAATTCTCAATTAATTATCACCATCTACCAGGCTTTGTGTCAGTCTGTTAACTTCTACTGCATCACAGCTTGGGGCGCCTATAAAAAGCACTTAATTATTCTTTAAAGAGCTCAACGTTGTTTACTTAAAGTCATATCATTTAAACCCTATCTCTTTCCTACCACTGAAATTTTCGCACTCTGCAAAGTACTTACAGTCAGACAATTATAAATTTTACGCACAACAATTGCTCAACATTTCAAAACTCCATATGACCCGACTATGGTCAACAACAGACGTAATCGGGATGTTGTTATAAACTTTCCTATTTTCAAAACCAGTTTCGTAAATACGCAATACTGCTTTCTATCACTTTACTTACCTACATAAAAAACTAAATTGAAAACTTTACTTTTTTTTCTTTAAATAAAACGTAAGCTACAAATAAAGTTAATACATGGCTTCAGTCTCTTTCTTATGAAGAGACTGAGCTGATATTGAGCATAGTTTCTTGATATTCGCAGACTAATTACCACTAAGAATAACTTTAATCGTATATATATGCATCAATTAAAAACGACAATAATGACAATAATACCTTTACTATTTTACTTAAGAAATCACATTTTAAACAAATCCAAATTATTCGAAGTTTCTAAATATAATAATGTTTGTATAAAATTATTTCATAATACTGCTTATATGGCATACATACGTAGGTTATTTGAGCTACAAATATATCCTTGCCAAACTGCTGCAAGTAATGTATAAGTTAAGCCTAACGCACGCACACAGTAACACAACTGATAAGAAACCTGTCTTCGGTGCAGCGGAGAGCTCGACTCTAGGTACTTGTATTATAATAAAAAGGTTTACTCAAATGACCGGCGTATTGACGTGTGATTCATAGTAGGATTTTATTGTTACCGTATTTGGGAAATTCCCTTTGTATTTATAGTATTCATCAATTAGTATTAGTATTTATAAGATACGTGTTTCCTATCAGACTAAAAAAGATTGTTTCAAAATTTTGTATTATTAGATCAAATGTTAACTTTTATACATTAGCATTTTGTACACGTAATTTTTGACGCGTTGGAAGACGTTAGATTTTCTTGTCTGGGTACTAACTCACATTTAATTTAAGTATTTATCTTGTATGTACACATGGCTTTATCTTATTAATTTACCATATATTAATTTCTGTATGTGTTGTGTACTGAATTCAATAAAGTATTTATTTAATATGAAATCAGGTTTAGTATAAAATGATCAAACAAATGAATCGATTATTTCAGAAACAACATTTGTCACATTTTTTAAGAAAATCGTTTTATTTTTTAATTTTCATAAGCAGCTATAAAAGGAAAAATCGGTGCTAAAGTAACTTATGTCCAAGAAATATCCATAGACTTACGACGACTTGAAAAGCAGGCTTAATACAGAAACAACATTTGTCCTGGACAAATGTGGTTTATGAAATAATTTAACTGGCAACACTTGATCGCCTGTCACTGTCCCATTATATGCGCGCCTTAGATCTGTCATCGTCAAGAGGGTTATTTATTCACGTTTTTCTGAAAATCTAAAACATTCTTTAATTTTGAAAATACAAGCACTCCCAAGTCCCAGTGTTTTGTGTACAAATGGAATCATGTTTGTGTACAAATGTTTCCAATACATAGATGGTTTGTGTGGCATAAAATTTACAATTTTACGTGATAGAATCAACCTTTGTTTGCCTTTGGATAAAGCCTACACTGATGTAGTAAAAATAAATGACAAGAAAATTACTGACATTAAAAAGATGGAACCATACATCCCAGAACAGTATATAGACTTTTATAAAACTATTTATTCTTGGCCGACTACAGAAAATGAAGAGATTGAAGAACTATAGACACTAATTTAGTATGTTTTTTCATTGAATAAAATTAAAGCGAACATTATCGACATTTTCATTTACTAATGATATGACCTCATTTTTGCAGAATGGATGTAAAAATAACATATGTCCACGTTTATTGCAAAAACAACATATGTCCATGGCTTTAAATTTTAAATATTTCTAAAATGCTACATTGATATGTAAAAAATATTGTGTTAGTAGATGTACAATATACTTCTTTAACCACAGTAAATAAGAGAAACAAGTTTTCATTGTTGGCTTAGTGTGAAAAAGTTTATTGTCTATACTGATAAGTTGATTCAGTGTGACAAATGTTGTTTCTGAAATAATCGATTCAAATAAGTGAACGAAAATTAACTCATTTTAAACGATATAAAACGGGACTCATAACACGACTATACGAACACGTGAGTGCATTGCGAGACGGCTCCGGGTGCTAGCACTCGCCAACTTGAGAAAGGTCGCCGAACGCGACCGAAACTATAGTCGTGTTATGACTATACGAACACGTGAGTGAGTCCCGTTTTATATAGTTTAAAATGTGTGAAAACCACGTAAATTTCCATAGTAAAAAATTAACTCAAGCACGAGTATCAAAAACCGAACCCAAGCTTTCCATTTAGAAAATAACAAAACAGGTGTATCTAACAGCCCTTTATTATGAACCCAAGCGGTTTATTATCACAAAAATTGTCCACATTATTTGGTAAGGAACAAAACAATCGTTTTCATATGGGCGTGAACAAATATAATGCGATATAAATTTTAAAGGCACATATTTCACAGTTGTACTGTTACATTTCTAATTTTAACGGGCAGCAGCGAATTTATGCCCCGTACATGTGTTGCCATATAGAGAACTGGCGTAATAACATTCGGCATTCGGTAGCGTAACGAACATTTGTTTATTTCCACGCATATTTTGTTTAGACTGTATTAGGTTACTTTTGAATTCGAAACGCATGGAGGGAATAAAAACTGTGAAGAGATACGCGAGGATCTGATGCTCACGTTAAGATCGTAAAATGTTAGCGTACCTGAATTCGGAATGGGATTTTTAATTCTTTTTCGCTTGTGATGGAGTTTCGGGTTCTTTATAAACTTGTAAAGTAAAGGCGTTTACAGTCTTATCTGATTGTGTCAGCCCTATGCATACTTGAGTATTTGTTCGAAGAAATATCGGTAGGTAGATACTTTTAAAATCTAAAACATTCTATTTTACTTTATAAATATTCCTGAATAAATACGAGTGCACGTATTTATTCTTTAAGTGCCTTATGAAAACGACCTGACCTGAACAATTTTATTAAAACCCACAAATCAACTAACCTACAACTAACAATATTTAATGCTAACTTTGAAATAAATATAACTAATTTTTTTTAAGTTTTAATTTGCACCTACTAATAACCGATGATTTTTTCCCTTATGTTACTATTTCACAATTACTGAATCTATTTATGGCAAAAAATAAATAAATCCTAATTTTAATGTATGTTAAGTTTCAGAGTCAGGTGTGTTAGAAAGCTATTACTGGGTTTTTTTTTTCGGAACAGAACTAGGTTCTTGACTTTTAGGAAACGGTAAAATATTAATAAAAAAAATTGACCATTTTATGAATTAGTTAAAAACAGAAGCTGAAAACATTCTAACCTGTGAAAATTAAAAAAAAGCTCATAAATTCATCTCTAAGTAGGTAAGCTTTGATTTTAGAAGTACTTGCAATACGAATAGTAAAGTAACATGCTCTTCATACACTTTCTGCTATTCAAAGATTCCGACTATGATTCAAAGCAACTCGCTCATTTATTTGTGCAAATCTGTATATAAATCAGCATTCCTGGTAACGCTCAACTGAGACTCCATCTCACATCTCCCAAGAGTGAGATGTGTTCGCATTACAAGAGGAAACTCAGACTGCATCAGAGCGTCGAAGGAATGTATGCAAATGAATCTCGGCTTACTTGATGGAATGCATTGTAGACGCTGCATTTACTCTACGTGTCGATGAGACAGTACATCAATTCTGTTGTCCTAGTACTTTGTCAATAACTTTACTTGCTCAATAGATGATTTATTTGATTTAACGATAGGACGTACATTATCACACTTTCCTATAAATCTTCTACAAGACCTGTTTGAATTTAATGAGGCTGTCAGTCCACCTTTTACATATTTGGACGTCCTACGCTATGCTTGCCGTTACGTGATTATCAATACATTCATTCATAAGCCACATGACGTCCACTGCTGGATGTAGGCCTCTTCTATGGATCTCAAATAGGACCGGTTGAAAGCGACTTGCATCCAGCGTGATCCTGCGGTCTTAATGAGGTCATCCAGTCCACCTCGTAGGTGGACGTCCGACGCTCCGCTTGCTGGTACGTGGTCCCCACTCGAGTACTTTTCGACTCCACCTGTCACTAGCCCTCCGAGCTATGTGGCCTGCCCACTGACATTTCAACGTGCCAATCCGCTGGGTTATTTCGGTAACTTTGGTTGTTCTACGAATCTATCCTCATTCCTGGTGCGATCTCGCAGAGAAATTCCGAGCATAGCTTCATGGCCATAGTCTTTCTTGCTATGTACCCTGCCTACTGCTGTTTCATCTTGACAATCCGCTAGGATATTTCTGTTTGATTTTTCTATGGATCTCTTCATTTCTGATTCGAACTCGCATTGATACTTACAGTTAGCGTAAAATATATTTATATATTTTTCCTCGACTTACCTTCTTTCAAGAACTGTGTTAATTTTAGCTTAGTTATAAAATTGCGTAATTGGTCTCGTAATGTTTTACCTAATTCCACTTCGATTATGATTTCAACTTTTGACTGCATTAAGCGGCGTTTGTCAAGATTCGAAGAGTACTACATCGGACGCCCGTCTTGCAAAGCAAATTATTAATAATTTATTAATTTTCACTAGTAGCAAGAACTAGATATCTGACTATATCCTATGCAATGTTATTGGGATAAGTAAACGTATTATCTTTGAAACTTCAACATGCGCCGTATACTTCGCAATGTGATGCTAAGGAAATAATTTATTTACTCCCATGTTAATTCGTGTATGACAAAGCTTTTGTTGGTTGAAAATTATATCTAAGGATTAATTTAACAATATTATTTGACTTCTTGTGGCTCTATTGCTCTTTGTTTATTATACATGAACGCAGTAGGTACTTTAGATTTTGCAGAAAGTCTCATTTCCAACTCAACGCGGACTTGAATGGACTTAAATACTCCGCTTAATTAGTTAAGAGAAATACCTACTATCCACTTTTTTTACAAGTAGAGACATAAAGTTATACTATTTACATGTCTAACATAATATAACTATAGTCCATCAAACATTATAACAGTTCTTTGTTGAACATAAGCCCAGTGCGAGTTGGTGCAGGTTGCCTCACGATGCCTTTATTGAACGAAAAGCTTGTGGTGTAAAAATAGCTATAAAATTAATTCTTAAGAAAGTATTGGTACGGGGTCGAGTTTGACCTCACGCTTCATGCTTGAAAAGCGAAGTTCTCCACGAAGTTACCACGGCTATAGGCACAGCTTATAGTAAAACACAGGGTTACTATATTAACAACAGTAAGCACATAAAACATTATACGGCAATTAAAAGCTGCAAGTTTGGTGGAGAGCAAGTACCCATTGATATCATCAGGTGTCCCCTGCCAACATCAACGGCCAGGGTTACTGCCACTTTAATGAGCGGCCAGCAGTAAACTAGAACGCGCATTGTGAGGCCAGGTTACGACCTAATAAAATAATGTAAGTGACATTCGAGTACTGTAATAGTGACTTTTAGTAGCGCCCTTCTGGGCATTAGCTTAGATTAGGGCTGTTACGTCGTGGAGGATTAGGTCGAGAAAGAGTTAGGTCATACAATTTTACTTAGCTTTATTGTTGTAGGTAATGCTTTGGGTTTATTTTTACCCAGGATAACCTGCCATCTGTTGTTTGCTCGAGCGTGAATTTTCTTGTTGGAGCTTTTTATTTCCTAAAAAGCCTTTAGATTCAAATGAACGGAATGTTTATCATTTTGTTACACTATATTATCATTACACCGTATCAGACTACTACTACAACTCGTACTAGGAACATTTTCAATGATGTTGAATATAAAATTACTCAACAAATAATTGAACATCATATCGTATCATGTCATATGTATGACATACAATATGTTGTAGGTTGTAGCACCAAAGTATTGTGAACAAGTTTGTGAATACGATTTCTTATTTCTTCTAAAACGCGATCGTAACATTTATTTTTAACTTATAAGTAGAATGAACTTAACTTCTTTATTGGAAATTTTTGTGATTATGAATAAAAATTCTTACTAAAACCGTTTCAAAGTTAGTTGCTACTAAGTAGCTCTCGCAGGTTTTTCCAAGAAGCCAAGGACCTCAAACGAAAGGATATGCCGTTTTTGAAAAATCAGCAATAATGTAAACAATCGAGCGAAATATTCGAATTTTGTACACGATAGAAGGCGGTTTTGCCATTTTTTGCGAAAAATAATTATGTCCATCAGATTAGCGCGTGACAGAACTTGTCTCCAGAATATGCTAGAATCTTTGCTATAGGTACTAACAGCCAGACTATAATATATTTCACGACATAATATTTAAATAAGTTATATCATAAGAAGAGAATCGAAACGGCTCCACGTGGGTGGATTTATTTTCAAGAAACTGCATTAACAATTTCCCTGATAAAATCATCCAGAGCCAGTCAGAGCAAAACAGATTTATACATTGCTTTAAACAATAGACTAGCATCTACTCTATACTTACTCGTACCATCAGACTTCATAACAGTCACGTAAGTTTTATCAGGTGAATTAAAGCAGCTCAACGTAGGCGTAGATAAATTTATCTAAGCAACTGCACTGCCAATATCCCTGATAAAATTACCTAGAGCGGGTCCATAAAGAGCAATAAGTTTATGTAAAAGGCTTTAAAAATCGTCTAAAACGGCAACACTTCCCCCCACGTACACTTGAAGCGCTAAGCGTCGATAAAATTAATAGTCGAAGAGGGGCGTTTATACAGAATCTTTTAAATAAAGTTAGTACGTGATCCCTCCGCGCTCGGCGCTGCCAAACGGCGGCACAACAGATTTTTATAATGCTCTGTATTGGTAAGAGGTCTGGACCTACGCCAATTCGGCCATCGATTTACAAGTTCACTTTACGTTCCCGGATACTTTTCGCGGATAGGACGTGGGCGCTTCCGTTGTTTGCTAGTTTATTTCGTAAATAACTCTATTAAATCACGTCTATTTATTTATATGGTTAATACTCTAAAGACTTGTAGCCGTAGTACAAGTTTTGCAAAGTTTACATAAACTACATAGTTTGCGTGTGGCTCCATCATGCACACTTGTTAGTTCTTCCTCGTTTCCGCCAGGAACTCTGTACAAAAATGTATGAAGCCACACGAAAATTACTATACTTTCAGTTTAGGTATAAACTTGTACTAACCCCTCAGCGGCTCTACCGTTTTCAGTAAGTTCGTGAGTGTTAGCCGTATTTACTTATAATTATTCAAACTGCAAAGATAATAAAGAGATATTATATTTTTATTGGGAAAACATTTAAACTTTCTTAACTTGTATCTTCCATCTGCAACATCGCTAGTTTTGACAAAAATACTCCAATTATGAGCAAATAAACTTTCAAATTATAGTGTCCTTTTATCACAAACAAGTCAAACTCGCAAATCTGTAGAGCTTGTTTGATCGTATAGGTAAAACCTACAGATTTAAATATAATATAGCATTTTATAAGTTTAATTTTATAAGTTTTAGTTTTCTAAGTTTTTTCGCGACGTGGGTAGTCGCCGATAAGACGTGTTTTTGTAGCTCATATCAAAATTTTAAATATTATTTAAACTAACAAATATAAAGCCTCAATTTCATGATAAATTAAAACAACAAGTTTATTTACCTGTCTGAAAGTGTAATTGTCCCTGAAAACACAGTATTCTCACATTTTTATTTCACTTCCTTTCTGGTCATCACTTAAACTATTTTTCACCTGTGCACTACAACAATGGATGCTATTAAGGAGTCCCAAGAGCAGATGCAGGCGATGTTCTTGAAGCAAATGACTGCCTTTCAAGAGAAATTGCTTCAATCGAGCTCCCCTTCGGTCAAGTCATCATCGCTTTCAGAAGATTTCCTGTCTTTCCGGGAACACATATTGTTGTCAATGAATTCACTACAGGATCAAATCGCACTGCTTGCACGCCAGGTGGATAATCAGGAAATGAGATCACGTCGAAAAATTGTTTTGTTTCACGGAGTCCCCGAAGCAAAGGATGAGGACGTCATGGCCAGCATTGTGAGTGTGGTGACCGAGAAGCTGAAGATTGCAAAGTTTTCATCCTCTGATGTAAGTAGGTGCCATCGCATGGGTCGGTCATCTGCCCCAGGCCATTCTAGACCAATCCTCTTGAAGCTGCGAGACATCTCTCTGCGACAAAAGTTATGGAGTGCAAAAACGATCCTCAAGGGCAGCGGCATCACAGTGTCAGAGTTTCTGACCAAGCCAAGGCATGACACATTCATGGCTGCTCGTCAGCGTTTCGGCATTAGTAACTGCTGGACTCGGGACGGAAACGTATTTGTTCTCGGGCCTGACAATGTTCGACGACGTATAAGCTGCCTTGCTGAACTGAACAAAATCGAGACCTCCGCTCCTGCAAAAACAAAAGTGCCTGAAGTCGAGGTAGAAAAGAGAGCCCCGCGGGCCGCACGTAAGGCAAATACGAGGCAGTGAGCCGCAGGTCTGCAGGCATCACGTACTTTAGCTTTTATGATTTACTTATGGTTCTTAGCTGTCTTCGCTTAATTTTGTTTTCTCATCTAGGTACGGTGGGATTTTAAACCTTGATCCGTATAAATTTTCGCTTTCGATTGGGTACCTTGCTTTTTCTAATTTAAATGTTTTTGTTGCTCTTCTGTTAATTTTCATTTACCTTCAATTTTTATGTAAACAAAACAAAAAACAATGAATTTTTAAGAATTCCAAAATTAATTTGTAGCTAAGAGTGTTACCAGCTCCTGTTTGACGAATAGGTACTTAATTAACGAAAAGTAACACAAAGTGCTCCATAATTATTACCTTGTGCGTTTTGTTTCAGGCCCACCATTAAATAAATCAATTACATGATACTCGTACACGCTTCATCTATTTTTTTCAGGTGGTCTGACATACGTTAGGTAATGTTAAATAATATGTTAGTATCTGGTAAATGTCTGAAAGGGCAATATTATAGTAACATTTTTATTTTGTTGGTAGTACTTACCGATTGTCATCTGTCACCTCAGTATCTGTCACTGTCATGGCACTTGTTTTTCTTTATTCGTGTTCCAATTTTTTTTTTTTTTAAATATTTGATTAATGTCAGTGTCATGATAAATAAGTTTAGTGTATTGCACAGATATCCATAGAAAACAGATTGACAATACTGTTGTCGCTTCGCTTGAGGCCTCAACCAATAAAATGTATGGAAAATCTTTCCATGCTGTCGAAACTGTCAAACATTCTATCTGACTCAGACGTTATCAACTGAAAATATCCACCGAATCGATATATTGTTTTTTTTTTAATGTTTAAACAGCGAACTTGTATGTGTGCTGATTCTGCAGTATTACAGCTTAGTTTTTAAGAATATTGTGATTATGTTTTTCTTTTTATATCTTCTATTACACAACAGACAGGTAACCTTAGTATTGAGTAGTTACTTTGTTTTTATTTCTTTTTAGTAATATTATTTTTGCTTTATTATCTTATTTATTAATATATTTGTAAGTATACATATATTTTATTTTCTACAATTTATTTAAATATTATAATATGTTAAATAATGAAAGTAACAGCGACGACGAATTTCTATCAGCCTCCTCTTCCGAGACTTCGGGTAGCAGCAACGACAGTTTCGCTAGCCTTTTGCCACTTACTGATTTTCTGGAGAGCAGTTTCTCCGACGTACCTAAAAATTTCAACGTTGTCCATATAAACGCGCAGAGCATTCCGTCTTCTTATCCTGATATGCTGGCGTCTCTTGATCACAACAACATCCACGCAATATTAGTCTCTGAAACTTGGCTTCGACCATGTCTTCCAACAACTTCTTATTCTCTTCCCGGTTTCATTCTCATAAGAAATGATCGCAGCTCTCGCTGTGGTGGTGGTGTGGCTATATACTTAAAAGCTAATATTCCTTTCTCTGTCATAAATCAGTCGCCGCAACCACCCCCCACAAATGCTGGCGAGCATCTTTTTATCGAGGTACTTCTTTATCACACTAAAGTTCTTCTCGGAGTCTATTATTGCCCTTCTAAAAATATTAGCTATTTCTCCTCCTTCGAAACTCTTTTAAACAATCTTATTCCGTCCTATAACCACTCCATTATCATGAGTGATTTCAACACGTGTCTTCTTAAGAGAGATCATCGTTCCTCAACTCTAGAATCCATTACCAAATCTTTCAATTTGCAGATACTCCCTCTCAATGCAACTCATCATTTTCCTAACTGTACCCCATCACTTTTAGATTTAATCTTGGTTTCCTCTTCAAATAATGTTGCCAAGCACGGCCAATACTCCGCTGATGAATTTTCTTACCATGACTTGGTTTTCCTTTCTTATAAAATCCGTCCGCCAAAATCTAAGCCACAAATTATTATGCAGCGCAACTTTGCCGGTATGGATCGGGAAGCTCTCCTTGAAGATGCGAATAACATTGATTGGTCACCTATCCTTAACGCAGAAACAGTTGATGATCAAGTCACCATCTTCAATGAGTTTATTACACAATTGTATGATGTGCATGCTCCATCACGTGCTATAAAGATTAAGCATCTCCCTGCACCGTGGCTTACCAATGACTTGAAAACTCTGATGCATAAGAAAGTGGTCGCAAAATCCAAATACAAAATGCACCCTACCGACGCTAATCATGCTAAATATGTCCAGGCCCGCAATCGCTGCAATAAGATGTGTAGGGATGCAATACGACGCCATGTTCATGCATCTGTTGATGATGAGAATCCTGCTAAAGTTTGGAAATTTCTAAGATCGCTGGGAATTGGCAAATCACGTCAAAATTCAACTCCTAATAATTTCGATTTAAATGCACTCAACCAACATTTCTCATCTGCTCCCACTTTGTCGAGCGTGGATAAAAACAAAACTATTGATTTTCTTTCTGCCATTCAGACTCCCGATTTCTCTCCCTTTGATTTTCATCGTTTTACTGAATGTGATGTTAAAAAGAGCATCATGTCGATTTCCTCTAATGCCGTTGGCGGTGATTGCATAAGTCGGAACATGCTCTTGCCTATCCTTGACGCCATCCTTCCCATCCTCTGCTTCATTTTCAATTCCTCAATCTCAACTGGTGTGTTCCCTACAATCTGGAAAGATGCGCAAATTATACCATTGCCAAAGAAACCGAATCCCAAATCTTTTTCCGAATATCGACCGATTTCAATCCTACCTTTCCAATCCAAAGTTCTTGAACGTCTTGTTCATAAACAGTTGAACGAGTTCCTGGTTAAAGAAAACCTCCTTAACCCTTTTCAATCCGGTTTCCGTCCTGGGCATAGCACTGTGTCTGCACTTATTAAGATCACTGACGATATACGCTTAGGGATGGACGACGGTATGCTTACTGTTCTAACTCTGTTAGATTTCAGTAATGCATTCAATACCGTCGATTTCGACATCCTGTTAGCACTACTACGTTCTATTAACATATCTCCGTCAGTAATCGATTGGTTTCACAGTTATCTGTGTGGGCGCCGGCAGCGTATTCGCCTTGGAGATACTTCTTCTTCATGGTGCAATACAGAAGCCGGTGTGCCTCAAGGTGGCGTGCTGTCTCCTTTACTCTTCGCAATTTTTATAAATACCATTTCTCAACACTTAACGTCTTCCTACCATCTTTATGCAGACGATCTCCAAATTTATTCACAAGCTCGACCCAATGACCTGAGCACTGCTGTTGTCACCATCAATGCTGATTTATGCCGGATCGCGGAGTGGAGTGATTCATACGGTTTGAAAGTCAACCCTTCAAAATCGCAGGCAATTATCATTGGCAGCTCACGGATGGTATCCAAAATTGACTGGGCCACTACTCCGAGTATTGTTTTTGGGGGCATTATTATACCATACAGTGAGTCGGTTAAAAATCTTGGCATTTTCTTGGATCGTACACTGAGCTGGGATATTCAGTTAAAATCTATCAGCTCCAAGTTATATGCGTCTGGTGGATCTTTAAGACGTCTCCGTAACTTTTTACCTACTGCCACCAAAGTTGCGCTAGCACAGTCTCTTTTACTCCCGATTCTTGATTATGCTGACGCCTGCTATATCAATCTCAGAGAAGACCAACTTGAAAAACTAGAGCGCCTCCAAAATTACTGCATCCGGTTCATATTTGGCTTACGCAAATATGACCATGTATCTGAATTTCGCGCAAAACTCAAGTGGCTTCCAATTCGCTTTCGTCGGAATGCTCATATCCTCTCTATCCTCTATGGCATCCTATTCAATCCTTCTACCCCGCTTTACCTAAAGGAGCGTTTCACTTTTTGGCACACTTCCCATACTATCCCACTTCGATCCTCAGATAACCTCACCCTTATGACTCCATCCGCGCATTGTGAGTACTTTTACTGAAAGTCCTTTGCTTACCAAGCTGTACAACTCTGGAACTCTTTGCCTGTTTCTATAAGACGAGCTCCGTCGCAAGACGTTTTTAGGGAACAGGTAAAAAGTTTATACTTGTCACAGTTGCTGAACCGCAGTTGATGGTGTTTGTTTTGTTGCTTCGTTATTATTTCTATTTATGTAGTATATTGTATAACTATGTATTAGTGTATTTCTATTTATTTATTTCATTTTTATTTATAGTATTTCAAGTACTCGTGTGTACTATTTTTGTATGTATGTTTATTTGCCTATTATAACTTCGTCATTGTCCTTTCATTCTTTTTAAAGCACACCCCGTCGTTTTTTATCTTCAAATACTTTTCTCCATCCTAAGGTTGCCTGGAAGAAATCGCTTTTAGTGATAAGGCCGCCTGTTGTTGCCACTAGTTTTTTTAAGTTGTTCTTTCTTTGTTTGTATTTTATGGTGTGAACAATAAAGAATTAATCTATCTATCTATCTATCTATCATTTTTATAATATCACCGCCAACGTGTTACTATCGTTATTATACCTAAATGTAACAGCACGTAACCTCCTAATTTTATTAATCTTCCTCAAATCGCATTTTCTTAAAAAGGCAACCGTTCAACCCACGTCTGTTTCATCGCCTTAAAATTTAGCTCAAACGTAAGCCACGTCAGAACACTAAAGGATCCTGACAACCTAACGCGTAGCACCTATCTATTTCCCCGCTGTTAAAGGTTTCATTCATGTTCACTCAGCCAATCCGTGGCTCACATACACTGGATTCAATAGCGAGTGGCATTAAACGGGTTTCCTTTCAATTTGCATGATGCTGCCATGTAAATATGTTATAGTAGACCTCCGGTGGGTTCTCAAAGGAAAGGAAACGTGTTGGCTTCGGATTAAGGATTTACTTTGGAATTTGTACAGATTCAAGCAATGAACTTGAAATACCGGTAACGTAATAGTAGATTGTATAATAAGGGAGCAAAATAATATTTTACGGCGAGAGCGCTTTTTTGAATCCAGAGCGAAGTGAGGGATTCTTTAGTGGAATCCTAAACGTAGCAAGAGATTCAAAGTACGTCGCCTGAGCCAAAAATATATTTTATGCCTGAGTGATACACTCTACTTTATCTAATAATAATAAAAAACTACAATATTTGCGTTCGATTAATTTGGAGCTCAACACTTGACATGTTCCAAATTCAAAAAGTGCGCGGCAAAGATTATTGCGGCGTACGTATAAAGAAGATTAAAACTTATTACTGCCCGCTAAAAGTTTATTGGGAACACTAACATGTTCCAAATTCAAAAAGAGTGCGGCAAAAATACCTAATTGCGGCGCACTTATTAAGAGGATTAAAAACGCATTACTGCCCGCTAAAAGTTTCTTATAGAAAACACCAAATTTGGGTGCACATAAAGGCGAACCAAGTCGTCCTTTTCGAATATATGGGATGAAAAAAGCTATTGCAGTTCCAGAATCTTGTTTATTAGTTCTATAGATAGTATTAGAATAGACAGCTACCGCATTCTAAGTAGTAGGTACTCAGTACTCATGAGCTGTCCGTGTTCATTTATCGTTAGCGTATTACAGAAGAGAACTAATTAGTAGGTATTCTACCTCTTCAAGTGTTTTGCAAACATTGCACAACACAGTCTAACTTTCGAGATTCGAGAAAAACAAATCAACTGACCATTACAAAAGTGCAAATTAAAGCGATAAAATATAATCGTATGATCTGTTGTGTTTAGGGTTCCGTACCCAAAGAATAAAAATGGGACCTTATTTCTAAAACTCCGATGTCCGTCTGTCCGTCTGTCTGTCGGTCACCAGACTGTATCTCATAAACCGTGATAGCTAGACAGCTGAAATTTTCACAGATGATGTAAGTATTTCTGTTGTCGCTACAACAAAAAATACTAAAATTAGAATAAAATAAACATTTAAAGGGGGCTCCCATACAACAAACGTTATTTTTAGGAGTTTTTTTCTCCCTAATAATAATGACAAGAGAAATGGTGCTAAACTAGCTCCAACACGCTACGGAACCCTTCGTGCGCGAGTCTGACTCGTACTTGGCCGATTTTTTCTTTACCCCGATGCTTAGAAAAAGTTGTTTACAATAGTGTTCTGAATTAACCTCCATCAGATTTTAATTAAGGTATAGCTATACTTTAATTAAAATGAGCAAAAACCACGCTAGTTTCCATAATCAAAACCCTTTCGGCTTGGTACACTCTCTCTGAGTAACACTGTAAATGCAACAATGTCTATTTCCAACTTTCTCATTTTCCCAAAAATCTAAAAATAAACTACACTTGGAAATATATAACAAAATCTTCGCAGTGATTCTCGGTATTCTAACGTACACAAGTGTTTGGATATAACACTTCTGTTACCCAAACGTTTCCTCTTTGGCTCAGCAACGATTTACCTCATTCAATATCACGTTACCAGAAGTATATCTTCCGAAGCGGCACTTACGCGTAACATTGCCAGTGATATGTTTAGAGCTCTTAACATAATTATCATTCGCGGTAATGCTTGAAATCGTTCACCTCTCCTGAACTCGAAACTATTTGTTGAGATCTGCAAATAACAAGGTAATAACAGTAAGTGCTTTCACATGTAAGATTCCTCTAAGACTCGAGAGGCCGTTCGTATATGAGACGATGCATCTATGATTTGTCTAAGTTCAAATTCAAAAATTCAAAATTCAAAAAGTATTTATTTGTGAAAGCACATCAAGTTTTCGGATACTCTAGCTGCCAAACTGGGTATAGGGAACCCGTGTTTTGGAAACTAGTTCCTACTCAAGGAACAATATTTTTAAACGATATAAAACGGGACTCACTCACGTGTTCGTATAGTCATAACACGACTATAGTTTCGGTCGCGTTCGGCGACCTTTCTCAAGTTTTCGAGTGCTAGCACGCGGAGCCGTCTCGTAATGCACTGCGTGCAATGTTTAAAATGTGTGAAAACCACGTAAATTTCCATAGTAAAAAAAGAACAATATTCTGTCGTGTACTTATTCATTTAGGTTTTCGCTTTTATATTGAAAATTAGAAAAATTAAAAAAATAGAAGATAAAATATGAAGAAATAGAATAAGAAATATGTAGTACAGGTTTGACAGTACTTACTAAAACTTGTTCAAACAACATCAACATTTACTAACTTCAAACCATGTAAGATATTGAGCAAATAAACGTTATCTTATCTTATTACAGCAACACTTTTACATTACACTTGGACAATATTGACCCTGACTTATATATTGACCAATAGGCCAAGCATGCGACCACGAAAAGCCACGAAAAGAACTCTGTTAGACGTGTGAAAAAGTGACAGATGTATACTTCGCCATAACTCTGTCTATTTCTGACAGGTCAATTAAATTTGGATAAAACCTTAAACATCTATATTTATTTATTAATTTTAGGTGTTTTCGATATTTTAATCCAATCGATTTTACGGTTCTTGAGATATTTTATTTCAAAGAAAGTGTACTTAAATAATATGAAGACTCGTGATATTATTTAAATAGAGATATTTTATCATATGTTCTGTCACATATGTATTTGTAGAGAAAACGTCTACCAAACTGATAACGTTCTATTTCTAAGTACTATTTTTTGTTTTGTAAATGAACTTAGACTCAAGTTATTTTATGTAGTTATATAGTACTTCTGATAAATATCTCTATGACCAATTTCTACGCCCATATATATTGACTAAGCTGTAGAATTTGTGGAGTAAGGACTTGTAGAGGTAAGGCGTGTAGAGTTAGAAGCTTAGACTACATAAGATCTGACAACTTTTTGAAAGTGCAAACTGTGGTCTTGGCTATATTTCACATGAAAATGTTTTTGTTGGATTTAAATTTACTGTATAGCCTCATAGACGAGAGGCAAAGATTGTAAAGTATTCTAGACGCGGCACGTTCGGTAATGTACCGTAATTAGAGTGGAGGAGTAAAAACATTTTAACTTGAACTGGCGTGTGAAATAGCCCGAACTGTAAAATCAAGCGAATAGGTTTAACCATATTTGCCCGGAGGACAGTTTCTTTAGTTCTAATTTGAAGGAAATACGAAAGAGGTTCTATGTCCGTCTGTAAGTTTTTTTTGTGTATGCGATATTTTCGTTAATTTTGAACCGAACTATTGCTCGAATAAAGTTTTGTTTAGTTCAAAATGATACACTCCCAAAGTCCCATGTAAATTTTATCGAAATCGGTTGAGACGTTTTTGAAAAAACAACAATAATTTAAAAATTGAATACCTACATTGATTCGAGCGAAATATTCGAATTTTGTACGCGATTTAAGTCGGTAGTGCCATTTTTTTTCGCAAAAATAACTATTGAGGACATTCTTAAGATCTACAAGCAACTTAAGAAAAAAAGTCGGCGTTGCATCGAGTCTGCTATCACACTGTACCTACCAGTCTTTAATAATCGTCTTTTAATAATAATCCACTGCTAGACATAGGTTTCTCCACGAAGGAGGGTTGCGCCATAACCAACACGCTGGCCCAGTGCGTATTGGTTTTAATTCCCTATTTCACAATAAATTTCTTCTACGGACCGAGATTTGGACCCACGACCTCATTATTCTTATGTGAGCGTTACGCACTGGGCCAAGTGGATTTCATGTAGCATTCTTGGGCTGTCACAGCATTGTCTTTGATATAAGGAAATTCTTTGTCTTTCATATAAGACAAATTTAAGTTTTTTCCTTGAACTACTCATTTCACTGATTTCCATATCTAGTTACGAGTAGGTTTGTTACATGAAACTGATTTTTTTATAAAAGTTCTATACAAGCACAATTTCAAAGAAATTCTAAGATTTGTAAAGTACCTCAACGAAGTCAGTGGAAAATGTAAATTTTTTATCAGTTTGTTATGAGTTTCTTACAGAACTGAAGCTTTCAATTTCTCGGAGCTCTAAGACGGCTTTGTGGAACCAATGTCCGGTTCAGAGCCAGTAAACCTAAAAGAAAGTGGACGTTAAGAAACTTGCAAAGTTTCTTTGAACCTAGTTTCATTCAGTTTTATGTTCGTAGATTGATTCAGTACACTGCTTTAAAAGTAAATCATTGAAACTAGTGATTACCGCTAAGATATTACTTAGCTGGTACTACGAAGCATTACAAATTACACATGTTATAATAAGCTACTTGGGAATACCAAATATACCTACCCTAATGTGGTGTTTTTCCGATGCTACAAATTAAAATAAATTCAGTATTACTCTGTATGTGCCTTGTTGAAAAATTAATTCCCACCTATTTCTCTATCTTCACATTCTCTGCTCACGCTATTAGTAACCGGAAAAGGTGTACCTTGATAGCGGTAGTTAGATCCGCAATTCACCAATCGTATCTAGGTTAGACACCTGAATTTACTGTTTTAACAGAGACTTCAAAATAGTGTTCACTGTAGTTCCATTCTCGATATGACAGTTATTATTTCAGTGACCCGAATCCTACGCTATGATTACAAAACACACGCAAGATTAACCGGTTTATACGGTTGACCGGGCATACATCATGGGATTAATGTTCGCACGGCGATTCCTAACTAACGGGCCGCCGTGACGGCAAATATTATCCGGGGAAACGAGCTTTTGCAGCGCATCGCAGAATAAGCGGGTACAGAAGGATAACACTATACTTATAGTTTAGGGTTTTCAATATTTGCCGAGAATTTCTTGAACTTGTCAAAGGTACTAGCCAATCAGACTTTTATAAATGAATGAATTAAAGCGGAAATGGGCTGTGGTTGGTTATTGCAAGGCATTGAAGTGGGGAGGCTACGAAGGCAGCATGGCAAGGGTCTTCAGGCATTCTCTCGTGAAGCGACAACTGGATCGGACGGAAGCATATCTGCAGAAGCACACCTGTATTTTATACGGCACTAGCGACCCTCCCAGGCTTCGCATAGGTGTATTATACATATAAACCTTCCTCTTGAATCACTCTATCTATTATAAAAACCGCATCAAAATCCGTTGCGTAGTTTTGAAGATATAAGCACACATGGGGACAGACAGCGGGAAGCGACTTTGTTTTATACTATGTTGTGATAGTGATAAGAAGAGAAAAAATGAAGTTATACGTTAACAATAATACATAACAATATTTCGCTTGAATCTTGAACCTTGACACGCGGGTCTTTCCCCCATACTTAGGTTGTAGAGAAGGACGTTCACGTCACGTGTTTTATCAAGGTTCCCTAATGTTTCATAAACATTTTTCGCAAAATATTACTTTAAAACTTTTTAAAAGTGTTTGTTTCAACGAAGGACGTTTTGTATGTTGTTTATTTTAAAATATGTTATTTTCACAAATGTTTTATTTTACAAACCATCATTTTATAACTTTATCTATTTTTTTTGTACATTTTTCATTTAATATATTTTTCTCTACATACGTTTAACATTTACCAAAATGTTATTTTACAACAAATACTTAGAAATTTTAACGAATAGATCATGACCAGTATTAAATGGTCATAGACTAGTGAACAAGATACAACACACCTAATTTACAAAGCGATTTGCTTCTGGAATTTCGCCGGCCGCTGCCGCGGCACTCTACAGTTTATTGCAGAAATTTTAATTCTATGCCTACTGGAGTTAAGTTTCTTGACCTATTTATTTTGCAACTGTGCTGTGACACACGAGTATAGTGGCGGTGCGATATATCCGAATACCAAACTCTGATATCAGCGCTCGATAAATTGATTGAAGAGCAATATGAGAGAAGGCATGCATAAAACAGATCACAGGACTTCATACACAAATCTGCGTAAAAGCCGAGTGTTGCTCAAAATTTCGGCCAGTCTTGAAAATACTGATTGAATCATTTTGTGCAGCATTGTGTGACTATGGCGAGTAAAACATGTTGATTACTTCTAAAATTATATCACTTTAACGTGAACATAAGAAACTTTTAATCGATCTACAAAACGCTACAGAGATACAAGCTACGATAACTGCTACGAGCTGCTACAGTTACTACGCTTTGAGCACGCTTTATGTGTTGTTTGCTTTTACAATATTTGCTAATTTTTGGTTTTTTAATTTCTGTTTTAAATGTTCACATAAAACTAAAATGTCTTTAGTTCGATTAAAAGTTTGCTGATAACTGCATATGAATAAGCAGATACAAAATAATAACAATAAAAACTAGTTCAATTTACGCTTTGTTGTGCTATAAGAAACCTTATGATGTTATGAGTAAAGTTTTCATAGCTTTACCAAAATGTAAAATGTACTAAGCAGTACAGCTTTTATTAAAGACAGTCTATGACAACGATCACATTCTTGGCTTGGAATGCACTAAAAATGCTCAAGAAATGGAATGGCCACTGACCCAAGATAATAAGAGGCTTTAGTGCTAAACATTATCTGGGATGGCGCGCTCGTGCACTTTGTGGGATAGCCGAAGTACCTGGGATACTTGGACGGTGCAGGCAGTATATTTTGCACTTTATGTATTTGTAAATCTTCTAAAATATGACAATGGTGTAGTAACTGTGGACTTTTTCATCCTGAAAGCGTTTTATTTGTTCATCTTTATTTTATTTATTTAAAATTTTTATTTAAAAAAAAATCTTGGATGCATATCAGCTTAAGTTTAAGCTACACAATTTAGTTATGTAGAGTGTAATATGGATTTATAAGAAAATTTTTTTCGTTCGTAATAGGTTACAAACGCGGTCAAAAGGGATTTATAAGCATTTGAATGTTAAATATTTTCTTTGTGTTTTTTAGATGTTAGATGACAGTTATCGCAAAAACATCTGTTCCGTAGATTTTGCGCGTTGATGAACATCATTGTGTAGAATAGCTTTTTTTTTATGATTACGAGAATGATGATCAAAATTTGTGATGAAGAGGACGATAATATTACCTCAAAAAATCCGTCGTGTAGAGTAATCTACATCCTGTAATTTCATTTGTTCAAATGAAATTAAAGAGTGTAAGTTACTACGATTACATTCAAAAATTTTTTGGCTCTTAAACCCTGAATAGACTTCTCATTATTTATTTTTGTTTAGAATGCAATGAACAGTATTTAAAAGAAACCCTAGTTACACAAAATTGGGGTATTTAAAGCTATTAAGTATATGTAATTACAAAATTAAATAAAACTATATATCCATCGCACAGAGTGCAACGCAAACAGACGTTAATTTAATTTGTCTAACACACACTATAAATACAACGCATAGGAGACATTCATTTATTTCACTTGTAAAACGATGCATGTGCCTACTTTCCCATCAATTTTCCGTTGCTCATTATCCAAAAACCAGGGGAGTAGTGAAATGAAATTTTCCAAGTAATATTTCACAGGGTACTGTAACATCGCGTTGCAATTATGAACTGTCTGTAAAGTTAATGGCTCAATTTGTACGGTTCTGCAAATTATTCGGATGATCAAAATTTATCTTTCAGCTGCAACTGTTTAAAACTCTAGCAAACATATATTTAGCTATCCCACTGTAATGCAACAGTTTTGGCCATGAGGATAAATGGCCAAATTCGTTTAGCAACTTATTAGATTTTTCACGAGTAATCAACAGCAACGGTCGTTTAGTAGCGGCGACGGAAGCCGTGGTGATTCCTCTAGTGGTAGTAAGTAATAGCCGCCACAGAATCGTGAGGTCTTGGATTCAAATTCCGGTCCCGTACCAATGAGTTTCACAGGACTGGCTTTTCGGTGAAGTAAAACATCGTGAGGCAACCAGCGTAACTACGTACGAAAAAGAAATTCTATAATCTATAATGAATTGCATAACACAACGGCACGGTTCAATTCAATGACGGATGTGAGTTCACCAACCCACACTGTGCCAGCGTGGTGGATATGGCCCAACCACCCTTCGTGGGTAGGCCTGCATCCTAACTAGCCTATTAATAAAGGCTGGTACAGGTGACTTAGTAGGAGAATGATCGCTGTTGAATCGTGAGGTCTTGAGTTCTTATCTTGATTCTGTACCAATGAGTTTTCTTTGTAATTCGTGTACAGATTCTAGCACCACTGACGTTTCAGTGAATAAAAACATCTTTATATGCCCGGTTGAGATATCTGAACCTATATGTGAATCCAACATTCCGTAAATGGGGCAGGTATGATTATGGTCCAAATGCTTTTCGAATTTACGCTTTTTTTTTGCTTAAAAGGACTATTAAAGGTTGATTGAGTATAGAACCACGAATCACTTATGTTGATGATGCATGTTTCAGAATTTTGGAAGCAAAATGTAAGCTATAAAGTTAAGGAATTAATCAGTAAACATACTCGAAATTTTTAGTATAAGAATTTACTACACAAAATCTACCAATTCAAACTGATTTAATCAAACAGAGATAACAATTTCTAGATCCACCTTAAACTTGAATTCGAATTCCATATTCTCTTTATTAAAACCCATCACAAGTTTAAATAAATATTTATATCAAATTAAATACAGGCGATAAAGAAAACTATTCCCGCTATTTATTCTGAAAGGTATTACATTACTGAAATACTGAGCTATTTAATTATTCAAAGGCACCTGACGGCTGTCCAATAAAAACTACAGAATTGTTTAAAGTTTACAGCTTCGTATTTTGGGATCATTTCAAGACCAATTTAAAGTCGAGTGCCTATCTGGAATGCAATTAAAGTGGCTTCAACATAGGAATAAGGATATATATAATCATCAGCTGAGCGGTGACAATACTACCAGCGACCACCTTGCATTTTAAAAACTTACTTAGACAGCTCTCGGCTTGCATTTAGCGTGTGTCTGTGATCACTCACAGTGATTCAGAATAGGTTATGCCTAGTGAAAAAACATAGTTTTCATATTATTTTTTACGATAATTACTAATACATTGGCAACTAATACATAATTGCACTTGACATTAAAAATAGGTGGTATATCAAAGTTTTTTCAGTAATCAGTATGTAATGTAGCATACAGTACCCCTAGTTACCTGTTTGCCCTGCACAGCTTGCCAGACTGACAAACATATGATAGCAAATAAGTTACAGGTTTCATTAGCCTTTTTGATGTCTTTTTTATCGAATTAAAATGTAACGTAAGTTGCAAGTCACATCGACGAAATATGACTAAAAAATCACCTAAAAGAAACTCTTTAAAAATTCTCCGTAGAACTAGCAGTGGTTACATTAAATGCCCATTTACAGGTTGTGACTGGCCACTTTCGTAATTACCTCTGATACCTAACGAGGCGACGAGGAGCAAATGATGCGTCGCAGGGACGAGGGTAAAGTACGAGAAAATTGCCCCAAGTTATGCAATCCTGGTATGCACCATTAGCCACAACCGGCCCTGAAAATATAGGTCTGGGCTTATTGCATCGTCTGCGATGTACCTGGTAACTATTTGTGTGGAGTGTACCTGGAAGATAGCATTGATTTGTGCCATTAGAATTTTTCAGAGCTTAACACAAACTACAAATTATCTAGGGTTAGATTGCATCAGGAAACGCGCAAAACATTGCTAACTAAGATCATAATGCCAAGCCAAGCATAATGCGGTCAAACGCAAACCTATCTTACGAATCGAACACACTTTCAGATTTGTGATAATATTAAATACAAAATGTATGGTACCAAACTAAGGACTGGTGCAGGAGAAGAGGAAAAAATTAGCCCAAATTATGCAATTGCCACGCACCACTAGGCACAACTTGTTTTTTAAATTTAGGTCTGTACTTATCGCATTGTCTTCTCTATTTCTATTTCACCTATATTGAATGCAGTGATTAATACAAATTGTAAGTTCTCCGGGACTATAGTAGATGTCTGGAACCATATAACCATGTTCAGAGAAAAGAAAAAAAATGTACAAAAAACTCCAACGACATCCGACAACAAGTACTTGTGCAACACTGTCGTCCGGAAGCTAAAAAGCCGATTCAAAAGAAACAGAGTTGCTTTCTTACTAATGATGGGTACTTGAGAACCAATAACTAATATTTTTCTCAAGTTTCAAATATAAAGAGCTTAATGCCCTAAATAATCATAATAGTGCGTAACAAGAACGAGGGTAAAGTGCAAGAAAAATGCTGCAAGTTATGTAATTTTGCTACGCACCATTAGCCCCAGCCGGCCTGAATCTAGTTTTGCGCTTATTGCATCCCATGCAGCGGATTTAACTCTGTAATGGGAATAAATTTACTTGCATTTTCTAGCATAGATTTACAAATAAAACGATGTAGAATCCAGTGCGATTCTTATAATGGCAATATTTTGGGTTTACTTTTGTAAGTTAATGGTTAATGTACAATTTCATACTTATGTTTTCAATAGTTCTTACCACGTTCAGGCTCGCTATAGCAGGCTACAGTGTCATCAGGCGATAAAAACTCATCAAGAAGTTTCTCAGAAGCTGTTTTCGGAAAAAAATTCAGAGAAGTAAACAGTAATGTCGCTGTAACACTATAGTCTGCCGAAGTAACGTGCAGTTGAATACGAATACCTTTACAAATGTTAATTAATAGACAATAATAATGATGATAATTAATTGTATGGACCGAGAACATAATTTACGGTCTCCAAGCGATAAAATATTAATTACAAAAAATACACAGCACAATAATAAATAATCAGCTTACTACTATTTTATTTAGCTCTCACGGTCTGTCTATTTCAGTTTTCTACAAAATTTACCTAAATATATTTAGACACCGACCATTCCAAAATCCTCAGTGGTTGACTAAAATTAGCTTAGGCATACAATTACATAAAATGGTTGCTAATGCTTCATTAAGCTCGTTTTAACTTTAGTTAATAATTTACATGCACAAATCACTGCATATCATACACCTAACTACTAGCATACAAAAGTTTAAAATGTTTTATAATGTTTTTGTAGTTAACTGTCAACTGACAGTGGGCTTGAGTATTTGGATTGTCTTTAGACCCTCATGGGTCTTTGAATGATCCGATTGCTTTTTATGTAGCTTAAGTAAGTAGTTTTCTTGTACTTTGTTGTAGTTAATAAAGGCATTGTAAATATAAAAAACAAAAGGAACATGTAGATTGAAACTAAAAATCGCTTGTCTAAATATGACATGTGGCAATAAAATAACTAAAAAGTGTTTTAGTCAAACAACATATATCTTTTAAATATTTTATATATTTTTAAATAAAGCATAATTATATCTTTTAGTAACAATTTAGGTATTCGCTTGTTTTGATCGTCCATCATAGTGTCAAACGAAAACTGGAACAAGCTAAACTAAATAACTAGCCTTGAATTTATAGGCTCCACCTCGGGCATATCCATCAAAATCTAAAACAAATTAGCTTCAACTAACTTGTTATGATTATGATCAAAAATATAAAGCAACTGATGCCCGAAGGCGTAGGTTCTCAACTAGTAAGCCTTGTGTCGTTAATATTGTTTTTGAAATCTAAAATCTCGTGTATGATAGTTTTAAAATAGGGGAAATTTACATTGATACCTACTTATTAGTACAGGGTTATTTCTAATAAATTAGCATGCTTTTAGGGGCTTATTTTGTACATCAAAACTAACAAATTTTGTTCTGGGACTTTTGTCAAAACTAAAAGAAAAGACATATGTTCCGTACATTTTGTCCTAAGCCCTTAAAAGGATGCTAATTGATTAGAAATAACCCTGTATACTGATAATATAGTACGGCGTACTTTATGCTTTGTTGCTACTTTAAAAAAAAGATTTGATTTAGTAGACCAATTTTCACAATCTCACTGATGTGGTAGTCCACCAGACACTATTTTGAGACCTTAAATCTTTGAATTTTGGAATCAAACTCTATTCAAATTTTTTTTTTTTTTTTTTTTTTATCTTGATCTTGCAATCAGTCTTTAAGACTATAAGCAGATGAGTTCTGTTCTTTTTGGCGTTTATGGTGCAGCTCCCAGTGGAGCTAGCCCATTTAATTAATGGATTATTTATTGTTAATCCTGGTCAAAAATATCCCGCCGCTTTTTGAGCCGACGTATGGTTTCAGGGATAGTAAGTTGACCCGCCAGGGGGTTCGGATGGTTTTCCAGCCTTGTTTTGTATCTCGCTCCATGACACTCTATTTCGTCTTTCACCATGGGCACATCAAGATTGTCGTGGACCTCTGTGATTCTGATGAACCATGGTGCATTTGATATTTGCTTTAGGATGTAATTTTGTACTCTTTGGATGACCATTATGTTAGAGGCACTAGCCGCGCCCCATAATTGTATTCCATAGGTCCAAATAGGTTTCAGGATCGATTTGTACAACAGTGACTTGTTATCGACTGATAGTTTTGAGTTGCGGCCCAGCAGCCAGTAGAGACCCTTGTATTTTAGGTTTATCTCATCCCGTTTTGTATGGATGTGTTTTTGCCAGGTAAGTCTGCGGTCCAAGTACATCCCCAGATATCTAACTGTGTTGTGGTGTGCTAGTTGGGTGTCGTTTAGTTTGACTGGAGGGCAATCTTCTTTCGGAGTGTAAATGTTATGTGCACCGATTTTGAAGCATTGGCGACAATCCTCCATTTAGCTAGCCATTCCGCTATCTTATCTAAGTTGTTTTGCAGGACCCGGGAAGCTTGAGTTGGGCATTTGTCTAAGGATAACAAGGCTGTGTCATCCGCGAAGGTGGCAACAGTGACACCAGGGCATTGCGGTAAGTCGTGTGTGTACAGCGTGTATAGAACAGGTCCAAGTACTGAACCCTGTGGGACTCCTGCAAGAACTTCGTAGAAGTTTGAAGTGCTGTTGTTTTCTCTCACTTGAAATAATCTAATAATTACTAACTAAAAATATAAAACTAGCTTATAACACGTGGCTTCGCTCGCTTTATCTTAGTACATAGGTACTTGCTAAGAAATGAAAATTGCCCCCGGTTTGACCCGCGTTGTCTTGGCACTTGCTTATAATAACATCTAGTTGATCGCGGTTTGGCCAGCATTGTTACTTGCTCAAAATTATAATAGCCTACCGTTTGGCCTACGTTGTCGTTTCACATACCTTCAATGATAGGTATATAGCCCATGGTCTGACCCACGTTGTTTTAGTAATTGCTTAAAATGATAATAACCCACAGTTTGGCCCGCATTGTCTTGGCACTTGCTTAAAATGATAATAGCGCGTGGCTTAGCCCACATTGTCGTATTATTTTATTTCATTTAGTATATATTGTAAAGAAGCCCAAGTAGTCTGAAGACGTCCGAATGTTGCTTCTCGTATACAGGTTACATATTTCAACTAATCTTGCTACACTGGTAGACATATTGTTGGTTTATTTTTGTACCCGGCGATTTCTGGTTAAGTTATATTTTGTCATAAATATATCAAAATTTTTAAATATTTCCACTGTGACAAATCTTTGAAATGTTTATCACAAAAATTAATTCTTTTAGATAAACCTTTGTGCTACCCATTATGAAAAAATAAAAATAGATTCACTGACTTTTGATTAGAGTATTTGCTTCAATAAAGGGGTAAATTTTGCTGTAGCCCTCTTAAAACCCGATTCAATAAAATTTGGCAGGATTGTTTGAGCATCTAAATTCTACCAAGATTAGCGAGTATGAACGAAATATGACAAGAGCGATGTACTCGTATACGCTTATGAAGATTCAGTTAAACAGATGCAAGGTCTGCTGTTCGGAAAACTACTAGTAATATTTTGTCATACCACAATTGGCAATATTTTTTGTAAAATCTCATCAAATCATCGCTAAAAAAGTGTAAACACGCGCTAGATAAACAGAGGGCCTAATCACGAAAGGTTAGGAACATAGAATTAGAACCAAAGTAATAGAAACCGTACTAAAATAGAAAGAGATATATATCCATCACTTCGCCAAGCTGTTAGAAAAAGATGCACATACACCCGAACTTACGTAATTTTAAAGGGTTTCACAAAATAGCATTAAGCTATCTGGGCTGTCCAAATTCAAAAAGGTAAAAAGTAGGAAGGTAAAATGGTCAGAGATCTGAACCTTCTTCCTGAAACTTTCAAATTTTCAAAGGTTTGACTTTACGATCATAATTATCGCAAACTATGAACACACACAAAAAAAAAATACATACACACGAACATATATAACCTCCTCCTTTTTGGAAGTCGGTTAAAAACATAGTGCAACCACTTTTAACCATTTTGACATTCCAACTTGTGGTTTTGACGTATGCACACGACAGCCAATGCGTTTTTCTTGTTCCACTTACTCTCGCATATGCGGTATATCCAGATATGAGCAGCAGATATGACAGCTGTAGCATAGTGTTTATTTGAGCAAAGCTTAGTAAGTATTCTATTACTTTAGTTCTAATTCTATGGTTAGGAATCACTGCTTTAAGGGCTGAGATTTGTCAAAAGCAAAGCCCTTTGTTTTGCTAAAGCAATATAACGATACTATTGATGATGACAATATTTAACTGTCGGCTTTCTTCACCTGATAAATTGCACAGTTAAAGTGACTTTTCGTCTCATCGCTTCTTTGTTTAAACTAATTACCGAAAGGCAGGTAATGAAGCGATATTTCTTTGTTTAATTAACCCCTGTCTGGTGCAAATTTAAAGCTACATAGGAAATAGGGAAGTATTAATCGTGGAACCTTATTTTTAATATTGGAAATACACAAACACACAAAATAGTACTTTATAGTAGGGGTAAAAAATGATACATTTATTCTCAATGTCTTATCTCGATTGATGGTAGTATTTATATTTATTATGTAGCACAAAAATGTAAAAGTGAAATGAGCTTACTATGTTCTTCTGTATTAGCAGTGACTGTTTCACACAGCTGTGATATAAAATCTATGGCTTGCTAATATAAGCACATACCAAGTGTGTTTTACAGTTAATAAAAAAATATAACAGAATAATGACAAAAATCACAAAGAAACATAACACATACGAGTAGATAATATTACACCCTTGAACGTACAGCTAGCTTTCAGTTAAAAGTTTCATATTATTTCTTTTGTAACAAAATACTACAGTTGTTTGTCCCCCTTGTAAGTTTTGTGGGCTACAAATTTATTTTTTCAACAATGTTTTCGCCACCGCCGCCATCTTAATTAGAAGATGAAGAGTTACGTCCCCACCGAGATTGAAAAGTTCCCCGTCATCAATTATAATTAAAAATAAGTAACGCAATTTTAAAGCAGAGGTCTATTAAAACTGTTTTCCAAACTTTCTCGAAATTGTTGCCAAGTTTGACACCAACACGCCTCTTTAATTCCACTTTTAGGGTTCTGTTCACTGAAAAAAAAAACTGATTGTGTAGAAAAGACACTCTACTATGACCAATGAAATTCCAAAACGTATAAATTGTAGTTATCTGTAATATTCGACGTTCTATCTATATTACAACTACTATGCTATATTTACAAACCAAAACAAATTAATAAAATAAAAAACATAATAATAATATATGGAACCCTGTAATTGGCCGTCAACAAATATTTTCTAATCTACTTCTGTAACATAGCTGTAAGGTTCCCAAATAATATAAAAAATAACTATCCATTTATTAAGAAAATACTAGTTGGAATATTTACAACTTGTCTTTTCTTTAAATACGGATAGTGATCTATTTGTAAACAATTATCATTTACTATATCCTCTCAAGTTTACATATTTATAGTTATTATTATGACATCTTAGCGTATGGCATACGAGTATATGTGTTTTATACAGTAGCACTATTTTCATCAAAATGCCAACACAACTACTCCGATCCAAAGTTACACAAATACGAGTAAGTTTAACGTTATTTTATGAGACGCAGAACCCTCACTCTATCAAAGCCAACTCGAACTTGGTCGTTCAGACTTTCACAATAAACTGAGAGTGGGGCATAATATTTTTACATTTTACGTTTCTTGTTCAGAACTTCGGTAAGCCTACTCAAGTTGAATTGTTTTTATTCTCCTTCTGTACCGTAATTACCGTTTATTACCTTCTCGAGAATAGTATACTAAAAGTTGCAAATTATTCTAATAAGTAAGATAGATCGTCTGTTTTGTAACTTGGGTAGCGTCACCAGTGTTGAGAATCTATTGCCGCGAAGTAATGTTTTTAGGTCCAATCAGAAATGTGGATAAAATTGTTCTTTTAGAATATCACTATTGTTTTTCAAAGAACGACTTTCAGGATAAATATATGTACTCATTAAACTACTTTTTCTATGAAATATACTTCAAAATCGCACATATCTAATTAGTTTTTCCATATTTCTTGTCAAAAATAAATGAACTTTTTGTATTTCCAAACATTTTTTTAATATTTCGCAAGCGGTCTCATGGTAAAAGTATAAGTAAATCCACTTCTGAAAATCCTTGCACTTTGGAATCTATATATTAGTAAATGTAAAATAGGGTAGTTCGTGTACTTTACGCTCAGAATAAGTATTATTCTGGACTCTTGAGTTTTGACGAGTCAGATGCAGAGTTAGCGCATTAGAAACTTGAAATAACTACGTGGGGAACTGTGAACCTAGCACATATTGCTCGTAGACATAGGTATTACGCTAAGCGGATGACCGATGGGATTTTAAAGTTATCGCCTAATTACCTAAGTTTCTTTTTCGAGTTATGTTACGTGCAAACTAAAATCTATTTGTAGTTGTAAAAATGCTATTGATTTGAACACAAAGAACACAGTAATTCAATTCAATTCAATTTCACAAATCACAATCAAGTTTTCACGTTCTTAACGAAAAAAATACCCATACAGAATCAGGTTGGTGAGCTTTTTTCGAATAGGTATTTAGCTAATTAACAGAACTTTATACTAATCACACTATCAAAGGCCATATTGTTACTGTTTGAGATGGTTAATAATTTTAACTATGTCATTATCAGTGTGGCGCAAATGTTATTATCCACTAGTGTGGCACAATTTAGTAAAATAATATGAAAAGGCACTACTTTACATACAGCAGCAATAGCTGCAACATGCTCATTTTGCTTGCATGAGGTTTTATTCTCAAGTGCTTGGATGCACTGAAAGTCTAGAATAAGTACGGAGAATAAACGGTAGATAATAATGCTAGAATAAGTTGAATGCCTTTAGTATCTGCTTAAAATAATATTGTAATTGAAACATAAGCGAAACAACTACTCATGTAATTTAATAATCTCGCAAACTAAGATTGTGATTTATGCGAATTTAAGGGTGCGTTTTTTGCAGCAGTTGAAATTACGAGTACGGATGTTTAATACCACAAAGTACCAAACTTTTAATATGGTCATGTGTATTAAAATTGTCACCTATGTATTTAACACGAAGTCAATTTCAGGTATCGCTTTGCAAATTTCAGAAACTTGAAAAGACACATCTTGGTACTATGAGGCCAGCTTTAAAACAGCTATGTAATAAAGACATTTCATCAACTATACGTATCTTTTTGCTTTGAACAAACGTGTTTTCTTACGATTTCGTAGTAAGAGTAGATCATTATGATGAGTAGGTTTATCTATATATTATGTACCACGGTAAGTTTATCACTGCAAGGTAACAACATGAATAGGCACTCTTTTTTAGGGTTCCGTACCCAAAGGAAAAAACGGGACCCTGTTACTAAGACTTCGATGTCCGTCTGTCTGTCACCGGGCTGTATCTCATGAACCATGATAGCTAGGCAGCTGAAATTTTCACAGATGATGTATTTCTGTTGCCGCTATAACAACAAATACTAAAAACAAAATAAAATAAATATTTAAGGGGGGCTCCCATACAACAAACCTGATTTTTAGACGTTTTTCGGTCTATATTAATAAAGGTAACAGGTACATGCATGAAATTTTCACAGAATATTTAGTTTTACATTCACTTTGATAATAAATAATAAAATTAAAATAAAATGTATATTAAAGGGGGGCTCCCATACAGTACGGAACCCTCCGTGCGCGAGTCCGACTCGTACTTGGCCGATGATTAAATATGTTGTTACATATATGTACTCCAATAATAATTTAAAACCAATCACCTACTTCGCACCCATTACTTCTCCCGTGAAGCAGACGGTGCTTAATATTACTTCGCACATGAAGTAAATCAGTTTCCAGCAGGCCGGGAGGCGTCCACGAGAACTATTTGACAAATAATCAATCGGAACTTTGACGGGCGCCGGGTAATCCGGGAGAAGCACGTTCGTTATCTCGTTCGGGATGCACCGCTCGCGCCCTCACTGCACGCGGAATTTTAACCTAAATCACGAAAAACGGTAGAAAGAGAAAGAAAGAGCTATAAGGTTTGACATTTTAAGCCGTGATCACAGCAAAATAACCAAAACGTTAAAAACTTTCTATGTAATCTACAATATAACTTGGCATAAGTGACATTTAAACTAATGTTAAAATGTGAAATTGACGTCTCTGCAAAATGGTGGATAAACTTTAAGGAGAAGCATATTTATTTATAAAGAATTACTAAACAGTTTCTCAAAAAATAAATTGAAAACTGAGCGTGAACGGACTTTTTTAATTTAAAATAATAAATCGGAAGTTTGACGGGCGCCGGGGGAAACCGGGGGAAGCACGTAGGTTCGTTTTCTCGTTCGGGATGCACCGCCCGCACACTCACTGCACGCGAAATTTGAAACGGGATATGTAATTTGAAACGGGAAAGGCAGTGTACTTAGTATCATTTGTTATTGAATAAGTACTTACATTAATTAATAACACCCCTCCTTTTTTATGACAAATAAGAGATAAAGTTGAAAGGATAAAGCCACGGAAAACATAATTCTAATCCAGCTAATCAAAACTAGACACACATTTCTCTGGCTAAGTCTTCTTAATTCCTGATGCAATATCTCATAGCCAAACCATAGCCCACTTCATTGCACGTTTTGTTAATATGAGCATCTTTACTTATAAAGCCCACATCTTTTGCAAAATAGTATAGGTTTGCTAATAGTAATTCGTTACACCTACGCAAAGTTAGTTCCAACATGGTTTCAACCCAACTAATCAAAACTATACGTTTCTCAAAACTCCGTGACGTTAGTTTCAGGTACCCCGTGAATATCAGGACGTATTCGATGCAGCACCTGTTCCCAGCCCCCAACTTCGCTTGGCAAGTTTGCTTAAAGTATTACGAAATTTGAAGCGGACGCGCGCCCCAGCTTGTCCCACATTATGTTAGTAAGCCTGATGAAATCGACGTTCCCTCAAACTTCCACCTCGTTATTATCTGGCAAAAATTATTTTCAGCCATTTTTCGAAAGAACATTGTGTGTGACTCTGGATGGGTAACGCACACGACGAACGTAAGATACGTGAAGCTGATGTTAAAACTGATGTAAGTAGGTTTTAACGTCGTGTCTAAACGAGTATCAGTATTGTAGCTCAGAATTAGTGTCACTAGAACTCGTGGTCGCTTTACAAGCACCACTATTTATGAGTAGTGTAGTGAGAACTTTAGCGAAATTCCTAAAAAAATCATGGTACCGCACTTCACTGCTCTTATAGTGGCAGACCAGTTAACGATTACGGCGATGTAAAATCGTAAAGATAACTGCTACACTAAAATTAGAAATTTAGCCGTCGCTACAATTTGACGAGCTTTATGAGTTAGCTTGTTATTTTTCTGAGATCACAACATAACATCTCACTAAAAATCAAAGGCAAAATAAAATTTTTATCAAATCTATTAGTAGGTATTCCACAGACATCTGCAGACTAGCCAAAACCTTTTCAGTCCAAAAAGTCCGTCGCGTGCTGAAACCATCAGCGCAAACTCACTCCTTTTCTTCAAAAACTTATCCACAAGGTTTCTCAAGAAAATATCGGATAGTATTACACAAAGAGACCTGCCTTAACTCGCCGAAACTCGAAAGTTGTTTTAGAATTTTCTTCTCTTTACCGAAGAAACTACAACGGATGATCACTCACTTAATTTTCACTCTAAATTCATCGTTTCCCGCTTTACGGCGGTATAACAATTAAAATTGATGAGTTCGGCTCTCGCTGCGAGTTTTATGAGAAACGTACTCGTATCTGCTCTGATTACGAATTCCATATTAATAAACTGCGGTTTAACTTCATTTGCGAAGTATGTCCAATTTTTATGATAGCCTAAATCGTTTTTATTGGATTCTCAAATAGTGCTACAATTATTTAGATGGTACAAGCTAGTTGCTTTGCCAAGTTTAGGTCTTTTGCTATGGAATCAACCCTGCAATCGCATTTATAAATCAGCTTTTCCATACAAACATTTTGTGTGGAACCGATGAGCATTTTCTATGGAACAGTTAATTTTTATCACAATCACGAGGTTGTTCCTTTAGTGAAAGTTGTTCATGATTAAAATTCCTGTTATTTGCAACACCACACCATGTATTGTTTCCAAAATAGATTGAACGCGTACAAATAATGTTACACTTACAGTCAAATAAGAGTTCAACTTTTTGTACCGGAAGGGTCAAGTTTTCTTGATATTGCGCTAAATCGCGTGAATATGATGTTGTAAGTTGATTCAAATTAAATCAAGTAACTAATGCTTATGATTAAACACGTTTTTGCTCTTAATATAACTACAGTATTAATAATTACATGCATCAGTAAATTATAATTCAAAATGATTCATCGGTGATCAGCGCTACAAAAATATCGTCTGTGTAATCAATACGGATTATTTATATTGTCGTGTTTCATTGTCCAATTTAAAATAACAAGCCATGGGTGTGCAATTATTATGCAATTGAGTATTATGTTGAAAAGAGAACGTTGATACAAATTTTATCCATCAATGTACATTATACAACATGCGAATGAGTTAGTTGTTATATCCCTTTACAACCGGCTCAATATAGGCATAAAATCATCAAAAAAAATTGACGGGAAAACCATGTTGATTTTGTGAACGCAACCGGTTTCATACGATCGTGCGGTTATCTGCTCATCCCGCACGAACGTATGAGACCGGTTGTGTTTACAAAATCAATATGGTTTTTGCGCCAATTTTTTATCGATCCTCACGATTGTATTGAGCCGGTTGTAAAGGGATATACCACTGCTAAAATATCGTTTGCGTAATCAATACGTATGACTCGATTATTCTCTTATAGAGTTGTCCAATTTAAAATAACAAGCTGCAGCGGATGTGCATATGGGCATAATAAAGGAAGGGTACGTGTCATCGGCGTTTGTGAGCTAATCGCGGAGGACGGTTGATTGCATGGGCACCGTGTTTTCTTTTTAGAGAGAAGCGTTGGAAACTGGTTTCATTGAACAAAGCAACTATCGCTGAGCCAGGATTATTGAGCCAATTTAATTTCAGTGGAATAAGCTTTTTGATTCTGGTCTAATGAAGGAGCCGGAGCTCTGATTGGACGCATGGTGACTGTGATATCGGCCCGCTTGCGCTTTTTGTGACGTTATTAAGTTTGGGCTATTTTTAACGGGCTTTGAGTTTTAGTCGCTTGGCTTTTTTGGCCTATTTTTTGTAAATGTCTTCTGAAGGTTTTGTACTTCGTAAAAATAAGCGGAACCCAGATTTATAACTGCGTTCATTTGTTTACATGTCACTACAGCTTTTTACAAATATACTAAACTGATATTAGTTGAATTAAAAAAAAACAGATGATGCTTTTTTAACACGTGAAATACCTAAAATACTAGTACAATAAATAAAAAAGTGCATTTTGTCTAATCCAATCAAGCCTTAAAAGTTAAATAACCAAACAAAAGCGTACTTACTCGTATTATCTTTTACAAGGTTAATAGAAAAACAATAGATAACATAAAAAATTACCTATATCCGATACTCTAGTTAGTAAAATTATAAGCCAAAAAAATAATGTCGGAAAAATATTATCCACGCACTCGGATTAAACCGCGACACGCAGCTAGTCGTGAATAAGGAAAAATTCCCTGGAGACTTTTTTATTACAACACTCAATCATGTGACATCACTATCTCACATTCCGCTCGTTCGAAAAGCGGTTAAGATAAACCGAGGTTTAAAAAATAACGTTCCGTTACCGCGGTCGCCTTCAATAAATCATGGTTGCCGCCCGCACGCCCTCTGTCAGTGCTGCGCGAAAACTCGCAAAAACTCCCCCCCTTCCTGGAATGTCTGGAAGCCGGACCCACCCTTGTAATCGCCAGATAATGGGTGCAGATTGAAAAATCATCTCTGTTGATGATAGTGAGGGGCACCACAAGGCTTACTTTGGGGGTTTTAAATTTATTAATCAAGCATTCCTTGTAATCAAGCATGAATGTATTAAAAAATGCACCACACACCTTTTTTGCACGCCTTGAATAGGCAAGTTTGTATTGAGCCATGATTATATATTTGTACCACCAATGTAACATGCAAACTGCAATAAAAGTTTTGAATTTTGAATACTTGTAACCATGTTATGTAACGATGACCTCAAAAGTTTGATTAAAAAGATTCATTTGTTAGAAAATTAGAGATCATTAGGAATAACATAACATAAAAAACACTTATATAAAAAGCCGTGGAAGTGTGAATGTAAAAAGCTATACTTTCGTAATTTCTGAGCTCTGGGTCTTTTCTTCTTTTAAGTTCTTACTGAATTAAAAACAACATCTTAACAATTGTGAAAATGTACTTCTTAAAACTTTTAATAATTTACTAAACACAATATCAATAATATTGTGGATAGAAGAACATACAAACTATAATAATCTTTAATCTTCATTTCTCTATAGTTTACAAATTATACATACAATTTTAATTATGATCTAGCATAACAAAATGTACAAAAATTTACTGTTGCCGAACTAGGCTAGTGCCTGTGTTTCAGCGTACAGCAACCTCCCTACAGGGTAATGCCATAATTAAGTGCTATTTACTATAGGTTTTAACAATTTTTTGAAAAAGTTTAAATTTAAACAAACTTAAAGAAAAAAAGAATGAAATGAATTTTCAACTTACATAAACTAATTGCGAGTATAGTGTAGAATGAGCCTCTCTTTGAGTAAAATGTGAGTGAGATAAGTATTTTAAAAAAATAATTAGAGCTTTTAAAATAAATGTACTTTAATTTTATTTTTACAACATCTGTTCTCATAAAATTACAAAGCGCTACTTCAAGGAAAAAAAACTAAGGGTTGCACTCCGGGAGTACCGGCAGAAGTGAAAACTTGAACATTAACGGTAAGCATTATTAATTATACTCATACTTTGATTATTTTGGAATGGTCAGGAAATAATTTCGCAAGAATTTCTTTATTTATCAGTATAAAAGTGCTATCATTTATTGGTAAAATCATACACAATATCACTCACGCACACTCGCGCAAGTGCCCTGCGCCGCCTAAACGAAACAGCAAGAGCAGGTATACATTTTCGCCGCGCGGTAGAAAGAGACCCCCTATTTAAGCAGACCGCCGGTCTACACTCCCTCCGTCTTACGAATTTTTGATCATTTACGCGAGTTTAACATTTTTTACCCACCCAAAAAGTGCACAACACCGCTAAAGAAGTTTTCACTGCAATATGATTTACTATAAAAAACCGATAGTGATGTAAAAAGAAACCCACGTAATAAATAACTATAATAATGCTCTAGCGTCTAGACGAGCTTCCGCTGCAAGACTTTATGATTTTGCTTAAAATTATTGTTCACTTGTTCGAGTATAAGACCATGAAATAGCTGAGTTGAGTCTAGACACTTCAGTTATCTGTGCGCATCCTGAAATCTGCTAATTTATAATAATTTGAATCAATAGCACTTACATACTATTCTAACACAGCAAATTCTCGATAGCTAGACATTCAATAAAAGAAGATGTTGCAAAGTGGGACCAGACTGTGTACAGTAGCTCAAAAAATCTTTTAAAATATGGCAAATAAATGCGCAGAGTAAAACCACTTTGAATGCTTAATTTAAATGGAAATTCACATTTTCTGATTTGATTTTTGTTCTAGGCTGCCATCACGCCGCCATATTTTACAAGATCTTCGGATGTATTATCTTTTGAGATAATCCATCCGAAGATATGAAATTCCTTTAAATGAAGACTGTTACGAAAGAAAATAATAGGAAAAACTTTAGCAAATAATTGAATAGTGTACAAGGTAGTGGCCTAAGCTCGATATATTTTTGCATTAATCTCTTTTTAAGATACTTTCTAGTTAGTAATATTCACTGGGAAAATTCCACACTCACTGGTAAAATAATAACAATTCTGAAAACTAGTTGTATCAGCAATTTTTTTACGACTTAGATACTACATTAAGTAAGTGAATAGGCCTTGCACTACTATTGAGCATTTTTATTTCAAGAATATCACGTCCTTTCTAAAATATGTTTTTATGGCGACTAATTCCTCGCTTAACTCTTGTGGTTTTGGTGATATCTACATTGTCTTTGGTCTTGCATTGTGCTCTATAGTTGATAATTTGGCTAAAATTAAACATATACACACGTTTGATTCCTATCCTACTCATTTATTTTCTTTTTTGCAAACCAGTTAACACGTGTATGCGGTAGCCCTGCTGTCCGGCGGCGGTCAATGGCATATGTGCCACCCCATATGCGTATGTAATTTGTCATTGAATCCGCGTGGTTTTACATTGAATGTTATTAATGACAGTCATCTGTAAGGGCCTCGGGTCGCCAGCAATGTTTAGTATGATTTCCTAACAAAACGCTGGAATTTGGCACGGGGCTGAAATGGAAGATTGATTACTCCCTTTGCTGTATAATAAAATTATAAGTACCAAATTGTTGTGATCTATTTTGTAGTTGTGTCTTGCTTTACATTTAGCCGTCATTATTTTTAGCTGCGTGAGAGATGTAATAGACAAAAGTCAATCACGCTGACCAAAAACAAGTTAACAGTCTTTACAGTATATTTTTTTTAACTTGATAATACGAAAAACTAAATATCAAACATGCAGGTTTGTTATGCAAATATTGTCAGCCCCAATGCCATGAGCCCTCAGTGCGAACCAAAATTGTAACGTTTTAACTTCGCTTATTATGGAGAAAAGCGAGACAAAACTGACGCAAGCAAACATTTCATGGGGCAATACACAGAATAGGCCCTATTACACAGGGCACAGAAGGAGCTTCTTCATACAAACCAAGACTTGGAAATGTGAAAAATACAATTTGTACCATAGACAACTTTTGAGTGAATTTGCAACTTCAAAAGTTATTACCCAATTTTATAGGGGAAATATTTACAAATAAAATTATTAAAGAGAAATCACATGACTATAAACAAAGCGTATGTTAACAGCTGTAACAATGCTATGTCGAGTCTCAGCAATAATTAAAGAACGGGACGACATTTTCAAAAAAAGTGTTGGTTGGATCTTTTTCGCTTGATTGGGTCGAAATAATAAGACTACTTTGATGTTAATGAAAATTTTTGATCAAATTCAAACAGTCATATTTACATATTGATAAATAGTTACGTAATGACTTATTACAATAAGTTGTCTAATGTTATTGTGTCCGGCATTGAGTTGTTACTAAAGCAGTATTCGGGAATATAATTAAAAACAATTTAATAAAATTGACAGCTGCTTGTCATTACATGCTACGACTGGAATATGCTAGTCTGTCTAGTGTAGGGACTAGGTTTCCAAAAATAATTTATTTTACTTTGGCGAACTACTTTTATCCACCGATCGGCCCAAACTGGATCTCTAGGAAATCTAAACAAAATGTATAGGGAAATTTCAAAAATATCTTGTGGCAACACTAAAATAACTTTGAAATAGAGATTTCAAAATACATGATGAAAAGAATCGATTCCTAAATGTATTCGAGTTTAGCATGACGTCATGTCATATCATGTTAAGTTGGACTGGCAATGAAATTTCGATTAATCTATTCACATCTTGATTCTTTTTAATCGATGGACTTATGTAATTATAAATACGTTTTATCGTTAATTCCAGATTAAGTTATCGACAAAAAGTCAATAACACTAGTATTAAATAACAGCTGGCAGCCTTAAGTACCGCTAAATTCATCAAGCTTTAACCAAAGAACCTTCTCCTTTTTGTAAATCGGTTAAAATATGAACACATCACGTGAAACACAAATCGATCCGCTTCGTTGTTCTTAAGAATTGTCTTACATCGCCGGCCACCCGGGTGAAAATCAATTTTGACCTTAAAGTTAATCGATTTGACGAGTCATTATTCGATCTCATACAGACATTTACCGACATTCCTAACTGACCATAGAGAAATTTTCCACTCTGTTTACATTTTCTAATGATTTCATTTTATTTATTTTGCTTGTAAATCACAAAGATATTTATTATGAAGAAGAAGACGAAGATCAAATTGCGTTTTTCGTTTCCAATTCACGTTTAAGTGTAGCTAAACATATACACAACGGTGCATTATTTATTAAAATTAAAGCAAAAACATTTTTATGAAGTTAACAATGCAACAGTGGGGTATAATTGAGCAGTGCTTACACCCGTTGTTGCGGCGAAAACGCTTTGCATATTAACGTACTCATGTAAATTTTCCTAGCACATGCACCAAATGTGCTTTTTAGATATGAGCGTTGTTTTTCTTGTTAATATCGCTATCGAAATAACATAGGGAGCATTTCACGTGAAGCAAACAAAAAAAAGTGAGGTCGTGAATTTTGTTTATACTCGTATTCTGGTTAGTTATACTTCGAGTAGACGTGGATGTGTACGCACAATTTATTTTTCGTGTGATGCTTTATTGCTAAGTTACGAGCTTTTAAAAATTTACTAAGAATGAAGTCATGAATTTTTGAATGCCAATTATCTGTATCAATTAATTTGTAAAAAAAACTAAAAAAGTATTGTTTCTTATAGTTAGAAACTTGAAATTTTTGATATTTTTGTCGGATTCAATATTTTTTTTTTTACGTATTAACGGAAGTGAATATTTTAAATCGATTTTTGAATAAGTTCAACCCTTTTTTCGTAAATATTTTAACCTTGAATTAAAGCTTTAATGTACTAATTCTTCACAAAAAACATTAAAATATGATCTCCAATAGTACATAGAGTACATACACATAGCTATGGGCCCTTTCTAAGCAATCGGATTTATGATCCAACGTGCTGAAATAGTACGCTATTAATATTTTATTCCTTCATTCTAGCACGCCAAAACATTAAAAAACCTATTTTTTAAATTAAAATATAATTAAAAATTTAAATACATGCATTTGTTAATAATAACAAGTTCATACAAAATAGTAACTTTGAAAACTATGATACGACGACAAAACACACAAGTAACGCTATTTGTTAGCTATAATAATCGACCTAGTGCGAGTCGTACTCGCGCACTAAGGGTTCCGTATATAATGATACGATTAGCTCCTTATAAAATTTGGACTCATATCTCTTGTATTTAGGCCTTATAGTTTCGTGATCTAACTAAAAATGTTTAGTTTTGAGATTTATTCCTGTATGTGTACCCTGTGACGATGCTCCATGACAAATTTTATAGTTCTAGGTCAAGGGAAAACACTCTATAAGTTTTGATTCCTTTGTGAGTGTCGAAATATGCGGTTTTAAGGACATAAATAGATCTTACTTTTTTCTACGATAACTAAGTTTATTTTTTTTTCAGAACTGCAAGAGACCATAGATATGCGTATACGGTTTAAATTCCAACTCGTCAACTTTTACACGTTCCCGAGATAAAAGGTCTTGACATACGGACAGGCGGACAAATGGCCAACAAAGTGATCCTATAAGGGTTCCGTTGTTTTTCCTTTTGAGGTACGGAGCCCTAAAAATAAAACCGCGTATCTCCGAATTCGCGTAAAACGGGAAAGCGTAAGTCGGGGTATTACTTTGTAGGTACCGTATCAAGTTTCGTCGAGATTCGTTTAAAGATGACTGTACACGAAAATCAACATCCGAACAGACGAAAGCAAAATCGTCGAGTTGAAGCAGAGAGCTTCGGTTCGCTTCTGTCAGTGAGTAAATGTAAGCTTATAATCTACATAATTATGTATCTAAACATTTTGTATCCACTTGCTGGGCTGGGTACAGACCTCTGTCTCGTCACTCTTTCCAGTCCAGTGCAATCCTCATCCTTTGCTGTCCGATACAATTTGCTTATACAATCTGACCATCGAGCTGCTAGTAATACCTCAAACTGATTGTATCCTGCTATTTCTATTTTATCCAATCAGAGAGCTTCAAGCTCATCCAATCAATCCAGGCTGCAGCTGGTAAAGGGCTACAAGCTTACCAGTAATACCTGAGCAGGCGGCGGCAATCATCTGTCAAGCTTCGCGTAGACAGCGATCAAATTGGGGATCGTCGGTTATTGCCGTTTGATAATGCCGCGCTTAATTCGCACGTGAAGACTTTAACACATACGTGTGTCTACACACACATACTGTTTCTGTGCGAAATGCGTGGCTTTCTATACTTTATACTTTTTTAACCGACTTCCAAAAAGGAGGAGGTTCTATGTTCGTCTGTATGTTTTTTTTGTGTATGTTCTTCAATTCGCTAATTGTGAACCGAATCGAAAAATTCTTTTTTTAGTTCTAAAGGGTATACCTACTCCCGAGGTAGTCTCAACTAAATTTTACAGAAATTGGCTGAGCCGTTAAAAATCAACAATAATCTGCGAAAAAATCTGCTGTTCTGTATCAAATCTTGAGAATGAGCTTGAAATATCTCATTTTTAATAGTTTTAGATTTTTTTCTTTTGTAAACACTGTTTACATTATACAACACCTATTATAATCTTGTCACGTAGGTATTCACTTATTTCGTCCCCATTTTGTTTGGGTCAGTAAAGTAAAATTCTCGTCTGGCAGCCAGCAACTTACACAAATACAGTGAAAGGTTCTCATCGACAAGGTGAACAGGCGATCTGATCAAGACCGCAGAAATACTCTGAATACACGTTGCTTTCAACCGGTCTTACAGGGAATCTATACAATACATCTATTTTCTTAATACATATGAATTACGCGTCACGTTGTTTGTCCGCAATGGACTCCTAAACTACTTAACCAATTTTAACTAAATTTTGCATACTATGTGCAGTTTATACAACTTGAGAGAGGTTAGTTTATATCTCAGCTAGCGACCCGCCCCGGCTTCGCACAGGTGTATTATACATATAAACTTTCCTCTTGAAACACTCTATCTATTAAAAAACCGTATCAAGTCCGTTGCGTAGTTTTAAAGATATAAGCAAACATGGGGACAGACAGCGGGAATCGACTTTGTTTTGTACTATGTAGTGATTTATAATCGCATTTGTTTATTATAATTTTAAAATCTGTCCGTACCGGGGCGAAGGCGGGATAGGTAATTAGTTAAGTTATAATTTATCTTCTTTGATATAAGTGAGGCTTGTGTGAGGCAGTGGATGTACTTTTCCTGATAAAATGAACTGTCGACTTGCCTTGTATGACTGACATGTTATAAATGGCCAATAAATGATCTGAATCTGAATCGAGTTATCGTTACAATTTTTTTAGGTCAACGTACCTTTTGTGTTTAAGTAATAAAAACCCTATCAAAATTAATAAAATAGGTATATGGACAAACGCGTACACGCGTATACCGTACTATTTATAGAAGTGGCAAATAAAATGACCTGTCTTCCGAAATGAGATCACCGGTGCCTGCCCTAAAAACCCTGACAGCAGGGCTAGCCACCCGGCCTATACGAACTTACTTACCGGTGCCTACGGAATTGGATTACAATATTCAACAATCATACTCATTTTATCACAGCTTTGAACCCCCTTTTCAATCTAGACCCTCTCAGCTTTGTGACTGTCCCATCCAACCGTGAAATATATCTCTAACGGCGACTGCTCACTATAGCGTACCATACGACGACCGTGATGGGAACGTATCAGGCACGGAAAACAACACGATAATATGCTCTACTATGCCCACTACAACGTATCAGCAACGTACGTCGATATCGTCGTCATAATCAATTTATTAAAAACGTTAGTTACAAGTTGGTATATAGACCAACTTGTAACTAACGTTATCAATAAAATAATTGATTATGACGACGATATTGACGAAGGTACATGGGTAATATTAACAATACATGTAATTGTACTTAAGTACTAAATCACACAATAAAATGGTTGTATCAGTCACAAATTTAAAAAGAAATAATAACAAAACATAATAATGTCAATATTCAATTCAATTTTATAATTTTATTGCTATAAATTTGTCGTAACTGTAGAACGTGTGTTCCACAACAACGTTAACGTGAACGTGTGTTTGAGCTGCGATTTGAAACTGCGCATAGAGGGCGCGGTGGTAATATGCTCTGGTAACTTATTGAAGACAGTCGGTCCCATTATGTCCGTTGACTTAGCCGACCTTTCCAGCTTGCGTGGAAGCTCTGCTAACTTGCCTTTGAAACGAGCATTCTTGCGCAATTTATAACGGGCCTGGTTCAATCTCACATATACCGCAATAGTCATCGAGAATATCTTGCCGGTGTCGAAACGCTCCGTGCATGGCATGCGACGGTGCTAGTTGGTGACGGAACGGTCAAGTGGGTATTCAACTCATAATTTTCAATACATTTTTTTTTGCCCGACACGTTCCTAGCACGATCATGTTATGGTACGTTATAGCGTGCAGACGCCTTAACGCGACATCTTTCTGTCCACACTGAGGCCATGTAGATACGAAAGTCCTTTGGACTTCAAAATTAATTTTGGTTCATGCGTGAAACATTGTTTTAGGCAGACGACATACGATATAAGTTAAGTCAGACTTTATGATCCGTGCTGAGCGTAGATAGTCGCCTGACACTGCAATTTATTGCTGTAATTTCTTCTTAAAAATAAAGCAACTTTAGTAAAAAGAAAATAAAATGTAATGAAACCGTGACATTTTATTAGAGTCAGTTGAATGGTAGAGAAATTGAAAGCTTGTTCTATTTTTTATTGTTATCATTTTCTAGCTCTACTTTTAAGAAGCTGAAAATATGCATTTACTGAATTTTGATGTTAACAATACATAAGAATAATTATGCCGATAAATATTATGGATTAGGTTTTGTGCACTCAGAAAAAATCGGTGCAGAACTCTAGCAATAAGTCAAAAATAGTTTTTCTTACATAATTATCATTTTACAAATAATTTAATATGTAGACCTAAATATAATAAGAATAAAAATGCTCTAAATACCTACGTTTTCCAAAAATAGTAAAAGTATAACAACATGAATTAACACAAGTGAAAAATGAGTCAAACCTACTTATAGATATACAAAAGCATTACTTAGCTACTTTACTGATATTATAATCCCGAATCTTAAGAAAACACTCTCCCAATTCGTATTAAATTAACATAAAGCAGCCAAATGCGTGGGTGAAGGCAAGTCCGTACAAATTCGATGCTCCCAAAGTTGTATCTCAAATACGGCCTTCTGAACGGCAAATGTGACCTGAATTAATATTTGACCAGCATGTTTGTCCTGCTCCTCGTGCCTTCATTTGGCTTCTGTGGTCACTTTACATACGGTAATTTTCTATGAACTCTAATTTGGAGAATTAGTTGTCTGACCCGCCTTTGGAATATTTAATTTACACCGCATGGGAATTGGGACGGTTGGATTCATTTTCGTTACCTAAATCCAACTGAGGTTTGGCTGAAAATGGATTTAGAATTGAGCATATTTAATTTAACCCGTTTTGGTTTTGATGTAGATAATTTTTAAGCGCCTTTGAGACCACAACACAGAGTTATTTAGAAGAAAAAGATTAAATTTATATTTATTTGTGAGGCTCGTTTTGAAGTAATTGATTGCTATTGAAGTTTTTTTGTTGTAAACATGGGTCATCTAGTAGCAAGGAAGTAGATGATGTCGTCAATATTTTGGGCCCCGTAGTCAAAAGTCCACATATACGTTCCGATTTAGTTAGAGCCAACCAACAAATCGGATCGTATGTAACGTAGTCAGTCCAACATTATTATCCATATTATATTGGGTGGACGCGGTCGGGCCCAAACAGTCATAAATTCGTGGTACATAGGAAATTAGAACGTCCCACGTATCGGTGGTACCACGTGGTACATTAAAATCGATGAGACATCTTTAGCATTGTTTAATGTCGACTGCGATATGTTCGGTTGGCAAAAACCAAATTGATGAATGTATTAGGGATTTAAACACAGAATTTCTCACTTTTATCGGTCCGAAATTCTCACCTGCTTACCCGCAGAAAATTTTATATAAAGAATAAACATAGGTGTTCATCGGCAGTCGGGAGCACGGAGCACTTAAGCGGTGGCATTAAATATTTCATTTTAGAGAAGTTTTTATTACAGTCGCCGAACGTGGCCGCGATAAACGGAGGGGACGTGACTAGAACCTTGCTTAGATCGCCGCGCACCTAGACATCGAGAGTCAGACGTGCTGGATATGCTACAGTTTGTAAAAGCACTGAACAGTAGGTAATTATTTTTCGCAAAAAATAGTATGACCGACTTCACCCGTGTACAGAATTTGCGAATATTTCGCACGGGTCGATGTTACATTTTTCACATAATTGTTGATTTATTAAAAAATGGCTTAGCCGATTTCAATAAAATTTTAATGGGACCAATTTCGAAGTATACTCTATCCAATAAAAAAATCATTTTTGAAATCGGACTTCTACGAAAAAAGTTATGCGTGGTTACACATAAAAAAATATAATATACATAAATACGCGTCGAATTGAGTACCTCCTACGGTTTGGTTCGTCGGTCAAAAATTACAAATATTGTTCAAGTTTTCCTCATCATCCTCTCCATCTGTAAGGTCTTCTTCATCTATAATGCTGTTTTTCATTCCCTAGAATAATAGTGCCGTCATATATCGGTAACGATAATATTGCTGAAGTTAGTGCGTATTTATTTTGCATACCTTTCTTTAATAGGAGGGGAGGGAGGCCTTTGCCCAGCAGTGGGACAATACAGGCTCAAAATAATAATAATAATAATAATACCTTTCTTTAATCTAATAAATCAAAGTGTTGTAATAATCGAGTGTAGCTAAACTTTATGTATGGCCAGGAGATTTATTTTTTCATGACTCTCTCTAGAACTTCTAAAACTCAGTTGTAAAGCCATAATTTTAGCAAAACATAATTTTAATAGATCCAAGACTAAGTAAACACAATACTTTAAATAGATTTCAATAATAGATACATTGACTATATCTTTTATCATATTATAATACTTAGATGATATTTTGTTCACCATTGTCGGTAGCAAAATTGTTAGCATGATTATTTTTTCCGTGTTGTACATACTGATAAATGCCAATAAATAATTAAAAATAAACAAATTTAAATTATTTTAATTTACCTAAATTTAAAAATAATAGGGGACATCTTACACACGGGGTCTGACTCCAAACTAAGCAAAGCTTGTGATATGGCTGCCAGAGACTGAAATACTACATAATCTACAAATACATATTTTAAATACATCATTATTTATATAGTACCTAAATAACATCCAGCACCGAGCAAACACCTATGTTCATCCCACAAATACTTTCCCTGGGTGGGAAACGAACCCACGCCTCTTTGACCCAGAAGTCAGAGTCACTAACCACTGAGCCACCGAGGCATTCAATAGATTCTCTATCCTATTTTGATGATCATTTTTAAGCTATTGCATAGCTTCTATCGCGGGCCTTGAGCGCGGGGACCGAATCCAGAAATTCCGTAACGAAAAAACCTCACGCTCCCCACTCCGACGGGCAAGAAGGTGTGGCTTGAAGGCCGTGCATCGTCTAACGTCGTTTCAGTTCGGCAGTCTTCGACACGGCGTTGTGTGTGATTAGACGTATTGTACGACTCTACGAAACTCGCACGAATCGAGACGAGCTGCTCCGAAATCGGACGAATACATAAGCAGCTGTTTATGAGAAAGTATATAGGTGTATAGGTATGCTATGCAATAGCTTTACCGCGGCAGTCCCCGAGTGCCACACGTCTTTTTTTGTTAGTTTTTTAAGTCACCAATCTCGCTAAAAGCATTACGTAAATCAGGCGCATACATATTGCTGGGTTATTCCAGCGTAGCATGCATCCTCTGAGTTATCGAGGCATCCCCGTAGACCAAACTTTGTCTAATACACTCTGCACTCTGCAACGCACATACTCGTAATCCTATCCACTGCACCATCGAATTATAATTAAGGTTTTAAATTTCAGTCTTTACCAGATGTGAATTTTGAGTTAATTTTTGAACAATGTACTTAGAGTAGTAGTAGTAGAATAGACTAGACTCCAAACCGAAGTTAGTGGTGAGATAGCATTTAAAAAAAATCTCATGAATCGTCCCGTCCACAAACAACGAATTGAGACCTGCCTCTTTTTTGAAGTCGGTTAAAAATTCACATTGTGCTATCTAGGTGCAGAGAGTCGCAGTAGATGAAACAACAAATGAATACAACTATGTACTTAATAATTTTATTACTCACTGTAATGCTGCTAAAGACGGTGTGTGAATAAGATATAATTATTGTGTTTCTATGCAATCTATTTCAAACAAATGAATTGTCATCTTTAACAATTTTCATATTTTTGACCGACGAACCAAATATATATGTATATTTTATCTATAACCACGCATAACTTTTTTCATAGTAGTCCGATTTCAATAATTCTTTTTTTATTGGAAAGAATATACTTCGAAATTGGTCTCGTAGAAATTTTATTGAAATCGGCTGAGCCGTTTTTGATAAATAAACAATAATGTGAAAAATGCTAATCGATCCGTGCGAAATATTCGCGAATTCTGTACACGGGTGAAGTCATGCTTTTTTGCAAAAAATAATTATATCTGTTTGAAGTTCTATAAGTACCTACTACTCGTAAGTATTTAATGTAATTTATGCGATTGATTACTAACTAGCCGACGACTTTGATAATTTGTTCGAGTTCTCTTTTACGTTGGTAAATAATCACTGCAAGTCTTGCATTCCGTAAGGATAAAAATACTCTATTTGCAACCGTCAAAGTCTTAAAGGCTAGATAAAATCTTAATTGAAACGGACAAATTAAGTCTGAGTGCTCACATTTATTCTGAGCGCTTAGACTTAGAATGTTGCAGCATATGGTCTCGCTATAAAGAAACGTTTTTACTGTAACCGTAAACCACGATTGCGAATAATAACAATAAAGATACAAGTACACCCTAAATGTAGTAGATAAGCAAAAAGCTTAGGAGAATAAAACTGATGTTTACTCTAAAATGTTTTATTCTATGCTCCAGTGTATTATTACCAACGTTGCATCGTAAAAACGGACCATTTGCAGAGGATTCTCTGTTTAGTTGTATAGAATACTTATGAGTGTGTTAAAGCGTCCAGTTTACCGTTAACAGGATATTTTTCATGACTTAACTCAGCTATTTAAATTTTAAAATAAAACGGCAATATTAATTTTCTAAAAAAACTTCTATTTCTAATGGACGTTAGCGAAAATATCTTAATTTTAGTATTTTCTTCTTGTAACCCCTTTTTGGCAGCTAGCGGATGGATGATATGATGACTGCCTGACGATATCACATGAGGAGTGATTTTTCAAAAGGCCTTATTTCCATTTTTTACTTTGATGTAGATTTCGACGGAATCGTGAAGTCTAGTCAAAATCGCAACTGGAACTGGCATTTGCTTAGTTCAGAACGCCTTATTTCCTATAGTAAAAGGCGCATCAAAAGTAGAATGTCAAACAAACTGGCACATTTCCACCCGTAGGTAGACAGGCAGTGTGAAAATTAACAAAACGCCGTATTTCCTGCTTGTTTTTTAACCGTGTTAAGAAATTTCATACAAAACGGCATATTTCCTATTTAGCTAAAATTGGTCAAAGAAAACAACCTATTTTTTTGGTGAATTTGAAGCGTTCTGTTTGAAAATTTAATGCATGGTAACACTGAGGCTGCACGTCGATCATACACAGAAAAAAAAAGTTGTTTGACATTCAGCTGTCACTGTCATTGGCAATTGTTTTCGCGCTACAAATGCCAATTTTAATGAACGTGTTTCGGGTTCGGGTTCTATTAAATTAATAAAAACGATATTGCGTGTATTGTCTGTACGTCGTGAAATGGATGAAAACACAGTAGGCGCACTAAATCCCGGTGGGAGAAAAAAGAGGGATAAAAGTAAAGCAAGAAACAAGAAAGAGTAAGTTGTAACCTGAATGTGTAGCTCTAACCATACTGCAATTTCGTTAGATCTCACCAAGATTTGAATATTGGCTTAATTACTGTGACTTTCTTTTCAGATATTTAGACCAAGATCCGCTGGGAACAAATTTTACGAAACCATGTCAACATAAAAGTGAAAAAACCAAGTTTAGATGTGATTCCCTAAGTATGGACGTTATACTAAAAAATCGACGAATGCTTTATAATACGAAAAACAAAACCGATCAAGATATGTTTTTGTGTCGATTATTGTCTACGTATCAGCCAGTTCGTCGAGATAAGATACCTCTGAAAAATTTGAAGAACCGTCAAGTAAGTTGTACATACAACCTCTTCACTCGGAAAAAAAAAGCTGTGCCAGTTTGCAAAAGGTTTTTTATGGCTGCTTTAAGTGTCAATGAGAAAAGGCTCAGAAATTTAAATAAAACCTTACTAAATGGAGAACTGCCAAGAGAAAAACGTGGTGGTGATCATCGATCACATAAGTCAGCAGAAAAGAAACAGAGGCTACGCCAGTTTTTAGATAACTTGCCTGCACGTGAAAGCCACTACAGTAGGAATAAATCAAAACGATTGTATTTAAATAGTGAGCTGTATCCTAAGAAATTACTAAAATTATATAATGATTCTGTTCCAATGCACTTAAAAGTAAAACCAAGCATGTTCTATAAAATTTTTCACAATGACTATAACATCGGATTCAGCAAACCATCGTCAGATGTATGTAACGTCTGCACATTATTATCAAATAAGATAAAGAATGAAAAAGATCACCGAAAAATGTCAGAATACATGATTCAAAAACGAGTCCACTCCATGCGTTCTAATGCCTTTTATGACTTACTGAAAATGGATGTACCTGATAGCATCACACTATGCTTTGACTTACAGCAAGTGTTACCCCTTCCGAAGACTCCTATACAGGACTGTTTTTATTCCAGACAAATCAGTCTGTATAATTTCTGCATTTATAATTTAGATGCCAAAAAAGCTTTTTTTTATGTGTGGGATGAGACTGAAGCTAACCGCGGAGCTACAGAGATTGGTTCAGCGCTTTATTGCTATTTAAATAACCTTAATATTCCTGACAATGTTACTGTACTCAGGTTATTCTGCGACGGATGTGGGGGGCAGAACAAAAATAGCTTCATAATACACATGCTAATGCATTGGCTGTATTCTAAATCACCAATAAATTTAAGAGACATTCAGCTATGTTACCCAGTCCGTGGTCACAGCTTTCTACCAGCTGATAGAGTTTTTGGTAGAATCGAAAAAGATTTGCGAAGGTGTGCTGTGATAACGGAAAAACAGGAATATATTGAAAAAATTAGCAAGCATGGAGATGTACAGACATTAGGTGGGCAATGGTGTTTGAAAGATATAAAAGAATTGTCTGTTAATTTTAAAAAAGTTGATAGAATACAGTCCTTAAAAAAGATTATCATTAAAAAGAGTGTGAACAGTAGAACAGGGAAAGTATTGAGCTGCAAAGTGACTGGATATGAACATTACAGATTTCAGTCTGGTTCTGAAGAGTCAGTTTCTCTATTAAAACATGGTAAAAGAATTCCTTCAGAAATTTCGACATTACCACATGCGCTGATACCTCTTTCAGCAAAGAAAAAGAATGACGTGGATAATCTACTAAAAAAACAATTTGGAGATGACTGGAGAAACATGGATAATCTGGGCTGGTATAAAAATATTTTAGATGATGTTCTAAGCACTTTGCAGGAAGATGAGCATGACCTGCATGATCCTACAATGGCATGTGAATGCAATGAACCAGATGATTTGTTGAACCTTAGAATTTAAATTTGTTATGGTCTCATTTTGTGAATAAACAATTTATTTCCTAACAACAATTCTTTAATATTTTAAGTAACACCGCTATCTAGTTGTTTTTTACCTAACCTACTCATTCTGAATTGTACAAAAAGCCTTATTTCCAAATTGGTGTGCAACAAAGGGGCATATTTCCTATTCACTTTATACAAAAAGCCTTATTTCCTGTTGTAGCAAACAAAAGGTCATATTTCCAAAATTTAATTTAAGATAAAAACAATACAAGTATATAAAACTATTTTTTTTAAATGCCATATGTTCAGAACAACTAATGCACACTTATTTTGACTTCTTTCAAAAGTTATAGTACAACCTTTGCATATCTCACAGATATTTGGCTCTACTGAAAATTTGGCTCTGGTGGAAATAAGGCCTTTTGAAAAATCACTCCTCACATACAGTCACTACCATCAACAACTGACACTGTATCTCGTGAACCGTTATAGCTAGAATGCTGAAATTTTCACAGATGATGTAAGTATTTCTGTTACCGCGATAATAACAAATACTGAAAACAGAATAAAATTTATATTTAAAAGGAGCCCCTCCCATACAAAAAACTTGATATTTAGCCGTTTTCGCTCGATATTAATAATGGTAACAGGTATATGCTTGAAAAATTCACAGAATATTTAGTTGTAAATTCACTTGAATAATACATAATCAAATTAAATAAAAACAAGTATTTAAGGGGGGCTCCCATACAGTACGGAACCCTTCGTGCGCGATTCCGACTCGTACTTGGCCACTTATTATCTATCCACAACATCACAAGGTATTCTGCTACAGAAATCGATTCAGAACGTTGTGCGGTATTGCAGCTCTGCTTAGCGTTGAGACAAAGCGCTGCATGCACCTCTGCTTGCTTCATCACACGGGGTCTTAGTCCCTGCATTTTACTACGAGCTTGTGCTACGAGTACCTATACCGTTGATATTCTATAGAATAACGTATCGGCACCGCTTCAGACTCTGCGTCGCGCCATGCCTTTGCCGTACATACCGGCAGTCATGGTGGATTCCACATTTCCACTCGGGGTCTCATGTGGAGGTTCATGTTGCGTAATTGAACTTAGACAGTCTAGCAGGCTCAACTTTGCCTCTAACACTGTATACTACACGCAACGGACAGCATGTACATCGTGAACACCGTGAATCGCTACGAACATGCCTGTTCAAAACACGACAGAACTGAGGCTAAATGTCATCTTATCATCGACTCTACACTTGCGGAAAATCCAAACATGCCACAAACGCTTTGCAAATTCGCAATTAACAATGACCAGGTAGATTTATGCGCGTTCTAAAACTTTATGTCATGCCATTCCTTATGAGGATTTTAAAAAAATATTTCACAGTCTCATTACACACTCCAGTTTTACTGCTCAGAGCTGGCCATGGCAGGTTTACGATGCAGAAATACGAAACACTGGGGAGAATGGCACGGGATTTAATAACTTCACTTCATATTGGGACTGGAAGGCGGATTTAAGTTCTATATTAAAACTTAAATTTCCGTAGACGATATCTTTTAAAGAGTATAAAGAGTAACTCTTCTTCTTTATTGCACATATTTAAGCTTCATAATTTAACTAGTTTTATCCGCGGCGTTCCACATGATTCTACATTTTTCGGGATAAAAGTAGCTTGACACTCTGTGATGTCTAAACTGTACTTTTCCGTGCAAAAAAACATATTGGTCTGGCTCTCGGTTGGAACGAGAAAGAGTAACAAACAAACCAACAAACACATTAAGTATTTATATTATTGGTAAAGTTAAGTTGTTCACGCCGTAAAATCATCGGCTTAAAACAATCGTGAAGCGTCAACTTAACCGTACAAAAACAATCGACAGACTGCCTCGGTGGCTCAGTGGTTAGTGACCCTAACTACTGGGTCAAAGAGGCGTGGGTTCGATCCCCATCCCGGGCAAGTATTTATGTGATGAACATAAATGTTTGCGCTGTGTCTGGGTGTTATTTAGTTACTATCTATATAAGTATGTATTTAAAAATGTGTATAAGTAGTATATCAGTCTCTGGCATCCATATCACAAGCTTTGCTTAGTTTGGGGTCAGAGGCCGTGTGTAAGATGTCCCCAAATATTTATTTATTTATTTAATAAGCTGTTACGTACCTCTAAATATTATCCGGATTTACTGAAAATTGATTTTGAAAATTTCGATGTTCTACAGAAAACGCGAAAACAGTAGTCGATTCACGATACTCTTAAATCAATACAATATAACGACAATTGGCTGTTTTAGTGCTTGAATTGTTACTAGCTGCGGCTTACATTTAAAAAATTACATTATCGAATAGTACAAAGAACTGAAGCTACTTGATAATTATATTAATTATTAAACGACTCCAGAGAAAATATATAGTAAACAAGTAAGAAAATGTAAAAGAAAACGGATAGTATTTCACAAAATTCGTTCCCAAGACTTGTAACTTGTAACAAAAAATGCATTGAGATTTCTCAGAACCCGAAAGTGTGAGTTCTGAAGGAAGTCAAGATCAATATCTTCTAATTAAACTACTTTAACTACTTTCTCCACCTCATTGGTCTCTTTTTGCTGTTTCCCCTTCCTTCTATAGTAAATAATAGTAGGGAAACTACCTTTATTAACTACAACAAAATACAACTACTTACCTACATAGGCTAAAACTTCATAAACTTCTACAACGTAGAAAGCAAATGAATAAATAATAGTTAATTAGGTTATTGGTTAACCAATTTAATAAAGTACCAGTGAAGCACTACCAGCACTGCTTTTATAGAGCTATATTACTAGGTAACCGGTTTAACCGCAGTTAACAAACAAAATCAGGTTCTCATTAATCAGCCGCATTATCGGTTGTTTAGAAGCACGTACTCCTGTGGGTTTGCATAACCTGCATCGAAGCTTGTGCCGATTGGTGTTAGGCGATACTCTGACGTCATAGCTAATGCAGCGTTGGGTCCTAATAGGTTAGGAAATTATTATTTTTCGCAAAAAATGGCGAAACCGCCCTCCGCTGCGCTTCAAGCTTAAACATACTCTCGAACAGAAATAGATCGTTTTCTCCCCTCGGTATACTATGTACTATTTCCGATTTGGTTCACAATTGCCGAAATTATCGCTGAACATACAAAAAATATATTTATAATAAAAAAAATTACATACAGACGAACATAGAACCTCTTCCTTTTTGGATGTCGGTTAATAATAAATAACTAGTGTGTCAGTTAAATTATCAAAAAATATGAGACACGTAGGTTATATTTACTTTTATCCATGAAACAAAAAACAATGAAAATTAGTAATCGGATAGCCCGTTAAAGATCACTAACGCCACCACCAGTCACACTATTTGTATAATTAATGTGAAGAACATTTTATATTTGGTTTGCGAAGAACGTTCTGTTACGGTTAATGACATAAAAACGTGTAATGTGTTGTCATTTTTCAGGGCGAATCAGTTCTGATTCGCGGTTCGTTATAAATATTGTTGGTAAACATCCTTTGATTAGGTATTGGGTACAGAACGCCAAAAATTTAAGAACCCTAGTCAGAACAAAAACAATATTATTCTAAAAGTGTCTCATTTACAGCAAATACTAGGTAACGATTAAAATAATTTTAACATTTGCCCAAATTATCCGTCTAAGCTCGGGATTTGGCGTTCATATGCATAGTATTAAAATGTACAAATTAACAAGCCCAAAACAACTGAGGTAAATATCTAGAGATGACTATCTGTATATTCCAATTTAAGAAACTTTTTTTTCATCTGTCGATAAAATTATTACTAGTTGCTTAGATTAATAAATGATTGGTCCTGCTATGCTTGATTTGATTGAGCCAACGCGACGCACTTGAAAAATTCGGCAATTTACAGTGTGCCAAAAGCTGTCAGATTTGGCTTACCGGGGGCCAAATCTGGGGGCCAAATCTTGGAAATTAACAGTTGTCACAGGACTTCAGAACGTGTTCAGAACACACAATTCAACAATGAGTTTTGTCGCATTCACGAAAGTGTTGTTTTCAAATAGTGTGGTATCTAGTCAAGCGCAGCGAGAGTCGAGACTAATCATTAATCTAAGACTGTTGTATGTTTTTTGTAATGTTGTGTGTTCTTGGTAGTATTGGACGATACCATGATGGAACTGATCAGATATTTATTTGTCTAATCAAAACAGGAATGGTCGGAACTCTCTACCCTAATAATGATGTAATTCATCATACATTTTTATCTATTTCAATTTGAAATCGGTTTATTTTTGAGAATATTCGTCCTAATACGTCGTCGTCTTCTTTTGTGATAGGTATGTGACAGGTACCGTTTATGTAAAGTCTACCTTTTAGGTTACTGCTGTCCAAATACCTACCATCAATGATAAACATGGTGTCCAAATCACTTCTACGACACGAGAAAACTTTGTAGGTAATCGTACTAAATTCGATGTCCCATAACTAGGTGATAAATATTTAAGTCAATGCCAAATATTTACATTTAAATTTTCGTTAATATAATATTTTATACGGTGACCATCTCTTATCTCCCCGTCACATTTTCTTGTAATATTCAAAAAGAAACGCTATTTAGGTTTAATTCTAAGATTGATAGACTGGCTTAGAATTTTAACGAGGTCTAAAATTAAATTAGAATATGAAAGCTAAAATATGCGAGAGAGTGAATAAATATTTAATTTTTAACGACTTTGATTAATTTATGTACCTACAATTTACATAGATTACAAGTCGAGATTGGACAAGACAGATGCAGAACCAGGACAAAGTGGGAGGTTGGGGAAATACTTTATGTCTCTCATATTAATTATGCACTACAGTCACGGTAAAGGAACAGTATTGTGACTCAGCCCTGTCCTTGAAATAATTATCTACAGCCCCGTGTGGTCACGCAGTACGTAACACGCGCTAGTGCTGCCCGCCTGGTAAGTGAATCGCACGCTTACTGATTACAAACCCACACTTTCGTTCGTCACTACGGCGCATCTGCGATCTGCGACTATTGGTGTACCGAGGGTACTCGTATACCAAACTCCGAAGCGCCTAGGTATGATTCGCGTTCCGGCCGTTTGTATGAAGAATTAATACTGTTAGATACCATTACCGTAATACTGGTAGTACACATGCAGTATGTACATTTGCACTGTAGAGCAAAAATGTACTATCTCATGTGCATTTGCTCTACAGTGCAAATGTACAGGAGATATTACAGTTAAGTATTTCCGAAGACGATGTTGAGGACCGAATAAAGTCGAAGAGAATAGTTTAAAAGGCTGATCCCATCACTATGTGGCATATATAGCCAGGAAGAAAGTAAGAAAGAGAGAGAAAGGTATTTCAAGTTGAAGAAGAATAGCGGGTATTGTGAGAAAAATTGACGGCTGGGGATTTCTATTGGTCGCCGAATGGTATTTCAAACTGCTGGTAACTAATGGAAACAGACCATAATAGAATTAAAACATGATTTATTTCAACTTAATATAATTTTGTTCGAGGTGGTAATTAGTTAGCTTCTTGGAATGTACATATAGGCGCGTGCTAGAACTTTGACCACAACATCGCTTACTATCAGGCTAGTTGACGGGTGTTATTTTTATTCGCGATAAAAAAGTTGTCATTCCTCTGAGACATAAGAACTAGCTGAGACAGAAGACTGGCTGTGAGTGTTGTTTTTATTCGCCATAAAAAAGTATCATTCCTCTGAAACACAAGAACTAGCTGACTAGCTGTGACATGTCACCTACATGCTACATATTTTATGCCTTGTAGGTAGGACGTAGTTTTATGATTTTTCAGATCTTGGGTCACGTTCAGGGATAAATCTATCCATCGAAAGTTTCGAAAGCAAGATGAGTTTTGAACCTAAAACACATTTGCTCAAGCAGCTCTTTGAATTCTGAAGCTCTATGACAGATTTTAATTCGCAATTTTAAGGGGTCTTGGATGTTAAGCTATTAAGAGTAAACTTAATTTCGTGTTAGAGTAAAAAAATCCATAAATGTAGGGACAATGGAAAACAGAACGCGTTAGATACTGAAGATTTTAAACGTGCTGAAAGAGTAGAACTATCAATAGAAACATACAGAGAGCGCTCCTATTAGCTGGCGTGCGAAACACTTGTATGAGAGAGAGTGTATGAGAATACACTGAAAAACGCGTGTTTACTGTAAATTCATCGTAAAATTCAGTGTTGTATGAGGGCATGAGAATAAGTTGCTTATTATGCTCTGTAGGCATTATGCGTAGAGTTTCGTGTGAAACTATAGAGGTCCCGATCTATTTGAAATTTCCCATCCTGCAAGATTTGTGAGTCGATCTCTTTTTGTCTCATAACATGAGTGTCCATGTCATCAAATCTGTATGTCCATACAGCAGTTTCTAGTAAAAACCCGGCAAGTGGTCGAGGTGATAAATCATAGCATCTGGCAGGCCGACGCCGCGTCGACGGCAGAACATCGGTCGTTAGTCGCGAGCAGACGTGCTTCGATAACGTGCGAAAAGCCTGAGAGCTTGCGATATAGAAACTGTAGATTTCTAAAAACACATAAAGTATGATTGTCGTTTTAACCCTAACACAAATAGAGAGAGGTTTTACAAGTTTAACATAGGTATGTAGGTATGTGTTTGATTTGTGTCATAGCTCCGAACGAATGAACCGATTTTAATGTTAGTTTTAGGGTTCCGTACCCAAAGGATATAAACGGGACCCTATTACTAAGACTCCACTGTCCGTCTGTCTGTCTGTCTGTCACCAGGCTGTATCTTATGAACCGTAATAGCTAGAACGTTGAATTTCTTACTGTTGACGTATTTCTGGTGCCGCTATAAAAATAAATACTAAAAATAGAAAAATATATTTAAGGGGGGCTGCCATACAACACACCTGTATTATTAGACGTTTTTCGCTCGATATTAATAACGGTGACAGGTAGATGCTTGAAATATTCATAGAAAATTTAGTTAAATTTGCACTTTAAAGATAAATTAATTAATTAAAATTAAACAAATATTTGAGGGGGCTTCCATACATGTAACGTGATTTTTTGGCTCGATATTAATAACGCCGACAGGAAAATTCGTTTCAAAAAAATTAATATTTAAAATAAAATATATAAAGGGGGGCTTCCGTTCAGGGCGGAACCATTCGTGCGCAAGTCCGACTCGCAGTTGGTCAATTATTAGAAACACAATGTGAAGTATGATCGTTGTTTTAACCCTAACACAAAAAGAGAGGTATTTACAAGTTTAATAACGTAGTTATGTAGGTATGTGTTTGATATGTGTCATAGCTCCGAACGAATGAACCGATATTAATGCTAGTTTTTTCATATTATAAAGCTAATGTAATCGAGACAGTCTATAATTATTTTCATCCAAGTACAAGATTGGGGTTTTAATTTTTTTGGTTTTGCAATCAATGTATGTGTAAACAAAAGCAAGAGCTACTTTAAAAAAAAAACAGTATTTAAGTACACGTGGTAATAAACACAATTTCAGCTTGCGCTACAAAACTTAAAATCTACTCAAAAGCCGAATTTGTATATCTTAAGAAAAGGCAGACAACAACTGCACAAGCTATCAGCTGCTCACTTTATATTAGAGATGCATAGACTGTAGTACCTAACACCACAGTTTTTGTGTCATTTCGCAAAAACAAGTAAGGGGAAAAATGCAATGAAAAAAATAAGAAAACCTACAAACATCAGACCCGCTGCAGTATTTTCCGAGTGAAATCTGTAACATAGGATGGATGCTCTCAAAGGATTTGCACCGGACAGCCATTGACAAATATTTGTCGCTCTCTTTGTCCCAATCATACTGCGTTCTTGTAAACCCTTCCATTGTGCCTTTTTTGAACGAAAATATGTATATTTCACAATTTTTTCACGCAAAAATCGATTGCAATATTTCGAATATTTTGGATAAGCTACGAAGGCTTTTAGTAAAGCTTGTACCTATTTTCATTTTGTTATTTTTTATTGAATGTTCAACGTTTAAACATAGCGTAATGCGTATTAATAATTTTATCATATTATGTCAAATTTGATTTAATAACTTGTGACATGCCCAATTTAGTGTATTAATTTAATTTGATTTATGTTTTTAATTTAATTTGATTTATGTTTTTAATTTAATTTTATAATCTATTTGTAATTTGAGTGTGTTATGGATCTTTTGTGTCTGAAAATAAATATATTTTGATTTGATTTTTGATTTGATTATTAATTAAGTGATGCTTCTTCCACTGGGCTAAAAACTATACACTAAATTTTAGTTTAGATTAATATTACAAACTATTATTGATTAAGTTACGTAAAAAATACAAATTTGTTACTAAAAACCGAAATAATTATTTTGAAGACTCTTCCTAGATTTTATCTATCTGGTTTATCTGTATATTTTATCTGATTTTCTCAGTGTCGATTTACTAATGATAATTATTGTGATATACCTAATTATATTACCTGATAGTATATTACCTGATATAATTATTGGCTTCCAGTGTATTTTCTGGCATCAATATTGAATGTTTGTAGTAATCGTGAAATGTGTAATAATTATTACTTCTTGGCATAAATTCTGTCGGCTTTCCTGTTTCCTGAGAAATGTAATCTAAAGCTTACAAACTCATAGTGAATAGATATCTTCTAAAGATGCGTGCTTCATCTTCAACCACAACGTCACTTACTATCAAGAGAGTTGGAGGACAAGAGCAAACTTTGTTATAATACTGTCGGATTTAGTATTGTTAGTACTACAGGAAATCCGGCAGAATGTGCACCAAGAAGTAATCATTAATTCACATTTTGCGATTACTACAAACATTCAATATTGATGCCAAAAAATGCAATGGAAGCCATCATTATAATTATATCACGTCTGACAGTTCCACCTATATTCACTTCAAAACAACCTAAATCCACCCCCCCCCCCCCCCCCCCCTTTCGATCCCCACTTCACATCATTAAAAAGCTGCCTCCTACATATTGTATGGAGCACGTAACGACACTATTTGGCAGCCCCTTTGGCAGCGGCCCCCACGGGGAAATTTAAAACACTTTCGACATTTATAAATTGAGAGGCTCAAACTTTTACATGGCCGAAAGTACGTGTAGACTGGGCTTTATTTTAAACTTTGAAATATGTACAAGGATTTTGTTTCAGAATATTTAACAGAAGAGAATAGGTATATTCTAGATGAAACATAAGAATATATTTTAGTTCTATAAACATTTGAACTAAGCATAAAACAGAAAGCAGAATTCAGGTTTTTAATATTACCGCATCTTTGCACAAATAAGATCTACTACTGTAAAAATATTTCAGCTATAACTTTGATACTTACTCGTTCACTTTAAATTGTAGTTCATAATCACCTCTTTTAAATCCACTTCTGAAGATAAAGATAATAGTTTTCTTCGTGCTGTGATTTTTCAATTATGGCTGTAAAATGTTTAAGTGCTATAATAATGGTATGTACTCGTATGCAAATAAGCAAAATATGATTCTTCCTCTTTTTTCCTCTCATTAGGTTGACATTTTAAGTAACCTATTTTTATTTTTACCCGACTGATAAGAAAGAGTATTGTTTTTACACTATATTTTACAGTTCTCTGACTATCTATTAATGTTGATTTTAACACTCATACCAACAATTTGGAATACAATATCCCTAGACGGGAAAAAAGAAATAAAAAAAAAGCTTTTCGTCATGCAATGGAACCTTATACATGCTCATAATATTATGACCGATGGAGTTGAAAAGTTTTCGAATGGTAGAGACTTATGACTTACTGGCAAACGCAGCAAGACGTCCACAAAATAAACTGACGACCTCATTACGACAGCACGATCGCGCTGGATGCAATCCGCTTCCAACCGGTTTTATTGAAAATCCAGGGATACCTACTTATATAGAGCTGTGGACATATTATAATAACTGACACGGTGGTAAAAATGATAATAGGGCCCTTAACATATCCGTGCTTTACTAAAACTCTCAAGTTTTGATCGATATTTCAAAAATGCCTCAAGTTCCGTCATAAAGAAACACTTCAGTGCGCTTTTCCGCACTTGGTGGCCGAAATACTTCAAACTTAGGAAAATTCCAAACTTCTCAGCGATTTATCATTTCTCGTACACCACGTTTACAATATCTTCTGGGCCATTTAGTTAGGAATATTCGATCTACTTCGTCCAGGATGTTGTTCGTAATATGTTGGGAAGCTTAGTATTATTAGAAAATCAATTTTTGAAAGTTGCTAGAAATAACAATCACTCCATTGGTTACGAATAAAAACTTATTTTCCTTCTATTTTTTAACTATTTTTGCCATTATGAAGTAAATTAAATTTCTTTACAATAGTACAATTATTTTTATTGTTTAGTTTTGAATTCACCCGACTACGAATAAACTATAGCTACCTATAAATAATATTTTAAAAGATATCGAAAGCCACATTGTGTAGTTAAACAGATCTAAGCGAATACATAAAGGTGACTTTGCCTTATAATATGTAGTGATAATGATATAGTGCCCTCACTAGACCAGTGAGCTGCAAAAAAAAAATTATTTGTTCTTTCATATCTCTAAAATAATAATGATACTGCAACACTTTGAGGTAGGTTAAAAATGTAACCAAAACCAAAATTAAGAGAAAGCGTGAAACAAAACTTTAAAAAGAAAACAACATCTAACAAACCTGAAAAGTAGGTAAATATACAGAAATTAAATTCACTTCTAAGAATTCAATTCATCGTGGTACCCAATTTCTCGCCACTAATATTCGTATAATATTACATCGGAAACGTCACATTGCCTTTGTTCTTGGTACCTTAAATACCGGAAAATACATCATTGAATATAATGCTCTAATACGACTTACTTAACTCTAAAAGTAACCAAATAAGTTAACTAACCTTTTTCAAAGGAAGTGTCGGATTTGTACGGTAAATTTAGTAGTGGCGCCCCTAGCAGATTTCAAAGGTAATGTTGTCACATCGGGTCTGCAGAATAGAGGTTCTTTATTTAAGGTTCCACGCTTTGTTCCTCAGCGGAAAATCAAGGAGTACAAAAGAGCAGGTCCTTTTCAAGTTCAAAGCACCTACCTGACCCTACAAAGGTAATTAAAGATATCTTCTTTGATAAATTGATTGTCGTCGTTATTTTATTGTGTGATCATTGTGTTGGAATATTTTTATGGTTGAGTGATAAATTACTTAGACTCTGGACGCTGAATGATCACAGTTGACTCTACAACTTTTGTAAAAAAAATATGTATTTAACTGTGGCTGACCCTAAATAAGGCTATAAATAAATAACAAATTGCAAAAAACGTATAGAGGCATTTGGAGCTTAGGCCATGACCTTGTACCGTACCTGATTATTAGATTTGTTTGTCGATCACCGAAGTTGAGCAACGGACAACCTTCTGATGGGTGACCGCGGATGGTATTTCGAACTAAGCGATACCGTGGCTCGGATGACACGTTAAATTGTAAGTCCCGGTTATTTTACCCGTGTAGCTATGTCAGAAGCGGCTGGCAGGCGGCGTTCTGGCGGTTTAGAAACTGACACCAGGGCTAGCCACCCGGCCTATACCAACTTACTTACTACGAGTATTTTAGCTTTATTTGTTAAATGCAATGTTTTGTTTGACTACTATTTTCTTTAATGATGCGTACAGTTAAGGTGGAAACATTTTCCTAATTTCAAAATTTATGTACAATGGATTTTTTTTCCCATCCATACCAATATTATAAAGAGGAAAGATTTGATTGTTTGTTTGTTTGTTTGCATTGAATAGGCTCCGAAACTACTGAACCGATTTGAAAAATTCTTTGACTGTTGGGAAGCTACACAATCCCCGGATGCCATAGGCTATAGTACATTTTCAAAAAAATTAGGGATCCTTGCTAAAACTTCAATAACGTAACTCAAGGTGTAAAAAAATACCTTATAATTTAAATATTGTGTAATGAGAATATGTAAAAAGTATGTAATATTTAACTGTCATAGTCTATTGCTTATTGTTACCCTAGCAACCAAAAATAAGTGTGTCACTTCTGTCAAATATTTGAAATATAAACAGCTAACAGTTTACAGTTTTAAACACATTGAATTATAAATTTAATTGCTTAAACACATATTCAGCAATATTTAATTTAACTGTGTAGCTGCAGGCCCGTTTCCGTCATAATTCCTGTTCAACAGTTAGCAAATCATTTATGAGGTACAAAGGCAATTTAGTTATATTTTATACCATTTTAAAATGCCCAGAAGATGAAGATCTCAACTTTCTAGACATAGTTCCCAGGCGACGGCATCAAAATACGTCGTAATGAAGAATCTTCATCGGAAACTGAAAATCGTCTTACAAGCCGGAGAGAATACGCGTCACAATCGCGTGACAGAGAGTCGAGTATCGAGCGTTCGCAGCAGCTTGCTGAGGAAAATTTGAGAACCTCTCAAGTCCGCGCGCGAGAGACGAGTATCGAGCGTTCGCAGAGGCTTGCCGAACAACATTTAAGAACCTCCCAAGTCCGCGCGCGGGAGTCGAGTATCGAGCGTTCGCAGATGGCCAGATGCTTACCGAACAACATTTGAGAACCTCCCAAGTCCGCGCGCTAGAGACGAGTATCGAGCGTTCGTAGAGGCTTGCCGAACAACATTTGAGAACCTCCCAAGTCCGCGCGCGAGAGACGAGTATCGAGCGTTCGCAGAGGCTTGCCGAACAACATTTAAGAACCTCCCAAGTCCGCGCGCGAGATTCGAGTATCGAGCGTTCGCAGATGCTTATCGAACAACATTTGAGAACCTCCCAAGTCCGCGCGCGAGAGACGAGTATCGAGCGTTCGCAGAGGCTTGCTGAACCACATTTGAGAACCTCCCAAGTCCGCGCGCGAGAGTCGAGTATCGAGCGTTCGCATCGCAGCGGTTTGAAGAGCAAAATAATAGAAATATTCTAACTCGCACTACGGAATCGAACTCTGAGCATTCCCAACGCCTACGAGATCAGAGAGAAAGACAACATACGTTAACAACTAGAGTTCGAACTCAAATTTTAGCTCACAGTAACAGATCAGCATTCAGAAACGATCCACAAATAGATTATGCTCAACAGCCTTCCGACCAAATTGGAACCATGAATAAGATTTGCCATAAGTGTTTTGCAAAAAAAAATGAGACGATGAACCTAACATGGTGTGCAGCTGAAAAAGTTAGTCTCCCCAATATTGAAGAGCTGCCACAACCAATAAAAAAATCTTTTGACAAGTAATCATTCACTATCCGGACATTTTTTAAACAACATACGAAAGTACAATAGTGTCTTCCAGATGACTTCGTTTGTCTCGAAAGAAATCTATACCAATATTATAAAGAGGAAAGATTTGATTGTTTGTTTGTTTGCATCAAATAGGCTCCGAAACTAATGAACCGATTTGAAAAATTCTTTCACTGTTGGAAAGTTATGTTATCCTTGGATGTCAAAAGCTATATTATGTTTTTTAAATAATTAGAGATAAGTACTTACTAAAACTCCCATAATGTAACCCAACAGTACAAAAATTACCTAAAAAATTATTTACATCGCGTGCGCTGCGAAAACTTGATGATACACTAAAGTAATATACCACGACTTTGTAGAGCTAATCATTATTTACAAAAAGTGTCGGGAGAGTGTCTATCTATTATAGTTAAGCCACAATAAGTGTTCTTTTATTTGAAAATTTTAATTGAAATGCCGCCGCAAGAAAAGGCTCTCAATCTACATCATGGTATAAAATTATATAAACCCTCATCAAAATAAACTACTTCATATTCAAGAATAATTCAGGACCTTTATATACCTTTTTAAATTTTAAATTGTTGAATTCAGACATTTCATTCGAAAGATATCATGAGTTTAAAAATGTAGGTAAGTATTAGAAAAAAATCGCGTGGTCACCGCTCATCCCGCTCGGCGAGCTAGGCATCACCATATTTTATATCCGCTATTCCTGTAGGTACCTGCACCTATACCAGCCTTTTTTAATAGTCCACTGCAGGACATAGGCCTACCCAGGAAGTGTGATTGGGCCATTTCCACCACGCTGGTCCCGTGCGGGTTGGTGGATTCATATAGGGCATCCGGGCATCGAATGTAAATGTATCGTCTAAAGTGTTTTAAAAAAAGACTTTATCCTTTAACTGCTTACAATTTTGAAGAAAGTATAAAGAAGTGATATGAAATAGACATGAAACCGCGACCGCGTTGTAATCTATTGAGTAGCGACAGAGTCTACCTACGGATGGGCCATATTAGGCAACCGACATACAGACGATTTATATTTCTGTTGTAGTGATAGTGAGTGAGTGTGCCTGACACATACATAGTTCGTAAAACGAACGATCGATGGGGCTTTAAAGTTCTCGAATGTAGACAATGTATTGGCAAGTGTAGAGGTCTTCACGTGAATCTAAGATCTGGTAGAGACCATCGGAACACGTTGGTTGCCAGCGCTTCCATTGGTGCCATCACAGCTTTTTGGGTTAGCAAGTTGAAGAGGCCTTAGGTAGGGCACACAATTCGTAGAAGTAGAACTGATGGCTAATATTTTACAAAGTACTCGAATGAAGAAAAGATTAAAAAACAAGTGTATATTAGAACGTCAACTAACTTACATTGATAGAATTTAGATGGACTGCGGGCTGCGGGTCTCTAATATTCTAACCGTTTAAAAACTCTGAAGCGAATTCGATCGATTCTACTACAAAATTGATTCATAATTGACGGAATGATCGCGTAACATACATACAAAATGAAAAACACAGTCAAATTGCAAACCTCATTATTTGGTGGATACATGGATGGACGCTGGATGCAAAATTCTTGCAATGGTTTTATTCGGTGTTTTTCAAGATCTAATAAGGGAGCCCTATGTTAAGCAGTGGGTGTTCTGTGGAAAAAATATTTGCTTATATGATACTGTAATATGAAAACGCGCTAAGATAACTGTGTTCATGTGAGTGACATATGTACTTTTCGTTGTAGGTAAATAGGCACAATACTCATAAAATCTGTCTTCTTTATCGAGCTATATTACTTAATATTTCCTCAAAGGTCTTCTTTAACAAATCGTACCCGGGCGAAGTCGGGGCGGGCCAGCTAGTTATTCATAATTATATAATGAAATTGCCCCAAAAATTTCGCACCCATACAAGCAAAAATTAATATGTTACTAAATATTTTTTAAAATTTAAATACGAATTTCATGCCAATTTTTGAAGTAGCCTATTTATTAGCATGGCACAAATTATGGGCCTGCGAAAAAATATCTTCTTTAATTTTATTTGAGTCTGCTACGAATTACGACGACGATTAGATTATATACAAAAAGGGTGACTAACTATTAAACATTACACTGATACCTACTAATAGATAGATAATTTATATTGTATTTTACATGTCTAGGCAAAATTCTGTCGAAATTCATCGAAAACCTTCTTGAACTTACGGGTGGGTGATTTAAACAATTAGGATAGGGGACTGTGAACGTGTTAAGCAGTTTATAAAACACACAAATCTTAGTAACTACGATTGGCGGATCTAGCCAACTGTTTGCGTCCATATTTTATGTCACCTTCATATAAAAACTTATGCAATTCATTATTTTGCAGACGTATAGTCAAAACCTTTATTTACCGCTTGGGTGAATTCATCACGATAATAAAACTTCAACTTTTATCGCATTTCGTGATGAATTTTTGTTTACAGAGGAAAATAAAAATCTCTTTTATTTAATAAAATAGACTACGTTAAAAACGTATGACTTTGTACATTTTACTACTCATATGCAAAGTACAATCGCCGCTATAACATTTGTTTTGTCTGTTTGATAAAATACTTGCAATAACGTATTAAAATAACATTGCAATAAGCCGTAATAGTTTACATTCCAAATTGTATGTATTCACATTTTAAACGTACGTAAATATCGTTTGTATTTGAATAGCAAAACAAACCAATATGTTTTCATTAATATTTCATATTATTTCATTATCTACGAGCTTATTATACCCCCTATAGTCATAATACAGGGTATTTCTCTATACGGCAGACACATTCTAAGATATCATTGTATTATATCATCACTTGACGATGGAGTGGAGACCTACCTACTGGCAAGCGCAGCTTAGGACACCCTTAGGTGGATAGATGATCTCATTAAGACCGCAAGATCGCGCTGGATACTAACCACTACAAAAAAAAGTAAAAACAAAAGTAATAACTAGAGATAAAACAAGATAATTCAATGCGGTATATAGATAGTAATTCTTCACGGATAAACCTACAGTGAAGATTCTGCAATTAAGTTAAAAAATTAAACTAAATTAAAGTGGCAATTATTTTTTCAAAATTGTATTTTAATACTCTGAAACCCACACACAGAGGAACTTTGGACGTAAACTAAAAAAAAACACAAACCAGTCTTTTTGGAGATCTATAGAGAGGTCTATGTCAAGCACTGAACGTCCAATGGCTGCTGGCTGGATGGATTAGACCAATACATTCAGATATTCTAAAGGCTTACAAAATATATCTCTGCAAGGTTTATTTTAATACTAACGCCGCCATAAATCAGTCAAATGTAAAGAATTGCTACAATTTAAATTAGCTTAAACTCTATCTAAACTCTTAATAACTTAGCCAGCACTTGCTAAGTAAATTGAAGGTAAGCTAAAAAGGTAACTAAATTAGATGTTTTTATTCTTATATTAGGCAACTTTCGGCACGGACCGTCTTTATATGGGTGACCGCGGGTGGCATTTACAATAGCGCTGGTGTACCTCGGATAACACGTTAAATTGCAGATCTCGGATGTTTTAACCGTGTAGGTTTGTGAGAGGCCTTCAAGCAGCTTAAATCTCTGACACCAGCTAGCTTAGCATACAAGACCACGACAAGAGTTTATCGACGTGTGCAAAGGTGACAGAAATATGCTTCATAAAAGTATCCGAGAGTTATGATATATTGTCATAAATCTGTCACGTTCTGACACGTCGATGGAGTTATTTTATGGTCCATAGCCCGCAGGACTAGCCACCTAGCTAGGGCAAGCTTATCCGAACTATATATTCATATATTTTTGATTCCGCGGGATTTATGTATTTTCCAGACTCAAATAGTAAGATTTTATAAAGGTTTATTAAGAATAGAAATAGTTCTGCCATTCCAAGTCATAAAAAAACCATAATCACATCCACGTTATACTCTAGTAAAGTAATGGAGACTTACGAGTAACTAGGACTTTATGGACTTTAGGAATCCAAAATAAATACATGTTACCACGTCATATATGCCTGTCCGTACCTATATACTTTTAAATACATACATTATTTAATTCGTACATTAAATTATTCATGAATAATGCAATGTCGCTCTTCACTACCGTTATTACTGACAGACGTACTCGTATAAGTTTTAAAATGTCATAAGATTTAACTATTTGTTCTTTACTAAGAATTCACAACCGTCCAAGTAATAACAGAATGATGTATTAACGAAAAGCTAGTCGCAAATAGTAGCTATTCTCCCATGTTCTTACAAAGCGTTTGAACTCAACATTTCTAGTACGAAGAATGTAGAAAAACAGCAATAATGTATTATTTCAAAATTTTCTTGGGTCTGTCTCTCCGTCCAAGAACAATCTGGGAATCTTCAAATCAGGAGTAAATAGATACTTTATAGGTAAGTGTACTTCACCTTAGACTACTAATCCACCATCCTAACTAAAGCTCACTTAACAGCTGTGCGAGGATTGGTTTATCCTTGTGGCTAACATCATAGACACCAAAAAGTTTGAATTTGCCTAGAGCGTCTGGTCAAATACAAATCTTCCTTAGAATAAAAAAAACATATTTTTATTGAGATAAATGCAAATGCTATAAATTCCAGCCACTCCAAAATGCAAGTAAGGAAATATCCCTAATGCGAAAAACACCCAACTATAGGTAGGTTTACCCAAATGGGGTGTTCTCAGCGAAAATATCCGAAACAGCCTTCGAATTGCTAGGAGACGGCTTCGTAAATTCGGTCGTGTCATTTCCCTTGGCGGGCATTCCCTACGTTTGGACGAGTCGCCATCAGCAAGCTAGGCTTACATGACGCTTCCTGATGTCTTAAGTACTAAGTACTTAAAACATAAGAAATTATTATTCATTTTGAAGTGTTATATATTTCTAAGTCTTAGGAATATGTAAATAATGAAATGATTAACTACATATTGACATCGCTTTTGAGAGTAGAATTTTGTACTACACACCAGATGAGAACACGAGTAATAAGGTATTTAATTTCTATCTTGTACACTATTTGTAAGAAGCGTACCCACCATGTCCTAGGAAAAATAAATAATAAGAATTTTTATAGAGATCTAACTGCTTACTTGAAAGATTATTCCAAGTAATACATTTATTCTAATCGAACGAAAAAAAAAACTTATAACGTTAACTTAGTTCAAAGCATGGGCCGATTTGTGACTTTTTTTTCAGGGAAATCCCTCTTGGACGGCTGGTACACTTATTCCTACCGAGCTATCCCCCCTGGTAGGGATAAGTGCACTTTTTGTAGATTTCGTTCTACCTGTAGGGATAAGTGCACTGACCATTTGTGTAGTGCATTTATCCCTACCGAGCTATCTCTGCTGTCAAACTAAAAAGTGGATAATCCGGGTACCACCCCGCTTTAGAGGCAGGACATGGGTGGTTATGTCGAAATCTCGCCGACTTGTCAGTATACCCACTAAAAGCCCTGGAACTATCCACCTCTTCGAGTTTGTCCATCCGGAAGGACCCCTCTGCACTTGGTATTGGAGCTACGGACACACTTAACATAATCCTCCGTCTCCTTCCTTAGGTCACAATTCCCAAAGTTCCCTAAGTCTCTGTCTAAGTCTACTTCGATGAAGATTGACCTAAAATTTGACAATCTAAGAGAACTCCTCTCTATTTATAAATTTAGATATTTTTTGCTATGTAGAGATCTATAATCCGACCGCTTAGCTTAGTCCTCGCCTGCGCGGTACAGGGCCGCCGGGAGAGACGACAACGGAGACTAAGACAGGTGCGGGTGGCGGGTCCCCGGCGCCCACACCTGTCTCATATTTGAATGTGTGGGATTTTCCAACTTTGCATTACCGCGGCTCGGAAGACAAGTTAAATTGTGTCCCGGTTGTTTTAACTATTTAGCCATGTCAGAGGTCTTCAGGCGGCCTAAAAACTCTGACACCAGGGCTAGCCACCTGGCCTATACGAACTTACCTTTTAAATAATAGTTCTAGTATAGTAAAAATAGTCGAGTTGGTGTCTTGTCCCATGCTAGGAATACATAGCTATTCTTTTCACACTGCGCCATATAAGCCGGGCTGTAACCACCCACCCATCGCATAAACTTCAGCCTCGGTAATATTCGGCCATTTCGCCTTTCTGCCTACGGTATTAATGCCTTGCAATGACATTTTAATGAAGAATATAAACTTGGCCATACTCAGGATGCAAGAGACGTAAATCTTGCTGATTTCCGCTGTAATTGTTTACGTAATACGGAAAAATTACGCGCGCTTTGTTGCGGAATAATCTGGATCATTTTCCGCGTTGTGAAATACAACGTGGTTGTGTTACAGCTCGCTTTGTCTATTTTATTGCTAGTTCGCAATTTTGGCTCCGTTATTTTTAACTCGTGATATAAGTTTGACGTGAATGTATGCGTATTTATGAATCAGTACGTAGTACATATCTTAAATTATCTCCTAAACGAATGGTCCGATATCAAAGGTTAACAAATATTATTTTAACCAAATTCTAAATTTATGTACCAAATTTTTTCAAAACTAAGTATGGGTGTAGATTTTCGAAATTTTAAGTTGTTTCGTGTGTAACTTTGATTCATTATTTTATACACCCCTAAGTACGGTGGCCCAGCTAGACAAATAAGATTTTGATTCGGAAGTCTTAGACGTTGCATCATGTTTTCTCTAAACTATAGTCACTTGTTTTAGTTTTTTCTTTTTTTTTTTTTTATTTGAATGTTACACTCCACAGACTCCAGGGTCTGTGCTTTTTAAGATTAACTTTTTTTTTCAAATGATTTGAACAATATTGCTTATAACTAAAGGCTTTACAAGAGGACACTAAAATGAATCTAAATCTAATTTTCTTTCTCATTAAATACGATTTTAAACTACGATTAAATTAATTATTTATTATTTTCCAAATAACTACTTATACCGCTCAGGGCCTCCATCACCGCCGCGTTCCGGTCTTTAATGGTTTTTTTACTTGTTTTAGTTAAGTACCAGTAGTTTTAAAGAACAGAGAAAATAGATTAATTAAAAAAATTAGATAAAGATTGAACATGAATAAATCAAACAATGTGATTTGAGTACTCAGAGCTAATTTTAATGAAATTAATTATCCCTGCGATTTAATCAAGCTTTAACTGCAATACATATTTTATCTACCAACTCTTTACACTTGCTTATAAGCGTAACATACTCTTCTAGTATGGCTTTTTCTGTAAGAAAGAAAAAATGGTATGAACATTTACATATCTGACAAATAGGCAGATACATCTGTAAAAAAATACGATAATGGTTTATCTTTTTACTATCCCATGTGTTATCTTGTGGAGATTATCTGATGTGACTAAACATTCAAATTAAACAAAAAAATTTTTTGATCTTATTACAAATTTGTTATATTTTAAGCACATCACTCTGTATCATTCTGTATTGACTTGTTTGGGAAAATATCCCAACCACTGTGCAACCGGATGTGTCGCCACGTGTCTACGCCATTCCATTCATTTGCTCTTTTATCTCTCAAACGTTACAATAAGATTGAAAAATCAATGTAATTACAGTAAAGCACCGGATATTAACTTGCAAAAAAAACCGTAAAAGATTCAAATCAAAAAACCAATGGGCATCGAATGAATGAATGAATGAATGAATGAATGAACACTTTATTGTTAACACAAATTACAGAAAAATACACAGAAAAGACAAATAAAGAACTTAAAACTAGTGCAACAAAGGGCGGCCTTATTGCTTACAGCAATCTCTTCCAGGCAACCCTTACATCTAGAGAGGAAATAACAATGATAGAAAAAACGGGGTGAGTAGTAAAGGAGAAAGGAACAAAAAAAAAAAAAAAAAAACATTTAATTAGTAAATACATAACAAGTTAAATTTCGAATATATATATTTAGTACCTACATCCTAATACATAAATAAAAAAAAAAATACTAAAAGATAGACTAATAAATACAATTTGATAAAAATAAAAATATATAGCAATAAATAACAACAAAATATAACAACAGATCTAATGCGATGGCACCTGTGACAGATAAAGTTTTTTAACGCTTTCCTTGAAAACAGCAAGAGATGGGGCTTTGCGTATTGGAACAGGCAAAGCATTCCACAATTGGACAGCCTGAAAAGCAAACGACTTGCCATAGAATGTTTCAGAGCGCGCAGAGGGAGACATGAGAGTGAGGTTATCTTGAGACCTAAGAGGAATAGAATGAGAGGAGTGCCAATAGCAGAAGCAATCTTTTAAGTAGCGTGGGGAGGTAGGATTAAATAAGATATTATAGAGTAAAGAAAGAATGTGAGCATTCCGTCGAAGGCGAATAGGCAACCACTTGAGCTTATTGCGAAACTGAGACACGTGGTCATATTTGCGTAAGCCGTATATGAATCTTATGCAATAGTTTTGAAGCCGCTCAAGTTTATCTAACTGTTCCTCGGTAAGATTGAGAAAGCAGGCGTCAGCGTAGTCAAGGATAGGAAGGAGAAGTGATTGTGCGAGCGCAACTTTAGTAGCAGTAGGTAAAAAATTCCGAAGCCGTCTTAAGGAACCGCCAGACGCAAAAAGCTTGCAACTGATGGTTTTCAAGTGTACGTCCCAACTTAAAGTGCGGTCAAACATGACACCAAGATTTTTTACGGAGTCGCTGTAGGGTATGACAGTTCCATTAAATATTACATTTGGAAGATTAGCCCAATCGATTCTGGATACCATATAAGAACTGCCAATTATTATTGCTTGGGACTTAGCAGGGTTGACTTGCAAGCCAAATGATTTGCTCCATTCGATAATTTTGTGCAGATCAGTATTAACAGTGGAAATTGCAGTGTTAAAATTATCGAGTGGAGCTTGAGAATAAATTTGGAGATCATCTGCATAGAGGTGGTAGGAAGAAGTTAGACACTTGGAGATAGAGTTAATGAAGATTGCAAAAAGAAGAGGAGATAAAACGCCGCCTTGTGGTACACCAGCTGTGGTATTACACCAAGAAGAGACAGTGTCTTCGAGGCTAATACGTTGCCGGCGTCCATACAAGTAACTGTGAAGCCAGTCGATCGCCGACGGAGATATGTTAGAGGAACGTAGCAGGGCTAGTAGAATGTCGTGGTCGACGGTATTGAAAGCATTACTGAAGTCTAACAGAGTTAGAACAGTAAGCTTACCGCCATCCATACCCAAGCGGATATCGTCGGTGATTTTAATAAGAGCAGACACAGTGCTATGCCCAGGACGGAAACCAGATTGGAGGGGATTGAGGAGATCATTTTTGATAAGGAAATTGTTCAATTGCTTGTGAACAAGGCGCTCCAGAACTTTGGACAGAAAAGGAAGGATCGAAATAGGACGATATTCGGAGAATGATTTAGGGTTGTGTTTCTTAGGTAATGGTATGATTTGCGCGTCTTTCCATGATGTAGGGAAAGTACCACTGGAGGTGGAATTGTTGAAAAGGATGCATAGGATGGGAAGGACGAACAAAGACCGTTGCGCCTAAAATTGATTAACGGTAACCCCTAACCGAGAATCACTCTCCACCAGAATTGAAATCATCGTCTGCATATAGATACGTCCACATTCCAATAATAGGCTGGCCCCAGGCGTAAAACCATAGACATAAGTACATAGACATGAAATACTTATATATAAGGGCGTGCGGCTAAGGGGAAACAATATGGCCGTTGTTACCTAAAACTCATCGACAATATCGACATGCATCATGCATTTATGCCTTATGCAAATGTAAATATTCTAGTTATCTATGTAAACTAAGGGGTTAGTCCAGGTTTACACGTAAATTGAAACTACAGCTGTTTCCGTATGGTTCTATACATTTCACGAACGTGAACTTGCAACTTTGCACGAATATGATCTGACGAGAACAAGAAATTACCAAGACTTTACCAAAAAAAATATGGGAGCATTGGAAACATAATATGGAAAACTGTGGGCGATAACATGTCAAATTACACTGATATTAATTATTTTCAATCATTAAAAACTACGTAAGTACAAAATTCGAATAGTTCATTTGTATAGATGTACGAGTATGCAATTTTAAGCTTATTGACTTTTCAAAAAAACAATTGAACCAACTTCAGAGTAAGTATGCCTTTTGCAATAAAAAAAGGAATTATTTAAAACGGACTACTCTCTAAAAATGATGAGTAAACCTCCTTCGTTTATTTGCCGGTTAAAAAAGCTATGACCGTTTCCTCTTTTTTATAGCTCATTGCAAAAAACTGTGACAGTTACGGATGTGGGTAAATCAATTCTGTGCGGGCCCATGCGGGCGCAAACACGCTCGTGTCAGCGAGGCGCGAAGGCCTCCGTGTACCATTGTTTCACCAAAACATATACGTCATTCTGAACCTTAGTCCGACGACGCAAAACCTATAAAACCAGCTGGTCTTACATACGGCAGTTTATGAGTGTGGGAGCTACGAAGATCGCACTAAACAGGCTGATTATGATTTGGAATTGGGTTGATTATGATTCATTTAGGGAATACCATCTATGTAATCTCAAAGGTGATTAATTTTGTAAATATTTATGAAAAAATCTTGTGATCGTCATTCGTCATCATTTTCAGCCTAAATTCGCCAATTGTCAACAGCTTCTTTTCTCATAAGCCATTAATCTCGGCCCAGTCCTACAAAACTTAATATTATTATTTAATTTATTACTTTTTAGGGTTCCGTACTCAAAGAGTAAAAACGGGACCCTATTACTAAGACTCCGCTGTCCGTCCGTCTGTCTGTCACATGGCTGTATCTCATGAACCGTGATAGCTAGAAAGTTGAAATTTTCACAGTTGATGTATTTTCGTTGCCGCTATAACAATGAATACTAAAAACAGAATATAATACATACTGAAGGGCAGCTCCCATACAACAAACCTGATTTCCGTACCCAAAGGGTAAAAACGGGACCCTATTACTAAGACTCCGCTGTCCGTCCGTCTGTCTATCTGTCTGTCACCAGGGTGTATCTCATGAACCATGATGGCTTGATAGTTGAAATTTTCACAGATGCTGTATTTCTGTTGCAACTATAACAACAAATACTAAAAATAAAATAAATACTTTAAGGGGGCTCCTATACAACAAACCTGATTTTTTTGCAGTTTTTCGTTCGATATTAATAACAGTTACTTAGATGTTGAAATATTCACAGAATATTAAACAGGTAGATGTTGAAATATTTACAGAATATTAAATTGTATGTTAACTTAAATAATTAATCATTAAAATAAATAGTTGAGGGGGGCTGCCATTCAGTACGGAACTCTACATGCGCGAGTTCGACTCGCGTCGCGTACCATGTTTGCTATAGGTGTGCATTTATCTACAGTGAAAATAACAAATTTAAGAGTGTAAGCTTTGGATCGATTTAATTGCCTTATACCGGCTTAACTTCAAATACGAGGGTAAGTTTGAAATTGATTTCCTTGTATCTGAGACGCAAGTAAAGTAAGAAAGCTATAAAGTATACGTTTACACCTAAATTGTTGTCAGTATTTGTCCGTTTCTATAATTATGACCTCACAAAAGTTAAGATTTTCTACAAATAATTTAAAATCAGTTATAATGTAGGTACCAGCCTTTTTAATAGTCCACTGCAGGACGTAGGCCTACCCACGAAGGGTGATTGGGCCATATCCACCACGCTGGCCCAATGCGGGTTGGTGGATTCACATACGCCATCGAATTTCTTCTACGGACGTATACAGGTTGCCTCACGATGTTTTCTTTCACCGAAAAGCCACTAGTGTGAAATTCCGTACATACGTAAATTCAAAAGAACTCATTGGTACAGGGTCGAGATTTGAACCCACGACTTCACGATTGTAAGGCGGGTGTCATTAGACCACCACGGCTTCAGTTTTACAAATTCTACAAAATTTCACGAACATAGAGCTCGTTCACTGCCTCATAAATCCATTGCGATATTTCCGTGCCTCGCCGCGACATAGAGCAGACTGTTGTCAGAGATAACAAAACGGCCGGCCGACGACTCAGGTAAACATTGGCTTTTGTCAAATATTATGCGGATGAAAATTCAAGTGTCCTTTGTGTGCATGAAATTCAGCGTTGATACACCGGTGACGTGATGTATTTCGCTGTAAAATGAAACGTTTCCGCAGCTTTAACTTTTAGCGCTATAATCATAAGGTCTGTTAGCTGTACGTCGTAGTCGTAGCTGTAAGTACGTCGTGTTTTATCCGACCGTGTTAAATTTTTATACTGTCGTGTAAAATTTTATGTCAAAATATCCCATTTTGACAGGTTTATTGAGTGCATAAGGACCTTTATGTGTTTAAAAAAGTCTTTGGGCTCTTTTTATTCGAGTTGGACGACAATACTATCAAAGTTATTTACAGACATCTTTACAAAGGCTTAGACACAAAACTTATATAATTATGAAGGTAAGCACGTAGTGTAAGTAGGTATTAGTAATGTTGTAGAGTGATAAATTAACTCTTTATTGTAGCTACCAAATATAAAATTCCAAGATAAAAATTACAACTGCCGGTGCCTTCGCTAAAAAAAATGACTTCCACAAAAATCAAAGTGAATTTTATTCAGTGATCATCATTTCATCAGGAATCTTATCTGCCTTATAACTGTGTATAGCTTGTGATCATTTGATATAGTCATCATCAATACAGCACTCTCTAAAGACATGTCCAGATCTTTCAGATTGATGGCTGGTCACTGTCATAGCCAACGCAGAAGAAACAAGTGTACACATTTTATTCAGTCTCCGGGCAGAAAAACTGACGCGGCTCTGACCCATTTTTACACGCAGCCATGTTTTTACATGCTCGTATTTTTTTCAGTAGTAACGCCAACGGCTTTTCAGGCCGTACATACGAAAGAGGTACGAGGGGTGGGTAAGGGTTGGGGGTGTCCGTCAGTTGATCCGATCGGCGGACGAGCTGATTGATGACGTCGATTAGTGATGCCCAGCCTCGCCCCGAATAAATTGTCGAGCTTTTTTGCTCGCAAAACTCTTTGCGCCCGCGTTTTTGTGTGCGGTGAAAAATTTAACGACGCACTGCCCTTTAATTGGGTACCCCTGCCCGGCGCGGTAATAAACGAGTAGTGCGAAAATCCAACATAAATACCTCTAGTATTATTGGTCAGCTTTTCATGAATATATTTCAGACAGCAATTCCAAAATACGTATGTTGAATAAGCCCGTCGTGAAAATTGACATTCTTAAACCTTCGAGCAAATATCTATAGAGTCACAATCGTGCGAAAAAAGTGTCCCAGCCAAAATTCTGCCCAAGCTACGTAGTGGACAGGTTTTTTAGTTAGTCGTAAGGCGATTGCAAGCCGACTACAAAGTCGCGCGATGCCAAAGTACTCGGTTACAAGCACTAATTAGGTAACGTCGAGATTCGTGAAAACGAGTCATTGTAAATTATCTAAGTCGGTTTGTATGACGGCGGTCGGACATGTTTTTACTACTTTCACTTAGGGACTGTGGCTCTGTACATATTTGCTCGAAGCCTTAAACATATTATTTTATAGATAATTTCGTTACATTAATTGTTTTCTGTAAAACAACTGTGTTTAACAGCAACAAAAACGTTATTATATCGATATGAAATAACCATTTGTCTGAAACTATTGTACAAATAATGCCGCACGAAAATTGCCGAATCACGGGTACCTGCGTCCATTTCGTTTAAGAGTTGAAATAATTTGGGCATTACGTTTTATTTATATTTCATAATGGAACGTGAGGCAGCAGTTTTTGTGTACTGAACACACAGACCCTGTTTCTGTTTACAAAGGATATTAAAGAAAAAGAAATGTTTTATTGCCGCGTCTCAGGTAAAGAACAGGAGGCAGAGTACACTGGACCCTGTTTTTTTTTATTGTCTCCTTGTAGACATCGCAAAATGACAATGCCAAAATTCACGTAAAATAAAAACGAAATCGTGAAAGTGGTGACTTTTAGATTTTGTTGTTCTGAAGCTTTTGAGTAAAGAAATTCAAAGAACCTACCTATTAAGACCTACCTATTTTGTATCATCATTACCTTCACAAAATGCCTCAAATCAATACAGGCAAACTATACTCAAGTAGCATTTGAAAAGGTAGGTAACTTATTATTTCTGAGCGCTAACGTGGCTCGGATGATACGTTAAATTGTAGGTCCCGGTTGTTTTAACCATTTAGCCATGTCAGAGGCCTTCGGGCGGCCTAAAAAACTGACACCAGGGCTAGCCGCCCTGTCTATACGAACTTTCTTACTTTACTTATTATATGATGTCTATAAATAGGCTAGGCACCATCCTAATTAGTAATCAATCATCTACTTTAATTTCTTATATTTGGGATAAAAAATTTGAACTTTTGAAAAAGAATCCTTAGTAGGTACCTACTTCAGGTGTCGTGTAATGAACATTTCTGTAATCAACAATATATTATGAACATCTAGCGAACGAAGCTTCAACAGAGCGAGCATTCACCTACTCTCCACTTGCTGCTAAAACTAAATTCTACAGCTCAAAACATAAAGTTCAAAGTCAGATAATCTTGGCCATGTTTTGCAAACTGGTCATAGGGCCTTAGATATAAGTTATCTTCCAGAAAAATGGGTAACCTTTTTCTGAAATATAAGATTTGTTCTCGAGATTCTCGCTTACACGCAATCATGATATTCCGTAGATATTGTTTAGATACTCCACCGATCTAGATGATGCGGAAGAATTATTGTAGGTAATTCAGAAGTGGCAGAAGGAAACGTAAATATTTTATTTCTGTACACGAAAGGTTCAAAGCCTTGTGTTGAATATAAGTTTGGGTCTTTATATAAGTTTGAGCAAAATCCAGCGACTTTATATGGCAGCTGTAATGCTCACTTTGTTGACATAGACATACAATCACATTCTACACACACACACTACACGCACATATTTAATTTTACTCATTTCACACAGTCACACCATATTATTTATTTTTTCGTTCAACAATTTTTGCCAATTGTGAAGTGATTTAAAAAATTCTTCTTTATTTCGAAAGGTTGTACTCTCCAGTTGGTCTCATTTAAATTTTATCGAAATCGGTTGAGCCGTTTTTGATAATTAACGATAAATAATGTACATGGATGTCACATCGATTCGTGCAAATGATAATGGTGACATATTTGCGAAAAATAACTATTGCATTTTTTACGAGCCTTAAATATACTAAGCGCCATACAAGTCGGCGGATGAAAAGTTATGCGCAAAACATTGCACAAAAGCCGAAATATTGGTATGCGCGTATAGGTATAATATTGGTATGGGAGACAGAGAGACGAGACGCCGGGGCACACCCGCCCGCCAACCTCATCGCCAATCTCACTACGCTCGTGCTCACCACTACATTACACGGCGTCGGAATTGTACACACATGCGCAATAATTAGCGAATCACGGCGAAGTGTCATCTGCGGCTATCTTCTCATTCGCCGACTTGTGTGGCGCATAGTATACCTAACCGATCATTGACGCTAGCAAAATGTTTTCAAAATCGAGCTTTGAGCGAAAAATAAGGATATAGAACAAACAAATCAGAATCAGCCACTAACCAAGTTACTAAAACGATAAACTACGAAATCCGGTAGCGTATCGTATCTCAAGTAAAGCCGATAATAAATCGCAACCTACAAACAAATACTTACGTTGATTGTACAGGGATTATGTGTATGAAACTAGCACTAAATCTTAGGTAAAGGTATTAATTGCGGCATTCAAGAACCAGCGAAGGAAAACAGCATTAATGAAACAGCGAAGGAAAACAAAGCGAAGAAACCTGTATGTCTGAGTTCTTCATAATAATATTCTGAAAAATACCCTGCGAATTCCGTCCAGTACTTAGGTTGTGAAGGAGATGTTTTGCAATTAATCCTGTAAAACCAAAAAACATTCCAAATCATTTACACAATAGACTCGCTTATCACACACAAACTTATGTTAGCTGCGCTTATTAAAGAGGGTACCTACACATAGTCGCAACACACTTCGGTTTTGCGACGGTGAGGAGTATTTGGAATGAGGGTAGACAGAGAGATGGTTTGGGCGACGGGTTGTAGTGCCAGTCTGTGATAGTTATCGGTTGTGTAAGAGTGAGTGTGACTGTGAAACAGCTTTGATAAGCCAGTAGTTGGAGCAAGCATTGTACCTAAGTACTTTGAGTTTTATAATGACTGCGGATATATAGGAGGTCCGTATTATTGTCCAATGGTGTATCATCTGAGTGTCCTACTAGAATCTTACGTGATGCTGTTGGAGCAATATGCCCATCAGCTAACAATTCAGACGCTTCTGAATCGGAAAAAACCTTGTTTTTTAGGGTTCCGTACCCAAAGGGCAAAAACGGGACCCTATTACTAAGACTCCGCTGTCCGTCTGTCCGTCTGTATGTCTGTCACCAGACTGCATCTCATAAACGGTTATAGCTAGAAAGCTGAAATTTACACAAATGATGATGCCGCTATAACAACAAATACTAAAAACAGAATTAAATTAAAATTTAAGGGGGGCTCCCATACAACAAACCTGATTTTTTACCGTTTTTCGCTCGATATTAATAATGATAACAGGTAGATGCTTGAAATATTCACAGAATGTTTAGTTATACATACAGTTCAATTCAATAATAAATAATAAAATTAAAATTTAAGGAGGGCTCCCATACAGTACGGAACCCTGCGTGCGCGAGTCCTACTCGTACTTGGCCGATTATTTGCATTGATAAGCCAGTAGTTTGAGTTTTATAATGACTGCAGAGATATTGGAGGTCCGTATTATTGCCCAATGGTGTATCCTCAGAATGTCCTACTAGAATCTTAGTGATGCTGTTGGAGCACTATGCCCATCAGCTAACACTTATAACATGCTACTTTTATGCCACGGGTGAAAAAAAAACCCTGTTTGCAATGCAATATACTTATTTACTTCTAGCGCCAAATATTTAGTGTGTAATCGTGTTTATGGCTCGGGCTGTACTTCCGGGCAGGGGTGTTTCCCGGGTTCCGGACACAAGCTGTCTGTTATACCACCCCTGTCGATGCAACCGGCGCTGGGCTTAAGCGCGAACATTTTATTATTTTAATAGCATCGTCACTATACTATACTCGTATTCGCGTATAACTTTACATAATACGCGGGCTATTGATACTCTTATCGTTATGAACCACTTTTACAAAGATCTGTGTTAAATATACATAATTATGTGATTATGTATATAATTGTATATGTATTAATGTTGAAGAAAGACCCTTTTTTATTGGAGACTATCTTTTCAAGTTGTTTTCCCCAGGATACTTTAATTTTTAGAAGATAAAAAGTAGCCAATGACACTTTCTGAGCTCTAAAAAGTATCCGTGCAAAAACTCGAGCCAATCCCTTGCAACGTGAATAAGTAACAAACAAACCAATAATCCAACAAACACTACAGTAAAAATAAACGTTTTTTTTGGATAACTTTGCACTAAATTCATCAATTTTTAGAAGGACAGATCCGGAGCTTCAAGCGCCATCTTGAAAACGTTTTTTGCCGATATCTCAGAAACTATGCACTTTAGGGCAAAAATCATGGAACATTATTGTAAAAAATAAAATTTCGCATTTTTTGTTTCAAGCAAACTTTTTTGTAAATCTTGCCGTTTACGATTTATGGCGCATTTAATGAACCGAAGGCAGAGGATGTAGCACATCAGAAACTTATTGAACGATGTGAAATAATGAAATAATGATTTAATCAAATAATTAGTCAGAAGCTATGAGATCCAGTGGTAGGAACATTCGCCTACCATTCGTGAGGTAGTGGCTTCAAATCCCGGTCCCGTACCAATGAGTTCTTTGAAACTTACGTACGGACTTTCACACCACTGGCTTTTCGGTGAATAAAAACATAGTCAGGCAACCAGCATTTACGTCCTTAGAAAAAAAATCTAAAAAGTCGCACTGGGCCAGCAGGATGGACATGAATCACCGGTCGTGGGTAGGCCTGTTTTCAGTAGTAAACTATCAAGATCAAGTCAACCTATAAGTCAATGTACCAACCTCCATCACTACATTGCACAGGCACGAGAGAGGATTCAGCTATTTCATCATCAAGATCTGGAAATTCAAGACCATCTCCGTCACCACCACCACCACCACTTGATCTGAACAATCCTAACGGCAAAAAATAAATCTCAATGGAAGAAAATGTTTTCAAATAATCGGCCAAGTGCGAGTCGGACTCGCGCACGAAGGGTTCCGTACTGTATGGGAGCCCCCCTTAATAAATTGTGTTTTAATTTATTTATTTTTCAAACAACTAAGTAAACATGCTGTGAATATTTCAAGCATCTACCTAATGTCGTTGTTTAGAAGCACGTTTCTTCCCTTAAGTATTTATTAAAAAAAAAACTGAAGTGAATATTCAATTAAATATTCTGTAAATATTTCAAGCATCTGCTTGTCACCGTTATTGATATCGAGCGAAAAACGGCTAAAAATCATGTTTGTTGTATGGGAGCCCCCCTTAAATATTTATTTTATTCTGTTTTTAGTATTTGTTGTTATGGCGGCAACAGAAATACATTATCTGTAAAAATTTCAGCTTTTTAGCTATCACGGTTCATGAGATACAGCCTGATGACAGACAGACGGACAGTGGAGTCTTAGTAATAGGGTCCCGTGTATACCCTTTGGGTACGGAACTCTAAAAAAAACTTTTCAAAAGCATAACTTAAACTAGTAGTTCTCCGAACAGTAGGACCTCGAGACACATGTCTTTAGCTGAATCAAACTTATGGAACTGAATCTTCATAAGCCTAATCTCGACTCGCTCTTGGCTGATTTGGTTAATTCTTGCAAATCTTGTCAAAATTTAAATGCCAAACAATTTTCCCAAATGTTATGGAAACTGTCGAAATTTACCGCGACAGCAAATGTCTTCCCCTTCATATTTTCCATAATCGCCGATGTCTAAAAAATCCATTAATATCTATAGGTATATTAATAAGCAAACTTGTCGAATATTATCGAAATCGCTGCGGGATATAGGCCTTTTACTTTTGTGCCACAATTATGTCGCAGCCCTGTGCCACTCGTGTCCAAATCAATGAAGTAGGAATCCAAATTCGACCCACGATTTTCACAATAACGTCAACCAAACGTCAACCCGTCTTAGCTCCGCTTGCCTTGCCTCGTTATGACCAAGTAAAGCGACACTTTTTTTTAATGGGGCAAAAGTGTCTTTATTAACTACAATAAAACTACACACTACTACATAAAAAGCATTGGATCATCTACAGACCTTTGACGGTCTAAACATAATCCAAATGCTCAAGCCATTTGGCAGCTTGCCCAGCATGCTGGCTGCATTGCCACGCTGAATGGCAATGCTTATGCGTTGAGCAACACTTGATTCTTGGTAAACTACATAAACACTAAACATTTGCATACGAAATAGGACAATTCTACGCTTGAATATTTACCATTCGAAGTCATGATAATTCCATCAATAACGTTTAGTATAGCAGAATTATCTTCCACGTCTATTCCTTCGAAAATACTATTCATTCTATGCAAATAATAATTTAATTACTAGTTTGAATTCCTATTTTAATTTAATACCAAAATTGTGAAAATACTATATAACCTAAAATTTTTTCATATATCAATGACAATGACACGTTATTTTAAATAAAAAATAGGTTAACTACGCCGCAAAAAAGAGTTTCAAACGGAAATAATTTTATTTAAACAAGTAATTAGTAGCCGTTTTAGCAGATAATATTTTAAATTGGAATTTTTATCGTACTATTTTATTAGTTTAGCATTAAAATTCAAAGCCGATTAAGTTTTTAAAAATAGATTTTTAAAATATCCATAACAAAGCAATCTTGATGCCGTTTTTGATCTTACGTCGAATACAAAGTGAAGATAGAACGATTCTGCAAACAAAAGCCAACATAACTATAAGAAAATATAGAACATCATAAGATGAAACCACTGGATAAAGCAGTAGGACCAGTAGGATTTTTGTATACGTTCCCACTTTTTAGCAACATAAATTCGTGAAAGAAACGTGTCTGGCCAAACTAAAGTATCTGGAAAAGTAGTTACTATACTTTTACACTACATTTATCACACATTTCGTAGAATGCGTTGACTTTTATAAACATCGCGGTTTTTATCTCTTCCTTGTTTTGTTGACAGTAAAAAATGGCTGCGAAACCAATGTATCATCATCATCAGTACGTAATAACCCACTGCTGGGAATATTTGCCACCAGTTGTTTATACCATCCATCTCCCTATAATAAAATTTTTATGTAGCTTAGTGAAATTAGCAACAATTGGTTTCACAGAATGTCAAACTTGACCTAAGAGGGGCTAATATTTTACGAAACCTCTGTATTTATCTTACCAATTACTTTACACTGTGTCAAAAGAATAGATCCATTCATCGACATAACGAGAATAACGACAAATCATAAGCAGAACGTCAAATGCAGGGATCAAAGAAAACAATCGTCTTTGATAGACGAATTCTTTGACGAGACGGTCGGGAAAATTAATAAGCAGCCTAAGGTTTGGGTTTACTGAGAAGATTATTTGTTTGAGTTATTAATTTTGTTTTTCGTTTTATATAAGCTAAAAATGTACACATATTGAACTAGGAATGAGGAGGTCAGCAGATGAACCATAGTGACCGCCATAGCCCAGCAGATTGGTAAGTTGAAATGGCAGTGGGCAGGCCACATAGTTTGAAGATCGAATGGCTGATGAATCTGAAAAAATCTCTAATGGAGACCAATTACCGGCAAGCACAGCGTAGGACGTCCACCGACAAGGTGGCCCGTCGATTTAATTAAGACCACCGGGGCAGGGACGCACTGAATGGAAGCCGCTTCCAATCCGGCTCTTTGGAAATCTCTAGCAGAGGAAACCCATGTCCAGCAGTGGACGTCCTGCCATGAAATTTTAGAATGGCACGACTTTATTTAAATGTGGTTGGTTTCAGTTATTCCAAACCATCCAACCAATGTTATAGGTACTTAACAAATGCTTTCCACAACCACCTTTGTTTAAACATTTTCATACCAACTTCTAGTGCTGTGGTGGTCTAGTGATACCCGTCTTCCAATGGTAAGGTCGTGGGTTCAAATTCCGGTCCCATACCAATAAGTTCTTTGGAATTGATGTACGTAATTTTACACCAATGGCTTTTCAGTGAAGGAAAACATCGTGAGGCAACCTGCGTACGCCCATAGGAATTCGATGCGTATGTGAAACCGCCAACCCGCGCTGGGCCAGCGTGGTATACAGGTGAGTGTAAGACAAGTTTTCTTAAAGATGATAACACGGAGTTGGAGTAAGCCTTGTAAGTCATAAGAATCATACAAATTGGCGGATGTGAAGTTAGCTACAAACTGTGGATTGAAGCTCACATAGAGCTGCGAATTGATTGGGTTTCGCGCAGCTTGTAACTTCACATCCGACGACTTGTATGATTCGGCCTATACAAGTCAAGTATACCAACTTCAGTACAAAACTAACCTTACGACCGCCATCTCATTTCCTCCATGTTGCGAATTCAGCAACTTATACAGGGTTATTTTTAATCTATAAGCATCCTTTTAGGGGCTTATTATGTACATCAGAACTAACAACGTTTGTTCTACGACTTTTATTAAATCTCAAAAAAAAGTTGTTGTTCCATAGAAAAATAGAAAAATGTGAAAAAAATTTGAGTTTTGACAAAAGTCGCAAAACAAAAGTCGTTAGTTTTGATGTACAGAATAAGCCCCTAAAAGGATACTTATTGATTAGAAATAACCCGAACTTTACTCTAAGATGATTTCTCGGACACTCCGTTTTACAAGTCAAATGGAAATAGCAATTCCCTTTTGATGTTAGCTCTTAATTGATTTTATCGAATCTAAATCAACTCGAGATCTGAGTCTGACCTTTTATGCCTTATTTACATTATATGTACTTGCTTTATTTCGTTTATTGAGACCATTTAGAGCTTTTAAGATATCTCAAGAGTTATTTTTGTGATAAACTATGCAAATATTTTTCGTGACAATAGAATTTAAACTTGCTTAATTGGTTTGTACTCCTAGTGATTGCGCTTTCTTCCCGGTGATTTCCCGTTAAAATAACTAATATAAATTAAAAATTTAAAAAACCTCCGACACATTGACAACCATTTTGGGCACATTTGTAGAATTTTTGTTCTTCCATCCCCACTTTAACCCACTATAATACTCTTAAACAGCTCAATCGATTTTTATAAAACATAGCTAAGAACACTCTCGATTAAGTCTCCTTTCATCCAAAAAAAAAATCGGTAAACTGAAATCGGTTCAGTGGTTCGGGCGCTATGATGCAACAGATAGACAGACAGACAGACACACAGACAGACAAACAGACACGTCAAACTTATAACACCCTCTTTTGCGTCGGGGGTTAATACAAATACCGCGATTCGCATCCACATGATATGATATAGAATTTAAAACAGTTCTTCCGGTCATTATCAGGTCTTGTGACCTCGTAGACCTACCTACGCTGTTATATTGGTCATTTCGTCAATTTTTCGCTATTTTTTTACATTTGCTTTTTCACAACTGATCACAAATTTAGTAGAAAAGAATTTTTTTTTAAATTTTGTAGCACTGCTACGCCGTAGCACCTGAGTGTGTAGTGATGATACATGTTGTGAAAAAAATACATAGTTATTATCATCGACTGCGGATCTTGTTTGATTACATTTACGTAAGTATATAAAGTTTAAACCACAGAATAGGCCCTATTACACAGGGCAAAACATAAACTTGAACTTGACAGAAACTGATAACTTTAGCAATTTTCACCGTGCATCATGTTCAACAGTTAACGTCTTACAGCTGATATGATGATGACAGTGAAACATATATTATTTTTACTTAAAGAAAGGAGTTTGAATAGGTATGTACTTCCATCCATCCATCAGCCATAAGAAGTCTACTGCTGGACATAGGCCTCCCCTATGGATCTCCAATAAGACCGGTTGGAAGCGGCTTGCATCCAGCGCGATCCTGCGGTCTTAATGAGGTCATCCGTCCACCTTGTGGGTGGACGTCCTACGCTGCGCTTGCCGGTACGTGGTCTCCACTCGAAAACTTTTCGACCCCATCGGTCATCAGTCCTCCGCGCTATGTGCCCTGCCCATTGCCATTTCAACTTGCCAATCCGTTGGGCTATGCGGGTAACTTTGGTTCTTCTACGGATCTCCTCATTTCTGATTCAATCTCGCAGAGAGACTCCGAGCATAGCCCTCGCCATAGCTCGTTGGGCTACTTGGAGCTTACCAATAAGGCCCATAGTGAGAGACCACGTTTCTGTGCCATAAGTCATCACTGGCAACACACACTGGTCGAAAACTTTCGACTTGAGGCACTGAGGTATGTCGGACGAGAAGACGCTACGCAATTTTCCGAACGCTGCCCAGCCGAGTTGGATTCGGCGATTGGCCTCTTTCTTGAAGTCGGACCTACCTAACTGGACTACTTGTCCTAGGTAGACGTACGAGTCAACGACTTCAAGAACCGAGTTCCCAACAGAGATCGGGGTGGGTACAACATGGGAATTACACATAACTTTCGTCTTGTCCATGTTCATCTTAAGACCCACCTCTTGAGAAACCCGATTGAGGCCTTCGAGGTTTTAGGTATGTACTTAAGTAAATATAAAAGTAAAACATGGGCTGGAATCTTAAAAGAAAAAAATTGCCCTTATTTTCCACCATAGACAAATGGTTATTTTGACACTTTCCCAATTACATTCTCTATGTCCATTCAAGGCTGCTCGAGTTGCAAAAAGTCAAAGTCAATCAATCTTTTCCGTTAAAATTTTCAGCAGTTTATGTGCTATCTTTTTTAATGTTTTATTAAAGTTATTGTGTTAGTTATTTAAAGTGTTCGTGCTTATCGTCTCCACTGAACTGTTACAAAACCACTAATTCATTTTGTTTTATGCTTTGGTGTTCATACATTGGTCTTTAAGTGTATTTTTGCATCCTGTAAAATATTGTGTCGTGTTCGCCTGCAGTTGTAGTTCGACAACTACAACTGCAGGCGAAGCATAATTAGGATACAACGTATTCTGAAATAGTTAAATAGGACTCAAGTGGGTGTCTACTATCAATAATAACTGTGCAAAACTGAAAAACTTTATCTTACGAAAGTTAACCTAAAAATGTCCTTAGAAATTGATGTGAATGATGAATAAACTTGAAGTAGCACAAAATTTGGTCTTATTTATTAACTTCCTATAGGTACAAATGTTTTAAAAATGGTAAAATAATAATAATATTTTAATTGGAGAATTGAATATTATGCATGCAGGAATTAATAAATATTTATGAAGCCAAAAAAAACTACTGTCGCCATTTCGGTCGCCATTTTTTAAAAAGTAAATAAATGTCAAACTCAAAATTACCAGTCCGCTATTGGTTGTTCATAGATTCCTGTCTGATACGTAGTATCTATAGTAGTCTGTGAAGTAAACTATACATGAATACACCACAAGAAAGAACTGAGACTTGTGTAGTTATATTTACACTTTAAATTGTAATAAGACCCTCCCGAGACACAGACGCAACGAAATTTCTTTGTAAAATGTTTTATAACCGCGTGTTATATTATATTACACATTATAAAGTAAAATGAGGGTTATTCGCGCTGATGTATGGCAGAGAATAATGCTGTGCCGCTCTTCGTGGAGGTGAATTGACTTCCTTAAGCCTCGTATCCACTAGGCAACATTTGGTGCGCAACATGTAGAATGTAGCACATTATTTCAGCGTGACAATGCCACCAGCATGCTGGGCACTCTGCCAACTGGGAGTAACTTGTGTATTAAGATTATTTACTGTTAGGCCAGAATTGTTTGATTGATCCTATTGCTTTGTATCTAAAAAGCCTTTATTTCAACTACATCATAACCATAAACATTTAAACGATTATTGTTCAATTAAATTGTTAAACATTTAATTTCATTATTTACGCTTCATGTCAAGTTTGCAATCGTCCGTTTGTTTTTTCCTTAGTCCATAGTATATGTAGTAGTAGTTTAATAACAAAAACAATATCTCAACATTGTACAGCATGTAGCAAAATATCGTAGCACAATATTGTGCTACATGTTGCTTGCAAACACGGAACTTTGTTTAGCAACATTGCTTATCCACACACGATCAGTCATCGATAATATGTCGCTAGAAGAACTAGTGCTGATTTCAGCAACAATTTAAAAAGAAAACTACAAACTACCTACTATAAAGAGCACGTCAACTCTCCATCAGACAACATAATATGTTTGCATGTTGCATGGAAACAAACTACAAGCTACGCGTAATGTTGCTCGCCACCTGGCAACGTTGCGCGTTGTTGTAGAACGTTTCCGATCTTGTTGAGCGTCACGTGTTGCCTAGTTGAGACGAGGCTTTAGACCTCATAAGAATGACAAGTAATATTCTATGCTTTACACTGAGATGGCAGTAGAGTTATTCTCTATGGTAACACGAGGGCAAATGTAGGTATTCGTGAAATAGTTATTTTCCTGATATCATAGAAAATATATTTATTCTCATATAAGATATATGATTATACTAGTAGTAGTAGATTAAACTATTTTTCATCCTCCCAGTAAATAGTCTGTTCTAAAGTGGAGTCATTTTAATAGGTCACTTTTGACAGTTCATGAATGCAAAGAAAAATATACCTTACACTAAAGGAATAAAACTCATGAAAACAATATTGACGACGACCGATAAGTGTTCTCGAATACGGCTTGGAGTTTTATTCCTTTAGTACAAGGTATATTTTTCTTTGCATAAAATGAAATGTCAAAAGTGACCTATTATCTTGTCCCTACTTTAATTATTGTTACTTTTCAACTCTTATTAAAATATTTTTATTGTGTTCACTTCACATAATATTATACAACTTGTGAATAGTTAGTAATTTAATTTTTTCACATTTGAACGGAAGTACATTTGCGAATAAATGTTGATAGCAATTTTACTTGTTTTTAAGTTTCAGTTCCTCAAAAAGGAAGAAATGGAACTTTTTACCTATTTGAGATTTTAAAACGCTTGAAAAATATCAAAAAATGAGTGTTGTATTTTCTGTGTATAATCTTGTGTTTTCTCCTTTATAAAATTAATAATAATTAATTTGTTATAAAGTAAATAAAGTCTCAAAGTAATTCCCTTATAGGTTGTATGTAAGGTGTTGTCCATCTGTCTGTCCCTTCTTCTGTTTGTCTTGGAAACGCTTAAAATATGTCATTCTTAAAATATCAAGTTAATTAAAAATATATGATTTTATTTTAACACTAAATCTTGTCTCTATGTCTCTTTGCAAGATTGAATCAAAAATGAGACGATACGTAGAACGAACCAATGTAACCGACATAGTCCAGAAGATCGATAGGTTGCAATAGAAGTTTAGGCAGGCCACATAGCTAAGAAAACTGACGACTCATGGGGTTGAAAAGATATCGATTGCAGACCACGTACTCAGCGTAGGACGTCCACTCACTAGGAAAATGATGACATGATTAAAACCGCTGGATCGCGCTGGATGCAAGTCGCTTCCAACCGGGAAATCGGACATCTACGAGTATATGGAGTCTTATGTCCAGCAATGGACGTCCAGTGGTTAAAACAAACGACATAATTAATATCTGCCCACTGTAGAAGCCCAGCCAGTAATCAGCTAATTAACAATAAACACTGAGCTTGCAGCATTTCCGAGGACAGCTGCAGGCGAAGGTTCATCCGGCTTTCAACAGTCACTGTTTACTTATATTTCTATTTTAAACCTTCCTACTCACCGACAGACAAAGTGTTCAGAGTTTATTTGCATCGAACAATTTGAAGTTTACTCAGTATGCCTTTGTGTGTTTGACTTTTAAAATAATTTTTATCAATAAATATGATTATGACTATAATTGAATGAAAGACAACATAAGAGCGAAACACCTATTTCTGTAAATCAGTAGCAGCTGTCACGACGACTGTACGTCGTAGGAATAAGTGTTTCGCTCTTATATTGTCTTTCACTCAATTAAAGTCATAGTCACATTTATTGAGAAACCGGTTAGAAGATCATTGTGATAGTCAGAATTATAATTGAGAAGAAGAATATATATATGCCATCCCTACACAGAATTTTGCACCAAAAACCGTGCATGACTAAGAACAATATTAAAACTCATGTTGTTTTAGAAAATGCCTGAGATTAGAGCCATGTACTTACCGTTGATGTACCAAGAAAATAATAATAACATCATCTAACATCTTACTATACAAACTCCTGCCTTAGACCTACTTGGTCATAGCTAGGATGGGGCACAGGTGAGAGTGGTGCCTACACTAGAAACTTTTTGCCCAGCTCAAAAATTTGATAGTCTTATTTATCATACTCTTTTTGTGTGCTCGACGGCAATCCCAGAGAAAATATTTAGCTGCGTCAAAGGTCCTACTCTTCATCAGCTTCTAATATGCAATGAAGCCAACTTGGCAACCAGTAATATTAACGATATAAGGAAGATAACTAATACCTGGCCAATATTAGCACGCCAGTGAATGCAAGGCTTAATTTTTCTTACTGTTAGCTTGTTTGGAGCAAAACCGTTCTGTTTATTAGTCCTCACCTCGGAGTTCGCTGTTATTACAATGGTGACTTGAGTAGGAAAAAGCTCTTTCGACGCTTTGACTGTTTGTGCTCTAGGTACTTAATCTCGGAGTAGGTACACTATTTTGAAATGTTTTCTATGTCAAAAAATTTTATTGCAAGCGCTCGTAGCGTAGTTTGACTAGGTTTTTGTCAGCGATCACCGAAATCAAGCAACGTTCCGCATGGACAGTATTTGGATGGGTGACCGCGGATGGCATTTTCCAACTGAGCGCTAGCGTGGCTCGAATGACAAGTTAAATTGTTGGTCGCGGTTATTTTAACCGTTTAGCCATGTCAGAGGCCTTCAGGAGGCTTAAAAACTCTGACACCAGGGGTAGCCATCCGACCTATACGAACTTACGTATTACAAGAGTTTGTATAGAACAACTTGCAGATTTACTCCTGTCATTTTTACTGTTCCGTAGTGAAACGGGGAACCCTTATAACTTCGTGGTGTCCGTCCGTCTGTCCGTCTGTCCATCTGTCCATCCGTCCGTCCGGCCGTCCGTCTGTCCTTATGTTACAAAGCCTTATGACTTCCAAACTTATTAATCAAATTGCATGAAATGTAACATTATTTTAGATCTCAATTTTTAATTCAATACGTAAAAAATTCAAACTGTGTAGGTACCTATTTAAGTTGCTGTGGGATTATAACTTTTTGAGATATAAAGCAAAAATGAAATTTTTAAACCTTCACACAGGTGTTCATTGGTCAAACAAACATATTTCTTAGCCAAGTATGTTTTTCTAGCAGTACATCTGTTGACATCACGAAAATTGGATTTTATCATCATCATAATTATAATTATCATACTACTATACTCGCGCAATGTAATATGATAATGTGTTCAAATCGCGAAAGTTTAATAATAACATCATAATTATCGTCGCTATCTACGTAAGTCTATCATACGCGTGTCTCAACAACTCGCGTGTCAAGTGACAACTCATTTGTGCCATCCCATAGGATTTTTTTGTTTTTCGAGTTAATACACATTATTTTACTTTCTATTGATAAAATGATTTTCAAAATCCATGCTGTCCGCCTTTAGATATATAGGATAGTTTGGTAGAAACGGATCTCCTCCTTGTGATTTGAATTTGCAGAAATACTCCGAACATAGCCATTTACATGGTAGGTTGCTTAAGTGAGGTGGTTTCCGTGTGACAAATTTCTTGAACAGTTCCCTAGCTATTTAAAACATTTTTTTTGTTGACAAGCACAAAATCTACTAACAGGAAAACATCAAATGTAATTCGCTACAAAAACGCGTATTGGATTCTTACTAATCACTCGACCTGCAGGTTATCAATGTACTGAATGAACACTAAGTTCCATTGCTTCAATAGTAACTAAGAAACATCTGGAAGCTATAGATAAAAATATTTAAAACAAAACTTCTTGTCAACAAGCACATACCTACAGGAAAACCTCTAATATAATTAATTATCTACAAAAACGCGCATTGGGCTTTTTATTTATCACTATCATTGGTTAAACTACAATATTCGCTGGTTATTCCCAATTTTCCTGTTGAAATTATGATAACTGATTACTCACAACAATTAGTCATACAACTATTTTTATTTACCTGAAATCTTTGGTATATATTTACCCCAATTTATCGATATCTGTCAATAGCGGGCAAGAGGCGCGCGGCGCGGGCGTTTCTTTTTCGTTTTATTATTATCCATTAGGCAAGATGGAAAACAAAATTCAATTGTATTCTTTGTACTTTCTTATATTCATTTTCTATACTAGCACCGCCGTAGAACTGATTAAAGGTACGTTTTTAAAGGTGTCAAAGTAAGTTCGTATAAGTTGGATAGCTAGCCCTGGTGTCAGAGCTTTTAAGCCACCCTAAGGCGTCAAATCTTATGCTAATTAAGATCTTATACTAATTAAACAATGATAATGTCAATTTTCATGCAATTTGGTTTATAAATGTGGAAGTTATAACGGAGCGGCTTTGTAACGGACGGACGGACGTTATAAGTGTTTTACTGCAGAACCCTAAGAAGAAGTTAGGAGTTTTTTTAAGAGTTAGGAGTTAGAAGTTTTTTTTTAAATTAGGCTGCATGTTTTTTGTACGTTTTTGATGATTATTTTTTTCTTGGTAGATAGGTACATCAAAAATGGTCACAAATTTAAGTGTAATTGGTTGAGTGATATTTAAAAAATCAATAATAATCTAAAAGTGGAATACATCGATTTGAGCAACTATTCAAATTTTGAACGTAGATTGCAATGATTGAAATGATGCCAAAAATAATTACATCCAGTGTTTTCCTACGATCTTGAACAGAAGTCCGTCCACCTTGTCGGTAGACGTCCTATGCCGCGATTGCCGATACGTACTTTCAATTTGAAAACTTTGCGGCCCTTGCGGCTATCCGTTCTACGAACTATATTATATGATATGCTCTGTCCATTGTCTGTATTTGAATTTTATAGGTTTATTATTTTTAAGATTATTTGCTATGTTTTATTATTATTATTTTTGCACAGATGATTTCATAACAACAACATACGTAACTGAAGATAATTTTGTGACTGAAGACAATTTGAATACTGAAGATAATTTGAATACTGAAGAAAGTGTCGTGACTGAATATTACCAAGAATACGACACGAACTCCAATGCGTGTACATACAATAACGGGAAAGATCCCAACATACGTAAAAACATAGAAAAAATCTTAAAAGTACTTGTAAAGGATAGTCTGCCTCCGACGATGGAGACCCCAAATGAACAGGAATATGACATTGCTAAAGATATCCAAGTTGCAGCTAACAAAATCATTATTCAACTTGCTTTACATGCTTCGAAAATAACCCGAAAAGTTTTAAAATCTATGGAAAACCCAAATGACACAGTGGTTATAGCAGATAATGTGTTGCAACATTGTGAATTCATTGAAAATCAGAATAAAATAAAGGAGGTACAAAAGTTAACGGACAAAATATCGTTGCTTACGAAAAATACTAAAGATCTTACCGACACAATAAGCCTAAACAACAAACAACAAAGTGAATCGATAACCATCTTAAACAATAAAATGGATTTATTGGAAAATGTAACTACCTCAGACAGTCATGACATTAAAATTGTGTTGAATATTACAGAAAAAATTCAGCAATCTGTTAGCAAACCTTTCGGATTAGAAATATTGAACCAAGTTTTAGGTGACGAAAATGAAAAAAACATTAACCCAATATGTAAAGTTAAAGTGCCGGCTTCGATAGTAACTAAACACGACATCTGGAAGGAGAAACAGATTCCTGAAAAAGATGAATTGGACATCTATATGATTAAAAAAACAGGTAAGTAAATCTTTTTTCAAATAGGTTTCCCGCTTACGTAGATACTTAAAATATTATAAATCCGAAAGGGTGTTTGTTGGTTTGTTATTCTTCGATTCTTCTTCACACAGCATCAGAACAACGCATAGACTTGATTTTTGGCATGGGTATAGTTCTAAGATAGGTGAGTGACAGGTTACTTTTGTCTTAGAAAAATACAAGGTTCTTTTGCTAGCACAAAAATCAAAAAAGGGTAGCCGCCAGCAAAAGCTTACATATTAATGAAGTACAGTATAAAGTTACATGATAAAATGATTGCAGGCTGCTCATACGAGGCAGTTGAGTACGACAAGGACCACTGGCTCAAGGATGTTACCTTCGACGGCAGCCATCTGGAGTGGCGGCTAGCGGTGCGCACGCAGCAGGCAGCAGACGTAGCCCTCTGGTGGGATCCGCAACATGGATTTTCCTTCTGTGAGTTACATTATACTTTAAAAATAGTAATAGATCATTTTATCAATGCAGAACTAGCTGAACTAGCTGTCACGTACATTTAGTTTCAATAGTTGTTACCTTTTTGATGCTGCTACTGCTGCTGGAACTGTTGACTTATTTTTGCGATTTCAGGGTTGATCGCAAAGTAAAAGTTATTCACAGTGATGCGTATAAATGTAATGCTTCTGAAAGTACCTACTTGCACTTTGTAAGGTAATATTTAGTAACTATACAGGGTTACTGGTAATCAATTAGCATCCTTTTAGGGGCTTATTCTGTACATCAAAACTAACAATTTTTGTTCAACTGCTTTTATCAAATATCAAAAAAAAAACTGTTCCATAGAAAAATTTCGTTCACCCACGTTTCATGTTCACGTGACAAAATGTATGGAACAGCTGTTTTATTTTTATTTTTTTGACTAGAGTAACACAACATGAGTTGTTAGTTTTGATGTACAGAATAAGCCCCTAAAAGGATGCTAATTGATTACCAGTAACCCTGTCTAGTTTTACAGTATTTTAGTAATAAAACGACATTACTTGGTGTTTACAGTTGTTGGAAACAAAACTAATACGGTGTCGAGTTTGAGGAATTGGACAAACCTGCAGTCCTGGGAACAAACCACACTGGGGGTGCTGGCTGAAGACCGCTACGTGCCAATCTACTTTAAAATTAGCAACGGTACACAGAATCATTATTCCTCTACTAGAACATACCAATGACCAACCCATCTCATGCAATCTGCTTCAAGCGGAAAGCTCACAGTAGAACTACCGGGAAAATTTTGTCCCGGTAGTCCTACCGTAGAACTACCGGGAAAATGTTGTCCCGATAGTTCTACTAGTAGAACTAATAGTAGAATTTACAGGAACGACCCCATTTTTGCTTGGCAATGGAATTTTCATAAATTTTTAGAATTGCTTTAAGAAAGTAAATGTTAGTAAGTTTCGTAGACTCATCCTTTTCGAAAATCGTTTCAAAATTTGGACATTATTCATTACAGGAAAACTGACGGTTGGCCTAGAGTGCGAATCCGAGCCGTTCTTCTCAAGGGACTTCACCGCAAAAAAAGGACAAGAATTACATAGGCTCGTAAAGTCGTGGTCACCATATGGAGCTAAATATTTATACGATTGTCCCTCCAAATTTACAGGTATCTAAACTTTTCTTACTAGGCAAGGTTATATCTATAATAATATGTATATACGTATTTATATAAAAATGAACCCATATTTGGAGAAACCAGCAGTGGTCACGCTATAACTTAAGAACGGCTTTACCGATTTCGTTCACCTTTTCTTAAACATTTTCTAATACTTTGTAGAAAGTTGTTACTTAATTTTAATGATTGGTTGCTGCGCTTGGCGAGACTAATCATCATTTAAAGTTCTTACATAAAAAAAAAATTGCGCAGAAACTTATAAAATTAAAGAAAACTTAATTTTAAAGTTGAGTTTAGAATATTTTTATTTTCAGTATTATAACTGAAGCTCTGACATAAAACAAAATTATTCCAAACGAAATTCGCGAAAGTAAAAATAATATTATACTTGGCAACTTATGTAACCTATTATGCTCCATCCACACTCTCGCGAGCGCCTCGGCAGGGCCCTCGTGCGAGGCGACGACGGACGCGAAGAATAGGCGACACAAGGCGACACGAGCGCCCCCATCCACAATCTCGTGCTTGCGTTCCCTCGTGTCGTCTCGTGGAGATTGTAGATGAGGCATTAAGCATAGAGTTTAGAGATACAAAGAGGCGCCCACAACTACAAATTAGGCTTACATGCTGATGAGCTGAAAATGGCTGCTGTTCCTATATAGGGATACCCATATAATTAGAACTAAAGTAATAGACACCGTACTAAAATAGCAAGAGATATACATCACTTCGTCCCACTTTAAATATGAAATTTAAAAGATGTTACAAAAAGATGCACATACACCCGAACAAAGTAAGAAGGTAAAATGATTAGAGATTTGAACCTTCTTACTAGAACTAGAGGGTTCGAATTTCCGATCGTATCGCAAAAGACAAATTGGAACCACTTTTAACCATTTTGACATTCCAACTTTTGATTTTGACGTATACCGACAGACAATGCGTTTTTCTTGTTCCACTCACTCTCGCGTATACTGTATAACCAGATATGAATAAGACAGCTGTGACATAGTTTTAATTAGAGCAAAATTTAGTAAGTATTCTATTACTTTAGTTCTAATTTTATGGGGATACCATATTTGAAAGCAACTGTTGTTATTAGGTACTCAGGAACAACGCTGAACAAACAAGGAAGAAGGTGAATTTCCATAGGTCCCAAAAATTGTGGGCGCCTCTTTGTATCTCTAATCTCTGTGGTATTAAGTAAAACTAACAGGCTCCTGATAACTTTTTTGTAGTTTCAGGTCAGTAAAGCAGAAAAGGAGAAGAGAAGCTGACATTTAAGTTATGGGCAACGCGCTGTCTCCAAGCTTTCCTAGCATGACAAAAAGATATTAAACCATTATTTATCGACTTTTAATGTCAATTATCATTTCTATACTTGGTTTAGTTTCTTTTAAGATATTTTTTATAAGTAGAAGATAAAGATAAAGATTCTTTATTGCTCTCAACTGTGTACAATTAGATGTTACAACAATATTAAGACACAACAGCTTATCCTAGCGGACATGCAATATTTATTTTTGGTATAACTAACAAGTTTTGTATGTTATCTTACACCACAAACTAAACAAAAAGAAAGACAATTTGTTTATTTGCCATAATACGAGTACCTATGGCGATGCCTACATAGCAAAACTGAACTATGAGTAGGGCACATTTTGCAGTGTTTTTTTTTTTTCATATTATTTTAAATATTTATTTTGTATTTATTATGTTTTATAATCTAAAGTGTAAATGTTAATACGCATTATAATAATATAATTTAACGAAAAAAAAAGAAATATTCATATTTTAGTAAAAAAATAATTAATTTTAATATAACTGTTGTTGTAATTAAATGAAATTGTGTGTTAAGTATGTGGTCTGAATAAATGATAATTTATTTAAAAATAAAATTATTATTTTTTGCCAAAACTTTTGACAACCGATTGCTTACAACATTTAAGGAATTTAAAAGAAATAATGCTATCACATTAATAATTAAAAAACAGTTCGTTTTGAACACAGATCAATGAACATTGAACAACCATCCATCACAGTAGGTTTCACAGTAGCATAATAATTACAGCCATACACATGTGAAAGCAGCGCTTTGCAGAGCAACAACCTGTTTACTTGTAATGTAGGTAGTAAGTATCAAGTCAAAATTACTTGAGTGATTTCACAGTCGTCATGTTGTTGTCACACACTTGAAAGAACACTTGAATTGTTAAAACTAACCTAGCAATGTTTTATTTTATTTATCCGTTCAATGGTTTGGAAGATATGAGGTAAGTAATAATGTTTGTAGAGTATGCGACAACTTGTGTCACGGGCGACATATTGAACCCTGAGCGTAGCAAGGAAATCTAAAGTGGAGTTCAAAATTAACTGCCGAGCGAAGCAGAGTGTTACGTAGAGACCTGAGTGAAGAGAGGGGTTCAAGCCACCCAAGTCAAAGACAAAATTTGTTAGAGCAGTGCATTCTCTACTTTTCATACCTTCTTCGAGAAAATAAAAGACCAGGAATATGAATAAAACTCACTAAACACCGTCGTAACAAGACGCCGGGTGACAAAGGAATCACATAAGAGCTTCTGAATGCGGGATGAACACCGGTAATAAAAGTCGTTCAGAGGCTTTTCAACACCGTCGTCCACCAAGGCATAACGCCAGAATCATGGAACAGAAATGTGGTGGTGTTGTAAATAATATTATACTTGGCAACTTATGTAACCTATTATGCTCCATCCACACTCTCGCGAGCGCCTCGGCAGGGCCCTCGTGCGAGGCGACGACGGACGCGAAGAATAGGCGACACAAGGCGACACGAGCGCCCCCATCCACAATCTCGTGCTTGCGTTCCCTCGTGTCGTCTCGTGGAGATTGTAGATGAGGCATTAAGCATAGAGTTTAGAGATACAAAGAGGCGCCCACAACTACAAATTAGGCTTACATGCTGATGAGCTGAAAATGGCTGCTGTTCCTATATAGGGATACCCATATAATTAGAACTAAAGTAATAGACACCGTACTAAAATAGCAAGAGATATACATCACTTCGTCCCACTTTAAATATGAAATTTAAAAGATGTTACAAAAAGATGCACATACACCCGAACAAAGTAAGAAGGTAAAATGATTAGAGATTTGAACCTTCTTACTGGAACTAGAGGGTTCGAATTTCCGATCGTATCGCAAAAGACAAATTGGAACCACTTTTAACCATTTTGACATTCCAACTTTTGATTTTGACGTATACCGACAGACAATGCGTTTTTCTTGTTCCACTCACTCTCGCGTATACTGTATAACCAGATATGAATAAGACAGCTGTGACATAGTTTTTATTAGAGCAAAATTTAGTAAGTATTCTATTACTTTAGTTCTAATTTTATGGGGATACCATATTTGAAAGCAACTGTTGTTATTAGGTACTCAGGAACAACGCTGAACAAACTAGGAAGAAGGTGAATTTCCATAGGTCCCAAAAATTGTGGGCGCCTCTTTGTATCTCTAATCTCTGTGGTATTAAGTAAAACTAACAGGCTCCTGATAACTTTTTTGTAGTTTCAGGTCAGTAAAGCAGAAAAGGAGAAGAGAAGCTGACATTTAAGTTATGGGCAACGCGCTGTCTCCAAGCTTTCCTAGCATGACAAAAAGATATTAAACCATTATTTATCGACTTTTAATGTCAATTATCATTTCTATACTTGGTTTAGTTTCTTTTAAGATATTTTTATAAGTAGAAGATAAAGATAAAGATTCTTTATTGCTCTCAACTGTGTACAATTAGATGTTACAACAATATTAAGACACAACAGCTTATCCTAGCGGACATGCAATATTTATTTTTGGTATAACTAACAAGTTTTGTATGTTATCTTACACCACAAACTAAACAAAAAGAAAGACAATTTGTTTATTTGCCATAATACGAGTACCTATGGCGATGCCTACATAGCAAAACTGAACTATGAGTAGGGCACATTTTGCAGTGTTTTTTTTTCATATTATTTTAAATATTTATTTTGTATTTATTATGTTTTATAATCTAAAGTGTAAATGTTAATACGCATTATAATAATATAATTTAACGAAAAAAAAAAGAAATATTCATATTTTAGTAAAAAAATAATTAATTTTAATATAACTGTTGTTGTAATTAAATGAAATTGTGTGTTAAGTATGTGGTCTGAATAAATGATAATTTATTTAAAAATAAAATTATTATTTTTTGCCAAAACTTTTGACAACCGATTGCTTACAACATTTAAGGAATTTAAAAGAAATAATGCTATCACATTAATAATTAAAAAACAGTTCGTTTTGAACACAGATCAATGAACATTGAACAACCATCCATCACAGTAGGTTTCACAGTAGCATAATAATTACAGCCATACACATGTGAAAGCAGCGCTTTGCAGAGCAACAACCTGTTTACTTGTAATGTAGGTAGTAAGTATCAAGTCAAAATTACTTGAGTGATTTCACAGTCGTCATGTTGTTGTCACACACTTGAAAGAACACTTGAATTGTTAAAACTAACCTAGCAATGTTTTATTTTATTTATCCGTTCAATGGTTTGGAAGATATGAGGTAAGTAATAATGTTTGTAGAGTATGCGACAACTTGTGTCACGGGCGACATATTGAACCCTGAGCGTAGCAAGGAAATCTAAAGTGGAGTTCAAAATTAACTGCCGAGCGAAGCAGAGTGTTACGTAGAGACCTGAGTGAAGAGAGGGGTTCAAGCCACCCAAGTCAAAGACAAAATTTGTTAGAGCAGTGCATTCTCTACTTTTCATACCTTCTTCGAGAAAATAAAAGACCAGGAATATGAATAAAACTCACTAAACACCGTCGCAACAAGACGCCGGGTGATCAAAGACAAACTTTGTTAGAGCAGTGCATTCTCTACTTTTCATACCTTCTTCGAGAAAATAAAAGCCCAGGAATATGAATAAAACTCACTAAACACCGTCGCAACAAGACGCCGGGTGACGAAGGAGTCACATAAGAGCTTCTGAATGCGGGATGAACACCGGTAATAAAAGTCGTTCAGAGGCTTTTCAACACCGTCGTCCACCAAGGCATAACGCCAGAATCATGCGCCATGTTTATATGGTATAATAAGGGTCATTACGAACCGACGGCAGGCCGCAGGATCGAGCGCAGGCTTGATGACTTCCAGCCTTCCGAATAAGCCGGATTCCGAAAAGGCTTTAGCACCATGGACCACATACATACGCTGCGGCAGGTTATACAAAAGACCGAGGAGAATAACATGCCACTTTGTTTAGCGTTTGTGGACTATGAGATGGCCTTTGCTTTGGTCGAGACATGGGCTCTAACAATGCCGTATTGACTATCGGTATATCGAAGTGTTTTGTATAATAACGTCACTATGTCGATCCGAGTACAGGAAGCGAGCTCTAAGACGATCCATTTGAAGAGAGACGTAAAACAGGGAGATGTAATATCTCTGAAACTGTTTAATGCTACTCTAGAGAACGCCTTCAAGCTCCTGGAATGGAAACGATTCGGCATCAATATCAATGGCGAATACATCACTCACCTTCGGTTTGCCGACGATATCGTAGTCAAGGCAAAGTTGATGGAAGAACTCAGCACGATGCTTGGAGGTTATGTATAATTTCCATGTTGTACTCACTCCAATTTCCGTTGGGAACTCGGTTCTTGAAGTCGTTGACCCGTACGTCTGCCTAGGACAAGTAGCCCATATGATAATCGTACCGCTTAACTTAGTCCTTATAACTAGGATTATAGGTAGGTCCGACTTCAAAAAAGAAGTCAATCGCCAATTCCATCTCGAGCATTCGGAAAATTGTGTAACGTTTTTTAGTCCGACATACCTTGGTTTTTTTAACCTCAGTGCGTCAAGTCGAAAGTGTTGACCAGAGTGTGTTGCCAGTGATGACTTATGGCACAGAAACGTGGTCTCTCACTATGGGACTTTTTTAGTAAGCTCTAAGTAGACCAACAAGCTATGGAGAGGGCTATATGCTTGGAATCTCTCTGCGAGATTGAATCAGAAACGAGGAGATCCGTAGAAGAAGTTATCGACATAGCCCAGCGGATTGGCATCGTATAAATGTTTTTAATATTAACGATCGAAGTTAAGGCGAGTCCGTGTAAAAGTCCGAGCAACAATTCTGAGCCTGGGTCGTGTTTCAGAGGTACAATTATAATAATATTCTCACAAGCTAATACGCCAGTTCTATTAATAAATCTCGTAATACTTTAACCACGTCTAACCCCGGGTCCCGGAGTGGATGTCTGGATTAGCAAGATAAATCACTTGCTGAACAATTTATTGGCACATGGGCACACCCAATTGCATAATCGAATGTAGCGTGTATGGCTGTTCTATTAAAATATTCATATTCATTTTATTCGTAAGAAAAATATTGCACGTCAATGTTAATTTTTTACAATAAAAATTGCATTCAATATTGTTTCATACATTGATAAAATACGAGTATAATATATTTATTTACATGACTACTACTAGGTACATCATATACAGGGTTATTTCTAATCAATTAGCATCCTTTTAGGGGCTTATTCTGTAGATCAAAACTAACAACTTTTGTTCTGCGACTTTTGTCAAAACTCAAAAAAAGAAATTGTTGTTCCATAGAAAAATATCGTTCACCCGCGACAAAATGTATGGAACTGCTGATTTTTTTTTTTAGTTCTGACAAAAGTCGCAGAGTAAAGGCATTGCAAAGAAGTTTTACTCGATAAAAAGTAGTTTTCATCGATTTTATCGAATAATAAATCTATGCGGCTTCGTGGTTGACAACATTTTCAAATTTGTCATTCTATTATTTTTCTTTCATTTTATTCTTGATTTTAAACGACCCTTGATTCGAGGATTTGTAGCTCTATTTATCAACCTATTTTGATAGTTAACGGAGCGAACGTAGTGAGAGAAGGTCTCTGGTTTAAGTCGACGATTTTGCTTTCGTCTGCCTGAATGTTGATTTACCTCTAGAGGTCGCAATTTCCAACGAATCTCAATGAAACTTGGTATTTTTTTATATATATTAATGATTTTATTTGTCGTCGGAGATTTTTGATTGAGGGGTATTTCCTTCAAAAAAGGGGGAAGTTTGTTGTAACGCTATTTATCAACCGATTTTCATAATATTTGGCAGGTTTGTTTTATATCTAAATCCTCACAATGGTATTGTAAGCTTACGAAGATTCAGTTACGCAATCGGTTTTTACTGTTCGGAGAACTACTATAGGTTTTAAAACTATCATGTAACATTTGTTTATCAGACAATTACACGTGTATTATATTAAACCTAGTATTTTTCGTTTATACATTTCTTATTAACTATTAAGTATTATCACGTACGCCGCATGTGTACAGCAGCCCCATTGGCGAATTCCTTATCGAAGTTTTGTTTATTTTTCAATTTTGGAAAAACATTGCTTACTTGTTTAGTTAATCATAATACATGTGTACTACTATCCAGTTCAGTGATAACCTGCAGGTCGAGAGATAAATAAAAATAAGTTGTCGAGAGCGTGTTCAAACACGCGTGTGATAGGGTTCCGCAGATAATGATGATGATACTACAAAACATAATCTGTCAAAAAAAACCTGTCTCTGAATTATATGACCCCTGTTTGAGCTGTGTGTGTCAATTTTTTTAAAAAATCCTTAAAAGGTAACTGAAAAAAAAAAATTTGCTCATATTTTAAGAAAATGCTTTTAACATAGTCTGTGAAGTCAAAAAGTAAGAACATACTATACGAGTATAAATTAAGGAGGGCACTCATTTTTCCACTTTGGCAACCTATTTCTCACAAAAGGTATTTTTATGAAACCTTATATTCATTTTCAAAACCTTATTCATCAATACTGGATTCTCGTTGAACAAAATGTTTCACCCTTACTTTCAGACAAAATAAAAATAAAAATTGGTCTGAGCCCTCACTTTACATGTAGGTAAAGCAGTACCTTTACAATTTTGAATTTTTTTGAAACTAAAAGAATGCTAATATCATGCAGTTCTGTCCATAAATGTCGGAGATAAAGGTTTAAATTATAGTAAAAATTATAAGGGTTCCTTGTTTATCTACGGAGCCCTAAAAAGTCTTACGCATTATTGTAGATAAGTACACTTGGGTTTTTCCTGAGAATTTGTACTTGTAGGTAATTCTATTAAGGAAAACAAATAAAGAATTTGTACTTATAGGTAATTCTATTAAGGAAAACATATTAAAATTTGTACTTGTAGGTAATTCCTTTTTAATTAATTTTTTTTTTTTTCCTGGGTCTGTCTTCCCGCTTAAGTACAACGTGGGCGTCTTCAAATCCCGAGTAAATAGGTATCTTCTAGATAAGCGTGCCTAGACCTAGACCGCTTATCTGCTCAACATCAGGCAGTATGTGGTCAAACGCAAACCTATTCATAAGTAAAAGAAAATCTATTAGGGAAAATAAATAATTAGGTATGATAGGTATAGAATTTAGGAAGTTAGGAGACTCTTCCATAAATTCTTCAATTCAAAACCACCTCACTACGTAGGGAACTTAATATTGTTGCATTGTATTTATTTAATTTGTAAATCATTCATAGAAATCTAGAGTTATCTAGAGTTAGAGTTATAGGTACATAGGCCAGTAAATTGGCAAGTTTAAATGGTACTGGGTGGGGCTATCTCACACGGAGAAAAATACCCATATTATATAGATGCATCTCTTTCAGATTTTTTCGATTGACCACATTATCCCTCTGGTATATCTGAGGTTTTGAATAAGTAGGGAAAAAAACTTCGTTTCAGGCTCTTTTTGATTTGTGACATTTATTGCGCTGCATGATGCATAGATTTTTTTATCATTTATTACCACTCTTTTACAAACCAAGAGTGATAAATCACCTGATTTCCGAAGGAAATCCCTAGGGCTCGATTGATCGCTACGTGTTTCGATTACATGCAAGTCTTTGTTTCGAATTTGATTCAAGTCTACTAAATAATGTTAAAGAATAAAATTAATAACACAGTTTGAATAATAATTACCTACATTTTGATTCCTAGTACTTCGACATAAGGTGGCCACAATTTGATAGCTTTCTCGGGTTTTGACCATTGCGCTGGTTGAAATTGAAAAAGGATTTCTTCAGAATATCACTTTGAGCCACTTATTTTAGTTCACAATATTACATGCAACTACTCTACGCTTTTAATCATCATCATTATCTTCATCATAATTATATTTTGTAGAGGTATATTTAGTAAAACCTATAAAATAATTACCATAGCAGCCGCGCAATATGCATTGCTGGGCACAGGTTTTTTCTATAATACTCGTATGTATTTCCTAAAAGTTCAGTTGGCAGCGGCATCCTACGCTTGCCGGTACGTGGTATCCGCTCGAGAACTTTTTGCTCCATGAGTAATCAGTGTTATATATACTATGTGTCCTGCGCACTGCAATTTCAATTTCCAATTACCGTAATAACTTACGCTAAAATCTTGAATAATTGCCTACTCTATCAATCTTGCAATAGAAATTGGCGATCAAAACCTTGGCGAAAGGAATTCGCGACAAAACTGGCAACAAAATACTTGTAACAACCATTTGTCACATAAACTTGGGACAACAACTTCCGACTTATGCATTTTTATACTAATTTGCTTAAAATGTCAAGTGGCCGAAGCCGGTGAAAAGAAGGCCGAAACCGATGTTTTTACTTGATTGACTTTTCATTAAAGTACGTGTAGATAGATATTTTCTCACAGTGTTTTTACCTGAAACTAAATGTCTATTATATCGTTTGTAACTTTAAAATCTCAAGTTAATATTTTGTTTTGACGAATTTTCAAAAACTGATTAAACGTGGTCACAGCCGTTGCACCTACCCTATTTTTATGTAATAGGATGTCAGTGTTGTTATTATTAGTTTTTGTTATAATTAGGTAATAGGTAATTATGTAGGTACGGTATGTATGGAAGTATTATTATGAAAGTCATTTTTTTCACCCTGTCCATTTCTTTTCAGTACCTATCCTCTCCATATTGAGGTCGCCTTATCAATATAGTTTAAAACACAAAACAAAATAGTAAAATACTTTTAAATTAAACGGTTTTCGTACTAAAAGCAAAAAAATAATAACTGGAAAATAAAATCGTGAGGCCTTCGCCTGGATGGATTTCAATTACTAGATTTGACCCAAAAAACGGGCCAGTGAAGTTAAATAAAACCGTTTAAAATACCATGTCGATGGGTTGCTTGGCAGAGATTGCTTCCAGCAATACAACCGCCAGTCGTTCCACATAAATAATTCTTTTTAGGATTCCGTACCTCAAAAGGAAAAAACGGGTTCCGGTTTTCGTTCCGTTCCGAATTTCGAATCGTATCATGTGGGGTATCATATGAAAGAGCTTCATTAGCACTAGCTGAAACAGGTTTTGTAATTATTTTTAGGTGTAATTTTCGATGTACGACAAAGAAAGTAAAAAAAAAAATCTTTTATCGATGATTTTAGTTACGCCCTGAAGTTTTAACAACATAGTTCCCAATTTTATGCAATTTTCAAGATTTGTATGGAACCCACGGTGTGCGATCCTGACTCGCACTTGAACGGTTTTATTTATTTGGCTTTAGTTAGGTATAACAATAAAAAAATTGTATTCTCAAACTTCTTTCGACTCATTTGTCAAACATTGACGACAGTACACCAGGCGGGCATTTCCATTCCAGGAGCATAAATAATTTAGATGAACTTGGTATCACCTATCTTAAAGAGATGTATACTTCAAACAAAAAAAAAAAACACGTCAATAAGCAAGATAAAAAAAACCCGAGTATATCAAGAATATAAATATCTATGTACAGAAAACCCACATCCCATCAAAAACATAGCATGTAAAAAGTACGACAACTCGAGCAACAGTTTTTCTACACAAAAAAATGGATGAACTCAAATGCAAATATAAGTTGGTTTATTTATTCAGTTGTTATTTATAGGAGCATCAAAGTTGGATAGAGACCCAGAAAAAGTGCCGATAGATTAACCGATTGGTGTATACATTTGATTTCACAACTTTTTATTCCACAAGAACTGTAGCTCGAATTGTTGTACTTTTTTACGTGCTTTGTTTGTAATGGAATCTCGCTTTTTTTGTTGCTGATGGTCTTTTCCGTCCCTTGATGCCCCTTATTAGCTTCCTAGGAGGCCTACCTTTGTTGCGCCCTTGATGCTCCTTTGGTGTTCCTTCATACCTCCTTAATGACCCTTTGTGCCCTTTGATGCACACCTTAATTGTGTTTTTGTGTGTATTTGAATTTTTCCTTACTACTCGTATGTAGGCTAAATAACATTATTTTAGAAATTTGAAGCTTGTATGTTCGCCAGAAAGAAGAACTTTAAAATCATGATCATCCTTGATTAAGTGTGTAAGTGACAAAATAAAAGAACTTTAACAAGCAATAAAACTTTAATCTACTGTTTCGATATGAATGAATTTCAATTTCGTGGCAAATATTTTATGACTGCATATTTGCAATCTTTATACATATATCGACTCTTTTCTGACTGATTTGATTTTTATATCTTGCTAAAATTTTGATACTAAACGATCTCACTAAATATTATCAAAATCTTATGTATGTGAACTTGTGTACCGAGTTTCATTAAGATTCGTTGAAAAATGCACCTTGTCGATGAAAAGTAACATCCAAACTAACAAACATAGGTACATTTTGCCACTCAAGCATAGACGTGTCTCTCGCACGGTCAATAATGTTTTCTTGGTTTTAAAAATATCAGGCGTCTATTTTAATGAGCAACGAAGTGACACGGTATATGTACAGAAAACCCACATAACAATAAGTTAAGAACAACCTCGATTTGTAGTTTCGATTTGCTTTGCTCGATTTGTTGGGGTGCACTGCCGTGCGCCCAATTAAAATTGTTTTACTTACTACTTGACCTGGAGATTATCACTGGGTAAAACTACATCGTTCACTAGGTATTTACTGTGGTCCGGTTGAAAATTAAGGTTACTAAATTTGTCATAACAATCATGTTTAATTATCTGAATCGTATAAATATAAATTAAACTAATTTTGAGATCAATTTGTCAAAAGCAAGTAAGCGGGGCGGACGGCAGGCATTTAATTCGTCAGTAGACAAAATGGCAACTAGAATTAAATTGTATTATTTGTTCTTTTTTATAACTATTAACTCCTGCACCACCGCAGAACTGATTGATGGTAAGTTCTTTTAATCATAAAAAAAGGAAAAAGAAGATATTTTAATCATGCCTCTGTCTCTTTCAAAACAAGGTGGATCTAATAATAATTATATCTATGTGTAGTGTATGTAATTCTTATAGGGCTCTTTAGATCCCATTTGTATCTAGTGTCTTCTTACTGTTTTAACCAGATCACGAGTCCACCTTATCGCTGTAACGTTGGAGGTTTCAGAGATGTTATAATGGAAACATGTTGATCGTTTCAGCTCCGTTTATTTTATTATTAATTGTGGTAACTTATTTTAAAGGAAACTTATTCTAGATCATCACAACGTAATTTAGTGTGCGCGTGTAACCTAGATTAGGTAGTGCATACCGCGTCGCGGTAGGTATTGCGATGTATCAAACATGTGTTAATGCTACGCTATGTCGTGGGCGTACTATGCTGTGATTGCCGGTACTCGCTCTCCATTCGAGAACTTTACGGCCCCATTGCCTATCCGTTCTACGAACTAGGTGCACTGCCCACTGCTATTTCAACTAGTAACCGCTACTAGTAACCGCTGGGCTTATTTATAATTTTAGATGTAAAGTTATACCTACTTACCTACTTTGTAAATTTATTTATGTGCTGTGCTTCTTAATAAATATTTTAATTACACAGGTTATCTCATAAAAACATTTTATGAAACTGGAGAAAATTTAGTTCCTGAAGAAAATTTTGTGACTGAAGAAAATTTTGTTACCGAAGAAAATTTAATTACTGAAGAAAATTTAATGACTGAAGAAAATTTTGTTACTGAAGATAATTTAGTTACGGAAGAAAATTTAGTTACTGAAGAAAATTTAGCCACTGATGAAAATTTAGCCACTGAAGAAAATTTAGTTACTGCAGATAATTTTGTGACTGACGATTACAAAGAAAATGTTCAACAATACAATGCGTGTACATACGATAACGGAAAAGATCCTAACATACGTAAAGACATAGAAGAAATTTTAAAAGTTCTGGTAAAGGACAGTCTGCCGTCAGCAATAGAGACCCTGAATGAGCAAAAATACGACATTAATAGAGATATCCAAGTCGCAGCTAACAAAATTATTGTACAACTTGCATTACACGCTTCAAAAATAACTCAAAAAGTATTACAGTCTTTGGAAAAACCAAATGAAAAGGCTGAAACAGATACTGAGTTGGAACATTGTGCATTTATTGAGAACCAGGACAGAATTAAAGAGGTACAAGACTTAGCGGACAAAATAACGCTGCTTTCAAAAAACACTAAAGAGCTTACCGACACAATAAACCTGAACAACAAACAACAAAGTGAATCAATAGCAATCATAAACAACAAAATAACTGCATTAGAAAACTCTACAAGCTCAGAAAGTCACAATTATTTGCTGGCTACTACAGAAAAATATCAAGATTCTAGTGAACTAGATGTATTGACTACTACAGAAAAAGATTATGATTATGGTTCTGGTGGACTAGAAATTTTAAACCAAGTAGTTGAAGAGAATGTTAAAAATATCAAATCGTTATGTGATGTTAAAGTGCCGGCTTCAATATTAACTAAAGATGACATCTGGGAAGAGAAAAATATTCCTGAAAAGGATGATCTGGACAAATACATGATTGAAAAAACAGGTAAAAATGTGTTTTCTATATCAAAAACAAGTAACAATAATTTTGCAAATATGAACTCTGTTCTCTGTCGAGGTGACATAAGGGTATTCATGGAGAACATTTGCAAATAATCCTTGGTTAATTTTTTTTCTTAAAATGAATCTTTTTTTTTTACAAGCTTTTGTTTAACTTGCAAGGGATGTACCTATGTATGTATGTAAGTTCGGGAGGAATCTTGCAAGTTAAATTTGACCAACTTCCTGGTTTCGGATTGAGCTATAATTTTGCACGCATATGTATATCACGTGACAATGCAATAACATGGTATTGGAGCTGATTTGATGATGGAGTCGGAAGGTGACGATAGGAACTCTTGTACTAAACAAGATAGACCCGTCGTGTTTGGGCTCGTTTAACTTGTCTTGGCTAGCACTCTGCTGCTACATGATATCCAGGATCTCAAAAGCTTGTATTTTAAAAAAAAGTTATATTTTTGTGATAATTTATTATTACAACGGGAACCCTGTAATATATTTTGTTGATTAGTGAAATAAAACAGTTGATTCTTTGAATTTAAATTGGCGTTGTAGCTAGCGATTTAGGAATTTTAAAGAAAAAACGGAACTTTCCAATTTTTCTTGCTCAGCTTGAGAAAGATGCCGAATGCGTTCGAATCTAATGTTGTATTAATATTTTAATACGTGAGTGATTTTGGTTATCCTTTACTTAATATTTTAAATCCAAAAGTGTGTAAGGTGGTTTTTTGTTATTCGTTTACACAGCAGGAGAGCAACGGATAAAATTAAGTATCCTGTGGTAAGCCGCGGATAAAGCTAGAATTATATAAGTAAAAAATGTGCGATAACCAATGATTGTAGGCTGCAAGTACGAGGCTGTTCAGTACGACAAGGACTACTGGCTCAATGCAGTTAAATTCGACGGAAGCCAGCTGGAGTGGCGGCTGGCGGTACGTGCACGACGGGAAGCAGATGTGGCCCTCTGGTGGGATGCGAACCACGGATTTACCTTCTGTGAGTTACACTTTTAAATAGTAATATAAAAATAACTTTACTATTTATTAATAGTAATAGCAGCGATGGTATGCAATGGGAAGTCACACTCCCCTAGTATTCGAAAGGTTGAGAATTAAAAATCACGATCCCATACAGTACAGTACAGTACAGTATAGTTCAGTATATTCCGGCTTTTCGGTGAAGGAAAACATCGGGAGGCAATCAGCATACGTTAGCGGAGGAAATTCAATAGCGTATGTGAATCCACCAACCCGAACTGAGCCAGCGGGTTGGGTACGGCCCTATCGTCCTTCGTGGATAGGACTATGTTCAGCAGTGGACTAATAAAAGACCGGTACAGAAATGTTCAGAAAAAAACTTCAAAAATCTATGAACTTTTTGCTGACTGCTGATTTTTTTACAATTTCAGGGTAGGTCTCATAGTAAAAGTTGTCCTTAATGATAAATTCATAATTCTCTGCAAGTCCATGCACTTTGCAAAGCAACGTCATGTATAATATTTCAAAGTGTTTTAGTAACAAAATATGTTTTAAACTATCGCGATTTGAGCATATTATTTTTAAATTGAACATTTTATTCTCATATATTAGGGGGACCTATCGCGCAAAAAAATATGAGATAAATAAATATCTTGGTTTCCCGAAGTTTGAACTGAGTTGCATCAGTTTTGATCATGGGCAGACCCGTAATATGAGAATAAAATGAAATAAATTGGTGTTTATAGTTGTTGGGGGCAAAAATAACACGGTGTCAAGTTTGAGGCGGTGGGAGGACTACAAGATCTGGGAGCATGCCACGCCGGAGCTGCTGGCTGAAGACCGCTACGTACCTATCTACTTCAAAGTAAACGATGGTAAGCAAAATCATAACTTTTGAAAAGAACGTTACAACCAGTGGCATAGCTAGGCATAGGTGAAGTGGGCCCACGTCCACGGCCTAACGCTTAGTTAAAGTGACCTCGCGAGGCCTCATTAATTTCTTTTATTTCTTTCAAATCCGTTTGCTTTTAAATATTCTCCAATTGACTATTAATATTTTTTAACTATCGTATGATGTATGTTGCGAAAAAGTATGTAAGATATATTTGTAGGGTACACTAGGAAACGAAAGGAAAAGGGACTCACTGATTGGACTCCACCCCCGACTTATTAGTCCACGCTACGTCAGCGGTACCAAGCGACTTCATACAATCGGCCTCAAGCAGAAACCTCGATTATAGAAGAGACTGAAATTTGGCCTTTATTCTTTCCAGGAAAGCTGACAGTGGGCCTCGAGTGTGAACCCGAGCCGCTCTTCACGAAGGACTTCACCGCGAAAAAAGGACAAGAATTACAAAGGCTCGTGAAGGCGTGGTCGCCCTATGGAGCTAAATACCTGTATGACTGTCCCTTCAGCTCTTAAGGTAACTAAACTTTTTTTTTACTTGACTAGCCTTTATTTTGATACGATAGAAAGGACGCCGTTTCGATCACAGCTAAATTTTCCGTTTAAACCATTTCGGACAGTGTCCGAAAATGTATAAACGGTAACATTTAATTTTAAGGGTTCCGTACGCAAAGGGTAAAAACGGGACCATATTATTAAGACTCCGCTGTCCGTCTGTCCATCTGTCTTTCTGTCTCCAGGCTGTTATCTCATGAACCGCTATAGCTAAAAAGTTGAAATTTTCACAGATGATGTATTTATGTTGCCGCTATAACAACAAATACTAAAATAAAAATCATATTTAGGGGGGCTCCCTTACAAAAAAACTAAATTTTTAGCCGTTTTTCGTTCCATATCAATAATGGTAACAGGTAGATGCTTGAAATAAATATAAACAAAATATTTAGCTGCATGCTTACTTTAATAATAAATAATCAGATTAAAATAAAATAAATATTTAAGGGGGGACATACAGGACGGAACCCTTCATGCGCGAGTCCGACTCGCACTTGGCAGATTATTATTTCAAATTGATATTTTAATTGATACCTAAAAAACATTTGTTTTGTGTAGATCATTCAAGGTGTGAATCATCATAACCATGATTTTATAAATCGTTTCGGTATGGAAATACTTCATGACGGCTCTGAAGTTCACTACTTGCTGTAAACCCCCCCTCAGCCCCGTTGACACAATTTTTTTTACAGCGCAACGACTCGTTTTATGTTCCAAACCACCATTTAGATGAATCGTACGGCACAGTGATCAGCTGTGAAAACACACGCGTTACGTGCCCCAAGTTTTGTTTTCAAGAATTAAGCGTAATTTTTTTTTTTTTTTTTTTTAATTTAAATTATTGACCCACAGACTCCAGAGTCTGTGCCCTTTGTTGAGTAGTTACATTTTAAAGAATTCGACTGTACTATAGAGAGAGGTTAGTTTAAATCTTAGTCTAAGTTAGTAGGTAGTTTCAGTGCTTTGCGTGAATGCCGCGAGCAAACCGGCGACCCGCATGCAGCACCCGATCACGAGTGTGACGCATGTGCCAGCCATCGCTCTCCTCGACCATATTTGAGGAAAGAGAACGACCCGACATACGACGCCGCCGCAAGAATGCTCAGGGCATGCACACAATGCTAATTTCTATACATTACATCACACAATTACGTGCACACTTATTATGATTTAATTTGTGAAAGCGATCACCAGCACAGTCCGAGGCTACGTTTCTGTGTGTTACTCGGTGGTATCTACTCCACTTGTGATCGCTCCCTTTCCCTTTATTACAATTTACAATTGTATTGCCTCCTCCCGGCCCAGAGCCTCCATCACCTCCGCATTCCGATCTCTGATTGCCATCTGCAGGTTATACTCCTTGATGGCTCTCAATGACGCAGACGATGCACGCCTCACGAATCGACTGATGGCATCATCTTCGAAGTCGTCGGCGTAGTAGATGAAAGTCCCAGTATGCCGCGATAATGCAACGACAGCGAATTTAATTTTTATTTTCAATATGATAACAGAAGCTGAATCGGAGACTGAAGCTCGGTATTGACTGCCTCGGTGGCTCAGTGGTTAGTGACCCTAACTTCTGGGTCAAAGAGGCGTGGGTTCGATCCCCACCCAGGGCAAATATTTATGTGATGAACGTAAATGTTTGCTCTGTGTATGGGTGTTATTTAGTTACTATCTATATAAGTATGTATTTAAAAATAAGTATATGTAGTATATCAGTCTCTGGCAGCCATACCACAAGCTTTGCTTAGTTTGGGGTCAGAGGACGTGTGTAAGATGTCCCCAAAATATTTATTTATTGATTTACTTTACACGTCATACGGCGGATGGCTCCTAGGTGGTGCACTCAAAGTTCCTGGCCGAGGGCACCGATGTAGAGCCACGAAATATTTTAAATAACTCATTTGTTGTTTCAGGTCAGTTAAACAGAAAAAGAGAAGAAAGCTGACATTTGGGTAAAGGGCAACGTGCTGTCTCCAAGCTTGCCTAGCATGGCAAAACTATTATTTATTCATCCACGTATAATGTCAGTTGTTGTATTATTATTAAACAAACATACCTTAAAATGTTTATTTACAAATTCTTTAACATAGAGTACATAATTGGCATTATAATAATAATTAACTAATATGAAAAAGAACTATTCATATTTTAATAAATAATTACCTAATTATAATAACTGTTATTGTACTCAATAAAATTCTGTGTTATGTGTTCTGAATAAATTATAACACAGGTCTACAAAAAATATGTATTTTGTGGCCCTGGATACGAGTATTACTGCGGATTGCTATGTTTCCAAGTCCGTGGTTTTCAAATATATTCATCAAAGTAAAAGTACTGAATTCACTCTGGCTTTTATGATAATTTTATATTTGTTTTTGTATGTGGGTAGTTTTAGGTTAATATTTATTTAATGTTATATGTGGGTACTTAGAAATAAATCAGATGTCTTGTAACTGAGCACGCGGCTGTTTCTTTTACATATTTCCCGGATACTACATTTGTAAAGTTGCACTTCCTTATCAGTTTTAAATAGTCATCTGAATAAATTTCCTAAAAATCTGGGGCAATTATAGTAAGAAACAGAGTGTACGGGCCTAACTCGCACTTGTCCGGTTTTTTTGAACAGAAATCAATGAACAACCATTCTTTTCACGATTTCACAGTTGGTCCCTTAGAATAAGTTGTTCATTATTATGAGAATATACACCTTTGAAAGCTACACTTTGCAAAGCAACTTGTAAACTCGTTAGGTAGTAGGTATCTATGTACACGTATCAAGTCAAAAATTACTTGAGTGTCAAAAACTATTTTCGTACTGCTCGAAAATGACTCATTATAATGACGTACAATCTCAACTTATAACAACATATCATTATTTTAACACAATCTGGAGGGCCATGGCAGGACAATAACGTTGTATGTAACCCCCTAAAGAGTAAAGCGATTTAAATTTGGAACGTCTAATTTCTTTACTTAGAAAATCTGAACATCGTAAATAATCATTTCATTGCTAAGTTCCTTTGGCCACCTTCCAGCTCCATCATCAGATCAGCACCATGTATTTCATTGTCACGCGTTTTACACATGTATGCAAAATTTCAGCTCAAGCGGTAACCGGGAAGTGGATCGAATTCAACTTGCAAGATTTGATAACAGAACGACAACAGGACAGATGAAACTAAATAAAAGCTTAAAAAATACGCTGTATGCAAACTGCATCCAAATGGTCCTTGACTTGAACCTTGAAGCTTGACGCGCGGGTCTTTCCCACACTCAGGCTGCAGAAGAGGGCAGCCCTTTGTGCGTGAGTCGGGTGCCTATTTGAGCCACCCGATGTCCCCGAGGAAGGCCAGCAGCTCGCTTACGCCGGCGCAGGCCTCCCGGAGGGTCCTCGGTATTCCAAGGATGCTTGTTCGTTGTTCCGCCAATCTGTTGCATTAATAAGATCTAGGTGAAATATTATTTTCAAAATTTTGGATTTTTCCGCTTAGCACGCACGGTCAATAATGGTTTTTTAATTATTATACTTTTAGGCATCTAGTTTAATGTGCTACAAAGTTATAGTGTATATGTGCAAGTGGAGCACAGCCTAACAGGTCAACTTGTGTATTTCGACATACTTTGCTCGACTTGTTGGGGTGCACTGTCGTGCGCCCAATTAAAAATGTTTACTTACTACTTGACCTGCAAATTATCACTGGGTAATTACACATCGTTCACTATTTATTCACTGTGTTCCAGTTGAAAATTAAGATAACATAACAATCCTATCCAATTATCTGAATCGCAAAAGTATAAATAAATACAACTTTAAGATTTATTTGGCATAAGCAAGCGAACGGTGCGGACGGCAGGCATTTAAATTCTTGTCTTTTTAATATTGTAATAAGTAAAAGTTTCAAAATGGGAACTAGAATTAAATTGTATTCTTTTTTCTATCTTATATTAACTATCTACACTATCACCGCCTCAGAACGGATTGATGGTAAGTCATTTCAAGGTATTTCAATCATGCCTCTCAGAACTCTTACAAAAGAAGTCTGACCCAACATACAAGGTGGAGAGCTGACGCCGACATTAATTGAAATCACATATTTGGCTTTCTGTTTTAAAGCCTTCGACATATTTTAAACTTAATAAATAAAGCTATTCACTTAGTTATGTAAATTTTTCATAACATTATTTTGGTGCAACTGTATCTAAACAGAGTAGTGAGACGTTGTTAGCTCTCGGTTCGTGTCAACCTTATGTCAATATATAACAAATAATTTATGAACCATTTCCTACAGTATAATGCCTTCATTTATTTATTTATTTATTTTTTACTGGGCAGTGCCTTTAATAACTACCATACTAAAACAAGACTTGCATAATCTAGAAGATTTTATTATTAAGTTTACTTGTTTTTTTTTCTAATTGAAAGTTTTTTTTTTGTTTTTATAATTACTGATTACTTGATACAAATTAGTATTGTGGGTCAAATTAATGTTGGTGTCAGCTCTCCACCCTGTATAATATGTGTTTAGTGTATGTGTTTCTAAAATGAGTCGTTGTATCCCGTTTGAGTCCAGTGTGTTCTTCTAGTCTTGCCAGATCGTCGGTCCACCTTGTCGGTAGATAAAGTGGACCGATCCAGTGCTATGATTGCCAGTACGTACTCTCTATTCGAGAACTTTACGGCCCCATTGGCTATCTAAACTACGAACAATGTGCTCTGCCCGCAGCTATTTTAACTTACTGATCCGCTGGTCTAGTTAATACTTACTTTTTAATATTATTTATATCCTTTGTACATTTATAAATATTTTTATTGCATTGATTTATCTTCCAGGAACATTCTATAAAAGCGAAGATAAATTAAGTACAGAAAAAAATGATTTAAATATTTTAAAAGTTAATTTTGTAACTAAAGATTCCCAAGAAAATGTTCAGAAATGCAATGCGTGTACTTACGATAACGGTAAAGATCCCAACATACGCAAAAACATCGAAGAAATCATAAAAGTGCTGGTAAAGGACAGTCTGCCGCCGGCAATGGAGACCCCGAATGAGCAGGAATTTGACATTGCTAGAGACATCCAAGTAGCAGCTAACAAAATAATTATTCAACTTTCATTACATGCATCAAAAATAACTCGAAAAGTTTTAAAATATATGGAAAACCCGAATGACACACAGGTTGTAATAGATAATGTGTTGCAGCATTGTGCATTGATTGAGAACCAGAACAGAATTAAGGAGGTACAAGAGTTAGCGGATAAAATAGGGCTACTTTCAAAAAATACTAAAGAGCTTACCGACATAATAAGCCTGAACAGCAAACAACAAAGTGAATCCATGGCAATCATAAGCAACAAAATAACTTCATTGGAAAACATAACAACAGACAGTCATGACATGTTGGCTACTACAGAAAAATATCAAGATTCTTGTAAACTAGATGTGTTGACTACTACAGAAAAATATCAAGATTCTAGTGAAATAGATGAGTTAACTACTACAGAAAAATATCAAGATTCTAGCGAAATAGATGAGTTGACTACTACAGAAAAATATCAAGATTCTGGTGAACTATATGAGTTAACTACTACAGAAAAATATCAAGATTATGGTGAACCAGATGAGTTGACTACTACAGAAAACTATCACAACTCTGGTGAACTAGATGTCTTGGCTACTACAGAAACATATCAAGATTCTGTGTCTGAGATACTTGAAATTTTAAACCAAGTAGTTGAAGAAAACGTTAAAAATATCAAATCGTTATGTGACATGAGAGTGCCAGCTTCAATCTTAACTAGTCACGACATCTGGGAGGAGAAAAAAATTCCTAAAAAGGATGACTTGGACAAATATATGATTGAAAAAACAGGTAAACAAAGTTTTTTTTTTTCTTAATCAGTAACTATATTTTATACTGCTAACAACGATTTTTCAAATACTAGTATTTCTCCGAACAGTGGACCTCGCAACACATGTCTTTAACTGAATCTTCATAAGCCTAAATAATACTTATTTCGACTCGCTCTAAACCGATTTGGTATAAACTCGCGAATCTTGTTAGGATTTAGATACTAAACAAACTTGCCAAATATTATCGACATCGGCTGATAAATAGCGCGACAGAAAATTTCCCCACTTTTTGGGAGAACAATCAAAAATCACCGACGACAACAAATAAATCCATTAATTTATAAATCCTCTGTACTAACCAAGTTTCGCCAAAAATCGTTGAAAATTGTGACCTGTGGAAAAAAATCGACATCCGGACAGACGAAAGCAAAATTGTCGCGTTGAAGCAAAGACCTTCGTTTTGCTTCGCTATATGAACTTTGTTTCCTGTAGAGGTAACATGGAGTTCATGGAGAATATTTGTTTAATATTGAAACAATAAAACTTTGTTGACATTTTATTAGGGGAACATCGTAGTATCTTTTTATTGGTAAAATAAAACTGTTGATTCAATGGGTTAAAATTGTCGCATAACCGCGGGACCCTTATCTTTAAGCACGGGACGGGAGCTTGAGAAAGACCGCCACGATCGATCGAATCTATGATTTGATTGATGACTTTCGCGTTTATAATATTAGTAATATTATAAACGCGAAAGTTTGTAAGGATGGATGGATGTTTGTTACTCTTTCACGCAAAAACAACTGAACGGATTGAGATGAAACTTTGCAATAATATAGCTTATATATCAGAATACACATAGGTTATAAATTATAATGATATTGCGTAAATTTTTCATAATATAACGATAAGTGTTAAGGAAGTAGGAAAAATTCTGCTATCTGCGAGCTATTCTAGAGTGCGCTTCAAGAAATGTAAAAAAAAAACAACTGTAGAATCGAACAACCGTCAAATCGTTTTTTTTTTATTTTCCACCTACTCTATCAAGGGTGTTAAGGGCCTCGGGTTTGAAAGACGGAAAGTGGCATAGTCTTTTTTTATCTCGGATAAATTAAGGGTTCCCATGGGATAGCACAATAATCAAAATATCATGCGGGCGAAGCCGCGGTTAAAAACTAGTTATAATATTTGTATAACAACTATTTGTTAGGACTAGTTGAATTCGTAAGTGATATTCGGTATCCTATACTAAGTAGTTTCTATACTAATACTCATATTGTAAATCCGAAAGTTTGTTCATTGGTTTGTTACTCTTTCATGCAGCCACAGAGCAACAGATTGACTTGATTTTAGCATGGATATAGTTCAAACTTCGAAAAATCGGGTGGGAGGTACTTTTACATTTTAAATGTCCTGTAGAAAGTCGCGGAAAAAGCTAATATTTATGGAATAAAAATGTGCAAAACCACGTCAGTTTCCATGGTAAAGTTGCAAAAACCACGTTAGTTTTTATAATGAAATGATTGCAGGCTGCAAGTACGAGGCTGTTGAGTACAAGAACGGCCACTGGCTCAAGTCAGTTAAATTCGACGGAAGCCAGCTGGAGTGGCGGCTGGCTGTGCGCGCGCGGCGGGAAGCAGACGTGGCCCTCTGGTGGGATGCGCGCCACGGTTTTGCCTTCTGTGAGTTACTTTTCTTTTTTTTAATAGTTTATAGAACAATGTATCTATTGTAAATATTTTTTTATTAATTACCAATGTAATAGAAACCGTGATGCCCCAGGGGAAGTAACGCTCGCCTAGCATTCCTAAGTAGAGTTTGTGCAAAAAGAGAACTGTCGTGGCGTCATGTAACTAATTATAAGATTTTAATCTGCAGCCAAGGTATCGACTACTTGGTAGACGTGACCCGTGACGTCTACTGAGCCGATTTGGTGTATATTAAGTATTAAACACTTTTAGTTGTACTAGCAATGACAGAGCGGTGTTGTCAACGTAACAAAATTAGTAAAATACTGTGGTAAAATGGCACCACCTCACCTCAACTTTGCTTCAACGACGCTTCTCTTTTTTCATAAATTCTACGATAGTTCAAATTGAGGTCCCGTACCAATGAGTTTTTTGCAATTCTCACACCACGAGCTTGTAAAGGAAAACATCGCGAGACAACCAGTTCACGTCCGTAGAAGAAATTCAATAGCGCAGAATATCAACCCGCAGTGAACCAGGATTGGATACGGCCCAATTGCCCTTTCGTGGGTAGTCTTACGTTCAGCAGTGGTCTATTATAGAGCCTTCATATACAGTACTGTAGACAAAAAAAAATTAATGCAGAAACCGCTGTATTTTTTAGTTTTGTTTTACATTTAATTTCAAAAGTTAATGAACTTTTCGCTGATTGCTACTTGTTTCACAATTTCAGGGTTAGTCTCATAGTAAAAGTTGTTTACAATGATGAATTTGTATTTGATTTGAGCACAGTGTTTTTATATTACGGGACTTATCACGCAATAAAATATGAGATAAATAAATACCTACCTCTTTTTCCCGACGTTTCGACTTAGACGCAACAGTTGTGATCTGCCCTTGACCTAGACTGATGCGATTTCTTCGAAATGTCGGCAAATAGAGGTATTTATTTTATACTACACCTGCTCGGAAAGTACCTTGATACTTTATCAAATTTACGGTAGAAAGTACGTCATTGCATATCGAACAAATATGCGGGGAGAAAACGCATCTGAGCGGGAGAGAAAAGTGTATGAAAATCCATTTCTTACGTGGTTTTTCTTTTTTAATTTTGGGTAAGACTATGCGCTGGTAACCTAAATATCAAAAGCCAAAAAGTTTTTACAGTGAGTTTTTATCTCCAAGTTCGCAAAATGACACTGGCCACTAGCTGTGTGTTGGATGGTGTCAAACAATTTGAAAAAAGAACATGTGAAAATTGCAGACGCCATTGGCGCCATTTTCAAGTGTTACATTAAGCTTCACTAACTGCAACAATATTTTTCAATATAAATTTCAATTAGTAAAGATTTAGTTTTTTATTTTCCTCGTAGGTGTAGTATAAAGCACTATGTATCACTCGAGAGAAAGTGCGATTCCCGATCTCGGGTGTTTTAAAGCCCTCGCCTACGGCTCGGGCTTCAAACGACACCCTCGACGGTAATCGGTCACTTTCTCCTCTCGGTGAACAATGTACTATATCTCATATATTTGATTAGTCTTATAATGTAAGAATATGATGAAATAACTTGGTGTTTTCAGTTGTTGGTGGCAAAAATAATACGGAGTCGAGTTTGAGGCAGTGGGAGGACTTCAAGGCCTGGGAGCATGCTACGCCGGAGGTGTTGGCTGAAGACCGCTACGTGCCAATCTACTTCAAAGTTAGCAATGGTAAGCAAAATCATTACTTTTGAAAAGAACGTAGTCAACATCAAGTGGCATAGCTAGGCGTAGGCGAAGTAGGCCCACGTCCACGGCTAGCACATAAAGGGGCCTCGCAATGCCTTTTTTAAATCAAAAGTGTCGTGTCAAGTATATGTATCACTACATAAAGTAAAACCGCTATTATTGTGTGTCTGTCTTTGTATCCGCTTATATCTTCCAAACTAGACAACAGATTGCAATGCGATTTTCACTATCTTTTAGAATATTTAGCTATAACTCATCCGTAACCGGGCGAAGCCAGACGGGCAGCTAGTGGTAAGATAAGTTGTAAGCCTGGAAACGAAAGGAAAGGGACACCGCTGATGCGACTCCGAATCCGCCCTCTTTTATTAGGCCACACTACGGTACCGGTACCAACTGACTTTATACAATCGACTGCCTCGGTGGCTCAGTGGTTAGTGACCCTGACTTCTGGGCCAAAGAGGCGTGAGTTCGATCCCCACCCAGGGCAAGCATTTTGTGTGATGAACATAGGTGTTTGCTCTGTGGCTGAGTGTTATTTAAGTACTATCTATGTAAGTATGTATTTAAAATATGTAAATGTAGTATATCAGTCTCTGGCAGCCATATCACAAGCTATGCTTAGTTTGGGGTCAGAGACCGTGTGTAAGATGTTACTTAATATTTATTTTTATATTTAATCGGCTTCAAGCGGAAAGCTCAATTCAAGGCATTGAAATATTCATTTTTTTTTTAAATTTCTTTAAACTTTAAACAGAGTAAATTAATAAATTATTATGGGACCACCTCGCAATGTTACTGTATAAATAGTAACAAAAACCGTAATCGGCCCACAAACAACGAAAATGCGAGTTAATGTTATGATCTCCGTTGTTTTGTGGCTTCCCTCTTTTCGAAAATCGGTTCAAAATTTGGCCTTTATTCTTTCCAGGAAAGCTGACAGTGGGCCTCGAGTGTGAACCCGAGCCGCTCTTCACGAAGGACTTCACCGCGAAAAAAGGACAAGAATTACAAAGGATCGTGAAGGCGTGGTCGCCCTATGGAGCTAAATACCTGTATGACTGTCCCTTCAGCTCTTAAGGTAACTGAACTTTTTTTTTACTTGACTTGGCTTTATTATGATACGATAGAAAGGACGCCGACGTTTCTAGCACATTGCAAGGTTTTCCGTGTAGACATTTTTGAACATATTGTCCGAAGTGACTTTTTTTAATTACGACAAAAATTATTGCAAATTATTTGTTACTAGCGACCCACCCCGGCTTCGCACCGGTGTATTATATAATTATAAACCTTCCTCTTGAAACACTCCATCTATTAAAAAAAACGCATCAGAATCCGTTGCGTAGTTTTAAAGATATAAGCATACATAGGGACAGACAGCGGGAAGCGACTTTGATTTATACTATGTAGTGATTCAAAGAGATTAATGCGGAAGTAAAGAATAAATTTATAAATTCCGTAATTTGTAAGTATCACTTAAACTCCAGGCTATAAAGCATGCGACCACGAAAAGCTACGAAAAGAACTAATTTCGACGTGTGAAAAAGTGACAGTTATATACTTTGCCATAACGCTGTCTCGTTCTGAACCTACGAACGAAATAATTCGCGGCACGCATACTAGCCCGGCTGGGCTCCTATCTCATAAACTAACCATCACTTAAACTCAAGCTTTTATTTAGTTTTTTCACTTGTCCCATTGTCTATAAGTCGTTCTGTAAATCTTACCAGTGAGTAAGTTCGTATAGGCTGGGTGGCTAGCCCTTGTGACGGAGATTTTAAGCCGCCTGAAAGCCTCTGACATGCCTAAACGGTTAAATACAACCAGAGCCTACAATCTAAAGTGTCACCCAAACCACAGTCAAGTTGTTAATGCCACGCGCGGTCCCCCATCCGAAGACTGACCGTACCGAACGTGGCTTAACTTTGGTAATCGGCAAACTACGCTATGAGCACTGCACCTTGCCAGTTAAATTATCAAAAAGGCCTTGGTTGTCTAGTGGTAGTAACACTTGCCTTACAATTGTAAGGTCGTGGGTTCAAATCCCGGTCCCGTGAGTTCTTTGGAACTTAAGTCCGGAATTTCACTCCACTGGCTTTTCGGTGAAGGAAAACATCGTGAGTCAACCTGCGTTCGTCTTTGGAAGAAATTCGATGACGTAAATGAATCCATCAACCCGCACTGGGTCCAATCACCCTTCGTGGTTATAGATAGGCCTACGTCCAGCAAAGGACTGTTAAAACAGGCTGGTACGGTACAGTACAGTTAAATTTAACCCACTTCCTAGTTTCTTATCGAGTTGACATTTTGAACGCATATGCACGTATTTCACGTCAAAGAATATAATAATACTACATCACGTGACATTGGAATATTATGAAATGAAGTACCTAGAGCTGATCTGATGATGTAATTGCAAGGTGGCTATAGTAATGAAACTACGCAACCACTTCGAGTTTGGGCTCGTTCAATTCGTCTTGACGAGATCTTTGTTTTTACATCCAAAAACATAATTAAAATTATGATTATTTTTCGCCAAAAATGGCATAACTAACTTCAATCGAATAAAATTCGAATAGTAGTTCGTGACGAATCACGGCATTTTTTTAGATAATTGTTAATTTTTCAATAACCACAACTAATTCCGATAAAATTTGGAACTATGGAACTTCTAAAATAAAATCTGATCTACCAAACGAAAAAAGCATCATCAAATTCGGTGCATGATTAATTGCGTAGACATATGTATCTACAGAAAAAACATACAGTTGAATTTAGAATCTCTTATTGAAGTCGGTCAAAAACTCCGTAAATAACAGACATAATTATATTCCATCGAGTTTAGGCTTGGTGGATTAAACTTTTAGTTATTTTTTACAAGTAATAAAAACTAGCTACTATTTTTTAATTAAAATGTTGTTTCAGGTCATTAAAAGAGAAAAGGAGAAGAAAAGCTGACACACGCGGCCTGTCTAGGGATACCAATATAGCAAAACTAGACTACTCGTAGAACATTTTTGATGCTTTTTTTTCATATTTTATTTATTTTATCTTGCATTTATTATTTTCACTCATCTTAAAATGTTTATTTACAAATGGGAATAACGTATAGTACAGATCTTAATTGCCATAATAATATGTAATTAATGTAAAAATAATTACTTTTTATAATAAATACATATTTTTAAACAAGGAGCTGTTTTTTAATAAAGTGAAATTGTCTGCTAAGTTGTAAATTCCTACCTAAAAACAATAATTATTTGATAAAAGCTATACAACCGATTACAAATATCTTAATAAATTATATCAATTAAAAATAAGCAGCAATCGATTTCGATTTCGATTGCTGCTATAACATCTGCATCTGCTATGATGTAAATACATCATCTGTGAAAATTTCAACTCTCTAAGATAACAGAGATATTATCGTCATGTTAGATATATACAAACCAGTGATGTTGCGAATATTTGCATCCGAATTTGTGGATCATCTACATCTGCATCCGCATAACATCAATGCGGATATTGATGCGGATGCAGTGCAGATGTGGCATAATTGCTTACTTACGGTATTTAAAAAGCCGTTAATAGAGATGAAAATCTTCTTAAATAGTGGAGCGTTAATCAATGTCGGCACCTAGAACCAGTGTTTCAAACAAACAATTTATTCCATTCAGTAGCGTGGGTTTAACTTGTAAACGTCTGCGTGACAATTTTGATCCTGAAAAGGCGGCAAAATTGACATTTTATTGAGTAAATTTTTCCACCGGGCGTTATCTCTTTATGTTTTCCTCTACAGCCGGGCTAGGATGCGCACAATGAAATATTTCTTTCGACGTGTCAGAGCGGAACAGAGTTATGGCGAAGTATATATCTGTCACGTTTTCACACGTCAAAAAAGTTCCTTTCGTGGCTTATCGTGGTCGCATGCTGAGCTACATGGTCACATTTAAAAAAAAAACGTACTATATAATAACTAGGTATGAAAATAAACGTGAGTGTATTCCCGTGAAATAAAATATATAAATCTTGACGAAACTTCGTAATCACTTCATTGAAACTTCGTAAGCACACGGGTTCAAGTCACATACTTAATAATATGGTTTCTTTGTCTCTTCTGTGCACAAAAGCAACTGAAATCAATTTCTATGGCATCGATTAATACCTTTAATACAATTTATCATAGATAAACAGTTCGTTGTTAAAATATCTTAAAATCTGCTTCCGCATCCGCGGATGTCAAAAAATACGCATCAGCAACATTCCTGGTGCAAATTACCTATGTATTTGAATTCTGTACGCGGTGGAAGTCGGTGCGGTGGTGCCATTATTTTCAAAAAATAATTAAATCCACTTGTTCTACAAACGAAAAATGGCAAAGATACTTGAAGCGCATCAAAGTTCAGAACTCGGGGGTTGCGACGCGACGTCACTTCTATGTAGGTAATAATTATTTTTCGCAAAAAAAAAATGGCAAAACTGACTTCAATCGTTTATTCTCCCATTATTGCTGAGTTTTCATTAAAATTTAAATGGGATCACCCTGGAAGTATACCCTTTCGAACTAAAAAAGAATTATTCGATTCGGTTCACAATAAATTGGCGAAAATATCGATGACCGACCGACCACGTTATTATGTTACTAAGTGTACCTACCGATGATCGACCGGCCACGTTATTATGTTACTAAGTGTATCTACCTATTTCTATTTTACGACAAAGAAAAACCATCACTGCTTACCTACCTATGTTCTTCTACGGCCAAGCATTTCCATTCGCATTTATCATGCGAAATGCCAAGTGGAGTGGTTATCTGGACGTGCAAAGCCTTCAGTAAGGCGCGCTAAACCACTCTCCGACGGCTGCCCTATCGGCGCTGGCGGGCCTCGCTGGCTTACAGCTATCGCACTAGCGGGCGCAAAGCTTCGCTCATACGAGTAATATTCATTAGGAAATAGTAAAGGTTCATTAGACATGTACCTACTTAGATCATGCAAAAAAATTAAGCCTCGTTTGCAGATTAATGACCAGTTTACATTATTCCAGTTCAGCGATCAAATCCATGGAATAATGTAAACCGGTTTTCAAGTGCATTACAGTGCATGTTTATTCCAGTTGCGAACAAGTGCTGGATTCGATTGCTAGACTGGAATAATTTAAACTGGTTATAAAAGGTCCATTATGTGTACAATTTTGATCAGCAGAACATATGCAGGCAAGCATCACTGAAAAAACTTTTACAAGCTTTTAATATGTACCTCACTATAAATCTCCATCGAGTGCAATAGTAGTTACAGATCCCCCATCAGTCTGTTCAGCCATAAGTGCAAAAAAGAATTGCTCCAAAAACACCAGCCACTGCAAAGATGTCTAAAAGCCTATGATGATAGTAGGCACACAAAATGACCTTGAAAAGTTCTACAATCTCATGGGACAAAAACATAGAAGAAATGCTCTGACGACATCCAGTACAGCAGGGTGATTCTGTATGAAAACGTGCGCATAACGTGCTTTATGTAAAGTTTTCTTTTCAAATAATTCGCGTCAAAAATATTTATTTTCCAAATAACCAAACTTAAATTCGTGTTATAAATCATTTTACGAAATTTTACATTAAAAAAATCTCCAAACAAAATTCGCAGAAATTAAGCTACTTTACGTTTTATCGATAGAGAATCAGGCCCCAGCTTACACAGGTAGGTACATCTTGCAATGATTATGGAAAAAATAAACCACGGTATTATTTAAATTTGTTTTACCTCGATGTTTCCTGATCGCTGATGGGGCGATGAATATCCAAGCCGTTTATTTTATTCTTTCTCGTTCCGTATCACGCACGCAGCTTGCCATAAACTAAATACTCAACATCATAAACCAGCCCTTACAGAATAAATGTTAGGTATCGAGTCCACCCACAAATAATACCCGCTGTATGTCAGGCGCCGATAACATAACCGATCGTGAAATGGGTCGTGTTTAGCGAAATTATTACTGACAGCTTGTTGAAACTTGCTCTTATGCTTACACTTGCCGATGGGGTTCAACGTTTCTGACAATATTTAAAAAAAAATGTGTTTGTAGAGTTTGTGCAAAAAGAGAAGCGTCGTAGGTGAGGTCGCCCGTGTGCCATTTTACTAATTTGGTTAATTCAACACTGCACTGTCATTGCTAGTACAACTAAAAGTATTTGAGACTTGGTAGACACAAATTCGGTTTTCATAAGTACTTGCGTCTACAAAGTATAGTCGTTACCTTGACTGCTGATTAAAACCTTATTGTTAGTTAGGACGTCATGGACGTCCTAGTCTTCCAAGCCCTTTAAATCTATAGAAAAGAGATGGTTATGATTATAAAATTAATGGGTGACATTTACAAAAAATTATTTTACAGTTTTAGATAATTAATTTTACTACAACTAAAAATATAATACTTATTGCAAAAAAGTTACTAATCTAACTTGTTCACTTTGAGAATTGATATCACTGTAAAACAAAACAGAATATCGTAAGGAAAGGGCTTAAAAAGAAAATCTTGGCAAGTTTTTATAACATTACCAACATAATACTTGCAGGAGCCATAAGAGAGCTCGTATGGCTCATTACAACGAGTACCCCAGTATAGGTACCTACTTTATCTTAACTGCATACACCTTCATTGTTCTCCTCTCTTGCTTCTCCGGTTGAATTTCCTTTAATATTTTCTTACTCTTTATTTTCATATCTACTTGAAGACAACGTTAAGTACAAGTAGGCTAAATGTAGGTAAGCATTATTTACTTTTAAGTTTGTTATACTTATCTAGGTTTATTTCTTCATTATCATCTTCATATAATCCGTAAGATTTTTACTACAGGACTTAGGCCTCCCTAAGGTTTCCAAAAAGGCTTTGGAAACAGCTTACATCCAGCGTGTTCTAGCGACCGATCAGATCATCATCCTATACTGCACTTACCGGTGTAATAAATTCTCTATGCAGCAATAAATTTGGGATAGTAAATAAACGTGTTTATATGATACTCGTAACTAGCTGCCCACCCCGGCTTTGCCCGGGTATGATTTGCTAAAGAAGAATGATTTTATAAATATTGCGCCTATATACCTATCACGTAATGTAGGTAATTTAGTAATGATCACAATTTTTTTTGAAAATATTATATAGCCTATGTCATCCGCAGATAGTGCAGATTTCCAATAGTAAAAGAATTTTTCAAATCGGTTCAGTAGTTTCAGAGCCTATTCAATGGAAACAAACAATCAAATCTTTCCTCTTTATTATATTGGTATAGATAAAAATGATTTATTTATCTGTTGAAGCTCCCAGGATTGAAGTGAAATGAATAAAAACAATTTGAACGATTGTTAAAATATTTAGCGGAAAGCGTGGAGTTAAAATAAATCAATGATTAAAAAGAGATAAGTAATTTTTTGAGAAGATCTATTGTCAATGTAGCAAAAATAGCATTCGTTGATAAATCACGCTGAAGCCCTGCAAATATTTTTCTCAGGCGCTCCCAGGAAATTGATGTCAAGATAAATACAACAGTTCTGTTAGTAGAGGAGCCCAAGTATTGTAAAATTTCAGCATGTCAAGTGACGGGATCAATTGAATTTTGAAGACTAAATGGCACACAAATAAAATAATTTGATTAAACAATTATTTTACTGGTAAGCATGAGTAATCGAGAGTATCAGTCATTCAAAGTTACTAGATACCAAATCACCTTTTTATCCAAATAAGAATCATGAAATTTATAAGAACCCTCACACCATACTTAAAAAAATAAGGAAACTGTAGCAAATTAAACCATATACAATCGTCATTGAACAAAACCACTAAGTCAAATTTTCTCGATAGGCGAGTCACTGAAAGGTCTGTTTAAAAATTTTGATGCTTCCAAAAATTCCAATTTTTTTTCATGAAACTTTCATAATTTGTCTAATAGTAAACATACTCAACAGGGTTCAAGTTTCAAGTATATTATCTATATCCTCCCATATGTTTGACTGCTGTGATTAACTATGTTTGAAAAGTTCTCCCTGGGCTCTTCTACTCTGTTACTTATTACGGGAATATCCATGGCTATATTTATTTTCGTTCAAATGTGTAGACTACACCGACAAAATCCATTCAATTAAGGCTGACTTGGCTTGAACTGATACAATTACTTACTATCGCAAAACCACTGGTCATTCCTAAAAATAGTGTAATAGACTTTTTTAAAACCCATATAGAATGTTTGTCTCGTATTACGACACCATTGCTTGCAGTTGATGGATGAGACTTGGCTGTACAAAATATATAGAGTGAGATGTTTCACTGGAGCACATAGAGATATTGCGTTGTTAGTGTGCCAAATTCAAATTTCTTGGATTTTTTTCAAATTACAGCAAAATTTGCACAGGCTGACCATATTATCGCCATATTATCCACAGGATATCCAGTACTGGACCTCGTTAACACGTTTGTAATAAGATCGGTTGTAAGCGGCTTTCGTGTTGTACAATCAAGAGCTAGCTTAGCATATACAGGGTTATTTCTAATCAATTAGCATCTTTTAAGGGCTTATTCTGTACATCAAAACTAACAACTTTTATTCTACGACTTTTACTAATTCTCAAAAAAAGTTCATAGAAAAGTTCCATAGAAAAATATCGGTCACCCTCGACAAAATGAATGGAACAGCTGATATTTTTTGTTCGAGTTTTGACAAAGTCGCAGAACAAAAGTTGTTAGTTTTGATGTACAGCATAAGCCCCTAAAAGGATGCTAATTAATTAGAAATAACCCTGTATAGGTACGATACGACCACAAAAAGACTTTTTTCAGCATGTGAAAAAGTGACAGATATAGAACTCTGTCTCGTTCTGACTTCTGACACGTCGATAGAATTATTTCGTTTAGTTTTAATATTTAATTTATGTTTAACTGCATGTTACTATATTTGTGTCACAATAAAAAGATGTTTATTCCTATAATTGAAAATATCTAAATTAAAGATTGTAACTTGTGCTCATTATTGTAAAAACTGTTGTCACAAAATTACACGTTTTATACTAACAATCAAGAAGTAACAGAGACACATGAATACATTCTTATTGTAGGCACTGCAGGACAAATAAGTAACTTTCTTTTTAATTTTACATGTTTAACAGTGAATAAACTTGTCGTGATCTTTTAAATAATAATGTTTATCAGCATGTAATACTTTGAGTTATTCTCTATTTTCAATAATCTATCAGTGTAGAGTAGAGCGTTTACTGCTGGACATAGGTCTCACTTACGGATCTCCAATATGGCTAGTCGGAAGCTACTTGCATCCAGAGCAATCCTGCTGTTTCGATGAAATGATTTCTGTCTCGGTACATCGTGGGGTCTTTACGGACGTTTGTAAATTTCTTGGTTTGTTACAAGTATTCTTCACGCAGCAACAAAGCAACGGGTCGACTTGATTTTTGGCATGGAAAAGTTAAAAGTAGGTACTGAAAGTGATGTAAGCTATCATCCGCGCCACACATGTGTGCGGATGGGAAGTTAGCCGGAGATAACACTTCACTGTGATTCGCTAATTATTGCGCATGTGTGCACAATACCGACGCAAGTGGCGAAGTGGTGAACACGGGCGTAGGGAGCGCGCGGGAGGCATGGGCGGGCGCCCCGGCGTCTCGTCTCTCTGGCTCCCGCGCATACCTATATTTTGCCTTTTGCGCAGCGTTCTGCACCTAACTTCTCATCCGCCGATTTGTGTGGCGCGGATTATACTAGTTATCCCGGAAAAATAAATGGATCCTATGGGATAACACAAAAAATTATTTATAACGCGAGTGAATCCGCAGACGAATAAGCTAAAATGATAATTAAGAAAAATTAACAATTGTGTATCTTTTCATTCGTAATCTGTCCAACACATATAGCCGTCATCTAGACATAAGTAATGTCGTGTAGCTGATCAATCAGGGGTGTCCTTGGCATTGGCAGGGTAATGGAGCGTTTCGGACGATCATCAATTTATTGGGACACCGAGGGGACTCTTCAAATGTCGTAGAGCTACCCCCGTAGAGATTTGTACAGAGTCTTTTGTTGCCCAGCGAGCAAGATAGGCAGGCACTTATTTAGGCTGTTGATATGCAAATTGTAAGGAATTTGTACTCTGATCTCAGACTAAATCAAAAAATCAAGACAGAACGTCGTGAACAGACAAGTAAGCCAGTTTTAAGGGTTCCGTACCCAAAGGGTAAAAACGGGACCCTATTACTAAGACCCCGCTGTCTGTCTGTCCGTCTCTCTGTCTCCAGGCTGTATCTCATGAACTGTAATAGCTAAAGAGTTGACATTTTCACAGATGATGTATTTTGATTGCCGCTATAACAACAATATAAATATTTAAGGGGGGCTCCCATACAACAAACGTGATTGTTTTGCCGTGGGACTCCCATACGGTAATTACTTACGGAATCCTTCATGCGCGAGTTCAATTTATACTTGGCAGATTATTTATTAATGTGGTAAGTGCGTCAGTCTTGCGCCGCCATAGTTCGACTGACGAGCCAAGGCGGCCTCATTTGTTTTTTTTTTCTCAACATTCTGTTTTAATTTTTTTATTTGGTCTGAGACTCTAATATACCTACTGGTTTCTATCCGATCAAGTGTAATCCAAATATTCTAATGGTTAGTACTTTGACGACATTTTAAGACATGTTATTGATAGGGCCCATTCATTGTTAGTACCATCATTTCATTAGATATTGAAACATTGAAACGATTGAAATGTATTTGTTTTAGAGGGAAATGTTTTATTGATGTAAATCTAGAAGTTAAAAATTATAATATCATGTCATAATGATGAGAACAATGATACCTACTGTAGAAAGATAAAAGTATTCTATCAGAAAAAGTACCTAAATTATTTTCTACAGTATAATTGTACTCATCTTTATCATCTACTTTTACTTCAGGACCAACCTCGAATTCACGACAAAATCAGCTTTTTAGGGTAAAAGGGGTAAATACGGGACCTATTACTAAGACTCAGCTGTCCGTCCGTCTGTCTGTCTGTCTGTCACCAGGCTGTATCTCATGAACCGTGATAGGTAGACAGTTGAAATTTTCACAAATGCTGTATTTCTATTGCCGCTATAACAGCAAATACTAAAAACAAAACAAAATAAATATTTAAGGGGAGCTCCCATACAACAAACCTGATTTTTAGCTGTTTTTCGCTCGATATTAATAACGTTAACAGGTAGACGCTTGAAATAATCACAGATTATTTAATTGTATGTTTTCTTTAATAATTAATAATTAAATTAAAATAAAATAAATATTTAAGGAAGGCTCCAATACAGTACGGAACCCTTCGTGCGCGAGTTCGACTCTCACTTGGCCCATTATTAAAGTTTATTGTAAACAAATAGTTGATATGGTGTGCTCTGTAAGTATACAATAATTGTGTAGTTATTAAAATTATTACACAATTATTGTTTACTGACAGAGCACACCATATCAACTATTCGTAACCACTCACTTGTGCAATAGGCATTATGAATGAGAAAAAAATCGTTACTACGAGTATAATTAGTCCGTGAGTTAGATTATCAAAAAAATTAGACGCTTTTTTTTTTCTTTCGTCAATCAATAATTTATGTATCATTGAAATTAAACAAATTAGTACTAAGAGCATTTCGTAGGAAATTATGTAGGTATCCGCCAGTCCGATACGACATGCTCCATGGCGTGTGGACTGTGGCTAGTGTGGCTACGGCATTTTGATTTTGCCAACCCTATTGTAAATAGCTTTGTTTTGTGTACCCTTTGTCAACATAGTTCAAGGCTTCTGGTACGAATAAAGCAACAAAACCTTGTCATTTTTCGAGCGAAAGGGTTGTTAAGCTAGAGAAGCTTTATACAGAGACTAACGTTATTTTCTTGTGTGATAAATAAATTTACTCACATGATAAAAAATGACAAGGTGAAGCGCGGTTTGCACCCACGCTCCACTTTGTCATTTTTATCATAGATTTTAGTTATTTAGTGACATCGAAGATTTAGAACTTTAGAGATATCTATCATATTCGTGAAAAAAAACTGCAAAGCCGAATATTAATTAACTAAAATCGAAAAACTAACTATGAAAAACGCTTAGACCTCTTTCTCTTTAAGCGTTCTAACTTAGTAGTGAACAAGATCGATACTCTCTATAGCGATTTACATTCATATACATTGTAATAGAGTTAGAAATGATTGTTCAATACATTTTTACTCTTCAAACAATAATGAAATTTAACGTCAGTAGTAGTTACCATTGTCTGTTATCTGTCCTTGAATATCTTTACAAAGAGGTAACTCTATATCAGCAATCTTATTGACTTGCGAACACTATGAAGACGTATCAGATACACCCAAAATATATGACTACATCACAGATATTTACCTACATAGAGTACTCCGTCCTTCCATATGACAGTTTTAAATAATTATTTTTCGCCTAAAATGTCACGACCGACTTCAACAGTGTACAGAATTCGAATAATTCGCATGAATCAATATCGATATGTTATCGATGCAGTAATTTTTATAGTATTGTTTTTTTTTTATAAATGACTCAACTGATTTCAATATGTCATGATGTACATACATATAAATGTAAGAATGCAAGCAAAAAAGAATTATCAAAATCAGTTCATAAATGGCGGAGTAATCGCGTAACATACTACAAAAAACGTACAGTCGAAATTGAGAACCTCTTTTTTTGTAGTCAGTTAAAATAAAACCGACAATGAAAGCTATATCTATGTAACTAGTTAGGTATTTATAAACCACTAGATTTGCACGCGGCTTCGCCCGCATGATATTTCTAGGCCCTACCTTACCACCCTTAATAAAGGAGGTGGAAAATAAAAAAACAAAAAAAAACGATTTGACACTTCTTTTTGACATTTCTTGGAGCGCACGCTAGAATAGCTCGCATATGGCAGAATTTTTCCTACTTACTTAACACTTATTGTTATAATATGGAAAATTTATGCAATATCATTATAATTTATAGCCTATGTGTTATTCTGATGTATAAGCTATATAATTGCAAAGTTTCATCTCAATCCGTTGAGTAGTTTTTGCGTGAAAGAGTAACAAACATCCATACATCCATCCATCCATCCTTACAAACTTTCACGTTTATAATATTAGTAGGATAATTAAACTAAGAACCTATCCTATTTAGAATTTCCTTCATGTAGAGATACCTAATATTGGATCTGATACGTGTGCTTCGTCTAGTTTCAGAGACATTAATTAAAGGAGGCTGCCAGCACAAGAAGGCGCTACGAGATCAGGCAAGCAGCTTCACATCCAAAATACCTAGACCCCACTCACGTTTAGAAACCTTATTAAAGAAGACCTTTATAATAGAGAACAGGCGATAGATAGAGGTCACGGTAAATTGGAGCGGTTTGATACACACGTCCGATAGATTAGTTTAATTATAACAAGATCCTAATAAATGACACTATCTTAGAGATTAGTGAATTTCAGTGGAAGCTGAGAACTGCTAAATTATCTACTTATGTGGTTGAAAATATATTATGTAAATAACAGATTGAGGAATTGGCGTGATTTTACTTTAAAAGGCGGAGCTGATGAATAAATATATCGACTGTGTAAGTAACGTAATGGCAAGTTGAGTTGGCAGCAGATTGTAAGTTGAAATGGCAGTGGGCAGGGCACATATCATGAAGGACTGATGAGCGATGGGGTTGTAAAGTTCTTCAGTGGAGACCACGTACCGGCAAGCGCAGCGTAGGTCGTCCAACCACAAGGTGGACGGATGACCTCATCAAGACCGCAGGATCGCGCTGGACGCAAGCCGCTACCAACCGGTCTTACTGGAGATCGTTAGGGGAGGCATATGTCCAGCAGTGGATGTCCTATGGCTGAAAAGAAGAAGAGAGTAGAAGTAAGATATTAAATATTAATATGATTCTAGAAAAAAATATGAATAAATTATACCTAGCCTAGCTTTTCCCGCGGCCGTTTGCCCGCATGATGTTTTGATTTATGACCATCCACACCCACAGAAATCTCCAGACTGGACAACAATATTCGAGTACACTACGGACTAGGCAGCTGTCGAGTAGAATCTTGGTGCTAGGTCTATGAAACTCTTTTGTATTTCGAATTAAAAATCCTAACATTTTCGAGGCTTTTTAGCAATATTATCTATGTGGGGAATAAAAGTCAGTTTTTCATCGAACGTGACACCTAAGTCCTTTATGGATTTAACAGATTTTAAAATAGATGAACCAATTTTGTAGTTGACCTTGATGTTGGAGACTTTCCTACTAAACGTTATTTGATAACACTTCTCGGTATTTAACGTCATTCCATTCAATTGACACCAGTCATTTAAACTATTTAGATCAGCTTGCAGTTTGTGACAATCCTGAACTGTATCTATTACTTTTAAAATTTTAAGGTCGTCAGCAAATATAAAAGGCGTGCAGTGGGTTAAACAATTTGGAAGATCATTTATCAGATAATTAAACAAGACTGGAGCAAAATGAGATCCTTGAGGAACTCCTGAATTTATTATTGGTTGGATAGTGGACTTGAAACCCGCTGCCACGACGTAAAAGTTACGATTGCATAGATAAGAACGTTTCCAATTCAGCATAGTGCCGGAAAGACCATATGCAGAAAGCTTAAAAAAAAGCACGCTGTGCGAAATTTTGTCGAACGCCCTGCTAAAGTCGGTATATACTACGTCGACTTGCTTGTTTTTGTCCACCGCTTCAGCAAGAGTTTCCACAAAAGTAATTAAGTTTGTACATGTGGATCTCTTCTTAAGGAATCCGTGCTGGTGATCTGATATAAATTGCTTAAGGTGTTGGTATAAATATGGGAAAACAATTGACTCTAGAACTTTTGCAAATGTTGATAAAATGGAAATAGGTCTATAATTACAGACAAGATCACCATCACCAGTTTTAAAAATAGGGACAACTTTTGCTGTTTTCCATGTGTCGGGAAATAATCCTGATTTTAGAGACATGTTATAAAGTAGGCACAAAGGTAGTGAAAGACTTGAGGCACAGTTTCTGATAAGAATAGGAGGTATTCCGTCAGGTCCAGCTCCTTTGTTTACATCCAGACTTTCAAATGCCCTCTGCACTTCGTCTATCGTCAACTGTAGATCCGAAAAACAGCTACTATTATTTTTTATGTGCGAAAGACTATTTGAAAGGGAATGATTACGATCCTCTATAATGTTATCGCTCTCATCGTTCTCATCGCGATAAACCGATGCAAAATACCTTGCAAAAGAATTACAAATGTTAACCCCACCAGTAACTGTTTCCGCTCCATCAGATATTGAAACAGGATACGTAGAGTTTCCCTTTCTCTTCGCTTTTATAAATGACCAAAAAAGTTTAGGATGTGTAGAAATTTTTTCTTCAATAAAGTATCGATATTTGTTATAACTTTCAGTCGCTAACTTTTCGCAACGTTTATTCAATTTCTTAAGGATAATTTCATCCATTGGGTTTTTATAAATTTTGAACCTTCTCAATGTATTATCACGTTCTCGTACTATTCTTATCAAATTTCTATTATACCAAACGGGAAAATTGGAATTTTTTGATCTCACTAAAGGAACATGATCCTTAATATATGATATGATTAATATCTTTGAGAACAGAGTAAAAAACTTCTAGAGCAGTGTTTATATCATCGCAGCTATTTACTAAGTGTAACCAATCCACTGATTCAATTAATTTATTTAACTTGTCATAATCACATTTATGGAAATTATATCTTAAATGATTTATTGATCTTAGTTTACTTATATTTATTGCTTTAATAAAAAATCGAGGGGGGATGGTGATTATCTACTTTACTTATTTCAAATTGAGATCTCGTAACTTCAACCGAATCTATATCAGTTAGTACCAAGTCTAGTACTCTATCGAAACAGTTAGCGACTCTATTTAATTGATTAAAATTATTTAAGTTACAAAATCAACAAAAGGTCGAGCTATTGTCGCAATTGAGCACCAGTTTTGTGGATCATTTACTAATGCCCAATCAAGACAACTCAAATTAAAGTCCCCTGTGATAAATGTTTTATGATTATGATGCTCTGAAACCCTGTTGCAATTATCAAGAAAAGTTTTAAACAACTAAAACTTAAAACAACTTTTACATTTACATTTTTGCACTAAAACAATATTTACATGGTAAAAAAGTGAAAAACACTTATTTGTAGTCTTCAGCACCACCTACCGTGTGCATTTTTTGATGTACGGTATTGCTCCAATGACATTTTGATGCCTTCTACATTTTGTCATCAGTCGAATTTTCTGTGGAATGCATACTTTTCGAGAAAAATGCGTTTCAAAAAAATTTTGGAGGTTTTTTTGAGTTTTTGAGCGAACGCACTTTCGAAAATTTTGCCCATCGCGAGAGTAACTTCAGTACATCGAAACTCATCAGAAAAATCAAACTTTGCCCACTTGGGAATTTTATCATCACTATATCGACAGATTGACTGAACTAAAGTTTAAAAATACTCTAAGGTCTCTGACAATCTGAGCATTAGCGTAATAATTTCACGATTGATTTTTTTTTTTCAATTTTTGTTTGTTTTGCTTTTGATGTTAAGTTTTTTTTTGTATTTCGAATTTGTAATTATGTGTTTTTTTCTAATTGATGTTTTTCTTTCAATTATTTTTGCAAGTTGTCTTCGCCTGTAATTACTGTGACATTTGACTCTGTTTGTTTTTTTTCTGTGAATTTGTTGATGATAGTGTAGGCGGACTAAATAAATAAAAATATACACTGTATATTCAATTTAATAAAATTTCATCTTGTTAATGAGTAGCAGTATTGTGAGAAATCATCTATCATTATAAATAGCCCCACAAAATCATTATTAAAATCTTTAAAATTACTTCCTTCCAAGTACATAATATTTCCCCAGAGCACTGAATAAAATTAACTCCCTTATTCTGCAAATGTTTACTAAGTCGTGAAAGATTGAAAAGCTCTCGGAGTAGTTCCTATTAAAGCGTCGGCAGGTGAAGTTATAATGCACTTCAGCTCGCCAGATATGAACAAGTTCCAGCCTTTCGTTTGTTGGAAACTTGGTTTATTACTCGCATCTCGATGTAATGTTGCGAAGGGACTTTGAGCGGCTCTCGTGCTTGACTGTTTCAGAAATTATGGTGAAACTAGTTGACGCCATGAACTCAGATTTCGTTCGTTCGTTCGTTTCAGCCATAGGAAGTCCACTGCTGGACATAGGCCTCCCCTAAATATCTCCAATAAGACCGGTTCATAGCGACTTGTATCCAGCGCGATTCTGCGGTCTTAACGAGGACGTCCTACGCTGCGCTTGCCGGTACGTGGTCTCCACTCCAGAACTATTCGACCCCATTGGTCATCAGTTCTCCGCGCTATGTGCCCTGCCCATTGCCACTTCAACCTACCAATCCGCTGGGATATGTCGGTAACTTTGGTTCTTCTACGGATCTTCTACTATCGATTTCTGATTCGATCTCGCAGAGAAACTCCGAGCATAGCCCTCTCCATAGCTCGTTGGGCTACTTGGAGCTTACTTATATGGCCCATAGTGAGAGACCACGTCTCTGTACCAGGTGTGGCGTAGCTTAAATAAATCATAGCTGTATTGTCGGAAGAAGAGATAGATTCGATGATAAACACTAGGTATACCATTGCAATATCATTTGTTTTTTAATTGTTTTTATCTACACTAATGTTGTAACATTCTACTTATGTTTCCAATACTTTACTTATACTTAATGACTACTGTTATAACGCAGACAACAAAACACTCAATTTAAGCAATTTCACATGATGTTATAATATCCACATCGATATCGTAAAATCTCATTATAACATCAATAAAACGCGACCAATTAACCTGGCGAGCCTTATGTCAAAATCCTCATACAAGTTGTATAAAATTTTGATATTAGGCTGGCTTTTGAAAACAGTTGGGTTATACGTGAAAACTTCGTCGAAACTACTAAACTTACATACACAAAACTCTTTGGTAAGATCTTGTGCCAATGAAATAAAAAAGAACACCGCGCGCTCGCTCCTGATTGGCCCTGCGCGCGCAGCTGCGCTCTCATTGTTTAGATTTTAATGGCGGCAAGTTCACTGTGACAATACACGTACGCGTGAATTTAATGTTTCGCAATATGTTTATTTTTATTTTTATTAGTGAAGATAAAGTAGTGTATGCAACTGCATATAACACGGGTATTAAAACACTCGTTACTATTATGAAACTCGCTGCGCTCGTTTCATAAACTCACACTCGTGTTTTAATACCCTTCATTATATGACAGTTGCATAAACTACTATAACATACCTATAATTATTACTTAACACGGCTGCGTACTAAATGCGCATAAGCTTTTCTCCGTAGTAAATTATGAAAAAAAACCGTTGAATGATATTTTTTATTATAGTTATTTGAACTAACGAATTGAAATAGCGGCCCAGATATCAACTGGGCCGCTATTTTCATAAAAGATGTCTACTTTAGAAAAGACGGCTGAATTTAGTTCTTCTGTGTTTTTTGCATTCAAAGTTTCATGAGTCAAAATTCAAATGTTCCAAGGTGTTAAGGCCGAAATAGGACATTCATGCTAAAAGCCCTACTGGTATGTTTCAAATGTCCTGTCCTTTTCTTCCTACCCATTTTTACCTCTGTCCATCCTTTTCTCACTCACGCAAATAGTAGATGCAAAAATTGCATCTGATTGGAACATGAGGAAAAGACAAGATGGCGAGAATCGTCGTTTTACGTTAAGATTGAAGCGGTTGTTAATTTAGAAATAAGAATATACTGCAGTGATTGTGTTGTTGTTCGTGATTTGGACACCATACGAGCAGACTCCTTCGGCAGACGAGAACCCAGTCGCAGAAACCGTGAGTCCCCTTCTTTTTCCTTTACTTTCTCATGGAACATACCGTAGGCTAGAATTTTGGGTAAAAACTTCAAATAACATTTACCAGGCGCATACATTCTTTTGGTCACTTCGATACGGACGTTATTTGATAGTTTTACTTTTCTAAATTGCTATAAATCGCTATATTTCGCAAGATACGGGTTTTGCTTCCACGCGGTTTCTTGAGTCCACCATTTTGTTATATAGGAGGTAATTTAATTTGTCGGTTTACGTATAACTTCCAATAAGTTAGTAATCTCGGTAATTAATATTACCAAAACTTATACAAAATGGCTACTAAAAAAGAAAAAGATATTGTTAAGTGTCAGCATAAATTGTCTGCTTATTTTGGCCATATCCAATCAATATATGATTCACTTCAAATGCTAGATTGCAATGATCCGAAACAGGTTGAATCATTTCTTGCTTCGAGTTATACAATAGATAACATTCGCGATATGTTTATTAAAACACTCGAGACGAAATGCGATTCTGAAATCGATTTAGAAGAAACCGTTTCAAAAAGTGCATCTTCTTATCAATCATTGATATCATTTGAACAAATGTATACTAAAATCAAATTCAAAGTTAATCAATTAACTAACAAACAACACGAAAGTTCATTGCAAAATAATTCAAATTCCAGAAACATACGTCTACCTAAATTAGAGTTGTGTTCCTTCTCTGGAGAACAGGAATGCTGGCCTGTATTCTATGAAACATTTCGTTCGGCCGTTCACGAAAATCCTGAACTGTCTGATGGTGAAAAGATTATTTATCTGATGGGCAAGTTAAGTGGCAGTGCACTCGCCACGTGTCAAGGAATTTTGCCTACAGCTGAAAATTATTCGGTTATTTGGCAAGGCTTATTAAACCGTTACAACGATCGGCGATTGATGGCCGCAAACTATCTCGATAAGCTAATAAATCTACCAGCTGTTGATAACACGCCCGCTAGCTTAGAAACTTTTATTGATAAGTTTTCTTCAACAATAGCCGCCTTGCGTCAATTGAAAATAACTAGCTTGGAAGATTTGTTGTTTATTCACATAGGCTGTAAAAAGATTAATATCGATACGGTTAAAGCATTTGAGATGTCATTCAGCGACGATCATAAAATGCCTACTTGTGCCGAGTTCGTGGAATTTGTGCGTAAACAAGCGCATCTACTCAAGCGCGCAAGCGCATATAACGTAACTGAGAACACAAAGTCCTTTCAACCTCGTAAGAACTCGAATAATGCCAATAATACCTCAAATAAAACTTCAGGATTACGATCGAATATTAAAACTTTTGTAAACGTGCAGGAACATACTAATTGTGTTTGTTGTGATAAGTATGACCACCCGTTGGCCAAATGTCCAACATTCCTGGCCACATCTCCTCGTAATCGCTTTGTGATAATCAAGCGCAACAACCTATGCGTGAATTGTTTTGATAAACACACGTTGCCTAATTGCCCGTCTAAAAATAGATGCACGTCGTGTTCCCGATCGCATAATGATTTATTGCACTTTGGTAATGCAGACACTAGTTCCTCTAATAGGAATATTACTGCGTCGCAAAGCAATGTGAAAAATGTAAATCGAAACACCACCGCTCTTATCTCTAATGTAAATAAACAAACCGTACGGTCGGCTTCGGCAGACGAGCGTCCATTAGTCGCGCATTCTACTGGCTCACACGATAATGTAGGTATTAGTGGTCCGTCTAATACAGACCTACCTGTAACATTGTGTGCCGTAGGTACTAAATGTGCAGCTGTTAATGGAACTGATGATATTAAACCCGGGATTTCCGTTTTATTAGGTACGGCCCAGTGTCACTTTGTTGATGAAATGGGAAATATTCATACAGTTCGTGCGATAATAGACAGCGCGTCACAGCGTGATTTTATTACAACCGAATGTTGTAGGCGTTTGAACTTGCCGATGTACTCGACTGCAAACAAATACGTCTCCGGTGTAGGTGACGTCACCAATCCTATTGAAGGTATAACTTGCCTTACGTTAAGATCTCGTCATAATGATGAGATAAAATTCACTATCCAGCCGCTAGTAGTTAGTCGGATTACGGATACACTTCCCGTATCAACAATTGATACATCGCAACTGGATTATTTGCAAAATTTACCCTTAGCGGACAGCTGCTTTAGCTCCCCTTCGGGCGTTGACCTCATATTAGGTTCCGATTTATTCGCTCGTATACTGCGCCCGAATCGTGTATCACGAAATGCATTCGAACCGGTAGGTATAGAAACGTCGTTAGGCTATCTTATTGTTGGTCAAGCGCCCATGCAAAATATTAAGTGCAATGTTGTGCGTGCGTATTGTGCAATTAACGAATCGCTTGACGACCGCGTAAGTAGGTTTTTCGAGCTAGAAGAAGTACCTACGACTGATAATAAATTATCTCCGGACGAATTGCATTGTGAGGAATTTTATGCGAATAGCACACGACGAGACGATACTGGTCGCTTTGTAGTATCACTGCCGTTCAAAAAAGATGCTTCGTGTTTAGGTACTTCCATGCATACTGCAAAGCGTAGGTATTTATCACTCGAGCGGAAATTATTGGCTGATCCTTCAATTAAAAAAGAATACGACAATGTATTTCGCGAATATTTAGATAAGGGTTATTTGCGTATGATCGAGGACGTTGGTTCTGAGTTAGATACTCCTCATTATGTGATCCCGCACCATGGTGTCGTAAGGACAGATAAGTCAACTTCGCGTTTACGTGTCGTGTTAGACGCGAGTTGTGCTACATCGAATGGAATGTCTTTAAATGACATTTTACATACTGGGCCCAATTTACAAAATGATTTGTTTCAAATATTGTTGCGGTTTCGATTATTGCCTATTGCAATAAGTGCCGACATTCGGCAAATGTATTTAAGAATATTGATGAGTGACGATAACTGGCGCTTTCAGAGGTTACTGTATCGATTCAGTCCTCATGATCCGATTCAGGTTTTTGAAATGACGCGCGTTCCTTTCGGCTTATGTTGTAGTCCATTCTTAGCAGTACGAACTGTTCGTCAGTTAGCTATCGAGGAATGCGCTCGCTATCCGGCGGCTAGCCGTGTCGCACAACGAGAGATATACATGGACGACCTAGCCACGAGTTGCTTATCGGAAGCAGACGGTATCGAATTATCTGATCAGCTGATAAAAATGTTCGCGAACGGAGGTTTCGATTTAGTCAAATTTTCGAGTAACTCGCCAGCGATTATGGAAAGTATTCCTGCTGACCATCGCGTCACTGAAGCCGTGGAGTTTAGTCCTGCTGACCAATTAAAAATATTGGGATTGCATTGGTTACCGGCTGAAGATGTGTTTACATTTATTGTAAACATCGAGCCACGCCCTTGTACTAAACGAAATATACTTTCCCGCATTGCGCGTTTGTGGGATTTAGCAGGCTACGTAGCACCGATTACGGCTCTGGCTAAATTGGTTGTCAAATCTCTCTGGAATCAAAATCTGGACTGGGATGAAACGCCTAGTTCTGATGTCGTCAAACTGTGGCAAAGTTTTGAGTCTGAGTTGCCATTGTTGCAAAACGTTAAAATACCACGTCATGTTGGTGTTACTGATGATTGCGTCATCTCTTTATTAGGGTTTGCTGACGCCTCTGAAGCGGCTTATGGAGGAGTGGTGTACATTCACGTGTACTTTCCAATGCTTAATCGTACTGTGGTCAATCTGGTGTGTGCTAAATCGCGAGTCGCACCAACCAAAACGTTAGTTACGGTCGCTCGATTGGAATTATGCGCGAATCTTGTCCTTGCAAAATTAATGCGAGTAGTCATCGATACCTACTCTCTGCCATTATGCTCCGTGTACGCGTTTACTGACAGTAAAGTAGCTCTTGCATGGATTCACGGTACGCCAAGTCGCTGGCAGACGTTTGTTGCTAATAGAGTTTCACAAATTCAGGAAAAACTGCCCCCCAGTCGTTTTCATCATATTTCCGGTCAAGATAATCCTGCTGATTGTTTGAGCAGAGGATTGACTCCCGCACAGTTAATTGTACATCCATTATGGTTCAACGGGCCGAGGTTTGCTTATCAACCCCGGTCGGAATGGCCTCTGAATAATGATTTCAGCACTTCAGATGAAATTCCTGAAGCTAAAGTGAGTGTGATGGCGACGACTGATTCGTCTACCCCTCCTCTCCCCCTATTATGTGAGCTCGCCAATCGAGTCTCCACTTGGACTAAATTGCTCCGAATAGTGATTTATGTCCTTCGTTTTGTCAAAAAATTACCGACAAACTTTAACGTTGCACACCTCGAAGTTGCAGAATACGCGATTATTAAAAGTCTTCAGAGCTTTTACTTTGCTGATGTAATTGCTAAATTCAAAGCGGGCAAACAATTGCCGCCAGCTTTTCTTAAACTGAATGCATTTGTTGATGAAAACGATATATTGCGCGTCGGTGGTCGTTTGACTAATGCTAACATAGCATATGATAGCCAACACCCCATTTTGCTGCCGCGCCGCGACCATATCGTAAATTTGATAATTGAATATTATCATCGCAAGAATTTGCATACTGGACCACAACTTCTCATGTCACTTCTAAGGCAAAAATACTGGATCATGTCGGCTCGTAACATTGTACGAACTATCACACGAAAATGTAACATTTGCTTCCGAACTCGACCGACCAACCAGTTTCCTATAATGGCAAGTTTACCGGCATGTCGTGTAAATGAAGCGAAGGTTTTCAGCCATATTGGGGTGGACTATTGTGGCCCACTATCGGTGGTTATCCACCGCGGTAGAGGTATACGCTCTGTGCGTGCGTATATTTGTTTATATGTGTGTTTGGTCACAAAAAGTATACACCTGGAACTGGCACCTTCTCTGAGCACAGAATCATTTCTGAATGCCTTCCGACGTTTCCTGGCACGACGTGGTCCCGTGAGCACCATTTATTCAGACAGAGGAACGAATTTCATTGGTGCTAAATCATATCTAGACAACATGTATCAGTTACTTGAATCTGAAGAATATCGCGACAAGTTCGCGAATGAACTGCGAGATAACCGAATCGAATTCAAATTCAACCCTGCGGCTGCTCCGCATATGGGAGGTATTTGGGAGGCCAATGTGCGGTCGGTGAAATCTATTCTGGCCAAAGTGGTGGGAACCCAGCTCTTGACATACGAGGAGATGTTGACGGTGCTTACTCAAATAGAAGCTCTGTTAAATTCTCGTCCTCTCTCAGTTCTGAGTAGCGACCCCGCAGAGCCATTAGCGCTCACGCCCGCACATTTTTTGGTGCTTACTCCTCTAAAATCTCTCCCCTCAGAGGATTTATCCAAAGTCAACGTCAATCTGTTGCATAGAAAACGTGTCATTGACCACCTAGTCCAATCGTTTTGGAAAAGATGGAAGTTAGAATATTTAAATTCATTACAAATTCGAAATAAATTTACAAAGAAAACTGCGTCCATTCAGAAGGGAACTGTTGTTTTGCTTGAATCAGAGAACAGTGCTCCTCTTGACTGGCCCATCGGTGTGATTGAGAGAACGTTTGAAGGCAAAGATTCGGTCGTGAGAGTCGTGGATGTCCGTACGAGATCTGGTGTTTATCGCAGGCCGGTTGTTAAGGTTTATCCTTTACCCACTCAATAATTTATATACAGTCCACAACTCTAATTTAAGTATAGCATAAGTAGCATACTGTTGCTTAACTTAAACTAATGTATTTAATTGTAAATACTGACTATCGTTAATAAATTCCTTATTAGTAATACTATTTCAGCTTAACGCTTTTTGATTAGGCGCGCTAAAGTGACTATTTTTTTGTATGTGCCTTGTATCATTGAAGGCCTATAGACTAGTCTAGGTGGGGGGGATGTTAAGGCCGAAATAGGACATTCATGCTAAAAGCCCTACTGGTATGTTTCAAATGTCCTGTCCTTTTCTTCCTACCCATTTTTACCTCTGTCCATCCTTTTCTTACTCACGCAAATAGTAGATGCAAAAATTGCATCTGATTGGAACATGAGGAAAAGACAAGATGGCGAGAATCGTCGTTTTACGTTAAGATTGAAGCGGTTGTTAATTTAGAAATAAGAATATACTGCAGTGATTGTGTTGTTGTTCGTGATTTGGACACCATACGAGCAGACTCCTTCGGCAGACGAGAACCCAGTCGCAGAAACCGTGAGTCCCCTTCTTTTTCCTTTACTTTCTCATGGAACATACCGTAGGCTAGAATTTTGGGTAAAAACTTCAAATAACATTTACCAGGCGCATACACAAGGCTTATATCATTCGAATGGAGAATTTTTTTTTCACAGTGTAATTAGCAAAAAGCATAGAATTTGTAAATAAAAATTTATATAAATCTTAGTTTTAGATATTCAACAGCAAACACTGGGTCAGAGGATACCAAAGGGGGCATTGAGGAAAAAAGACTTAGAAAATTTTTCACTAAAATACTACGCCATAAGTAATCTTCGGGATCCGGTGGGATGTGGGAGTATAAGGGTGGGGAAACCCCTGCACGCACCCGGAGGTCATTGACCTTGACTTACCTTGTCCCCTAGGACATTGACCTTAAATGACTTTAACCCCGAAATTATTGACCTTGAATGACCTTGACCCTAAGGTCATTGACCTTGACTCCAGAATCATCGACCTTGACTCCAGAATATTCGACCTTGACTGACCTTGACTCCAAGCATCGGGTTGACTGACCTATCCTGCTAAAAAACCAAAAAAAATTGAAAGACCCACCGGAGGTCAAAATGGTGTATGGGAACGTTGATCCTGAGTATCTCTTCTACCCATTCCCAACATAAAAAAGGGGGGTTGCCAGAATACCACACGGTGTCAAAAATAATCAGTCTTTTTTCCTTTATAACTGCGCCCCCTCTCATATACAAGCACCGAAAAAAAATTTTAGACCCACCGGAGGTCAAAATGGTGTATGGGAACGTTGATCCTGAGTATCTCTTCTACCCATTCCCAACATAAAAAAGGGGGTTGCCAGAATACCACACGGTGTCAAAAATAATCAATGTCTTTTTTCCTTTATAACTGCGCACCCTCTCGTATACAAGCACCGAAAAAAAAATTTTGACCCACCGGAGGTCAAAATGGTGTATGGGAACGTTGATCCTGAGTATCTCTTCTACCCATTCCCAACATAAAAAGGGGGGTTGCCAGAATACCACACGGTGTCAAAAATAATCAGTCTTTTTTCCTTTATAACTGCGCACCCTCTCGTATACAAGCACCGAAAAAAAAATTTAGACCCACCGGAGGTCAAAATGGTGTATGGGAACGTTGATCCTGAGTATCTCTTCTACCCATTCCCAACATAAAAAAGGGGGGTTGCCAGAATACCACACGGTGTCAAAAATAATCAATGTCTTTTTTCCTTTATAACTGCGCACCCTCTCGTATACAAGCACCGAAAAAAAAATTTAGACCCACCGGAGGTCAAAATGGTGTATGGGAACGTTGATCCTGAGTATTTCTTCTACCCATTCCCAACATAAAAAAGGGGGGTTGCCAGAATACCACACGGTGTCAAAAATAATCAATGTCTTTTTTCCTTTATAACTGCGCACCCTCTCGTATACAAGCACCGAAAAAAAAATTTAGACCCACCGGAGGTCAAAATGGTGTATGGGAACGTTGATCCTGAGTATCTCTTCTACCCATTCCCAACATAAAAAAGGGGGGTTGCCAGAATACCAGACGGTGTCAAAAATAATCAATGTCTTTTTTCCTTTATAAGAGCGCCCCCTCTCGTAAACAAGTACCGAAAAAAAAATTTTAGACCCATCGGAGGTCAAAATGGTGTATGGAAACGTTGATCCTGAGTATCCCCTCTACCCATTCCCAACATAAAAAAGGGGGGTATTCAGAATACCACACGGTGTGAAAAATAATCAATGTCTTTTTTCCTTCATAAGAGCGCCCCCTCTCGTAAACAAGTACCGAAAAAAAACTTTAGACCCATCGGAGGTCAAAACGGTGTATGGAAACGTTGATCCTGAGTATCCCAGGGTATATCCTGGACGAGGGAGACGTGGAATCCAAATCCAAAATTGCCGGTGCAGATCCTGCAGATAATTGTTTTATTTTTGCAGAAGATTTATTAAAGGGTATAAAACAATAATGTGCACGTTGTCAGCCGCATTGATAAGTCGTTTCTGGCGCATCGCCGGCCGCTGCCGCGGCACGCTCGCTTCGCTCGCTCGGCTCGCGCGTTTTTGTCACTGTTCAAACCTAACCTAACCTACGACGTCGAAATACTTTAGCGAAGTCGTCGTGTTGGTTAGGATAAATAAGAACGACCTAAACTCGTTATAAGAACAGATTGTCTCTGGCGCTTCGCCGGCCGCTGCCGCGGCACGCTCGCTTCGCTCGCTTGGCTCGCGCGTTGTTGTCACTGTTCAAACCTAACCTAACCTATGACGTCGAAATACTTTAGCGAAGTCCTCGTGTTGATTAGGTTAAATAGAAACGACCTAAACTCGTAGTAAGGACTGGTTGTCTCCGGCGCTTCGCCGGCCGCTGCCGCGGCACGCTCGCTTCGCTCGCTCGGCTCGCGCGTTGTTGTCACTGTTCAAACCTAACCTAACCTACGAGTCAAGGTAGATGATTTTGTTGTCAAAACCGACCATTTTGGAGTCAAGGTCATTCAAGGTCAATGATCTTGGAGTCAAGGTCAGTGACCTCAGGGTGCATGTAGGGGTTCCCCCACCCTTATTCTCCCACATCCCACCGGATCCCGAAGATAACATAGGCGTAGACAGTCAAGGTCGATGGTCGGAGTAAAGGTCAGTCAAGGTTAATGATTTTGTTGTCAAAACCGACTATTTTGGAGTCAAGGTCATTCAAGGTCAATGATCTTGGAGTCAAGGTCAGTGACCTCCGGGTGCGTGCAGGGGTTCCCACACCCTTATACTCCGACATCACACCGGATCCTGAAGATTACATAGGCGTAGACAGTCAAGGTCGATGGTCGGAGTCAAGGTCAGTCAAGGTTGATGACTATGTTTGCAAAACCGACTATTTTGGAGTCAAGGTCATTCAAGGTCAATGATCTTGGAGTGAAGGTCAGTGACCTCTGGGTGCGTGCAGGGGTTCCCCCACCCTTATACTCAGACATCACACCGGATCCCGAAGATTACATAGGCGTAGACAGTCAAGGTCGATGGTCGGAGTCAAGGCCAGTCAAGGTTGATGACTATGTTTGCAAAACCGACTATTTTGGAGTCAAGGTCATTCAAGGTCAATGATCTTGGAGTGAAGGTCAGTGACCTCTGGGTGCGTGCAGGGGTTCCCCCACCCTTATACTCCGACATCACACCGGATCCCGAAGATTACATAGGCGTAGACAGTCAAGGTCGATGGTCGGAGTCAAGGTCAGTCAAGGTTGATGATTTTGTTTGCAAAACCGACTATTTTGGAGTCAAGGTCATTCAAGGTCAATGATCCTGGAGTCAAGGTCAATGACCCTGGTGTCAAGGTCAGTGACCTCCGGTGCGTGTAGAAGTTCCCCCACCCTTATACTCCCACATTCCACCGGATACCGAAGATAACATAGGCGTAGACAGTCAAGGTCGATGGTCGGAGTAAAGGTCAGTCAAGGTTAATGATTTTGTTGTCAAAACCGACTATTTTGGAGTCAAGGTCACTCAAGGTCAATGATCTTGGATTCAAGGTCAGTGACCTCCGGGTGCGTGCAGGGGTTCCTCCACCCTTATACTCCCACATCCCACCGGATCCCGAAGATTACATAAGGTGTAGGATTTTAGTGCAAATTTTTCTAAGTCTTTTTTCCTCAGTGCCCCCTTTCGTACACTCCAACCAAACACTGGTGTGATTACCCACCGACGTTTGTATGGTGTATTGAGTGACTTGTTCGCTACCCAAATTATATATAATATGTTTATATGTTGATTACAGAAAGGATATTAAAAATAGTGATAGACTTTTTTTCAGAGCCCACTGTGGGCTCAAACGTCTAAGAGCAGTGATGTGTAACCATCATCCTAGCGGGCGATTTGAGAACTTTAATAATATCGCAAAACGTCGAAGGTAGGCGTTTGAACTAATTTGATACTCTATTCTTCTTTGCAAGTAAATTACAATAAAATATTATTATTTATTTTATACTACACAATCTGCTGTTTTTTACTAGGTTAAAATTTAAATTAAAGACCAATAAAGCCATGCTCAAATATTTTTGTTAAGCCCTAAGTATCTTTTGTTGGGCCGTCTATTCTTTGGGCCAATAATACACCGGCCGTGGATTCCAGAAATAGTCATTTGAAGCAATGTAAACACGAGATTGACTTGTAATATTCCGAGCTTTACCAACCATGTATTCTAATAGTAAATTCCCCAGAAACAAAGTCCAAACATTCTGAAAGCCAGCCACTAGCCGCGCCGCTGCGTACACTGGCGCACACAAATCGTAATCAAAGCGCAAAAATAGCCCTCTAGTGTCACTAGCTCTCTATTTCCATTAGCCAGCAGACAGTCGGCACAATGGTAAGCAAGCTGTTAGGGCATAATGAAGGCATTGTGCTAACGAATGTGCTAAGTATACCACCCATTCAAATTTGCCAAGGAATTCTGAACCTTAGACTAAATATTAGTAGAGTTGGCATCTGCGTGGGGGATTTAGAAATACGGCTGTCTTCGATGGTTCGTATGGCAGTCGCCGCGGACGGATGACGTCATTACTGCAACCTCCCGACTCAGCTGCTGCCAGCGGTGATATATCGTCGCAGAACTAGATTTATCGCTGTTTTGTGCGTGATTGTACGCAGCGTATTATAATTCAATTGGTCAGGAAGCGGGCCAATGTAATGGAAATACATGCGAGCCATTGTAGGGCTCTTTGGATATTGGAATATTATTTTTACATTTTCTTTAAGGATAAAGCTCCTGAGGTTTTACATATTACGTGTGTTCTTCGATTAGGCTTTGATTCAAGCTTCAAACAAAATGATTTTCTATTTTTTCGAGAATCCATTTTTTCGACCATGTAGATAGATAGATAGATAGATAGATAATTCTTTATTAGTACAATTACAATACAAAAACATACGAAAAATAAAAACATTACAAAGTTATACCAAATGGCGGCCTTATCGCTTCAAGCGATTTCTTCCAGGCAACCAAGAACGGACAGGAAATAGCAAATTAACAAAACAGCGGCCTTAACAAAAAGAATTTAAAAATAAACAATGAACACTTATAACAAACAAACCAATAAATAAATAATATTTATTGAAATAAGTTTAAATGCCTACCTAGACACATAAACATACATGTATTACATAATACAAAAATAAACTTACTTATATGATTACATACTATTATTACTTATACTTACTTAAATAAATAAATATATAAAGCGAGCAGAATCAATAATGTAAGTACCTAAGAAGACAGGTAATGCAATTTGACTCTTTGTTTGAACACATTCAGTGATGGGGCGCGTCTGATATCCACCGGTAACTCATTCCATAATCTAACAGATTCCACAGTAAAAGATGAAGCGTAAAAGTTTGTCTTATGTTTAGGAACGTCAAGTTTAAGATTCTCAGATGATTTTAAAAAGCGGGTTAGAAGAGAACGCCGGAAAATAAAGCGTTCTTGAAGGTAGGTAGGAGAAGAAGGATTGAAGAGAGTATTGTAAAGAAAAGAAACGATATGAACATCCCGGCGACGACGAATAGGAAGCCACTTGAGTTTTGCGCGATATTCTGAGACGTGGTCATATTTACGCAAGCCAAATATGAACCTTATGCAGAAGTTTTGAAGTCGCTCAAGTTTATTTAGCAATTCTTGAGTGAGATCCAGATAGCAGACGTCAGCGTAGTCAAGGATTGGAAGTAGAAGGGATTGTGCGAGCGCAATTTTGGTGGTAATAGGGAGAAAATTACGGAGCCTACGTAAAGACCCACCGGAGGCAAACATCCTACGACTCGTTTCCGCAATCTGTGGACCCCAAGAGAGAGATTTGTCAAGAATAATTCCAAGGTTCTTGACAGTATCGCTAAAAGGGACTGTTACACCATCAAATACGACTTGAGGGAGAGTATCCCAATCAACTTGGGCGATATTACGGGAGCTACCTATCACAATGACCTGTGTTTTTGCCGGGTTTACCTTTAGACCAAAAGTTTTACTCCACTCAGTTATACGACACAAGTCATCATTTACAGAGTCCACAGCATCTGGAAGCCACCCAAGCGGAGCCTGGCAATACAACTGCAGGTCGTCTGCATACAGGTGGTAGGATGACGAAAGATTATGAGAAATAGAGTTAATGAAGATAGCAAAAAGAAGAGGAGATAAGACACCACCCTGCGGTACTCCGGCTGTCGTATCACACCAGGAGGAGTATGATTCCTCCAAGCGGACTCTCTGCCGTCGACCAAACAGGTAACTCTGAAGCCAGTCAACTGCCGTTGGAGATATGTTAGAAGAGCCAAGTATAGCGAGGAGGATGTCAAGGTCAACAGAGTTGAAAGCATTGCTAAAGTCCAGGAGCGCCAACACGGTTAAATCACCATTTTCCATTCCTAGACGAATGTCGTCAGTGATTTTTATAAGTGCCGTAACCGTGCTGTGTCCCGGTCGGAAGCCAGATTGGAAGGGATTAAGGAGATTATTACGAGTAAGGAAAAAGTTTAATTGATTATAGACTAGACGTTCGAGGACTTTGGATAGGAATGGAAGTATAGATATAGGACGATATTCAGAGAAGGAGACAGGATTGGCTTTTTTCGGCAATGGAATAATTTGGGCTTCTTTCCAAAGAGAAGGGAAGACGCCATTGGAAACGGAAAAATTAAAAATATGGGAAAGAACTGGGAGTAGGTAATCAAGGATAGGTAATATCATATTACGACTTATCAAGTCGTGCCCAACAGCGTTTGAGGAAATGGACAAGATGGATTTTCTAACATCACAATCGGCAAATTGGCGAAATTCAAACGGAGGAAAGTCAGGAGCGGCTAAATTTGAAAGATGATTTAGCGTGCTAGCTTTAGCAGCAGCATCCATGATTGGAGACGCAGAAAAATGCTGATTTAGTGCATCAATATCTAGGTTTTTAGAGACAGTTTCTTGCCGAGATTTGCCAACTCCTAAAGACTTGAGAAATTTCCAGACCTTTGATGGGTCTTTATCCTGTACAGATTTGAAAATATGGCGTCGCTGAGCATCCCTACACACCCGGTTACAACGATTTCGCAGTTCATTATAACGAAGGTGATTTGCATCGTTCGGATGCATCTTATATTTCGTTTTGGCCACCGCTTTCTTATGTATTAGTGAGCCAAGGTGCGGGCAAGTGTTTAATTTTAATGGCCCGAAACGGTGCATGTACATCATAAAGCTCCGTCAGAATTGTATTAAAGGCCAAAACTTTGTCGTCTATTGTGTTTGCTGATGTTACCGGGGTCCAATCAATACTTTCAGCGTCATTTTTAAGATTTTCATGATTTATTCCACCAAAATTACGCTGCATTATAGTGGGTGGCTTAACTTTAGGTGGGCGTACTCTGTAGGATAGAAAAAGAAGATCATGGTAGGAAAAATCCGCAGAAAGTTGACCATGTTTTGCTACGTGCTGTAGAGAGGAGACCATTACTAGATCAAGAAGAGACGGGACAGAATTGGGAAAGTGATGGGTGGCACTTAAAGGAAGAATGTTCATGTTACAGGACGTAACCAAAGTTTGTAATTTGTTGGCACGATGATCACATTTCAAAAGGCATGTGTTAAAGTCGCCCATGATGTACCTACTTACCTTAAATTATTTATGTAATGTCCTCTGCTCGGAGCCATTTAACTTTGCATTTGAAGTCGGTACGCCTACGAAGACGAACATAAAATTAAACGAAGTCTACCATATTTTATATTAACTTATTATCGAATCCTTGGTAATGGCTTCATTTCATATTTTATTAAATTATTTTCTTTGACGATTTATAAGATAATTAAAGAAAGCCAAGGCTTTGAACAACCTATGAGATTAAAAGCCCTGCATGCCCCAGTCGTTTCACCTTTCAAACCACGATGTCTAATAACGTGGTCGACAGAGCAGCGTGCGTGCTCCATATTTAAGGTTTTATTTTATCCATATTTTATTTTTAAGTTCCATATCAATTCAGACGTTATGATTTTTATAGATGTCCTGACTATGGATTTCGTTTGAACAGTTGGCTGGTTGGGGCCAACTCCAATTTATTCGTGATAGGACTCAACCAGCCGGGTTAAGTCGGAATTTATGTTAGGGGTTCATCCTGTTCCATAATATAAGATTTAAGGCCAATGTGAGAAAAGATGTGAAATTCAAGAAAAGTCCATACCTAACTTCGTGTATGGCATTTTCTTTTATTACCTACCGGCTACCGCAGTCGGGTAAAAACCTTCCCAAGGATATTTCAATAGAACAGCCATACACGCTACATTCGATTATGTAATTGGGTGTGCCCATGTGCCAATAAATTGTTCAGCAAGTGATTTATCTTGCTAATCCCGACATCCACTCCGGGACCCGGGGTTAGACGTGGTTAAAGTATTACGAGATTTATTAATAGAACTGGCGTATTAGCTTGTGAGCATTTTAGTATAGGTATTGATACCTCTGAAACAGCTTAGAATTGTTGCTAGCACTTTTATACCTGTACTAGCTGCCCCTCCCGGCTTCGCCCGGCTACGAATGAATTGTAGTTACCTCACACAATTAACACCCAACCTGTATTTCTTTCTGTTTGCTGAAATTATTTAATTCAAAGCAAATTTGATAGAAGTTACGTAGAAAGTTATCATCTTCTATACCAATATTATAAAGAGGAAAGATTTGATTGTTTGTTTGTTTGTTTGTTTGTTTGTTTGCATTGAATAGGCTCCGAAACTACTGAACCGATTTGAAAAATTCTTTGACTGTTGGGAAGCTACACAATCCGCGGATGTCATAGGATATATTACATTTTCAAAAAAATTAGGGATCCTTGCTAAAACTTCAATAACGTAACTCAAGGTGTAAAAAATTACCTTATATTTTAAATATTATGTAATGAGAATATGTAAAAAGTATGTATTATTGAACTGTCATAGTCTATTGCTCATTGTTACCCTAGCAACCAAAAATAAGTGTGTCACTTCTGTCAAATATTTGAAATATAAACAGCTAACAGTTTACAGCTTTAAACTCATTGAATTAGAAATTTTATTGCTTAAACACATATTTAGCATTATTTAATTTAACTGTGTAGCTGCAGGCCCGTTTCCGTAATAATTCCTGTTCAACAGTTAGCAAATTTATGAGGTACAAAGGCAATTTAGTTATATCTCAACTTTCTAGACATAGTTCCCAGGCGACGGCATCAAAAATACGTCGTAATGAAGAATCTTCATCGGAAACTGAAAATCTTGCAAGCCGGAGAGAATACGCGTCGCAATCGCGTGCCAGAGAGTCGAGTATCGAGCGTTCGCAGCGGCTTGCCGAACAACATTTGAGAACCTTCCAAGTCCGCGCGCGAGAGTCGAGAACAGAGCGTTCGCAGCAGCTTGAAGAGCCAAATAATAGAAATATTCTCTCGCACTACGGAATCGAACTCTGAGCATTCCCAACGCCTACGAGACCAGAGAGAAAGACAAGAAGATATTACGTTAACAACTAGAGTTCGAACTCAAATTTTAGCTCACAGTAACAGATCAGCATTCAGATACGATCCACAAATAGATTATGCTCAACAGCCTTCCGTCCATATTGGAACCATGAATAAGATTTGCCCTAAGTGTTATGCAAAAAAATGGGACGATGAACCTAATGGTATATGCTGTGCAGCTGGAAAAGTTAGTCTTCCCAATATTGAAGAGCCGCCACAACCAATAAAAAGATCTTTTGACAAGTAATCATTCACTATCCGGACATTTTTAACCAACATACGAAAGTACAATAGTGTCTTCCAGATGAATTCGTTTGGCGCGAAAGAAATCTATACCAATATTATAAAGAGAAAAGATTTGATTGTTTGTTTGTTTGCATCGAATAGGCTCCGAAACTACTGAACCGATTTTAAAAATACTTTCACTGTTGGAAAGCTATGTTATCCTTGGATGCCAAAGGCTATATTATATTTTTAAAATAATAAGAGATACTTACTAACACTCCCATAATGTAACCCAAGGTGTACAAAAAATACCTAAAATATTATTTATCGCGTGCGCTGCGAAAACTATTGATGATACAATAAAATAATGTACTACGACTTTGTAGAGCTTATCATTGTTTACAACAAGTGTTGGGACAGAGTATGTCTATCAATAAGTGTTCTTTTATTTGAACATTTTAATTGAAATGCCGCCGCAAGAAAAGGCTCTTAATGAATATCATGGTATAATATTATTTAAACCCTTATCAAAATAAACTACTTTTTATTCAAGAATAATTCAGGACCTTTACATACCTTTTAAAATTGTTCAATTCAGACATTTCATTCGAAAGATATCATGAGTTTAAAAATGTAGGTAAGTATTAGAAAATAATTGCGTGGTCACCGCTCATCCCGCTCGGCTAGCTATAGCTGGCTATGCCTATGGGCATAGATAGCTAGCTGGCTATGCCTATAGGCATCACCAATTTTATCTCCGCTATTCCTGTAGGTACCTATTCCAGCCTTTTATAATATTCCACTTCTGGACATAGACCCACGAAGTGTGATTGGGCCATATCCACCACGCTGGTCCAGTGCGGGTTGGCGGATTCATATAAGGCATCCGGGCATCCAATGTAAATGTATCGTCTAAAGTGTTTTAAAAAAAAGACTTTATCCTTTTACTGCTTACAATTTTGACGAAAGTATAAAGAAGTAATTTGAAATAGACATGAAGCCGGGACCGCGTTGTAATCTATTAAGTAGCAAGAGAGTCTACCTTCGGTTTGGCCATATCCACCAGGCTGGCCCAGTGCGGGTTGGTGGATTCCTGTAATAATACGTAATCCAGTTCCTTCTACGGACGTAGGTATGCAGGTTGCCACACGATATTTTCCTTCACGGAAAAGCCAGTGATGTGAAATTCCGTACATGAGTTCCAAAGAAACTCATTGATACGGGATCGGGATTTGGTGAACCTACCAACTCACGATTGTAAGATAGGTGTTACTACCACTAGACCACCACGGCTATATACCTCCTCTATTAATGCGTCGATATATGTAGTACCTACAGATTTGAAAAACGTTAAGTTAGGCAACCGAAATACAGACGATTTATAATTTCTGTTGTAGTGATAGTGAGTGGAGTGAGTGTCCTGACACATACTTAGTACGTAAAACGAACGATCGATGGGGCTTTAAAGTTCTCGAATGTAGAAAATGTATTGGCAAGTGTAGAGAAGGTCTTCACGTGAATCTAAGATCTGGTAGAGACCATCGGGACACGTTGGATGCCAGCGCTTCCATTGGTTCCATCACAGCTTTTTGGGTTAGCAAGTTGAAGAGGACTTTGGTAGGGCACACAATTCGTAGAAGTAGAACTGATGGCTAATATTTTACAAAGTACTCGAATGAAGAAAAGATCAAAAACGAGTGTATATTAGAACGTCAACTAACTTACGTTGATAGAATGTAGATGGACTGCGGGCTGCGGGTTTCTAATATCCAAACCGTTTAAAAATTCTGAAGCCAGGGATAGCCACCCGACCCATACGAAATTACTTTTATTTAAACAGGCAAAAACGATCTTTATTTTATGTAAATAGTCGAACAGATTAAGACTACGATTCGATCGATTCTACTACAAAATTGGTTCATTATTGACGGAATGATCGCGTAACATACATACAAAATGAAACACACAGTCGAATTGCGAACCTCATTTTTTTGGTGGATACATGGATGGACACTGGATGCAAAATTCTTGCAATGGTTTTATTCGGTGTTATTCAAGATCTAATAAGGGAGCCCTATGTTAAGCAGTGGGTGTTCTATGGAAAAAAATATTTGCTTATATGATACTTATATATGAAAACGCGCTAAAATAACTGTGTTCATGTGAGTGACATATATCTACATTACGTGGTAGGTAAATAGGCACAATACTCATAAAATCTGTCTTCTTTAAACAATCGTACCCGGGCGAAGCCGGGGCGGGCCAGCTAGTTAAGCAAATAAAAACATAGATATTGAAAAACGTTTCATTATGAATAAACTGTTTAACCGTTCATGTTTAAAAGCTTTTCGTCTCGTGACCCTCGAAAAACGGCGATTACGTGGAGACCTAAACGAGACGTTCAAAATTCTCAATGGTTTCTATGATCTTCCGGATATTCACGACATGTAGGTACACCATGATATTCACGACATGTACAATTGGAATAGGTTTCCTGAGGATTTAATCTCAGCAAGGACTATAAACACATTTAAGAATAGACTGGACCTTTGAATAAAGAAGAAAAATATTTCCTTGACAGAAAAACTCAAATTTTATTCGACTCTGCCTGATATAGGCATATCAGTTTATACTGCTCGCCTATAAACAAATAAATAAATATGTAATTCCAGCAGGGTGACGAAAGATAGTAATAGTAATAATTTATTGGCTCACGAGAGCACAGCTGAACAGCTGTAGGTACTACGTGAGCAACTGAAAGGGACTTCGTGGGACGCGACGCAAAGTAACTTTTTACAAAATTTAAATAACACAGATCAAAATATGAGTATTTTTTATACTGAGGTTGTCCAATCCACATATCAGAGAACAACTGTGGTTGTATGACACTGCATTCCGTTGTCGAGATTATCTCTCATGATTATCAAAGAGTTCATGCATAGATCAGAGAACAATCTCTGGCCTGTGGTTACTCGTACATGTAAAGTAACAGGCGTATTTTTATACGATTCGATTTTTAAATACCGGTGGAAATTATAAATAAGTGACTTGTTTTTCCCGTCACATTTGATTTTTGTGGCGATCTTGAATTCCGCTGCAGTGAGTGAAACATAAAAACTAGAAAAAAGAAGTTCCTCGTGGTGATACTAGTGATACTGGTGCTTCTCCCGCAGTGGGATAGTACGGAGTTTAATCGTACTAGTTTGACTTACCAATATGACCACGAGGATATTGCAAACTGGCAGATTTGATCTTTTGGTCACCACGTTACTTTCATATCATGTAGGTTTTTTGACGACTAAAGACATCGTTGGCGTCCGTAAATGCTGGTCAAGTATGCGTATTTTAACGGGCAAAAAGTTGATGATAATTAATTAATTTTTGAATAAACCCCTTTGCTAGTCTTTCTAAGTTCGCCCACCACTGCCTCCTCACTGACCGTCACTATTCGTGTCTCCAGGGCCTCTCAACTGCGATTTATTGGACGCCACGTATAATATTCCCATTTAATTGGATGTCCATAAATACCTGACATAGGCGGCCATTCGTTTGCACTTTTATGATACGTGCTAGATATACTTACTCAAGCTACTTAGCTTACGTGTCTTTTCTAAACGTAAAACTGCTACGTTGTATAGGTATTAATTTATGTAATTCAAGATTGCTTACTCGCCTATATTTTTTGCTAATTGAAGGTAATATAAAACGTTGTTGATGTCAAATTAGAATGGATTATAGAATTAATTGTACTTACTTACTTATAACACTCAATCGTCGACAAAAAAATCTCAATTCAATTTTTCACAAGAAATGTGTGAGGAAAGTTAAACTTCTTTCAAAAGTTTTCTAACACGTCTTGCTATCGGAAAAATACTACGATAAAATATATATGTCTATTTAGAATGAATGGCGATTGATTACGACAAATCACCATTTATTTTATTTCCGTTACGCGACGCTTACCTACGGAAAACATGAAATTTTGCACTAAGCTTACAATCAATGCCCAAATACTTTGCCATTGATGCGCTACGCTTACGCTTACTTTAATTTAAAAAATATGCTTGGCCTATTGTAGTACCTACGTAAATAATATGCTAGCATCGATCCTCCAAAGTTATGCTACGGGTTACTTTCTGTGATGCAATGCGTTGCGATAAATCGTGGATCGGATGCTCTGAAGAGGAAATGATTCGACGATTCGCCCCAAATGACGGAAGTGAGTTCAGCTTATTTGTGACGCTGCCGGATACCTACTCTTAGACATTTCCGCTCCGTGCTGCTTCTGGAAATTTACGAACAATACTCCAGGCTTGTGAGAAATTCTATTATTGCGCTCGATGTTCGGTAGCTTTTTCTTTATGTTTTCGTACGTGATTTGCAGTTTACCAATGTTGGTGTTTACAGTGTTTATTAGAGATTCGATGTCGTTTACAAATTTCTCGGTTGCTCGGGTTTCTTTTGCTGCTGAGGTTTCAACAGCTGCTAGCAGCTTTTTGAATTTGACATCATCTATATGGCTTTCGTTTGTAGGTTCTTCGAGCATTTGCTCGATATTAGATCGGTCGAGTCTAATGCTATCAATTGGTGGTTTTAGTATAGTCTTTCGTGTTCTATTATGCGTTTGCAGTCTATTATTCTCTGACCATTCTAGTCCAGTCTCGTCATCTAGCATAGGACTTTTTCTTTTAAAAACAACACTGAATGACTTTTCGGGAATATCACGGTTCATGCTACCAGGATGTAATTGACTCAGATAGATGAAATAATTCTTGTAAATTTTGTTAAAAGATACTAAATAACCAAAGTTTTAACTGTAAAATATTAGAAAAATGTATTTTTACTTGTCATGTGACATCAAAATAATGGCAATGCATAAATGGTGTCATATCTTGACCGTGACATATTTGTACATATACCGTGGCATATAAAAAAACCAAGGATGTATTACATTAAAACATTCTTGAAGAAAACAACAGTGAACTCCGCGCCACCACTTAAGTCCGGCGGGGAAAATTGGAACTAAGTTTGGGGAACTTCAAGAACAAATTACAATAAAATTATCCATAATATCGACTGCAGACAAAGTCGGCGCTCCTTGTGCATAAAGTTTGCAATTCTTATTATTTATTTTAAATACCTTAATAGGTATGTACTTATCTGGAAACTGCGATTGAAGTGCGTCGTCCATGGGACTTCAGTTGAGGCGCGGAGTCCAGGACTATGGCAGGCTGTCCAAAAAATACACGGAGTTTTGTCAGGAGAATCATGTCGCCACCTCAGAATAAGAACTAGCTAGTTATTGTTCTGAGGCACGGATGTTCTGAAGTCGCCCCTGTACTAATATTACTCTGAATCAAAACAAATAGTGGTTTAGAGCCCTCTGTCGTGTCCTGACAGAACTATGTCAAACGCAAAATGAGTGCTTTGAAATAGGTTCTATGAAAAGGGAAAGAAAGCTCGATGACGTTTTCACCAGAACACGATTCACCAGTTTTTTGAGATTGCTCAGAGATGGCGTGTGTTGTTGCGATCCACGATTTTAATTTTTAGCCATTAGTAGTTAGTACATTTTATTTGAGACCTTTGCCCAGCAATTTCCAGAGTTAAGAACCAAGCTTCACAAATACTGCACCATAGTCAATACAGGGTTATCTGCTTACCCTATACTAAACCGAAAGAGGCCATCGCTATGAACAACGTTTACTATGTCAACCTCAGACCAAATAAATGAATAAAAAAATCAAGACGAAACTTCGTGAAGTGAGGCCGGTTTTTAGGGTTCCGTACCCAAAGGGTAAAAACGGGACCCTATTACTAAGACTCCGCTGTCCTTCTGTCTGTCACCAGGATGTATCTCTTGAACGTTGAAATTTTCACAGATGACGTGTTTCTGTTGCCGCTATAACAACAAATACTAAAAACCGAAAAAAATAAATAAAAGGGGGGCTCCCATACAACAAACCTGAATTTTAGCCGTTTTTCGCTCGATTTTAATAACGGTGACAGGCAGATGCTTGAAATATTCACGGAATATTTAGTTAAATATTTACTTTAAAAATTAATTATTAAATAAAAATAAAATAAAAATTTAAGAGGGGCATACAAAAAATGTGATTTTTTTTCGCTCGATATTAAAAGCAACAGGAAGATGCTTGAAATTTTCACGGAATATTTAGTTGAATTTTCAAGTCAAAAAAGTAAAATAAAATAAAACATAAAGGGGGGCTTCCATACGGCACGGAACTATAATCTGCCAAGTACAAGGCGGACTCGCGCACGAAGGTTACTAAATAATTATTTATACTTAGATGTGGTGAGTGCGTCGGTGTTGCGCCGCCATAGTTCGACTGACGATCCAAAGCGTAGTTTCCTTGTAAGTGTATGTGTCTATACACGGCGAGGTGTAGTTTTGCCTGCCTCACTTGTTTTGTAAACTTTCTGTCTTTATTTTTTTATTTGGTCTGAGTGTAACCCAGAATTCGAGAAAAACAAAATCCGCTGTTCCAATTACCATACAAAATTGCAACTCGAAAACGACAAAATGCAGATATTAAGCAACTGATTATTTTGATGGAATTGCGGGTTGGTCCTATAGTAAAAGTAGTTAATAACCATGGTCTGCATCACCTCCTTTCGGCGTAGTTCATTACATCGGTACATTAGTTCTGCTAATCCAGCATGCGACCACGAAAAGCCACGAAAATATATCTTTTCGACGAGTGAAATAGTGACAGATATATACTTTGCCATAACGCTGTCTCGTTCTTACACGTCGCAAGAAATATTGCGTGGTGCGCATCCTAGCCCGGCTGGATAATGCTGTATCTCATAATAATTTGATAGTGCGAGCTTGGCATCATTTTCAGCTTATTCAATAAAAATATAAATTCAGTCATAAAATGCCACTAAACTTATAGCTGTAGTTACGAGTAGGTTACCTAAGTAAAAAAAACCACGTGAAAAGTTCGCGCACATTGTGTCTGGCCGCAGCGGGGCGATGCGGGCCGCAGCGCAATATCAGTAAGTATGGAAATGCAGAAAATGCGGCTCGCTGTGCCCCGACACAGTGTGCATTAGTTCATATAAAACATATTTAAGCGATTCGAGTGGAATTTTGCGCTGAAATTCGGCCCGACATAGGTAATGTGCGCGATCCTTAAACGTTGATATTTTGTTAGGAAACTATCATATTCTGCTATTAAGTAATACCTAAATATACATAGCATAAGGCAAAATAAATGTGAATGTATTTTATTAATGTAACTAGTGATCCGCTCCGGCTTTGCACATGTGTATTATACATATAAACCTTCCCCTTGAATCACTCTATCTATTTAAAAAAAACCGCATCAAAATCCGTTGCGTACTTTTAAAGATAAGCATACATAGGGACACACAGACAGGGAAGCGGCTTTGTTTAATACTTTGTAGTGATAAGGAACAAGAAGATAAAAATATAATACATTAAGATTCCCTATTAAGTACCTACGGACCTACTGAAACTTCTTAGACTTATATTTTTCTAGATATAAATCCATATATAAACTAACAAGAATTGGCAGATGTGGCAGCTTTTATAGACGTTTTTGTTAAAGATATACAATGATAAAACGTTTTTACTGCCTACACACGTTTCCTATAATACCTTACCCTTATCAAAGTATATTAGGTACCTATCGAACCAATGTCATAGTAGATTACATTTTTGTAAAGACGTCATTTACACATTTTACGAATAATGCAAACAACAACTAAACTTGAATTTCTATTATTTATCAGCTTGTAGGATGCAGGGCTCAATAAGTCATTTGAACATATGAAAATACAAAACGCATATTTTAACATCATTTATAGGCATGTACCTACCTATCAAATGTTGCATTATTTGCGTTTTTACAAATAATCGTGATTAAAAATTTAAAAACTCTTAACCGACTTGACGAACTTGCCTTACTTTTAATAATTGTGACTATAAATAAGGTTTCGTTTTTAACACTAGCTCTGAATAATTCTAGAATCAGAATCAGAATAACATTTATTGCTTGAACTGTGTACAAGTTTAGGTGTTACATTAAATTTTAGATCTAACAGTTTATCCTGATAACGGACATGCAATATAGGTAGTATAGGGGTGGTATATATATAGAATATATTCTATTTACCAATTAAAAATACTAATATAATTATATGTCTTCTACTAAATATACCTACAAATGAAAAAAGACCAATAGTTGCAAATATTCCATAGTAATACACAATTATATGGTGAGATTATACTGTAATTTACTTTTCAATTACTTATTAATACAAATGAGTTCCTTGGAATTTACGTACGGAATTTTCACACCAATGGCTTTTCGTTGAAGCAAAACATCGTGAGGCCACCTGCGAACGTCCGTAGAATAAATTCGATGGCGTATGTGAATCCACCAACCCGCACTGGGCCAGCGTGTTGGATATGGCCCAATCACCCTTCGGGAGCAGGCCTAGGTCCTGCAGTGGACAATTAAAAAGGCTGGTACAGTACAGTGCAGTATTTATTAATAATTAACTGGAGTGGTGTTTGATTTCAGACCAACATTTTAGCATAGTTGCATTTCCGTATTAGCCTAAAGATAGCCCATGTACCTACGAGTAACTGTAAGTGCTACTATAATATATGTCTAGTCGTAATTGTTAAGGACCAAGATAGCCTAAAACGATAATTTTCAAAATTCATTTATTGATTTCCGTTTATGGGTTACGTTACAAAGCACAGGTATTGTGAGTATAGTAGGATAAAATAATAAATCTAATCTACGTTTTGAAAATAGGTCCAAATACATACGTACTACCTAAGTACAACTGGCTCAGTACAGTCTCTGTCCACCCGAGAGATTTTATATTAGAGGTATAAGTAATATGAAAAGTAATTGGAATAGACCTTTCTTTCGCGTAGAACATAGCTATTAACGTATCTCCTTTACATAATTATCTATCTCGTTAAAACGTACTTTTATCAATAAAATTTAATCTACGTGAATACATATTACCATTATATAGGATTAGTACATAGGAGTGCCTATGAGGAAGGGTCGCAAGGGTCGAATATTATCCTGAAAGGAATTATAAAGGATAATTAAATAAAATGCAAATTTTAAAGAGCAGCGGTTTCGCAAAGCGTGTTTAACATTTGAAACTTCGGAGTATTTCGGAGTGCGTGCTTCGTGATAAAATTCTGCTAATATTAGCAACAATTTAATTTTAAAAGAAAAACAGTGGAATATCAACTGTGGGTTCAGAACGTGTTTATTTAAGTATGTATAAGGGAGCGGTAGACTTAATACATATTTACAACATAAATATTCGTATGGGCTAGGTAGGTGACTACACCTAGCCCTAGTGACACTTGAAGGTTTCCAGAATGATTAAACATAATATTGCAATTATTTTCTGTTCTAAGATTATTTATGGTATTTTTTTCTTACCTTTTTTATTTCCTGTAATATTATGTTACATTGACTTATCCCTTGACGAAGCTATAATAAAACCATAGACGAATATACTACAACTATCAGTTTTATTTTCCAACATTCACGCGCTCGCCGCGCTCGTACTTGTTAAAACTTGGTGATTTTACTTGGTTATTATAAAGACAGTTAAGAGCAAGCGGACTAAAAGGAGTAATAGATTACTACTTGGTGTAGCACTTCCACGACTGAAGATGGCCAAAAAACTACCTATGACAATGGGTCGATTGTTATTTAATAAGCTTCCAGAGTACGTAAAGATAATTACAAAGGAAAATCAATTTGTCAACGCCGTCAAGGTGCTTCTGTTAGACAAGACAATTAAAGAGTACTTTGACAATGACTAAGTATAGTGAACGTGTCCTTGAGTACTTTGGCCATATAGCTAGGAAGGACGGAGACAACTTAGAAAAGCTAATGGTTACGGGGAAAGTCGACAGCAGGCGGTCACGAGGTCGGAGCCCGATGCGTTGGTCCGATCAGATCCGCACCACGCTGGACACGTCAGTTTACGAGGCGCTCCACGCCGCCGAGGATAGAGGTCGATGGCGCAGGATTTTTAACGAGAAGCTTTTGGGTGGTGGTGGTCACGACCCTCAGACATGAGGAGTTCGACTCGAGGAGGAGGATAGTGAATTAAAGTTGACCACATACATTTTATTATGTATGATATTAGTAGCCCCTTTACAGCTAAAATGTTTTAACATTTTTTTGTATGATGAATTTAGATAATGCAACCGATTTATTGTTAAATTTACTGTTTATATTTTTACTATTTATTTGTCACTTTGGTGACGAGATATTGTCTGATGCTCAACACTGACTACGAGTATTAATTTAAGAAGTGGTTGTAACTCGACATATTAATAAATTATTTCATTTCATTTCATTTGGCTATTTCTGTCTTTTACTCGCAAAATATTCACGATCGCTGCTCTCACGCATTATTTACATCCATTACAAATGAGTCCCCACAAAATTAGCTTCTATTGTTTTTTCATAAATTTTCATATACTTATTTATTTTTACGTTCTTTACGCAGTAGTAGGTATCAGGTATAAGTACATAATATTTTCTCGTTTCAAAAACCCTACATTAATATTATGTCAATACGGTGGATACCTACTTATTATTTTATCAGATGTAAAGTAGCAAATTATTGTAAGGTAGAATTAGAATCCTTGTTTTACTGTTTCCAACCTGATAAATTAATTATTGAAAATATTTGTTGAAGTACATTAACTAGTTACCTAGCAAAATTTTGATAGCTTTCAAGTAAACAACAATAAATCAGTATGCCTGAAGTGGTAGTTCGAAAGGTAAACTTTTCATTGATTCACACCAGATACAGACTCAAACCAGTCATTTATACCGACACTAGCAGCGCCCCGCGGTTTTACCCGCGTTGTGCCCGTTCCCGTGAGAATTTCGGGAATTTTTATACATATAAACCTTCCTCTTGAATCACTCTATCCATTAAAAAAAACCGCATCAAAATCCGTTGCGTAGTTTTAAAGATTTAAGCATACAGACAAACAAACAAACGAAAATAGCGACTTTATTTTATACTATGTAAGGATAAGAATGTTTAGAACTCAAAAATCGTTTTCGCGCCGTGGATAGATAACTGTCTGCTCTGTAGGCAGGACCTAGTATTATTATTACGGCTTCGTTCCGGACACATTCCATTGAATATGTTTGCCCACCTCATGCGCAAGACCGATTCGCCGCTGTGTTGCGACTGCTTGAGAACAGAAGATACCTACCATATTTTGATGGAATGCGTCCGGAACGAGGCGCCCAGACGCCTGTTATTCCAGGACAGTTCCATTGGTTTATGTAATTCGTATTTAGCTCAACCTACATCTGATGAGACAAGGAAGATACTAGCCATGGTGAAAGCAGGTCTAGCTAATAGGACTAATTTATTATAATATTTAAGATGTACCTAATTGTTTTCTCTACTAGTGCGACATTTTCGCTATGCGAAAAAGCACTTTAATAAAGATTTAAAAAAAAAAAAAACTCAAAAATCAGTAAAACTACTGGAGGCCTTATCACTCAAAGTGATGTCTACACTTAAAAGTGATCTGGAATGAAGACGTGGATAACGTAGATACCTTAGACCGCAGGCAAAACCAATTGTGATGAAACATCAAAACCATAATAATTCTGTCCTTAGGCCAAGACATAGATTAGATTATAGTTACTACGTAAGCTCGGAGTTTATTTTTAAAAAGATCCGTTCGCATCAGCTTAGTATATTATTTATCAAAACATACTTGTTCCTGCTTTCACTGGTCACAACACGACGACTTAATTCAGGATCGGGCACTGAAAATCTAATTTAGTAAGATCATAGCATAACATAGTACCTATGTGATTTTCAAAGTCATTTCTTCTTCTTTTTAACCCCCGACAAAGAGAGGGTTGTTATAAGTTTAACGTGTCTGTGTATCTGTGTGCTGTGTATCTGTCTGTGGTATCGTAGCTCCCAAACGGATGAACCGATTTTCGTTTAGTTTTATTTTGTGTCTTAGATAATTTTATCCCGAGTGTTCTTTTTTTTCATGAAAATCTGTTCAGCCGTTTGAAGATCATCAGCTCTTTTCTAGTTGATGAGGGGATCTATTATCAAATAGGACGATCATATCCACTGTTGCACATCGGTCTCCCCTATACCTAGAACGCTAATCCAGCTCAATTCTAGTCTCAATGGGGCCAACCGTCAAAGTCAAATATGCTTCTTTTGCTCCTTTAGACTCCTGAGATCGAAAATGGTCGAAACATGGCAAAGTAATTTAGACCATAGCCTAGATCTACTGCATATAGTATATATGTTACATATTATATAGACTATTGCGACTTATAAGTGTGATCAAGGAATATAATACTCTCTAAGTGTGATATATTTTTTCTGTGCTAATTTGAGGTAACTTTCTTAGGTACACAAACTTCGTGCAGTTTTTAACTGTAAGTACCTCCTTAATTTAATTTAGTTAATTACATTGTGGAATCCACAAGCCGTAATGTGTTCTGTAAGGGTATTATGCTAGTAGGAAGGTTCCATACTCAAACAGAACTATCACCATTTGAAGCAAAACCTCTTTAAACAAAGGGTTAGGTGAGCATGTCTCTGAATAATGTCGAAATATCATCGTTATTTTGACGAGGCACGTAAGCATAGGTGCTTAAAGTACGTGAAGTAGTAAACTTTATACTTATAAAATTGTGTAGTGCCAACTTGGCTGTACAAAAACAATAAGCTGTTATCTACCTCTAAATATTGTTGCCGATTTGAGTGATTGTTTTTCATGCATATAATCAGCACTTCAATCGCTAGAATTTTACGTCATAGCTTTTACAGTTTTTGAATGACCTTTAAGTTATTAGCCACTAAAAAGTAAAATTTTTACGCAAAACTTTGGCTGAAAAGGATACAGAAATTGGCAACTTTCCTGAAAAAATAAGGCGCACGAGCGTGCTATATTCCTTACTCAAGCGATGGACACCAAAAATATAACATTTTGTTACAATTTAAGGGATGAAAAGAGTTTTCTCCCGTGACGTAAATTTTATCAAAAATGCACCGCATTTAATTGGACGATTCAGAATCCTCATAAACTTCTCATATACTATGAGACATCCATGAGTGGTATATCATGCAGAGAAAAATCTAACCAAGATGATATAGTTGTATATCATCTCGAAAGCTTATTTATGGGCTTTTCAAAAATATTCAATTTCTATTTTTAAACACCTTCATTTTTTTTAATGGTAAAAATAAATTTCATGAAAAATGGAAATAGGCACAGCTTGTTATTTTTTCTGTTTTAGCAATACTAATGTCCTTCTATCATTATTTTACTTGCATCATTCATTACCTGTCATCTCATACTTTGTTAATATTATAGAATGAACCAGGGCAAGCATTTATGTGATGAAAATGTTTGCTCTGTGTCTGGTTGTTATTAGTGGTTATCTATCCTATCTAAGTATGTATTTAAAAATATGTATATGTAGTGTATCAGTCTCTGGCAGCCATATCACAAGCTTTGCTTAGTTTGGGGTCAGAGACTGTGTGTAAGATGTCCTCTAATATTTATATTTATTGTATAAACTACTAGCTGACCCGGCGAACTTTGTTCCACTGCCGGGCTGATTTGTGAATCTAAACCATCTAGGACGCAACCCAAACGCATACAAAAAAAATCATTCAAATCGGTCTAGCCGTTTGAAGGAGTTCAGTGGCATACACACATAGTAATACAGTATAATTATATCTATAAAAATGTATACTCGATACATTGAGAATTTTACAGAACAACAATTTACTCGGAGCTAATTTCGACGGATTATCACATATATTTTTGCTGGGAACATCCCGTGGAGACCGCCGCATCGCGGCTGCTCCACTGCTAACTCATTGGTATGGTTTTATTGCTTTGGAACCCTTGCACGTATCCAGTCTTGCACCTGTCGCTATCATCGTAAAGTAACAACAAATACATATAGGGCACAACGCCCTATATGTGTATCTTGTGATCATCTTCTTACACGCAGCCCACACACTGTCCGCGCAGTCCGTTAAATATCCACACCTTCAATTGTGCATAACACTAAAATATTCAGTAGTACATTTCCAAGTTGCACTGTAAATAACGTGTTGGCAAAACAATCTGGAAGAGTCTAGACTAAATGATGAGCCAGCCCTGCAGATCCGCATTGGTGGGACCCAAAGGATTATCCTCATGATGAGACTTCAACTCGTTCCTTACTACTTCTATTTATTTTACTACTATTCTATTTCTACTGAATATTTCTATATTAGTAAAGTGTGAATCTTCATAAAGGTAAAGAATCAGGCGGTTTGCGTCTTCGTATAGTTTGGTTAATGGGATAGATCTCTTCCATATTTTCAAAACTTTGTTCCCTCCAATATGTTCTATCCAATCGGACTTGCATTTTTTAAATAGTTTCATATATGGTGTTGCTGTTGCTGCTAGCTGCCATCGCAAATCAATTTCACTGAAATTAAAAAAAAATATTCTGAGACAAAATCGAGTTTCCATGTCTTTCCGATGGGACCACTGTTCAAGTAAACACCCCCGTTTTCATGAATCTCATCATTTCATCGTCTAGGTCGTCAAGTCTTGACGGAAGTGATAGTAAATTATCTTTTTCTAACGTTAGAATGGTCTGCATTTTGACCGCTTGAAACTTTGATGTTGTCGTTTTTATATCTTTATTTTTGTATTTTTCCCCACTTTGAAATCGGAAACTGAACCATACAGCTGTTTTTCTGATTTTATTTTATTAAACCAAAAAATTTGTTTTGGTTTTCCATTTTTTATTTTAATTTCACTACATAATATAAAACAATTTTCTGTCCCTATGTATGCTTATGTCTTTAAAACTACGCAACGGATGTGATGCTCAAGAAGAAGGTTTATACATGTGCTTAATACACCTGAGCGAAGTCGGTGCGGGTCGCTAGTTTTTTGAATTACTTATATAAACTTTTTTAATTAGGTATTTGAAAAAAGTTTAAATAGTAAGTGCAGCTAGTGTGATGGGGACCTTTGCGCCGGGGACAATCAGGGGCGGGCTTTTCGACTAATTTATTTACCTATAAGCTAGTTTTAAGTTGACATTTATGAAATGAATTTGTATTATGAATTTGTGATATGACTGAATAAATAAATTATTTATTGGGTATTTAGTAAAACTATATTATTATATAATTCTTACGTATAGTTATGTCTGGATGTCAGTGATCGAATGACAAAAGTATGATCAACCAGCTGCTTATATAGGTAGTGGAAACTTCAGCCACCCCTCCCCACCCGATTCACACGCAGTTGAAGTTATCACAACGCAGACATCCTGTTTAATCGATTATCTTCAAAATTAAATGCTCCTCCATGTGTGACAATCCAAACTAATTTCCGTTAACATGTCCCACGATGATAATGAAACCAGGTGTTAATTATTTTATACCTAGTGATAATGGTAAAAACCAATTATCTTCGAATGAGTTTCACCATATTTCCGTTCTTACACGATGGTAATTAAACTATAGGCGTTATTTAGGTATCTGTCTGTATAGTGATAATGGACAGAATTTGTTGTAATGATTGACGACCGTCTTCGTAATCCTGAAGAAGAGTTAGATTCGGTAATAAACAGTAGATATAGTTAAGGAGATAAACCACTTTTAAGTTTGACAGCTGTCCTTCGAAGTATAGATCTCATTGAGCTCTCTCACGTTTGTCGAGACAGCAATGGTCTCAACTCAATAGTTACCGAGATAAACCACTTTTAAGTTTGACAGCTGTCATCCGAAGTGTAGATCTCAATCGGCGACACCAACGTCAGTCTCCCCGGCGTCACTAGCGCCACTTCTACCATCGACACCAGGGCCCGCGTCTCTAGCGCCACCCTCAATGTGTCTTGCACCCACTGCGCCACTAGTTACCACTCGGTCAGGGAGCAAGGTCAGGTCCAAAGATAGGTTAGATCTTTAGTTTCTATACAATCTTCTTTTTCCTTATGTAACTTTTCGTATACATTTCTCCGTAGGGGGGTGGCTGTGGCGGCCTCCGCCACTACTTAATTTTGATTTAATTATTGCTTAATATTCAGGAAATATTTAGGCCTATATACTTGGCAATGTTTTGCCACTGGCAACTCAATACAATGAGAATTTTACAGAACAACAATTTACTTGGAGCTAATTTCGACAGATAATCACTGATATTTTTGCTGGGGACATCCCGCAGAGACCGCCGCATCGCCCCTGCTCCACTGCTAACTCATTGGTGTGGTTTTATTGCTTTGGAACCCTTGCACGTATCCAGTCTTACACCTATCGCTATCATCGTAAAGTAACAACAAATACGTCATACGAGTATAACGAGTATAGGGCACAACCCTATATGCTCTTAGTATGCTAGTCAGCCGCGGTGCGCCGTAGTGACTTTTAGATATGGGAAAATTGTAGATTGTTATGGTTGCTTGTATTCTTCAATAGTGAACCCAGAGATTACATTAAAGTAAGACTGTGAAATAGTTTTTATACGCAATTTACTCTTATTTTAATAGGTAAGTACCTATTCCACTTTTTCCACAGAGTAAAATAGGTACCTGGATAAATAAATAAATGTAGGGCTCATAGCAGAGCATAGATTGACTAGATGTTCGTTTGCGATCATCGAAGTTAAAAGCAACGTTCGGCAGTTAGTCTTCGGATGGGTAACCGCGGGTGGCATTTATAACTGAGCACTACCGTGGCTCGGATGACACGTTAAATTGTAGGTCCCGGTTATTTTAACCGTTTAACCATGTCAGAGGCCTTCAGGTGCCTTAAAAATTCTGACACCAGGGCTAGCCACCCGGCCTATGCCTACGATCTTACTTTTTGATAAATATGTGGATAAGGTGAAAGAAAGTGACACACGAGAACACGGTAAGAAAGTGACCTGTCTTTAAAAAAATAATCCTAGGCTACATAATATTAGTTACTAACTAGCTGCTGTCTCGGCTTCGCCCGGGTACGATTGGCTAAAGAAGACAAATAGTAAAGATCCCTATTTTTTTAAATACAATATAGTCTATGTTCACCGGGGATAGCGTAAGCTACACTCTACCTATACACTACACTCCAACAGTGAAAGAATTTTTAAAATCGGTTCAGTAGTTTCGGCGCCTATTTGATGCAAACAAACAAACAATCAAATCTTTCCTCTTTATAATATTGGTATAGATGTACTGAGCTAAGCTACTTACATAATAATATACAATATGATTGTGTTATTTAATAGGTACACAGAACTAGAAAGAAACTCAAGTTGGTAAAGAGTAAGTAGATGAAATTAAAATACTGAAGACGGGCAGCCCTAGCGCGTGATACGTGATACTGTGTGGCCACGTGGCGTGGCGTTTAAGTATCTAACTGACTCACAATACTGTTAGATATCATTACCGTGACAATGCAGACCTACACATTTCTGCTCCGCTCCATTTTGGTGGAGTCTGGCCCGACTACAGGTTGCGGCATATAAGTCTAGCGCTGAGTGAAGTGTGGAGGGGGTGGCTGCGCATGAGTTTAGTATGGCGGTCAACATGCGCAGCCATCCCTTCCACAGTACCCTCAGTGCTAGACTTACGTGCCGCTACGTCTTGTACTATAGTTCGGCCGTTCAGAGAATGCGTTCCTGACACGTCATCTTGAAAAAATGTTTTTGGCCGATATCTCGGAAACAATGTACTTAAGGGCAAAAAATATTAAGATCATTATTGTAGAAAAAAAAATGTCGCATCTTTTGTTTCCATTAAACTTTTTTGTAAAACTTACTTACCGTTTACGATTTATGGACCAATGTTTTAAGGTCAATTTAATGAAATTTCATGAAGTGTTATTAAGATCGAAGCGAATAATCTTCGAAATAATATTGTTTCAATAAAAGAAATACACATACAGATAATAAAGCCTTGAAGCGTACTAAGCGTGCGAAGTGAAGAGCTATTGCTAGTCGATATTATTCAATTGAATCGAAGCTGTGTCAAATATTTCTCATGATAATAATGTGGCTTTGTCTCTTTGGAATTTGGGTTTCAGTTATGTGATGTAATCACAGATTACTCTTGTAGACTCCACACTCGAGAGTCAAGACCTTCGAAGCATGTACGTATTGTATAGGCCCCGCGAAACCCAACCCTCGCGCAGCTGTTAAGTGAGCTTCGGTCAAGATTGGGTAATCCGCAGCTTGTAGCTAATATCAGAGCCGCCAAGAAGTTTGATTCAGCCTATACTGTACTTATCTACATCACTTACATGTCGATTGTTAATTTTTAGGGTTCCGTACCCAGAGGGAAAAACGGGACCCTCTTACTAAGACTTCGATGTCCGTCTGTCCGTCTGTCTGTCCGTCTGTCACCGGGCTGTATCTCATGAACCATGATAGTTAGGCAGCTGAAATTTTCACATATAATGTATTTCGGTTGCCGCTAGAACAACAAATACTAAAAACTAAATAAAATAAATATTTAAGGGGGGCTCCCATACAACAAACCTGAATTTTTAGACGTTTTTCGCTCTATATTAATAATGGTACCAGGTAGATGCTTCAAATTTTCACAGAATATTTAGTTTTATATTCCCTTCAATAATAAATAAAAAAATTAGAATAAAAAAATATTTAAGGGGGGCTCCCATACAGTACGGAACCCTCCATGCGCGAGTCCGACTCGTACTTGGCCGATTATTTCTCGGGTTATCACAAAACACTACAAAGCTTTGCTTGATGCGTAAAATCCTTCAGAGTTCAGAACACGTTTCTGGTTTCTCTGATCTGTGCCTAATATTTGTACATAATAGATACATGTATAATTTATTACATACATAGGATATTACAACCGCAAGTGGACGATAAAAAAATAAAAATAAACGCTTTTATTTATTCACTTACCTACCTTAAAATATAAGGGTTCTTTGTCTTACTATTATAGAACCTTAAAATTGACTCTCACTCAAAATCTCTCCCCATTTTGGCTTGCCTTAGCTATATCAATACAGAGTACGTTTAGTAATACTGGTGTCAGCCCTGATAAATCACTACATAGTAGACACTTGTAGCTATTCTGTGCTACATTAATAGCATCAGTTTTAATTTCTTTTTCCAATTTTGATTTATGTTTTCATAACAATGAATTGTAAAGCGTTATCTGCATTACATAGGGTAATCTGCCTTTAATATTCCACCTAGCTACACCTGTCCCTCTGATGTATACCCTATTACCAATTGATATTAAGTTTCCCAACTAGTTACTAACAGTTATTCTATTCCTACTATAGTGTATGACTCCTCTTGCCGCAGGAACTCTGTGTGATCTTGTTCTTGTTATTATTTCTTGTACTATTACCGCTTCACTATCACTACATAGTATAAAACAAAGTCGCTTCCCGCTGTCTGTCCCCATGTATGCTTTGTTACAGGGTTTCTTCCCTATGAAAGGGGGAGGTTAAATATACCTACACTTATAGACTAAGGTAGTTAAATAAAATCACAGCGTTTATCACCGGCATGTTTGTTTTTATTGTAAGTGTTTTTAAAGGATAATTGTTCACAGGAACAGTGAGGTCCCCATGGTACTTTTACAATGATAGTAGTATTTAGTAGTATTTAGGAGTAAATAGGAGTAGTATAACGGGAGTATAATAGTAGCGTTGAATAGGTACCATGGGTAACACAAAATGTAGACGGGGAAGCCGTCTAACTCTAATAGGTAAACAACGGTGAGTTGCTTGGTTATTTTACAATGGGTACTTAATGGATTAAATAGGTATACTAGGTAAGGTAGAATGTAGACGGGGAAACCGTCTGACTTGAATATGTAAAATAGTGGTAAATAAAATAATGATAACGGTGGGTCGCTTGGTCGAGTTCTGTCCCTTCACTTAAACTATAATCAGCAAATGGGTGGATCCATCCGATGGTGTCACCAATAGGAAGTAGTTGACCGACGGTAATTAAGGGGAATGAAATACCTCTGTACGCGCCGCCGGTTAACAAATAGGAACTGGAGGTAGACTGCCAATACTCTGGCAGGGCTCACGTGAAGGTCAGTGGTCGCACCGTTGACTGGGTGCACCAACGACGCCCAGGCGGCTAATCAAGGTAAGCCTGGTTGGGGGTATGCCCAAACATGCCGGCCTCACCTATACACCCTTGTTAGGGGGAAAAATATACATAATATGGCGACTCGAGGCCGCTCCACGCCCGGTGAGTTAGAGGTGCGTGGCTCCTGGGGTCTTCTGCTGGATCCCTGGGTCAAAGCTACGCCTTCCACCGCATTTTTGGTGCGAAAGAAAATCGGAGCCCCGGTCCGCCATCTCGTCGTCCTTTTGATTCAATCACCTCTCTAACGCAGACGGTGGGGACAACGTTGAAGAAAAAAAGACTAGCAACTAACTTAACAAACAATCGAATTAGAATCGACTAAAAATAATACGAGGAGAGGAAATTACTCCCAAAGAAAACGGATAAATGCTAAAAAGGTGAGATTAATAATACTAAGGCTTATCCAAAGGTTTCACTTTGTTGAGTGGCTTTAAATAAGCGTTTGTTTATCAAAAAGAGACGCCGATATGAATTAATGAAAAAAATGATCGAGTAAAAAAATCGATAGTTTGGATCAAACGAGTATTGATTGGGAAACTGTCAATCACTAGACAGGTTGACGTTTCGTCCTGACCAATTAGAAGCGTTTACACTGTTGACAACTGTCAAATAAAAAAATAGCGTTCCGAATTATACATAAATTAGATATGTGTTAAAATTTGATGCTGCAATGACCCCCTTTGCCACCGGAATTTTACTCGGGAAACGAGGAAAATTCAAGCTGGCCCTCCAGCTTTCCTGACCGGAATCGAAGGTAACTAGAAACAATGGTTAAAAATAATAGGTAGTAAATAAATTAGGGTAAGTTAGCGTATAAGAATGTAAGTAATAATATTTTGATAAATTAAATCTTTAGACAATCAACCAAGGGTCGCGGTAGAAATTCTGAAACCAACAAAGTTACAAAACAGAGTAGGATACGACCGAAGGCTATATAACTTCATAATAAATAATAATATTAATAACGTCAATCCCAATAATTTTATGCTACTACAGTGAGCGTAATAGAATAAAGGTAAATTCCAAGATGTGACCAACACTGGTTGGCACAAAAAGACCATTACGACCTTCAAAAGGTCGTAAAGTAATGGAGGAGTGTGACCATCCTTATGGGCACAAACGAAACTTTACTGCACCTGATGAAGCACTAAAACATCTCGGACGCGGAAGTAAGTGTGACCAACACCGTGGGCACAAACAGAACTACGTTGTCCGAGGCACGGAGATGCTGTAAAGATTGGTAAAAGTTTAACAGCCCGACTGGCTCTTTTGGGTTCTGGTCACAAAAAACAACTGTCTGTGAGTCAATAATACACTTTTATTGTTTCAAAACCGATCAATATCGCGTAATTACAGAACGAATAGGTACAATATATAGCAGACAAAAATGCGACGCTAAAACATTAGTCACGATAGCGCGCGGGGAGCCGTGTGTTGCGCGGGCGGCGAGCGACGCCGATCGTCCCGCGCTCCCCGCCACTGACAGACGCGCCCTGCAGAGGGCGCTGCCGCCGCGCCGCTCCGTTCCCCTCAGAATTATTTGGCGCGAGATTTGAACTGCCCTCAGGCGAGTGGCTGAGGCTGCGCGCTACACACTCCCCCTCTAAGTTGGTATCGCGTCCCGAGTCCAACTTAGGACAGTTCTGATAGCGCGTTCTTCCTTTACGCTTTCTCGGCATTATCGGAGGAGACTCTGACGGCGAGGTATAAAGAGTCAGATCTTTGGAATGATATTTTCCTAAAACGTTATCTGATAAATCCGCTACGACGAAGGTCGTAGGGCTAGCTATTTCGTGTATACGGTACGGGCCATCCCGCCGTGGCATAAATTTTCGCGTTATTCCCTTAGATGCATTGCTTAGGTCGTGCGTTTTAACTAATACTAGATCGCCTACCACATAACTACGGTCTAAGCTGTTTCTCTTTTCATCAGCTACCTCCTTACGTACATCTTGCGACTTTTCTACCCGATCTCTAATATCAGAAAGAGCCGATATAAACGATCTCAAATATGGCGTCACCTGCGGAACATAGTTGTCCTTGTCCAATACAGATCGCACGTCGTGCCGAACATCAAATGGGGTCCGCAACTCTCGAGCAAACGTCAAAAATGCGGGTGTCTTACCTGTGGTCTGGCAGACGGCACTGTTCATGGCAAACCTGACATGTAATAGGTGCTTAGGCCAATCAGAATGAGTTGTCTTTACCAGCATTGACAGCTGAACCTTTAAGTCTCGGTTTTTTCGCTCAGCGGGATTTGCTTCTGGGTGGTACAGGGGAATGAGCTCCTGCTTCACTCCCATGACATGCATGCACTGCTGCATTACAGCGGAAACGAACTGCGTCCCGTTATCGGAAATAATGCGCCTTGGGAGACCGTAACGCATGAAGTATTCTTCTAATAACACGCGTGAGCATGTTTCGGCGGTGGCGTCTACTAATGCAAACATTTCTACCCACCTAGTAGCTACGTCCTCGATCAGGAGGACCCACCGCTCCCCCTGTTCTCCTTCTGGTAACGGCCCAAACAGGTCAATTGCGAGCACCTCCCCTCTTTGTTGAAGAACTGGAGTTCTCAGCAGTCCCACGGGCTTTTGGTTACTCGGTTTATATCTAAGACAATCAGGACATTTCTTTAAATAATCTGTTACGTACTTACGCATACCGGGAAAATAATACTTTTCCTTGATTCGGTGTAGCGTTCTCTCGATTCCTTGATGGCCGGCGGTGGGAGAGTCGTGAAACTCCTGAAGAATTTCCTCTCTCATAGACGCAGGCACCACCAGCTGAGCCTCTTCTGGGTCAGAATCAGGGTCGTATCGGTAAAGAACCCCTTGAGATAAAACGTACCCTCGTTCCAACCATCGGCTGTTGGTCAAATCGTCTGGGTCCTCTAGATCTAAGATTATCTTCTCCACGTCCGGATCGGACAGCTGTACTGCCCGAAGGTCGGCTGGGTTGCGGGACGGCAGATCGATGACCACGGAACATACACCACACTGCTCCGTTTCTTCTGAGGCACATGGAGGTCGGCTTAAGGTATCAGCCAACACGTTCACTTTACCCGGAGTGTATTGATATGTAATGTTAAAGGACTGAAGCTTCAATGCCCACCGGACCTACCTACCTGAGGGTGACTTGACTGTGAGGAGCCACTTCAGCGGCTGATGGTCGCTCTTGACTATCACCTCATGTCCGTCAACGTAACCTCTAAAGCGTTCAAGAGCCCAGACTACGGCCAGCGCTTCACGGTCGGTCGTGCTGTAATTCCTCTCTGCCGGTGTTAACAAACGACTCGCGTATTCTATTGGGTGTTCGTCAACGCCCTCGCCTTGCAGGAGGACCGCTCCCAGAGCATAACTGCTTGCATCAGTTCGCACGATGAACGGCTCCGAGTAGTCGGCCTGAACTAGAATAGGGGCGGACGTTAGGCATTCTTTTAACTTACCGAAGGCATTTTCTTGTTCTGGTCCCCAGGTCCATGGTTCGTTTTTCCTCGTAAGCCGCGTTAGAGGTTCGGCAATTGCAGAAAAGTTTGGAACAAACTTCCTGAACCATGAGCACGTCTGGAGAAATGACCTCAGGTGTTTAAGGTTTAGAGGTGGCTTCATCTCTACAATTGCTCTCACCTTTTCGTGGTCGGGGGAGACGCCATCCTGTGTAATGACGTGTCCCAAGTATTTTACCTCTTGTCGGCCAAACACGCATTTCTCCCGGTTCGCTCGTAAATTGAAGTGCCGCAGGCCTTCGAAGACCGCGTGCAACGCAGCGATATGGCCTGTGTACGTCTCTGTAATGAGTAGCAAATCATCTTGGTACGCCAGGAGTGTGACGTTATCTCCGTCTATCTGGCTCAATGAACGGTTGACAAACGATCGAAGTTTGTCGATCAATCTTTGAAACGTCGATGGTGCGTTCTTGAGTCCGAATGGCATGCGTGTAAAACGATACGTACCGAATGGGGTCTGAAACGCTGTTTTGTCCTTGTCGCTTTCCCGCACGGCCACTTGCCAGAACCCACTTCGTAAGTCAAGTGTACTCATCACACAGTGACGTTTGGTCGACTGTATAAGCTCGTCAATGAGAGGCATAGGGTAAACGTCGGATTTCGTGATAGCATTGAGCTTACGATAGTCAACACAAAATCTTACCTTGCCACCCGTCTTGGGCACGAGCACAGCGGGGGATGTCCAAGCCGACTCGCACTCTTCGATTATGCCTTCTTCAAGCATCTTCTCCAACTCGGTTTTCATAATCTCCTTCTTAGCCGGAGTGAGCCTGTACGGTGGTACTGATATGGGAGGATGATCACCAGTGTCAATACGATGTTCAGCAAAAGGTGTAGGGGCTCCCCCTGCAGCAAAAATGTCCTCATTTTGCTGTAACACGTCAGATAGCTGCTGCCTTTCCGCAGGATTCAGCATGCCTCCTTCGTCGTCACGTAGGAAATCAGCCGCCGATAAACTTGTACAGTACCTAGGGCTTTCAAATTCCATCGGAAAAACAATCTGGCTTCCGGAAAAATGCCAGCTGGATGCAGCGAAATCTAAGACAATGCCTGCTGCAACAAGGAAATCCATTCCTAAAAGAGTATCATTTTCGTGAGCATCAGGAAACACAGTTAGCTGTAAAGTCACTGACCTTTCCGGAGTCAGACGTACCTCGACGGTGGTGAGCAATACTTGGCGAATGCGCGTGGAGCCGTCTGCGAGTCTCACATGACGCGTAGCTTCGTCGAACGGGTGATTGTGTCTCTGCAGCAACTGATAAAGTAAGGCCCCAGCCACACTGCTTTTAGCGCCAGAGTCTACGAGCGCTAAACCTCGAAATCCCAAAATCTCTATGCTCAAAATAGGCCTCGGCCTCAACCCACTATGTTGTTCCTGTAAAGACTCAGGATAGTCTTGTTTATTTTCATTAACCACGGAAAAATATTCGAAATTTTTATTTTGGCCTATGTCCTGATTTTTCGTGGTCACCCTACCTACACAATACGATTCAGTCTCTGTTTCTATATTTTCTAAAATTAATTCGCTATTAAAGTTTGATTTTTGTCCTATGTCCTCATTTTCCATGGTCACCCTAGTTTTCATGGTCACCCTACTTTTTGTAATATTATGAACCGAGTTATTCTGCGAGACCACACGACCCAAACAATGCGGTTCAGGATAGGTTTCGGACGCTTCGGAAACCTCAGACCTCATTACAGTACCTAGCTCAGACCTAGACTTCGCGAAAGACCTAAGTCGGGTCTCCTCGTCAATACCGAAAAATTGTAAAGGAAAACTCGCGGTAAAATCGGCCGGAGTGTAGGACTCTGTCATCGGTTTATCGTCGTAAAATAACATCGGTATAGCGGCTTTAAATTGCGTCGGCAAATACGCGTTTTGATTCAAAACAATTTCGTTGTTGTTTTCGCTATTTTTAGACGTAGGGAGCGTAACCAACTTTAGAGGGGTGGTTATAGGCGGTAAATTAGATAATTTAGACTCGCTATGTAACTCAGCACTCACCTGGGGCTCTACATTACCGGTAGGCAAGCGAGGTCGGATTCGGGGAACGGAGTGACGAAGTAGCGCCGGTCGGACCTGAGAGGGATCAACGCACTCCATGGCAAAGTATCCCGCGTTGCACTTTTTGCATTGGGAGCGCGTTACACCTTTTTCACCACATCCGTAGCATGACGGCGTTATTTCAGATTTATTGTTGTTGTCACTGTTCTCGGTTTTCCGCACAGATAATTTTGTACAGTTTTCGCGGACATGTCCGTAGACTTTACAGTATACGCAGTAGCGAGAGGCCGCCGACGAGTTGCCTGTTGGTCTCGCGCTTGTACCACTCTGCACCACGACGCTGTTGCTAAGGCCGCCAGCACTGCCGCTCAACGTACTGGAACCACGCGTTTCGCGTGGGGTCGCTGAGCTGCCATTGCGGTGAAAAGTCGGAGACGCAGCTGATGCCGGTGACTTGACAGGCACTTTACCGGTCGAGGTGCTCGATGACCGCAGTGGCGCTCGGTGATCGCCCTCATCCAAGGCGTCTTCAATGTCTCGCGCTTTCCGCAGTAGGCAGTCGAAGCTGTCTATTTCGTCACGGCGGAGCTTCTCCCGTACTTGGCGGTTCAGCAGTCCGTAGACCATGTCCAGCTGGACCTTGGTACTGAGGTCGCCGGGCGGCAGGCGTGCGAGCATGGCGCGGACTCCTGCGACGAACCTCTCTGTTCTCTCCCCCTGCTCTTGACGCGTTTGAAATAATTCTACGTAAATACGATGAGGCGGCCGCCGGTCACCAAAAGCGCCTCGCAGCGCCGTCACGGTGTCGGCCCACGAACTAATGGTGGTCTTGACACCGAGCCACCACACTGCTGCTTGGCCCGTCAGCAACATTGACAGCCCCCTCAGCGCGTTTCCATCCGAGATACCGGTGCACTCCCGATAGGCCTCCACAGCGTCTAGGAATGCATCCAGGTTTTCATTCCCGTCGAAGCGCGCTGTGCAGCGCACGAAGTTCCCTTGCGGGGTGGCAGGCACAGGAGTTGAACTCGATTGCGGCGGAGAATGTGACGCGCGACGCGACTCCCGCTCGAGGACACGGTCCAGTATTCGCTCCATGGCGGCAGTTTGATTCTCTTGGAGCGCCTTCATTATGGCCGCCATGTCGGTGAAACTGGGCGGGGACGCCGGTGGCGCGGTCGCTGAGTCTTCATTTGCGTCTTCATACATTGTTTGTCGCCGCGTGAGTCGCCGTGATCGAGGCATATTGATCGATAACAGTCACAGAGTCTTATTTTGTGTTTCACTACACGCACTTTTAGTTCGGTTAGGTAGGTACGCGTAGGGCCCGCGGGTTGGGCAGCCAGTTTTAACAGCCCGACTGGCTCTTTTGGGTTCTTGTCACAAAAAACAACTGTCTGTGAGTCAATAATACACTTTTATTGTTTCAAAACCGATCAATATCGCGTAATTACAGAACGAATAGGTACAATATATAGCAGACAAAAATGCGACGCTAAAACATTAGTCACGATAGCGCGCGGGGAGCCGTGTGTTGCGCGGGCGGCGAGCGACGCCGATCGTCCCGCGCTCCCCGCCACTGACAGACGCGCCCTGCAGAGGGCGCTGCCGCCGCGCCGCTCCGTTCCCCTCAGAATTATTTGGCGCGAGATTTGAACTGCCCTCAGGCGAGTGGCTGAGGCTGCGCGCTACAAAAGGTACTCTCAAGATTAGCGGAGGTGACCAACGTGGTGGGCACCAACAGGCAAGCACTACCTTTAATAGGCAGCAAAATGTCAATTAGGCCTGCGGTAAGTTGCAGGACTAACTATAAGGAGGGCTGAAGCGTTCAGTGGAAGTGTGACCAGCGAAAGTGGGCACAAAGCACTACCGTTATGTAGGTAGTAAAAAGGTACATTAGGCCTGCTTTTACGGGCAGGACTAAATAAGTAGGTAGTAATAAGGTAAATTAGGCCTGCTTTTAGGGGCAGGACTAACCATAATGGGTGGAAACGTTCAGCAGGAAGTGTGACCAGGAAAAAGTGGGCACAAACAAGCGCTACCGTTACAGGGTAGCAAGGTACTGAACGGTTCCATTAAGGCGTGACCAGGAAAAAGTGGTCACCCAAGGTACTGTGTGGGCAGTACAAGTAGGTATAGGTAAATAATTGATCAGTGTTCCGCGTGACGGCAACACTAACCATAATGGGTGGAAACGTTCAGCAGGAAGTGTGACCAGGAAAAAGTGGGCACAAACAAGCGCTACCGTTACAGGGTAGCAAAGATGCTGAACGGTTCCATTAAGGCGTGACCAGGAAAAAGTGGTCACCCAAGTACTGGGTATGCAGTACAAGTAGGTATAGGTAAATAATTGATCAGTGTTCCGTGTGACGGCAACACTAACCATAATGGTAGTAGAATGTATGTATAGGTAAATAATGGATCAGTGTTCCGGGTGAGGGCAACACTAACCATAAAGGTAGTAGAATGTATGGTGACCAGGGAAAGTGTTCACCGAAGGTACTGGGTAAAACAGTACACAAAAGTATAAATAGGTAAAATAGTGACCAGTACTAAACATTAGTAAGTAGTACTGACTATTAAAAAAGGTAAATTCAATGCTAAGCGATGCGAGTATTTCCACCGGTAAAAGGTACAATAACAACACATTTTTAAAGCTTAGTTACGTGGTATAAGTCTATATGGCTATTAAGTAAATAGCTGGTATTAGTTCAAGTAGTAAGAGGTTGGCACATCTTTATTCAAGGTGCGAACCTGAATTAAGTAGAATGTAAAAGTTACAACAAAAGGATTTTCCGCCATTTTGCAATTTTACAACAAAAATCCTATCATCTCAATATCAGTATATATAAGAAAAACACAACATAATTATACGCGTAGTATACACACATCGGTGTCAAAAAATAGGAAGACATTAACACAGAATGCCGCTTAAAATAAAAGAAGTTTAAAAGTTAAGTTCAAAAGTACCCACATTATAAAGTTATTATTCATTTTGGAATTTCACCAAAACAACCAAAAAATAATATTCTTATCAGATCAGCATTATATAATCATAGACATAGTATAACCCAATCCGTATAAGTATCAGCAACAATATTAATAAATATATGATGTCGCTTTGAAATAAGTTAAAAAGTTACAGTATTAAATTGTCAATCGTTTCAAAATTTGACAACAACAAAAAACAGATAAATAACGGTATCCACCAGTAAATTCGGGTAAAAGTAGTAGTATTATGTAGTGATTATTTAGAACTCGACCACACGTTACAAGGTAGTACAATATATAGTAGCTTAAGAATAACTTAAGTAATGTAGCTTATAGTAAAAGAACTCGACCAACTTTTTGATAGCGAGGCGACACCAAAAAAGAACCTTTCATAATAAGTATTTAAGGTTGCGACACCACACGTCCCTGTTCGGGCGCCAATATGTTACAGGGTTTCTTTCCTATGAAAGGGGGAGGTTAAATATACCTACACTTATAGACTAAGGTAGTTAAATAAAATCACAGCGTTTATCACCGGCATGTTTGTTTTTATTGTAAGTGTTTTTAAAGGATAATTGTTCACAGGAACAGTGAGGTCCCCATGGTACTTTTACAATGATAGTAGTATTTAGTAGTATTTAGGAGTAAATAGGAGTAGTATAACGGGAGTATAATAGTAGCGTTGAATAGGTACCATGGGTAACACAAAATGTAGACGGGGAAGCCGTCTAACTCTAATAGGTAAACAACGGTGAGTTGCTTGGTTATTTTACAATGGGTACTTAATGGATTAAATAGGTATACTAGGTAAGGTAGAATGTAGACGGGGAAGCCGTCTGACTTGAATATGTAAAATAGTGGTAAATAAAATAATGATAACGGTGGGTCGCTTGGTCGAGTTCTGTCCCTTCACTTAAACTATAATCAGCAAATGGGTGGATCCATCCGATGGTGTCACCAATAGGAAGTAGTTGACCGACGGTAATTAAGGGGAATGAAATACCTCTGTACGCGCCGCCGGTTAACAAATAGGAACTGGAGGTAGACTGCCAATACTCTGGCAGGGCTCACGTGAAGGTCAGTGGTCGCACCGTTGACTAGGTGCACCAACGACGCCCAGGCGGCTAATCAAGGTAAGCCTGGTTGGGGGTATGCCCAAACATGCCGGCCTCACCTATACACCCTTGTTAGGGGGAAAAATATACATAATATGGCGACTCGAGGCCGCTCCACGCCCGGTGAGTTAGAGGTGCGTGGCTCCTGGGGTCTTCTGCTGGATCCCTGGGTCAAAGCTACGCCTTCCACCGCATTTTTGGTGCGAAAGAAAATCGGAGCCCCGGTCCGCCATCTCGTCGTCCTTTTGATTCAATCACCTCTCTAACGCAGACGGTGGGGACAACGTTGAAGAAAAAAAGACTAGCAACTAACTTAACAAACAATCGAATTAGAATCGACTAAAAATAATACGAGGAGAGGAAATTACTCCCAAAGAAAACGGATAAATGCTAAAAAGGTGAGATTAATAATACTAAGGCTTATCCAAAGGTTTCACTTTGTTGAGTGGCTTTAAATAAGCGTTTGTTTATCAAAAGGAGACGCCGATATGAATTAATGAAAAAAATGATCGAGTAAAAAAATCGATAGTTTGGATCAAACGAGTATTGATTGGGAAACTGTCAATCACTAGACAGGTTGACGTTTCGTCCTGACCAATTAGAAGCGTTTATACTGTTGACAACTGTCAAATAAAAAAATAGCGTTCCGAATTATACATAAATTAGATATGTGTTAAAATTTGATGCTACAGCTTATATCTTTAAAAACTACACAACGAATTTTGATGCGGTTTTTTTTATTAGATAGTGATTGAAGAGGAAGGTTTATATGGTTTATATGTATAATACACCTGTGCGAAGCCAGGGCTAGTTATTTATAAACGTAAAGTTACCATAATTTCACTTTGGAGTAGTTAGATCGTATTTTGTCCCTTTTTTCTTTAACAATTTTATTTCGCTTCTAAAAGGCGGACTAAGTACTCCAACCAAAAAAAAAAATCAATGACTATTTGAAAATAGCTCTGGCTGGATAGCTTTATGACTCTAATACCTACTTACCTACTTCTGGGATTTTATTTCTCCAACAGTATAGGATTCTGCCTCCTGCTCTTCTATTTCACTGCCATCTTCCAGCCTCAAATCTAGTTCTATTTTCTAATATCTGTACCAGCTTTTTTAATAGTCAACTGCAGGACGTAGGCCTATTCACGTAGGGCGATTGGGGCATATTCACGACATTGGCCCAGTGGTGGTTGGTGGATTCACATACGCCATCAAATTCCTTCTACGGACGTATGCAGGTTGCCTCACGATATTTTCCTTCACCGAAAAGCTAGTGGTATGAAATTTCGTGCATAAGTTCCAAAGAAACTCATTGGCACGGGATCGGAATTTGAACCCACGACCTCAGGGCGGGTGTTACTGCCACTAGACCACGGCTATATTTTCTAATAGTTCAGTTTTTTATTTTCAATGTTTTTTTTTCTTTTAGGTACATACTTACATTCGGTTTTGCCGCCCGATTTTAACGAGCGTGCCGGCTCGCGACTCTGCACATAATATATTCGATTTTACCATCCGGCAGAGCCGATTGCCGATTGAAGCCAACCCGAATATAATTTATGTAAAACAAGCCACATTTCGGATAGCCGTGCCACGGTTAATTACCGTGGCCGTGCCAACAAAGATAAATTCGTACTGTTTCAGCATCACTGTATCAGCCTTTTAAGTAAAAGCCTACTTTTGAACATAGACGTACCCTTAAAAGGTGTTTGGGTCATTTCATTCCACAGCCAGCGTTGTAGATATGACCCAGTTGCGAGTTGGTTGGCACATTACCATTCGTCTTCGAATGTCTGTTCAGGACGTTTCCTTTGGGCATTAGGTCGGTGTAAAAATCGTATTAAACACTCCCTGATACTCGTTTCTGCATAAATATACTTACTGCATTTTTTCCGCGATGTGGGGTTATTTCCTAAGAAGGTATTCATAAATTCGGAGTAGGTAGTCATGTATGCTGGAGCACCGTCAGCAACAATAACAGTTGTTCACTAGCAACTCTACCGAGAATACTTAGCCGGACGGCAAAACCGCTGAGTGCGCGTCTGGCTCTACGGATATGCATGACCGTGGGAGTCGATAGATAAGACCGCTCCCGTTAGCTTTTAGTTTAGTTTTAAGTCAGTTATAATTCAACTCCCAATGTAATCGGACATAATTAAATAAGTAAAAATTCATTTTTGTCATTTTAAAAACATAAACTACTAAACAAAATTGGGGATCCCGCGATCCCCAATTTTGACTAGTACCTTTGTATATTCGAAAATCCGTGCACTTTTCAAAACGACAGCCTAAACCTACCTAACTTTTTAATGGGGAAAACGGCGACCCTTTTTGCAACAGTTATCTACTAACTGCTGATGGGTCGCCCATTATCCCTGTAATGCTCAACATCACAATCGATCTCGAAACCATTGTCTAAAACTTCAAAGGCTATGGAAGAGCTTCAATATGTCTACAATGAAAATTTCTCGTGATCAGAAATCTATGGGACGAACGTGTGACATACTTACTCTTATTTAATTTCACTGTAATGAAAAATCAATACGTTTGTACAGTACCCCTTTTGTAGTTTGTAAAATAGTTTTTATTGCAACAAAAAAATTAAGTTAATTCTGAAAAACTCTGTAGATATACACATATTACTTACGCTGTTACTTACGCTAACGATAAACACAGATCTATACACCAGGATACATCATCATCCGTAAGACATCAATCTACTTCTGTACATATACGTACTGTTCCCGCCCCACATGACGTAGGCCTACTTACGAAGAGCGATTGGGCCATATCTACCACGGTGACCCAGAGCGGAATGGTGGATTCACATACGCTCCCGATTTTCTTCTACGAACGTATGTATGTTGCCACACAATGTTTTCCTTCACCGAAAAACCAGTGGTGTGAAATGTCACATCTATCCTGGATTAAAGGACATCTTACATAAGGTATCTGACCCCAAACTAAGCAAAGCTTGTGATATGGCTGCCAGAGACTGATATACTCGTACCTACACAGTCAGGTCATAAATTCTGTCACATGTGTAATATAAAATAATTGAAACAAGTTTATTCATTATGAAACCATTTATATACCAAAATGAACTTAACAAAACATAGATTCTTATGACAATAAAGTTTATTCAAAATGACCTCCGTGATTTTGAACACAGGCCTTCAATCTGCGCGGCCAGTCGTCTATCGTAGCACGAACGAGGTCCATGTCAATATCGGCGGCTGCCTTAATCAAGGATGTCTTGAGTGACTCCAAATTGGGATGAGGCTTTGAACACGCCTTTTCCTCCAAGTGTTGCCATATCTTGTAATCTAACGGACTCAAATCTGGACTGGAGGAGGGCCAGTCTTCGTGCCGGATGAAGTCGATTTCATGCGCCGCCAGCCAGTCTTGTGTGCTCTTCGCTCTATGAGCTGGTGCCGAATCTTGTTGGAATACCCAGTGCCTGTTATTGAACATGGTATGAGAAACAGGTTCAACAAGGTTCGTCAGGACTGTATTTTGATATACAACTGCATTCGTTTTTACACCTTTCTCACAAAAATGTACCTCTTTTAAAGCCCCAATAAGAAACTCCCAACCATACCATGAGCGAGGATGGAAAATGACCTCGTTGGACACGCGGAATACGGTTGCTCGCTTCTTCACTACTGTGTGCGTACACCTTATCATTTTGTTTGTTGTAGCTCTCTTCTACGGTAAAAATTTTTTCATCCGCAAAAAGAATTTCCCGATATTTTTTTCCCGCGTACCGCTTCAACAAAGCGCGGCATCTCTTTAGTCTCAGGTCCATTAGACGAGCATTTAAACGATGTCCTGTTTTTCTTCGATATGCCCGAAGCCCTAAGTCTTCATTTAACACCCTTTTCACTGTGGTTCTGCTTAACCCCATCTGAAGGGCCAACAGTTTCTGCTTACGTTTGGGATTTCTTTGAATTCGCGCCTTCACAGCTTTTATCACTGCTGGAGTCCTAACAGACCGAGGGCGACCACTTTTTGACCTGTCATCTACACTAGAGTCTTCATTGTATCGTTTGATGGTACGATAAACGTATCTTTTGGTTATATTCAAATTTTATAGTATGTCAAAAATTTGAATTGGCGCGTAACCGCAACGATGCAACGCAATAACTGCAACACGGTCTTCTTTAAGCGTCCACTCCAAATTTAAAAATGAGTAAAATTCTAAAAAGTATACATTTTTATTTTCATGAACAATTCTAAATTCGAATTCAATAAACTTTTTTGTGGCCAGCATTCTAAAAGAAAAGTTTTTACTGTGTGACAATACTTATGACCTGACTAGTACTTATATACATATTTTAAATACGTACTTATATCCTACTAATATTATAAACGCGAAAGTTTGTATGTATGATGTTTGTTCGTCTTTCACGCAAAAACTACTGAAAGAATTGAGATGAAACTTTGCAATAGTAGGTAATGCTCATACATCAGAATTACACGTAGGCTATAATTTATAAATATATTGCGTGAAACGAAGTTCAGCTAGTCCTACTAATATTAATAATTAATAATTCGGCTAATAATATAAACGTGAAAGTTTGTAAGGATGGGTGGATAGGTGGATGTTTGGTGCTCTTTCACGCAAAAACTACTGAACGGATTGAGATGAAACTTTACAATTATATAGCTTATATATCAGAATAACACATAGGCTATAAATTATAATGATATTGCGTAAATTTTCCATAATGTAACGATAAGTGTTAAGTGGAAAAAATTCTGCTATCTGCGAGCTATTCTAGAGTGCGCTTCAAAAAATGTCAAAAAAACAACTGTCGAATCGAACAACCGTCAGATCGTTTTTAGGGTTCCGTACCCAAAGGGTAAAAACGGGACCCTATTACTAAGACTTCGATGTCCGTTTGTTCGTATGTCCGTCTGTCTGTCTGTCTGTCACCGGTCTGTATCTCATGAACCATGATAGCTAGGCAGCTGAATTTTCACAGATGATGTATTTCTGTTGCCGCTATAACAACAAATACTAAAAATAGAATTAAATAAGTATTTATTCCCATACAACAAACGTGTTTTTTAGTAGTTTTTTGCTCGCTATTAATAACGGTAAGAAGAATGGGGCTCTCGTACGGTACGGAACCCTTCGTGCGCGAGTCCGACTCGCACTTGGCCGATTATTTTTTTCCACCTGCTTTATCATGGGTAAGATAGGGCCTCGGGTTTAAAAGACGGAAAGTGACATAGTCTACATTTTATCCGGGATAAATAAAGGGCTCCCATGGGATAGCACAAAAATCAAAATGCGGGCAAAGCCGCGGGTAAAAACTAGTAGATAATAAGATCCAGACACAGAGAATCATCATCACTAAATCGTTTGCCCTGGGTGGGAATCGAACTCACGCCTCTTTGGCCTAGTTGTCAGGGTCACTAACCACTAAGCCACTGAAGAACTCAAGTGTCGATATCGAATAAGAAAGGTTTGAAACAGCGGATATCTAGCGTGTTCCTAAATTCTTGATCAGATCATCGTTACCGTGTTGCAGGGTAAGTACCTAAACAGCTGTACTGTACTAAGGCGGCTTTTAAATGGTCTACTGAAACATAAGCCTAGGTATTCACAAAAGGCGACCTAAAAACCTACATAATAATATTTATTTATTAGGTTTTCGACAGAATTAGCGCTTGATTTTTGGTACGTGATTTAACAACGAGTGGCAATTACGTCATCGTTAACCTTTGTTAGATAAAGTTTATACATCCTAGAACAACAAAAATAAGGCATTTATAAACAGATAAAAACAACTAACTTTGTTTAACAAAACTCGAAAATGGAAGCTACAACACCTTCAGGACAAACCAATCATATATCAATAAAATTCAGAGTACTTTCGACCTTAAGTTTAATTTAGTTTGACTCTATTTAAATAATTAAAGGTTATATAAATATTAATATATTAAGGTAATATTGATGATAACCACGGCAATTTCCCCGTTGTCTTAAAACTGTGCCAGTCATACAGGAACCTTCCTAATACTAAAATTAACAGAGATAAGAGGACAATATTAGCTATATTGATAGGACTTATTGGCATTTCCTTGTCACTGCTGCACACGTTACTCAAAGGCATGGTGCTTATCTGAAACAAACGAATGAAAAAATAATTATTATTTTTCGCAAAAAATCGCATCAGCGACTTCCGCCGTGTTCAGAATTCGAATATGAGACATCCATGTACATTATTGTTGATTTATCAAACGGCTCAGCCGATTTCGATAAAATTTAAGTTGGACGATCTCGGGAATATACGCTTTTGAAATCATACATATTTTTTAAATCGGTTCACAATTGGCGAAAACATCGATGAACATACACAAAAAAAAATACAGACGAATATCCTCCTCCTTTTTGGAAGTTGGTTAAAAATAATCAGAACCAACCTCAGAATATGGTATTCTCGATTTGAGCTCATTTATTCATTAGCACGGGAATATAATATACATGTATATAGGCAGGTCTGAAATAAGTAGGCATTCATAATACCTCGCTTCAAAACCATCCCATATGTTCGGAAACTATGATGTCGCAGACCTACATTCATTCCCGGTCATATTTTGTTTCATTTTTGTCCTATTTTGTCAGCAATAAAATATATTTTCCACAAAAAAAGCTTACTTATGCTTTTCTGTGTGTCATGGCCTCTTTGATCCTGATATCTCACTTCTACGGTCCCATTGGATTGGTTAATACTAAATAAGTTGTTAATATGTGTCGAGACACGCGTATGATAGGCTTCCGTAGATGTTGACGATGATTATAAACGATTTTATAAAGTCATAAGATGGCTTAGTGCTGGAAAAACATAACTGACTAAAATATATTTTTTATTTAAATTTTGACCCGCAGACCAGGGTCTGTGTCCTTTGTTGAGTAGTTACATTTTAAAGAATGCGACTGTGTTATAGAGAGGGGTTAGTTTAAATACTAAAAATATATTTGTGAGGTCAATGACCTCTAAGCTAAGTGCAAGCTTAAGAATTTCAAATTTTATTTATAACTATAAAAGATATTATAAAAATTTTTAAGCACTGTGGAGTGCTCAAAAATTTTGAGATAAAGTTTTTAATGTGGTCTATAATCTCAGAAAGTTTGAACATTCTATCTCGTATACTTTAGAAATTAAGGGGGCGGACACTTTTTTTTCAACTTTGGCGACTTAATATACTCGTATATCACAAATGGTACACGTGGCAAAAAAACTGTTCAAGAAACCTTACATTCATTTTAGAAACACTATTCAACGGTAACCCACACGAGGGGGTGGGGTTGAAAAAAAAATCGGCCAAGTGCGAGTCGGACTCGCGCACGGAGGGCTCCGTACCGTATGGGAGCCCCATTCCTCTTGCCGTTTAAAAATCACGTTTGTTGAATAGGCCTTAAATATTTATTTTATTTTGTATTTAGTATTTGTTGTTATAGCGGCAACAGAAATACAGCATCTGTGAAAATTTCAGCTGCCTAACTATCATGGTTCATGAGATACAGCCCGGTGACAGACAGACAGACGGACAGACGGACAGACGGACAGACGACCAGACGGCCAGACGGACAGACGGACATCGAAGTCTTAGTAATAGGGTCCCGTTTTTACCCTTTGGGTACGAAACCCTAAAAAAGTATCATCGTCACTTTACATGTAGGTATGGGAGCTACCCCTCAAATAAACTGTTTTAAAATTTTTAAGTATTTGAAATTGAGATCTGTATTAGAACTATTATTTCGTCAAATTTCATCTAATTTGCTTCATAAATGTGGAAGTTTAAGGCTTTGTACCATGAGGACGGACGGACGGACGGACGGACACAACGAAGTTATCAGGGTTCTCGTTTTACTACGGAACCCTAAAAAGAAAAAAACGCCATTGGAATGGTATTTAAGTACTTAATACAGACATTCATGACTAATAAAAAATCTGTCATAAATTACATAAAACGTCAGGATACATTGAACTCGAGCCCTTTGACTCAATGAAATAACTTTTACCCTTAGGATTTGTACGATTTCAATTTAAATGAATGATCTCATTCTAAAAAGACTGTTTAGTCGCACTCGCACCCCTTTTTACAATGTGCTTTGTGACCCTTTAATTAAGAACTTTGCTAGACATTCTCACATAAGGAGGTTTACATGAGCTTAAATTAGCCCCATGCTTAGAGTTTAGAGTACGTAGAGGTGTATACTCTTTATATCTATAAAGTTTTATAGACTGCCTCGGTAGCTCAGTGGTTAGTGTCCCTGACTTCTGGGTCGAAGAGGCGTGGGGTCGATCCCCACCCAGGGTAAACATTGGTGTGATGAACACAGGTGTTTGCTCTGTTTCTGGGTGTTATTAAGGTACTATCCATAAAAAAAAACAGGATTTGCAAGTATGAACAAAACCGATCAAGAGCGAGATATGGGCTTATGTAGATTAGTTAAAGAGATGTATCGCGAGATCTACTGTTCGGAAAACTACTAGTAGTTGATTCTTACTACCATTTATTAAGACTCCTACGAATTTCTCCTTATTGCTTATGGTAATTGTGGTACTCGTAGTAGTTCAGTCAATCTGTCGAAAATAAAATGGTTTGAATGATAAAATTCCCAAATGGGCAACGTTTGATTTTTCTGATGAGTTTCGATGTACTGAAGTTACTCTAGCGATGGGCAAAATTTTCGAAAGTGCGTTCGCTCAAAAAGTCAAAAAAACGTCCGGAAATTTTTTGAAATGCATTTTTCTCGAAAAGTATGCATTCCACAGAAAATTTGGTTGATGACAAAATGTAGAGGGCATTGAGATCTACAAAAAATGTCACTGGAGCAATACCGTACAACAAAAAATGCACACGGTAGGTGGCGCTGAAGACTACAAATAAGTGTTTTTCCACTTTTTTACCATGTAAATATTGTTTTAGTGCAAAAATGTAAATGTAAAAGTTGTTCCTCTGAATTTTATCAACAATATTTATAAAGAAAGATAATAATAAAAGAAAGTTAAATACCGCGTGTACTGGTGTCAATCTATGTTAAACTTAGCTAGGTTTATGTATAAGTAGGTACCGAAGTTTCTTGATCAGTTCATGTACGGTGTTGGTAACATAACATTATGTGAAATTTCAGTACCTATGTATTGCAGAAATACCGGGATTGTAAAGCTATTTCATACTATAGCGACCCGCCCGGCTTCGCACAGGTGTATTATACATATAAACCTTCCTCTTGAATCACTCTATCTATTAAAAAAAAACACATCAAAATCCGTTGTTTCGCGCACAATCCGCGTAGTTCTAAAGATATAAGCATACGTGGGGTACAGACAGCGGGAAACGACTTTGTTTTATACTATATATGTAGTGATTTCACTTGTCATAATAGGTGAAGGGGTGCCTCGCTAGTCAATTTTATGCAGGATGTTACTTTATAAAGTTCATTGTTTTTTTATTATGTTGTAATTAATATTATAATATAACTAGGAATATATGCGAGTTCTAGTAGGTACCTGATAATAGTAGGTAATTGTCCTAAATATATGAGAAAAGTATGAAGTCTGCATTTTTCACTTTACCTACAGTTTTCGCGCGATTTTTATTGGTTAGCTACTGTTTATTAGTTCATAACTGGTCCAGCTTAAGCTGCTTCAAACTGAAATTAGTCCGACGCAGCTTTGTCAAAAATACATATCCTCATCAGTGGGAACGCTTGATTAATTACCAACGAGTAAATGTTTGCACACGGTAGGAGTGCATGATAGCGTGGAAACACTTGTGCGTTTTAAGACCGGGCAACTCCATCTAGCGCAAGCTTCCTATACTAATAGCAATCCAAAGTCAAGGCCAACGCGCGAAATTCTATTTTTAACCGACTTCAAAAAACGATCAACTGCTAAACAATGTTCCCACTGATTACTATTTTTCGTATAGAACACACATGCATTCACTTACAATGAGAACTTTACTTTTTCTTAATGTCTAGATACAAACGGTGCAATATATTATAATTAGGTAGGTATATGTACCTACGTTATTACAGTACGGTATGTTATACAAGCAAAAAAAACCTAAATTAACCGCGGAATCAATAATATACTTGATAATACGACAGATTCATAAGATGTAATAAGTAAATCACCAAAAATAAATAAGTCCAGACTTTATTACAGGGCAACCCCAAAAATGCGATTCCAATACATTTTATCGCGATTCAATTTTATTCGGCCGATTTTATTTTTTTATATCGTCAGATTTTCAAACATTCCAGTTCTTTCCAAAATCATTGAGTGAGACATATAAGTACAATTCAAGCAGCAATAAACGGCTGAGATGACGTCATTAAGACTTGAGCTTTTAATTAATCTCTACACATCGCTTTGTAGACAATCTGATTACCTATTTATCTTGTAAGTACATAGGACTTTAATTAAATTCAGTAAAAACTATCAAGACACCGCGACAGAAGAATTTTCCTACCTATTAAACCATGAGCAAAGCAAAAGTACAAAAGACGTACCTACAAATACGTACTTTACAAATGATAAGATCGGGTTTAGATAAATGGATAAGTTTACTATTACCTACCCACATTTGCTCCTTAGAGTACGAAACATAATCCGCCCAAACTAACAAAAAGGTTTTCTGCCTTTCGGATAATACTTTCGGTTAGTAAAAATTGTATGAAATACAGTTTTTGTCCTATAAAAGATTCTTCTGTTTGTAGCTGAATTTATGTTGACTTTTTTAAAATAAATATATAAAATCGACACAATATGATACGCTTCAGAAAACTTCCTTAAACCGAAAAAGGTTAAAAATCTCTAACGAATTCAAACTCAGTTCTTGGAGTTATCGTAAAGAGCTATGTAATGGGAGAATTCTGAGTATGAAGGATATTATTATATAAGGAGTATTATAGGATATTATAAATATTACGTTTAGCCTGAAATAGGTACAATTTTCATGCATTGGTAGCGCTTTTCTGCGACAGGCTTTAGAAATAGTTCGACAAGTCCCTTCATTGTTATTCATCAGTCATTGTTTAACAGGTATTTCGTATCTATGTATCGCTTTTATGTACTTGTACTAGATTTCCAGTATTTACATCTATACGACCAATATTATGAAGAGTTTTCATTAATATGTATAAAATGTTTTTATATCCCAGAAAATCGTTGAAACTACTGCACCAATTTAGAAAAAATATGACAGGAGTTATAGTAAACTAGCTTTTATCATTATCATCTACAGCCTGCTCTATCCCAATGCCGGGTATTAGCCTCTGTCTTATTAGTGCCATCCCATCTGCTTTGGTCCCTTACCGATCGTACCCAGGCTACATATTAATAAATTAATAATTATACCTAGATATCTAAAATTATCCTAATCATCTAATACCTACATTATCGGGGCGCGGACCTGCGGCAAAATATTTCAATGCTAGTTTTTTGGTTTCTATCCTGTCCCACAGGAACTTTTCATTTTTTCGGGATAAAAAGCATCTTATCTCACTTTCCAACTTTTGAACTATATCCATGACAAAATCACGTCTATCCGTTGCTCCGTTGCTGCGTGAAAGCGTAACAAACAAACTTACATTCACATTTATAATATTAGTAGGGATTTACCCCAAAATTGCAGAAGATCTTTTTCTAGTACATGCGAAAGGAAATTATCAACAGTTGTTGAGCAAACTGGACATTGCTAGTGATTTACGTTGCGCAATATCTGCTGCACAACCTTGGATGAATCTTGTCAAAAATATGCAACCTCATCCGTCTCACTGATTTGGTTGATTATGTCTTTTTCTCTTTGGTCTTAGTATTTATTTATAGTCTACGCTGTATGTATTTTACAAATTATATGATGCATGCACTGGCTTCCTCTAGCTTGGGGAGGCAGCGGTTTCGTGGTATCACAGGGGGCGTGACAAAAAAAAACTTTGAGAACCTGTGATCTACATAACTATTGAAGAAAACTATGTACTAACTATGTATTATGTATTACTATTGAAGTAATACATAACTATTGAAGATCACAATTCAGATTGACGACTTTCCACGCCTTTAATTCTTCAATAAAGATGTCAAAGTAAGTGTGCATGTTCTAATTCCAAAGTACCTGAACAAGCGACGTTTTCTTATCGTTGGACGCCGAGCACCTGATGTCAGGAAGGTCTTTGATGACCCTTTTGAACTTCCGCAATAAGGATTGAAACCGTGGGATGAAGTGGCAGTCACACCGCCATGGATTGTGACCGAGGAACACGTGCATTATGTTGTTGTTCCCTTGCATAGCCTTGTCGAAGGCGTAGACTGGTATCTGTAAGAGAAAAACATATTTTGACAAAAATGGTCCAACAACAAGCTCTCCCGAACTGAATGCTTTAGCATTATTTTTCGCCAAAAATGTCACAATCACAACCGACTTCAACTGTGTACAGAAAGAATTCGAATAGCTCTAGTGAATTTGTTGATTTTTCAAAAAAAAATTCGCCGATTTCGATAAAAATTAAATGGGACCGTCTCTGAAGTTTGATCTCTGCCAAACAAAAAAGTCACATACTGTACCAGCTTTTTTAATAGTCCACTGCAGGACGTACGCCTACTACGATTGGGCCATATCCACCACGCTGGCCCAGTGCGGGTTGGTGGATTCACATACGCCATCGAATTTCTTCTACGGACGTAGGTACCTATGCAGGTTGCCTCACGATGTTTTCCTTCACCGAAAAGCCAGTGGTGTGAAATTTCTTACATAAATTCCAAAGAACTTATTGGTACGGGACCGGGATTTGAATCCACGGCCTCACGATTGTAAGGTTGGAGTCACTACCACTCTACCACCACGGCTTTAGAAAAAGTCATAATCGGTTCATAATTGACGGAATAATCGCATTAACATTTTTTGAAGTTGGTTACAAAGCGCCGATTGTTGCTAAGTAGGCGTTTTGGCAGTTGCTGTAGTTCTCATCAATTTTCTGCAGCTACTTCAAAACTACTAAATTAAAGTAAAGTAAGTTAGCATGGAATCATCTTGCAAATTTTCTCTACAGGTGAAAAGAAAAAAGATTCACCTACTCTCTACTCACATCTTTCTTGGAAGTCAATTAGGTACGTATGTACTTATTTATTGATACGAAATATCTTTTCAACTAAAATATCTCAAAAGCAGACTTTCAATATCCAATGTAATTTATAAACAGTTCATATCATTATTTTGTAGGTATTTCAACCTAAAGTCTAGTATAGGTACATCCCGTAGAATCAGGTTTTTTCTTCAGGTACCATTTGCTTATTAAATGTGTCAAGGTACTGCCTGCGAAATACGACCTAAATGTGCACCACACCTAAATTGTGAAGAGCAAAAATTAGAAACTTACTGTTACACAGTAGGCCACGCCGTTAGTAACTATTTATTAATCTGTGGCCGCGCGCGGTACGACGGCTAGTTGTTTACACTTAACCGCGAGATTTATGGTTTTATGACTCAGGCGGCACCGGCCTTTGTGTCGCGTCTATTGTTTGTTGTTTGTTAGATTTTTTTTTGTGGTGTTTCCGTAATAATTAGGAACAATAGGGTTTCTCGAACTTTACACTTGTTTACTTTGTCAGTCACAATGGCACCGAATATTCTACAGATTTCTAGAGAACCCTTATTCCGATATAAATAGGGCGATGGTTTTCGTTCGTGGCAGTTATCGCGTTTTATACCGGAGCGAAAACATCTCGTGTTCAAGTGCGGTACCAGTGATTGTGAAGTGACTAGTTGTGTGAATATTCGTGCCAGTGTGAAGTGTTGTGCGAACCAGTTGTGTCGTGTGTACTGTGATTTTGTGCAATAAAGTGCAAAGTGAATAATCGGCGTTTTAACTGATTATCCAAGAACCCATCTCGTAACATTACTTATAACGCCAGCAGAATGTAAGTAATAAATAACATTTTAAAAGTATTTTAAGTGAGTGAGTGCGTATTTTGAGGTATTGAGATGAAATAAAAAAATGTAAGAACCAATTCAAATCTCAACTCAACAATTTTTGTTACTTACATCTAAAAAGACCTTTGGTCACGCAACATTTTAAAAATTTAACCTTAAACATGTATACAATGGATACCTACAATTCGTTCTATACATGAGTTTACGTAGGTATTAATAGCGTAATGACAAGCTTGATCCTAGTACTCCTAAAAGTAGGATAACCCAGTATACCTCAGGAAAAAAAGGATTTAACTTTGCACTGAATTTCCGATCCAATTCTTTTTATAAGGTATAGGATCACTTACTGAGCATAAAATCACAAAATGCTGACAGATCCAGGTGCAGCTTACAGCGCCATCTTGAAAAACCATTTTTGACCGATATCTCAAAAACTATGCACTTGAGGGCAAAAGTCACAGAAACTATTATTGTAGAAAATATAATTTAGCATCTTTTGTTTTCTGTAAACTTTTTTGTAAAACTTACCGTTTACGATTTATGAACCGGTTTTTCTATCTACCTTATCTTACCCTGGATCTGTCAGCATATTATGATTTTATGCTCAGTAAGTGATTTTAAATCTTATGAAAAAAAATGGACCGGAGACTTAGTGAAAAGTTGACTAAAAAAAACGTCTATTTTTCCTGAGGTAGTACGAGTAGTAACAAGACAAAACGCCCAGTTACCGAATAAAAATGCGTCCACAGAATCCGATCATACGCTCACCTTGACACGCATTTGCCAACAAACCCCAAAAATAAGAGCCAATTTTAATTTTGTCAAAGTCAGGCGGATATCCATAGGAAACTCAGAGAGAGACTCTAATTAACATTGTTAGAAATTTATTTTATCTTCAACTTGTTAAAATGTTACAATCTTTTTTAAACCGATCATTTTTATGGCTATAGGGAAAAAGATAACCGTACAGTTACAAAACGTTTTCACGGATCTTTCTCTTTTATTATTGTTGCGCTTCCTGACAAAACAGGCATGTCGAAGCTAGAAGGCTTCTTGAATTCGTGTACACTTCCAAAAGTGATCAATTTATCGACAGAACAGTTGACCTAACAGTATTGTTAAGAGTCTCGTTTATGCATTTCTGTAAGTACTGTTGTACACACTACTATTTTGGCTTAGGTTAGGGTAGTAAGTACTAGTGCTAGACTACATCAAGATATTCGTAATTTAATCCATTGATATCCATCAATCAGCCGTAGGACGTCCACTATTAGACCTAGGATTCCCCTATGTACTTACAATAACCCTCGTTGTTGGCAGCGGCTTGTATCCAGCACGTTTTGCGGTCTTAATTGTCATCGGTCCACCTGGTCGGTGAACGTAAAACTATGTTCGAACGTATCTCCTCTTGACTTCACTCTATTCGCTCCACTTTGGTGAAGTCTAGAGTGTGCACTCGAACTCCACGACCTGATTACTTCAACTCCTTTTCACAACAGATCAAGCCGGAAGTCGCATAAATACCATCCCTACATAGTCGACGTACCACCTGCTCGTACTAAGCGATTTGCTTCTTCCTTCATTGTTTTCTGACAATTACAATTTGGATATTATCTTCAAGTCAAGAATGAATAGGTATCTTCTAGGTCTACATACTCCATCTTCGGCTCCAACTTCGCTTTCTATCAGGCGAGTTGGTGGCCAAATGTAGCCCTATTCTACATATAAAAGAAGCCTAGGCAAGGTTTTTTTTATGCAAAATAGGGCTACATTTGTCCACCAACTCGCCTGATGGAAAGCCAGTAGTAGGGGAGAAGTAGCCGAAAATGGAGGATGTAGACCTAGAAGATACCTATTCACTCTCGACTTGGAGAGTCTATATTGCACGTGGAAATGCATGTAGATTTGTATGTAGAGAACAAATCACTGTAAATACGAGTATACCAACCTGTTTCAACATATTCCCTCGCAGACTGAGGACCCTGAAGGAATTAAACCAGTCGGTGCCTTCCAGCTCTTTTACAGCTGAAATACTGTTGTTGTCCAGATACACGTCCGCTAAACCCTTGTACAAGGGATTCAGGACTATTGATGGTACTGATGTAATCTGGAACAAGAAATTGTATCATATAATTATTATCAGCCGTAAAGCATCCACTGCTGAACATAGGTTTAAACGAAAGGCGATTGGAGTTGATTGGACTATATTCACCAGTGCGGGCTGGTGGATTCACATATGCCATGGAATTTTCTCTATGGACGTATATAGGTTTCCTCGCGATGTTTTCCCTCGCCATAAATTCATTAGTGTTAAATTTCATACAAAAGTTCCAAAGAACTCATTGATACGATACCGGGTTTAAATCCTCGACTTCAGGATCGTGAAACGAGCCTCACTATTCACCACAATACATACAAGTTAGAATACGAGACCACCTACCTATCTAAAAACAAGAAAAATATATATCATACAAGGTGTCCGAAAATCTTGTCCGAAACGTCACAAAACCATATTTTCAAAACATCGCGTCAGACACAAAGACAAAAAATTTCGAATCAAATTCCACGTCGTCATTGTGAGTTTCTCCAACTCTTGAATATATTAATTGCAAATCGGTAATAAATTATTCATCCCTTAAACTTTTAGGAAGTTTTACAACAGTTTTGTTTTTGTAGCCGGCACGAGTGTTCTACATTTTGGTTCTGGGTTATTTTCTTATCCGACTCGGGATTATTGTTGTATCTACTTCCTCATTATAATCTGTTCACGTATATTTCATCAAAATAGAATATGAAATCAAAGTATGTTCGTTTAGGCAGTAGTGGCAGGGCCGTATAGCTAGCCTGTATGTATACCAAGGGCAGGCGCACAGAAATTCAGGGCAGGCCGACTAAAAAAAATATATGTAGATATAGATATAGATAGATAGATAGATTATGATGTAATATTATTATATTTATTGAATAAAAAAATCTTGGGAATAAAAAAGGAAACTTTCAATAAAATACATTTCGGGGCTTTAAATTGTTTTTAAAAACGTAAATCGAATAGCTTACTGGTTAGAAATCTGTCCGTCACTACGGCGCGCCGCGACAGACTAGCATACCGAGAGCATACTAAAGAATCAATGATGTGTCAGGCAAAACAGTTAAAACAACCAAGACCCACAATTTAACGTGTCATCCGAGTCACCAGTTATAAATGCCACCTGCGGTCACCCATCCGAAGACAGGCCGTGCTGAACGTTGTTTAACTTTACTCACTAAGTATTACCCAGTCAAACTACGAGGACTATATACACATCTTCAGTAAAATATTTCATCTTGATTGTCTGTACAATCAAGGTGAAATATTGCGAGTTGTCGCAGTAAATCAAATACGAGTATCGCCGACCACAAAAAAGTCAAAATATTTAACCTTTCAATTCGTTCAAAAATACGACCTGTATTAAAAAACCAACATCCGGACAGACGAAAGCAAAATCGTCAAATCAAATAAAAATATCCGTTTATTTTTGGTTACGAGGCCCAAACAGGCGGGGTCAAAACTGAGACTTCACTAGCTTCGTTCGCTCGGTCAAAATCTTAGTGACCACAGTAGGTACAATGATAGATAGTTTTTGTTTATCGCGAATAAGTTTGCGCTTGACAACCAACTCGCCTGATGGTAAGCAACGTTGTGGTCGAAGATGAAGCACGCAGACCTAGAAGATACCTATTAGGTTATCTTAGGACACAGGAAAGCAGGAAGACTGTTCCATTCCCTGGCGGTACGAATCCGAAATGTTGAGTCAAACCGCTTCGTACGTATCGAAGGAAAATCGACAGTGTGGGGGTGGTAATGTGGAGTCTTCCTACTTGTCCTGTAGTAAAAAGGGGATGGTAGGATATGGTCGTGCAGCTCAGATGCACACTCTCCAAAATGAATCCTATAGAAAATGGACACATAGATAGATCAATTCTTTATTGCCACACCAAAACTTGAATAAACTAGGAAAACTTAAACTAGGAACTTATAGCTACAGTGTTACAAATAGCGACCTTATCGCTAAAAGCAATTTCTTCCAGGCTAGCCTTGTTGGCGTTACTTGTGCAGGATTAACAAAAAGGTTTAGGCGACGGGGTGTGCATAAATGTGATAAATATACTTACTTAAACAACATACAATCTAAAAAGTTCTAATAAAAACCTACTTATACATAAAATGAAAATAAACAAACACTAAACAAAGCTTTATTTTCACAAGCTAAACACTAACAAAAATTGTAAATAAATTAAGAGTCAATACAATAATGTCCAAAAATAAACTTAGTCAAACAACCCGCCCCTAATTGTTTCCGGAGCAAAGGTCCCCAAAACACTGGCCGCATTACTCCGTTGAATAGCAATGGCCAAACTTTGCTCCAGGAAACAGCTTGAGAAAAAATAAACTAATATATACCTATAATAATTCAACTACAGTCAAACCTGGATAAGAGAGAGTTCAAGGGATCGCCATCTCATTCTCGCTTATAGAGGTTTTTCACTTATCCAGTTTTCTCACTTATCCAGTTTCGGAAGTGGCTACTCTCTCTTATAGAGGTTAAAAATACGTCTAATTTGTATGTAGGTATCTACATGCGTGCCGCGGAGGAGTGCGCAAGCGTGCCCGTAGCCCCGACACATAGCGCAGTAGTGGAACACCCAGGGGTTTTGGTGGGTATACTGTCAAGTTGGCAGGACTCCCACATAGCCACCCGCCTGCCCTCGAGGTGTGGTGGTATCTATAAAAGATTTCCCCTGGTAAAAAAAAAAAAACAAAAGTATCTACATGCGTGAATAATAATAAATATGTTTATAAATAGTATAATTATAGGTACCAATAGTTTGAATTGTGTTGATTAGAATTGAACATAGATGATAATTTGTTTTATTCATTCTAAAAGACACATTTAAATATTGGGAAATTCAAAAACTTGACTTTTTTAAATATTACCTTGCCCTTTAGAGCACTGTGACCTTATAGGGACCGTAAATCTTTTGATTTTATAATTTTATAAAAGTAATTCTGATAAGTCAAATTCATTGCGTATTTCATATCAAGATTTTCTACTTTTGAACGCATTATAATACTCGTACTAAGCTTATCGCTTAACGACTTATTTATTTATTCCTAAAGATTTATTTACTAACACAGAACCTTTCTACTCAAATGGTATTTATCAACTGGAGTAAGCTTGACCAATAAGATAGTGTAAACGCACGTGTAGCTATTCCAAAAGAATATGATACAAAAATAATGTTAGGTAGTTTTAAGAAAACCACAAAATAAATTCAAATAGAACTCTATTTCAACAAACAGGATAGTTTAGACGCACGTGTGGCCATTCCAAAAAAAAATGCGATACAAAAACAATGTTACTTATTTCCACAAATACAAAATGTTACTTATTTCCACAAAATATGGAACACGATCCGAAAGCAACGGTAGTTGGTTACACGAAATTTAAGAATGAATCATAAAGTGCAGATGTTTAATTACCCTCAACTCTCGCTTATAGAGGTTCAGAAAAGTAGTACTCTCAGTTATAGAGGTCCATGAGGGAAAAACGACTCTCTCTTATAGAGGTTTTTGTCTCTCACTTAAAGAGGTAATTGAGGGGTAAAATGACGGGACCTTGCAATTATTCTCACTTATAGAGGTTTCTCACTTTTCCAGTTCTCAGTTAGCCAGGTTTGACTGTATATCGGAAAATTATAAATTACTATATTTAAACAGCTTTTAGTGATGACAAAAATAAGCGAAAGTAAATAATTTTGGAATATTAATAGTAAATATGATAGTGAATAAGTACCATCTTAGAGAGACGGCAACTGCAACACATATGATTTTATACATGTTCTTTAAAAACCGCCAGAGATGGAGCGCGTCTAATAGACACAGGCAATGCATTCCAAAGCTGAACAGCCTGGAAAAATTACCATAAAAACTTTCAATGCTGGCTGCAGCCGCTTATTGTGCTGATGCATCAAATTCCTGCTAACATGAATAAAGTTAAACATGCTATAGGTACATACGAGTAGGTAGGTAATTAAGTATTTTTTTCATATTTATTTTATCTCCATGTTTTGATTTGTTATGCATTATAAACCGCAAAAAAATTGTGTTAAACTAGTGTCAGTAAAATTAACATTGAATAGCTGTGAATGTAATGTACCTAACATTACATTTACAGCTATTGCATAAGTATTTAGATTCCTTATTTTGTTTTAGTCAACAAAATATGCTTGTAGTGGACTGTATTTCATCAACAGTAAAGGTTGCATTTTTAAACACATGTTCAAAATTACGCTGACTGCATTAAAATCTTATGTCGCATTAACATAATTATGTTGCAATAACTTGACCCAGATAAGTTTTTTGCAATATCTGCTATACGAAGTACAGTACAACAAAGTTAATTCTCTGATAAGGAAAATATATAATGAAGCCACTTAAATGCATATCATATTTGTGCATTATTTTATATCATTCTGTAGTAAGTAAAAGTTAATAATTAAATTTTATCGAAATCGGTTTAGGCGTTTTTGAAAAATTAACAATAATGCAAAAGTTATTGTAGGATGGATGTTACATCGATTCGTGCGAACTATATAAAGTATTCGAATTCTGTACACAGTTGCAGTCGGTTGTCCCATTTCTACGAAAAATAATTACTTTTTCTATAACCTAGAGACGTGTATCAAAGCTTACATTTTTTTAAAGCGACAACAGTTACGTGCGCCATACTGCGCTATCCGCATGCAAGTGCCTTAGCACCGGAATCAAAAAGGATTTTATAAAACCAACGAACAGTAGTCCATGTTCACAGTAAAGGCATAAAGCAGACAGGTAAGTACACAACCAAAGCTCATAGTGAGAATGAAACCGGACACGAGTTGATTGCACAGAATGTGTTCATGGGAAATTGAAACGGATACTGCTGTGTGCTGACGTTGCTGTGAATGCTTAATACAGCACCTCTGCTATTCTACTATAAATAGCAGTATATAAACTTGAAGGAGCTTATCAATACTATTTTTTAAACAATATACCCATACATAGAAGAAATAATCTAGAAGAGGTAGTTGGTACTTGGTGCTCCTGCGCTTTGCTTCGCTTGGCTCGTCATGGCGGGCTTTTCGTACCTTGTCCCCAGATAGTGTGGTTGTAGTTTAGTGTTGGTGTATGTGTATTGTGTATGCTTCTAATGACACAAAAATGCGTGTAGTTTTAGTCAGCTCATCCCGCCCACACTTATCTCGCGGGGTGAGTTGACGTAATGAATGTTTTGAATGGGGCAACTTATCCTATTAATACATTTTGTAATAATTAACGAAACAATTTATATCTCTTAAACCCATGGAAACCGCAGATGTTGATATAAAACTACAAATGGACAAATGATCGAATACTATGCAGGAGAACTTATCCGATCCAAATTGAAATCTATAAAGTACTTATTCGAGGAAAGTTTGGCTTCAAGAGCTTCATATCAAAGGGTTGAGACAAATGGCGACAGAAGATATGGCAGCATAAGTGAAGCCTTTACTCTACAGTGGGATAAATAAGGTTATAAGGCTGCGAATGACAATGATGGCATATGTAGGTAATAAGAAGATACAACTGTTAGAGTGATTGTTTAATAGTAGATTATGTACCATGAGAACCAAGGGTGTCGGGCGACAATTGGACCCTGAGCGCAGCGAGGGACTCTATAGTTAACTTCCGAGCAAAGCGAGGGAATTATTTAGAGTCCTGAGTGAAGCGAGGGGTTCAAGTCGCCCAAGACGAGGACAAACTTGGTTCTAGAGGTCCATACTCTACTTTTCATACATCCTGCGAGAAAATATAACCCAAAGATTATGAGTAATACTTACGTCATAAATTAGGCAACTCGGTATTGTTCACAATAAATTAATAGTAGTTTATGCAACTGTCATATAATGAAGGGTATTAAAACGCGAGTGTGAGTTTATAGTTCACGAGCGCAGCGAGTTTCATAATAGTAACGAGTGTTTTAATACCCGTGTTATATGCAGTTGCATACACTACTTTATCTTCACTAATAAAAATAAAATAAAAATTCACGCGTACGTGTATTGTCACAGTGAACTTGGCACCATTAAAATCTAACCAATGAGAGCGCAGCTGCGCGCGCAGGGCCAATCAGGAGCGAGCGCGCGATGTTATAATGAGATTTTACGATATCGATGTGGATATTATAACATCATGTGATATTGCTTAAATTGAGTGTTTTGTTGTCTGCGCTATAACAGTAGTCATTATAAGTCAAGTATTGGAAACATAAATAGAATTTTACAACATTAGTGTAGATAAAACAAATTAGAATGTACCTACGAATTTTTATAGAATCGCACACAATTCATAATAAAACAGAGAATGTAAATACAAGATGAATAAAATAAGACCATGGCCAGCTCGATTATTATGGCCTAGCACGGGCATTGCAAAGAGATTTTATTCTATAAAATCAAACTAATATGGGCACCAAAGAGGTTATATTCTGTGAAGTCGAGTAGAACCTCCTTACAATGCCAGTTGCCGTGCAATGTAAAGAGGTTTTATTCGATTTCGCAAAATGAAACCTCTTTACAATGTCCTTAAATGTTCTAAGTTGAAAAATTTTCATACCAATTAGACGTTCCAAATTTGAATCACTTTAACCCCTAGGGAGTTTCATACAACATTATTGACCTGCCATAGCCCTCAAGATTGTGTTAAGATAATATTGACTCGTTTTACGTTGAGATTCTATGACATATAATGGGTCATTTTCGAGCAGGTGGTATGAAAAATAAGTTGTAGAATAAGTTGCGAGACGGAAGGCCCGGGTTTCTGCCTCTTCGTTTTATGAGTCGCCAAAACGTCTTTGTTACGAATGCCCGTCGTCGACGCCCTTCGCGAAAAAATTGAGACAGCGAGATGACGAGGAGAGCGCGTCTTCATATTAAGGTAAAATTAACAATAAAAATTCTTATAAAATTATCAAGTCAACTTTTTAACTGTTTTAATGCAATTTTTTAGTTTAGTACTATCTTTTTATCCTAAGGTCAGGGTAATCAAACGACGTCCAGTATTTTCCATACATGATGTATATTTTCCATTTTATACACGAGTAAACAAGTTAAGTACATTTCCACATGTAGAGATATATCAATATGAGTTAACTACATAACCATTTAAACCGTTGTGTAATTACTTAAAATATTATATGCCTTTTGTAGAACAGGCACGAGCGCCGTCTACTCCGTCTAGTAGTTCCAATGCTATGCTGCCCAAATTATCTAAGCCCTCCGATTAAGCTATAGAACAAAGAGGCATTTTACCATAATGTAAACAGTGTGAAGGAAAGAGAAATACTCGCAAACATTACATGTTGGAATGAGATAGAGTAGCCTTCGCATAGTAACCTAACAGCTCGGCCATCCTACTTCTAGCGAGTCCCATCGCTATGAATGAGAAAGCAAACGTTTTAAATAGTAAAAATCAAAGAGAAACGGCTAATTAGCGGTCCAATTGTATAAAATAGTATATGCTCCATTCAATGAAAGGTTATTACAGTCCTAATTATTCGATGTAGTTTCAAAAATGTACTGTTCTGAAATGCGAAATTCCTATTTAGTACTAACTATTCAATTTACGCTTTGTTTATGATAATTATTTGTATCAACTATAATATATACAATCATGTACGTATCTCATTTTAATTCAAAGTCATTTTTCTATCTCTTAATTTGACAGAGGCAATATTTATATTCTAGGCCACATAACATCGTATAAGTCAGATTAACATCAAAATCAAGTAGTAATGATAATCATTAACATATTCATAATCATATAATATTATAATTGGCTATATAAACCAGATAGTCACTAACTTCACTAAATTATATGTATAACCTAAATAAACATTCATTGCTGCTATAATGCAGTAGTTTAAATCAAATTGGTTCACCATACAGACTTAATAAATTTCAATTACAATTTTACAATTGTCATTGTTTTCCTTATATTCGCGTGCTTTTTTACTGAAGACTCACATCTGCTCGTAATCATTACTATTGTTATCAGACGATTTGATTACCAAATCTCTATTAAAAATCGTCTAAAGTTAAATCTTGTCAACTGCAACTACGGTTTTCAATTCTATGCCTTGCTTACGAGTTAGAAGTGTGCCCTCAGTCAGAAATATGTCATTGAGGAGAATTTCGGTAATTCGGTACGGTCCTTGATATTTAGTGTTAATTTTTGAGGCTTACGATCATGCGGCAGCTATCTCTCCACTCTACTATGTCTCTCTCTTACCAGGTCTTTTTCGTTGTGCTGGTTTGGAGTCTTTCTGCGCCTAATATATATAAACAGCGCCTCTTACCTGTCACTTTTTAAACTTTTCTCCTGCTTTTCATCTTCTTTCAATTATTCCATGGAAGCGTTATTCAAAATTTGACGAATTACCTCACCTTTTTGTTTGGCTTATGAAATACGGCAGTTCAAGACTTTCATTGTAGTTTTATCTTTTCCTGTGTTGATATCTACCTGTTTGCGTCAGTAATGTGTTCTTCCTAGGGTTGGTTGTCGTTTCCATAACTAGAAGCTGACAAGGCGTCTAGTATTATCCCGTTAAATCCATTTACCTGCGCATTTTACCAAAAAGTAGATGTTGCATTTTAGACCTACCTGAATAGTATGTGATAAAGTAAATAATAAAGTCTTGCTAGTAAGACTAGTACTTTTGTTAGTAATAAGGCGTGAAGGAACTCCAGAGTAAGTGATGAAATTCTTTGTCTTTCGCTCCAAAGTCGCTGATTTCGTATCCTTCACGAGATTTAGGTACTTTGTAAACCCATCAACCAGTGCTAGTATTAAGTAATAATCCTCATATTTTTTTCTTAATTTTACCCCATTATCGGACAATTGAATCGGATGTACTGCTCAACTATAGAGATAGATTTCTGCTGAGGTCATCTGCGTTCGAGCTCCAAGACGATATACTATTGTGTAAAAATTCCTAAAGTTGGATCTACCATCATTCAATTCCGGATACGAAATCTCGTTTTGCCAGGGATAATCTAAGTAACAATCTAAAGCCACCTCTCCTCGGGACTACTGGTCAAAGCTTCTCTAGATAGATCTCACTTTAGAACCATCGACATGAAGAAGAAGAGAAGCATTCCAGTCCGTCAAAATTAGTTTCTACGAGGTAGATTCTAAACCGGTTTAGCGAAGTGATTACAGCTAATGTAATTCCAATAATTAGGAATAATATAATTGTATTTCAATTTGTAGAAATGTCACTAACGTTTGTCGACTGTAGTTTTATGGCTAAAATAGAGCACTAGTTGCAGCGCGTCATTCGAGTTCTTTTATAGAAGTATTCCTGCCAGACCTTGTTCGCAAACATGCGTATGGAGTTCCGTTCCAGCTGATAACAGCATGATAGATATAGAGCGAGGATTAATTTATTAGTAATTACTTAACCCTTTTTAATTTACTAACTGTTCAGAGCCACTCGGAGTGTTATTTCATAACTTTTGACAAATCGTCTGAAGAATTCTAATAAACTCAAAAACTGACGTAAATACCTCATGTCTATTGTGGCTAAAGAAATTCGGAGATCGCTTCCACTTTCACCTGCCTGGACGTCCGTCTACGAATACCGTCCGCGCTTACATAATTTCCGAGGAGATCTATTAATTCGGGAGAAATGTGGTACTTACTTTCTTTTAATTCAAGCCCTTCCCTTTATTATTAACAAACGCACTTTCGTTTAATCTTTGTGTCTTCATCGACACCTTTAGACGGTATAAGCACGTTGTCCATGTATAGTGTATACGATAGCATATTTTATCATTAACTATCTTACCTTAATCCCTGGAGTATCTTATTGAAAAAGTTAACATCCTCGACAAAGCATTATATACCTAGCGAAACCGCTCCATGTTCGTTCCTGATCCTATACTGACCGGGAAATAAATAATAAACCTTACCTCACCTCAAAACCTCGTAACCCACCATCAATAGAAATCATTACCTGACACTCAGCCCTTTTCTGCTTCGTTTCCAACGCTGTTCCTAGGACAGGTAGATGTTTGATGCCCGAAACAGTTCTTGACAATCGAAACAACTTATGTCCGAATTCGTCAAACTGGCTTGAAAAATCCCGTATAGTTTGGATTGGGTCCAAACTTTCTTTCATTTAGCCTGCGTGTAGCGCTCAGAGTTTCTCTCGCCTGACCGACCCTAACGGTTCGAAAATATTTCAATACCTGTTCCAGATCCTTGAACTGATCAGCAGGGTGTGGACACTAACCTTTACCGTCCGATCCTCAATGACATTTAGTACAAATTTACTGCCTGCCAGCCTACTATAGATTTTATAACTATTTAACAAATTCATCTTCATATAATTAAACGTTTCTAAAAACTCTCCAATTAATTTTCCTTTCCATTCCATCTGCGAATGTAATATCGAAGTTGGAACCTAGTTCTACGTTGTTTGAATACCAATCAGTTTAGGTTTACGGTAGTAGATAATTTCTTTCTTTATCCTTAAATTTTGTAAAACCATGTCACAGATTGCTCTTTAATCAATACGTCAAATTCCGGTATCGCATTCGCATTTAATATAACTTTATGTTTGTCAGCGCTTTTAACTTTTTCTAAAATTAACAAAAACTTATCAATTATCTTACTATTAAAATCATCCATTCTTCAAATACAAAAACTTCGGTGTACTTGCCCTCGTCTGGAACTATGCTCGTTTCCTTCCATGCTGTATTAGTATGCATTTCCTGAACCCGATCCCTCGGGTCCTCCGGCATATAAGTGTATGTCCTATCCTTGGACTTACGTACATACCTCCTGGACCCAGTCCTTGGGTCCCATGCGCTCATGCGCTAGTCCTGTCCTTGGACTCTCCCTCATATCCTCCTGGACCCAGTCTTCGGGTCTTACGCGCTTATGCGCTAGTCCTGTCCTTGGACTCTTCCTCACATCCCTCCTGGACCCAATTTTCGGGTGCTGCGTGCTAGTCCTGTCCTTGGACCCACGTATATCCCTTCATGACCTCAAATTCAGGTCATTCACTTCAGGTGCATCCGTCGTTATTCTCCGTTTGATTGAAATCTGAAACTTCCACGAACAGGCTTAATAAAGTGTTTATAGAGATAATCTGTCACCCTATTATTTATGTAATTATGATATTATGTATGTCGTCAGGGGAGGTCGCTTATTATTACTATACTGATTCGACATAATTTTATTCAGTGGGTGGGAAATATCACTAATCACTTATTGTTCATTGTCTGTCACATAATTTTATCATCACTAATTTATTATCTTCTAAATTAGCTCGGCAATTTATCCGTTGGTTAAGGATTAAATTAGGTAAGTAGGATTAATTAAATAGGTCACTCCGAAAAAGTGAGACAGTTCCTTGGTGCGTACGCGACTGCTCTCCCAAGTATCGGCCACCGAGACTCTGTCGAAGCGTCACTAAGGGTGAGTTAGCGTTTTGAAGTGCCTTCAAAGCGCGATCCTGATAACATGTAAAGCTTCATAGTAACACGTCCTACTCTTTCTATTGTATTTTGCAGTACGTCGTAATTATGTGCACTGTTACAGTACGCGCATCAAATTAAAATACGTTAAATAAATATGCCGTATAAAGTCAGCGTATTAACTCGGTAGCAAATATTTCATCCATGCCTGCAGTGACATAACTACAACATCGTTATGATATTAATATCGTAATCATAACATCCGAAAATATTTTTTTTCTTTTATATTCTCCCAATACCCACACTGGTACACAAATTTTGAAATTTTCGTGTACATTTGGCTTCCATTTAGCCCCTTATGGCCGTCCAGCAGTAGTTGCTCAACATCCTTGTACTCTAACCTTGATACCGCTTTTCCATTTTAGATATGTCCTCATGAAACCTCATTTGTTCATACCTACTCATAATTTACAGCTGCCAAATTTTTAAGGAAAACTCCGGATTTGCGTTTAATTCTCAGCGATATCGTGCACCCCAAAGTTTCTTCTGTGCCAATAGAGGCTCTTTAGAAAATTTTTGATCTCTCTTCAACTCTATAAATATATCCGAAAATGAACCTCATCACAAGAAAAGTGAGTCTAATTTAAAAATGTTAAGTGTGTTCTCATAAAGAAGATAAGTACCTACTTAAAACACGATCGGCTATCAGAGTTCCCGTAACAAACCACGTTGACCAGTAGTATCAATCAATGTAGTACATACATATTTCCTCGATCAACGTAGCACGTGTGTCATAATTCTTCACACTAAGGATTACCTACATCATGAGTAAAACAAAACAAGTACCCAACAAAAGTATTTCGACGACACGGCAACATATATAAACACAAGCCTCAACATAACAGTTATGAGTATAAAATAAACTCTGATTACAAAGACAACACTCCTTTGTTCTAGCCATCTAGCTTTAACTTCGTCGTTTATGTTATTGAGTAATACGATGTTATTTTAGTAAGAACTAAAACCATGGATGTACTAATTTAATGGATAAGAATAAAAGTCCCTTCGAAAAATGATCTCTGCCTAGAAACTGCCCCCCATAGAATCGACTGTGACATTTAGATAATCAGCACATTAGTTATATATATATATATATATATTTTTATTAGAATATTTACTTATTAGTAAAAACATCGACATGGCGTATCATGTCGCCACCAAAATTTCATGCATTTTGGACAGTGCCGACGCCATTCCAGAAAACATATTAGCTTTAGATATTCTACTTTATTTCCCACAACCATGATGCTATTTCAGAAAACATTTCGGTTTTAGGTATTCTACCTTATTTCCCACATTAAAGGCATTCTAGAAATCATCTTGGTTTTAAACATTCTGCCTTATTTCCCACATCCACGACATGACATTCTAAAAAAAAACATCTTGACTTTAGAAATTCTACCTTACTTCCCACATCCATGACGCCATTCCAGAAAACATCTTAGCTTTAAAAAATAGTCTACATTATTTCCCACATCCATGATGTCGTTCCCGAAAATATATCTTGGGTTTAGGTTTAGATGTTCTACCATATTTTCACATCCCTGACAGCAGTACGCATTACTTAAATAAACAACAGAATAATGATTTACTTTCGCCAACTTCTTTAGGATCTATGTTTTATGATTATCAAAAAGCACATCACCATTAAAATATTTTTTTTTTTAAAACCATTACAGTTATTTTATTTCTTTTAGTTAATTAAAGCTTGGTACAAAAAATTTCGAGCTTCCGTTCAAACACGTTCGTAAACATCCAGTGCGATTGAACGAAAAGAATATTAAAGTAAAATTGGATGATACTTAATTGAATTACTCTTGTAATTTCTTTGCACATTTCGATCACAGTCATAGACAGGTCCTCCTCCTTTTGTGAGTTGGTTGAAAGAAAGAAAAAAAATAACAAATTCGCTGTTCGGTTATAGTAATGTGCTGAAGGAAATGACAAAACACAAAGAAAAATCCAGCGTGTCTATACGTATGGGTTAGTCAGAAATATGCAACAACAACTTACGTTTTTCCGAGCGAGCGAGCGTGGCAAGAAAATGATATATTTTCTTGTTATCCCCTCTTCTGACCTTTTATCCTAAGGTCAGGGTAATCAAACGACGTCCAGTATTTTCCATACATGATGTATATTTTCCATTTTATACACGAGTAAACAAGTTAAGTACATTTCCACATGTAGAGATATATCAATATGAGTTAACTACATAACCATTTAAACCGTTGTGTAATTACTTAAAATATTATATGCCTTTTGTAGAACAGGCACGAGCGCCGTCTACTCCGTCTAGTAGTTCCAATGCTATGCTGCCCAAATTATCTAAGCCCTCCGATTAAGCTATAGAACAAAGAGGCATTTTACCATAATGTAAACAGTGTGAAGGAAAGAGAAATACTCGCAAACATTACATGTTGGAATGAGATAGAGTAGCCTTCGCATAGTAACCTAACAATCTAATACATAAAAAATACTATTTACATATTAAAGACTCGTCAAAAACTAAGATCTATAATTATTATTTATAACAGAAGTGGCTTTGATTTTTTTTCAATTGACCCAACTTATTACTTGTTCGTATCTTTTCCAAATTGAATATATGCTCGAGAATAACATATATTTTTCATATAATTTATGTTTGTTTTACTAAAATCTTGATTCTGGTTAGACATTTTACAGACGGCTCCCCAACTCGGGTTCTAAAGAAGCACTGAAAGTTGCGACACATATTGATGACTAGTGAACTCAAATGGTTAAAATAACAAATACGCAGAATATTATGTGTGAATAAACGACCTACGACAACAGACAAAAGTTGAAAAAATTAACAAAGTATGGATGAATTCGATATGTTGAAAAATAGCTAAAAAAAAGTGGCTAAATTTTTTAGCTACAACTTTTTAGAATTTGCAGCTGCCAGGTGAGCAAAAATAGCTAGATCTACTGTACGCGCGCGAGTTGAATGCAGAGCTTAGGAATGCGAATGTCTCCCCCCGCTATCCGCACGCCCAACCCGCCCAGGCGCGTGAGGTGGGGCGTGCGGATAGCGGGGGGAGATGCTCCCGCTCTTTACCTCAGACCCCGACTGCATTCAACTCGCGCGCTATCTGTAGCTATAAAGTAGCTAAGTTGGCATCAGTGGATTCCGCGTAACTGATACAACACGATATTGTATTGTAACAGTTACGCGGAATCTGTAATACGACACGCTTGTTTATGAAGTTCCGGGTGTATAATTGTATATAGTATAGCGCGATAAGCAGTTGTTATTTGAATCCGCTTCTGAAACCTCACTTGACACCATACTATTTAAAAATAAATCTTGAGCGAACAAAGTTAATCACCTAATAAAATTCAACGCACCTTAAGGTGTATTATATCTTATGGTATGCCTCATAACTGGTCACTGCAACTTAAATAGTCATCTGTATAAACTGGGAGCCACTGACAGCCCACTTTGTCGTGGCTGTTTGGAAGAAAACGAAACTGTAGAGCATGTTCTGTGGCATTGCAAAGCCACAGAAGACACTAGAATGGCTAACGGGTTTCATGACGCTTCTGCATTGGCATTATCATTAGCTTTGTCATCCACATCGCCATCATCTTATTCACCATCTAAGCTACTGGAGCAGTTATGCCAGCGGCCCAGAGCCAGAGCCACGCTCCGTTACTTTAAGGAGCTGGGCTGGCTCGAGTAGACGCTGGAGGGGGAAATGCACAAAACACCCCATGCGGGACGTCAGTGCAGGACTTATCGCCCCCACATCGAATAAGAATAAGGTGTATTATAGGTAGGTATACATACATTAAATGTATACATTAGAATAAACAGCAGATTTCGGTTTTCTCTTAGGTCTCAATTTTTTTCTCATGAATTTCTGAAGCATCTCAGAGTTTGTAGGACACACTTTGTCACAATGAGTTGCTTTTTCACAGTAATTTTTCCCATCATTTTGTTTTCATCAAAATTTATCAACTTATTTTTGTTCGCCACAATATTATATTATGACTCCAAATTTTTGTCTCGCGTATTTACGACGCTTACCTATTTATCTGTCTATCCAATTATCCACCCACACCAAGGTATATGCCTCCACTCTTTCTCACCATTTTTAGGGTTCCGTACCCAAAGGGTAAAAACGGGACCCTATTACTAAGACTCCGCAGTCCGTCTGTCTGTCTGTCTCCAGGCTATATCTCATGAACCGCTATAGCTAGAAAGATTAAATTTTCACAGATGATGTATTTCTGTGACGCTATAACAACAAATACTAAAAAAAAGAATAAAAATAACATTTAAGGGCCTCCCATACAACAAATCTAAAAGTCGGGACCTCGGCTGACACCAAGGCACGCTGTATTAGACTATTAATACTATGATGGCGTGGTCTTCGCCCGGCGCTACGCGTGCAGCTTAGGTACTCTTAAAGAGTTGTTGTCCAAGAGCGTGCCCATGTGCGGCGAGGGTAACTTAGCGTTTTGAGTGTTTTAACTTAGCAAGTTATAGCACCGATAGTACACTTACTATTTCTATCTATCGTAACTAGGTATACTAGACGTAATTTGATAACCTACGTCGTAGATGGGAGGCTAATGGCTGTGTACTCCATAGCTAAGTAATAAGAGGAGCCTTTAAATAGGCCAACTTCACTAATGACCTCTCATTAGACAAACTTACGCGATGGACGAAACGAATGATATAAATTATCAAAAATAGCTAATAATTAAATAGCTTACAAGCATGAACGTATATGGTATATGCTTTTAAATAGATAAACGACTATTGACTTAAAGGTAATTTACACATATTTACCTATGACACACGTTCTGTTATCATTTTAGTCGAGCTATGGGAAGGTTTATCGCGGATTCTCTCTGCGCATTCTCTCTCTCTTTTGATCGCATCAGAAACGAGGAGATCCGCAGAAGGACCATAGTTATTGACTTATCTTAGCAGATCAGCATGTTAAAAAGGCAGTGGACATGGCACATACAGAAGTCTAATAATTGATAAACTGGCTGGTCAAAAAAATCTCAAGTAGAGTGGACACCACGTAAGTATCGGAAAACGCAGTGTAGGACGTCTAGCTTCCAGTGGACTGATGACTTGACTAAGATCGCAAGATGATCGTGGTAAATACAAGCCAACCGACCCAATCAACCGGTCTTATTAGAATTAGAAAAATCAGACATTTTGGGAACAGGTGATTTTAAAATTAGTTCATGTTGAATACAGTACAGAATAAGATTCAGTCCAAACAGACCGCAAGCAACTAAAGGAGAGGCATATTTGTCCAACAGTGAATATCCAATGGTTGAAACGACGACGAAATGTACTGCGATGCAATGTTAGGCGAGCGAAGTACTGTGGGTCAGATGTTTTCAATCAATTGAAAAAAATAAAATATTATTGAAACATTCCAAAAGCCGTGGTGGTCTAGTGGTTGTAACGCTGACCCGCCATTCTTGAGGTCATGGGTTCAATCCCTGTCCCGTACCAATGAGTTTCTTTGGAACTTATGTACGGAATTTCACACCACTGGCTTTTCGGTGAAAGAAAACATCGTGAGGCAACCTGCACACGTCCGTAGAAGAAATTAGATGGCGTGTGTGAATCCATCAACCCGCACTGGGCCAGTGTGGTGGATATGGCCCAATCACCCTTCGTGGGTAGGCCTATGTCCTGCAGTGGACTATTAAAAGGCTGGTACAGAAACATTCCAAGTTTGAGCCGAGAGTAGGAAATTAGAAAACCCATCGAGACGTAGGATTGTGGGTTGCCGTAGAACGATTTTACAAAAGCAAATTCTTTAGAACATGAGTAAATTGATAAAGTTTTTCCCATTAGACATGTCAAAGTGGTACAGGGATATACATATACAGTAGAGCCTCGATAATCCGTGCCTACGAAAATCCGAATAGCTAAAGGTTCACGTCTTATTATGTCTCATCTCTTTTGCCGCAGAAAATATATGAAAGATCCCTTTCAGTGTTTTACATTGCTATATTCGTAGAAACAGCTTTTTACGCAAAACGAGTGTGACCGATACAGAAACAAAATATTTATTTCAGCTATAATTGATGAGTCATCAATGATGACACAATAAATAATAAATATCAAGTAAAGGACTTCCACCAATTGCAATAGCAATTAGCAAAATATCTTTTATTTTAGAAAATTTCAAAGTACTTAGATAAATTCAGAAGCCCCTTGATTCGGACTAAAGAGAATCTACTGTTCGTTCGTTCGTATACTCGTCGTTGATTTATGCAAAGCTCGTAGCTTTGAATGAATCAAAAAACGGAGAGAAATAAAGATATTCCTAATTCGTCGTGAGCGTTTTGAGCTCGTTAAACTCATACAACATGCAAAATACGATTCCATTGAAGCAGATCATCAATATGGAATATGAGAAAAAATGCCAAGTTGATGAAGGAGATATACGTTCGTTTGCTATTTAAATCGCACATTCCTTTTGAGTTGAGTGAGAGGTTCAACAAATCGACTTATTCGTCAACACGCGCGCGCGGATTAGGCGGGTTGACACCTTCCAATTTTACAATGACCTATAGCGTCATTAAATATTATAGTGTTTTAATTAATCATCCATCAGCCAAAGGACATCCACTGCTGGACATAGGCCTCCCCTTTGGATCTCCAATGAGACCGGTTGGAAGCGGCTTGCATCGCGTAGGTGGACGTCCTAAGCTGCGCTTGCCGGTACGTGGTCTCCACTCGAGAACTTTTCGACTCCACCGGTCATCAGTCCTCCACGCTATGTGCCCTGCCCATTGCCATTTCAACTTGCCAATTCGTTGGGCTATGTCGGTAACTTTGGTTCTTCTACGGATCTCCTCATTTCGTGTTTTAATAAACAAAACTTATTCTTTATCATTCGAAAAAACAAGATTTTGCAATTTCTTAATTTAGTGAAAGCGCGAAAGAGATACTTAGGTAAGTTGAGGATGATTTTAGTATGTAGGTACATCTAAATGAACCTATTTTGTTTTATGGGACCAATCCTGAAAATGTAAAAACAAATTCGGCTGTTCCATAAATTTTATCGATAAAATTATCTACTGAACTTTTTAATGGAACAGCTGATTTGTTTCGTGCTTTTTTTACGCTCAGCGACCACATCGCCCTGTAGGAGATACATAACTAAAACTAAACTTGTCCTTTTAAACCTATATCTACGAGTTTGTACAACATTTTTGCAGTGTCTGGAGAAGACAAAATAGAGTTGTAAAAGCCAACGTCTTTAATATTTTGCATAGAACATAATAGTCTTTTAAATGACTCGTTCCGCACATATTCCAACAATATGTGGAGAGTATCTTCATAGACGCCACACTCATTGCAATTGGGGGTTGTTCGTGATTTCGGATTATTCCCATTGTAAAAGTTATTTATGTTGGCATGCTAAAGTCGCTTTTAAAACGTTATGCGTAAGTTACCAGTAACCCTGTATGAACGCAGATATAGAAAAAAGCCTACGCCGTAATGAAAAAAAACTTTATCCAAATTTAATTTCGTAGGTTTTTTTGACGCAAATAAGTCCGTGTTTGACCACCAACTCGCCTGATGGTAAGCGACGTTGTGGTCGAAGATGAAGCACGCAGACCTAGAAGATACTTATACTTTCTTACCTTCAAAAGCTTCAGATTATACCTCTTAGGAAACAGGAAAGCAGGAAGACTGTTCCATTCCCTGGCGGTACGAATCAGAAATGTTGAGTCAAACCGCTTCGTACGTATCGAAGGAAAATCGACAGTGGGTAGGGGTGGTAATGTGACGTCCTCATACTTGACCTGTAGTAAAACGGGGATGGTAGGATAAGGTCGTGCAGCTCAGATGCACACTCTCCGAAATGAATCCTATAAAAAATGAACAGACTCGCAACCCTACGGCGTGCTCCAGGCTATGAAGTTTTTTTGAAACTAACTTTTCATCACCTATAAGCCGAACAGCACGCCGGTCCACCGATTCCAAGGCCTCGAGCTGATCCTTAGCCGAGCCATCCCAAAGATAAATATAGGTATTAAAAATAAAGTCGTAAATCCATATAAAATTGGAATTTCGTGCTTCCTCGCATCATAACCTAATTCTTAACTTAATTTTCCTGACTTTGTGTTATGATATTGAATACACGTGTCCGAAACCTCAAGTCAGTCTAAAATTAAGCAGTAAATATATTGTTTTCCCCAAGAGGAAAATTAATCTACAAATACAAATCATAGGTAAATGAAGAAAAAATATTTCCTAAACACTGTACCTACTTATTATGTTTTGGCAGTTCGAAAGTTCCGGCATTCCACTGGTGGGTAGGTATCTGGTATTCCCACTACTTAGAGAGAGCTACCGAGCATTACTGAAAATAAAAATTTGAAAGGAATTGAAATTCTTTTTTGTTTTTGTTGTTGCCTGGAAGAAATCGCTGCAGGCGATAAGGCCGCCCATTGTTCTACGGAATTATTGTTTATTTTTCTAGTTTAAGTTTGCTCTGTATATATATGGTGTGAAAATAAAAAAATATTGTATTTTATTGTATCGCGACATATTATAAACAATAATTATTTTTCGCAAAAAGTGGCAAAACCGCCTTCCATTAAAAATTCGAATATTTCGCTTGAATTGTTTACATTATTGTTGATTTTTCAAAAACAGCTTAGCCGATTTCTACAAAATTTAAATGGGATCATTTCGAGAGTATACCCCTTTGAAATAAAAAAGATTTTTTCGATTCGGTTCATAATTGGCGAAATTATCGATGTTCATCGTGTACAAAATTCGAATATTTCGCTCGAATTGTTTACATTATTGTTGAATTTTCAAAAATGGCTCTGTCGATTTCTGTAAAATATAAATGGAACCTCGGGAGTACACCCTTTCCAACTAAAAAGAATTTTTCGGTTCGGTTCACAATTGGCGAAATCATCGATGAACATACACAAAAAAAAAACATACAGGCGAACATAGAACCTCCTCCTTTTTAGAAGTCGGTTAAAAAAACCAAAGGACACGTCCACAAAATGTATGGAGGCTGGTAAAATATTAATCAAAAAAATCTAACTACCTACAACACGCGTTACATTTCGAGTAAGTACGTCTTTTTCTGAGTCTATTACATCAGTTAAAATAAAAAAGGGCACTCCGATTTTAAAAAAAGTATGTTGAATTCCTTAGGATAAAAACATTTATTTGACAGAATAAGTAGATTACTTCCTGGTGACTCTGATTGAACAACCTTGAAATAGCTAAAATAAAAGATTTTTTAGCAATTAGACCCAATTCTTAATGATTTTTTGAAATATTGCTCTAGCTGGATGCACCAATTTCTGATGGGTTCTATAATTTTAGCAAAATATGACAAAATTATGGATGAATCAGGTAATAATGCAAGTAAAAGAACGATAGAAGCGCATTATTATGGCTAAAACATTTAAAAAATGTGAGCTACATTTCTCCATTTTCCATTCAATTTATTTATCATTTATAAATTAAATATTTTTGAGAAGCCCATAAAGCAAGCTTTCAAACGATATGTCATCTTGGTCAGATTTTTCTCTGAATAATATACCCAAAGAGTACTGTATATACGGAGAAATATACCATTTGTGGACGTCTTCACCAAAACCGTTTAGCCAATTCAGAGCCGAAATATAAACAAATAAGTACTTACCTACCTATACAAGTATTATGTCGTTATTGTTATCATAATTTTCAGTCTGTCGTAGGCTTCTCTTTTAATACATTATCTCAGTTTTGTGCCAATTCACAAGCTACACTCGTGTTATAGAATTCACTCATGTCCACGACAAAGTGAGCCGTGATTGCAAAATTCAATTAAAAGACGCGATCCCCACGACACTTAGTTTAGCTCAAACTTTGACCACATTTATTACAGTTTGCCTGACTTATAGGTACTTTGATTGCTTAGCTATCAAAGGACTTATAGTTCATCACTATGATATTAAGGTTGTCTTGGCATTTCTAGCCACCGATATTGGCAATAGATTTTGAGAAATTCTGTATTCCTGCCAGTTCTATAGACTCCTTAGGATTTGTAGCTATGTACTTTCATCTAAAGTCTTTACAAGCAGTCAAACAAAGAACAAAAGAATCAAGATTAAAATTAAATACCACAGCAACCGTAACTAAGTAATCATTGAATAAAGTTTCTTTTTATACTCTCTTACTGAAACCTGAATTTCAAACTATTAATTACCCTGTTTCAACATAATCACAAAGGGAATGAAAAACTTAGGATTTATTAGCATTTTTGTACTTCAATTAAAGTAGTTGTAAAAGTTTACTCATAGTCGAGTTCTTTGGCATATTTTTTAGATTTATAATATTGATAGTCGAGTTTAAGTATCACAGCATACGAGCCACGAACGCGATCACAAACGCCGTTTTCAGCCAATTGAGTTCTGGTTTCCTGGGATAGCAATGTTGTCATAATTATAGCGGCCGTAATACTACTGGCGCTATAAGTACTCTTTCAGTTTGCGATAGCAACTACCATTCCCTAAGAAACCGCGCCATTTTGTTTAAGAAACCACGTTCTAATGACGTTATTCTTTGCTGTATTATGGCCCCTATAACACAGACACAACTATCTTAGGAAAACAGAAAAAACTACAAGAAAGTACAAAAATGCAGTACCTACCTAATTCTCGTTTTATAACATATATTCTAGTCCGGAACCCACAACACTATTTCTTAACCAAGTTTTACGCGCGTTAAATTATTTTTCCCAAACATGTTTGGATATGTGAGCATTATTTTGACAACTTTCTTCGAAATAAATCGAGATTGCTGTACTGACCAAATACACGCGAATAGCGGCCGGCAAAAGTTGTATGAAAATCCATATCTGTTGTTTTGCGGCCAAATAAATTACTATGTAAACTCATATGAAGCGAATATATCAGTTCATTTCATATCTGTCGTGTAATTTAACAAGAATTATATTAAAAAAAGCTTTTTTTAAAACATGCTTTTACTGAACAAGTACTCGCCAAGACGAATCGAACGAGCCGAAACTCGATGGGGTTGCGTCGTTCCATTACAGAATTCCTATGACCACCTTCCAGCTCCATCATCAGAGCCTGGTTACCATTGAAAGACAAACTACTCGCTAAAACGATTCAAATGAGCTCAAACTCGATGACGTTGTATCGTTCCATTGCGAAGTACCTTTGGTCACCTTCCAGCTCCATCATCATCAGATCAGCACCATATCATCATAATATTGCAGTATTGTCACGCAATTTACACATATATGCAAAATTTCAGCTCTATCGGTAACCGGGAAGTGGATCAAATTTAACTTGCAAGATTTGATTACAGACCGGCAGACAGACACTAAATAAAAGCTTGTAATAATGGGACGATCTTTCATTCCGAAACATGGCATCCAATGAGGTAACTAATCAAAGGTTTACATATTTAAAGAAGATCTTGAAAAGTGGAACCAGACTGTGTGCAGTAGCTCACAAAATCCATCAAAATATGGTAAATAACTGTGCAGAGTAAAACAACCGCATTAAATGATCAAAAAATGAATGGAATGTCATATTTTCTAATTTGATTTTTGTTCAAGGCCGCCATCGCGCTGCCATATTTTACAAGCAATTTCAAATGATAATAAGATCTGAAAATATGAAATTCCTTTAAATGAAGATTGTTATGAAGATAATAATAAGAAAATCATTATCCAAAAAAATAAAGCAAATAATTGAATACTGTACAAGGTAATGGCCAAATTTCGATATATTTTAGTATAATCTCATTCCGATCAAATAGAAAGCTGTTTATTGAAAAAAATAAAACAAATGAACACTTTGGGGCATAATATTATGATTGTTCGTTGTTTGTCATTGATTTTGAAAATTATTTTAGTAAGTAATTTCCGCGCATTATTTGAGAAAAGTACTATATACATTTATACAAGCCTTGGCCACAACTAGGCACATATGTGTGCCTCAGCTTCGCCTCGGCCCACAACATACGCACGTCGCAATGCCTCTGTTGCTGGCCGCTGCAGTAATGTACTGTTCTTGTTTTCTGAATGAACAAGGTCCTCGTACCATGTTACCTTGTTGCCTTCAAGGCGGAGGGTGGTGGTGCTGGGCGGTATCGTGGTGGGCGGCGCCAGGAGCTGCCGGGCGGCGCAGTCCACCGTGATGAGGGGGCAGATGGCGCCGGCCAGGTCTGTCACTACGTGCGTCATGATGCAGCTGCACGGCTCCGGACATGTCTCCCGCATGTTCTGTACACAAACAATATACATTAATATCTGGATCCACGGCATTACGTTCCAACACAATACATGTTGAGCAAAAAAAGCATATCACAGCCGTACAAATGTAGATCCTTTTCTCGAAGCCATTGAGGCCATTTTCAATTCCCTGTTAACACAAGTCGGTTATTTTTTTCAGTAGGTACCTACTTGTTATGGGGGCATCCTCTTAGGCGTCCATCCAACTTTAATGCTATGTTTCAGATTGGATTAAAACTGAGTGAATACTTCGATACCGACCCGTGGTCCAACCGCTGCTGAACAACAGGTTGTACCACGGGTAAGTAAAACTACTAGGTCCTACAGTCTAAGTAAGTTGAACTAGTTGTTCTCCCCAACCTATACAAACTATTATCTCTATACCAACCCCGATATCACGGAAAAAAATAGTTATTCCATACATTATGTCGAATTTTAAGAGGACCATTACAAAAGTCTAGCGACTCGATTATCTAGGATGCCGTCGATTCGGATTATAAATAATTTGTATGTTTATTGTTTTACAAACACAGTACAATATTGTTTTTCAAACTATCAACGCTACATCATGACAAAGAAAAAATTAATTTTCTAAGAAAACGAAAGTTCTATTATTGAAGTTGGTTGCACTTGCAACTATGAAAAGAGGTATTTTGAGAATTTTTGTGATATTACAACAATAAGAGAAGAAAAATAAACACCTAAAATCACTTCTCATCTTGTATTTAATCAATAAATATCGTCAATAATTATTTTTCGTACAAAATGGCAAAACCGCCTTCCATCGTGTACAAAATTCGAATATTTCGCTCGAATTGTTCACCTTATTGTTGATTTTTCAAAAACGGTTCAGCCGATTTCTGTAAAAATGAAATCGGACCACCTCGGAAGTATACTCTTTCGAACTATTAAACAAATTTTTGATTCGATTCACAATTGGCGGAATTATCGATGAACATACACAAAAAAATACACACAGACGAACATAGAACCTCCTCCTTTTTGGAAGTCGGTAAAAAGCGGTTTTGATCGAACGCTATTTTGGCGATTTCTGTCGAGGTAGCAGCCTTAATAAACTGTTGTATGTAAAACCAGATTTTCTTTAACAGTTCTTTTTATAGATAAAACAACAGTAACTGTGATCATAATGCATGAGATCTATGCCCTTTAAGTATAAGTAGGTGTTTTTACCTACTTTTTGTTGGTCGACTTATATACAGTTGGCAGAAAACAGGTAGGTAGGTAGTGGGCGTTTTATGCCGAACTCGTTTAAAAGTAAAATCCTTATAATATGTGTAGCCTAAGGCTTTTTAAAGAAATTGTTGAGTCACCTACTTGATGGATTCTTTCGGAATTTTCCCTACAAATAACCGTGAATTCATGAGAGTTACAGTTTTATACTCTTTTATGAGTACTATTAAGTCGTTCAATACGATCGTAAGTACGAAACAGCTTCAAATACGGTATTTGTACACCATTCCAATATCATTTGCGTTTTGATAAAGGTTGTAACTGTGTGTAATAAAACTGAAAATAGACTTGTTAATGATTATTGCTCTGTGATAATAGCCTCTATAGTGCATTAAAGATCGTAATATGTACTGATACTAAGTCAATATTTGTGCAGTATTATCTGACACAATGATCTGACTTGGGGACTAATGAATTTTCTAAACCGAAATCCGTTGGATTTGGTCTTAGGGCTAAACTAATCAGGTACTAAGATCTAATCGAAATATCTAACGGCCTCTGTACATTCTTCTGTGTTAGGTACTTGCTAAGTTATTTGCGATTAAATTGCAATAATTTAGTTTCAAACGGTACAGGAAAAACGTGAATCGGACTTCTTTGGCCATTGTGACATCAATATTTTGATAAATTATAGGCAGAAAACCGTATGTAACACTTGTTATTACCTACCGCAGCTCTTAAAACGCTGCTCTTATGTCCAGCTCAAACCCGAAAAATAGTCACACACTTGATACCCGCCCACTTGATAGACGTATGATATTTTTCACCCGGTTTATTATTATCCTATAAATCGTTGCATTTCAAATCTCCGCACGTTGCTGTGTCGTCAATCGTAGTGAAGACGTTTTATGTGTCCTAAACTAAAACATCTTCACTACGACTGTATGTAAACTGTAGTAGACTTTTTAGAGTAGGAAAAACGAAACGAAATAAAACCTGACAGCTTAATAATCAAAGGTTTAGACTAATTATTAAGATAAATATTAAATTTTAAAATTATTGTTCATTTTTAATCGGCTTCCAATAACTTCTATGTTCGTCTGGAGTATGGATTTCATTTTTGTGTATGAACATCGATATTTTCGCCAAATGTGATGTGTGTGTGTGAATGAGAACCGAATAAAAAAAATCTTATTTTAGTTTGAAAGGGTGTACTCCCGAGGTAGTCCTATTTAAATTGTATCGAAACCGGCTGAACCGTTTTCGAAAAATCAAGAATAATGTGTAAATTGTATACGTTACTCCGAGTCGAGTGAACCATTAGAATTTTCTACACGACGGATGTCAGTTCATTCATTTAAGCGAAAAATAATTATCTCGAATAACTTAATAGAATTATGTCAGTCATCATTTCGCATTTGGCTAGCCTTGTTATATGTGCCTCTATCTTGCCTCTCGACTTCACCCCCTCGTTAGTGCATTATAAACAAGTCATTAAGTGATCAATAAATTACAACAAATAAGTGATTAGATAAATTAGAACAAATAAGAGATTAGTTAAGTTGTGTACGCATAGTTAGTTAAGATGTTTTGTTCCCATATCCCTACCCTTCATCCTTCATTATAAATACTACCTCCCGACCATTCCTCACAGATTCTTACTCCAAACTCGTCTCGTTCCACATCTCCTTCATTATTGTTAATTCTAAATCTAGTAAATAAATAAATATTTTTTAAAAACAGTAGTTTGACACCGACCGCCTAACAATTTTGGCGCAGTCGGTAGGATAGGCGCGTGCGTATCGTAACGTAAGACGACAGTAACGCGGACAAAGTAGTAATTCGCGAAACGACCGCGGTTCCCGGAGGGATTTAAGGTGTCGCCGAATCGATGTTCCTGCTCGCCCTACTCTGGTGGTAAGTGGCTTTCTACTGTTTGCTCAATTCCTTATACCTGTCCTTATATTGTATTACTTGTCGTTCTTGACTTTGGTAATCTACTGTTTTATATTGTTGTTATATTATTTTGCGTGTCTTGTCTCTGTCTATTAAAAACAAAATGGCTACATCGTCAACTACTCCTACCCCAACCAGCAAAAATCCCTCTTACAACAGTCTCAAGACTAGAAATTTTCGCTCTTATATTGATCCTATATCATCGTATAAGCCTGGATTTGGGCACAAATTATAAGCGTATTTAATTTAATATCGTCTTAATATCAGTCTTAATGAATGCTGTTTGCACTTATAGTAATCTTGCCAAAACTATTTTAAGCTGCCTTAGGCTAATATCGCTTTCGCGTAAGTATATTATAAGCTTATATTAGTCTAACGTTAGAATGATAACCTTGAAACCTTATTACTTTGATTTTTTTATTTGACAGCACGGTATTCCTACGTTATCTGTAAAAATATTATTGTGAAAAACTGTGAGTTGTGTAAAAATATAATAACGACGTGTTAGTTATCAAACACACACCGTGTTTGTGTTGTACGTTAAGTATTCCCTTTGGAATATATCGCTCGTTTAAAACTACAACGTGTCACAGTGGCATAACTCGGTTTTGTGTTATTAACACCATTTTATTCACCGTACCCGAATCTATTTAGTGCAAAAACGTGGTATAATTTAAGCCAATACTGACAAAAGTATGAGGAAAAGAGAGGACATGTCACAATGTAGCGCTGTCCCGTTCGGCAGCTAAGCTTATTACTACACCGCTCCACCTCAGTGTGACAGTGCAGCGCGCGAGAGTATTTGCTCGCGGTTTAAGACAACAACGTGTCACGACCTGCATGACACCTTATTGGAGTAAAGGTAAGTTATTTTATTACTTATTTATTTTATTCTATAATGTGTCACACTTATTATGTAGCATTTTAGTATTAAAAAATAATTGATCGTACTTGCTCATCACTTTAATAACACGTTGTTCCTTTGAAAATTACGAAAATAAAATAGCTTGTGTTAGCATGTCACGTTGTATGTAATTAACTTTTATACTTATTTAAATTCACGCTTCGTTTATAACAGGATGTCGCGGTACATCTTTGAAATATTGTTATTAAATTAAGAAGTTCATCGTTTTGTCACATTGTTTATAATAATATTTTACTAATAAAGCTTTTTTTTTCTTTCAAGATGGGGTCACGATCAAGAAGAATGATAGAAATGGCGAAATTATCATCCAGCAAAGCGTCGGCGTAGTAATTCTTCTAGCTCCAGCTCATCTAGAAGCTCAGGTGAGGAATCCTTCATCGAAGATAGCGACGATTCCGTTAGAGACCCGAATTTCACCGTCAACAATGTAGGTAATTCAAGAAAGTTCAGAATATGATGAAGAGACTTACACCTTGACAACACTGACTACAGTACCTTTAAACAAATTGTCACAAGACTTAATAAATAGTGCAGGAATAGAAAATTGTGTTTCCAGCACTAAAGACCAATTCATAGCTACATCTGAAGATCCTATTGTTGCGGATTTAATATGCGATCAGGAAGAAAATGCCAACACACCACAGGATGAGGCTCGTGAAGATGTCGTGGCAAAGAATACTGAAAATAAAACAAATGAAATTACTCCGACAAAGAAGGGGAAGAAGAAACAAAGACGAGAAGAAAAGTGGAAGAAAAGTATCGCGAAAGAACTTAGAAAAACCGGAAAATCCTACACTTCCATCAGAACTACGAAAGTTGTGCCAGAACGTCAAATGAACTTGCAAAGATAACTGTTCATTTAAATATCAAATTAATTTTACCGTAGAACAGCGAAAATAATTGGAAGATTACTGGAATTTGGGTGGTATTGAAAAACAATGGACGTTTGTTGTTTTGTGAGACTGATACTGTAATTAAGGGACTTCCCTTAGTATCAGTCTCAAAATTAACTTTAGAAGTAGGTAGGTCATCTTATTTTAAAAATGTGCATGATTTTGTCATGCATGAATTTCTATTTTAGAAAGTACTTATCATAAACATTAGATTAATATAAGTACCTAGTTTAGATTAATATTAGTACCTAGTTCTGTTCCTCAAAAAAGATTAATTGTGACATTTCCTAGATATTTTATAGGTTTGCAAATAGTCAATATACCTAAGTCATTATGGTTATTGTAAAAGAAGTACCTGTCTAATTATAAGTATAAACTGTGTACAGAAGCTGCCTTTATAAACAACATGTTTTATGATTAAATAAGTATTATAAAAATAGTTATCGTTACCTAAGTACCTTGTGATACTTTAGCAGTACTTTTCCATTTAAACCTTTCTTTTGCTACAAATTTTGCCATATACGACACTATAATTAATCTTTCTATAATTCATGACACCAGTTTAAATTATTATTTTTAGACGTAAGATTATTTAGACTGATAAATTAAGGTTTCAATTTAGGTATAAAAGACGCTACTTACTTATTTTTGTATTATTTGTTTGTTTGATACTGATTATAAAACTTGTAAGTTACACTTTAACTAGTTGTTTTTTTCTATAAATACTCTTATTATAATTTCAACACAGTGTTATTATTCTGTACTACATTCTAAAATATCTTCATTTTATTACCTATAACGTGATATAACCCTATGTCAGTCAGTAAGTTCATTATTTTTAGAGAAAGAACGTGACATGTAGGGACTTTTTTTATAAAACTACAATTTTACAAAAAAGATATGCATAAATCAATGACATTTTCACTGAAATTGATAGTTTATTAGTGAAATTTAAAACGGGCATAAAAATCTTTTTTGTAGCCATCTTACTTTAAAAGTTATAAGAATAAAAAAGTTTCAAAGTCGTTTTCCCAAAATTCCAGTTTTTCGTTGTGCCACGTTGTAGTTTTAAATGAGCGATATTATTTACTGTAAAATAGACCCTGTTTTACGCTTCAAACTTCATGCGCTCAATCAAATAATCATTTTAAATGATATATTCAATCCTCATTTTAATGTTTTATTTCTTTATTGTATGGATTTGATGTCATTGTTATAGTTGCATTTTGCCAGCGCACTATTAGACCATTGTAAGATCATTTGTGCTAATATTAGCATTCTAAAATGCAAAGGGTATGGCCATGTTGAATTAATTTAGGGTTCGTTGATTGACCTATTTTTTTTTTCAATGTCTGTAATCCATGCCTATATTTACACAAAATGTACACGTTGCAACATTTAACTTTTACTCACAAAATGGCCAACTAAATGTTATTCTTACAATTGTTTTCACAAAATCGATTTAAGCTCAAATCATCTTATATTGATTTTGTTTTTTGTATTGTAAGTATGTTAATCCAATATCACTCTAATATCTTACTAAACTTGTGTAATTGATCTTATAACAGTTTTAAATAAGATCAGAAAAGCACGCACTTGTAGTGATTTTATGTTATGCTGATATTAGTCTGACGTTCTTACAAAAGCATTTATCAAGACCATTATGAAATCAAATTAACTTAGAGAATGGGGATATAAGAACAGTTATTCTCAAGTGCAATGAATCTTAGTAAATGTTATTGTAGGAGTAAGAGGCTTATAATGGTATTATAAAATGCGCTTATATACATATATGAGACAAGGTAATAAGAGAGAGAGCTCTTGAGTCCGTACTAGCTTGTCAAATGCTAATATAAGAGCAATAACATGTTCCAAAACAATTATAAGAGCTTTATAAGCCTACCACTCTTAAAAAAGGCGTAATCTAAGACTTTTTTGCTGGTTGGGACTTCCAGTGCTCTTTCAATTGAAACTCTTATCAAATTAATTCCCGAATTTAATACAAGTCATAATTCTGACGTCTATAGATTTATTAGATCTTGCGACGCCGCCTTTCAATTGGCGCTCACCAATGACCAGCAAATACTACTTATTTACACTCTGAACAGAATTGTAGGGCCTTATGCCGCAGATGTCCACGCTAGGCAATTTCTCACCTGGCCGGTCTTACGATCCTATTTAATAGAGAAATTTTCCAACGTCAAAACTGTGGCCCACCTCTCACTAGAGCTTCAATCCCTATTTCAAAAGGACAAAGAGAGCGTTACTGACTACTATCACCGTGTCGATTTATTGCGTAGTAAAATTATAGAGAAACTCACAACCGAAATTAATGACGAATCCTTAATCGGAAGGAAAGTAGGTATTGAGGAGACGGCTTTAAACGTTTTTGTCAACGGACTTAGTAACGAATTAGGTACTATGCTTCGAACAAAAGAGTTCAATCGTTTATCAGATGCTGGCCGATTTGCAATGCAGGAAGAGAAAATTCGTGCCATGAATAACACACGCCAACAACTTTATAAAGCCAGCATAGCTTTAGCGAAGCCTCCTATTGTTCCTCGCACTGTCCGCCCTAGCTTTCCGCCTCGAATTTTTGAAAGTAATCAGAGACATCTATCAACAACAACACCCACTAACCCTTCAACTTTCGCACAGTCCAACTCTAAATTCTGCAATTATTGCAAAAATCCTGGACATCTGATCCATGAATGCCGTAAACGGGCATTCAATAATCAAAGGAACGTGCAAAATCAAAGCCGACTTCCGGCCCCGCCAACCCGTGCAGTCAATAATTTAAACTCGCAAGCGGCCATCGAATCGGGCAATTCGATGGAAACCGCTTCAGCCCTCTACCAGTCGACCCCGTCGAGCCAGCTTCAGATTCACGAGCTGGAATCTATCCCAAGCCTCGAAAACCTTCAATTGGAGTAAAGCCTCCAAGCTCTCAAAAAAAAACATGTGACGCATCAACGCAAGTTAACGCAGTCTATCGCAGACCAAGTCGTGATGCTTTCACCCAAACTTCACCAGCCTACGAACAGGGTAACCAGCCCCAAACTCTTGGCTGTCCTAAACCTACTAACTCTACTAAATCCACTGAATCCACTGAATCCCCTGAACCCACTAAATCCACTGAATCCACTGAATCCACTGAATCCACTGAATCCACTGACTCTCAGAATTCTGCTAAATCTACTGAATCAATTAAACTTACTATATCCACTGAATCGAACTCTGTACTAAAACCCACTGTATCTGCGAAATCCACTGAATCTACTTCAAAATCTGCTAACTCAAAGCACAAGTCCAAATCTAAGTCGAAACCTAAATCGAAATCTAAAAACAAACCTCGAACGATTTCAATATCTTCTCTCAATATTCCTCCTGAAGACTTACTCTATTGTAAGTTTCATATAGAAGGTCAACCAGTTACCCTCCTTGTAGACACAGGAGCTGCAATTTCCGTTTTACGTAAAAACAAAGTTGGCAGCGCTCCTCTAAACGTATCGAACGTTGTGTCTATCATAGGTGTATCAGGTAAAGACAATCCAGTCCGAAGTCACGGTACAGCAGAAATATCTTTAGACGATTTTCGCAAACACACCTTCCATGTCGCAGATCTCAATATTCATGCAGACGGAATTCTAGGTCTTGATTTTATGTCTAAGTCAGGCGTCAATATCTACGTAGCTTCCAAAACAATGCGTGTTGACAAACGAACATACAGATTATTCCATTTCGGGGAAGATAACAAAAGTCTGGGAAAGGATAAACATTTCATAGGCAGAAGGTCCGAGACGGTAATTACGTGTACTACTAAAGATATTCAATCTGGACCCGCATTAGTAGAAAAACAAGAAATTGATAAAGGCATATCCATACCTAACGCATTAGTTAACGTTGTAGATTACAAATTCGTTATCACTTGTGTTAACACAACAGACGTAGACAAAGAGATTTCAATTCCTAACATTAATGTCGCTCATTTCGAAGAACCCTTAGATAACGATAATGCAGTTCAAATTAATTCAACAAACAAAACAACAACAACAGACCGACGTAACGAAGTACACAAATTAATTAGAAGGGATCATTTGAATGAAGAGGAAAATAACTCATTAAATCAAATCATTAACAAATTCTCAGACATATTTTATCTTGAAGGTGATCCTTTAACATTCACGAGTCACACGAAACATCCCATTCCCACGGTTTCAGATATTCCAGTACATTCCAAAACATATCGTTTCCCACAAGTTCACAATCAAGAGGTAAAAACTCAAGTGCAAAAGCTATTAGACCAAAATATCATTCGCCCAAGTACTTCACCTTGGACTAGCCCCATTTGGATAGTCCCGAAAAAACTCGACGCCTCCGGCAAGCGAAAGTGGCGCATGGTTGTAGATTACAGAAAACTTAACGAAGTCACTATAGGAGATAGTTACCCCTTGCCCAACATTACTGATATACTAGACAAGTTGGGTCATTCTAAATATTTCACTACCCTAGATCTCGCTTCAGGCTTTCATCAAATCGAGCTGGATCCCAAGGACATTCCAAAGACGGCTTTCAATACACCTTTTGGCCATTACGAATTTCTTCGCATGCCATTTGGTCTGAAAAATGCTCCTGCAACCTTTCAGAGAGCTATGGATAGTATTCTGTACGGCTTACAAGGGGAACGATGTTTCGTATATTTAGATGACATCGTCGTATTTGCATCCAGCCTCCAAGAGCACGAAGAAAAACTTAATGAAGTTTTTCAGCGACTCAAGGAACATGGACTGAAAATTCAACCAGACAAATGCGAATTTTTGAGAAAAGAAGTAGCGTATCTCGGGCACATTATTTCATCCGACGGTGTGAAGCCGAATCCTGAAAAAGTCGAAGCTGTCCAAAGCTTTCCGATTCCTAAATCTTGTAAAGATATAAAATCATTTCTAGGTCTCGCCGGCTACTATAGGCGATTTATCCCAAATTTCAGCAAACTCACAAAGCCTTTAACAGGCCTCCTGAAGAAAGACGTGCCTTTTGTATGGGGCAATGATCAGCAACAAGCCTTCGATTGCTGTAAGAGCATCCTTACGAAAGCTCCTTTGTTACAATATCCAGATTTCAGTAAAGAGTTCATCCTGACTACAGATGCGTCCGTCCATGCCTTAGGTGCAATCCTTTCACAAGGTGAAATAGGATCAGATCTTCCAATCGCGTACGCTTCTCGAACCCTGAATAAAGCCGAATCCAACTATTCAACAATTGAACGTGAATTGTTAGCCATAGTCTGGGCAGTGAAACATTTTCGACCTTACTTGTTTGGTAGGAAATTCAAAATCGTGACCGACCATAAGCCTTTAACATGGTTGTTTTCTGTAAAAGACCCGGGCAGTCGTTTAGTTCGGTGGAGACTGAAGTTAGAAGAATTTGACTATGAAATTGTCTACAAATCAGGAAAAGCTAATACGAATGCAGACGCACTATCTCGAACTCCAGCAATTAACAATACGATAGTAGACTTGACTAGAGACTCAATCCAACGTTTAAGCAACAAATTTTTCCAAACCATTTCATCTATGCCTAAAAGTTTTTCCCAATATACTACCACTTCATTTATTAAATTAAGCCTTAACAAAATTAATGCAAGACTTTCCGAGCTTAGTTCTTATAGTACCAAGTCTAGATCCAAACGAGAACTTTTCGATGGTTTAGGGTCGGTACTTAAATGGCTCATCGGAACTCCTGACGCTAAAGACGCCCAGCATTATGAAAAATGCATTGAACTCTTAGAGAAACGCGAAATTGAACAAGCCGAAATATTAAAACAACAAATCCAGATCGTGTCATCAACGATTTCCAATTTCAACGATACTATATCTAAAATAAATTATGATGAATTTGTCCTTAACGAAAATTTAGAAAGAATCGGAAAATACTTAAATACGACAAATAACGTTCTCTTTGATCTGAAAACCTCTGAAGAAATTTCAGTCATTTCAATTCAAATTCTCGAGTCCGTAATGACCCTCGAATCTGAATTAGATGATATTCTAACTGCCATACTTTTCATTAAATCAGGCGCAGTACATCCTTCCATTATTTCAGTCGAAAGGCTCTACTCCGAATTACTTTCTACTACCCATTTACGGACTGAAAGCCTGATACTCCCTGTAACTTTTGAAAATGTGCATAAAATTTTAGACTCCGCTTCCCTGTCATCATACATCTACAAAAATAAATTAACTTTCATATTAGATTTCCCATTAGTCAAGAATGATAAGTTTACCTTATACCACCTCTACTCTATTCCTATCCCACATCCTAACAGTATCCTGTATTCCACCCTATTACCTGAGCAACCGTACTTAGCCACGAGCCCGACGAGACAACAATACCTCACGACGGACTCCATGTCAACGTGCAAGACGACCGCTTCACGAAAATGGATCTGCAACCTGCCAGTCTACAACTTTCAGACTCGACCACCGTGCGAAATGTCTATCTTAATATACACAACGAAGAATCTACCTGAAACCTGTGAAACCACAACGTTCTCCGCGCACATCAATGTATTTCAACCGATTCAAGCCAACAAATGGCTCTACATGCTGCAAAACGACACCGCCTCAACACTTCAGTGCGGTGAAACCATTAAGCACCTCACTCTACAAGGAAATGGCATACTTACACTACCTGAAGGCTGCAAATTTTATTCAACATATATTACACTGACGGCAACGAATGAAAATTCAATAAACATAAGTCATCCTATCGTCACTGTCGACATCGAAGACAACTGCCCTGAAAACGCTGAAGATTTACCTAATTCGCCTGAAATAATACCAATTCGTATAAATAATGCTCCAGTCGACGGACTCAACTCAATTAAAGAACAACTGAAACTTCAGTCAAAGAAAATAAAAGCCTTCCAGGAAGCCTCTCTCTTAGAGAAGCACTCTTCAAAGCTTAACTTCATTACCTACATACTGGGAGTAGCGATGCTCTCTTTCCTGCTCTACAAGCTATGTCGTCATTGCCCTGCGTCATTCCTGAGAAGAAACAAGCATTCCAGTGGTTGCATCCAAATCTACAACAATTGTTTCGACCGAAGGAGGCAGCGAACTCACATAGCCGTTCCGCTCTCCAACATCAACACCAGCGTCGCCATATCCGAAGACGAATCCGACGACAACGACGTCATCACTTCTGCCGATGCCACTCGTCAAAAATTGGGCACCGCCCAATCTTTGTTTTAAGGGGGGAGGTGTTATATGTGCCTCTATCTTGCCTCTCGACTTCACCCCCTCGTTAGTGCATTATAAACAAGTCATTAAGTGATCAATAAATTACAACAAATAAGTGATTAGATAAATTAGAACAAATAAGAGATTAGTTAAGTTGTGTACGCATAGTTAGTTAAGATGTTTTGTTCCCATATCCCTACCCTTCATCCTTCATTATAAATACTACCTCCCGACCATTCCTCACAGATTCTTACTCCAAACTCGTCTCGTTCCACATCTCCTTCATTATTGTTAATTCTAAATCTAGTAAATAAATAAATATTTTTTAAAAACAGTAGTTTGACACCGACCGCCTAACAATTTTAAAATGGTCGGGAGGTAGTATTTATAATGAAGGATGAAGGGTAGGGATATGGGAACAAAACATCTTAACTAACTAAGTATGCGTACACAACTTAACTAATCTCTTATTTGTTCTAATTTATCTAATCACTTATTTGTTGTAATTTATTGATCACTTAATGACTTGTTTATAATGCACTAACGAGGGGGTGAAGTCGAGAGGCAAGATAGAGGCACATATAACAGCCTATGGTCCAACTCAACTTGAAAGGACATCAATTTGATTTGATCTGTTTGTTTGTTGGCACTCGCAGGTTACTTTTGGTGCAGGTCCAAGCCTGGTTTACTCACCAGGCAAGCTAAAAATGCTGGGAGCACCGGTGCGTTCCTTTAGAGATCCCGGAGCTCCCAAGAAGTCACAAAGGCTGGCCACCGAGGACCCCCTTTAGTGGGTACAATCCTACATAACCCTACTGCACCCCAATTCAGTTAGGGCATGTTTAGAAGATTTCACCCTCGAAAAAAAACAATTACTTTTGGTGACTACTTCTCATAAAATGCTAAACTTATATTAGAATGAATTTTCACTGAAACTCTCATATACTAAAACATTTTGCGATGAGTTCTTGAACATGTGAAATCACATACCTATTTCTCTCAAAATACAGTTACCAATTAACTAAATACTTGCGGGTAAATGAGTTGACTTGTTCTTTTTATCTTCATTTCTATTCAGCTTCTACCTTCATTCGTGTACCTTATAAGCAAAGTATTTCAACCTATTTCTCACTGCACGGCCTTTGATGTTTTATAACTTACGATGAATATCATCAATAAAATTAAGATAATAAAAACACGCTTTGAACAAATTTTGTAAATGTTTACCCTTTTTACCTCTGACTTTTCAAGCAGTCATTTGCACAAATTTATTCAAATCTCGTTAATTTTAATCAAATTTCTGATTGTAGAAGTTTAACATAAAGAAAATGTTGAGTTTGTTGTTTATTCGCTTTTATAGCAAGTTATTATTTTCATAAAAGCAAACATTCTTTTTATATAGCCACGGACAGTGTTACATATAAAGATTACATTACATTAAATGAAATCATCAATAATATGTTGAATAATATGTCAACTTATATGGGGTTTTCAATCTGTCAATTTCTATACATTTAGTCGCAGGTGTTTGATATTTTTCTACGGAACAACTTTTTTTTTTTAGTTTTGACAGAAGTCGCAGAACAAAAGTTGTTAGTTTTGATGTACAGAATAAGCCCCTAAAAGGATGCTAATTGATTAGGAATGACCCTGATGATAATAATTAAAAAAATAAACGTTTGTCTGTATGTCCGTAACATCGTAAACTATGCATTTGATCATGTGATGATCTTTAGCAAAGTGGTTGTGCATACCAAATAAGGTTTCTAAGTCTGGGTTTTTGACAGATGGCGCCAGCAACGCGCGCAGGTTACAGCTATAGTCGTTTTCAAATAGCAAGTCACTTATGACAGGTCCATAGAACGTAAAATATTACGTAAATACATCATGTGACGTCACACCAATAGTTGAATATTTCTATTTATCAGTGAAAACATTAAGCAAACTTACAAGAAAAACTACTAAAATATACGACAAAGGACGCAAGAAATAGAATAAAGGTTATTGATTCGCGTAAACATATTCGCATTCACTTTTCAATTTAATAAAATATTAAATTCGTTAAAATGTTATGTTACGTGCTATTGCCGATCGTGACGTCATGATAAGTGGGCTGGGAAATCGACTATTGTTGAAATCGAAGAATATCGAAAACAAAACATATTAATCGACTTGATAAGCAAGGGTTATCGTTAATCTGTACCCCTAGTACAAAAATTATAAAATATGTAGTGCGTATTCGATACAAAAATATATGAAAAACTTAGTTTCCATTTACCTCCGATGTTCACATAGGCAATATAACGGATAATCAAATGATTATAAATCTGGAAGATTCGTCAAATGATGATAATGATGATAGCTCCGATGACGAAATGACGAGGACATTATTTCCCAAATAAATCTTTTTTTTTCCTGTAACTTTTTATTTCTTTTTGATTCCTCTAAAACTATCGTCTTAGTAAGTCCTACTGACTTGTAGATAAATTCACCAAAACAGTTTTAGGTATATTGTTCGATAACTTCGCTAAGTACGTAAAATCGATAATAATCGGTAATTACAAATCGAATATAGGTGCGGTACCTACATCATTAAAATTGTCAATTTATGTTTGACAGCTGACATTTCGAAAGTGTCATAAGTGACTAGCTATTTGAAAAAGACTATAGTAATAAATAAAAGAAGTTCCTAATTAGCCATCAAACTCTATAAGGAATTCATTACTGCCATTTTTAACCGACTTCCAAAAAGGAGGAGGTTCTATGTTCGTCTGTATGTAATTTTTAGGGTTCCGTACCTCAAAAGGAAAAAACGGAACCCTTATAGGATCACTTTGTTGTCCGTCTGTCCGTCTGTCAAGACCCTTTTTCTCAGGAACGCGTGGAGGTATGAAGCTGAAATTTATATCAATTACTCAGGTCTACTGTCCCTTGAAGCTGTGAAAAAATCAAACTTCTAAGCCAACGCAATCAAAAGATACAGCCGTTTATGCCGCAAATTTTCGACACTTGCAAGGGAATCAAAACCTACAGGGTGCTTCCCGTGAACTCAGAATCTTGAAATTTGGTACGAAGCAACGTCTTATAGCATAGATAAAGGAAAAATTACGAAAACCATAAATTTTTAGTTACATCACATAATATATTTTTTTTTAATAATTTTAACCTTACTACCCATTTCCTCATAAACGCGTAGAGGTATTAAATTGAAATTCATACCAAATACTCAGGTCTATAATACCTTTAAGCTGTAACAAAATCAAACTTCTATGTCAACGCAATCAAAAGAAACAGCAATTTAAGCTGCATATTTTGAAACTCGCAAGTACTCGCAAGGGAATCAAAACCTAAAGGGTACTTCCAGTCGACCTAGAATCTTGAAATTTGGCATGAAGCAACGTTTTATAGCACACATAAAGGAAAAATTCCGAAAACCTTAAATTTTTAGTTACATTACAAAATATATATTTTTTAATAAATATAAACTTATTACTTTTTTTGTCGTAATGAACGAACTTTGTAAACCTTACAGGTTTGTACGGAACCCTCGGTGCGCGAGTCCGACTCGCACTTGGCCGGTTTTTTTTGTGTATGTTCATCGATAATTCCGCCAATTGTGAACCGAATCTAAAAATTCTTTATTAGTTCGAAATATATGGTATACTCCCGAGGTGGTCCCATTTAAATTTTACAGAAATCGGCTGAGGTTTTAAAAAAATCAACAGTAAAATAAACAATTCGAGCGAAATACTCGAATTTTGTATACGATGGAAGGCGATTTTGCCATTTTTTGTAAAATTTTAAACTAATCAAATTATTTATTTACGCTTTGTTAGGGTTCCGTACCCAAAGGGAAAAACGGGACGATGTCCGTCTGTCCGTCTGTCTGTCACCAGGCTGTATCTCATGAACCATGATAGCTAGGCAGCTGAAATTTTCACAGATGATGTATTTCTGTTGCCGCTATAATAACAAATACTAAAAAGAAAATAAAATAAATATTTAAGGGGGGCTCCCATACAATAAACCTGAGTTTTTAGACGTTTTTCGCTCTATATTAATAATCGTAACAGGTAGATGCTTGAAATTTTCACAGAATATTTAGTTTTAAATTAACTTCAATAATAAATAATTAAATTGAAATAAAATAAATATTTAAGGAGGGCTCCCATACAGTACGGAACCCACCGTGCGCGAGTCAGACTCGTACTTGGCCGATTTTTGTTACCTACGTTAGATACCTACAGTTTGCTCCAAAATGTTGTTCCAGAAAATTTTACAAAACATAACTAAGCTTTATTTATTAAATTCTAAATATGTTGAAGGCTTTAAAACAGAAGGCCAAATACCTATGTTATTTTATTTAATGTCGGCGTCAGCTCTCCGCCCTATACAGGGTTATCTGCTTACCCTGTACTAAGCCAAAAGAGGGTGATTAAGACCATCGTTGCAAACATCTTTTACTATGGGGCCAACCCAAAATTCAAGAAAAATAAATCAGCTGTTCCCATTGACAGTTTTTTTTAACTGTCAATGGGAATGGGAATGACTCGGCTGATTGTTTTTCTCGAATTTCGGTTTGGCCCCATAGTAAAAGTTGTTCATAATGATGGTCTAAATCACCTCCTTTTGGCTTAGCACACCAGTTTTGGATAACCCTGTTTAATATATTTTATAGTGGGGCCATGGGACGCTTGGGATTCTAGATTCGTGCGGTAATAACCGCATGCATTGAAGGCAATGTAATAACATTATTAAATTATATTGGTTCACTTATGTACAGGAGTCATCCAAACGATCAACTGATCGAAATCATCCAAAGTAATCCAAACGACCAACCGCTTGCCGCTAAGCGTGTCACTTATAATCCGAAGCTTAGGAGGGTCGGCGCGCAAGTCAATTTGCATAAATCTCTTATCCCACGTTACATACTTGGAAGGAAGTCCCTAGCATGCAAAATGTTTCACCACAGCTTCCTATTGGATAAACTGCCGTCAATACCGGCATTTCAATTCCTTAAGTAGGTAGCTTTCGTAAAAATAGACGTTTCTACTTGACGGACAATTACATATTTATTGTGACAAAAACAAAAAAAAACACTACACACAACTCTAACTTTAATATTATTTGTACAAATCTAACTTAATTTTGTTTTCGTCACAAACCGGCCCCACCCCAGCTTATGCTAGTTGTGACGTTGTGAGCCAATCAGCGCTGCTCTTCCTGTGGAAAATGCTTGGAGCAAATAGCTACAGAGCCACAGTTCCTAAATGAAAGTAGTAAAAAAATGTCCGAGCGCCGTTATAGATACCTACTTAGAAGTGTTTTTAAATCCTATTACACAAGTAATAGACAATTAGGTATTTACAATAAATAATTTACAAAGACCCATTTTCTCGAATCTCGGCGTTATGTCACCTAATTATTGCTTGTAACCGAGCACTTTGGCATGGCGTGGCGTTGTAGTCGGCTTGCAATCACCTTACGACTAACTAATAATTATTTTTTGCAAAAAGTAGCATGAGCGACTTCACCCGTGTACAGAATTCGCGAATATTTCGCACGGATCGATGTAGCATTTTTCACGTTATTGTTGATTTATCAAAAATGGCTCAGCCGATTTCGATAAAATTTAAATGGGGCCAAATTCGAAGTATACTCTTTCCAATGAAAAAAGAATTAAATGACGGTTCGTCGGTCAAATTTTCTATTTTCTATTAATTTTTCTATTTTTTTTTTTTAAATAAGCAAATCTAATTCAATTTAATCTCATTTTAATTCATCATTATTATTTGAGTGGTGTAAACCAGCCAACCAAACCAGCTGGTGGGTTTCCATAACTCACATATGGCAACATTGTGTTGTTATTTTTAGATGAGGTTAATTTTTACTTATTTTGTTATTGTTTATTTTCCGTGGTACTTGGATTAAAGATTGGTTAGTTTGTGATGAATGGTCGCGCGACCAATCATTAATCTAAGGTTATTTATTGTTATTTATTATTTTTTTGTTTTTAACTTTATTGTTAATAATTTGAAATGTGCTTAAATTCATGACGTTTCAAAAGTGTATCTTTGGTATTGAAATAAATATATTTGAACTTTGAACTTTGAACAAAAAGCCTACCCACTACGTAACTTGGGCAAGGTTTTGGCTCGGACACTTTTTTGCACTATTGTGACTCTAAATGTATACTTGCTCAATGGGAAAATGTCAGAACTCACTCGAATAATGTCCATGACTTTATGTAACGGCTTCCCCATATACAGTTGCTGGTGGCACACGAGCTGCTCGTAGTCGGCGATTCGTCTTCTAGCTGTCCCGTTTTCAGTCTCCATCGCCAGCCAGTCGAGGCCACCGTCGCTGCAGTCCCAGTGATTTCCTGCAAATAAATCACTCTTTCAAACAAATCGTCGACATTATTTGACTCTTATTGCTTTACGTTCGCAAACAGGGCAATAATGGAAAGTTTCCTTTAGAGTTTTAAAGGAATGAAAATGGGAAGATCTTTCGTGTACCTAATTTTAAAGTTTGATATTTCACACAGATCATGATCTTTATGAAACATCAAACTTTAAAATTAGCTTCAAACTTTAAAATCTCTGCAGAGAATGATGTTTCACTAGACCACTAGAGAGGATGTCATTGTAGTCATTATTTTGTCTAGCTTTTACTCTACCTGGTAGCTAGTCAAATTGGGATTATTCCAGTCTGTCCCCCGGATCTATAGCGACAGAATATATTTCGACGAAAATCGATTATTTTTAGTAAACGTATGGAAAGTGTGATATTTTTGCGATTTTGGGGTTAGTCCCTTGTCCCATTTTGTAAAAATGAAAGCTGCTACCAAGATGTTTTATTTGTGTTATACGTAAACATTTTTTTCGAGATTATATATTATCACGTAACTTTTGGCGCTTTTACCTCTCTCTGTACTCTGTGTACACAAACTATACGCATCACGAATGAATCAACAAAAAACATAAGCAACAAAAACATACCTATCTAATTTACCAACTCGTATAATAATTATCATGTAATGATAGGTAATAAGGATGGTAAAGGTTTGAAAGTTTCAAACCTGAAATAAATTGCAAATGGTTTACAATTATAAAACACACACTTATCACACATACTCGTATTTAGGTAGGCGCTGAAAAGAAAATATAGGTAAGTCCAAAAGTCCAATCCAATTATAGGTCGCGTTATGTGAAAAGAACGCTGGAGCTTCAAGCTGGGCACAAGGAAATGTATGTCCTATTGCACACGTAATAGGAGTTAAATCTCCTAATACGCAGCTTTAACTGCAGCAAAGAGATTTAACTCCTATGGTGTATGCAAAAGGAGTTAAATTTCCTTGTGCGCAGCTTGACTCTCCAGCGCTCTTTTAGACCCTCCTTCTGTAAGAACATCATACATTCGGAAATTTCGGAACTATGCCCATATCAAACGATATCAAAAGGCTACTCAATCAATTTAGCAATTGCTCCGAGACCTTTCTTCTTGCTCGTGTACGTACATCGTTTTATCATGTAATTTTTAGGTACAATTTCTGTTTTCGATGTTTTTTTTATAATCGAATTCATTGTACTTTGTTATTTATTATTATTGCTTCGATCAGGATTATTGTAACCTAAATTTGACATTGACGTAATAATTTCATTAGTGTAATTGGTAATTGTAACGTGCTAATTTGAAATAAATAAAACTTAGCAATATGGTAGGTATACCTAACATCCCCCCCGAGTGGGTTCCCGCCTTGTCGTGGCGGGGGGGCTTAGTAGCCAGGTCTTCCCAGCCTGGTGAACCAAGAGGAAGAGGGCCGGCCTCTCCGGGTCTTGAGCCTGGACAAACCCGTGCGGAGGCTGGCCAGAAGGTCGGCTTGCCGACTGAGGTGGACTGCCGCGGCCGAGCCCGTCGAGGCGGGGGCGGCGACGGGTGGGACGGGCGGTGAGGAAGCCGCTGCCTGTCCTACCTGCCAACGGCCCTACCGGGTGCCGCCAACGTGTTAGCGGAAGGAGCAGAGGAAGAGGAGTGTCGGTATCGTGATGGCCGCTCTCCCTATCCTCTGCAGCCGTAGTGGCAGGCGCGGGGCCACTTTAATTGACCCGTTGCAGCGGGACCATGGCTGTCGGACACGGGTGCTGTCTGACGCCCAGTGCTGGTTGGTCCCAGGTGGTGGATGACGATGTGTCTGGTGTTCGGCACGTCGTCATTCTGGCGGGAGCCGAAGCTCCGTGGTGAGGCCCAAGTTGGGCCAGCGCTGTCGGGTGCCGCGGAGGAGTGCGCAAGAGTGCCCGTAGCCCCGACACCAGGCGCAGTGGTGGAACACTCAGGGGTTTTGGTGGTTATACTGTCCAGTCGGCAGGACTCCCACATAACCACCCGCCTGCCTTCGAGGTGTGGTGGTATCTATAAAAGATTTCCCCTGACTAAAACAAAAAAAAGGTATACCTAACATGAATGAACTTTTTTTTTTAACGTCGCGGTCGAATCAGTGTTTGCTTTTTTGCCAATTGCAGAATCACTAGAAGACGATCGGAAACAGAATAAAAATCGGCAGAATAGATTACCTAATAAAACCAAATTTGTGTTTTCTCGGAAATACCGCTTATCTGTAGCTACAGATAAACTTATAAAGAAAAGTTCTATCAAAATACACCTCAAAATTGTTGGTGCCATTACTGAGATTCAAACTTTGTGCAAATATATAAGAATTGCTCGTTTATAGTTGTAAGATAATGGAGATTGGAGATGGTCCCTGACATCGTGTCAGGGCATTTAGTGCATTAGGGTAATTAGTTAAGCTCATTGGTAAAGCTCTAGTACTTATAGTTTATTATAATTCTTGGGATATGGATATGCTACACGATCATGAGAACTCTTAGTTTTCGGTCTATGCACCAGTAACTAGGTACCTAATTAGCAGTGTCACGCGATTACAGTTGCGTCAGCGGCCCCTCATAAATAAATAAATAATCATTTCATTCCAGTACCTATCAAAGACTCAACATTCGAGAAGTAAAAATGTTTTTGATAGGCATTTAAACACAAGCCTATTAGAATTATAGGAATTACATTTTATCAAAATTAAACAAACACGCTAATCCACATCGGAGCTATAATGTTACCCTTACAACAAACAACAAGTATAAGGTAGGTACTTACATTAAAAAACTTTCTTTTGAAAACAAGGTTTTACTGAACAAGTACTCGCCAAAACGAATCAAATGATCCGAAACTCGATAGGGTTGCGTCGTTTCATTACAGAGTTTCTATTACCACCTTCCAGCTCCATCATCAGACCCTGATTTCTTACCATTGAAAGACGAAACTACTCGCCAAGACCATTCAAATGAACCCAAACTCGATGAAGTTATGTCGTTCCGTTACTAAATTCCTTTGAACAACTTCCAGCTCCATAATCAGATCAGCACCATGTCATCATAATATTGCAATGTCACGCGATTTACACATGTATGCAAAATTTCAGCTTAATCGGTAACCGGGAAGTGGATCAAATTTAACTCGCAAGATTTGATTACAGACCCAAAGACAACGGGACAGGTGAAACTAAATAAAAGCTTGTAAAATACAAGACGTTAAACTTTTACGCTAAAGCGTAGCACTTATCATCATCATGTCTCCCAACCGATTTCGGCCTCGGCGACTTTACCTCTGTTTAATACATAAGTTCATTTCAAGGCGAGCTTAGGTGACGTGCTCTTATCATCAGCACTTATAAGAAACTAGCGACCCGCCCGGCTTCGTACAGGTGTATATACATATGTACAAACATTCCTCATGAATCACTCTATCTATTAAAAAAAACGGCATCAAAATCCGTTGCGTAGTTTTAAAGATATAAGCATACATGTGGACAGACAGCGGGAAGCGATTTTGTTTTATACTGTGTTGTAGTGATGACAAACAATTTAGTCACGGAAATTTAGTCTAACAATTTAGTCCCCGTTGTGTCGAGTAGGCAGCGAGTGAAGAAAGCTTGGAAGAAGGTCAAGCACAGTCTGTAGTGCCCATCGACTTGGCATTTTTTCTGTTTTAAATTTTTACATTCTATATTGATGGTAGTGGCAGAATGCCCAAAAACATAAATCAATGTCCCAACGCCATCAATTCCCGTTCAAGTACCAAATATCTGGTGTCACCGTGTTACGGGCAAAAAGTTTTGCTATCTATACCATGGTATCATAGATAGAGATACGTCATTTATCTGTATGCTAGCTGTAAAAATGTTACGAAGAATTAGAACATAAATCGCAAATAAATATTACAGATTGTGTTGTAAATCATGTCATATACAACAATATCTACGAGTATGATATTGAAATGTACTGAGCGATTTTATTACTAATTGTATTGAAAATTTGACTTGTAACAGTGGTGTTATCAATAAATTAATGACTATGACTTTTGGATAATGCAAATACTAGTAGATAATAATTAAAGAATCAGTTATGTAGTTTTAGTATCATTGGTATTACAAGTAACGGAACAAAACGCGCGTTTTTGTATCTACCGTATGGAAGCCCACTTTTACCTACGGAACCCTAAAATATAAATTAAAACTGAAATAAACAAATATATTTCATGAAAATGGGCATTATTTTCGATAGTACACAAAAGTGTTTTGTTACATTTATTATTTACTAGCTGACCCAGCGAACTTCATTCTCGCAATATCTTTATAAACTATAGTCTATGTGCATAAGCATTGCTACTGCAAAGTTTCATCTCAATTAGTTCAGTAGTTTTTGCGTGAAAGAGGAACAAACATCCATACTTACAAACTTTCGCGTTTTTATAATATTAGTACGATAGTAATCTTGAACAAATCGTTCTTGTTCGCAACTTGCAGGATATGGTATAAACATAAGCTTAACGCCGCATCTGCTGATATTTGTTTTATACATATTTTTACCACTTAATACTTTAGTTCTCAGACTACGAAACAAGCTGTCAACATAAATTTCACTAAAATATAATCTTAACTTTTTTCGATAAGTGGAATATGGACGCTGAAGTAGGTCTTAATGTTTTGCTCGCATTCCCGCTAACATAAGATACTTAACATAACTATGATTATATTATTAGACGCCATCGTAGTTATACCTAGAACATTTCTGTTTCTTTTTCACTTTAGGCATTTGATAGAGAGAACATTTTTTACGTTGCTATTTTTACATTATGATTATGTTAAGACAACTAAATTATTTCCGTTAGTCATTCGTTATTAGCATTAAATATGTTGTGTTACTATGTAATCGGATACCAATTTAGATTGGTAGGTATTTTTCTCTTGTGTCATCGCATACCTAAATATTTAGCCGCGAACTTGGTGGATTCAATATCAGTCAAATCAGGTCTAATTCTAATGTAAAAATTACTTTTTATGGGCTATTTCGATTTGCGATTATTTTAAACTGCTCATACTAAAACTACAAGACGTGTAGCGGTTCTCTTTCTAATGCATCTCTACAGTTGAAAGTTTATAAAATAAGCTTTTTATTGTAGTCTAAATAATAATATGCTGATTCTCGTCTGGGCAGCGTGGCGGAATATGGCCTGATCTTTTTCGTAATGAGCAGAGACTTGGCCATATTGATGGCAGAGACCCAGCATAAACAGTTCCGGGCAATTCAATACAAACCCGAAGACAAAGCACAACTTTAATGTGCTAACCGTCAATGTGCAAGTCCGTTGCACTTGGTAGATCACTAACAATTTGGTATCGTAAGCATTTTTAGGGTTCCGTGCCCAAAGAGTAAAAACGGGGCCCTATTACTAAGACTCCGCTGTCCGTATGTCTGTCTGTCGGTCAGTCTGTCTGTCCCCAGGCTGTATCTGTATCTAATGAACCATTATAGCTAGAAAGCTGAAATTTTCACAAATGATGTATTTCTGTTACCGCTTTAACAACAAATACCAAAAACTGAATAACAACAAATACATACAACAAATCTGCATTTTTAGTCGATTTTAATAACGGTAACAGGTAGATGCTTGAAATATTCACAGAGTATTAAGTTGTATATTGACTTTACTAATAAATAATTACATTGTAATAAAACAAATATTTAAGGGGGGCTCCCATACAGTACGGAACCCTTAGTGCGCGAGTCCGACTCGTACGTGACCGATTATTATAACCTTTAGCTGCGGGGTTCCTTTAATATTTCCTACTTCTTCGTTTCGGGGGCAAGTTTTAACCAGATGTTGACTGTGGGCTGTGGCTGCGCTGGGGTCAATTGAAGCGGTCATTGTTATTAACAAAAGCCTTTTTTAAGAAAAAAACTTGCTGTCTGCCATAAAAAGTAAAAACTACGCGTAAGTAACATCTGTGTTATATTGTAATAAACAAGACAAAAAGTACTTATTGCGAGCAAGTAACAGAATTTTTGTTCTACCCTCAGACTATAACTTTTTTTTTTATTGTAGTCTGAGTTTCTACGATTCCTAATGGGCAAAACACATGCCTTAACTCAAGGTCTTAAGAATGTCTTAAATAATGTAGATAATCCGAAGTAGGTACCTAAAGAGACTAAATGAGGAAATGTCTATTAAAATGATAATAATTATCATTTTTATAAACATCAAAACATATGATTAGGAATAGCACTATATCTAGGTAATTTTCGTATGCCATATTGGCTAATTGTGTTGTACGAGTATTTTAGATATTAAACTAAGATCCTTGTAACTACATTTTTTACAAATAAATACTTTTGAGGTTCTTAGGTATTCCGTGTAAGCTAAGACTAAGTAAAGTAAGTATTGGCCAGATGGCTAACCCTCGTGACAGAGTTTTTTAGTCGCCTGAAGACATTTGACGTGGTCAAACTGTTAAAACAACCGGCACCCACAACTTAACGTGCCATCCAAACCACGAAATCGCTCAGTTGGAACTAGGTACCACACGCGCTCCCTTCCAAAGATTCATATCTATCCATCTAAAACTAAACCTGAAAATGTACGAAACCTACTAGCTGTTTTGAATCAAGCTTCAAGTCGAGATACTTCTGGAATCAACTAATATCTCTGTGAGAGTAACCAGTGGAGGAGCAAGATCAAAATTTCTCATTAGCAAGTTATATTTTGCGAGGCCCTATTTTATTAATTTTGATGAGTTTTCTATTTTGGCTAGGCAATTTTGGTGAATACAGGCTCTTATAATTTTTTTTTTGTATGTTCGTCAGGTCTTCCTCTGACAATAATATAAGTCAGAATCGTTGTGTAACAAACATTATTGCATGATTTTTTTGTTTCATGCAAAGTTTGCTGTATGAGGATTTCAGCCGCACACAATAAGTATAGGCTCGTCACAGGGGACATGGTTTGAAAGAGATTTTACATTACTCATAATGGCTCTTACATTTACATACTTTACAGGAGGTGCGAGGCCATTAGCACACCCCGGACACTCCGCGATTCTTCATACAAAATCTGCTGTCTGTCACAGACACTACACATGCGCATGATTGCTACATTTGCTACACGCGCATTTGTGTGCAGAACGTCCATAGAACGTCTATGGTTGTCAACGATCATGACGGACATACTAATTGTAATAATAATTATTCTGATTTACGATAAAGTTTTACACAAGGTATAATACGATGTACTAGGCGATGTAGGTTTCGCATACATAAGTTTTTTCAACTATATCTGCCATATTTTGCCGTGAGTGAGACAGTTGCTTACTAGTAGTACCTAGACTTAATTTAGGAGCTTACCAAAAAGTAACAGATCTACTTCATTTGAAACGAAATATCAAGAGGTCACTAAATATTCATGTAAAATGGGGCCAAGACGAGACTACAGTTCGCACTATCAAAAAGTTATACAATCTCATGTAGAGCCAAGCTTTAGAAGCATTATAACAAAAATTAACAGATCTACTTCATTTAAAACAAGAGGAATTCAACCACACACAGCACAAATCTTCCACTTTGTCACACTCTAGGTAGTTTTGTTGGAGAAAACACCGGCGCAGAGTACCGGCCGGGTTTTCGGAACGCGGGGTGGTAGTGAGGAAAACTCAAACGGGTGGGGGGTACCGAGTGATCGTTCTACATATACGTAGTATTATAATATCTTCTCTGCCCCTAGGGCGCGAGACCATGGACTGTGTGGCTCACTTCGCCTACGCCTAGCGCTGCCTCTGGCAGTAACCAACTTAGCCATAAATCGGCAGAACTCTATTACACGAAACAACAAACATGAGGTGAGTATGAGGTGAGCAAAAATAATTAAGTAAGTGTATCGTAAGCTACTTACTTGATGCCGTAATCACTCAATTTCAAAGCAATTTCGTACTGATTAGTAAGCCTTTGCTTACTAATCAGTACGAAATTGCTATTTCTCCAAATAACTAAAATTTACAAGCGTCTATTTAATATATATCGCGTATACCTTGTTTCCCAAACAGATCATAGTATGTTGAATTTAACATAGGGAAAATAAATTTATTTAATTTAATTACTTCGTAGAGAGTCCTGGTTGAATATCTCTCTGCAATATTCAACCTCTGCTCTGGGCTCTTGCAATATTTATCATGAAAGTTTTTGCAGCGCTACCCCAGGCAAGAATGCAATAGAATATGATCGATTGGCAAAAAGCTATACAGAGCATCAGGAGCAGCTCTTTATCCGCCCCGTCTCGGAGTAGGTTTCAATATTTTGGTAATTTTCCTGACTCGTCCCGACTGAGCGTCAATATGAGGCTTAAATGACAGTATTTCATCAAGTGTGGCTCTGAGGTATTTAATAGCAGCAACGCGTTCTATTTTCGGGCACGAATAGGAGCATGTTTGAGTTTGTGAAGTTCAAATATTTGTGAATAATTCAAATTTCAAATTTCGTGAGTCTCTAGAGGTTTCAAAACCTTGGTTTTCTGGAAGCAAACGTATTTAGTTTTATTTGTTTTCAGGGTAAGAAGGTTTCAATCAAGCCATTTAGCTACAGAGGACAGGCCAGACTCGGCTTTCTCAAAAACACTCTCTAAGATTGTGTTCCGTGGAGAGACTTCCACGGAATACAAACGCCGTATCATCAGCATAGCATACGATTTATATGTCTTTATGTGTCATCAGGTCTGCAATATAGAAAATAATATAATAATATCAGACTCATAATTATATTATATGTTAGATCAGGGTTAAAAGAGGCGGTTACTTTGTCTATTTTCTATCAAAATATCATTGTCAGGATGGAAATCTCACTCGAAACCAATGCAGCAACCCTGAATCTAACATAATAACGAAGAAACTAATCAATCTGATAATTTTAAATGTTTGTGAGGGTAGTTACCTAACTTGAGGTTTCTAAATTAGTAAAGGAAACAAGTAAGTAAATATATTTTGTTTATTCTTTTTCCTCATGGGTCCCGAGAGGGTACCTCCAAACCTAAACGTCTTGAGAAGAAGTGGCAAGAAACTCAGACGCTATCAATGTGATCTTCTAATCTTTTGATACAATGTACAATGATCAGTCACATAATTTAGATATTACACAAAAGTACTTAACTTTAGCAACATGGCGACGTTCACTCGGCTTGGCTTCGAATATAAAAGTACCGACACTCAGCTTAACTAGCTAAGTGAGACTCAGGGCGACAAAGATTTGTCCAACGTTATTATTAGGATACTTGGCGACCACTGAGCGATACTAACAGAGACTAAAAGGCACTAAGAGAACTGCAGCGTTACTAAGAGATACTAAAGAGGCACTAAGAGATACTAAGAGAGCGAAGCCACGCCAACCGACTGTTTTATACTAATTTCACAAGCTCCCGCCATGCCTTACCACCATTGCTCGATGTCAACATTTACACCGACCAATAGGGTACGAGCAAGATGGCGGGAACTGCGGCAGCCTCAATTTAACACTACTTTTATACATCAAGCCATCTTAAACTGCGTTTCATACTTATTAGAATTATTAGAACAATTATTGATACTTTTCAAGTCATCTATGACACTATGAAATCACAGTATTAAATAAATAGTGTATGTAAACAATAATGGCTGACATTCGGACATCATAATATTTCACAGTCTTATCTAGTTACTAGCAAGTCTTAAATTACTTAATACATTTTGAAAACCTTATGAAATATTATACTAACATTTTAAACTATCTATTCTATCTATAACATTATAAAATTACAGAATCTGATACAATTGTCAATATAAACAACAATGGCGGACGCCATGTTATTTCTCAGTTTTATCTATTTACCAATGAGTCTGATATTACTTAGTACACTTGGTAATCGTTATTAAATATTATCCTATCAACTATTAGGGAATAGTTGATAGGATCACAATTATTATTACTTTAACCACGGAATAACACATTGATGAACAATATTACAACCATAACTAGCAATGGCGGATTCGGTGTCTTGATTTGTCTATTCATAAAAATAGAAGGTAAAGCTATAGTTTTAGACTAATAAAGGAAGCACAGAGGCTATTTAAAGTAATATAGAATATTATCATAAAATCCTTAATCTAACATACGCAACATAGAGCGTAGGTACAATTATGCTTTCCTGTGGCACTCCAAAATATATATTCTTGGTGTTGCTTATATGACCACCAAGGGATACAAACTGTTTCCTGTCGAAGAGATAGCTCTTGAACCAGGCCAGAGGAGTTCCTCGTACCACAAAAAAAAAAACATTCAAAAACAAAAGACTCTAATTTTAAATTTGACTGAATTCAAGTAAAATACACTTTAAACAATAAGAATAAAAACAGTTTACTTTTGTTGGTTCTGAAAATGGGAGATATGTAAATAATCGGCCAAGTAAGAGTCAGACTCGCGCACGGAGGTTTCTATACTGTATGGGTGCCCCCCTTAAATATTCATTTTATTTTAATTTTATTATTAAAGTGAATACACAGTCAAATATTCTGTGAAAATTTCTAGCATCTACCTGTTACCATTATAAATATCGAGCGAAAAACGGCTAAAAATGAGGTTTGTTGTATGGGAGCCCCCATATTAATTTTATTCTGTTTTTAGTATTTTCTATTACAGTGGCAACAGCAATACATCATCTGTGAAAATTTCAGCTTTCTAGCTATAACGGTTCATGAGATACAGCCTGGTCACAGACAGACAGACAGACGGACAGCGGAGTCATAGCGTCCCGGTGTAATATAGTGCGGTAATAGGGTCCCGTTTTTAGCTTTTGGGTACGGAACCCTAAAAAATATTAACAGGTGCCGAAATTCACTTATTTTTTACACTGTCTACCACCACTGACTAAAAATAGACAATAAGATTTCAAACAAATTACTTTTATTGGTTCTGGAAATGGGAGATAATATGTAAAAAATTATCAACAAGTGCCAATATTCACCTATTTTTATACACTGTCTACCACCACAGACTAAAAAAATGTATGACGACAGAATTCAAATCCTTAATAAATAGGTACCTAGTGTTAAAGGGTTTCCAGAAATAATGTTAACATAGAAAAAAACCGGTAACTCAATTCATTTTGGAAAAACCTGCTATATGTTTTGGTGGGAAGTATATTTCCTCTGCCTTGAAAAGGGTTAAGTTGTACAGTGTACACGCTTATAGTGCAGGGAAAAAAATGTACACACGTTATAATGCAGGTCCTTATATGTCATATTTTAAACATCATGACATGTAATGTGACATTGATTTTGACCTTTGTTAATTCTGTACCTATCGGTTTCTGTACGTTCAAAAGTTTATTGTCTTATGGTGTACCTTACAATGTAGGGGTACTATAGTAATGTAGAGCGAGCATAGAGATCGCCGCGATCGCGGCTCGTCATTAATTTTAATTTATCTATGTCAATTCTGTATCGGTTTCTGTACGTTCAAAAGTTTATTGTCTTTTGGTGTACCTTATAATGTAGGGGTACCTACTATAGTAATGTAGAGCGAGCATGGAGACCTCCGCGACCGCGGCTCGTCATTAACCCCAGGTTAGAGAACAAGGTTCTTTGTTCTCTGATCCTTATCGGTAGAGCTCGGTGTTATCTTATACAATATATTACATTGGTGTTTAGCTTTATTAGAATACGACCATAGTAGACGTATAAATTTTTATGTAGGCTTTTAAATTTAAATATAGAAAAATCATTATAATTTGAGCCTTCAAATCGGCAACAAGTATTTCTATTTTAGCTTTTAAAATTATTCTTTTGCGCTTCTGTAATTTTACTACTTACTTATTTGTTGAATAAAAAATGTAATACGTGTAAATAGGCTTGAGTGGTCATCAACGGAATCAAATCACATGATTTCGAGTACGCAGTTCCATAAATAACATAAATAAACGAATCAAACGAACATCCAGTGAGCTATGTTGATATATAAATACCGTAGTATATCCTCATGTAGAGAATCCTATTTTATAAAGGTATAAGATAATTAAAAGTAATAAATGCGAAACATTAAATCCTAACAGACAATACTTACCAGTAGGTCATGACGTGTACTAGGGCATGCAAAAACCGGATGGTTTTGGAAAACCGGTTTTTTCGGTTTTTTATTTTAAAAACCGGGGAAATCGAGTTTTTCGGTTTTTTCGGTTTTTTTCTAGTAAATTTATGAAAATACTAGTAAATATAACAGTTTGTTTGTTTATGAGCCTGTACTGCCTCATTGTTGGGCAAAGGTCTCCTCTCGAGATTTCCAGTTTTGTCGGTCTTGTGCTGATGCCGCCAATTTGGATTAAATGTATTCAGTTCATCGCACTATCTAATAGAGGGTCTACTACGACTACCGCATCGAGTTGGGACTCCATTTGGTGGTGATTTTAGCCCAGAGGTCTTCCAGAGGTCTTCTGGCATTTGACTGATTTACCCGGCCCACTGCCACTTCAGTTTAGCGGCTGTGAAAGCTACATCTTTGATTTGAGTTCTGGAACGCAGTTCGGTGTTTACTCGCAGTACCTACTCGGTCTATTAGCCGGTCACCGAGAATACTGCGCTCCATCGCTCTTTGGCAAACCTTGAGCTTGGACTTTTAGATCTTAGTTAATGACCATGTTTGTACACCATAAGTCAAAATGTGATCGGATGGCGTTTCTTCATATGTTCTTTTATGGCCCAACAGCTCTTCCAGGCGTTCTCTGTTCTTCTTGATCTTGTCTCGCCTGGAAGGTGACTATTTGGCCAAGATAGATGTAATCGTGAACGTATATGTCTTCGCCATCGACAGTTACCCGATGTTTGATGCCATTGGTCATCACTTTGGTCTTTAATTAACATGTTCCGTATCCGCAATCCAACCTCAAGGCTTGCAGTGGTTAGGTTTTGTAGCATTGATTATAGCTCTCTGACTGAGGAAGAGACGCTGACGATATTGTCTGCAAAATGAAAGTTAGTTAACCATTTTTCACCGACATTAACACCCCATCCTTCCCAGCTTGCCGCCAGCATTCTGAAAACTTCTTCGAGGACGCCCGTGAATATTTTCGGGGACAGTGGGTCTCCCTGTTTAACACATTTCTCTATTGCAAATGCTAGACCAGAAGATTGTAATTTTATTGCAGCACTACTTTGATAATAGGTGAGGCGGAGAAGATTAACGTGAGTGATGCTATCAAATGCTTTTTGAGCGACGAAACGGAGGAGGTACTCAATTCGACACGTATGTTCTATAATCTGGTTAATTGCGTGGAGATGGTCTCTAGTTTATATAGCCCGCGACGAAAACCAGCTTGTTCGGGTGGTTGTTCCATGTCTAGTCTTCCTGATATGCGATGTTCTATGATTTTGATGAAGTAATAGTCATTACATATTTATATTTCTTTTGTTTTTTAATTTCAACAATCGATCTTACTTTTATGTATAATTTACAAATATACGACAAACGTGCAATATATACCACGCGTAGTTTTACTACGTAGCTTAGCAGAGACTGCCGGACTAATGTAACGAAACAAAATGGCGGTGGTCGATAGCGTTTCGGTGAAGATGAGACAAAACGCATTCCATTACGTTTATAACGCTACAGCGCAACGCTCTGCCTATATCACGATACATGTAAGGACAGAGAGAGAGAGAGTGAGAACTTGAAAAAAAGTATCTTAGTTCGCTTGGCTTATTAAGTATTTCTCTGTAGGTTAGAGCAACTAGATGACAATAATGTATTTTATTGTGAAGGGGAAAGTTAATATGCGAATTTAAAAAAAATGTAGAAAACACCGATAAACCCGAAAAAACCGGTTTTATAACTAGAAAAAACCGAGTTTCTAATGCGGTCGGTTATTCGGTTTTTTCGGTTTTCGGTTAACCGGTTTGCATGCCCTAACGTGTACTCGCCGGTGTAAATATCGTTGTATTTTTGTATCACGTACACTTATCGATATAAATATAATAATAAAAACGGAGCGTACGGAGCGGCAATTAATACGACTAGGTAACACAAGAATTCGAACCTATGAGTGAACCTAGACGCATGAGAATTAATTTTGTTTACTTTTCTACTTTTTAGGGTTCCGTAGTAAAATGAGAAACCAAGTTATAAACTTTACTGTGTCCGTTTGTCTGTCCGTCTGTCTGTCTGTCCGTCTGTCCGTCTATCCGTCCGTCCGTCCGTCCTAATTTGCATGAAATTTGAGATTGTAATAGTTTTAGTATAGATATCAATTCAGATCGAGTAAAATTTTAAAATGGTGTATTTAAGGGGGCTCCCATACATGTAAAGTGGGGATATTTTTTTTTCAACAACAATCAAACAAACAAAAACAACAACAAATAATCTAAGCCACTTAATCTAAGCCACTGGACAATTTATATTTCCTCAGACAATCTTTGTGACTCGAGAATGCGTCGCTTCTCAGGGTTGTTTTAACAATTTGTAGGAGTCATATCAAAGGCCTTCAGGCGGCTCAAAAACTCTGACACCAGGGCGTCCTTACTATAGCTCCGACTAATTCGTCACAAGGGGTTCTGCTACATTTTCACACATATTTTTTTTCACACAAAGATTTTTACTTATTAGGTACCGTAGACAGAAATATCTTCTTCGTCTATGTTAGGTACAAATGGAACCAACTATGCATACTTAATCTTGAACAGATCTAATCCCTAATTTGCCGCGTGAATGAACAAAGTTTTTCGGTGTCAAACTTCACCCACATTGGGAGTTTATGTTTTCTAACTCAATTACAAGAAAATCCCGAGAAAATTGTTGAGCTAGTACGAGAAACCACGAGTTTTGGAAGGTTTAGGAACTGAGGGTTTTGATGTAAAATCATCCGAAATGAATTTGAAGAATTTATTATCCAGAGGAATTTAAGTTCTGAGTAAGGCCCCAACTTTGGTTTCGATTGAATTATAAGAACAGCTCTGGTACCACTGCCCGATTAAAAAAAAATATACTTCCTATGTGACTTTATAGAGATTTAGAGAAACATCCAACATAGAATAATATAAATAGAAAACGTTTTATAGGCCGAATCAAACCTCTAGGCGGCTGTGAAGTTAGCTACAAACACGCACATCACTTTTCTTGCGCCGCTAACAAATGAATACATATTACATACACTTGTCTCGTGTTCACAAACGCCAAGAAATTTGATTTGGCCTATACTTATAGTTATGACTAATGTGACCTTACGTGCCGCTTTGAGGCAGTCTGTCCCGGTGTACCTTGCGAGGCCGACATTGTACCGCTTTTACAAACAGACCAAGCGATAATAATAAAACTTATAATAATAAGTACTGAAAATAAAAGAAAATGTTTCGCGCTCGCTTCGCTCGCGTATAATAGCGACAGCCTGGTTGCTCGTGTATGTTTAAAAATTATTGAAAAAAGAACGAAAAAAATTCGTGCTCGCTACGTTCGCGCGTAATAGCGGTGTGGTATTCTATAAATGTCCTCGTAACTATATCATTTACTATAAAATTCCGCAGATGTCCCACTTTGAAAGAAAAAATAAATGGTCTATAAAAGGACTGTACCAGTGACTAACCATGAAATCCGAAGGAAAATTAACTCTTCCATGCATTTTCTCCAAAGTCGACAAACTTTTTGTATGAGGCAGTAGATTTATTGGTCAGAAATCTTCCTTACTGATCTGTGAATATCTTAGAATAATTATGTTCTTTGTCTATATCATATCTAGCATAAGCTGTAAAGAGAAGCACTATATTTATCAAATAACACCATTTCATTGCTACCCTTAATTATTAACTACAACAAAATACAGTGAAACGATTTTTCTTACGCACTATTTACGAGTACACTCTTAGAATATAAATTAATTATTATTTGACGTAGGTACACGTTTTTTTATTTTTTGTATACTCTATAAGTCACATGCAAACCTTTCGCACGCAAATAAAATTATCAGGGTCTTTATGATATATATATGAATCTGCACACATAAGAGTGCTTTAAGAAGTTCTAGTTCTTCCTAGAAATGTTACTTCAAAGACTTCAAAAGCCCTTTGAGTACTTCAGCCTGACTCTCTCATTCTTCAAACTGTTCGGTTCGGTAAATGTTAATTGGGAGTTTCTGTTTGCTTACTCGTAATACTCTTAGTTGCTTGACAACAGCTTAAAAGAAGCTTTTGTGGAATTTACCTACTAGATATTTATATTTCATTTTTATGTAAGTTTCTTAGAGCTAAAGACAACGATGTTCGTTAATTTAACGTTTGTTAGTTCGAAAACGAAAAAAGTCCGTAGAGTACTTTTTTTCCACATATTGTGTTACCGTGCTTCTTGTATTTGTGTTGTAGTTGTATTTTATACGACTTCAAAAAAGAAAGTTCTGATTTTTTTTTGTACTTACCTATGTGTTTTTACTCGAGTTTACTCGTCAAGTATGAATCTGTCGTATTGATTCTTTTTTTTTCGTTTGGTAGTCCATACTTCAGACGTGGTCAAATTTTATTATATTTTATTAAAATCGTCGCTCGAATAACTAAATAGTTATTTTTTATAAATTAACCATCTAAAACGGGTATACATTTATTTATTAAATGGTATACGTTTATTCGAGCGAACTATCCGAATTTTGCACCATACTTAAATCACAATTATTGAAGTAGGTTGTGCCAATTTTGGCAAAAATTAATACGTTTACAGACGAACAACTCCTAAACGAGTTTCTTTGTCCCCCTTGAAAGACAAACCCTATAATAAAATTACTTTTCCCAAAAACTTGCATAACCGACTTCAAACGTGTACAAAATTCGAATAGTTTGCACGGATCGATGCAGTAATTTTCACATTTTGTTGATTTATCATAAAATGGTTCAGGCGATTTCAACATAATTTAACTAGGACCACCTTTGAAGTATGATCTACCGAACAAAAAAAGAATTATCAAAATCGGACCACTTTATATGAATAAAATTTAAAAGATATGCGTAGTAAAACTTAAAAAATTATACGCGAGACTTGCAAACCTCCTTTAAAAAATGAAAATAACTTACCACTAAAATAAACTCGCTGGAGCTTAGGTGGTGCAGTGAGCAGAGGTTCCTTCATATGCCGCAGCATGTTGCCCCTGAAGTCCATCACTTGGAGCTCTGGCATCTCCGACACCACGTGTGGCAGGATCTCCCATAGAGACATCGCGCCGTGTATGGATATTTTCTAAAAACAAAGAAGATATTTTACCGTAGGACCGATATTTCTCAGATAGTTTCAATTAAACTGACTTTGGTAGGACCAATTTCATAATTATTATGATCGAATATTTTTCTCGTGTAATTGTAGGCCATTGTCAAAAAAATAGTAAAATCATTGTGCAAACAAATAAATAAAATCAATTATTATAGTAACACGAGTATAACTTTTAGAAAATACAAGCTTTTGAGATCCTGGATATCATGAAGCAGCAGAGTGCTAGCGAAGACAAGTAAAACGAGCCCAAACACGACGGGTCTATCTTGTTTAGTACAAGAGTTCCTATGGCCACCTTCCGTTTCTATCATCAGATCAGCTCCATGGTACCATATTATTGCATTGTCACGCGATATACATATGCGTGTAAAAGTTTCAGTTCAATCGGAAGCCGGGAAGTCGGTCAAATTTAACTTGCAAGATTCCACCCGAACCTTTACATCCATTGCAAGTTATAATAATCAAAAGCTTGTAAAAATTAAAATTTATCATTCGTGCCGAACGTTGCTTAACTTTGGTGACCGCTAAGAAACACCTAGTAGACACAAAAGACTGAATTTATCAGAAAACTTGCGGTCAGAATTTCAGAAATTCGATAAGTAAATTAATTTCAAAACGGATTTGAACCCCTAAATTCAGTTTTGTTCTTTATGATGATATGAACTTTAAATCAAGTTTACTCGCTCTGTAATAGAAAAGTTTCGTTTTATCGATTTTGTTACTCTAATCTTGTAACTGAGGAGCTTTAACTGTAGCAAAATATTAGTGATCTGATGATCCTGTTACTTATAATATAAATTTGAACTTGGCTGGACACGCTGCCGTGAGTCTAGATTAAAAAAAAACTTATTTTTCTACTAAAATATGTAACAACAACGTAGTTCACGTTGTAATATGAGCCATACTCAATTAATTTCAAAAAGAACAGACTATTTTTAGATTTGTTTTTGTCTAGTATGGATGTAAATACGATTACGCCGGGAAAATGGCATAATGAAAATTTATTTTAAGTTGCCTCGGTTACACGGTAGGTAAATGGAGGCTATCCATAATTTATCAAAGAAGACTATAATTTTGTTTTCGTCTATCTCAGTCTGAGGTGCCGCCGTTCAGATTATTGTGGGTGTCGAAAAATCATTTTTAAACTTAGGCCTTAGTAGGTATGACTTTACATAGCAAACGAATACTACGTATTATCGTTTTCTCCACATAATTATTTTGGAACAGAAGCCGCGGTGGTCAAGTAGCAACCGCCAAGTGACACCCGCCTTACAATCGTGAGGTCGTAGGTTCAAATCCCGGTCCCGTACCAATGATTTCTTTGGACTTATGTACGGATTTTCAAACCAGACTTTTCGGTGAAGGAAAACATCGTGAGAAAACCTGCATATGTCCGAAGAAGAAAATCGATAGCGTATGTGAATCCACCAACCCGCACTGGGCCAGCGTGGTGGAATTGGCCCAATCACCCTTCATGGGTAGGCCCGCGTCCTGCAGTGGACTATCAAAAATGCTGGTACAGTACAGCACCCCTGGTGCAAAAGAGAAAAATCTAGCAAAATATACCACACGAAAACATGGAGCCACACGAAAACGATAAGTACTCGTAGGTATAAGTTTTCGTTAACACGCGGAAACTACTTACTATAATTTCCGTTCACCTATAAACTCATCATACAAGTCCCTCAGTTCGCAAAATATTGAAAGTCAATATTTTGTGAATTCCCGATTCCCGAGTTCATATTTTGCCTTTTGAAGGTTTGTTGAGGGTCGGCCTATAAGGGATGATTATTTAAGCGTTTGGTTTTTCACTTACTAAAGAAACAGGAAAATTGTGCAAAATATAGAAATTTCGTTATGGGTCAAAAATTGATCATTGCCTTTTATTTTTTAAAGATTATTTTTTGTACCTAAATGTCGGTTCTACTACGTTTTATGTGATCCATACTCCGTCTAGTGAAGTCTAATTTTGAGTTTCTTTTCCGTATCGCACCGATAACACGTATGATGTTGTCTTCGTGTGCTAGAATTGGTGCTGGTTTATCTGTACCTCCATAAAAATAGTCTAACTGCGTCTTTTAATCATCCGATCTAGGCAGCCAATGCGCTGGTCCAAAACAAGAGATGAATTTTGCATAGATCCATCGTATCGTGTGATGTGTCATGTAGCGGTGTCTTGTTAAAAGTTGAAACCACTTGTCTACCAAATTTAGATCGTGTATTTTGAGTCCATCCATCAGCCATAAGAAGTCCACTGCTGGACATAGGCCTCCCCTATGGATCTCCAATAAGACCGGTTGGAAGCGGCTTGCATCCAGCGTGATCCTACGGTCTTAATGAGGTCATCCGTCCACCTTGTGGGTGGACGTCCTACGCTGCGCTTGCCGATACGTGGTCTCCACTCGAGAACTTTCCGAGCCCATCGGTCATCAGTCCTCCGCGCTATGTGCCCTGCCCATTGCCATTTCAACTTGCCAATCCGTTGGGCTATGTCGGTAACTTTGGTTCTTCTACGGATCTCCTCATTTCTGATTCGATCTCGCAGAGAGACTCCGAGCATAGCCCTCTCCATAGCTCGTTGGGCTACTTGGAGCTTACTAATAAGGCCCATAGTGAGAGACCACGTTTCTGTGCCATAAGTCATCACTGGCAACACACACTGGTCGAAAACTTTCGACTTGAGGCACTGAGGTATGTCGGACGAGAAGACGCTACGCAATTTTCCGAACGCTGCCCAACCGAGTTGGATTCGGCGATTGGCCTCTTTCTTGAAGTCGGACCTACCTAACTGGACTACTTGTCCTAGGTAGACGTACGAGTCAACGACTTCAAGAACCGAGTTCCCAACAGAGATCGGGGTGGGTACAACATGGGAATTACACATGACTTTCGTCTTGTCCATGTTCATCTTAAGACCCACCTGTTGAGAAACCCGATTGAGGCCTTCGAGCATCGTGCTGAGCTCTTCCATCGATTTTGCCATGACTACTATATCGTCGGCAAACCGAAGGTGAGTGAGGTATTCGCCATTGACATTGATGCCGAATCCTTTCCATTCCAGGAGCTTGAAGGCGTTCTCCAAAGTAGCCGTAAACAGTTTCGGAGAAATTACGTCTCCCTGTCTTACGCCTCTTTTTAAAGGGATCGCCTTGGAGCTCTCTTCCTGTACTCGGACCGACATAGTGGCGTTATTATACAAACACTTCAACACTTCGATGTACCGATAGTCAATACGGCATCGTTGGAGAGACTCGAGCACAGCCCAAGTCTCGACCGAATCAAAGGCAAAAGGTATTTTGAGTAATAACAAGTAAAAAATTATTGTAACTAAAGGTCAAGGAATTTTGTACACGATGGAAGTCGGTTTCGCCATTTTATTTTTTTGTGAATAATAATTATATACTATACACTTTATAATACAGTATACACGCCGCTTCGATAGACAGATTCCCCCTTCGCACACGGCGTCGTATCGTAAGCGTATCGTAATACGTGCATAGAACGAGAGCAATACGAGTGCGTACATGTTTAAACAAGTCCGCACACGGAGCGGTGCTGCAGCGTATAGTAGGAGATAATATATTTATTGTCATTACGACAGGCGTAGCGTACTGGCGTAAAAAAGCAGGCGAAAAAAGTAACTGTTGATTAATTTCTTTAAAATTGACTGAATTTTAATTTTAATAACTTCTTACTTGTAATTTCAATTTAAATGATACAGTGGTAGAATTCGTAAAATTAGTTTAATCATTCTCTTGTCTACATTATCATTTATCAAGTAAATATTCATGGAAAAATGTAACAAATAAAGCTTAGGCAGAAATATCATCTAAAATAAACTCATTTCATAAAACGCCAATACAAAGTCATGATTTCAACTGAGATTTTATAAAACGATACGCCTACGCGACGATTCGTGTGTGGAACAATACTCGTCTCGTACGCGTTGCGTCGTAACGATACGCAAAAGATACGAGTACGCCTACGCCTCGTGTGCGAAGGGCATTACTGTATTTCGTAGTAGCATGAAAGTTCGTTGTCATGCATAGACGTAGTGACACGGAAAATATTATGTTTCGTACTCGTATTATGTAGACGAAATCCGTCGATACACAAATAGGATACTTTTATAAGGATACCACTTGTATTCTATGGAAATTTAATATTTCTTTTCCCATATAGACAAATACATCTAAGGCATTAAGTACAAGCGAACCTTCTTGGCTCTTCTCGACTCTTAAAAACTCTGTTTAATGTGCACATAGTACTTTTTTAGGGTTGAGTACCCAAAGGGTAAAAACGGGACCCTATTACTAAGACTCCGTTGTCCGTCTGTCTGTCTGTCTGTACGTCTGTCTGTAACCAGGCTGTAAGGATCTCATGAACCGTAATAGCTAGAGAGTTGACATTTTTACAGATGATGTATTTCGATTGCCGCTATAGGTACGAGTACCTAACAACAAATACTAAAAAAGAATAATTATAACAATTTAAGGGTTAAGGCTTCCATACAACAAACGTGTTTTTTTTTGCCGAGGGGCTCCCATACGGTACGGAACCCTTCATGCGCGAATCCAAGTCGTACTTGGCCGATTTTTTAATTTCAATGTCTTCTAATTTTGTTTGTGTCTGCTTGGTATTTTTTGTAGTTTACTGTTTCATAATCAGAACTAAAGTACCTAGCCGAATAAGGGTGAAACAAGAAAAAAAATGAAACCACCCTGCAACTCAGAATCTACAGAATGTATGAAACAGCTGTTTTATTTTGTCGAACTCCGGGTTAGCTCCATAGTAAAAGTTGTTCATAATGATGGTTTGGTTTGCCCTATTTCATCTTTTCCGAATAATCTTGTACGAGAAAAGTCGGATATTAAACTCTGTTCATTTATCTCAAGCTGTGATTTCTTATCGAGAATAGCCTTTACTTTTAAACCGTACATTCATTGTAAGATTACATAAAACTTTATTAGATCAGGGATTTACTTGTTCAAATATATTGTATTTTCCTCCAAATTCCAAGAAAACAATTTCTTTTCTTTTCCTGTCGCTAAATCAAGCAGAAAATCCATTGCCAGTCATTTTGACAGGCTTAAGTCGCATGTCACCGATGTAACTCTACTGTATACCACTTACCGATTTATTAATAGTTTATCGACAGATATATCCTATCTAATCTTATAACTCATAACCCGTGACGTACACGTCAAGAACATTATTATTATGTATTTTATTGTATGTATGTATGTGTATTTTTATTTTTGTAGTATTTATTTATATATTATTTACATTTTTATTATTATCAGTTGTGTTTGGTACCTCCCATGTATACTCTTGTTTGTGATCTCTTTCCGTTCAGTGGTTGCCTGGTAGAGATCGCTGTCAGCGATAAGGCCGCCATTTGTGGCACTAATTTAAGATAAGTTGTCTACTTTGTACAATAATGGTATTAGTGCACACAATAAAGAGTTTTATCTATCTATCTATTATTCTACGTGGCCGCAGATATACATTACTATGATTGTTTTTCTGATATTCCCTTAGATTACCTCAGTAGAGCTGAGTCTCATGGACTGGAATAAATAATATGAGAAATTCGGCAGCAAAACTGTTACAAGTTTTCGATGTAATCGATTGAGCGAAACGAATAGCTTACATCATGACGACACGACATGGCGCTCACTATTTTAGCGATATCACTGAAACTTCTGAGGTACCTACCTAATACTACACAAAACGCACCGGCTAGCGCAGCGTACGATGTCCACGGACAAGATGGATAGACGGTCTGATAACTCTGATATATACAGTAGGGATAAGATAATCTGACATTCCAATAAATTTTACGAAGGGAGACTTCGGTCTACCGGGAAACCCACGTAATAAGATACTCTACTTCTCGCGGGATGCAAACCGCTTCAAACCAATTTTCAAAAACATTTCGATGTCTGGTTTCCATTAGAAAAGCCATGTCCAACAGTGCACGTCTTACGACTGAATTTCAGCTGTTGATAGTAATGACGTACACAAAAAGACAATACATTTCAGTAAGAGCAAAAAAGATATTATAATACTACGTAAGGTAAGAGTGCTATACTTACCCACTTACTTCGCGCAAGGTAATAAATAATAAAATAGACGCGTTGTGCGAGGAAAAGCTTATAGCTAATTACGTGCCTCAAAAAAGCCTTAAATAAAGCGGCTTATCATTAAGGGATGTAGAAAAAATCGTTTCCATCATGCAACTTAACCCCTTGATATACTCGTAAACCTACTTATATGTTGTTTGGCTGACTTGTACCTGAACACGTATCACTGTAATTAATTATTTACTGTAAATTAATTAATTTTGTACCGTTCTATGTTTACGTAATAAGAAATTTGCTTCGTCGTAGCCACAGATCAGAGAAACAAGGTTGTTTCTCTAGTTTGTGGTCTTCACGTAGCGGAAAATGTAAATATTTACTCATCTCATTATTCAGATTTTCTCGTCTAGGTACTAGCTCACATTTGATTTCACTATAAAGGACATGTCCAAAAAATGAATGGAGACTGGTATAATAATAATCAAAAAATCTAACCACAACATGCGTTACATGTCGAGAAAGTTCATATTTTTCTGAATCTGTAACATCATTTAAGATCAAAAAAGAGCCATCCGATTTTTTTTTTACTAGCGTCCCGCCCCGGTTTCGCACAGGTGTATTATGCATATAAACCTTCCTCTTGAATCACTTGGATCTCGTAATGCCCGGATCCCGGCTGCTATTACCAGGATTGAATCCCGGTAATTACTTTTACATAATTTACCTTAGCCGAAAGCTTTAAATTATGTATTTATGATTGTTTTTGAAAAATACGTCAAATCGACCGATCCCGGTCGTTTAGGTTTACTAAACTATTCTGAGGATCACGTTTAGTAAAGTAAGATATTACATAATTATGTATGTAGGTACGTAAGTATCAAGTTAGGTCTTAATGAGACCTAAGTATCAAGGTGTAATAGCTTAATGCTTATGTGTAGGTTATGTTATCAGAAAAACAATCAGTCTAAAATACGATCAATCATACCTACCTACGCCACGTGTTTCGAAAATAATAGATTACAATTTATTCTGTTTTCGAGATGTTCCTCTTACCTCAATTTTACTTCCGGAAGTAAACTTTCCTTTGAATACTTTGAGAGACGTACAATTGAGGAGCTCCAATGATTTTAGCGCCGGGAAATGGTGCTGAAGCCCGCCGACGTCGAGGCACTCTCCGGGCCAGTGGAGCACTTGAAGATACTCTATCTCCGGTCTGTAACAATGGTAATAGAGTTAGCCTGGACCGTATTTTATTTATCGGCGCTTCGGACACACTAGAATAATTAAAAGTATAGTTTTTATCTTTCTGAAATGAGAATAAGCTGGCAACTGTCCCCTGGAGAACATTTGTAGCTACGCCAGTGGTTTGTGGACTTTTAAAAAATCGGACCCGTAATAAGCATTCTTTACACCTGTCTCAGGTTCAGTGTGTATCTAAAAAATGTGAAGTTAAAAGTGAAGTGAAGCCGTTGTGGTCTAGTGGTAGTGACACCCGTCTTACAATCGTGGGTTCAAATCCCGGTCCCGTATCATAGGTTGTTCGGAATGTCAACCACTGACTTTTCGGTGAAGAAAAACAGTGAGGCAAGGAGGCGACCCACATATTATGTCCGTTGAAGAAATTCGATGGCGTATGTGAATCCACCAACCCGCACTGGGCCATCGTGGGGGATATGGCTTAATCACTCTGCGTGGGTTGGCCTACGTCCTGCAGTGGACTATAAAAAAAGGCTGGTACAGTACAGTACAGTAAAAGTGAATAGCGGTTTCATACAAACTCAAACAAAATTGAATGAACTTAGAAATAAAATCTTTAAAAGTGGCATATACCTGCCACTTCAAACACCTAGATTATCATTGAAATCCCAAGCAAATTGGGTAACGTCAAAATTGTAATGAAAATTTTTAAGCGCCACACTTTTAGGTATGGTGAAAATTTCTCGCATTAGAACCAAGCGTTTCGAATCCACATTCTGTATACGAACAGGCAGAACATGGAACACTGTACCTGAGTCAAAAAATTGAACTTAGCAGATTAAGTTACACTACAAGGGTACAACGTAGATGTATTCAAATCCCCAGTTAATAGGTCAACATCATCTAAGGTAAACGTGCTACACTCTTACCGCATCTGACATAAAAATAAATGTTGTCAAACGCAAAGCTAAACTACATAAAAAAAGTTCATTACAATTAGGATTTAGGAGAAGTCCTCATATTACACATTGTCAGGCATCGTTGTCAGACTCTTATAATGTACTAGAATGAGGCGGAGGAAAGCTGCTCGCTGAGAAAGGCCAATCTTTTTTAGGATTCCGTACCCAAAGGGTAAAAACGGAACCGTATTACTAAGATCATAAACCGTTATAGCTAGAAAGCTGAAATGTTCACAGATGATGTATTTTTGTTGCCGCTATAACAACAAATACTAAAAACAGAATAAAATTTAAAATTAAGGAGGGCTCCCATACAACAAACCAGATTTTAGCCGTTTTTCGCTCTATATTAATAATGGTAACAGGTAGATGCTTGAAATGTTCACAGAATATTTAGTTGTATATCACTTCAATAATAAACTTATCACTTGTCTATCATGACATTAGTAAATAAGAGTTCCGTAGCCAAGTAAAATAATAATCAAAACAACTAGAGATAAGACTACCAACTGTAGAAATAGTTTTAAGTTTTCTACTTAATTTTTGTTTATGTCCGACGACACTTTTTACATAGTGGTCCAATTTTGATTTAAAAAAATATTGGAAAGAGTAAACTTCGAAATTGGTCCCATATAAATTTTATCGAAATCGGCTCAGCCATTTTTATAAATCAACAATAATGTGAAAATTGCTACATCGATCCGTGCGAACTATTTGCGAATTCTGTGCACTGTTGAAGTCGGTCGTGCCATCTTATGCGAAAAATAATTATCATATAGTAAGTTCGATTAGGTCGGGTGGCTAGCCCTGGTATTAGAGTTCCTAGGCCATCTGAAGGCCTCTGACATGACTAAACGGTTAAAACAACCGAAACTTATAATTTAACGTGTCATCCGAGCCACGATAGCGCTCAGTTGGAAAATACCACCGGGGATCACTATCTAAATACTGACCGTGCGGAACGTTGCTTAATTTCGGCGATTGCTGACAAACACCAAGTCAAACTACGCTACGAGCGCTACAATTTGTTTTCATTTTTAATATGATATATAGAGTTCATCTATCAGTCTAATCTCAACTTCTTAGGTAAAAAATTGCAGAATAAAGGCCTGCCTACGTACTTGTACCTACGAAGGGCAGTTGGGCCGTTTCCACCTCGCTGGCCCAATGCCAGTAGGCAGATTCACATACCAACGAATTTCTTCTAAGTAAAAATGCAGATTTCCTTACGACATTTTCCTTTAACGGAATGATAGTGGTGTGGTGTGAAAGTTTTTTGGTAGATACGGGACCCTAAAATGTCTACTTGAAAGAGATACTCACAAGTTATAGGGAGGTATATAATATCATAGCCGTTTAGTGTCTCAGAAACTTCAAGTGGGCAATGTTTCTGAAGGTCAAAAGTTGACCGCTGAAACTGTAAATAAATAATCAGTCAAGTGCGAGCCGGACTCGCGCACGTAGGGTTCCGTACCGTATAGAAGCCCCCCCTTAAAACATTTTATTTTAATTTAACTATTAATTTTTGAAGGGAATATACAACATAATATTCTGTGAATATTTCAAGCATCTTCCTGTGGTCGTTATTAATGTTGAGCAAAAAAATCATGTTTCTTGTATGGGACCCCCTCTCACATATTTCTTTTTTTAATTTAATTAATTATTTATGAAGAAAATATTTAACTAAATATTCTGTGAATATTTCAAGCATCTACCTGTCACCGTAATTAATATCGAGCGAAAAACGGCTAAAAAAATCAGGTTTGTTGTATGGGAGCCCTTAAATATTTACTATTTTCTATGTTTGTTGTTATAGCGGCAATGGAAATACGTCATCTATGAAAATTTCAACGTTCTAGCTATTACGGTTTATGAGAGACAGCTTGATGATAGACAGACAGACGGACGGACAGCGGAGTCTTAGTTTACCCTTTGTGTACGGCAGCCCAAAAGTCGCATGAAACTCGGTTCATTTGTTTAGGAGAATTGATATCATATACAGAAATGATATGAAATAAAATTTGTTTCTTTATTTAACTAATTTTTCTTTTCTTTATCTAACTTTTTCGAAATTACATACACAGGATACGCAAAAACAACAATGATATCTACAGACATCCACTTCAAACTTATAAAAATTCTTCTTTTGCATCGGGGTTTAAAAGGTAAACACTCCTAAGCATATTGTTGTAATGTTGTAGTTATTAACATGTCCTGAAAACAGTTTAGACCATAAAAATGAACTAAAGTAATAGAAACAGTACTAGAATAGCAAAATATGTCCATCACTTTATCCCATTTTAAATATGAAATTTATAAGGTGTTAGAAAAAGATGCACGTACACTCGAACTTAATTTCGCTTGGTATCGCAAACTACATTGAGCTATCTCGGGTGTCCAAATTCAAAAAGGTAAAAAGTAGGAAGGTAAAATGATCGGAGATTTGAACATTCTTACTGGAACTAGAGGGATCAAATTTCCGAAAAAGACAAAAGACCGAGTGAAACCAAATTTTAACTATTTTGACATTCCAACTGGGTATATTGACGTATGCGACAGACATTGCGTTTTTTTGTTCCACTCACTGGTTATACGTATACTAGATATGAATAAGACAGCTGTAACGCAGTTTTTATTTGAGTAAAATTTAGCGATACTTCTATTACTTGTCATTCTTCTGAGGTTTCGACCCACAGATCAGATAGCAAGGTTGTTCTCTGATCTGTGGCTTCGACTTTTCATTTCATTTTCTTTCTCAAGCAGTAGAGTATAACACTCTCACCCTTGCAAAGCACGTAAAGTGTAGACACTAGACAGGTCCGCGCGCTGCCACTTGTAAATTACGTGAGTGATTTCCCGTGATGTAAAGTAACAAAATACGAGTAATGTGCAATAACCACGTTTCAATAATAAATGACATGTTGCTTAACCAAAATCGCTGCATCATGGCAACCTAGTTTTGACACGAGGATGCATCGAACACGAGCTGCAGCGTCAGCTCAACGTGACTTGGACACCTACAGCCGCCCTCACTTTGTAAAATGACTTTTATGCTTCAGTCAGGCTAGAGGAGGTACCTAGGTAGTTATTATACATATTTTATTCAATTCCATTGACTATTTTCGCACTAACAGTGTAGGCTGAGCCATGCGACAAGCTAGTTAATGAACAATAATAATTATGTTTTAATTAAGTAAAGCACAGGTGTCACTCACGCTTAATTAATTAAAATGTGCGAAAACCACGCTAGTTTCCATAGTGAAATAATTATTATGCATTAAAATTTAGGTCAAATCTTAATCATCAAATATCTAATAATGTTGTTGTATTTTTAATAGTAAGTAAGCTTCGAGCAAATGTCTATAGAGTCAAAATAATGAAAAATAGTGTTCGAGGCAAAACTCTGCCAAAGCTATGTAGTGAGCAGGCTTTTCAGTTAGTCGTAAGGCGATTTCAAGCCGACTACAACGCGGCGCGATGCCAAAGTGCTTGGTTACAAGCACTAATTAGGTGACATTATCGTCAAGATTCGAAAAAACGGGTCATTGTGAATTATTTAATGTAAATATCTAAGTCGGTATGCATGACGGCGCTCGGACAGTTTTTACTACTTTTACTTAGGGACTGTGGCTCTGTAGATATTTGCTCGAAGTAAGTAAGTTCATATCGACTGAGTGGCTAGCCCTGGTGTCTGAGTTTTTAAGCCGCCTGAAGGCCTCTGACATAGCTAAACTGTAAAACAACCGGGACCTACAATAATTTAAATTATTTAACGTGTCAGTAGCGCTCAGTTGTAAGTGCCACCCGCGGTCAGCCATCCGAAGACTGACCGTGCCGAACGTTGCTTAACATCGATGATCGATTTTTAATTTGAATATAAATATTATTTTGCAGAAGGTTCATGGTGTCACGACGTTTGCACACTTAAATTGTTTATTTGCGATTACTCATTCACATTGAAGTTAGCGTTTTAGTCTAGATCAAGAGTTCAAGATTCAAGAGTTATTCACAGGGAGATTTCCATAGCAACTGACTTGTGCTAGAGGTGGAAGGAGCCCTTTTATAGTATTTTATCGTTCTTAACGTTTCTTAAATAAAATGGTCATAGTATTTTTTCCATAAAGCTGATTTACATGTCAAGGTTCAGAACTATAAAATAATGTATGTAAATACAAAATCAATAAAATAAAATTCAACTTGAAAATCTATAGAATAGATAGTCAATAGATGCTCAATGAGCCAACGTTGAAGTCTATAGAAAAGAGAGTCTATAGATGCTCAATTAACCAACGTTGAAGTCGTGCTATAAAACTTGGCAAGCTAGGAGCTTCAGTGACGTATTCGGGCAGGTGGTTGTATGACTCAGGTTGTATGCAGGTGGTGGTCAGGGCCCAAAATATGTGTTAGTTTGTGAGCTATCGATTAGGAAACGATGTGAATAATACGGCTGGTGCACTCATTGACTATCAAAGCAAGAAATTTTTATACATTGCACTTTTAGATGAGTTTGAATAATTAATTGTTAATTAGAAAATCTTGTATGAGTATATTTACCTACAATTATTTACAAGCTTTTTTTTAATTCACCTGTCCCGTGGTCTGTCTGTCGGTTTGTAATCAAATTTTACAAGTTAAATTTGATCCGCTTTTCTAGACAACGGGACAGGTGAAAGTAAATAAAAGCTTGTAAAAATCAGCTGTTCTTACAAAAAAAATCATAAACTCGCTTCAAAACCTTCGCAGGTCAACTTGGATATTTCGTATGAATCTTCTGAAAGGAAATCTCCTACAACAGAATGAGGAACATTTTTTATAGGTAACAAGAAAATCACGGGTGACATAATTATTTACTTTCGCTATAGAAATATTCCACGAACTATCTCTTTATTTTCGGATTCGTACTCACGGAACCTAAGCACGGAACACTCAAAGTTTTCCGCAATATAATGTCTTGGGATTTCACCAAATTACGGAAGCAACTGAGGGCGTCGAGATATATTATTTTCTTCTTTATATCCTTTCAACGTACCGTGCTACCCAATATTCGTTTCATTTTATTAGATAGCTAATATACACAGTTATGCTGCGTTTTCACTGGAGATGTGCGAAGAGGTGAGCAATTGTGAGGCGCCAACTTGAAAATACAAAATAATCGGCCAAGTACGAGTCGGACACGCGCACGGAGGGTTCCGTACTGTATGGGAGCCCCCCTTAAATATTTATTTTATTTTAATTTTATTATTGAAGTGGATTTAAAACTAAATATTCTGTAAAAATTTCAAGCATCTACCTGATGCCATTATTAATATAGAGCGAAAAACGTCTAAAAAATCAGGTTTATTGTATGGGAGCCCCCCTTAAATATTTATTTTATTTTGTTTTTAGTATTTGTTGTTATAGCGGCAACAGAAATACATCATCTGTGAAAATTTCAGCTGCCTAGCTATCATGGTTCATGAGATACAGCCCGGTGACAGATAGACAGACAGACGGACAGACGGACAGACAGACAAACGGACATCGAAGTCTTAGTAATATAGGGTCCCGTTTTTCCCTTTGGTTACGGAACCCTAAAAATATGCCAAGTACGAGTCGGACTCGCGCACGAAGGGTTCCGTACTGTATGGCAGCCCCCCCTTAAATATTTCTTTTATTTTAATTTACTTATTAAATTAAGCATGCAGCTAAATATTCTGTGAAAATTTCAAGCAACCACCTGTTGCCATTATTAATATCGAGCGAAAAACGGCTAAAAAAATCAGGTTTGTTATATGGGATCCCCCCTTAAATATTATTTTTATTTTATTTTTAGTATTTGTTGTTATATCGGCAACAGAAATACATCATCTGTGAAAATTTCAGCTTTCTAGCTATTACGGTTGATGAGATACAGCCTGGAGACAGACAGACAGACGGACAGCGGAGTCTTAGTAATAGGGTCGGTTCTCGGTCGGTTTTTAGGTTTAGGTTTAAAAAGCTTTTATCTTCCTCTAAATATTATCCGATTTAAGCGTTTTTTCCAGTAATCAGCATTTCAATCGCTAGGATTATAAGTCTTAGTTTTTACAGTTTTTTAAAAGACCTTAAAGTTATAAGCCTCTAAAACGTCACATTTTTACGCAAAAACTTGGCTGAAAAGTATACATAAACTAAAAAGTTTTTTGAAAAAAACAAGACAAAAGCGTGCAAATTTTTTTACTCAAGCGATTGTACCAATAACATAACATTTTGTTACAATTAAAGGGTTTTCTCCCGGAACGTAAATTTTATAAAAAATGGAAATTATTCACAGAAAACTCAAAAACTCTGGTCGATTCTAAAACACAGTCTGAGACTGTCAATGGTCGATTCACGATCCTCTAAGAACTAACTGAATTGCTTCATTTACTTCGCATCGCTTCTTTCGTTTCCTTTCCATCCGTTTCCATGGGAACTGCTCTATTTGTTCTATTGGTCCTACAACGGGCACAGTCACAGCAATCTTGTTTAGTTTTGTAGAAACAAAGGAAAATTAGGGCGGATATCGAAAATAAAACTGGCCAAGTGCGAGTCGGACTCGCGCACGAAGGGTTCCGTACCGTATGGGACCCCATTCCTCTTGCCATCATTAATAGCGAGCAAAAAACTACTAAAAATCACGTTTGTTGTATGAGAGCCCCCCTTAACATTTATTTTATTCTGTTTTTACTATTTGTTGTTATAGCGGCAACAGAAATACATCATCTGTGAAAATTTCAGCTGCCTAGCTATCACGGTTTATGAGATACAGCCCGGTGACAAACAGATGGACAGACGGACATCGAAGTCTTAGTAATAGGGTCCCGTTTTTACCCTTTGGGTACGGAACCTTAAAAAACGGTCTTAATTCGAAATTATATTGTTGATTTTTAACCCCCAACGCAAAAACGACGGGGTGTTATAAAAATGTTATAAAAAATATTTTTTTAATATTATTCTTATTTCAAGTTTTGCGATGTATATCTCACAAATGGTAGGTAGTTACCTTTTTTTTCTATCTACATAAGGGCAAGTGCATTTACTAACTACCACTAAATACAAGACTTACATAATCTAAACCAACATAAACTACTACTACAAAACAAGCAATTGGATCATCCACAGCGCTTTAAAGTCTAAAGATAGTCCAAATAGTACCTACATCTGATAAAAATGTTTGAAGAAACATTACATTTATTTTTAAAACCCTACGGAACGATACCCCACCTGAGGGAGTTATTCTTACTTAGGGAGTGGGGTTGAAAATTTTCTAGACAAAACTGCGATGCTTCGCTCACTTCGTTAGCTCGGTCAATCAATACTCGCGGTTGGCTCCAATCAGCCAACAGTATGTCACCACGTTGTTACGGGACGGGCGATGTACGGTTGATGTCGGGACGTACGTAGCAACGTCGAATATCGGCTCCAATCAAATCGGGACATCTATGAGGGCTTTTAGCCAGCAATCTCAATATATTATATTTTGGTTATATATATTGTAATGTTGCAAACGGGGAAGCCGTTTGCAGCACCACAAGTTAAAAAAAGGATTAGAGAACCCGTAATGTTGCAAGCGGGGGAGCCGGTTGCAGCACCACAGGTTAAGGGACTTCAGAAGAAACCTAACCAACCTAAGAGTCCTACCTAGTGGATAGGATTCCTAACGGTTCGGAGATTAAAACAGAAAACTAACCTTAGTATTTACACATTTATTTACACTAACACGCACTGCACTTATAGTCAATTAAATCTTCAAGAGACGGAGAGAGAGAGAGAGAGAATTTTGTAGAAGTCCTTGGAAAGTTAGCCAAAAAGGGAGAGGGTAGCACTCGTAGAACCACGCTGGAGGCTGGCCGAGGATTTTCTAGAGCCTGAGCTGGACCCGCCGATAGTGTGGCGCCAGCCAGGTAGCGCCAGGTGAGCGCTAGCGTGAAGACATCTGTCGACTGAGGTGGAGGCGCCGGCCCAAACCGGCCGACAGGCGCCGGCCCAAACTGGCCGACAGGGTTCTAAGTCAGCGCCAGCCCAGTGCTCCAGGGGTAAGGGGTCAGTGGCCCCAAAACAAGAGATCCACCTGTAATCAAAGTCAAAGGGACCGGAGCCTCTCACCCTGACTGTCACGCGACGCTCATGCGGTTTGCAGGGCTCGTCCACGCAAACTCAAATTCACACTCATTACATTGTAGCGGAAAAAAGGTGTCTTCCAGATCACTTCCAACTCAAGACTGCCCAATTTTACAAAACAAGGATCGCTGATCCTGTCAAAATAAAACATTTCAAAAATTTGAATTTCATAACTAGAATTGTAAGTTGGCAGTGTTATCGTTGAAAGAGTCTGAATGTAGAGAAGCTAACAAAAAGGTTAGTTTCTCTACATTTCCCCCAAAACCCCAGAAAAATTTTCACTCATTGAAAATTTTGCAGGTTGAGAATAAGACCTTGACCATCCAGACAGATTCGCACACATCTTCCATACTCCCTCGCACGCACACTCAATCATAAGTTGGGGTTATGGTTCACAATCCATGATGACCATACTCCACAAGGAATTATCATTCAATTATTACGAAGGCTTATTTTTTTAGAGTTAGGTGTCGTAACCCGCACCTTTTCGAAAACCCGATAAAAGTTAAGATAATAATATTTACAAGTTAATATTTACACATATGGCCTAAGTAAGCCTTAAAACTCTTCAGAGATATGAAGAGAAAAAGTAATTTTCTATTCAAATGAAGTTAATATTTAAATTGCAACGTGTGCAATTTGAAATATCAAAAGATAAAAGCACAATTTAGGCCTTATTGGTAACTTAACCATTGTGCAAGCCTTTTATTAGTCTATTAAAAAAAAAAAAACAAGGGTATTACAAAAAATAAGCCAAAGGGTTTAGATTCTTTGTGAAGCATTAACAAGTAGTACGTAAAAAAGAATTACACGAATACAAAATCATAACATTATTAGTACTCAGTATACACCAAACAAAACGAAAACTATTTACAACCTTCTTAACAAAACAAAAACATAGATCAGCACTAGTTAAAAAAGAAATCATTATAATATAATATAATACAATAATATAATACAAGTTAGCATTTAATATCTTTAACATGCCATCTACCTCTCGAACCGTTAGGGTCCTCCAAGACAAAGACCAAAGAAGACAATTTTTCAACAATTTTACATTTTATGTACTTCGGCGCAAGTTTTGCGCTGAAATATGCACCAGCATTACTTTGTACATAATTTTTCCGCCAAACTATATCCCCGACATTAAATTCTTTGAAATCTCGTCTTAGATTGTAATTTGTAGCGTTTCTAGAGTGAGCTGTATGAATAGCAACTTGTACTTTATCGAAGATTGTGGAAAGTAACCCTAAATTATGGGCATAAATGTCTCGAGGAGCGAAGATGACGCTGTCAAGATTAGAACAGGAACTATAGTATGACCCGCAAGGAATTGTTTCACGGCCAAATACAAGATACGCTGGAGTAAAACTGGTCGTGACATTTACTGCACTATTTAAAGCCATTTGAATCTTTTTCAAATGATTGTCCCATGATCTATGATCATCACCCACTAACTGAGCTAAAGCCGTTATAATAGTTCTATTATAACGTTCTGTTGGGTTGACTTGAGGACAATATCTAGGTGAATAAAAGACGAAAGGTATTTTATAACTGTTAAGAAAATTTCGAAACTCATTAGATTGTAGCTGAGAACCGTTATCCATAATTATAGTTTGTGGTACACCATGTACTAAAAATACATGATTTTCTAATTCACGAATGATATTAGGGGCAGTAGCTCGCTTAATCGGGAATATGAGACAATATTTAGAAAAAGAACACGTGACCACTAAGATATGTTGGTTACGTTGTCTTGACATTGGGAATGGACCCATGAGGTCTAAAGAAATATTCTGCCACGGCCTTGAGCAAATTTTAGGTTTGCCCATAGGACCATAAGGCGAATGATTCGAATATTTATAAGAGAGACAAGTTTCACAAGTCGAGCACATATTGGCCACGTCCTTAAACATACCGGACCAATAAAATCTCAAGCAAAGTTTTTTATAAGTTTTAAATATCCCAATATGAGGGCTGTTATCGGATAGCCCATGACAAGACTTAATTATTTCATTCCTCTCTGGTGGAGGAGGAACTTCTTTCCACGCAAAATCTTCGTTAAAGTAATTAGGTGTGTCAAAGTGACGGTATAATTTGCCATCGACAATTTTGTAATTTGGATAAGCATCGGGGTTATCATGACAATTGGCAAACAGCCTATTAAAATAATTTAATTGATTATCAACATTTGCAGCTATTGGTTCGGTAAAACCAATGCCTGCAACGTTAGGTATTTTACAACGTGAAAGAAGATCAGGGACAACATTTTCTTTACCCTTTTTATGTTTCAGAATGAAGTTAAAACAAGATAAGCGAATAGTCCAACGCGCTAGTCTCCCAGAAGGATTAGACAAATTTTGAAACCACTTCAAAGCTGCGTGATCAGTATAAATAGTAAAAGGTTTACCGTTGTCAAGATAACAACGCCAATGTTCAAGAGCGCTAATAACTGCTAGTGTTTCACGTTCAGTTGTTGAATAGTTTTGCTCATGCTTATTTAAAGTTCTGCTCATATACGCTATAACCACTTCTTTGTCGTCTTTTATTTGGCTTAACATAGCTCCGATGCCAAAATTGGACGCATCACAGTGAACAGAGAAGGGTAGGTCAAAATCAGGACATGCTAAAATAGGCGTAGAAATCAAATGCTCTTTTAGCTTATTGAAAGCAGCATCAGCATCATCGTTCCAGATAAACTTTTTAGAAACATTCTTGCCCGATGACGTTAGTTTACAAAGAGGCGAAGCAATAGAACTAAAATTGGGTATGAAACGTCGGAACCAACTACAAGTACCCAAGAATTGTCTTACTTCTTTCTTAGAAGTAGGAACAGGGTAAGCGATGATAGCTTCTATCTTTTCGGGATCAGCACGAAGACCTAGCTCATCCACGACATAACCCAGATATTTAAGCTCTTTACAAAAAAATTTGCTCTTTTCAAAGTTGATGGTTAATCCAGCATAAGAAAGCTTTTGGTGAACTTTAAGTAGAAGAGATATATGCTCATCAAAAGAATCGCTTATTACTATTATGTCGTCCAAATAGCAAAATACCTTATTATCAAACTCTGGAGTAAATAAGGTATCCATCAACCTTTGTTGAGTAGCTGGAGCGTTAGTTAAACCAAAAGGCATAACTGTAAATCTATACATTCCACGACCAGGGACGTAGAAACCAGTCTTATCTCTATCGTCAGGATGCAGCGGAATTTCCCAAAAAGCTTTAGCAATATCAATACTTGATAGATATTTAGCATTTTTGAGGTTATCTAGTATTTCCGAAATAAAGGGAAGACTATAAGCATCTTTTCGAGTGACTGCATTCAATTTCCTGCTATCAACACAAAAACGCCATTCTCCATTCTTTTTTGGAGTAATAAGAACTGGAGATAGCCAAGGGCTTTCGCATGATTCAATAACTTTTAAGTCAAGCATTTTATCGACTTCAACAATAAGAGCTTTTTGTTTTTCCGGAGAAAGTCGATAACACCTTTGTTTGATAGGTAAAGCATCACCCGTATCAATCCGGTGTGATATCAGATTAGTACGACCCAAATGACCCTTTTCTTCAAAAGAAATCGATTTAAAACGTTCAATCATAGCCTTAGCTATTTCACTTTGATTATTAGATAGATGGTTAAACGAAGTAACCTTATTTTCAATAGAACAAGACACAAGCTCCTTATTTTCAGAGTTAACTTCAAGAGAAAGTATTTTAGGTGTTAAGTCAAACTTTTCCCAAAAATCCCAACCAAGAATTAAGGAAGGGTAAATATCAGGGAAGACGAAAGCTTTAATAAATTTTATCCGATTATTAAATTTGATCGGGAGATGAAAGTAACCCAATGACGTTGATTTTTGTTTATTAGCAACCATGACTTGAAATGATGATTTGTATAACTTGAAACCTAACTTTAAGATATCCTTATGAGAATTGTTACCTAAAATAGTAATACAACTCCCACTATCTAATAAACCCGAAAAAGATTGTTCATTAATAGATACATCAATAAAAGGTCTATTAAAATCTTTTTCTTTGTCATAAGACACAGCAGTTGTCTTATAACAAAACATAAAATTTCGAACCGTATTCAACCATTGCTGCCAATCATTAGAATCGCTGTAAGATTTAGAATCATCATTCAAGTCATTATTTAGTTTTTTTGATTTAAAGTAACGGAGCACTTAGGACAGTCTGTTACCTTTACCCCTTGTAGACCACATTTGAAACAAACCAAAGTCCTTGGTTTAGTACAAGTTTTTAAGGAATGGCCTGTGACTCTACAACGTGGGCAGAAATTATAGAAATTATGCGTAGGAATCGTCTGCGGTTGCGAGTTTAAGGGGTGAGATTCCTTAACGACTTCACTTGCTTTCAAAACATTTTTAGAAAATCCAGAAGTTGAGGGACGATAGTTAAAATCCTTTGCCCAGGAAGCATCATTATGGAGAGGTTCGTGAAAACTAGAATTCTTATCCATACAATTCTCATACAATTGACAAACATTAATCAGCTCGTTAAGAGTTTTTACTTCCTTCAAAGCTACAAAAATCGAATAACAAGGTCGAATGTTACGCATAATCATCTGTAACTTTTCTGCATCTGGTAACTGTGTTTGTAGGCGGGAAAACATACCCGATATTATCGAAACAAAAACGGCTATTGACTCGTCTTTTCCTTGAGTTCGCTTACGAATCGCTTCCAAGAGTTTATAATCGAAGTCAAATTCACCAAAGTCTCTAATCAACAAACTTTTGATTTCATCCCAAGACAATGAGTCATTTTGAGAGATTTGAAACCTAAGCCAATGTAAAGCATCACCTTTAAAGATTTCAAAAGCATGTTTGACAATACTTTCATCAGAAATGCTTTTAGATCGACGGAACTCTTCCATCTTTTGCAAGAAAGAGCGAGGGCATGATTTTCCATCATATGTCAAACTTTTAAAATCAACCATGACATTAGAATGAGAGACTTGAGTATTCTTTGTTAAAGCATTGACTAAGGTAAGCAACACTTCTTGTGGTAGAAGTATAGATTGTGTAGAATTCGAAGTGCTCTCCTGTATTGTAGGTCTATGCGGAACAGAATCAGCCTTAGAGAATAGTATCTCAGGTTGATGATCTCTATGTTCAGTTCGGGGCGAAACTGAAACTGATCCAGAGGGAGAATCGTCATAGTCTTGAGTATTATCAATACTCGGTAGATGCTCGAAGTTGCTATGAACTGCATCGAATCTTTTCCTAATTGAAAAAAAATCGCTCCTTAAAACTTTGTAGTTTTGCTTTAAGGATTCTTCCGAAATCGTTGAAACGTCAATACGATCAAGACGAAAATGAGTATGATTCAAAAATGACTCAACCTTCTTAGCTAGCAACCTATCCGGAGAAGACTCTAACATTGAAACTTTATCTTTGATATACTTCAAAGTCTTTGACACTTGATCTAAGTCAACTGACACTGAGAAAACCGACTTGGAAATGACTTCAGCTGGTTTCAGTACAGAAAGTCTCTCCAATTGCTCCTTGAGAGAGGAAACACTCCCTGAAGGTGTTTCATGACGAATTGAGATCTCATATTCAAGTTCAAGTTTGTTTAAATGAGAATAAACGATGTTTTTAGCCATTTTTTGTAAATGTATTAGGTATTAGATTAAAAATAATAAAATACGACGTATTACCAAAGATAAGGAAGAAATATTAGTTAAAAAATAGTATTAGATCAATTAACTAATATTCAATAGAACTTACACATCTGAAATATTAATAAATTAGGGTTAGTGAGAACATGAGCATAAAATTCACATGAGCAAATCTCTTTCAACAAAAATAAGTTAAAAAAATCACCTAGTACCTTGAAACGTATTGTGAATGTAGGAATACTTCAGCTGTAAGCCAAGACAACTTACAACCTGCGTGTAACGTACACTGAGAGGATATTCTCCTCCAGCTCGTCGTATAGTCTTCCAAACCCCAACTTGTAGGTGACCGATAGGTTTAACACCTCCAAGTGAAGAATGGATGTCGATTACAGTGGTAATCGGGTAGTAGTGCTTGTATGAGAGGGTGCGGTATTGTGTTGTTTAAATGTACTGTAGAGTCAAGGGAATAGTAATGACTGAAGACGTATGAGAGCAGAGAGAGACTCGCGGAATAATATGCACATAATACCAGGTAGTAATAGAATATAATTTATATATTAGGCCAAGTGTTGATATGTACTACTATGTACTACGAAAGTATGATGAGTGTTCAGCTGTAAGTTAGGTAACTTACAAACTGTATGTGACGTACACTGAGAGGATACTCTCCTCCAGCTCGCCGTATAGTCTCCCAAACCCCAACTTGAAGGTGACCGTTAGGTTTTAACACCGCCAAGCGAAGAATGGGTGTAGGTTACAGAGGTAACCAGGTAGTAAGTGACTGTATGTAGGGGTGCGGTATTTATGTAGCCTGTGTACTGTAAAGTCAAGTATAGAGTAATGTATGGAGAATTGAAGTACGATAACCAAAAGAGAATCCAAAAATACCTAAGGTGTAAGTGATGGGTGGATACTTGTGGAAGTATCGGTTTAGAATTTAGGAAAAAAAATAAGAAAGTAAAGTAAAATAAGAAAATATAAGGAGTCAGGGGTGGATAATTAAAAAAGTTGGGCGCCAAACTGTAATGTTGCAAACGGGGAAGCCGTTTGCAGCACCACAAGTTAAAAAAAGGATTAGAGAACCCGTAATGTTGCAAGCGGGGGAGCCGGTTGCAGCACCACAGGTTAAGGGACTTCAGAAGAAACCTAACCAACCTAAGAGTCCTACCTAGTGGATAGGATTCCTAACGGTTCGGAGATTAAAACAGAAAACTAACCTTAGTATTTACACATTTATTTACACTAACACGCACTGCACTTATAGTCAATTAAATCTTCAAGAGACGGAGAGAGAGAGAGAGAGAATTTTGTAGAAGTCCTTGGAAAGTTAGCCAAAAAGGGAGAGGGTAGCACTCGTAGAACCACGCTGGAGGCTGGCCGAGGATTTTCTAGAGCCTGAGCTGGACCCGCCGATAGTGTGGCGCCAGCCAGGTAGCGCCAGGTGAGCGCTAGCGTGAAGACATCTGTCGACTGAGGTGGAGGCGCCGGCCCAAACCGGCCGACAGGCGCCGGCCCAAACTGGCCGACAGGGTTCTAAGTCAGCGCCAGCCCAGTGCTCCAGGGGTAAGGGGTCAGTGGCCCCAAAACAAGAGATCCACCTGTAATCAAAGTCAAAGGGACCGGAGCCTCTCACCCTGACTGTCACGCGACGCTCATGCGGTTTGCAGGGCTCGTCCACGCAAACTCAAATTCACACTCATTACATTGTAGCGGAAAAAAGGTGTCTTCCAGATCACTTCCAACTCAAGACTGCCCAATTTTACAAAACAAGGATCGCTGATCCTGTCAAAATAAAACATTTCAAAAATTTGAATTTCATAACTAGAATTGTAAGTTGGCAGTGTTATCGTTGAAAGAGTCTGAATGTAGAGAAGCTAACAAAAAGGTTAGTTTCTCTACAATATATACATACATATTTGTAAACATTAAGTATGTATTTAAATGAGGTGAAAGCGGCTTGTTTTTTCTTTTCTTTTCATAACTAATTTTAGGATTAGGCCTGTTATTGGCTGTTTATATTTATCTGTATATTTAAGTTTAATTTTATTTGCCTGTAAATAAATATAAAATATAAAATCAGGTTACAAGTAAGTGTACTATTTCAAAGATTTTGCGATAATTTCTTGATAGCAATTAAATCCGGATAAACATAGAACATTTTGAACAAGAAATCTTAATAATCCTGGGCTTGATTTTCAACAAATTATGTTTCAACGCGTAGGTAGTTCAATGAAAATTCATAAGTTTCATAACAATGATCAATTAAAAACTTTATTAAACCTAACTTCAGGTGAAAACTTGTACAATTTATCTCTCTGTTACTAAATTACGAATTTTAACGACCAAAAACTTTCGTTAGCGAGTTTAAGATGTGAATACTTTTGTTTCTGAATTCCTTGTATATATTTTTATCTTTCATCTGTTTGCTGTCAATTTTTAACCGTTTATTTTTGATATTTTTTTTTTATCGCGAATAAGTCCGCGCTTGACCACCAACTCGCGACGTTGTGGTCGAGTCAAACCGCTTCGTACGTATCGAAGGAAAATCGATTGTGTAGGAGTGGCGTCCTTCTACTTGTCCTGTATTAAAAGGAGGATGGTAGATTTTAAAAGCCTGTCAATTTATTTTGGTTCCGTAATATAATAAGGGTGGCTACCAAATGATACGAATTTTCACGACAACTCTTTATTAACAACTTCTCTGCTAAAAAGACTTGAACAAAAAGTATTACGTTCTGTTCAAGTTTAAATGGACTCGCTGAGTCTATTAAAAGATTGAGAATTCAGATTTTGTTTTATTTATATAACCAAAGATAAGGAATTACGGAAATGGAAACAGAATCATCGTCTACGACTGCATGGAAGTTGACAGGGACTGACTGTTAGCGGCGGAATTCCATTTTAAGATTATTTTCCAACTCCTAATGAGACCCTATTAATTAATGACATGATGAGAAACACAAAATCGTTAACAAAGAAGTCAGAAAGTCGTTCTTTAAGGGTAAATATCTCGTAAGATGATGAGAACGGCAAACACCATTATACCCTAGATAACTAAACTATTATCGTTGTTACATGGTTACTAAACTATCGTCGAGTAGACTACGCCAATAAAAGTACATTTTTTTCGAAAATTATGTAGCAATCACTGGAATTTTTCAGATTGATTTGTTCCTTGGTTCAATGAAAAAAAAATGTAAACAAAATAGTGACTTTAAACCATTCTACAAATCCATTGTATACATTAACCATTACGTTAATGTCTACAAATGTTTTGTTTGCATTTGATACAGTGATGATTGGTCATTCTGCGGCCTTTGGATGGACTCAAATAGGAAATTTTACACATACGAGTATTTGATGCAGAAAAAATAGGGGCACCTACGTGCAATGTTAAATTGAAAATGCATTTTGTCATGACCTTGACGTCACGCCTCAAAGTCATTGCATTGCATATAATCTTAGTCTTTACGTTTCGCCCCGCAAGCTGTTCGGTCTGCGGGGCGAATCAACGAAGACTCTTTTTGAAGGCCCTCTTTCGCCCCGCATTGTTTGGAGCGGGGCGAAAAGGGGCATTCAAAAAGAGTCTTCGTCGATTCGCCCCGCGATTCACTTTTTTTTCTGTACATTTAAGTAGAAAAGTAGTTAATGGAAAAAAAAAAAAAACAATTGCATTATATCAAGGGCATCATTCTATGAGTCTTATGGTAGTAGTATGAGCAAAAATGCATTTGTTTTTTGATGATTGATTGATGATCGTTATCAAGCTTAAAAAATGAGAACTGTCAAACCTTTCCGCGTACAAGGTGAAGAAAAAAAAGGAGTTTTCTTCACCTTGAATATGCTATGTAAATCAATACAATTTTGGCACATTGTTTTCATTCGATGGAAGTTTAGATTCTATAATAAAACTATTATTATGTCAAATTTCATGCAATTCGGTTCTTTGTGGGAGTTATGAGGGTTTGTGACTTGAGGACGGACAGATGGGAAGACGGCCAGACAGACGTCCACTGTTATTATTTGGTACTAGGACTAAAAGTTATAGATGTAGCTACCATCAGAAATAAAAGATATTCGTTAAAATAAGTTTTGAAGTTATTTGATTTCCAAACATCTAAGTAAGAGTTTCGCGAACATTGTCCCAATCATTATTTTCTAAGAGCACGTTTCAAGGAGCTTAATATTTGTCAAAGACGCTTCTGTCAAAAGTTGGCTGGCATCGGCCAATATAGACGTCGGGTAATTCAGTACTGGATTGGGGCGACTTTGGCTACATTTCCAATTTGGCGATTTTTCGAAAAAATCGGCTAAGTACGAGTCGGACTCGCGCACGGAGGGTTCCGTACTGTATGGGAAGTATGCCCGCCTTAAATATTCATTTTATTATTTATTTTTGAAGTGAATATACAACTAAATATTCTGTGAAAATTTCAAGCACCTACCTGTAACAATATTCTTGTTTTGAATAAATATATAGTGTATTTCCGCTTTGTCGTAGTCATATAAGTTAAGGGTACCATTCAAAATCCAAATTAAATCACAAACAAAATTAGTAATAAATCATCAACCTGCATCATAGTTCGACTATGGATAGGTTAAGGTTAGGTTAGGTTAGATCAGAAAAAAAATATTGTTAGGTTAGGCTTAGGTATGATTACAAAATATTAATGAACCTGAAACCAAATTATAATTAATCCGTTAAAAAAAATTAAACTGGTTCAAGAACATGTCACCTTAGTAACGAGATCGGTTGACAGAATTGCCCCGCTGTACTCTATTCGACACGTGTTTCGCCTCTAAACGAGGCATCTTCAGGACGTGTTGACTCTTCGAGCTCACTCGCAAGATTCTTGCGAGATCTTGTCTTTTCAGGTTTACTACATTTTTTAGAGAGATCACTAATCACTATTTTTGTTACAGGTAATTTTTTTTTTTAATTATTTTTTACGGATTAATTACAATTTTGTTTCAGGTTCATTAATATTTTGTAAACATACCTAAGCCTAACCTAACAATTTTTTTTTTCTGATCTAACCTAACCTAATCTTAACCTATCCATAGTCGAACCATGATGCAGGTTGATGATTAATTACTAATTTTGTTTGTGATTTAATTTGGATTTTGAATGGTACCCTTAACTTATATGACTACGACAGCGCGGAAATACACTAAATATTCATTCAAAACAAGAATTTGAAGATGAACTTCCGCAAAGTAACGCCTGATTCAATAAACTACCTGTTACCATTTTATTAACATAGAGCGAAAAACGGCAAAAAATCAGGTATGTTGAATGGGAGCCCCCCTTAATTTTTTTTTGTAACCTAATTACGCATATAAGAGAATTATTAGAGAAAATTATTATTATTATGAAGAGAAAATTAACGAAGAACGCATTAAGAGAAAAGTCAGAGAATTTATAGAAATTTTAGTGAAAAAATGACTCTTTGATACTTTTTGAAATTCGGTTGTTTTTCGAGAAAGCGTCAAATAAGAACTAATTTAAAATTAAAGGTGCTAGTGTAATAGCATTTCAGAATCTACATGAATTGCGGGAACTTTTGTAATAACTTACCATTGGTACTTTCATACATTTTAAACGTGGCCTAAAGGTCTCACTATGGAAACTAACGTGGTTTTCGTACATTTTAATTAAGTAAAACACAGGTGTTACTCACGTTTGATTTTAGTAGGATACTACTATAGTTTCGATCGCATAATTAAAAATAATTAAAAAGTGGCCTAAAGGCATTTTTTTACAGTGTAACCGACTCAAACTTTGAAACTAAAAATGTCATCATTGTAAATTAAGTGAAGTTTATATTTAAGGTAGTTAATGTGAATATTTATTTGTTATCAATGTACCTACTTAACTGCAATTTTTAATCTATTCATTGTGTAATGACGTGTAATATTTTTTTAATGAATAAAATGAAAATCGAATATGTTACATAGTAACAGGTCACCTGTTAATTTTCTTACAATTTATAGTTTGCAAATGGGCCTCGCCTACTACCAAACAATATTCAATTTAACATAAGCCCTCAGCTCATAATGTCTGTTATATCAATATAGTAAGTTTTTGGTAGTTTGTTTTTTCTTGTTTAGTTTTTTTATAGCGTTGCATATCTGTTGATTACTTGTAGTGGGATTTTTATTTTTTCTCATGTAATTTTATGCGTGGCTGTACCATAAGAAATACGTAATACTGATGCGGGAAATTGATCTTTATCAACGTGGACCGAAACGGCCTCTTCTTTTATCGTTCTCGGCGTTTCGCCCCACGGGGCGAAAGAGGGCATTCAAAAAGAGGCTTCGTTGATTCGCCCCGCGGGCCGAACAGCTTGTGGGGCGAAACCACGAAAGAGCCGTCTTTACCAGGTATCTATCAGTTTGTCCGCTAGCTTAGCACGAAAACAAGTTGATGCCAACATGTATCTGTACATCTATTTTGAAATAATGTATAAAAATATAACAAAATGTCACTATAAATAAAAATATGTACCTACATAAGTGTTGGAGACCAAAAAAACAACATTATTATAGAAATTGTACAAAACGTCAGTGGGCGTTTTATAACTAAAAGAAATATATAATTAGATAATATCTATCAAAATAAGCCTTTTACAGAATAAACAAACAATAAAACAAACAAACACTTTGAAAAAGTAATGTAAACATTAACATCCGCATACTTAAAAATACTCCCGTTGTTACTAATCTTCGTCGAGCGGACGACGCTAGGGTCACATCTTCCGATCTAATTACCGCATGACAAGGAGCATAAGTTATTATGCTCCTTGCCGCATGACCACCTCCACGTCACAGAGTGCATTAATAAGCGACTTAGGAAGGTAAACAAAGAGACAAGGTACGGGGATAGCTATAGAAGTGCATGAACCTGAGACATGCAAGGAGGCGCGTCGTCGAGCGGACTAATGTTTAATTATTAAGGGTAGTTGAGAATAACAAATAAACCATTTAGATAACTGATATTGTCTGCATTTTAAATAAGCAGAGATATTTCTTTCCAGTAGGTTCGGTGTTATTATCAGAAATTTCTGGCCTGCCGTATCTCCACTTTAAAATTGCCGTATTTGAGCCAATTTGTAAAGGATAAACAATTTGATTCGATAAACTGATCAGTATATCACCGTGTATGCCCACTTTTATTGTGCAAGTAAAGTCGATCCCTCGCTCTGTGGCTCGCGTGAATAAATGACAAAGAAGTCAACAAACACACTTTCAGATTTATTGACCGATCGAAGCGAGGTCTCAGTGTCTACTGGGTCGAGCCGGCATTTGTGTTTATATTTGTATGTTTGAATCTACATTCGAAATAATTTTTTTTGTTGAATTTCAAAAAATCGGCGAACCGCTTCGAGCAAAGGAAGGTAGTGCCCTTGCACTTCGCTTCGCTTGGCTCATCTGGGGGGGAACACGGTAGATTTTTCGCCAAAATGGCATAACAGACTTCAACCGTGTACAGAATTCCAAATAGTTAGCAGTAGCCTAGTCGGGTTAGCATTTTAAATTGCGAAAATTCCCGGCAGCAATTTTTTTGCCACCTTTGATGGGGGTCATAGGTAGTAAACGTCCTCCTCTTACTTTTTGGTTAAAAACAGACCGCTTTCGTGAAAAGGCCCATCCGCACATGTGAGGATCGATTTTGCCATTCATTCCTATCGCTCACCAGCGAGATGTGGCATGCTCTCCCGCAAGAGTCCATGCCGTAAAGCTCCAATCTAGGATGCTTGAAGAAAAATGTGAATAAGATTCTCACAGTGAAGAGTAGGCAACACATTGGTAACGCTTCCGGTATTGCATTTGTATAAGCGTCGATGACTTGACTTCTCACTATCAGGATTTCAGGAAGCCTGTCAGCCTGTTAGTCACTGCATTCCAAAAATAATCGGTCAAGTGCGAGTCGGACTCGCGCACCAAGGGTTCCGTACCGTATGGAAACCCCCCTTAATATATTTTAATTTAATTATTCATATCTGAAGAAACATACGACTTAATATTCTGTCAATATTTTTAGCATCTTCCTGTTGCCGTTATTAATATCGAGCAAAAAATTCATGTAACTTGTACGGGAGCCCCCTTATATATTTATTTGATCTTATTATTTATTTTAAAAGTCCATATTTAACTAAATATTACGTGAATATTTCAAGTATCTACCTGTCGTCGTTATCAATATCGATATCAATTTAAGGGAGGGAGCCCTTAAATTTTTTCTATTTTTAGTATTTGTTGTTATAGCGGCAACAGAAATACTTCATCTGTGAAAATTTCAACGTTCTAGCTATCACGGTTCATGAGATACAGCCTGTTGACAGACAGACGGACAATGGAGTCTTAGTAGTAGGGTCCCGTTTTTACCCTTTGGAAACGAAACCCTTAAAAATAATATTACAAAAAATGTTAAGTATCAAACAAAGCGTCACCATTTATGCACAATTTTTACACTCAATTTAATTCAGAATTCATTCTATATTCGTAAGTACTTTCTTGACCTTTATGAAAAAGAGGTTTTCACGTCGCTGCATTTTTTTGGGCAAGAGGAAAATGTTGGAAAATAAATATCATACCTAGTAACTTTACACAATCGCACAGTGTTAAACGTTTGATGAAAAGGTGTGAACTATACAATACCACCCACATACTCGTACGTCCTACGTAAAAATAAGAAGCTTTGTAAGGAAATCCTGAACTTATAACGATTAGTCTTACCCTATGAAATAGGAAGATAAAAATAAAATATCTTTTAAACGAGTATAATTTACACGTTATGGAAAAATATAGAGATCCCGCAGCAATATTTTTCTAGATAATTTCTACGATTTTGAAACCGAGGATACACGCAGGCGGATACGTGATTTCGCCGATACATACCTATTGTTTTTGTTCGTTCGTATAGAAAATAGGTAAATGCTTAGGCGAATATGAACCATTTCATATTCTTTGGACAATAAGACAAATAGGTAGTTGTTAACCGAGGTCCCGGTGGGTCGACTCATTACCGGGTCCACGGGTAATTAAAATTACCCGTGTGCAAAGGATCTATAACTATTAATAAAGTGAGTATTATTGGTTTTTCTGAACTTTTAATGCTAATCAGCATTAAAAGTTCAGAAGGTCATAAAATTTAAAATGTAAAATTCAATCAGGACACGTGACTTGATCGTAAGACGGTGCAGGGCGCTTGTGTGTGCGTGTGTCAAATTGTATTTTACAATTATATTTTAATCAATTGAATATAGGTAGCCTCCGCAAAAAAAAATACTGATTCGCGTTTGTAACTGGCATATAATAATTATGTCACACTAAAGATGAACTTACAACAATTACGCTTGTCCTATGAAATATGTAGGAAGATAAAAATAAAATATCTGTTATATTTTTCTTCATTCGTTCAGAACTACTCTTACCTACTCCTACTTTCTTTGTTATATGGTACTTTGTACAGATGGTTTTCATTTTCTATCGATTAAGGCGGAAGTCCAGGGAACAATCCCCAATGCCACGGGACCACGGGTAATTAAAATTACTCCTGGACCCGGTAATGGGCCGACCCACAGGGACCACGGGTAACGACTCCAAATTATGTAGTAGTACGCGAACACGAATAGCGATGTGAGGTCTGAGCATAACAGATATGTACATGTAGAGCACGCACTTTACATTTTCATCTGTCTTCTTGTGAACAACACCTAAAATAATAAAGCCGATTTTTTCTCGTCTTACTTACTCGATGTGATCTTTCAAAGTCATTTCTCCTTATCACAAAGCACCGTCGCCGTCGAATTCTTTTTCAAAATGCTTTCATAAAAAATATGATTATTGTGTAGCTTTTCACCACAAAGAAGTCTTTGACTGCTCACAAAAGGTGAGTACAATCAAATAGCAATAAAAGGATTTCATTTGTGGCGAGAAATTGACTTTTAACCGACTTTAAAAACGGAGATTCTCAATTCTACTGTATTTTTTAGGGTTCCGTACCCAAAGGGTAAAAACAGGACCCAATTACTAAGACTCCGCTGTCCGTCCGTCTCTCCGTCTGTCTGTCTGTCTGTCACCACGCTGTCTCTCATGAACCGTAATAGCTAGAGTTGAAATTTTCACAGATAATGTATTTCGATTGCCGCTATAACAACAAATACTTAAAACTGAATAAATTAAATATTTATATGGGGGGCTCCCATACAACAAACGTGATATTTTTTCTGAAGGGCTCCCATACGGTACGGGACTCTTCATGCGCGAGTACAACTTGTACTTGGTCGATTTTTTTGTAAGTATGTTATGCGGTTATTCCTCCAATTTTGAATCGATTTTGATGATTTTTTTGTTTGGTAGATCATACTTCAGAGGCGATCCCATTTGAATTTTATCGAAATAGGATTAGTCGTTTTTTAAAAATCAACAATAATGTAAAAACGACTATAACGATGATACTCGTACATTGATCCGTGCGAACTGTTCGATTTCCGTACACAGTTAAAGTTAGTTCCGCCACTTTTAGCGAAAAATAATTATAAAACGATCGAGTGGGTAATACGTGATAGCTTCTTGCTTGATGGTAAGTGCCGGTCGGCGCCAGCCCATCATATAAAACTCCACATACTGTATTAATTCAACATCGGTCCTCAAGATATAGGCTCAACTGTTTTTGAGGCCATCTGTTAATAATAATTGAATTATAATGTTTTTGTGGAAAATAAACAGTTATACATAACGAGTATTTCTTACATAGGTATTATCGCTACTTGCGCCAATGTGCGCGACGTAGGACTTTCGTCTTTGCAAATAAAAAAACATCGGGTTGCACTCTGGTAGTGCAGGCAGAAGTGAAAACTTGAACATATAAAGTACTATCACTTATGTGGTACAATCAATATCATTTCGATTAGGTAACGTGATTTAACATTTTTTACCCATCATAAAATGTGCACAACGCCGCTACAGAAGTTTTCACTTCAATAAATTCGGATACCTCGTATAAGTATACAGCAAATAAATTCCACATCGCCTACGTACAAAGCGGTAAGAAACTTGTCACAATTACACGAACCTAATTAGTAATTACCTAATTTCAAGAACTTTGCGTATTTAATTTGACGACAATGGAAACAAGCATAAATGACAAGGAATATAATACCCACAACTGTCATAAGTATCTAGTTAAATTACGGGAGCGCAAAATAATAATGTTTGCATAACTAAAATAAAAATACTGTTTGCCCGTGGACCTACCAGATGTACTACTAGTAGGACCACGGGCAAAAAATGTTTCCCACCTAGCACTTTAGTAGGACTACGGGAAAAAAATTCGTGTGCTGTGGTCCTACTTATAATGCAGTGACATATTTTCAGGGTATAGCCCTATTTTGCCCATAATTGATCTTGACGTCAAAGAAACTCAAATGTAATAACAAATATGTATTAACATATACTTACTTTATTTTTTATTTTTTTATAGTTTCAAATATACGTGTTGCCAATTGGAAGGCTCTAATTCTAATGATCTCTCTACATTTAAAAGCTTACATGAGAACTTATACGTCTATGGTGGTCATATTCTATTAAATATGATATAAGCATAAGCTCTGCCGATAAGGACGAGCCCGGTGGTCGCTACCGCGAACTGGTCGCTTATCTCTATGCTCGCTCTACATTACTATACAGGGTTATTTGCTTAACCTGTACTAAGCCGAATGCGGGTAATTTAGATCATCATTACAAACAACTTTTACTGTGGAACCAACAAAAAATTCGAAACAAAAATCAGCTGTTTCATACGTTTTGTCGATTCCGAGTTTCAATTTTGTATGAAACAGCAGATTTTTTTTTTCGAATTTTGGATTGGTATAGTATAGTAAAGGTTGTTCGTAATGATGGTCTGAATTACCCCCTTCTGGCTTAGTACAGGGTAAGCAAATAACCCTGTACAGAGTACAAATTGTAGTGGTGCGTGTGGAGAGTTCATAACTATATACCTGAATTTATTACGCACGGAGAGTATGTAGACGCCTACTCTGTAAAAAAAAGTTCTGAGATTGAATCTCTTTATGCTCAGAAAATATCGCTGAAATTGTCTACTGATTAATTCAAGTCACGGTAACATTTGCATACTATTGGTTGGCGTTTGAATAACTCGCAAGCACAGAATGCTTTTTTAGGGTTCCGTACCCAAATGGTAAAAACGGGACCCTATTACTAAGACTCCGATGTCCGTCTGTCCGTCTATCTGTCTGTCTGCCTCCAGGCTGTATCTCATTAACCGTGATAGCTAGACAGCTGAAATTTTTACAGATGATGTATTTCTGTTGCCGCTATAACAACGAACAGGTACTAAAAACTTAACTAATTAAAATAAATAAGGAGGGCTTCTTCCATTGAACAAACGTGATTTTAGGAGTTTTTTTTTTTGCTTGATATTAATAATGGCAAGAGGAATGGAGCTAAGGGGGCTCCAACAAAGTACGGAATCCTTCGTGCGCGAGTCTGACTCGCACTTTACCAATTTTTTCTGGTATTCATGAAAAAGTTCACAAAAGTGAACTGAAAAATGAGACTAGTGTATTAAAGATGCAAGCTAGGTAATCATCATTTCGTTTCAATAGCTAAGTTGAGTAGTTTTTTTTTTCTAGATTACTTATTTCTGTTTAAATAGCTATTGCTTTAGAGACCAAAACTGGCAACCTCGACCGCGTCCTCAGTTGCCAGATTGAGGGCAGTTTTGGTACAGTGAGCTAAGTAAGGCAAGAAAGGTATAATCCAAAATAAAAAAGAATACTTATGTAATAACAATTTATTGTTTTAAAAAAACATAATTATGTAGGTAGTTTGGTACTTCTGATTTTCTTTTAGGTATTGCCTGGGGTGTTGCTTTGCAAACTGCAGGGCCTTTCAATTGTGAATATTTTGTAAATGGGCATCATCATGAACAACTTTTACTATGGGATCAACAGCGAAATCGGAAAAATTTACCTATTACCATGGATGTATAACATTTACACAACATCCTTGCCTGTTACACGCATTTTGTCGTGAGGCAATTATTTTATTATAACATTTAAGCTCTGCTGTGGACTGCTCTGGTCAAAGCGAAGGAAAGAAGACAACAAATTACTTTGACAGACAAATAATGATGCTGGCAAAAAAGTCATGTCATGGTACAAGGTCTTGTCTTTGTGTCATGTACTACAGGAAAAATAGACGTTTTTTGGACATCTTCTTTTATATCTTGACGTCGCATGGTTTATGTATTTGCCAGTGTCAAGTTTTAATATTTTAATAAAATTGTCACCGTCGTAGTCTCATCATAGTCCAAAAAAGTAGCGATCAAGTCCAAGTCATATTACCTCAGTAAAGCAGTGGAAACTTTACTAGAGGCGTCTTTAGAGTTTTGGTAACATCGCGGAACGACACGAATTGACACGATACACCACATTATAGCAATTGCCTACACACACGCCCGTAATTCAGCTCATAATCAACGAAATATACCACTATTTTTCACTAATTATCACTGACAGAAACACAAGTCTATCAAAATCGCAGAAGAGAGAAGGAAACTGCTGTTCTGTGATCAAAATAATACAATGCGGCGACATATTTTTTGCGCGTTCCCGCCAAAACACTTATAAAGTTACGTATAAGAATTGTCTTATTAAAATGACATTTCGGTTCGGTGATATGACAAAAAAGTCGCCACCTGTACTTTCTATAAGTTTGCACAATTCTTGCACTTATTTGTTTATTACAATTTACAGGGTTATTCCTAATCAATTAGCATCCTTTTAGGGGCTTATTCCGTATATCAAAACTAACAACTTTTGTTCTGCGACTTTTGTCAAAACTCAAAATAATCGGGCACGGAGGGTTCCGTACTGTATGGGAGCCCCCCTTAAATATTTATTTTAATTTAATTTTATTATTTATTTTTGAAGTGAATATAAAACTAAGTACTCTGTGAAAATTCCAAGCATTTACCTGTTACTATTATTAATATAGAGCGAAAAACGTCTAAAAATTCAGGTTTGTTCTATGGAAGCCCCCCTTAAATATTTATTTAATTCTCATTTTAAATACTGAAATCTCATGAAAGACTGCAAATTCAAATTAAATTGTGCTAAATATAATTATGCTGAGCGTTCTTAATATCCGGAGTTTAACCGAATGCCTAGACGAGGAATACCTAACTTATTATAATCAATGAGAACAGACTCTACTTAGCTTATTTGCTGTATTGCTAATTTTATTAAAATTATAACGAAAATAAACCAATATAATATATCGGTGCAGGTGTGTGAATTGGAAAATTAGAAATCACTTTTGCTTTTGGCTTTCTCTCTCTGTTGAAGTTACCAAGTACACACTAGGGAGCAATCAAGCTATGCTCGATGCAAAAGGTAAAAACAACAAAATTCACGTTTTTCCGGAAACACCATTTATACTAATTAACTTAAAAAGAAAAGCTTCATGTAAACAAAACCTTGAGAGCCTTTTCGGAGCTCCGAATTTAGTACCAACAAATATAATATTATACCTACTTAGAGAAACAAATAATGTACAGTCGCAGGTGGACTAAATTATTTAGTTCATAAATATAAAAGATAGTTATGTAATCTCAACACGCACCACAACAATTTGTACTCTATCACTACATAGTATAAAACAAAATCGCTTCCGCTGTCCCCACGTATGGTTATATCTTTAAAACTTCGCAACGGATTTTGATGCGGTTTTTTTAATAGAAATAGTGATTCAAAAGGAAGGTTTATATGTGTAATAAACCTGTGCGGGGCCGGGGTGGGTCGCTAGTATAGTATAATTTATAGTAATGTAGAGCAAGCACATTAGCGACCGCCGCGCCAGGCTCGTCCTTGTCGGTAGAGCTTATACAGCGTTAATAGAATAAGACCGCCATAGACGTATAAGTTCTCATGTAAGCTTTTAAATGTAGAGAGATCATTTTAATTAGAGTCTTCAAATCGACAAGACGTATGTCTATTTTCATTTTTAAAAACATTTTTTTTACGCTCCCGTAAAACCTAAATTTATAAATAACTAATGTTTAAATTAAATACACCACTGTGATTATGTTAGTTGGATTTAAAATAGATGACGCCTCTTATCACGCTCTAAATTAGTATGATAGCTTCCATTTCATTAGGATTTCATGAGTCCAAAATCCCATAGACGGAACGCACATAAAGACTAGAAGACTAGAAGCTAAAAAATAAGGCTCTTTTCATCCGTGCATTAGTAAACAAAACTACCGATAAAATCTTAAATGGGTAGACATGAAAGAACACATCAATATTAAACGAAGGCAATGGACAGGTTCACTGAACCTTTTCTTCCTGAGATTCAAAGACGTACCTGGTTTCCTTTAGCCAGTGATAGGGGAACCCTCCCCTGCACAGGAGATGGCGATGCTCTGCGACGCATTGTGCCCTCGTCGCGTAGTCTGCCAAGGAACACCCCTTTATGGATTGTGTGTCATTTTGCCGCTTAAACTGGACTCCTGGCTTTGCTGTGGCCGCTAGACTTAGCAGCAACAGTGATTGGAGTATATCTAGAAAAGAAAACAACATGTTGATAGTACAATACAGTTTCGAGATAAGACGCGTAGTCAGTATCAGCTCCCAATCTTGGGAAGAGCTTGGAGCCTACGACATCGGTCAGTAGGTCACCTTAGTGTGAGGTTGAGAGCATGACCAAGATTAAGTTGAATTTTTGTGTGAAATAACGCAATTTCGAACACTTTTTCACTTAGTGGCTTTTAACATCATGCATTTATATTTGGGCACATGCATTTTATTATCTTTTACTTAAAAAAATGTCTCATGAGTTCACTAAAACAATCGCAGATTGGTGCTGCGCTGGACGGAAACACGATAACAAAATTTGGTGCCTCTTATAAATAAATTGATCAGAAATTTAATTATGGTCCAGCGTTTAGCCATTTCAGAAGCCTTCAGGCGGCCTAAAAACTCTGACACCAAGCTTGGCCACCCGGACTATATGAACTTTCTTACTTACTTACTTTATGGTCCAGCAGCCCTCTCCTGTGATTTTAAAATTATTACAGGCTAAACCTTCGTAATCAGGTTCAGTTAGACGAGAAGCCCAGATTAGTCTAATGAAAAAAAACTCGATCGAGGTAGTTAAAGTACTGCGCAGGTATAAAACCTATCGTGTTGGTGGGGTGTCGATATTGTTATAATAACGGCAAGTTTTTTATTTAAATGAACGATAAACCCGGAAAAATAATTGTCCTATATAATGGATAGTATGACTGGAACGTCCTTCACTCCGATGTGTCCAAATAACGAGATAATCAAGATTATTAATAACAAGCTGATTTATTGTATGCAGCTTAGTAAATGTTTGTACAATCAAATGGCTATTTAGTCAAATTACTACTACTACTACAAATTTACTACTACATACTACAACATTTGCGGTATGTTTTTACAGTCCTACGCTTAGAAGTTGGCCCTTCAATGTTAAGATTTTTTTCATATATAACTGTAAGACAAATTAACACGCGGTAAATTACGGCATTCTTTCCTGGACCAATTAGTGTCCTACCAAAAAATATGTATGTATCGCTAGTCCTACATAACAAGAATATTGAAAATAACATCTTTTTTCAAAATAAAGGTACTTTTGTCCATTAAATTCTGGGCGTCTCGTCTAAAAGAACCTGCTCACGAAGATTCAGATTGTTGTTAATCACCTTAAGATCTCAGGAGAGGGCTGCTGGACCATTATTCATAATACTTAACAAGTATTGCAAAGTTCTACAAAAATGATATCTCAAGAGTGAACTACTTATTTCGTAACTACAGGTGCGTACAAGAACATAAAATAGACAAAAGAACAAAAACCGACTTTCCTTTACCTACCTAATTTACTGTCACTAGGCAGATGACACTGCAATCGTGTTTCATGGCGAAAGCTGGAGTGAAGTGGCAAATAACGCACAAGTAGGGCTGGCACAGGTAGCTTCATGGCTAAATAATAACTTGTTGACTCTAAACGCAAGCAAAACCAAGTACATGGCCTTCAGAATTACTGAAAAATCGCGACCACCACCCCTTTCACTCAAGCTCCACTCATGTGATTGTCGTGACAACAGAAGATGTAGTTGCCCTGAACTAGATTGTGTCACCTACATTAAATATTTGGGTGTAGTGGTTGACCACAGACTGACATTTCAAGAACATATCGTTGCACTGCGTAATAGACTTCGGAAAATGTTGCACATTTTCAAACGATTGGGAAAGGTAGCAGATCCCAAAACACTAAGAATCGTTTACTTAGCATTGTGTCAGTCTGTGATCAACTATTGTATTGTTTGTTGGGGATCTGCAGCAATAACTCGCCTTATAATTGCTGAAAGAGCCCAAAGAGCTCTGCTAAAAGTTGCGTATAATAAGCCATTCAGATACCCTACAGATAAACTTTATGAAGATACTAAGTACCTTACGGTCCGACAGCTATACGTTGCTGCAACAGTTCTACGCTTTCATAAAACGGCCCTGGCAAACATAGTTCACTCCAAAAAAAGGTCAGATCGACGTAATACCTGGTTGCTCCCTGTGACAAAAACTGTGTTTGCTCAAAATGCCTACTCATTCAAGGGTCCATTTCTCTATCAAATCCTCGAAAAAAACCTTGAAATCTTAGAAACATCCCGCTTTGTGTGCAAAAAAAAGATCACATTATGGTTGACTAACCTGAGCTATAGTGGCACAGAAAAATTACTGCAAGTGACAAAATGACCCGTGAGGCTTTATCTAATGACAAGAAAAAATATTTCAACCTTTTATCATATATATATATTTATAAATATATATCTATATTTATGTGTAACATTATTTTCACTTTTAATATTTAATTATCTTTTATTTTTATTTTTTTGTAATTAACTTATCTTACATACCTATACTTTTTTATTTATTTTTTGTTATACATTAATATTCTAATTATTATGTATTATATGTTATGATATAACATTAGCAAATTTTAAATATCTCACAAACACATAATATAAGTAAAGTATAATATCACCTACTGTGTAAATTGCGCTACACAACTTTCATCACAGCTGCATTCAAATAGGCTGATGCACACACCTGCACTGCCAACTCTAACCTAGTGTTGCATGACACTCACACTACAGTACTTTCACGATTTGCGTTCTATCTATGTGTGCGGTGTGTCATTGTTGAGGTGTGGGTGTGGTGTTGGCGCTTCCGTGGTGTGTGAATGTTTGTGAATATCTATAAGTATACCTAGAATAATTAGATAATATTAATTAATTAATTACTTTCCTAGTACCTACTGTATTTGTAATGTTGGATACCTAAAATACTTAATAATAAGGAAGAGACTAGTTCCCACGACACAGGTCACCCTAGTGTGGGAACTAGTGTACAACTTGTTTTGTAAACTTTTTGGATCAATAAACGTTTTATTATTATTATTATTATTCCTCTTTATTCAATAGAATTCACAGGCTTGGCCTGGTCCTTTATTAGGCATCAATGGAGCCTAAGCCAACATTGAGAGGCCCTTTTTACAATTTGAAATATAAAAACAGCAGTAGGTATAAAAAGTATAGCGTTGTAGACAAACTATGGCATATAAAAAGACTTGAAATATTGAAACTGGGCTATTGTGGTGAAATATTAAATGTTATGTAAAATTGGACTATGGAATGAGGTTCGGCGCCCGCTATATATGCCCCATTTCAAAATTTCGTAGCAGGTGGTGACTTGCCGTCCACTAAATGGGCCCCCCATAAAGGCTACCTTAAGTTGGCGCCGGAGGGGTAACATTGGTGTGGACGTCTTAGGGTGTCGAGAGGTGTGCTGCGCTTTCACTGGACGCTACTCGCGGCGTTATGCCCTTTAACACTTCCACCCTGGAGCTTAGGTTGTTAGCTCTTGCGGTTTCCACTCCAAACCGGCCAGTTAAGGCAAGAGAGGAGTCAGGGGTCTCATTTAGCCCCAGGGAATCGGGGTTCGCGGTGTCGCCACTCACCGACGGCTCGCCACAAAGCCGCCCCTGCGATTTTATTATTATTATTATTATTACTATAGCGTGTAACAAGAGGCGGCCTTATCGCTAAAAGCGATGTCTGCCAGGCAATCTTTTTGCTAAAAATTAGTTGAAAAATACGACCTACACGAGACCAAAGAACATGAAATGGCGAATAAGAATAAGAAAACGTTTATTGTTAAGCCGTGTAAAAAGATGTTACAAAATATTGAATTCAACAGCCTGCCCATTTCGAGCGTACAATAATCTTTTAAAAAATATTTATAAGTACATAATATGTAAACTAACAATATCTGAATAGTTAAGATATATTAATAAGTACAATATAAATGACAGATCCAGGGTCTGTTATATATTATTTATGTATTATTGTTAAAAACTATTTCTGCTTTATACTAAATTATTACAGATCGAGCAAATTGTACTTAGTTGTTTTATAATCTTCAAAATATTCTTTTATGGAATAAATAACTTTCGAAACTTTCGAATATTAAATAACTTAGTCACATTACAGAAATACAGACTATAGTACCTATAATTCCAAGAACATGAATGTCTACAGAATATATTAGCTGAAACGAAATGTGGGTAAAATCTCGAGACGTGCTTGAGTGATTCGAAAAAGGCCAATTTTAAGCTTTATTTTTGGATTAGAGATGATGAGCCTTACACGACAGAAGGACGTGGAGAGATTTATAATAACTCATACAAAACTATGGGTATTATAAGATGTTGATCCGATTTGCCCTTTTATTCCTACCTATATGTGGATCTTACAACCGGTCTTATTGGATATCTATAGGGGAGGCCTATGTCCAGCAGTGGACGTCATATGGCTGATAGGTGGATGGATGATGTCATGATGTGTGGATCAGTGGAGTTCGAAACCTGGTTTCAGCTAAGGCCTAGTAGATACATGGGAGTAGCCAGGCTGGGCGGCACCCTAGCACCCTAGTATTTTTTACCCACTCGAGAAAACTTGAAATTCATACAACATATTTTTCTGGGATGGGTACAAAGCCGGCAGTTACCTCCCCTAGGGAAAATCTTTAGCTACATCAATGGCCTAGTATCTTTTAATAGAGCTTCAATGAACTGTATTTTACTCTGTAACGTAACGTGCTCTAGCGATGAAATACATAGCATAGCAATATGCGCAATCTGTGACGGCTATGTGAGGAATTGTTAATTACTAGACAATTTCCCATTTCAATGAAATCATAGTCACAATTAATATCTTTTCCCAATAGAAAACTATAATCAAGTCCCAACCCACAGACTTCCATAAAAAGGAAGTCTGGGTCCCAACCATGTTTCTATAAAACAGAATGTTTAATGTTGGCCTTAAGATTTTGTCACATTTTTTTTTCATAATTGTAATCCAAGTACAAATCGCGGCATATAAGGTTAGCGCTGAGCGAAGTGTGGAGGGGATGACTGCGCATGAGTTTAGTATGGCGGTCAACATGCGCAGCCATCCCCTCCACAGTACCCTCAGCGCTAGACTTACGTGCCGCTACCTGTAACTGTAACGTTTATGTTATCGATGAAAGTATCTAATTTAAAAATAAAAATAATTTGTGCTCTCTGCCAAATTGAATATTATAATTTGGGATTGTCTCTTGGCGTATAGTCTGTGTCTGCGATCTACGGATAAAACCTATTTGTTTTTCGTGTTTTAAGTAATAACTAAAAAGATAAAATATTTTATGGAAGTACTGTAGCAAATAAACGCACTTGCCTGTATTAAAAAATACACTTTACCATAATTTCTACCTGCAGGAACCCCAAAACTCAAATACTCAAAATAAAAATATTGCCTGTAGGTAAGTAGAAAGGCAAAGATCAAGTTTCTAAGGTAGTTACGGTTCCTTTGCATTGTAAAGTAAAAGCTTCTACGTAGCTTAGTTCTGCCGACAGAATAATGATCTTGTTTTTCGTAAAAGTTTCTGTGTTCATAACTTTTTGGAGTTTTTGGCCTTTTGTTAAATAACAGAGGCCCTACAGTTTACCAATTATAATATAATATTATAGGTAATATTACTAGCGACCCGCCCCTGGCGTCGCACAGGTGTATTATATGTAACCATAAACCTTCCTCTTGAATTATTCTATCTACTAAAAAAACCGCATCAAAATCCGTTGCGTAGTTTTAAAGATATAAGCATACATAAGGACAGACAGCGGAAAACTACTTTGTTTTATACTACCTCTATGTAGTGATGATTATTATTATAATAGATAAACTAACTATGTAGACTAAAATAATTATATCGCAACTAATTAAGTTGCAGCGCAATCTAATGTCACAAATTATGTGACATTAGATTACGTAAATTACCTATGTAAAATCCGTACTGTCTATTTATAGTGAAAACAAAAAAATATTTAGTATTACGCATACTTACCGTTTAGCAATGTCAGAGGCCTACGTGCGGCTTAAAAATTGTGACGACAAGGACAACTCTGACATAGTAACTAATTTACAAACTTTTTTTTTAAACTAGGGTATCTTACACACGGTCTCTGGCCCAAAACTAAGCAAAGCTTTTGATATACCTGCCAAAAACTGATGTTTTATACTACAAATACGTATTTTAAAATACATACTAATTTACAGATATAATAAAACTCCTATGTTCATCACTTAAATGTTTGCCTTGGGTGGGGATACAACCCAGGCCTTAATGGCCCAAGAGTCACTAACCATGCACTGGGCCACTGAGGCAGACGACTTTAACGTCAACGTCAACTTTACTCACCTAATCATTTTTTTGCAAAAAATAGCAAGACCGACTTCACCCGTGTACAGAATTCGCGAATATTTCGCACGGATTGATGTAGCATTTTTCAAATTATTGTTGATTTATCAAAAATGGCCGAGCCGATTTCAGTAACATTTTAATGGGACCAATTTCCAATAAAAAAGGGTTATTAAAATCGGACTAGTATGCAAAAATGTATGTGTGGTTATACATAAAAAAAATAAACGCGTCGAATTGAGTACCTCTTGAGTCAAAAATATGTATCTAAACTCTATACGTAGAGTAGTTAACCTTAGTTAATGAGGTGCATGAAACAAAACACACAGCTGATTTATTTTCGCGATTTCTCAGTTGGTCGCATAGTGAAAGTTGTTTATAATTATTACTTTAATTCAGTAATAAACCTCAGAGTCTCAACAACTAACGTAACTTAACAACCGACCACTATTTTGGTTTGTTTGGCATGTATACCTTTTTTTTGTTCATGGAAAATCCTTTGTGGATACCTACCACTGCACCTACATGCATTGTACGACTGGTCGGTGTACCTGTACACTTACCCACTAAAAACCCTGTATGAAGTGTAAAGTATTCCACCATTGGTGTCAAGGCTACGGGCACGCATTCGCAATCTTCTGAGGTCCCGACAGCGCTGGTAGGACAGAGCCGTACCTATATTTACCTAACTACCTACCTACTCCGCTAACACTACCTATTCACTAAATGAATTTTCGTAATCTTTCAATGTGTAGTTTATCTGACAGGACCAGATTTAGGGGAGGGCTTTCGGGGCAGCAGCGCCCGCCGCACTGCCCGGCCCCGGTGCCTGGTAAATAACTAAAATTTGAAATTCCGTTCTGACCGATAGCATACGCCATAATTTAAATAGGTATTTGTAACTAGCTGCACCCCGCGACGTTACCTGCGTTGGCCTGAGATAAAAAGTAACCTATGTGTTATTTCAAGGTCTAAGCTGCGTCCATACCAAATTAAATCTAAATCGGTTCAGCTGTTTGTTCGTGAAAGAGTACCAAACATCCATATTTACTCGCAAACTTTCGCGTTTATAATATTAGGAGGATAGTAAGCTTCTTTCGGCTTTGTAACACATTTCTGTATAATCTGTTACAAATAAGTAAACAAATAAAACGTCGGCATAAGGCAACAAGAATGAAATTACATCAAGGAAAAAATATACTTTGATCTTTCAACTCGATGTTTGACTGAGGGTCGTTTTACCCAGAATAATAAAATATTGGTTTGACAAAAAGGTATTTTTTACTAATTTTACTGAATAAAATTGAATGTTAATCAAGTAGATAAAACTGGCATTTATTACACTAGTAAAAATAAAATCGGCCAAGTACGAGTTGGACTCGCGCATGAAGGGTTCCGTACCGTATGGGAACCCCGCTTAAATATTAATTTTATTCTGTTTTTAGTAGCGGCAACCGAAATACATCATTTGTGAAAATTTCAACTCTCTAGCTATTACGGTTCATGAGATACAGCCTGGTGACAGACAGGCAGACAGACGGACAGCGGAGTCTTAGAAATAGGGTCCCGTTGTACCCTTTGTTACTAGAGGTTTTTATCAATAGCGTTACAGGTTTACTTGCTTCGATCGCACAATCCTGAAACAATAATAAAAGTAAATTTCACCAAAAATAGCACAACCGACTTCAACATTACAATCTACGTGTACAAATTTCGAATAGTTGTATATCATGTTTAGGGTTCCGTACCCAAAGGGTAATAACGGGACCCTATTACCAAGACTCCGCTGTCCGTCTGTCTGTCTGTCACCAGGCTGTATCTCATAAAGCATGATAGCTAGAAAGCTAATATTTTCACAGATGATGTATTTCTGTTGCCGCTACAACAACAAATACCTACTGAAAAAATGATAAAATATATATTAAAGGGGGGCTCCCATACAACAAACATGATTTTTATCTGTTTTTTGCTCGATATCAATAACGGTGACATGTAGATACTTGAAATATTCACAGATACTCACTTCAGAAATAAATAATCAAATTAAAATAAAATAAATATTTAGGGGGGCTCTCATACAAGAAATGTTTTTTTTTTGCTCGATATTAATAATGGCAACAGGAAGATGTTTCAAATATTCACAGAATTTAATTTTAAAAATTTAATTGAAAAATAAATAGTTAAATTAAAATAAAATATATTAAGGGGGGCTTCCATACGGTACGGAACCCTTCGTGCGCAAGGTCGACCCGCACTTGGCCAATTATTTACCCATACACGTACCAAAATACACGCGTCGACTTGAGTACCATCTCCAATTTGTCGGTTAAAAAGAGGAAAAGCTTACATGTCTCACTGGTGAACATTTGTAGTAAAGACTTTAACACAATATTACAGTGTCCGAGCTCCTGTACGATGGAAGACCTGTACAAGGCTACACCCTGCGGGGTCGCAGTGGCCAAATACTGGGAGAAAATTATATAAATAATTATTTTTGAACCATTGACTCGACGAAGAAGAAGAACACAATATTCCATCGTTTCTTCTCTTTCGTCTAAGTTACCACAAACTGAACAAAAAGTATTTTAAACTTTCGCGATTTGAACACATTATTATTATGTACTAATCGCGCATTAAAAATGACGAGATAAATAAATACCTCATCATCCCGACGTTTCGACCGAGTTGCGTCGATCGTGGTAACGGGTAGACTGGAATGTGAAACAGCAGGTACCGCCAATTCAAACTGAACTTAAAAAATTGTCACCACGACACACCACACTGACGGTGTCTAATAATGTCTAGCTACCTACACCACGCGATTTACACTTGTTGACAACGGGATTCCACGACGCCGATAACTTAAATCCATCCCCCCGGTTGAAATTGTTAAGTTTTTTGATTTCCACCGCTTCACGAACTATTCTTGAAAAATAGTGTCGATCCAAGGAGAGGACTTTTGGGTCGTGGAACTCGATCCAATGACCAGTAACTCCGTCAAGATGGGGTATTTATTTGTCTCGTAATTTTTAGTGCGCGATTAGTCCCGTAGTACATAATAATAAATAGTATTTTATTCATTGGAAATTAAATTGGATTTATTTGCATGGATTCGTCAATATTTGAGTTGATCTCGATGGGGTCTCAAATCAAATTGATTTATTTTCAAGAAATAGAGATATTGATATTGTCTTAGAGTTTGGACAACCAACTCGATTACACTAACCCAATTTGATAATTATGAAACTGTCTTTGTCTCTTTTTACCTACTTCCATAAAGGACGACCTTACCTACTAGTTCGTCTGTATGTTTTTTTTTGTGTGTGCTCATCGATATTTTCTCCAATTGGGTTTGAAAAAAAAAATTGTTCGAAAAAGTTTACTTCCGAGGTGGAAGTTATAAATATTTCAGACTTAGGGGCAGTAAAACATGTTGTCTTCTGTAGACTTTATAATATTAAGGTATTTAAATTAATCTTTTATTTTTCTCAATAATAAAATAAATGATCCGAAATTTGCAACCCCCTAAAATCTGCCGCTCTGTCTAGCCTACTCAGTCTCAGTCGTAAATCCGTCACTGCACGCAAGCGACAAAAAGGATACTTGAGATGCAGTTCCCTCTCGCGGACGTTCTGAATTCTCGCCCTCACTTGACAAGCCTCTTGAATATTTGCTTGAGACGTCCCGCCACCCAAGATAGTGATAAAAACTCAAAACTTCTACCTGCCCCTACCTCCACTCTGAAGAGCATGGAGTTGGAGCGAAGTGAATGGAGCAAAGCAAGCGGAGTAAATGTTTGATACTACCCGTTCATATAAAGAATCGCTTCCAAAATGGCGGCTTGTACTTGCAATTCCAGGAAGCGGCGAGATAGGAAATTGGCGTATAATAGTACATTATGTACCAAGAGAACCAAGTGGTGTCTTATGTCACGGGCGACAATTGGACGCTGAGCGCAGCGAAGGACTCTACAATTAACTCCCGAGCGCAGCAAGGGTGTTTTAAGTAAATAAATTATTTATTTTAGAGTCCTGAGTGAAGCTAGGGTTTCAAATCGCCGAAGACGAAAATAAACTTGGTTCTAGAGGTCCATACTCTACTTTTCATACATCCTACGAGAAAATAAAACCCCAAGAATATGAGTAATACTTCCGTCATAAATTCATTAAGTGTAGGTAGGTTACAAAATCATTGGGTTACAATAAATTAAAACAAATTAGAATGTACCTATGAATTTTCATAGAATCGCACACAATTTGTAATAAAAAAGGGATATATACATAGCCTAAAGGTGCCCATACACGGTACGATCCGTCGCTACGATCATCTGAAACGATATCGTGACGATGTATCGCAACAAAACTGCCGCTCACACATAAAACGATTGGTCGTCACGATCGATCATTTGCTGGTTTGAAAAAACAGAGTGACGACGTGTTCAAATAATTCAAGACGTGACTACAATGGAAAACGAACTTCTTTTTCTTAGTTTTGTGGCAGTAACTTTGATTCGGTTACGGAAAAAAAGAAACAAACCTAGAAAAATGTGGGTTAAGAAATGGCTATTAAAACGACATCAGTACTCGCATGTAAATATTTTAAAAGAATTACGGTTCCATCCAAAAGACTGGCACAACTACATGAGAATGACTGAACCTACGTACCTAAAATTATTGAAATTAGTATCACCTAAAATACAGAAGCACGATACAAACATGAGGCAAGCTGTCAGTATTCACGAACGCCTTAGTGCAACTTTGCGTTTCCTAGCCACTGGACGATCCTATGAAGATCTAAAGTTCTCATCTATCATTTCACCACAGTTACTGGGGAGAATCATCCCAGAAACCTGCGCCGCCATTTACGAAGCATGTCACGACTATTGTAAGGTATGTACTGCAATAAAACATAAATCATTCTTAATAGTTATAATCATTTATTTTCCATTCATATAGGCAGTTAAACATGGTAGGTACATAGTTAAACATTAGGATTGAAAGTTTTCAAAAAAATAAATTAAATTTTGTTCTTTTGCACCTGACAACTGTTCTCCCGTAGGTCCCGTAGGACCAAAGATAGAATAATCTGTCTGGCTTGGAGTAAAGGTGGAGTTTGAGGTTTGGAGGACTGATTTTCAGGAATGTGTAACAGTGTAGTCTGTTCTTCTGGTGGTGTCTGAATTTCTTGTTGATTTGAAGGAATGTTCTGTGACAAATGAGACTGTGAGAATGGAGACTCCTGAGGTTGAGAGTATGGAGACATCTGAGATTGAGAGTAGGGAGATGTCTGTGGTTGATAGTGTGAAGAAGTGTGAGATTGAGAGTATGGGGAAGTGTTAGGTTGAGAGTAGGGAGATGTGCGAGGTTGAGAGAATGGAGATGTGCGAGGTTGAGAGAATGGAGAAGTATTTGGTTGCCAATCTTGGGAAGAGTTATTTAAAATATTATTTACTCTACTTACACATTGTCTATTCAGGTTCCCAAGTTCGGCTTCTAACAAGGTTTCATTAATAATTTTTTCCGCCCAGATCCGTTGATCTTTAGGTAATGATTTTAATTTAGAAGCTACAGTTTTTCCAAATATGTCACATGTATCGTCAGGTTTAAGAGACAAATTTTTTTTATTTATATTGTCAAGAGTTAAATCTATTGTAGAATTTGACACCTGCGAAGATTTCTTGCGCTTTAATTGACTTGGTGTAGGTGGAGGTGGTAAAATATCGTCATTTTCAGCTTGAGTTCCACTTGGTGACGGATTTTCGTTGGCATCTTCATGTTGTTCCTCTGTAATCGTCTGTAATAAAAGAAATTTGATTTGTTTCAGTTACCCTCGAATGAAAGTGAATGGAAAGCAATTGGAGCTGATTTCGAAAAACGATGGAATTTTCCCAATTGTCTTGGCGCTGTTGATGGCAAGCATATTAAAATAAAGCCGCCGCCTGAATCTGGTTCATATTTCTTTAATTATAAACACTTCCACAGTCAGGTTCTGATGGCAATTGCTAATGCTAATTATGAGTTAATTTATTTTCACTTTGGTACAAACGGCCGAGTGTCTGACGGTGGGGTTATAAAAAATACAGATTTTCATCAAAAACTTATAAACGGTACATTGGGGTTGCCACAACCAGATTCAGTGAATGGAATAACGCTTCCTTATGTGTTTGTTGGAGATGAAGCTTTTGCTCTAAGGAATAATTTTTTGAAACCATTTAATAAGTCACAGCTCAATGAAAAAAGAAGAATTTTTAATTACCGTTTATCCCGAGCAAGACGCATAATTGAAAATGTATTCGGAATTTTAGTTGCTCGGTTTGGAATACTGAAAAATGGAATAAATTTGGACTTAGATAATATTACTCCAGTGGTGATGGCTTGTTGTGCACTACATAACTTTTTACGCCGTGAAAATCCAGACACCTACTCCCCGCAAGATAGCTTTGATAGAGAAAACTATGAAGTTGGAGAGATTGAAGAAGGTCTACATAGTAACTTGATTGGTCTCGAGAGAAGAAGGGGATCCGGTTTTCACTCAGCAACAGAAAATAGAAATTTGTTTGTAGATTATTTTAATGGAATCGGTGCAGTTCCTTGGCAGAACAATTATGTGTAGCACTTAAGTACATAAGTTAATTTAAGTTGGAATTTAAATAAAGATTTGTACTCACCAACTTTGTGGAACTTTCTCCTTCACGTGGCATTTCTTGGTCTTTTAAGAACATTAAATTTACAAAATATGACAGTTTAGGCGAATAAACTTCGTCAGCACTGCTTCCGGATAACAGCGAATCATTCTGTTTCTTCAATTCTTTACGAAAGACTGTCCTTAGGTTATTAATTTTCTTTTTAAGTTTATTCAAATCAGCAGTTCTGTCAATTATTTTCATTTTCTCCAAAAGTACATTATAACACACCGTTCTCTTCACGTTGTTGTGATAATCTTTATGTCTTATTTTCCATAAAGGCTCTTGTTCTCTGAATAATTCAATAAATTCAATCAAATCGTCGTAACTCCATGTAGTCATTTTGTTGTTTCGTTCGTCGAGTGTAGGCTAGGTACGTAGACAATAGACATGCAGCGCGTGCGGCGGCCGGCGTTGACTGAGACAAAAATCGAATCGTTGATCGCAAGGCGCCATACACTGTCGATTTATCGTTACGATTGGTCTGATCGCAAGGGATTCTGTGACGACCTCCGATATCGTTTGCGATCAAGTAAATCGTTAACGATGTGAACATACACTGGCGATCCGTCGTTTCGATCGGTCTGCAACGACGGATCGTACAGATCAATCGTACCGTGTATGGCCCCTTTAACACGGGCATTGCAAAGAGGTTATATTCTATAAAATCGAACTGAGACGGGCACCAAAGAGGTTTTATTCTATGAAGTCGAGTAGAACCTCCTTACAGTGCCAGTTGCCGTACAATGTAAAGAGGTTATATTTGATTTCGGAAAATCAAACCTCTTTACGATGTCCTTAAATGTTCTAAGTTGAGAGATTTTCATACGAATTAGACGTTCCAAATTAAAAATCACTTTAACCGCTAGGGAGTTTCATACAACATTATTGACCTGCCATAGCCCTCGAGATTGTGTTATAAGATAATAATGACTCGTTTTACGTTGAGATTCTATGAATATAATGGGTCATTTTCGAGCAGGTAGTATGAAAAATCATTCTACAGTTTTGTAAGTAGTTTAGCAAGTGAATACTTCAGAGGATGTCTCTCTAATGTGAAAAATAAACATATTATTTCAGTATTAGATATGTATATGTGTAAACTACATTCAGTATTTACATTGGTCTATTCATGGACTTGCTAATACGTTTGTTAGTATACAATGTCTTTTATATTCTTCTCGTGACGGTACAATTTCAGGAAATTGCTCTAACTTGTGATGCAACTACATATTTATGTAACCCACCTATACTTACATAGGTACAGTACAAACTATACTAGATACATAATATAAAAACAATACTTTCTTTATAAGTATGGTCTCGTTACGTTAGCAAGTTCGGTATTGTATAGTATTTCGGTATTATTGCAAAATATTTTGGTGTATTGTATAGGCATTTCCATGGTAAATAATAGCTAAACTACCTAGGCATTTAAAATACTGCTATTTACTCAACTAGATAATTGTTTAACCCGTGCAACGTTGGGTCGAGTTAAACAATTAGGTTAGTATAGGTATTTGTATAGCACGACCTAACTACCCACCAAACAGTTATTCGTATCTACCTGACCAAAGATAGAATAAGAGCAACTGGTCTATGTATTACTCGTTCAGATAAAAAAAAATCAAAAAGTACAATCAACAAATAAATTCTGTTTTTTTATTAGTTTTGAAAAATAAATACCTATAAGTAACAAGCAGACCCTCCAGCCAAACGTTCTTTTGGCATAACATTATTAAAAATTATCACAAATAAAAAATGCGATTATAAATTGAGATATAAACTATCCTATCTCTCAATTTGGATTAAACTGCACACAGTGTATAAAATTTGATTGAAATCGGTTCAGTAGTTGATTAGATATCATTACCGTGCCGTAGGTATTTACAAAATTTATACAAGCTTCCTGGGCACAAAGGAATAAAAAAAATTAAGAAGTCATTTTTAGAAAAGATCTAACAAATAGCCGAAACCATCAAACCCTTTAAAGGTTTTATTTACTGATGAATACTTTAAGTTCACTAATCTAACTATTTATTAGCTTTTTGTAACAGTTGATCAATTTGTATTAGTATATTATGTATAACTTAGGTACGTATACCTACTTAATATATCTATTACGGTTTTGCGAACAAGAACAAACAAACATTTAGAGACATTTCCATCATAGAAACTCCTTTTACAAAATTTTCTGAGTGCTCTGTTTGCATGATTAATATTCAAATTAGAATCATCATGCTCATGCTCAATTACTTATGTAATTCTGATCATAAAAGCTACGAAACAATTTAGTCGTTAACGTTATGAGTATACATTTACTGTAGCACATAACTAGCACTGTGCCAGCGGTGCGTAGTTGCCAACCTATTATTTACTAAGAGAAGATTATCTATTACATAGAGAAGCCTCATATTCCGTGCGAGCCAAGATATTTGTACCTACACCGCAATATGCATATTTAGCTGTGATTTTTATAGTCCCTAGATCCCTCTCCTGTGATCTTAAAGTGATTCCTAATAACAGGCTGAATCTCCGTGAGCAGGATAAGTTAGACGAGACGCCCAGATTAGTCTTAAAAAAAAATCTCGATCGATGTAGCTAAAGTACTGCGCAGGTATAAAACATGTCGATTTGGTAGGGTGTTGATATTGTTACATAACAGTTAGTTTTTTACTAGGATATAATCAATAACAACAGCACGTCAGTAGTATGTACCATTGATACTATTAAACGGGGTAGCTGGGAATTCATTTGCAATACTTTTGGATGTAGTTGTGTTCATCACTATGACCAGCTTTTACTATGAGGCCAACTCAAAATTCGCGATGTGTAGAGCTTTGCTCTAGGTATGTGTATAGGTAATTATTGTCGTTACGCATCGTTGTGATTATAAGCAGAGGGTTTCTTGTGAAATTTGGCGTAGTTTACTTAAAATTTCGCGTTCGCGTGCGTCTCTATATTTTGATTAGTTCTTCCTCGTTTCCGCCAGGGGTCCCGCTAAATCGCGACGACATGTCTCATTTGCGAGATTTATGATTACCCAGGCACAGGGAGCAAACCTTATGAAACCAAGATGAAGTTTTGGGCAGTTATAAAAACTAGGTAAGTGGATTGATTGGTATTCAATAGGCCGAATCAAAGTACATACTTGGCTGTGATGTTTGCCACAAGCTGCGGATAACCCAATCCTGACAGCTGTGCGAAGATTGGGTTATCTGCAGCTTGCCACTAAGACGTTTAATTCGGCCTGTACGTAACATGGCCTCAGGTAGGTACGTCCCGCTTTCGGCGGGATAGTCCCACTTTCAGGCAGTATGTCCCGATGTCCCCTGCGAAGCCAACATAGTCCCGCTTTTGCATACAGACCAAGCGATAACATAACTTTTAATAATTTAATATTATTTACTAGATAATTTTACGACAAATGAAAAAATCTCTTTATGGAATGCTGAGAATATTTATTTGGCAATTTTTGATTTTATTAAATGAACAAATGTTAAAAGCCGCTTCCACAGATGTCACGCTCTAGCAAAAAAAAAAATGGTCGCGTTACCTATACCATACTTTCAAATTAATTTTTAAATAATTATTTTTCGCAAAAAATGGCAAAGCCCTTCCATCGTGTACAAATTTCGAATATTTCACTAGAATTGTTTACATTTATTGTTGATTTATCAAAAACGACTCAGCCGATTTCTGTAAAATTTAAATGGGACTATTTCAGGGGGTATACCCTTACGAACTAAAAAAATATTTTTCGATTCTGTTCACAATAGGCAAAATTATCGATGTTCATCGTGTACGAAAATTCGGATATTTCGCTCGAATTGTTTACATTCTTGTTGATTTTCCGAAAACGGCTTAGCTGATTTCTGTAAAATTTAAATGGGACTACTTCGGGAGTATACCCTTTTGAACTAAAAAAAAAAATTTTTCGATTCGGTTCACAATTGGCGACATTATCGATTAAAAAACTTACACAAAAAAACATACCGACGAACATAGGACCTCCTCCTTTTTTGAAGTGGGTTAAAACGATGTTGTCTTAGGAAGTAATCTCATCGTGGTTATCGTCGGCTATATTATTGTCGGTACGATTTAATTACAAAAAATGTATGATAAAGTTAGCTAGAAGAAATGAAACCAATACCCGACAAAGGTATAGCGCTCACTCCACCAAGACATGTAAAGCCTAGAATTAGATGTAAACTCTGAATACGCGCTAATAAAGCCTAAAGTTACAAATACATTCATTCATAGACTGCCTCGGTGGCTCAGTGGTTAGTGACCCTGACTTCTGGGTCAAAGAGGCGTGGGTTCGATCCCCACCCAGGGCAAACATTTGTGTGATGAACATAGGTGTTTGCTCTGTGTCTGGGTGTTATTTAGGTACTATCTATATAAGTTTGTATTTAAAATATGTATATGTAGTATATCAGTCTCTGGCAGCCATATCACAAGCTTTGCTTAGTTTGGGGTCAGAGACCGTGTGTAAGATGTCCCCAAATATTTATTTATTTATTTTATTTATTTATTTTATTTATACGAAGCCTTTGAATCATAATAAATTACAGTTACAGAAACATTGAGAAAAATGTGACACTGATAATAATACATTATACCTACATGTAGCTATATATTATTTTAGGTAATGTAGTTTTGGCAAGTACCTTTATTATTTTAGAAGTATTTAGTTTTTACAACGGACACATGTGTCCTTATTGTCCGTCTTGTCTAGAAAATATAGATCTCGTTATGTTCTCTCATCGAACAGCACCACCTCTAGTACTCTAAGCGATGTAATTCGATGTATGTTCTCACGGATAAGCGGCCGGTTCGCAGAAACAAACCGAGCACTGGTCTTATCAGTAGAGCTGACTATGCGTCTGCGAATAAGACCACCTAGATGCCTAAGTTATCTTGTGAGATGTATCAGTGTATTTTATTCATTAATTATAGTGCCTTTGCATCGGCAACATCTTAGTTTTATTTCTTTCTCTCGCGCTTCCGAAAGTTAATTATCTAGAGAATCTAGAGTAGACTAGAGGCATCAAAATGGAACAAAGGTTAGACTGCATCGTGGGACGAATGTCACAAATAAGTAATAGTAAATATTCTCACATATGTAATATTTTCCCAATTTTTCCTATGTTAGCATCGGCAGTAAGCTCGAAGGCCTTTAGGCATTGAAACCAAAGATTCTAGATTCGATGGCCAAGGCACGGTCGGTACCTACCTACTTACTTCCATCTTATTCAAATTGCTATTCGAAGTACTGAAAGGAAACATTGCCAAAAACCCAAAGTTTTGGGAGTTCATATTCTTTAAGTTATGGGTAAGCGGAAGTAATTAATGTAAGAATTGACAACTTCCTACATAATGGGCGCCGGGAGTGCAGGGGGTGAGGGGGTAAAAAGTACCTACTTAAAAAAATTTGGTACCTACACATTTTTACCTGACAACATCGATTTTTAACCGATTTTCGAAGATTCCTGTCTGAAACATAGTATCATTTACTTAGGTATATTTCATAATAAATACAGTTGCACCCCCCTAAATATAATTCTGGGAGCGCCCATGGCCTACCTACATCATAATTATCGGCTAAAATAGTCAACAGATTGAATTTAGACGACAAATGCGTAAAAACATCATTCTGTTTTCTTGGAGTATCTGCTGCTAAGTAATTTAACTTCGTCAATAAACCGAAATTGATTGGAATTAAGAGGTCTTACAAGCTGTAGGACATAAAATAGAAAATTAAATTAGCGAGTCCAGCGTCGGCCGGGCGCACAAAACGTTCACTTAACAATTAAGTTTTTCCATCAAAACTTGTCTTCATATTTTCGACCAGAGTTCTTATAAACTAGCTTAAAAATTGTATACATGTCGTAAGACCTGTGTTTTTGAAAAAATCTTGGAAACTTTGTAAAAACACGAATAATAATAAATTCTTCTTTTATATTTTGGCGTCGCATGGTTAATACATGCATTTGCCAACGTCAAATAACTCTGACACCAGGGCTAGCCACCCGGCCTATACGAATTTACTTTACTAATGTCAAATATAAGTTTTTAACATTTTTGATTTTTATTAAAATAGTCTCAGTCGTCACATCGTAGTCCAAAAAAGTCGCGGTCAAGTCCATGTCATACCTCAGTAAAGCAGTGGAGACTTTACTAGAGGCATCTATGAAGTTTTAGTGACAATACGTTAAGGCGAGGCTATCTGAGAACTTTAGGTAGTTTAGGCTAGCACAGGCGCCAATTTTCGGAGCGCGACGTATTCATTTACGCGACTCAGAAATTGTGAGAGACGCGCCGCGCGCTCGTCTTCCGCGCGTCGTCAGCCGCGCTATATAAGTACCTTACCGCATTAACGAATATCAACCAGTTGACATACACCTATTTTTAGGAAAATGAGAAAATGCCTTATCATATACAGTCATTGTACATATATTTAGGATTATAAGATGTCATTGAGTACTGTATCCTCAGAAACCTAACTACATTGAAGTACCTATAAATTGCAAGTTACGAGTAGGTTTTTTACTCTTTCACGACTAATACACGTTTGTATGGAAGTTAGAATGAAGTTAGCTCTGACATGGATGGTAGCTGATATTAGTTACATTTTCGGGGGTTAGTGACTTTTCGGATACATGATTTTTAGGCACGTTGTCCGAAGTATCATTTTTTTTTTTATTAATTTTAAAGGTTCCGTATATCAAAAGAAAAAACTATCAACCCTTATAGGATTACTTTAAAGTCCGTCTGCCCATCTGCCCGTGTGTCAAGAGGTCAAGACCTATCTTGGGAACAAAAGGAGGTTTCGAGCTGAAACTAAACCAACTAAACTCAAACTACATCTAACAGTCATTTTAGTTTTTCTAGTCTCCCTTAGTTTTTATTACTTAGTTTCTGGTTTTGCGAAATTTCCGGTATTTGTACGGAACCCTCGTTTGGTGAGCTTGATTCGCACTTGTCCGTTGTTTATTCGATAAAAATATCGTACCTATAATAGAATAATGTCAAGTCATAGCTCTATTTCTCACCATCATAACAGTTCCTCCTCCTTATAATCGTTCCTTATAATCCTTATACGCACGTGTTATAAAGATTATAATAGATTTAAATACAATATTTATAAGATATTCATTTCTCACGTTGAATTATTTTTGTGTTTTTAGACATATGACAGACAGCCTAGTTTTGCCACATTGTGGCACATTGTAACAAAACTAGGCTGTCTGCCACATGTCAAAAAACACAAAAATAATTCCACCTGAGATATGAATACATTTCTTATAAATATTGTATTGAAATCTATTATCATCATTATAACACGTGCGTATAAGCATTATAAGAAAAAAATCTCACAAGGTTTATTATAAACTAGGTTTATTCTGCTAGATAAGTCACACTAGACGTTCATGTCTAAATGTTCATATATGGCACACATTGTGCTCACGTTCAAATGTCCAAATAAGTCTAAATTTGCACAAGAAAACTGACACTAGTGATTTTTCAACTTTCCTTTTTTACTTGTCTCTCAAATCACTCTGCAGCCCGAACCTGCATTCTGCAATCCACGGTCTATAACTGCCCAGCACCAGATAAACCTTACCAAATTTCCAACTTAGATATTTTTTGACAGTGATATCCTTCGGTCTCTATTTACAAATAAATCCTCACGTGTATTCTGATTCTGTAAGATTCTAAATGGTAACTAATTTGAAATTTGTAGGAACATTTGTACTAGAACATTGTACTTAAAATTCGAGTAGCATAAATTTAATATGATTCAAGGTTGCAATCAACATCACGACTTTTGTTGTGTTACATAAGCGATTGTACTACTGAGTTACTGAACCTTTTTAATGGGCGACGCAACTGTATCGCCGGTTGAAATCAGTATACAGCTCGCCCTAAACAATTTATGCTTGCACACAGTTCAGAGGTCTTTGACTTTACAAACATGTTTCTTCATCAATTAATGGGTTTTTAGTAATTAGCTATATTATAGCACCATTAAAATTAGATGTTGTAGTCATTATCATAATCTCATACAACCATGTCATACCCGTGACTCTATATGCGTTTGATGACTATTTTTGCCGAATTCTGCATTGACTTAATAGTCAAAGGTGTATATTCATAATTGTGGTTCAAATAACCCCTTTTTTAGCATTTTCTGCCCATTTGGAATATAGATTTTCTTCCGTAACTCACACCACGTAAAATATGTACTCACAGTGCTCAAAATAATTTTCTATGAAAGCTTCGGCCAACAAAATAATATGATAACCATATGATAAAAAACCTGAAGTAAACAAATTGAACTGGGTGAATAATTACCCGGGCTAAAACTCTATTCAACCAAATCCCACACAAAGGGGTCTAGTAGAAAAAAAACTACTATACGTGTATCTGTTTGGAAGCTATAACCCCTGTGTAATTAATTAATAATGTGTTTACACAATTTTGAAAAAGATATTAAAATTGAGATCCATACCTACTAGAACTAACATAAACTAAAATTCATGCAGCCCGTTAATAAATGTGAAATTAGATTTTAAGGCTTTTTCACATGGGTGAAGACAAAAGGTATATAAAGACTAATGGACTGAAACGGAGGGGCATAATGACTTTATAAGGGCTCTTGGTTCTAATACAGAATCCTAAAATCAGATATTTTAAATACATTATGTCGATTCTAAACTGTAATTCAGTATAGGACACCTAATTTTGTTTTCAAATCCAGTTGAGCACTGTTACAACAGTGCTCAACTGGATTTTAAAGTTCCTATACTTCTTGCCTCTTCGGCTTAATACAATCTTTCTGAATGACTATGTAATAATTAAATATTTAAATTAAATAATTCCGTGTCCTAGGAATTCACTTTCTTTTCTGATTTTACAAAACAGATTCAAGCATTCGTGTCCTAAACGTCACTGAAAATATATAAGAATTGGAACAGTCAGCTCGGACAAAAATGTCCGATAATATTATTGTGTCCGAACCGTCACGGAGGCGTTTTGGGGAGTAGATTTGGTCAGTATGGTGCCTAGTAAATGTACAATATTTTAGAAAGAACAAAGTTTACCTAAACAGGGTTATACATAACTGGTGCACTTAGCTGAAAGGTGGTTCAGACCATCATTATGAACAACTTGTACTATGGGGCCAAACCAAAATTCGAGGAAAAATATCCAGTTGCAGTTTTGTATGAAATGGCTGATTTTTGTTCTAGAATTTTTTTATTACCTGCTTTTTTCAGGACGATCCGAAAATCCTGTATACGGGTTCGTTGGGCCGTCCAGAGTAATGAACTTTTTGTATGCAGTAGCATTTTTTTGCGATTTTGGGGTTGGTCCCGTAAAAGTTGTTCATAATGGTGAGTACAAATATTTATTAATAATAATAATAATACTTCTGTTCCGATTTATATTTGTAATGTGTTTATTTTTACTTAATTTTTAAACAATTTTTTTCTCTTTGTGTATTTTTCCCTAAAAGGAAATAAACGTGTACTGTACTGTACCAGCCTTTTTTAATAGTCCACCGCAGGACGCAGGCCTACCCACGAAGGATGATTTGGCCATATCCACCACGATGGCCCAGTGCAGGTTGGTGGATTCACACACGCCATCGAATTTCTTCTACGGACGTATGCAAGTTGCCTTGCCACGATGTTTTCCTTCACCGAAAAGCCATTGGGGTGAAATTCCGTACATAAGTTCCAAAGAAACTCATTGGTACGGGACCGGCATTGAACCTACGACCTCAAGAATGACAGGCCAGTTACAACCACTTAGGCCACCACGGCTTCAAATAAACGTGTATCCACGACATAATAATTATCTATGTATGCTAATCATTCTCCCTATCACTCCGTAAAAAATATATTGTACATGCTAAATTCGCTCTTCTAGAAGTAGTCAGTGGGTGGGATCTGTTTGAGTACCTATAGCCGGAGCTGCTCGCGAGAAAATTTGGCGTGCGTCCGACGCCGACAAGCTCTGAGAGCGGACTGAACCGTGTCAGGGAGCGTTTTGATACTATGATTTCATGATAAAAATTAGTGTAAAATCACCATACTAGCAAGTCAAAATTTTCGTAACGTACAGTCCTTATGTTACTGATATGTAATATGTTAAAAATAAAAAAATAATATCGTGTCTAAGATGGAATTATTCAAAAACTCATTCGAAATCCAACATAGAGGTGACTTTGGATTTTTTTTCGATCGAGCGAAGTTTTAACTATCATGTATCGGAGAACGTACGTTTTTTAGAAATATGTTCAAGAATAACATATATTTTTTCCAACGGTAAAATTATACATTGCTGAGGAAAAAAATTGATTTTAAATACGTTAAATCGGGGTAGTAGGGCCTTAAACCACATTATATCACTTGCCTACACTCATGCACGTAATTAACCTCATAATTAACGAGACACCACAATTTTTAACTGACTGAAACACAAGTTTTACAAAATAATAAAATGCGGCGACATGATTTTGATTTTTTTCGATGATGTCTCTCACGACACGACCTCATTTGCAAGCAAATACATTTTACAATACATATCTAGAATTTTATTCCGCTGCTGACTAAATACAATTTGGGTCATGTTCTTTCTGCCGATATTTAGCACGTATTTAGAAAGAAGTATTTACAATTAGGGCAGAAGATTCTCAAAATTACATTTTCTAGGTCTTTGAATACAATTGAAAATACCGTAGGTATAAGGTATTACGTAACATAGAGCAAATAAGTGCCAAGGACCGACAGCAGTGTCTTTTTTTATTCTCGCTCGTCCATTCGATGCGTTTCGCGAACAAGAACGATTTGTTCAAATTCTTCAAAATGCAAATTAGGTAATGGAAATATTGCTAAACCATAGATTTTATACCTAACTAAGTAATTTAAAAAAATCTAAAAATTAAGTAGTTATTAACTTGATTAGTATTTACTGCTTCGCAACATTTAATATTTTTGTTTTTAGCTACGAGCAAAGAAACTCAAGCTTTAAAGGTAATCTGATTATTGTTACTATCATTTCAGCTCTCATCGTTCTACTAGTGGATGTCTGGGCCTTTTGTAATCCTATTGACCCTACTTCAGTTTCATACACGGCTTAGGATGCTTCTCCGTCCGATTTAGCTACCTAAGCTATGCGATATAGCTAAGGATGTGGGGTTGATTTCCACCAATCAGGAACATTTATTATAATTATCATAGCGTATCTACTAGTTTATTTTTTTACCGTTTCTAGTTTCAATTAGAGCTAATAAGCTAAGCAGTGCTTTGACGATTCTGATCGGTGGAACCCTGACGCGCAGGCTTTATTCTGATTATTAGATAAAAAACACAGTTTAGCTTTGATAAGTGGAAAAGCACCATGTCTTCCTTCCTTATTAATAAGAAAACATTAAAAATTTGTAACGCTTGTAAGCTAATAGCGTATCTAAGTAATACGTTAGTTAAATATACAAATAAGTGACGTCGTCGTTTCAGCCATAGGACGTCCACTGCTGGAAATTGGCCTCCCCTATAGATCTCCAACAAGACCGGTCGGAAGCGGCTTGAATCCAACGCTATCCTGCTGTCTTGATGCCTACGCTGAACTTGCCGGCACGTGGTCACCACTCTTTCACAATTTTTCAACCCTACCGGCAATAAATCCTCCGTGTTACGAGTACGTGCCCTGCCATTTCAACGCGCCAATTCGCTGTTATTAAGTTTACAAAGAAAAATGCAACTTACCTCTCATTTTACGTGTCCCGGTCTCTTACTTTATTTTCTACAGATATTATTATTACACAAATTTTGCTACATTGCTTAGTCTGCACACGTTCTCACGTCTAATTCACTCCCACTTTCCTTAGAAGATATTATTGTATTTATTTGAAAGATATAGAATTTACTTTAACGATATTCGCATACCAATTTTAACATAATTTGAACATTTTCCTGTTCCAAAAGTGATAGAAAACATTATAAGGTGCATAGCATTTCCGTTTACCTATAAACTTGCCAAGTATGTTCACTTCTCAGTAACTTCGAATCAATAGGTATATATCAAATTTTATGCAATAGCATTTTCATACAGTATCTAGGTACCTATACTCATATACTCTTTATTTATAACAGATAACTGTGACAGGTAAATTCAATTTAACATTATTTATATTTGTTTTTCATAATTATATCAATGAAAATCAACTGAATATATCAGTAGGGTAATCATTTTTTAGGGTACCGTGCCCCAAATAAATACTGAACCTTTATAGGATCACTTTGTTGTCTGTCTGTAAAAACCCTCAAGCAAGAGCAAGACCGCCTACATATTCTGCATATTTCGTCACTCACAATGGTATCAAAACCTATAGGGTACATACTTCCGAAAATAAATATATGTACCTACATATCTAAATAATAATTTAAGCAGGTAAGTGAACTGTAAAATAGACATATCATTCTTGACACAGAACCGTCGATGCTCAAGACAGGCACGCGGCGGCTGAACAATATTTTCATGTGAAATTGTCGGTCCTGTAACCGGATTTCCTATTAGTAGAAAATGGAGATAGTCAACCGAACTGTTGCTGGTCGCAACTCGGCCGAGTAAACAATATTGTTTAAACTGATTGCAATGTTATATCTATGATAACCAACACGATCACTAATTTTTGCAGAATATTTTATTACAACCTAAGCATTGAACCATCAGTTAGGTAAATGGAGATCATCATTGTGTCGTTAATAAATTGTAGCTAGGCAGGTATTCTAAATCACGAATGAAGATCTAAGCGCATACAGTTTATAAGCAAATTAAACTTGGCATAGAGAACCGAATTTATCTATATTATTGCTTATCTATAATATTTTTTCTATAAAACAGTTAATACTTTTTTCTCTAAGTTTACTGGCGTCGAAAAGCTACAACTGTTTACAATATTTATCAACTTTCACTCCGAATTTTCCCGAAGATTATTTCGCGCGGAAAACTCATAAAGTTTTCCGAAAGCCCGGTGGAAAGCGTGTCTCACGCCCTACGGACGGAGGCCGACTGAATCACTGATGCCATGAAAATAGGAAACACCTGAACGAAAATGCTACTGGGCTTTTTGAGATGTGCTAATCATGTTATCAGCATTATCTAGAGTTTTCGTTTGGAGTATCTAATCAGACATGCAAACTGACGCGGACGGGTTAAATAGTTACGGATGTTTCTACGTAAAAATTACGTGGCCGAATAAATTTAACCTTTATGGGCATTGGGCATGATTGTTTTGTTATTTGTAGGATAAAATTGAATCAATAGGTAGTCATGTTGGAGACCACGGGTTTTATTTTTTAACCGACTTCCAAATAGGAGGAGGTTCTATGTTCGTCTGTATGTATTTTTTTGTGCATGTTCATCGATAATTCCACCAATTGTGAACTGAATCGAAATAATCTTTTTTTTAGTTCGAAAGGGTATACTCCCGAGGTGGTCTTATTTAAATTTTACAGAAATCGGCTGAGCCGTTTTTGAAAAATCAACAATAGTGTAAACAATTCGAGCAAAATATTCGAATTTTGTACATGATGGAAGGCGGTTTTGCCATTTTTTGCATAAAATAATTATTAAAAAGATAAAATTAAATATAGAGTAGATAATTTTAATTTTGTCCGTCTACATCTACACAGAGAGTTAAATCCTAACTAACTTAAAACTAATCTAAAAGCTAACAGGGACTTTCTTATCTCTCGAGCGCGGGTCTCACAGTAATGACGGTAATGCACACCGGACCACAGTGGAGCCAGACGCGTACTCAGCAATTTTGCCGCCTGTGTAGAGTTGCGGATGTTGTACTCTTATTGTTGCTGACGATACTCCAGCATGCATGACTAGCTAATAAATAGTAGGTAATAACAGAACAGATACTATGTACAATACAAGGTGGTGCAAAATCCACGAATACATCAATTAACTTTTTATTTGAAACAGCTAATTTTGTTTGCGATTTCGCAATTGGTCCCGCATTAAAAGTTGTTCAGAATGAAGAACGTTACACCTCAAGTCCTTGCACTTTGCAAGCCTGTAGGTAGTCAAAGCTCCGTTTATGAACAACCTTCAGCCCTCTACATAAATAAAAAATATCTTAGTATCAAGATATTACATCACGAATGGATTGAGCCCGCCGACTGGTCGGTATACCCACCAAATACTCTGGAGTGTTCCACCACAGCGCTTGGTGTCGGGGCTACAGGCACGCTTTCGCACTCCTCCGCGGCCCCAAAAGCACCAGCTCCAGGTTGCTCCACCACGGAGCTTGAGCTCCAACACCAGACATCAACATCCTGCACTCGGGACCAAACCAGCAACTGGGCGTTAGACAGCACCCATATCCGAACGCCCTGGTCCCAGTGCAACGGGTCAATTAAAATGACCTCGCGCCTGCCACTCCGCGGTTACAGAGGATAGGAAGAACAGCGCGTCGCCATAATGACAATCTTCTTACTCTGCAGCCCCACCGCGTCCACCTTTGAACGGTAGCGACCCCGTCGAGGCCGCGAAAAGTAAAGAAAGTGGAAACGACACACCAGCAATCCTTTGCTGCCGCGGCCTCCAATCCACAGTTGCAATGCCTTCCACACAACACTGCAGCCCGCCTCAATTGCGGTACCCCCCATAACGCACCGAACCTACTGGCCAGCTTCTACACGGGCTTGGAGGAAAAGCCCAGAGAAGCGGCTCCACCTTGTAACCCTCTTAGCCTTGACGGAAATATGTGACAAAAGTGGTCTGATTAAAACATTGTGTCCCGCCCGTGCGATACAGAGATGATACAGAGAATACAGATTGCATTGCAAGAAATTGTCTTCGCTACGATGCTCAAAACCTCACAACAGCACTACGGCGGAGCCAGACGCTATATACTCAGCAGTTTTGAACAGCACGCTATACTCAGCAGTTTTCCGAAAGGGGTTTCTTAATTTATCTGTATCGTTCTTCGACGTTACCGCCATTGGACGCCCACTGCTGGACATATGCCTCCCCTAAAGATCTCCAATAATACCGGTTAGAAGCGGCTCGCATCCAGCGCAAACCTGCGGTCTTGATGAGGTCATACGTCCACCTTGTGGGTGGACGTCCTACGCTACGCTTGCCGGTACGTGGTCTCCTCTCGATCTGTATCTGTGTACCTACTAACTTTTACCCGCGACATCGCTCGCTTGATATGTTAACTTTTGTGCTATCCCAAATGAACCTTTTACTTTTTCGGAATAAAAAGTAGCTAGATTTATTTATAGCCTACTAGCGACCCGCCCCGGCTTCGCACAGGTGTATTATAAATCTTCCTCTTGAATCACTCAATCTATTTAAAAAAACCGCATCAAAATCCGTTACGTAGTTTTTAAAGATATAAGCATACATGGGGACAGCGGAAGCGACTTTGTTTTATACTATGTAGTGATGTCAGTCTCCAATATTTGAACTAATATATCCATGTCAAAAATCTAGTCGATCCGTTTCTCTGTTGCTTGGTGAAAGAGTAACAAACACATCTTATTTACTGGATTTTCATAATACTATCTCGACTCCCTGTTGACTGCTTTCCTTCATACTTGCTAATCTTGATAGGATTTCAAAGATAGGACAGGACTAGGCAAACAATATCAAAATCGGTTGATAAATTGCTCTACAGCAAATTCCCCTTCTGAGTTAACACCCCCCAATCTAAAATCCCCGACTGCAAAAAATAACCAAAAATCTTCGAGCAAATATCTACAGAGCCACAGAGAGGAAGTAGTAAAAAAATGTCCGGGCGCCGTCATAAAATACCGACTTAGATATTTACAACAAATAATTTTATTCACAATGACCCGTTTTCTCTAATCTGGACGTTAGGTATGTCACCTAATTAGTGATTGAAACCGAGCACTTTGACATCGCCGACTTCGACTAACTAAAAAGCCTGCCCACTACGTAGCTTGGGCAGAATTTTGGCTCAGACACTTTTTTTGCACGATTGTTACTCTATATATATTTGCTCGAATGCAAAAATACATAAAAACAAGTGTCATCAATATTTGTTGAAAAATATTAAGTACCTTTAGAGGAGAATATAATAAATATAATAACAATAATAAGATTTGATTTTTGTTCCGATGATGTTTCCTGATCTCTTCCCTATTCTTGCGTTTCTTTTTAACAAAAAAGTATTTTGGTCCATCCATGGATGTGTTTGGATAAAACATCCTTGGGTCGATCACAACGACAGCGATTCGAGCAAACTATTCGGATTTAGTACTTACGTAGATTACAATAATTGAAGTCGCTTGTGCGACTTTTGGCAAAAATAATATTATTTGAATCTGTAGGGATCTTCATGGTCGTGCAATAACATTCGTATTTTCCTACTTTTATTCAGGAATTGCCGACAGCTGATTCAAGAATTGTTGAAAATTGCATCGCCTACGAAAATCGAATAGCAAAAATCGCTAGTTTCACTCGCTGCTTTAATAAAACTATCTTATTGTGAAATGTCAAGCAATTTGATTCATAAAAATATGAGGCTTTGTGATGTGGGGGGGACAGACGGATGGACCCACCTAATGAAATTATTCCTAACGTTCCTTGTTTTACTACGGAACCTTAAAAAGGGCATTTTGGGGCCCCATTGTTCTGGTATGCAGGTACCTACGAAATATTTTTCCTAGCTAAAACAAAGAGGTTAAAGAAAGATTGCGGTACCATGTGACCCAAACACATGGAAGCAATAAAACATAGAAGATAAATGGAATGTGAAAGACTTTGAGGCCGCAGTTATTCCCAGATGTTTGGGATACATTGTTTCCAGTAATAGGTACGGAGTATTTTCTCTAAATGGCCGGATTTAGCTATATTTTTACTGGACCCGTAAGTTTCTTTGAAATAGGCCGCGGTAATAACAAATATTAGATTTTATCGGCCGACGCCATTGATTTATAATTATTTTTCGCAAAAAATGACAAAACCGCCTTCCATCGTGTACAAATTTCAAATATTTCGCTAGAATTATTTAAGTATAGTATTGTTGATTTTTCAAAAACGGTTCAGCAGATTTCTGTAAAATTTAAATGGGATCACCTCGGGAGTATACCTACCCTTTCAAACTAAAAAAAAAAGTTTTCGATTCAGTTCACAATTGGCGCAATTATCGATGACATACAAAAAAAATACATACAGGCGAACATAGAACCTCCTCCTTTTGGAAGTCTTTTTATTCGTTGCCGAAGGTCGTATAGCTAATTAAAACCCACTTGCTTCTGGCCATTAAACCTCTGTTTTTACCAATCTTCTGCATTTTTAAGGTTCCTATCTCAAAAGGTAAGAAATAATTTCTAGATGATCACATTGTTGTTCTTCGTATAATGTAGCGACCATTGATAGTTTCAAAAAAAAGGAAGACAAGTGACTCAGTCGTACCACCTGGCTCTATTCAACTGGGTCCAGACCTAAGGTCCAGACGGTCGAGTAGACTCACTGTCTCTGTACTTGTTTCGCTTGCACTGCATGTGTTGGCGCCTATCTCTATCCTTGTGACAAGGATAGAGAAGTTGTCATTCGGGGAGGTAGCATCGTAAGCCGGGCTGACCCGGACCATACCAAAACCATACCAAAGAATATATACCTAACAACAACATACTAAATGGGTATCTTGGAGAAATTACAATGGGGATTATGTTTGAATGTCACTCGTCTTTCAAAAACGTTTAAAACTGTCTTTGGTAGCGACATGATTATTACGCGTTACTGCCAAACTACCCCGTTTTTTCAAGTGACCCAAACACATTGCAATAATGGGAATACAATATAAAAGCATGTTGTAGCCCTATTGTTCCGGCATGCAGGTACCTATATTTTTCATAAGATTAAAATATCCTAGAACAGGAGGGTGAAAGATTGCGGTAGGTACCATTTGACCCAAATATACGGAAGCAATAAAATGTAGAAGATGATGGGAATGGGAAAGACTATAAGGCCGCGTTTATTCTAAGATATAAAGGGATACATTGTTTCAAGTAGGTACCGGGGTTATCTCTGAATGGCCATATTTAGCTTTATTTTTACTGAGCCCATTTGTTTCTTTGAAGTGAGCCGCCATAAGTCGTTTATCGGTCGACGCCATTGATTTATAATGGCGATGGTCGGCATTATCCCCAAACTACAAAAGAGTTTGTAGTCTTTTTCTTCGTTGCCGAAGGTCGTATGTATAGCTAATTAAAAGCTACTTGCTTCTTCAAATAAACCAATCTTCTGCTTTTATAAGGCGGGCCTATCGCAAAAGGTAAGAAATAACTTCTAGTCAATGATGTTCTTCTAGTGGACTATTTTGTAGTTCTATCCCCACAGTATTGTAGGGCCTGATTTTTATGTATTCCCGCCAAAACAGTCCTAGGGGACAAATGGACAAAAAAATACGGTGAGTTCCCTCAAAAAGGGGGGGGGGGGAAATTGCTATATATATAGCGCTGTTCAACGGTCAAGAGCGAGTCAAAATAATATAAGGCAGAAGATTCAGTGGAAGAGATGTGCCGCAAACCCTACAGCTTTACTTTACTTTACTAAAATGAAGAATATTTTGTGTGTGCAAATTGTGCATTTTGAGCCATTGAACTATTATTACTAGCGTATATAGCTCCATGATTTTGAGCACAGAATTCGAAAACACTCTACATAGGTACTTTATAGTCGCGAGATCAACTATTCGGAGAAATGAGAACCAGTTGTATTTAAATTATAGTGGGTATACGTATACTAGTCTGTTTACAAAATCCGCCAGGCAAACATTGTGTATACCTAGGTACTTACCTACTGCATAATATCTCAAATGAGTTTCTACTGTCTGCCGCGCCAGGACCCGGAGCGCCCTTCTCAAGTTTTCGTGAGATTCATAAACAAACATTATTTTTATTAATTTATTTTGTCTCGTCTCGCTGAACGGCGCCGGCGGCGCGGCGGCGGCGCGGCGTGCGCGACACGAGTCGCGATGACCAGTGTTGGCAAGTTGACTAATAGGAATAGGTACAGGTCGCGGCATATACCTAAGTCTAGCGCTGAGCGAAGTGTGGAGGGGGTGGCTGCGCATGAGTTTAGTATGGCCAAAGAATATATAATAATACTACGTAGTATGGCGGTCAACATGCGCAGCCATCCCTCTTCAGTAACCTCAGCGCTAGACTTACGTGCCGCTAGATCAGTCTTTCCCAAAGTGGGCGATAACGCCCCCTTGTGGGCGCTGCAGGTCTCAAGGGGGGCGGTAAGAGACCCAGAAAGAAAATGGGGGGTGATTTGTAATTTTATTTAGCTAGTAGGCCTCTTAAACAACGACTGCAAGAGCTCTCGACTCTCAACAACAACTTGTGAACATCAACTAATATGAATTAAAAGATTGCTCAAAGTCGGTTCTATATTTCTCTCCGCGTAGTTCATATATCTGTCCTATTTTATTGAATATAGAAAAAATGAAAATCATGTCAATCGGTCGCTCCGTTTCGTAATGAAAGTAGACACAAACAAACAAATAAAAAGGCAACAGACACACTTTCGCATTTTAATAGTTATTAGTACTCGTAGATATCTATCATGTTTTAACAAGTTTTTGTTAAATAACCCGAATTGTGCATTCCTGTATCAGTCGGCTGGTTCATTGAATACTTGTTCGGACTTGTTGAGTACGATTGAGCGTCGAATGAGATACCTAAACGAGTTTATGCATGTTTGTTTTATTCCTGTCGGTGCGTGCTGCTTAAGCATTCCTATATAAACAATGTAATTTTTATTTTATTTTCATTTGTGGTCTCGCGCGCAATAGATGAGCAGTACTTACGCCTCCTCTACACTACTCGCGAAGTTGAACGTATTTCTCAAAGCAAAACAATGTCGGAAGTAAAAAAGAAGAGACGGCAATTCTGTGCGGAATATATTAAATTCGGATTTATTGAAAATCCCACAAACCCACCGTCGCTTTTGTGTCTTCTATGTCTAAAAACATTTTCGAATGAAGCAAGCCTTCAAGGCTGCAAGATCATTTGAATAAAATGCATGCAGATAAGAAAGACAAGAATGAAGCATATTTTCAAGACCTAGAGAAGAAGCATAATACTCAGCGAAGTGTAGCAAAACTATTTTCGGCGGCTGCTAAGCAAGATGACGACGGACTTCGAGCTTCGTACAATATCTCTTTGTTAATTGCTCAAAAAGGCAAACCACATAACATCGGAGAAGAGTTAATATTGCCAGCAATAAATGAAGTAATAACTTCTGTGCTTCATAAACCGGCCGCAGATATTATCCGAAAAATTCCTTTGAGTAATAATTCTGTGCAAAGACGAATTGATGAAATGGCTGAAAACATTGAAGAATCATTGTGCGATCACCTGAGGACAAGTCAATTCTCAATTCAGCTCGATGAGTCCACTTTACCAACTAATGAAGCATTGTTGTTGTCTTACGGGAGGTTTATTAAAGATGAGAAAATATGTGAAGAACTATTATTTGCTAGAAATTTAGAGACCGATACAAAAGGTGAAACCATATTCAATACATTGGAAAAGTTTTGCGATGAGAAAGAGATTCCTTTGAAAGATATGATTTCAGTTGCTACGGATGGCGCTCCGGCTATGATAGGGTGCCATAAAGGCTTCATAGCGTACTTAAAAAATAAAATTCCAGATGTCCTTGGTGTACATTACGTTATTCATAGACAACATTTAGTTGCTAGAAACTTAAGTGAAAAACTATTTCAATCACTGCAATATGTCATCAAAGCAGTCAATAAAATCCGCAACAGCTCTTTGAATGATAGATTATTTCATCAGCTTTGTGTTACTCATGACGAGGATTTCAACCGTTTGTTGTTTCATACTGAAGTTCGTTGGCTATCAAGAGGCAATTGTCTGACTCGATTTTACAACCTGTTTGACTCTGTTATAGAGTTCTTGAAAACTAAAGATACAGAATTGCACGACAAGCTCATAACATCAAAGAATGATATAGCTTACATGACAGACCTGTATAAATTGTTCAACGACATGAATCTCCAACTGCAAGGCGATAAACTAAATTTAATTAAAACAAAAAACGTCGTTGCTGCTTTCGCAGCCAAACTGCTTCTACACAAAAAGAATCTGGGCAGACGTGAGTTTCACAATTTTCCAAATTTATCAGTATCATGCAGTAACGACGAATTGTTTGCCTACTGCCAACATTTGGAAAACCTCCACATTGACTTCACCGAACGATACCAGGACATTTTGAACTTGGAAATACCAGACTGGGTGTTGGATCCGTTTTCAAATGTCAACACAGCAATGTCATCTCAGCTGGAAGAAGATCTTATAGAATTGACAACAAACGAGGAAATAAAAATCAAGTTCAAAAATGGTTACCAAGAATTTTGGCTACAAAAACCGATCCCGCAATTGTACCCTGGATTGTGGTCAATGGTTTAACGATTCTTGATAGCATTCCCATCGTCATATTTGTGTGAACATGGATTTAGTGCTGTGACAACACTGCTTACTAAAAAGATAAATCGTTTGCTTGTTACCGAACGTGGCGACTTGCGACTGTTCTTGAGTAAATTGGAACCTGATATCAACAAACTTATTTAACAGCATCAGATTCATCCTTCACATTAGTTTTTATATAAGGATTGATTATTTTAGTTATATTTTTAATAAAAGATACTCTGTTTTAATACTACAAAGTTGCGTTTCAATAATCATTCTTATTGGCAGGTGGAGCCCGTAAGAGTTAACTTGAGACCTAAGCGCCGTTGTATGTTACCTACTGTGCTCAGGTTTCAAGTTGCGGGTTATAGTAAAAGTTTCGTTTGGAATTCTCCGTTAATATACATATACATCATATACATGGGGGCGCTAAAAAATTTTTAATCTCAAAGTTGGCAGTAGACAAAATAAGTTTGGGAACCACTGCGCTAGATACTTGTACTGCTCAGTAATACTAAAATTATTTTCAATGTGATATTGTGTGGTGATATTAAACAAAACTGTCTAAGTAAAAAACTGGTAGAGTTATAAATCTACAGCTTTTCTTATTTCGTATTATTTAATAAACAACATAAACACAAAAAACTTAGATGACACAAGTTGATGTAATTTATCTGGACTTTAAAAAAGCGTTCGACCAAGTTGATAATGATATCCTTCTCTCTAAAATGGCAGATACAGGATTTGCTCCCAAGTTAATTAAACTAACATATTGATTTACACCTAGCCATAGTAGAGTCTGACAAAAACTACACACCTTTAAACTTAAAATCCAGAGACAGCCAGATTCGATCACCAAAAACTGCAGAAACCGATAAATTAAATACCTGGCGTAGGAAAGAATTACACGGTAGACATATACATGACCTTTAACAAGACCATATTGACCCAGAAGCCTCTGATAAGTGGTTGAAGCTAGGGTCTCTGTTTCCTGAAACAGAAGGTTTCATGATCGCGATACAGGATCAGGTTATCAACACCAAAAACTACAGAAAGTAGGTATATAATCAAAGACCTATGCAAAATGACAAATGCAGGAAATGCCACCGACAACCTGAGACCATACAACACGTAACTGGTGCCTGCCCAACTTTAGCACCAACAGATTACACTCATAGACACAATCAAGTAACACACATAATACACCAGAAACTAGCTCTTAAACATAAACTCATACCAGACAAAATTGCACCCTATTACCAATATAATCCAAAGCCTGTATTGGAGAGCACCAGACACAAATTATATTTTGACCGCGCAATATTAACCGACAAAACCATCCACAACAATAGACCTGATATCACATTAATTGACAAACATGACAAAATAGTATATTTAATTGATATTGCGGTACCCAATACCCATAACCTACATAAAACAATCACAGAGAAAATTAATAAATATACAGAATTAAAAGAAGAGATCATACGAATCTGGAAAATGAACAAAGTTTACATCGTGCCACTGGTTCTGTCCAGTACAGGTGTAATCCCAAAACGTCTTCTCCAATCATTAAAAATAATAGATATCGCCGAGCAGACTTATATGACTATGCAAAAAGCTGTGATACTGAACACATGCCGCATTGTCCGGAAATTCTTGCAGGAAGATCTTAATAACCACGAAGTAGAAAATGATGCTCACTTGGCTTAGGCCCGTGATCTTCATTAAACCGAAATATCTTAAATATTTCGAGAATTACAACACTTACAAAATAATAATAATAATAATATAGCAACAAAATTATACTTGTAATTATTCGTAAATCAATTTCAAATCGTAACTTTGTATAATTTATACTTAAGTACAGGGTTATTTCTTTAACCTGTTGCCCTGTACTAAGCCGACAGAGGATGATTAAAACCATCATTACCAGCAACGTTGACTATGGGGCAAAATCAAAATTCGAGAAAAAAATCAGTTGCATACCTACTTACCTACATTTTGTCGATTCCGAGTTGCAAGTTCGTATGGAATGAAACGATTCTTTCCTCGAATTTCGAGTTGGCCCTATAGGTAGTAAAGGTTGCTCGTAATGATGGTCTTAATCATCCTCAGCAGATAACCCTGTATTAAACTGTGTCGTTATAAATTCACACGTATTCTTGATTCCCAGTTTCATCTTTATTTGTAAAAACACTATTTTTTGTGCAATCATCACACATTACTTATATGTACCCACCTACCTACTGCTAATAATACGTTAGGCATCATAAAATACCTAGATGGTACATACCATAGAATAATAACATACATTAAAAATGTAGTTTTAAAAGTTTGAACTGCTTTGAACCTACAATTGTGAAGTTATCGAAACATCTATAAAATTAAATTAATACTTACGCACACACAGTTTCAGTTTAGACTTTAGACCTCCAAATCTATCCAAAGCGAGCACTGCTTTCCGAAAACTTTTTACACAAGTTCTACAGTATTAGTTTAGGTTGGGATTGGCAAATATTGCTCGGTGAGCTTGTTGTGAGGTTGTCAATTTTTCAACTCCCTAAATTGCGGGGAATTCTACCTCCAGTGGGTATTGATTGTATGCGGAAAATATGTGTTCCCTTCTTTTTTAGGGTTCTGTAAAGGTAAAAACGGGACCCTATTACTAAGACTCCGCTGTCTGTCTGTATGTCTGTCTCCAAGCTGTATCTCATGAACCGCTATAGCTAGAAAGCTGAAATTTTCACAGTGATGATGTATTTCAGTTGCCGCTATAAAAACAAATACTAGTAATAGAATAAAAATAATATTTAAGCTCACATTTAACAAATCTAAATTTTTAGCCGCTTTTCGCTCGATATCAATAATGGTAACGGGTAGAAGCTTGAAATATTCGCAGACTATTAAGCTGCATGCTTACATTAATAGTAAATAATTAAATTTAAATAAATATTTAAGGGGGGCTCCCATACAGTACGAAACCCTTCGTGCGCGTTTCCGATTCGTAATTGGCAGATTTTCGTTTATTTGACTATGACTAAAAAATATTTTTATTATTACCTATTACTAATTATGCAAACTTGATACGTAAAAACTTGCTTAGGTATCTGATAATAGCTGTTAATTTTCTCCCTAATTTGGGGAATTAGGATCAAGGGCATTGTCATCATGTCATGTCAAGTCAACGCTTCAGTTCAGTATGCCTGTGCATTCATGGCGAGCGGGTGTGCATGCGTGTTTCGACCACTGCATCAGTCTGCGTCGTCGTGCAGTGCAGTTTGCCAACTTAGCAAACTTTCGTCGTAAACGTGCCGTGTTCTCGTTTTTCTACGATTTTTATATACCTATTAACAATTCGGTGTGTTCACGGTGTTCTTACAATTGTGATATTGGAAGTGTTTGTGTCTTATGGTGTTTACGGAATAATAATTTGACTCGTAAGTATTGTACTTAATAGTTCATATACTCGTACTTAACCTTATTCTGGGCTTAAAGCTCCAGTAGGTATCTTTATTGCCTAGCTTGCGATTTACCTACAATAAATAAGGTGTTCTTCCATGTTATGTAGGTAAGTGTATTCTACTCCAGTAATACCTACAAAATATTGATTGTGAATTGGTAAAAAAATAACCATTGAAAAATTATTATTTTGCTTAAAAGTAGGTATAAATAAATCCATTAGGTCAACTACCTACACCTAGTTTAGCAAAAAGGACTTTCTAGTAGGTAGGTAGGTCCTTTCGAAGTAAGGTTAGTACTTATCTATCTATTAGTACAATAGGTACCTACCTAACATAAACTTTTTATTTTTTCAATTGTTAGGATTTTGTACAGGGTACCTAGGCATAATCCCTTGCGCATAGTCTCGTACAGGATACTTTAGTGCCTAAATCAAGGTGAACAACTTTAAAGATTAATTTATTGTTTGTATACATAATTCAACGCCTTTCAGTGTAAACTATGGTTAAAGAATATATAATAATACTAGGTACCTGTGGTTTAGGGACACTATTTTTGAGTTTCGAACGCTTGCATGAACTTGCACGGAAACAGCTTACCTATCACGATTATTGACTAGTTCCTAATAGTTTCTGCAATTTTCATAAAAAAAGTCATTTTTTTTGTTAAATTAGATATGTATGAATGTTGTGTGATTCCTTATATTGGCGCAAATGTACTTTATTTCATGCAAAATTCGATACAAAATTCGACGGCCGCAAATTGGTTTGCAATGGTCGCAAACAAGGTCGAGTGGCCGGAACCGGTATATTCCCCTTTTTGTTTTTAAAAATTAATTACACATAATCCCACCAAAAGCATGGGACGTATAAAGTTCTACAACTCGAGAAACCATTCTTCAGTAAAACGTTGTGAGATCAATTAATACCTATAAACACAATATGTCGTCATGTCGGTTTATTTATTCAGTACCTAGGTACTTGTCTATGGGGGCAATAACTTGTTTATTTGAATAGATAAGGCACAAAAATTCTTATACAAAACCAAACTACTTAGAATATGTTTCCCTTGAAGAAAAAAAAACCAGCATTGCTAAAACTTCAATAAATTAGGATTTATTGTTTTATGGGAATTTCATCGACTTGTCTTTTTTCCTGGGAAGTTCAGTTAAGTGGTCGTAAACAGGCGAAATCACCCTATGTGGTCTAGGGTGTAGCACTCTTACCTAGAAGATACCTATTTGTACCTACTCGAAATTTGAAGACACGCTATTAATATGCTGTACCTACCTACCTAGGTACTCTAGCAGAAATACAGACCCAGGCAAAGCGTTCGAGCTCGAACATTCTGGCTGTTAGAATGGGAATGTTCCTTGATTTTTTGAGACAATAAATATATCAATTCATCCGAACATCAATCCCGGATTTGCGAAAAAAATCCGCTGTTCTTTAGCGAAAATAAGTCCGAACGTTGACAATCGACAAAATAGGTATACCTACTTACTTAGTTGTTTTCGCGATTTCGAGGTTCGTCCCATTGCAAAAGTTTTAATCTTGATATATTAAACTCGCCGTTAAGAGGTTCTGTGAAAGTTACCATGTACCCTGAAAGTAAAATCTTAAAATTGCACACGTTTTGTAGTATTTTTCATTCACCTAAATGGAAAAAACAATTAAGTCTTAAATACAAAATACCCTTAAATATTAATTTTGTCCGGTTTTTGGTATTCGTTGTTATAGCGGCAACAGAAATAGGTAGGTACATCATCTGTGAAAATTTCAGCTTTCTATATGAGTCCTTATATATCATCACATTTATCGTCCCTAAATGAGGGGTCCAAATGATGATAACGATTCCGGAAATTAACCGTCGTTAATACAATCAAAGGGTAAACATCCCATCTAGGAACGAGGGCTGCAGACAATAATTAGGAAATGATGTGAAAAACAAACTAATTAAGACAAACCATTATTATTATATGTATACTACGGGACTCATCGCGCACTCAAATTACGAGATAAATAAATATCTACCTCATCATCCCGACGTTTCGACCGAGTTGGCGAGTTGCATCGGTCGTGGTCACGGGTAGACTGACGGGTAGTCTACCCGAGTGCGCAATGAGTCCCTTAGTAGGTACATAATAATAATGTGTTCAATTCGCGATATGATATACCATCTCATAATGAGACCCTATTACTAAGATTCCGCTGTCCGTCTGTCTGTCACCAGGCTGTATCTCATGAACCGTAATAGCTAGAACGTTGAAATTTTCACAGATTACGTACAGAGTACGTATTTCTGTTGCCGCTATAACAACCAATACTATAAACAGAAAAAAAATAATTATTTAAGGGGGGCTCCTATAGAACAAACCTGAGTTTTTTTGCTGTTTTTCGCTCGATGCTTGTAATATTCACAGAATATTTAGATAAATATTTATTTTAAAACTAAATTAAGTACTAAATTAAAATAAAATAAATATTTAAGGGGCTCCCATACAAGAAACGTATTTTTTTTTTTTTGCTCGATACTAATAAAGGCTACTGGAAGATGATTGAAATATTCACAGAAAATTAAGATGTATATTTACTTCAAAAATAAATTAAAATAAAATATATTTAGGGGGGCTTGCAAACGGTACGGAACCTTTGTGCGCGAGTTCAACTCACACTTGGCCGATTATTTTAGACAGTCGCTCTCTCGCTCGAATCGGTAAAGTCGGTAAGGTCTACCTGCCTGTAGGTACGACATGCACACATAGCACCTGTTCACAAAAATACAAAAGCTTTCTTAGAATTTTATTATTCTTGTGAAGAATGTAACGACATTTTTTTCCCTAAGGCTGGTGCCACACGGGCTTGTTGCCGGTAGCGTCTTAGACATTAAATCTAGAGTATTCGATTATTCTATGAATAGTTAGCGGGAAAAAAAGGTTTTAAAGACAATCGTTCAGTCTTAAGCTGAAGTTGAGTAAAATCCCTCTAATGATGCCGCCACACACTCCACGAGGCAACACGAGCACCGCAGCTGTAGCTAACTTCACATCGCAAACAACTATACAAGTCCGCGATGTGATGTTAGCTACAGAAGCTTCTCAATTGAGAAGTTTCTGTAGCTAACATCTCTCATTCTGTAATTTGAGAAGAAGCTTAAAAAAGTTTAAGGAAATTACAGCTGCTTCTCATTGAGAAGTTTCTGCAGTTTGAGGAATGCAGTTGTGTAGCTGGAGCTTCTCATTGAGAAGCTTCTGTAGCAAACATCAGATCGCCGACTTGTATATTTATTACGATGTGAAGTTAGCTACAGCTGCGGTGTTCGTGTCGCCTCGTAGAGTGTGTTGCGGCACCAGTACACATTCGAAATCGGATCGTGTGATTTGTCACGACGAGTGTCACAGCAACAGCTGTCAAACTTCAAAGTCATTTATCTCGGTCATTATTGATTCTAGACGATTGCTGTCTTCACAATAGGATATAGCTCGACAAGATCTACATTTCGGATGACAGCTGTCAAACTTCAACGTGATTTATCTCAGTCATTATCGATTCTAGACGATTACAGTCTTCACAAAAGTGACAGAGCTCGACAAGATCTACACTTCGGGTGACATCTGTTAAAATTTAAATAAATCTTGTCGTGCTGTCATCCGCAATGTAGATCTTGTCGAGCTCTATTACTTTTGTAAAAACAGCAGTTTTCTAGAATCGATAATAACCGAGATAAATCACTTTAAAGTTTGACAATTGTGATTCGAAATGTAGATCTTGTCGAGCTCTATCACTTTTGTGAATACAGCAGTAGTCTAGAATCGATAATAACCGAGATAAATCACGTTGAAGTTTGACAACTGTTACTGTGACACTCGTCGTGACAAATCACACGAGTCCATACATCAATCTTGTGAAGACAGCAGTAGTCTAGAATCGATAATAACCGAGATAAATCGCGTTGAAGTTTGATAGATCTGAAATGTAGATCTTGTTGAGCTCTATCACTTTTTAACCCCCGACGCAAAAGAGGGGTGTTATAAGTTTGACGTGTCTGTTTGTCTGTCTGTGTGTCTGTCTGTCTGTCTGTCTGTGGCATCATAGCGCCCGAACCACTGAACCGATTTCAGTGTAGTTTTTTTTTGGATGAAAGGAGACTTAATCGAGAGTGTTCTTAAGTAGCTATGTTTTATAAAAATCGATTGAGCCGTTTAAGAGTTATGGTGGGTTAAAGTGGGGATGGAAGAACCAAAATTCTACAAATGTGCCCAAAATGGTTGTCAAATATGTAATAGATTTTTGTGTCGGGGGTTTTTTAAATTTTTAATTTATGTGAATACAGCAGTAGTCTAGAATCGATAATAACCGAGATTAATCACGTTGAAGTTTGACAACTGTTACTGTGACACTCGTCGTGACAAATCACACGAGTCCATACTCGATGTGGTCATGAGATATTTTTCATGTCACTTTCTAACGCGTGCCATATAAAATCAATGCATCTCTTTCAGATTTTATCGATCAACCTGTGATCAAACGAAAAACCAACAAATTCTTTCAGATTTATAATTTTAGTAAGAGTTAGCGAGGAAAACGTTGGACCGCTGACGCTACACACGATCCGATTACGCGGTTGGCTAACACATAATCAGAATGTATATGAGAGATTTTACTCATCTTCAGCTTAAGGTTGAACGGTTATCCCTAAAACCTTTTTTTCCGCTAACTGTCTAGATGTCATCAGTGTCTAAGGCAACACTGGTAGCCGCCGCGGTGACGCCGCGATGCAGCGGTGGTGTGGTCGCGGCGTCGCCGCAGCATCGCGTGGCGGCGACACCGCCCGTCTGGCATCTCTCTAAGATCCAACGTTTTAGTCAGCGCGCGAAATTCAAATTTTCTTGCGTTTTTTAGGGTTCCGTACCCAAAGGGTACAAAGGTGCTTTTTAGTTTTGTTAGACCTTTAAAGGTCTGAGGATGATCCAATGCTTTTTGTGTAATAGTAGTATAGTTTTGTTGTAGTTAATTAAGGCACCATTAAATAATTCATCAATATTTAGTTCACCTGTAGTTTTCGTTTTGGAGATTGGTTTTTAATGATTAATTTATCAGTTGTATCTTCATCTGATAGTGTAGGTTGCAAATATGTTCTGAAACAACCAGAATTTATGATAAGTTGTTGACATTTTTGTAACAGACACACATGTCTTTCAAATATAGAGTAAGCAAAGCAAGTTCTTTCTTAGTAATCATCCTTCTTAGTAACCTAAAACCATGTCATTGCTTAACATCAGGTAGTGTGTGATCAAATGTGAGCACATATTCAGCATAACAATTATAAAATATAAAATAAGGTAGCATGAAACAAGCACAAAAAAAGTTTTACAAAAAGTTCAAACACAATGATTAGTGATATAAGCATCTATTTCTTACATCTATTCTGTAGAATTTGGATTCACAACACAACAATAGCACGTTACTATAATACAGATAATAACTCACTGTTCACTGTAAGAATGTTTCCATTAAACTGTGAGAACTTTACCTCAAATCGGAGTTTATATATAGGTAAATAGCCAAATCTTTGCAAATATGACAAAGGAATCAACGTGTTTTGACTTGTATTTCTCGATACCTGGAGTAAACCATCATTAGTTTAACAATCCCTTTTTTGCAACAAAGGGATGCACAAAGGCCGTGGGGTGCCGGCAGAGTAGAATAGCACCCCCTCTCTCTAGTACCAGGTGTCGTAAGAACCGACTGAGGTACAACGGAACCGACTAATGGCGGTATAACCATTCTATTCAGACGTAGCTAAAATGGCACAGGGCAGGGATGGGCAGCAGCATCCCTGTCGCGAAGCTACGTCTCTGTGATCGCCACCACGCTTGCCCAGCGAGGCGATTATTGGGCAAACCCCCCCTATTATTATAAATAACAATTCGACCAGGCCCCCAGTCCCCAGCAGCTCCGGTAGCCCCGGCTACGACATTGGCCCCGGTAACGGCGGAGCAGGGGGTGCTAAGAATCACTGGAAGATGCACGGCTGTCACCCCCAAGTTTTTAAACGACGACTGGCCCTGGTGAGGTGACACACAACGTGCGCACATTGAGGACTGACGAGAAGATTGCTGAGCTGGAAGAAGAGTTGAGTAGGTTGCGCTGGGATATTGTGGGGTTGTCTGAAGTCCGTAGAGAGGGGGAGGACACGACAACCCTAAAGTCCGGCAACCTGCTTTACTACCGGGAAGGCGACCAGCGGTCCCAAGGTGGTGTCGGTTTTCTCGTTCACAGGTCCCTCACTAACATTATTACCATCGAAAGCGTGTCGAACAGCGTGGTGTACCTAATACTCAGAATATCTGAGAGGTATTCGCTGAAGATCATTCAGGTACACGCGCCGACTTCGGCACACCCAGATGATGAGGTGGAGACTATGTATGAGGACGTAAGTCGAGCCATACGTATGTCTAAGGCCCACTTTACTGTTGTTATGGGGGACTTCAACGCAAATTTGGGCAGAAGAAGCGATGATGAGCTGAGAGTGGGGAAATTAGGATATGGACAACGGAACCCCAGAGGGCAGAGGCTGGCTGATTTTCTGGAGAAAGAAGAACTCTTCATGATGAATTCTTTCTTTTAGAAGCCGTCTTACAGGAAGCGTTCCTGGATGAGCCCCGATGGTTCCACGAAAAATGAGATAGATTTCATCATGACCACCGAAGACGGATATTCAATGATGTCAATGATACACAGGGTGAAAACCAGTAGTGATCACAGAATCGTAAGAGGCACTTTGGATATTAACATAAAACTCGAAAGGTCACGCTTGATGAAGTCCACGCTCATCAGGCCTACTCGTGCCCATATCCAAAACCCTGAGAGCTTTCAGCTCGAGATCTCAAATCGCTTTGCTTGCCTGGATAACTTTGCGTCGGTGGACGAGATAAACAACGGGCTCGTAGAAACTGTCCAGAAAGTGGGTGCTAAATTCTTTAGACCATGTCGCGTCGTACAAATAGACCTCAAAAATTTTCCGTTCCAACTCTAAATTTCATGGCCGAACGACGCTTACAGAGACTGCAATCTTCCGAAGATGCAGTCATATAGGCAGCTCAATAGACAAATTTCGAAATCCGTGCGGCGCGACATTCGTCTCTTTAATACTAAATATATTAAAGAGACAATAGAACAGAACAAAGGTTTCAAAGTGTTCCCGAGGAATTTGTCTATTGGGCAAAGCCAGCTGACAAAGCTGAAGAGAGAAGATGGCAGTGTAGCGTCTACCAAGGCAGAGGTATTGGAGGAGATCGAAAGGTTCTATGGACAGCTATACGCTTCGGTCGCTAAGCCTGTCAACAGGGCGGCCAAAGACCCAAGAGCCAAGCTGAGCCGACACTTCACCGAAGATATCCCGGACATCAGCCTGTACGAGATTAGAATGGGCCTTAATCAGCTCAAAAACAACAAGGCGCCGGGTGATGACGGTATCACATCAGAGCTTCTGAAAGCGGATGGAACACCGGTACTAAAAGTCCTTCAGAAGCTTTTCAATACAGTCGTCCTCGAGGGCATAACGCCAAAAGCATGGAACAGAAGCGTGGTGGTGTTGTTTTTCAAGAAAGTTGACAACGCTTTATTGAAGAACTACAGACTCATCTCGCTTCTGAGCCATTCATGAGCCATTTATAAGCTGTTTTCAAGGGTCATTACGAACCGTCTCGAACGCAGGCTTGATGACTTCCAGCCTTCCGAACAAGCCGGTTTCCGAAAAGGTTTTAGTACCATGGACCACATATATACGCTGCGGCAAGTTATACAGAAGACCGAAGAGTATAACTTGCCTCTTTGCCTAGCGTTTTGTGGACTATGAGAAAGCCTTTGATTCGGTCGAAACTTGGGCGGTGCTTGAGTCTCTCCAGCGATGCCGAATTGACTATCGGTATCGTTGTTGAGGTGTTTGTATAAACAGATAAACAAATTTATTGGTAATTTGGTTTTAAAAATTACATTTCATTCAAATCTTAATTAAATCATTTAAACATTTTTTTGTTAAGTAAGTAGTTTCAATAAAAAAGTATTGAACAAAATAAAAATAATTTAAATCGTAACAATTAAAGTTAATTAAGAAAAAATAATTATAAATTAAACAAAATTAAAAAAAAAAATCAATCGCAATAAGTTAAATTACAATTCACTACGTCACAAGGTCTCTGGCATTACTATGCAAGCCATAAAAAGCACGATAGATTATATAGCAGAACCACTAACTTACATAATAAATTTATCAATAGAAACCGGTTGCTTCCCAAATGATTTGAAAAAAGCTATCATACGGCCAATACACAAAAAAGGTCCTACCGATAACATAGAGAACTATAGACCAATTGCGATACTACCCTGCTTTTCAAAAATTTTTGAAAAAGCCTTGTACAACAGAATTCTATCTTTCCTTGAACAAAACAACATATTAAACAACAACCAATTTGGATTCCAGAAGGGTAAAAATACCACATCAGCCATTTTTAAATTTTTGAAACATGTGTGGGAAGACATCAATAATAAAAAAAAGGAATAGCCCTTCTACTAGTTTTATCTAAGGCTTTTGATTGTGTGGTACATCAAAAACTGATTGATAAACTTGAAAGCATAGGTATAAGAGGGAAAGCATTAGAACTAATCAAAAGTTATTTGTCAAATAGAAGCCAAACTACAAGTATCCACTTCTACAATCGCAAAAATAAAACCATTGAACGAGCAGAATCAGACTCAAAACCCAATTCACTCGGAATACCTCAAGGAAGTATCCTAGGCCCGCTACTATTTCTCATCTACGTGAATGATCTGCCACTAGTAACAAAACACTTATGTGTTATGTTTGCTGACGATGCTACAATCTACATACCACAAAATGAATTAAATCTAATAGAATATGAAAAAGAAATAAATACGACATTAGAAGAAATAGCGAAAAGTTTAGAATCAATAAATCTAACAGTTAACATAAATAAAACTAAGTTCATCCAGCTCAGAAATCAGAAAACTCCACCACTAAAATTAAATATTCATTATAAAGATATTGATATAGAAGAAGTAAGCGAAACTAAATTCCTAGGCGTCATCATAGATTGTTACTTAAACTGGAAACAAAATATCTCTGAAATAAACTCAAAAATATCTAAATATTGCTACGCACTTTCAATTCTCAGTAATATTTCTTCTAAAGAAATTGCGAAGCATGCTTATTACGGGTACGTTTACCCTCATTTAAAGTATGGAGTTATTTTTTGGGGGAATTCTGTAGATGTAGAAACTACGTTTAGGTTACAGAAAAAGTGTCTGAGAGCTATTTATAATTTACGTACAACTGACTCAGTCAGAAATATTTTTAAACAAAATAATTTGCTGACTCTTACCAGCATTTTCATATATGAAATTTGTCTATTTGTCAAAAACAACCAACACTATTTTTTTGAGAACAAATCAGCTCGAACAAATATTTTACGTACTCGACACAAATATAATATACGGGTGGTCCAAACTAATAATACAATGTACCACCGCAGTTCATTTTACTCTGCTATAAAAATTTATAACAGTTTACCACTACACATAAAATCTGTAGATGGAAATAAATTCAAAAGCAGTTTAAAGAAATGGCTGTTAGATAACACCTTCTACAATATGAAAGAATTTTATAATTGTACAGATACATATAAGAAAAATAATATCTAGAATAATAATTGATGATGCTATGTAAATATTTTTAAAAGAGTATGTAAAAAAGAGAATTTCAAAGATCTTTAGTTAATATTTGTGTATAATTATGTTATTATGATCTTTTAGGATTTAAGTTAAAATGATCTCTTCTTTATACGTAAGTAGGTATAATATAAAAGTGCTAATAGTGTAAACAGCTTTAAGTCATATTGTGGTTAGTTAGAATTAATATTGTATTGTGTAATTTTGAATGTAAATATACTCGTAATACCTAATTTGGTTCATATAGGTGTAAGAAGGAATTACATAGCCTTAAATTGTAAGTAAAAAAAACCTATTGCATGTCCGTTAGGATAAGCTGTTGTGTCTAAATAATTTTGTAACACCTTAATGTACACAGCTCAGAGCAATAAATGATATCTTTATCTTTATCTTTATTTAAATAACATTTTCGTTCCGCTTTGAAGAATTCGTCAATAGAATAATATGTCTTTGACATGAGCCAGTCTTAAGACTTAATAAAGTGACGACTATTAATTTAGTTTTAAAAACATTGTCATTGATTGCACCAGTTACGTCAGTCGGCAGACAGTTATACACTGCAGGTCCCACGTGAGTCAGCTTCCTGGAGCGCGTGAATCGCGTGCTGACCGCCGCGAGTTTGTCCACATTGCGGAGGTTGTACTGGAAGGAGTGGCTATCTCCTCGCTTCGCAAACGAGTCCAGGTTTTGCCTCACTGTCAGCTGTCTATAGCTGATTGCATTAATACAAGCGAAGGTAGTGTCATTATCGCGAGTGCCTTAAAAAATGGTTTCGCTGAAGTTCTTCGGGAGACCCGGGCAATCGCCTTTATAGCCCGTTTTTGCATCCGGAATGCGCGCAATCTGTCAGCTGCATCTCCTCATATTTCGGCTCCATATTGTAGTACGGAGTGAACGGTTGCAAAGTAACAGTTGCGCACAGCCTCAGCAGAAACCGCTCGAGACATTCGACTCAACGCGTAACATGCGCTACCTAGCTTTGCAGAGTTTGTCAATATGTGAGGCCCATGTCAACCCGCGAAGTCTATAACGAAGCCTAGGAATACGGTAGAGTCCACCTGGGTTATTGGCTCTCCGTCTATCAGTCCTCGCATTTTAGACAGCGGTTTTCCCGATACGGAGAACTGCAAAAAATGAGTCTTTTTTTAAGTTCATTTTGAACCAATGCGCTAGTTCATTCGCTGCGTCATTGAGGTGGATTTCAAGCTCGTGCGGCGTTTTCGCAGTGACGATTGCGGCGATATCATCAGCGTACATGAATATCTCCCTGGACGTGATGAAGCTGGGCAAATCATTTTATAGCAAGGAAAACGCTACATTCGACACCGAGGATCCCTGCGGGACGCCCATTTTCGTGCTCACAGGATCCGATTTAGTCTCACCTCCGTCTCCGACCACCACTTGGGATTTACACTGTAGCAAGTCTGTCAGAAGAGAGTGACATGGTCCGTTTATCCCGTAATAAGCGAATTCGACATCGAGTACTCAAAGATCGGCGACATCAAACGCTTTAGATAAATCATAGCATAGAACGGCCACTCGCTGTTTTCTTTCACTAGCCTCCAGTATTCGTCTGACGAGTGACGACCTCGCGTGTGAGTGTAGTGGTCGACCTGCCGGCCCGATACGCGTACTGGCGTTCAGAGAGCGCCCCGGTGGCAGCGAGGTAGTCGGTGCGTCGCGAGCTCAGGCCATTCTCGAAAATTATAGCTATTGCCGGTATAATCGAAACGGGCCTGTATGCATCGGTATCTTCGCGCTTTCCCTTTCCTTTGTAAAGTGGTGATATTTTACTCTCCTATAATAACGCCACTATGTCGGTCCGAGTACAGGAAGAGAGCTCCAAGGCGATCCCTTTAAAAAGAGGCGCAAGACATGGAGACGTAATTTCTCCGAAACTGTTTACGGCTATTTTGGAGAACGCCTTTAAGCTCCAAGAATGGAAAGGATTTGGCATCAATATCAATGGCGCATACCTCACTCACCTTAGGTTTGCCGACGATATGGTAATCATGGCAAAATCGATGGAAGAGCTCAGCACGATGCTCGAAGGCCTCAATCGGGTTTCTCAACAGGTGGGTCTGAAGATGAACATGGACAAGACGAAAGTCATGTGTAATTCCCATTTGTACCCACTCCGAGCGTTCGGGAAATTGCGTAACGTCTTCTCGTCCGACATACCTCAGTGCCTCAAATCGAAAGTGTTCGACCAGTATGTGTTGCCAGTGATGACTTATGGCACTGAAACGTGGTCTCTAACTATGGGCCTAATTAATAAGCTCCAAGTAGCCCAACGAGCTATGGAGAGGGCTATGTTCGGAGTCTCTCTGCGAGATCGAATCAGGAATGAGGAGATTCGAGATAGGAATGGGCAGGGCACATAGCGCGGAGGACTGATGACCGATGGGGTCGAAAAGTTCTCGAGTGGAGACCACGTACCGGCAAGCGCAGCGTAGGACGTACACCCACAAGGTGGACGGATGACCTCATTAAGACCGCAGGATCACGCTGGATGCAAGCCGCTACCGGCGCTAGCCGTCTTATTGGAGATCCACAGGGGCGGCATAGGCATGCATCAGCCATAGGACGTCCACTGCTTGACATAGGTCCAGTGATGGATGGACCCAAAGGGTAAAAACGGGACACTATTACTAAGACTCCGCTGTCCGTCCGTCTGTCTGTCACTAGGCTGTATCTCATGAACTGTGATAGCTAGAACGTTGAAATTATCACCGATCACGTATTTCTGTTGCCGCTATAACAACAAAGAACTAAAGTCAGAAAAAAATATTTAAGGGGTGCTCCCATACAATAAACCTGAATTTTTTTTGCTCGCTATTAATAACGGTGACATGACAAGTAGATGCTTGAAATATTCACAAAATATTTAGTTAAATATTAACTTCAAAAATAAATAATTATCTAAATTAAAATAAATATTTAAAGGAAGCTCCCATTTAAGAAATGTTAAGTTTTTTGCTCGATAGAAGGATGAACAATTAATACAAATTAATTGTTAAAGTTAGTAAAAACTTTCGACGGAGACGGAGAGACGGGTTTCTATGCGGTACGGAAACCTTCGTGCGCGAGAGTTCGACTCGCACTAGGATTATTTTTCAATTAATCATTCAAATAAATAGTTTCACTGTGATCAAAGTTTGTAATTATGATGGGCATAAACACTTACATACTGATAGCGCGCGAGTTGAATGCAGTCGGGGTCTGAGGTAAAGAGCGGGAGCATCTCCCCCCGCTATCCGCACGCCCCACCTCACGCGCCTGGGCGGGTTGGGCGTGCGGGTAGCGGGGGGAGACATTCGCATTCCTAAGCTCTGCATTCAACTCGCGCGCGTACAGTACATAGTTTTGGTTTTGCTGTACCTACCTGTGCATCAAATTATTTTCACCTAAGTTTTTGGTTGATGCACTTTTGTATACTAGTCTGAATCATACAAGTCGGTCGATGTGAAGTAAGCTACAAGCTGCGCAATATCCAATCAACGTGCAGCTTTATGTATGCTTCAGTCGGATTGGATATTGCGCAGCTTGTAGTGTAGCTTACTTCACATCCGCCGACTTATATGATTCGGCCTATAGCTACGTAGGTAGACTGATTAGTACCTACTGTCATATGCTGTTGATCGAATCAAATATTACTTTGTGGAAGTTAGTTCTCAACCGCTTTAACACAAAATATTTAAACACGCTTTAAACACTGTTTAACCGTGTAATTTGTACTGCTAAACATTGTCTAAAGTGTGCGAAAAACTTTTGTGGGAAGACGGCAAATCTTTGTTTTGCGAGGATAAGGGTGCTAATTTATAGTTAAATTCTTCATTATTTTCAACTGACTTCAAAAAAGTTTGTTTTTAGGGTTCCGTACCTCAAAAGGAAAAAACGGAACCCTTATAGGATCACTTTGTTGTCCGTCTGTCCGTCCGTCCGTCTGTCAAGACCCTTTTTCTCAGGAACGCGTGGAGGTATGAAGCTGAAATTTATATCAATTACTCAGGTCTACTGTCCCTTGAAGCTGTAAAAAAAATCAAACTTCTAAGCCAACGCAATCAAAAGATACAGCCGTTTATGCCGTAAATTTTCGACACTTGCAAGGGAATCAAAACCTACAGGGTGCTTCCCGTGAACTCAGAATCTTGAAATTTGGTACGAAGCAACGTCTTATAGCATAGATAAAGGAAAAATTACGAAAACCATAAATTTTTAGTTACATCACATAATATATTTTTTTTTAATAATTTTAACCTTACTACCCATTTCCTCATAAACGCGTAGAGGTATTAAATTGAAATTCATACCAAATACTCAGGTCTATAATACCTTTAAGCTGTAACAAAATCAAACTTCTATGTCAACGCAATCAAAAGAAACAGCAATTTAAGCTGCATATTTTGAAACTCGCAAGTACTCGCAAGGGAATCAAAACCTAAAGGGTACTTCCAGTCGACCTAGAATCTTGAAATTTGGCATGAAGCAACGTTTTATAGCACACATAAAGGAAAAATTCCGAAAACCTTAAATTTTTAGTTACATTACAAAATATATATTTTTTAATAAATATAAACTTATTACTTTTTAGGGTTCCGTACCTCAAAAGGAAAAAACGGAACCCTTATAGGATCACTTTGTTGTCCGTCTGTTCGTCCGTCCGTCTGTCAAGACCCTTTTTCTCAGGAACGCGTGGAGGTATGAAGCTGAAATTTATATCAATTACTCAGGTCTACTGTCCCTTGAAGCTGTGAAAAAATCAAACTTCTAAGCCAACGCAATCAAAAGATACAGCCGTTTATGCCGCAAATTTTGAAACTCGCAAGTACTCGCAAGGGAATCAAAACCTAAAGGGTACTTCCAGTCGACCTAGAATCTTGAAATTTGGCATGAAGCAACGTTTTATAGCACACATAAAGGAAAAATTCCGAAAACCTTAAATTTTTAGTTACATTACAAAATATATATTTTTTAATAAATATAAACTTATTACTTTTTTTGTCGTAATGAACGAACTTTGTAAACCTTGCAGGTTTGTACGGAACCCTCGGTGCGCGAGTCCGACTCGCACTTGGCCGGTTTTTTTTGAAGAAATTTGAACTTAGAACTTTGTAAACCTTCCAGGTTTGTACGGAACCCTCGGTGCGCGAGTCCGACTCGCACTTAGCCGGTTTTTTTGCATTTATGTAACTACGCGATTGTTCCGCCAATTATAAAAATCGGCCAAGTACGAGTCGGACTCGGGTACGGAAGGTTTCCGTACTGTATGGTAGGCCCCCTTAAATATTTATTTTATTTTAATTTTACTATTGAAGTGAATATACAACTAAATATTCTGTGAAAATTTGAAGCATCTTCCTGTTACCATCATTAATATAGAGCGAAAAACTACTAAAAAATCAGGTTTGTTGTACGGGAGCCCCCCTTAATTATTTTTTTTTTTTTATGTTTTTAATATTTGTTGTTATAGCGGTTCTAGCTATAACGGTTCATGAGATACAGCCTGGCGACAGACAGACTGACAGCGGAGTCTTAGTAATAGGGTCCCGTTTACCCTTTGGGTACGGAACCCTAAAAAGATTATAGGTAAGTTCTGTTTTTTTTGTAGATATCTTACTTCAGAGAAGGTTGAGTGGATTTTGAAAAAATCTAAATATGGTATACTTGTCTATCGATAATCGATTCGAGCGAATTACCTATTCGAATTTTGTACCGTAGCGTAGTTAGTATTAGGTACCTACGCAGTTACCTACGCTGCGACACAGGCAGGCCATCGCAGAATTTCTCGAAAAGTTGCAAGTTTCAATTATTTGCAACATCAACAGTTACTTGAGTATGGTATAAGTTGTCTGACCGGCTTCCAACAATGTATTATACCTAGTCAGGTCATAAGTATTGTCACACAGTAAAAACTTTTCTTTTAGAATGCTGGCCACAAAACAGTTTATTGAATTCGAATTTCGAATTGTTAATGAAAATAAAAATGTATACTTTTTAGAATTTAACTCATTTTTAGGGTTCCGTACCTCAAAAGGAAAAAACGGAACCCTTATAGGATCACTTTGTTGTCCGTCTGTCCGTCCGTCCGTCTGTCAAGACCCTTTTTCTCAGGAACGCGTGGAGGTATGAAGCTGAAATTTATATCAATTACTCAGGTCTACTGTCCCTTGAAGCTGTGAAAAAATCAAACTTCTAAGCCAACGCAATCAAAAGATACAGCCGTTTATGCCGCAAATTTTCGACACTTGCAAGGGAATCAAAACCTACAGGATGCTTCCCGTGAACTCAGAATCTTGAAATTTGGTACGAAGCAACGTCTTATAGCATAGATAAAGGAAAAATTACGAAAACCATAAATTTTTAGTTACATCACATAATATTTTTTTTTTAATAATTTTAACCTTACTACCCATTTCCTCATAAACGCGTAGAGGTATTGTACGGAACCCTCGGTGCGCGAGTCCGACTCGCACTTGGCCGGTTTTTAAATATGGAGTGGACGCTTAAAGAAGACCGTGTTGCAGTTATTGCGTTGCATCGTTGCGGTTACGCGCCAATTCAAATTTTTGACATACTGAAAAATTTGAATATAACCAAAAGATTCGTTTATCGTACCATCAAACGATACAATGAAGACTCTAGTGTAGATGACAGGTCAAGAAGTGGTCGCCCTCGGTCTGTTAGGACTCCAGCAGTGATAAAAGCTGTGAAGGTGCGAATTCAAAGAAATCCCAAACGTAAGCAGAAACTGTTGGCCCTTCAGATGGGGTTAAGCAGAACCACGGTGAAAAGGGTGTTAAATGAAGACTTAGGGCTTCGGGCATATCGAAGAACAACAGGACATCGTTTAAATGCTCGTCTAATGGACCTGAGACTGAAGAGATGCCGCGCTTTGTTGAAGCGGTACGCGGGAAAAAATATCGGGAAATTCTTTTTTCGGATGAAAAATTTTTTACCGTAGAAGAAAGCTACAACAAACAAAATGATAAGGTGTACGCACACAGTAGTGAAGAAGCGAGCAACCGTATTCCGCGTGTCCAACGAGGTCATTTTCCATCCTCGCTCATGGTATGGTTGGGAGTTTCTTATTGGGGCTTAACAGAGGTACATTTTTGTGAGAAAGGTGTAAAAACGAATGCAGTTGTGTATCAAAATACAGTCCTGACGAAGCTTGTGAAACCTGTTTCTCATACCATGTTCAATAACAGGCACTGGGTATTCCAACAAGATTCGGCGCCAGCTCATAGAGCGAAGAGCACACAAGACTGGCTGGCGGCGCGTGAAATCGACTTCATCCGGCACGAAGACTGGCCCTCCTCCAGTCCAGATTTGAGTCCGTTAGATTACAAGATATGGCAACACTTGGAGAAAAAGGCGTGCTCAAAGTCTCATCCCAATTTAGAGTCACTCAAGACATCCTTGATTAAGGCAGCCGCCGATATTGACATGGACCTCGTTCGTGCTGCGATAGACGACTGGCCGCGCAGATTGAAGGCCTGTATTCAAAATCACGGAGGTCATTTTGAATAAACTTTATTGTCATAAGAATATATGTTTTGTAAAGTTCATTTTGGTATATAAATGGTTACATAACGAATAAACTTGTTTCAATTATTTTATATTAAACATGTGACAGAATTTATGACCTGACTGTGTAGCTACAATAACCAAAGCAAGGCCGATACCTTTTTAGGGTTCCGTACCCAAAGGGTAAAAACGGCACCCTATTACTAAAACTCCGCTGTCCGTCTGTCTGTCTGTCACCAGGCTGTATCTCATAAACCGTTATAGCTAGAAAGCTGAAATAATCACAGATGATGTATTTCTGTTGCCGCTAAAACAACAAATACTAAAAACAGAATAAAATTAATAATTAAGGGGGCTCCCATACAACAAAACTGATTTTAGCCGCTTTTCGCTCTATATTAATAATGGTAACAGGTAGATGCTTGAAATATTCACAAAACATTTTGTTGTATGTTCACTTTAATAATAAATAATAAATTAAAATAAAATAAATATTTAAGGGGGGCTCCTATACAGTACTTACGGAACCCTCCGAACGCGAGTCGGACTCGTACTGTGCTGGTTATTTTTTAAATTGTTTTTTAATCTTTATTAGAGTGCTTTTTCGCACAGCGAAAATGGCGCACTAGTAGAAAAGAACAATTAGGTACATAGCGTCTGGGCGCCTCGTTATACTGACACATTCCATCAAAATATGAATATGTATGTTTAAGTAATTATAAAATAATTAAAATAAGTAATTTTGTATGTATGTGATTCGATAGATGCAGAATGTAGATTTCAATAAAAATTTGGATGCAAAAAATACAATACTGAACTCGAGCAACAGTACATACCTTCAGTAATAATTTTTATTTTTCGCAAAAAGTCGCAATAGGTACCGACTTCCGTCGTGTACGGAATTCGAATAGTTTGCACGAATCTATGTGACATCCATGTAAATTACTTACTGTTGATTTATCAAAAACGGTTGAGCCGATTTCGAAAAAATGTTAATGGGACCACCTCGGGAGTCTCTCTATCTACCTATACTCTTTCGAACTAAAGAAAAATTGTTTAAGTCGGTTCACAATTGGCGAAAATATCGATTAACATACACAAAAAATACATAGGTACGGACGAACATAGTAGGTAGTAGGTACCTCCTCGTTTTTGGAAGTCGGTAAAAAGTTGATCTATCCAATACGAAGATAACAGGAGGTTGAAAATGGCTCGAATCGCTTCGAAAAAAGTATCTATGTACTTACCCAAAACAAAATGTGATGAAAACATACTTATTAATTTAACAGATTATTACAGGACTAGCGACCCGCCCCGGCATCGCACAGGTGTATTATACATATAAACCTTCCTCTTGAATCACTCTATCCATTAAAAAAAACCGCATCAAAATCCGTTGAGTAGTTTTAAAGATTTAAGCATACAGACAAACAAACAGACAAAATAGCGACTTTATTTTATACTAGCAGCGCCCCGCGGTTTTACCCGCGTTGTGCCCGTTCCCGTGGGAATTTCGGGAATTTTTATACATATAAACCTTCCTCATGAATCACTCTATCCATTAAAAAAAACCGCATCAAAATCCGTTGCGTAGTTTTAAAGATTTAAGCATACAGACAAACAAACAAATAAATAAACAAACAAACGAAAATAGCGACTTTATTTTATACTATGTAAGGACTATGTTATGTATTGATTAGTATGGTGGTTTGAATCATCCCTTTTTGGCCTGGTACACCTTATGCAGATAACCCCTGGAAGGGCTACATAAAGCGATGACTAAACGTCATGACAATCCTCACCACCTTCAAATATAGGCCGAATCAATCATATTGGCGGCTGTCTCGGCGGGAAGACTTGGGGCACGTAACGTGTCGCGCTTGCGCGTGTATTCACAGGGAATCAATCAATTACCCTGCAGTAAAGTATCACAGTCTGCGAAACCTTGGTTTTTGGGCTAATCTTGATAATTTTAAAATTTTAAAAATCTGAAAGTGTTCGTTAATTTGTTGCTCTTCAGCGTTGAAAAAGACCGTAGTCGACGATTTTTCGTATTTTTTGTTTTTTGCGTGTATATAGCGATCGGAGTACCATAGGCTATTTTATCCCGAAAAAAAAGTTATAAATAAGGCAAGATTGTAATAAATACCTATGTATTTATCACTAAGAAAATAAAATCAAATATTTTACCAAATTGGTTAGAAGCTCGAAAACAAATCTTGTAATTGACCGACGAACCAAACCGGAGAAGGTACTCAATTCGTTGCGTGTATTTTTTTTTTACGCATAAATTCGCGAATTCTGTACACGGGTGAAGTCGGTCATGCTGTTTTTTTGTGAAAAATAATTATATACAAGGACGTCTGGCTGGGTCATCGGGGCAATGGCTGGTGACGTCAGCCGTGGCGCAGTTGCAATGAAACAATTTATCCCAGTCAGATCTATGTGTTTTAACCTTCATAAAGGAAACATCGAATGTCGCTTCGTCGACCTATACTGGGCATAGGCCGAATCATAAAGTCGGTGGATGTGAAGTTATCTTCAAGCTGCGCAATATCCAATCCTGCCTGACTGAAGCTCACATAAAGCTGCAGCGCGGATATTGCGGAGCTTGTAGCTAACTTCACATCCACCGACTCATATGATTCGGTCTAGGTATAATATATTAACCTATCGTAAACCATCGTATTTCCACAGCCGCGTATGTTTGACTTAAAAAATAATTTTATCAATAAATATGATTATGCCGTTTTTATATGCTTTTTTCGTTTTTATCGCATAATAAGTGGCACATCTTCGTTTTATTGACTGAGAGAGCGAATCGTCTATTCGAGATTAGCAAAATTTTCTTTCACTTGTCCAGAATATCCGGATGCTTTTATTATATTACTGTTCTACAGTGTCCAGGGTCTGTGCCCTTTATTAAGTGAGTTTACATTTGATTGAATACGACAGTACAATTTACAATAGAGATAGGTTAGTTTAAATCTTACCCTAAGTTAGTAGTTTCGGTGCATTGCGTCATGCGTGAGCACAAGCATGACACAAATAAACCGGCGCGGCACATCCACATGCAGCGAGTGTTAATATCTTTTAACTTATGCATGCGTAAAGGAGTGTACCCATCAGCTCATAAAAAAGTAAAAATTAGCCCCCTCTACAAGGGCAAAGGGAAAAAGTCTGATATTAAGTCGTACCGTCCGATCTCTCTTGTTCCAGCTATTAGCAAGGTGTTTGAAGTAGGGCTTAATAGAAGGGTTTTAAACTACGCGCTCCAAAGAGACATCCTATTTGATAGGCAATACGCATACCGGGCCGGGCGCTCAACCACAGACTTAGTGCGCGAAGTAGTGTGGCAGATTCTAAAAGCTCGGGAGGCAGGATTGCAGGTCGCTCTGGTCTGCTGCGACCTATCACGCGCCTTTGACACGGCGGACCACCGACTCATTGCTCAAAAATTAGGTTTCCACGGAATGCGCGGCCCTTCCGGGTCGTTGATAATCTCTTTTACGTCAGGAAGAACGCAAGTCGTCGTGGGGGACAAGGGTCGCGTCTCATCCGACGAGCTCGAGAACGAGATAGGCGTGCCCCAGGGATCCTGTTTCTCGAACACTATGTTCAGTCTTCTCTTGAATGACTTGCCAGATGCCATCGTCGACGCGGAGATATACATGTATGCTGACGATGTGGCCGCAGTGATTACTGCGCCATCATCTACTCAGCTGCATCATAAGATAAACTCTGCTGTTAGTGAACTCGATGAGTGGTTTAAGTCGAATGGCCTAGCACTGAACAAAGATAAAACCTGCTTTTTGACTTTTAATCTCAACGGGAGATCAGAAGCTAAGTACTCGGTAACGATCGGAAACACCGTGCTCTAGCAGGTCAACTCAACAAAGTTACTAGGGTTCCACATAGATAGCGCCCTCACGTGGGAGTCACAAATACAGGAGCTATGTGGGAAGCTGAGCCGCTCGTGCTTCGCGCTCAGGCGGCTCGCGAGCACGGCCACGCGTGACGTTGTGCGCTCTTGTTACTTTGCCACAATCCATAGTAATATTACGTACGGATTAGAATTGTGGGGCCGCGCCGCGGAGTACAAGAGAGCTTTTTCTATGCAAAAACGGGCTGTGCGGGCTATTTTCGGGGTTTCGGACGACGTGTCTTGTGTGGAGCTCTTTAGGGAACTGCGCGTACTGCCACTGCCGTGCGAACTAATCTATCAGGTGGCTCTTTTCACGCACAACCATTTAGAATTATTTGAGAGGAAAGGTACCTATTTAAGATTAAATTTAAGAAGCAATGCTAGGAAAAACCAACTGGTGACTCCTTCTCATAAGCTGGCGAAATCGGAGAGGTCTGTATATATTGGTGGGCCCGCTATATACAACCGATTACCCGTAGAAGTTCGGGATGCACCTTCCGCTGGGTCGTTTAGGAATAAATTAAAATGTTGGCTACATGAGCAACTATTTTATGACGTAAATGACTTTTTAAAATTACCTGAATTGTATTAAGATTTAGTGACTAATTTGGAAATTGTCAAGTATTATCTATTTTTATTTCGTGCTATATTGTATAGTGCCCTAATGTAATGTTTACTTTTTGACTTGTAACAAATGGTGTTATGAATAAATGACTATATCCGGATGTTAGTTCTCCTCCATAGGTCGCATTTTTCAACGTGTTTTTACGAAACTTGGTACACAGGTTCTTTTATGTTTTTGGAATTCTTTTAACATCGGCGCTTTTTTATCAACAAAGGGAGTGAGTCGAGTGGCTTATAATAATAATTATTTTTCGCCAAAAATGGCGTAACCGACTTCAACCGCGTACAGAATTCAACAAGGTCAAAATATAGGAGAAGAATCTGAAACGATTTGAAAACGATTTAAATTTTCATTTTGGCTTTAGATGCCAGGCGCCATCTTTGTTAAAATCATGGAATTAATTACTGCATCTGTAAAACTGCCTATTCATTAAAATTGCACATGTAAAAAATCTGTTTTCTTTCTTTCATTCTGTTTAGGTAAGGTTCAGTTTCGCAGCGCATTTCTTTAAAGGGAAAGTAAGATATAAAGTAAAATTAAATACACAGCTATAAAATTCTACGCGAACATGACTGGCTCGAATGATACGATACATTGTAAGTCCCGGTTGTTATAACCGGTTGCCCATGTCCAAGACATTCAGGCGGATTTAAAACTTAAATCAGGGCTAATGTATCAGATTATTCGTAACACGTAACTTTAAAATATTCTATGGAGCATAAATATACATATAATATTATGCACAAAACTTAAATATTTACCAATAAACTAAAATAACTTATCTAAACTTAAATAAACCTATCTAAACTAAAACCTATCGAAACTAAATTATCCTATCTAAACTAATGCGAGCTGAGTCGGCGAATGCGAGAAAGAGGCCGAGATCCCAGAGCGGGCAGTTATGTAACCCAACAGATTTCATTGGCCATTCAGCGGGGCAACGCGGCTGGTTTGATGGGGACGTTTGGGAGAGGGGCAAGTGTTGGTGGACTGTATGTTTAGTTTGTAAAAAGTGTATAACTTTTATGTGATAATGAAATTGCAATTTGTAATTTTATAATTTTGTAAAATATCTGATAACTGAATTAATACTAAGCAATTTTGTCAAATATTGGATAGGTATCAAAATCGGCCGATAAATGTAGCCACAACAAATCCCAATTTTTGAGAGAAATCCCGCAATTTAAAATCGCCAACGGCTTAAAAATTCTAAAATAAATATAGAATCTGCATGTGAACCAAGTTTCGTTGCGGTTCATCCTTGTTGATAAATGCGACCTGTACACTACAATGAACATCCATATCCATACTAATATCCTAAATACTGCCACCCGAAGCAGAAACACCAGACTAGGTCAATAATATAATTTTAAGGGTAGAGTGCCATCCAGTCCCGCCATGTCCCGTCCAGCCCCTGATGGTACACTACACAACATGTATGGAACGTGCTCCGTCCAGCTTGGCCCGTCTAGGCCCGTCCCGCTCTAATGTAAATCATCTCTAAACGTGACTCTAAACGTGATAGATCAGAGAACAAAATGGTGAATTATTTTATTTTCTGCGTAAATTATTTTATTTATGTTTACCAGATCCTGACAGACAAACGGACATCCTTAATCCTAAAAGATTTATTTTACCTTTTGTAGTGAGGAACCCCAGAAATTTTTGTACCTAGTGATAAAGTGGCCACGTCTTGTATCGGTATAACTACCTAAGGTATATATTTTGTCCTTCAATCTTTTGCTAATAAATTTTTTTATTGTTTCAGGTACTTTCCACAGCTATGGATCAATTCGATTTTAACGCCCCCATCAACGCTACAATAATTTTTGATGACAGTGACGATGAAATCATTGAAAAAAAACCAATTATAAAAGAGGAAAAAGAAATTAGAAAGGAAAAGAAATTAGAAGAACTATCATCAATAGTAAAACAAGAAACAATAGAAAGTGATGTAAAAAATGGTTTACCTAAACTGTTCAGTGCCTTATTGAAAACAGAAACATCTACCTCAATCAAACATAATTTAGAAAACATTAAACAACCACAACCACTACAAAGTAAAACATCCAATGTTGTATCAGTTCTTAAAAAACCAAAAGATGGTTCATTAAACCAAAAACAATTAGATATGCCATATCTAGATTTTAATATCGGTTTAGATAATGCTAAAATTAATACTGACGAACACAATAAAGATGAAACCGTTGATCCAGGAAATAACATAACCTCGGAAACAGAAAAAATAGAAAGGTTGACTGAAAATAAAAAACTTACTAAGAGAGATGGTGATTCTATCAATCAACAAGAAGCTGCAGAAATATCACCCAAGAAGAAAACTTGTAAAAGAAACATTTCTAGAGACATTATTCAGACAACAGAAAACCAAAATGACAACATAAGTAACCATGTCAATTCGTCTAATGACAATAATGAAGTCCAGAAACAAGACATGAATAACGACGCAGCTCGTTCAAAATGTTTGTTAAACAATAGTCAAGGTCCATCAACAACAGAAATTTCTCCCATCGTATCACAAAATCGGAATATTGACACCATTAGAGCTCCTATAATTAATATTGAAATAAATCCATTGACGCAAGTTAATAATCAGGTGCAATCAATTGAAGACAAATCGAGCCAATCACTAAATGTATTCAATAAAACAGTTATTGGGTATCTTAAAGGATTGGTTGATACAGTATCAGAGCATATGATACACATTCTTAATGCTTTACAAAATTGCTCAAAAATAAGCCAAGCCAACTCAGATCCAATATTAATAGACAAGGCTAACTTCCGATACTTAATTACCAAAACTCATTTTTTTGATCTTTCGTACACTGCTGTTGTAAACGTAATTATACCTAGAGCTGATGATCCTACATTCATCACCAACTTCATCGCTAATACGATTGAGATAGGTCGCTCGAAATCTTTGTCTTTGACGTATGAACAAATAGAACCACTATATAATGAAATGATAAGATGGGTAAAAAAGAGACAGAGGCAAATTCAAAACATAGGTACAAGTCCGCTACTTGTACAAGAACTGCAAAAACCACCAAAAGAGGTAAAAAGCTATCAGAATGAGCAAGTACCAAAAAAGAGTTCAGGATCAAAGAAAAAACCTCAGCAATCAAAACATCCATATGAAAATGTTAATGAATCGCCCAATTCACATAAATTACATCAATACAGACACCCTCATCCAAAAGCACTATGGCAAAATTCAATTTCGCAAAACATTTCACCTCAATATACTGACCAAAATCGGCAATGCGTTGAAAGACCAGTATTTAACGGTTCATATCACCAATCGCCTAGATTTTCTGAACTACCACATTATACACAATACAATGCAGGTAAACAGTGTTACGGAAATCAGATATCTAGTACACCAATGCAAAATTCAGTACACTTGTCAAACTGTGATCTTCAGCAATTTAATCGAGTCGCAAATAATTTGCCACCTTACCCCAATTACAACCCCAATTACAATAATCAAAGTGTTACGCGGTACCATAATTCTGGAACGTCTTGGATAAACTCTGCAAACGAACCAGCTGGACAAAAACAAGCACCAACGTGGGACAATCATATCCTTCCTTCCTACTCACAGTCCTTACAAGAATATCAAGAAATAAATTTGTCTCAGAATAATAGACATCATCTCCAACCAGAAAACACAACGCAGATTGAACCAAATAGATCAATATCTAGAGATAGTGGTTTTATGAGTCCAGCTAATTTTAACAACAGTGATTTACCGGTAAGGTTCAGAAATTATGTTTAAATCTGGAGTGTCATCATACCTATAATTATTATTTTTCGCCAAAAAATCGCAACACCGATTTTCACCGTGTACAGAATTCGAATAATTTGCACGAGTCGATGTGACATTTTACATTTTTTGTTGATTTATCAAAAACGACTTAGCCGATTTCGATAAAATTTAAATGGGACCAAAAAGACTAAAGAGTATACTTTAGACCTTTGATACTCTTTCGAACTAAAAAATAATTTTTAAATCGGTTCACATACCGATGAACCTGCAAAAATATTACATACCTACAGACGAACATAGTACCTCCTCCTATTTAGAAGTCTGTAAAAATAAAAGCTAGCCATTATTTGAATTTGGTTCAGTATTTCGGTATATAAAATTAATTAAAAAATATTGTAGTATGTAGCGCACAAACCAAAATCGAACATACGGATTTACTGGTTCCTTACATTTACAGTTGCAAGAAGAGCTGATGACGCAACCGTCGACCATTCCACTCATCACGCATGTGACGTCGCTTAATCCAAATGCCGCCCTCATTAAGAACGGATCCTGCTCAGTTTGCGGGAAAATCACTAAACAGCAGTGCCTTGGATGCTTCAGCTGCTACTACTGCAGCCACAACTGTCAGGTAGGCAATTTGTACACAGGATTATACAGTACAACTGCATAGTATGTTCAGTTATAGGCCAACTACTTTTCGACTATTAAAAGCAGACGAATTAAAATTACTAATTTAAATGCCCACCTTTGCCCAGCGGTGGGACAGTACAGGTTAAATAATAATAAAAAATGTATACACATTTAATAACCCCGATTACAGAGGCGCCCATCGTAATTATAATAGGTAAAAGCATAGGTCTGTTTCTTTTTCACTTTAGGCATTCGATAGAGAGGACGCTTTTTACGTTGCTATTAAATTTACGCTGGTGCCTCTGTAATCGGGCTTAATGTAAGTGTAAAATGTCAAAGAACAAAAATTCTTCGAATCTCAATACCTTCTGAAACAAGCAGTGCGTTATGTTATTTTAAAATGTTTGAGCATCATATTACAAAAAAAAAACCGCAATTCAAAATCCCTGTACAAAAGCCATTAACAAATCACAAACAAAAAAACATGACCCTCACCATGCCTCAACCTAAACAAGGGGCGCTTGTAGATAGATAGATATTCTTTATTCTATATCACAAAGAACACAAATAACACAGATAACTAAAACATTAAAACTATAGCGTGTAACAAGAGGCGGTCTTATCGCTAAAAGCGATATCTGCCAGGCAACTTTTGGTTGGAATAGGAATATAGGACAAGTAAACGGGGTTGTGCGTTAACAAAAATAAATTCGTACTTATAAAACATACACATACATACTAATAAATACATACAAATAAAAAACATAAAACTACCTATAATTTCTAAATATAAGTACTTATAATAACAAAAAAAACAGTATTCGTAAAATTATAGAACTACTTATACTACAAAATTAAGAAAATAGTAGTGAACCAAATAAATTATACCTACCAGATAAAATACAACTTGCGCTAGGTACGTAAAACTTGCGTGAAAATGTGGTGAAAGTCCATTTTTATCGATTTCCCAAAAAGGATGAGGTAATTAATATAGTTTCGTTTGTTTTGGCGTATGTTCATCGATATTTTCGCCAATAATATGTAAAATTCTTCTTCTTGTAGTTCCACTCCTATCGGAGGTTGGACAACATCAGGGCAATTCTAATTTTTGAAGCTGCTGCTCTAAATAATGAGGTGGTACTGCAGCCGAACCAGTCCCGCAGGTTCTTTAACCATGAGTGCCGTCTTCTGCCAGCACTTCTCTTTCCGGCAATCTTTCCCTGAATGATGAGCTGAAGTAGTCTGTACTTATCATTTCTCATGATGTGACCAAAGTACGACATCTTCCGGTGTTTAATGGTATTCATAAGCTCCATCTTCTTTTTAAGCCTGCTTAGTACCTCAACGTTGGTAATTCGGTCACGCCATGAGATCTTCAAGATACGGCGGTAGATCCACATTTCAAAGGCCTCCAACTTCTTTGTCAAATTTTGTGTGAGAGTCCATGTTTCTACGCCGTATAGTAGCACCGAAAAAATGTAGCAACGTACTATGCGTAGTCTTAAGTCCAGACTCAGGTCTCTGTCACACAAAACTTTGTTCATTCTGAAGAAGGTTGAACGAGCCATTTCAATGCGGACCCTTATCTCCTGCGCATGATCCCCACTTTCATTCATCCAACTCCCCAGATACTTGAATTTAGCGACCCGTTCCACTAATTCTGTTCCGATGTAAAGCTTGGAGTCTTGCTGTGGTTTCTTAGAGATCAACAAGTATTTGGTTTTTGCAACATTGATGCTTAAACCCATGTCCTTACTTAATTCGTTAACATTATCAAGAAGTTCCTGTAATGATGCCAAATTGTCTGAGATCAAGGCAGTATCATCAGCATAACGTACATTATTGATAGGAGTGCCATTTACAACAATGCCGGTATGACTAGAAGATAGTTTCCGAAAGATCTCTTCTGCATAAATATTAAAAAGGAGTGGAGATAAAATACAGCCTTGTCGCACCCCTCTTTGTATCTCAGTAGGAACAGTTGTTTCGTTCTCCACTCTTATTGCAGCTTTTTGGTTCCAGTATAAGTTTTTGATAATTCTGGTGTCTCTCGAGTCTAAGCCTTTTGATTTTAAAACCTCGAACAACTTTTCGTGTCGAACTTTATCAAACGCTTTCTCGTAATCGATAAAGCAGATATGTAAGTCACGGTTCATGTCTAAGCACCTTTCGCTCAACACGCGAGTACAAAAGAGGGCGTCCCTAGTGCCGAAACCATTCCTGAAACCAAACTGTGTGTCGCCAAGACCTTCTTCACATTTTCGGTAAATTCTACCATGTATTATTTTAAGGAAGATCTTCAAGACATGGCTCATTAAGCTAATAGTTCTGTAATCACTACAAGCTTTGGGTCGACTCTTCTTCGGGATGGTGATAAAAGTTGAGATAAGCCACTGTTCTGGTATGATACCGGTCGCATACACTTGATTAAAAAGGTTGACGAGTAAATCTAAGTCATCTTCTTCTATGAGTTTGACTAATTCTGTCATAACCTCATCAGGTCCCGGTGCTTTACCAGTCTTAGCATTTCGGATCGCAGCAATTACTTCACTTTTTTGTATATCAAGACCTGATTCGTTTTCTACATTAACTTCAATCTCATCTGGCCTCGAATCGTGAAATAATTCCTGAATATAATTAGTCCAAACTAACAGTTTTTTCTTAATATCCAGCACTGGGACATTGTCATGGATGAGAACAGGAATTTCTCGCTTTCGTTGCATTCCAGCCATCTCTTTGACTTTCTTGTGAACGGCAAAGCTGTCATGTTTTGTCATAGCTGTTTCCACTTCAACACATTGCTCTATCCACCACTTGTTCTGTGCATTTTTCATTTCGAGCTTTACTGCGTCATGTGCTTCCTTGTACTTATTGCTGTCAACACCTTTCCATTGTCTTCGTTCATCTAAGAGATTTAAAATTTTATCCGTCATCCATGACTTTCTACCAGCTGGCACCATTTTGAGCGGTTGTGCTGCTTCCACCATCGAAGTTTTAATAAGATTATATTGTTCGGTCACATTGCCTTCATTACGGTGTTTTAACTTCTTTAGGGACTTGTGAATTGCCTCTCTCACTTTTTCTCTCTTCTGCTGATCCTTTAATTGCGTCATATCCAATTTTGATCTCATGGTCTTCTTTGCAACTTTCTTTAGTCTCAGCTTAACTTCCGCGACTACCGGATTGTGATCTGAATATATATCTGCCCCAGGGTACGTCTTTGCTGACAAAATACTATTTCTGAAACGCCGATTCGCTAAGATGTAATCTATCTGATTCCTTAATATTTTCCCATTTTTGCCATCTTTAGGGCTTTTCCAGGTATACAGACGTCTTGGCGGCAGCTTGAACATAGTATTTGCCACAATGAAATCCCCCTCTTCGCAGAATTGGGCAAGTCGATCACCTCTCTCATTTCTGTCACCCAAGCCAAACGGGCCGATGTTGCTGCCACTTTTCCCTGCGCCAATTTTAGCATTGAAATCTCCCATGACTAGGTTTAAGTCATGTTTCTTAGTTAGCTTAACAGCTCTAGAAACTTCTTCGTAGAAATCCTCTAGAATGTCGTCACTTTTGTCTGCTGTGGGTGCGTAAACCTGAATGATGTTAATAGTAGCCGGTGCGGCTTTCAAGCGTAATAACATGACTCTTTCTGAAATTGGTACAAAACTCTCAACTGATTTATTCAACTCTTTAGATACCAGCACACCAACACCATGGTAATGCTTTGAGTCATCCATCCCAGAGTAGTACAAAACAAAATCTTCCTCTTGATGTACACCAGTTCCTTTCCATCTAATATCGCTAAGTCCAAGTATTGACAAGTTCAGTCGTTTTGCTTCTCTTTGTAAGTTGATAAATCTTCCATCATCGTATATACTTCGTACGTTCCAGGTAGCAATTCTTATGGGCCTCCCGGGGATTCTTCGCACCCTCTGACCACTTAAGGCCTGCCGGGGACTGAGGGCCATTTCTTTTTGTGTTTTACCCATAATGTTGTTTGCTTGGAAATATAATGTGGTAGTTTTCCATTTGCTTTCCACATCGCTGTAGTGAAACCGATTTAGATGGATGCCATCGTCGCCTTCACGTAATGCTGTCACAGCTGTACCGATCTCCTTGATCTCCACCCATGACTGCTACCGGAAACGCAGCTTCCGCCTCCGGGGATTGGAAATGCCTATTTACTGGCGGCATTAACTCGCCATGTCACAGAATCGTCATCAGATATTGAAGGCACTTTATAGGTAAGCCCTATCCACAGACTTCCCACCTCATCCTGATGATTCTGCCGCTGCTGGTCGGGGACTGTATTCTACAGCTAGTCGGAATATCTTCCAACCGTTCCACTATCCGCCACCTGTGGACCCCGTAGGTAGCCGGCAGCTAGGCCCCTACAACTATATGTAAAATATATATAGCCAAAAAAAATGCCAAGTCGATGCATTTAATTTTTTTTTGTTTGGGTGCACTGCCATGCACCCAGATTGAAATCGTCTGAGATAGCTTTTTCAAAAACGGCTCAGGCGATTTTTGTAAAATTTAAATGTAACCATCTCGAGAGTATACACTTTCGAACTAAAAAATAATTTCTCGATTCGGTTCACAATTGGCGCAATTATCGATGTCCATCGTGTACAAAAATCGGATATTTCGCACGAATTGCTTAAATTATTGTTGGTTTTTTCAAAAACGGCTCAGCCGATTTCTGTAAAATTTAAATGGGACCACCTCGGGAGTACCTTTTCGAACTAAAAAAATAATTTTCCAATTCGGTTCACAATTGGTGCAATTATCGAGGAACATACACAAAAAATACAAACATAGAACCTCCTCCTTTTTGGAAGTCGGTTAAAAAGTATAGATGAAGTAGTGGATTTCAAATTACTAGATAGTTAACCAGAAATACAGTTTACAAACATTACGTACATGGTTGAAGTGGGTTATGCCATTTTTGGGCAAAAATAATCATTAATCATTTTATTGATTACTAGCGTCCCGGCCCGGCTTCGCACAGGTGTATTATACATATAAACCTTCCTCTTGAATCACTATTTATTATATTAAAAAAAACTTCATCAAAATCCGTTGCGTATTTTTAGTTTTAAAGATATAAGCGTACATGGGGACAGACAGCGAGAAGCGACTTTGTTTTATACTATGTAGTGATGTAGTGATAGTGATGATTAGGTCTCAAATCTTAATTGAAGAGTTCGTTTCACTGCGCCGTGGTGACAGCGCCCGCAGTTTGTAGTGTATTTATTACGAATGCGCAGGCCGCGCCATCTTGGTTTTAATTATTTGGCGCGGTATGCAAAGAGAATACAAAACTAACATGCGGTATGTACCAATTTCTTAGGCTTAATTGTTGTACTGTGCAGGTTTATCTGTTAACCCTGTACTAAGTGACCATCAGTATGAATAACCCTTACTATGGGGCTAACCCAAATTCGAGTAAAATAATCAACTGTTCCAATCAAAACTGCAACGCAGAATCGACAATGTATGAAAAAGCTGTTTTTTTCTCGAATTCCTTAGTTAAAGTTTTTCATAGTGATGGTCTTAATTACCCCTTTTCGACACTTAGTACACTAGTTCTGGATAACTCTGTATACAGGGTTATTTCTAATCAATTAGCATCCTTATAGGAGCTTATTCTGTACATCAAATCTAACAACTTTTGTTCTATGACTGTCATTAATTCTCAAAAAAAAAAGTTGTTGTTCCATAGAAAAATATCGTTCACCCTCGACAAAATGTATGGAACAGCTGATTTTTAGGGTTCCATACCCAAAGGGAAAAACGGGACCCTATTACTAAGACTTCGATGTCCCTCTGTATGTCTGTCTGTCACCGGGCTGTATCTCATGAACCATGATAGCTAGGAAGCTGAAATTTTCACATATGATGTACATATTTCTGTTGCCGCTATAACAACAAATACTAAAAAAAGAATAATATAAATATTTAAGGGGGGCTCCCATACAACAAACCTGATTTTTTTGATGTTTTTCGCTCTATATTAATAATGGTAACAGGTAGATGCTTGATATTTTCACAGAATATTTAGTTTTAAATTCACTTCAATAATCCTTACATAGTATAAAATAAAGTCGCTATTTTCGTTTGTTTGTTTGTTTGTCTGTATGCTTAAATCTTTAAAACTACGCAACGGACATTGATGCGGTTTTTTTTAATGGATAGAGTGATTCAAGAGGAAGGTTTATATGTACTCGTATAATACACCTGTGCGAAGCCGGGGCGGGTCGTCTAGTAAATAATAAAATTAAAATAAAATAATTATTTAATCCTCTACAGTACGGAACCCTCCGTGCGCGAGTCCGACTCGTACTTGGCCAATTATTTTTTCGAGTTTTGGACTAAGTCGTAGAATAAGCCCCTAAAAGGATGCTAATTGATTAGAAATAACCCTGTATAATTTGACCTACAGGTCGCGGCATATAAGTGTGGAGGGGGTGGCTGAGCATGAGTTAAGTCACGGTAATGATAGATATCATTACCGTGGTTTAGTATGGCAATCAACATGAGAAGTCATCCCCAAACATCCCCTCCACAGTACCCTCAGCGTTAGACTTACGTGCCGCTACTTGTATTTACCAATAAGTTGCTAATAAACATCTTTTTTGTTTGCAGTCTCTGGACTGGAATCACCATCAATTAATCTGCAAAGAGAAAACGAGCTATGAAGAAAATGATAGCAGACAGAACTGAATAAATCTCAATTTTGATTTAAGTGTACCTTTGTATCTAATACTATTGAAAACCAAATCCTAAAACTATAATCGGCCCCATTCACCATCAGTCCAAATGGATGATGACATCCATTCGATGTTACGAGTTTGCGACTTCATCGTTAGAAATGGTAACTTTTCATTGGTATAGCAACTTGACTGATTACCTTCAAACTAAATCATCTGTGGATTTATCTTTATGTACATAGTACATATTTCTGGCTACTTATATCTTCAAACAATGTTTCTGTAAAAATGAAGTCTAAATTTAAATACACTAAATTGGAAACAATAGCCACATTCATTTGGATGTCATCCATTTGGACTGATGGTGAATGGCGCCCATTATATTGCAAAAGTCTACCCTCAAAAAAATTACTGTACCGTGTAAAAAACGTTGGGAAGTTTTTTCATAGTGGGCGTCCATAAATTACGTGAGGTGTTTATGGGGGATCGAGCTGAATCTCACCCATACTCCGGTGCAGGAGAGAGAGTTTATTTCATGTAATTTTTTTTCCTGCATAAAATTTAATTAAAAGTACTAATGCATATTGTATTTGAGGGGTAGTAGGTAGTCGAGGTAAAGCTAAGTCAAGATACCACCAGCTAAGTTCACCAGAAGAGGGGGGATCAAAAATCATGAAAAATGCCTCACATAATTTATGGACGGCACTTAGAAAGGGTAGAGAAGTATTGTATATTTTTATGTAGATAGGTATTTTAATTAAAAATGTTTATAAGTTCGTACGGGCTGGATAACCGCTGGCTGGAGTCCTTAAAAACTCTTGTCTGGCGTCAGAGTTTTTAAGGACTCTAATATGGCTATGTACATACTGTATACCGCGCGTACATATCCACCAACCCGCACTGGGTCAGCGTGGTGGATATGGCCCAATCACCCTATGTGGGTAGGCCAACGTCCTGCAGTAGACTATTCAAAAGGCTGCAACAGAATATGGCTAAACGGTTATAACAGCCGGGACCTATCCGAGCCACAGTAGCGCTCAGTTCCACGATCACCTTTCCGAAACAACTGTGCCGAACGTTGCATAGGTGATCGCTGACGAAAATTTAGACAAACTACCCATGAAGGCTACGTTATTTCAATTTCAAGTTATTTTTTTTCTATAGGTCATGCAAAGATTGGTGTAGAGACGAATCTACGCAAACTAAACTCGAAACTTTTTTATGTTTGTAATTATATTTCATTCATCATACTCATTAAGGGCCTTCGCTATGTTAAGCGTGCGCACGCGGCGGCTGCACGGAGCGGGCGCCCGCTTAGGACTTCCGACGCGGGCCCAGGTTCCGCGACGCGGCGGGCGCCCGACGCTGCATCTAGTAGTGCTAGAACAATTTACACCTGCCGCATGCGCCCGCCCGCGCACCCGCCACCCGCCGCGCGTGTACAAACCCGTTGAACGCGTCCGCGTCAGAGAACGCTGCTCCAACTTATCTTTCAATACATACGAATACACGCGAGGCGGGCCCGCCGCGTGCCTACCCATGTAGGAAGTAGGAACTTTGATGTGTTTATCAACCGAATGAGAATTTAGTGCTTCTATTGTTTCCTAAATAGCTTACTGTAAGAAATGTTGTACTTAAATAAAAACGTACTTTCTATTTGAATAAGAACAAAGTAAAAGTGATTTTTTTATTCCTTGTTGATTGGTGTTTTATTTCAACGATTTGCTGATTATACCTCTTTAATTTTAATAAATAATTAACCATCCATTCATCAGCCGTAGAACGTCGAGGGCGAGGCCGGTTGAGGGCGATAAAGACCATCATTACACAACAACAACTTTTACTATGGGATCAACTCAAAAAGTCAAGAAAGAAAATCTTCTGTTCCATACAAAATTGGAACTAGGAATCGACAAAATGTATGAAACAGCTGATTCTTTTCTCTCGAGTTTTGAGTTGGTTCCATATTACTATGGGATATTAGGTACTATATTATTATAAAACTGTAAGTTGTTCATAAATATATATATATATACTAAGCCGAAAGGTGGTGATTATTACCGTCATTATGAACAACTTACAGTAACTTATATATATATATATATATATATATATATACCAGTTCTGGATAAATAGTGTTTCTAGGTAAATACTATCTATACAAGGTTATCCATTTATACCTTTACACTGTGGTGTATTGTATTTATGTGCACCTACATGCTACAAAGTTACCGACGCAACCCAGCGGATTGGCAGTGGTAGTGGGCAGGGCACAGCACGGAGGACTGATAACCGAAGGGGTCAAAAGTTTTCAAGTAGGAGACCACGTACCGGCAGCGTTGGACATCCACACACAGATTGGAAGGCCTATGTCCAGCAGCCCAGACGTCCTGTGGCTGATGGATGGATAACGTATTGTACTCGTATCTATTGTCGAAAAGTTTTCTTTATAAATTGACGCTCGCTGTCTTTTAAGGGGCCCTAAAAGCTATTTATTCGCATTCATAGGCCTTCATCATACACAAACATTTAGAGTAGCTCAGAAAAGTCCGGTTCTAACCCTAGTAGCATTTTTCGTTGGGGTGTTGTGGCAACTCTTAGCCAACGGTTGGGAGTACGTTGGGAGGTGGTAGTGTTTTTGCCAACAAAGCTTCACATGGGCCCAACCATGTTACATCGGCGTTGTATTTCTCACAACTTTTCAACGACGGGCCAACTATAATTTCGGTTGGTTATTTAACAAGAAATCACAAACTCAATTTATAGTTGGCCTTACAAAATGGCCCTTTGTTGATGCTACCGTCGGTTCAACAATTTTATGGGTGACATGCAGGACCGTTGGCCAACGAAAACGCGTTGTAGGCCGATCAAACAGCCAACTTAAAATGCTACTAGGGAACTCACTTTTTGGTGGGAAATGTAGTCTTATGTCTAAGTGTCAGATCGAATATGCTTGCTCGTCGATTTACTAAATGTAGGGAAGAAGTTAAGATATTACTTTTCCGAACATAGGTATTGTACAAATTTAGACACTTGCGAACTCTAGTGTAATCATGCAAAAGCAGATTATAACGCACTTAGGGTACAACAACGCTCTGCGCATCTTACTGAAACTCGGAGATTCTGCAGTGCCTCTGGCATGTTTACAGAACGAAAGCTTCCAGGTTTCGCAGCTCTGATGCGACAAAGAACAGCGAACACACGAGAGAGGTTCTACCTTTCCAACAATATTGTGCTTGAAACGCTCATGCAAATTAATGTAAAATATTTGAATGCATGGAAATGAATACCTAGAAGATGGAACGAACTTCACATTGCAAGCTATAAATAAATAGGTAGGTAATGACATTTAAAATCGAATTTGAATCATGATTTTTAGGGTTCCGTAAAAACGGGACCCTATTACATTATTATATATTCTTTGCTATTCAAAGTCAAAGTCAAAAACATTTATTTCCGTAGGAACACATATTAGGAACACTTGGACACGTCGATGTATTACTAAGACTTCCGTCTGTCTGTCTGTCACCGGGCTGTATCTCATAAGCCGTGATAGCTAGGCACCTAAACTTTCACAGATGACGTATTTCGATTGCCGCTATAACAACAAATAAAATAAATATTTTTTTTGGGCTCCCATACAAGAAACGTTATTTTTAGGAGTTTTTTGCTCGCTATTAATAAGCAAGAGAAATGGGGCTCCCATACGGTACGGAACCCTTCGAGCGCGAGTCCTACTCGCACTTGGTCGATTTTAACTATATTATTATTTTTTGACTAGTTGTAACCATGGTTTTTTTTTTCTAGAATAAATATCGTTTACTATTTTTTTATGTGAATAAGGCGAAAAATGTAGATTTTAGTGTCGCTTATGCCGTTACTAATGTGGGTAGTGGTATGTGGTGTGACTGGTCGTTTCTTATCGCGTATTTGACCTTGAGCCACTCCCACGTGCTGTGATTGTTTGGTTCTTATAGCAAAGTAGGTAATGTACCCTGCACCTAGTCGCGAGGGCCCACCTTAATCCGCTGTGCCGACCCCGCCCCTGCCGTAGCCGTGACCGCCGCCGGAGCCACCGCCGTAGCCGCCCCACCCAGCATCAGATGTCTGAAGCTGAGGAGGAGCAGATGCCCGACCGCCCAGCATCAGCAGCAGAAGTCGACATCGACGTCGGTTCCGACGCTGACGCTGCTGGTGTGTCTTAGATGATGATGATAAGTTCAGCTTACAATCATGTTCTATGGTTCTTACAATGGTACTCGTACCTATGTTGCTGTGGGAGATAAATGAAGCAAAGTTTATTTTTAGTAAATGTGAGCTTTCGAGAAGATAACAACAATTGTAAGCATATGGAGCAAAAATCACGTCAATAATAATTTGTTTTATTAAATTGATAACACGAATCGAACAAAGGATTCGCAGGAAGTGTGCAATTTGCTGATATGTTTTGCTGATATGATAGATAAGTGATTAATTTATAAGAAAATGCTGGTGTTTATTTGGCTCAACGCATACCTAAGCATTCAGCGTGGCAATGCAGCCAGCATGCTGGGCACGCTGCCAACTGGCAGTGGGCTTGAGCATTTGGGTTATCCACTCTGTCGGTCCGAGTACAGGAAGAGAACGCGAAGGCGATCCCTTTGAAAAGAGGCGTCAGACAGGGAGATGTGACATCTCCGAAACTGTTTACTGCCACTCTTGATAACGCCTTTAAGCTCCTGGTATGGACAGGTTTTGGTAAAAACATTAATGGCGAACACCTTGGGTTTGCCGACGATATCGTGGTCATGGCGAAGTCGATGGAAGAGCTTAGCACGATGCTCGAAGGCCTCAATCGAGTTTCTCAACAAGAGGGTCTTAAAATGAACATGGATACAACGAAGGTCATGTGGTATCTATAGTAGTCTGTGGTCATGTGTAATGCTCATGTTGTACCCACCCCAATGTCTGTTGAGAGCTCAGTTCTTGAAGTTGTTGACTCTTAAATTACGTCACCTCCGCTTCATCGAATGACGACGCCGACTCCGTCGTCGAGCAGCGTGCTTCCGCCGGCTGCGCCAACGGGTAGGTAAGTTTCCCGCTGCACCGCGCGATTTGAAAGCGTATCCCGTTCCGCTGATGTGTTCGAGGCCTTCATTCACATACACAAGAAGTGCACCTCGATAAGTGACGAGCACGCTCTCAGGGGCCTGGCAGTGTTTTTCACTGACCAGGCCGCCGTGTACTGGCGCAGTATAAAATTGTTCGTGTCAACGTGGGAATGCATACAGAACTGCTACGAAAGGATGGTCTAGACAAGGTGGCGAAGATTGCAAGCCCTACGTCATACGAGCTAGCACATCCGATAACAGGTGAGTTTGGTCTTGCAATCCGCTTCGTACACCGGTACTGTTACTTCACTTAAGAGAGAGAAAAGACGTCGTGGTCAGCCGCGCAAACTTAGTTATCCTAGCCCGAACGCGGGGGCGCTACTCGTATGTTCGAACTAGAGGGGGAGGGTATAACAGTGCGAGTAAAGCACGCGGCGCGCAAATTCCTAGAAATTCGCTAAAGGGATGACGAGCATCCCTTCGCCGCCCGCATCTCGCGTCCACACCCCCGCATGGCTCCTTTCACGCACCCTGCCCGCTCGCAGGTAGTCCACCCAGTGAGTGACTGCCTCGCGACACCGGCGCGCGCTCACATATTGTTGTATGTGAGGAATAGGAATAGCAGGAGGAATGGGGCTCTCCCATACGGTACGGAACCTTTCGTGCGCGAGTCCGACTCGCACGTGGCTGATTTTTTTTTTTTAAAACGACAGTCGATTTCTATTAAATGTTTAAATCGGTGTTTCCGGCCCCACTGAAGTACAATCTACTAAACAAAAAAATAATAATCAACAAAACCGGTTCATAATTGGCGAAAAATCGTGTATTTTACGTACAAAAAAAAACATGTCAATTGATAATTTCTCTTTTGAAGTCGGCTAAAAATAAAGAGGAACATTAATAAGTTTAGTAAGTTTAAAAAATGTGATATCAAGTCAAATAATGTTGTTTCGATATTCGTAATTCACTGTATCGATTCAATAAAAATCGATAAATCTCATTAGTCGCATCCCTATTGCGCTATAGGCCCCATTCAATTCACCATCAGGCTAATGCTATGGCCACATCTGCGCCCTACGGCGAAGTTTTCGTCACTGGGGGCTCATTCATCTAATTCAAACGGTAGTAATTGGTTGTTCACGATTTGAACTACTACCTGAAGCTGGGCACACACGCTGCGATGATCGCATCTATTCATCAGATCAGTCTAGCGAGGTCCTAATATAGTTGCATTGCCAGTAGGTAGTTATTGAGGAATCAAAATGACACCCCTATTTTAATCGAAAAATATTGATTTAACAAAAAAAAAATTGGCATCAAAGTTGTAGAAAATCAAATTTTAAACAACTTTTGTTCCTATAACTTCTGCTGAAAAATTGAAATAACACAAGTTATTGAAGAAATGAAATGGTACAACCAACTATTTAAAAAAATATCGATCCTACAAAAAGTTGATGGGAATCAAAGTTGTAGAAAATCAAATTTTAAACAAATTTTGTTCCCATCAACTTTTTGTAGGGTCGATCTTTTTTTAAATAGTTAGTTGTACCATTTTGTTTCTTCAATAACTTGTGTTATTTCAATTTTTCAGCAGAAGTTAACGGAATAAAAGTTGTTTAAAATTTGATTTTCTACAACTTTGAGTCCCATAAACTTTTTGAAGGATCGATATTTTTTTTAAATAGCCGGTTGTACCATTTTGTTTCTTCAATAACTTGTATTATTTCAATTTTACAGCAGAAGTTATGGGAACAAAAGTTGTTTAAAATTTGATTTTCTACAACTTTGATTCCCATCAACTTTTTGAAGGATCGATATTTTTTTTAAATAGCCGGTTGTACCATTTTGTTTCTTCAATAACTTGTGTTATTTCAATTTTTCAGCAGAAGTTATAGGAACAAAAGTTGTTTGAAATTTGATTTTCTACAACTTTAGTTCCCATTAACTTTTTGTAGGATCGATATTTTTTTCAAATAGCCGGTTGTGCCATTTCATTTCTTCAATAACTTGTTTTATTTCAATTTTCCAGTAGAAGTTATGGGAACAAAAAATGGTTAAAATTTGATTTTCTACAACTTTAGTTCCCATTAACTTTTTGTAGGATCGATATTTTTTTCAAATAGCCGGTTGTGCCATTTCATTTCTTCAATAACTTGTGTTATTTCAATTTTTCAGCAGAAGTTATAGGAACAAAAGTTGTTTGAAATTTGATTTTCTACAACTTTAGTTCCCATTAACTTTTTGTAGGATCGATATTTTTTTCAAATAGCCGGTTGTGCCATTTCATTTCTTCAATAACTTGTGTTATTTCAATTTTCTAGCAGAAGTTATGGGAACAAAAAATGGTTAAAATTTGATTTTCTACAACTTTAGTTCCCATTAACTTTTTGTAGGATCGATATTTTTTCCAAATAGCCGGTTGTGCCATTTCATTTCTTCAATAACTTGTGTTATTTCAATTTTTCAGCAGAAGTTAAAGGAACAAAAGTTGTTTAAAATTTGATTTTCTACAACTTTGATGCCAATAATTTTTTTGTTAAATCAATATTTTTCGATTAAAATAGGGGTGTCATTTTGATTCCTCAATAACTACCTACCGGCAATGTAACTATATTAGGACCTCGCTGGACTGATCTGATGAATAGATGCGATCATCGCAGCGTGTGTGCCCAGCTTCAGGTAGTAGTTCAAATCGTGAACAACCAATTACTACCGTTTGAATTAGATGAATGAGCCCCAGTGACGATAACTTCGCCGTAGCGCGAATGTGTGGCCGGTCCATAAGGCAACACTGGTCGCGGCTGTGTCGCCAATGTGGCATGTCTGTAATGGACCGGCCACACATTCGCCCTACGGCGAAGTTATCGTCACTGGGGCTCATTCATCTAATTCAAACGGTAGTAATTGGTTGTTCACGATTTGAACTACTACCTGAAGCTGGGCACATACGCTGCGATGATCGCATCTATTCATCAGATCCACAGAAGAGAGAAGGAAATAGAAAGGCGATGTGGAGGGGAGGTTTGTCGCCACGTACATGAGTTATAACTCAAGTTACGTGAAATCGTGACATTTACTGTCTCAGTCGTTCAAGTGATTTCAGAGGTAATTTTTGCCAAAAAAATGCCGGTTTGCGCTAATATAACGTGTCGAATACAAAGCAAAGACTTTAGTTTACAAAAAGGAGGAATATCCTTTCACTGGTAAGTCTAAATTGTGGGCATTTTTAAATTTAAATGATTTATTTTACTGCCTAGATTTTCGTTGATAGTGGTTGCAAACATTTTATCGACATCGATAAATTTCGCTAGTAAGTTAATATTTCGCATTTCGAAATTTATTGTTATTAAGTATCTGAATATTTTGATTTAATAAAATATTTGTGATTGTGGTGTAATTTTTAGTAATAATTGTATTTGCATCACACTTTAACTTTTATGTTCCTTATGAATAAAAGTTATCAGGTCCAATATATATACATATAAATATATAGATTGAAACACGAAGCCGACTGCCGTTGCATGTTTGCTTTGATTTTCATTGATACATTGTATCTTCATTGCAGCTTTCCAGCCGATCCTCTGACGAAGAGTAAATGGATCGAGGCTACAGGACGGCAAGACTGGATTCCTACAAAATCGTGTACAATTTGCTCCAAACATTTTTTGAAAACTGATTTCACTAGCACTCATAAAAAAAGACGCTTGAAGCCATTTTCAATACCGCAAATAGAAACCGTAATTATACACTCGACGGTATGTTGTACACATAATACATTACAAATAGTGTTTTTCTTTCCAAAATTGTAGATTATTCACATTCTTACCCTCACAACATAAGACTCGAAGGAATCCCCTATACGGAATTCGTTGAGCCTGTATAATAGATAGCAAAAAGCCATGGTGACAAGTGAGAAAATGGTCGTTGTGGTGACGTTTAGTTTTTCGATGATTGATGGTAACACAATATGCATTTGTATGCAGGAGAAAATCGAAGGCGTGTCTGAATGCATTAATTTCCACTGGATAGGTGTGGTGGGTATACGTATATACTCTAATTGGCTTTAATAGGTACGCTTAGGTTTAGCAGTGGACTATTAAAAGACTGGTGTAATATAGTACATTACAGTATATACGATGATGTTTTGTTTTTTTTTTTTTTAAATATAATTATATAAGATATATTTATAAAGATTGAATAAAATATTTACAGGTTAAAAATGATGACGTACCATCTACGTCATCTTACTTTCCTGACGATTCATTTCATTCTCCTAAAAGGGTATGTTTGAAAGACTATAACCTAGACAAAAGTAGACACATGTAGACAAATGTAGGCAAATGTAGACAAATGCAGACAAATGTAGATATAAGGGTTCCTTGTTTTGAGGTATGGAACACTACTTAAAGATATTTATAAATGTTGACTTATAATAAGGGACGCTAAAATAGAATGTTTCGAGAAAAAATGTATACGAACCACCCCGAATAATCTCTCCCGCTAGCACAAGCACGCGCTCTTACTCGCCCACGTAACCATTTATGTCTACGTTCAGCTAATCCAATGAATTAGTTATATTGTCGAGCTCCAAACTAGAAAAATATGATTGTAATTATTCTTCTCCTTATAAATATTGGCGTCGCATGGAATATGCATTTGCCAGTGTCAAGTGTAAGTTCTATTATGATGTTATGATAACTAATATTGTCACATGTAATTCAGTTGTGTTCACATGTAATGTTAGTTTAAGCTTGTTTTGTATTTACGATGTGAAAATAAAGTTATTTTTTATTGTATTGTAATTATGGTGTAATTTAATAAAATATTTGTACTATGATAATATTAATTATGAAAAATAAGTACAGTCGTGGCCAGCACAAAATATCTAAATACAATTGATTAGCCAACAATGGAATTTAGGCGACTTCCACCGTGTACGAAATCCAAATAGTTCGCAGGAATTGATTTGGCATCCATGTAATACCTATATTAGAACTGATAGAAACACAAGTTTTATAAATTAATACAATACGGCACGTTGACATGATTTTTCAGTGTTAATTCCAAAAATTCCTAAATAGTAATAAAACTGCACAATCATTTTCATCAATTATATACTACATATATCCAGTTACATTATCCATAAGTTATGCAATACGTATAAAATCACATTATCGATAAAATTAAACTGCACAATTCATGTCGCCCATCACTAGCTAAATGCCAAAAAACAACTGTGATACCATATTCAAATTCGAGATTGGCCCATTATTTTTTTTTGGCTTGACATGTACCACGCATTTGCCATTGTTAGGTAACATAAATAAAATAAAGTGAATTTAATAACTTTAACACGGCATTTAAATTATGACCAAATTAATGTTATGGGTCTTAGGTACCTTGGTGATGTGACAGAAAGTATACTACGCTCTATTCTGAAGGAAAAAAAAAATCTCCGATGCTAGTGAAAATTGCACAGTTATTGTGCAGATTTTTTACAGTGGTAATACACACTTGGCGACAGCGGTTTTCATAGAAAATTTGTATGGATTTCCTTTCTAATCTAGTTCTGCTGTTCTGTGATCAGATCAGTCCAGCGAGGTCCTAATAAAGTTACATTGCCGGTAGGTAGTTATTGAGGAATCAAAATGACACCCCTATTTTAATCGAAAAAATTGATTTAACAAAAAAATTATTGGCATCAAAGTTGTAGAAAATCAAATTTTAAACAACTTTTGTTCCTTTAACTTCTGCTGAAAAATTGAAATAACACAAGTTATTGAAGAAATGAAATGGCACAACCGGCTATTTGAAATAAATATCGATCCTACAAAAAGTTAATGGGAACTAAAGTTGTAGAAAATCAAATTTTAACCATTTTTTGTTCCCATAACTTCTGCTGGAAAATTGAAATAACACAAGTTATTGAAGAAATGAAATGGCACAACCGGCTATTTGAAAAAAATATCGATCCTACAAAAAGTTAATGGGAACTAAAGTTGTAGAAAATCAAATTTCAAACTACTTTTGTTCCTATAACTTCTGCTGAAAAATTGAAATAACACAAGTTATTGAAGAAACAAAATGGTACAACCGGCTATTTAAAAAAAATACCGATCCTTCAAAAAGTTGATGGGAATCAAAGTTGTAGAAAATCAAATTTTAAACAACTTTTGTTCCCATAACTTCTGCTGTAAAATTGAAATAATACAAGTTATTGAAGAAATGAAATGGTACAACCAACTATCGATCCTGCAAAAAGTTTATGGGAATCAAAGTTGTAGAAAATCAAATTTTAAACAACTTTTATTCCGATAATTTCTGCTGAAAAATTGAAATAACACAAGTTATTGAAGAAACAAAATGGTACAACTAACTATTTAAAAAAAGATCGATCCTGCAAAAAGTTGATGCGAACAAAAGTTGTTTGAAATTTGATTTTCTACAACTTTGATTCCCATCAACTTTTTGTAGGATCGATATTTTTTTAAATAGTTGGTTGGACCATTTCATTTCTTCAATAACTTGTGTTATTTCAATTTTTCAGCAGAAGTTATAGGAACAAAAGTTGTTTAAAATTTGATTTTCTACAACTTTGATGCCAATTTTTTTTTGTTAAATCAATATTTTTCGATTAAAATAGGGGTGTCATTTTGATTCCTCAATAACTACCTACTGGCAATGCAACTATATTAGGACCTCGCTGGACTGATCTGATGAATAGATGCGATCATCGCAGCGTGTGTGCCCAGCTTCAGGTAGTAGTTCAATTCGTGAACAACCAATTACTACCGTTTGAATTAGATGAATGAGCCCCTAGTGACGAAAACTTCGCCGTAGGGCGATAATGTGGCCACGCCATAAATGAATGACATCCAAACACCTCTGTGCATCTAAACGAATATGGCTAATGTTGAAAATTATAGTGTACATAGTAAGTTTAGACTTCATTTTTTACAGAAACATTGTTTGAAGTTATAGGACTTATAGGTAGCCAGAAATACTATGTTTATAAAGATAAATCCACAGATGATTTAGTTTGAAGCATGGGCTAGAATCTTAAAAGAAAAAAAAATGCCCTAATTTTCCACCATAGACAAATGGTAATCTGCATTTTGACTTTCCCAATTACATTCTCTATGCCCATTCAAGACTGCTCGAGTTGCAAATGTCAAAGTCACAGGCTCACACAATACACATCACAAACCAATAAGAGAACAAGTTATATACATTCCACCTACATTCTCTTTGCATTCCACAGTCACACATCACAAATCGTAAGGTAATCTTGAATCACTCCTGTTATTTATTGTGTTGCATTTTTATTGATCTAATCAGCCTTGCTCTGAGGGCTTAATATGAGTTGATATGTCTACGTATCAAACGTCGTAAACTATAGGACGAATCAAACGTCGAAAACTATAGACGACTTCTTGGTGACTGAAATTCGCTATAAGCTGCGCATAACCTAATCCTCGTGCAGCATTTGTATAAGTAAGCTTCAGTCGGGATTGGGCTTTGCACAGTTTGTAGCTAACCTCGGCTATGGTGTACATTATGACCATTGTCAAAAAGGGGGGGGAGGGGGGCGGGGGGAGGGGGGGTGGTGGGGTAGCACCCCCTGGGGGTGGGGGGTTTCGAAACCCCCCCCTTTCGGAGATATGAATTTTTTAATTTATTATTTTACATTGGCAAAAACACGTTTGTACCATTGCTAAAAAGGGTTTAGGAGGTGGTGGGGGAAGGTGCATTATGCCCAAGAGAGAGGGGGGGGTGTAAGGAAGAACCCCCCACCCCCCAGCCCCAAATTCGGAGATAAAATATTTAAAATTAATATTTTACTATTGCAAAAACAAGTACCGTAGGAAAAATGGAAAGAATAACATTATACCTTCAAAAAAGGGTGAAATAGTGTAGGACTTCTCCCAAAATAGCATCAGTGTTGCCAGCCATGTTAAGCTAAATAGTCCATGTTGGATCTGTGACTCATTTCGAACCTAAATGATCCATGTCTGACTTCCGAGTGGGCTCCCGCCAGAAACTCTGCAGTCAGCCGTGAGTGTCGCTACTCCACTCAGGACCTCCTTTGAGTTTCTGGCTCCCGCATTTTTAAAAAACACTCTAGAGTCGTAGCCACAAGACTACGTGGGGTCGGGGTGCCCCGATTCGGATTTGTGACTCATTTCGAACCTAAATGATCCGCGTCGGATCTGTGACTCATTTCGAACCTAAATGATCCATGTCTGACTTCCGAGTGGGCTCCCGCATTTTTAAAAAACACTCTAGAGTCGTAGCCACAAGACTACGTGGGGTCGGGGTGCCCCGACTCGGATTTGTGACTCATTTCGAACCTACATGATCCGCGTCGGATCTGTGACTAGTAAAATATTAATTTTAAATATTTATCTCTGAATTTGGGGCTGGGGGGGTGGGGGCTTCTTTCGTACACCCCCCCTCCCTCTCTTGGGCATAATGCATCTTCCCCCACCCCCTCCTAAACCCTTTTTAGCAATAGTACAAACGTGTTTTTGCCAATGTAAAATAATAAATTAAAAAATTCATATCTCCGAAAGGGGGGGGTTTCGAAACCCCCCACCCCCAGGGGGTGCTACCCCACCACTCCCTCTCCCCCCCACCCCCTTCCCCCCCCTTTTTGTCAACGGTCATAATGTACACCTGAGCCCTAACCTCATAGCCTCCAAGAAGTATGATTCTACCTATCTATACACTAGCTAGGTTCTGTGGCTCTATATTTTTGTACAGAGCCCCTGGCGGAAACGATGAAGAATTAATATAATTTGTGCCTAGGTATATAATGTGGAGCCACACAAAAATGATAATACCTAGTATGATGTTTTTACTATGTAAACTCATCTCATCCTGAGGCACTTGGCAGAAGATATATTTTAAAATAATGTACAGAGATATAAGCTTGTAGTGCACAGCATTTGAAATGTACCTAGTATATGATTCTTAATTTTCGTATTGCAGGTTGCTGATGAAGAATTTATCTGCCAAGAATACCTTGACTTGTTGATTATAGAATTAAATGATGGAAAGATTAGGAACCGACAATTAGGTCACCAGCTAGTTTGTGTGTGCTGTGGCATACCTCTGTCAAGACAAACACAAAGACGTGTTCGTGTTTTACATAGCGGTACTCCTGAACATACATACATAGTAAGCATCATCAGCCCTCATCAGGTACCTATGTAACTTTGCATATTTACAAAAACTGTACTAAAATCATTGACCTGTTTCTCATTTTAATATTTATTCAATTTATTACTGAGATAATAGTCCAATGCAATGTGTATCTTAAAATATAGTTGTGAGTAAAACAACACAATGTTGTCTCAAGAAATATTCATAATCATAATTTCAGCCATTGGATAGATTTCCGTGCCTAGGACTGGTTGAAAGCAGCTTGCATCCAGCACCTTATTAATCTAGCTTTACTTCTCTTCCCACCTTAACCATCTTATTAAGACTGCCGGATCTATCTTGTCAGTTGCCAGTACTTGGTGGCCACTCAATAACTTTTCAACCCCATTGGTCATCAGTCTTCTATGCTATGTGCCTATCCACTGCCATTTCAACTTGGTAATGTGCTGGGCTACAACAGTTATGTTGGTTCTTCTACAGATCTTTTTATTCTTGATTCAAACCTGAAAAGAGACTCTAAGCTTAGTCCTCTCTGTAGCTTAAGTTGAGGGTATTCGACCAGTATGTGTTACCAGTGATGACTTGCAGTACTGTAACATGGTCTCTCACTATGGGCCTTATGAACCAGCTCAAAGTAGCTCGAAAAATATTAAAGTACCTAGCTATTTTTCAACAATTTTTTCTGATGAGAACAAACCTCCTTTTGGAAAGTCTGTGGAATGAATAATTTATGTAGCACTAAAAGATTTTTATGTATATTATTGTAACCACAACAATGATAATTTTTCAGATCACACCTAACACTCATACATGCAATGCCTGTTGGCAAAGAGCACATGCACAAGAAGATACAGCTGTTAAAATTGAGCCACCTATACAAGAAAGTGGATCAAGCTCCTTGGCAGAACCATCTAGCCAACCAAGCTCTGAAATGTCCAAAATTGGATGTGATCTGGAAAGGTTGAATAGATATAATAGATTTAAATGGGCTTACAAAGGTGGTACTGTTGAGAAAAAATTATTGGTCCATTTAAATTTTGAATCTATTAAATTGGAGAATTTAGGTTGTACTAAATTTGAAAAAAATTTAGATAGGTACCTACTTTAAATTCAAATTTTTAATGGCTAATAACTTAACTAATTGTTCAAGACACACCCACTTAGTTATAAAACGTACAAGTTATTGTAGTGCTGTTGAGGGATCCATTTTTGCAGTATGGTTTTAAAAAAAATATGTCCTCAGCAGTGTATTGAATATTATGTAATCTTTATTTAAAGGTATAATCTGGAATGCTTAGTCACCATGATGTGTATTCATATTCATATACTTTATTTGCTACTAAGTGTTTTACAAATCCTTCCTTCCACTCGACACCACCAAAACGACACCATCGGTGGTGTCGTATGGAATCACTAGTCCATCGACACCACCGACTAATAGTGAGGTTACCTACATAACTACTTACTTCACTGAAATAAAAAAATAATGTTTCATAAACTCTGTTTTATTAATTATCGTTTAACTATAGATAACTTGAAATAATAACTTTGGGGTCGGATCAATGTATGTGATGTTGTCTGATATTTATTTATTTATTTTAATGAACTGGGAGCTGTTGGTCAAAAACACGCGTTTCTTGACATCACTAGGGTGGTGTCGTATGGACTAGATTCCATACGACACCACGGATGGTGTCGTTTTGGTGGTGTCGAGTGGAAGGAAGGTTACAAATAAGTCTTGTAATTATTTTAAAGCTCTTAAGACTTAGTTCCCTTGCCGGGCATTGCAAATACAGGTAATCAATAAATTCCAATACAGTGTAATCAATAAATTAGATGTAGGGCATATGTAATCTTTATTTGAATCGATTATTTTGGGAAGGGCACATGTCTATCAGACTAAATTTTACAGGAGGCACAAAAAACCTTCTGTTGAAAAAAAAGTCTACTGAAGGTGCAAAATAATTTATGGAAATTTATAGATCTATCTAACACAACAGCGCCTGGGTTTTTTGTTTGAGTTTTTATTTATTGGAAGTGACAGAAAATATCAAAAAAAGGTGCTGGACTTGTGCCCTTCCCAAAATTTACAAGAATATTTAAATAAAAACTACATTATTTTTATAAAACACTGGACTTTATTGTTATAAAACATGTATCTTGTCAAAATACATTTTTTTAATATACATATATGTTTGTTACGGAGCATCTTCTTCAATAGTTTCCATGTTTTTGACGGGCCAGTTAGTAATCTGATTATAAAATTCCTTATATTCTGATGGAATGTGAACCATCACTTTCTTTATATCTTCTATTTTTTTTTCATTTATAGGCACACATGTCATATGTGCCTTTCTGACAGGCAAGACTACATCCTCTCTTCCGTGGCTTAGCTTGAAGTCATATTTGACATTGCTATCGATAAACTCGCACACTTCGACATATCCTGGTTTCTGGGAGTCATAATGAAATTGACTGAACAAAGATACATTGAAGTTCATCTTTTTGTCTCTAGGGACTTTTTTTCCTAGAGATTGGATTGCCAGGCAGTTTTTTTTGTAGTACCTAGACCACCAAGTTTTAAAATCTATAATGTCATCAGTTGCTACTTCGTACACAGAAAACTTGTTTGTATTGGTACTTTGAGTTATCATTTCTTCGTATTGTTCAGGTAAGTAGACATGATCATGTTTTCGTACCTTCTTTTTAACAAGTCCCTGTCACACGGCAGGAACGAATGCCCACGTTGTGGGAAGTAATGTGTTATAACATTGAATTTTTTAATAGTGGCCAATGTGAGCAGGAAGCGCACTACAGTGTTATTTTTATTTTGTCCGGCACAACCGTCAGAAAATATGTGCAGTTCCTTTATATCCTCAGGGACAAAATTATCAAAGTAGTGCTTAAGAAATGAACAAACTTCATCGGGTCCTTTATTGGCAATTCCTTCATGGTAGGAGTAAAACATAGCCTTTTCTGTCTTAAGATTGTGAATACAAAACTCATTCACCCATAGCTGACGATAGTAAAAGATTTCCTGAACAGGAATATGCGGCAGGGGTAAGTTCTGCATGTAATCTATGCAAATTGCCCCAACATCAGGTCTTGCATTACAGAGTTCTGTGATTTGTTCAATTTTTTTGTAGAATTTCTTTGCTCTGGCTTTATGAATCATCAGGTCACATACTGCTGCTCTCTTTGCGGATTCGCACAAAAAAGTACTTTTTATTTTGACGTTTAATTCCTCACATTTTGAGCAAACATCAACTTGTGGCCGCCCAAAACGTAAGCTGCAGTTGTCTTTAAAAAAACGTCTGTAGTAGGCATAGGTTATTTTACTACCAGGATGCTTTTCCAGAAACATTTTATGCATTTTTTTAATGTCGAGGTAAGCATCCAGATATTTTTTATGTACATCTCCATAGTGCACAATCTTTACATCGAATGATTCTATGTGTTCTTTCACTTTTAAGGACTCTTCTGGGTCTACAGCATGCCTCGATTGTATTGCAGTACCTCGTTTGTCCTTTGGTATGATTCCATCTCGTTTAAGAGCAGCTAATCGGCGGACCCTCTTGTTTGTCAAAGCATAGATGGATATAAAAGCTTTCTTACAGACTTCTATATCATTTGAATTTACTTGCACATGGTACTTGTAATTTCCAACTCTGTTAAGGTGACTTGAAGCATCTAGTCTGGGTCGTTGTCTCTTTTTTTCTTCAGGCTTTATTAAACTTTGCAAAAATATGTCTTGCTCATTTTTCGAATCAATATTGTGTAACATAGCAAAGCTTTCATTACGATTTTCTTCGAGGATTTTTTCAAAACACTTCATTTTGCATCTGAAATTGAGTAAGTTTTTTGTTAAAAAAGGTAACCCTTAAATAAAAAATAACACTTTCACACAAACAAATCTCGTTTTTGTCAATTAAATAGCTCCAAAAATTCAAAATATTGCAACTAACCTGCAATCGTCACCGACCACTTTAGCTGGTACATTTTTTTTTGAATAACAACTGTAATACTCTTTCCCACATAACCGCATCTTCTTTACAACTTTCTGAGCGTATTTTTCATCATTTCTTACTCCTCTTCTGCGTTTATTCACTTTATTTTGCTGATTTTCAGTCTCACTCGAATCACTCGTTGACGACATTTTTAAGCTATGTCTATGTTAGCTGTCAAATTGTCAAATTGTTTTGGGAAGGGCACTTGTCCTGGACTAGTGCCTTTCCCAAAATAAACGCGGAAATTGACAGTGTTATATTTCAAAGAATATTAGTTGGACTAGAGCCGTTCTCGGTGGAAACCAGTGGAAACACGCGTCTCTTGACGTAAAGTGTTGCCACATACTTAACTCGATTTCGAAAAAATGTGGACTAGTGCCCTTCCCAAAATAAACGATTCATTTATAGTCCAGGTATAATCTCAAATACTTAATCGACATAACGTGTATGTAATAAATTGATAAATATTTAACCCTTTTTTAGGGTTCCGTACCCAAAGGGAAAAACGGGACCCTATTACTAAGACTTTGATGTCCGTCTGTCTGTCACAAGACTGTATCTCATGAACCATGATAGCTAGGCAGCTGAAATTTTTATAGTTGTAATAAGGTTGGATATAATAATAAAAACACATATTATTGTTTAAAGTTGTTTCCTTTATTAATCCATGATGTTTCATTGATACCTGACCATTTTACTAGTACATTATTTCCTTTCCTCTTTAAAATCTTCTAGATATTATCCAGGATATTTCAAAAATGCACAAGTCCGAAGCAAGAAAGTTCCAAACGAGAATAACTTCCTTGGCCCGAAGTTGTCAAGTTTATGAGACAAATGGTTGTTGCAAGGTTGCAAGTATTTTGTTACCAGTTTTGTCGCGAATTCCTTTTGGCAAGATTTTTTTCGTCAATATTTATTGCAAGATTGATAGAGTAGGCAATTTAGCAAGATTTTAGCGTAGGTAAGTGATGTCTTTGGCACTGAAACGTGGTTTCTTACTATTGGCCTAATTAAAATGCTAAAAAGCATTGACTTCGATTTGTCATGGCTCCAAGTAACCCAACAAGCTATAGAGAGGGCTACGTTCGATGTCTCTCTGCGAGATCGAATCAGATATGAGGAGATCCGTAGAAGAACCAAAGTGAAAACCACGTAGGTACCGACAAGCGTAGCGTTGGACATCCACCTAAAAGATACACGGATGACCTCATCAAGACCGCAGGATCGCGCTAGTTGCAAGCCGGTCCAACCGGTCTTATTGATATAAGGGGAGGCCTATGTCCAGCAGTGGACGTCTTATGGCTGATGGATGGATGTTAGTGGCAGTGAGCAGGACACATAGTACATAATATAACACTGATGACTTATGGAGCAAAAAGTTCTCGAGTGGAGACCATGCACGTACCGGCAAGCGCAGCGTAGGATGCCCACTGAAAAGGTAGCAAGGCGATCTTTTTATGACCTGCGAATGGCACTGGATACAAGCCGCTTTCAACTGAACTTGTAGGAAATATTAAAAGGCCTGTGCCCAACAAAAACAATGGACGTTGCATGGCTGTGATGATAATGATTTATAGGGTCATTTCGCCTGTTCGCTTCCACTTAGTGCAGTCGGCAAGTTTGACGGCGTTTCCCAGCCCTAATTTCTATGAAAAAGAAGGATGCACAGATTCGACCTAAACGTTTTTGGAAACCATTGCTAAAAATAAGCAGTTTCTTTAAAAATTGCTGGTTTTATGTTATTTTCATATCACTAATCAAAATTAAATTCCACTGAAACAAAATGAATTTTCACTGATTTTTCTGTTAACTTGACCATGATTTTTCATTACAGTTATAATAGCAAATGTCATTAGATTGCGAAGCCAAACTGAATCACTGACATCTGTGGAAAAACACAAAATAGGTACACACCACAGAGCTCTGTGGTACACACGTACACACACAAGTGGAATAAATGAAATCAATGAAATAATAAATCATTTTTCATTTGAATGTCACTGTCAATTTCAAAAGAAATCAAATGTCACGTCAAGTCATACCTAACTTTGTGCTTACATCAATGGGGTTCCAGAGACAGATTTAGCAATTTTTGATTCATGTTAAACACGCTATTTTAATTTTTAACTGCTACCACAATGCCCAGTTTTGGCGGGAACGCGGAAAAATCATGTCGCCTCATTGTATTATTTTGTAAAACTTGTGTTTCTATCAGTGATAATTAGTGAAACATTGTGGTATTTCGTTGATTATTACCTGATTTACGTGCATGAGTGTAAGCAAGTGATATAATCTGACGTATCATGGTGTTACGTGTTGTTACCAATACTTCATAAATGCCTCTAGTAAAGTCTCCACAGCTCCACTGCTTTACTGAGGTATGACTTGGACTATGTTTGGACTTGACTGCGACTTCTTTGGACTATGACGTGAATAAATGACACTATGGTAGTGACTATTTTGATAAAAATATCAAAAATTATTAAAACTACTTACTTGACACTGACAAGTGCACAATAATGCGGCGCCAAAACATAAAAGAAGAAGAAGAACTCTAAGTCATAGCAATAATGCCATGTCAATTCATACACCGCCCTTAGGATCGTAGCAACAAAAGTACCTACCTACAATTTTACATTACCACACTCTGACGGCTGTGTGTGAGAGTCTGTGCCATGGTTGTGGTTAAAATTTAGTTACGGATTTGTCGAGCTTGGACAACACAGATGCCACACAGCTTTTTCGATTAATTTTATTCATCTCGTGTCAATAGCATTTTTATCACATTTCGATAAAAACTTATTTTAAAAACGTCGTACTATTTATAAGCTTCTGGATTACATTTTGAGGGGATAATACGACATTTATAACCTTATAATCATTGATTCGCGCCAATTAGAGCATTTTTTGTAGTATCAGTCGTCGGTACTATTTATCGCTTCTGGCGCGTTTATGACGTGCTGATAGCACTTTTTTGCCAAAAGGGGTTGACAACACTGTACCCAAGAATGTTGAAGAAAATTGAGAAAGATTTCTAATTAATTATTTTGTAATAGTTTTACGTTATTCTCTTGGTTGTTAAACAAATTAATGTTAAATATTTACTTTGCAAACAAGGCTTTAGACGCACGTAATAATCAGTGATAATGTGTTTTCTCCTTATGTTATGTAGTGCTACACGAAACAATAATATTTGTGTGTGAAAATGTTCTTGTTGTTATTTCTTTCACTTGATTGTATCTCACGACATTGGTACTACCTGAATGCTATAATTATGTGGTATGCAGCTTTGATTCGGTTTATTCGGCGGCGTCTAGTTCTTGGAATAATATTTGCATCTTCACTGACTTATTGCATCGTCAGTTTCATGAGAGAGGTTAGAAAATAGTTACTAAGTTCATAAAATTGTGATCAATGAATAATATCTGGTATAAGAGCTACCGATTGTGTTCCTAGGCTTATTACTAGTAATTCCTAGTCCTCCTACAAGCCATTACTGATTTTTCTAAGACTTTCACATTCAGATAAAGCAGTCCCATTGTATGCTCTAACTTGTTATTACTTAATATTAATTATTCGGCTATCTAATGCTATTTTAGTGAATAAAAATAGATCCAGTGCTTATAATTGCAGAACACTTTGGAACTACTTACTCTCAAGGAGCTGAGCTGTATAGCTCAAATATAGCTGTAATTAATATGTATGTAACCAATATTATGTTTATTTTTTCAGAGCAACCACAGACATGTTGTGTATCAAGACATATCCATAGAATCGAAACCATTTGTATGGAGAACATTGCAAGAGCATAATGACTCTAATGATAGCATATCTTGCAGAAACTCTGTGCAAGGAAAACATTTACTTGTAGATGATAGAGGTATGTAATGGATGCAGCATGGAAGTGTATGGAATAATTTCAGGTATTATCGCTGAATGTGTTCCTATAAAACAGTGCTCTAGTTTTTTTTTAACCAAGTTAAAACATATAATAAGCTGTATGAATTCTTACCAAAAAGCATTATGTCAGATGAACAAAGTTACTGTAATATTTTTTTTGCAAAAAATGGCATGAATGACTTCTACCTTGTACAGAATTCACTAATAGTTTGCACAGATCGATGTAGCATTTTTCACATTATAGTTGATTTATCAGAAATGGGTCGGTCGATTTACTTAAATGGGACCAACTTCGGATTATACTCTTTCCAATAAAAAAGAATTATTGAAATCGTATAACAATGATTTTTAAAAGTAATGCGTGGCTACACTTAAAAAAAATATACGCTTCGAATTGAGTACCTCCTTCGTTTCATCGGTCAAAAATCAAGATTAATGAAATAAATTCAATGGCATATAGGTATTAGTCCACCAACCCACAGTAGCATGTGGATATGACCCAATTGTGGCTAGGCCTATGTTCAGCAGTGAACTATTAAAAGACTGATACTGTATAGTATTGTAGTGACACAATAATGCAGTGTCCTCACCGCTCCAGTTATCTCTACATAGGAGCCTGCATCAATATGGTGTAACAATAAGTGAGAGTAAAAGAAACAATTTAAAATATTCTTTAATTTTATTTCATCAAGCACATAATAGTGATCCATTATCATAGACTAAATAAGTCGTCAAGTGCGTGTCGAGACACCCATATGATAGGCTCCCATAGAGGTGACAATGATTATGATGATGATAAAAACCAATTTTTATGATGTCATTAGATGGTTGTCTACTAGAAAAACGTAAATGAGTATGAAATATGTTTGTGAGATCAATGACCTCTGAGCTATGTGCATGTTTAAAAATTTCAATTTTCCTTTATATCACACAGTTCCTGAAATAATTTTCAAGGAAAGTTTTTGATGTGGTCAATAAACTCACAACATTTGAACATTTTTTATTAATGTGACATGTGGAATGGGACTTTAATCATTCACTTTGTTATATTACCCTAAAAAATGATTAAAGTCATAACTAATATGGCCATAACAGTATAATTAATGCACCAGTCTTATGAAAACGCCTCTGATTCCAGGATACGTGTGCCGGAGAATGGACAAGCTGAAGAGTGGGTGCTGTGACACGGAGGCAGACTTCACGGAGCGCTACAGCTGCGAGACCTGCTCCAAGACCCACTGCTGCACCTCCTATGAGTACTGCGTGTCTTGCTGCTTAGATCCTAACAAGGTACCTTCAAAATGTTAGCTCTGGTACTATTCTTATTCGGTGTAGGGGCGATTAGTCCCCCAATGACATCCCGCATGTGTAGTTCTGTTAAAAAAACATTAGGGGACATCTTACACACGGTCTCTGACCCCAAACTAAGCAAAGCTTGTAATACGAGTATAGGCCGAATCATACAAGTCGGTGGATGTGAAGTTAGCTACAAGCTGTACTATATCCAATCCTGACTGAGGCTCACATAAAGCTGTGCATTGATTGGATATTGTTCAGCTTGTAGCTAACTTCACTTGCGCCGACTTGTATAATTCGGCCTATAATATGTAAGAGTAGGTGTTACTATACGGAGGCAGATTTTACGGATCGCTACAGCTGCGAGACCTCCAAAACCCACTGCTGCACGTTTTTAGGGTTCCGTACCCAAAGGGTAAAAACGGGACCCTATTACTAAGACTTCGATGTCTGTCTGTCTGTCTCCAGGCTATATCTCGTGAACCGCTATAGCTAGAAAGCTGAAATTTTCACAGATGACGTATTTCTGTTGCCGCTATAACAACAAATACTAAAAATATAAAAAATAATAAATTTAGGGGAGGCTCCCATACAAAAATCTAAATTTTTAGCCGTTTTTCGCACGATATCAATGATGGTCACAGGTAGATGCTTGAAATATTCACAAAATATTTAGCTGCATGTCTACTTCATTACATACCTAGTATAAAACAAAGTCGCTTCCGCTGTCCCCATGTCCCCATGTATGCTTATATCTTTAAAACTACGCAACGGATTATGATGCGGTTTTTTTAAATAGAGTGATTCAAGAGGAAGGTTTATATGTATAATACACCTGTGCGAAGCCAGGGCGGGTCGCTAGTTAATAATAAATAATCAAATTAAAATAAATATTTAAGTAGTGCAGTGCCTCCCATGCAGTACCAGGAACCCTTTATGTGCGAGTGCGACTCGCACTTGCAGATTATATGAGTACTGCGTGTCTTGCTGCTTAGATCCTAACAAAATACTATCAAAATTTGGCACTGGCGCTATTTGAAAAAAAAAATGTTAGGTGGCATATTGCACACGGTCTCTGACCCTAAACTAAGCAAAACTTGAAATGCCAGAATACCAGGCTGCCAGATACTGACACAATACATATGAGTATTTTTAAATACATACTTATTTAGATAATAACATCCAGACACAGAGCAAACATCTAATGATGGTGATGATGACTGGCACATGCGTCACACTCGTGATCGGGTGCTGCATGCGGGTCGCCGGTTTGCTCGCGGCATTCACGCAATGCACTGAAACTACTTAGGCTAAGATTTAAACTAACCCATATCTATTGTACAGTAACATTCTTTCAATTGTAACTTAGTTAACAAGGGGCACAGACCCTGGAGTCTGTAGATCATTAATTTAAAATAGAAAAAAAAACATGATAGACCCGTTTTACTTGTCTTGGCCAGCGCTCTGTTGCTACATGATCCAGGATCTCAAAAGCTTGTATTTAAAAAAAGTTATACTTAGAGAATATTTTTTTAATTTAATTGTATTTTTCTTTATTCCACAGAGAGACTTGCTCGAGCTAGTGCTGTCCAAGCTGTCGACAGAGAAACAAGTTCTGTACAGAACTCTCAGTGACGACTATGAACTGTGTTTAACCAAGTGTCGCACTAGCTCCCAAAGTGTTCTCCACGAGAACTCTTATAAGAACCCAGCTTTAAAACATTGTTTCAGCGATGAACCCCCGGAAACAAATAGCGTGGACTAAAGACTTATTTATCTTAGACATAGCCCAAATAACTTGGCTGTGAAGTTAGCTTCAAGCTGCGTAAAACCCAATCCTGACTGAAGTTCACATAGCATACTAAGCGCCACACAAGTCGGCGGATGGGAAGTTATGCGCAAAAGCCGAAATATAGGTATGCGCGGGAGCCAGAGAGACTCGCGCCGGGGCACACCCGCCCGCCAACCTCATGCCTCCCGCGCGCTCCCTACGCCACGCGGTGTCGGAATTGTGCACACATGCGCAATAATTAGCGGATCACGGCGAAGTGTCATCTGCGGCTAACTTCTCATCCGCCGACTTGTGTGGCGCTTGTATAACTGCGCAAGGGTTGGATTTTACGCATTCTGTAGCTAACTTCACAGCCAAGTTAGATTCGGCCTTCATAGTTTTATTTTTATACTTTTGTACTAAAAATAATTGTGTTAGTAGAATGCCAATTAAAGTAGCGATTTCATGGCGTACATAATATTATGATAAGTAGTGGTCGTAATAGGTAGTTCAGTTTTACGTACTTGCGATTTTGTGAAATCTATAATATGGATATGCCTCCGGGATCTCGCGGAACTTACTATTTTTAGAGATTGTAATTTTCATATCGAACTTTGATAATTATTTTTTGCAAAAAATAGCATGACCGACTTCAACCGTGTACAGAATTCGCAATTTTTCGCTCGGATCGATGTAGCATTTTTCACAATATTGTTGATTTATCGAAAATGGCTCAGCCGATTTCGAAAAAAATTCAATGGGATCAATTTCGAAGTATACACTTTCCAATAAAAAAAGAATTTTCAAAATCGGACGTTAAAAGTTTTGCGTGGTTATACATAAAAAAAAAAAACAAAAGAAAATATATTGGCAGACGCCCCGGTTGTGGCCAGCGTACCGGTTGTGGCCATTTTTATGTTTGAAGCCTTGTCAATAAGAAACAGATGGTCCAGTCTGTTCTTAAGATGGTTGCACTAGGTCAGCCTCCGAAATTCATTTTTTAAAGCTAATAACAAAATCCCAAAAAAAATCGTATGCTGACGACGAGCATCAGCCTTAAATGTTTTATACCTCTATAGTATTAGCTTAAACAACCTGAAATATACATCCTCTGGCAACCTGTTGCAGAGGATGCGATGTGCAGTGTTGGTTTGTGATGGTGTAGGCTGTAAGGAGGATTTAATTCACTTGTAAAAGACAAACCAGTCAAACTACTTCAAATTAACTCTGTGTCTAATAATAAGTCCCTAGAAGTAAACATTTTCCGAAGTAACGAAGTGACCACGTAGAATGTCCACATTTGACGAATTAGGTACATAATTCTCTTTTTCATACACATTTTCGCGTGATATTTACTGTGATCGTTATGAATTTACCAGCCGTTCTTAAAAAAAAAAAACAAATTAGAAATTCGTTCTTGAAATCAAATAAGAAATTTAACCAAGGCTGTTGTGATTCTAATTTCTGGCGATTCTATGACGTGTACTTAACTTGATTTACGCACTTACGCACTAGTAAAGATACACAGTCAGGTCATAAATTCTGTCACATGTTTAATATAAAATAATTGGAACAAGTTTATTCATTATGTAACCATTTATATACCAAAATGAACTTAACAAAACATAGATTCTTATGACAATAAAGTTTATTCATTATGACCTCCGTGATTTTGAATACAGGCCTTCAATCAGCGCGGCCAGTCGTCTATCGCAGCACGAACGTGGTCCATGTCAATATCGGCGGCTGCCTTAATCAAGGATGTCTTGAGTGACTCCAAATTGGGATGAGGCTTTAAGCACGCCTTTTCCTCCAAGTGTTGCCATATCTTGTAATCTAACGGACTCAAATCTGGACTGGAGGAGGCCCAGTCTTCGTGCTGGATGAAGTCGATTTCACGCGCCGCCAGCCAGTATTGTGTGCTCTTCGCTTTATGAGCTGGCGCCGAATCTTGTTGGAATACCCAGTGCCTGTTATTGAACATGGTATGAGAAACAGGTTCCGCAAGGTTCGTCAGGACTGTATTTTGATACACAACTGCATTCGTTTTTACACTTTTCTCACAAAAATGTACCTCTGTTAAGCCCCTATAAGAAACTCCCAACCATACCATGAGCGAGGATGAAAAATGACCTCGTTGGACACGCGGAATACGGTTGCTCGCTTCTTCACTACTGTGTGCGTACACCTTATCATTTTGTTTGTTGTAGCTCTCTTCTACGGTAAAAAATTTTTCATCCGAAAAAAGAATTTCCCGATACTTTTTTCCCGCGTACCGCTTCAACAAAGCGCGGCATCTCTTCAGTCTCAGGTCCATTAGACGAGAATTTAAACGATGTCCTGTTTTTCTTCGATATGCCCGAAGCCCTAAGTCTTTATTTAACACCCTTTTTACCGTGGTTCTGCTTAACCCCATCTGAAGGGCCAACAGTTTCTGCTTACGTTTGGAATTTCTTGGAATTCGCGCCTTCACAGCTTTTATCACTGCTGGAGTCCTAACAGACCGAGGGCGACCACTTCTTGACCTGTCATCTACACTAGAGTCTTCATTGTATCGTTTGTTGGCGCTTAACCGCAACGATGCAACGCAATAACTGCAACACGGTCTTCTTTAAGCGTCCACTCCATATTTAAAAATGAGTAAAATTCCAAAAAGTATACTTTTTTATTTTCATGAACAATTCGAAATTCGAATACAATATACTTTTTGGTGGCCAGCATTCTAAAAGAAAAGTTTTTACTGTGTGACAATACTTATGACCTGACTAGGTATATTTTGTGATGTAGCTAGTAGTATGTGTTCGTAGTATTCAGATTTTACGCGGTATTCGTGGTGGGGTCTCTGCGGGTTCACCAAATCTGGTCACACTGTAAAAAGCTGGGATTTTCTTCCCATATTGCACCCTAAGTAGCTGAAGCTGATGTTAGAGCGAGTGTCCTTATATTCTAAAGGCCGGATCACACAGAGGCGGGAGCCGCGAGAAAGCGATCCGATAGCGGTCCAGTGCAAAGCAATAGCGCCGGATCGCGCCCGCTTGTTATGTGTCAGGTTGCATACAAATTCAAATATTACAAATAAATCCCGTCCCGGATCGCGATCGCTTTCCCGCACTTCCCGCCTCTGTGTGAATCGGCTTTAACAGTCTTATTATAAATATGGAGTAGCGAGAGATTAAAATTACTCCAAGGATTAAACTTGTATTAGTCAAAACTTGTATTAATAAACCAGCCAGGACTAAACAAGAATTAGCTTAAACCTTAAACTTAGTAAAGATACACGCAGAGTTCACGACGCGACGTACAATTGCCTAACTAATCCTCACTGCTGTGTGTACAATGTAGTTACTGTTGTAACTATGGGGTGTGGAGTTTTTTTTATCTATCACACACACAGATGGAGGGTTTAGGTTATTATATATTCATTGGTTTAGGTCCGTTCTCCCGAGACTGGCGTTTGATTTATAACTAAAAAAGGCGAGTATTTTCAAAATGTTTGCCCTTCGAGTGCCATAGTAACCTAACGGCCATCTTCTTTCCACTATATCATCACCATATCAGTGGTAAGATATCTACTGCTGGACATAGGCCTCCTCTATAGATTTCCAAGTATCTGCTCGATTTTTTTTCGGCCCCATCGGCCTTCAGTTCTCCGTTCTGTATGCCCTGCCCACTGCCACTTTAACTGGCCTATCCGCTGTCTGTAACGTTGATTCTTCTTCTGATCTCTTCAATATCCATCCATAGTTTGTTAGGCTACATAGAGCTTACTAACGCTTATGAAAGTAAGTAACTCATCCCTGGTAAAACACTTTAGTCTTAAGGCTGACTGAGGTATGTTGACCGAGAAGACGTTACCTACGTAATTTTCCAAACGCTGCCCTGCCGAGTACCGAACAGTCTTCCCACTTAGTACTAGTGAACAATTCATACACATCAAATACTGGTTTCTTCATATAATGAAGACACTTAGGACTTGTGATCAGAACCAGTTTCGTGACTAGGTATCTTAAAACATTACGCAACGCAAAGAAACTGTAAAAAGCTTTCATTTATCATGAATTAATACTCGTAATTAGGAAAATGTATACGTTTTACAGTTAAATTATCTAGATAACATTGACTACTGTTTGTTTTGTGATTTTATTACTTAGGTACGTGTCTATTATAAAGTTTGTAAATATGATATGCCTATTTGTACTGTTATCTTACTTTTGGCTTAAATCTAGACTTATGAATATTACGAGGTGACCTTTGTTATAAAATGAAAACATTTTCAAATACTTTAAGTAATACACAGGGTTATTGATAGTAATATGCTAACAACATTTTCAGGATAAAGACGTACCTACTGTATCAGTTAAAAGATACAGTAGGTAGGTACGTCTTTTGTGTACGTATATTATTGACGATATAGTCGATATACCAAGTTTTAGCCCAGCCGCCTAATTGTCTATGCGTTCTTCTGAGCTTCGGCTTCGCTTTCTCTAGCTAGCTCGTGTGGTAGAGTAATCGGCGTGAGCAGGACAACACGCGAAGTCCAAGGCCACCGCGCGTACACATTAAGACGAATCCAACGTTAAAGAAAATGTAAACCTACCAAATCACAATATGTAGAAGTTTGTGCAAAAAGAGAACCGTCGTGGCGTTACGGTGAACTAACAATAAGATTTTAATCAGCAGCTAAGATACCGACTACTAGATAGACGCGAGTCCACTGATAAAAACCAAACCCAACAAAAACATTTTCATGTGAAATATTGTCAAGACAAGATCACAGTTCGCACTTTCAAAAATTTGTCAGATCTCACGAAAAGCCACGCTTCTGTCGTTACTCCACAAACTACAGAGTTAGAGTTATGTGACTTGGCCGTTTTAACTTGGTTTAAATATGGAGCCACCAATTTCTACCTTTTAATTAACTGAATGAGCTCCCAGTTGGAGTGATGCGAAAAACTGATCAGTTCATCGCATCGGGTATGCCCACCTTTAGTTGTATGTACTAGCAATGACAGAGCAGTGTTGTCAACGTAACAAAATTAGTGAATGGCACACGAGCAACCTCACCTACGACGCTTCTCTTTTTGCACCAAACTCTCCAAAACTTTCTCGTGAGAAATGTAGACTCGTAGACTCAATTTCGTTAGAAGTGTAAAAGATAAGGTATAATTAGTCAGCATAATTATAGGTACTAATCCATTATAATCTGTACTAAAGCTTTGATTTATGTAATCTGTCCCATTACATCGCCTGATAAATTCAAGTACCCATTATTTGTGACTTGTTCGGATCGCAATATTTACAATTCACTGATGATAAGTGGGGCATCATATACGTTAAATTAATATTAGTATCTACAAAGTTAAATCTAGACGACGGTTAAATCCTCTAGAATATCACTGCACCGTATATGCCGAATCATACAAGTCGGCGGATGTGAAATTAGCTACAAGCTGCGCAATATCCAATCAACGCGCAGCTTTAAATGAGTTTCAATCAGAATTGGATATTGCGCAGCTTGTAGCTAACTTCACATCCGCTGACCTGTATGATTCGGCCCATAATCATCACGAATTTATGATCACCTTTCACTGTGGGACCAATCACAAAATCGCGAAATAAATAGTTTGCAGTTTCATACATTTTGACAAAAGTCGATGAATGTTTTCTGTAGAACAGCGTTTTTAGGTAGGCGAACAAAAATAGTGATTAGTAATCTATTTGAAAAATGTAGTAAACCTGAAAAAAATATTTAATTAATATGTTAAAATTACAAATATAATTTATTTATAAAAAATGGTATAAAATAATTGAAAAAATACTTAGTCAATGAACAGTAAGAATAAGGGTGCTATTTATTGACTAAGTATTTTTTCAATTATTTTATACCATTTTTTATAAATAAATTATATTTGTAATTTTAACATATTAATTAAATATTTTTTTCAGGTTTACTACATTTTTCAAATAGATTACTAATCACTATTTTTGTTACAGGTTTAATTATTTTTTATTATTTTAAACGGATTAATTAAAAAAATTTGTTTCAGGTTCATTCATATTTTGTAAACATACCTAAGCCTAACTTTTCTAGCCTGACCTAACCATAGTCGAATCATGATACAGTTTGATGATTAATTACTAATTTTGTTTGTGATTTAATTTGAATTTTGAATAGTACCCTTATATGACTACGACAGAGCGGAAATACACTAAATATTTATTCAAAACAAGAATTTGGGACCCTAATTACTAAGACTTCGATGTCCGTCTGTCCGTCTGTCTGTCACCGGGCTGTATCTCATGAACCATGATGGCTAGGCAGCTGAAATTTTCACAGATGATGTATTTCGGTTGCCGCTATAACAACACATACTAAAAACAAAATGAAATAAACATTTAAGGAGGGCTCCCATACAGTACAGAACCCTCCGTGCGCGACTCCGACTCGTACTTGGCCGATTATTTGTAATTTGTTTGAAAACCGCCTTTGAAGGTTAAATATTAAGCTCGATTACAGAGGCGCCATCGTAATTATATTAGCTAAATAGCATAGTTCTGTTTCTTGTTCACTTTAGGCATTCGATAGAGAGAACGCTTTTTACGTTGCTATTAAATTTACACTGGCGCCTCTGTAATCGGGTTTATAGTATTAGTAAAGGACAAGTTCAAATCCTTAGGTTGCTGTGTTTGTGATTGTCTTATTTCTTTTGTCAATTTCGTAAGTTTGGGATGTTTCACTCGATAGCTAATAATTATAGTACGATGATGTACGATGTATTTCATGTACCTACAAGGTACGTAGGTAATATTTGGTATAAGCTATTCATCATGTTCATTTATGAATGAACGTTACTTTCTCACTAGTGACTGTACCTATTTATTAAGACTTGTTGACACAGCTGTAATAAATTTATTTTCGTATAATTATATCTTTAAAACACATCTTATAAACCTATAATACCTAAGTAAGTATATACATGGTGCTGCTTTGCAAAATGCATGTTAAAAGTTGTTCACAACAATTGGCATATAGTATTCACCTCCACACCACATCAGAGTCCCAGCTAGCTTAGCATACAAGACCACGACAAGAGTTTATCGACGTGTGCAAAGGTGACAGAGATATGCTTCATCATAACTCTGTCCCGTTCTGACACGTCGATAGTATAATTTTATGGTCCGTATGCTAAGCCCGCAGACTGCAAAACCACCTTGTATTAATAATTTTGTTATAGGTTCCGTAGCGACCTGAAAAAGTCAATAAAGTGAAAAGTCTCGTCATTTTCCGTATAAATGACCATTGACTTGAGCAATTGCGAGTGTGTGTAAGTCGTAATAAGTATGAAGTAGGTGTGTGAGAAAACTGATTAGATGATAGTCAAACACTACGATGAACACAATCCTGAAATCTCCTAACCCTTACTTATAAAATGGGATAAAGAAATCACTTTTATTTCAATCCGTGTACTTTGTAAAGCGACACGATCAAATTCTGATTCAACACCTAAACCGTGCCTAAACCTTTGGCTAAATGATGAAATTGATGTGAAATGACGACCAATATCGACGCCACGTATAAATAGGAAATTTTTTAATAGTCATTGTTATTTTTACCGTTATAAATGTAGCGCCTCCATTTTGCTAATGAGCCGGTTTTAATCGCATAACTTATCAGATACATAACATGCAAGATCACGATGGCGTTTGAATAAAATATACATTATTATTCTCTAGAGAATATCGTTACGTTATTTTAATAATAAAAAAGGTGAAATACCACTTACTGGTCACTGGTCATTCACAATACCTCAGTTACTAAGTAACATGTTGAAGCTAGGTTTATAAACTTTATAGAATACAAGTTTATGTATATCGTATATTTGATATATTTAGAAAATATGTAAGTAGGTACTGAACCGAAGAGGGATGATTTAGTTAGACCATCAAATTAAACCACTTTTATTATGGGACCCATATGAAATCGCAACTAAATTTTTACAAAATGTATCAAACAGCTATTATTTCCGTATTCCGGGTTGGCCACCCCAAAAAACTTGAACGTCAATAAGTAGGTACATTAATTTTTTCTGAGCAGAAAAAAGTAGGCATCTGCCACCCTCTAAAAAAATTCTAGATATTTGTACGTCTCGGGCCGCTGAAATCTTGTTTCATACTCTGGCTATCAGTAGCTATGAAGCCGTGGTGGTCTAGTGGTAATGACACCCGCCTTACAACCGTGAGGTCGTGGGTTTAAATCCCGGTCCCGTACCAATGAACTCCTTGGAATTTATGTACTTTCACACCACTGGCTTTTCGGTGAAGGAAAACATCGTGAGACAAACAACCTGCATACGTCCAAAGAATAAACTCGATGGCGTATGTGAATCCACCTACCCGCACCGGGCAAGCGTGGTGGATATGGCCCAATCACCCTTCTTGGGTAGGCCTACGTCCTGCAGTGGACTATTAAAAAGGCTGGTACAGTACAGTACTCTGGCTATGCTATCTTAAATATTTTCTTAATAATAGCACTACAATCAATGCAATGCTATTGCCTATCTACTGCGGTTTTCGTGATTTTATTTCAACTTATCGGTAGATATAGATCATGATCACTAAACCGCGTTATAGATGCGCTCCACTAGTACAATTTAGACTGTTCCATTGCAGTGAAGAAAACTTAAGGTACAATTTCGTAGCTGACTGTAAAAAGCAGCAGCAGACTACAGTGTCATGATCACTAAACTATACCGCGTTAGATGCGCTCCACAAGGGCCGAATCAAACTTGGCGACTTGTGATCAAACATCTTGACGGTTGTGATGTGATATGTGATGTTAGATCTTCGAGCAAATATCTACAGAGCCACAGTAAAGAAAAAAAATGTCCGAGCCCTGCCATACACACTGACTTAGATATTTACATTAAATAATTCACAATGACCCGTTTTCTCTAATCTCGACGTTATGTGACCTATTAGTGCTTGTAACCGAGTACTTTGGCATCGCGCGGCGTTGTAGTCGGCTTGCAATCGCTTTACGACTATCTAAAAAGCCTGCCCACTACGTAGCTTGGGCAGAGTTTTGGCTCGGACACTTTTTTCACGATTGTGACTCTATAGATATTTGCTCGAAGTGTTAGATACAACCTGCGGATAGCCCAATCATCGCGCAGCTGTTAAAAAGTGAACTTCGGTCAGGATTGGGTTATTATTATACAATGTAGCTGACATCACAGCCGCCAAGATGTTTGATTCGGCCTATACTGCGTGGAGTCTGATTTTAGGGTGAGGCCAAACGAGCGTAATTTTGTGAGTCGCAGAATTTCGGTCGCAGAAATTATTTGCATTCATTCGCACAACTCATTTTGCGTCGCCGTGTCAATGAAACAGGACTGTTGTATGACATCGAATGCAGCAGAAATGACGCGACCGAAATTCTGCGACTCAAACTACTCTCGTTTGGCCTCACCCTTAGACCTGAGTTCACCAACGCTTGTTTAAGTTAAACGTGTGATATTTGTATTTAGACAGAGGTTAAACATGGATCCTTGACCCGAGTTCACCAACAGATGTTTAATTTATTAACCGTTGGTTAAATCTTAAGCGGCTTGTTAACGTAAGTTTGCTGTTCACCAAGCACTAATCGTTGTTTCTATACAGTAGGTAATTACACGTTTAACTTAAACAAGCGTTGGTGATCTCGCGGCTTAGACCCAAGTTCACCAACGCTTGATTAAGTTAAACATGTGATTACTGTATTTAAACAACGATTAAACTCGGGTTTTAGACCCTAGTTCATCAACAGATGTTTAATTTATCAACCGTTGGTTAAATCTTAAACAGCTTTTTAACGAAATTTTGCTGTTCAGCAAGCAAAACCGTTAGTTAAATATCACACGTTTAACTTAAACAAGTGTTGGTGAACTCGCGGCTTAGTGTTGGTACGTCACTAATAGTGTTTGGAAATTATTTGAACATAAAGCCAAACGGCCTTGCCTGCTGCGAGCGCGCGGTCCATTGCTAAAATCACCTCAGTCGTTAGTGAACAGTGACAGTGAATAGACGGCCGTCGCGATGTATGGGTGAGTATTTACGACACTCAATATTATTGCAGGAAAATTTCGGCTTAATTTTAAACACTCAAAAAATACATGTTTTAGTGGCTATTTAATACGATACTTAGAGCCTTGGTTTAATAAACAATCCTGATATTAATATAAAAATAAAGTGAAATTTGATAATTGCAAAATAATTTCAGCCGTATTATATGTGTGACGGATTTTTGAGACCTGACTTGATCGTGAAACCTTGTGATTGTGTCAGAAAAGTGGTCTTATTTGTAAATAAGAAAAACTGTGTGAAAAACTTCGGTGTTAATTTTTTCCCATTAACAAGGATCATGGTACAAGTAGTGTACCTACGTACTTTTTTTTGCACATGTCACTAAGTCCTAAGTACCAGAGGAACAAATTAAAAGTGACTAATTACTATAATTATTTTTCGCAAAAAATGGTAAAACCGCCTTCCAACAAACACTTTCAACAACAACTTTTTGTACAAAATTCGAATATTTCGCTCGAATTGTTTACATTATTGTTGATTTTTCAAAAAAGAGCTCAGCCGATTTCTGTAAAATTGAAATGGGACAATCTCGGGAGTATACCCTAAAACTAAAAAAGACTTTTTCAAATCGGTTCACAATTGGTGAAATTATCGATGAGCATACACAAAAAAAAATACAGGCGAACATAGAACCTCCTCCTTTTTGGAAGTCGTTTAAAAATAAGAAACTGATATCAACAGTAGTGATTTTTGTCAGCGCATGCCAAGTGAAAGTTTTTGTGAATTTGTTAGTTTATCCGACTACCCAAGTATATTGACACCAAAATATGATCGGTATTTTGTGCATTAATAACTGAGCAAATTACTACTTATTTAATTTAATTAATGCGTAGGTATATGTATAGATATTAGATACCATCGATTTAATAGATAATATTGTGTGTCAATTTTTTTAGAACAAGATAAGAAAGAATTAATAAGAGAATATAGATTGCTGATAACCTACGTTCTACTTCCGTAACCTATTTACGGTCTAATTTACTGAAATTATTAGTATGAATTCGCCTATCATTCGCGAGGTCGTGGGTTCAAATCCCGGTCCCGCACCAATGAGTTTTTTGGAACTTACAATGTGTACAAACTTTCACACCACTGGCTTTTCGGTGAAGGAAAACATCGTGAGGTGATCTGCATCATCATCATCATTTTCAGCCTGTAATCGCCCACTGCTGAGAATAGGCCTCTCTTCTTGTACGCCATTTCACACGTCCATAGAAAAAAATCGATGGTGTGAATCCACCAACCCGCACTGGGCCAGCACGATAGTGGCCCTATTACCTTTCTTGGGTAGGCCTGTTCAGAGCCAGGAGAGTCCAGGTTTGGCGTAGTTTACTTAAACTTTCGCGTTCGCGTGTGGCTCCATTCAGTTTGGTGTAGTTCTTTCTCGTTTCCGCCAGGAGCGCTGTACAAAATGTATGGAGCTATACGGAAATAGCTGTAGTTTACGTGTAAACCTGGACTAACCACTCTGTAGTGGACTATGATAGTACAGAATTGGTATGAATTACTTTATCTCTCGGCGTATTGAATGACTAACAAATCGAACATGCCGTGAAGTGCGTACCTACCCTAATCACTATTATTTTTTCGTGACTATTTCTGCGTTTAATTTTATGTAGTGGATACGTTACTATTCCGCTTTTGAACAGGATATACCTACCCACATTTAAATTTACCGTAGGTATATAGGTAGGTACATAGAAGTAATCCAAAGTAATCTTTGTGCCCAAAAAAATATGAAAATTCGGGCATTATCTTCTTATATATACCTACCTAAATAAAAATGAACATGGTGACCGCCATACTAAAACCATGCGCAGCCATCCCCTCCACACTTCGGTCAGCGCCAAACTCAAAGTACTCGTAGTAAGAAAGCTGCCAGTAAAGTTTCGCTATATACCTACTAAATTTGTATAAACCAGTTTTAGCTCTCTCTTATGAGTAAGCTGTGATATGCACTCTGATATAATGATATAACATTGGCAACATTGCATAAGCAGCACAGCATAACTAGAACTACGAGATACGAGTAGATTGATTTGGATTGATTGATCACTTTATACAAATATACAAAGGTATAAGACCATCTAAGAATTCTAAGCAAGGTGGTTATCATGCTCCTTGATTCTAAGAGATAATCAAAGAAAAACATGCAGACGACCTAGTATAGGTAGGCCGAATTATGCAACTTGGCGGCTGTGATGTTAGCTACAAGCTACGGATAACCCAATCTTCATTCACTAGATCAGCGCGAGAAGTTTATCTGTAATTAGCAAAAAACAAAAATATTTTAAATTCGCGAGCTGACATGCTAGCTTAGCATACAAGACCACGACAAGAGTTTAACGACGTATGCAAAGGTGACAGATATATGCTTCATCTTTACTCTGTCTCGTTCTGACACGTCGATAGTATTAATTTATTGTCCGTATGCTAAGCCCGCTAGTGAGCTAATTTAGTCGAGTACTTCCACTCTGCCCCACCAAAGCGCCCCACTGGTGGGGCAGATTCCACTTCTTCATTTTTTGAAGTGGAATCTGCCCCACTCGTCTCATCTTGGTGGGGCAGACACTTTTAAGTCTAGTGGAATCTGCCCCACCAGGGGTGTCGCGCGATTTTAAATTTAACTATAAAATACAAGATACGAAGCAAGCGGGGCTATTTACGTTTGTTTTACCACTTTTTCGACATGGCGATATGTAACAGCTAGTTTCTCTACAGAAAAATAAAAGCTGAAGCCGGAGGACCTAGCAAAAGTCTGAATTCGGCAGACTTTAAACTTATTATTACTGATACTTCATCATGCTGATATAAAACTGCAAACCAAATGATAAGTACCTTTGACCTAGAAAGTGCTATTCAGCTGAAAAAGACGAAAGGTTCAGCTTGAACCTTCCAATAACATATTAAAAAAATACGAAAATTAACGCTCTTGCGCAGTGAAGGGTTAAGTGACTTACTGACTGAGATTAAGTCTCGAATAGATTATAAAAGATCATTACAATGAATGGATTATTATAAATTGAATGATAACATTCAATTTATAATTTTATTTTACTTTACGATGACTTCGAAAATATTTGCGACATAAATACTGTAACTATATACAATCCGTAATTTTTTACTCCAGATAATTGAACTTTTAGATTACAATCTTCTTAATATTTTGCATTCAATGTCTTCACTTATATGTTCTCTTGGTGGGGCGTTATAATGATTAAAATGTTGCAGTCAAATTTCACACTTCATGGCACTACTAATTTAATTTAAAACCGCGCGACACCCCTGGTGGGGCAGATTCCACTGGTCTAAAAAGTGAGTGGAATCTGCCCCACCAAGATGTGGTGAGTGGGGCAGATTCCACTCCAAAAAATGAAGAAGTGGAATTTGCCCCACCAGTGGGGCGCTTTGGTGGGGCAGAGTGGAAGTACTCATTTAGTCAGGAACAAATTATTATTGGAAATGAACAAATTATTTTTTGGATTGCTTATTATATATCCGCAGCTTGTAGCTAACATCACATGCCGCCAAGTTGTACCTATGATTCGGCCTATGAGTAGTAGAATCTATAGTAGTATTATTTATACCTACTACTCGACTAAATAGGTAGGTGCCTTTGCATGCACACTGTGTGATATAAGCTGAGCCGCGGATTTCCGAAAGATTAATTCTCATATTGTAATGTTGCTCGAAATCGATCATAATTGTTATAATTATTTTTCGCAAAAAATGGCAAAACTGCTTTCCATCGTGTACAAAATTCGAATATTTCGCTCGAATTGTTTACATTATTGTTGATTTATCCAACACGGCTCAGCCGATTTCTGTAAAATTTAAATGGGACCACCTCTGGAGTATACCCTTTCGAACTAAAAAATAATTTTTCGATTCGGTTCACAATTGCCGAAATTATCGATCAACATACACAAAAAAACATAGAACCTCCTCCTTTTTGGAAGTCTGTTAAAAATAACAGAAGTTTCTGTACAAAAACGCGTATAAATGTAGTACATGCGCATTTCGTTTGTTGCTCGTGGTAAAATACTAGATACCAGATTTAACCATTTTCTTTACTTCAAAAATTTTAACTTACCTACTGCGTTTTCAAGCTATCGAGTTCCCTATGTCAAAATCTTAATTCCAATGGTAGGTAGCACTGCCATGCTCTTAAAGCCAGTTTGAAGAAGTTATATCCGAGGAAGTTAGAAATACGAGCGTATGTTATATAGGTCAATCATACGCATTCTCACGAATGCTCATTTGTTTTGTTTTCATTAGGCTTCTGTTTGAAAACATTCAATCTGTTTAATGATACCCCTGATCTAAAACTGTACATTCCTTGACCTTTGTCTGATAAATAAATCATTAAACATTAATCACAAAAATCTAATACTTAAGTATTAAAATTACTTACGTAATTCGCCAATTAAGGCAATCGTGAGGCGCCAACTTGGACATACAAAAACAAAACTGACTGCCTCGGTGGCTCAGTGGTTAGTGACCCTAACTTCTGGGTCAAAGAGCCGTGGGTTCGATCCCCACCCAGGGCAAGTATTTATGTGATGAACATAGGTGTTTGCTCTGTCTGGGTGTTATTTAGTTACTATCTATATAAGTATGTATTTAAAAATATGTATAATTATGTAGTATATCAGTCTCTGGCAGCCATATCACAAGCTTTGCTTAGTTTGGGGTCAGAGACCGTGTGTAAGATGTCCCCAAATATTTATTTATTATTTAATAAGCTGTTATATACCTCTGTTATCCGATTTGAGTGTTTTTTTTTTCATGTAATCAGCATCAATAGCTAGGATTATATTCTTTTAGGATTCAATAACATCTTAGTTTTAACAGTTTTTATATGACCTTAAAGTTATATCTAAAAATCATAATAAGACGCGTGAGCGTGGCTTATATGGAATCTATACCTTTACTCAACGCTCCATAGTGTTGAGTTCGGGTATACCATAAAAATATGTACCGCCTTGTTGAGGATTTTAAAATATACCTGACTGCAACATTCGTTTTAGGGATACTTTAAAAATATGAACCGTCGCGTCGTGTTAAGGATTTCAAAATATACCCGACCGCAACATCCGTTTGGGGTAGGTATCAGATAAAGGGACGTGTATTTTGTAGGTTAGGTTAGGTTTATTTATTTTTTGTTTTGTTTCACATCTAATCTATCAAGGCGGTTCGCTTCGGGCGTACCGAACGAAGGCTTCGTTGCGGTCGGGTATGTTTTAAAATACGCGGGGCGTATACTAAATCTCAATGTATACCCGATATCAACACGCGACAGTGACGTCACAAATGTTAGATAAAGGTACGCTTTATTGAAATGATTTTAGTTTACTGGTTTTGAAAATATACCCGACGGCAACGCGGTCTCTGACGTCATGAGAGTTGTGTGAAGGTATATAGTTTCCATATAAGCGTGAGCGTGCAATATTTCTTACCAAAAACATAACATTTTGTTACAATTTTAGAGGTGTAAAGAGTTTTCTCCCGGAACGTAAATTTTATTTAAAATGTACCGTTTCTCTGGATGTTCTATAGAAATCGCGAAAACAGTGCTCGATTCACGATGCCTCGTGTATTGGCGCAGGAGCCATTTGGCGCACTTGTTTCTTGATTGGCGAGGCTTGAACTGGTTGTTATAATGTGAATGATAACCATGTGAATTATTTATTATTCATTAGGTTAGTCACAGTCAGTAACACTTCGGCCAAACTTTTAGATCGATTAGATCTAAAATCGACGTGCAAAAGTCTTCGACTTTAAAACCGCGGTTTTAAAATCGACTTTTATCGATCGTCGATCAGCGTCTTAATAATGTACGCAAGTGTTAATTATTTTTCGCAAAAAATGGCAAAACCATGTACAAAATTCGAATATTTCGCTCGAATTGTTTACATTATTGTTGATTTATCAAAAACAGCTCAGCCGATTTCTGTAAAATTTAAATGGAATCACCTTGGGAGTATACCCTTTCGAACTAATAAAGAATTTTTCGATTCGGTTTACAATTGGCGAAATTATCGATGTTCATCGTGTACAAAATTTAGATATTTCGCTCGGATTGCTTACATTATTGTTGGTTTTTTCAAAAACGGCTCAGCCGATTTCTGTAAAATTTAAATGGGACCACCTCGGAAGTTATACCCTTTGGAACTAAAAAAATAATTTTCGATTCGGTTCACAATTAACGAAATTACGATGAACATACACAAAAAAAAATACATACACACGAACATAGAACCTCCTCCTTTTTGGAAGTCGGTTAAAAATAAAGAAAGTCGGTTAAAGATGTAAATAACAAAGTCCTCTATTTGTTTTTGATGATTTTAGCCGACCATCTGCATAAAGTAAGTACAGTCAGTGACGATTAAGTTGAGAATTGAGGTAGAGCACTGATAAAATATTTATCTATTTTCAGAACAAAATAGTAGAGACCAAAGTAGAGATTCGTTGAAAACGTTGAATAAGTTGAATTTTTAATAAGAATGGGATACTTGAACCACGCCAACCACGTTTAAGTGCCACTAAAATTGTAAAATAACATTGCCACTATAGACCAGGACAGATATTTTTTGGAACAAAAGTAGTAAAGCAATAGTAGTACTAAAGTAGTCCCTGTACTACTTTCTTTGGACTTCAAAGGTCTTGTCTTTTTTATAAGTATGACTTCGGAGTCTAGAAATCCGTTGTAGCGTAAATTAGCCCTAGCTGGGTTAATCCTCCAGTAAAAGTCATTTGAAATTTTTGTTTGAGATGAAACAGAACCTACGATACCTACCTAGGTTACAGTCCGCATTAATTTTTTTGTTCAGATTTGGTTCAGATTAGGCATTGCATCTGCCAAAACGTACAACACATAATTTAAAACTTGGACAGTGGACCACGTGACTATGATTGAATTAAAATTTAACCGGTCAAACATGCTAAAAACCTCTAGAAAGCCTTCGAAATAAGACGGACTATCCGAACTCATATAACTTTTGCAAAATCCATAGCTAGAGATTATTTAAAATATATATTTCTAAATATATTATTTGGCTAGAGCTAGACAGCCATTGTGACACAGGTCATTGTACCTGCTTGTCATCATGGGCAACTAGGTAGGCAGGTACCTACCTAAATCGCTTTTGCATAAAAAATGTCATTCACACTACCTCCGAGACCCGTGTTCACTGTTCCCACCTCATACTACAAAGCATATAAGTCATTATCATCAATATCAGCCATAGGACATACCTACTGGACATAGGCCTCCCTATGGATTTTTAATAAGCCCGGTTGGAAACGGCCTGCATCCAGCGCAGCGCGTTCCTGTATTTATAAGTACTAAGTTTTATTTTTCTATTTCATTATCTACTTACCTACTACAATGCATCATACTTACAAATCCTTCTCTATGTAACAAAATATTTAAATACCTGCAAGATCTAAGCGTAAAACCCTCTGCTTATAAGTAGGTTCGTATGCTATAGGTAATTATAATTATGCCGGATACTTACCTCCTCATCGAATCGGTTTTCGTCTTATAATAATAAAGAAATATTTTAGGCAAGAGCTCGGGTCCACACAAAATTAAATTAAACACTAGCCAATAACAGACATAACAAGATTAACTTAACAGAATGTGAATCAATTTAAGTATAATGGAAGATTATAACAACCATGGGCGTATATGAGGGGGGGTCCGAGGGGTCCGGACCCCCCCCTTGGCCTATACATTTTCGAATATTTTTGTAACTATACACTTAGTAAAATAGCGAATGCCAAAATTATCACTAAATGTGACAAAAATTGAAGAATGAACCTTTCTTAGTCAGGTACATCCGCTTTGATGCATTCCAACCCTAAAGTTTTTATAGCTGTGATCTTTTGTTTTCATCGGGTCGACGGTCAACATGTGCAACAGATTTAATGCAAAAAAGAGAACTTTACAATTTTAAGTGACAAAAGAAACCCACTTTACGACTAGCTTTCACCCGCGTGTTCATTGGCTTTTGTGCCATCCCAAAATATTTTTTTGGGATAGTAAAAGTAGCCTACGACTACGACACTCCGATCTTCAAAGTAGGTACGGTAAATACGTGCAAAAATCGATCGATCCTTTTCTCCGTATTTGAATGAAAAAGTAAGACGTACAATGCTTTCGGATTTACAAAATGATATAGTAAATATCCCTAGCAGTTTTGTCACAAAAATAGTGTATGTTTTCGAAAATAGATCGTTAGAAAGTGTTTTAGAATCAAAAATGGCTTCAAAAAGGGAAAACACCTTTTAAGAACCGTCTTTGTTTAAAACCCACACTTATCGACAAACGTCAGAAGTTCCTAGGTAGGTACTATGTTATTGGTCCAGCATTTATGCAATTGAGTTAGGTCATAATTAGGCACATGCTTCGGTACACCAAAATAAACTTATCAAGCCTGTTTTTTCGGATGTTTATGTGTTCCTATTCTAGTTTAAGTCACCCTAGCGAACGAACAAAAATCATGTGATAAAATTAAATAATATAAGTATAAATCATATAGACTTCATAAGAAATAGCAAGAGTTTAAATTTGCAAGACCTAATAATATACTTACTAGAGTTTTTGACCGACGAAACGGAGGAGGTACTCAATTCGACGCGTATATGTTTTTTTTTATATATAACCACGCATAACTTTTTACGTAGCGGTCTGATTTTGATAATTACTCTTTTTTTATTCGAAAGTGTATACTTCGAAATTGGTCCCATTTAAATTTTATCGAAATCGGCTGAGCCATTTTTGATAAATCAACAATAATGTGAAAAAAGTTACATCGATCCGAGCGAAATATTGCGAATTCTGTACACGGTTGAAGTCGGTCATGCTATTTTTTGCAAAAAATAATTATACAAAACAGTATTTTGATTGACAGGACAAATAATGATAAACCCCCAGAGTAGTACTAGAACAACAGTAACTTTCTCACTGGCAATTTAGTTAGGCTACATAATTATGTTTTTTTATTAATACACATTAGTCTTCCACGTCGACGGTTTTTTTCAAGTTTTGTGGTATAAGTATAACACAGACTTAAAGACAAAAAGCTTTTTATAAATGGCACAAATGTAAATAAAGTTTTTTTCATCATAAAAATTATAGGAACTAATTTTGACAGATCAAGTGGGCATGCTACTTTGGCGCCGCATCTGCGGGACATCTTTCGAGAATTTGATTCTAATAAGATTCTAACCAGTTCGCCGAGAACCGAACTTATGTGCTTACTCCGTCATACACTTAGCAGCTAAAGCGATGTAAGGGAGGTACACATACCTCCCACCATACCATTTTTTTTACAACACCTTACTCCTCTTTTTCGGGAATTCGAAGAAAAATTTTGGACCCCCCCCTTGCAAGAGCTATATATACGTCCGTGATAACAACTATGGTTCCCTGTAGAAGTAGGTTTCATAATCATCATCCTGCCTCGGTGGCTCAGTGGTTAATGACCCTAACTTCTGGGTCAAGGAGGCGTGGGTTCCATCCCCACCCAGGGCAAGTATTTATGTGATGAACATAGATGTTTGCTCTGTGTCTGGGTGTTATTTATTTACTATAAATGAGTATGTATTTAAAAAATATGTATATGTGGTATATCAGTCTCTGGCAGCTATATCACAAGCTTTGCTTAGTTTGGGGTCAGAGACCGTGTGTATGATGTCCCCTAATATTTGTTATTATTTATTATTATCATCATCTCACCTTAGGACGTTGATTACTGGACTAAACTAAACCCTTGAGATTTCTAAGTTTCGTTAGATTTAGTGGCGCAGTTACCAGTAGTGTACCAACCCGCATTGGGTCAGCGTGGTGGATATGGCCCAAGCACCCTTCGTGGGTAGGCCTACGTCCTGCAGTAGACTATTAAAAAGGCTGGTACAGTACAGTACAGTGACGCAGTTCTAAGTAACCTTCCATTGTAATCAAATTACTCTGACATAATTTCGTAATGTGAGGTCCTTCTAAGCTAGTCTAGGCTTGTCTAGCAAAATTAATAAAAAACCTAGGTCGTTTTATTATGGAAACTAACTTGGTTTTCACACATTTTAATATTTAATATCACAGGAATGTATTTACGTTTATTTTTTATAGTCATTACATAGTACGACTACATATATAGTTTCGATCGCATTCGGCGATCTTTCTCAAGTCGTGTGCTAGCATGCGGAGCCGTCTCGCAATGCACTGCGAAAGATCGCCGAATGCAATCGAAATTATAGTCGTACTATGTAATAACTATGAAAAATAAACGTGGGTACATTCCCGTGATATAAAATATTAAAATCTAGGACGGATTCATATAACAGAAGACGCTCTACCATAATATTTTAATAACGTATAACAGTCCGACTGTAGAACCCGCAAGAGAAAAAAGATGAATGTACCTACTTACTCGTAACAAGTGTTATACCTACTGCTGTGTTTGGCAGTAAAACACAGTATGAATAATAAGTGATCATATTTTTGTATTAATTCTTAGTTGTATAATTATTTTTCGCGGAAATTGGCATAACTGACTTCAACCGTGTACACAATTCGAATAGTTCGCACAGATCGGATATCTTAATTTTCACATTATTAATTCCGAAATAAAAAGTTCGCTGTGCGTATCTATTCTTATGTTATTTAAAGAGAAGACAACTATGTAGCCTTCATCGCACTCTAAAGTATTTGAAGTTTTGGTTGAATATATTTTATACTAAGTATTTGTCGTACTCAAAAATGAAAAAGATACCAATATAACGTTAAGTTTTCGACGTAGATATCTCTAAATATCTAATCTTTACAGTACTAGTAAGCTATAATGATTTGTAAAAAAATCGTCATTATTGAGTTAGTATTATCAGATAAGCGATATCTTAATATTTACCTATTCATTCTGTAATTAAATCCACCATGTGCTGTCGATAAAATATATTTAGTAAGTACATAGGTAATTGACACGTTTTATTTTGTTACACCTAAGTTGGTAGGTTAGCAAATTACGCTATACCGTGGAAGTAGGCACTCTTTTGCAGAATCAAGTCCCACGCCCATTGAAAATATTTGGTCCTGACGAAACCACACCTACATTACTTATACCGGTTACCTGCTAGGTAATTTTGTATTGCAGAGAAAATTTTATAGCGAAATTTCCTAGCTTGTAGAGATTGAATGATAAGCGCAGTCAACTCCAATCAAAATTAATTTATTGTCAGAAACATAGATTCGTAGACAAAGTAGGCACTAAAATTAATAGGAATTAAGTATTGAAAGATATTAAACTAGCGACCCGCCCCGGCGTCGCACAGGTGTATTAAACATTTAAACCTTCTTGAATCATTCTCATCAAAATCCGTTGCATAGTTTTAAAGATATACCTAAGCATACATGGGGACAGACAGCGGGAAGCGACTTTGTTTTATACAATGTAGTGATTAAACATCGCGATTGTACAGCGATTCAGCAGTTTTTTATAAGATTTTTGACGCTGTACAGATACACTAGACAAGGGGCAAAAGTAATACAAATTCGACCATAGAGTTGTTTGTTTAGTACACTCGCTGAATATGGTTTTTTAAGGATACTTCGATCTGCCTGTATCGCTAAATAAATAATTGTACAGACTACGTTAATTACTCATGTTATTTAAACTCCACTTTTGTCAAACCTCAACAATCGAAAAATAATAATACAATGATATCATGTATAAGACATGGTGCAATTTGTTAATATTCAACAATTTTCTTTGACGTTTAAATATGACTGGCACTAAGTATGGAAATAAAATATGTTGCACTATAGTGTACTGAATTATCGACACTGTAACTAAATAAGTATCTACTACTCTTAAGTATAACATACATACCTACTTAGGTACGTAACTCCCTTAAGTAGGTATCTAGTATTTTAGTCATTATCTACTTTGAGCAGAATGCCTACATTACCTAGTAGACATGGCTGAACGGTTAAAACAACCGTCAGAGGCCTTCAGGCGGCTTAAAAACTCTGCCACCCAGCCTATACGAACTTACTTACTTACCTTAGTGGACATATCTATTGTAGAGTAGACAATGTAGAGATTTTCTATTCTACGATTAAGTTTCTCAATAGAAGTTGCTTCTAGGATCTTTTTTTAAATAGATTTGGGAAGCTTTTATCCAACAGTAATTTTCTTAGATAATTTTTATTTAGTGATAAACAATCCTCATCAAAACAATCACAATTTCTCGTTTAATTTAATGGAATTGTTCGATGGAAACCATCGTGAGAAAATCTCACTTATCGAAAGTTCAACAATTCAACATGTTCTCGAAAATACTTATGTGAAGTTCAAGGAAAAATTATATTTCGAAATATGTATCTTAAAAAATCGGCCAAGTACGAGTTGGGCTCGCGCATGAAAGGATCCGTACTGTACCCACACAGTACAGTACGGCCCCTCGGCAAAAAAAACACGTTTGTTGTATGGGAGCCCTTAAATATTTATATTATTCTGTTTTTAGTATTTCTTGTTATTATAGCGGCAATCGAAATACATCATCTGTGAAAATTTCAGCTCTCTAGTTATTACGGTTCCTTAGAACCAGCCTGGTGACAGACAGACAGACAGACGGACGGACAGCGGAGTCTTAGTAATAAGGTCCCGTTTTTACCCTTTGGGTACGGAAACCTAAAAATTACTTTGTAATAAGAAGAGAGTTTTGCTCAAAAGTGGGACCCATAACGAAAGAACGAAAGCTCTAAAAGATATACATATTTAAATCTAAAATTCCATACCACTACATTATCGTACAAATTAACAAATACTTCAACGCTATCTAAATTGTACGATTTAGTTATTTGCGAAGTCCTCCTTGTTAAATCGCAGGATTACAGTATTAATTACGTTGTTATATTTGTATGCTATGTTTAAATTGCTTTGTCGTGTAAATAATAAACACCTTCAGTTTTATTGAGTGTGTAATGTAGCGTCATCATTCAGAATTAACTTCTGTGAGCATATTGCGGAAGTACCCACTCATTTTCATTTTGAAATTCCGATATTTTGTTACAATGAGATTGAGTCAAAATAGACAGGGATACCTGATTGAACTCTGAGGGAGTTACAAAGCCATGTGTTGTTATAAAGATGCCAACGACGATGATAATACAAATTTTTTAAAGTACTCGTAAGATGTAGTATAGGATCAGTTCATTGGAACTCGCGTGAGGATCCATTAGGTATAACGTGCAATAATAAAACCGGATTCTAAACTCGCGTCTATAAGTTAGACATAGGTCGTAGATATACCTAAGTTATCAAATAAAGTTATTTCAATCATAGCTTGACCTATTCTGGATTCTGGACGATCGCCACAATCACTCTTTGATGACATTTAACTACTTTACTGAGCACTACTAAGGCTGGAATGAGACATTATAGAGGTAATTATAGCATGCTCAGATATTGTAGATATTTCAGCGCTCCAGCCGAATTAAAACTGTCATCAGGATTAGTAGGTAATTAAGTACCTACTTAATATTAATATTAAAATCTTCAGACAGATACGAGTAGTTTGCCAAGACACGTGTGTGACACGTAAGTCCTTTCCAGACAAATTTCTTTATCTCTCTTCTGATTATATTGATAAATAACCAGTTATTTTTTTATCAACAGGTATCAAAAATATCGCTATTATTTAGGTAGGTACTCGCTCATAACACAAGTCCATAAATCTAATAACTTGGATGAGATTAGCCCGAGACGAGAAACAATGGCACAAGGACAGGAAGTCTGTACTCCAACAGTGGGTCCATAGTTGTCTGATGATGATGATGTATTACGTAGATAGATACCTACTTTTAATACCTAATAATGCAAATTAGGTAGGTATATAAAAGATTAAGTGGGTTTTAGAGAATTAACATAGCGTTACGAATAATGCGAATAGAGTATGCTTCTTATTTTTGACCGACGAAACGGATGAGGTAGCGGTAGGTACTCAATTCGACGCGTATATATTTTTTATATATAACCACGCATAACTTTTTACATAGTGGTCCGATTTTGAGTTTACTTCGAAATTGGTCCCATTTAAATTTTATCGAAATCGGCTGAGCCATTTTTGATTAATCAACAATAATGTGAAAAATGCTATATCGATCCGTGTGAACTATTCGTGAATTCTGTACACGGTTGAAGTCGGTCGTGCCATTTTTTACGAAAAATAATTATATTATTATAATTCCGAAAGTGTGTTTGTTGATTTGTTACTCTTTCACGCAGCAAGAGAGCAACAGATTTACTTGATTTTTGGCATAGATATAGTTAAAAGGTCGAAAAGTGACAGGCTACTTTTTATCCTGGAAAAACTGAAGGTTACTTATTTTGTCCGTATGTTACAAATTCACTGGACCGCTTATTTTGTGAGGTCGAAAAGTCACAACCTTGTCCTATATTCTAAGCAGCATAGACGGCGCTTGCGCATATTGAATCACCGAGGTAGAGCAATGAAATTCCGCAATAATTGTCTAATTACTAGGAATACTTTCAGTACGGAAAATTATAGCATTTCGGGACCCTACATTTATCGACACTTGATTTCAAGTAGGTAGATAATATTCATTTCTTTAATGCTTGACTATCTACTGAATTACGTTATACCTAGTACGGAATACGGATCTACCGGAAAACTTGAACGCCTACAAAGTATGTATGATTTTTGTCCGAGTACACCATGGAAACATCTGTGGTTAACAGAGTGCAAAACTTCGGTGGAACCGCCTCTATGCTTTAGTTTAGCTATGGACGAAGTAAATAGTACAATCTCAGAACAATAATAGTTCTCATTCTAAGAGTTGAATACACTTGACTTACGAGTATCACACGTGACCTATAAAACCTCTTTGACCACCATAAAGCCTCCATTGTTTAACTCTTTATATTTTCCTCAAATGTTAAATGGATAAGTCGTGATGACATAATACAAGACCCGTCATTATTAAATTCATCTTCTAATTTAACACATTTCTCTTCAGCAAAATAACAAAACTTGAAAAAACCTAGAAAATTAACACTGAAAATATAAGCCTTCTGCAATGATTTTACACGGTGACAAAATTATTGAAAGTGATGACATGCGATGCAGTGTGAGCTTCTAAACACGCCATCGTGTGGTTTGACCCTGGCTGCCGCATCCGTAGCGTATTAGGTGAGGGATAATAATGTGGTATTATACGTAGGTATAATAAAATAGAAAAAAAACAAAACATCCGTCTGCAAAAGGTAGACTATGACATAATGCAAGGACGAATACATAACATCTCGCTCTCAGACCAGATAAAAAAAATCAAGACAGAATGTTGTGAACAACACAAGTGACGCCGGCAAAACTACGCCTCGCCATTACAGACACAATTACACACGTACAAGGAAACTACGCCTTGGATCGTAAGTCGAACTATGGCGGCGTAACAACGACGCACTCACCACATGTAGGTATAAAAAACCGGCCTCACTTGTCTGTTCACGACGTTGTCTTGATTTTTTTTATTTGGTCTGAGATCTCGCTGTCCAAAATCTGTAAATGCTGTTTACGCAGTTCAAGTCGAATAAGAACTTAATACTAACATATTCTTACGCAAGGATATCCAGGACGTCCAATTGACCAATTACCTTGCCCTCTCCCTTGGACAGTCGGAAAAAACTCTTGCTCAGCTTGCTCTGAAGTAAGTTAAAATAAAAATATCTTGTAAAGGTTCCGTACCCCAAAGATTTCTGTTCATAAAGGTTAAGATATAGTACCGACACTGAGCGCACGACTCTCTGTTTTCGTGTATTTCGCTTGCTTTTCAGCAAACTAATTTCTTAAGACTAAGAGTTAAGAGAAACCTACAAATAAAATCCTCATCCCAATCTAAGTTCCTCCCTCCAAGTCCACATTTTCGGAAACTTACAAAAGAACGTCGTTTTGCATGCTCCAATGTCCCGATGTTATAGGGATAGGGATGATGAGTACCTTACCACAAAAGATTTAAAACACGATTTAAACACTGTTTAATCGTGCAATTTGTACTGTTAAACAAAATCTAAAGCGAGCGTAAAAGGGTTCCGTACCCAAAGGGAAAAACGGAACCCTATTATAATAAATATTTAAGGGGGGCTCCCATACAACAAACATGAATTTTTAGACGATTTTCGCTCTATATTAATAATGGTAACTGGTAGATGCTTGAAGTTTTCACAGAATATTTAGTTTTATATTCACTTCAATAATAATTAATAAAATTAAAATAAAATAAATATTTAAGGGGGCTCCCATACAGTACGGAACCCTCCGTGCGCGAGTCCGACTCGTACTTGGCCGATTATATATTTACGGTATGTTTGCGTACAACATCATAATTTGATTTGTTTAACACTACGACAAACTTTTGTAAGGTTGGTTTGTAACCTATTGTTGATAATACAATAAAAAAATCTAACATCTGGCCTGATATTATAGTTCTGTTTGCTCTGCATTTGAAGACACGTATTGTTGTAGTACTTTGACGAAACACACACATTATGAGAACTCACAACCCTGTGGGCCCTATTAGTAGGTACCTAAGCTCCAAGTAGCCCAACGAGCTATGGAGAGGGCTATGCTCGGTCTCTCTGCGAGATCGAATCAGAAATTACTCCTCGTTCCGTATACCGTCAGATATCCGTAGAAGAACCGAGGTTACCGACATAGCCCAGCGGATCGGCAAGTTGGAATGGCACTTTAGGGCGCACATACTACACACGAAGGAATGATGAACGATAGGGTCGAAAAATTCTTGAATGGATTCACCTTTTGGGTGGATGACCTAATTGAGACCACGCTGGATGCATGTCGCTTCCAAACGGTCTTATTAGAGATCCATAGGGGAGGCTCATGTCCAGCTGTGGACTTCCTATGTCTGATAAATGGTAGCTAGTGTAGAGACAAGTGTTTGTTCGTTACCTATCCCGTATTGTCTATGCGTTCTGGCGTTTGGCTTTGCTTTTCCTCCCGCTCGCTTTCGTGGCGCGAGTAAGAAAAAAAGAGAAACCGTACGTCAGAACGCGTACACAATACGGCTTGAGAGCTCAAGGCTCAAGAGCTGCTTGCTCCTGGTGTTCAGATGTGTGTGTGATGTATAGGACCGCTGCCCTCATTAAAACCACGGCATCGCGCTGGATGCGATGATGACTTATTGTTGTATGTACTTTACTGCATTAAAGCATGAGAAATCCAGAATCCTTAACGTGCGTGTGCTATGTTCCAGATCCCGTCGGTGTTGGATAGTGGGCAGCGTGTTAGCGGTGCTGGTGGTCGGCGCGCTGGTGGCCGTACTGGTGCTGCGCCCGTGGGCCGGCCCGGACCAGCCCCAGCGCTTCCCGCGCGCCGTCGTCGCCGCCAACGGCTACGAGTGCGCCTCTATAGGCAGGTACGTTTACGAAAACAGCCCATCACTATTAGAGAACTAATTTTCCAGCATTATGACCAATGGCGTAACTATAGGGTAGCAGGGCTGGCAAAAGGCTCTCGACCCGAGGGGGCCCCGGCCCAGGAGCTCAGAAATAACCTATTTCTTTGAAAAATTTTTTTGAAAAAAAAAAACAAGGAAATTACTTCGTACAAGTAGAAACGTTTCCTTTAGTCGCATCTCATCTTAGCTTCAAATTTTTCCTTTACTGAATAAAATATCCATAATTTTTCGCGCTCGCTTCGTTTACGCTCAAAATTAATTGAGTGTTTTCAGATCCCTATCACAAATTTAAATCTATCAACTATTATAAAATCGCAACAAAATCGCTCTCGCTGTGCTCGCGCTTAGTAAAAATATAATTCTTTCCGTTGACGGTTTTCATATAATATGACTAAATTTTGTAATTCATTCCAAAAGTTGTATTCAAAAGGCTTTGTGCTTGCTGCTTTAGAAAATAAAATTGATTAATTATTTAACGAAATACACACAAAGTTATTAATTGTGTGGTGTAATTACTTCAAATTAATTACAGCGCGACAATTTTTACCGGGAAGAACCCCATGTAAAGAATTTGACACGGGCCTCAGATGGTTGAGTTACGCCTCTGACTATGAGAAACCCACAAATGAAATCCTTGTCCTAATCTAAGTTCCTCAACAAGTCCGCTATAAGAGGAACGCCATCGTCAAGTCGAGTCGTTATTCAGTAGCAAATTCGTATTTCAGCGGGGATGAAAAGGTGGGGTTTGGCGGCCTATAGCAACATCGTACGTACCCAATTAAAATTTGTTAAATGCAAATTCCAAAGAAACAACATTTTAAAAAATGCTATGCTATCTATCAAAATACCAAATTAATGACGTATTTTAATATCTAAATATCTTTTATTAACTACGATAAGGTGTCATTTATGATCATTGATAAGCTGTTGGGCCTTTATCAGTCTGTACTGACATAACTACAGAGGTAGGTATGTTTTATTACTTTTCTATTATGCATTCACTTTCTCTCATTTTAACTAATGGGTATTCTATGCTTATGTTATCTAATACTCGAGTCACAGAGTTTGCTATCAAACTCCTTTCAAATAGCTTAACCGATTTGATGAACTTTTTTTTACATTTGTTAGGTCTTAGAATAGATCGTAGGCTATTTTTAACCCCCGACGCAAAAGAGAGGTGTTATAAGTTTGACGTGGCTGTTTGTCTGTGTGTCTGTCTGTGGCATCATAGCGCCCGAACCACTGAACCGATTTCAGTTTAGTTTTTTTGGATGAAAGGAGACTTAATCGAGAGTGTTCTTAGCTATGTTTTATAAAAATCGATTGAGCCGTTTAATAGTTATGGTGGGTTAAAGTGAGGATGAGTAAGTGGGGATGGAAGAACCAAAATTTTACAAATGTGCCCAATATGGTTGTCGGGGGTTTTTTAAATTTTTAATTTAATTAGTATTTATTTATACCGCCATGACCTTAAGGGGTGGCTCTCTCCAGATTTGATGCCAATCAAATGATGAAATGAGACCAAAACAACTTTTGCCGAGTCAGCTAGCCTATGTATAAATCATCCAACTAAACTACTGTACTTTTACGTTCGTATGGGTTAAAACTTACAGTAGGAGTTGCAAAAGAAATGCTGTGGACCTCATGTTAGGTATTTTAAGTTGCAAAATAAAGCATAAATAAAATCCAGCTACTTAGTCTGTAACGCAAACTGGTACAACCTTCTAATATACTGGGTTACTGGTAACTCACACATACACAGATTATAGCCTCTTAAGGACGACTTTATTACCTACACCTCGATGAACAACAATTTTGATTTCGGAGTTGGTCCGTATGTACATAGTAAAAGTTGTTCATCTGGACGTACTGAAGTCGCTCGTAAATTAGCTGTGACCGTACCAATCTGTTCCATCTTCGTATCACTAGCCCGACGCTCTCCCAACTGAGTTAATTCGCTGTTCAGTTGGGAGAGCGTCGGGCTAGTGATACGAAGACGCAAGGTTCGAGTCCTGCATTCGCAACGAATTTTTGAAATGTTTATCACAAAAATAACTCTTTAAGATAAACCTAGTGTGGGATGCACTATAAAATTAAGATCATTTCACTGTTCCATCAAATATTATGTTTTCCCCATTTTTTTTGGCACCCGAAGATCTATGGCGTGTAGACTCAATACTTTGTTCTTGATTGCAGATCGATACTAGAAAAGGACGGGTCAGCTGTGGATGCGGCAATAGCAACGTTGCTCTGTGAGGGTGCGGCCTGTGCGCAGTGCATGGGACTGGGAGGAGGATTTCTGGCCACAGTGTACGACGCCTCGACAGGACGGGTGAGTTGACGGCATGCTCCTATTTTCTTTTCTTTTTTCTAGGATAACGATGCCGTCGTATATTATATTACTGTAATATTATATTACTGACGTATAAGATTATAATAATAAGTTCTCGCTCATTTTACTTTACCGCTCTCTAGGAAACCGTGTCATATTGTTTCGTTCTAGTAACGTCATTCATTTACCGCTGTATTACGGCTGTTATATTATGGATTATGGACAACTCTAACCGCTAGGATAACAGACTAAAGAATGAATAATGCTGATAAAACGCTATGCGAGTAGTGTTACTTGGTGCGTCTTGCTGTTGTCGTTGCTATACATACGTGAAGCGAAATGAGGGGTATTATATCTATAGCTACATATACTTCACGTAAGATACCTATTTGATAATCTAGCGCGACGATAGCTCAGAGTAGCAAGCGCCGTTGCCACGCGTTCGCGTTGTTCTAATATAACAATAATAATACATACAAATACATTTCTACTAATACTTAAATTTAATATTATTAAAAGATAATTTAAAAGATATCGAAAGAGAAAACTGTTTCATAAAACAACTAAAAATTATCCTATTGTCGACATGCTATTATACATTAGACGATTTTTTTAACTATAATCTGGAAAAAATAATAATAAATAGTTCCAATACAAATACAAAAATTGCCATACCCTTATAGGGTCATAATATGACCCTATAAGGTTATACATATTATGTATAACTATACAAAACATGTCAACTAAGAACCGCATGTAAAGGACATGTCCACAAAATGTATAGAGGCTGGTATAATAATAATCAAAAAAGCTAACCACAACATGCGTTACATTTCGAGAAAGTTAATATTTTTCTGAGTCTTACATCAGTTAAAAACAAAAAAAGAGCCCTGCAATTTCTTTTTATTAATTTTGAATTTATTAGGATAAATAAATATATTTGGCTCAATAGGTATTTTATCACTATCTACCCTGATTAAGTAATCTCCAAATTGTTAAAATAAAGCATTTTTACCAATGAGACACTTTTTAAGTGTATTTTTGTCACATTGAACCTACTAACTGGTCACACAGGTAGGTTAAAAATGTTTTTTAGCAAATTATGAGATGAATGTGAAAGAATCAGCTACAAATGCAAGTAAAATAACGATAGAAGCACTTTATTATTGTTAAACTAGAAAAAATAAAAAGTTAAAAAGAAAAAATGAAAAATAATAATACATTTTTCATACAATTTATTTTTCACATCTAAAAAAAATGCAGGGATGAAAATATCGAAATAAGATATTTTTGAGAAGCCCATAAAACAAGCTTTCAAATGATGTATATATCATCTTGGTTAGATTTTCTCTGAATAATATACCACTTCTGGACGTCTCCTTTCATTTGGTGCAATAAATGAGTTTGAGTTTGAAAATAAAATACTAAACACAAAAATGGTAAAGGTATTAGAAGGTAGCTACTTGGTTCGTATTGTTTTGCAGGTTCGAATATTGAACTCGCGGGAGCGGGCCCCGGCCGCGACGACGAGGGACATGTACCAGAACGCGTCGTCGACGGTGGGCGGGCTGGCGGTCGCGGTGCCGGGCGAGCTGCGGGGCTACGGGGAGCTGTACCGGGCGTATGGCCGCCTGCCGTGGCGCGAGCTCGTGCAGCCCGCGGCGCGCATGGTGCGCGAGGGCCACAGGATCAACGCCTACATGGGCCGCGTGCTCGGAACATACAGCAACATCATCAAGGCAGAGCCCTCAATGCGGTAATTCAATCATTCGACATTTAAGAAGCGTGGCTGATGTTATCTTGGCTCGTTCTTTTAAGTTCTACGGTAGGACTACCGATTCCAGTTATTTGTAGGACTACTAGTTCTACGGTACTACTATTAAATTTTTTAAACTAAAAATGTAATGTAATTTTGACATGTCAGAGAGCTGTACGTGAACGAGGCAACGGGCGAGGTGTGGCGCGAGGGCGACCTGCTCAGGGAGCCGGTGCTGGCGCGGACGCTGGACGTGATAGCGACGGAGGGGCCCGAGGCGATGCACAACGGCTCGCTAACGGCCAGCCTCGTGGACGACATTCGCGGCCACGGCGGGATCATCACCGAGGACGACTTGAGGAACTACAGGCGAGTCACGCATATACTCGTGTTACGACGCGACGCTCGTGGATGGTTACAGTCCGTACTGAGTGTTAAGTGGGAGTTTTGCAAATCAAATCGAATTACTTTTACGTCGCATTGACCGAGCGCGCAGAGCACACACGCGAGCACATTGACACACAGTTGCCGCGCTTGTGTTGGATCGGTTTGGCGCTCGTTACATTACCGTAAAAAATACTCACACTTAGCTATTCAGTTTTCTGTCCGTGACACAAACCTGAACCGCTGTGACATTTCCATAGAAATCCCATCAAACGATAACGCGATCGAGTTCGAGCGAGGAACTCCCACTTAGCCCGCTGGAGCGCACTCTCAACTGTCACCCCTTCGAACAAAATCAAGGCGATTATACACCGCGAAGGCGACTTTCAATACTAGCTGGATGCTATTGCTGATTGTGTTGCGAAACCTTACCTGAGTACATATTTTGTTAAGTTAGTGGAGCTCCAGGTAGACATTGGCTGAAGAGTAGATTTAAAATAACGCAAGTAAAACTATACAGGGTTATTTGTACGTAATCAAATAGCATCTTTTTAGGGGCATATTCTGTACATCAAAACGTAAAGTCGTAGACACTTTTTGACATAATTTTGTATCTCCTAGAGAAAAAGGATGACACACATACAGAAACTGAAAAATAAATATTCGGCGGATGTTTCCAGGCCGGAATGGCAGGAGCCGATCCAAGTCCCTCTAACGAGCGACTACACGCTATTCTCCGTGCCGCTGCCGGGCTCGGGCTCCGTATTGGCGTTCATCCTGAACATGTTGTGCGGCTCCTCCGCCGGCGAGACGAGCGCCTGCGCGACGAGCGCCAGCCTGCCGCCAGCGGCCCGGTGGCCCGGCGGCGCGGCGCCGGCAGACTCCGACCTCTACTGGCACAGAGTCGTCGAGACCTTCAAGTACGCCTACGCCAAAAGAACCGGCCTGGGCGACCCTTCTCGCTATAACGTCACGCATGACATTCGCGAGGTCAGTACCACTACCATGCTCGGTGTAGGTATCAATGATAGTCATATACATATATTTTACACTATTATATGACTACTACATGGTGTACATATGTGATTATACCTACCTTGTTAAGTGCTCCTCATGATTTGAGTTCGTAATTTTATCGACTAGAAAACTTGGTATCTCTGTGCTAAGTACTTGAATATCTACCAAATCTTAATCGTAATTTTACAGAAATAGTGTTTAGTTTTTTTTTTTATTTATTCAAAAACTTAAAATAATAGTGATTACATTAAATATTGTCTAAAAACCAAGATTTGGTTTGTCTTGACAATAGGTTCTCATCATTAAATAATGTAACACAATGTCTTAACTTTCTATTAATTCTTAACATATCTGAACATCAAGGAAAAAAAGAAACTATAATAAAATATAAGTGCGGTGCGCGCGTTCCTTCATAACGATACAAAACGTATAGGTAATGACAAGTATAGGTGATGAGATATGTTGCATGTAAAACCAGATTCAGGAGAGAGCTGTATCTATGAATCGTAAAGTTCACTTAAGAGCCATATTTTCACCAACCAATATGTCCAGAACATCTGTATATATAAAAGAAAGTCGCGTTAGTTACACTATTTATAACTCAAGAACGGCTGAACCGATTTGGCTGAAAATTGGTGGGGAGATAGCTTAGAACCAGGAAAAGGACATAGGATACTTTTTATCCCGTTCCTTTTTTATTTTTACATTTACTTTTTATGTGCCAAAGCAATCCGTACATTTATTAACTTTCGCGGCACGAAATTCGCCGGGTCCACTATTTAGCAATAAAACTAAATATTACAGACCATGATCGTACGCCACTAACTTTGCTCAGTAGGTACGTACCTAACAAAAACTTAATTGAATTTTGTGCACAGTTGGAGCGCAACTTGTCGGACCCGATGTGGGCCGCGGCGCACCGCGAGCTGGTGGACGACACGCGCACTTTCAACGACTGGCAACACTACGGCGCGATATTCGAGAACACGGAAGACCACGGCACGGCGCACGTGGTTGTGGTCGCGCCCGACGGCAGTGTCGTCTCCGCTACCAGCACTATTAACTACATGTCAGTACATATCTGAACTCTTTAAGCCTCAAATAACTTGTCTATAAAGAAAGAACGTTGAAGTTATTGAAGACAGGGATTATTTTTTACTCAATGTGACAAGAGACAAAGCTATACACCTGATGTACCCATGACAGATCAGCGTACAGTGAGCGTCTCCAAAATGTTGACCTACCTGATCTGACGAAATGCTGACCTACCAAATCAGGCTAAAGAAATATCGCGAATAGAAAAAGCCCTGAGCAAAACTTCAGTTCATATTCCCTTGACCCGAATCCACTGAAATCCTAACACATTGTTTACTACAATCACCTTTCCATGTACCTACTCCTTTATCCCCAAAAGTTCGAGTCACAAATTGACACCAAGCCTTACAGGAACCTAAAAATGGCCGCTACAGCCTACACCAAACTTAACAACTTCGTCTCATTTTTAGCTGGGGCAGTCAAAGGCGTTCAACAAGCCTGGGCATAATGCTGAACAACGAGATGGATGACTTCGCGATCCCGCACCGGGCGTCCGCGTACGGTCTGCCACCTTCTCCGGCCAACATGCTGGAGCCGGGCCTGCAGCCGCTCAGCTCTATGACTCCGAGCATCGTGCTGGATAAAAACAACCAAGTGAAGCTGGTCGTGGGTGGAGCTGGCGGAACTAAGATCACCACGCAAGTTGCACTTGTACGTATTACCTTTTTGAATTCTGGGTTTCTTCGCAATCCCGCACCGCGGGTCCGCGTACGGCTGTCAGCTCTTTGACTCATCGTGCTGGACAGGGACAATCGAGTCGAGCTGGTCGCGGTAGGCGCCGGCGAAATTAATATTACTACGCAAGACGCAAGTTGCACTTATATATAATCACGCATCTCGAATGAGCCGGGCCTGCAGCCGCTCCACTCTGAGACTCCGACCATCGTGCTATATAAAGACAACCAAGTCAAGCTGGTCGTGGGTGGAGCTGGCGGAACTAACATCCCCACGCAAGCTGCACTTGTACATATCACGCATCTGGAATGAGGCGGGGCTGCAACCGCTCCACTCTATGACTCCGAGCATCGTGCTAGATAAAGACAACCAAGTCTGGTGTAGCGCGGCACAGTTAATAATAATAGCTAGAGATCAGGTTCTCGGACGTAAAGCCACAATAAAACTTAATGGAAGCTTTTATGCGATTGAATGTCTCGGATGGGCAAATATACGCTGCCGCGCTGGTGGAATTACGCTTCCAACTAAGCCTTTTGGTAATCGTCAGTGGATGTAACTACTACGTCAAAAAAATATATGTAACTAGCCTATTGATCATCATCATCATCATCATTTCGTGGCAATGGCTAATTTTTTTTTTCAGAAGTTTAGATATGTACAATATTTACATATGATATGTTACTAAATCTTTTGAGACCAAAATCTGGCAACCTCTACCGCGTCCTCGGTAGCCAAGTTAAGGTCTCTTTGGGTGCAGTTTTTCGGGGAAAGGGGACAAACTAAGAGGTGTGCCATAGTTTGCCTATTGATATTTTGTAGTATGCTCTTGCTATTGCTTGGGAAAGTAACTGTCTGATTTGCTTCACGGTGTAATGTGCACCGAGGTAAATTGATAAGATATTTCTAATCTGAGATTCAGTAAAGGTATATCTCCTTTAAAAAAATATAGTAAATGGGATACCAAGTAAGCTGAATAGGATAAATATTTTTCAAAATGCGACTCATCATAATATAGGTAGGTACCTACTTAATATATACGTTTTCAGATAACTCGGGCCACGTTGTTGGAAGGCGAGGACCTGCCGTCCAGTATGAACAAACCGCGGCTCCACCATCAGCTGCTGCCCATGGAAGTGCAGCACGAAACTGACTTCGATAGCGTAAGCGTTTTAAAAATACAAGATGTTGCTTTGCAAAGTGCAGGGGCTTTTGGAGTCTTCAAAGGTATATCTGGGGCCTTATTGTGTAAGCACTTACTCACGCCACGAGAGTTAGCGGGAGGAAAAGCGAAGCCGAACGTCAGAGCGCTTACACAATAAGGCCCCTGGTCTTTGGTGGCTCTAACGCAATCGAAATTAGAATCGACCGAATTAGTGAGATGAAGGTGATATAAAGTTCACTGGGTCAGCTAGTGTATAGTAAAATAAACTTATCATTGTGAACTATTTGAAGTACATCAAAAAGTCATCCACACAGTTCATCGACTCTCGACAACAACGTATGAAGCAGCTATTTTTTCCGCGATTTTGGGATTGGCCCCATACTAAATGTAGTTCATAAATAAAAAATTGGTTGCCTGTAAAGTCGGTATACGGGCGAAAGTTTTACGTGACAACGACTTTGAGACGAATGAGAGCGCATGAAGTGTGAGCGGGGAGCGTAACGCAGTTTCTTGAAGTGTCACCCGGCAAACCAATTTATAAGACGTTGTCACGTCAAAACTATAACCACCTTTGAATGTATTTGCACTTTGTAAAGCAACATAACACATTCGTGTAACTACATACCTAAACGTTTGACATTGAGTGCAAAGGTGAATAGTATTGCTCAACCTACCGCGACAATAATGTAACTGCAAGCTAATATTAGTTTGCCGTGATACTCATAATTATTGTTTACGTATCACAAAGCATAAATCGGTGTTGCAACGAGTAACACCGGAACTCAGTCGGGCGTGCAATAGTCGAGGCTATTTGGTTAGGTTCTATGACAAATGTTGACATCTGGCAGACTCAATGCAATATCGTAACCACAGAATTTTCCTATTACATACATACTTAGCGTGAAAAAAGTAAGTTCGTATATAGACCGGGTGGCTAGCGCTGGTGTCCGAATTTTTAGGCCGCCTAAAGGCCTCTGACATGGCTAAAATAAATAGCGTGATTATGTTTAAGTATTGTAATGTGTAATTTCCTGCTAAGCTTGTAATACATCCTCAATTTGGAAGATTAAATCTCAAAATATTAAAATTATAGATATTTGGAACAAAGACACGTGAATAGCCTAAACACGCTAGATACTATAATAGTATAAGTACAGTTACTGGTAAGAACCGCCTAACCTCGCGAAAATAAGCATCTGTTCCGTGTAACGCTTATTCGACTTTTGGTAAAGTTTATGAAATGTCTCATCTTTTTGAGATTTCAGAAATGCTCTCGCATGAAAAATTCAGCATAATGTTCATCATTATGCTGAATTTTTCAGCATAATGACTTCCTATAATAATTATATCCGTTTTCTAGAAATACAGAATATATAACACTTTTAAACGACTTTTATAGGCGAGACCAAACGAGCAAATTTATTTGACTCATTTTGTGAATTTTGTACGAAACTGAATTTCTCGACTCATTTCAAGCGACACACGTCTTATAAAATCTAAAGCCGCTGATCGATGTACAAAATAAAACCACGGTTTTGTTTTGTACGTCGATCAGGGGCTTAACGTTCGTTTGGTCTCGCTCTCAGAGTGCACTCTTTCCCACGTTAAAACCTACCTAGACTAAAAAGATATAAGGAGGTACTAAGCTACATACCACTTGCTGAGTTCCATAGTTTCCTCAGCATATATTTTGACTGCCATCAGAGCGTGGTGGAGTCCCTCCGTCGCAAGGGTCACGCGACGACGGAGCTGGGCCCGACGGCCGGCTTCGCCTCCATCATCGCCGCCGTGCGGGACAGCGACGGCTACCTCGTGCCGCAGACCGACCGCCGCCGCGTCGGCAGCATCGACGGCTTCTAGAACATACCGCGACGTTATAAACTAATCATGTCTCATTTATCACTCACAAACACAGAGATATAGGCCGCGCCACATAAGTTGGCTTCAAGCTGCGCAATAGCCATTCAACGTGCGACTTTATGTGAGCTTCAGTCAGGATTGGATATTGCGCAGCTTGTAGCTCACTTCACATCCGCCAACTTGTGTGGCGCGGTCTATGCCAGAGGGATAATGTCGTCGCTCGATCGAGAAAATCTGAGTGAGATTATGCATTGATTTAATATGTCACGAGTTAGAGACATAACAAAATATCTCGATTCGGTGGCTATTGTTGGATTTTTGTCGGAACGTCAAATTGTTGTCAAATTACAATACGTAGGTATTACAGCCATTACAACCTAAGATTACAACCCGGGGCTATTTAACATACATTTTCGTGGTTGAAAATTGAGTCAAGTTACAACAGCATTATCCCTCTAAGAGACTCAGTTACCACAGAGTTCTGTGGTCACAAAACTCATACGTAAATGCGTGTTTTCATCTTTTCTTTTAAGCCGAATCAAACTTGTTGACTGCTGTGATGTTAGCTACAAGCTGCGGATAACCCAACCCTGACTGAAGCTCACTTAACAGATGTTTGATGTTTCCCGCAGCTTGTAGCTAACTTCACAGCCGCCATGAAGTTTGGTTCGGCCTATACCAGCTGAGGCCCGCTGTGTAGACCAAATCAAATTTTAGCCGTTTTCAACAGACGGCTAAAGTAAGACACGAGTCATTGTGCAGTAGCAAATTCGTTGTCAGCCGCGCGAGAAGTGTGCAGCTTGTAGCTAACTTCACATACGCCATGAAGTTTGATTCGGCCTAAACACAAATATTTATCTCGATGATGACGGACATCTTTAACTAAAATTCACCCACTGTTGGGAGTTTTGTGCAAGCATGTTACTAATAAATGTGACGGACATGTTTTCCGGTGGAATCGCGCTTTATGACGGACAAATTGTTTTAGAACTCTATCTATATCTCTAGGATGCCAGGGTAGCATCACCATAAGCGCGCTACCAATAAAACATAGGTACAGAGTTGTGTGTATAAAGGATATTTCACTAGGTGTCCATTAGATGCCAAACCAAGTCCATATTAATGTGGTAGCGAGACCCTTGTGTCCTATTGAGATAGGGGAACTTTAATGCATTTGTGACGGATTATTGACATATCCAATCGAAAAACCAACCTTGTTTCTAGAACAAATTCCTACCGTGTAATGGTAGCAACCACAATTCTGCATTTTCGAAGATTTGGCATTTATTCTGAACGCAACAATTTAATTTATTTATGTCACTGTAGAATATCTTAGAAACCGACTAGGAAAAGGATGAATGACCTTTTTAAAGTCGATAAATTTAAACAACCGTTCGAGAAAATCTAGACATCAATGGCTGCTCAGTGCCTAACAACTATATTCAATATCGTGACCACATAGGTATAGGGCTGTACCAGCGAAGTTCAGACTTATGCAGCACGCCCTTTCAAGGGCGTAAAAATTGCCAAGGCTTTCAGTTATAAACACAAAATAAAATGTTCAAATGCTCAATGATTTATACACCCATAGTATACACCATAACATTAGCAGGCAAGTTTGAGGGACCCAATTGCCACATTTACCGTTGTCTTGGTATCCCAAGTACGCAAAACTTCGTCGATTGGTGCAAGCTGTGAATTCTGATAACTAATATAAAACTAGATCACATACCTAGTTTAACACAATGTGCTTAGAGAAAAAACACTGCAATGACGTCGATGTGTCTCTTGATCAGTTTTGCAATTTGAGTATCTTGTGAATTTGTAGAAACTGGCGTAACATCACGTACGACTCGCCTCCAATAGTAGATTGCCTCATGTCCACATTGCGATGCGGCGTATCGCGCGACCTGCAATTCATTCAAACTGCTAAAACCATGGAACTTTTTTCACTATTAGGTATAAAATTTTAACTATAATATGTTACTTATATGAAAATTACTTGCTTGGTGTTTAACACATTATTGTGTTCTTTTTGGTACTTATCCTTTCCGCATTTATCGAACAATTTCAATGGTAAAATTTATAACTAGTTAGTAATTTATAACGGCAAATTATGAAGTACGAGTATGTCTAGAGATTACTATAAGTAGTCCGAAACTCATATTGGTTCAAATGTATGTATGTATCAAAACAATATTTTTATTGAATTGTTGGTGCTATATAACAGGTGGTTAAATTTCTCATAACTATAGATCAATTGTAGGTATTCTATTTTATAAGAAAATTCTTCGAAGCATACGAATTATGTGGCTGTAGTTTTATACTTTTATAGTAATACTTAGAAATAACTTAATTTTGGATTGAATCCAAATACAAATCAATTGTGATATCATATTTTTAGTATTTTAGCATGTTGATTTGTTCCGGGTGTACTTTAATAATAATTAGGTTAATGTTCGTTACTGTGATGTTATTATATTATTTTAGAAATATAATCTACGTCTATCGTGTAATAGTATTTTATTTAATCTATTTTTCAAAAATTGCATATTCTAATATGGGTATAATCCCAACGACCGGCACAAAATATATTAGTGCTAACGACCACTTCTGGTGGCAGTTTTAATGTCCCAACGACCGACACTAGCAGGCAGAGTGGTGGTCGTCGCCACTAAAAATATTAATTGGTGCAAACGACCACCTTTGGGGAACGTTTAGTGGTGGTCGTTGGAAGTATACCATAATATGTATAACAGCAAGGCTCATAATTCTGAATCCAGATCCTAAAAGGCGGCGGTCCAAAGTGCTCGTGTATTAATAGGGTTATCCAAAACTGGTGTACTAAGCCGAAAAGAGGTGATTCAGACCATCATTATGAACAACTTTTACTATGGGGCCAACCCTAATTCGAGAAAAAAATGCTGTTTCATACATTGTCGATTCAGAGTTGTAATTGTATTTAGAACAGCTGCTTTTTTTCTCGAATTCCGGGTTGAACCCATAGTAAATTTTGTTTCATAATGATGGTCTTAATCACTCCCTTTCGGCTTAGTAGGGCACGCTAATAACCCTGTATATTGCAAATCTATAGCACAAGGCGAATACCTGGGCATAGATAGGCCTTTCTTGTTACTTCTTCCTCAACAGGGGCGCTGCAATGTATTACCAGTTACGAATACATAGTAGTGCCAGTGGAGTAATCCCTTGATGTGACTACTATGGTTTTTTCCCCAGAGGTTCAAAAACAATTTAGTATGCACTGTCCACCCGACAGTTATAATATAATAATTATTTTTAATATTTTAATATATTACATTAAAATATTAAAAAAAAAGGTTTATTAATTCTTGAATCTCATGGATTAAAAATACCAGTTATCCAATTAATGGAACCTCTGGGCAAAATACCAGAAGTCCCATCATAAGACTACTCCATTGCTACTATTATTATTTACTATTGATATTGGTACGGTACTTGCCCGTGGAACACCTCGTAGAACACCTGGGTGTTCTACGAGGTGTTCTACGGGCAAGTAACGATATTGGTACTTCTGGGAATATACGGAACACTCATACTAGCCCTTCTGATTGCCTTCTCAACGTGAATTCAGCTCAAGATAAGTAATATAATACATTTTGGGAAAAGGTGATTTTAAAATAAGTTCATATTGAGCGCAGTACAAACTAAGATTCAGTCGAAACCGACCGCAAACGAATATGCCAGGTGGCTAACCCTGGAGTCAAGAATTTATTTCAAAGGATAAGATTAACACAAAGAACTGTACTTTTACAACACCAAGTCTTCATTTATTCTATAAATTGACAGTGATGTAGATAACCGATATAATTAGTAAAGCTAACCTAAATCTGTATTTTACACTTGTCTCGATTTATTATTTACAATATCCATTACATACAGTTCCTGCGTTTGAAATAATAAACGTTTCTTACAAAGAAATAGAATAAAAGATTTTAAAAGCTACTGCCATGCATTTTGGGGAATGTATTGCACTATTATTATAAAATGCTAATCCATTTACACGTGATATAGATAATTAGGCTATTGGAAGCTACAAGATATACATTATATTATAAAAAAGCTTGATTACACAACGTAACAATCATTATTATAGGCATGATGACTGGGTAAAAAAATCATTAATATAATTAGTCCGTGAGATAGATTATCAATGAAATTTTGAACATGTATTTTTTCTTTTGTCAATCAAATGACAAAGATAACCTCGTCAAAGTTTGGGAGTGAGGATTCGTGACGTCATCTCTCTTACAGAAGTCTTGGCACTTGTGACGTCACCCGGAACTTTAACAAGCTATATCTTCATCAATTTTCGTTTAATTGACAAAAGAAAAAAGACGTGTCTAATAGTTTTTAGTATTCTATCCTCATTCTATCTGACGGACTAATTTTATTTTTTTAGTTATCGTGCCTATTAAACAAGCCAGCGGATGTGAAGATAGTAAGCTACAAGCTGCGCAACATCCAATCCTGACTGAGGCTCACATAATGCTGCGCGTTGATTGGATACGCCAGCTTGTATGATTCGGCCTATAGTGTTATGACTTATGAGAAATACTAAAAATCGGGCAATTCATTCTAACATAAGATAAACAAAAATTGAGGATAGATGTGGAAAATAATATAATAGGTACTACAGATCTAGAAAATTTTGTACCTACAACCTTCTACAAGTACAAGTACTACGAGAATAAAATCCAAAACATTGTCATTTGTATTTTGTATATCATGCAGCTTATATTTAGATTTTATCATAGTCAATTCATTCACATTAATAATCATTTCTTCACAGATCTAATTAATCTATGCCGGAAAACCTAATATGAAAAACACGGTAATTTATCAAGTAGTCCATAACAATAATTAGGTAACGCTAGATCAACCTCAACAATATGACAAAAGCTAAAAAAAAAGGTACAACGAACAGTGTAAAAAACTTTTAGTAATATTTTAATGCACATGTAAAATTCGGAAATAATTATGTTACGGGACCGTCCGACTAACTCTTTTTTTTTGAACTTTCTAGAATTAAGAAATCGAAAAAGATTCAGAAGTAATATTAAAACAATAATGATTCAGAGACCGTAGTGATTTAAACAGCAAATTGACAACAGGTGATAAAAACAGCAAATTTCAACTGCATAACAAAATCTATACAGGGTGTCCTTGAACTCAACGTCAAGCCGGCAACGTGGTGAGAGGGGGGGTCACACCAGTCCCGGGAAAAATGCAAATAAAAATAAATCCCTATCGGTTATTTGAATTTTAACATCCAAAATAAAAAAGAGAAAAACAACACCTTGAACCATATTTTTAGGCACTGTGACCACAAATTACACAATTTCACGGTGATTTTTTTACTAATATGATCCTTAATAAACGTACTATCGAAAAGCAGTCATAAATCAAGCATAAAATATTACTATGTAAGTTAAAACTAGCATAACCCAATTGAACAAATAATATCACCGAACTTTGACTATTTATAAAAAAATAAGATTAAGATTTTTTTTATTTATCGGGACAAGTATGAACCCTTCTTTCACCCCGTGCCAGCTAGACGTTGAGTATAGGGACATCCTGTATGTAGGTCGAATCAAATTAAATGGTGTTTGGGAACACAAGGCCAGTAGTTGCGCAGTAACAAATGTCAGCGGGAGCGAGGAGTGGGGTTTTGCGCAGCTTGCAGCTAACTTCACAGGCGCCATCAAATTTGATTCGACTTATATAACAAAAATTAGTTTTACACAATGCAAAATAAAATTGAAAAAGATTTCCCAAACATTAACATGGCACGATTTAATAAGTAGAATATCACAAGAATAAAACAAGTAAAATGTCAAAAACCCCAAAACATATGGTATTTTGTACTAAACAAAAATCGTCAGAAATTATTAAATTACATACATACTTATATGTACAGGTGATATACATTATCGTAATAATAAATTTACGTGAAACTAACCGAATAATCAGTCAATTATATTAGTAAAAATACAACATTTACCTGGTGGTAATAAAAGTCATTATGCCATCAACAATATAATCCTAATGAAAGATTTTCTCAATGTTTCTTAGTCCAATTCATAAGAGAAAAATTGAGTATGTAGGCCTAGCAATTAAATATCATAACATACTGTATATTTAAATGCTAGGCATAACTTTGATAGCCTCAAAATTTGTTATTTTTGTATTCAAATATTTTGCGATCCGAAATACTGCTGGCCGATACCGATGCTTATTTTAAGTTATAGGTATTTTAACCAACTTCAAAAAAGGAGGTTCTCAATTCAACAATGTTTTTTTTGTATGAATGTTACCCAGTTATGAACCGATTTAGGATCATTCTTTTTTTGTTTGGTAGATCATACTTCAGAGGTACCATTTAAATTTTATCGAAATCGGCTTTTTGAATAATCAACAAAAATGTAAAAATGACTAAAATCGATGATACATCGATTCGTGCGAACTATTCGAATTCTGTACACGGTTGAAGTCGGTTATGCCATTTGTGGTGAAAAGTAATTAATTTTATAATGTAAGTACATATATGTTTAAGTAATTAATGCGGTAAACTCTAGTGGAGGTAAAAACTTCTTGCGTTAATTCAATAAATATTGCGGAAACAGGACGATGGACAGATTGACCATTGCATGAGTAATGCCAGTATGTACAGTAATAACCAAAACTTGATTACGATTTGGCTAGTTTTCATTTACATTATTATGCATTGAAGTTATCAAAGTATTTCGGACCAGAGTCTTTATATTAGAATTCCGACTAATAATAAAAGCGAGTACGTCTATCTGTACGAAGTTTTTGGCAACAAGAAGTCAAGATTGTTTCACAACGACATATTTGTGTTAATAGACAGATTTATTTACATAAATATATATTTCACAAACACTGACTATTATCATAGGATGTACCATTACACTTCGAGCGAACATCTATAGTCACAATCATGCAAAAAAAGTGCCCGAGCTAAAACTCTGCCCAATTAAAGAGTGGGCAGACTTTTTAGTTAGTCGAAAGGCGATTGCAAGCCGACAACAAAGCCGCGCGATGCCAAAGTGCTCAGTTACAAGAAACAATTAGGTGACATAACATCGAGATACGAGAAAACGGGTCATTGTGAATTATTTAATGTAAATATCTAAGTCGGTATGTATGACGGCGCTCGGACAATTTTTCACTACTTTCACTTAAAGACTGTGGCTCTGTAGATATTTGCCCGAAGACCATACATTCAAAACTAGATAGTTCTAAGTTGCACACTAGAGATTCGACTAAAAGTTCCACTAACGCGTCATTTGGTCCATTTCACAGAAACACACTAATTTTTCTCAGAAATAAACAAAACACATACCATTACCAACATAAAAGCCAGCTTTGTAAAAATACTGTTCCAAATTTCGAACAACACTCACATATACTCAACATAATTTATAATACAACTTTCAGTAATTCATACATTCAAAAACCGAATTTCCCAACACTCTCGCTATACACTTTTACTGAACTATGAATTATCTAGCTCAGAAGACACCATCATGTGAATACATTATGCATTCCATTTCAATTTAATTTAAGGGTGTTACAGTATCACGCTGGCAGTAACCGAAGACTAAATGCATAGTTCACGGGTGATACTAAACAATGCTCGTAAAATCAATCACATTATCGCACTGTAAATGCCACTTGCAGTTGTTTGCCAGCTGCATATCTCTAGTCTTAGCTGTCAGAGGCCTTCAAACTCTCGACTTTCTGTGCTGTATTAATGCAGTCTGTAGTAATCAATTCCGCCTTGCGTGGAGTCGTGTGCGGGCGCGCGTTCGTCATATATGCACGGGCACGTGGAGGAGCAAGTCGTCCCGGTGCTGGAACTCTTGAGAGCACATTTCACATTTGAACGGGCTGCCCGGGTCGGGGTCCGGGGCCGCGGGGGGCGGCGACGTCTCTACTGGAGGAGGCGTGATGATCTCGCGCTTAGGAGACGGGGAGTGAGGGCCGATGGCGCGCAGGTCGTCCGCCGGGTGCCTCGGGGGACGCCGTTGACGGACCTGACAAATAAATCACAGTTTAGTACCGTCATCGTGCACGTAATGATCAAACTCAGAAGAATGACAAGTAATAGAAGTATGGCTAAATTTTCACAAATAAAAACTATGTTACAGCTATCGTATTCATTTCTGGTTATACAGCATACGCGAGAGTGAGTGGAACAAAAAAAAAACGCAATGTCTGTAGCATACGTCAAAATCATCAGTTGGAATGTCAAAATAGTTAAAATTTGGTTCCACTTGGTCTTTTGTCTTTTTCGTAAACTTGAAACCTCTAGTTCCAGTAAGAAGGTTCAAATCTCTAATCATTTTACCATCCTACTTTTTACCTTTTTTAATTTGGACAGCCGAGATAGCTCAATTCTAGTTTGTAAAATCCTTCAAAATTACGTAAGTTCGGGTGTATGTGTATCTTTTTCTAACACTTTTTAAATTTCATATGTATTTAAAATGGGACAAAGTGATGTATATCTCTTGCTATTTTCGTACGGTTTCTATTACTTTTGTCCTTATTCTATGTAATCTAGTGACAAAGTAAACAATGTAATACTATTTCATCGTCAATCAATATCGAGCTTATAGCACATCCACACTCTCCACGAGGCGACACTAACACCGCAGCTTGTTGCTTACTTCACATCCGACGACTTCTATAGCAATGATGTATAAGTCGGCGGATGTGAAGTTAGCTACAAACTGCAGTGCTCGCGTTGCCTCGTGGAGAGTGTGGATGGGCCATTAGGCGATTGACATATTTATTATACTGTTACACTAGACGTGACATAACAAACCGGCATATTCGCTAACGCGGCAGCGGCGCGAGGCGGCACGGCGGACGCGAGCGACGGCAAACGCGTCACAAACGGAAAAGCGATGTGAGCGGCGAGCGCCACTCCCAGTGGCGGTTTTACCAGTAGGCTGAAGCCTAGGGCGGCAGATTTCAAGGGGCGGCAAATTTCGGACTATTAATTTTATAATTGACAAAAATACAAGATTAATTTGTATACCAAAACATTATAAAGTCTACAGAGAAAAAATAACATATATGCTGTAGCAAAGTTCTACAGCCTACTGGCGGCAAATACGTAAATCCGCCACTGGCCACTCCAGTTGCGCCGGAAAAGCATCGCTAGATTCGCTAGGCACTTGTTTAAAGCTAGTTTTCATCTAGTTTTGTTACCTGCTTGCTCCTAGTGTTGAGTTGTGTATGTATAATGCGCGGTCGCGGCGGTGGCGCAGCGGTGGCTCGGCAGTGGACGCGAGCGACGGCGAGCGGGACGCTGACGGCGAGCGGGACGCGGACGGCAACCGGGACGCGGACGACGAGCGTCACTCGCGCCGCGCCAGTAAAACCTCGCTTCTACTTTGTTCGTGGGTAGTGTACACATAGTTCAATACCTGCTTGCTGCTCCTAGTGTTGAGTTGCGTGTGTATCATGCGCGGTCGCGGCGGCGGCTCGCGGCGGCGGCGGCGGCGCGGCGGCTCGGCGGCGGGCGCGGGCGACGGCGAGCGCGGCGCGGACGGCGACCGCGACGCTGCCGGCGACCGGGAACCAGATGGGGAGCGCCACTCGCGCCGCGCCGGTGAACTATCGTTCTTTACTTTCCGTCGTCGCTTGTACTTGCGGGGGCCGGCCTATAGGGACATTACAATTTTTAATTATTCAGAATACTTGCAGCCTCCCTAATTTTTTATATATATATTATAGCCTATGACACCCAGGGATTGTGTAGCTTCCCAATAGTGAAAGAATTTTTCAAATCGGTTCAGTAGTTTCGGAGTCTATTCAATGCAAACAAACAATCAAATCTTTCCTCTTTATAATGTTTTCAGAATATTACATCAGTCGTGCAATTACAAATTATAGAACTACAGGGTTATCTGCTTACCATGTACTAAACATAAAAGGTGTGATGTGTGAAAGGTAGGATTTTTTTATCGAATTTTGAGTTGGCCCCATAGTAAAAATTGTTCGTAATGATGGTCTCAATCATTCCCTTTCGGCTAAATACCGGGTAAGCAGATAACCCTGTATAATCGTTACAATTTGATGCTTTACACAAAGATTGTTTAGAACATAGAAATTCAATTAAACGAGCTCAAACAATTTAACCTAGCTTGCTAGCCGATTAAGGACACGTTAAATACGTGTCTGGAAAATGAACACATTCCTGTAACGGTTGATGATTTACTGTCTGTAGTCGCTATTATAATACGTGGCGTTATATACCATTATGAACAGTACCGTTGATGGTTCAATAGGAATGATGACTGGGTAAAAAATGATTATTATAATTAGTCCGTGACTTAGATTATCAAAAAATATTGAACACGTCTTTTTTCTTTTGTCAATAAAACAACAAATGGCAAAGATAAACCATGTCAAAGTTTGGGAGTGGAGACCGTGACGTCGTCTCTCACGAAAGTCTATACATTTGTATGACGCTCGTGACGTCACGCGGAACTTTAACGGGCTATATCTCTTTATCAATTTATGTTTAATTGACAAAAGAAAAAATACGTCCCTAGTATTTTTTAATAATCTATCTGATGGACTTATTAATTTTGTTAGTCATCATGCCTATTCACGTACTCATACGTCATTAGTGCAATTAAAGCCTTCAGGCTCGGAAAATAGAATTTTCCAAAATGTTTACAACAGATCGTATTATTTTCTGTGTTTTAGATTGTCCTGAGATATTTAAAAAAGTTTATGTACACTACCCGAAAAAAATATCTTGTAGCCATATTTTGAACGACTTAGAACTGTGCTTAGAAAATCTATACATCTAAAAATTAATCGTGGTTCTGTGTGTCTCGCTAAAACTCGAGAACGGCTGAACCGATTTGGCTAATTTTGGCCTTAAAATATCTGTTGAAATTAAGGAAAGGTTCTCACCGTTTAGGTGAGAAAAATTTTAAAAGTTGCGAGAAAAATAATAATATCAATAATTTCATGTTCCCATACAAAATGTTCCTGCATGTAAAAGTTGTCATTAACAGTTGAAAGATGGTGAGACGAAGTTCACCGGGTCAGTTAGTATTACCTGAGGCTGTCTCTTCATCGCCGTGTTAGCGTCGCAGTGTTCTATGAGGTGCAGCACCAGCTCCGAGCTCGAGTGCAGCGTCCGTCCGCAAACGACGCAGCAGTACGCCGGACCACCTGAACACATCCAAATTTCTTACATTTTTAAATACAAATAAAAGACAAGCATGTATTTTTTATTACATTGTATTTTCATCTTTTAACAATTTATTTTTTTAACTTATTTTTTTTAACAACAAAGTATCTTCAACAAATGTGTGCTTCATGTTCGACCACATCTCCGCTTACCATTAGGTGATATGATAACCGCGGACTCATGCAATAAATTAAATATAATAAAACATTTCATCTTTTTCAACTGATATTAAATGTTATCAGTTCCATTAGATGGGCATTTGGACCGCATTAGGCAAGCGTTTTATTCGTTTAGTTGAGTTAGAAAAAAAATAAAACTCAGGATTTTTTTGGTCCTTCGAGCCGAAAGTAAACCAGCCACTTATGGGTATGGATATCCTTGTAGCAGTACGTACCGTTAGCTCTGCGGTCGGGCGCAGAGTGGTGCGAGCGCACGTGCTCCCGTAACACTACGCGCTGGTTGAACGCCCGTGGACACACTGCGCACGCGTACGGCTTCTCGCCTGGAAATACACATACACATTATGAGACATAGCGTAGCTGTGTTACTTGTCATACCCGAGGATCCATTACTTATAGTTTTTTTAATGCAAGACAAAGAACCTCTCCTTTGACTCGCGCTAAAAAGTAACTATAAATAAGACAAATAAGGCAATACGAGTGCGTGGGCCGGCCACACTCTCGCGTTGAACATAAACCAACAGAATCGACACGCGTACGGTCGCTCCCCCGTGTGTACGTACCCGTGTGTATCCGCTCGTGTTTCCTCAGCGTGCCGCCGTCCGCGAACGCCTTCCAACAGAACCGACACGCGTACGGTCGCTCGCCCGTGTGTATCCGAACGTGGATTTGTTGGGAACTGCGCGACCCGAACACTTTGCCTGCACATTGAACAAATTAATACACGTACTTGATACCATTTCTTAAATAGCCAAATAAGAATAATATTGGAAAGACCGTGTCGACCATCCCAGGTACAGATGGAAAGACTTGCCCAAGGCAGACAAGAGTTTAATTTATTAGTAGCCAGTTAGTTTTTAATGAAAAGCCTCTGTTGAAAGCTTCACTATCACCATCTTATGATGTTCAAAGCTGTAACGCGACTTTAAGTCTGCTTAAGTGAAGTCTGCGTGAAGTCAGTTACTGCGGTCACTTTTCCGCGCGTCTGTTAGCCATATTTGTTCCGTTTTATAGCTAACTTCACCTCCGCCAACTTGTGTGACGCGGCCTATACTAGTTTCTAATGAACTTGCGATGCTTGCAAATTCTGTGGAATTCTAACTAAAAAATACAAAGTTCGTACATGAATCTCAAACGGAACAGCACTTTAATGACGATTTAAAAAAAAAGTGGCTAAATCATAAATTGTTTATCGATGTAAACGTAACCCTGACTAATGTTAGAACTTGAGTCACATGTAAGCCAAGTTTAAGACATAAAGGATACAGTATTATTTCAATTAATTTTGCTAAGGAGATGATTCTGAGAAACTTAAAAGTATTGGCAAAAACAAATATGATGTGCCAATTACACCTAGTAGAATACGGGCAAGAGCTAAAAGTAATATCATTAATTTGAAATATTTGCAGTAATAGATGAGTCTGCAGAACATCTGGCCACGATCGGCACTCGAAGCGTAAATACATACCACATTCTCTACATGGAAATTGTCGTGAATTGCTTGATATTGACGAGCTGTTGCGGCCGCGAGATTTTAATTTTATCCTGTAACAAAAATTCAATAAGATGCACACACACCTGTTGGTAAAGACATAACCATAATAAGTGTATATGTATATAACGTTGTAAACTATACCATTGCAAGAGTTTTACTTATAGGTACGAAAGAACCAAAGCAAAGGGAAGATTTGTGTATATTAAGAATAGGTGGAAGCAGTCACAAAATATGTTCAGGATTACGATGCAAATGGAGTTAGTATGAATCATTTATTTAGTTTGTTAACAAACACAAGACAAGACCAAACATATTCACTCATAAGACTTTAATCTTGAACAGATAATCATTTACTTGCAGCGTACTAAAAACCAAACAGCCAAAGGACATTTTGACTTTGCAAAAAAATAATTTGAAGTTAGTTGAAGCAGGGGAATGTGCTCCCTTTTCACAGCAAACTGCACGCAGCCGAAGTTGTAAGAGGTTCCATATCATAACCAATAAATTTGAAACAGTCTGCATCCTAAGGTCAGTTCGATAATGTGATTTTTAGGGTAGTTGTAATAGACAGTGCTTGCTCGCGTAGTATCTTAATTTTTGTGCTATCCCGTGGGAACGTTTTATTTGTCTGGGATAAAAAGTAGCCTCACTTTCCGTGTTATGTCCATGCCAGAAATCAAATCAATTCGTTGCTCCGTTGCTGCGTGAAAGAGGAACAAACCAATAAACACACTTTCGGATTTATAATATTAGTAAGATTCCCGTGGTTTTTTACTGGAAATAAAGTAAATAAACTGAACTGACTGTCTCACCGCAACTTCAAAATATGTACCTGTAAACACTCACTCGACCACGACATTGTGTTAGCTCACTGACATTTTGCTGTCTCGCTACTCTACTCGGTAAGTGTAATCCGACTATCACAGCTAGTACGATTGAATCAGCCTACACGCGCACGAGCACACGAAACTAGGTGAAGTTCGGTCTTTCTTGACGAATAAAAAGTGTGTTCTAGGGTGGTTGTATAATATATTAGGCCCTTCGTACACGACTCCTAAGCGTAGACGTATCGTAAGCGTATCGTTTCGACGCAACGCGTACGAGACGACTAGTGTTCTACACAGGAATTGTCGAGCAGACGTATCGTTTTTTAAGATCTCAGTTGAAATCATGGCCAAATTCAACCAGTTACACGAATTCAATGACTTTTTCAGTTATATTAAAATGAAAATTCGTAAGAAGTTCCAAAAATTACAAATCAGTTAAATTTACAGAAAAAATATTGAACAGTTAATTTTTTACGCTTGCTTTTTTTGCCAGTGTGCTACGACTACGATTCGCTGCAGCACCGCTTCGTGTGCGGACTTGTTTGCACATGTACGTGCTCGTATTGCTCTCGTCTAACGCGCGTATTACGATATGCTTACGGTACGACGCCGTGTGCGAAGGGGGTTAGTGTGTTGTGTGGTGGTGTTACCTGGGCGCGAGGCGGTCGGCGTGCCGGTCGGCGTGCAGCTCGGCGTGCGCGAGCAGCTGCAGCGCGTCCGAGCAGCGCTCGCCGCACACGCCGCACGCGTGCTCGCCGCCCGCCCCGCCACCGCCCGCGCCCGCGCCCGCCCCGCCGCGCACGTAGCTGCACACACCACGCTCTCGCTACACTACTACACTACACCACACGCTTGCCTCCGTCACATCGCGCCTAACGACACTGATTAGGTAATACTTACTACGTAACGAGTACAAAATCCTCTACTCATGAACGTGCATTGAAATAGATTCCCGCACACGCCCCGCCGCGCATTTAGTTGTACACACCACGCTCTCGCTACACCACACGCATGTTCAACGCATGGTCGCGCCTTACGCCACAGATTACCTATTTATTTACTACGTTTTGTAATTCTATATTACGAGACTAATCACACACAAAAATAACGAGATAAATAAATACCTCAACATCCAGACGTTTCGACCGAGTTGCATCAAACGACCATGATCGATGCAACTACTAAGGTACCAATAAAACTATATCGGTGGCCTGCCTGTGCCTGCTAGAGAGATCTGGGATCAGAGGATCTCCGAACTAGTGCTTTATCTAGTTAACTATCACATAATCTTATATTATCATCTATGTATGTTAGCATATACCCTAGACTGCACTGTTTTATAAAGTTACACATATCACAAATCGGACGCAAATATCTGATTTTATAGCTCATACTCATTAGGCCTATGATAAGAATGATCCAAATATTGTAAAGATATCACTGTATACTAAGCGCCACACAAATCGGCGGATGGGAAGTTATGCGCAGAACGCTGCGCAAAAGCCGAAATACAGGTATGCGCGGGAGCCAGAGAGACTCGCGCCGGGGCACACCCGCCCGCCAACCTCATGCCTCCCGCGCGCTCCCTGCGCCCGTGCTCACCACTACGACACACGGCGTCGGAATTGTGCACACATGCGCAATAATTAGCGAATCACGGCGAAGTGTCATCTGCGGCTAACTTCTCATCCGCCGACTTGTGTGGCGCTAGTATACTATGTAGTAGCTGTTCACTTGCCCACTTCGTAAATAACTAACAAAAGCGTAAACACTCATTGTTAAATTTTGAAAAAGTGAGAACGCAAAGCAATATTGTAAGAAACATTACATACCTACATTTACATTTATTCGACGCGTTTAAAGTTACCTTTGTGTAAACTTGAATTTTAGATTAATAAATATTCTTACTATAAATATTTGTAGCCTGTCATGGGAAAAGCCGGCAGAAAAACGGGGTCCACTAAATTTTTAGTTTTATCAGTTCACTTCCCATTGCTTTGCGTCAACACTAGCATCCAAACGGTTAAAAAGCAAAACCAATCAACACAACAAATACGCTAAAAAGTAGAGGCAATTTGAACCCATTCCCTCTCATGGACTAAAAAAACCTAAAAAATTCTCGCGATAATTTATTGGACGTTTATTTTAACGCCATAGAGTGTGTGGCTACACTTGTACAGCCACTCGAGTTGTCGGCTAACGTTGAACGGCAATGTGAATGTCAAATTATCACGTTGATTGGTGGCCAGGGCCACACTTACAAAAGACGACAATCATCGCGATAATTAACGGTATTTCTCATTAATGTGGCCCGGGGCATAAGAAAGGATTAATAGAGCGGATGAACAATAGATACCATAAGTAAGAGATACAGACCTATGCGCGGCGGCGACGTGTCTCCTCAGCAAGTCGGCCCGCTGGAAGGCGACGCCGCAGTCTGAGCAGAACAGCTCGGGGCCCCGCATCGTGTCGAACACGGCGCGCTCCGTGCCGCCGCTCGGCTGCGACTCGGGCGACAGCCGGTATTCCATGTCGTCCCCTGAGAAACACCGGCTCGGATTATATATCAAATATATATCTAAATGAATCGCTATGTCCTTGGTCACGGCATCACGCGTGAACGGCTGGACCGATTTCGCTAATTCTTTTTGTTATATTTGTTACAGTCAGAACGTTCTTATGAAAAAAAAAATAAGAAAATTGTGCGGTTAATTTTCCCATACAAAATGTTTCTACATGTAAAAGTTGCCGTTACTGGCCATTGGTGGCGCTAAACGCCATCGCCATTAGAATTGACCGAGTTAGTGAGATGAAGTTCACTGGGTCAGCTGGTCAAAAATATATGGTTAGTAAGTAAACAAATTACTAGACTAACGATATTAACGATTAGAAATCTGGTAAGTATATCTCAATCCTTAATATCTCAGAATGAATGAAATCAGAATGTAGTTAGTTCTATGCCGCGAAGGGTTTGAAACGAGTGGTGAAACTAGTGTAAAACTCTGGATAGTCGAATCTAATGGCATCTGTAAAGTGAGTATAAAACCCCACACCTCACCCCGCTGAAATATGAATTTACTAGAGCGCAACTACATGCCTCGTGTTCACCGATGCCGTAAGTTTGATTCGACGTTTAACTGTTTTTTTTTTAATCTCACCGGAGTCCGAATCGTAAGTATCTTGCGGTGCGGGGTGCGGCGCGGAGTGCGGGTGTCTCGCCGCCGTGTGCTGCGCGAGCGCCTCCCGCGACCAGCACAGCTCGCCGCACTCGCCGCAGTCCACCGGGGAATCGCCACCGTGCACCTACAACAACAATCGGAATTTCATACAAAGTGTTTAGCGGATAATGTAAATGACAACAGTCTCGCTTCTTTCTTCTTCGAAGAACTCGAAGGCCTCGATGTTAGTTTCTCAAAAGGTGGGTCTTAAAATGCACGTTAGTAAGTTCGTATAGACCGGGTGGCAAGCCATGGGCGATCAGAGTTTACATATTCATCAGACTCATAGACACCACACGTCTCTTTGATCCAAGAGTCAGGGTCATGAACCACTGGGCCACTGAGGCAGTCAAATAGCTTCACGTTCATCTCACCGCTACTGAAAATGCATAAACCCAATGAGAGACATAATATGTCAGGAGAGGACGTATCACCCCCACCGGAAATAAAAATAAGTATCTCACCCTCGAGTGTGACTGCAACGCCTTCTCTCTAGCGAAGCCGATGCCGCAGGTGCGACAGACGAAGGGTCTCGCGGGGTCGGCGGGCGGCGGCGGCGGCGGGGGCGGCGAGGGCGGCGCGGGGGGCGGCGAGGGCGCAGGGGGCGGCGGGCGCGGAGAGCGCGCACGCCGCGACCACTGTTGCGTGCGCGCCGACCGCATGTTCTCCCACGCGTCCTGCCATGTGACAACCGCTCCGCACTTTTATTTACACAACGACGGGACCCTACTTTTATGGATTATGGACACATTTCTCTCTAGGCGTTATCACGTCAACAAAAACGAAAGAATGTGCATTCAGCTTTTTTGATCGATGCCTCATGTTGTATAGTTGATATGGACAATCATCGACACAAACATCATTGCTCGCAGCCTACCATGTTCTTTCATGCATCCTGCCAGACAACGACGGGACCCTAACACATTTCCCTATTGCATGGCATCTATACAGATAGCAAAACTTGATAAAAAGTTTGCTGAATATATAAAAATTAAAGTAACTAATGAATATGCATTCAGCTTTTTGATGGATGCCTAATGTTATGGTAGATCGACGCAATCATCATTGCTTGCAGCTTGAAGCCTACCATGTTCTTTCATGAGTCCTGTCATTTATACAACGACGGGACTACCACATAATATATCATCTTTTATTATTACTTACAAACTACATATGTCACTGGATGGGCATCTTATTAAAGTTATGCAAATTGAATTAACGATAATATTCATCTTTCTGAATGCAGGCCTGATAAGCTTTCATTGGTTTCATTAAAACCATCTTGTTTTATTTAGTAACTAATATTTTCTACAAAGACTGAGATGCCAAACTAACATTCAAGAGAAATTAAAACACTTGTCATGCTGACTGCCAATATTAATCTAACATTTAAAAGGATAAAACAAGTTATAAGCTAATTCGGAAATTAAATGGCAGTGAACCAAAACCAAATAAAAAGAAATGAATTACAATTGAAACAGCTAAGGATACGACCAGGGGTCAAGCGAGACTGGCATATAAATATAATACCTCCTCAGGTTCGACGACCTTTTTCCGTCGCCCGCGCTTCTTCTTTGGTTTCAGGATTTGGTTGTTCTCTAGCATGTCTTCTGGAAACAAAATGTCATAATATAAATTTCTAGTTGCAGGAGGCTATTTAGAGAAATGAAAAATGAGAATATGGGCTATATTGACTCACTAGAACGACTGAATATAATGCGTCAACGGTCATGAGCTCGAGTAAGAGCAGTGCTCCCTGCACTGACAATCTGTGTTAGTGCGAACGGGATAGCAAAGCATTCAGTGTTCAATTACTTTCTATTGGTTGAAAAATTGAGCTCTAGAACTATGTATTCCCGTGGGTTTTGAACAGCTAGTTTTGGATTTAAAATAAAGATTTAGCGATGTCTTACGTTACGAGTCGGCATCGTCGAGGACGAAGGCGTGTACTTTGAGGTGGTTCATGATATCACACTTGCGCACGTAGCGCACCCCGCACATGATGATCGCTCGCGGCCGGTCGTTTTGGTGCACTACCATATGGTTAACTAGCGCTGTTTTATTACGAAAGCGACGAAGGAAGTAACTTACCAATATCTTGCGAGTCGGCATCGTCGGGCACGAAGGCGTGTACTTTGAGATGGTTCATGAGGTCACACTTGCGCACGTAGCGCACCCCGCACAGGATGATCGCTCGCGGCCGGTCGTTTTGGTGCACTACCATATGGTTAACTAGCGCTGTTTTATTACGAAAGCGACGTAAGTAACTTACCAATATCTTGCGAGTCGGCATCGTCGGGCACGAAGGCGTGTACTTTGAGATGGTTCATGAGGTCACACTTGCGCACGTAGCGCACCCCGCACAGGTTGCAGGCGTGCGGCCGGTCGTTTTGGTGCGCGACCATATGATTCATAAGCGCTGCTTTTTTGCGGAATCGACGCGAACAGAAGTCACACGGCCACGGCCGCATTGCTGTGTATTCATCCTACGGAAAATTATAATAGTTGTTGAGAGCCTATTCGGGCCTATTGCTGGGCAAAGGCCTCCTCATTCTCCTGAATTCCTAGACGAAAATGGCGAGAAGAAGTGGCCTTCAACTGGACCCACATAGCTTTAGATACTATATAATACGCCATTATTTATACTTTACTCATTCTACAGAATGAGGAGAGCCATAGAACCAACGTAAATACACAGAACTTAGGGGATTTCAACCATTAGCCATAGGAAGTCCACTGCTAACAGCTGAAGAAGTGACTTGAACCTAGGGCGTTCGTGCGTATTCTCAGCGGATCAGAAAGTTCAAATGGCAGTGGCAATAGACAATCATTTATTGGAGGAAAAAAAAACATAGGAAAAAAAATTAAACATGGAGTATAACGCTGAATCCAAGCCACTTCCAGCTGGTCCTATTGGAGATCTATAGAAAAAGCCTACGACCAGGATTGGACATCATATGGTTTGACTTACTGAATATTTTAAAAAAGGGTTTACTTTTAAACAATTTTAAGCAATTCAGGGTCAAACTAAAAATATTTCGATTTAAGGTCAACATGAACATCAACATTTTATGAACATTAAGTAATACTCACCTGATCTGTAGGTAGTGGTACATCAATATCATTCTCCTCTTTTGGCTCTAACATGGGATGTGTAAAGTGCTCTAAAGGAACTTCAACTCTGAAATTAAAGATCATTCAATAAAACAAGCAACCAACGAGTATCAATTACATTACCGATAGCATTGATTGCATGTTAAAATATATTGCAACAATTAGGTATATTATAACTGAAATACTACAAGGAATCACGATAAGAAAAAAATTGGCCAAGTGCAAGCCGGACTCGCGCACGGAGGGTTCCGTACCGTATGGGAGCCCAATTCCTCTTGTCGTCATTAATAACGAGAAAAAACTCCTAAAATCACGTTTATTGTTTGGGAGCCCCCCTTAAATATTTATTTTATTCTGTTTTTAGTATTTGTTGCTATAGCGGCAACAGAAATACATAATCTGTGAAAATTTCAGCTGCCTAGCTAACATCGTTCATGAGATACAGTCCGGTGACAGACAGACCGACGGACAGACGGACATCAAAGTCTTAGTAATAGGGTCCTGTTTTTACCCTTTGGGGACAGAACCTTAAGAAGCACAAAACGAAATAAAATCATAGCATGTACATGTACAATTGAACATAATAATTATGTTTGTTATTCATGAAGATAAAGACACCCAGAGATGGCGCGACAATATCCAAAAGCATATCAGTAACATCTGGATGAGACTTGTGCTAGACAGGGAAGATTGGCGAAAGAGCCTTGCAGTGATCTGACCTAAGCCACAGCCCGGACACTCCGCGATTTTTCATACAAAATCTGCTGTCTTACGCACACTACACAGTACTTACTCACAGACAACACACATACACACGGTCGCTACACGTGCATTTGTGTGCAAAACGTCTATAGCTGTCAGCGATCACCACAAAGTGACGTCATGCCGCGTGAATGAGACAGTTGCGTACTCAATTTGCAAAAATGAATATATGTAAATCTAGTGCTTTAAAAAGTACTTGAAAAAGTACTTTATAACAATTACTTAATTTCGAAGCATTTTAACAAAAAGTAACCGATCTACTTCATTTGAAAGAAAATATCAAGAGGAAGTTACCAAATAATGTAAAATAAGTTGCTATTATTTATCCTTAGGGAAACATTAAAATATCTTGTTTTGTTACGTATCATTGATATTCAATCATATACAGTACAAGTTTTCCCTATTGTCACAGTCTAGGTAGTTTTTACTAAAAAAATCCACTGGAACTGAGGAAGACTCAAATAGATGGGGGGTAACGAGTGGCAGTTCTATACGTAGTATTATTATAATATATTGTTTGCCTATAAGCTGTTGATGATAATGTTTGTTATATTACGAGTATGATTACATACCTCTCCTGCCCACCAGTGATCACCCAGTCATCAGTGATGACCTCCTCAGTGACACACTCAATGTTAGGATCGTCAGCCAGCTCGGCTGTCTCCGTATAACCCACAACATCTTGAGCGAGGAACATCAGATTCTCTGCTGCCATTTGGTCTGTGTTATTTATCTCCTCCATCTCCTCTGATGTCTGAAACATACCAATCATATCATTAGGGCTAATTATGAAGACATCGTAAATTTAATAGCAACGTAAGAATTCTCTTTATTGAATGCCTAAAGTGAAAAAGAGATAGAAATATGCTAATTAGCTATTATAATTACGATGGCGCCTTTATAATCGGGCCTACTAGCAGCCCTTTATTAATCTGTGTTTGAATCAAATTAAATCACAACATTGTTTTTGATATGGGACCCACAACAATATCGAGTCTTTTTAGGAAAAACATTGTAACCAACAAATTTCCCTTTTTACAAGAAAATAACTTTTCTTACTGAAAACCACTTGAAAAATATGTAACAAACTAAACTAAAATATTTACCATATTAGAAAATGAAGAGTTGTGGACATTATCATATTCACATATCACTTCATTTGAAGCTGAGTCTGGGTCATGCTGAAATAAAAAATGTAGTTATAAAAAGCTTTACTTAATATTGGTTCTAAATATACTTGCAAACTTATTTAAAATCTTGAGCTATTTTTCAATGTCTTGTGCAATTATTCTAGTCTTTCATGTACACATCAACATCAAATATAGTTTAAAAAAACTAAAAAACATGCTCTCATAGCATATATATCAACCTTAAACGCGTAAAATAATAATGAACGAAAAATATGAATACTATTGTAAAAAGCGTGGGGTGCTCGATTTACGAAAAATTATGGCACAAAGCGCCCCACGCTTTTTTTTTACAATAGTATTAATATTTTTCGTTCATTATTATTTTCAGCCGATATTGAAAATTATTTTACACTTTTTAGTTTGACATGCATATTTGCATTAAATAATGGACAACATTTAATTTTTTTTTTATGATAACAGGCACAATATATTTTTCCATAGCTCACATGATGTTAGCTGAAGCCGAGATAGATGCAATAAAGTATTGCTGATAGGTCAGGATACCTATAATTTTGTTATGGGCAGTGGACGCATAAATATCAACTGTATAGGCCTAAAAAGAGGTATGAGCCACCTTTTTTTAACACGCTTTTATTAGTTTCACCTGTATGTTTGCTTGTAACTAACGCCTTTGAGCTCAATTTTGCCCTACTTTGAGCGATCAGATTTTCCCTAAACTTTGTACACCCATCAACAACCGATGACAATGCATTTATTCACTAAAAAGAGAAAATTAAATATAGTATTAAAAAAAGCTAAATAATCGGCCAAGTACGAGTCGGACTCGCGCACGGAGGGTTCCGTACTGTATGGGAGCCCCCCTTAAATATTTATTTAATTTTATTATTTATTATTGAAGGGAATATGAAACTAAATATTCTGTGAAAATTTCAAGCATCTACCTGGTACCATTTTTAATATAGAGCGAAAAACGTCTAAGAATTCAGGTTTGTTGTATGGGAGCCCCCCTTAAATATTTATTTTATTTTGTTTTTAGTATTTGTTGTTCTAGCGGCAACCGAAATACATCATCTGTGAATATTTCAGCTGCCTAGCTATCATGGTTCATGAGATACAGCCCGGTGACAGACAGACAAACAGACGGACATTGAAGTCTTAGTAATAGGGTCCCGTTTTTCCCTTTAGGTACGGAACCCTAGAAAAACAAGCTTTAATAGCATATCAAACTAAAAAGTGTAATTAATTTAGTGTATACTGTAGTTCGGGTGAAAAAAAATGTAAAAAGTCATGGTCACAAACAAGTCGGGCGAGTGTAACTTAGCAGAAGAGTAGACAGAAATGAGTTGTTGAAAAATATATAACGGGTAATAAAATACATTTTTGGTCAATAAAATGCATTAAGCGGGCAGGTACGTGAGGGTTGGTGAACCAAACAAAATTGGTCCATATAAATCTCATTCGTAGCTGAAAAGAAGGGACGTTATATGTAAGCCCCGTATAATCAGGGTGTAACATAATCATAATTCTTGTTTTGAATAAATATTTAGTGTATTTCCGCTCTGTCGTAGTCATATAAGTTAAGGGTACTATTCAAAATCCAAATTAAATCACAAACAAAATTAGGAATTAATCATCAAACTGTATCATGGTTCGACTATGGTTAGGTCAGGTTAGAAAACACTAACTTTTCTAACCTGACCTAACCATAGTCGAACCATGATACAGTTTGATGATTAATTACTAATTTTGTTTGTGATTTAATTTGGATTTTGAATAGTACCCTTAACTTATATGACTACGACAGAGCGGAAATACACTAAATATTTATTCAAAACAAGAATTTGAAGATGAACTTCCGCAAAGTAATGCCTGATTCAATAAACTATAATCATAATTTCAGTCGTAGTACATCTACTGTTGGACATAGGCCTCCTCTAGGAACTCCGCAATAAAAAGACATAACCCTATCGAGTCAAAAGTCGAGACCTCAAAAGATTCGTCTTGACGACCACTTTGTGTATAGATGGTAGCCAGGGTCTGATCGATGTCTGACCTCGACCTGCATTTAGACCTCTAGACCCATACTAAGACCCAGACCCAGGCTGAGGCCCAGGCCTAGACCTAGACTTAGACCCAGACCCAGACCCACTCTCAGACCCAGACTCATGCCCAGACTTAGACCTAGATCTAAAGCGAGACCTAGACCTAGACCCAGCCCCATACCCGGACCAAGGCCCAGTCTTAGACCTAGACCTTGACCCAGACCCAGAACCAGAGCCAGACCCGGACCTGGACCCAGACCTAGACCTAAATCTAGACCTACACCCAGGCTCATACCCGGATCCGGAGCAAGGCCCAGACTTAGACCCAGACCCAGATCCGACCCGGACCCGGACCTGGACCTGGACCCGGACCCAGACCCAAACCCAGACATAATTCAAGACCTAGACCTAAACCTAGACCCAGACCTAGACCTGGACCCCGAGCCAGACCCGGACCCGGACCCAGGACCTCTCTTTTCAATCGAATTGATGATCGGGTGTTTCCGCTCTCGTGACCCGCTCGACTATTTCTGCCCATTGTAACAATTTTCCACCCATATAATTATTATATTGACATTTTAGCGTGACATACCGGACCAATTGTTTTTATATTTCTGTCCATGTTTACCTGTTGCAATAATTTACCAACTACCCAATAATTAAATATCAGCCCATTAAACCATTCACCTGATCTTATTAGCTTCCCAAATATTCAAGAAACAGCCCAAAAAATTACTTCCCGAAAATAGTATGCCAGGACTCAAATTAGATTTTCCGTTTATTTACATGGCAATAAAGCTTAAGTATTTTATACAACTTAATAGTATAATCCTTCCACAACTTCATGTTTTTTTAATTGCCTTGGCTTTTTATTCTTTCATAAGTAGATAGAACACGACGTTATGCCATTAATGACTTATATTAATTTTAAATTTTTGAACAAATGCGGGGTAACCGAAATATATGGCAAGATAGATTAATGTTTTTTTAATCCGAGTTTTGGCAAATTAATATTTACTTTTTTTAATTGCATTAATAAATAACTTAAAAAATAGTGGATAGATTATTTTTTCATTTTTTTAATGGGGTTTTCAATGGATAATCTCCAAATGGTTTTCGAATTTTGGACACTTTGCAAAAATGAAATGTTTTTCATTCACAATGACCCGTTTATGTCACCTACTTAGTGCTTATAACTGAGAATTTTGGCATTGCGTGGCGTTGTACTTACGACTAGCTAAAAAGCCTGCCCACTACATAGCTTGGGCAGGGTTTCGGTTCGGACACTTATTTTCCACGATTGTGTTGTGACTCTTTAGATATTTGCTCAAAGAATGTAAGATTACTTTTACAAATAAGAAAAGGACTGACTTGGCTATGCAAAAAAGTGGTGTAAAGATTGAATTAGCAATAATGTAAGATAATAAAATAATAAGAAAAGGACTGTCTTGGCTATGCAACAAAGTGGTGTAAAAAGCATAGCAACAAGGTCCTTACAATGCTCACCTTCACCACCACCTCCCCTCCCCAGTGGAGGTTGAACTCTCTATCTCCATCCATGGTTGGCTGTCACCCTGCCTCCATTTATGATTTCTAGAACAGTATATTCCACTCATACATATTTCATGAAAAAAAGTATGTAGGAAACTAATATAGGGTGGATTTTATCTTATCCTTTACTTGTTTAATGTTAATTTACTAAATATGTGTTTTTAATTATGGAATATGTAATTATGATTATTAATTGAGCAGTATAAAATCTCTTTACAGTTATGAAGTGAACAAAGTAATGTTGAATTTATTGATTTCTAACAATAATTCCAACAATTTAGAACTTTATACTTACTCAATACCAGTTTAATTTTAAGAATTCCTTAACATTGACTTTGCAAAATTCAATAATGAAAGGTGCAGTTCGCATTAGACGATTGTTCCAATGAAGCTCTGACAGCCCTGTAATCTATGATCAAAACATCAACATAACCTTATTTAATTCACCCTGATAACACATATCAATGTACCTGTAAACCCACAACAAAGAAAACTGATAAACTATCCGCCACAAGAGAAGATGATCTAATAATAAAATGGTGCGGCTGAACAAAAATGGTGTCAAGAAATTAGAAGAAAAAGATCGTAGGTTATCCTTGTCAAAAGAAAAGGTTAACTCGGTCTAACTTTAAAATACTAATTTCGTTATAATTAACACTATATGACACAAGAAAAACTGCCGCTTTACCCCAGAATGTTGCAAAAAACCCGATAATCGAAGCTACTTTACATATCTATAGATTTACATGACGCAATCATAGTTCCACAAAAATGAAAACAAAAATATAACCAAAGTTGTAATAACTTTTTTGGAGGTTATCATTAAATAGTTACTTACCAATTACCAATTTCCTATTTTCACGATTAAATTAAAGCGTGGAAGAAAGAAATTCACAAAATTTCGGCTATCAAGCAAATGGCTATCTCTCATTTCCAATTTTCATTCTATCAAATCCATAGACTACAAAATTGAAATGACGCTTTGTTCGTTATCAAAGATTTAGTACGTAAGATTTGTGTCTCTTTCTGTAGGAGTGCTTTAAAAAGAGAAATAGCATAATACCATGCTTTAACTTAATGACATTACTTTGGAATACTCGTTACTTTTGCACCATAGACAACTTCCTGTCGTTACAGATAAATAAAACTGTCATGTTGGCTTTCGTAAATCATTGTCAAAGTTCAACGCAAATGTCATCTGAGTACATGGTATTACTATGTAACATAAAATGGAACTATTTTAGCAATTTTTTTTTTCCCAATTATAGGATCACTGGGGTGGGTTCCTTCAATCGTTTACACTTACATTAGGGGCCAGGTATCGAATGAGGTTAACTGTGCGTCACTTTAAACAAGTACTGCACCTGCAACTATTAATCCTGTTAATCCTGTTATTTGTCTCTAACGGATGCTACCACACATTAGACCATAGTTATGGGATAAATTAAAGCATCTTCAAACAAGAAGTGAGTCTTTGCGCAATTGCATATTCATAAGTCAGTTGTAGTAAGGAGTGGGGAGTGGGCACAGATTAGGCAATTAAATTGTTAGGTACTACATAATACCTACAGTACCGGTCAGCGTATACCCAAGCTGCTACTGGAAAATACATAGCGATAGACAATCTTCATTGTGCGAGAGATTCATAATGCTTCGCGTCAGGAAAATAGCGATAGTATATTTGTCGGGTTTGTCCTCAGGTTAAAACATTGCTTTGTTGAAAATTACAGCATATTGACCATGCTGCCAACCGGCAGCACACTGTGTTAGGTACACTGCCAGATGGAACCGTCAAGTTAAGGTTGGCAGCGTTGGCTTTAAGTTGAAAAAAATTGGTTGTCTGTAAAGTCGGTTTACGTACCTACGATAATTTTACGTGATAGGTAGGTAACACTATAAGAAAACATTGCTGAATCAAAAACTAAAACAAGCCAAACGCTTTTTCCGATCGTGCCTCTCTTTCGCTTGTTCCACACTCTCATTTACACACTCGGCTCAAGCGAAACTTGGCACTTTTACGTGCGTGCAGCCGGCGTTCATCGATTTATTAAGACATTATAAAGTCATAAAACATAAGTTATGTCCTACCTTCCTACTATAGAAAAACTGAAGCTAAACAAAATGTTAGCCGCTAAATCAAAGTTTCATAGTGGTATCACTATTTACTATTTTGTTTATTTGGGTTTTTTTTTTGGCGGGAAGTCGAAAGAAGCGGGCGTTTTTAATATTCAATTATTCATAAATTTTAATTTTGCAATTCTCTGAGATTTGTGTTGGGTGTTGCGGCGCAACAATAACGTCATGAGCGTTGCTAGTGACGGGGAGGACCCCGTCATTACAGCAGAGAGAAAGAAGAGAAAACTTGCAAAATCCTCAACGAATAATGATGGCTACAAAGTATTTCAGAAGCCCCTCTACAAGAGGCTATTCCCCGAAAATCACAGTGGGGACTGCGTGGTTTACGTTGAATCCACAGAAGAAGAAAAGGTTGGTAATAAAAACCCCATAATATTGACAAATCTTTTCATTGAAAATGTTAAAGGCATTGTAGGTGTCCACCGAATAAATGCTTATAAGGTTGGCGTCACTTTCAAAAAGCCAGCTCCAGCTAACAATTTTTTAAAGATGGATAGCTTCCTGAACAGATATAAGCTGAAAGCTTTCATTCCTGCTTACATGACTGAAGTTATAGGAGTCATCAGGCATATTCCGCTGACAATGTCTAATGAAGAAATTTACAAAAATATTACTTGTGATGCTGATGTTGTCTCAATCAAACGCTTTATGCGAAAAGTAGACGGAAATTTGACTCCTCTTGGAACAGTGGCTGTCACTTTTGCAGCCACCACATTACCTCAGTATGTATACATCAAGCTATTCAGATACCGGGTTCATAAATACTTTCCACCACTCATGCAATGCTACCGTTGCCTCCGATTCAACCACTCAGCTAAGAACTGCAGAGCAGAGCAGATGTGTTCATCCTGTGCAGGACGGCATTCCTACAAGGAATGTGATGTGGAAGAAATAATGTGTGTCAATTGTTCTGGCCCTCACCTTGCCGTGTCGAAAGACTGCCCTGTTAAGCAGAAAAAAATAGAAGAGAAGAAAATTAAACAACAACAAAAAATGTCTTATGCCAATGCGGTAAGTCTGCCACAAATCTCTGATAGAACATCCTTCCCAGCTCTAACACCAAAGCCGAGACAAAAAACCTTCCAAGATCTCAATGCCAAAGAAATTGTTGATAACGATGTAATTATAAATGCCCTTGTGAAGTCCGTTGTTGCCCTTGCAAATAGCAAGAATGAACCCATTACAAATAAAAGAATTAAAGAAATTTTGTTGTCAAATTTAATTTAATTTAATTATATGGACACATATATTCGTATAGCACAATTCAATATTCAAAGTTTACATAGTAAAAAAACGCTATTGTTAAAGTTTTTAACTGAACAAAATGTAGATATATGTTTACTAAATGAAACGTGGCTTAAGAAAAACAGTAAAATTCCAAATTTTCCATCTTATAATTTGATTCACAAACTGTCTGTAAACGAACATAATGGGGTAGCTATATTAATTAAACAAAATTTTAAATATGAAGTTGTTCATACCTCATATTACGAATCAATTCAGAACATTTGCATTGCACTTGATACATCATTAGGTAAATTACATGTGTTGTGTATTTATTGTCCCCCAAACAGCGAATTTACTAAATTTAATACTAATAAATTAAAAAAAGTATTCACTGAAACTCCTAAGCCATGTCTCATAATGGGAGATTTCAATGCCCATCACATTTTATTTGGTTGTCTAAAAAATAATAGTAGAGGTAATTCGTTGTACAATCTCATAGATGAGTTTGACTTGTGTGTTTTAAATGATGGTAATCATACTACAATTAAATATCCAAACAAGAATTCTTCAGCAATTGATTTAGCCTTAGTAAGTTGCTCGTTAGCTCCTCTCTGTGAATGGCAAGTCCATGATGATGCAATGGGTAGTTATCATTTTCCGACTCTACTGGATGTAAATGTGAAGCCATCGGTGTATGATGTTCGTCCTGTAGAAGAAAAATATTTGTACAACAAATCAGACTGGTCTAAATTTAAAACTTTATCTGAAACCTGCTTTTCGCAATTAGATTTGGAAAATACAGATCTAGATGAATTATACAATAGTTTTATAAATATCTTGTATCAAATCAGAGATGAATGTATTCCTAAGCAGAAATCTAATCACACTCCAAAAATTCTGAGAAAACCAGCTCCATGGTGGAACACACTATGTGAGGATGCAGTTCAAAAGTCGAAAGAAGCTCTTAAGACATATCATCACTCTCCAACAATTTCCAATTTTATTAATTACAAGCGTCTTGATGCTAAAAAGAAAAAGATATTAATTGAGGAACGGGGAAAATCATGGCATGAATTGTGTACTTCTTTCAACAGAATGACACCAGTTACTAGAATATGGAATTATGTTAAAAAATTTAAAAGGATTAACAGTAATTGTAGTAACAAAACTCTAAATGACGAATGGGTACCAAGTTTTCTAGAAAAATTAGCAGATTCAACATCAACCGATTTTACCACTTTAAATATTTTAGACAGGTCTGACAATAGCGTTTCCTTCTTAAATGAGCCTTATACACTGAATGAGCTTCGCATTTCTTTAGATAGTCGTAGGGATACTACACCAGGTATGGATAACATTCCATATAAACTTATTAAAAATTTACATTCAAATGCTCTGAACATTTTATTGGCAATTTATAACAGACTTTGGAATGCATCAGTTATTCCTGAATCTTGGAAGACTCAATGTGTAATACCAATTTTAAAACCTAATAAGCCTGCAAATAATCCGTCATCGTACAGACCCATATCTTTGTCATCCTGTCTGGGTAAACTTTTTGAAAACATGTTAAAATTACGTTTAGATTATTTTGTTGAAACCAACTCTAAAATACCTAACACACAATTTGGATTCAGAAAGGGTAAAAGTTGCTCTGAAAGTTTTGTATCATTAATCTCAACATTAAAAAAAGCAAAGCTCAGCCACTCTAATGTAATCTGCGTCTTTCTTGATGTAAAAGGTGCTTTCGATAATGTCAACATTAAGAGCCTTCTTCTAGTTTTGAATGAGTTAGGTCTGCCAACAAAATTATTGAAATGGATATTTAATTTTCTGAATAACAGAACCTTGTATGTTAAATTTAATAATAAGCTACATGGACCAAAAACCGTCAGTAAAGGAACTATGCAAGGAGCTATCTTATCTTCTCTCTTGTATATTCTATATACATCTCAAATTTTAAAGTATGTTAACACATCACATGTTAAAATTTTACAATTTGCCGATGACTTACTTTTATACTCTGAAAGTCAAAATTTAAATATGGCTGTAAATCACTTGAATTCTGCACTGCTGCAGCTACACCATTATTACAACAATGTATTAAAATTAGATATTAGTTCTGATAAAAGTTCTGTTATTGTTTTTAGTAAAGATCCTTTTGCACAATCTTTTGTTAAAATTAAATACAATAATGAAATCATTCCTGTAAGTAATCAACATAAATTTTTAGGAGTAATAATAGATAACAAGTTAAAATTTGAAGAGCATATTAAGTATATCTGCAGCAATGCAATGAAAAGTATTAATGTTTTAAGATGTTTAGCTGGTACTTTTTGGGGCTCTGATCCTAAAACCTTGATCATGCTGTATAAAAGTATAGTAAGAAGTCATTTTGATTATAGTAGTTTAGCTTATATGAATGCAAGTAGCACCTTATTACGAAAACTCGATGTAATACAAAATATGGCTTTAAGAATTATTAGCGGAGCTATGCGTTCCACTCCTATTAATTCTATGGAAATTGAAAACTGTATACCTCCATTAATCCTGAGACGTTTACTTTTGGCTGATAGATTCTGTTTGAAAGAGTTGACTTCCAATAATGTTATAGTGCTGAATAATGTTTTATGTCATCCACAGATATCACAATCAGTTCAAACATCTAGCTTATCAGCCACATCTCTTGTTTCGGGAGTTTTGCCTGAAATCACAACAATAATGTCATTTTTAAAAAATATCAGTAAAAACATTTGTTCTCATGATATCTGGCCAACATATAAATGTCCATATAATGCCTTGATTAATTGCTTAAGTATAGATTGTCATTTAGATGTAATAAATAACAAATTTGATTTTCTAGAATTTATAGAGAATAAACCAGACTTTTATATTTTATATACAGATGGTTCTAAAAGTGATGAAGGGGTTAAAGCCGCATATTATGATCCACAAATGAATAAAACCCACTGTATAAAGTTAGATAATAATTGCAGTGTGTTTACTGCAGAAGCGTATGCAATTTTAACCGCTTTAACATTTGTAAATAACTCTGTAAAAAATGTAAATATACTAATAGTAAGTGATTCTAAAAGTGTTCTGTCTGTTTTGAACAACAGTAATTTCTCATATAAGTTAAATTATATTATATATAGTATTAGAGAACTTATAGAAATGATTAGTAAATCAAAACATGTAGAATTGGTATGGGTTCCTTCACATTGTGGCATCCATGGCAATGAAACAGTAGATTTGGCTACTCGGCAAGAGCATGATCTAGATCACACAGATATATTAAAAGTACCTTTCACAGATTACTATTGTGCAATTAATAAGGATTTACTCAGAATTTGGAAAGAATATTGGCACGTTACAACAGAATATAAGGGAAGGTGGTATGCAGAAATACAGAAAGACTTACCTACTACTCCTTGGTACAACAAATTTGAATATTGTGGCAGAAAGTTTATAACAGTTATAAATCGCCTGAGATTTGGACATTGCTTGGTTCCAGCTCATTTACACAAAATTAATATAGTCCCAGAAGATAACTGTACGTATTGTTCCCGACCGCATGCTGATATAAACCATATAATTTTTCAATGTCCCCAATTCCATTTACAACGATTAATTTTAGCCAGTGACATTAGTGACATAGCAGCTCGTAACTCAATTAGTGTTCCCCGCCGTATTGAGGATTTACTAAAAAGTGAAGTTTTTTACAAACCTATTTATAAGTATATTTTAAATACTGTTGAAAAGATTTAGTTAAGTTTAATTTTTTATTTCTCTTCTATGTTTGTAAATTTTTTATTATTTAAGACTTCGACTGAAGGACTCTGTATCCATGGTCATGAATAAATTATTTAAAAAAAAAAAATTTTGTTTATTTGGCACTTTTACTTCAAGATGTTTTACATTACTAAATAATTATTTTCAGTGATATTTGGTGATATTGATATTGAGGAATTTGAGGAAATTTCATGCAAAATGGCCCAAGAATTGAAAGAACTTACCCAACTACTATTTCCTAACTCTCCCACCGGTAAACTCAAGGAATATTATCCCATTAAAAATTACTGAAAATCTTGTTACAATGACATAGATTAATAATTTATTTTTTCCTATCAGAAAACGCCGAAAAATTTAGTGACATTGCTGACTATGTGAAAAAGCTTGGCTCTCAGAACTGGGAATATATCCGCAAAGAACCTGAGAGGTTATCAGAAGAGATGAAACAGCTCACTGAACAGACTCAGGAATTGGCTTTTACTAATTATAAAACATTCGTGGAAACCGCTGAAATATCTCGCACCATTAGAAAAGACCTGGATAAATCGAAAGGTTCTTTAGATAACTTTTTAGAAACAACGCCTACGTTTTTACAAGAATGTGAGAAGTTTTCACAGGTTGCGGGCAATATAGTCAAAGAAAAAAGGTATGTAGTATATCCTAAATATATCAAGGGCTATTTTTTTCTGGAGAGTTTGTGCAAACAGAGACTGTTTTAGGTGAGGTCGCTCATGTGCCATTTTACTATTTTTGTTACATTGACAACACTACTCTGTCATTGCTAGTATACCTAACTAAAAGTGTTTGATACTTGGTAGACACTAATTCGGTTTTCATCAGTAGACTCACGTCTACCAAGTAGTCAGTACCTTGGCGCTGATTAAAATCTTATTGTTAGTTCATCATAACGCCACAATGGTTCTCTTTTTGCACAAACTCTATCTATCTAATTTCTTCTAAGTCTCCATACTGCAACTTCCAGCGTGATGGAATAAGGTATCAAATCAAATGTTGCTAATATCAGTGCATATTGTTTTGAATGCAGTATACCAGGCCACCACATTAAAATTAAATACTAAAATGAATTAGACGAATGAGAATTATCCAACTCACTGTGATTAAAAGTGACTCGAGTTGAAGTTGATGTCAAAATTGTAATGGCAAAACATAGGAAACAATTTCATCCTTTCCCATTAAATTTTTTTTACGATGTACCTAGTTGAAAAGTATTTTATTCATATTGGTTAGTTAGTGGTTAAATTTTTCTAGAAGCAGGTTCCAAGTGGCCCGTAGCCTAGACAACTTTGGGAACCACTGCAGTAGACCATGTATCTAGACACGCGGAAGCATGTCCAGCCAAGTCTAAGAAAAGGAACTGGCGACGCGATGTGTGTTATATTACACAAACCTTTTCGAGCCACTTTTGACACCTTCATAATTCGAAAATTATTTAACCTATATATATGAAATTTAGCATATTTACTGATTCACTCACTGACTTATAGATCATAAACCTAACCCATTTTCAGATGACCTAGAAACTTGATATTTGGCATCAACATAGACTATCAGGCATATACAAAGGAAAAAATCTAAAACTTTGAACTTTTACCCCCCAACCCTATATAATAGGGGATGAAAGCTTGTATGAGACTTCCACAAATTTTCATGCTATAAGTCTAAATATTAATATAACAGGGAGTCTGTTGGAAATAATGAATCAGCCCCCAACCCCTCAAATTGGGGGATGAAAATTTGTGTTTTGAGACTTTTGATGCCAGAAGTCAGAAAATGGATATACGAACTCGTTGTAATAGATAATGAAACACAGTTTCAGGATTCTTAATAAACCACCCCTCAAACCCTAAAACTGGGGGATGAAAGTTTGTATGACACTTTTGCAAAGTTTGATGCTAGATATCCAAAAATTGATAAAGGGACTCTTTATTACAAATATAATAAAACATGTATTTCAAGATTTTTAGTAAATCTCCTCCTAACCTTTAAAACTAGGGGTTAAAAGTTGGTATGAGACTTCCGCAAGTTTTGAAGCTGTTTTATGTGAAAATCGATCAAATTACTCCTTGTAGTAAACTACAAAAAGAAGTGAAATCCAACAAAAACATTTTCATGTGAAATGAAGCCAAGTCTAAATCACAGTTCCCACTATCAAAAAGTTGTCAGACCTCACGTAAAGCCAAGCTTCTAACTCTACACGCCTTAAGGTATGATTCCGATGTCCGCTGCAGGCAGCAGCAGCAGGCAGCAGTGCTGCCGCTGCAGTGTTGCCGCTGCAGTGCTGCCTGCCGCGCTGATTCCCGAGTACGGCAGCAGTGTTGCGCTGCACGTAGTGATGTTTGCCGTTGTGTTTTCATTCATTTGCAAGATGTCGATTGATGACAAACTTTTATTTATATTATTGGATGAGGAAAAAGATGACGATAATGTGTTGTTGTTTTATGCTAATCGTATATCCTTTCATATATTATCTTTAATTAAAATATTACGATAATTAATATGACTGCAATCTTAAAGGGCTGGATGTAAAATCACATAGTTCATTAATTGTTCCTCTTGTTCTCAATCAATTTGACTACCATTTGTTTATTTTTGGTAATTTGGTAATTTGACAACAAATTGAACTACCATTAAATTACCATTGAACAAAATGACAGGAAAAGTTATGTCTTTATGAACAGAGCTATAGTCAATGAACGATCGTGCTCCATTTCGAAATTCAAATATTATACCTAATTTGCTAATTTTTAATTGTAACTATTTATAGCCAGACTAAGTTTATATACATCCTATAATATAGTTTTTCCTCGTCTAATTATATTACTCTTGAAAATAATGTACAAACATTGATGTTTACAAAAATTTTGATCCGTCGTTGTTCAGCGAAAGTATAATTAAAAACTCACTTAAACTATATCAACAAGTAAAACCTAAAATAAAATGTTAAGAAAAGCAACAACAGTTTCCATGTCGTTCTGGCAAAAAAAAAATATGTTGAGAAAACGCATCATATTGCGATTCATTCGCATTTCCTATCAAGGCCATTATTTTTCTGGATTCTACTGACATCATAAATATCATAATTTAACGACAATTTGTAACTTATATTATTAAGTAAATACTCATGCAAACTTGAATCGATTTATCGTGAGTATCGAGCTATCGAGTACCGAGCGTAAGGTTACATCACTAGCTACGTCTCGAAGACAAATGTCAAAACGGACCATTAGGTGACCATGATAGGTACATATTTGATTTTGAGGTCCTAGTAAGTTATTGAAAAAATATTTGGAACAGGTTAGAGTTGAATAGAAAGTATTTATTATTTAACTATTGATATGAAATGCAACAATTGTCATTAATCAATTATTAGATGTTTCTTTGTGCATTTAAAAAAAGTTTATTTTGTCCCTTTCATAATTGGATGTATTTTAAGAGACATAGAAATTTATGAGAGGGACAGTACCTAAATTCGAGGAAACGTGTACAATAACTACAAAAATCAAATTTAAGAGTGGCTGAAACTATTGTTATTATTAAATCCTACCGTCTTGATCTTAAATATTAATAAATTAAAAACTTTTAAACTTATTATTTTGTCAGATTTAAATGAACATAAAAAATATTATGTATTTATTAATAGTTTAGCTTACAATCAGTCAAGATCAAAACATTCATAATCATTTTCCTTAAAATACATTTTTATTTTATTTTTTGCATCGGAACGCGTTCTCTTCATTCTAAGTATTTTTTATCGGAATTTGTGGATGTCTGATTTGTCTTAAACAGTGATCCACGAATAAATAATTATCTTGCAGTACTCAAAGAACAATTCACAACTATTTCAAAATAAAAACTTTTCAATTACAATACTAACACAAGCACGAAACTGCCATGTTTGAAATGATAAGAATATAAATGAAGTTAGCCGCGAATAAACTTGCGTTAAGGTTGCTATACAACAAAATAATACATCATTATTTTGTTGTAGCAACCTTAACGCAAGTTTATTCGCGGCTAACTTCATATATTCTTAAATTCTCGAAATTGTTTTTATTTTACCGGTTATATGAGTTCTCCCCTACATCTCTCCCCTATTTTGCGATGCTCTTTTTTTATCGCTGTAGCTGCAGTCGCGACACTACTGTTCTGTCGCGGCGGCACGGCGACACTGCAGCGCGGCAGTGCTGCCGCTGCAATGCTGCCGTGCTGAAGCTGCTTAGCTCGGAATGTGATCTCATATAAACTCATAGTAAATGTATGGGGACCAGTAGTGCAGCGGCAGCACTGCTGCCTGCTGCTGCTGCCTGCAGCTGAGATCGGAATCATGCCTTTACTCTACAAGTCCTTACTTCACAAATTCTACACCTTAGTCAATATATGCGGCTTGGCTGTTTCGATAACTGCGCATGAGAGTAAAGTGAAGATTAATTCATTAATTCTGTTATACAAACAGTTCTTGTTGTAACGAAACGGCCAAGTCACATATATTGACTAAGCTGTAGAGTTTGTGGAGTAAGGACGTGTAGAGTAAGGCGTGTAGAGTTAGAAGCTTGGCTTTACGTGAGATCTGAAAACTTATTGATAGTGGGAACTGTGATTTAGACTTGGCTTCATTTCACATAAAAAAGGTTTTTGTTGGATATATTATATGTGATAGTAAGGTCAATAGAACATTCTGTTTCTTTCTAATTTACTATCACTTATTCTTTATAATATTCATTTTCAGCCGCTACAGTTCTATTCGCAACCAAAGTGACAAACTATTGGAGCTCCTAGAACTGCCCTCTTTGATGCGTGAAGCTCTTAATGCAGAAGACTATGAAAGTGCCCTTGACATATTTACTTTTGTCCGTAATCTTTCAAAAAGATATTCGGAGATTCCTTTTGTTCAGGTAAAAATTGCTTTTTGTTAATTTGACGTCAATAGTATTTTAAAATTATATTCATCATTATCTCATATCGCCAGAATGATTTTCACTGTAAGGCTGGTATCACACGTGCGTCATCGCCGCGACGCGACGCCGCGGCGACACAGCCGCGACCAGTGTTGCCGGTAGCGTCTTAGACATTAAATCTAGAGTATTCGAATATTCTATGAATAGTTAGCGGAAAAAAGGTTTTAACGACAACCGTTCAGTCTTAAGCTGAGGATGAGTGTGATTTGTCACGACAAGTGTCACAGTAACAGTTGTCCAAGTGACAGCTGTCAAACTTCAAAGTGATTTATCTCGGTTATTATCTGTTTTTCCTTATTCTGAGGTTATTATCGACTCTAGACTACTGCTGTCTTCACAAAAGTGATAGAGCTCGACACGATCTACATTTCGATGACAGCTGTCAAACTTCAAAGTGATTTATCTAGGTTATTATCGACTCTAGACTACTGCTGCCTTCACAAAAGTGATAGAGCTCGTCAAGATCTACTTCTACATTTTGGATGACATCTGTTAAAATGTATTTATACATATCTTGTCGTGCTGTCACCTGAAATGTAGATCTCGCCGAGCTCTAATTGTTTTGTTTAAATAGTGTTGTTTAAATAGATAGAGTGATGCAAGAAGAAGGTTTATATGTATAATACACCTGTGCGAAGCCGGGACGGGTTGCTAGTTTGTTAATAAATGTACAAAATTATTTAAATTCTAGCCGCCTTACCACAAAAGATTTAAACACGCTTTAAACTAGGTTTAACCGTGCAATTTGTACTGTTAAACAATGCCTAAAGCGTGCGTAACACTTTTGTGGTAAGACGGTACATTTTTAAGATTTTATAAGTATATTTTCAGAACACTACATCAGAAATAATGACCCTGTGGTTTGAAACCCTGTATCATCTCTTCAACCAGCTGAGATACGACCTGCCGCTGCCTCAATGTCTGCAAGTAAGCTAAATCAAATTTTTTAAACATTCATTACAGTTTGCAATCGAACTCTCCATAGTAAAAGTTGGTCAAAGCAACTAGCACAACTGTATCCTTTGAGCATTGCTAATGAATTTGCAGTCACTCAATATAGTAAATGGTGATTGGTGTTATAAACAGGGTTATTGGTAATCAATTAGCATCCTTTTAAGGGCATATTTTGAACATCAAAACAAACAATTTTGGTTCTACAACTTTTCGCAAATCTCAACAAAGGTGATATTGCAAAAAGGGCTAAGACTAGGTACAGTAGCTCAAAAAATCCGATAAACTATGATAAATAAATGCGCATAGTAAAACAACCGCATTAAATGCTTAATTTATGAGTAATTTCACATTTTCCAATATGATTTTGCTCAGTTATTGAATTACTGCCATTTTGGTCACATATAACCTTTTTTATTTAACCTACATAGGATTAATAGCCTACATGTAAAAAATGCACTGAAGAGTTTAGTTTTGTTAGCAAAACTTCTCAGACGTTAATGATACATCAAATTGATACGTTTGGACTTTTTACTTCGATCAAGACTTTATACGTTTCTTTTGTTTCATTTATTTCGTTTATTTTTTTATTATGGGACCAACAGCAATCTTCAGTTGTTCTTAATAACGTAGGTACTACATATAAGTGGTTTCAGTATTATTAAATCTCTGAGAGACACACGGTATATGTATGTATCTACCTTTCATGTACCTATCTGTAATTTTTAAAAGTATACTGCTGAACATAGGCTAGGCCAACACTACTAACATACGAGTCATATCCACTGCGCTGGCCCTGAGGAGGATTAAGTTGTTACTTGGTGAAGTCGCGGGTCACCGAGAAAGTCGAAGGCAAACGTGTAAGAGGTTTGTTTTTATTTTCCTGTTTATCGTAAATAATCAAGAACATTTTGTCGTTATATTAATTTTGTAAAACCATCATTAATAGTGTGATGAGTGTAATGTTGTTTATGTTCTCTTAAAAGTATTATATTATATCATATTTCTGTATGAATGGATCTAAACAATTGTGAATTATTTCGAAGTAACTTGCCCCGCATTCACATTGCTGTATTCTTATTATGGTGTAGGTATGAAGATCACGTAGCACATAGAAACCTCTTTAGTAATCAAACTCACGGGACAAGTTATATCTATATATTTAAAAAAAAAAAGGAGAATGAAGGATGAATACTTACTTTTTAGCGGGAAAGAAACTAAGGAGGATCAATGATGTGAAAATGGAGCGAAGAATAAAAATATGTTTGTAACCATATATTTCTAAGATCGGAGAATGCTGAATAAAATATTTTTGACTACGAGGTGTTTAAATCCTGTAATAGTTAACAATAAAAAATCATCCAACGAATTGCAATGAAACGTGTTCTTTTCGTTGTTATAAGAATCCAGGATAATATAGAAATCGGTTTTAAACAGGCCTTTAGCCTATTTTTGTTATTTGTGAATAATTAATGTTTCAAGTCGAGCATGGCCGGGTGGTTTTTGGCGGGAACGGGGAAAAATCATGTCGCCGCATTTTATTATTTTGTGAAATACGAGTATGTTTCTATCAGTGATAATTAGTTTGCCGATGCTTTACTGAGGTCTAACTTGACCGCGACTTTTTCGGACTATGACGTGACTTAGACTGTAACTATTTTGATAAAATACAAAAAAAAGGTTCAATACTAATAGGTAACACCAGCAAATGCATAAACCATGCGACACCAAAATATAAAAGAAGAAGAGTATGGCTGCCTTATTTTTAAACAATGTCAATGTAATTTTCAATCCGAATACATGAAATTACTTTTAATGGACACTGTTATTGTAAAAAATAACGGGAAAATAATTATCCGAAAGAAACGAAGCAAATTATGAAATACTGTACCCTTTGGTGGCCCAATTTCTATATATGTTTGCAATATCTCCTTTCCCAATTTTTTTTTTACTTTTTATTTTTCTTTCTATCACTTCATAACTCTATCCGCTATCGCATCCGCTTCATTCATTTACGTGTAGCCTTGCATGTAGTTAACAGCGCGTAGCAGCGTAGCACAAACACAGCTACGGCGAGTTACGAGTACGTGGATGGTTAAAAAGTTAAAAATATTTTTATTGCTTTGTATGGAAGAAAATAAATACGAATTTTTAGAACTCGTAGATGTACAGAATATGGTCTTAAAAGAATTCTAATTGATTACCAGTAACCCTGTACAAGTAGCGGCTCGTAAGTCTAGCGCTGAGGGTACTGTGGAGGGGATGGCTGCGCATGTTGACCGCCATACTAAATACTCAATCGCAGCCATCCCCTTCACACTTCGCTCAGCGCTAGACTTATATGCCGCGAGCTGTCTAATACATACTTATAAAATCTGTGTTTATTACTGCTTATAGATATTGGGCTATCTGCGTCGGGCTAACACAGTATACAAATCGACTGATGATGATGAAAATGGTCTACACTATTCGGGAAGTAAGAACAGCGCATCAGATGGATTGCATCTACACTTTCTGAAAGCTCGAAACGCTTGGTTTGAAAAAGCTTTAGATGACGCCAAAAATACAGAAAGTAAGTATAGATACAAAAGCAGTCAACTATTTTTTAGGGTTCCGTACCCAATGGTAAAAACGGGACCCTATTACTAAGACTTCGATGTCCGTCTGTCACCGGGCTGTATCTCATGAACCATGATATCTAGGCATCTGAAATTTTCACAGATGATGTATTTCTGTTGCCGCTATAACAACAAATACTAAAAACAGAATAAAATAAATATTTAAGGGGGCTCCCATACAACAAACGTGATTTTTAGCAGTTTTTTGCTCGCTGTTAATAACGGCACGAAGAATGGGGCTCCCATACGATACGGTACCCTTGGTGCGCGAGTCCAGCTCGCACTTGGCCGATTTTTTAAATTATCGTATACCTACAATTAATATGATTAAAGGTGTGTGTAAGGGCGAATGTGCCCGTTACGATTCACAAGACCAAGTAAATTCGCGGAACGCCACTAATCTATACATACCTTAAAATAGTTATTTACTTACCTTTTTTTACCCAATGTGGATGGTTTTCAAAAAAACACATACTTTTTCACCGACCTCGCTAAAAGAGACAGCCATCTATCTAAAGTTGGTCTAAAGAAACTGTACACATAGTGAGAGTCGCACAAAGGGCAATGGAGCGGCCCATGCTAGGTATTAGCTTAAGAGGTCGAGTCCGTAATACGGAAATCCGACGACGGACAAAGGTTGCAGATGGAAGCCGTATTACACGACTCAAGTGGCGCTGGGCAGGACACGTGGCCAGGCGTGATGATGGAAGGTGGAATAGATCCCTGACTTTGTGGCTTCCAATAGCAGACAGGCGTTCCGTAGGCAGACCACTAGCCCGATGGGTGGACGACATCAGATCCATCGCGGTACACGCGTGGATAAAATCAGATCAGCCCAAGACAGGGAAAACTGGCACAAGGGAGAAGAGGCTTATACCCAGCAGTGGATGTATGCTTATATCTTTGAAACTACGCAACGGATTTTCATGCGGTTTTTTTTAATAGATAGTGACTCATTCGAAAGGGGTTGGCAAGAAGTTGCGATGGATCGCGACTCCTTGAAGGAAATGGGAGAGACATTTGCCCAGGAGTGGGACAGTATAGGTTAAAAAAAAAGTATTTCAATAGTAAGGTTAAATGTGTAATACACCTGTGCGAAGCCGGGGCGGGTCGCTAGTGGATTATAAATTCGTTACAGGCCGAATCAAAGTTCTTGGCGTCTGAAGTTGGCCACAAGCTGCGCAGATCTCGTTTCCTCGCGCAGCGGACATAACGAATTTCCTACTGCGTAATGACCCGCACCCTGTTCACAGACCCCAAGTTTGATTCGGCAATAATCATAATATTAATATGCTGTATTGACTTGTACCCTTTGACTATGAGCAAAACGGCCCAAAAAATATGGTCCATATATGGTGCCTATCCATATTTTACTAAACAGATGTATAATCAAAGCTTGTACCGTTTCCGTTTTTCAGCTTCAGAGCGTTTACTAAGAAGGCTTGTGGATTTACACAGGATACATCTGTTCAATGTCCTGACTCAGCACAAGTCTATCTTCTTATCCGATTCTCAGGAGTCTAAAGTGAAGGATGATGAACTTAGCGGGACTAACGCATTGTCATGCTGGCTTAAATTAAAGGTAAGGGTTTGTTAGAAAAGTAATTTTTACATGATCATCGTCCACAGCCTTTTTTATCCTACTGCACTACTGTCCAGTAGTAAAATGTTGCGTGAATTTCTTTCAAATATAGGTTTTCACGCAACGCTATATAGTATTAAACACGGCTGTTCTAAAAGAAAAGGTAAACTGCAAAAGAGGAAAGCGTCAAATGAAACGTCAAAAAGTCGTCGATTTTAAAACCGCGGTTTTAAAGTCTAAGACTTTTTCCAAGTCTAACTCGGTCCTATCGAGAATCAGACAACTACCGAATCTGCTTTACTCCATCTTACATCACTTTGCCTAGCTATGGCTCCCAATATGTTTTATTCCCATTGTCATCACGAAAAGTCAGGTGACATATCACTCAACTCTTCTTTATTTTTAGGTGGAGTCTCTTTCCCAAATACTAAACCAAGAATTGCTAAAAGAAGACGAATCAAGCTTTGAATCACTGTTGAACCAGTGCATGTACCTTTGCTTATCGTTTGGTCGCGTCGGCGCCGACATGAGATGCGTCCTCACACCTCTTTACAGAAACAACATCTTGATTCAATTCCACAGCGGCCTAGAAAAGGCCGACAATCATTTTGAAAACCAAATGAGAACATACAAAGTGCCAACTATCAAGAATATTCCAAGACCTTTGAACGAAAGCGTAGCAACTGGACCACCGGAGGCTTTACTGGACTATTATCCTTTGGCGGAGTATTGCAATGGAATGTTAACTGTATTAAATTCATTCAGAGTCACGGCACCCTTGAACATTGTAAAGGAAGTATATGACGCTTTTCGGTTGTCGTTTTCAAAATCCGTCCAAGTATTGGTAGCATTTTATCATAAAGAGCAGCAAGCTTTCACAGATATTGAGAGACAGAATTATTTTTCTCTTTGTGTGTGCTATACAGAGGACTTGGTCCCCTACATAGCTAAGTGCTTGTCCCAATCATTTCCTTCCACACAAATAGCAGAGTTGTTAGGAGTAACACTGACAGTTTTGCAGGAGCAAAAAATTTTGCACATTGATATAAATGGAATTTGTGAGCCCCTGAACAGTATTACTGGTATTAGTATAAACTGAAAACTGTAGAGATACATGGACGTCAGATGGACTAAATATATGTATGAATCATACAAGTTGGAGGATGTGAAGCTACAAGCTGCGCAATATCCAATCCTGACTGAAGATCACATAAAGCGGCGCGTTGATTGGTAATTGCGCAGTTTGTAGCTAACTTCACATCCGCAGACGTGTATGATTCTGCCTATACCATAGACCCATTATAGGGTAAGGATTGGAACGGTTTAAAAAATATTATTCTCTCAATTTTTGAGTTTTTTTACAATAAGACATCTTTTATTGGGCAGTGAAATCAACAAAGTATGAGCACATATTTTTATGTATTGCATGATACATGTGCTTCAAATAATGCTTATATAAAAAATCGTATACCATCTCTGTCCTTACCCTATGGTGTCAATATAAGGGAAATAAATTGTATTACAAGTTGATTAAGTATATTAATATATTGTTGTATATAAAAATAAAACTGCTGTTATGAAGTACTTAAATTATTTATTTTGTATTATTATCCTTACAAATATTACAATTAATGATTCTGTAAATGACAGATGGATGTATGAAGTCAAGATTTGGTGGCCAGATTATTACATACAATACTTTTGTGTCAATTTGATATTTTTTATCAGACTCGAGGGGAGACAATTCACATTGAACTTTTATACATAATCATTTCTGTGATATCAGTGGCAATTTACTGTCTAACCACGCCCGTAAGGCACAGCCTTCACAACATATAAACATTTATTCTTAAGGAATGGCTACACTTCTCTTGACAATATGTAGAAAAATAAATGCTAATCTAAAATGGTTAGTTATACGAATTTGACTCTCTTGATCCTGGATTTCCCGTCGTCGTTTCTGGAAACCTCGTAGAAGTGGGACACCTTGTCGATGTTCCCGAGGGACTCGATGAAGTCTCGGTCGTGCGTGATGATGATGAACATGAAGTTCTTCTGGGTCATCCGCTCTTGTACGATCTCGCCGAGCGCCGAGCACAGGCTCTTGACGTTCTCTTCGTCCAGGTTGGTGGTGGGCTCGTCGAGGGCGAGGATGCCGAATCTGAAATTGACACACATCATTAACCTTTTATCCGCCGCAAACGCAATTTTTTTAGTGACAGACTCTCCACGCCACGGAACATACAATTTAATAGAATAATAGTGATTCTAAGTCTGATTTCATATTTTAACAATAACGTCAACCTGAAATGTTTTAAAGTAAAATCTATTCTATTGACCTATGTCGTCAAAAAAATCATTTTTTTTTTTTATCGCGAATAAGTCCGCGCTTGAGATTATATCTCTTATGAAACAGGAAAGCATGAAGACTGTTCCATTCCCTGGCGGCACGAATCAGAAATGTTGAGTCAAACCGCAAGCAAGCGCAAAAAAGGAATGCAAGCAGATTAATCCGTCGTTGGCAGTCAACCTGATGTACGGATATACCCGTCATTGGCGTTGAAAATGTTAATCCATTGTTCGGCAGGGGCGTCTAATATACATGAATTTTTTTTTACGATTTTATTGCGACATAATCACAAATTAGAAATAGGCCGAATCACACTTCGGCGTCTGGTAAGACCAAAGCGAGTGGTTGCGCGGTACCAATATATTCATATGTTAGAGAGCTGATGTGCGCGCCAACAAGTTTGATTCAGCCTGAAGTACTATGACATGTCATACATTCTCTTCTCCATAAAATAAACACAAAATAGAAAATAGATTAAAATGTTACCTGGAGCTGAAAGTTTCAGCAAGAGCCAACCGTATGATGAGACACGCCAGTACTTTCTGTCCCGCGCTGCACCGCCCGCGCATGTCGATTTCGACGCCATTTTTACATTGCACCACCCTGGAAATACATAGTTAGGTTTTAAAGAATACGCTGCATAAGGGTCAGCTCATACTGAGACAAGACCCCAAGTACAAAAAATGAATCGTAAAATTACGATTAAATTAGCGAGCCACATCACATTGAGTTGCTATCTATAGGTCATAATTATATGGGTATTACAACAGGAAAAATAGAAGTTTTTTTTGGTCAACTTTGCACTAAATTTCCGATCCAAATTATTTTTTTAATAATGTTTAGGATTACTTACTGAACTTAAAATAACAAAATGCTGACATATCCAGGTGGAGCTTCAAGCGCCATCTTTCCAAGATATCGGCCAAAAACGTTTTTTCAAGATGGCGCTTAAAGCTCCACCTGGATCTGTTAGCATTTTGTGATTTTATGCTCAGTAAGTAATTCTAAACCTTAAAAATAATTTGGATCGGAAATTTGGTGCAAAGTTTTTTCTTTCTTTAGTGTACTAATAGGTCAGAGAAACTACAGGTCCAAGTGCCAGGAGAGTAAACTATGAAATACTAGCTGACCCGGCGAACTTCATTTTACGCGATATCTTTATAAATTATAGCCTATGTGTTATCCTGATGTATACGCATTATTATTGCAAAGTTTCATCTTAATCCGTTTAGTAGTTTTTGCGTGAAGGAGTAATATACATCCATACATACTCACAAACTTTCGCGTTTATAATATTAGTGGGATAGATGATGTTTGACAAAAATCTTGTTTGCAACTGATTACGTATACAGAAAAATATTCTTTCATTGCAACTAGTTTTCTAAAAAAAGAAAAATCCTAATTTCTTAGGCAACTAGTTGCGCCATTTGCCCGGACGGCCGAAAGGCAACTCTTATCTTAATATATATAAATTACGCGTCACGTTGTTTGTCCGCGATGGACCCCTAAACTACTTAACCGATTTTAACCTAATTTTGTACACTCTGTTAAATTTTATCCAACTTGAGAGATAGGATAATTTATATCTCAATTTATAATCGCAATGTTTTTGGTGATTTTTAGGGTTCCGTACCCAAAGGGTAAAAACCTATTACTAAGACTCCACTGTCCGTCTGTCTGTCTCCAGGCTGTATCTCATGAACCATTATAGCTAGAAAGCTGAAATTTTCACAGATTATGTATTTCTGTTGCCGCTATAACAACAAATATTAAAGATAGAATAAAAATAATATTTAAGGGGGGGGGGCTCCGATACAACAAACCTGATTTTTAGCCGTTTTTCGCTCGATATTAATAATGGTAACAGGTGGTTGCTTGAAATATTCACAGAATACTTAGCTGCATGCTTACTTTAATTAAAATAAAAATTTAAGGGAGGCTCTCATACAGTACGGAACCATTCGTGCGCGAGTCCGACTCTTACTTGGCAGATTATTTTTAATATTATTATGCCAAAACAACGTTTGGCGGGTCAGCTAGTGTATAGATCAAGTGATCTACTATATGACCAAGATAATTTAACTTACCTATAGTCGTATTTGCGGCGATCGGAGTCATTCGAAACGGTTCCTTCAGTCTTGATCTCAATGTAGTCAATGTCATTTCCTCTATATATCTTTCTCCACAGTTCCCTGAAAACAAGTTTTTTTTAACATTGCCAAAGCCATTCCACTGAATAGACGGTGCATTAGAAACATTCAGAGTGTAAACAAAACCTAGTAGCAGTGATTGGGACACTCAAGTAATTTAAAGTTAATTGGCCTACCTAAGATAAAAGAATGTTTAACCCAGGGGCTGCACAGTTCACACTCTTTATTTTAAGTAAGTTTAAGAGTTATATTGTTAGATTTAATCTATATTATGTTATAATGATGTTGCATATAACAACATTATTGACCTGCTAACACAGGTTAAATTACACTGCACCAAATATAGGTTCGGCGTGAATTCGCAAAAAAATACATTTTAAAGGTTTTATAGAACCACATTTACTTACCTAATAATAATGTTAATATTCTCCATCTTCTCTTTATGGAACTCCATCAGACATTTCTCCAAGGCGACAGCGTAATCCTTTATATCCTTATCTATAGCTTTCGTAATGTGATATTCATAAACTTTCTCTTTATATTTCTTCTCGATATCTTTGGCAATTGCTTTAGCCAGATCGTTTCTGGCAGTTTTCAAGTGTCTCTGCAATAAAAAGATGATTAAAGTTTAACTAATGTCTTCTACGATGTTTAGGACGTCTACGATAAGTCTGCAATAAGACAGATTGGAAGCTGATGCATCCAGTTCTATCCTGCGCTCTTAATGTGTTCGTCATCCGTCCACTTTGTGGGTGGCGCTCCTACGCTGCACTTGTAGGCGCACATGGTCCAATGTGCTATGTGCTCTACCATCGCCATTGCCATCTGACTTGCTCATCACTGGACTATGCTCTGTGGACGTGGTTGACACCATTTGTAATATATATCGTCCTCCTTGACGCATCCGTCAATGGCGACCCTTGGCTAGCTTCGGTTGTGAGCTCTAATGGGGCTCGCAAAACCAAACTTATTTTAACAACCTGCAGTGCAGGATGCACAATGCAACAGGTCACTGGCGTTACATTTAGGTGTAGGAAGGCTTTGGGCAGATCTTAGTAATAAAGCACTTAGGATCTTGATCTTGTAGACGCTTTTCTTTAAAGTTAGCGGCAGCCTTATTGACTGAGTTGTTAGCCTAAGAAGATATAATAATACTACGTATAGAACGGCCACTCGTTACCCCCCACCCGTTTGAGTCTTCCTTACTTCCACCCCGCGTCCACGGACAGAACTTGCTCTCTGCGCGGCTGGTCGATTTTCTCATAAAAACTACCTAGACTGTGACAATAGGTAGGACTAGTGCTGTGTATGGTTGAATATGAATGATACGTAATAAAACAAGACATTTTAAAAGGATAAATAATAGGAACTTATTTTACATTATATGGTAACTTCCTCTTGATATTTTCTTTCAAATGAAGTAGATCGGTTACTTTTTGTTTAATGCTTCCAAATTAAGTAATTGTAACACTTGTTTAAGCACTAGATTAATACTATGGCACTCACGCGGCATGTCATCACGTTGTGGTGATCGCTGACAGCCATAGACGTTCCGCACACAAATGCACGTATATCAACCGTACGTATGTGTTGTCTGTGAGTAAGTATTGTGTAGTGTACGTTAGACAGCAGATTTTGTATGAAATATCGCGGAGTGTCCGGGCTGTGGCCTCACCTTTAGTTCATCCAAAGCGCCCTTTATCTGCGCCTTCTCCATGTAGAGCTTGGTTTATTGCGTGACCAGCCCCTCTTTCTCGCTGAGTTTGTTACGGTTGATTCCGTTCAGTAGCGGCATTCATCGAGCTATAATAATAAGAGTCCTAGGGATCATTTAGCCTCACCTTCAGTTCATCCAAGGTGCCCTCAGTCTGTGCCTTCTTCATGTAGAGCTTGGTTTACTGCGTGTCTAGCGTCTCCACCGGTCACGATTGATCCCGTTCAGTAGCGGCTTCCATCCAGCGATAGTAAGAATTTTAGGGATTATGTAGCCTACCTTCAGTTCATCCAAGGCGCCCTCAGTCTGCGCCTTCTTCCTGTAGAGCTTGACCAGGCCTCGCTTCTCGCTAAGCTGGTCGCGGTTGATTCCGTTCAATACCGATATCCATCCAGCAATAATAAGAGTCCTAGGAATAATTTAGCCTTACCTTCAGTTCATCCAAGGAGCCCTCAGTCTGCGCCTTCTCCCTATAGAGCTTGGTTTGTTGCGTAACTAAGCCTTCCTTCTCGCTGAGCTGTTCGCGGTTGATTCCGTTCAGTTTTTCGTTAACTTCAGTCTCATCCTTCTGGTATTTCTCTATATCCTTCAGTGTGTCGCGCAGCTTCATGTTGTCTTTCAGATCGCGTTTGTAAATCTGAAACATTACACAAAATTAATAGCCATTTTTGTTGACATTGTTTCATATTTAAAATTATTTAACATTTTCCCTTCGGGTTTTTGAAATTGTTAAAAACTTGATGATCGCAAGCATGAGCGGTGTCAAAAAGACGTTTGAAAAATCGTCTTTATTTATGTAGTCTACCTACGCGATGTACATTAAATGTCACAGGCGAAGACAAGTTGCAAAAATAAATGAGCGTAAAACGATTATATCAAACAACATGTTCTGAGTTGTAAGTGATACCATCTAGTATTCACTCTGTATCTTTTAAGCCGCATTAGTTTCTATAGTAAAATTAATTCTAGATAACTAGTCATATGTACTTACGTCTTGTTTGGCGATTTCGTCCTTCAGCGCGTCAATCTTTGTCGCAAGGGTTTCTTTTTCCTCTGCGATCTGCTTCTGTCTCTCGGAAAGTTTCTCGTTTGCCGCCTTCAGTTTCTCCATTTCGCCGGGAATGTTCTTATCCTTGTGCTGTTTGATCTCCTGCTCTATCGCCTTCACTTTATCGAAGGCGTTCACTACTTTAGTAACAAAAGCATTCTTGACGTCGACCAAACCTCTGCAAGTAAATTAAGCTCGTTTTACAAGACGCGTAGTAGATAATTAGTACTTTGCAGAAATTTAATTCAGATCTTTTTATGATAAAAATTAGCGCAATTATTGTCTACCTCTGAATCCATTAAACAAAAAAAGAATCACCAAAATCGGTTCATAATTGGAGGAATAATCGCGTAACATACATAATAATTAAAGTAATCGGCCAAGTGGAGTAGGGCTCGCGCACGCAGGGTTCCGTACAGTATGGGAGCCCCATTAAATATTTATTTTATTTCAATTTAATTGAATTTATTATTGAATTGAATAGTATATACAACTAAACATTCTAACATTTCAAGAATCTACCTGTTACCATTATTAATATCGAGCGAAAAACGGTTCAAAATCCAGGTTTGTTGTATGGGAGCCCCCCTTAAATATTTAATTTTATTCTGTTTTTAGTATTTGTTATTCTAGCGGCAACAGAAATACCATCATCTCTGAAAATTTCAGCTTTTTAGCTTTAACGGTTTAATAGATACAGCCTGGTGACAGACAGACAGACGGACAGTGGAGTCTTAGTAATAGGGTCTCGTTTTTACCCTTTGGGTACGGAACCCTAAAAACAAAGACGTTATGAGAACCTTCTTTTTTGAAGTAGGTTAACAAACCTGCATTTCTTGACGGTCTCGTTCTTGGCCTCCTGCTTCCCTTTGAGCGCCTCCTGCAGCGGCGCGAGTCCGTCCTGCAGCTCCTGCAGCTCCTTCAGCAGCCGTTCCCTGTCTGCTTCCAGCTGCTTCTTGGTCTCTTGCAGGTTCACTAGGTCTTGCACCTACAAACAAATATTAACCTGTACAGTTCTGTATTTACATTGCGAACAGTTTGTTTGGTAATCGATCATCGGCAATCGACTATGCAGTATAATTTTTTGACCTTGGTGTAACTCCTTGTGCCGGGGCCACCGAGGCTTATGAGTTTGCATAGTAAACAAAAACTATTATCTTTTGTGAAGCTCCATACATTTTTGTTAGTTCAATCTCGTTTCCGCCGGGGACGCTGCACAAAATGTATGGAGCCACATGGAAACTACCACAGTTTCCGTTTACGTGTAAATTTAGACCGGGAGCTGGTTAAGCTGTTTTAGGCCCAGAAAATCTTGTTGATTGCGATTCTGGATGTTGCTGGAAGCTTTATAGATCCATTTATTTCTTATACCCCACCCCCGAGAGTCATGAAATGATTGGTGAAAGCATCTCAGTCTATTGAAATAAATGTGTGGACTGATGTGACTGTGTGATAAAATTGAAACTTTCTGGCACAAATATAGACTATTGTCCATACACTACACGGTCATGACCGTGATGCGAACCATAGGCGCCGCCATATTGGCCTCGGCTGCTCTGTCGAGCGCCTTTTACTTTACCCCTACTCCGCGGCCGACCGTCACGCGACATGCAATAGATGGACAAATAATTATTTTTAGCAAAAAATAGCATGACCGACTTCACCCGTGTACAGAATTCGCGAATATTTCGCACGGATCGATGTAGCATTTTTCACATTATTGTTGATATATCAAAAATGGCTCAGCCGATTTCGATAAAATTTAAATGGGACCAATTTCGAAGTATACTCTTTCCAATAAAAAAAGAATTATTGAAATCGGATTACTATGAAAATATGAATGCGTGGTTATACATTAAGAAAAAAATAAAATAAAAAATATACGCGTTGAATTGAGTACCTCCTCCGGTTCGTCGGTCAAAAAGTTTGAGGCAGTGTAATAAAAGTTTTATTTTAAAAACAGTAATAAATATACCACAATCATACCTTTTTCTGTACATTGAGAAGTTCCTCCTTGATCTTATTCTTCTTATCGCCCAAAGTCTGTAGTTTCTTGTTGTATAGATTGAGTTTCTTCTGCGAGTTTTTGACTCTGTTCCTGAGCGTGGAGAGTTTAGTTCGCAGGTCGGTCTGCTTGGCGGTCGCGTCGTCCAGCGTCATGTCGCTCTCCATATCCGCGCATAGAGCTTTCAGGTTATCCAACTACAAAACATTACGTACTGTGAAAACTAGTAGGTACGAGTATAATTAATTTTTGGAATAATACACCTGGTTATCAGTAGAAAAATGTGTAATTTATTTTTATGATTTCATTTGACATGTTGCTGATTTATAATTTGACTTTTTGTTATTATTTTATTCACATTAACTCACAAGCAAAGCTTGGTCCTTTGGTAGGCATCAGTGGAGCCGAAGCCAACACTGAGAGGCCCTTTTATTTTTTTTATTATTGAATTTTATTGTTAATGATTAAGAATGTTTAAATTATAAATTATAGTTACTATATTTTAATTTTGTAAACTGACTTGCCTTGTATGACTGACATGTTATAAATGACCTATAAATGATCTGAATCTGACTGTAAATGGATTTCTTGGTATGATTGAGTGCCAAGAATAGCTTTACGCTGGGCCATAATCTTGAAGGTTTTAGCCACGGGAGAAGTAGGGGTTTTCAACAAACGATCTAATATATGGTATACTAAGCGCCACACAAGTCGGCGGATGGGAAGTTATGCGCAGAATGCTGCGCAAAAGCCGAAATATAGGTATGCGCGGGAGCCAGAGTGACTCGCGCCGGGGCACACCCGCCCGCCAACCTCATGCCTCCCGCGCACTCCCTACGCCTGTTCTCACCACTACGCTACGCGGCGTCGGCATTGTGCACACATGCGCAATAATTAGCGAATCACGGCGCTGATTTGTGTGGCGCTTAGTATAATAAAGACGAAATGTGTCGTAACTTGTGTGATTCAATTAAACGCGTTAAAGGTTTCGCCAGTAGCTAAATCTTCCAAGCCCATAACAGATCTGCGCCATCAATAAATGAAACTTGCACCTTTATTGCACAATGAGTAAACCACTTTATCTACTTTTAATGTCAGTTGACAATGTCACTAAATCAGGGTGCACGGCAGTGCATCCAAACAAGTCGAGCACAGCCATAAGCATACTTTTCCCGAAGCTATTCAGGCCATTTTCAACTTCGTTCTGGATAAAGCTAGAAGTCTGAATAATTTTTACATTTTGTTTCAGCTTCGAGGGGATAAATTGGTGGGAAAACGGCGTCTATTTGTCACGATAGGGGTGCATGCAAAATCAACATCTCAGATTGATATTAGTGTTTACTTACATTTTTAGAGATGGTCTTGTAGTCGGACTGCGAGCGATCGATGAGGGGCATATCGCCATGGATTTGTTTCGCCGTCTGCATCTTCTGTTCCGGCTCTATCAACGCCATTTGCAATTCCTCAATGGTCTCATTGCACGTTTTTATTTTCTAAAATTAATAAATAAGTTATTAAAAGTTTTATTCAATCTGCAATAATTATTACTATTCAGCATAGGACATAGGAGATTAGAACTTATCGTAGTAATTTATTTAAGTGGATTATTGAAGGTCTCGCAAGCGAATAAATATTTATCTATTTGTTGCTGCTCTCGCCAAATTTTATTTGTACAAGTTATATCTTTTACCAATTTCTTTATAGGAAACCTAGTGTGGGAAGCACTATTCATAAAAAAAGGGCAAAACCGCCTTCCATCGTGAACAAAATTCGAATATTTCGCTCGAACTGTTTACATTATAGTTAATTTTCAAAAACGGCCTAGCCGATTTCATTTAAGTTTAAATGGGACCACCTCGAGAGTATACCCTTTCGAACTAAAAAGAATTTTTCGATTCGGTTTACAATTGGCGAAATTATCGATGAAAATACACAAAAAAAACTTACAGGTTGCCTGGAAGAGATCGCTCTAAGCGATAAGGCCGCCGATTGTCGCACTATTATTATATTGTAATATTTTCGATTGTGTGAACAATAAAGCGTTTCTATTCTATTCAGCGGAACATAGAACCGCTTCCTTTTTGGAAGTCGGTTAAAAATAGAGTAATATAACTCACAGCATCCGTGTCAGTCATTCGGGTCTCCAACTGTGGGATATCCTTCTCCTTGAGGCGAATGATCTTCTCGTTCAGACTCTTCATGCTGAGCAACTCGTCTTTCTTGGCCGAGTTCTTCTGCAAGTCTTCATTGGTTTTCTCTAGTTTTGCCGGCACATTCAGCATTTTGGTCTCTAAACGCGATATCATTTCAGAGACCTACAACACAGAAAAAGAGAAACATATTATTATACATTGTACTGTAGTTAGAGAACACAACCATACTATGTGTGTGGCCCATTCAGGGGGGCGAGGGATGGAGGGGGTTCTTTAAAATGTAATTTTTTTACACTTTTTTCATAATAAGGATTGGGTATGTTCCCTTACTGTAGTATTTCGATAAATGGTAGGTGTCTATTATTAGGAAATTATTTAATGGTTCATGACAAAACATGCCCTACATAGTTAAAAAATACGGTTTTTTAACTCACTTCAGCTTCTCTTTCAAAACCACGACTGCAGAGAGGGCAGCAGCTGTCTTCTTTCAGCATATTTTGGTACTTGGTGAAAAGTTGGGACTCCGCTTGAAGATTGCTGGATTCCTCCTAAAATACAAAATATTTATTAGACTCTACTCACTACCGTGACTATGGGCTGGACTGGGTGTCCATACAAACTAATTCTCAGGTGGACTGTACATAGTTTTTTTGTCTAAAATGTCAAGCAATATACAATACTCAGAGCGTAGTGTAGGGCGTCAACTCACAACGCGGACTACAGATGACTACATAAAACCATAGTATCGCAATGCAGGCAAATAGAATCGAATTGAAGGCCCTGTCTTAAAAAAAGGCAAATAAAATATTAAAATATAACTTTTTAAATACAGGCTTTTGAGATCCTGGATTATGATGTCCAAGACAAGTACAACGAGCCCAAACACGACGGGTCTATCTTGTTTAGTACAGGAGTTCCTATGGCCACCTTCCGACTTAATGATCATCAGATCAGCTCCATGGTACCATAATATGTATATCGCGTGACAATGCAATGATAATATTACCACGCGACATATACGCGTACATAATTTCAGCTCAATCGGAAACCGAGAAGTTGGTCAAAGGACATGTCCACAAAATGTATGGAGGCTGGTATAATAATAATCAAAAAATCTAACCACAACACTTGTTACATTTCGAGAAAGTTTATATTTTTCTGAGTCTATTACATCAGTTAAAAACAAAAAAGAATCCTGTTTTTTTTTTTATAATTTTGAATTTATTAGTATAAATAAATATATTTGGCTCAATAGGTATTTTATCTCTATCAACCCTGATTAAGTAATCTCCAAATTGTTAAAATAAAGCATTTTTACCAATTAGACACATTTTTCTGTTCACACTTTCACTGGTCACACAGGTAGGTTAAAAAAAATAATTTTAGCAAATTATGAGATGAATGTGAAAGAATCAGCTACAAATGCAAGTAAAATAACGATAGAAGCACTTTATTATTGTTAAACTAGAAAAAATAAAAAGCTGTATTATTATTTTTCATACAATTTATTTTTCACATAAAAAAATGCAGGGATGAAAATATCGAAATTAGATATTTTTGAGAAGCCCTTATGACAAGCTTTCAAATGATGTATAATTGTATATCATCTTGGTTAGATTTTTCTCTGAATAATATACCACTTGGACGTCTCCTTTAACTAGCAAGATTCCACCCGAACTTACATAGGTACATACATTCATTGCAAGTTAAACAAAAGCTAGTAAAAAATTGCATTGACTGCAAGAAGGGATTACACGTACATAAATGGAAACTACTGTAGTTTCTGTTTGGCTCCATACATTTTTGTACAGCGCCCCTGGCGGAAACGTGGAAAAAGTAATAAAATCACACGAAAATGATAATAGTTTTAGTTTACCATGCAGTCATACTGAGGCCTATGGACAGGTGAAAGTCTGTCTGGCAGTCGACATCCTATAGCTGAAATGATGATAAACTGAAGAACAGTGTTACCTGCAGCTTGTCGACGGCCGCCGTGACCTTGGCGAGCGTGGCCTCGTAGCTAGCAGTACCACAGGCCTTGTACATCTGCTCCTCTGCCTTAGTCAGTTCGCTGCGCCGCTCGCTCAGCATGTCGCGAATGTGCTTACGCTCCGTCTCCAGTTTTGTAGACTGCCGAAACAATTAAGAATTAAAAATACAGATGAGACATTGTAGCAAGGAGTAATATTTATAAAAAAAAAAAACCGACGTCCAAGAAATGGACAGACTAATAGACAAGTTAAAACCGTTGAACAAGCAGAAACACTAACAGATTATTTACATTCATTTTCTGGATATAATCTATCAGAGATATCTATCTCTGGATGGTGGACAGAATTATTGGGAATATTTTATAGTTAAATTGTAGAAGAAATGATGTGGATAAGATGATTAAGACTACAATATCAAGAACCATTTCGAGGATGAGACACATTGACAAAAGGTTATTTTAACATTAGTGTTCTTTTGGGAAGTGGGAATAGGACATTTAGAATGTACTCTAACCTCAGTGTTCTTCTCTTTCAGCTTTTTCTTCAAGCCGTCGACCTTGCCGCGTATTTCGCTCTCGAACTTGTTGACGCTGATCGCGAAGTCTTTCTCCGGCACACTGCCGAGGATCTCGGTGAGGGCCACCTTGTGTCGGTTCATCATGACGGCGAGCTCCTTCTCTTTGGACTTTAGCATCCCTTCGATCATGTCGCGCTCTTTCAGTTTGGCGCTTTGCTTCTGGAGCTTTGTCACCTGCGGAGAGAGATGGTATTGTATTGTGACAGTTCCCATATTAACCTACGAGCAGTTCTCCGAAAAGTAGACCTCGCGACACTTCTCTTTAATTTAATCTTTAGATGCCTATATCCCGACTCGCTCTTGAGAGGTTTGGTTCATACACGCAAATCTTGCGAAAACCAACAACTGGACAAAGCAAAATCGCCTTGTCTAAAACGGAGATTTTCGCTTACACTCGATCAATTATTATAAATCCGAAAATGACATTTTTTTATTTTTGACGCAGCAACTGAGCAACTGGTAAACTTGATTTGGTATGGATATAGTTCAAAAGTTAGGAGAGTGACAAGCCACGTTTTATCGCAGAAAAAATAAAAGGTTCCTATGGGACAGCACGAACTATGGGACAGCACGAAAATTTAAAATCAAATTTCTCGTATAGCGATCTTTACATCCAAATCCAAATACATCGTACTATGGTACCACGTACCTAAAGTGTCACGTTCATCTCGAGAACGTGACACTTTAGGGTACCATAGTACGAAATAGTTATTGTGTGTATAAGTGTCCCCTACTCATATACATATACTACTACATCGTTACTATATTATTATTAAACAGTGCGCGGAAACTTTGAAAAAAAAAAAAAAACTGGCGGCGGGTGGATATGTCACAAATGTTCAAACCCCTTAGTAGTGTTATCACTTTATACCAATTAACACAGACATACGACGAAACTACAAAATGATCAGGCTACTGCTCGCGCCAAATAGGTACCTAAAACCGAGACGGTACGTTCTGCGCATCTGTAATAAAATGCGAATAGCTGAGGGTGTGCGTTGTCGGTACTAAACTTACGAAATAATACTTAATTTATATGGCGTGATACTTTCCGATCGAAACATTCAGTAAATATTCGTATAGTTTGGAAATACAGTCGCAAACATCGGAAGATCTTCTAATACTCCTGAATGCAATAATCAGTTGGTAGCAGCTGTCAATGTATTTAAAGTCATGTAAAACCACCTCATTAAGAAAAAAACCAATACAAGATGTAACAAAACTCAAATGATTAGTTTAAAAAATAAAATACCTTAGCACTGAGCTCTTCCAAGTCGCGTTCATGGGTCTCAATAACTTTCTCATCGTCATTGATCTCTTGTTGGCACTCGTCAGGGTTCAATTCCTTCTCAGCAGTTGTGTATTCCCTGAGAAAATAGTACAACCGTAATAAGTTAGTATAGGCCAGGTGGCTAGCATTGGTGTCATAGTTTTTCGCCTACCAAGGTTGTCATTAAAAATGATTCACTGCCGTGTTTTGGATTAAAAATGCGTGTTTTGGCAAAATTAGACAAATTGCCGTATGTCATACATTTTCATTCCTGATTGCAGTATTTACGATACGGTAAAATACGGCAATTCCGGCAAGTTCTGTCGAGTACCTAGATTTTGACGTGATAACGTCTTAAAATTGATGAACGCCGGCTGCACGCTTGAAAAAGTGTCACGTTCCGCCTGAGCGAGCGTGCAAGCGAGAGCGATAGAGAGACGCGATTGGCCTAAGCGTTCTGCTTGTTTCAGTTGTTGATTCAACGATGTTTTCTTATGACGTTATCACATAAAATTGTCGTCCGTAAACCGACTTTACAGATCTTTTTTTTTTGCCGTAGCAATGGCAACTCTGCCACCAACCGTAGTGGAAATGTATGAATAATCATTATTTTGTGACAATGGACTCACAAGGTGGACAGGTGACTTTAAGAGCGCAGGATCGCAATGGATGCAAACTGTTTACTATTTGTCCTATTGGACATCTATTGTAGTGGCATCTACCTAGCAATAGAAGTCTAGACTGTAATGATGATGATGGCCTAACATTGAGCCTAATTGTTTGATCATCTGGGCACAAACAGACCCTTGTTAATCATCTCTCAGACAATTTTGCAAAGGGCATTATACTTACGTCTCAGCATCGTTTAATTTGGCTTCCAAAGCTTCCAATCTCGTTTTAGATTCATTTGTGGCGTTAATTTCCTTTTCCAATTTCGTGAGTTCCCTTTTATTTTTGTGGATTTCGGTTTCCTTGCTCGATATTTTTTGTTTATGACGAGACTGAAAATAAATAAGTGGTGGTGCATTTTCATGTCATTAAACGCGATGCTATTGATCAAAACAATCTCACCAGAAGCGTCGAACGGTATTTTGTTTAGATGTAGAATTCGCGGGATTTTTTCGGACTTAATAATGGTTTTATTATTATTTTCGACGTCAAAAATAAATTAAATAACAATGTATTTTACAGGTATAATATAATAGTCCTAACCATTGTATAAAAAAAAAATGGCTCCATTTAAAATGTTATGCATATTTCTTATTGCCAACTAGCTAATCTGACGGCAAAATATCAACACCTTTGGTGACTAGAGGCGTTAGGAACAAAAAACATTCAATTCAACGTACTTGCCGCACAAGTTAACTGCATTATTGACTAAGTCGTAAGTACCGTCGGGACCTAGATAGTAAAATTGACTTACGAGATCGTCGCGGCTTTCGTCCACGAAGGTTTGCATCTTCTTTTCTTCATTATCGGCCTCGGTCTTCTGGTCAGCAAGCTCCTGTTTCAAAGTCTTGATTTTCTCGGATACAGTTTCGACTGCTTTTTCAGCCTCTTCATCGTTGTTTACCTCAGTGATGCTTTCAATTTCTGTGATGAAACAAATGTAGCATTACATAGATTAAAGGGATTGATATTTTTTTAAATCAAATAAGTCCTCATTTGACCTGCATCTCGCCTAATGATAAGCGACGTTGTGGTCGAAGATGGAGCAGATACCTAGAAGAGTACTAGAAGAAACCCTGACATTGAATTGATACTCTGACTTTCACAAGCTTCAGATTATATCTCTCTTGAAACAAGATATCTAGCCATAAAAATTAGAAACATTGCATCAAATCCTACTGTCTATTGCAGTGTATTTATACTTAAGAGGTAGTAATTTTATAAAAAAAACTATATCTGCCTTACCAACTAACTTAGCAGTCTCAACAATCGATTTATTCTTGTTTTCAATCTTCTCCTGGTTTTGGCTCTCCAGCAGGGTGAATTTGTTGTACTTGATGTCATTAGAGTTCTTTTCCTTGTTGAGTTTATCATCTTCCTTTGTCAGCACCTTGTTTTTCTTGTCACACTCATCGAGCTCCTTCTTTTTGGCTTTGTGCTCTTCTTCATAATTACCTAAAAATATATTAATGGTAGTTAGTATACAGGGTAGTTCAGAAAGGGTGTACCAAGCAGAAAGGGGGTGATTCAGAATATCGTAATGAATAAATATTAGGGGACATCTTACACACAGTCTCTGACCCCAAACTAAGCAAAGCTTGTGATATGGCTGACAGATATTGATATACTACATATACTTATTTAAAACACATACTTATACACCACTACTTTTTATGAACATCTAAAAAAAAATTGGGGGTATCAGTGCACGATACTAAACATTTATATGCAATAAAAAGTTAATAAATCAATATCCTAAAATTATCCCTTAAAAATTGAAATAATTGGTTATTCTAATCCATTAGACTCCAACTACAGCTGTTTTGCGTAAACAAGACCGTAGGTACTTATCACCATTCATAATTTCTCAGGCGGCTACCGCGCAAAGGAAAGCAAACTCGCGTCAAAGCTCAAGCCACACCCCTCTCCCCGTGCGCCCCTTTCGGTGGTGCACGACAAGTCCGGCCCGGCCAGTGCCAAAAATTACCGCGGCGCGTACGCATCTCGATTTTTCGGATCATTTCGATTTTTTCGGTTTTTTCGTGTCGCGATGGCCTACCAGTTCTCGTCTCGAGAGTACGTGGCTATGCTGCGTGCGTACTTTTTGTGTGGTGAAAATGAGAGTGCTGCATTACGCATGTACAGAGAATTGTATCCAACCAGTCGACAGCCAAACGCTCATACAGTGGTAAATGCATATCAGCGTTTACTAGATTACGGTACATTTTTTACGCCTCATGATTCTAACTTTTTAAATACGCCAACAATACTTTTCTTGTTTTTGAATGTTAAATTGAAATTGTTTTATTCAGTTTTTTTACAGTTAGGTATTTACCTATTTTACCAAAAGAAAAGTATTTTTGCCGGTCCTAAGCCCGGGTAAAGTATGAAGGGAAGGTTAGAATATTAGAATAAAATAATTTGTAATTTTACAGATGTATTTTTTTATTTCACTTCTCCTTACTTACTTGATTTTTTTTTTTAATTATTTGCTAGCCATGTTGCAAGACTTGTAGGTAATAAAATTGTGGGCGGGCTTTTGCGAGCGAGAGAGCTAGCAAAGGGAATGAATGCAATAGCGATACATGAATGAAATTGACATTATGTGCATAATTTTAGTCTAATTTTCGGATAAAATAAAACCTAAATAAATAGGCTACCTAAGATCTTTTTTAAATTTTAACTGTACACATATGTTTTACATCGTGTACTGATACCTACATTTTTTTTTAGATGTTCATAAAAAGTAGTGGTGTATAGATAGTACCTAAATAACACCCACACACAGAGCAAACACCTATGTTCATCACATAAATGTTTGCACTGGGTGGGGATCGAACCCATGCCTCTTTGGTCTAGAAGTCAGAATCACTAACCACTGAGCCACTGAGGCAGTCTAAAGATGATGATCTATCTAATGATGTTATGATCAACTTTTACTTTGTGGCCAGACTGGAAATCGAAAAAAAAAAGCTAGCTGTCTCATACATCATTGTAACTCAGAATCAACACAAAGTATAGGCCGAATCACTGTCTTGTCGCACATCCCGTCTCTTGCGCCGCTAACATGTGAATATATTGCTACTGTGCAACCACTCGCCTCATAGTCACTAATAAGTTAATCTGGTCTATATGAAGCAGCTGCTTTTTAGGGTTCCTTACCCAAAGGATAAAAACGGGATCCCATTACTAAGACTCTGCTGTCTGTCCGTCCGTCTGTCACCAGGCTGTATCTTATGAACCGTGATAGCTAGACAGTTGAAATTTTCACAGATGCTGTATTTCTGTTGCCGCTATAACAACAAATACTAAAAACAGAATAAGATTAATATTTAAGGGTGGCTCCCACACAACAAACCTGAATTTTTAACCATTTTTCACTTGATATTAATAATGGTAACAGGTAAATGATTGAAATATTCACAGAATATCAAGTTGTATATTCTTGGGGGGCTCCCATACCGTACGGAACCCTTCGTGCTCGAGTCCGACTCGTACTTGGCCGATTATTTTTCTTCAGATGTGGTGTGCTAGTAAAGTATTTGTAACATGTAGATTTTGTAGTCATATTTATGTTAACTAATCATAATCAAAACTTACTTATCTTCCCCTGCAACTCTTCCTCAGTCCCTTCAAACAGCTCTTTGATGGCCGCCTTTAATTCTGTCTCTTGAGTTTGACAATGCTCAAGCCTGTAAAAAATAAAAACATTAAGTACACAGTAAATGTAGCATATTTTTAAACGAAAAAATAATTTATGAATCATTTGAAGCACACTGTAGATAGTGATAATGATAGCCTTAATAAAAAAAAAACCATAATGACTAGTCTCTTGCTTTTTTAGGGTTCTGTACCCAGAGGGTAAAAATGGGACCCTATTACTAAGACTTCGATATCTGTCGCTGTATCTCATGTACCGTGATAGCTAGGCAGTGTATATTTTCACAGATGATGTATTTCTGTTGCCGCTATAACAACAAATACTAAAAACAGAAAAAAATATTAAAGGGGGGCGACTCGCACTTGGCCGATTATTACATTACCTGACTCTTATTTTCTCCTTTTGTGTCTCCAAAGAAAGCAAATCATTTTCCAGTGCTTTTATCACAGACAGCTTTTCAGTGACAGGCTTGAGCTCAGTGGCTAGTTCCGATACTTTAATTTCAGTTTCAGAGATTCTGGTTTCAGTGTTGATAACTTCCAGCTTCTTCTTGTCCAAATCTTGTTTCTTTTCAGTGAGAAAACTTACTTCTTGAGCTAATGGAAGTAAAAAATTGGTATTTTAAAAGGTATAAAAATTATGTCACTTGTGTTATACTAAGCACCTATCGACAAACACATATCGGAGGATGGGCGGGAGCCAGAAAGACTCGCTCCGGGGAACACCCACCCGCCTACCTCATGCCTCCCGCGCGCTCCCTACACCCGAGCTCAACACTACGCCACGCGGCGTCGGCATTGTGCACACATGCGTAATAATTAGCGAATCATGGCGAAGTGTCATCTGCGGCTAACTTCTCATTCGCCGATTTGTGTGGTTATGATTTTTGGACCTGCTTATGATATTTGGATACTCATTTCTTCATTAACGAAGCTATGTTGGGTTTGATCTGAACTCTGCTTTGTTTTATGCAAAGTCATAGGCATAAGCAACACAATATGTCAAATGTTGTGATCTAAACCTTTGCAGACAAATACTACTTTTACTATTTTTACTGCCTCATCTATTGTAGTGTAATAAAATGAGAGAGTAATTTTTGCAGTTCACTGTACAAGTATATATTTACAATATTCATCAAAAGATTTGATTTTATTGAGTACTTCAGTACTTCACTCTATCTATTTAAACAAACCGCATCCAAATCCATTACATACATAGTTTTAAAGATATGAGCATACTTAGGGACAGACAGCGGGAAGCGACTTTGTTTCATACTACGTAGTGATTCTATTTTTAGGCACACCTATATAATGAAGATAAATGTTCTAATTGAGTATCAACTTACCTAACAGGTTCAGTGTGTTGGCGTATTCCTTTCTGATTTTCCGGAAGCGTTCAAAGCAGTCACTGTATTTGTCAGCATCAAAGATTTCATCAAACCTTTCCTTCACTTTTTTGCCCTCATCCAGAGGCCATGCAGAGTCTTCTTGATGGCAAAATATCACCGAATTCAAAATCGCTTTTGAAACTCCTAAAACAGACAGGCTATATCTTGTACAAAGTAAACAATCCCTTGTTTGGAAAGTATTGATGTTACAATATTAGGGTAAAGATCCTTTAAAATGCTTCCAGTAAAGGATGACAATTTCAGGTGCATTTGGGTAGACTACTGATGGCAAAATTATCAGTTAATGCCAACAACGATCACAATTAGCGTTCGTTTTGAGAATGTGTGAGCAAAAGTGGCATTTTTAACTGTTTCCATTCACCGTTCGGATAGCTCAAAAACAGTTAAAAATGCCATTGTGAACTGCCACTTTTGACCCACGAGCGGAGGTGGGTTCTTTGTAATCATTTGAGTTTGATGTTTTAGCATTAGTTTTGGGTAGTGGGCAAAAGTAACATCATTGGCAAAATAGGCGAAATTCCCAAACCAAACGATTACATCAACACTAATTTTGCAAATGCTAAAAATGCCATAGAGCCCAAAACAACTAATTTTTTAATGACTAAATGAATAACTTGCATAATACTGACCTAATTCTTCATTCATGATGAGATCCAAATCAGCACATCTTGATGAGATGTCTTTGGGTTTCCCATTTTCATCCACTGATGACAAATAAGACTCCAAAGTCTGGAACTTCGTCTTGTTCTTTTGCATTGCAGTAACTTTCATAGATCTTGATACCTCCAGTTGTTTATCTTTAGCATTGACAATCTACAAAACCAACATACAATATGAAAACTTCGTCTTTGAGATCATCGTGTAAATATTGATGATAAATGAGAAAACAAAAGCTAATTAGTTAGGTTACTTTCCGGCATTGATCGCATTCTATGAAACCGTACCTTCAATTTCACCTGTCCGAGGACCTCGGTGGACCTGTTAACTTTAGCATCGTGCACAAAACATTCATTTCTGCTACCAGGAGGCATCTGCCCCGTGATGGCGTATCGTAAACACTCAATAATCGTCGTCTTGCCACAACCATTTTGTCCCAGAATCAAAGTTAGAGGCCTATCAAATGATATGCGCTGTTCGTCTGAATCTTCAGGACCAAAACTTCGTATACCCCTGACGGTCAGGGATTTGACACCAGCCATGATGAGCTGATGGAAGACGATTTACGGAAGATATAGATCGTTTTCGCGCCAATGGATAATACTGCAAACGAAAATACCGGTGCGGCAGCGGCACAATGGCAAGCGAGAAAAACTCGCGTCGCACGTCACGGCGTCGCTTAAATTGAGTTGCCAGTCTGTCGGTACAGAGCAATGCAGCCAGCTTCTATAAATTGAATTCCCGAAAATTAATGACGAAAAGTCTACAAAACTGAGCCTTTGGTACAGGTTTTGCAAAGTTTCGTTAAACTTGCGCGGAGTTGCGGGTTTGCTTGTGGTTCCATACATTTCTGTTAGTTCGTCTTCTTTTTCGCCAGGGACGCTGTAAAAAAATGTGTAAAATAGACACAGACGGAAACTACCGTAGGTACTTTTAGTTTATGTGTAAACCTGAGGGGTTAGTACAGGCTATACATTTTTGTACATCGCCCCTGGCAGAAACGAGGAAGAACTAAACAAAATGTAGGGAGCAAGAAACTTGAAAACGAGAATCGTTTTTAAGCCACACGCGAACGCGAAAGTTTAAGTAAACTACGCAAAACCTGGACTAAGGGCTCTGTACTAACGATTTTAGTTACTATCTATATAAGTATGTATTTAAAAAAATATGTAATGTATCAGTCTCTGGCAGCCATATCATAAGCTTTGCTTTGTTTGGGGTCAGAGACCGTGTGTAAGATGTCCCCAAATTTGTATTATTTATTTTTATTTATTATTGATGCTGTCTCTGTTTAACCTGTGATGGTGTGTAATGACTAGACAGAGACAGCGAAATCTGAGAAAAGACGGCTAGAAATGTCAGAGGTAAAATAACAGTGAACGGACATTTTTCAAAATCCTTTTTTTGCAAACGGTCTATATTCCTACAAACAACTTATAAATAACAATTATGTGAAGTAAACATAGGCATTAATGAAAAAAAAAAAACATGGGGGTCTTGGCTTATGCTTGGGTTACCAATAATGAGAGGATGAAGTAGAGTTTGTGCAAAAAGAAAAGCGTCGTAGGTGAGGTCTCCCGTGTGCTATTTTACTAATTTTGTTACGTTAACAATACTGCTCTGTCATTGCTAGTACAACTAAAAATGTTTGAAACTTGGTAGACAGACACCAATCCGGTTTAGGCTGTTTATTAAAATATTGTTAGTTCGCCGTAACGCCACGGCGTGGCGGTTCTCTTTTTGCACATACTCTAAAATATTTCAAAAATAACCAATTTTTTGCAAAATTTTACGTCATCCTCTCATTACTGATTGAAGAAAGTATGGGCATTTTCCCAGCAACTTCTACGATATTAATCCTATTGCGTCGCCCCAGCCCTGTACTGTTCTGTTCTTTGCTATCTCCAATACCACCCCAGCACAACTGCACTGTATAATAACTGTGAAACTACTCTGTAGATGAGATCTCTTACCATTACTAATAGCATGGCAGTGCAGTTGTGCTGGGGTAGTAGTAACATGCCCACTGTGTGCCTACTATTCGGGAAAAAACATTGACTGGTAACAAATTACAAGAATCATAGAGTTAAATACGGATACCATAGACATCTATTCACACTTTTTCTATTGTTTATTTTCTGTTTGGCTTGGCCGTTTATAGTTTGGCCTTACCTTGGCATGACCAAACGATACCTTTTGGTTCTAGTATTGATATCGATTCGAAAGAATCGTAAATGTCGATGGCGATTTCAGTTTCTATTCAATGATGTTCCTGATACGGCTTTTGCCGTGTTATACGGCTTTTACATGATGTTTTTTCATAACTCCCTTAATATGGGATCAAAAGAAAGAGCTTGACTGGTAGAATACGATCAACTATGACAAATTCCAAGTCAAATCAAGGTCGATCTTGGTATCAAGGTCCATGATCTCGGAGTCAAGGTCGATGGTCTCAAAGTCAAGGTCGATGATCTCGGAGTCAAGGTCGATGATCTCGGAGTCAAGGTCGATGATCTCGGAGTCAATGTCGATGATCTCGGAGTCAAGGTCGATTACTTTAGTGTCAAGGTCGATGACCTTAGTGCCAAGGTTAGTCAGTCAGTCAAATTAGAGAACTCTGGGTGCGCGCGGAGGTTTTCCGATTCATATATTCCTACATCCCAGATCGCTCCAGATCGCACCTTTGGTATCCTCTGACCCAAGGGCACTCATGCAATTCTATTCTTGAGTTGAGAAGTTGTTCTGTCAGTTCAGTAGCAGTGTTCAGTAGCAGTGCAGTTCATAAAAAGTACTATTTAGAACTCAGAATAAGTAAAAAAACAATTTCGCTCACAACCATTTCTGATGGAAAATTGAAATTACACGAGTTATAGAATAAACAAAATTGCACACCTACCTATTTCGCATTATTCGAAAAATATCGATCCTAGATAACGTTAATAGGAAACAAAAAAGTTGGGAATCAAATTATAAACAACTTTTGTTCCGACCATTTCTCGTGTAAAATTGAAATTACAAGAGTTATTTAAGATTCAGGTAGTGGTTCATCTCACGAACTACCAATTCAAACGGTAGAATTAATTGAATGAGCTCCCAGTTGGAATGAAGTCAGTTCATCGCATCAAGTAAACCCAGACCCACCACCGCGTCAGTCAAGTCAGTAGCCAAATGTACTGTTTCGATCCTTTTTACGTGGTATCAATAATAGTCTGTGGATCCTTTCAAATACGATGTCGTATCGCGACTATGTGTCCAACCAACTTCCCATCCCTATTTCCATAACAATTTGATGCTAAGTCTGTCAGCCAGTCGCTTTGCTGTTTTTAGTTTTTATTTTTCTTTTGAATTAAAGTTAATAATTTTAATAGATTTAATAAATGAACTATCTAATTTTGATATCATCATGTGATTACATGTTGGAGAAAAAAAAAATTTACGGTCTAAGAACGGGACGTTTGAGTGTGTAAACGTGATTGTGTCTGTCTTTGGTGTTCGGAGATCGCATCGCGTTTATGAAGATTTGCCTGTAAGTTACGTGAAAAACCTTCGTCTTCAAGTTCATACTGTAGCCCATTTCTTGGACCAGGTAGGGGCTCAGGTGTACATTATGACCGTTGACAAAAAGGGGGGAGGGCGGGTGGTGGGAGAGGGGGAGTCGGGGGGTACAACCCCCGGGGGGTGGGGGGTTTCGAAACCCCCCCCTTTCGGAGATATGAATTTTTTAATTTATTACATTGGCAAAAACACGTTTGTACCATTGCTAAAAAGGGTTTAGGAGGGGGTGGGGGAAGGTGCATTATGCCCAAGAAAGGTGGGGGGGTGTACGGAAGAAAACCCCCACCCCCAGCCCCAAATTCGGAGATAAAATATTTAAAATTAATATTTTACTAGTCACAGGTCCGACGCGGATCATTTAGGTTCGAAATGAGTCACAAATCCGAGTCGGGGCACCCCGACCCCACATAGTCTTGTGGCTACGACTCTAGAGTGTTTTTTAAAAATGCGGGAGCCCACTCGGAAGTCAGACATGGATCATTTAGGTTCGAAATGAGTCACAGATCCGACGCGGATCATTTAGGTTCGAAATGAGTCACAAATCCGAATCGGGGCACCCCGACCCCACGTAGTCTTGTGGCTACGACTCTAGAGTGTTTTTTAAAAATGCGGGAGCCAGAAACTCAAAGGAGGTCCTGAGTGGAGCAAGCCAAGTCGAGGCCGAGGGGAGCGAAGGGGGGAGGTGGCGAGCGAAGCGAGCCGGCGACCTCCGTAGCGCAACGAAGGCCAAGGCTGGCGCAGCGACACTCAGGGCTGACTGCAGAGTTTCTGGCGGGAGCCCACTCGGAAGTCAGACTTGGATCATTTAGGTTCGAAATGAGTCACAGATCCAACATGGACTATTTAGCTTAACATGGCTGGCAACACTGATGCTATTTTGGGAGAAGTCCTACACTCTTTCTCCCTTTTTTCAAGGTATAATGTTATTCTTTCCATTTTTCCAACGGTACTTATTTTTGCAATAGTAAAATATTAATTTTAAATATTTTATCTCCGAATTTGAGGCTGGGGGGTGGGGGGTTCTTCCGTACACCCCCCCTCTCTCTTGGGCATAATGCACCTTCCCCCACCCCCTCCTAAACCCTTTTTAGCAATGGTACAAACGTGTTTTTGCCAATGTAAAATAATAAATTAAAAAATTCATATCTCCGAAAGGGGGGGGTTTCGAAACCCCCCACCCCCCGGGGGTGCTACCCCCCGACCCTCCCTTCCCCCCCCCTCCCCCCCCCTTTTTGTCAACGGTCATAATGTACACCATAGCCAAAATGACATTGCGTGTAAGATTGGCCACTTTTTCTGATATGTCCAAATATAGGATTAAAAATAACACCAATACGAGTATTGGTGTAGTATCAGGCCAATTTAAATTTTCACTTTTGAAAATACCTTTTTTTTTTATTTTTTGTGTGTTTTGATCGTGCAATCAGTCTATGAGACTATAAGCAGATGAGTTGCGTTCTTTGTGGCGTTTATAGCGCAGCTCCCAGCGGAGCTAGCCTATTTATTTTATGGATAATTGTTAATCCTTATCAAAAATATCCCGCCGCTTTTTGAGTCGACGTATGGTTTCAGGGATAGTAAGTTGACCCGCCAGGGGGTTAGGATGGTTTTCCAGCCTTGTTTTGTATCTCGCTCCATGAGACTCTATTTCCTCTTTCACCATGGGCACATCAAGATTTTCATGGACCTCTGTGTTTCTGATGAACCATGGTGCGTTTGATATTTGTTTTAGTATATAGTTTTGTACTCTTTGGATGACCATTATGTTGGAGGCACTAGCTGCGCCCCATAATTGTATTCCATAGGTCCAAATAGGTTTCAGGATCGATTTGTACAACAGCAACTTGTTATCAACTGATAGTTTGGAGTTACGGCCGAGCAGCCAGTAAAGACCCTTGTATTTTAGGTTAATCTCATCCCGTTTTGTTTGGATATGTTTCTGCCAGGTAAGTCTGCGGTCCAAATACATCCCCAGGTATCTCACTGTGTTGTGGTGCAATAGTTGGGTGTTGTTTAGTCTGACTGGAGGGCAATCTTCTTTGCGGAGTGTAAATGTTATGTGCACTGATTTTGAAGCATTGGCAACAATCCTCCATTTGGCTAGCCATTTCTCTATCTTGTCTATGTTGTCTTGCAGGACTCGTGAAGCTTGGGTTGGGCATTTGTCTGAGGATAACAGGGCTGTATCATCCGCGAAGGTTGCATCAGTAACACTAGGACATTGCGGTAAGTCGTATGTGTACAGTGTGTATAACACAGGTCCAAGTACAGAACCCTGTGGGACTCCTGCTAAAACTTCATAGAAGTTTGAAGTGCTGTTGTTTTCTCTCACTTGAAATAACCTATCACTCAGATAAGATTTCAAGATTTGATAGAAGGTATGGGGTAGTACTGATTTTATTTTAAACAACAGACCTTTGTGCCAGACTCTATCAAATGCTTGTTGTATGTCTAAGAAGACTGATGAACAGTATTCTTTTTTTTCTAAAGAGGTTCTTATTACTCTGCAGACTCTGTGGACCTGTTCTACAGTCGCATGTTCTTGTCTAAATCCAAATTGATGGTCTGGGATACTTGATTTTCCTGTTATAGCTTTCATTATCCTGCGTAAAAGTGACTTTTCAAATAATTTGGACATTATTGGTAAAAGACTGATTGGTCTATATGAAGTTACTTCATGGATGGGTTTGCCAGGTTTATGTATCATTATAATAGTTGAGACCTTCCATAGATCCGGGAAGTATCCAACTCTCAACATTGCATTGAATAGTATAGTAAGATATACTATGACCTTACGTGGTGATTCCTCAAGAACCTTTTTGTCGATAAGATCATACCCAGGAGCTTTGTTATTCTTTAGGGTCTTGAGGTTCCTGAGTATTTCTCTGGGTGTTACTAATGTCAGAGGTACGTCGAGTTGGAGATCTTGATTGAGAATCAGGTCGATATCTGTTTCATCTACATTCAAAGCAGCTTCATTTGGCGTGAAAACAAGACTGAGATTCTTTGCAAAAACTTCAGCTTTGTCTTGGTCAGTTCTAAACCACTGTGCATCAGATGATCGTAGAGGTGGCTTTTGGTGTAGTGGTCTATCTTGATTCTTACAGGCTTTCCACAAAGAATAATTCGTTGTCTTTGTAGCTGATAGACCCTCTAAGTATGTGTCCAGTGCAGTGTTATTAGCTTCTGTAATAAGATTCTTTAGTTCTCGGATGGCTTTGTTAAGTTCCTTTTTGTCATCTGGGTGCCTACTGTTATGCCACACTCGACGTAGTCTTCTTTTTTCGTGTATTTTTTGGCGAATGGAATCAGAATATGTTTTACTCTGAGGGAGACGATCGACAACCTCAGGAGTAGACATCCAACAGCTTTCTTGAATCACTAAGGTCAGTTTGCGTACAGCGTCGTCTATGTCAGCCTCAGTTTTCAGTGCAATATTCAGTTCCAGTCTCTCGTTTACCAGTTCCCTAAAACACTGCCAGTCGGTGCGTTTGTTATACATTTTTGAATTGTGTTCCACGTTTACAACAGTAGTACCAATAGTGAGTATTACAGGCACATGATTGGTATACGAGTCCAGACACGTCTGCACTTGGTGTCCAAGTCTTGATAGACCCTTTGCTATGAAGAAGTCTATTACATCAGGGAGGCGGTTTGGGTCTGACGGCCAGTTGGTCGGCTCCGAAGTTGAGATTGTGGTAAGATTATTCTTATCTATAGACTTCTTGAGCTCTCTTCCTCTAGTAGTGGTAAGTCTTGAGGCCCAATGAACATGTTTGGCGTTCCAATCACCGCCAACTATAAAGCGTGGTCCTAGGGTGCTGAATAGATGATCATAGTGTTCTTCTTTAATACTGTACTTTGGGGGACAATAAATGGCAGACACATTAAACATTCCATTTTTATCATCAACAGTTACAGTTGCCGCCTGTATGTGGGGTTTTTCGTATTGTGGCTGTTCATGATGTTTGATATTAGTTTTTATAACTACGGCTGCTCCTGCATGTGCAGTGCCGTCCGGGTGGTTGGTGGAATAGATTTTATAGTTGCGTATATTAATACTACTGTTCTCGGTAAGGTGTGATTCAGACACTAATAGAATGTCTATGTTGTGGGTGTTCAAAAAGACTTCTACCTCTTCCACGTTAGGAGACAGCCCGTCTAGGTTCCACGTTGCTATCTTGAGGGAAGCCATTATGACATCTTGACTACCAGGGTTGTTATGAGGTTAATCAAAGTGCTCATTTGTTGTATGATAAGATCGAAATTTTTTGCTTGTTGAAGAAGCATCTCTTCGATTTTATTTGTTGTGGTTGTCTCAAGATTTGTAGGTTTCTCATAGCTTACTTTGGTGTCAGCATAGCTTGGTCTAGTCTTGGTGTTTGTGTTAGATTCCCAAACATTGGGTTTGTGTTGTGGTTGTGAAGTTGGCTGATTTTCCACATTGGTTGTTGGTATGCTGTATTGTGGTTGGTCTTTGACAGTCAACTTATCAGATGGTCTAATATTTACTCGAGCTCTTAGGTGTGCTTGTTTGTTTGATTTTCTCGATAATATTTCCTTGTACACTTCACATCCCTTAAAGTTTGCTGGATGAGCACCGAGGCACAGAGCACATTTCGCTGGAGTATTACGATCAGTCTTAGGACAGTCTGCTGTTCTATGTGCTTGAGCACATTTCACGCAGCGGTATGGTCGCATGCAGTAATTTTTGGAATGTCCAAATTGCTGGCATCTTTGACATTGGACGATTGTATTACGCTTCTTTGGTTCTTCAATTGTGACCGATTGGTAGTTTATGTACTTGATGCTCTTTATCTCCTTATTGTTCGCACTTTGTTGGAAGGTAGCAAAGAATGTGGAGGTAGGTTTCTTTTCAGGTCCATACTTGGCATTGACGATCTCCCCGATTATGGTGTTACCTGTGGCTTCCAGAGCTTCTTTGATCTCGCTAATGGGTGTTGAGTGATGGAGGTTTTTGATGACTACTCTATAGGGTTTTCTGTCCTTTCTGTTGAATGTATTTCCAATTAGTCCTTGAGCTCTTATTGCTTCCATTATGGATTTATAGGCATCTACATTCGCACAATTAATACGAAGTTGGTTTTTGTTGATGACTTTGTAGACAAAGTCTGTTTTGTTGGCTAGGCTCTCTAACAGTTCTGTAAGCTTGTTGAGATCTTCGATTCCATACAACATTATAGCTGGTGGTTTTGGAACTTTTATCGGAGTTTCCAGTTCATTATCTTCTTCCTGATCCACAGGGAGATTGCTGAATCTGTTATTAACCACTACCCTTTCAGGCGATGGTGAAGACACTTTCCTCTTCTTGGAATTTCGGAGCTTTGGTTCTCTTTGCCACATAGGGGGTTCAGTCTTGTTTGGGTTGGAGTCTCTGATGTTCAGGGTTTTAGGATCAACACGAGTGTTAGTCTCAGTCATGGAACTTAGTGATGCACTCCTAGGCCTTGGCAGGAATAAACTCGGATGAAATATTTGCTGGGTCAGCTTCTTATTGTCTTTAGGACCAGTAGTATTTACTGGTAAGGGGGCCTGGGTACCCACCCTCTTACAGTCTTCGGTTACCAATTTCTCACTTACAGGCCCGGGTACCTGCAAGCGCCGGGTGCTAGCCGGATCGCAAGGCAAATCACTCTCATTATTATTGCTCATTTTCATTACGATTGTTGGGAGAATAGTGCAGAGCTTTCCCAAGGCCCCACACATCACAATTTCGGGATGACACCCTAGCCTTTGATGATCCAACATCTTCCCACAAGGCAGCGGTCGCACTGTAGTTTCGGAGTGTGCATCTCCTAGATCAATTGCCTTCCAGGGCTTACGAGGTAGATCTCCCCGGGTCCGAGCTTTGATTTGAGTGGCGGCTCCTACTCGCCACTACCCGCTTTCATCGGGTTTCGCGCCTTTTTATAGAGAAATCTCTGCCAAGAGTATTTCCCAGCACCCCTCTAGACAGACCGCCCAGCTGTCCGCGACTGCCAAAGCAGCTAGCCCCCATATCTGAGGGCCGTTTCGCTATCCGCAACCTGCGACGCGGTGGGTGGCACAGGGCAATGCCCCTGGGAATGTTCCCCAGAACCCACAATTGAAAATACCTAATAAACATTCAAAATTCAACTTGAATAATGTACCTTGCTATCATCAAATACTATTGAGTGCTGACTTTTTTTCATTCCATATCATCCATTACGTAGGTCAGTTTGATTAAATCGTCATCTTCATGGCAAAGTCATTTGTAGAAATCTGTAGGTTTGCCCTGATCTATCTCTATTGGTTACAAAGTGCCAATTGCATGAATCTATACGTCATCACTACATAGTATAAAACAAAGTCGCTTCTCGCTGTCTGTCCCCATGTATGCTCATATCTTTAAAACTACACACCGCATTTTGATGCGTTTATTTTTAATAGAAAGAGTGATTCAAGAGGAAGGTTTATATGTATGTATAACACACCAGTGCGAAGCCGGGGCGGGTCGCTAGTGTTTAATATTATGTTGAAATGTTCTGCTCTACTTTTTTTTTACTCTAGTAAAAAATGTGAATAATGAAGATTCATAACTTTACCATGGTGGTGACAAAATGTTCAGCATTATGGCAATAAAATTTTGAACTGAATTTTTTCTGGTCTCTTATTTTTTTTTGAAAGGCCTTATATTCCACAGTCTGATAAAATAATTACTTTTGACATGATAATGTCTTATAATCGATAAATGACGGCAGCATGGACTAAAAAAAATCACATTCCATCTGAACCAAGCATGTAAGCGAGAGCAGGGAACAAGCAAAAGAGAGGCACGAATGGGCTTAGCATTCCGCTTGTTTCATTTGATGATTCAACAATGTTTTCTTATAACGTTACTAGCTTTTGGCTTCACCTGTGTGTTATTTTAATTTTTGTGCTATCCCATAGGAACATTTTATTTGTCTGGGATAAAAAGTAGCCATTGTCACTTTACATCTTTCAGACTATATCCATGCCAAAAATCAAGGCAATTAGTTGCTCTGTTACTGCGTGAAAGAGGAACAAACCGATAAACCAATAAACTCACTTCGTACTTATAATATTAGTAAGGATCACATAAAATTATTGCCTGTAAACTGACTTAACAGACAACTTTTTTTTATATATTTGAGTGACAAGATCAGCTATGCATTCATTGGAGCTAATCTTTTCAATGATGCTCATGCATAAAAGGCACTCTTGTGTTAAATTCTATAGAACTCTTAATTCTCACAAACATCTAAGACCTATCATTTAGAAACTCTGGGCAAACAAGTTTTTAAATAATATTGTAAAATGTGTATCCAGCACACAATCTCTAAAAGGTCAATTTAATTATAAGAAACTCCTTTGAGATTTAATAATTATGATGAACTTTTAAAGTTGTATGTATACCTATTTATTTATATGCAGTGCAAAACAATATTTTTCTGCTAATGATTAGCTTATTAGTCATGCAAGTGACTTCATACAGTTAATGATATGAATTTCAATATGCAGTAAAACTCATGAATATTCAAAATATATGCTATACTGCATATTATGCAGTTGAACCCCCCAAGGCTTTCCCCACACTTTGCTACACCCATGCCACTGCCACCTTTGGCCAATAAATAAATAACCAATTATTTTGGCTAGTACAATTAGGTATGGTCAATCCTGGCAAGTAAACAATAGAAACAACACCTACTACAGATTTCTTTAGACTGGACTGGACTTATAAGTCTTAGTATAGGCCAAAGCTGCGTGAAACCCAATCAACACACAGCTATATGTAAGCTTCAGGCAGGATTGGATATTGCGCAGCTTATAGCTAACTTCACATTCGCTGACTGGTACGATTCTGCCTATTATCTGGGCCTAATCTCTATGCAAACAGTCATTTATTAAGTTTATTTTGCTAAAATTTTGCCTTTTGCAGGGTTGATTGCGAAACCTTGTTATGATGACAGAGTTTACTCAATGAGTAACAAGTTGTTTACTAATAGGTACTAGAAATACTACTACAGTTAATATTGCTGATCCCTTTATTACATTAATTAGTCATAACTGGAAACACCTATCATACTAGATTCTTGTGGTATTAGTCAGAGACAAATTAACATAATAAATATCTACCACCTAATACTATCAAGTTCTTATTATATGTTATAGTATGCTCTTATCCACCCACTAAGGTTCACTAAATATACAAAAAAATACTGATTCTCAAAAAAGAAGCAGAGCTTCATGGCTAAAGGAGAGAGGTAGAAATAAATGAATTTGACATTTGTCAAGGAAAATTAGTCTTGCTACTCCACCTCTAAAGCATGGCCTCGGGAATTAGGGGATTATTTTTCTCTTTTTGACATAAGTAAATCAGCCCGGGTAGCACGGCAAAGGGAGAAAACCATTCTATCCACTTTAAATGTCAGTTGTCATTGTCAATCCATACGTTATTTCCTCTTCGAGGGGATATAATGGATCACCATATTGGATGTCTATTACATTATCCCTACAAAAATCGAAAAATTCTCGTGCACATCTTTTCCACAATTTGACCAGAAAAACTTGAGAGGAAGCTGCACAGGGAGAAATATACGCAATGCCAACAATCCATTTGAGTTGCCCTATTAACGAATTTCATTATTTATATAGGATGAAGAAAGACATAGCAATGAATGAAGGAAGCTTTGGAGCTTCGTAATCTATCATAGTTACCGATACTCAATGTTTTTTTCTATTTTAAAAACATATTGTTTAGTCCTCTAAACTGTGTGCAAGTTTAAAAATATATTTTTCACATCCATTTTACTTTCACGGGAGCTACTTCTTAAAGGCCTATGCAATTTTGTTATTAATAAACAAGTATTGAAAATTATTCTTCGCCAAAATGGTACAACCGACTTCAATCCTTGCAATCTACATACAAAATTCGAATAATTCGCTCAAATCAATGTAGGATACCATTGTAAGATTACTGTTGTTTTATCAATCAATAACTTCAGTACCGATTTCGCTCAATTAAATTTAAATGGATCGCCTCAGAACAAATCTACCAAAAAAATAAGTAACATCAACATCGGTTCGTAATTAGCACTAATTGCATAACATACATAACAGTCGAATTGAGAACACCTTTTTTTGAGGTTGGTTGAAAATTGAGCTACAGACAGACAGACAAACAAGCGAGCGAACACATAAGGGTTCCTTGTTTTACCCTAATAGAACGACATCAAAATCGGTCCATTGGTTTGGGAGCAATGATGTCACAGATGTATATCCAGTTACTCAGACACACCTCGAGGTTTCAACTCCCCTCCTTTTAACCGACTTCAAAAAAAGAGGTTTTCAATTATACTATACAGGGTTATTTCTAATCAATTGGCATCATTTTAGGGGCTTATTCTGTCTTTTGTCAAAACTCAAAAAAAAATCAGCTGTTCCATACATTTTGTCGTGGGTGAACGATATTTTTCTATGGAACATAATTTTTTTTTTTTAGTTTTGACAAAAGTTGCAGAACAAAAGTTGTAAGTTTTGATGTACAGAATAAGCCCCTAAGAGGATACTAATTGATTAGAAATAACCCTGCATATATTTATATATTTTTTTTGCATGTTACGCGATTACTCCGCCATTAAATTATGAATCAATTTTATTGATTATTTTGTTTTGTAAATCATACCTAGGTTCTTCGGAGGGGTCCTATTTAAAGATTATCGAAATCGGCTCACTCGTTTTTGAAAAATCAACAATAATGAAAAAAACTACATCGATGATACGTTAATTCCTGTGAACTATTAAGATTCTGTACATGATTAAAGTCAATTGTGCCATTTTTGGCTTAATATCTTAAAAACCTTTGGAATAGGCTTTCGTCACGTGTTAAAATGACAAGAATAAAATCCCTTTTACTTCGCCGTAGTTGAGTAAAGATTGACCTCATTGTCATTTTATTAAGCTCCAAATCAATTAAGATAATAACAGTATCTGCTTTAATATAGAAACAATAGCTGGACTTTAGGAAGTCATTCTATTGCTCGTGACTGAAGATGAATGTGGTTCCGCAAAACAGAAGGCGCCGCTGGCGTTATAAGTTGATCTGTGCGTTAAAACTTTAAATTTTTTAAGCGATTTTATCATACAAATATCCTAATTATCATAGACGTGTTTTAAACAAATGTCTTTTGGTTACAGGGATGGAGACGCAACACAAAATGGCATCTACTACAATGATCGAGACTGTCACCATCATACGACCGCTTAAGGTATGTTTTTCTGATCATCATAAAATATAAATTAGTATATTTATAACATTGCCTATGTCCAGCAGTGGACGCCATTCTGCTGATTTGATGATTACATTGCAATATAGCTCTACTTAGTTCATAGTGTATTCAGAGTTATCCAAGGTAGGCAACCCCTGATCCAGGTCCCCGATAGTAGGTGTTGGGACATACCTATGTTGTTTGCCACTTATCACATGTAAAAACCTAGTGTAACTGCTTTGCATTATTGTAGGTATTACATAAACGTATCACTCCATTACGTCTCAATTTAGATACATACATAGATTAATAACGCCTACAGTCTACACATATATAAACACATGCCAGTACGTCGTTCAACATACTACATGTATGATAAATTATGAACGACATAATAAAGATGAGAGGTGAAATCGATAAAGCCGGATTTGCGAATAAGTTATCGCCTACACAAATTAGTTAAGGGCGCGGAAGCGGAAGGTTTTCCTTTGACATTTTTATGATATTTGTGGAGATTACATCCAATTTTATAAACACACATAATTATCTACTACCTACGACATACCATTTGCCCGTTGCTTTATACGAATGTTGTGTTGGTGTTACATAAAAACAGGATTACATATTGTAAAAAAAAACAATGCAATGATTACATAGTATGCTGTCGTGACTTATTGTATTCGCCATCTAATCCAATTTATAAAAGCCTTTACTCGACATTTCTCCGCGAATACCGTCAAGTGTTCGAAGCCTCGCATGGGATTAGCAGCAGTGGCTCGCGTGCCGCCAGTGGAGAGCGTGGTCGTGATGCAGGTGCACGGGAACCTGACCGCGAGCTGCCTGTGGCAGCCCGCGGAGTTCGCGCGCCGCATGCTGGGCGAGAGACCCTCGCCAGTACTGCCCACTAGAGATTTTTGGCCCCCGCCACAGCAACCGCTCAGCATAAGCACCCTCCATGTCGCCTATTTACGAGATGAACCCATCTCAAGACGCTCGGCGACCCTTCCGCCTCAAACTTACGTCTCCACCTCCGCTCTCGAACACGAAATTCACGAGTACTCCAGCGCCCCGATTAGACCCCGCGTATGCACGGTCGGAACTAATACAGACCCACCTCCCACAGTTTACTCAAAGTTAAGGGGACTATTCAAACGCCAGGAAGAAGATATTATTATAAGACCGACTCCGCAACCGCCGACGGGAAAACTCAAAGCGGTTCCCAGAGAGACCACGTTCGACTTGAAAGAAGATGAGAATCGCGCGCGGAGAACCCTCAACGATATAAAGAAGGCTATATCTGGAGCGAAACATCGGATAGCGCTCGGGAATGGGGTGGTAGATAGCCCGAAGATCGTGTACGATCAGGCGAAGCCTGGAGACAGGATGACGACCACGTTTGGAGCCAACGAGCGGCGGCGCTGGTGCTGGGTGCCCTCGCGCGCGACGTGCTCGCGCCGGCTGCGCGCGCTCGGCGGCTGGTGCCGCGCGCGCCCACGCCGCCCGCCTCGACGAAACCCGCAGCTGCCTCGTCTCCAAATCACGCAGGTGTGATCCTCACCACCTGATGGACGATGATAGTTAATCGTGACGCTATAATTGTTTGTGTCGAGATCGAATGTGAACGCGTTCTGACCGTGATCGATCACTAGTCTACTAATAGAGCGCTATGTGTACTCGTCTTGTAGAACGATTGAAGTTTAAGTAGCGTTTTTGGCTAATAAATGTGTCTCCATAATCTGTGTTTTGTTGGCGCACGTCGGGGGCGGCGAGGCGCGGGGCGGTAGGGCGGGCGGCAGTCCCGCGTCAGGCGCCGCACCGCTCGGTCCGCCCGCCCTCGTGCACTCGCCCGCCCTTGCAGCGCACCCCATATACATTTTTGTACAACCAGGAAATTCATATCTTGTGGCGTAGCGATCTGTTCGATCCTCGTGCGAAATTGTTTGCGGTGTTGAGTGCAGTAGGTGTTTCTGCGAGTATCACGAAACCGGCGCACTCCAATGCGCAAATCCCACGATCACGAATGAAACCGAAATCTAGGACGGCAAAATATTTCACTCTTTTTTTGCATTTTTGATGACATTCTTGTTCAGGTTTTATGTATTGTCTGTTTGAGAAGCAACTAAATTAACGATACACATTTCGAAATACGTTAATAGTGTCGCCGTTCTAAATATTTGAACGGCATTCTTTTTAGATTAGGTATTTCTAAATTTTTACCATAGAGATAATAATTATATTTAAGTTATCGTCGCACATTTGGCCATGCAGATATATTTGTGTACTTGCTCAATTTTTTTGATGTGCGCAACATTTTCATTCCATTATCATTGGTACACTTAGCTTTTGCTCTAGTTTGCTGGATCTTGCTTGTTAGATTGTCTTATCAGTTTGTTAACCTGCGAACTTTCGTACATATTATGTCATTATTTTAGGTCTTTAATTGGCCCAATTTTAGAGGCGCCATTCGTAATCATAATATCAATTTAGAGTAGCCCTGTTTCCTTTTTACTATATAAATATTGGGGGACATCTTACACACGGTCTCTGACCCCAAACTAAGCAAAGCTTGTGACATAGCTGCCAGAGACTGATATACTACATATACATATTTTAAATGCATACTTATATAGATAATACTTAATAACAGCCAGACACAGAGCAAACAAATGTTCATCACATAAATGCTTGCCCTGGGTGTGGATCGAACCCACGCCTCTGTGATCCAGAAGTCAGGTTCACTAACCACTGAGCCACCGAGGCAGTCGTATGGGTATAGGTATATGCATTTGATAGAGAGAACACTATTTTACGTTGCTATTAAATTTTCGATGGCGCCTTTGAAATTAGGCCTAATGTGTAACAAAATACATAATTGAATAAATAATACCTCTCGGAATTTTTGGTTTTAAATGTTATATTATATTTGGAGGAATATCTTTAGTATAATGTTTTAGTTTAGTATGTGTGTACTTTACCATCATGATGATTCACAGATAATAGTTTTTTTTGTAAAATGTAGTCTGTATCATAATGCCTCCACTTTCGAATAAAATAAAATAAAAAACTAGCTTTGTTGAAATATCAGCACTCACATTCTTTGTCACTTTCTAGTAAAAACTTCATTATAAATCCAAAGTATTAAGGTAATAATTGCTGTAATTTAATAACACCTACGTGAAATTGTTCTAATTCTATTGATATCATTATTGACTATCGTATCCACGAATAAACTCTCGAATCTAATCTTATAAGCTCTATAGAGACTACTTAGATCTTTACTATGTATTCTTGTCTCAATCATGCCCTATTTTATTGATTTCCTCAAGAGTTGGCTAATATAGTACAAAGGCATTAACTAATTCCAAGTATAATCTGATATATGGAGATTTGTGCTAGATGAAGTTTCGTTTCCGTAATCCAATATGAAGTCAAAAATGTGCCGCTCTTATCATGTTATATCTTTACCAAGCAATCAAAGTGTTTATTTAAATAAAAATAGGAGAATTAACAAAGTGTTGCAGTGCCCGCTATAAAAAGAGAAAGATAATTTTATCTCGTTTATTTCTGTCCGCAAAAATCTACATCTATTTATAACGACTGCTAACTCTCTAGCTCGAGAGTCATTAAAAATAATCGAGTTATTAGTTATAACAAATAGATGCTATTTCAAAGTAGATCCGAACATAGTTTATTGTCCAGTTATTAACTCATCAAGACAATGATCAATATCTTTATCAATCATGAAAATGATGCGTATCAATCTTACAAATATATGACTTGACAAAGTTATAACTTTCACACAACTTGGTCTAAAAAAACTGTCCTTGCGGCGATTTAAAAATAACAATCATTTCGCTCTCGCTTGCTGTATTTCGTTGATTATTATTTTTAAGCATAACAGGCTCGTGCTCATGATTCATTAAACAATGACGTGCTATGTTACCACAGCTTCTCTCGCCCCAATTCTAAATACATAAACGTGAGTATTTCTGCTACTGTATTCCGTATAATCTCCTTGTAGAATCTCAAGTGTAAACACGTCTGACAGCCATTGGAAATGTATCATACATGTTTGTTTTCCTCGGCGTGTTCGTTGTTCGATTTCCAACGCTATACTTAGTTATTTATTACCCGAAATATCCAATAAATGAGTTAGGAGTTCCTCAGGGAAGCGTGTTGGGCCAGGTTTCTTTTTCTCGTGTTTTGTTATATTGGATAGATACGCAATTCAAGTACTTAGTTCGGTTCTCTCTTGAGGGTTAAGATTGTTAATATTTGTACATCGTAGCACTGAATTATAAAACCAATTGACCTGATTCCTCGTGCGGGCTCCGCATACCCCCACACCTATGACTTTTTTGTCCAGTGGATATGTAATTCCATTCCGCGCCGTGTGGTGCGAGTTCGACCCCATTTTAGGCCACCCGTTCCCCCTAAAAAGCAGGCTGTCGCTCCTCTGACATACATACAGAAACGTATAATCATCACAACACAAGTTGCATGTACGAGTACAGTCGGATTTAAAAGTCGTGGAACAACGTACGCACAGGCCCGGCTTATCAGCCACTCCGCAATTAAGGTCGCCGTTGTGGCCGCGTACTGCGAAACCTGACGGCTAAACCCATTTATCAAATGCTCAGAACCGCAGGCGGACCCTATCCCTTTCAATATCTTTCCCCTGACATAATCGATCACCTTTCAATCAGTAGTTTACTTAACCGCGCCGTGGACGGGCTATAATTTTTCTGTATTGTCACCAACTCAATTGACTTTGATGAATTGCTTCATCTTGATCGATGACTTTTGCAAACCTTTTATTGCTACTATATTGTTTATATAAAATCCAAAAACTGTTGCCCATCCAAAACAGGTAACATATCAAACATCGTACAAATTCTCCACGTTTGATGGCAGTACCTCACAAGACATTGGCGAAATTGTGAATCACCTTCGCAGAAGCCACAAATCAAGAATTGATTGATTGACTTATACTTTGCTTCCTAAATTATAACATAACATCATTATCTTTCGTTAAATATAGAAACCACTAAATAGAGTATCTGAGATACAAGAAACTATCTGTACTTAAAAGAATAGTGGAAGATTCGGATTCCTAATTAGCGCGAGATCAATCTCGAGTGGTGATAGCTGAGTTAGCTGGTGCAAAGCTCGTGTAGAGCCAGTGTATTGGTGGCATGGTGTAAGGCGGGCGTGCGAGGCTGGTGGGTGGCGTGGCGGGCAGCTAGCGGTCCATGCAGGGGCGCGCGGGCGCAGGCCCGGGCGGGCTCCGCTCCAACCCGCGCGCCCTCCCGCCGCCGGTGCTGCCGCCACCGCCGCAGTTCGCCACCGAACAGGACGAAATGCCGGCTAATCAGATCGCACAGGTAACATATGTTCCAAAACCGCTGCCATACCAGACTGACACCACCACTATAGACTACTTGTTCGTTTATACCACCACTTAGGTAGGTACGTTGATGCATTGAAGCCGTTGATGGCCACAAGCGTGAGGATGTGAGTAGATTCAAACCAGGTCCCGTACCAACGAGTTATTCCGAATTTATGTATAACTTTATTATTTATACACCAGTGCCTTCACGGTGAAGGAAAACATCGTGAGGCAACCTGCAAAGGTACGCCCATAGAGAAACGTCGAAGCCGAATGTGAATTTTGTGAATCCATCAACCCGGATTGAGCCAGCGTGCTGGATATGGCCTAGTCGCCTTTTATAGGCTGTGTCCAGCAGTGGACTCTGATATAATGGCCGGTACGGTACAATACTTGCGTTTAATTTTTAGAGTAACTACTTACCAAAAATCTTGAGATACCACAGAAATCCTACGATGAAGGTTTCTCCATCCAGTGCAGGACCTAAATAAAAAAATAAAATAAAAAAAAAGTCCGCTAGGTGGCGCTGTACACACTAGTTCGTCTTATCAAAACTCTGTATTCAAACAATAAATAAATAGTGAAGTACTTCGTATATTGCATAAAAGTAAGCATAAATAGTGAATTAAAACGGTGATAAAGCTCAAGAAATAATAATATTACGAGAAAAATCAAGACTTACAAGACAAAACATAAATGGAATTCAAGGTGCTGAACCCACTGCACTAATCCACAACCCGGCACAACTAAACACTTAACACCTAGAAACACACACTGTGAGTTATTTTCCTTTACCGCAAACTCATCAGTTAATGAATGCCAGAGTCTAAATCACAACAAATTACTTATTTATATGCAACTAATAAAGAAATCAGCACAACTAATAAAATTCAGAACACTACCTTCATTAATAAGAAAACTTAACCGTCCAGTGCAAAAGAAATAATTATTCATTTGAAAAATACAACTAGCGCCAGCTAGCGGCGATCTCTCGAGTTACAGAAACATCTTAAAAACGCCACCTGTTAAAACCTTACAGTACTAACTATCAGAAAGGTACCAAATTGGTTTCAAGAATTGATTAATCGCTAAGGTGCGTAGTATTCTTACTAGAGAAAAGGTTCACAGGCAGTTAGTTACATAATCTCCCACTGTAGCTGGCGGCGCTAGTTTTTCGAGAAACAATGTCTGATTCGATGATGGATATGTTAAATAGTTTAAGGCTGCAAATAAAAGAAGATACTGAAAATAGTTTAAAATTAATGGAAGAAAGTATAACACACAGAATTAATAAAAAAATTGAAGAAAAGTTTAGCAAAATTGAATCGGAAATGAGCATTATTCAAAAAACTCAGAAAGAAAAAATTAGAAGAATTTGATAGAAAATTGCGCCAAAGAAATTTGATATTTTTTGGTATTTCAGAAGAAGAAAAAAGTTATTCAGAACTAGAGGAGATAATACTCCAAATCATTGATTTAAAAATGAATGTTGAGTGCGATAGGAATGAAATAGAATTTATTGGAAGAATGGGTAAGAAGAGCACAAAACCTAGACCTATTAGGGTTACTTTAACAACTCTCGGAAAGAAAATAGCCCTTTTACAGCGAAAATCTTCCCTGGAAGGGTCCGGCGTGTATATCAAAGAAGATTTTTCACCGCAGGTACTGGAAAAGAGGAAATCTCTGATCCCCCAACTCTTAGAACACAAGAAAAATGGGATTGCGGCTATTCTAAAATATGACCGCCTAATAGTACGAGAGAAGCCCAATAATAAAAGGGCTCTTTCTGCAAGCCCACCGGAACTGATACCTAATAATAGAAATATTCGTGAAGATAAGCCAATACAAGCGCCAAAGAAAACGAAAACTTTCGCATCGACTTTCTCCTCTAATTTCAAACAGACAAAAAATACAAAGTCAAGCCAGGGTATAAGTCCTTCTATTGCGTCATATATAAAAAAGACATCTCAAACGGAGAGGCAAGGGATACCGACCAATAAAGAATAGCAACTACTTCCAGCACCCAAACACAAAAATGCCACAAAGCGGATAAACAAAACTCAATCGAATGAAAACATGTTTAAAAACAATAATTCAAAACTCCCAATACGGGTGGTCGCCGCGGGAGTTAATGACTCTAACCCTCCATGCAACAGCAACAAGCAGCCTGAAAAAATTTATCAACAGAAACAACCACAAAATAAATCAAACTCTACATCTCATAAATCTCTTCTAAGATTATGCACATATAACATTCGATCTTTGAAAGCTGGTAACAGAATAATAGAATTAGAATATGCCCTAAGACTAATAAAATATGATATTATTGGAATTTCCGAAGTAAAAATTAGTGGACAACAAATAATAGAAAAGAACAAGTATATTTTGATGTATCGAGGCGATAAAAAAGGGCGAAACGGAGTTGGATTTATCGTAGCTTCATATCTCAAAAATTCTATTATAGACTTTATAACATACTCCGATAGAGTCGTTCGGCTAGACATACAAATCGAAACCAATACCATGCACATTATACAAACTTACGCACCTACCGAGCAAGCAAAGGAACCAGAAGTTAAACGTTTCTACCAAGACTTAACAAACGCTCTCATAGGTACTGGAAAAGACACAGTTATAATGGGTGATTTTAATTCTAAAATAGGAATGCCACTAGAAGAAGAAAGAGATATCTGCGGTCCATATGGCTACGGAGAGAGAAACGAAAGAGGCGAAATATTGCTGAATTTTTGCTACGAACACAGATTTGCAATTTCAAATACATTCTTCAGAAAACACCCAAAAAGAAAATGGACTTGGAAATCACCAGACGGTCGAACGCTAAACGAAGTCGACTTTGTACTCGTTAAGCAAAGACGCAAAGTTCATAATCTCGAAGTACTGGATACGAAATACTCTACCGACCACAGAATGTTAAGAATGACCTACAATATAAGCTTAACAAGAAAAAATCGCCAGGGATTCGGCCAAAAATTTAAAAACTATTCACCAATAGAAATAGAATCATTAAAAAATTTGATGGCTTTACAAATACCTAACATCAATAATAATGACATCAACCAGTCTTATAAAAATACCATTTCTGCAATAAAAAACTGTGTCCAGAAACTACCAACAAATAAATCAGAAGTAGAATCTGAAACTATAAGTGAAGAAACCAAAAGACTGATACAAGAAAGAGAGTATTTAAAAAATATATCCCCTCGCACTAAAATCCAGCGAAATAGACTCAAACATTTACATAAGAAAATTAAAAAACAAATTTTAGCAAACAGACTGAAGATAAAATTACAAAGTATCGAAACAGAATTAGAAAGTCGAAGTTCAACAAAACTTAGCAGAAAAAAATTGGATCATAAAAAAGAATGGATATCAACAATTAACAAGGCGTCCGGTGAAAGCACTACTAATAGAAAAAATATATTAACAGTCGCCACAAAGTTTTACTCTACTTTATACTCAAGCACAGAAGTTGAAACAAAAACACACATTAGAAGCTCCGAAGATGTTCCAGATCTATTGATTCACGAGGTAGCGCGTGGAATAAGTCGTCTCAAGAAAAATAAGTCACCCGGAGAAGACGGTATTTCATCAGATGTAGTCATAGCAATGCTAGAGCCGCTGGCGCCACAACTGACGAATTTATTTAACAAAATAATAGAAAAAGAAGAGTTTCCCGCAGACTGGCACTATTCTATTATAACGCTTTTATACAAAAAAGGCAATCCAAATATTATAGACAACTACAGACCAATAAGTTTACTCCCAACTCTGTACAAATTATTTTCGTCGATAATTCTATTTAGAGTGACTAAAGCCTTAGACGAACAACAGCCTCGGGAACAAGCCGGTTTTAGAAAAGGCTATTCAACTATTGATCACATATTTACTTTGACTCAATGTATAGAGCGATGCAACGAGTACCGAAAAATAATCTACTTAGCTTTCGTTGATTATACTAAAGCCTTTGACTCTATATCACATAAACATCTCTGGGAAAGCTTGATAGAGCAAGGCGTACACGAAAAATATGTAGCATTACTAAGAGGCCTATACAGGAACAACAAAGCAAAAGTAAAAACAGAAACTGTCGGCCCCCCCTTTCCTATTAATAGGGGGGTAAAACAAGGTGATCCCATTTCCCCCAAAGCTTTCACATCCATTCTAGAGTCGACGTTTAGGAAACTCGATTGGTCAGAATATGGCCTCAATATCAATGGAGAGCGCCTTACACACCTCCGCTTCGCTGATGACGTGGTTATTCTTGCAGAAACTCACAATGACCTACAGCATATGATTAGCACTTTGAACACAGAGAGTAAAAAAATAGGTCTACATATGAATCTATCCAAAACAAAAATTATGACAAATGGAAGTTCAAAACCAATAAACTTGGATGACTGCAGCATTGAATATGTTAACGAGTATATATACCTGGGACAAACTATTTCCTTCCAAGACTCTACCGCCAAAGAAATAGACAGAAGAATAGCGGCATCATGGCGGAAATACTGGTCCAACAAGGATGTATTCAAGAGTCAACTTCCTATACATTTAAAGAAAAAGCTTATGGACAACACAATTTTACCAACACTACTCTACGGTTGTCAAACATGGGCACTGACTAAAAGGATAATTCACAAAATAGCGACATTTCAAAGAGCAACAGAGCGTTCCATGCTAGGGCTCAAGTTAAAAGACAAAGTTAGAAATGTAGATATAAGGCAAGAGACCAAAATTATGGATGCAATAAAGATGCTCTGCAAATTGAAATGGAAGTGGGCGGGACACATCGCACGAGCTACAGACAACAGATGGAGCGCACGCATCGTTCACTGGTATCCTAGAGAGAGCGCGCGGCCAGTCGGTCGCCCCAGGAGAAGATGGTCAGATGACGTCGTCGAAGCGGCGGGCCCGACGTGGACTCGACTTGCACAAGATCGATATGCATGGCACCGCATGGAGGAGGCCTTGTACCAAATTTGGGTGCCCAAATGAAATATTTAAGTTTTAATCGATTGTTAATTTGTAATTACCTACATATTTAATTTGGGAAATAAAGGCTATTTTTTTTTTTTATTTTATTATTAATAAAAATCACCATTTAAAGGAATTTCATATTTTCGGATCTTAAGATCTTTTGACATTGCTTATATAATATGGCGGCGTGATGGCGGCCTTGAACAAAAATCAAAGTAAAAAAGGGCCATTTCCTAAAAAAATTACATAGTTTATCAAAGTTAAATGTCCGCTGACAAATAAAAATCTTTTAAAAAATAACTAATGTTCATTCGTGAAAACATTTGATTAACTTAGATACAATAACATTTTCAAACTAATCTACAAAAATAATCGGCCAAGTGCGAGTCGGACTCGCGAACGACAGGTTGCGTACCGAATGGTATCCGTCATTAATATCGAACGAATGTTTCTTGTATGGGAGCCCCCCAATTAAATATTTATTTTACAAGTAAATGTTTAACTAAATATTCTGTGATAATTTCAAGCATCTACCTGTCACCGTTATTAATAGCGAGTGAAAAACGGCTTAAAATTCAGGTATATTGTATGGGAGCCCCCCCTTAAATATTTTGTTTTCTTATTTTAGTATTTGTTGTTATTGCGGCAACAGAAATACAACATTTGTGAAAATTGCAATGTTCTCTAGCTGTCACCGTTCCTGAGATACAGCCTGGTGACAGACAGACGGACGGACAACGGAGTCTTAGTAATAGGGTCCCGTTTTTACCCTTTGGGTACGGAACCCTAAAAACACGATAAAATAGTCGAGAACAAGATTAATTATGTCACATATGTATCTGCATCAAACATTATTTACGCACCGGCTGGCAATATCACGTCTCCTTTTCAAGCAGTTGTAATGACCAAAGAAAATATTTACTCCTAGCGGTAATGACACTGCCAGGTTTGTGTTGTCAAAAAGCTTAAACTAAAGTATTGTCAAAACTAAACAAATGTTTTATACTTTAAAAAAAATTTTGGTATAAAAACTGGTCACAAAATGGAATAATGGAATAAAATTAATAGATGTTTTTCTTATGAATATCACGGGAAATCAGGTAGGTACTTAAATTAGATTGTATCAACCATAAAAAATTTTGCTTTTTGTAAAAAAGTTACAGAAAACGTTATTTTGTGTTAAAAATCCAGTTGGGGACAGCAACACATTACCCATTTTCCAATATTTTTTCACTATTTTACGTTTTATACTGTAGTTCATCTTAAAAAATGTCGTGAGACAATTATGTCTCATATTTGGTTTATTCACTGTTCAATAAAAATAAATGATTGAGAAACCCATTTCGTTAATAATAAAATTATACTTAATTGAATTCGAAGGACAGTCGCAAAACAGGGGGTATACATTTTTATGAAAATGCCCAAATACAAAATTCCATAGTTTGTTATTTCTTTTACTTACCATATTTTCGCGCTTTTTTAGGCTACTGTACAAAGTCTGGGCCGATTGTGCAAGACCTTTCGATTTGATTTTACGTTCACATGACGCTGAGTCATTCATATTAAGTTTTCGAGGATCAATATGATGTTAACGGCTGTATTGACATGTCGGAGTATTAACTCATTAAATTTAGTTTATTAAGAAAACAATATAATATGCAAAAAATGCTCAAAGCTCTACCCTATATTCCCTAGTCCCTACAAAAACTTCATCTAAAAAGATTCAACAATAATCGGCCAAGTACGAGTCGGACTCGCGCCCGGAGGGTTCCGTACTCTGTGGGAGCCCCCCTTAAATATTTATTTTATTTTAATTTAATTTTTTACTATTGAAGTTAATATAAAACTAAATATTCTGTGAAAATTTTAAGATCTACCTGTTACCATTATTAATATAGAGCGAAAAACGTCTAAAAATTCAGGTTTGTTGTATGGGAGCCCCCCTTAAATATTTATTTTATTTTGTTTTTAGTATTTGTTGTTATAGCGGCAACAGAAATACATCATCTATGAAAATTTCAGCTGCCTAGCTATCATGGATGATGAGATACAGCCTGGTGACAGACAGACGGACATCGAAGTCTTAGTAATAGGGTCCCGTTTTTCCCTTTGGGTACGGAACCCTAAAAAGTAAGCTAAATAGAATTCGCTGCTATCCATCTAATTTGTCACGGTACATACAAAAGTTACAGATGAGAAAGCAGAAATCGTAGATCTCTAACACGTGAAAGCTTGCAAAGATATTAAATTCGTTTTAGACTATTTCGCTATTGTGTTAAAAGTTTTTGGAATACTTCCTTACGTCTCACAAAGATCTACCATAGAGTAAATACAAAAGCGGCACGACTCTTCCGACGCAACCGAGATCTACATTAATTTGTTTGAGAGCTTCCTGTCGAATAGAATAGCATTATAGCACATTTGGTCCTTGCAAGAAATAAAATTCAACATCTTAGATAGATAATCCAATTTTTATATCTGAGTATACTTACACAAATTACATGGAGGTCAGAAATTCGACTGAAACTATAATTTAAGGGTCAATATAATTTTCAGTTTGCATAATTTTCACATACAGTTATCGAAAATATAGCGCATTTGCTATAAATACGCAAAGAAGTGATCTGAAACCTAGTGTAGTTTGTCATAATGCATAAAGCGAAACTAATGATACTGTTCAAACGTTTATATATAATTACTAGCTTAAAACCCGCGGCTTCGCCCGCGTTGTCTTAGTAGACAGGTACTTGCTTATGAAAATAGCCCGTGGTTTGACCCGCGTTTGTCTTAGTACTTGCTTAAAATTATAAAAGGCTGCCGGTTGGCTTGCGTTGTCTTGGCACTTCCTTAAAATAATAATAGGTCGTGTTTTTTTTTTTTTATAATTTAAATTATTGACTCACAGACTCCAGGGTCTGTGCCCTTTGTTGAGTAGTTATATTTTAAAGAATTCGACTGTACTATAGAGTATAGGTCGTGGTTTAGCAAAGCATTATCGTAAAACGTATTACTTGCAAGGATAATGCCTATGGTTTGGCCTGAATTGTATTAGTATTTGGCTAAAATGATAATAGGTCGCGGTTTGGCCTGCGTATTCTTAGTACTCGCTTAAGATGGTAATTTATAGCACGCAGCTTAGCCTGCGTTGTCTTAATACATCCTCAAAATTATAATAGCCTACCGTTTGGCACGCGTTGTCGTATTACTTGCAATGATAATAGCCCACGGTCTGGCCGCTTTGTTCGAGTAACTGCTTAAAATGATAATAAGCCACAGTTTGGCCCGCGTTGTCTTGGCACTTGCTTAAAATAATAATAGTTCGTGGTTTTGCCTGCATTGTCGTATAACGTATTACTTGAAAAGATAATGCTTAGTAGGCATTATCTTTTCAAGTAATAGGCATTGCCTACGGTTTGGCCTTAAATGTCCCAGTGTTTAGCTAGAATGATAATAGGTCGCGGTTTGGCCTGCGCATTCTTAGTACTTGCTTAATATGGTAATTTATAGTACGTAGCTTGGCTCGCGTTGTCTAAGTACTTGCTTAAAATTACAATAGCCTGCCGTATGGCTTGCGTTGTCGTATTGCTTGCAATGATAATAGCCCATGGTCTGGCCCGCGTCGTTATAGTATTTGCTTAAAATGATAATGGCGCGCGGTTTGGTCCGCATTTTCTTAGTACTTACTTTAAATGGTAATTTCCCACAGTTTGGCCCGCGTTGTCTTAGTACTTTTTTTGCTTAAAATAATAGCTCTTGGTTTAGCCCACGTTGTCGTATTACTTGCAAGGATAATAATTAGCTCACGGATTGGCCTGCTTTGTCTCAGCATTTGCTTAAATTTACTTGTATCTAAAGCTTATTATGGAGTACGACAATTTTTAGATGATAAATTGCAAAATATTCGAATTAAATTTAATAATAATGATTGTATAATTTTTTCATGTTCTAATGATTATGTTATGGCCATATTGGACTTAACTGATAATTCAATATTTTTGTGATTAGTAGTAAGATCTCAATGTAACACATTTCAACAATAAATGTTCTTTGACTTTAATAGCCCACGGTTTGGACCGCGTTATTTTATAACTTGTCATAAAATAAAAACTTAGTAAAGTTATATTTTCATATACCTACTGTTTTTTTTTAAAGCGAGAAAAGAATATTTTTCGATTTATGATGAGATATATGACGATCATGAGTTGAGCCATGTAGTTTCCCACTCGTATACCAAATTTTATCCAACTCCATTCGCACGTCATGGTCGGCCAAGTGCGAGTTGGACTCGCGCACGCAGGGTTCCGTACCGTATGGGAGCCCATTCCTCTTGCCGTTATTAATAGCGAGCAAAAAACTCCTAAAAATCACGTTTGTTGTATGTCCCTTAAATATTTATTTTATTTTATTTTTAGTATTTTTTGTTATAGCGACAACAGAAATACATCATTTGTGAATATTTCAGCTGCCCAACTATTACGGTACCTACGGTACATTTTATTTAAAAATACATAGCGCACCTACATCTAGACGACAGGCATGTTCTAGGATTCCATTATACTCATCATTTGACTAACTTTTACTATGGTACCAACCCAGAAATCACGTAAATAAAATTAGCTGTTCAACACAAAAAAATCATCGACCCGCGACAAAATGTAAAGAATAGGTAATTTTCGCTTTTTCAGGGTAGTTCCCATAGTAAAGTAAGTAGTTATTGATCCGTATGTACCCTAAGTTCAAGTCTATTGGCTCACAAAATAAAATCGTTCATAAACTATTAGGGGCCCATTTTGCCCCCATTTAAGGATCTAAATTATCTCAATTTAATTCTAGATATTTCACTACGTTTAAAAAAAAACGCGATCAAGTTATTTTTCACGCTTATATAGGATGTTTGGTCTAGCGTTAGACAAGGAATCCGGGACTTTTCCCAGGACGTTAATAGTCATATATTAGTTAAAAGGGTGAGCTATTTTCAAACAATATTGCATCGGTTTTCGAACAGTCATTTAGTACTTTTTTAGGAAATTGATATCCTGAAGGACCTACTGAAATTTTCCGGGATAGCAGTACCCCAAGTGGTAATTTGTGTTATTGTCTAGCGTCGTACCAAATTTCGTTAGAATTCATTTACCCCTTTTATCTTAGCCTTATTATTGATTATTTTGGCTATTGCTAAGAAACCCAATAGATTTTCCGGGATAAAATAGTTACTGTATTGAAACATGTTGTGTGCTTTCTACATACCTACCAGATTTCATTTATAACCGTTCAGCTCGTCTGATGTAATTATTGATGCTTTTTTTCACCAACTTTGGGAACTTATCTGACCCGTTAGATAAGGAAAATTCGGAAAAACAGGAAGAAACGTAACTTTTATTTTATTTGTAAAGCATAAATACAAAGTTTTAAGTCATTCGGTAAAGGTAATAAAACGTAAATGCAAACAAAAAGGGCCCGTTTTACCCCGTTAGAGGTCGATTTTTCGAAATTTTCGTCCTTTGTGCTTCATTACGTTGTACATTGTACCTATGTTCGAAATTTCAAGTCTCTATCTTTAGTGGATTGGGTTGTAGCCTAAACTGATTAATTTTGGCTATCCCTAAGGATCCCCATAGAATTTCCGGTATAATAATAGTTCATGTGTTGAAACATGTTGTGTGCTTCCTCCATACCAGATTTCATCCATAACCGTTCAGCTCGTTGGATGTAATAGACGCTTTTTTCACCAACTTTGGGACCCAATTTGACCCCTTAGATAAGGAATATTCGGAAAAACAGGAACAAACGTAACTTTTATTTTGTTTGAGTAGCATGTATACAAAGTTTCAAGTCAATCGGTAAAGGGAATAAAAAGTTACATACAAACGAAAAGGGCCCGTTTTACCCCTTTAGAGGTTGATTTTTCAAAATTCAGTTCTTAGTGCTCCATTACGTGGTCCAATGTATCTTTGTTCCAAATTTCATGTTCGTATCTTTAGCGGTTTGGGCTGTAGGCTGTCTGTCAGTCAGTCACTCAGCGAAGCCTTTTATATATGTAATAGATAAATTGTAGCAAAACATTTATTTATAACTAAGAAATTATCAGATGAGATCTACTTTTCACAACTATTGGCAATTATCAGAACAAATAGATATACACAAATATATACTCTAACTACAACCATGTACTACAAGTAAAGGTACGATAACAGAACAAAGGATATTGTTACAAACTCGCTATTAACGCCAATACATCGAATTCTAATACAAAGCTCATAATAGACTCTTTAATATTGAATGAATCGCTGCTAACTACAGAGAGCCAGTATTTAGGGCGACAAAAGTGGATTGCTTTTGCATTGTATGAGAGCGGAAATTGGATTCTAGCTCTAAGCATCTACAATGTAGTTAGGAAGCCTGCATGAAAACATTTCAATGGAACGAAACGCTGGGACTAACCCAATAGCAACAACGATCCATTGTTCAGAATTAAACGGTGTCTTTGTTTATAAACAGCAAGATGGTTCGCTAATACCAGTACTTACGAGATACAAACTGAAGATGTTGATCTCTAACGATTTGACTCATTGTCAAGGATTAGTTTCAAGGCCTTCCCAAAGTAGGCACACGAACGATGAATGTAAATCTTTCGCAGGGGCCCCTTCACAAAATGACCGGGAATGCGACGTGAGCTAAGTTCCTTTATAATTTAATGAATGAAATCCCGCCCGATGACAGATGCTTCCGCTTGGCTTGTACCATTTGATTAATGTAAATTGCTGCCCCTTTCTATTTAAACAGTTTTGTACCCGCACGTGTTGAAATTGAAACTTTTAATTACATCGAAGCGTTTATGAATGAACGGATTCGTGTCACCCCAGGAACACGGAGTAAACACCGCATGGCTAATTTATCAGGCGTCTTATTGTTAGGAAGTTTCAGTATAACTTTACGATAGCAAACACTTGAAACGAGACAAGTTTTAAGGGGTGTTGTGTGAAGAGGGCTTAGTTTCGGAGCACACCGTGCGTGGGTGTTAAAGAGGGTGAAAAATGTTGGGGCGAGCGGCGCTAGACTCGGGGTAGTTGTGAGGTAGGACCGCGCCCGTCGCGCTCGACTCTGTGCTCCTGAGCTTAGACGAAGAGGCGGCGTTGCCAACAGCTGATGGGTGTCCCCGCGGCCCCCGGCGCCGTCGGCCCGATCGATGACCGCACCCTGCGCTCCCCCGCTTCACCGCTAGACACCCACCCACGCCTCACTTTCCCGCTTTTCTTTCCCTCGGCCGCCTCAGGCACCTTGACGCGTCTTTGGCCCCCGTGTTTTGATTTGTCTTTCATTGCGTGTCGTTTATTCGCCCCGAGTTTGATAGATGAGGAACTTTACAGGTAATGACGCCGGTAAACCACGCACATACGAATTACGGATTGTGTCCCGTTATAATTGGTTTTGAATCGCTAAATGATGACTATGGTTCATGGAGTCAATGTGGTCAATGCGACACGACATAACTGTCGGTCTTGGTACGGCCCACAGCCAACAGACTTACAGAATTGCGGAACTGGATTAGTTTATTTATTACTTACTTCGCATTCCCCTTCCCCTTCCAGTCTAGATGTCCGTGAAGCCAGAGACGAATAAAACAATGTATCTGTTTTACCATTTTAGATTTACCATTTATCTAACACTATATACATACTACGGACCTAACATGAACCTAGCCTAAACTAGGCTATAGAAAATCATTGGCCTAGTTTGAGTAAAAATGACTACCTTCTATGTTAATCTATTAGCTATAGTTACTCCCTCTACATTAACGTTCATTAGTAATGCAAAGTTAAATACTAAGTAGATTAGGCTATTGCAGGTGTTATCAAAATTAAAATAAAGTAGAACAGTAGTTAATTAAGTAATCTTTTTGAAAAGTATTTTTCGCCCAAAATTAAATTGGACCAACATATTCGCGACTGCTGAATTGAAGCTCGTTTATGGGTCGTGAAATTTCGCGAATGACGCAATTTGTATAAAAGGCGATAAGGCATCCTCAAGTTTTGAATATAAGCGGTAATGGAGTGGGCTGCGGGGTCCGCTTTGCTTTAGGAGATTTAAAAAGTTAAACCATTATAATTTGTACCTTGCCCTGTTTTTCAACGCGGAGTTTCTGCTTTGTATTCATGTTAAGAAAAGAAAAGTATATAAAAGCTGAAATATAAATTTGCCTGCCCTTATTTGATAGAGTCCCGACCCCGGAGCTGCCTAACGCCTGATTGAGACAAATTTTGTTTACCTACTTACTTTCTTTGTAAAATTTTCGGGCTGTAATATAACACGAAATACGCAGACCTATCCTAACATTTTCCGGCCGACGAAAAATAAATTAGACTAAAACGTCTTGCACAATATTATTTATTTTACATTGGGCTAACTGTCTCTTTGTTAACCGTAAATGATGATGCTGGTATGTAGTTGGCGATTTAGGCTGGTGCAACACCAGTGGCGTCACCAGTGTTGCCGGTAGCGTCTTAGACATTAAATCTAGAGTATTCTATGAATAGTTAGCGGGAAAAAAAGGTTTTAACGACAACCGTTCAGTCTTAAGCTAAGGGGAGTAAAATCACTGTACACATTCGAAATCGGATCGTGTGATTGGTCACGACAATGTCACAGTAACAGCTGTCCAAGTGACAGCTGTCAAAGTTCAAAGTGATTTGTCTCGGTTATTATCGATTTTAAACTATTGATGTCTTCACAAATGTGATAGAGTTCAACGAGATCTACATTTCGCATGAAAGCTGTCAAACTTTAAAGTGATTTAACTCGGTTATTATCGACTCTAGACTACTGATACTGCTGTCTTCACAAAAGTGATAGAGCTCGTCAAGATCTACATTTCGGATGACAGCTGTCAAACTTCGACGTGATTTTTCTCGGTCATTATCGATTCTAGACGATTGCTGTCTTCACAAAAGTGATAGATAGTTTTGTACTCTAGATGAGCTACGGTTAAATAAAAGCCGGGCGTATATGACACCTGAAAGCTCCGTAAAAATGATGAAAACGCCACACTCTTCGACGGTCAAACTCTTTGCAGTAACAATAAGAGATCCTTCTCTGTTTCGTCTGTATCCAACCAGCCAGTGACAAACTTTGACATTTGCACCAGAGGTCGGTATAGGCCCGCGCGCGATAGCGCAATGCTGATAATAGTGAAGGTAGGAGAGTGGCTGTTCTGTTACGTCTAGTGAGACTTACTGGCATCCTGTGCCTATAAACTACACAAAACACGCTTAACAACGTAGAAGTACTCTATCAACCTCATCAATAGTCCACTGTTGGACATAAGCCTATTTTTGTTCGCTGGCCCAGTTCGAATGGATGAAAACACGTGTGCGTTATCAAATTTATTCTACGAACATATGCCAGTTTCTTCAATATTTTCCTGCACCGAAAAGCCAGTGGTCTTAAAATCCGTACATTAAAAAGTTATTGGCACTAGGATTTATACATAACGCGAGTATTCTATGATTAGGCCACCACGGTTCCTCATAAAAGGTAATGGCAACAACTTCTTTGTCGTGTCGATGATCCAGATGTGTATTTTTAAGACCCAATGCTTCACCAATAGCAATTAATATTGTTTTAATGATTGCAGGTGATCGCGCTAATATGCGGGCTGCTGGTGGTGATCCTGATGGTGCTAGGGCTGGCGTCGGCCGACTGGCTGATGGCGGCGGGCTGGCGGCAGGGCCTGTTCATGCACTGCATCGACCCGGGCGCGCCCATGCCGCTGCCCTTCGACATCACGGCGCAGCCCGGCTGCTACGCTGCACGACCCGCGCCCTACATCAAGTAAGTAGCACTCGAGCATATGAGCGCTACCGTGGCTCGGATGACACATTCAATTGTAGGTCTGTATTTTCCAACTGAGCGCTACCGTAGCTCGGTTGACACGTTAAATTTTAGGTCCCGGTTGTTTTAACCGATTAGCCATGTTAGAGGCCTTCAGGCGGCCTAAAGAGTTGTAACACCACGACTAGCCATCCGGCCTATACATCATTATGAAAACAGAAAAAATGCCAAGTCGATGGGCCTATACGAACTTAATGACTAGAGCGTATTGGTCGAATCAAACTTAATGGCGTCTGTGAACACGAGGCGAATCGTCGCACAGTAGCAAATATTCGTATATCAGCGGGACCTTCTGCGCAGCTTGTCGGTTTGCAAACAAACAAAATCGCGAAATTTACTACAATCTAAGGTTATTTATAGCGCGAAACTTTTTGCTTAACATTTCGGGGAAGAGTGTGACTCCATACATATAACTCCGTAAGGGTCGCCTACAATAACATTTTCAGGCACCTGATGGGCCTGAAGTGGTATTGTAGTGCGTCTCAAATGTTCATGGAGTCGCAAGTCGACTCTTTCAATGCTATACAAAGAAAGCGAATCGCATCATTTATGTCTAGAGTTGACATGTGTAAAAATAAGATCATAAAAAGTCTCGCAGAAAGACTGCCGCTGACTGCAACTTACCGACATTGGGTGGCTATTGCCACCTAATCAATTATTGTATTTTTTGACTTTCTTTATTTATTTGCAATATATATGGATCTTAAGAGTCTGAAATAAAGAATTATTATTATTATTATATAACTCCATAACCTGGCTTCTCCCGTCTTGTAACACGACATCAACAATATATAGAAACATCCATCCATCCACCACTTTTATAATAAGTAAATACGAATTCTAGTATATATTTTTAACTACGTTATCTAAACTGAGCTCCAACATTCGACATGTGCGTACTGGTGCGGGAAAATTGAAAATTTAATTTGGAGTTTCCAATGCTAGTTGTTATATTCCTGACCAATGGCTATATCGACTTATAATTCAGGGCATAGGAAGTAGTCTGATGTGCATGTGCTCTAGATTAATACGGTCACTGGTTTCGCTCATTACGAGTGTCGTAAGTGAGAATGACCGAGATAATAATCGAGCGCTTCAGATTATATACCAACCGAAGACTTGATTAAAATAATTAGAAATCTGACCGCTGCAACCTCAGAAGAATAACAAGTAATAGAAGTATTGCTAAATTTTACTCAAATAAAAACTACGTTACAGCTGCCTTATTCATATCTGGTTATACAGCATACGCAAGAGTGGAACAAAAAAAAACGCAATTTCTGTCGCATACGTCAAAATCACCAGTTTGAATGTCAAAATAGTTAAAATTTGGTTCCACTTGGTCTTTTGTCTTTTTCGGAAAGAAGGATGCAGCGAATGGACCTGTCGTTTTTTTTTTTGCAAGTAGGTAGAAAACAAAACATCATTTATAATAATGATATGTGCTTCAAAAATTTAGTGATTTTTTGCTGTTTTCATATCACTAATTAAAATTAATATTAGACCACCAGAAAAATTACAATGATTTTTTATTGTTTTAACATTATAGATTACATACATAAGAAGTGGCGGTATGACCTTAAAGGCTTTAGCCTGTACAAAAATGGGCACATTATTTAAAAAAATCACTATTTTATTACTGTTGCTGTCAAAAAAAAAGGAAATGTCAAATTCAGTCGATCAGATGATGTATTCAGTATTCAGATTTCGTTTTCGATATTCCGACTTAGCAATTTTTTGGAGGGGTTGATATAATTATTTTCTTTTTCTACAGTTGGTACATGCTCCTTCCTTTACTCGTTTTAAGTGTTTCAACTAGTAATTTTACGAACTGAGGTGTCTTTTTACATATTTTATAGAAACATACATTTTTGTATACTAAAAGATTATCAAAAAGAAAGAATACTTATATTTTTAGGTTTCACTCACTTTACTACTAACAAAAAGCTGCAGTTGAAATTATCCGAGATATTCCTGATTATTTTGATATTACTCGTAATAATCCTTAAAGGTGCTATTCGAATCTCGGCAGCAGGCTACAGCTACAAACAGCACTTGCAGCAGCTGCACGAAGCCGGCTGTGGCTGCACAACTGAGGGGTTAATCCAGGTTTATACGTAAATTGAAACTACAGCTGTTTCGGTATGGCCCTATACATTTTTGTACAGCGCCCCTAGCAGAAACGAGGAAGAACTAACCAAAATCTATGGAGCCACACGCGAACGCGAAAGTTTGAGTAAACTTCGCAAAGCCTGGACTACAAGTAAGGGCTCTGGTTATCTATGTAGTAGTATGAATTTCTGCAAAAAAGATTCTGATTGCGGCTCCGGCAGCACGTGCTACCGAGCCTCAGCTGCGAGTGTTGTTCACCTGTTTAGACAAGTCCGACGTGCTGCCTGTCGCAGCACGTGTAGCCAACCTCGGAATCACTCTCGACTGCGGAAGCAGTCAATGGCTGCATTTCAGATGTGTGTTACCTGCAATCGCGACCTGCATCCGCAGGCTGCGGCCGAAGTTCGAATAGCAGCAAGTTGTGGTTCTTATACTATTGCTAATGAAGTGGATGAATACCGAAATTCATTATCATTCATTTTTTCGTAGTACCAGTCGTCGTAGTTACCATTTAGCGCTTCTGGCGCGTTTTTGACGTGCTGATAGCGAATTTTTGCCAAAAGGAGTTGGCAGCACTGCTATGGTCTATAATTCTATAAATCAAAGTAGGTACATATAGCTTGAAAATTGTTTTCGGTTTTTCTTATTTTAACTTCATTTTAAACAAACTTGTACATATCAGAACAGTTTTAGAAGCGTCATAAATTACTCTGGTGAAGATAACATTTTTATAAATGAGCTTGGGAGAAACTGAGTGTATTCGTACACAACAGGTATTCGTATGTATGAGCTGTCGACATCCTTCTTTGAACCCTCTTCCAGTAAGAAGGTTCAAATCTCTGATCATTTTACCTACTTCTTACCTTTTTGAATTTGAACACCCGAGATAGCTCAATGCTATAGTCTTTTTCAAATAGCTAGTCACTTATGACACTTCCGAAATGTCAGCTGTACAATATACATTGACAATTTTAATGATGTACCACACCTATATTCGATTTGTAATTACCGATTATTATCGATTTTACGTACTTATCGAAGTTATCGAACAATATACCTAAAACTGTTTTGGTGAATTTATCTACAAGTCAGTAGGACTTACTTAGACGATAGGTTTAGAGGAATCAAAAAGAAATAAAAAAGTGACAGGGAAAAAAAAGATTTATTTGGGAAATAATGTCCTCGTCACTTCGTCATCGGAGCTATCATCATTATCATCATTTGACGAATCTTCCAGATTTATAATCATTTGATTATCCGTTATATTGTCTATGTGAACATCGGAGGTAAATGAAAACTAAGTTTTTCATACATTTTTGTGCCGAATACGCACTACATATTTTATAATTTTTGTACTAGGGGTACAGATTAACGATAACCCTTGCTAAAATCAAGTCGATTAATATGTTTTGTTTTCGATATTCTTCGATTTCAACAATAGTCGATTTCCCAGCCCTCTTATCATGACGTCACGATCGGCAATAGCACGTAACATAACAATTTAACGAATTTAATATTTTATTAAATTGAAAAGTGAATGCGAATATAACAATATGAATGCGAATAGCTGCAACCATACATTTTATAGACGTTCTGTATTATTATTGCTATTTTGGTGCACAAATCGGTTGGATTTAGTATAAGATATCAACTCTTGATCGTTTTGAACCGGAAAGGAAAGGTGTCAGGGCTATAGACATGTTAACTGATTTTATATGTGCAGACTTAATAACAAATCGTTTTTGACTGAGCTTAGAAATAGGCTATTCAATCGGAAATAATTCGATTTGAATCTAGTCTCTCCATCTGATACTATAACTGCAAATAAAGAAGAGTATCTACTGTGGATAGTGTGCTCAGAATCATTTCCAATTCGTAATAAGTTACTTATATACCTATATATATACAAGAGCAAGCATACTTATGTGGGGCACAGCCACAGCACTCCAATCTCGTTCGTGTGTACCCCGTAATGGATCTGATATCTTTGATAGTAATTATTTTTCGCAAAAAATGGCTAAGCCTTCCATCGTGTTCAAAATTCGAATATTTCCCTCGAATTGTTTACATTATTATTGATTATTCAAAAACGGCTTAGCCGATTTCTGTAAAAGTTAAATGGGACCACCTCAGAAGTAAACCCTTTCGAACTAACAGTAATTGTCGATTCGGTTCACAATAGGCGGAATTATCGATGAACATACACAAAAAAAAATACATGCAGACGAACATAGAACCTCCTCCTCTTTGGAAGTCGGTTATAAATAGTTGTATATTATTATGTATTTAAATTGTAACATAAAATGTTCAAAATGCATCGTTACGCTTTGTGGACGCGGCATGAATGGCACATGACCTCACGCCTATGTTTGGAGACGGTCACCTTGATGCGGTCATATTTTGTTTTCATGGCCTTTGTGCATCGTTGACCAGCAACTGACTTTGATAGGCGAAAATTAATATTGTACACAAGAACGATTGTTATGAAACATGAGTGAGAAATAGGTACATGAAATAATATATCCTGATAGCTCTCTCTCTCTCTCTCCCTGGCTATATATCCCACATGGTGATGGGATCAGCCTTCCTCACTTTCCTTCCACTTCGCTCGATCTTCGACATCGTCTTCGGAAACACTGCACTCTCTCATGTCCCTCAGCACTACATCCCTCCATCTTATCTTCGGTCTGCCTCTGGTTCTTGGATCCGGGATAGAAAGATGCAGAGCCAAGTTGCCTACGTAGTCCGGTGGTCTTCTCTTAACGTGGCCATACCATCTCAGCTATTATATATCCTGATAGCTACCAGTGGAAAATGTTAGCAAAGAAAAATTCAGGCTACCGATCCAACTGTTTTTCTAGCGTTCTTTGGTATAGGTTGGTTAATTTAAAATTCGAACGCCAATAAATAATTTACATAACTGCGTGTTCCAGACGCCTTAAGTGCCCGCAGTGTAATTACATTGTACGAGATGTGATCAGTAAAAAAGCTAGTATCTAACAAGTAAAAGAAACAGCAACATTGAAGCTATCGATTCCCACAAAAATGCCGTATCCCCCCAACTTTTTAATCCGTAAAGAACCAAAGCTCGAAAGCTTTGGAATGGAATTAGTAAGCCGAAGTCACAGAAGACTGACCTCATTTCCTGAAGATCGGTTCACTGGCGGGTAGATGCTTTTAAATTGATGAAATGAGAACTGAGTGTACTAAATAGCGGGTATTATGATGAGGATTAAAATAATCGGCCAAGTACGTGTCGGACTCGCGCATGGAGGGTTCCGTACTGTATGGGAGGCCCCCCTTAAATATTTATTTTATTTTAATTATTTATTATTGAAATGACTATAAAACTAAATATTCTATGAAAATTTCAAGCATCTACTTGTTACCATTATTAATATAGAGCGAAAAACGTCTAAAAATTCAGGTTTGTTGTATGGGAGCCGCCCTTAAATATTTGTTTATTCTCTTTTTAGTATTTGTTGTTATAGCGGCAACAGAAATACATCATCTGTGAAAATTTCAGCTGCCTAGCTATCATGGTTCATGAGATACATCCCGGTGACAGACAGACAGACGGACTTCGTAGTCTTAGTAATAGGGTCCCGTTTGTCCCTTTGGGTACGGAACCCTAAAAACAGTATGAGCAGATCAAGAAGCGAGGCCTATGCGCAGCAGTTGGCGATCACGGACTGTCGATGATGATGATGGTTTGTTCTCACTAGTTCGATTGATTAGTTCGACCGACGATCTACTGAGATTTTTTTTCTCCTTCGCCTGACCGTCGAACTAGTGAAAATAAAAATTCTCACTCATAGAACTCACTCACGGGGTCTGCGCGTGGCCCCTATATTCATGATTCAAAAAGAAAAGATGCTATTTCAATTGTTTTTATTGTCTATGTAATTGGTGCTAATAACTAAAAACAGGTACTCTATACCTATAATGTCACAACCGGAGAGATTAAATGACAGCAATAAAAACATATCAGTTCCTTTGAAAAATTCCGTTTAGACCATTAGACCGAACATTTTCATTCGCAAACCACTAAAACTTCTCAAAGCTCTGGAATGGAATATTTAAGCTGAAGTTAGGGCTGACCTCGTTTTTTAAAAATTGGATAGCTAGCGAGGAGATGTGTTCAACTGACCGGACGGAGAGCTGAAAACCAATCTAAGCGGCAGGTATGATGACGGGAATTAAAAATAGAAAGCTGGTGCTCAAAAACGTACCGTATAAAGCTTTGAACCGGTATGAAATTAACCGGTAAAAACGTTTTTACTCGAGGTTTTCGTTCGTTAGTTCTACTCAGCCATAGGACGTCAACTGCTTGACATAATTAGGCCTCCCCTATCTCCACTTGATTTCCTCTGTTGTCCAGTAGTTAGTGACCCTGACTTCTGGTACAAAGAGGCGTGAGTTCGATTCTCACCCGGTCGCAAACATTTTTGTGATAAACACCCATAGACCAAGACGCCCTACGTTGTGCTTGCCGGTACGTGTTCTCCACTCGAAAAAATTTCGACTCCATTGGTCATCAGTCCTCCGTGCTCTTGCCCTACTCACTGCCATTCCAACTTACCAATCCACTGAGTTATGTCGGTTACTTTGGTTCTTCTACTGATCTCGTATCTGATTCAATCTCGCAGAGAGACTCCAAGCTTATTCCTCTCCATAGCTCGTTGGGCACTTAGAGCATATGAATAAGGCCCATAGTGATTCTAATAATATGATACACTAATTTAATTGTGGAAACTAGCTGATCTCACATTTTAATTAAAATATTACAAAGGTGTTATTCACGGGTTATTTCTTTGGCAGACCATAAGTCTACTTTCGACTTCTTTTTCATGACTAGAGTAAGTAAACCCTCTATTGGATTTTTTTTATCCGTCCTCCTCCACCTGTTACCCTGGTGTATAAATATATTTCAGTGTCTTTTTATATGAACAATTGGAGCCCGCGAGATACTCCAATCCTGAAAGAGATCGCTTATAATACACTAATGTATATGTTACAGCCAAAGTAATAAATCTGGATATTATATATACTGTCTAGCAGTGGCGTGCACACAGTTTTAAGACAGGGTAGGCAGAAAATTTTACTCACCAAAAACACGTTGGTTTTGGTTCGTCGTCTTGTCGATTGATAAATGTAGGTAATTGCCAAATGCCAGCTCAAATATCCATTAGATTATTATATATATAGATTGACTGATTTTATAGACATATCAATATATTTGAAGTGGCCTTTCGGCGCGTTTGTTTGATGTTTTGTAAGCTCTTGTTTCCCCAAAAAGCAAACAATGTCAATAAGTCGCTGAAAAATATTTCGGTTCCGATCGACTTTCGCGTTATGTCTATCGATGTCGATTTGTATCTGAGAGTTTAAACGCGTCTCTATTCGATTTTTTCCAAAGGTGTGATATTTAAGGGAAGCTTCTAAGTGTTTTTCAGAATGTTCATGTATTCTCGCGGCGGTAGGAAAATTACGAATATCAGCGTAACCGATGTCGTTCCAGACGGTTTTATTATTTGAAAATAGTAGACAAACGAAACAAAATAACCGATTACTGTGTATGCAACCTGTCAGCCAATGATATGAATCATATTGTTTTTTATTGAATTTACGACTGACGTTACCTTTAATTTGTACCTATTAATTGCAAATCCGGTGTAGCACGACTTATCTCGATAACTTGTTTTTTTCACCGAAAGATAGTTTTGAAAACGCATCATATTTTATTTTCTCAATACACACACCATCTGAACAACTTTCACAGACAATATTATCCATTTTTCACTCTACAGCGTTAAAATCCTAAATATCTGATAGCGTAGTCACAAACACAATACAAATTCAAAGTATAAAATATTTCCTAAAATATTTGCATCGTACTTATAGCAAACTTTCTTTCGGAAATGTTCGGTACGAGTCGTAATTGTTCGTGTTAGAGCAAAAAGACACTGGCTTTTCATGCAGTTGTGTGCGTGATTTTTGTCATTGTGTGTCAGCAAAGCCCTCGTAGCTATAGGAACGCACACACATTCAATCCGCATGACCACGACTTACCACGAGAGCACACATACAAAACTTTAAGAGATCCATAGTTTGTGTCTTTGCCGTGGCAAGGGCGGGTGGCGCTCGTGCAGCGCGAATCGGTGATCGAATATCTTATTGATACCGCCGGCACTCGATAGGTGGAGCTGATTTATGATTTAAGTTTTTATGTTATTTTGTTCATTGATAAAATATTATTAGATCTATTATCAGAACTAGGGTAGGCAGTGTCTTTCTGTCTTTATGAAGCGTCCGCCACTGCTGTCTAGCCATTATATATAATATCTACTCAATTTAGATAAAGTGATAATTGACACAAAATTAATCACATTAACTAGCTATTTTATATAATATCTTCGAAGACTTGGATAATGTAATAAAACAAACTCGTAATAAGGACAGATTGTCTCTGGCGCTTCGCCGGCCGCTGCCGCGGCACGCTCGCTTCGCTCGCTCGGCTCGCGCGTTGTTGTCACTGTTCAAACCTAACCTAACCTAGTAATAGTTTTCCTTGGACTCTTGATCTGCCTACTAGGTTAGGTTAGGTTTGAACAGTGACAACAACGCGCGAGCCGAGCGAGCGAAGCGAGCGTGCCGCGGCAGCGGCCGGCGAAGCGCCAGAGACAATCTGTCCTTATTACGAGTTTGTTTTATTACATTATCCAAGTCTTCGAAGATATTATATAAAATAGCTAGTTAATGTGATTAATTTTGTGTCAATTATCACTTTATCTAAATTGAGTAGATATTATACATAATGACCAGTCATTATGTATAATAACTATTTAATCACTATGACTGTAACATATACATACATCGTGATTACAGGGCGGCGGCGGGTCTGTGCGTGGCGACGCTCGCAGCGGACGTGTGCGGCGCGCTGCTCACGGGGCTCGGGCTGCGCTCGGCCGACCACCGCACTAAGTTCCGCTACTACCGGTTCGCGGTACTCGCCATGGCGCTGGCACGTGAGTATACATCGTGATTACAGGGCGGCGGCGGGTCTGTGCGTGGCGACGCTCGCAGCGGACGTGTGCGGCGCGCTGCTCACGGGGCTCGGGCTGCGCTCGGCCGACCACCGCACTAAGTTCCGCTACTACCGGTTCGCGGTACTCGCCATGGCGCTGGCACGTGAGTATACATCGTGATTACAGGGCGGCGGCGGGTCTGTGCGTGGCGACGCTCGCAGCGGACGTGTGCGGCGCGCTGCTCACGGGGCTCGGGCTGCGCTCGGCCGACCACCGCACTAAGTTCCGCTACTACCGGTTCGCGGTACTCGCCATGGCGCTGGCACGTGAGTATACATCGTGATTACAGGGCGGCGGCGGGTCTGTGCGTGGCGACGCTCGCAGCGGACGTGTGCGGCGCGCTGCTCACGGGGCTCGGGCTGCGCTCGGCCGACCACCGCACTAAGTTCCGCTACTACCGGTTCGCGGTACTCGCCATGGCGCTGGCACGTGAGTATACATCGTGATTACAGGGCGGCGGCGGGTCTGTGCGTGGCGACGCTCGCAGCGGACGTGTGCGGCGCGCTGCTCACGGGGCTCGGGCTGCGCTCGGCCGACCACCGCACTAAGTTCCGCTACTACCGGTTCGCGGTACTCGCCATGGCGCTGGCACGTGAGTATACATCGGCCTCCTCTATGGATCTCCAATAATACCGGATTGATAGCGGCGTGCATCCAGCGCAATCCTGCGCTCTTGATGAGGTCGTCTAAAGAACACTGTACAATACCCTGTTAGTGAAGTTACAGTGTTTCGACGCAACAGTGCCCAAATTGTTTTTATCCGTTCTATTCACATGTAAAGATATTTTCCCCTAGCTATTACTCGTACCTACTCTGAGATAATACAATCTAACATTGTTGCATAAAGCTTTACGGTTATAAAAGTGTTGAAATTCGTTATCTCGCTTCGCGTTTTTTTGACTTGCAGTATATTGTCAAAACAGGGCCGGTATGAGACTGCAATTTCACCCGCTTGTTTAGAATCTAAAAAAGCTGTATCCATGTCTTTGTATGTCCGATGTCGAAACAAACGTTGAAACGTTAGCACCATGAGGTACCTTTATCTCAAATACTTATTACGCAATAAGGCACGTAAAATAAGATAATGTGGTTAAATTACTAAAGTTTACAATTGTGTAATGTCAGTTTACAGTTATGTGGAAAATCTGTAAAGATCTAATATATTTTAGCTAGAATAAAATTGTTATCATACAATCGTGACTGCATACTATCTGAGATTCAATTTGTAACCTCATGATATTTGGCGAAAGGAAGAGGTACGAGTATATGCTGCAGAATAGACCGAAAATGGCCAGTGATGCTTGCCTACGTGGCAATTTAAAAGATGTCAAGCAGTGTACCGATAATGTATTGTCTTACAATCGTGAGGTCGTGGGTTCAATCCCGGTCCCGTACCAATGAGCTCTTTGGAATTTATGTACAGAATATTACACTTCTGGCTTTTCGGTGAAGGAAAAACATCGTGAGGCAACATGCATACGTCCTTAGAAGAAATTCGATGGCGTATGTGAGTCCACCAACCCGCACTGGGCCAGCGTGGTGGATAGGGCCCAATCTCTTCGTGGGGTATGCCTACGTCCTGCAGTGGACTATTAAAAAGGCTGGTTCAGTACAGTACAATATGTGTTTGAAAATTGATTTGTTTAATGTTTGTGTTCCAGTGATGTGCATCTTGATAGCGCTGGTGATCTACCCGGTCTGTTTCGCCGCCGAGTTGAACTTGGGTACGTACTTTTATTTCATTATTTTTGTGTACTTAGCAATACGAGGAAATTGGCAACAATTGGAATACAGAAGGCAAACGTTGATGATGAAGATTCTGACGTACACTTCCTCATTATACGTGTCAACCGCGTCGCGAAATGAACGAAAGAACGATTGTTACAGACAATTTAACTTATAGGTGGGGCAATTCACCTACAGCAGCTGATCGGCTTAAATACCGCAGTTTTAAAGTCGACGACTATTGCACGTCGATCAGCGGCTTAAAAGAAATAAACAATCAGAATGAATGAATGAACAATTTTATAGGTCATAAATTGGTGTGGGAGTACGTGTCCCACGAAAAGACCTTATACTTACTAACTATTTACCGCCAGCAGGCGGCAAATACGTAAATCCGCCACTGTATGGTCCCACGTCTATATGATATGTACAATCAAAATGAATGAACGAATGACCGGTTGTTGCAGGCAACAGATCGGTGTGGGAGTTCGGGTGGGCGTACGGCGTGGGGTGGGGCGCCGCCATCTTCCTGTTCGGCGCCGTCGTGCTGCTGCTCTGCGACAAGGAGAGCGAGGAGCTCTACTACAAGGAGCGGAAAGTACGTACATCACACATATTCATATTCCACACATAAGCTTTTTCATTTGATACCTATATCGTGCTGTTGTCCGCGAACCGTGTGAGCCCCTAACAGCTGGCTCTTTCCAGCAAAATGGGTTCGAGCCCGTATTTTAGTTACTAGACGCTTCACGCTCAGCTTACACTTGTTGTGGTGGGGACACCACGCGAGGTTTTTAGTCACTTTTCACCCTCCTTTCAATTTGGTGAAGTTTTATGAAGGTCACACGTTGCTTTTCAGATTCGACATCGGTCTGATTCTATAAAAAAAATTGGTTGTCTGTAAAGTCGGTTATGGACAATAATTTTACCTGCTAACGTCAATGTGTCACAAGCCGAAAGCTTAGGCCGATAGTGATATTTTTCTCGAGGTTTCCCAGCCTCCCGATTTTAAGCGTGGCGTGATCGATAGACGTTCTTTTGGAGTACGCTTGAAAGGTTGTTCCTGTATTGCAGGTGGTGTCGAACGAGGGCGGCGGGCGCCCCTAGGGCCGCGGACGCCTGCCCGACCTGGTGCCGTGAGCGCGCACCGGCTAGCGGCCGCCGCGCGCACGCCGCCCGCGCCATGTGGATCTGAGGCTCCCACCCGCCCGCCACCACCACCACCCTACCGACAAACCACGGCTCAACTACATCGGTTCCACGTTCCGACTCTTACACCGAGGGCGTTCGATGATACGACCGATCTTGGATCGGAAGCGATCGAGCTTCAAGATAGATCGATTGGGCTCGGATCGAGAGCGTTCGGTCTTGATGAGAGAACGATTAGGCTTGATGAGAGAACGATTGGACTTGAATCGAGAACGACTGAGCTTGACTCGAGAGCGTTCGGTTTTGAATCAAGACAAATTGGTTTGGAATCGAGACAAATCGTTCTGGATTCGAGACAAATCGGTCTGGAATCGAGACAGATCGGTCTTGAATCGAGACAAATTGGTCTGGAATCGAGACAAATCGGTCTTGAATCGAGACAAATCGGTCTGGAATCGAGACAAATCGGTCTGGAATCGAGAACCAGCTTCGAATCAGTGGAGTACGAACAACCCCGATCGGAGATGTTCGACGTGGAACGAACGGCGTCGCAGCTCCGTTCGGAATCGGTCGGAGCGTACGACGATGTGCCGCGTATGGTGGTGTCGGGGCCGAGTGGGGACGACGTGTACGCATGTGTGCGCCGCGCACGCACACTACCACACGCACGCGACGCTCGCTGAATGCTCAGGTGACCTCTCTCTTGCTTGAATGAACTTATTGACTTATGAATCATCACTGTTTCCACACTGCAATGTATAGAGTACAAGTAACGATAGACGGCTATTGACACTTATCGAACTTTTTAACCAATAGTACCATTGAATTGTGCTGGCTGGAATAAAATAAAAACGTTGCCAGGTTATTAGTATGTGAAATCGATATAAAATATGGAGTTTTTATCGATATAAACAACATTTATCACTGTTCAGAATTTACCAATCTGTGACACAACATATAGATGTTGTGTCACAGAGAATGGCCTCACCTTTTATGAGAGAAATTACGTCAAATCGACTAATGTTTAGTGAATGATAAACACGAATGAAAACTATACAAGAACTAAATGTGGCACTTTGCTCTCAAGAAAAATTCATTATTCGTCTCTATCACTACTCTATGAATCAGTTCAAAGATTAAAAATACACAAAAATATAAAGCATTGACATAATTTCGTTGGAAATTTGTGGATAATGTGTACTTAGTTGATACAGTTTCATTCAAGTATTTGGAGAGAGAATTCAAGTTTTCTGAGCGCAGTATGTAGTAATGCGATTTATCACCCTGTATACCTGTTAATATTATGACTGAGGGGACCTAACCATCGATGATATTGTGAACCTTAAAATACAACATTTAAGGTCTACAATATCATACCAGGGATCTATCTTATTTTGTTATTCATAGTACTTGAACTGAGCAAAATTATAAAAATAAATAAATGGAAAATAATATATCGAAAATGTACAATCTATGTTACAGTTACGCAGGCGAAACTAGTAAATAGTCGCATAATGAAATGAATTTTTGGGCTACTTTCAGTGTAAGTGCTATGATCCCTTTTTCGCTTATTTTATATTTTCATCACATTTATTTTTATATTTTGATCTGATTCTTTGGAATCTCATTTTTTTTAGTTTTAAGTTATTTGGGATGTTTTGCGTCTCAATGTAACAGCTTTACGTGTGATTTAGTGATTGTATTTATTTTTTAAGTTGGCAACATTTCGCGTATTGCACGGAACGCATTACGCCATTCGATGACGTACCTCGAATATAATCCGTTCCAAAGAGCGTTAGGTTTATTTATTCGCTTTAATTTATTCATTCGTCCTTAGAGTCCTCAGGCAACGTGCCTATAGTCTGTTATTAGTTCAACTGTGTAAACAAGCATGGCGGACTGGCAACCAATTACAACCGATACGTCTATTGACATTAATATTTAAAAAATATCTTTTATGAAGCTACATCTTTCTCATAAATCGACATAATGATAAAAATAGGCCCCTTGAAGAAGTTAAATCATATTGACAACAGTGATATATAGATTCTACGTGCAATTAACAACACTAAAGGGAAAGTTTCGTGTGACTACTGTTTTAAAGTAACTTATACCAGATCACTAAAATATATATTGAGTGAAATGCAAGGAACACACTACATTTTGTTTAGCAACAGATCAGTACTGCGAGATTATGCTTCAGAAAAATCGACCTGTAAAATCAATGCTATTATTGGTTGCTATAAAATCGCATAGAGTTCAGAGATACAAAGAGGCGCCCACAATTTTTGGGATCTATGGAATTAGACGTCATGTCACACTCATATTCTTCCTAATTTGTTCCACTTGTTCTTGACTAAAGACAACAGTTGCCGTCAAATTCTTTAGACATACGTAGACTTTTCCTAACCTACCCTAGAACGGCAGTCACATTGAGCTCCTCAGCATGTAGGTCGTAGCTTCATGTCCATACAAATATCAATGTAAAATCGTCACTATTGGTTGCTACGAATCGTCAGTTTGTTTACACACTGTGACGGCAGTGTAGGCGTCGTGGCGTGGTGCGCGTGTGTGTGTGCGCGTGTGTGCGCGCGGGAGGCGGCGGCGGCCGCTCGGGCAGGCGACCCAAGGACTTGTACCGCGACCATATTACCCCTATTCACTTACTAACCTGCGTTTTTGTAATACGTACTAGTGTTAGTGCACAAATAGTGTAGTGTTTAATATAAGCGGACCGAACGAGAACGCTCGGATGACAATGACTCTATTCGAATAAACGCGTAGTTTTTCATTGACGAACTTTGATCGATATTGTGTGAATCTATTTTATTACTAATGTTTATATGATGATTGTCTATTTATACTGATTGTGTTGTGTTACGGTGATATTGTAGAATCTCGTTCCTCCTGATTTGAAATTGTCTATGGATCTTATTTGGAATTGAAATCGGAAATTTATTTTATAAATTATATTTTCGTAATGTTTATCTAAATGTAATGTAGAAAACTTGTACTACTCTCGATTTGTGTTAAGGATATAACATTAGCTTAGTTATTATGATGATAATTATTATAGTTAAGGAAAGTATCTCACGATTGTACAGATGTGTTTTCTTATATCTGTTGAGAGAAGCTAATTTTTAAGACGACTAATATTTTTTTTTTTGTTTTACTGAGCGTCTTGGTAACGGCTTTAATTTATTTATGCGAATGTTTTGGTTCAATTTTCTTTGATTTATCTATACGGCGTTCTTCGCGTGGACTCTAATCCTCTGTAATAATAAGTAACTTAGAATGACGGTATGTGATATTAAGAGTTGCGAAACCTAAAAAGACATTTCAAATAAATACATTTTAGCATTTTGCTTGGCCATATAATATAAAAACAAAACGAAGGCAAACGCACTTGTGATGAACTGTCCGCGCTAAGAACGCTGCATGTGATAAAATTAAGACGTTTTCTATCCCTTTTATATTTCACACCACGAAAGTATTATGCACTTGCAAACCTTTTATTAAAATTAAATAGCAAAATTAAAATTTCATAAAAAAAAAATGTCATCAAGATAACACCGGCAATATAATATTAAGTTTGAAATTGCCATGAAGTTAATTTAACCTTGAATTTAAGAAAATTAAACTTCTTGAGTCGAATTTATTTCGCTAGTCACGTTAAAGTTCAAATTTCCAACAGTTTTACAGCATACCATGGCCTCTATTTATGAACCGATAGACCGCTAGGACGTAGGTATGCGTAAATCACGAAACCACGTATAAGCAGGAGCGAGCATTGAAAATCTTGTTAGTGCGAATGGGATAGCATTGCATGCGATTAGAAAAGTCTTTCTAACGTTTCAAAAATTGAGTTCCAGCCAACATATACCTTGAAACATTTTCTAAAATAATGTATATGTAACGACTGGTGACCACAATTATCGTTACTCATGTAATATAGCATTTTTGTTTGTAGTATAACTTTACCTTACATGTTATCTTATAAAATACTTTAACCAAATAGTATCATCATTTTGTCCTAAGGCATTTTATGATAGTGAAGATATATATAAATACCAAAATATCTTTTTTCACTTGAAGTTAAATACATTGTTGCAGTTTCTCCTGGTAGCTTCCAAATAGTTGAACCTCATAATGTAAAAATGATCTGTATTTATACATTATTTAATAAAATGTATTTATTTATTACATAATTTTAGGTCCACAATACATTGCGTTCAAATATGTACGTGCTTTCTGAAACCTTTAACAAATGTGATCTAAAAATAAAATTGGGTGATAAATGAGCCACTTTGTAGAAACTTCATTTATTTCATATCCATTGGTTTGGAAATTTTCGCTAAGCGCGAATCAATGATGCCATATCAGGGGCCTTATTGTGCAAACGCTCTGACGTTCGGCTTCGCTTTTTCTCCTGCTCGCGCCAGTTACTCACGCCACGAGAGCGAGCGGGAGGAAAAGCGAAGAAGAACGTCAGAGCGCTTACACAATATGGCCCCTGGTCATTTGGCTCGATTCGGCTATTTTCATTGAGGATTAGGAAATTTACACTAAGTTTTAAAATTTGGCACATTTGAGTGAATTCATAAAGTTACTTTTATCGCAAAGGCGATCTTTGTATGGCTTGATAGAGGCACATAGTATAATGCTGCTTAACTGTATAAACTAACTAATAAACATTTACTTTAGCAATGGTCTTATTTGTAAAGGTTTAAATTTACTGTGAATTTGAACGAAATGTATCGGACATTTGATTTGTATTAGTTTACGAATTGTGATTGTGACTGACTAACGTTTATTTTTAAGTATTTTAAAATTAATAACACAGAAGGCAGCTGTTTAAAATTAGGAAGCTTCGCTTGTTTATTTCGAGGCATAGCAATTGATTTTATAAATTGTGATAAGAATTAAATTTTACTTTTCGTGTCATATTATTAAAATTCGCGTTAAAAAATTTAAGAAGCCTCGTTGATGTAAAATGATTCCAGTTTGTTTATAGGACCTCGAACGAAAAAATCTATTTTGATACTTAATCAGATATAGAATCAAAAGAAAAAAAGACGTGTGGCACTCGGGGACTGCCGCGGTAAAGCTATTGCATAGCATTTTTAAGTCGTACAATACGTCTAATCGCACACAACGCCGTGTCGAAGACTGCCGAACTGAAACGACGTTAGACGATGCACGGCCTTCAAGCCACACCTCCTTGCCCGTCGGAGTGGGGAGCGTGAGGTTTTTTCGTTACGGAATTTCTGGATTCGGTCCCCGCGCTCAAGGCCCGCGATAGAAGCTATGCAATAGCTTAAAAATATCTATCTATGGTTCTTAAGGCCTACATGGTGTTGGTGATTTCTATTTTAGTGTATTATAACCACAGAATCAAATGTTTACTTTATAATGAAGATATTATGAACTCTGAACACATTGAATCACTGCCATGTAACTTATTTGAGTCATGTTACTTTAGTCCACGTAGTGTTAAATTATTGTATTTAAATGTAAGTGTAAATTTTACAAAATGATAACCCCCTTTGTAATTATTGACTAACGATCAATCGCTACTTATTTTTTATGCACCTCATTCAGTGCTTGGACAGCAAAATCATCTAAAAAGTCAAGTTAACTAACCTTCTATGAACGATTGTATTGAAATAATGCAGTTCTATAATGTAATAATTTTTGGATTCGTGTCTAAGAAACGCATTAAATTTGTTATCATTTTGGTATATCTTTTTGAATATTGTATGTTCATTAAAGTTAACCAGCAAAATGCATTTGTGATGTTACTTTTATGATTTTAACGTGTATAACGGTTGACATTTTTTTTTACAATGACGAGGCTCTTAGCGACTCTTCATACCGGGTGTAGACGAACAAACTTCAGACAACGCATTAGCGCTATTTCGCTAATACGAGTGCATCAGGCTAAAGCCTTTATTCTTTATGCTTTAAAAGAAAAAGTTATTAATCAAATGTTCCTAACTTGCTGTTCAAGCATGTTCGTAATGAAATTTCCATTTTATTAGCCAAATTATGAGTCATATCAAATGAGATTGAATAAAGTACCTACATAGTTGACCTCAGTTTTATTTTGTGGTGTAATGTGTCGTGACCATGATTTTTGCGACTCGGTCGAAACTTCGGGATAGTGGTTTTTATTTATCTCGTATTTTCACTGCGCATCATTACATAGTATAGAGCAAAACCGTTATTTTTATGCGTCTGTAAGTGTACGAGTATCTTCCAAACTAGACAACAGATTGCAATACGGTTTTCACTATCTTTTAGATTATTTCTTCTGGAAGGTTTAAAGCTATAACTCATCCGTAACCGGGCAAAGCCAGGACGCAGCTAGCCATATACTGCAGCGGTGCGGAGTTAAGCGAGTGCTATCGCACGAACCCATCGACCCTTCGGGGCAGTCTGAGAAAACATCGATAAAATGATAGAAAAAAACGTTGAAAATATAATTTTATTTAACTCACAACTTAAATTCGTAAAAGGCACGTACTTCGAGCGAATATGAATTATTTGATTAATACATTTAACAAATATATACAATACAGTAAAATTCTATAATTTTGTAAATGAAATATCTTGTATAGATATTGTGTTAATGCTAGAATTGCTAGAGTAATTAAATCTATCCAAGCATATATAAATATAAGCTATCCAACGAAATAATTTTGTTGTCCTAATCCTAATACTTCCTTTCTAACCACAGCCAGATTGTCTGAACCATATTTATGTGTAGGTTTCATGTATAAAGCTATAAAATTTCAGATTTTAATTTATTTAGTTCAAAGTCCATTATAACGCACCCAATTTTGCTTAGGCCATTCTAGATATTGTCTAGGACTAGAACATTCAGACTTTTACAATTTCGACATTTTCGACACAGAGATCATAGTTAACGTGGTTTTCACACATTTTATACGATAAGTATATAACGGGACTCACTCACGTGTACGAATAGTTTCCATAGTAAAATAGTAAACCTCTACGGGGAGATAAGACTAAATGACAGTGCATTGCGAGACGGCTCCGCGTGCTAGCACTCGCCAGCTTGAGAAAGGTTTCTGAACGCGACCGAAACTAGTCGTAGTTATGACTATCCGTACACGTGAGTGAGTCTTGGTATATATCATATAAAATCATAGGAAATTACGCAACCACTCCTGTAATAGACTTGATGTTCTTGATCAATCTTGCATTGCCATTAAAGAAGTCAACGGGCGTCGCGCTCAATACTGTGATATTCAGCCTCGCTTTGTCCTGGAATACCACACAATCATAAGAAAACCCAGTTTGATTCTACATCAGAAATGGACAGGCTGTACTTTAAAAAAATGTAGATAAGTCCAAAGATTTACGAAAAATTGGAAAACAAATTCAATGTCATAGGAGAGAGGAGAGGTGAACAACGCAACTCAACGATGAAGTGCTTTTGAAAAGTAAAGCAACCGAGAGTAGTTTCATCTATGAAATAATCTAAGAAGTAGAAATGCTTACGTTATAAGTCTCCGTCTTGACACTGTACTTGAAGACAAAAGTCTTGAATTTGGCATCTTCAAAGAGCCGGACGTACGCGATCTTATCGTGATCTAACAAGCGCCCCACTTCAGCTGCGCTGGCGCCGAGGATCGCTTCTGCAGCTTCGTTGAACGCCGTGATTTCTCGATCGTCCGTCGGGTCTGATACGGTTGCCTAATGAGCAGAATGACTAAAGGCTACAGAGCTCAATTCCAGGTTACGATTATATATTACAACTACAAAAATAAATGAAATCTTTGAAATGTGTTTACCTACAGAAAAATCGCAAAAAAACGAAAAGAATACCCCATGCCCCGTTTTTTTTAACGCAAATAAGTACGCGTTTGACCACTAACTCGCCTGATGGTAAGCGACGTTGTGGTCGAAGATGAAGCACGCAGACCTAGAAGATACCTATTCACTCTGACCTTGAAAAGCTTTAGACCGTGAGAAAGTTTTGCAGATAGATCTTCAATTACAGTATCTCAAGAGATATGATGTGCTATGGTAATACATTATTATTATGATTTGCTTCAGTTAAACGCCCATATACTTACCACCTTGTATAGAACTGAAACTCACCTTTAAAAGGAGCCAGTACTTGTAATTCTCGCATTCTTTATTACATTTCTCGCAGAAGTAAACTCCATTCTCCCGGTGCTCCAGCTTTTTATTGCAACGTTTCAGCGGGCACGCTTTGTAAACTGCATAATCGGCGATCGGCAATGCAAGTACACCGAGATGGCTGTAAAAGTCCACTTTATTGGCCGAGCCCAGTTGGCGCGCTTCTGCTTCCGCAAAGGTGATCCAATCAGTGTTGCCGCCACCGGAACCGCCAGATCTGTAAGATTGACCGTCAGTCATAATGGCGATCAATTACGTATTGGGTAGGTACTTAGTAAATAGAACCCAGTACTCAGCAATAGAGTAGGTATGCTTGTTGAATGAAATATCACATTTCTACCATTATCAAGCAGTCTCCAGCCAAACAATGCAGTGCAATTATGTGTCGAAAGCACTTGAAGGACAATATTTCAGACCTCGTGTCTGAAAGAAATGGTCATAATTTTTATGACCAATAAATTTAAAGGGTGACCAGAGTCACTTCGAGATGAATTGACAAATCGGACTATTTCTCGCCATTTAGGCTATAATTTAGGTAATCAGACTCCAATGGGGGATCCCCTCTACTTACGATATTTGTAAACAATTATCTCGTTCAAGAGCTCTATTCGAAAATTCCAATTAGACGACTTTAGCGACAAGGTTTGGGCGGCTTGAAGCTTGAAATAGCTAGCAACAATGGACAGGACCACCACAGCGTTAAGACGGTACCTTCAAACTTCTCGTGTGGTACTCACTTAGCAGACATATTGGCGACTTCCGTAGCACCGCCGTTATTGTACCAGTCACGTAGCTCGCGCGCCTGAGCCAGGTCGGGCTCGAGCAGCAAGTTGGAGCTGGGCGTTAAACACAGCGACTTCCTGCCGTTGTACTCATTTAGACGAGCGCCCTGAGATATCAACATTTACTATAGACCCAATCAAACTTGGCGGCCGAGAACACGAGGCGAGTGGTTGCGCAGTATACCTACATTCATGTTAGCGGCGCAAGAGAGGGGATTTGCGCAGCTTATAGCTAACTTCACAAACGCCAAGTAGGTTGTTTGGACAATAAGACTGTCATTCTGGTCCGGTGCGGCGTGGCATCTATATGACATAAGTATTCAGATAATAGTCGCTCTGTCGCTTTCACTCTCCCGTATACCTATAGCCCGGTCAGAATATCTGTGCACCTCGCTGGAATGCGGCGCCTCTCCCGCTTCCCCTGTCACCTCTCCGCGCACTCCCGTTAGCATCTTATTACGGTTAGCATCTTCGTTGCCGATACAGAATTGGTAAAAATATATAGATAATACTGAATCTGTAATCAATTCCGACGAGGTCAGGTGCACAGATATTGTGACCGGGTTGTACGTATAGAGCGTGAAAGGACTATAATAATGACAAAATGTGCCCATTTTTAACCCCCGACGAAAAAGAGGGGTGTTATAAGTTTGACGTGTCTGTTTGTCTGTGGCATCATAGCGCCCGAAACACTGAACCGATTTCAGTTTAGTTTTTTTTGGATGAAAGGAGACTTAATCGAGAGTGTTCTTAGCTATGTTTTATAAAAATCGATTGAGCCGTTTAAGAGTTATGGTGGGTTAAAGTGGGGATGGAAGAACCAAAATTCTACAAATGTGCCCAAAATGGTTGTCAATTGAAAGTTTGTTGTCAAATATTTTTGTGTCGGTAGTTTTTTAATTAGGTATATTATTATAGTTTTACTTTAGTACTATGCTAGTCAATTTATTCTAAAAATATGTCAACTCATAGCACCATTTTAGCCATTTGCAGTTTGCAGCATAAAAGTATTCAAAGTGTTTTAATACAGTTTTAAAAAGTATTTACTTTCCCTGTTATTGTGACTTACCACCAGGAAATATTACGGCTTTTATCAATATGGCTAAGGACATTTCTGTCTGGGAATGTAGGTTAGTCGTAATGTTATTAAAATACCGTACCGTGACTAATACAACTGGTTGAGATGTTCCATCAAATTTCTCTGCTTCATTGTTCCACAATGTTACGTCAACCTGAAATTTAATTTAATTAGGAGCTATAATGGTGCTAAAAGATAAATAATATACCTATTAGCATAAAGACCACGCTCAATAAATAATAATTCTTACTGTAGCACCACTAGAGTCGACTAAAGAAATTTCACGCTTTTTGAGTGGATTGCCCGCTTTGCTAGTAAATTTTTGAATTTCATTTTCTGCATATGTACACACACCAATCACATCTGCAATCAAAATAGGTATAGCTATTGTGTATTGGCATTTATTTTATTTGGATTAGGTATAGGCCGCGCCACACAAGCTAGCGGATGTGAAGTTAGCTACAAGCTGCGCAATAGCCAATCAACGTGCGGCTTTATGTAAGCTTCAGTCAGGATTGGATATTGCGCAGCTTGTAGCTAACTTCACATCCGGCAACTTGAGTGGCGCGGCCTACAATTTAATTTTGAAATTCTTACCCATTTGTGTATCTACAGCCTTATTTCTTATGTCTATAAAGGGCACGAAGTCATAACTGTTTGTAGGCAATGATGTTGCATCTTCCATACATTCCGTTACCTCAGTGTTTTCACTGAATGTTATTTCATACTTGTGTTTCAGTTTATTGTAATTTTTGTTTACCGGTTTGAGGTTAATATTAAATATTATTAGGTAGTACATTTTCCCCTCCTGAAAATATTTAATTCAGAATTGGACTCTCAGTAAAACTAGCTATTTCGTGACCAAAATACCTGAATCATGTCATAAAAGCTAGATATTCGTAACCATAAATACCTGAATCTTGTCATAAAATTTGTCACAGTGCTGTTTGAATGCTGTAGCTTTAATCTCTCCACTGTCGTCAAGCAGATTAAAATGAAAGTATTGGCCTGAGCCTTTATCGTTGTTCCACGAGCGGATTCCAGACTTGTTCGCCACCCGAGCTTTGACCTTCCAGACCTCCCATGCTGTACTGACAACATAATTTTGCTTGTAAAAATAATCGACTAAGAAAGTAATTTAAGGCTTGTCATTTATTTATCATTTACAATAATAATTTTTTTTGATTTTGAAAATTACTTAATTGAGATTTTTATAGTACTTTTCAAGTAATAGGTATTTGTTCATACTTCTTCTTATTAGGGTCCAGGCTAGCAATGGGGTCAATCTCTTGTGAAGACATAATGCTGGTGTTTGGTTGGATCTTGGTGTGGGCCGCTGCTGAGACGTCGGGCTCTGCGTGGCTCTCTATGCAGGCTGTAAAGCAGACCGTGGCCGCATACAATGTATGCAGTAGTGTTCTGACGTCCTTATAAGTACAACAACACAATTTTTGGACCAAATAGATTTATAACACATACCCGTGACCAGCAAAACATTACAGATACATAAATCGTCTCAGACAGTTTTTGCACGTATGTAATAACTTAATTAATGCACCAAAACATTTATGATTCACGGATAATACCTACCTATTTACTACAAGCAACTTTACTATGATAAGGACAAGTTGCCAGATAGCAATTTCAAAATTTTCCCAAATGGTACACAAAACCATATCACAATGTAGTTGGTTGCCTAAGATGTATAAAAAAAGTCCTGAAAATAGTTTATTTCAAGTATATTATTGAAATCTTCATACCGCCTGCGCCGCATTGAAAATAACTAGATAGAATAATCACTACTATTATAGCAATATTGGAAAGTCAATGAGTATTGAGACCTACCAAAAAAATATTCGCGAGTATCATCGCGGAGCAAGTTGCTATGATAATATTTCGCAACGATTTGGCTACTCACATTGCAATAGGCACTGTAATCAAGATGGCGGATAAGTACAAAATATTTCAAATCTTTCCCAATTGTAAGCCTGCCAAGAATAAATTATTTATATCTATAAAACCAGCAATATACCGTGCCAAAGTATTGAAAGTAAATTAGACCATTTATACATTATCATCATCCACAGCACAGCCTTCTATATCCCACTGCTTATTAATTTTTTAATTGTGTTAATATATAAATAAAATAAATGTTGCATTAGATAGGATATAGTTAAACACACGCCTAACTTTTTCACCGCGACGCCTAAATTTTTTAACAATATTATACAGGGTTATTTCTAACAATTAGCATCATTTTAGGGGCTTATTCTGTACATCAAAACTAACAACTTTTGTTCTGCGACTTGAGTCAAAACTCAAATTATAATATTCCATAGAAAAATATCGTTAATCCGCGACAAAATGTATGGAACAGCTGTTTTTAGGGTTCCATACCTAAAAGGAAAAACGGGACCCTATTACTAAGACTTCGATGTCCGTCTGTCTGTCACCGGGCTGTATCTCATGAACCATGATAGCTAGGCAGCTGAAATTTTCACAGATGATGTACTTCAGTTGCCGCTATAACAACAAACACTAAAAACAAAATAAAATAAATATTTAAGGGGGGCTCCCATTCAACAAACCTGAATTTATAGACGTTTTTCGCTCTATATTAATAATGGTACTAGGTAGATGCTTGAAATTTTCACAGAATATTTAGTTTTATATTCCCTTCAATAACAAATAATAAAATTAAAATAAAATAAATATTTAAGGGTTCCGTACTGTATGGGAGACCCCCATACAGTACGGAACCCTCCGTGCGCGAGTCCGACTCGTACTTGGCCGATTATTTTTTTCGAGTTCTGACAAAAGTCGCAGAACAAAAGTTGTTAGATGTACAGAATAAGCCCCTAAAAGGATGCTAATTGATTAGAAATAACCCTGTATAGCGCCCGATTTTTTCACGACTATGGACGTCGTTGGCGCTCGGAAATGCTGGTCATGTATGAGTAATTTTAGCGGTCAAAGGTTAATAAAAAAATGTTAATTTTAACTAGAAATAAAACAATGCCTTCAATTCTAATCGACAACGCTTTAAGAAACTTTCGTTTTGGAGCCTTGAACCTTGACGCGCGGGCCTTTCCCGCACTCAAGCTGCAGAAGAGGGCAGCCGTTTTGGGGCCGTTAAGTTCTCGAATGGAGATCACGTACCGGCAAGCGCAGCGTAGGTCGTCACCGACTAGGTGGACTGACGATATGATATAGTCAAGAGCGCAGGGACATGTCGGAAACAAGCCGCTTCCAGTCTGTCTTATTAGAAATCAATAGGGAGGCCTGTGTCCAGCAGTGAACAACTTAGGCCTGAATTATTGGATGGATAAACCAAGTCTGACAACATTACAACTGCTGCTATTCTACTTGTACACATTATATACTAAGCGCCACACAAATCGGCGGATGGGAAGTTATGCGCAGAACGCTGCGGAAATATAGGTATGCGCGTGAGCCAGAGAAACGACACCCGCCCGCCAACCTCATGCCTCCCGCGCGCTCTCTACGCCCGTGCTCAACACTACGCCACGCGGCGTCGGCATTGTGCACACATGCGCAATAACTAATCATGGCGAAGTGTCATCTGCGGCTAATTTCTCATCCGCCGATTTGTGTGGCGCTTAGTATACCTAATGAAGACATTAGTAGTAACACAGGTTTAGTCTAGCGAGTTATAAATCAGAATCGATGGCAACGAGTTAAAAATACAATTTAAGTTTATTATTTTACTCATCATTTAAAGTTTCATCAAAAAAGGCACATAAATTAACAAAACGGAATGACTTCCTTTCAAAGGTAGCACAAGATTTCACATCATAAATCTAAATCTTATTATATTCCTTACAAACGAATTACAGGGCGAATCAAAGTTCTTGGCGGCTGTGAACACGAGGCGAGTAGTTGCGCAGTAGCGATGTATTCACATGTCAGCGGCGCAACAAACGGGATATGCGAAGCTTGTAGCTAACTTCACAACCGCCAAGGATTTTGATTCGGCCCATACACAGTTTTAGTTTTTCAGAACGGCTCAGCCGTATAGATACAAAAAGGTTACATTATTCACTTGTGAGATTTATACAATTTTGATGGCTGAGTACAACACAACACGTCATTCAGCCTTATACTCTACATAAGCGTGACGACATTAGTTTTCATGTTTTATCCCGCTCAGGCCAGTTATTCAAGCTAAGTGAGCGAGTAGGACGGACCGCCATTGTCGCGACAAACATCATAGTTGTCTGTTCTGACCTTTGGCTTTGCTGTCCATCCTTCTCGCTCGCGTGCGCGAGACAATAGGCATGATGACTAAAAAAATATAATTACTCCGTCAGATAGACAATTAAAAAATATTAGACATGTATGTTTTTTTGTCCATGAAACAAAAATTGATGAAGATATATATCCCGTCAAAGTTCCGCGTTATCTCACAAGCGCCATACAAATGTATAGACTTCTGTGAGAGAGGTGACGTCACGACTCCCACTCCCAAAGTTTGACGAGATTTATCATTGTCATTTGTTGATTGATTGACAAAAGAAAAAATACGTGTCCAATATTTTTAGTTAATCTAACTCCCGGACTATAGGCCGACCGCTTGACGCGCGTATCGCCTGCGCGGTAAAAAGGGAGCGGACGGGATGTTACCGGGTGGGTGAGAAGGGGTACGCGGAGTTAAGTGGTGTCAACCACCCGGTAACATCTCCCCCCGCTCCCTTCTTCCGCGCAGGCGATACGCGCGTTAAGCGGTCGACATATAATTATGTAATGATTTTTTTACGCAGTCATCATGCCTATAGCGGAGAGCAGGATAAAACGATCGGAAAGTTCACCACGTTTATACAATCAGGCAGAAGGTTATACAATACTTTGGCGCTCGGAGGATTCGTCGAGTGACTCTGTGAGTTAGACTTCCACTCCCGTGATGGATTTGATGCTCTTAATGAGTCTGGCGTTCGCGTCTTTGTAGTCGACGGGCGTCGCGCTCATCACTGTGGTTTTCAACCGGGCTTCGTCCTAAAATGAAATAAAATGAAAAATTTATTACGTGTTAACTTACATCGTCTGTCATAAAGTAATCAACATCAGATTTACATAATTGTTTTCAGGATTGAGATATATTGTTACCCAAGCTAGGATTGCCGGCGATACTCTCCGCCGGACGAGTGGTGAAATTACATGATTATGATAATAATATTTAAAAGACAAGACTTTATATAAACTTATTTGCGACTTTTTCGACACGAGAAAAGCGAAAATGATACGGAATTAATAAATGTTTGGAGGATAGGTTAGGAGGACTACGGGTAAAGAATCTCTGCGCGCGTAGCGCTGTCATGGTATAAATTGAGGTGGAAATGAGACACCAAACATTTCATTACACAATTTGAGACTTAAGCGTCTAAGCAATTGAGGTGAAATCGGAATATCAATAACTGTGCTGCACTGCTCACGCTTGCTCCGCCCTAAGAACCCGTCACCCGTTATCATTTCGATTTTATTACAATATGTATTAGATCGAAACTTGAGCGAACACATCATCTCCGCGCCTCACGTTAAGGTGACAGAATGTTGTCAATGCGAATCGTAGTAGTCCGGAGATAAACCGTCCCAGGATCAATGGATAGAATGGAATCATACATTCGTGAATAGAATGAAAATACGCGTTATAAGTACCTAGGAGCCTACCGTAGAAACCTCGTTGCTCCCTTCAGTAAAAATAACTGAACAGGGGGGGTCATCAAGATGCACCTAGTAGTTCGTTGACGGAAATTACGCGACTAAATTTTTTTACGTTTTTAAAATTAAGCGATTAATTCCCGCGATAAACCGTCCCAGGATCAATGGATAGAATGGAATCATACATTCGTGAATAGAATGAAAATACGCGTTATAAGTACCTAGGAGGGGAGCCTACCGTAGAAACCTCGTTGCTCCCTTCAGTAAAAATAACTGAACAGGGGGGGTCATCAATATGCACCTAGTAGTTCGTTGACGGAAATTACGCGACTAAATTTTTTTACGTTTTTAAAATTAATCGCTTTGATTCGACATTTCAAATGAGCAATAGAAATGAAATTATTTCGAGAAAGCGCGAGCTGAGCAAGCACGAAAATTTGACAGTTTTTTCAAAGGTCAATAACGCCAAGCGAGAGTTGTGCAGTGCTATAATGTGCGAGCGCAGCGATCGCGAGCAATTTTCAAGTTTTCAAGTTTAGTGAAAGTATAAACTAAGCTACTCAAGGTGAAAGTTTGATTTGAAGTGACAACAGATGTGACCATTTTAATTGAACCACTGAACATAGAAATAGCGAAAGAGCGTAGCGAGCGCGATAATTTTTTATTTATTTTGCCGATTTTAAATTAAGAATAAGCAGTGGGCAGAAAAATCGACATGGGCACATATATTTAAAATATGTAGTATATCAGTCTCTGGCAGCCATATCACAAGCTTTGCTTAGTTTGGGGTCAGAGACCTTGTGTAAGATGTCCCCTAATATTTATTTATTTATTATTTATGCTTTATGGAGGGTTATAATAATCCAAGAGAGTGATGCTTACGCTGTATGTCTCCATCTTGGTGCGGTACTTGAAGACGAAAGTCTTGAACTTGACCTCCTCGAAGAGCTGTGAGTAGGCGGTCTTATCGTAGTCGAACATGCGGCCCACCTCGGCGGCCGGCGCTCCGAGCATGGCCTCGGCGGCTTCGTTGAACGCCGTGATGCGCTGGTCGCCCGTCGGGTCCGACACGTTGGCCTACGGAATGCAACAGTGGTATAGCCCGAATCATACAACTTGGCGGCTGTGATGTTGCACTCAATCCCCGCGCAGCTATCAGTCATTATTGGGCTATCCGCGGCTTGTAGCTAACATAAATCCGCCAAGCTCAGATAAAACAGTCAAGTAAAAAAATCAAGATTGAATGTTGTGAACAAAAAAGGAAGTGAATCAAATTTAACTTGCAAGATTTGATAACAGACAGACAGACTTGTAAAAATTAGTCAAGCCGGCCGTTGCGGAAAAGTTCGATAACCAACACTGTGACACGAGATAACTTATACATTGCAACTCACCCCCAATAGAATCCTGTACTTGTAATTCGGGTACTCTCTATTACACTTTTCACATCTGAACAGTCCATTCTCCTGGTCCACGAGTTTCTTGTTGCACTGTTCCTGCGGACACGCCTTGTAGATGGCGTTGTCAGCAAACGTGAAGGTAAGCACGCCGAGGTGGCTGTAGTAGTCGCCCTTGTCGCCCGAGCCGAGCTGGCGTGCTTCTGCTTCGGAGAAGGTGATCCATTCGTTGCTGCCGCCGCCGTATGCGCCCGATCTGTCATTTGGACACCAACCGTCAGTCGAGAATTCTATGCTTTAGGAAGGTAGAATAGCAGATGAAACCAAAAATGACTCGGTATGTCACTGATTCATCTAGTAGGTATGTATTTTTCTGTATTTTTTTTTAAAGTCTAATAAATATCTCAACTACTCATTTAGCCTATTAGTTCAATAACCCATATTTTACAGATTGGCTGATTGGCATGAACAAATATTTCTGTCAATATTTAAGAATAACATAACTAATCATTTTTCTACAAAGTATTGTAGATAAAAGTAAAACAGCGAAATGTTTGCTTATGTTTACTCGTTGGAGTAATAAAATGAAAGATATTTTTTTCAAAATTCAAAATTTTTCAACATCTATTGTATTCCCCTCTGTTGTGGAGGTCCCTGGCAGTTGCCTCTTGTTACCGTTGATACTCACTTGGCGGATATATTGACGACTTCCATGTCAGCGCCGCCGTTGTCGTACCAGCCGCGCAGCTTGTGCGCCTCGGGCAGGTCGGGGTTGAGCCGCACCATGGCCCTCGCGGGACACGACAGCGACTTGTTACCGTTGATACTCACTTGGCGGATATATTGACGACTTCCATGTCAGCGCCGCCGTTGTCGTACCAGCCGCGCAGCTTGTGCGCCTCGGGCAGGTCGGGGTTGAGCCGCACCATGGCGCTCGCGGGACACGACAGCGACTTGTTACCGTTGATACTCACTTGGCGGATATATTGACGACTTCCATGTCAGCGCCGCCGTTGTCGTACCAGCCGCGCAGCTTGTGCGCCTCGGGCAGGTCGGGGTTGAGCCGCACCATGGCGCTCGCGGGACACGACAGCGACTTGTTACCGTTGATACTCACTTGGCGGATATATTGACGACTTCCATGTCAGCGCCGCCGTTGTCGTACCAGCCGCGCAGCTTGTGCGCCTCGGGCAGGTCGGGGTTGAGCCGCACCATGGCGCTCGCGGGACACGACAGCGACTTGTTACCGTTGATACTCACTTGGCGGATATATTGACGACTTCCATGTCAGCGCCGCCGTTGTCGTACCAGCCGCGCAGCTTGTGCGCTTCGGGCAGGTCGGGGTTGAGCCGCACCATGGCGCTCGCGGGACACGACAGCGACTTGTTACCGTTGATACTCACTTGGCGGATATATTGACGACTTCCATGTCAGCGCCGCCGTTGTCGTACCAGCCGCGCAGCTTGTGCGCCTCGGGCAGGTCGGGGTTGAGCCGCACCATGGCGCTCGCGGGACACGACAGCGACTTGTTACCGTTGATACTCACTTGGCGGATATATTGACGACTTCCATGTCAGCGCCGCCGTTGTCGTACCAGCCGCGCAGCTTGTGCGCCTCGGGCAGGTCGGGGTTGAGCCGCACCATGGCCCTCGCGGGACACGACAGCGACTTGTTACCGTTGATACTCACTTGGCGGATATATTGACGACTTCCATGTCAGCGCCGCCGTTGTCGTACCAGCCGCGCAGCTTGTGCGCCTCGGGCAGGTCGGGGTTGAGCCGCACCATGGCGCTCGCGGGACACGACAGCGACTTGCTGCCATTGAACTCGGTTAGACGAGCGCCCTGTGAAGTGTCAATACGACCAAGGCTTGAAACCGGTTCAAAATTGACCAGAATTAAAACGGTAAAATCCGGTTTCTCTGATTTATTCGATCAGAGCGTTACCGTAAAAAGAGTGCTTTAAAAACCTTTATTAACCGGTTCGTTCCGCGAGAGGCCCGCGTCGCGGTAGTACGGGGGCGGGTTACAGACACGCGCTAACTTGCTCCTTGCCCTCGCGTCACGTGGCCCATTGAAGGCGTGAAGAAGGGGCAGGTGGAAAAGACTGTTCTAAGCCGGTTTATTCCGTTTAATCGTTTTGCGAACTTTATTGAACAAAAACCCTTAAAATTAACCTCAATTAGAACGAAAACGAAAGCTGACCCGGTAAGAAGGCCTTAACCGGTTCGAAAATGAACCGGGTTTTCAAGCCTTGAGTACGACATTGATATAGGAATAGGCTGAATCATACCACTTGTCGGCTGTAATGTTAGCTACAAGCTGCGGATAGCCCAATCCTGACTGAAGCTCACTTACCAGCAGCGGGAGGATGGGGTTATCCGCACCTTGTAGCTAACATCACAGCCGCCAAGAAGTTTGATCCGGCCTATAATAGTGTAATTATCAATAGTAATATTACACTGTGTGCTAAGAGTACTTGTGATTTTAACCAGTTTCGTGTGAAATATGGCTGCCACAAGATCGAGACAAGTCCCATCTCGCCAGTAGCGAATGTACCAGCAGGCTGATTAGGCTGTAGCCTAGGGCGGCAGATTTTAGGGGCGGCAAATTTCGTATCATTAATTTTGTAATTGACAAAAATACAAGATTAATTTGTATACTTAAACATTATAAAGTCTACAGAGAAAAAAAAAACATATATGATTAGTTTTACAGCTTAGTATCAAAATCAGGGGGAGGGGGTAGCAAAATTCAACAGCCTACTGGCGACAAATTCGTAAATCCGCCACTGCATCTCGCGAAATCTATGGTTCACTCCTAGAGTATGATTATTTCTAAATGCGACATTGGGTCATCATAAGGTCATGTTTGTCTCACTCATATTCGTTAGGCTTAGGAATTGCTGTGGAATCGTCTCATTCTGATTTTATTAGATTTGAGTCCCTAATTAAATTATTAATAATTAATTAAAGGTATCATAAAATATGCTTCAGTTAAGAATGACGGCACAATAGCTACCAGAAAAAATTGGTTTTACCTAGTCATTTTGTTATTGAAGTGAAACTTGTAATGCGACTTCCAACAAGGTTGCGTTAAACGTTTAACGCTACCATGGAGGGGATATGAAAGCACTGTTGCGTCGAAGTTTCACTTTTTCCGCGCGGAGGGACTCCACTTGCACTTTTTTGTTTTATTCTCAAAAAATATTATTTGCCTAAATAATGATAAACATGCAAGCTATCAACATGAATTACAACTCTGGGATTACTATTTACCTTGACTGATACAACCGGCTGAGTGCTTCCATCAAAGGTCTCTGCTTCATTGCCCCATAACGTTAAGGCAACCTAAAAATTACAATGTTCAAATTAAAATATTATTAAATACATTTTAGACATCACCCAGTAAAAACTTTACATGAACCACATCAGATTTTGGGATAAAATAAATATAAATAAATATTAGGGGACATCTTACACATGGTCTCTGACCCCAAACTAACCATAGCTTGTGATATGGCTGCCAGAGACTGATATACTACATATACATATTTTAAATACATACTTATATAGGTAGTACCTAAAAAACACCCAGACACAGAGCAAACACCTATGTTCATCACACAAATGTTTGCCCTGGGTGGGGATCGAACCCACGCCTCTTTTACCCAGAACCACTGAGCCACCGAGGCAGTTAAAATATTCTATAATGTAAATCATCATTAATCTTCTATTATCTCCATCCCAAAAAAACAGTAACTTTTTTAAACCGACTTCTAAAAAGGAGGAGGTTCTGTGTTTGTCTGTATGTATTTTTTTGTACGTATATTTTCGCCAATTGTGAATCAATGTTCATAATTCTTCTTTTGTTTGGAAGATCATACTTCAAAGGTGGACCCATATACATTTTATTGAAATCGGCTGAACTGTTGTTGATAAATCAACAATAATGTGAAAATTACTACATCAATCCGTGCAAACTATTCGTCTTCTGCACAGGGTTGAAGTCGGTTATGCCAGTTTAGACAAAAAAAAATTTTATTAGAATTTACAAAGTTATATTATAAAAGCCGTGGTGGTCTAGTGGTAACGACACCCGCCTTACAATCGTGAGGTTGTGGGTTCAAATCCCCGTCCCGTACCAATGGATTCCAATTGGACACTAGCTTTTCGGTGACGGAAAACATCGTGAGGCAACCTGCATACGTCCGTAGAAGAAATTCGATAGCGTATGTGAATACACCAACCCGCACTGGGCCAGCATGGTGGATATGGCTCAATCAATTAGAAATATGACATCATCACTATCACTACATAGTATAAAACAATGTCGCTTCCTGCTGTCTGTCCCCATGTATGCTTATATCTTTAAAACTACGCAACGGATTTTGATGCGGTTTTAATAGATAGATAGTGTAATACACCTGTGCGAAGCCGGGGCGAGTCGCTAGTAAAGTAGAAAATTATGCTTACCGCACCACCACTTGAGTCGACAAGGGTGACCTCACGCTTCTTGAGCAGTCTACCTGTGCTCCTCGCAGTTAACTCTTGCACATCAGCTGCGAATTTACACACGCCGATCACATCTGCCAGACACATCAAATAATATTGTATGATGAATGACCCATTTATACAGGGTTATTCCTAATCAATTAGCTTCATTTTAGGGGCTTATTCTGTACATCAAAACTAACAACTTTTGTTCTGCAACTTTTGTCAAAACTAAAAAAAAAACAGCTGTCGTTTGTCAATCAGTTTGTCGTAGGTGAACAATATTTTTCTATGGAACAATTTTTTTTTTTTTGAGTTTTGACAAAAGTTAGTTTGATGTACAGAATAAGCCCCTAAAAGGATGCTAATTGATTAGGAATGACCCTGTATATGCATGTATACACCGAATCATACAAGTCGGCGGATGTGAAGTTGGCTAAAAGCTGCGCCAGACTCGAATCAACGCGCAGTTTCATGTGAGCTTCAGCGAAATTAGCTACAAGCTACGCAATATCCAATCCTGACTGAAGCTCACATAAAGCTACACATTGATTGCATATTGCGCAGCTTGAGGCTAACTTCACATTCACAGACTTTTATGATTCAACCTATAAATATACTGATAAATATAATTATACACTGAAACTACTAACTTAGACTAAGATTTAAACTAACCTCTCTCTATAGTACAGTCGAATTCTTTTAAAATGTAACTACTCAACAAAGGGCACCCTGGAGTCTGTGGGTCAAAAATTTAAATATAAAAAAAAATCTATAAATATTACACTTATTAAACTTACTTTCGTTGGCGGGTTCGCCCGCGTGACATTAAAATTTTTGTGCTATCCCATAGGAACCTTTTATTTTTTCGGGATGAAAAGTAGCCTGACACTTATACAACCTTTTAACCATGTCTATGCAAAAATCAAATTGGTCCATTGCTCTGATGCTGTATGAAAGAGTAACAAACCAACAAACACACTTTTGGATTTATAAAATATAGAATAATAACGTATTATTCTATGTTATAACATTAGTAAGGGCCTTCGCTACGTTAAGCGTACGCACGCGGCGGGTACCCCCGCCTCGCGTGTATGTATTGAAAGATAAGTTGTAGCAGCGCTCTCTGACGCGGACGCGTTCAACGGGTTTATGCAAACGCGGCGCGCTCCGTGCACCCGCCGCGTGTGCACGCTTAACTTAGCGAAGGCCCTAAGGATTTAAATTTTAGGTGCATCTGATGCTATGTACGAGTACACTGATGTCCCACTTGGGATATTTTATTCGATTCTATTGCCCTCTCCCCAAAGACTGGTTGCATGAATGGCACGCAGTAAACCACTACATGCATAGTTGCAAGAATAAATACTCTGCCCTCATAAGCCCAAGGGCGGTATCTCGTTAAAATATAGATTACTAAATCACACATCTGCACCTGTAGCTTGGCAGAGGGACAAATTGTCTTTCCGCCAATTTATTCCCTCGGAGTAGAAACAAGGTATGAATTCACATTGAGAACTGGCATTTAAATGCCATGCTAGGGGTGCTGATGGACTAAATTTTGTCGATTTTTTTTTGTTTAGTAACCGCTCTTGGGCTTATGACAGCAGTACTATCATTTTAAAACCTTACCAAGTAATGTATCTACAGCCTTATTTCCAATCTCATTAATGGGCACAAAATCATATTTGATTGTTGGCACAGATGACGCGTCTTCCATGCATTCAGCTACTACAGTGTCTGCATTAAACGTCATCTCATAGTCATTCTTGAGGCTTGTGAACTGTTTGTTGGCAGTCTTGAGTTGACAGCGACTTATGTAGTACACTTTGTCTACCTGAAAAAGAAATGTAATGGCATAAGCTGCTTCTGTTTGTATAAATTTGTATACAGATACTCTCACAGGACTTCCGGACAGATGGCGCTAAGGGGATAAGGTGAAATTAAAATTTCGTATAAATATATATTTTTGCGTATAAAATTTCGGTAATTTTATTACTGGTCCAAACAATGTGTTAAATACTTACAAATTTTTATAAGTACCTACTCGCATTGCATATAAATTGCTTTAAGCGGTAAGGCTGCCATATAACCTATTTAATTTGTTTGTTTAGCTATGTGGTTATCTAATTTAGAATTATCTAACCACTCTGAAAGGAGTACCCGCTTATTTATTCAATAATTAATCAATTTTATCACTTTATTTTCAAGATGTAAGATAAAAACAAAAATTTATTTTAATGTTGATGAACTATAAAGGCAATTACCTAAGGCATTTAAATTTCACTATCAGGGGAGGGCGATTTGATTAGAATTTAATATTATTATGACATTTTCTGGACTTATTTATTATATTTGATATATTTAACACTTGACTTGTTTCTAACATTATAATTTGGATTGTAATTGTATGACTCTTATTGTTAATAATTCGAAAATAATTTGGTGAGTATGTTATCTGTACAAAAAATTATAAATTATATTCCCACCAAAATTATACCTGAATCATGTCATAGAACTTGTCACACTCATTTCTGAATGCTGTAGCTCTGATCTCTCCACTCTCATCACAGAGGTCCATACTGAACAGTTTGCCTTCGCCTTTAGCATTACTCCATGTACGGATTGGAGACTTGGTCATCACGCGAGCTTTGATCACCCATCTAACAACAAATGTTTAATGTAGTATAAATAGAGGCTTAATCAAACTTCTTAGTGGCAGTGAAGTTAGCTACAAGCTGTGCAAAACCTAATCCTGATTGAAGCTATTAACAGCTGTGCGAGGAGGGAATACGCATGATGACTAAAAACATATCAGATATATTAATAAATAAATTACATATGTCTTTTTTGTTTTGTCAATTAAATAAAGATTGACGAAGACTTAGCCCATTAAAGTTCCAACAAAGGTACAGACTATGTCGCACTAGTAACGTGACAAGCCCCCACTCCCAAACTTTGAGAAGGTTTATTTTTGTCATATATTGTTTGCTAGAAAAAAGAAAAAATATGTGTTAAATATTCTTTAATAATTTAACTTATGGACTTATTATAATAATGATTTTTTTTCCCAGTCATCATGCCTATTGTGCAGCTTGTACCTAACTTCACAGGCACCAAGAAGTTTGATTCGGACTATTGCAACATAATTAGATAGTATTCTGTATGTAATAACAGGTTCATACTTGTTCTGATAAGGGCTGAGGCTAGCAATAGGATGAGTCATCTGTGAAGACATGAGACTAGTGTCCAGTCCAGGCCCGGGTGTGGGCCGTGCCACTGGTTGCTGAGCAGGACTCGGCTGAGCTCTCTGCACTGGCTGCATCGCTGGCTGCTGAGGTGCCGCTGATTCTTCCGACCAAGTCTGCGGATTGCCAAGCTTTTTTCCCACTTCATTACCTGGAGCTATGATTGTTATGTCGAGGATTATCATCACGCGCCTGAAAATAGTTCAGACATTAGCTAAAACTGTACTAAGCAATACTTGTTGACTAAACTTATTACAAAGCAACCTTACTTTTCTCCTTTTCCAGTGTTCTTCAACAGGGACGTAACAAATCTGTCTATTTGTACGACGGAATAGTCTGATAGCTCTCCTGTGATGAGTTTGTCGTTCAATTGAGTTGCGAGCATAGCGAAGCTGTGGGAGTGTTTCCCGTCTGATACAAGAAGTCGGAATCTCTCATTGGCACCACTACCCTGAATTTTTTTGCTACCAAGTACTTGCATTACAGGCTTATCATAGTGTCCACCATTCATGATCACCTATAACGGTTTCAAAAGAATTAAAATAAGCACAAATACATACACATTTACAAGTAAATGATTGTAAGCTAGATGACAAATTTGTATGGACTCACCTCTAAAGATCCCTCAGATAGATTGTAAGCCATAATTACGTTGGTGAGTTACTGAAATATATCACTAATAAACATAAAACACAAATAATCACAAGAACACGGACGAAATCACTGATAAATCGAAGAAAGTCGTAACGTAAACCGGCAAAAAGACACCTTCGAATTCTGTTTTCTGTAGAAAGAAGCCCGCGAAATATGCGACAAAATGAAAAAAAAAGTCTGAAGGATCTTCTAGTCTTCAAAGTCAAAAATGCAATAATTGTCAATTTCAATACTTTTTTTTCTCTCTCTCTCTCTCTCTCTCCTTGACGCAGTGTTACCAACTAGACAAAAATTTCGTCATATTTTGGCAAAATAACGAATGTAAAACGGGAAATAATATAGTCTGATCACAGACTTCTAAGTCTGAATGTATGGAGCTTTACTGAAACTGCTGTAGTTTCAATGTACGTGTAAACCTGGACTAACCTCTCAGAACTTCTCGTTTTCAAGTTTCTTATTGTGAACGGACTGTATTTTGTGTTTTTTGAAAGACGTTTCACTTCAAAAATCTTTGTTTCAATCAACTTAAGATCAAAAAGCACTATTTTAAAATTGCAAATACATAATGCTGCCCACGGCCCACCATGGCTCAAAGGGTATGATTTTTATAATTTAGACCAGCCCGGGTGGCACGGCAAGGGGAGAAATCCATTTTATCCACTCTTAATGTCAGATGTCATTGTCAATCCATACTTTATTTCCTCTTCGAGGGGATATAATGGTGGAAAGACTATTAGTCCCTTTGCCATGCTTCCCGTGCAGGATGGGCTAGACGTAACACGGGTCATGTTCTGTCATTATTGCTTCACACAAAAGTTTCAATACAATATACTTTTATGTAACGTTTCAAATCCATGCCACGTACTTACATGGCCCGGCCCAGACACGGATCGTGCACTACTAGGTATATAAACTTTTTTTAAACTGTAACGTTTGTTTAAACACAGGGACGTAATAGACATAATAGGGCGTAATAAGTTTTTTATAGCTACAAAAAAAAATGTACGTATCGTTTCAAATCTTCTATTTTTAACGGCCCAGTACGGACCAATATATCCCTTACCTAGTTCTTGAGTAGTTCTTCTGTTCTGTGTCCCTTACATTGACCATTTATAAAAAAAAAGAAGTGGGGACTTTTCACAAGGATTTCTGGTAATCAAAACTGCCAGCTAACATTGAAAATTGAAATGTCAATGTCAGCCATGTTGGTTGGTTCACTTGGTTGTATTTTTGCATAATTTTATTATTTTGTCGAAGAAAGTAAAAAAATATAAAAGTTTCATTATTTAACACTATTCAGAATTAATCAGAACATCTAAAGTTTAAGGATCTTCAAACCTAATATAGTGCATAAAGTGGTTTCTTTTATACGAAAAATTACCTAAATACCTACTTCAAAACGGCAGGACGAAGCAATATGCGAAGAGCCCGAGATGGCTATCACTACCAGCCTGTACCTCGGGCTGTTACGGACGAAGTAATTGAAAATGACAACGATCGAATGGCTCAAGAACTAAGTGGAAAAATTTCATCTTTGAAAGACATCTCCATAGAGTTGGGCAATGAAGTACGCTACCAAGACAAGCTATTACGTGGACTGGATGACGACGTCGACAAAAGTTCTGGCTTTCTGGGCAAGACAATGGGTCGAGTGCTCAAACTAGGAAAAGGAAATCACAACTACTATATCTTCTACTTATTTCTCTTCTCCATATTCGTATTTTTCCTCTTGTATATTGTTTTGAAATTTAGGTGATCCAATATGTTTAAATTAAAGACTCTTGTATATTCATTCCTCTATATTTATACTGTACAACTATTTAATTGTATGTAAATAAATCAAACTTCAAAAAATCATCTTGAACTTTTAAATGCTAAGTCACAACCAAGTTTTTTCCACTATTTTAAGTCCCTATTCTGAGATGTTAAACAATAAGAGTGCCATGTAGTATCTGAATAACTATTCAAAAATAATTCCCTCAATGCATAACAATAGTTATCATCAACAAAGCTTTTTGTTGCTGAAATAAAAAGATAACATGGTTCTTTCAGCGCTTCACTGCAACTTCTTGCTGAATCAATAAGAAAGGCTACTACACCAGATGCCTTATGCAGGTTGCTCTTGTTGCAATAGGTACTTATATCATCCAGGATTATTGTTCTGGGAATACTTTGCCAGTCTGGCAGTGTGGCAATGCTCTCTATGAGAGAATGTAATGATTTTGCATATAAGAAACTGATCATTTTCATATAATGCCGGCTAGTCGGAATTATGTCTTGTGAAAGTTGAGGCAATTCTTCCAGTTCATCACACATGATGTACAGCACTTTTCCTATTAGAGCATTTTTCAGGGCATCCTGAAATAGTTTCTTGCGGTTTGAGTTTAAATCTTCGAAATAGAATTTGCAGTTCACTTGCCTTTTTTCCATAGTATGCTGTAAAAAACATAAACTTATTTTATGCCAATATTATTTATGAAATAAAAATTAATATTGGTAAACATGATTTCCTGTTTATTTATGTTCACAATAAATGATTTTATGAATGGTTAGGGAAATCCCATGTTATCCAGATGACATTAGTTTTACACAACAAATGGAAACAAGACAAAGAGGATATTATTGTTTTATTGAGTCTAAAGCATCAATAATAATAGTTATTGCATACTTTAGGCATCTAAAATACTTTAGATTGTGTCATTGGTATGACTTTAGTAGTTTAGTATGACTCATTGAATTAAATGTTTCAGCCATCAGTTAGTATATTAATTTATTTCATTACCACATTAAAAGAGAATAGTGACAGAATAGAAGAGATTTCAAACCAAGATTCCACTATAGGGCAGAGTGACAGTATTCATGCTTACATTACAAATAACTACACACTTTTCAATAAATGATATAGCTTCTACGGATAAAGCAGTTTTGTCTTTATTGTTTGCTTTAGCTATGCTCTATCTCTAGAAGTCAATATTTTCTTAGATACACCCTGCAATCATATTGTGCTACGTTAACACTCAGCCGGAACCTTGTTGGCTAGCAAAATAATGGGCACTGGGCAGCTCATAGAGAGAAACCAATTTATTACTCTGTCTACGGAGCAGCTACAATATGTATGAAAAAATAGATTGATTGATTCGGACTATCTAGCTTAGTTTTGTCAAGCAGTGCTGCTACCGTTTGGTAGAAAATGACGGTATAGTAAGTATAATTCAATAGCTACTATAGCTAGTTACTAATTAGTAAACATGGAATGCCGTTTCGTACTAGTGTCGCTATGGTCGCAAAGTAGGTATTTATAGCCTCAGAATCAAATAAAAAAATCTTTATTTGGTCCGAGGCACAGACTACTATAATAATTATATAGATACGGTCTGAGATACGTAGTATCTATAGTAGTCTGTGGGTCTGAGGCTTTCAATATATTCGGCTGTACCGAAGGCCGCGTTGATTAAAGCGATCCGCACACATGCGCGGTCGGAGCGGTCTAGCGGGCGAGCGGTCATCTGTATTGTACTGGTTGTCTAAGAAGGGCGCACATAGGTCCGGTCGCGGTTCGTCGCGGCTCGCGTTTGTAAACAGTTGCCCGCGCCTCGACTCGACAGACCGCGCGCGGTCTGACGGGTACGCCGGTAGTTTTTGACTCTTTCGGCTGAAGTTTGACGTAATCAAAGAGTTCGGATGGAGCCTCAACAGCTTTTGCGGTCAATTGTGATTTTATGCAATTGACCGCGACCTTTTTTTTTTTAATTTCGTTTTCTCATAGTAAACTGCAAGGAACGAGAAAAATCGAGTTGCGGCATAGTAATAACTAGTAGTTCCACAGACAGTAGACTACACAAGCACCCACCAAGAACCATAAAGGTGCATTTGTTATCAGATGTTGTAAGTAATATTACAAAATAAAATATGCTTTGTGATACTATGGATGAACTAGTTTATATTGTCTGATGTTCAGAAATGTTAATAAAATTGCAAGAAATGTCTTGTTTCTATTTATTTATTTAATAAGAGTAGTTAGTAAGTACAGAATCTTCTTCTCTTCTTTCTATTTTTTGTTAGAGCCATTCTAACAAATATCATCAGCAAGTTCTAGAAATAGATTTAAAAACACGAATACCCATGATTAGTAGGAATGACTATCAGGGGAATAATTTACTCACGGATTCTGACCACAAAATAAAAACTGCTTGTAATTTCGCTGCCAGAGACTGATAGACTACATACAGGGCTATCCAGTTGGTGCAAAAAGAGGTGATTCAGACCATCACTATGAACAACTTTTACTATGGTGCCAATACGGAATACGAAAAAAATCAGCTGTTTCATATATTTTGTTAATTCCAAGCGGCAACTATCGATGGAATGTCTGATATTTTTTTCTTGTATTCTGAGTGGGCCTCAAAGTAACAGTTGTTAATAATGATGATCTTACATCACCTCTTTTAAGGCTTAGGCTAAGCATAGGACAAGCAGATGATCCTGTACAACTACAGTTAGGTAATCAAAATAAAGAAATTTCTTGTTCCTACTTTTGAAAAAAATATATGAATGAATGAATGAAAAAATATAAACATATATTGAAATGAAATGGTTAGAGAAAGAAACGTAGTAAAACGATTGATGGAATTTCATTTGATCAATATCAAACTCTGTTTTACATTCCTAATTCCTATTAGCATGACCAGCATAGCGCCACCTAGTGTGAAGTGGCAGAACTTTGAAAGATAAAGTGACATCTAGTGCTGAGTAGCCTAACTACGCCCGCGCCCGGACCGCCGGACCGCCCTAGACCGCTCGTACCGCGTGGAGACCGCCTTGCGACCGCCTGACGACCGCCTTGCGACCGCCTGGTGACCGCGTGGCGACCGGACGGGTGGGTAGACTTGCGAGCCAAAGTTGCCATCAAACACTATCAACTACTATTTCTTTCAAAGTAGGTTGCCATCAAACAACAATTCATTGCCGTGTTTTGGATATGAAATTGCCGTGTTTAGGGGCAGAAGAGACGTCCGCAAGTGGTAAATATAACCAAGATGATGAATACATAATTTGGGAGCTTGTTTTATGGGCTTCTCAAAAATATTAATTTTATGTTGTGTATCCCTCCATTTTTTGTGAAAAATAGAAATATAACTTACTAATTTTTCTAGTTCAGCAATAATAATGTGTTTCTATCGTTCGTTAACTTGCATTTTTACCTGAATATTCCAAATTTTTCTCCTATTTTGTTGAAATCATAAGAAACTAGTGTGATTAACTGGTCACGCTAGTTTATTATAATTTACAATGTGTCTAGAAAATGCATACAAAGTGTGTCCAATTGGTAAAAATACTTAATAATAATTGGAAAGTTACATAATCAGGGTTACCAGAAATAATCTACCTATTCTGTCAAATAAATAAATTAATCCAAAAAAACTCAAAATTAATTTAAAAAAATTTGAACTTTTTTTGTTTTTAACTGATGCAATTTGGTCAGAAAAATATGTGTTTTTTTGAAATATAACGAGTGCTGTGGTTGGATTTTTAGATAATTATTTAACCAGCCTCCATACATTTGGTGGGCGTGTTTTTATATTGTAGATAATAAATGTGTGCATTCTAGACTTTACTGTCCCTATTTAAAGTATGACAAAATTAAACTGTACTAAAAACACAAATACTGACAATAAAACTGGAAAATGAGAAACTTCCTGATTGCCGTGTTTTGAGACATAATTTGAGAAATTACCATATTTTATACATTTTCGTATAATTATCCATCATCCATCCATCAGCTTTAAGACGTCCAATGCTGAACATAGGCCACCCCTATGGATCTCCATTTTCCAATAAGACTGTTTAGTAGCGGCTTGCATCCAGCGTGATCCTGCGGTCTTAATGAAGTCATCCCACTGGTGGCAAAAACGTAAATCCTCCACTGTTCCGAACGCTGCCTAGCCGAGTTGGATTCAGCGATTAATTGCAGATTGGACTGCAATTTGTATTAATGTAATGTTTTATTCTTTTATAATTATTAAGTATGTCTTTTCATATGGGTTATGTGCCTGAAATAAACGTTTATTTATTTATTTTATTTATTAACCTCTTTATGAAGTCGGACCTACCTAACTGGACTACTTGTCCTAGGTAGACGTACGAGTCAACAACTTCAAGAACCGATATACCACAAAGATACCAGAGGGATAATGTAGTCGATCGAGAAAAGAAAGAAAGAGATGCAGTGATTTAATATGGCATGAGTTAGAAAGAACCATTTAAATGATCTCGATTCAGTGGCTAGTTGTAGTGTTTTTCTCTCAGTAGTGTCAAATGCCAATACATATTTGACAGTTTTGACAGCGCTAAGCCTGATTTTCCATACATTTTTGTGGTTGAGAATTGCCTCAAGCGAAAACAGCCCTATCTCTCTAGTTGTACTGGTTCTGTGCGATCTACAGATATTGAGGTGGGTACGACGACATGGGCGTTGCACATGACTAGACATCTGATTATATGCACTCTCTATATACATATAAAAATGCATGCAAATATGCACTAAAAAATATGTACAAAATTATGCACTACCGAAAACAATTTATTATTAGAATTTAAGTGTATTTTTACATTATATTCATTTAAATCGGTTCAAACTTGTGATTTTTAGGCTAAAAACAACTGTTCATCGTCAACTAACATAACCAGACACAACTTGAAATTTTGTGCTATATTTTATTGAAAGCAAGTATGAACATTGTTAATATTTTAATTATACGTGTGTGTAGCTAGCGCGATGCTATTCGCTTTTCTAATAATTTGGAAACAAATATGATGATAAGAATAAGAAAATGTTTATTGTTAAGCCGTGTAAAAAGTGTTATAACAAGTGGGTGTCTAATATCAATAATAACTGTGCAAAATTGAAAAACTTTAAACTTTAAACTTTAAACGTTAAACTTTAAACGTTAACCTAAAAAATGTCCTCAGAAATTGATGTGAATGATGAATAAACGTGAAGTAGCATAATATTTAGTTTTATTTATTAACTTCCTTTAGGTAGGTACATAGGTTTTAAAAATGGTAAAATAATAATTATATTTTAATTGGAGAATTGACTATTTATATGGATACAGGAATTAATAAATATTTATGAAGCCAAAAAAAGTACTGTCGCCATGTTTTAAAAAGTACATAAATGTCAAACTCTAAATTACCAGTCCGCTATTGGTTGTTCATAAATTCCTGCCTGATACGTAGTATCTATGGTAGTCTGTGATGTCACTTTATCTTTCAAAGTTCTTCCGCTTTATACTAGGTGGCGCCATGCCGGTCATACTAATAGTGATGGGACAGTTTTTAAGATTGTGAACAAGTTATCAAAATTACGTCACTCGTTTTACCACGTTAGTTTTACTTACCACTTCATTTAATATATACTAAATATAATATAATTTTATTTATAAGCAGATTTTGGCTGTATTTTTACTACCTAACATCTCTGTAGTTATACATGCTAATATAATTTCATTTATAAGCAGATTTTGGCTGTAATTTTACTACCTAACTTCTCTGTAGTTATACTAAATGTAATATAATTTTATTTATAAGCAGATTTTGGCTGTATTTTTACTACCTAACTTCTCTGTAGTTATACATGTTCTATACTAAGCCGAATGATGGTGACGTCAGACAATCATTATGAACAACTTTTACTATGGAGCCCACACAGAATACAAAAAAAGTCAGCTGTTCCATATTTAATTACCGCTGGAATCGACAATATGTATGAAACAGCTGAATCTTCCTCTCTTCCGTATTGTGCCACCATAGTAAAAGTTGCTCATAGTGATGGTCTGAATCACCTCTTCTTGCACAGCTGGTTTGTCTGTGGTCTATCAGTCTCTGGCAGAAATATCCTAAGCATTTTTTGGTTTGGGGTTAGAAACCGTCTGTAAGATGTCCCTCTAATGACCATTCCTGCTAATTATAGATATTCGTGTATTTAAATCTAATTCTAGACTTTGCTGATGATTTAAGAATTGCATAGAAAGAAAATTATTTTGAACTACCTACGCGTATATCTACCTAGTGATGTAATTTCGATAACTTTATCACACTCTGAAATATACTAAGCGCTACACAAGTCGGCGGATGAGAAATTAGTCTCAGATGACACTTCGCCGTGATTCGCTAATAATTGCGCATGTCTGCACAATGCCGACGCCGCGTGGCGTAGTGTTGATCACGGGCGTAGGGATTACGCAGGAGGCATGAGGTTGGTGGGCTGGTGTGCCCCGGCGTCTCGTCTTTCTGGCTCCCGAGCATACAATATTTCGGCTTTTGCGCAGCGTTCTGCGCAAAACTTCCCATCCGACGACTTGTGTAGCAGTGTGGCGCTAAAAAATACTGTCCCACCACTATTAGGACTACCGGCATGGCTCTACTTAGCAGAACTTTGAAAGATAAAGTGACATCTAGTGCTGAGTAGCCTAACTACGCCCGCGCCCGGACCGCCGGACCGCCCGACCGCCGGACCGCCCGACCGCCCTAGACCGCTCGTAACGCGCCAGTTTGCGCAGGTACTGCCGTACCGCTGGACCGCCCTAGACCGCTCGGACCGCTCTACCGCTCCGACCGCGCCTATGTGCGGATCGCTTAACTTTTAACGCCGGTATAGAAGAGCACGTCACCGCCAATTGAAACATAATTAAAAAAGAAAAAGAGAAGAAGCAACCACTGACACTGACTGAAATCTGCAAATCCCGAATATACGTAGTATCCTTTAGTTTGTGTCCCGAATATACAGTACTCTTTGATCCCGAATTCAAAAATACTACAAGCAAGTTTGTTTAGTTTAAAGTTGTTTTTTTTTTTAAATTAATTTATTCATGACCATGGATACAGAGTCCTTCAGTCGAAGTCTTAAATCGAGATATAGAATTGCAAACGCAAATATCTGAATTTCCCCGTGAATTATAGTGAAATTCCTTCAAATATGCATATTAGTTATTATTGTGAATATTCAGACACATAAAGTAGGTAGGTAATTTGAGTTCCTCATAATAAAACGATAGGATTTTGATCCTAGGATCCATGGATTCCTTGGTCTGCGACACAAATGACAGCGTAGCGGGCGCGGGCGGGCGATTTCAATAAATTAATTAAGTACCACAATATTGACTAAAATTGAAGCGTGGCAAAAACTTCACAGCCCGCCACCCAACTATATCGCACCTGCCGAAGAACTTCCCCCTGGCTATAAGGAAAACTGGCCTGTCTGGAAACCCTGAACCGACTGCGTTCCCAAGTGGGACGAAGTCGGGACAATATTATGGCCAAGTGGGGCTTTATAGACAGCTCGGAAACAGCATGCATCTGCGGCTTTAATCCACAGACAATGGCCCACCTACTAAACTGTGCAGCCTGCCCTGATACGTGCACTTCAGGCGATCTTCACAAAGCCACAGAGAAGGCCATTGGAGTGGCCTCCTTTTGGTCAAATAAAATATAAGTGCACAAAATTTTTATCTGAAAAAAAAAACATCGAAACATCGACTCGAAAAGAAGAAGATAGACTAAAAAATATTAATCCAATAATCTAAAGTAAGATTGTTGCAAGTTCTGGCCGATAAGTCAGCCTAGAATTCGATGCGGCGTTGGTATTTTTTTAGTTCTCCACTAGTTTCTAATACTCCCGACTTTTTGGGAAGATTTCCACAAATTGATGATCTCTGTGTTGATGACATCGTTTGGCGGGAACGCGGAAAAATCATGTCGCCTTATTGTATTATTTTATTAAACTTTTGTTTTCATCAGTGATAATTAGTGGAAAATTATGGTATTTCGTGGAGGGAGATATTTCGTTGATGGTGAGCTGATTTACGTGCATGAGTGTAGGCAAATGTGACGTATCATGTTGTTCCGTGTTGTTACCAAAACTCCAAATACGCCTCTAGTAATGTCTCCACTGCTTTACTGAGGTATGACTTGGACTATGTTTGGACTTGACTGCGACTTTATTTGACTATGAGACTATGACCATTTCGAAAAAATTTAAAAAATATTTAAAATACTTGACACTGGCAAATGTACAATAATGCGACGCCAAATGATAAAGAAGAAGTGGGTTCCGTTCACGTCACGAAGTTATAAAAGAACTTCGTGGTTGCGTTCGATCAGCGTCAGCGCCAGTTTTGTATTCTCTTTGGTCAACGTATTTCAAATTAGTCAGAAAAATATTTTTACGTGTCTATGTGTATTACTAAATAATCATAGTTTTAGAGCCAGCTATACTTATCAACACTAAAGCTTATGTGTTGAGCATCTTTTGTACCATAGTTTTGTACAGATCCGCATGTGTCCAGAAAATTGCGCGTAGGCGGCTGTGATTACGAGGCGAATAGTTGCGCAGTAGAAATATGTGATCTGCGCAAGAGAGGGGATGTACGCAGCGTGTAGCTAATTTTATAGCCGACAAAAAGTTTAATTTGTCCTATGTATGGTTGGAACAGTATACACCATCGACATTCTGTAAGCCCTAACAAATAACAATTAAAACTTCACTTTCTAGTAAATAATGTTTATTTCTAAAATATTTGAAAATAAACGTATGTTACAAAAATTAAAACAATACTTATACCAAAACTCTCCACCTACATAATCTATGAGATAAGAAAAATAAACATTGCTAAATCTCATCTGGGTACAGATCGCGCTAAGTAACTAAAATTAAGATGGCCTCAGTCTGCGCATCTATAGCACTAGGCGAACAGCGGAGGGCGTCAACGCAGTCACTACTAGGTCTTGCAATTCTATCAATAGAAAATCACATTGCCCAAGGATTAAATTATTCCGATTTAATAAAAAGAATCGCAAGCGCAAAGGCAAGAAAAGTGATTTTCTAGTTTCTAAGAGTTTTAAACTAAATGAATATGGTCAAACTAATACTTTTCCCTTTATTATCTTCTTCTCATCAAAAATAATCGGCCAAGTACGAGTCGGACTCGCGCACGGCGGGTTCCGTACTGTATGGGAGCCCCCCTTAAATAGTTATTTTATTTCAATTTTATTTTTATTATTGAAGGGAATATAAACTAAATATTCTGTGAAAATTTCAAGCATCTACCTGTTACCATTATTAATATAGAGCAAAACGTCTAAAAATTCAGGTTTGTTGTATGGGAGCCCCCCTTAAATATATATTTTATTTTCTTTTTAGTATTTGTTGTTATAGCGGCAACAGAAATACATCATCTGTGAAAATTTCAGCTTCCTAGCTATCATGGTTCATGAGATACAGCCCGGTGACAGACAGACAGACGGACATCGAAGTCTTAGTAATAGGGTCCCGTTTTTCCCTTTGGGTACGGAACCCTAAAAATGACACGAAATAAAGAACATAAATGTAAAATATGTTATTTTTTTCGTATCTATGTAAACTGGGGCGCCACCATAAGATCTCGCACCACTGACTACTACGTAGGTTGTACCAGGGCCGGATTAACCCTGTCACCCTGGGTAATACAATTTTTGGGGGCCCTTTTTTTATTTTTTTTAGAGTTCCGTACCTCAATAATTGAACAAATGGGACTAGCGCGAGGCTCGCCCATCGAGGATTACAAATCTTGAAATCTTGTCCGGTTCTTTACTTAGGGCGTACACGGAGCCCATAGGCAGTTCAAGCAGTTGCCTAATTCGGCCCTGGGTTTTACTTAGGTAGCGCAAGCTGTGCTGTTAGATGAGTAGGCTACAAAGTAATTAATTTTCAGATTCGCCCAGATTGTAGCAATGTATTAATTGAATTATCTACCGCATATTTGTATCATACAAATAACATTACAAAATATTGTTTTACAGTCCGCTTGAGAAATGAATGAACACAGCTAAGATAGAGAAGTTCGTCACCCGATCGATATTTTACTTTAAATGCTAATTTTGATAATTTTACAGTGGTCACGCTTACTGGATAGAGACATCCCAGTAAACTAAAAAAAATGTATCGAAATTGGGCGAGGGTTGAGGGGAATTAAGCATCGCTGCCTTCGAGCAATTATCTACAGAGCCACAGACCCTAAGTGAAAGTAGTAAAAAATGTCCGAGCGTCGTCATACATACCGACTTAGATATTTACATTAAATAATTCACAATGACCCGTTTTTTTCGAATCTCGACGTTGTCACCTAATCAGTGCTTGCACTTTGGAATCGAGCGGCGCTGTAGTCGGATTGCGATTGCCTTACGACTAACTAAAAAGCCCACTACATAGCTTGGGCAGAGTTTTGCCTCGGATACTTTTTTTGCACGATTGTGGCTCTATAGATAGCTCGAATATCGCTGCTTACATTTGCCCACCCCAGGAAAATAGAATGTAGGTATAGGCCGAATCATACAAGTCGGCGGACGTGAAGTTAGCTACAAGCTGTGCAATATACAATCCTGACTGAAACTTACATAAAGCTACGCGTAGACTGGATATCGCGCAGCTTGTAGCTAAATTCACATCCGCCGACTTGTATGATTCGTCCTATATTGACTGAAGTTTTCTGGGGTCGTGCAAAGAGGTATCTACGATGAGCAACGCCCACTCGTGGATCCAGTCCCCCTTAACATAACATTAAGAATAGTCGTATAAGCTTAAAGCATTTTTAGACATGAGCTGAAATTACTGCCGCTTTGTGTATGAGCCGATTCAAACTTTAGCTAATTGTCAATTGGAATTGTCTTATATCTAAAAAAATTGCTGTAAGATCTTATTTTCAGATAAATTACTTTTAGATGAAATCTTTACTACAAGTTCAATACATCGAATGAACATTACAGTTAATCTACTTTTAATTTTTAAAATGCTTCCCACACTAGGTTTTTACTCCAACTACCTAGTAACTAGGTTACTTAAAAACAACTTGAAAAGTAAATTGTTTTAAAAGTAAATCATTTTTGGAATAAACATTTCAAAAATTTGTCGCGACCGCAGCAACTTTAGTGATATTCAATTATAATTTGTTTAAATTATGTTATTTACGAGTTAAAATCAAAATATCTGTGGTCTTTTTTTACATTATATTATAATGTTAAGAATATTATCTAAATATGAGCGAATTGTCTTATTGCGTTAATACTAAGCATATCTATCTGTACAGCGTGTACAAATGTTATTTTATCTAAAATCGAACACATTTTTATGGAATACATAAAATATATTACAGAAGAAAAATATCTTAGACGTCTAGGTACATTTAAAGGATTATTTAAATTATAGAGATAGTCTTAAACATCGTCAAGATCATGAAGGAAATATGAATCCAATGAAAATAATTATAACATATTTCAGTCAACATTGCTAAATGCTGAAAAAAATAGTTGAATACAACTTATTTACAGCAATCACTTTAAATTATCTATTAAAGTTCAAGCGTCCCCCAGACAGGTGCGGGCAAGTTGCGGGCGCGACTGCGGCCTAATTAATGTTCGACTAATCACAAAGCCCGTTTCTTTTAAATCAAGATGTGTAAATGGTGGCTTATTAGATCGCAGCCGCGACCTCTGTCTGGGAGAAGCTTCTATCTACATTTTCGTTCCTTAATTATAGGTATCGCCACACAAGTCGGCGGATGAGATGTTAGCCGCAGATGACACATTGCCGTGATTCGCTAACTATTGCATATGTGTTCACAATGGCTACACAAGTGGCAAAGTAGTGAGTACGGGCGTAGGGAGCGCGCGGGAGGCATGAAGTTGGCCGGCGAGTCTCTCTGGCTCCCGCGCATACCTATATTTTGCCTTTTGTGCAGCGTTCTCCGCCTAACTTCCTATCCGCTGACTTGTGTGGCGGGGACTATAGGTAAATGTAATTGTGTTCATATGCAGTCATTTTGATATACTATCAGTCATTGTACCAAATGATTGAAGCCGTCGCTTCACTCCTGCGCTTTCCCGGCTTCTGTGATCGATTCGTACTGTTCCTTGTCTAGCTCCGTCATCGTTAAACTGCCGTCGGGTAGGAGGAGCACTACCCGCCTCGTGCCGCCTGGATCGAAAAGAAAACATTATTATAATAAAATAGTGTATGTTATGTACAATTGTACATAAGTAATTTGGAAGGACATTTTAGGGATTATATTAAAGGTAGGATGACAATGGAGGACAGAAAAAGGCTCCTGAATGAAATGACCAAAAAGGTCATGAATGCCATCCAACCAACCGACTGTGACGGTACTTACACCTTCTCCCCTACAGTCAGAGCTGTGAAGCATTTAGCTCTAGAAATGAAGATTTAATTGGGTGTGGGATAGGTCTTGCACTGACATTCTGCATGAAGTGATTTGTGCATTTCCTCTTCCAGCGTCCACCCGAGCCAGTCCAGCTCTCACCGGAATCGGAACGGATCGGCCGGAACACACGGCCGATAGTTTTAACGCGAAACGTTTATCTTAGCGAGTCACTTTTATAGATGGCCACTGAGCCCTGCATTTTGCTTGGATTGAGAACTTTGGGGCGCTTTCGAAACCGAATCGCTTGCTCGGAGCCGGACATTGGGGTACCCCCCACGTGACTCATAACCTCCTCTTTCCGATGATAACCATGATCTATATTTCTTGCCACATTTCGTTGCACTCCACTTTACTGACCTGGTACTCAGTGTGATTTTAGCGTGGCTCTGGGCCACTGGCACTAGTGCTCCAGTGGCTTGCAATCGGCATCACTTGCGGCTAGTGTGTATAGTTACCGGGGGAGGGCAGGTCGGCCTGCAGCAGCTGCGCGATCACTTGCGTGGCGTCCTGGCCCGCCTCGCCCTCCACCTGCACGGCGACCTGCTGGAGCGCGGCTAGTGTGTATAGTTACCGGGGGAGGGCAGGTCGGCCTGCAGCAGCTGCGCGATCACTTGCGTGGCGTCCTCGCCCGCCTCGCCCTCCACCTGCACGGCGACCTGCTGGAGCGCGGCTAGTGTGTATAGTTACCGGGGGAGGGCAGGTCGGCCTGCAGCAGCTGCGCGATCACTTGCGTGGCGTCCTCGCCCGCCTCGCCCTCCACCTGCACGGCGACCTGCTGGAGCGCGGCTAGTGTGTATAGTTACCGGGGGAGGGCAGGTCGGCCTGCAGCAGCTGCGCGATCACTTGCGTGGCGTCCTCGCCCGCCTCGCCCTCCACCTGCACGGCGACCTGCTGGAGCGCGGCTAGTGTGTATAGTTACCGGGGGAGGGCAGGTCGGCCTGCAGCAGCTGCGCGATCACTTGCGTGGCGTCCTGGCCCGCCTCGCCCTCCACCTGCACGGCGACCTGCTGGAGCGCGGCTAGTGTGTATAGTTACCGGGGGAGGGCAGGTCGGCCTGCAGCAGCTGCGCGATCACTTGCGTGGCGTCCTCGCCCGCCTCGCCCTCCACCTGCACGGCGACCTGCTGGAGCGCGGGCGCGCCGCCGCCCGGCATCAGCGCCGCCAGCTGCGACGGATCGATCGCCAGCACGTCCTGCACAGACACAAGTCTATTAGTTACTAACTGGATTTAAACAGGTTTATGTTGCTAGTTGTTGGACCATGAAGTTGATTCGATATATAAAATTGTTACTTGGCACAAATCAGCGAATACAAAGGTAAGTAAGTTCGTGTAAGGCCAGGGTGGCTAGCCCTGGTGTCAAAGTTTTTAGGCCGCCTAAAGGTCTCTGACATGGCTAATTGGCTAAACGGTTAAAATAACCAGGACCTACAATAAAATTTAACGTGTCATCCGAGCCATGGTGGCGCTCAGTTGGACAATGCCACCCGCGGTCACCTATCCAAATACTGACCATACGGGACGTTGCTTAATCTCGGTGATGGCTGACAAACACCTAGTCAATACAAAGGTAATAATCTGACCTGTTTTTAGCTGACAGCACGCACGCTCGAAAGTCGATACGCGGCTTGTATACAGTGTACGAGAATTGGCGTACACTCGACATGACACAGCAGTACGCACCTGTCCGTCTTCCCTGGTGACGTACATGACGTCGCCCTCTCCCTCCTGCGCGGCCTCCACGCCCTCCACGCCGCCCTCGACGCCCTCTGCTGCGACAAGCAACGTCTGTCCATCTTCGTTTTCACCCGCCACCTGTATGTATACACAATATGAATTACCAAAAAGTTTTCAAAAAAATAAAAATATATTTTAATAGCTTAATCTCTAGTAGAACAAACGGTGATATACAGTGAGATTCCTAAAAAAATTTTGACATTAAGTATTCACAAATGCCACAGCTACTGACATGTGCGCGAGCCAAACACGTAGCTACGGTCGAACGCTCGTATGCCACCAGCTTAAAGTAAATCACACAATGTAATAAAATATGAAAGGTGCCAAGCAGCTTGCCAGTTGCCTATTTAGAATGGTGTCCTAAAAAGGAAAAATAGTAACAATATATATAAAACCGACCTGATATAACACCCCATCCTCCCCTCGTATCATGATGGGCGGGTGTCCGGCGTGCAGCTGCAGCCCGACCTCCTCTCCGTCGTCCACTCCCTCCTCTAGCAGCTGTTTCACGGTAGCGCCTTCTACTTTCACTTCGGCCTGAAAGAATGATTTATGTCACTGTCGAGCAATACACCAGCTACGACGACTAAACTGGTGGGATATTTTCAGACAAGCAGCTTTACCGATACCATTTTCCAAATTCTCCAAAAACCATAGTAGTTTCCCACATTAGGGAGAGAATTTATCCCGATTCCCCACAAATTCCCCACCTATCCTCAATTGAGGTAGAATTCTCCGTAATTTGGGGAATTGACCACAAATCCAACCCTGCAAACAAGTCTTGACGAAATCACATAATATTCGTAAGCTCACGTAGAAAGTTGATACGCTGGAACTCCTGGTTAATAGTGCAAAATAAGTAGATTTATTCTAGAGTAGTCCCCAAATAATTTATTTTTTGCGAATCTGAAACAGCTACCACTATATGTTTAATCCACTAAAGTACCATCTTAACGCTCACTATTTTTTCTGGGACTTCTCAATCCCTGTCAAAGTCTCAAATGTCTACAAGAAAGCATGATCGCCCACATTCAGAACCTATGGATAATAGGTCGAATCCAATCCTGACTGAAGCTCACTTAACCGCTGCACCAGGATTGGGTTATCCGCAGCTTGTGGCTAACACAGCCTCCAAGAAGTTCGATTCGGCCTATCTTATTCATAAAAATGAATCGTGGAAACAGATTTGGCTAATTTTTGTCTTGAAATATCTGTGTAAGTTAAGGGAAGGTACAAACGGTAAGAAATACAAAAATGTAGTGAGTAAAATTGTCATCATCATCTTGCCCTTATCCCACTAGGTGGGGTCGGCACAGCACGTTTCCTTTCGCCACTTCACTCTATCATTCGTCATCTCATCATCAACTCCTTTCTCTCGCATGTCATCTTTCACACAATTCATCCACACTTTTTTTGGTCTTCCCCTCCCGCTTTTGCCATTTACCGTCATATTAAGCGTTCTTTTTGTGACATGACTATCCTCCCTTCTCATTATATGCCCATACCAAGATAGCCTGCCACTCTTTAATTTCTCAGTCACTGGTGCTACTTTCAGACTTCCCCTAACATATTCATTTCTAATTTTATCCATCCTCGTCACTCCGCACATCCATCTCAGCATTCGCATCTCCGCTGCATGGAATTTCCTTTCATTTTCCCCTTTGGTGGCCCAACACTCTGATCCATACAATACGACAGGTCTTATGATGCTTTTATAAATTTTCCCTTTTAATTTAAGGGGCATCCGCGGATCGCAAGTTGTACCAGTAACCTGTCGCCATTTCATCCAACCTGCGTTTATCCTGCTAGTAACGTCCCGGTCGATGTCGCCGTCACTTTGAATGATAGAGCCGAGGTACCGGAAGTCGGAGCAGACTGGAAGGGATACACCATTTAAGGCAATCGGGGTAAAACTGGACGGACCCCCGAAATCACAAAACATATGTTCTGTTTTGGTCCTGCTGATTTTCAGCCCTACTTTTTCCAGTTTCTCTTGCCATTTTTCTAGTGAGTAAAATTGTAAAAACGTTAATTTAATTTGCCCATACAAAATGTTCCTGCATGTAAAAGTAGTCGTTGACAGTTGACAGATGGTGAGATGAAGTTCACCGGGTCATCTAGTAACGAATGTAATAAATAAGGTACTCACGGAATCGTCGTCAGTGAGCATCGGCAGTGACGGCTGCGCGCTGTCACCCTGCACCAGCATACCCGTCGTGCCTCCCGGAGACATTTCCACCTGACAAATACGAATTACACTTTATATTCATGAGGTTCATGACACGTGCCACCCTGTAGCAAGGGTGTGTGTACGCGGTTTTATCGGCTTATTTTAAGGAAAGGATTGCGAAACCAGCCTTAACGAGCTTGTAATGCTCTTTCTCCCTTATCTATAAAGAAACATCGCAAACGATCTATTGAAGTTGCAGCGACAAGACATGGTAGGCCTTGTAACTGGTCACTGCAACTTCAATCTTCACTTATATAAATTGGGAACCACGACAGCTCACTCTGTCATGGCAGCAGCATTGTAACGGTAGAGCATGTTCTGTGTTATTGCCAAGTCATAGAAGAAACTAGAATCGCTAAAATAATGCATGACGTTTCTGCATTATCATCCATCCATCCAAGCCACTGGGAGCAGTTGTGCTAACAGCCAAGAGCCACGCTCTGTTATTTTGAGGAGCCACCCCTGTATTGTATATGCGTTCTAGCTTTCGGCCTGAAATTAACTTTTTCATTCTCTAGGTACACAACATGGCGGAAATTTCAAATCATGGGTTGCTACGCCTGCGATAATGGTAAATGTTTTGCTTTTTTTCTAAAGCGTTTGGATTTTTTTCAGTATTTTTTCGTGATTCGTCATATTTTGTTTAAAATATAAAAGCGTGCCAGGTATGGGCCAGGTTTGAGAACCTTTGAACTCTCTAGTTCCAGTAAGAAGGTTCTCTGATCATTTTACCTTCCTACTTTTACCTTTTTGAATTTGGACACCCGATATAGCTCAATGCTAGTTTGTGAAACCCTTCGAAATTACGTAAGTTCGGGTGTATGTGCATCTTTTTCAAACACCTTTTAAATTTCATATTTAAAATGGGACAAAGTGATGTATATCTCTTGCTGTTTTAGTACTGTTTCTATAACTTTAGTTCTTATTCTATGAGTTACCTTCATGAGCATGGTGGGCGTGGGTTGGTGCGGCTCGGGCGTGCGCGGGGGCGGCGAGAGCGGCGGCTCGGGTGTGGGCGGCGGCGTGGGCTCGCCCTCCGCGCGCGCGAGCCTCCGCCCCGACTCGGGGTCGAGCGTGAGCGGCCGCTCGGGGCTGGCGGGCGGGATGGGGCCCAGCTGCTTCGGGAACGGGTCCTCGATGCCGTCCGATGTGTCCGACGACGCCGCCTCTTCCTGCTAATTATATTATGAACGTTACAACCTTACTTATGACTACCGCTATGTTTTCAATTATGCTTCTACCGTTATCTTCTACAATAGGCTAGTTGACAATATTTTTTTGATGTCCTCTTGTAACAGCTAACCAAAAACAGTGCTGATTATCAAAAACAAAAATAATATCAACTTTAAAATAAATAAGTTACAAGCATATTTATTTTCTTGCTAGACAGAGAGCGCACTATAGCAGACTATGATGTCACTGCCCACAAGTCTCATACAATTCGTCATAGAATGTTACGCTTTGTGGGAAAGGGACGAGACATTCCCTCTATATCCCTGCCAAAACCTTTACAAGCTCATATATCTGAACTTGATAAGCCAATTTCAATTATTTTTTCAGTTTACGAATCATATTTAATTGCATAATTTACTTATTCTAATACATTCAACTAATTTAATACCAGTCAACTACCCTATTGGTTCGCTTCTCGGCCTGATCGGGATAACATGTTTAATCAGGGAATCCTGTATGTCTATATGTAATTGCGACGTAATACGAGTAAGAACGAGAAAAGAAAAAAAGCTTTCCCATAAAATGGCCATTTGTCAGCTACAGGGACAAATCAATCAAACAAAGATTAAAAGGAGTCGACCGAAAAAGGAAGGAAATAGCTAAGATATGCAAATGATCATTTCATTTATACGTAACCAGCCTTTGCTCGCGCTTACTTTGTAGCCTATGACATTCACAAATAATGTGGCTTTTTATAGGTAAAAGAATTTATAAAATCGGTTCAGTATTCATAGGAGATTCATAATCTTTATTTGCGTCCCATACACGCATGTTTACAGTGTAATAAAAATGTAAAGTACAATATTTATAAACGCCATATTCCGCCTGTCGGCATGAAAATTTGAAAAATTTCAATTTTTCTAGTTGTTTAGATTATTAAGATTAACCCCTGTAACCTCACAAATCACAAACTTTACCTCTTTATTATATTAGTACTTATAGATTTAGATATTTACTGACAACCCCAACATGAGGACCTAGGGTAGGAGATTTATAAATAATGATCAGTGGCATCCATTTTTAACAACAGCTTGGATGATTTTCCATGCATTTTTGCGGTTGAGAATTGACTCAGGCGACAACAGCGCTATCTCTCTGATTGTAGTAATGTTGTGTTAGCAGGGTACTCACGTCGAAGTCGAAGATCGGTTTGATCTGTTTCTCCCGCATGCGCACGATGTTCCCGGCGGCCGTCGCGACGGCGGAGTACCCGCCGCGCCCGCGTCCGCGTCCGCTGCCGCGCCGGAGTAAACTGTCTCCCTGGATAAACATACATCTAGTGTAAAAGAGATAATGCAAAATTGTATCGAGCTTAGACCATTACCTGATACAGTATTTTATTATTTGCTTTATTTGTTATGGAAAATAATTTTCCTATTACTTTCTTTAGTAAAAATCACAATTTAAAGGATGAATTTCATATTTTCGAATCTTATTATCTTTTGCCATTAATTGTAAAATATGGCGGCGTGGTGGCGGCCTTGAACATAAATAAAATTAGAAAATGCAAAATTCCATTTTAATTACGCATTGAATACCGTTGTTTTTTTCTGTGTAAATTTGTTTACCATATTTTAAAGCTTTTTTTGGGCTACTATACCAAAGAATATATAATAATACTACGTATAGAACGGCCACTCGTTACCCCCCACCCGTTTGAGTCTTCCTCACTTCCACCCCGCGTCTACGTACCGCATCGTGCACTCTGCGCGCGGGCTGCACTGGTCGGTGGATTTTCTAATAAAAACTACCTAGACTGTGACAATAGGGAAGACTTGTACGGTGTATGGTTGAATATCAATGATACGTAACAAAACAAGAAATTTTAATGTTTCCCTAAGGATAAATAATAGGAACTTATTTTACTTTATTTGGTAACTTCCTCTTGATATTATCTTACAAAACAAGTAGATAGGTTATTTTTTGTTAATATGCTTCCAAATTAAGTAATTGTTATACTATTTTAAGCACTAGATTAATATTCATTTTTGCTAATTAAGTACGCAACTGTGTCACTCACGCGGCATGACGTCACGATGTGGTGATCGCTGACAGCCATAGACGTTCCGCACACAAATGCGCGTGTAGCGACCGTGCGTATGTGTGTTGTCTGTGAGTAAGTACTGTGTAGGTGTGCGTAAGACAGCAGATTTTGTATGAAAAATCGCGGAGTGTCCGGGCTGTGACTATACATAGTCTGAGCCCACTCTGTAAGATCTTCTTTGACGTGTAAATTGCCATTTTACCAATAAATGACTTAGTTTATTATCATGGTTATTTTGTTTGTGTTTATAACACATTGTTTTTTTTTTAACCTTGAGCGGTTTGAGCACATTATTTTTATACGACACTTAACGCGCACTAAAAATACAAGATAATATTAACTACTCTTTATTGCGGTGAAATTGAATGAATAATTCAAAAGTAAATGGCAAAATAAGGAAAAAAAGTTTTCATGTGTTAAAAGTAAAAAGTTTTATACCTAGGACCTCAGAAAAATCCAATGGGTTTCGTAAATAGGCCGCCGTAAGACAACGTAACATTACTTTAAAAAATCTATAATTTGTTACCTGTTGTTTCTTATTCTGCAGTATATTGACCGGCGACTTGATGTCCGGGCTTTGCCCCACGGGCCGTTGAATGGTCCGCTGTATAATCTTCTGTCCCGACGGTGTGATGATAGTCTTCTCTGTCACTTGCTGTCCGGCCCCGCCGTACGTTTTCTTTACCTGAGTTATACAAAAAAAAAATTGATCAAGTGCAAGTCGGACTCGCGCACGAAGGGTTCCGTATCTTGTAAGAGCCCTCTTAACCTCATTCCTCATGCCGTTATTAATAGCGAATATAGTACGTAATAGCGAGCCAAAGACTCCTAAAAATCACGTTTATTGTATGGGAGCCCCCCTTAAATATTTGTTTTATTCTGTTTTTAGTATTTGCTGTTATAGCGGCAACAGAACTGCATCATCTCTGAAAACTTCAGCCGTCTAGCTATTACGGTTCATGAGATACAGCCTGGTGGCAGACACACAGACGGACATCGGTGTCTTCATAATAGGGTCCCGTTTTGGGTACGGAACCCTAAAAATCATCAACTTTAGAAAAAATGTATGAAACAGCAATTTTTTTAGCTATTTCGGAGTTGGTCCCATATTACAAGTTTGGCATAATGGTGAGTACAATGATAATTATAGTCCAGAGCAACGGTTAGCAAAGGCGGATCGCGAAAGCTCCAAATTCGGGGACTCGCAGATGTGTTTTTGAAAATGTATAAAATAATTTTGGGAAGAATGTAAAACATCTCTCTAAAACATTTTTTTTTTTGAAATCAAATATCGTCAAGATTAACGGACCTAGAAGACACAATTAGAATTTGCTGTTCGTTCTAGTATTTTTTTTTCTAAAGTAACCGGATCACACATAAAATTACTTTCCCACCGCTGTTCTAGAATATCTTCGTCTAAATTTACGAGTACACCCCGTATTCATTAATAGCGGTAAGTGTGATTTTTGCGATATCACGCTAGCTCAATCTAGCGCGTAAAAATCTTGACAAACTCATACTAGGGAATATTGTAGAGCAAAGTAGTATAACAAACCTGCGTTGGTGTTTTCATTGGTGTCGATTGCCTGGCCTCTTCTTGCTTTTTCTGCAAAACAAAATCAAACATTTAACACTACACCAAAAGCCAAACAAAAATTGCAAATATAAAGGTAAAGTATATTCGAGTAGGTGCATAGATCACCTGATTAAGACTGCTGGATCGCGCTGGATGCAAGCCACTTATGACTGGTCCTTTTGGAAATCCTTACATAGTATAAAATAAAGTCGCTATTTTTGTCGTCTGTTTGTCTGTATGCTTAAATCTTTAAAACTACGCAACGGATTTTGATGCGGTTTTTTTAATGGATAGAGTGATTCAAGAGGAAGGTTTATATGTATAATACACCTGTGCGAAGCCGGGGCGGGTCGTCTAGTGTATAATAAGATATGAAACGATCGACATACGGCATACGGCTGAAACGATTATGATGATATAGTTAACGAAAATAATGATAGTTACCTGTTTTGCGGCTAATATCTGTTTTCTGATGACGTCTTGGTCAATGTTGGGCAGTCCAGGGCCTATTTTCCCGGGCGAGTCAATTTTCATGATTCCTGAGCTCTTCGACATTATGTACACACCTGCGTCAAAGAAAAATGTGTGGTCAAACTATACAAATGTAGAGCAACATACAGGTGGGAGGAGATAACTGATTGGGGTGTTTCCAACTATGAGCTCTGATTGATTGGTAATTGATTCACGCACACAGATAATACATTGTACAGAAAACGAAAAAAAAACAAGCTATAACATGTGAAACAACCGGCGGCGTTATCACTATAAAGTGATTAATTGTGTTTTTCTAGCTTAGGATTTTGCTAAAGTTACTCTTTGCGTTTGTTATCGTAAAATTCTACAGAAGTAAAGGGAAAGATAGATTTGACTTTCGAACCAGAAGTTTGGGAAAGTTTATTTCAGAAAGGCACAGATATCTATAAATAAGATGATTCTAACTTACAAAAGGTAAAACTTTCGTCTGAAATCCAACGAAGAAAATTACCAACAAATTTATTATAGTAAATAAATCACAGAAATACATGGTACCATTGACATACTTTGCTTGTTGTACACAATGAATATAATGATCTATTGAATCAGTACCTCGTTTAGATGTAACTATGTATACATGAGGTACTTGTGTTATACTGTCATTTGGTGATTAAAGGAATTAAAATTACATCGGCGCAACCCAAAATGTGTCTTGGTTCGATAGCAATAAAATAGCCACCCCTGTCTGTTTTGGACAGGGGCTCCGATCCAGGCATCAATTTCAACTTCATGACGATCTTTCCCTATTTCAGCTTTTCATCTATACTTGGAACTTAAACAAATATTTTACTATTTTAACGTTACCACTACAATGTCAATTGCCAAGTTAGAGCCTCATAGCCTCATTTTATTACTATTTCAACTACCACTACAAAATCAATATAACCGAGTTAGAGCCTCATAGATGGAAACGCCTCGAGTAACAAGACTACAGGTGACTATCTAGTCAAACAAACTAGTCGCGTACCTGTGCTGAGATTGGGCATATGTTTGGGATCGACTTTGATGACGCCCTTGATGTTGGGCATGCCCTTGCCGCTGAGGCCGAGCGTTTTCACCAGCTCTGGGTCGAGCGACGCCTTCGGCGACGACTGCCCATTCACTTTCTTCTCCACTGCAACTGTTTTCATCGTTTTTATGAGGTACAGACTTGCTGCCGACTTACGCATAAGTTCTATCTATCATTTTCATTTACTATGGGGATTGTGGGTAAGGCTTCAGATTAAGCCCTGCTTTTGTAGAATAGATATTTAAAAATTAAAAAGTACCTCTTTAGTGCAATTTTAGAACATCTATATGAATAAGTGTTACCGTCCGGAGCCGAAAATCGTAAAAAAACATGTTATTAACCCCCGACGCAAAAACGACAGGATGTTATAAGTTTAACGAGTGCGTGTGTGTGGCATCGTAGCTCACGAACGGATGATCCAATTTTGATTTGTATTCGCACAAAGTTCATTGACCGAAAGAATGTAACAATAACAACAGCTGATTTTTGCGATCACAGCGACGGGTCTATTGTATAGGCCGCGCCACACAAGTTGGCGGATGTGAAGTGAGCTACAAGCTGCGCAATATCCAATCCTGACTGAAGCTCACATAAAGCTGCGCGTTGATTGGATGTTGCGCAGCTTGTAGCTAACTTCACATCCACCAACTTGTGTGGTGCGACCTATAAAACTAGTTCATCTTGATGTCCTAAAGTCACCATTATTTACAGGTTATGCGTAAGTTAAAAATAACTCTGTATAAATGTGAACTAGCAGCATCGGTGTTAACTCTTGCTCTTTGTATTTTATTTCATCCTGCGCTCGCATAGCAGGCAACAACTCGTGTGAGCGAATAGGACGGATACATGCCGCCAAAGACTGATTAAACGCCATTAAGCGTACTTATCATGGTGCGTGCATTTCGATGCGACGAGCGGTGCGAGCAGTCGAGCGTTCATCTTTGAACTTGTTTGGCAGTTCACCTTCCGCCATGCACGCAAGTGAACGTAAACGGTATACTTAACACTTCTTCATACCTAGCAATGTAGTGATGATGAAAATAAGTTATGTAATAATTAAATTAGAAACATAGGCCATAGCTCTTTATGGTATGGAACGCTTCGTGAGCGAGTCCGACTCGCACTTTTCCGATTATTTCAAATTCATCAAACGACGGAGCTATCACCTATTTAGATCGGCACCACACAATAGTATAAACTAAAAAAAAACTCGCAGTTTACATGAATATCATCAAATGCACTTACACTTAGTGGGTTCGCCGTCTGAGTAGAAGTCGTCATCGCTGGAGGCTTCCTTCTTGACCTTCTTCGGCAGCGGCTCGCTGTCGTCCACGCCGCACCACGCCTTCACTTGGTCTAACGCCCTTACTTTGCTTGTGCGCTGGAGACGCCTGTGTACAGATTTTCATTTTGACGTGAAAATATTATTATTAATAATTTTTTGAGCTTGTATCGTCCCTCTCGTTCGTTCTCTCTTTCCAGACTGCGCGATCTACTGCGTTGGTGGCCCAGTGTTTGTCGTGCGAGCTCAGTTCGTCGCGCCACCTGCGTCTAGGTCAACCCAAAGGTCGTTTGAATTTTGGATTTTTTTGATCCAGTCGGTGAAAAGTATAATCTTTTTACTATTGAAAAATGAATCGCTATTTCCTTGGCCACGATATCACGCGTGAACGGCTGCACCGATTTCGTTACTTCTTTTTTTTCTATTACTCATTGTCAAGAGAAGGTTCTTATGAAAGAAAAAATTAAGAAAATTGCGTGGAAAATAATAAAAACCTTGATTTAATACCATACAAAATTTTGGTAGCGCTAAACGCCATCGAAATTAGTGTGACAGATGAAGGTGACATGAAGTTCACCGGGTCAGCTATAGTCAAACCGCTAAACTCAGACTTCGCCTGCGCGGTACAGGGGCGCCGGGGGAGACGACACAGGGGACTGAGACAGGCGCGGGCAGCGGGTCCCCGGCGCCCGCACCTGTCTCAGTCCTCTTTGTCGTCTACCCCCGCGCCCCCGTACCCGCGCAGGCGAAGTCTGAGTTTAGCGGTTTGACTATAGTTAAATCATACAAATCGTTATTTCGTATTTCTAAATGCAGAAGTGCCACGGGTAATGAGCAAGTTCACGGAGATTGTATACACTAATCAGATATAGAAATTTGGGTATGCCACTTTCCTTTAGCATAACTTGTCGTGCCAAGCAGTAGAGCCACGGGAGATAAACGAATACGTCTATAAAATTGCTTCCATTGAAGGGGGAAAGAAAAAAATCAACAAAATCGATGCCTTTTGATGTTGCAGCTTCATATCTGTCATCATTGTAAATTCAATTACACTATTTGATAGCTAAAGGATAAAAAGAATTAAATACGCTAAGAACTGTGACGTATCGTACAGGGCGAAGAGAGGCGCCGCCATTTTGCTAACGTAAACGTTTTCACGTACAACACACGGCCTTGTGTTGTGTGAAAACGTTGTTTCTTCAAGTGGAAAATGCACAGCTTTACAAATATAATTTTTACGAAATCTCTGTAGGTTATATTATCTTGAAAGTTAAATATCACAACTTTGTTAGCCAAGGGAATATGTACTCTGATTTGAAAACAATAATGACAACATGGATCACTACATAGTATCAAACAAAGTCTAGTCTTTTTTAATAGATAGAGTGATTCAAGAGGAAGGTTTATATGTATAATACACCTGTGCGAAGGGTCGCTAGTGTAGAATAAGTTTTATATCATTGCTTTCGGCAATGTTAACTTTACTTGTTACATCTAAGAAATGAAGTTCAGGCCGAATCATACAAGTCGGCGGATGTGAAGTTAGCTACAAACTGCACAATATCCAAATAACGTCCAGAATTATGTGAGCTTCAGTCAGGATTGGCTATTGCGCAGTTTGTAGCTAACTTCACATCCGCCGACTTGTATGATTCGGCCTATACTGCTTACCCAGACGGCGTCAATGCAGGAGTGTCCGGTTTCTTGATGGCTTGCTTGACCACCTGCGGTGACGGTGTGGAAATTTGTTTCACCTAAAAAGTAAGAAAAGACCGTGCGTTATCTTTAATCTCAGACCAAGTAAAAAAAAACAAGACAGAACGTCGTGAACAGACAAGTGAGGCCGGTTTTTTATACATGTGGTGAGGGCGTCGGTGTTGCGCCGCTAGTTCGACTGACGAGCCAAGGCTTAGTTTTCTTGTACGTGTATGTGTGTGTAATTGTGTCTGTACACAGAGAGGAGAGGCTTAGTTTTGGGGCCTCACTTGTTTTGTGCACAACATTCTGTCTCGATTTTTTTATTTGATCTGAGTCCTTAATACACAAATTGTGAGATTTTCCAAAGAAGGTTTGGAAAACCTTCTTTGTGGTACTCAAAAAGGCGAGTTGGAATGATTTTCCAAATTAGTGTTATATTCTAAATCAAAACAAAACATTATTGAAAAAAAATGGTAAATATCGATTCGAGCGAAATGTTCGAATGTTGTTGGGTTGAAGTCGGTTGTTATTTTTAGAGATTTTTAGCGATAATTATTTTTCGCAAAAAATGGCAAAACCGCCTTCCATCGTATACAAAATTCGAATATTTCGCTAGAATTGTTTACATTATTGCTGATTTTTCAAAAAGGGCTCAGCCAATATATGTTAAATTTAAATTGGACCATTTCCGGAGTATACCCTTTCACATTTTTTGATTTGGTTCACAATTGGTGAAATTATCGATGAACATACACAAAAAAAATACAGACGAGCAAGAACCTCCTCCTTTTTGGAAGTCGGTTAAAAAATAATAAATTATTAGCTCTAAATGCGGTCTAGATAGAATGAATGTGCAGTAACTCAGCGTACCTGTACAGGGTGTTGTTGTTGCTGTTGCTGCTGCGCGCGAAGAGCCTTGAGTTCCTTTTGGCGCGCGAGCTGCTTCTCGAAAGCTTCCAGCAGGTGCTTGCAGGTCTCCATGTTCTCTACCGGCTCCCATGTGTTCTGCTCGCTGTAATTGAAGCACATGTTGAGGTAGCTATATCTTCTTCTTGGCATGTTAGCGGTCCAAGTCGACCAGCCCAGAAAGCGAATATAGCAATTGCAGCTATTGAATTGCACAACTTTAACCCAATTAAGATGAAATTGGAATATCAACTGGGCTGTACTACTGACGCTCGCTCCGCACTTTAAACCCGTCATATTAATGACACCCGTTCACATTTCGACTTTATTACCATACACACTAGGTCGAAACTGAAACGCGCGATCCACGAACTCTCCCGGCTCGCCCTCGGCGCCGCGCTCCGTGCGCTTCGCGATCCGCTCCTCGGGCGGCACGCGCTCTTGTACTTACTGCGGGTAGCCTTCCCACTTGAGCAGGTACTCATATTGCTTGCGGCGCGGGTTGAACCGCTTGGCGAGTATCTTCTCCACCACGAACTCTCCCGGCTCGCCCTCGGCGCCGCGTTCCGTGCGCTTCGCGATCCGCTCCTCGGGCGGCACGCGCTCTTGTGCGTTGCGAACGTTCTCGTTCAACTCCTGAAGGAAACGAATGGGTTCGTGAGATACGAAAACAATGAAGTCATTTTCTTGTCCAATCCAAGAAAGATGAATGGGTAGAGTAAAGAGGTACAATAACGTACAGTCAACGCACTTCGATTACAGAAGTTCTTATTATAGAAATACATATTAATTACACAACTAAACATATTATTTTTGTGAAATTTATGGCTACGGAGTATCAAAGAAAAAAATATTTCCTCATAAAATTGAAACGCGTAGGTATAGTATTTTAAAGATTTTTTGTACTACCGTAACTATAGGTAGGGGTTGGGGTGTATTACGAATGAATACTGGTACAAGGTAGAACAAGCATGACTTTGAGGTGCTCAGCAATTTTTGTAGTCCAAACTAATTATCTCCTCAACAGCATTAACTGCTTTGCAAAAGGCGATGTGTGATATTTTGAGTAAGTACATTTTTAGGGTTCCGTACCCAAAGGGAAAAACGGGACCCTATTACTAAGACTTCGATGTCCGTCTGTCTGTCACCGGGCTGTATCTCATGAACCATGATAGCTAGGCAGCTGAAATTTTCACAGATGATGTATTTCTGTTGCCGCTATAACAACAAATACCAAAAAAAAGGAAAATAAATATTTAAGGGGGGCTCCCATACAACAAACCTGATTTTTTAGACGTTTTTCGCTCTATATTAATAATGGTAACAGATAGATGCTTGTAATTTTCACAGAATATTTAGTTTTATATTCACTTCAATAATAAATAATAAAAATAATATTTAAGGGGGGCCATATAATACGGAACCCTCCGTGTGCGAGTCCGACTCGTACTTGGCCGATTATTTTAAATAAGATCTATCTACTAACCAAGCCACAATAAGCTGTTGTACATGTTCAATTAATATTACTATGATATACCAACACCCAAAGCTCTACGAAAAGCTTGTTATTGTGTTATTTTTTGCTGTGTTACTATGCAAAGAAATATTGCATCAAGTATTCCTGAGTCCTTATATTCATGAACCAGGAACAACCATACTAGTATTATTAGACAAAACAAGCCAGTAAACATAGTACCTTTGCCTTAGCAGCTTGGCTGTTGGACAGTTTACTGGCGAAGGCGTTAGGTCGGGCAAAACCGTCACTATCCTCGCCCGAAGGCTGTGTCTCCTCCTCCTGCAAGACAGTGTTCATTACTTCATACAAATTAAGTACAGCAATACCCCGGACTTCCACGATAGATAGGACCAAGCGTTAGCCGCGTAAATCGAATTCGCATAAGTCGGGCTTCCACTTTGCTATGTAAAAACTTATAAAGAACGCATGTAAATACGTTCGAAATTGCTACACAATGTTCACTGCGTACGTAAAACAATTCCACGCGGAACACGTTCGAATTTTTCGTAAATCGAACACGTTGATGCGCGCGGTGATAAAAAAAATCAGTAATAGGTACCTCGACTTACGCTACTCCGTTTTACGCGGTTTTCTTTTTGGTGATAAAAATATTTTAAGTGTGACGCGCGTCGGCGTGTTTGATTTACGACAAATTCAAATGTTTCCGCGTGATTGTTTTTTTACGTACGCAGCGCACATTCGGTTTACGACAAGTTCGAACGTATTTACTTGTATATTATGCGTTCTTTATACGTTTTTATACATGTAAAGTTGAACCCTGACTTATAGGCCGCGCCACGCAATTTGGCGGATGTGAAGTTAGCTACAAACTGCGCAATAGTCAATCAACGTGCGGCTTTATGTGCGCTTCAGTCAGGATTGGATAGTGCTCATCTTGTAGCTAACGTCACAACTGTTGGTTGAGTGAAACAAAGTTGTGGGACCCCACAACATATCAAAACTTACTGTACTGAAATGAAGAATAGAAAAATAGGATTTGGTTAGTTCAATTATAAGCAATAACAAATCAAGCTATATACCGTCAATAGTCCTAAATAATAGATGATACTGACCACTTTAATAGCCTTTTTAGGTCTTCCGCGTTTTTTGACATCAGCTGTAGGTGTTTGGACAGGAACGAGTTGGTCGTCCGGCTTCATTTCCATCTAGAAATGTATCAATATCAACATTTTGATATAACAATCTTTTGTGACTTATAAGGTGTCCACTGCAAATGTTGAATAAAAGCAGATTCACACGTAACAATCAAAGCAACGTTCCGGCACCGTACTGGCGCAGTGAAAAATATTCTTTCGTATTTATTATTATTAGTCGGTATCCATATCAGTACCATCTCCGGCAATCACTGAGATTAACAAGTGGGAATACATTCATAGAGAATGTATGTATGATAGCATATGTTTCACTATTATACCATTACTGTATGAGAACAGTGGCTTGACTAATATGTGTGAATCGGCCTTGAATGCCGTTTTCTGAGTTCCCATGCCAGCTTGTGCTGATGTGATTTCAAAAAGGGATGTTCCAACAAAGTTTCATGACTATTAGGACTTAAACCTATTACACTGTATTGTAATATTCAGGCCAAATTAATATCTTAATTGAGCTAGATTGCCCTGAGAGTCATGTCAAATATTCCGAACTACCATAGTGCAACTAATTAAGAATATCCTCTTTCCATACAGTGGATACTGTGATTTTTTTTCTCTCAGTTTTAAATCAACTTTCAATATTTGGGCACCGCAAGGCCAGTTTAAAATATTTTTTTGCCATAAAAATAGATAATTGTTGTATAGGTTGTATTATACACCTTGGCAGGTGTGATGTTACAAGCTGTGGATAGCCCAATCCTGACTGAAGCTCACTTACCATCTGTGCGAGAATTGGGTTATCTGTAGCTGATAGCTAACATCACAGGACACAGACACCAAGTTGTGTGATTCAATCTATAAAAATTCGCATTTTTAGAGGAATATCACTACATAGTATAAAACATAGCCGCATCCCTGTCTGTCTGTCCCTATGTAAGCTTATACATATCTTTAAAACTATGCAATGGATTTTCATGTGGTTTTTTTAGATAGAGTGATTCAAGAGGAAGGTTTATATGTACAATACACCTGTGCGAAGCTGGGGTGGGTCGCTATTCTCATACAAAGATAAAGTTCGATTGAAAAATTCTATCTAAATACCAAATTTCATCAAGAGCAGTTTTCTAGATCAGAATTTTGTACAAATAAATATAGAAGAATTGCATTCATGAATGGACTTACAACTTTAGCATGTGCATATTTAGACAGGGATTGCACATTGGCTCCCGCCGTGATCCAAGCTGTCCTCTGTGCCTCGGCCATGCGGCACCACTGCTGGTACAGCTTCCAACTGTTGTCTGTGATGGTGGCCCCGTCACGGACTGAAGAACATTTCCACAGCAAAAACGCCCACACCTGCGCTTTACTCTCATTCTGAAACATGCAACCAGATTAGGAACTCTGCCACCACCTCGCATCTGATCACTTCATGGGTAAGCCAATGTTCAGCAGTGGACTATAAAAAAGACCAGTACAGGTACAGAAACTCTGCAGTAGCACAAATGATATAGAAGTACATAAATCTGGTTTCTTTAACTCAAAATTATTGAAATTAAATTTCACATGCTTATTTCCAAAACTCATGAAGTTACATTCTTTCTTACACAGTATAGGCCACGCCACACAAGTTGGCAGATGTGAAGTTAGCTACAAGCTGCGCTATAGCCAATCAACGTGCGGCTTTATGTGAGCTTCAGTTAGGATTGGATATTGCGCAGCTTATAGCTAACGTCACGTCCGCCAACTTGTGTGGCGCGAACATGAATAATAAGTTCAGAAAAAGTGAGGTGTATCAATCCAAAACAGAGACAGAACAAACAAAAAACCAATCTATGAATAAAAAAAAGAGCTATATTAAAATTGCCTTTAAATAAAAATGTGATTGAATTCATTGAATATTAATATCACTTACGCTATCTCTCACTGGAGACTTTCCTGTGCAGTTATTTGCATCTTTGTGCTCTTTAAACTCCTCAACAAAATGGAAAGCTGAATGGCACTGGCCACAAACTAGAACATCAAGTGTGGCCATTTGCTCATTGGCATCTGCAAATAATAAATTAGACATTAACCGACAAAAAAATATTTAGTGATTTTAATAAATGATTGAAAGCGAAAAGGTAAAAATCTCAACCATCTCTTGCTAGATGGTTGGGTCGAAGACCAGGTACAAAACAGAGTGAGGTATTTCTGTAAACTCAACCACTAGTGCCTTGGGTAGACTGCCAGCAGGACCATGGGCTAGACTTTGGCTTAGGTGTATGTACATCATTACATTTTTTAATACATTGCTATAAAACCTAGTTCTTAGGATATGAATAAGTAGGTGCATATGTGATAACACTCTTATGACCAGGTGACAAACAGCAAAGCCACTCTTCAGTTTCATTGGATAATTTTCTCATTTGTTTACCTTTCAGAGCAGAAGGATTTTTTGTAATTTCATCTGGGTTCCCCATAGGAACATCTTCTGGAGTTTCGCCTTCCTCTACTGAAGTCATGACGTCTCAAGTCTGTAAATAAATTTAAATGAAATACCTATGAGACCTAGAAGTCCTATCAAAGATTATAATTCATACATAGTGATACATAACCTACGCTCTATGTTCCCGCCAAATTCTGAACAATGAATGGAAACCATTTGGAAATGAAACAAAACTTGACTGTAGATATCTCAAAAGGTTTAGATAACTAATCTTGTCCCGTAAACACGGAAAATTTGGAAAAAAAACTTATTGATTAAATTATAAACATTCCATGCCGTACATATATTCCCGTTGCATTATTATGACACGACCGCTATCCGCTTGCACTATCACTGTTAAAATTAGACGCTTTCATTTTAATTAACTTTGGATGATATCTATCAAAACAATTATTATTCAATATTAATGGACCCCGTCACTGAGACTTGACACTTACCAGCACGACACAAACAAATATCACAAGATTTTTCAAAAATATAAACGCAAAGGAACGCGACATAAACCAAATCACTTCAAGAATCGAATAAATAATGAAGGAAAAATAATTTGACCGACACGTTGTACAAACTAGCTAGCGCTTAGCCGAAACAGTCAGTTTTCTATTGTCAAATAATTACGTATAAACCAATGAGAGCAGGAACATTTTCATAAATAGCCAATCACAGAATGACTCATCTATCGGCATGTCAAAACAGACTTACTATTCATGAAAGACCGAAAAATTGTGCCGTCAAATTTTATTCGCCCCCAATTTACGCCGACACATCGTTTTTATTAGAAAAAACACAATTCTTCGAAGAAAATGGTTGTTATATCAAATTGTACTTAGCGAAAATGTTATCATAAACTTAATCTACTTTCATTCTAACCGTAAAAGAAACACTAAAATTTTTTTTTTGCGGAAAATCATGAGCAGGTATTGTATATTATGTAAAGATGTAATTAATGTTAAACAATTAATAAATATATGATAAATACCTAAACAAGTAGGTACCTACATAATACCATTTTCTAAGTTATTTCATGGGTCTAATATTGTCAAAATTAAAGTATCATATACACCAGTTAACATTTTTTTGATTTACATTGTGATTTACGTACATACACACAGATGAAGAATAAGGTTTATTCCCAGCTGTAAGATAAGAAAGGCTGCGGTTAATGATGATTACTGAAAAAATTAGGTACCTACCTAGATGCATTTTTAGGTACATCAAATTCGTGCTCGCTGCGCTCGCGCTCGGTAATACTGGCTAAAGAGTACTGCTTAGAAGAGTACTGCTTAGAGTATACATAACTACATAACTTAGTTATGTATACTCTAAGGAGTACTGTATATACTGGCTTGATTTCTTTTGGTCATTCATTCCTCATATAAATCATAGCTGAAAAAAATCGCATTGCTGCCATAGAGCATCCGAAGTATTAATACTACATACATTCTAATTTTTTTTTAGAGGGCAAGTGCCTTCAACCTCTAAATACAAGATATACGAGTACATAATCTAAACTACATTAACTACTACTACATAACAAGCAATTAGATCATCCATAGACCCTTGAAGGTCTATTCTAATTGTAGTACGTACCTACCCAATCCATTTTACTAATAATTCCTCTTTTTTAATTACATACGTCACGCTCACAGAAGAGAGATCGAGTTCTGCTGTTCTGTGGCCACGCTTATTCTAGATAATCAAGGAGCATATGCTCCTTGAATAATATCCTAAAAACTATGAATCGTTACTGCGTTTTCATGACTATTTTCCACTATTTTCTACATAGGTATGTGATACCTAAATATCACGTACTTTATCATATCACTCATATAATTGAAAATCTTACCTGCGGCTAGATCACAGAAGAGAGAAGGAATCTAGTTCTGCTGTTTTGTGGGCCTGTGTCCTTCAATGACAGATTGTAATAGCAAAAAATATGAGCGGCTGCTGCCGTATTGTAGGTATTTTTGATTTGTGTTATAGTTTTGGTTTGTTGGATTTGTCTCTGTCCTAAAACATGGAACGAATTTACGAATGTTAGTAAAACGAATTTAATAATAGTTTAACTAGCTCAGATAATTTAACATTACATTTACAAAATGCACGCTTGTTTACAAATACTAATTAAATATTGCTTAGTTTGGGGTCAGAGGCCGTTTGTAAGATGTCCCCAAATATTTATTTAATTATTTAACAAAAACCCTACCTTTGAGCAGTCGGGTAGAAAAATATGTTGTCTGTTGAAATTTTGCATAATTATTTGCCAATACAACCAATCATTATGTTTTATTATGTTCTACCAATCAGAGTATTAATCAGTATTTTCTTTAAAAATTGTGATTGGTTTAATCACAGAAGAGAATTACATAGCCAATCAAAAAGAATTCCTTTGACTACTCGTTCATTCATTTACAATCTTTGATTTTTTAATTTTTTGTCTGTGCAATTGTGATCAGCCGTGGCTTTTTACGGGACGCCTTTTTCTCGCGCCTTGTAATTTATTTTTCGTATTATTTCAAACAGTTATTCCTAAAATACAGTAAGTATACGATACACTATCTGCGAAACAATTCACGTTGTAAAATAAAATCAAGGAGTCCTGTTTCTTTTCAGAAAATGTCGGGCATAGCGAGTGCACGTTTAGCCGAAGAAAGAAAAGCTTGGCGTAAGGATCACCCTTTTGTAAGTGTTCTTGCCTCTATGATGTTTTGTTTTGACTGTATAATTTTCATAATCAATCATAATATTGGTTTTCAGGGATTTGTTGCTAGACCTATGAAGAACCCCGATGGATCACTGAATCTTATGACATGGGAATGCGCGATTCCCGGAAAAAAGGGGGTTAGTATAGAATCATTGGTGACGACTTGTTTTCTATCTCGATTATATCGATAAATATGTAATACCCTATAAATGGTGTCAGTTAAGTCTGACGACATATGTACATTTCAATGTTTCCGCCGCAACAACTTGTAGGTGTTCGTATTCGAAGAGCACAAGGACCCCTTTTTCTGTCGTTTTACTGTTTGTGTAGGTCAAAGGAGTTTAAGTAGCTCATGAATGTAGAAATCCTTGATAAGGACTTGAAAACATTTGATGTGTAATTTGTACCTTCCATAGGTATTTTGCTCGTTTTTAGGGTTCCGTACCCAAAGGGAAAAACGGGACCCTATTACTAAGACTTCGATGTCCGTCTGTCTGTCTGTCACCGGGCTGTATCTCATGAACCATGATAGCTAGGCAGCTAAAATTTTCACAGATGATGTATTTCTGTTGCCGCTATAACAACAAATACTAAAAACAAAATAAAATAAATATTTAAGGGGGGCTCCCATACAACAAACCTGAATTTTTAGACGTTTTTTGCTCTATATTAATAATGGTAACAGGTAGATGCTTGAAATTTTCACAGAATATTTAGTTTTATATTCACTTCAATAGTATATAATAAAATCAAAATAAAATTAATATTTAAGGGGGGCTCCCATACAGTACGGAACCCTCCGTGCGCGAGTCCGACTCGCACTTGGCCGATTATTTAGGATTTTAACCCTTAATTAGGTGCATGAAGAAAATCCCGTAATCACTCGCACGGGGTCTCTACAGACCCCAAACAACATGTTATATATGAAGTATAGGAAATAAAAAAATGATAAATATGTAATAATACTTTATTGTTTATAATTTTATAAAATTAGAACATAACTTTGCCTTTAAATCACTGACAAATTAAAACAACTTCTGTTCTGATTCACATGTTCTCAATTTGCGTAAGGCTGAGATAAAGTTTAAAAAATATATGTTTTTCAGGCTCATCACCAGATTTATCTGTTTGCATCCAAATCATTAGGTCTTAAAATGTTACTTAAATATTAATTTGGATTTTTTTTTAAATTTACTGAACAATTAGCAGGCGACTAAAAAAGTTACGTAATTACTCGCATGGGGTCACCGCTTAAGAGTGTAGCGACGTATCCAGCCACTCCCGTGACTTGGTTGCTACTGGAATACAAACTTTGACGAGGATTATGAAGCTACTGGGGGCGCGGGGAAAATCGGGCTGTGAAAAGTCCTTAATTTTTTAATGCTTAACTGCTTTGACCCCATGCGCCTAGTTAAGGGTTAACTCTAAAACTCGACGAGGTAGAAATTTGATATAAATCTTGTATCATAGCCCAGACACTGAATAACAAACAATAACGGGGATTTATAGTATAATTTCTTGTCCCGACTGAAATACATTATATTTATCAATAATTCTTAGAGAGCAATCTTTTCTCAATAATTCTTCTTATAGAGAGCTTGAAGTGTCCCACAGACAGCTATGGCCTAGTCAACGACTAATCACAAAGCTTGATATTTTTAAATCAAGATCTGTGCATGGTTTTAGCCGCAGCTATCTGTGGAATGTTTGAAAATGGTGGGCACTAGTAGGCACCCTACCAATCACACAACCAATTATTGTGTCAGATTACCTATTACAAAAATGTTTTAATGAGCGGTCTTATACTGTTTCCTGCCTGTTTCAGTAAAATGCAATGTAAAACCAACACTGCACACCACATACTCTGCAAGAGAGTGGTCTACAACTGGAATAGGTTGCCTGAGGATGTAATCTCAGCAAGGACTATAAGCACATTTAAGAACAGGCTGGACCTTTGGATAAAGAAGGAAAAAAGTCCTTGATAGATAAATACTAATAATTCAACACTGGTTGATATAGGCACATCAGTATTTATACTGTTCGCCTAAATAAATATAGATCAACTAGCTGCGCCCCGCGGTGTTACCTGCGTTAGCCCCAAATAAAAAGTAGCCTCTGTGTTAATCCATGATACAAGCTACCATTACCGCTTTTCATCCAAATCGGTTCATCTGTTTATATGTGAAAGAGTAACAAACATCCATACATGCTCACAAACTTTCCCGTTTATAATATTATAAATAAGATCAATGAAAGTACTTTTTTAGACTGGGCTGAAAAATGTTTGCCCAAGAATCATACTCAGGGTTGATTTTAAGACACTAATAGCTAGATTTTATCGTGTTCTAGTAATCATGCTTCACACTTTAATTATATTTCAGACTCCCTGGGAAGGTGGGCTATACAAGCTTCGTATGATCTTCAAAGACGATTACCCATCAAGCCCTCCAAAATGCAAATTTGAGCCCCCATTGTTCCACCCCAATGTGTATCCATCAGGCACAGTATGCCTCTCGTTGCTAGATGAGGAGAAGGACTGGCGTCCTGCGATCACAATCAAGCAGATTCTGCTGGGTATCCAGGATTTGCTCAATGAACCAAATGTCAAAGATCCTGCGCAGGCGGAGGCTTACACTATTTACTGGTGAGTTGTATGAACACAGTGATGAGATGTGTAAACATTATTCATGATCATGACTAGCTGGTTGTAAGCATTAGTCATCATTGTGAGTAAAATAATCGTTCTTATGAAATCTCCGTGTGTAACATCATTTGCTATACTAAGCGCCACACAAGGCGGCGGATAGGAAGTTATTCGCAGAACCCTGCGCAAAAGCCGAAATATAGGTATGCGCGGGAGCCAGAGAGACGACGCCGGGGCACACCCGCCCGCCAACCCGTGCTCAACACTACGCCACGCGGCGTCGGCATTGTGCACACATGCGCAATAATTAGCGAATCACGGCGAAGTGTCATCTATGGCTAACTTCTCATCCGCCGACTTGTGTGGCGCTTAGAATAATGTTATTTGAAACTACTGGTCAAGATGCATGTAATCATTGTAGTTTTTGTATTATCATAAGCTAATTGTATTTGTATTTTTAAAACTAAACTGCTATTGATTATAACAGCAGATTAGTCTGGTTGCTGTGATTTTTATCAAAAGTTGTTTTTCCGTGTAAGGAATTCTGGAGCTGGCCACTCTTATCACCTAGGGGTATAAAAAAAAAATATAGCCAACAACCTATTCATAGACCTACCTACCAAATATACACAAATTGGTCAAGCCATTTTGGAGGATTCAATTCGATTAATAAACACCAAGTAATTTCATATAGGGTGGGCTACCCTAGAGTTTTTAAGTCATCTGAAGGCTTCTGACATGGCTAAACGGTCAAAACAATCGGGACCTACAACTTAATGTGCCACCCGAGCAAGGGTAGCACTCAGTTGGAATAGGCACCCGGGATCTCCGATCCGAAGACTGACCGTGCTGAATGTTGCTTAACTTTGGTGATTGCTGACAAACACCTAGTCAAACTACTCAGTGAGCGCTACATAAATACTGACAATGATTAATTTTGTTTTTCAGTCAAAATCGACTAGAGTATGATAAAAGAGTGCGGGCCCAGGCGCGCGCAATGGCTGCCACTGAGTGACCCCTGCAACAACTATACCTACTAAGAGCTACATTTCAAGTCCAACAACTTCCTGGCAGGAGGCAGAAACCATACTATTTTAAGAACATCTAACACTGAATGTCTATATAATGCTTTAAATCATTCCATCATACAACTTATGAGCGTACATTTACATTTTATGCTTTCTGCCACAAGTCTGGATACTAATTAGAATTAAGTCGCATCGAGATAAAACCTGAACTGGTGGTAATTTCTAATTTTAATTAATTATTTTCTGTAATAAATAGGTTCTAAACAATATGTCTTCTTATACTATCTGATTGATACTGCTTAAGTATCTTTAAATGTAACTTTTGAGGATGTAAGTTTGTATTTATTTTAAAATGTTGAAACATTTGTGATACAGTATTTTTATCTACTGATTGGATGGTATGTAAAACTTGTGACCATTAAAAGGTTAAATCAAAATCTCATAATAATTATCAATTAGACATTGTATGAGATCTACTTCACTACATTATAATTAATTTAAAATATTTTTGTATGTTATGTTAGATGTATCCAACAATAAATTTCTGAAACCCAGACCTTGTTTGATATTTAAATCGTCTTAGGTTTATCCTGTTTGTGTTGCACCTGTTCTTTATCCTTTATTTCATCCTACTAATATTATAAACGCGAAAGTTTGTAAGGATGGATGGATGGATGTTTGCAACTCTTTCATGCAAAAACTACTGAACAGATTGAGATGAAACTTGGCAATATTATAACAAAGAATACACAGAGAGCCAACCACGAAATCGGATCGTGTGTAGCGTGGTCGGTCCAATTTTTTCATCTCTAACCCTTACTAACATTATAAATCCGAAAGTGTATTTGTTGGTTTATTGGTTTGTTCCTCTTTCACGCTGCAACGGAGCAACGAATTGACTTGATTTTTGGTAGAGACGCTTAGTTTGAAAGACGGAAAGTGACATAGTCTATTTTTTCCCGGAAAAGTAAAAGGTTCCTTTGGGATAGCACAAAAATCAAAATATCACTTGGGCAAAAGCTATTTTAGAATATTCCTCTTACATGCCACTAAGTATAATTATTTTTCCCAAAAAATGGCAAAACTGCCTTCCATCGTGTAAAAAGTTCAAATACCTATTTCGCTCGAATCGTTTACACTTTACATTAACCCTTTCAGACCTGAGGTGCACAATTGAGGACATAAGTTTAATAAAATTAAAAATACTAGGAAACGTATCTTTTCTGAATTGTAAACGATTGTAGTCGTTTAAGAATATATTAATTGAACGAAATCCGAAATCCTAGCGCCATGTTTTTCCTGTTGTTACTTCCTTTTTCACGGTTTTCTTCCAGTGGTCAGTGAAGTTTTATAGTGTGTTAGTAAGCCGATTTTGTTTAAGCTAAATAATAGGTTTTTGTAAAATTCTGGAGCTAGAATAAATATCTAACACTATGTTATACTAACGAGATCATATGGTGTATGTCAGTTTACATTTAGGTATTTCATTTGTTTTACGATTTATCTTGATTTTCAGTTTTGTCCTCAAACGTGGACATCAGGCGTAAATGATATTTTTTCAGACTACAAAATATCAAAACCGTTGCAAAAGAAATTCATTATTTCTACGGAATACCTGCAAAGTTGCGTAATTTTTACTATTTTTTGAGATTCTTTTCACTAAATTTTATTTTTTGTATTCGTTTTTGAAAAAGTTCACAACTGACAGTGGTTCAAGCTATGAAAAATGGAAAACTCTTGGACTTGGATTATCGTCTGACAAAGAAGACGATAATGATTCTCCTCAGCAACAAAGATCTCTCCAAATAGGTGCTGACGTAAAAAACCTAAATCAGAGGGAAGTCTACCCACTTGAGTTTGAAAACGATGATGTTGCTGCTTTGCGTAAGTCATCTGGTTCTGAAGCACGTCAGCCTCTTTCTGACAGCACCAATCTTGAAGCTGTTCCCAGATATGATGATACCGATCATAATATGGTACAATTTTTGTCTTTAGCTATGATCGAATGCCTTTCTCCAGAATTGAACTCAAATTCTGTGAAAAAAAATTGGGTATGCTGCCACCGTTGTTCTGGAGCTAGCAAAACGAATGGCTGTTATATTTTGATAATTATTTCTCGTCGTACCGTTTACTACAAATAATTATGAAAAAGAAAAGAAGCTAAGGCATATTGTACAGCTCATGTCGATCGATTAAGTAAGCCCCCATTGTTACAGGACAAACAAGTCAGTAAGAAACATAGAAGATTTGCTGAAGAATTTAGTAGTTTAGATGGTCATGTTATATCAGTCAGTTGATTGGATAATAAAGCTATATATATGATATAGCATCCAATTTTATGGGGGGTAGGCCATAAGGATATGATCAAGAGGTGGTCTAAAAAGGCCAAACGGTTTGTAGACGTTGAAAGACCTCAAATAGTGAAGCAGTAGCTACGGGGGGAGCAAATTTACTTGACTAACTGGTGAGGTGCTTCAGAACATTCATAAAATTAAAGAAATGGCCTCATCAAATGATATTTCATTCATCAGATCTAGGAGCTGTTCAGCCTTTTGAAGAATACCAATACGAGGGTGATCTTCTTTAAGTGTCAAAACCCAAACGACTAACACTGCTTCATTTCCGCCGAAGAGTTGGAATGAACTTAGAGCTTGGTAGCAAAATAATACCAGTTAAAAGGGGTCGTCCGTCCATCAGCAGTCCTATGCCGGATATAATTCCAAGAAGACCTGGAGAAGTCCGACCTGGAATAGAAATAGCTCGCGATGGTGTTGTCCATTTTCCTGCACATGACGATGGACTTGGAACACGCTGCAAGTTTGTAGGTTGCAAGGGAAAATCGTGTATTAAATGCATCAAGTGCAAAGTTAATTTGTGTCTTACTAAAGACAAAAATTGTTTCCTGTCTTTCCATACCAAAATAATAAAGATATTGCCTATATTTCAGCCTTTTTCTTGAACATCTTATATAATTTTTCATTTACGTATAGTATCATATTGCCCGGATGTCCTCATTTGTGCACATAAAGAAAAACAACATTTTCTCGCTAACTAACCATCAAGGATTTTTTATATTATTTTTTTTACGTACAGCAAGTGCTATTTTACCATAAAAAAATTTACCACATTAATATGATTAAAAATAATAATTCAGGTTTGAAAGGGTTAAGCGGTCCGCAAACAGAGGCGGTCGGAGCGGTAGAGCGGTCTAGGGCGGTCCGGCGGTACGGCAGTACCTGCGCAAACTGGCGCGTTCTTACGAGCGGTCTAGGGCGGTCGGGCGGTCCGGCGGTCGGGCGGTCCGGCGGTCCGGGCGCGGGCGTAGTTAGGCTACTCAGCACTAGATGTCACTTTATCTTTCAAAGTTCTGCCACTTTACACTAAGTAGAGCCATGCCGGTAGTTCTAATAGTGGTGGGACAGTATTATTTAGCGCCACACTGCTACACAAGTCGTCGGATGGGAAGTTTTGCGCAGAACGCTGCGCAAAAGCCGAAATATTTGTATGCTCGGGAGCCAGAAAGACGAGACGCTGGGGCACACCCGCCCACCAACCTCTTGCCTCCTGCGTAATCCCTACGCCCGTGATCAACACTACGCCACGCGGCGTCGGCATTGTGTAGACATGCGCAATTATTAGCGAATCACGGCGAAGTGTCATCTGAGACTAATTTCTCATCCGCCGACTTGTGTAGCGCTTAGTATATTTCAGAGTGTGATAAAGTTATCGAAATTACATCACTAGGTAGATTTACGCGTAGGTTTTCTATCGGTTTCTAATAATTTTCTTTCTATGCAATTCTTAAATCATCAGCAAAGTCTAGAAATAGATTTAAATACACGAATATCTATAATTAGCAGGAATGGTCATTAGAGGGACATCTTACAGACGGTTTCTAGCCCCAAAAATGCTTAGGATATCTCTGCCAGAGACTGATAGACCACAGACAATCCAGCTGTGCAAGAAGAGGTGATTCAGACCATCACTATGAGCAACTTTTACTATGGTGGCACAATCCGGAAGAGAGGAAGATTCATCTGTTTCATACATATTGTCGATTCCAGCGGTAATTAAATATGGAACAGCTGACTTTTTTGTATTCTGAGTGGGCTCCATAGTAAAAGTTGTTCATAATGATTGTCTGACGTCACCATCATTCGGCTTAGTATAGAACAATTATAACTAGAGACCATAGACTACAGAGAAGTTAGGTAGTAAAATACAGCCAAAATCTGCTTATAAATAAAACTATATTATATTTAGTAAATATTAAATAAAGTGGTAAGTAAAACTAACGTGGTAAAACGAGTGACGTAATTTTGATAAAGTGTTCACAATCTTAAAAACTGTCCCATCACTATTAGTATGACCGGCATGGCGCCACCTAGTGTGAAGCGGAAGAACTTTGAAAGATAAAGTGACATCACAGACACTACGTATCAGGCAGGAATCTATGAACAACCAATAGCGGACTGGTAATTTAGAGTTTGACATTTATGTACTTTTTAAAACATGGCGACAGTATTTTTTTTGGCTTTATAAATATTTATTAATTCCTGTATCAATAATATTCAATTCTCCGATTAAAATATAATTATTATTTTACCATTTTTAAAACCTATGTACCTATTGTAAGTTAATAAATAAGACTAAATATTGTGCTACTTCATGTTTATTCATAATTCACATCAATTTCATCATTCACATTTTTAGGTTAACTTTCGTAAGATAAAGTTTTTCAGTTTTGCACAGTTATTATTGATATTAGACACCCACTTGAGTCTTAATTAACTATTTCAGAATACGTTGTCTCCTAATTATGCTTTGCCTGCAGTTGTAGTTCGGCATACGACACAATATTTTACAGGATGCAAAAATACACTATATAAATACCAATGTTTGAACACCAACGCATAAAACACAATGAATGTGTGGTTTTGTAACAGTTCAGTGGAGACGATAAGCACGAACACTTTACATAACTAACACTATTGTGTTAGTTAATTTAACTTTAATTAAATAATTTAACTTTAATTTAACATTAAAAAAGATAGCACAAAAACTGCTGAAAATTTTAAGGAAAAGATTGATGGACTTTGACATTTTGCAACTCGAGCAGCCTTGAATGGGCATAGAGAATGTAATTGGGAAAGTCAAAATGCAAATTACCATTTGTCTATGGTGGGAAATAGGGAGATTTTTTTTTTTAAGATTCGAGCCCATGAGTGACATCTAGTGCTCAGTAGCAAAACTACGCCCGCGCCCGGACCGCGTGGCGACCGCTCAGCGGGGTGCGTTTACACACTCCAGATTTATTATTTTTTTTAATGCGGAGGTGCGTTTACGCACTCCAGATATTATTTACAACAAAAATGGACAAAAATTATTCTTAGGGATGTCCGTCAACGGCGTCATAGCTCTAGACCAGTGGTCGTCAAACCGCGGCCCGCGGTACATGTGGAGGTCATGTGTACTATTATTATGTATAACTATTTTATAAAAGATTATTGTACGCTCAAACTGGGCAAGCTGTTGATACTGTAGTGTTTGGGGATGTGTGATGATGCATCGTAAATACCTGGGTGCTTCCTTGGTACGATATCCGGGAATCCAGGCAAACACAAAAACACTGGTATCACAACAAGTTAGTTTATTTACACTACCAAGAATGTAATCAATGTCTATTTCTTAGAAAAGAAGTCCAATGATAACACAATAAGCATTAAAAGCGGAAAGTGATTATAAAACACAATTTTCACAAAAGAAAGCCGGACTCAAGACAAAAGAGTTACCAACTAGCTGTCGTAGTTTTTTAAACTGAGGGTCGTCGCAGCGCCTGCGCACATCGCGCCGGTCGTCGAAACCGTGCAAATGTTACAAGCGACGACCGCGATCCGACATTTATGTCAGAAGGTAATTAACATTGTAGATTTTAGTATAGGTAATAATATTGTTGCTTCTAAGTTTCATTTAGTATTTTTATTTAGAATAATTAAGTTCAATATTGTTAAGTTATTAATGTAGGTTTTGTACTATATACATTTAGTATTGAGAAATTTAATAAGTAATGGGGCATCGGCAAGTATGCCACAATACCAATTGTTATAACACTTTTTACACGGCTTAACAATAAACATTTTCTTATTCTTATCATCATATTTGTTTCCAAATTATTAGAAAAGCGAATAGCATCGCGCTAGCTACACACACGTATAATTAAAATATTAACAATGTTCATACTTGCTTTCAATAAAATATAGCACAAAATTTCAAGTTGTGTCTGGTTATGTTAGTTGACGATGAACAGTCGTTTTTAGCCTAAAAATCACAAGTTTGAACCGATTTAAATGAATATAATGTAAAATACACTTAAATTCTAATAATAAATTGTTTTCGGTAGTGCATAATTTTGTACATATTTTTTAGTGCATATTTGCATGCATTTTTATATGTATATAGAGAGTGCATATAATCAGATGTCTAGTCATGTGCAACGCACATGTCGTCGTTCCCACCTCAATATCTGTAGATCGCACAGAGCCAGTACAACTAGAGAGATAGGGCTGTTTTCGCTTTAAGCAATTCTCAACCACAAAAATGTATGGAAAATCAGGCTTAGCGCTGTCAAAACTGTCAAATATGTATTGGCATTTGACACTACTGAGAGAAAAACACTACAACTAGCCACTGAATCGAGTTAATTTAAATGGTTCTTTCTAACTCATGCCATATTAAATCACTGCATCTCTTTCTTTCTTTTCTCGATCGACTACATTATCCCTCTGGTATCTTTGTGGTATATCGGTTCTTGAAGTTGTTGACTCGTACGTCTACCTAGGACAAGTAGTCCAGTTAGGTAGGTCCGACTTCATAAAGAGGTTAATAAATAAATAAACGTTTATTTCAGGCACATAACCCATATGAAAAGACATACATAATAATTATAAAAGAATAAAACATTACATTAATACAAATTGCAGTCCAATCCGCAATTAATCGCTGAATCCAACTCGGCTAGGCAGCGTTCGGAACAGTGGAGGATTTACGTTTTTGCCACCAGTGGGATGACCTCATTAAGACCGCAGGATCACGCTGGATGCAAGCCGCTACTAAACAGTCTTATTGGAAAATGGAGATCCATAGGGGTGGCCTATGCATTCAGCATTGGACGTCTTAAAGCTGATGGATGGATGATGGATAATTATACGAAAATGTATAAAATATGGTAATTTCTCAAATTATGTCTCAAAACACGATAATCAGGAAGTTTCTCATTTTCCAGTTTTATTGTCAGTATTTGTGTTTTTAGTACAGTTTAATTTTGTCATACTTTAAATAGGGACAGTAAAGTCTAGAATGCACACATTTATTATCTACAATATAAAAACACGCCCACCAAATGTATGGAGGCTGGTTAAATAATTATCTAAAAATCCAACCACAGCACTCGTTATATTTCAAAAAACACATATTTTTCTGAGCCAATTGCATCAGTTAAAAACAAAAAAAGTTCAAATTTTTTAAAATTAATTTTGAGTTTTTTTGGATTAATTTATTTATTTGACAGAATAGGTAGATTATTTCTGGTAACCCTGATTATGTAACTTTCCAATTATTATTAAGTATTTTTACCAACTGGACACACTTTGTAAGCATTTTCTAGACACATTGTAAATTATAATAAACTAGCGTGACCAGTTAACCTCCTGAGACCCACAATTTAAAAGGGCTTTCTAAACTAAGACCCAATGTACTAAAATTAGAACTTATAAAAACATGGCGTATAGACCCAGACCAACTTTTTAGTATATCTTCGTCGGGAGATGAGACTTGTCAATAATATTTTAGGGGTGGTATTATGTTGACCTAGAGATGCTTGAACGATTAAAAAAAGTGGATTTCATTTTGTTCTTTTTTTATGACATTGGGTCCACATTACATAAATATGGTGCTTTTTTTAAATCTATTTTTATAAGGGAAAATGCATATTTTTTTTTCAAATTTTATAATTTTAGGGTATAAACCTCTGTTTAAACTTAAAAAAGATCACAACATAACATATTTATTTTCTATCTAAACCTTAGTTAAGTTTGCACTCACACAGAGATCAAAATAATGTCAGTCTTATGAGTTAAAGGCAGTTAACAATACACTTAGACATCTTAATTATCTTGAGACAACCCTATTGAGATCCGAGAAGAACCTCTTCCACGTGCTCCAAAATAAGATCGTCCTCGAGAACGCCTAGAAGCACCACGTATCCGAGCTCGTCCTCGACTACGACTGGTTCCAGGTTCATTTAATTGTGCATTGACGCTTGGCTCGCTGTTACTTTCATTATCACTGCTGCTACTGCTGTCGATTGAAGGTCGAAATTCTTCATCCTCGTCACTTGCAGGGAAAGCTTCTTCATTTTCGGAATCATCAAATGATGAATCATTAAGCAGTTCCAACGCTTGACTTTCATTCAAAGCTGTAAGAATAACATGCAAAATTAAACGTAATAAGTAAACATACTGAATGAAAACCCAAAGTACTAGAACTAGTACAAAATAAAACAGGTGCAAGAAAATTAAACAAAATTAAAGTTAAATTGCAAAATATTTTGTTTTTCTGTAGTCTGTGACATTTGTTTATAAGATAAGAATAAATTACTTGCAATCTACATAGAGATTTCAAGAATATTAATTGATTAAACTAACCTTTTCGGTGTGAGCTTGTTATCGCGGCGACGTTTCGTGACAAAAAGAGAAAAATATAGCTTTCCTCTTCCTTACCATAGTGTTACCATGTGTCAAAATATGTCAAAACATTACTCAGAACTAACCACGTGATGTGGCGCCAAATTTAAACAATCAAAACATGTTTAAATTTTTCGGTTTAGTACTAGAACATTGGGTCATAGTCCAGTAACGGCTCTAAAATTCTTGGGTCTATACGACATCATGAATTTGTTCTAGTACTAGTACGCGGGGTCTCAGGAGGTTAATCACACTAGTTTCTTATGATTTCAACAAAATAGGAGAAAAATGTGGAATATTCAGGTAAAAATGCAAGTTAACGAACGATAGAAACACATTATTATTGCTGAACTAGAAAAATTAGTAAGTTATATTTCTATTTTTCACAAAAAATGGAGGGATACACAACATAAAATTAATATTTTTGAGAAGCCCATAAAACAAGCTTTCAAATTATGTATTCATCATCTTGGTTATATTTACCACTTGCGGACGTCTCTTTTGCCCCTAAACACGGCAATTTCATATCCAAAACACGGCAATGAATTGTTGTTTGATGGCAACCTACTTTGAAAGAAATAGTAGTTTACAGTGTTTGATGGCAACTTTGGGTCGCAAGTCTACCCACCAGCCCGGTCGCCACGCGGTCACCAGGCGGTCGCAAGGCGGTCGCCACGCGGTACAAGCGGTCTAGGGCGGTCCGGCGGTCCGGGCGCGGGCGTAGTTAGACTACTCAGCACTAGATATCACTTTATCTTTCAAAGTTCTGCCACTTCACACTAGGTGGCGCTATGCTGGTCATGCTAATAGGAATTAGGAATGTAAAACAGAGTTTGATATTGATCAAATGAAATTCCATCAATCGTTTTACTACGTTTCTTTCTCTAACCATTTCATTTCAATATATGTTTACATTTTTTCATTCAATCATTCATATATTTTTTTCATAAGTAGGAACAAGAAATTTCTTTATTTTGATTACCTAACTGTAGTTGTACAGGATCATCTGCTTGTCCTATGCTTAGCCTAAGCCTTAAAAGAGGTGATGTAAGATCATCATTATTAACAACTGTTACTTTGAGGCCCACTCAGAATACAAGAAAAAATTATCAGATATTCCATACATAGTTGCCGCTTGGAATTAACAAAATATATGAAACAGCTGATTTTTTCGTATTCCGTATTGGCACCATAGTAAAAGTTGTTCATAGTGATGGTCTGAATCACCTCTTTTTGCACCAACTGGATAGCCCTGTATGTAGTCTATCAGTCTCTGGCAGCGAAATTACAAGCAGTTTTTATTTTGTGGTCAGAATCCGTGAGTAAATTATTCCCCTGATAGTCATTCCTACTAATCATGGGTATTCGTGTTTTTAAATCTATTTCTAGAACTTGCTGATGATATTTGTTAGAATGGCTCTAACAAAAAATAGAAAGAAGAGAAGAAGATTCTGTACTTACTAACTACTCTTATTAAATAAATAAATAGAAACAAGACATTTCTTGCAATTTTATTAACATTTCTGAACATCAGACAATATAAATTAGTTCATCCATAGTATCACCATGATATGGATGAACTAATTTATATTGTCTGATGTTCAGAAATGTTAATAAAATTGCAAGAAATGTCTTGTTTCTATTTATTTATTTAATAAGAGTAGTTAGTAAGTACAGAATCTTCTTCTCTTCTTTCTATTTTTTGTTAGAGCCATTCTAACAAATATCATCAGCAAGTTCTAGAAATAGATTTAAAAACACGAATACCCATGATTAGTAGGAATGACTATCAGGGGAATAATTTACTCACGGATTCTGACCACAAAATAAAAACTGCTTGTAATTTCGCTGCCAAAGACTGATAGACTACATACAGGGCTATCCAGTTGGTGCAAAAAGAGGTGATTCAGACCATCACTATGAACAACTTTTACTATGGTGCCAATACGGCATACGAAAAAAAACAGCTGTTTCATATATTTTGTTAATTCCAAGCGGCAACTATGTATGGAATATCTGATAATTTTTTCTTGTATTCTAAGTGGGCCTCAAAGTAACAGTTGTTAATAATGATGATCTTACATCACCTCTTTTAAGGCTTAGGCTAAGCATAGGACAAGCAGATGATCCTGTACAACTACAGTTAGGTAATCAAAATAAAGAAATTTCTTGTTCCTACTTATGAAAAAAATATATGAATGAATGAATGAAAAAATATAAACATATATTGAAATGAAATGGTTAGAGAAAGAAACGTAGTAAAACGATTGATGTAATTTCATTTGATCAATTTCAAACTCTGTTTTACATTCCTAATTCCTATTAGCATGACCAGCATAGCGCCACCTAGTGTGAAGTGGCAGAACTTTGAAAGATAAAGTGACATCTAGTGCTGAGTAGCCTAACTACGCCCGCGCCCGGACCGCCGGACCGCCCTAGACCGCTCGTACCGCGTGGCGACCGCCTGGCGACCGCCTGGCGACCGCCTTGCGACCGCCTGGCGACCGGACGGCTGGGTAGACTTGCGATCCAAAGTTGCCATCAAACATTGTTAACTACTATTTCTTTCAAAGTAGGTTGCCATCAAACAACAATTCATTGCTATGCCGTGTTTTGGATATGAAATTGCCGTGTTTTGGATATGAAATTGCCGTGTTTAACACAAATCATGAAAGTTCAATGTTCAATTAAACAAAGAGTTCACCTATCGTAAAATTACTAGGTCTAAACCAAAAAGGGCTAAGTTGGCAACACTGATTAGGAACAATGTGGAAATCCCCGAAAATGCGTTTGGTTTTCAAGTATGGACAATGTGTGGGTTGCCATTGGCGTAAAGAAATAAATAACGGATAATAATAAACCGGGTGAAAAATATCATAGGTGAAAAATATCATCAGGTTTTATGAGTAGCGGTAATAATATTGTTACATACTGTTTTCTGCCTTTTCAAGGAAAATAGTCTGGCCGATTTTTGTACGTTTCATTTGGTAGAATTATTGTTGATTATAATGACGAAAAACGTTTGGAATATTTTTATCCTTTGTCAAATCTTTCATTAGACCAAACAACTATTACACGAATAAAATTTCGTCGAATATCGTCACATTGAAGATTAGGTGTGAAACAAAAAATAGGTTGGGTTATATTAGAACATGACAAACAACGACCAGCGGAGTGCCAGAAGCAAATCGCTTTTGTAGACTCGGTGTGAAACAAAAAGTAATTATCATCATTATCAGCAATAGATGCAAGCCGTTTCCTATCGGTCCTGATTGGAAGCGGCTTGCATCCAACGTGACCCTGCAGTCACAATAAAACAAATGGAACACTTAGTCTCTCAAATATTTAATGTTTGCTAATTTAGGCATTTGTTCTCGCTTACTTTTTGTCGCCCATTCAATATATCCGTATGCTTTAAATACAAATCAATTTTCGCTTTGTTCAAATTCATAGATAATCGATTAAATACTATACATAAATAACTACTGCTGACGTAAATTGAATACTCTTTATTGAACACCCTTGCAGATTCTTCTTCTTCTTCTTCTTTTACGTTTTGACGTCGCATTGTTGTGCATTTGCCAGTGTCAAGTTTTAATATATTTTTTTAAATATTTTGTCAAAATAGTCAGTCACGTCACGTCATAGTAGGTATTCCAATAAAGTCACGGTCAAGTCAGTCCAAACATAGTCTAAATCATACCTCAGTAAAGCAGTAGAGACTTTACTGGATGCGTCTACGGAGTTTTGGGAACAACACGGAACAGCATGATACGCCACATTATATCACTTGCCTACACTCATGCACGTAAATCAGCTCATAATCAACGAAATACCACAATTTTTCACTAATTATCATGGACCGGCTACATATTCGCCCGAAGCTTTGCGCGATGTTCATCGTCGTCGGGCGCAGACGAAGTTCCTGGCTACACAATATGCGGCGAAGATTGGCGCGCTAAACATCGCGCGATGTTTTCTTGCCAGAGTGAAGTAGATTGACTACTATCAAAGTAGATTTTCGATGTTTTGGTAGTGTGGTAGATTTATAGTACCTTTTGGAAAACCAGTAGAATTCATGAATATTATTTTATAACCAACCCGCCTCTTCTCCCCTATCTAGGATTACGATTAGAAAGGTGAAATAGCAATAGGCAGGGCACATAGTACGATGGACGCTGACCGACTTGGTGGACGTATGATATATTAGCAGTAGGATGTCCACTGCTGGACATGGGCCTCCCCTACGGATTTTCGAAAATCCCGGTTGGATACAGCTTGCACCCATCGGCTTTTATCAATGGTTCAACGAGTCGGTGGACGATAGCATAGGTAGCCATAGCATCACTGATAAAAACACAAGTTTAACAAAACAATACATTGCGGTGACATGATTTTTCCGCGTTCCCGCCAAAAACTCTATGCATACCTAGTTCTACTCTCCATAGGAATTCCCATTTGGTACTTCGTCATAAAATGCCATTTTTACTGTACATACATAGCCGCCTCACAATTTTCGTTGGCAACACTGAATAACACACGTTAAGCCATAGCACAGTAATGAATCTATTAATTTTATTATTCACCGAAGTTTTGAATTTGTATTAAAATGAATTTTAATATTGAAACATTAATTCAGTTAGTAAAACAATATCCCATTTTATATGATTTATCTGATGTAAACTACAGAAATATTAAACTAAAAGCAAAGGCATATATAGAAATCGCCGACGAGTTGGACATTTCCGGTAATAACCTAATGTTGTTTGAATAAATACATTAATGGCATCATCACCTCTAGTGCTTGTTTATGTAGTATCTATAGCAAAGAATAATAATACTACTCCATAGATAAAGGATTGGTCTGCGCAGCGGAGCAAGACCTTCATTCATCTATGGTACCTAGTATCATATATTATGGTAGTTTGTAGCGCTAGTCTAGTTACAGTAGTGAAAACCATGACAATCAGGTAGATACTTAGCTTCGTGACTAATTTTGACCCATAGCTATCAACAATTATGTACAGCGTTTGTAATGTTGGCTAAATATAGGTAGTCCGAATCAAAATTATTGGCGTCTGTAAAGCAGCCCAAATCCCCACTGCTCACCGCAATGCTGAAATGAATGTGCCCAACTTAGCAAGCGTATGAACGGATCATAGATATGTCTTGATGGTACGGTAGTTTAGTATTAGGCGCAGAATGCCCAATTCTGACAATTGTATAGGTATGGTTCGAAAGGTAGCAAGCATACACGATGCGATTAACTGATAATTTTTCGCATCACTCCAACTGGGAGCTCATTCAGGTAATTATATGGTAGTTAACGATTTGAACCACTACCTGGGGGGCAATTCTGTTAGCCGATCTCTTTACTGAAGTGATACGTTCTTGAACCTCTCTCGTTTTTCTGACAGTTCCGACAGCTCAAAACTGTCAGAAAAACGAGACAAGATTAAGAATGTTTCACCTTAGTGACGATATCGGTTGACAGAATTGGTCCGCTAATGCTGGGCACACACGTTACGATGATTGCATCAGTTCAACAGATCAGTCCAGCGGGGGCCTAGTGTAGTCAAACATTGCCGGTAAGTAAAGTATAAGTAAATAAGCTATTATTTCTAACTACATGCAGTAATAGATTAATTTTTACATTATTTTAACATTGCTATTATTATGTACATCATATCAAAATTCAACAGATCAGTCCAGCGAGGGCCTACTGTAGTCAAACATTGCCGGTAAGTAAGGTAAAAGTAAATAAGCTATTATTTCTAATGTAGTTAGAAATAATGTAGTAAATAAGCTATTATTTCTAATGTAGTTAGAAATAATAGCTTATTTACTTTACAGTAATAGCTTATTTTTTACATTATTTTAACATTGCTATTATTATGTACATCATTTCAAAATTCAACAGATCAGTCCAGCGAGGGCCTACTGTAGTCAAACATTGCCGGTAAGTAAGGTAAAAGTAAATAAGCTATTATTTCTAATGTAGTTAGAAATAATAGCTTATTTACTTTACAGTAATAGATTATTTTTACATTATTTTAACATTGCTATTATTATGTATATCATTTCAAAATTATCACATTATTTCAATATTATTGTTTACCATTATTTTATGTCAATTTATATTACAACCAATAGTAATGTTCATTATCTTATAACTAATTTATGTGTCAATTTGATGTTTCTGTCAAGTTCAATGTAGATGTCACCATATTGCCGTAGGCCTCCCCCGGTTTCGACCATTGCTGTCCTCGTCCACGTTTTTTCCAAGTATTTGAGTGAATTTATCTTCCTATCGTCGGCTCGGGTTATAGGGTTAACTTATGTCAAGCAGCAGACGTCCTATGGCTGAAATTTCAACGCCGATAAAAAAGAATTAAGATATGTTTTATTATATATTTTATACTTTATGTTTGCTTCTTTTCTCCGAACAATGACATATACCTATGTCATTGTTCGGTTATTTGATGTATTTTGTTATTTAATTCCTTTCTCCTCATCTCAGTTAATATCAAAATAATCGGCAAATTTTTCCCGGACTGTGAAAGCGTAGTTCGTTCCTCTTCTCTGTTCTGGCTGAAAATTCCCGAATGCGTGGCTTTGTAACTCTGCAGTCGGGATAGTTTCGTGCTCTAATTGTTTTTCCCGCAAAAAATTGTGCAGAACACAAGTAGCCTTTACGATATTTATAGAGGTTTCTACTTTGGTATCCATTGGCCTGTGGAAAATTCTCCACTTGGCCGTCAATATACCAAAGGCGTTTTCGACTACTTGTCGGGCGTGTGCTAATCTTTTATTAAATTTTTCTTTTTTTGGATCATGTCGTGACTGAGCCTCTGGGTAAGGCCTCATCAAATAATGAGATTAGCTAAAGGCCTGGTCACCAACTAAGACACATTCCATATTTTGTAACTGACCAGGCAAAGGTCTTGGCGCTGGGGTACCAAACGTGCAGTTTTTAAATTTTTTGCCCATGGCAGAATGGTCGAAAATTCCGCCGTCGCTGTTTTTGCCGTATCCTCCTACATCGATACACAAAAACTTATAATTCGGGTCAACCACAGCCAAGAGCACGAAAGTAAATGTTTTCAGATAAGAAAAATAGTTAGATCCGCTCTTTTTTGGGCATTTGATCAGAACATGCTTCCCGTCGATGCTGCCGAAGCAATTTGGAAAATTCCATTTATTTTTGAATCCGATCATGGATCTTTCCCAGTCTTCTTCTTTTGGCTCCTGCAGGTACATTGGTTGTAAATGTTTCCAAATGGCTTCGCACACTTCGGCAACTATTATTCTGACGGTAGAAAACCCCATTCTGAAACTATGTCCAATTGTGTAAAAGCTGTCTCCGGTTGCAAGGTATCTGAAATAAATATTTTACATGTTGTTTCAGATGATATTGTGAAGACTAAATGGAAGAACTTGAGGGATTCGTACAGCAAATATCTACGAGCCAACATCACTTGCACTGGACAAGCAGCAAAATCAACTATACTTCCGCCAAATTCGATGTGAAATGTTTACCAACAAAGCGTTGCCTAGCAACCACTAACATCAGGGGTAGAGAACTTTTTTTTCTAATGCTCAATTGTTCACGCTTCTGCCCGTGGCCAAAGAATATATAATAATACTACGTATAGAACGGCCACTCGTTACCCCCCACCCGTTTGAGTCTTCCTCACTTCCACCCCGCGCTACGTACCGCATCGTGTACTCTGCGCGCGGGCTGCACTGGCCGGTGGATTTTCTAATAAAAACTACCTTGACTGTGACAATAGGGAACACTTGTACTGTGTATGGTTGAATATCAATGATACGTAACAAAACAAGAAATTTTAATGTTTCCCTAAGGATAAATAATAGGAACTTATTTTACATTATTTGGTAACTTCCTCTTGATATTATCTTACAAAAGAAGTAGATCGGTTACTTTTTGTTAAAATGCTTCCAAATTAAGTAATTGTTATACTTTTTTAAGCACTAGATTAATATTCATTTTTGCAAATTAAGTACGCAACTGTCTCACTCACGCGGCATGTCGTCATGTTGTGGTGATCGCTGACAGCCATAGACGTTCCGCACACAAATGCGCGTGTAGCGAACGTGCGTAAGTGTGTTGTCTGTGAGTAAGTACTGTGTAGGTGTGCGTAAGACAGCAGATTTTGTATGAAAAATCGCGGAGTGTCCGGGCTGTGCCGTGGCTTCACTCGCTTTATTGAAGTTTATAATGAGAGAGGGATCTAAAGGCTCGTACACAAGAGCGCCGAATCGTATCGACTATATGCATCTCGATTATATTTAACGCGATTTTGTATTATAAAAAATTAGTTAAGCTCGCACTCCAAGGCTTCCGTACTGGCATGTAAGTTGGTAGGTACTTACATAAACTATTAAAACATTACTAGGTACTATAACTCAAACTATTAACCGACTTCAACATTGAACAAAAAAATCCCAATTGTTTGAGATTTCTGCACTCAAACGAAAAAATGGCTAGGGTTGATGCAAATTTCAATGTAAGTAATTACTGAATATTCTGATTTCTTTTAAAACTCACTTCTTGGCAATTTGTTATTGCTATTGATCTATAAATATAGTAAATATGACTTTTCGATTGAAATTACGAAAAGTCTGGACGATTTATATGACAAACTATAGAAATTCTGATATCCGTAACACTATCTTGAAGTGACAACCCTAAAATTGACATTTTTTTGTTTGTTTACATTTATTTCACATCGAGTTTGGCTTTAGTATAGTACAAAGTACAAAGTGTGGCCATGGGCAATGCAAATGTCCTTTTTAAAGCCATACTTAGTATTTGCTAAAACTGGCACAAATGTAAAACTTGATTCATCAAGTACACATCGTGACACAATTACACAACATGACTCAAATTCACATGACACTAATGTACAATGTGACACAAATGCACAGAGTGACACAAATATACAACAAGACTCAAATTCACAACATGACCCAAATGCACAATGTGACACAAACAATATGGGCCAAGATCGAAAAAATCAGTCTGAAGGTCGGCATAATATTCGATCTTCGGAAGAGATACCTAACATATCGTTAAACAAAACATTTTCTGTCTCAGAAAATAATAATAACAATCGCAAAAGAAAAATGGATAAGCATGAGTCTCCAGTTGATAAAGTGATCGAGTTTTTGAAGAATAGAAATGATTCAGAACGTGACGCTACCGATCAAATTTTTTTGGGTTATTCCCAAACAATTAAAAGAATGTCACCGGAGCTTCAAGCGTCAGTAAAGTATCAGATTGCTAAAATAATAATGGAAGCAGAACTTAAGCATGCTAGAGAGTCGAATAGAGTTTTCACATCGACACCAATTAATACAGATGATGTCTCTCACGATTTGGAAATCTCCCCGTCACGGGTGATGTTTAATAATACCAACCCGCAAGATGATATTTCCAATGATATTAGCGTACAATATCTTGAATTTCCCAGCTCCCCGAACAGCAACATAGGAAACGCTAATGATCCAAACACATCAAATATAGTAGCTGAGTATAATTTTGAAAAATTCTATGGACAATACCACAGAAAACGAAACGAAAAATAGAACTCCATTACCCATCCATCCTATAGTAAAGTTGTAATTGGACGTTCTGCGCCAATTCTCATATGTATTACGAATACGTATGAGAATTAAACGAATACCCCTCTCTATGAATGCCCAATTATCACAATGGCTAATTCTAGGAATTCCCAGTTCTCAAAACAGCTAATTCTAAAAATGCCCATATCACAAATTGGCAAACTAATTGATATTAGGAATTTTCTCAAAAAAAAACATAAATTTACGGTTCAGGCGAGGAATGTCCAATTCTAACAATGGCATTTATGGTTCTAAAAATGCCGAATTCTCAAAATAGCAAAATATTTTAAAATAGTTTAAGTTTAATGACACAAAACTTATATAACATTTCATAAACTTAACTATATACCTATATTACAACTACTACGCTGTATGTACAAACAAATTAATTAAAAAAGATCTTTTCCTCTCGATCCTTAAAAATAGGAATTTTATATAAAGAATTCATTTATTTTAAACACAAGGTCTTCGGTAACTAACGTCGAACCTTTCAAAGGCAAGCTTAGTACATCAAAGTAAGAAAATAACTTTTACTATGGACCAACTAATCCAGATTCTGCGAAGCGGCTGTACCAAACATTTGGTTGATTATCAACGGACTTTTGCAATAGAACTGCTAACTTTTTCACAAATTTAGCATCGGTTGGTCCCATAGTAAAAGTTCTTCTTCTAATTATACCAAACTTGCCCTTAACCTCTTAAATCCTCTTTGTTACCGTTAGCTACCGGTTACCTTGTATGGAATAGTATAGAAAATGTAAGTTTTTTGTATAAAATTCCTAGTTAAATTTATTTTGCCATTCTAATGATAAGGCATTCTTAAAATTAGCTGTCGTGGAATTGGGCATTCCTGAGTTACTTAGGCATGATAAAAATTTGACATTCTGCAACTTAACCTCATGAGACCATGAGAATTAAGCAATCTTAGAACTAGCCATTGGGAAAATTAGGCATTCATAGAATTAGACATTCGTTGAATTGGGTTTTGAGTTTTACGTCATGATTGAATTAGTTAAAACCATTTACCTTAATGTGACTACAAGTCGTTCCGTAGCACTGATTGGCTCTCTCCAATTCGTATAACTCTTACTTATGTCAGCTTCAATCGTTTTTAAAATAAAATCAAAGCTGCTTTTGTCCATCCTAAAATAAACAAAAAATCGTCCTTCGTCTTGCCTTAGTTCTGGGTACAAAACGTGAAATTCCCCGTTTTGTTCTCGAGAACAATTTATTTCGTGGACCCAGATGCTTCTTTTTCTGGAAATAGGCAAAAGAATTTTAATATATTAATAATGTTTATTATGAGTAAAATGATATCCGAGAACATATCCGTTGTTTGGAAAAATTCCAGGTACAGAATAAAACATTTTAAGGATCAGTCTGTACCTAAAAGTAAAAGAAAAGGAACCCATTTAGGATCACTTTTTTAAACTTTCGCGATTTGAACACATTATCATTGCGCGATAAGTCCCGTATAGTAGTATGATAATAATAGGATTACTTTGTTGTCCATCTGTCCGTCCATGTGTCAAGACATTTTATCTCGGGAACGCGTAAAGATAAATAGTTGAAATTAAAACAATATTCCTATACGTATGTCTATAGTTTCTTACAGTTGTTAAAATCAAACTTATCTGTTTTCATAAGAGCCTTAGAGCCGTTTATGTCGTAGAACAGCATCATTATTTCAACAAAATACCTTGTACTTATTAACTAGACTGTGCGCCATTATTTTTTGTTTAGCTACAGGCTTCACGGTTTGAACAGGCTTGAAAAAGACAGAGCTACTTTTGGAAACCGCTTGCTCGAATCGTTTCTACCGTCATTCGTGCACATGCTAGAAGTACAAGGTCTTTGATTTCGACACTCACAAGTAGAGTTTGCGATCCAGATATACATCTTATTTCCCATCCGGATAATTTATTAGATCTTGCTTTAATTATTAATTATTATTAATTATAATGATCAAATAAGAGGAAGTCTCTTAAAATATTCGATGTCGAATAAAATTTACAATATCTGTCATTCATTGTACTGAAATATTATAGGGATTGAAAGAGCGAAAGTTCAATAGTAATAATATTACATTACTAAATAATATTTCATTACAGTTTTGTGGACATTTATTCAACATCACAAGTTGCATGTCTTGTAAACTTTAGATGATTAAGCATTTTTTGTTAATATCGTTTAATTTTTAATATTTTTACATTAACTAATTTGAAGTAATACACAGCACTGCTAAAATTATGACATGTTTTCTTGTGTTCGGAACTTGCATGTATATTTTTGTAAAAAAAAAAATAACGAGTTACTGAAGATTCAGTTAATACATCGAGATGGTCCAAACAAGAAAACCTTCGGTTTAAGCGAGGGATACCCAATCTAACAATTGCATATGATTCTAAGAACGCCCAATTCTCAAAATGGCAAAATAATTCAAATTGGGAATTAAATGTGATCAAATTGGAAGTGAAACACCAATTCCTACTGTTGAATTAATTGAATGAGCTCCCAGTTGGAGTAATGCGAAAAGTCCACCGTACCGTGTACGCCCACTTTTATTAGAACTATCGACCATTATGAGAATTGGGCATTCTGCGTCTAAATAATAAATGGTTTTGGTGGTTTTGTATAACTTTGTCTTTACCTTTTCTTTTTCTCATGCTCGCAAAGAGCAAGTAACAGGACCGCTTCCTCCTCCAAATGTCGTCGCCTACATCCATCCATCATTTACAACTTTATATTTACAGATCGAGCTTGACAGAGATTTGGTAGCACAAAACTCATATAATATTATATGTGATTTTAAATAGTTCTCCGTATATTATAATACTCTTTGAAGAGGCCTCAATAGGAGATGCGATCCAGGGTTGTCATTTATTACTGTATATTATTATTATTTCATTCAAGTGAAGCGGCAGGACTTTAAAAGATAGAGTGACATCTAGTGCTCAGTAGCATAACTACGCCAGCGCCAGACCGCTCGTACCGCCCGTCCGGTCGCCACGCGGTCTTCAGGCGGTCGCCAGGCGGTCGCCACGCGGTCCGAGCGGTCTAGCGCGGGCGTAGTTATGCTACTGAGCACTAGATGTCACTCTATCTTTTAAAGTCCTGCCGCTTCACACTAGGTGGCGCCATGCCAGTCGTACTAATAGTGATGGGACAAATTTTAAGAATGTGACAAAATTACGACACACACGCTTCTTTCACTTACCATTTTATTTATATATAAACAATAGATAATATTATTTTATTTATATGTAGAATTTAGCTATATTTTTACTATCTAACTTCTCTATAGTTATACAAGGTCATCTGCTTGTCCAATACTAAGCCGAATGGGGGTGACGTAACACAATAATTATGACTTACTTTTACTATGGAGCCCACTCAGAATACGAGAAAAAAATCAGCTGTTCCATGCATAATTACCTCTCGGAATCGACAAAAAGTATGAAACAGCTGATTTTACCTCTATTTTGATTGGCAGCATAGTAAAAGTTGTTCACAGTGATGGTCTGAATCACCTCTCCTTGCACAGCTGGCTTGTCTGCAGTCTATCAGTCTCTGGCAGAGATATCACAAGCATTTTTTGGTTTGGGGTTAGAAACCGTCTGTAAGATGTCCCCCCTAATGACCATTCCTGCTAATCATAGATATTCGTGTATTTAAATCTGTTTCTAGACTTTGCTGATGATTTAAGAATTGCATAGAAAGAAAATTATTTTGAACTACCTACGCGTATTTCTACCTAGTGATGTAATTTCGATAACTTTATCACACTCTGAAATAAACTAAGCGCTACACAAGTCGGCGGATGAGAAATTAGTCTCAGATGACACTTCGCCGTGATTCGCTAATAATTGCGCATGTCTGCACAATGCCGACGCCGCGTGGCGTAGTGTTGATCACGGGCGTAGGGATTACGCAGGAGGCATGAGGTTGGTGGGCTGGTGTGCCCCGGCGTCTCGTCTTTCTGGCTCCCGAGCATACAAATATTTAGGCTTTTGCGCAGCGTTCTGCGCAAAACTTCCCATCCGACGACTTGTGTAGCAGTGTGGCGCTAAATAATACTGTCCCACCACTATTAGAACTACCGGCATGGCTCTACTTAGTGTAAAGCGGCAGAACTTTGAAAGATAAAGTGACATCTAGTGCTGAGTAGCCTAACTACGCCCGCGCCCGGACCGCCGGACCGCCCGACCGCCGGACCGCCCGACCGCCGGACCGCCCGACCGCCCTAGACCGCTCGTAACGCGCCAGTTTGCGCAGGTACTGCCGTACCGCCGGACCGCCCTAGACCGCTCGGACCGCTCTACCGCTCCGACCGCCTCTGTTTGCGGATCGCTTTAATCTATATTAATAATTCCGTGCAGGGGTACGGTAGACTCGATCGAAACCTTACCTGAATGATGAAACATAAAAAAATAATGATTTCGAGTCGACAACATATATCCGGAAAATTCGGATTATCGTGTATTTTAATAAAATATAACCTTGCTGACAAGCACATCGCAGTCGCCATATTGACACCGGATGACACACAGAATGACATATCTTGAGCAGCAGTGCTAACAACTTCTTTTGGCAAAAACGCGCTATCAGAACTCGAAACGCGCCAGAAGCGCTAAATGGTACCTACGACGACTGGTACGAAAAAATCGTATATTCCACCTCAAAACGTAATCCGGAAGTTTATAAATAGTATAAAGACTTTTTTAAAATAAGTTTTTATCGAAATGGGATAAAAAAAATAACGTAATCCGGAAGTTTATAAATAGTACGACTTTTTTTAAAAATAAATTTTTATCGAAACGGTTTATAAATAGTATAAAGACTTTTTTAAAATAAGTTTTTATCGAAATGGGATAAAAAAAATAACGTAATCCGGAAGTTTATAAATAGTACGACTTTTTTTAAAAATAAGTTTTTATCGAAACGTGATCAAAAAAATGCCATTAACACGAGATGAATAAAATGAATCGGAAATGGAGTATTGCATCTGTGATGTCGAAGTTAAACAAAATCGTTACTTATTTTTAACCATAATCATGGCACAGACACTATGTCAGCGTCAGAGTATGGTAATGAAATACTTTTGTTGCTACGATACATTTATAAAGAGCGTGTTTTTGTTAATAAAAAAATATAATGTTTTGTTTTACGCTACTGCAGTATTATTTCAAAAACGCGCCAGATTTAGCGCTAGGCGCTAAAACGCGCTTTAGGCCAAAAAAGCGTTAAATCTGGCGTCGAAAGCGCTAAGTTGGCAGCACTGTTGATTTGTTAATCTTCTTCTTTTTTCATGTTTTGGCTTCGCATTGTTGTGTATTTGCCAGTGTCAAGTTTTAAGTTTTAATAATTTTTGAAAATATTTTATCAAAATAGTCACGTCATAGTCCAAAAAAGTCGCGGTCAAGTCCAAACATAGTCCAAGTCATACCTCAGTAAAGCAGTGGAGATTTTAATAGAGGCGTCCATGGAGTTTTGCTAACGAAACTGAACAACATGACACGTCACACTATATCGCTTGCCTATGCACGTACATCAGCTCATAATAAACGAAATACCATATTTTTCACTAATTATCACTGATAATAACACAAGTTTAACAAAATAATACATTGCGGTGACAAGATTATTCCGCGTTCCCGCCAATGCTATGAGTATAACAAAACCTTACCGAACCCAAAGGGTAAAAATGAGATCCTATAACTGAGAATCCGCTGTCCGTCTGTCACCAGACTGTATCTCATGAACCGTAATAGCTTGACAGTTGAAATTTTCACAGATCATATATTTCTAAAACTAAAATAAGGTGCCTTGGTTCCCATACAACAAAGGTACCTAGGTAATTTTGGCCGTGTTTTGCTCTATATCAATATCGTAGGGCGATAATGTAGCCACGCCATTATGGCGTGGCTACATTATCGCCCTACGGCGAATCTTCGTCTGCGGACGATAATGTGGCCGGGTACTTCGCGCCAACGCGAAGCTTCGCCGGAAGCTTCGGCTTGTCGCGACAATATTCGCTTGGGTGGCTACACTTGGGCTTCCCTGTCGCGCAGAGTCCAGTGTTGCCAACAACATTTGTTTATTTATTTACCATTTTATTGCACACCATTTGTACTAAAGGAGGACTTAGCGCTAAAAACCCTTAGGTGTAAGACAATGGAATGTTAGCATGAACAAACGAGAATGATAAATTAACTAAGATCAACACAATATAAAATCTAAAACTAGTAGTTCTCCAAACAGTAGACTGCGCGGCACATTTTTTTCACTTAAAACTTCATAAGCCTATAATCTCGACCGATTTGGTTCATACTCGCAAATATTGTACTGCATGTAACTCTGCACTGCAAATGACAGAACTACTTCTCAACTCGAGAATAGAATTGCATCAGTGCCCTTGGGTCAGAGGATACCAAAGGTGCGATCTGGAGCAATCTGGGATGTAGAAATATATGAATTGGAAAACCTCTGCGCGCACCCAGAGTTCTCTAATTCGACTGACTGACTAACCTTGGCACTAAGGTCATCGACCTTGACACCAAAGTCATCGACCTTGACTCCGAGACCATCGACTTTGACTCCGAGATCATCGACCTTCACTCCGAGATCGTCGACCTTCACTCCGAGATCATCGACCTTGACTCTGAGACCATCGACCTTGACTCCGGGATCATCGACCTTGACTCCGGGATCATCGACCTTGACTCCAAAATCATCGACCATGATTTATCTTGACTAAGCATCCAGCTTGACTGACCTTGATACCAAGATCGACCTTGACTTGACTTGGAATTTGTCATAGTCGATCTTATTCTACCACTCAAGCTCTTTCTTTTGATCCCATATTGAGGGAGATATGAAAAAACATCATGTAATTTACTATTCTGTGGCGGCCATCTTGGTTTTGAAATTAATTAGTTAACATTTACTGCAATTATTATGCTATTAGCTAAGCCTTATAATTTTAAACCCAATTACCCACATTGAGGAAGTTGTGAAAAAATATCATCATCATCATTATTATCTGCGGTAAGACGTCCACTGCTGGACATGGGCCTCCCCGAGGGAATTTCAATAGGCCCGGTCGGAAACGGCTTAGATTCATAAGTCGGTGAATGTCCTACGCTGCGCGTGCTGGTGCGTGGTCTCCGTTAGAGAACTTTACAAACAAACGAAAATCTTAAATCAACTAAGATCAACACATGAAATCTAAAATAAAAACGAATACAAAATATCGTCATCATTTTATCAGCAATAGAACATCCACTGCTGGACATGGGCCTCTTCTATAGATTTTCAATTTTTAGGGGGGCGGTAATGTTTAACAATAAACAATAAAAATATTTAGTAAATATTTGAACCATTTGTCGCAAATATTTTATATTTTTAGCAATTTTTTAATATATTTTTATCGCAACTACAAATTCGTACCAATTAAAAGGAGCACGGAATTTTTCATTACTTATTTTGTGGCGAGGACGGGAAATTCTTTTTCTTTGAATGATATTTTGTAGCGACTGGCAACAACGTCTATGCTTGTGGGGAATCCCCACCGTTTATAATAATCAGCGAGAATGAATAGGTCTGTGGAGAATGACTTTAGCATGAATGTTGGAACGCACGATAAGCATGAACGAATTGTGAAACAGTGCCGGATGTACGTAATGACATGTAAGAGTGAAAGAGAGAAATAGTGTGATGCGTGAATGAGATAGATGGATAGGTACCATTTCATTTCTTCAATAACTTGTGTTATTTCAATTTTACAGCAGAAGTCATGGGAACAAAAGTTGTTTGAAATTAGATTTTCTACAACTTTGATTCCCATCAACTTTTTGTAGGATCGATATTTTTTTTAAATAGTTGATGGTACCATTTCATTTCTTCAATAACTTGTGTTATTTAAATTTTACAGCAGAAGTTATGAGAACAAAAGATGTTTGAAATTAGATTTTCTACAACTTTAATTCCCGTCAACTTTTTGTAGGATCGATATTTTTTTTAAATAGTTTGTGGTACCATTTCATATCTTCAATAACTTGTGTTATTTCAATTTTACAGCAGAAGTTATGGGAACAAAAGTTGTTTGAAATTAGATTTTCTACAACTTTGATTCCCATCAACTTTTTGTAGGATCGATGTTTTTTTTAAATAGTTGGTGGTACCATTTCATTTCTTCAATAACTTGTGTTATTTCAATTTTACAGCAGAAGTTATGAGAACAAAAGATGTTTAAAATTTGATTTTCTACAACTTTGATTCCCATCAACTTTTTGTGGGATCGATATTTTTTTTAAATAGTTGGTGGTACCATTTCATTTCTTCAATAACTTGTGTTATTTCAATTTTACAGCAGAAGTTATCGAAACAAAAGTTGTTTAAAATTTGATTTTCTACAATTTTGATTCCCATCAACTTTTTGTAGGATCGATATTTTTTTCAAATAGTTTGTGGTACCATTTCATTTCTTCAATAACTTGTGTTATTTCAATTTTACAGCAGAAGTTATGAGAACAAAAGATGTTTGAAATTAGATTTTCTACAACTTTAATTCCCGTCAACTTTTTGTAGGATCGATATTTTTTTTAAATAGTTTGTGGTACCATTTCATATCTTCAATAACTTGTGTTATTTCAATTTTACAGCAGAAGTTATGGGAACAAAAGTTGTTTGAAATTAGATTTTCTACAACTTTGATTCCCATCAACTTTTTGTAGGATCGATGTTTTTTTTAAATAGTTGGTGGTACCATTTCATTTCTTCAATAACTTGTGTTATTTCAATTTTACAGCAGAAGTTATCGAAACAAAAGTTGTTTAAAATTTGATTTTCTACAACTTTGATTCCCATCAACTTTTTGTAGGATCGATATTTTTTTTAAATAGTTTGTGGTACCATTTCATTTCTTCAATAACTTGTGTTATTTCAATTTTACAGCAGAAGTTATGAGAACAAAAGATGTTTAAAATTTGATTTCCTACATCTTTATATCCCGTCATCTTTTTGTAGGATCGATATTTTTTTTAAATAGTTTGTGGTACCATTTCATATCTTCAATAACTTGTGTTATTTCAATTTTACAGCAGAAGTTATGAGAACAAAAGATGTTTAAAATTTGATTTTCTACAACTTTGATTCCCATCAACTTTTTGTGGGATCGATATTTTTTTTAAATAGTTGGTGGTACCATTTCATTTCTTCAATAACTTGTGTTATTTCAATTTTACAGCAGAAGTTATCGAAACAAAAGTTGTTTAAAATTTGATTTTCTACAATTTTGATTCCCATCAACTTTTTGTAGGATCGATATTTTTTTCAAATAGTTTGTGGTACCATTTCATTTCTTCAATAACTTGTGTTATTTCAATTTTACAGCAGAAGTTATGAGAACAAAAGATGTTTAAAATTTGATTTTCTACATCTTTATATCCCGTCATCTTTTTGTAGGATCGATATTTTTTTTAAATAGTTTGTGGTACCATTTCATATCTTCAATAACTTGTGTTATTTCAATTTTACAGCAGAAGTTATGAGAACAAAAGATGTTTAAAATTTGATTTTCTACATCTTTATATCCCGTCATCTTTTTGTAGGATCGATATTTTTTTTAAATAGTTTGTGGTACCATTTCATATCTTCAATAACTTGTGTTATTTCAATTTTACAGCAAAGTTATGGGAACAAAAGATGTTTAAAATTTGATTTTCTACATCTTTATTTCCCGTCACCTTTTTGTAGGATCGATATTTTTTTTTAAATAGTTGGTGGTGCCATTTCATTTCTTCAATAACTTGTGTTATTTCAGTTTTACAGCAGAAGTTATGGGAACAAAAGTTGTTTGAAATTAGATTTTCTACAACTTTGATTCCCATCAACTTTTTGTAGGATCGATATTTTTTTTTAATAGTTGGTGGTACCATTTCATTTCTTCAATAACTTGTGTTATTTCAATTTTACAGCAGAAGTTATGGGAACAAAAGTTGTTTGAAATTAGATTTTCTACAACTTTGATTCCTATCAACTTTTTGTAGGATCGATATTTTTTTTAAATAGTTGGTGGTACCATTTCATTTCTTCAATAACTTGTGTTATTTCAGTTTTACAGCAGAAGTTATGGGAACAAAAGTTGTTTGAAATTAGATTTTCTACAACTTTGATTCCCATCAACTTTCTGTAGGAACGATATTTTTTTTAAATAGTTGGTGGTACCATTTCATTTCTTCAATAACTTTTGTTATTTCAATTTTACAGCAGAAGTTATGGGACCAAAAGTTGTTCGAAATAAGATTTTCTACAACTTTGATTCCCATCAACTTTTTGTAGGATCGATATTTTTTTTTTTAATAGTTGGTGGTACCATTTCATTTCTTCAATAACTTGTGTTATTTCAATTTTACAGCAGAAGTTATGGGAACAAAAGTTGTTTGAAATTAGATTTTCTACAACTTTGATTCCTATCAACTTTTTTTAGGATCGATATTTTTTTAAAATACTTGGTGGTACCATTTCATTTCTACAATAACTTGTGTTATTTCAATTTTACAGCAGAAGTTATGGGAACAAAAGTTGTTTGAAATTAGATTTTCTACAACTTTGATTCCCATCAACTTTTTGTAGGATCGATATTTTTTTGACGTGACAACGTCTTATAAATTGGTTTGCCGGGTGACACTTCAAGAAACTGCGTTACGCTCCGCTCACGTTATGCGCTCACAATGAGAGCGAGCGAGAGGCACGCGTCCCTTCCACTCGGGCATGGTTAGCCCGCCTAAGAGCGAGAGAGACAGACATAAAGTCGTTGTCACGTAAAACTTTCGCCCGTATACCGACTTTACAGGCAACCAATTTTTTTTAAATAGTTGGTGGTTTCATTTCATTTCTTCAATAACTTGTAACTTCAATTTTTCATGAGAAATCATCGGAATCGAAGTTGTTTGAAATTTGATTTTCAGCGACTTGAAATTTTGCATCCGGGGGTTTTCGGGGTTGCCAATTACGAATCTGAAATTAGTTTTTCGATATCTTTTTTTTTAAAGATGGCCGCCATACATTGCATCTTTTTCATCTTTAGATAGTTGTTTTGAGGAAACTATTAGCAATGACATAAAACTAAATGCAGATTTGTATATAGATGGAATAATGGTTTGAGAAAAAAGTGGTGAACTTCCGAAGGTCAACTCCTGGCATTGGACCCCCGGCGGATCTCGAAAACGGTGGGGTTTAGAGATGTACTTTCTTCACACCACATTGAGTACTATCTTGGCCCTTTTAGAAAAGATTAAAAAAAACCTTGGCTCCCATACAAAAAAACATGGCCGCCATACAAATTAGACTTTTAATTTAGAAATGAAATGTTTGAACCAAGGTATATGACAATTTACTGGAACGATTTCGAAAATTCTTTCATCATTAGAATTGTACTTTACCACTCAAACACATTAGTTTTATTTTATTTCAGTTATGTTACGTTTACAGCGTAAAATATTGAAAATTGTAAAAAAAGTCGGCAAAAAATGAAATTTTGAGACTTTTTAAGCGCGTGCGCTGACTACATAGTAAGTTCTACATGAAAATGATGTACTTCAAAAATAACCGGCTTTATTAGGTCTACATAATAGTTCGCGACAATATATATCTATCTCTTCAGGTTTTTGCAGTATATCAACTTTGGTCACTTTAAAGTGAACGCGAAATTATAGGTTATTTTCAAAACTGTTTTGACAAACACAGTATTAATACTTATCCAATTGAATCCTTTTGTTAGCTTTGTCATTCCAAGGAGAACAAAATTGTTTTTCACAACAAATCAATCCAACGCGTAGTTTAAAAGATATGGCAATATTAAAAATACAACCCAATAAAAAATACGCGACGCGCTTTAGTAGTAACTTAAACCTATTCTGTGCCTTCGACAAGACGGATCACTATATAGACATAAATATAGGTGTACGTAAATTATGGTTGATATTTCAAGCGCTATTTTGAACCTTACCGTCATAGAAATAAATACAGGAATAGATGTTATACATTTTATTACTCACTCATTTAGATAGTTGTAAGAGGTAGGAAAAAACTGATTGTAGGTTTGTATGGAGATAAAAAAATAATCGGGAGAAATAATGACAAAATCTCGGAAGGTCAATTCTTTAACCTGGACCCCGAGATCTCAAAAACGATGGGGTTTAGAGATGTACTTTCTTCGGAAAATATTGAGTACTACCTTGGTACTTTTTGGAACAATTAAAAACACATGGCCGCCATACAAATTAGACGTTTACTTAGCTTAGGTACGCCATCACGGACGTATATGTATATAGCTCTTGCAAGGGGGGGGGGGGTCCAAAATTTTTATCCGACTATCCAAAAAAGAGCTGTGAGGTTAGTTGCTGCACTAATTTTGACAGGTGTGAGGGAGTAAGCACCTAAGTTCCGTCCTCAGCGAACTGATTAGAATCTTATTAGAATATAACTCACTGAAAAAGTCCCGCAGATCCGACACCGCAGTCGTGCCTTGTCTGTCAATATTAGTTCCATTAATTTCCGGACCCCTCGGACCCCCCCTCAAATACGCCCATGTACGCCATACATTGCATCTTTTTCATCTTTAGATAGTTATTTTGAGGAAACTATTAGCTTTGACAAAAAACTGACTAACTTAAACCTATTCTGTGCCACGACGGGACGGATTTAACCTTCATATCACGTTAATTATTGTTGATTTTTCAAAAACGGCTTAGCCGATTTCGACGAACATGGAACCTCCTTTTCGGAAGTCGGTCAAAAAGCTATACGTTGTATATAATGGAATATCCAACGAAATAATGAGTAGATTAATTATATCAGTGGTTCAATGTTCAATATACTCGTAATAATATGCTTCAAGTAGAAGAGTATGAAGTGGAAGCCCTATTTTGAACCTTACCGCCATAGAAATAAATACAGAAATAGATACTAAGATTAAGGGAGAGTTTTTTTATAGGCATAAGTAGCTACATGTCGAGAGTAGGTACCCACCTTTTTAACCGACTTCCAAAAAGGAGGAGGTTCTATGTTTTTGTGTATGTATTTTTTTGTGTAATGTAAACAATTCGAGCGAAATATTCGAATTTTGTACACGATGGAAGGCGGTTTTGCCATTATTTATGAAAAATAATTTTTGTATTGAGTAGCTGATTTTCTCAGAGCCTGGTTGGTCTGTTATTTTCCATATTAATGTATTACGCTGTTTTCTTCCTTGAAAATACTTATAGGGCTTCAATTTTTTGTCATAAAATTAAATTTTGCTGTTTCGACTACCCTGTCTTTTCTTTTTCTTGATAAATTAATTAGCAGGAAAAATATGACCCTTCAAAATCACAAAAAAATCACCATTATTACCGACGTCTTTAGAGACCTACCAGAAGAGACTAAATAATATCTAACAAAATATAAAATGACAGAATCATGAACACATATTTTTTTTAAATTTTGACTTAAAAAAATACTTGATTGAAATAGTTTTTGAAGAAGAAAACAGCGTAATACGAAACGTTGTCTCGCCAAGTTTTTTGTAGGTATAAATCGCTCTGAGCTGCAATTGTCCCTATAGCACGATGCGGGGGCAGGGTCGAGGTAAGGGAGGTTCAAAGTGCTCAAACCTACACAAGTACGTACACAAGCACTAGGGATGTAGTAATAGTCGATATTTTTGTCGATGCTCTAGTGATGTCCATCGATATCGATGATAATTCAAAATATTAGTTATTTTTTCCAATCTTATGATTTGACCGTTGTATGTTTGTTACTTTTGAAGAAAAGATTTTATGTATGGAATATGGGCGTTTAGTTGCTGCGACATGTTGCAGCGATTATACAGAATATCGTGTTGTATCCGCAGACATCTAAATGAGTTAGGCGCAGAATAACCAATTCGCATAGTGCCCAAGTAATCCAAGAAGGGAATGCTCAATTCTACGAAAGCATAATTCTATGAAGGCCCAATTCTCAAAATGGCAACATAGTTTTGATTTGGAAATTTTCAAAAAAAAATCACACATATTAAATACATATAAGAGCTTACAGGTACCTAAAACAACCTCCTTTGGCGAGTTAAGTACATCATAACTTTTACTATGGGACCGACCAGAGCCGAATCCGCGAGAAATATCAACTATACCTTAGAAAAAGTCCGTTGATAATGGACAAAGTGTATGGAACAGCTGGTTTTTATCGCCAATTCGGAGTTAGTTGCTCCCATAGTAAAAGTTGTTCTTTTTAAACCTATTAACTTTGCCCTAAAGAGGTAGTGCTCAGCACAGAATGCTCAATTCTCAAAATGGCAAAATAATTTCAAAGACTCTTTAATAATTTCAAAGATTTTTGCCAGTATAGGTAGCGCCAAACAAGTCGGCGGATGCGATGTTAGCCGCAGATGACACTTCGCCGTAATTCGCTAATTATTGCGCATGTGTGCACAATGTCGACGCCGCGTGGCGTAGTGGTAAGCACAGGCGTGCATGCGGGAGGCATGAGGTTGGCGGGCGGGTGTGCCCCGGCGTCTTGTATCTCAAACTCAAACTCAATTCATATATTGCAACATATGAAATTTACATGCGGTTTTTAGTTAACATGTTTTGTAAAGTTATACATATGACCCTATTAGGGGTATGGCAATTTTATTATTTGTTTTGGAACGATTTATTATTACGTTTTCTAGATTATCGTTAAAAAATTCGTCTAATGTATAGTAATGCATTTCGTCTAATGCATTTCGATAATAGGATAATTTTTAGTTGTTTTATGAAACAGTTATCTCTTTCGATATATTTTAAATTATTTGGCAATTTAGTATTTTTAGAGTCATAGAATTTGGGCTAGAACTGTGCATTGTTCTCTCTGGCCCCCGCGCATACCTATATTTTGCCTTTTGCGCAGCGTTCTGCGCCTAACTTTCCATCCGCCGACTTGTGTGGCGCGGATTATACGTGAGATTCATTCGAGAAAACAGCCCCATTGGCCATCCGTTCATTGAACTATGTGCCTTGCCCTCTGTCATTTTAACTTGCCAATCCACTGAGTTTGAAGAGAGCTGAAAAGTTTAATTAGAAGTGTATTACGCGGCGGAAGTCAATACGGTTCAGAAATGACCGACGCCGCAGCCAATAGCATGCCAGCCAGCCGCCAGCCGACACGCCCCCTCGCGCGATGCCTCGCGTAGCTCTGCCCTGCCGCCTGCCTGAGAGGGGACGTGTATAAATGCCAGCCAGCTAGCCAGCAGACTTCATTATTGCTTGAAAAATAAAAGGATAAACTACCACTCTGAGTGTTTCGTCTTTTATCTCGTTATACTCAGAAGTGTGATATCTGAAAAAGACTTCTACGACGTTTAAACCCACGTGCACCAGCTGCAAAATTACGAAAATTTCGGCCTACATGAAGCCCTGACCATCAAAGAAGACAAAATCACCACGCCACCTGCAAGACCCACTTTAGAAGAATCGACGGAAGAAGCATCAAGACGAAAAAGCCACGCCGCAATTTTGAAGAATTATTCAGCAAGCGCAGAGCGGCCATCGAAAAAATAAGCTACACGTGGTTAGCTGCGACAAATCATGAGGCTAAAAAGCGATGCAAGTTCAAAATGACCAGATTTCCATGGCATCGACGCGAAGCTACTATTTGAAGACTACTGCAATGGCGACATATTGAACAGCAAGAAAAACATATTCACCGTTCTGTAACAACCGCCAACAAAACAAAGACATAGCAGCAGGAACCACGAACATTATGATATCAAATAGCAAGGAGAAACTATGGCCGGCCTGTGGTTCCCACAAACCACGTTTTGAACAACCACGCGATGAACAAAAGAAGAATCGACAACTACCCACGTGACGACGTTCCACGGTGTCCACTAAGCTGGTCTAATTGCCAGCCTGCCCACCTGCCTGCTGATCTGCGTGCCTGCCGACCTGCGTGCTTCCCTGTCTACCTGCCTGCCCGCCCGCATGCATGGCAGCCTATCCGTCAGCCTGCCTACCTGCTGGCCAGGCTGACCATCACCTCCAGCGGGCTCCTGATACGGGCCGCCACCAGGGAGCCCCGACAAGAAGCCTCAGCCAAATAGCCAGGTCTGTACGTTTTTGCTTGCCATCGTTTTCCTGTGATTAGTTTCTTTACGAAATCAGTGCCACTATTTTTCTAAGGGATTGTAGAAAAGCTAAAACAAATTCATCTTAAATAATAATTTGGTGCGTAGCATTTGGATTAATAGATTGATAGGCGGAATGATTCCATTTGCCGTAAAAAGTCTAAAGAAAAGAAAAATACCGCATCGTTGCTTTTGGATAACTGTTTGTCATCAGCCAATGAAAACGAAATACTAAGGCTTTTTCACATAGGTACCTAGTCACTTTAGTATGAAAACCATTGCATTTTTCAACTTAGTAGTCGTGCAAAAATAGCCACAGTGAGAAAGAACATACACACTTATGACACTCTTAAAACTGAACTAGCTCGTATCACCATTCTGTTCTGCAAGTATGCTGTAAACTCATAATCATTTGCAAACATTTACATGAGTTACTGTCAACTTCAGTACCTACATTTACTAGTCTGAGTTGGTGAGCTTCATATTGAAAATCTGCTGTATGTGGGTAGCTTTGACCCAGTGTCTAACTCACGTGAATTTCAAATGTAGGTAGTTTTAAATATTTTAAATTCTCTAAAGTTGTAGCGTTGATTGTTCGGGTAGTCAAGAAAGTAATCAGGGTTGCCGTTCTAGCCGCCCGATGACTAGATCTAGCGCATTTTCGACGGCCTTAGCCATACAATATTTGGGTTGATCCACTAAAGTGAATCTAGCCACTTCTATCTGTTCTGTGATGATATGCGAGTGATTCTAGCTACTTCTTATCTGTAATCATTTTAAATAAATAACTATGGCAAAATCGTTAAAAAATACCAAGGCCTGCATTTGTTTTAAATTAAGTGCTACTTGTGGCAATAAGTGCCTAAAAATATTTACATAGCTGAAAACTTTCGCGAGCAGTCTATACCTTTTCGAGTAGTCACTAAGTAGTCACATGTATTAAGGACGTTCCGCTAGTTAAAAAGTCAAATAAATATTTGTTTACAGCCATTTTTAGCCGAATTTTGAAAGTAAGTTATGTTCAAAACTAGCTACTTTTTCCTATTATGTAGTCGCAAAATAGATGTACCTAACGGCAACACTGAAAGTGACTGCGCTATTGAAATGTGATTGAAACATTTTTATCATCGCTAAACATTATTTTTGTATGTAGGTACTTATGATTGTGTTCATTACCGATAGCAAAACTCTTTTCTAAAAAGTTGAATTTTCTGTAAATAACTTTAATAGGTAATTATAGTTCTGCGCATTGAAACATTTGTAGTGCTGAAACACTTATAAGAAAGTGCAAAGTGCTAGATCTTTTTCTGCTTATAATTTTTTTGTGAACTAGTATAGCTGTATGTCTGTTGCTATTCTCATAGAAACGCGTCTATTTTGTTTTTAGTACCCAGGTGATAATTATAGTGGTTTTTATATTGTATGATTTACAGTTCAACTTGATATAATGAGCTAATAATAGTCGTCATATCTAATGAATTTGCTGTAGCGAAACAGTATACATAGCACACAAAAGTGAAGTTGCTGTAGCGAAACAGTATACATAGCTAGATAAAAGTAGACAATATTATTGGTGGCAACGCACTAAGCAAATATTTCAAATCTGTAGCAACATCTGAGTGGGTACAAAATCACAGTTAATCAGATTTATGAATTATTGTTCTTGGACAATAGACAGCGTTTTGGATATTAAAGTATTCTTGGAATGATAAGCATACTTCTTGCAATTGGAAGCTTTTAAAATCTATTGATTTATCATAACTGGAACTAAGCTTGTTATTTTATTAGAAAGTTTCGAACATTGGAACCATATTCATACTCCGATTTTCTACTCCAATGTTGGCTTAAGCTTATTATTTTTAACTTTTGAATAGCTGGCTAACTGATAATAATTGCTTTACTGTAGTGCTTATTGCAATCACTATCACTTTTGAAATATAATGAAGCTTCAGTAAAGAGACGTCTTAGTTAATGGTTTAGTTTTGTCATCTACCATGAGGTCATTTTACCAAGCAAGTAGGTATGTCTAGCCTATGACACCGTGTCTTAAGCTGTACCTATAGTCTATCTATAACAATATTTATAACAGAGCCGTAGATACACTATATTCGGTTTGCTTTGTCAGATGAAGATTAGTGTTCTCAAGTTCATAATAATTAGGTACATTGATAGTTCTGTCAGATCAATTGTTTTGCGTTGGCCTTTAGACATGATTTGTGCTTATTATTATTAGCATTAAAATAAGTAAGTTATCATAGTCGGTAGACTGGACACTGCCATTAGTGAGGGTAAATGGCAAGAAGTCTGTTGAAAATATTTTATTGTTGGTTATTTTATCCTAGTAAACTATGTAGTGACATCAACACTTAGCAGCAGCGTTACAAAATAATATGTAGTGCCTACTTATCATAGCAATAGCAATCATATAGTTAAGTTTTGTGTCTGACTGTGATCTTAAAGGCATTCATTCTATTCGTTTGACAGCATGACCATAAAGTCGTGTTATGATATTGCGGTTTGATAACTAATGGAGTCATTCTAGTCTAAGATTTCTGTAGTGACAACAGTCTCTGTAGGTACACTGGTAGTTTCGATGGCGTGAGTTGACCTAGATAAAACTAGTAGGTAAAATAATATTCTTGATGGTGCCACAGCCCCAGAGATTCCAATGCTCTTGATTGCTGATGATGCCAATAGCCCTGATGGTACCTTTAACCCTGATGATGCCTATAGCCCTAACGATGCCTATAGCTCTGATGATGCCAATAGCCCTGATGATGCCCATAGCCCTGATGATGCCTATAGCCCTGATGATGCCTATAGCCCTGATGATGCCTATAGCCCTGATGATGCCCATAGCCCTGATGATGCCCATAGCCCTGATGATGCCCATAGCCCTGATGATGCCCATAGCCCTGATGATGCCCATAGCGCTGATGTTGCATATTAACCCTGATGTTAGTCCAGAGATAATTTGTAGCCGTAAATTATCCCTAAGAATGCAATCAGCCATGAAATACTTAGTAGCTCGGAGAATTTTAGTAGCCACAATGATACCAGTAGTCTTTGTTGTGTATTGCCATTGGAAATGCTAAACTTTGTCGTTTGTTCCCATCGCGGGAGCAACGGTGTTTCAGGAAGGCCGATATTACGCGGCGGAAGTCAAGACGGTTCAGAAATGACCGACGCCGCAGCCAATAGCATGCCAGCCAGCCGCCAGCCGACACGCCCCCTCGCGCGATGCCTCGCGTAGCTCTGCCCTGCCGCCTGCCTGAGAGGGGACGTGTATAAATGCCAGCCAGCCAGCCAGCAGACTTCATTATTGCTTGAAAAATAAAAGGATAAACTACCACTCTGAGTGTTTCGTCTTTTATCTCGTTATAAGTGCTTTAAATGCTTTAATCAGTTCATATCTACCTACTTTTTTTTTTTTAATTAAATTTTCTAACCACAGACTCCAGGGTCTATGCCCTTTGTTAACTAAAATTTACAATTATTAGATTATACTATCAAAGAGAGTTAGTAGTAGGTACTTGAAATAGCCTAAGTTAGTCAATGCACTGCGTGAATGCCACGAGCAGACCGGCGACCCGCATGCAGCACCCGATCACGAGTGTGACACATGTGCCAGCCATCATTCTCCTCGACCATATTTGAGGGAGGAGAACCACCCGACACATGATGCCGCCGCAAGAAGGTCTACCTACTTTGTAGATGTTCTATCTTGTATTACCTACTATGGTGTGTGTCCTACCCACTGCTGCTTTAATTTGCTAACTGTTTTAGTTTTTTTTAAACGTGTTTAAAGTATTACCAAGGTATGACAAGCCGTTCTCTAAACAGTAAACCTCTCCTCACCCAAATCCTCTATTATTTTTATACTATGGAACTAACAGAAATATGTAAATAGCAGAATGAAAATATTGTAGGTACCATATAAAAGGCAAGAAGTTTTAGATGTGCAGGTAGGTATACAGTAATATAACGAGACCAAATTACTTACTAAGACTCCTCTGTCCGTCTGTCTGTTGGTCACTAGGCTGTACCTACGAGTATCTCATGAATCGTAATAGCTAAACAGTTAAAATTTGCACAGATGATGTATTTACGTTTCCATTCTAACAACAAATACTAACTAAAAATAGAATGAAATAAATATCGACTTCAACTATGTACAGAATTCGCGCGGATCGAAGTAGCATTTTTCACATTATTGTTGATTTATCAAATATGGCTCAGCCGATTTTAAGAAAATTTAAATAGGACCAACTTCGACGTATACCCTTTCCAATAAAAAAAAAAATAGGTACGCGTCGAATTGCGTACCTCCTCCGTTTCATCGGTCAAAAAATAGAATAAAATACCTACTATACTTATTCATTACAATTCATTACATTACATTCATTCAAACAGATGTGAGTTTTTGCACGATAATTATTAATAATGACAACAGGTAGACGCTTGACATATTCTCAGAGTATTTAGTACTTAATATAATATTTCAATTTAAAAAATAAATAATTTAAATACATAATTGGCTCCCATACGGTACGAACCCTTTCAAGCGCGAGTCCATATTTATTTTAGTTTGTAGAAGAACTATGTTAGACATTTAAATTAAAAATAATTAACTTAAAATTAGAAAGAAGTAATTTCAGTCAAAATATATAATGTAAACTGCAACGCATACAGAAATCAAATAGCGAAATTGCTACTTTTAATCCCTGCTTTGGGTTCAAGATCAATTGTATAATTATGATGTTAGTTGGGTACATATTATGTTTTTGTACAACAATAATGAAATAATTTGAAAGAAAATAAATACTATGTCACAAATAATGTAGCTTCCTAATGGCAGAAAAATAAGTAATCATTGGCAGGATTATTTTTGTTTGCTTTCCGCCATACCTACTAGGAAACCAGATTATACGTAGAATACGCGTAAGATAGCTCTACGTACGGCCAAAATGAGGAACAAATTTTATGCTGCCAGGGAATACGGAATGCTAGTGAAATAACGTACGTGGCGCCACGACTCGCGCGCAGAGTTATCTTGTGCGCACTCTACGTGATATCATATTTTGCTACAATTCAAAATCAAATTTCGGTCGGCCACGCTCGCGCTGGTTCCGTGAGGCGCGGGTGGGGGGGACAGTTCGAGCGCATCACACACACATTGAAGCTCAGCTTGGGCGCATCTCGGGACGGCAATTGTTTAGTCCAAATACCTATTTCTCAATTTCTTCGTCACTAGGATATCCTCTTGACCGAGCTAACGAAGTGAGAATAGTCAGGAGACCAAATCGAAAGCAAAATCGTCGAATTAATAGGGATATTAAATCGATGATTTTGCTTTCGTATGCACGGATATTGATTTTCCTCTAGGTACCTATATAGGTCGCATTTTTTTAACGAATCTCGACGCAGTGACGAAACTTGTACAAAGGTTCTTAAATCTATACCTATATGAATGTTTTTGTCGTCGGTGATTTTGAGTGAGGGGGGAAGTGGGGGGGAGGGGGACCACCTCGGGAGTATACCCTTGCGAACTAAAAAGGATATTTTTTGATTCAGTTCACAGTTCACATAGAACCTCCTCCTTTTTGGAAGTCGGTTAAAAAACTATACGTTACCTACTTATAATGGAATATCAAACGAGATATTGAATAGAAGAATTAAGTACTTATATCAGTTTTTATGATGATGATATTTTTTTTAGATTATATGTTTTGATGTTTGTAAAGTTCTCAAATGGAAACCACGTACCTACCGGCAAACGCAGCGTAGGACGTCCACCGGCTCGTTGAACCATTGATAAAAGCCGATGGATGCAAGCTGTATCCAACCAGGATTTTTGAAAATCCATAGGGGAGGCCCATGTCCAGCAGTGGACATCCTACTGCTAATATATCATACGTCCACCAAGTCGGTCAACGTCCACCGTACTATGTGCCCTGCCTATTGCTATTCCACCTTTCTAATCGTAATCCTAGATAGGGGAGAAGAGGCGGGTTGGTTATAATATAATATTTATGAATTCTACTGGTTTTCCAAAAAGTACTATAAATCTACCACACTACCAAATTTACATCGAAAATCTACCATGATAGTAGTCAATCTACTTCACTCTGGCAAGAAAACATCGCGCGATGTTTAGCGCGCCAATCTTCGCTGCAGGTGTGGCCAGAAACTTCGTCTGCGCCCGACGACGATGTACATCGCGCGAAGCTTCCGGCGAAGCTTCGCGCGCAGATGTAGCCATAGCATAACGGAAACCGGTAGTCACTTGAAATATTCACAGAATATTTAGTTGATTAAGCAGTTTAAAAATAAAATAAAGAGATATTTAAGGGGAGCTCCCATATAACAAATGTGACTTTTTACACGATATTAATAACGCCAACAAGCGACTACTTGAATATTAACATTAATAAATAAGGATGTTTAGTAGTATTATATTCATTTTAGAAACAAATAATTAAATTAAAATAAATAAGGGGGCTCCCATACAGTACCTACGAAACACTTCGTGCGTGAGTCCGACATACAATTGGCCAATTATTATTTATTGTTATAGGATATACTATTTTGTTTTGTTGTGTTTTTTCATAAATGTGAGCCCTTCCTACGAATTTCAAGTTTCCAACAAAGAATTTTGTTTATTAGAACAAATTCTCCCGATTTTCTACCTAATTTGAAGTGAATTAATGATCCGAGACGAGACGTAAACTAGGATAGGAGTGTAGGCTTTTAATTTTGTGTAGTGATCAGACTCCACTAGAGGAGCCAAGGATTTGGTGACTACAAAGACCAAAAATAAAAGTACATAATTTATAGTTTTAGACCAGAAAATCTTCCCATACCGATTTTTAGTTCGAATATGGCGATTTATTTAGCAGTTCTACCGATTTCGCATTTCGTCGTTCGAGACCAAATAGAACTGTACCTATACATTCTCTTTGTGTATAACCATACGTACCAACGAGCTATGGAGAGGGCTATGCTCGGTGTCTCTCTGCGGGTCGAATCAGAAATGAGGAGATCCGTAGAAGAACCAAAGTTACCGACATAGCCCGAATTAGCAAATTAAAGTGGCAGTGGGCAGGGCACATAGTTCGATGAACGGATGATCGATGGGGCCGTAAAGTTCTCGAATGGAGACCACGGGCTAGCAAGCGCAGCGTAGGACGTCCACCGACTAGGTGGACTGACGATAAAATAAAGATCGCAGGAACGCTCTGGATGCAGGCAGATTCCAATCGGCCTTATTGGAAATCCATGGAAGAGGCCTAGGTATGCCCAGAAGTGGATGTCCTATGGCTGATAGATAGATAACCATAGAAAAAATAATACTGGCCATAATTGTTAAAGTTGAAATTGACTTTCTTTTCGTAATATACGAATGTAAATTTTCAGTAATTATTCATTTAGTTTTGAGGTATTTTAATTTTGAACAATAATTTTTAATTTGGGATATTGTATAACACTCATCATGCCGAAAGTACCTACTTATTTCTTAAAATGAATGTCTTTCATCATTGTTTTGCTTGATGATACCTACATCATTTTGCAGCCGAATCTCCTTGCATTTGGTAAACATTGTCATAATTGTAAAAAAATGATGCAATGGGCTCTTCGTACCTAGAGATGGTGATTGAGTAACAGCAAAATTATTATGAGTGTGTGTATTATGAGCCACATTTCACCCGAGCGAAGCCGGGTTGTCATCTAGTACATCATTAAAAACGGCTCAGCCGATTTCTGTAACATTTAAATGGTATAATTACATATACCTACTTACCACCTCAGGAGTATAAACCTGTCGAAAATAGTACATTGTTCACCGAGAGGAGAAAGTGACCGATTACCGTCGAGGGTGTCGTTTGAAGCCCGAGCCGTAGGCGAGGGCTTTAAAACACCCGAGATCGGGAATCGCACTTTCTCTCGAGTGATACATTGTGCTTTATACTACACCTACGAGGAAAATAAAAAACTAAATCTTTACTAATTGAAATTTATATTGAAATTGTTGCAGTTAGTGAAGCTTAATGTAACACTTGAAAATGGCGTCTGCAATTTTCACATGTTCTTTTTTCAAATGGTTTGACACCATCCGACACACAGCTAGTGGCCAGTGTCATTTTGCGAACTTGGAGATAAAAACTCACTGTAAAAACTTTTTGGCTTTTGATATTTAGGTTACCAGCGCATAGTCTTACCCAAAATTAAAAAAGAAAAACCACGTAAGAAATGGATTTTCATACACTTTTCTCTCCCGCTCAGATGCGTTTTCTCCCCGCATATTTGTTCGATATGCAATGACGTACTTTCTACCGTAAATTTGATAAAGTATCAAGGTACTTTCCGAGCAGGTGTAGTACCTATAAAGAATTTTTCCATTGGTGTATACTTAGACCGAAAGCAGGTGATTCAGACCAAAGAAAATATAACAAGAGATTCAGACCATCATTAAGACAACTTTTTACTATGGGGCCAACATGAAATCCGAGAAATGCAAAAATCCTGTAACCATTACGTATAGGCCTTTTTATTTAGCCAAGATTAGTTTGTAGTATCTATAGTAGTCTGTGATTAGTTTCGAACGGCTGATCTAAGTAAGTAGAGTGTGAGCCGCACCGAAAAAAAACGTCAACCACAGAAATGTCAACTGTCACAGATATCTATTACGTCAGTACAGTGTGACCGTTTTCAGTAGATTCGACTACTGTTTCAGTAGATTTTCGATGTAAAGGTGGGGCAGCATATTATATTCAGTAGTTTTCGAAAAATCAGTAAAGGACACGTCAAAAAAACGTATGGAGGCTGGTATAATAGTAAAAAAAAAAAAATCACATCACTCGTTACAGTTCAAGAACGTACCTACATATTTTTCTGATTCTATTACATCAGTTAAAATAAAAAAAGAGCCCTGCGATTTTTTTTATAAAAATTTTCGATTACTTAGGATAAAAATGAATATATTTGACTCTTTAGGTAGTTTATCTCTGCCAACTCTTATTAAGTACCCTTCAAATAGTTAAATTAAAACGATATTATAGCCTGAATGGTATAAAATCCAAAAACTGTTGTTTATCCAAAACAGTATAGGTAACATATCAAACACTGTACAAATTCTCTACGTTTAATGGCAGTACCTTACAAGACACTGGCGAAATTGTGAAATACCTTCGCAGAAGCCACAAATTAAGAAAAAAAATACAGTATAGTTTCGATTAACCGGACTAATTCGTGTCGTTGGCCATTCGGATAGTCGAAAATCCGGATAGTTATCGAATGAATGGAATAAGCGGTTTTTCATTATCTTAGCTAACCTACGACCAGTTTCTCTCTGTTGTACCTATAATAAATCAATTTTACTTATATTATATTTAACCGATAATACTACTCGCTTCAATTTCTTAAAGTTCTTCTTCAGATCGTGGTGATTTGCAACATAGCGTAGCGGAGTATACTTATTACTTAGCAACAAAAACATTAACAAATCACGAAGAGCAGAGAAAGAGCGAGGCGTGGATGGGTCCGACATATCTGACTACGTATTGATTCAAATTACAAAATTAATTTTGTTGGCCGTGGCTAGTAGTCTGGATAATAGCGAATCCGTATAACTGAGGGCTAGATAATCGAGGTTCTACTGTTATCCTTAATGATTTTCTTGTCATATTGTTCTAACTGGGCACACTAGTTTCTTAAGAATTCTATAATTTTAGTAAAGTATATGAGAAATGTAGAAGAATCAGGTAGTAATTCAAGTAAAAAAACACTATTGCCAAACTAAAAAAAATAGTATACTAAGCGCCACACAAATTGGCGGGTGAGGAGTTAGCCGCAGATGACACTTCGTCATGATTCGCTAATTATTATGTGTGCACAATGCCGACACCGCGTGGCATAGTGGTGTCCCGGGCGTAGGGAGCGCGCGGGAGGCATGAGGTTGGCGAGCGGGTGTGCCCCGGCGTCTCGTCTCTTTTTATATACATATCTATATTTCGGCTTTTGCGCAGCTTTCTGCGCATAAATTCCCATCCGCCGATTTGTATGGCGCTTAGTATAAACTGTATTAAGTAATATTTTTCATACCTACAAGTTCTTTTTCACATTAAAAAATATGGAGGGCCGAGGGATAAAAAAAGAAAATTACATATTTTCAAAAAATCTCTATAACAAGGTTTCAAATGATGTATGTAACATCTTGGTTAGATTTTTCTGTGAATTATTTTATTTACCACGTCTTGTGGAGTCTCTTTTATAAATGTGATTTTGCTGCGCTAGGATCCCCCCAACAAGGATTGTTATTTTAGAGGACTGTAATGAACATTTGGTGACTCCATAGGCTCTGCACTAGGACCAAAGATTGTGATTTTGGAGGAAGGCAGGCTCCGCGCTGTAGATTTTAGAGGAAAAATCATTGACATAAGTGGATTTCAGTAGAAAAAAAAAGTTATAATATGTCTTAAATACGTTTAGTATTTTAAAAGGCTTTGAAAACGGTCACACTACAAGTTAAACGTCAAATCTGTGCGTCAAAGCCACAGGTCAAAGCCGAGAGCTGTCAAAAATAAGCAATTCGTCAATTCAATTTCGTCATATAAAATACTTAAATTGAGTCGAATTTTTACGATTTTCTGAATAAAATTTCGATCTGCTATAGCTACGTTACACAAAGCTAACATCTTCTATCTATCAAAAATGTATTAAAGTCGTTTTAAGAAGATACGAATACAATGGCAGACGACGAGCAAGATCCAAAAGAGTACCGGTGGGAGACAGGTTATGAAAAAACTTGGTAAGTTTTGGTCACAATTTTGGTTCACAAGTTTCAGATAATATAACAAATCTCTATCTACGCACCTTGTTATACTTTGTCTTTCTCACCTCTAAGTAAAACCATAAACCATGACGCGGGAACCAGGTGAACCATGTCACATCAGTCGATTTTGTCTTTAAAGTGAAGCTTTAATTTTTTGCTGTGATCTTGCATTTAAAATAAGATGGGCTTACAGGGAAGCTATTAAGGAAGATGAAGATGGCTTGGTGGAAGGCCTCGTCGCGGAGTTCGCTCAGAAAGCCGCCCGAAAAGCGGCACAGCCTCGCAAAGGCCCCGTGCGGCTCGGTATGATGCGCCATTTGGTAGTTGCCGTTGACTGCTCTGAAGCAATGAACTCTCATGACTTGAAACCTTCCAGATTCTTATGTACTCTCAAGGTAAAGCTACTAAGTTATCTTTCTGTAAAGCAGGGCAATACTAAATAGATTGTAGTTGTTGGCTTGAAGTATTCCACAGACAGCTGCAGCCAGCCCCTAGTGTTTCGACCAATCACAGGCCAAAATGGCTTATAGAGACCTGTAGTTGTTTGATGACTAGCCTGTATCTACAGACCTGTCTGCTGAACACTTGAGTTATTCTTGTGGCCAGAGCTTTAAGAAATAGTAAACTGCCTAAGTACTAATATTAAAAATGAATAATAAAGTTTACTGAAAAAAAAAAATTAAAAGAAACAGTATATTAAAGTGCAAAAAAAAAAATATACTAAAAAAATTTAGCATGCATAGGTGCTTGGTACAGGATGTTGCCTATTTATTTTCTCTGACCATGAATTTTGTGTCATTGTTTTCTCTCAATCTGTGTAAAATAATTTGAGCAGTGCTTATCATTACCATTCTACCTATTTCAGCTACTTGAAAAGTTTGTAGAAGAGTTCTTTGATCAAAATCCTCTCAGCCAATTGGGAATAGTAGCCATGAAGAACAAGAGGGCAGAACGAATAACAGAACTCTCTGGAAATGTTCGAAAACACATCAAGGCAGTTCAAGGGTACAAACTTAATTCTTCCACATATTAATATCATCTTACACATAGACTCTGTCCCCAAACTATCCAAAGCTTTTGATATGGCAGCAACAGACTGATATTCTACATATCCCTTTACAACCGGTTCAATATAGGCAGGAAATCGCCAAAAAATACTATTTATTTTGTGATCGCAACCGGTCTCACACGATTGTGTGGTTATCTGCTTATCCCGCACGATCGTATGAGACTGGTTACATTCAAAAAATCAATATGGTTTTCACAACAATTTTTTTGAGAATTGTTACACTTGTATTGAGGCGGATATAAAGGGATATACATATTTTTAAGTAATACATAGGTTTAAGTTTATATTTAGTCAGTGTATGCTCTTAACTATTTAGGATAAAATTAAAACACTAAGCCCGATAACAGAGGCACCAGTGTAAATTTAATAACAACGTAAAAAGCGTTCTCTCTATCGAATGCCTAAAGTGAAAAAGAAACAGAACTATGCTATTTAGCTAATATAATTACGATGGCCCCTCTGTAATCGCGCTTACTATCTTTCTGGAAAGTAATAATAATTTCCCCATTTCAACAGCTTGTCAACTCTGGCGCTGACTGGAGAGCCGTCATTACAAAACACCCTGGAGTATGCTGGGAGGGTTCTGAGACCCTTGCCAGGTCACGCCTCCAGAGAACTGCTGGTGCTGTTCGCATCACTCACTACTTGTGACCCTGGAGATATCAATACTACCATACAGGTAAATTCTTTACTGTACATAATAATATGACAAGATAAATTAAAAAAAAAATTGTGTTGTATTTGGTGTTATTTAACAATTTTTTTTTTAAATTGCCAATAATAATTTTTTCCATACAACCATATTGTGGCTTTAACTTATGAAATTATGGAATTTATCTATGACTGCACGCAACAGCAGCAGACTACAATGTTAGGCGACACATTTACATGTGTTGCGGCAGACTAGGCGTCGCTAGCGATCGTAATTCTAGCTATGGGTTGTTACGAGTAGTGTCGCGCCGACACTAATCAGCTGCTGCTGCGTGCTTTGGAATTGCATTTTAAATTTCGTTTATTTTTTAGGCTTTGAAGACAGATGGCATCAGATGTTCAGTTATTGGGTTAGCAGCTGAAGTAAGGATTTGTAAAAAGTTGTGCAAGGACACCAATGGAGATTATGGGGTACGTTATCACTGCTATCAGACATTAAATGTCGAAGAATAATATTTTATTAGTGAGGTAACCACATAGATAGAGAAGGCTGGGATGATGGTGACATTTGTTTGTGGTGTCAGGTGGTGCTGGACGACGTGCACTACCGCTCGCTGCTGCTGGAGCAGACGGCGCCGCCGGCACGCGCGCGCGCGCTCGACGCCGGACTCGTCAAGATGGGGTTCCCGCACTGCGCGCCGCGCGCGCCGCAGCTCGACTCGCCCGCCGGGCCCGACCCGCCCATCGCTGTCTGCATGTGGTATGTACCATATAATTACAACTAAACTAATAGAAACCGTACTAAAATAGCAAGAGATATACATCACTTCGTCCCACTTTAAACATGAAATTTAAAAGGTGTTAGAAAAAGATACACATACACTCGAACTTACGTAATTTCGAAGAGTTTCACAGACTAGCATTGAGCTATCTCGGCTGTCCAAATTAAAAAAAGTAAAAAGTAGGAAGGTAAAATGATCAAGAGATTTGAACCTTCTTACTGGAACTAGAGGTTTCAAATTTTACGATCATATCGCAAAAGACAAAGTGGAACCACCTTCCATTATGACATTCCAACTTGTGATTTTGACGTATGTCGACAGACAATGCATTTATTTGTTCCACTTACTCTCGCGTATGCTGTATAGCCAGATATGAATAAGACAGCTGTAACATAGTTTCTATTTGAGCAAAATTTAGTAAGTATTCTATTACTTTAGTTCTAATTCTATGGTATGTTGATCTCCCTACGTTGCGCTTACCACTCACATATCTCTATATTTGAGAAGTTTGCGGTGCCATCGCGATCATTGTACAACAGTCTGTTAAAATAGACTATTCATTTTAAAGTTTTGTCATTTCCCCAGATGTTTCTCTTTTCAAATTTCAGGGCTAAAGTGTTCCAAGAAGTTAATTTTATTACTGTTACAAATATTCTATATAGTGATAGAAATAGATGAGTGGTATAAATAAATTACTTGTGTGTGTGCAGCCACCTGGAGGAAGGGGCCGGGGAGGGCGCGGCGGGCGAGGGCCACCTGTGCCCGCAGTGCCGCAGCAAGTACTGCTCGCTGCCCGCGCAGTGCCGCACCTGCGGCCTCACGCTCGCCTCCGCGCCGCATCTCGCCAGGTACGAGTACATACAATTACCTAATAGAGTACAATGTAGGTGTCTTCAAATCCCGAGTAAATAGGTATCTTCTAGGTAAGCGTGTTACATCCTAGACCGCATATCTGCTTAACATCAGGTAGTGTGTAGTCAAACGCAAACCTATTCGAAATAAAAGAAAAAAAAAAAACCTAATAAAAACGCACCAAGTGCTACATTATTTAAAAACTCACCGGATGCGTTCTGCGGTTATCGGACAGGTCAAACAACGCAGCTCGTATTATGTGCGGACAACGTCGGTCTCTATAAATATTTTGTATAGATATGCGATCTGCCCGTGCGATCCCGCAGTAGGAACGGAGTAGGTGAGTATACCTTCTCATATTGACTGCTGAAGAAATAATGTGGTGTTTTGAGGCTTGATTCATGCAAATGCACTTACTCGCAAATTGGCGACGACAAAAAAAACAATAACTGTATTGAAACTGTAACAGTTATTGTTTCCTCAAGAAAAATGAATCCGGACAGATGAAAGCAAAATTGTCAAGTCAAAAAAAAGACGCGTCACTCACTTCGTTCGTTCGGTCAATAATTTGAAACCTAAAACACATATTTGAATGATGCTTAAAAATATGTTTTTTATTACAATATCCGTTCTTTCCGCAGATCGTATCATCATTTGTTCCCGGTAGAGCCGTACGTGGAGCTGCCCAATGAAGGCCAGGCGCAGTATTGTTTTGCTTGTCTGCGGAATTTTACAGATCTCGATAAACAGGTAACATGTTTATGAATATTATCATAAATAGAGCGTCAGTAAAACACAGTTTTTTATTTTATTATTTATTTATCGAATGTGATTTATTATCGTCAGTAAAATAATTATTTTTAGCTTAAAATAGCATGACCGACTTCACCCGTGTACAGAATTCGCGTATATTTCGCACGGATCGATGTAGCATTATTTACATTATTGTTGATTTATCAAAAATGGACAAGCCGATTTCGGTAAAATTTAAATGGGACCAATTTCGAAGTAAACTCTTTATATTATTGAAATCGGACTACTATGAAAAAAGTTATGCGTGGTTATACATAAAAAAAATATACGCGTCGAACTGGGTACCTCCTCCGGTGGTTCGTCGGTCAATAATAGTCTAATTCGTCTTATGTTAAACAAATAAAAATGTTTAGCGCGATCTTGCAGTTTCAACCTTTTGAGGTCAATCTATACCGCGCTAGCTGGTATGCGGTTTCCACTCGAGAACTTTTCTACTAACTTTTAACTACTTTAACTAGCTATGGATCTCGTCATTTATTATTCGATTTCGCAGAGAGACTCCGAGCTTGGATTTTACAAATAGGCCCATGGAAAGAAGAGATAATGCTAAAATATATCTAGCTCAGGCCATTACCTTGTACAGTATTCAATTATTTGCTTTATTTGTTTTGGAAAATGATTTTCCTATTATTTTCTTTTGTAACAATCTTCATTTAAAGGTCATTCATATTTTCGGATCTTTTTATCTTTTGACAATGCTTGTAAAATATGGCGGCGTTGTTTTACTCTGCTCATTTATTTACAAATAATTAGAATAATGTCTTCAAAACTAACTTATACAAAATTAGTCAAAAAGCCCGCCCCTAATTGTCCCCGGCGCAAATCATGTATTTGTTTACCATATTTTAATATATTTTTGGGCTACTGTACACAGTCTGGTCCCACTTTGCAAGATCTTTAAGGATAAAGTGATTTTCTAAGTTATGAACCTTTCAGATATACCGTTGCGGTCGGTGCCTGGAGCACTACTGCTGGGAGTGCGAGGGCGTGGTCTCGGGCACGCTGCACGTGTGCCCGGGCTGCGCCGCGCGCCCGCGCCTCTACCAGCGCCTGCCCGACGCCACGTGACCTCACGCCGCGCCCGCGCTACCCACGTCCCTCGCTAACTCACGTCACGTGGCTAAATTCTACTCGGAAAAGGAATCGGGGAAATGAAACCTATCTGTCGGTTTTAGACTTGTATGTAACTGTTCGAAGTGTGAAGTGTGTTTCTGTGCCGGTTGCCTGACGCCACGTGACCTCACGCCGCGACCACGCTAACCACATCCATTACTAACACATGCCACGTGGCTGAATTCTACTCGGAAAAGGAATTGGGGAAATTGTTACTATAGTCGGATGTAAGGCTTGACTGAAGTGTGAAGTGAGTGTGTGTGTACATAGTTGCGCTGGTACTGGCTCTGCTACCAGGTGCCCGACGCTACGTGACGTCACGCTGCGACCACGCTACCCACGCTCCGTCGCTAACACACGCCACGTGGCAAAATTCTACTAAAAAAAAGAATCGGGGAAATTAAACCTATCTTTCGCATGTGACGGACTGTGACGTATCTGCTGGACGTGTGAAGTGGGTGTGTGTACATAGTTGTCTGAGCTTCTAATGGCTCTACTGCCTATCTATATTAGAAATGCTTAATTTTAACTGCATTTTGACGCGCCAAAATATAGATAAGGAGTTTTACTTACTCGCATGCATACTGTTAACCCGACTTTGTTTTTTGTTAATAGTTGATTTGCGTTTATGTGCCCTTTTGAATTTTGGCGTGTCGAAATTGCACACAATATGCAATATTAGGCAATGTTTATATAAGTGATAGTGATGTTAATTATTTTAAGGCTGTAGAATAGGTAATGTTGAATTATTACCGATTCATGAAGTTTTGATTTATATTATTTCATAAACAAAAAGAGTTCTTTTTTGTAGTAAGTGAGCGCTAACATTGCAATTATTTGAGTTCTTTACGAACAATTCAGTACAACAAAATGTTGTTTATATAATGTGGTTACCACTAGGACACCGTACGCAACGCATACGATTTCAAATAAATATTGCTAACTAATCTTTATATGAAATCGTATGCAACAGCACGCACCTATCCGCGCCGTCCGACCAGCATTTCTGTCAAATGCTGTAGGCGTTAGTCGTTTTTATCGCAGCTTAGCTCCTTCGGCGCGTATAGGTGCGCGTTTACCATTAATTAGATCAACGGTAATTATATACAAAAAAATTTACTTATTACGTTGAAAAATATGAAACTTGCAAGAAACTATAATCCTACTATAATCCCACAGGGAACTGAGACAGATGCGGGTGGCGGGAACCCGGCGCGGCGCCCGCACCTGTCTCAGTCCCCCTTTGTCGTCTCCCCCGGCGCCCTAGTACCGCGCTGACGAGGATTATAGCCACAGAACAGCAGAACTCTCTCTCTTCTGTGATTATAGCCATCAATAGGGCAGTATGTTTGGCTCGACATATGTCACATACGTAAATGTCTTTCTGATGTTTTTTTTAATAATTATAGTTCGACATTAACGGACGTCTACATAGAAGAAACACTTCGAATTTGGTATTCTGTTCCTCTCGAGAATCAAAACACATAAAAATCTGGCTCATGACTGACGGTGTAGTTTCTAACAATAGGTCATGTGTTTTATAGTTCAAAATTTGATTTAAAACTAACAATACAGTACCTACCTAATTGGGTAAAATTTAATTATCATCAGTTTTTTTCTGACCCTCGTAAAAAATTGGCGGTATGTGGACCCCGACTAAAACTACCTACTTGCCGACCCCTGAATTAGATAATTGATGTGAAAGAATGAAAGATAGACATGTGAGTAGCTTCTTTATTATCACATTTATTGGAATTCAAATTTCATAATAGAAAAATTAGAAAAATAATTCCTTATAACATTATTAAATTAAATTGTAACTATTTATTTAATAACTTAAAATAAGTACATACATATATAATGTGGTCATCTAAAATCACAGATTTAAATCTCTCATCACTTTGTTTAAAATGCAAATAATACGTATCTACGCCATTGTAGGAGAGGAGGGAATATTCTATAGGATAAAAAATGCGCAACATTGGTATCCAAGGGCTTTTCGAAACATACTTTGAAAAGGTTGATTCAAAAAGATCATAAATTGTATAATACGCGCCACACAAGTCGGCGGATGGGAAGTTATGCGCAGAACGCTGCGCAAAAGGCAAAATATACGTATGCGCGGGAGTCAGAGAGACGCGACGCCAGGGCACACCAGCCCGCCAACCTCAGGCCTCCCGCGCGCTCCCTACGCCCGTGCTCACTACTTCGCCACTTGCGTAGGCATTGTGCACACTTGCGCAATAATTAGCGAATCACGGCTAAATGTTATCTGCGGCTAACTTCTCATCCGCCGACTTATGTGGCGATACTATCTAAGTGCTCTTCGAAACATACTTTGATTAATAGTTGATTCAAAAAGTTCATAAATTGTACAACTCGCGATAAACAAAACGTGGGTGGCGCCATCATAAAGTTGGCAAACATTTCATCACTTTTGGCGTAAATTACTGAAACCAGAGTATCGTTATATAGGTTCAAATCCTGTGGTCACTTTAAATGATTCAATTGTTTATCGCGAATAGAACTCTGAAATAAACTTGTGTGGGAAGGCACTGTAAATAAAATTAGTTCCACGATCCAGGCTGCGCATATTTAGTACAATGCGAAAAGCGGGCAGCTGCTATTACGCAGTGAAATATCTACTTTCGCACAAGTTTAAGTGATATGGCGTAAGCAGTAAGAAAGTCACGTGTAGTAGTTGGTTGCAAGCTTTCAAGTAGGTAGACATTAATCTGTAGTGTTACTCCCATTGTTATTTTTTCAGTATCAATTATAAGTTATTTATTTATTTTATAGAATGATATGTTGAACCCCATATTGTAACTTTCACGTGTACAACACGAACTTACACAACACCCCTCGGGGTTAGTAAGAGTTTATACGTAAACGGAAACTACAGCAGTTTTCGTGTGGCTCCATACATTTTTGTACAGCGTACAGCGGTAACGAGGAAAAAATAACAAAGATGTATAGAGCAATACGAAAGCTATAAATAATCGTTTTCGTTTACTATGCAAGCTCGTACTAAGGTCTTTGTTTCGTCATGGGTCACATTACTTCGCATAAAGATAATGCTGAAACGCCATTCTGATGCCTCTGTTTTGCTTGGTGACGATTTAGCATCCCGATAACCCACTTTGTTGATTTTATGTTTATCTATTCATATAATTCTGCTGGACTATCTACGCAAAGCTAGACCAATTGGTCTAGTTTTCAGTAAATAGTACAGCATAATTAATATGAATAGAGGTATCAGTTAATGTTTGTCACAAATCTTTATCTTGTCCTGAGACGTCGTGAACAGAGAAGACGTGAGGCCGGTTTTTTTATACATGTGGTGAGTGTGTCGGTGTTGCGCCGCCATAGTTCGACTGACGATCCAAGGCGTAGTTTCCTTGTAGGTACGTGTATGTGTATGTAATTGTGTCTGTACACGGCGAGGCGTAGTTTTGCCGGCCTCACTTGTTTTCTTCACAACATTCTGTCTTCATTTTTTTTATTTGGTCTGAGATCTTGTCAAATCACAATACCTATGTAATAGGGTTCACAAAGTATTGTTTTGTAAAATACTCTAGCGAGTTGAACAAAAACACCAATTTTAGGATAATAAGACCGTGCTGGATAAACACTCATGTTCAAGTAGTGGCATTAGTTAGTTTTCTTATAATACTATAATATAATATTTCCTATTGTTATTTTTTTTTGGTAAGATTTCCAGCTATTTTTATACTTTCGCCGTTTATGAGTTAAAATACAGATACCACTATCGCGCATTTCCATCAAATGTATTTTCTATTACATTTAGTCACTTAAACATACATACAACATCATATCCAATTATATAAACCAAAAACTTGCAAAATATTAATTCGAGTTTAGTGGTGTGCTTGTATTTAGTACCAAATACTATCACAAAATATTCGACTACTTATACCTCAGGAAAAATACAACTTATCCATTTTTTTTTACAATGTTTAGGATCTCTTATACTGAGTATAAATTCACAAAATGCTGACAGATCCAGGTGGCGCCAATTCAAGCTTCAAGCGCCATTTTGAAAAAACGTTTTTGGCCGATATCTAGGAAACTATGCACTTTAGGGCAAAAGTCATAGACACCATTATTGTAGAGGATAAAATTTCGCATCTTTTGTTTCTAGTAAACTTTTTTCGTTAACTTACCGTTTACGTTTTTGACTTTTGCCCTAAAGTGCATAGTTTCCGAGATATCGGTCAAAAACGTTTTTTAAAGATGGCGCTTGAAGCTCCACCTGGATCTGTCAGCATTTTATGCTTAGTGAGTGACCCTAAACCTTACAAGAAAAAAAAATTGGATCGGAAATTTAGTACAAAGTTGACAAAAAAAACCGTCGATTTTTCCTGAGGTATTAAACCAGTAACTTAACGCCTATTTGTCTTCATCATCATCGTCTGTCATCGATTCTATTGTATTGGCTGAATCAAATTTAGATTCTATTGTATTGGCTGGATCAAATTTAGGTTCTATTGTATTGGCTGGATCAAATTTAGGTTCTATTGTATTGGCTGGATCAAGTTTAGATTCCATTGTATTGGCTGAATCAAATTTAGGTTCTATTGTATTGGCTGGATCAAATTTAGATTCTATTGTATAGGCTGGATCAAATTTAGGTTCTATTGTATTGGCTGGATCAAATTTAGGTTATATTGTATTGGCTGGATCAAATTTAGGTTCTATTGTATTGGCTGGATCAAATTTAGGTTATATTGTATTGGCTGGATTAAATTCAGTTTCTATTGTATTGGCTGAATCAAATTTAATGGCGTCTGTAAAGTTGCGCAAATCCACTCTCGTTGCGCCGCTGACATGAATATATTGCTACTCGCCTCGTGTTCACAGAGTTAGATTCGGCTTATATCAGCTATTAAATTGAAACCAATCCAAAATAGTTGTAGTCTTTGTCGTTCATATTGAAATGAGAAGGGATGAATAGTTCATTAATGGAATGGTTGAATCCAATTATCACCATTTTCTATCTACTTCAAAAAAGGAAGAGGTTCTCAATTCGTCTGTAGGCAGCTATGTTTGTTTTAGACTTCGAAATATATTTTTTTTTGTTGCATTCTATGATTACTGTTTACTATACGAGTATAATATATATATTTATGTGTTTCACATAGTCGTACTAAACAAGTGATAAAGCGGTACGTTTTCAAGTCTAAACGATCAGAACTTAGGGCTCGTACACATAGAACGTCCGTTTTACAGGTCCGTTTAAACGCATATGCTGTAAGGGCTCGTACACATAGAAAGTCCGTTTTACAGGTCCGTTTAAACGTATATGCTGATTGCGTATGTAGTTGTATGAGCGAGTTCACACAGAATACAGTATTCCGGATCCAGTACCAACGGAAATACTGATCCGTTTTACCGGCTGTAAATGCTGTGTGAATATTACCACCAGTAGCGACGGATCAGTTAAAAAAGATCCTGTGAAATCGGACGCTATGTGTGCCCTTAGAGAAAATAGGCGCCGAGTCAACTAATTTTGTTGTAAATGCATTATTTAAACATACGTCCATTAGTTTATATACATGTATAAAATTGTACTACAATACAGCTAAATATATATAACATTATATATTCAACACTTGGAACATCAAAATATCAAACGTCTACGTGTAAATTGCTGTATAAGAGTACATATAGCATCATTTTATAAAGATGCCATTTAGAACCGAGTTGCCGGTACAAACTAGTAGTGCAGCTGTGGCCAAAACAAATGAAGTCAGCCACAGCTGCACCACTAGTTTGTGCCGACCGCTGCACGTGCTGTCGGCAGTTGCTGTTGGCAGCTTGGTTACAAATAGCACCTTACGGCGTTTAGTAAACGCTCTAGACGATAAGGTACATAGTACATATTCTTGGTTACATATCACGCGCTTTTTACACCATCGCGGTGTATTTATCACATAAAACCGGTTCTTAAGTACTTAATAATAAGTAACATCGTACACAGGAAAAGGCCACCATACATGATTAGGTATTACTTTATATCATAGAATAAGAACTAAAGCAACTTTATATACTTAGTGCTATTTATTGACATGAAGCAAAAAGTTGGCAGATCGAAATATTCACTTGCTGAGAATGAAATGAAAATGTTTATTGGCTAGACTTTGCCTTCGTATATTAATAAATCAGCTTCAGTTCTTGATAATAAATTAATTTAAATTTATTGTCCGTTAGATGATGGCAGAATGGTCGCTCCTAGTGTGGTCGACTTAGGCTCAAAACAGTTTCATTAAAATCAAATCAAAATGGACTGTTTGTGCATTTATATTGTGCTATTATTTGGTAGCCATATGTAAATATGGGTGTTAGACTTGCTTCTTCATGTACAGTAGTCTTACACATAGTCCGAATGATCAAACCCGTTGCCCATCACTGGAGTTCCGCGTCATCCATAAAATGTTAGGTTTCTGGTAATACTCCTCGATTTGTATGAGAGATTTCCCCTTCGTCTCGGGTAGTAGTAGGAAGAGTATGAGAGTGGCGAGAGCTGCCGAAGCGCCGAAGATGCCGAACACTCCGGCCATTCCGATGGTGTACCTCATGTGGGGGTACACCTTGGTAAAGCCGAAGAGGACGGCGTTGAATACACAGAAGATGTACCCGCCCAGTAGCCCGCGAACTCTAGTAGGGAGCAGCTCTCCGATCATCAGGCCAGGGAGCACGAAGAAACCGAGCGTGTTGAACCCAACGTACCTGTTAATGCAAAATAATACTAATTTTAAAATATTGTTCATAAACAACTGATGGCATGTTATCATTATTTCTTAACATTATGTAAAATGTAAATGATTTTTCGGCGTTCCAAAAGGAATAATCCACATAGAAAGATGGGGCAAAAATATGCGAAATATCGGGAAAAAAATGCTAATTTATAAAAACTGTGTTCATCGAGCTGCATAAAAATGATTTGTTTTACCAATTATATTTTCGTTTAGAATTGAGGTTCTAATTTAATTTCAGTTAGCTTTCAAAACATTCGCAACACGTTGGAATAAGTAGATTCCAAAAAGCATGCGAGCCATAAAAATTCGATACCAACCACAAAACGCCGGTAGGTACCTTCCGGCCATTGGCATTTTGACGAAAAACGCCGGTGGCTGCGTTTTGTGATTAAAGTCGAACGTTCAAATAGGCCTACCCTAGAAACTTCTTTGTCCACCCGCGTAGCAAAGGGGGACAGTGCCCACCAGAAAACTTTAAAGTCAAGAAGACATTTTATTTCTCTGGGGTGGGAAAAAGTAGGTAATTCTCTCCCTAGAAAAAAATTCTAGCTACGCCAATGGAGTTTAGCCTCAACGAGGTGTAATATTGTACCCGAGTATAAGCGTACCTACGCGGCAGCCAGCCAGAGCCAGGCCACTGGCTCAGCATGAAGGCGAGCGTCAGCGTGCAGACGGCTTCCACATTTCTGCCTACCAATAGCGTGTATCATACCATCTAAGCTACTGGAGCAGTTATTCCAGCGGCCCAGAGCCACGCTCCGTTACTAGGAGCTGAGTTGGCTTGGGTAGACGCTGAGGGGGGAAATGCACAAAACACCCCATGCGGGACGTCAGTGCAGGAAATTAGAATAGCGCGTAATGTCGTACCCGAGTATAAGCGTAGGCGGCAGCCAGCCAGAGCCGGGTCCCTGGCTCAGCATGAATGCGAGCGCCAGCGTGCAGACGGCCGTGCCCGCGCCCGAGATGAGAACGAGCGCGCGCCGCGTCATCCGCAGCAGCAGGATGCACGCCAGCACCGTCACGCACAGTCGTACCAACGCAGACGCGTTTGCAGCCATCTGCAAAACATAACTTGGCTTGAGAACACTGTCTAGCATATTTTCCTCTCCGTAAGCGTGGGTACCTAGAGTAAAGATGAAAAATGATTGTTCAGAAAGGAATTGGATACGGTTGCGTTTGTTAAGCATTCAGATAATCGAAAATCCGGACAACGAGTCCGGATTTTCGATTATCTGATGATCCGTATCCTGTACATAAAAAAAGCGATTTTTCTGGGTTTCTCCTACTACTTAACTTACGACCAGTTTCTTATTAATAATGTGACCAGTTTTGAAGGCGCCATCGTAGAAGAACCAAAGTTACCGACATAGCCCATCGGATTGGCAAGTTAAAAAGGAAGTGGGCAGGGCACATAACACGGAGGACTGATGACCGATGGGACTGAAAAGTTCTCGAGTGGAGATCTCGTGTCGACAAGCGCAGCGTAGAACGAAAGACCGCAGGATCGCGCTGGCTGCAAGCCGTTTCCCACCGGCGTTATTGGATATCTTTTGAGGACATAGGCCTCTATGTCTAGCAGTGGACGTCCTGTGACTTATGGGTGGATACGTTTTCTGTGGAATATTAAGGTTGTTTCGATTGATTTTGTGTCATTCTTGTGCTCTACCTGTGTCTTAAAGCGTTGATTGACGTGCTAATTAACCATTACGCAAATGAAGCCAACGTTTTAACGCGTCAAATCGTTGTCACTACGTAACTATTTATTACCTCACTTACATAGGCAGGTTATTTACGCAAATCCTAATAGTGATCTGTGTACTAGTGATCTGTGATCCTAATCATATTCATGAATATATAAAATATATTTTTACTGTCTCTGGAAGTTGAAATTTCTATATTATGTAAAAAAAGAGTAATACTTATTCCTAAAATTCACAGCTCTATATTATAGCTGAAGACCAAATTGCCAGCTAATTTTACCATGTTATGCAAATGACCTGGGGTTTTGCAGGTGAACTATTCATGTATGATTTGGACTATTTCACCTTCTTACGGGGATTACATAATTATTATGAAGAATATTTCAGATATTCATGGTTTTAGAGCTGAAATATCTTAAAAGTAATGAGTCAAGTGGGTACCTAATACCTACGAGTATCTATATACCTGCTGCTACAGTTTATAATATTATGTTTCATGATCAACGTTTTTCAGTAGGTACCTACAATTCCTACTACTATAGACCTACCCTACCTAATAGGTACCACTTCTTAGTGTACGCTACTATCCTACACTACACACAATCCCTATAGAATGAAGAGATAGAATTAGGTACCTACATAGGTACTTATATTGTTATTTACTTGCACATATTGCTATGTGCTACTAAGTTGTTAAATATCTTTGTTATGCCGTTTTCGATCGTGAAGTCGCATGTTTTCAATGCACGTGTCTCTTGTGTCATGTCGTTCTCGGGTGCCATCGTCTACACGTGCAGGCAAAACGAATTACCATCTAAGTGTCTTTATACTCGTATTTACCAACATATGGTGAAATAAAGGCGCATGTTTGTTGTTGAGGTACTTTTGTCACAATTTTAAATCAAACACGGTTGTACTGTACGGTATACGGTTGTTACCATGAACTCTAACGTGCCGTGCCGTGCCGAAACTGGTGCTAATTAAGTAAGTTTTTTCGCGGATTCCAAAAATATGAGAATTTGCTTCAGAAAACTGATGACTTTAGTCGACTGCCGAAGGCGGAGGACAATGTGGGAACAACGGGACCCTGTTACTATGACTCCGCTGTCCGCCCGTCCATCTGTCTGTCTGTCTCTTACCAGGCATTATTGCTCATCTCATCTTACCAGGCTTTATTTTTTAATAATGTTCTCCATGACTTGCCCTAAAGTGCAAAAGTTTCCGAGATATCGGCCAAAAACGATTTTTCAAGATGGCGCTTGTAGCTCCACCTGGATCTGTCAGCATTTTGTGATTTTATGCTCAGTGTGATTCTAAACATTATAAAAAATAATTGATCGGATAGTGCCGAGTTAAATTCTATTTTTCTTAAGGTCAATGGTCACGAAACTAAATAAGAGAAGTACAAAAGTGTCTATTTTTAACGTTTCCAAAACGAAGCTCTAGATCTTTATGGGCTTCTCACTATTGACAATCAAGTGGTAATCTTACCGTCGGGTCCAGCGATCCGCCAGTGTCCTTCACAATATCGACGGCGTAGAATATGACCACGTAGCTGCCAGACAGGATCTGCAGCATGTTGAAGGCATTGATGAGCAGTAGGGGCTTCAGCACGGGCGCGCGCGAGATGGTCGCGAAGAATTTGATGTGTTCTTCTCCTCGAGCTTTCTCCTTCTCCCTGGCTGATATCAGCTCGTGGAGCTCGCGTTGGGCCTGTGAATGAAGACTGGTATTGAAGCGATCTGTTCACAATACAGACTTTTCCGTGGGCAGTAGAAAATAGCAAAATTCAACATAAACATCTCGACAAAAAATGGAAAAGTAGAGAATAGATATATAATAGTTATTACCTATATCTACGTTAGGAGTACTCAATAGTTAGGATTGAAACGACTAACCAATAAATTTTTTAGTTCTATGGTCTAATTATAATTGCCTACCTATATTACTGAATTAAGGTCTGACACTGACTTAAATTCTGACACCAGGGCTAGCCACCCGGCCTATATAAGTTTAGCCTCTCCACCGTGTCAAACGCTTGTTATCTCTGTCTGCTATTATTGTTCGTTGTCATTTAAAATGAACGAGATTACTATTATTAAAGTTTTTACTGTAGGTACAATATCCATCCATCAGCCATAGGACGTTCACTGCTGGACATAGGTCTCTCCTATGGATCTCCAATAAGACCAGTTGTTAGCAGCTTGCATCCAGCGCAATCCTGCGGTCTTAATGAGGTTATCCGTCCACCTTGTGGGTGGACGTCCTACGCTAGGTCCGATGTCCGACGTCCCTTCCTAGGTACAATATATCGTTACGTTATACACAGTCACATTTTTTTCAATCACACCTCTTATCAAAGAAACATCGGCATGTCTTAACTAACTTAGATTGCTCTGATTGATTGTAAGCAAGTATGCCTAGATAAGTTATCAAGTCTGCAAATATTGTGTTTTACAAAATCTTGATCATTGATAGCTCGTTTTTTACTTCCTTATTGATTTCAGAATGTAACTTGATGCCGATATGTTTTTAAATTAGGACTATTTAGCTAACCCCGTGAACTCCATCTCACCATCTGACAACTGTCAATGACAACTTTTACATGCAGGAACATTAAATTCACGTTTTTACTCCCTACATTTTATATTTTCTCGCCGTTTAAACCTTCCCTTAACTTCCACAGATATTTCAAGACCAAAATTAGCCAAATCGGTTCAGCCGTTCTCGAGTTTTAGCGAGACTAACAACCACGATACATATTTTATAGGTATATATAGATTACGAAGCTTTCATCATCATCATCATAACAGTCGTCCATAGTTGGACGTATCCCACTAAGCAGAGTGCGTTTCTGTGGGACACAGACACGTCACCACAATCGCATGGTTGATCTGTCAAAATTAGTTATATTTCACTCATGGACGTATTACACTTGGTTTCACTTCTTGCCTTCCTGACTTTTTTCGTGAAATGTACTGTACGCATAGAGATACTCATTCCGCCACTGGATTTCCAATTGATCAATAGTTACGAAGAAAAATAAGTAGAAGTAAGAGCAGTCGGCTTGAAGAGAAGGAAGAAAGTAGCTAGAAATCTGAACTCTAGATGAAAAATGTTCGAATTGAATAAACCACAGTTGTTCTTGTAAGTTACCTTGAACAAAGAATATATAACCTTGATTTTATTTTTATCCCAATGTTGTGAAGGAGAAAGATGTTTACGCCGATGTAAGTAGGTATATTTATCTGTCAATGTGACCTACCAACCAGATCGACCGATTTCGGATAAAAGAAAATAATCTAGACGGCGTGTCTAGCCAAGACAAAGAAAAAGGTACTCCTTTTCACCGTCCGTCCGTGATAATATTATTTGTAAAAAAGTATACTCCCCGCGCGTCGAGTGCGAGGCAGCCGCAAGTTCAGTATGCAGATCAATCATTGAATCAATCATAATCATTTATTTATTTTTGACACATATGTTAATGTACAGTATCAGATGATCCATAGACTCCTGAACTAGTCTAAGACTGTGTTTCAGGAGCCAAATTAAGGCTTCTCTATAGTAACAATTTTTTACATTATGTCAAAACAAATCGTGTTTTACTAAATTTTTAAAACAATCTTGTAATATAACAATAATTAATTTAGTAAAAACAGAAAAAAAATTTGCTCAAATCTGAGATACTAGTTACAATATTAACTAAATCCATGTTTATGTAATGTAAGATGATTGCTTCCTGGGTAGACTACCCCCAGTATATATGTATAATCTATGTGATAAATTATATTATAAGTACATATATTTCACACATATATTCTATGGATTACCCTGTACAAAATAAATGAATGCGTGTAACTGTAACTATGGGCGCAATAATTGAGTTGAGTATATTTTCGTCTCATTTGTGCTGTCATTGTTATATTATAAATTGCTTTGAATTTTTGGATTTCGAAGTCACGTATGACGAATTCGCAGTGTTAAAATTTTGTTGTTAGTAGGCAGTTGTCGAGATAACATCAACATCGGTTTGTTTTATTTTTATGGTTTATAATAACTGGCAAAGAAATATTAGGCATGTGTCATAAAATAACGTGACTTGCGTATGGTACCTACTCGTAGTTACATATTGTAACGTCACTACGGCCAGCACGTAGAATAGCTATTTATCCATGTATAGCTATTATGTAGCAGTTATATAGTGGACACCGGATTCCACATTGTCTTGTTAATCGGCGATCAGCGCCAATTGGTTTGTTTTGTTTGCTTTCAGTGGTTGATGTAACGAATTTTTTGCACTCTGATGGTTAATAGGGTTGCCGCCTATTTTTTAGGAAGGCGAATATATTTATCAACATTATCATAATATCTATTACCTAGTTTGTTACATATTGATGTCTATACCAATATTATCAAGAGGAAAGATTTGATTGTTTGTTTGCATCGAATAGGCTCCGAAACTACTGAATCGATCTGAAAAATTCTTTCACTGTTGGAAAGCTACACTATTCCCGGTGAACATAGGCTTTATGTTTTCAAAAAAATTAGGTATCCTTTATTATTTGTCTTCTTTAACCCATTGTACCCGGGCGAAGCCGGGACGGGCAGCTGGTAAGAAATAGCTTAAGTAAAAACTTTTAAAGCAGGACCAATTTTGAAATGTTGAAAACAAAATTAGCCGTCTTGACATAGAGCTAGTGCGTTTTGAAGGTTTTTCTAAAATGACTTTTCTACAGGATTGTTTTTTCGTGATTTCAGGTTTTTTTTTTATTCCATATAGGTTTGTGTTTGACTACATACTGCCTGATGTTGAGCAGATATGCGGTCTAGGATGTAGCACGCTTACCTAGAAGATACCTATTTACTCGGGATTTGAAGACACCCACGTCGTACTTTAGCGGGAAGACAGACCCAGGCAAAGCGTTCCACATTCTGGCTGTTCGTATGAGGATCAATCTGATGTAAAAATTGTTTATAAAGGCCTACAATGATGATCGAGCTAGAATCTATAAACTTAGTATTCAACCAGTAACTGCGTACCTATTGATTAAATTGATTTCAATAAAAGTATATGTAAACAACTTGTACAAAATATGTGTAAGATCAGCTATGACGTAGAGCCATGCACCTATCTATCTATTCATCTTTAAATGTACGCTTACAAGTATATGAATTACTAGTTTTGTGTATCCCATCTGGCCCGGTGACTTGGCCCGGCGCCGGGCCACATGGGAAAGAAAAGTTTTAACTGGCCCGGTGATATATTTACCGGGCCAGATGACACAAATCAAGTTCCATCGTCCCCGGTAAGGGGAGAAAAAAGGATACGCTTACCCGCGACTTCGCCCGCATGATATTTTGATTTTTGTGCTATCTCATGGGAACCCTTTAATTATCCGGGATAAAAGTAGACTATGTCACTTTCCGTCTTTCAAACCCGAGGCTCTACTTTAACACCCTTAATAAAGGAGGTGGAAAATTTAAAACGATTCGACAGTTGTTTTTTTTTGACATTTCTTGAGGCGCACTCTAGAATAGCTCGCAGATAGCAGATTTTTTCCTACTTACTTAACACTTATCGTTATATTATGGAAATTTTACGCAATATCATTATAATTTATAACCTATGTGTTATTCTGATATATAAGCTATATTACTGAAAATTTTCATCTCAATCCGTTCAGTAGTTTTTGCGAGAAAGAGTAACAAACATCCATCCATCCATCCATCCATCCATCCATCCTTACAAACTTTCACGTTTATAATATTAGTAGGAAGTTGTGAAGTAACAAGACTCTACTCTTTCATCAAGCTATTGTAGAGACAACTGAGAACCCTACTCGATTCCATCAGACGTAATTCATTATTTCGTCGCTCGTGTTCGAGAAAAGTCTTCAATTTTATTGCCATGTGCCTTCCTCGTTGAGCTCATTAAGAGCCACTTGACTTGGTATCACGTGGGTCGCTTCATGATCTGATGCCACAACACGCTGCGTGACTGTGTACACTCTGTTTGTTTTCGCTAGTTGTAGAAAATATTAATCATCGTTAGTGTAATTAGCAAGCTTGAATCAATTCAAGTGGATGGACACGTCTATAGTTATTTAGATATAAGCAATGTTGCAGCTAGAAATTTTCTCTAGGGCCTAACTGCCTACCCCGGAAAACCAGAATATATGTTCATGGTATTGACTTGTAAGTTTTCTAGGGTGGGCTAGCTACGCCTGTGATATAGGATTTCAGAGGCCGTTAAAAGAACGAGTCTGAAGTAAAATATCGTTTTACAAAGGTAGAGATGGTAACTGGCAGATTTTCTAGAATTCTATATGGTTACAAAGTGTCAGATCTGGCTTAGTCGAAAAAGTAGGTTGTAAATCAATTGTTATTGAATGAAAATGAACGCCCACTAGTTTTGGAGATTGGCTTATGTGAAAGATCCATCACTCTAAAAAGGTTGATAACAAAAGATGACGTGCTCTCGGTCATCCGGTGCTGTTGCGTAAAACAACTAAGTACTAAGCACCAAGCAGAAGTGGCATAATATTTCGCCTACTGCTATCTAACTTCTGTAGGAAAATGGAATCTAATGTGATCTATGAGGAAAATTCGTAGAAAAATACGGGATAATAGACGAATTCGGTGTTTTTTTGCACAATACGTTAAGCTTTATTTCTATCGCGTAACCCGAGGCGTCTTTACCTATGGTGCAGGGTGTGCGGCGCACACGGGCGCCGGGTCTAAGGGGGCGCCGAGCGCCCTCTAGTGCGACACCTCCAAAGATGCGTCGCTCGCGGCGCCGGCGCTCTCAAAGACCCTGCGCCTTTGTTTATGGCCGAAGCCTGCGCGCGGTAGCAAAGCAAGGCGCGCCACCACAAGCTACTCCTTTTCCGAGGCTTTTCGGGGAAGATCTCAAAAAAATTACGATTCCGATAATGGTATTTTTTTAAAGCTGGTTGATTCAGAATGAAATAATACAATTATTAGGAGAAAGAATAAAATAATCTGCCAAGTACGAGTCGGACTCATCGAGCTATATTACTACGTAGTAATATTTCCTCAAAGGTCGGACTCGCGCACGGAGGGTTCCGTACTGTATGGGAGCTCCGTACCCAAAGGGAAAAACGGGACCCTATTACTAAGACTTCGATGTCCGTCTGTCCGTCTGTCACCGGGCTGTATCTCATGAACCGTGATAGCTAGGCAGCTGAAATTTTCACAGATGATGTATTTCTGTTGCCGCTATAACAACAAATACTAAAAAGATAATGAAATAAATATTTAAGGGGGGCTCCCATATAACAAACCTGATTTTTTAGACGTTTTTCGCTCTATATTAATAATGGTAACAGGTATAGGTATGCTTGACATTTTCACAGAATATTTAATTTTATATTCACTTCAATAATAAATGATAAAAATAAAATAAATATTAAAGGGGGGCTACCATACAGTACGGAACCCTCCGTGCGCGAGTCCGACTCGTACTTGGCCGTTTTTTTATTCTTGATGTAACCCCTTCCATCCAAAAAAGAAGTTTTTGCTTTCCGACACCATTTGCACCCGAATTTCCGTTTAAAAACTATAACTGTTAGTATTCCATTTTGACCCCGCTTCTAATAGAGGGCGCCAGGGTACTGGCTGCACACGGGCGCCACAAGGTCTAGAGACGCCTCTGCGCGTAACCACTAATGTATTTGCCTTGTATCTCAGAATAGCTTCGTGTTGAATAACTAGGTATAACAATGGTGTACTCGTAAGTGGGCATATCAATATGATTACTTATATGATTCGCTAGTACCCATATAACCAATTTGTTATAAACCGTACTTATCGCATCGCAAAAACTGTGAATTCTTACATGATCTAACTGATTGTATTGCAGTGGGTGCGTTCTCTGCTAATCATAAAATTGTAACTATTATTCTATGTACCACACCTCGGTTACTGTGACGAACCTAAATACGTGAGTGAAAAAACTCGATAAGATGTGTGAATTTTATACAGAAACCAGCTCTTTACAAAATTCAAGGGAATTTCGTACGTGTATTTCTTCTGGACTCGACCGGTGTATGACAAACATTGAGAACCTTTTAGGGAGAGATCGGGAAATATTTAATCTTAATAGCTGAAGAAACGCACGGCGAGATCTAGGTATGTGAGAAACCTACTATTTATGCGGGCATGTGAGTGATGAGGAAGAAAGAAGCTATGTTCATTAGCTACAGAAATTCTCCAAGACTAGCTACTAATTTGTACCTGTTCTTATTGTGTGCCTAGTAAAAGAGATTAGATATAGTGTTGAAAAAAATAGTGTTTCTGGTAGAGAAGATAACTGATTCTAGTAAATGAGATATGTGTAAAAGTATTTTAATACAGGTAATAAAAGAAGACATGCTCACCGTATCATCGTCTCCTCTCAGCCGCGATATCGACGCCATGGCCTCGTGGAAGCGTCCCTGGCGCGCGAGCCACGTCGGGCTTTCAGGCGAGAAACAAAGCGCGAGGAAGGCACACACTGGCAGCACTATAGACAGGAAGGCCACTATCCGCCAGTCCAGTGCACCGCCCAGCGCGTATACGTATAGAACTCCGAGGGAGTACGCCACGAACGGGGTCCCGATCAGTAAACCCCTCAGTCTTGGCTCTGCAATCTCGCCTAAATAAACCTGGAAATTAAAAGTTGGCGTTAGCTTGCGCAATGCTCCCGAGGAGGGTCCAAAGACGGACAACGCTGTCAGGGTCGCGGAGGAGTGCGGAAGCGTACCCGTGCCCCTGACTCACTGCGCAAAGGCGGAAACACCTCAGGTTTTATAGTGGATATACCGTCGACCAGGGTCGGCGTGGACTCTCCCATCTCCACCGGCCTCCTCATGCAGGTGGTATCCATAAAGGATTATCTCTCACTACCTAAATGTACAGCCCTGAGAAGAAAATTTTTTTTGCTGATTCTACCCAATTCGAATATCAGATTAAATTGATCATCTTTTGTCAATGATTTTTAATTAAAATAGGCCATGCGTTTGGCGACTCATCCTTTTGATACGATGAAGCATGCTTGCACAAAACGTGATCAAAGTTTTGATTAATACCTATGTGTATAGGTCATTAAGTACCTAACCAAATACTTAATGGTATAGGTAATAGGTATTCTAGACAATCTATACATGGGCACTAAGTAATTGAACAATTCCTAAATGGATAAATGGTTTCGCTAGTGCTTATATATGTGTTAGAATACCTAGTACCTAGGTACCTACTGCTCATGTCTATTACTCGTAGAACTGATGACTCCAATTTCAAGGAGAACAAACTGCTGCACGTGAATATCAAAAGTAGGTACCTACCTAGCTGAAGCAAAAAGCTCGTGCATAAATGCTTAAATGAAATATAAGTATGCATGACGAGAAGAATTGTAGGTAGGTATCTAATTTAGTTACTTAGTCTAAGAATCAATAAGAAAACAGGAGGTTTTCAGGGTAACTGGAATTTCATTTCCGATTCATGTCAACATTTTTGGAGGATATTTAACATATAGAGGTCCTATATCAGTTTCAGTATTTTTTTAGCTAGCTCCAATAAAAGATGAGGAAAATAAAATTGGTAGGTACGGTGACAGGGGATCACAGTATTATACTAAGGCATGATCGTGTAATAATGATCATGCTGTCAAAGGAGGTTGCCCGAAGGAGAAGGAGGGGTAGTTATAGCGAAAGGTGACTGACCTGCGAAGGCGCCGCCATGATGCCCACAGCGAACCCACAGATAACGCGCCCGATCAGCAGCATGTAGTGCTGCACCGACGTGCCGATGATGATCCATCCCACGATGAGCGGCAGGATGCACAGCTGCAGCGTGCGTCGCCGACCGAACGCCTCCATCACTGGGCCGGACAGCAGGCTGCCCAGCGGCGTCGATGCCGAGTGGATACTGGCTGCGGATTACCAAACTCATTACTTCACTATTCTATATTATATGCAAGGTAAGCGGTATATTGATTGTCCGCAGAGGAGGATAGGTGGTAAATTGAGAATCATGATCAATTTTAAATCAATCTTGAGTCGCAAATTGGACTCGATTGGCGTAGGATGGAGAAATAATGGTACCGTAAGACGTCTAACAGTTGGGTTAAAACAGAATGTGGAGGATGTGAATTATACCTAGTTTACGATTGACTACTTAACACGATGGATATCGATGCCAAGATGGCGAAGTAATGTGGATGATCAGCGAATATACATATACATATTTATGATGAAGATATCGATGTGATAGCAAACCTAACTGATAAGAAAATCACCACAAAATTTTGGTTCTTGGCTTAAAGATTTAATTAAGTCTTCTTATCAGAGACTGCACTATATGTATAGGTAGGTACCTAACTAATGAGAAATACTTAGCAACGCAGTTTGCACAATACAGCTCTATGCTTGCACTTCGCAAAATGAAGCTACGAGTGTGATCAAGAAATATCGACCGCTCTGCTGCCTTATTGCGCAATGTCTATATTTGATAATGTAAAAGCCTGATACATCGTACCTAAGTGAGTAATAGTGATGACTCAGTTGTCTGATTTTTATGCACGATGATAATTTTTATTACTAAAAGAAATTGTGTATGAATAGTTTTTAACGCTAAAAATACATTAAAGCCAAATAAAGGAAGAGGTCTGATTAGGTAAGACGTGGTGTCAGTAAAGGCATCGAAAATAAGTTTATACCTACTAAACTTACTGAAAAATTAGACCTGGCATGGGACCTTCCCGACCTTCACAAGCTTCAAGATTTTTTATATCTACAGGTAAACAGCATTTTCATCTAATAAGCTATTAGAAGAAAATAAATCAGTAAATTTCTTGTTAAGACAAATCGGCATAACGTCATACCCAATTAACTATATCTAATAACACATATTATCATACCTAAATAACACATTTCTCGTAACATAAGGAAACTAACTGTACCTAATTGCGTAATTTGACTAAATAACTAAATTCTATGCCTACCTACCTATGATCGGCCACATCCGTCATTAACAAGTAGGTATCCCACTTGAAGCCTTCTGTACGTTTAGGTATACTTATGTCTACCTTATGTAGTTGTACCTATGTATTTGTTATGTATGACAGAGCATTTATATTAGTGGTAAGTACAATATGTACAGATGTTATAAAAACCAAATCCGCGTGTTCAACTACATGTACCTACCTACAACCGTAATAGAGGATGCTTGTAAAGACGTTATTAATGTTAGATTATGGTCACGAATATTACAAAATACAGTAGGATATGTACCTTTTTTGTAATGTCAGTACTGGGTATTCTCTTGTACCTACCTATTATTTAGTTACATACGTAGATACCTAATGGTGCACCTACAGAAAAAAAATTACGAGTTTTAATTTACATTCTGGATACATCAAGTAAGTTCCACTACAGCTTGGCTATAAACTTCTATAGCGCGTGTTTTATTTACTATGACCTAATATATTATGCCATAGGACAAAAAAATATAGATGTATCTAGAATATGCCCTAACTAGCTGTATATCTAGTAATTTTTAATCCAGCTCATATACTAAATATGGTATAATTCGGTGTCTCGAAAGGAACTACATCAGGGCCCTATTGTTTAAAGTCGATGATATTTTAATAGATGTCTGCATGTTATTTGCCTTGAAAGTGTGAGCTAGCAATTTTATTTTAATGTGAAACATAGCTTAGAGTTTCTCAGCTTGTAGGAGATAACTATAAGGAACAAGGAAGCTTGAATTGTTCAGCTTAGAACAAGTGAAGTATGCAATTAGTAAATCCTACTTCTGGTCTGACTGTCGTCGAGGAAGTAACGCTTGACAGCTTGGTTATCATTTATTTTTGTTCTACCAATACAATAAAAAGAGTTGTAGGTTAGTAGGTAGAGTTTTAATTAGAATCGAGAGGTCCGTTAGATTAAAAAGAAAATATTAAAATTGAGTCTGTAATAAAGTTAATTACTACTTGTACTGTTATGTAGAAGTTACCTAAGATATTTGTTTCTAAATTTTTTATAGCTAACTTTTATAGCTATAACTAAAAAAATGCGCTTGATTACAATGCGCTTATATATAAAGAGCTGTCAGGGCAAGTCTGCAGAATTACCATTACCTTATTGCATGCAGATAGAAACAAGCACTTATAAAAATAACATATTTTGCATTTTAATAGATTCTCCACTTGTTTTCTTAGTAATTAAAGTTGTCAATAACGGTAAGGTAAAGATACATTTATTTGCAGTCTAAACAAGCGTTTGTTGATCGAGTTACGAGTAGGTACCTACAATATGAACAACATGTTATGCCAGACGAAGCGAGCAAATTGAGATTGCAAACTGTGGTGTGTTGGGTGCAGACATTTTAATATATTGCAGTATCAGCGAAACAAGCCAACAATTTCTGTCGGTCCAGAGAGTCCAGACTAATTAAAAATTGTAAAATACAAAATAATTAAAAAACTATGAGAAACAAGGAGCTTTGTAAACTTCCTAGAGTACGAAGATCAACGCTATTAATGTAAATAAAGATACGTAGTAAAACAAATAATCCTTTCTTTGTACCTATTTTTTTTAGTCGACCTCCTCCATCAAGTTTCCTCCAAGTGTTTTTTGTTGGAATGGAATAATAAGTAAAAATTTATCTGATCAAAGATAGTATTTTACCATCGAATCAGGAATGAGGAGATACGTAGAAGAAACAAAGTTACCGACATAGCCCAGCGGATTGGCAAGTTGAAGTGGCAATGGGCAGGGCACATAGCGCAGAGGAATGATGACCGATGGGGTCGAAAAGTTCTCGAGTGGAGACCACGTACCGGCAAGCGCAGTGTAGGACGTCCACCCACAAGATGGACGGATGACCTCATTAAGACCGCAGGATCGCGCTGGACGCAAGCCGCTACCAACAGATCTTATTGGAGATCCATAGGGGAGGCCTATGGCCAGGACCTCTTGTGGCTGATGGATGGATGGGTTGTAAATCTCACCGATCCAAGAGCCCATGTCGTCGTCTATCCTCATGGTGCTGTTTTCTTCCCTCAGCTGCGGCAGCGCGACCGCCGAGAACCCGATAGGGTGACCCGCGCCCGCCGCTATGATCAGCACGGCACATGTTATCAGGCACTGCAACAGTAAAAAAATAAGTTGTCAAGTTCGTGTCGAGACACGTGTATGATAGGCTTCCGTAGATGGTGAAGATGATTATGATGACGATGAAAACGAACGGGACACGCACTCTTTTTTCAACTTTGGCAGCTTATTTCTCAAAAATGGTAGGTATATGTGACAAAACATTGTTAAAAAACCTTACGTTTATTTTAAAAACCCTATTCGACGATACCCTACACATAGAGGGGGGGTTGAAAAAAAAATTCACCCCCACTTTATATGTATGGGAGCTACCCCTTAAATACAAAGTTTTGAAAATTTAAGTTTAAAAATTGAGATCTATAGCTAATCAAAATGTTAAATTTCATGAAATATGGTTCATAAATGTGGAAGTTATAAGGCTTTGTTACATTACGACGGACGGACAGACAGACGGACGGACACAACGAAGTTATAAGGGTTCCTCGTCTTACTACGGAACCCTAACAAAAGTCTGGAATCTCTGATACCAGGGCTAGCCACCCGGTCTATACGAACTTACCTACTTACTACAACAATGTAAAACATTCCACCGAAATAAGAAAGAAATCAATGTTATAAATTGCGATTCTTAAAATAAAACATTAAAAATGGAAATGGGCAAGGCACATGATACGAGATAATACGTAGAAGTGGACCTAAATAATAACGGAATGGCTACCAAGATATAACAAACGTACGGAGAAAAAGAGGAAGACATAGATGATTCGTACAGATTTGTTTCATAGCCCAAAACGACTAGTTCGTTAAGTCAGGGTGACGATGCAACATTGAGAAATAAGATAACGAGTATGCTAAATCGAGAATATACGTATCAAGGGAATAGCTACGACAATTTTCCTGATTTTGTATTGTCATATTGCACTGTCACGAATAGTCGTTGTGGCCTAGTAGTATTAACGTTCGCCTTACATCGCGAGGGCGTGGTTTCAAACCTAGTCTCCTACCAATGAGTTCTTTGGAATTTATTTACGGATTTTTACACCACTGGCTTTTCGATGACGGAAAGGAAACAGGCGTCCTTAGAAAAAATCCTGTCAATCCACCCCGCAATGAGCCACCGTGGAAAAGACTCAATCGCCTTTCGTGGGCCTATATTCAACAGTGGACTATTAAAAAGGCCGGTAAAGCACAGTACCTTTTACCATCTAGCAATTACTATTAAGAGCAAAGCACGACTTGCTCGTCTCATCGCTCCATTGTATAAGAAAACATAATTATCACCTACCTTAAACGAATAGCTAGCTAGTTAACTAGCTTTTTAAAAATAATAGGTCTTTACAATGGTATTGTAAGGTATGCCTAGGTAGGTACCTATTTTTTTTTTCAAAATAATAGCTCATTGTTTAAGGCAGTAGGTAAATTCACATCATATAGCTCACATTTTTCATACTGTTCATTCATCAGTGTCATCAATCCACGTCCATCTCAATGTGCTGAGAAATAATCACAGAGCCAATCCTTCTTTGACATGAAAACCTAAACGACGGAAATCAAATAATATGATAGATAGGTAGGTACATCAACATATTTAGCCAGTAAAAAATATAAACTGAAGCTTTTCATGGTCAAAGTGAATAGAAATCCTATAGGATTCCTATTCGATGCAGATTTAATGACACAAAGAGGACGTAGACTAAGGTAAAATATACTTTTAGACGATAACGACATTAAGATTCCTAGTGTAATATTTAATGGTGTCCCTTTACCATACAGCGAATCTGTAAGAAATCTTGGGATAATATTCGATCGTACGCTTAGCTGGGATGCTCATTTGAAATCCATTAGTAGTAAATTGTTTGCCTCTGGCAGTTCGGCAGAGACGACTTCGAAATTTCTTACCCACAAGGTTGTGCTCACACAGTCTCTTCTTCTTCCCATTCTGGATTACGCTTTACCTTGATCTCAGACAAGACCAACTAGACAAACTTGAGCGCCTTCAGAATTTCTGTATCAGATTTATATTTGGTCTACGGAAGTATGATCATATATCCCAATATCGCGCTAAGCTCAAGTGGTTACCTATTCGTTCTCGTCGGAATGCTCATATCCTCTCTCTCCTTTAAAATATTTTGTTCAACCCTTCCACCCCGCGATACCTAAAAGAACTCTTCTCCTATTGGTATACATCCCACTCTGTCCCTCTTAGATCCACATATAACCTCTCTCTTATGACTCCTTCAGCACGTTGTGAAATTTTTTATGGAAAATCGTTCGCATTCCAGGCTGTTCAGCTTTGGAATGCATTGCCTGTGTTAGACGCGCTCCATCTCTGGCGGTTTTCAAAGAAAATGTATATGATCATTATATGTCGCAGTTGCCGTCTCTCTAATTATTCTCCAAAATTATTTATTTTCATTTATTTTTGTCTTCATTATAAGCTGTTTAAATATAGTCATTTGTAATTTCCGATATAGTTGATTTATTATATCTATATTAGTTTATTTTATATTATGTATACTTAAGTAAGTAGGTTATTATTAGAATTTATTAGAATGTATGTTGTTTAAGTAAGTATATTTGTCACTTTCATGCACACCCCGTCGCCTATATCTTTTCGTTAATCCTTCACATGTAACGGTTGCCTGGAAGATATTGCTTTTAGCGATAAGGCCGCCGATTGTAACACTTGTTTGTAGTTTCTAGTTTAAGTTTTCCTAGTTTATTTAAGTTTGGTGTATTTATCTATCTATCTATCAAGATGAATCTTTTCGACCACAACGCCGCTTACCATCAGGTGAATGGGTCAAACTCATTCGCAATAAAAAAGTATGAAGTACCTACAATCCTACAAAGCTTAGGTACTTGCTTCATAATATAAATAACTTGTTTATTATTCATTTGGTCATTAGGTTGCAAAACGATGTTGCTAGATGGTTCATTAAATTTGAAAGATCGATAAATGAAGTGTTGCAAATTATTATCAATTCTGTACTCTGGCAAAAACAGTTTTGCCTCGTAATGAGTGCCTGTCAAATTCAATACGCACCATCTATCATGTAATATATAGCATCAAAACTGCATTACAATCCGTATTTAGCAGTTTGGCTTCTTAGAACTACTACAATAAGCAGAGGGGCAACATATTCATAGATTTTATTGCCCTTCTGTAAAAACAAACTCTACGAATTGCTAATTTGGTATGTACAATTGTACAGTTCAATTGGTCTACCTATATTTTCATTATCACTACATTCCTAGTATAAAACAAAGTCGCTTCCCGCTGTCTGTCCCCATGTATGCTTTTATCTTTAAAACTACGAATCGGATTTTGATGCGGTTGTTTTAATAGATACCTAGAGTGATTTACCATCAAGAGGAATGTTTATATGTATAATACACCTGTGTGAAGCTAAATAGGGACAGACAGACAGCGGGAAGTGACTTTAGCCATGTCATGTCATGATGAAGATACATAAATATTACCTACATCCTATTACACTTGTGACTCAAAACTGACCGTTTTGCTGTAATTTATCCTGTCTTATCTAAACTAACATGCTCGGGTATTTTAGGATACTACGCCCCCTTCGATTTAACCTACAATCTTACACAACAATCAAATGATGTTCACTATGATCAAGTTGGTGCTGGGTAACTCCAGTAGGTATAGGTATTAATTTTTTCGCCTATTTTTCAACCACACCACAGTATTAGGTAAGCGAGAATTTCGTATAGGTAATCCCATTTACTAGTGAACTTTCACGTTACATAATATCATTACGAGGCTTCTCTAAACATTTATTGCGAAACTTCTTCAAGCTAAAATTATCATTATCTCTTCGTTAGATACCCATACATAGGTGATACAAAATCATAGACAGCATAAAAAGTCAATTTCAAAACTTCAAACCAAACGTAGTGATCTAACTAGCCAATGTCGCTTCAGACCCACCTTACCCCTGGCCATACCACTGGTAGTACGGTGGGATAAGTAAAACGGTACCACCGATTAATAGTGATGTACATACTCTTAATATCAAAATCTATAGATGAAGTGTAGGCGAGACGAGTGTAGAGAGTTACGAGTATTTCCTACACTATACGAGATAATATAAGAAAATATACTACACTACACGCTATGTCACTCTGCTAATAATCCTAATGTTGCTTATTGTAAAACATCATCATGAACAAACAACATTTAGGTAATTTCAGCTAACTTTTAAGTCAATAGTCTGCCGTAGTATAAACTAAACAATATAATATAGAGACACTGATGAGTCCACTTAGAAGTATTTAGAATTAGTTAAAGCAGTTTAGTAGGTATACGCCGAATCATACAAGACGGCGGATGTGAAGTTAGCTGCGCAATATACCTGACTGACTGAATCTCACATAAAGCTGCGCGTTGATTAGGCTTCGCACAGCTTGTAGCTACCTTCATATCCGCCAACTTGTTTGATTCGGGCTATAGCTAGTGTGTACAAGAAACTAAACACTTTCTTATGGCCCTCGCCTTCCGCCAGCTAACGAAGTAAGGTGAAACGAAGCAATCTGTTTAATTGGGATCAAGTGTTGTTTGCCGTCTCGCTTAGCTGTGGGTGTCATTTGTCACGATCACGACATGGGTGACAGTTGTGACCTACCCACATACCGAGGATGTGGACTCTATACTATATAGTTAATTTAATTGATATGAGTTCCATACAATAAAAGTGCAATCATACTCTATAGCGTCTTTAAAGTTGTCATACAGTGGCATACTGATTAAATAGTCTCATACTCATACTCTTTATTAATAACAACTAGTTACAGGTCATTACCTACATACACATACTAACATATTTCAGCTAACATTATAGTATGATTGGTTATTGATAAAATAAAAGTGCATTTAATAAAATCCAATAAAAATACGTTAAAAAAAATGAATTCAATAAATTAAAATTCTCTGTATGATAGCGAGCGTAGCTTATAATAGCGTACAGGTCGCGGCATATACTTAGGTCTAGCGCTGAGCGAAGTGTGGAGAGGATGGCTTGCATTAGTTTAGTATGGCGGTCAGCGTTGCCAGATTTTTTTTGGCAAGTCGCGGGACTTTTGACCTTTTAGAGTGAAAAAAGCGGGATTCTTTCGTCGAAAGCGGGACATAGTAAAAAATATAAATACGTTTTTTACTATGTCCCGCTTTCGACGATAGAATCCAGCTTTTTAGGGTTCCGTACCCAAAGGATAAAAACGGGACTCTATTACTAAGACTCCGCTGTCCGTCAGTCTGTCACCAGGCTTTATCTCATGAACAGTGATAGCTAGAACTTTGAAATTTTCACAGATCACGTATTTCTGTTGCCGCTATAACAACAAATAATAACAGAAAAAAATATATTTAAAGGGGGCTCCCATACAACAAACCTGAATTTTGTACCGTTTTTAGCTCGATATTAATAACGGCAACAGAAAGATGCTTGAAATATTCACAGAAATCATAGTTAATAAATCACTTCAAAAAATAAATACACAATTAAAATTAAATATATTAAGGGGGGCTTCCATACGGTACGGAATCCTTGGAGCGCGAGTCCGACTCGCACTTGGCTGATTATTTTTCATCATATCTGAAGTTATTAAATATTTATCTTTGTATTTGAGTTTAAAATTACTTACGTTTACATGATAAAAGATAGCCATTGAAAATGTATTTTAACAAAATTATAACATTTTAAATCAGATTTACCATATCGAACGAGTTATCCACGAAAAGCGGGACAGACTCTATCCCGCGCGCGACATCCCTCCCCACACATAAAAATCGGGACGTCCCGCGAAAATCGGGACGTCTGGCATCGCTGATGGCGGTCAACATGCGCAGCCATCTCCTCCACAGTATCCTCAGCGCTAGACTTACGTGCCGCTACTTGTAGATACTTTCAGGCATCTTCAAGGTAAGCGTGTTTCTTCTTATACTCTAATACTCTATACATACTCTACAGCGTTTTTAAAGTGGTCATACAATTGATGATTAAACGAACGTAGTGACGTTCTATCAAAATTATCCGAAGCATCTCGTATGAAAAGATAAGTATCCTGAAAATGAATATTATTTACACATGTAGTATCGCTAATTGGCTACCGTTCTTCCACTATTGTTGAGAGTAAGTAAAATTAAATGGAATGTGTATGGTCACCCCACGTCCGCCATCCTGCCTTCCCTGCCGTGTTCGTCATTTAGTTCGGAGTATAGTATTCATTTTGTGATATTGCCGAAGATTTGTTGGGGCAACATGGCTAGGCCTATGAGGGAAGGGCGGGTGATTGATACTTATCTTTTCATACGAGATGCTTCGGATAATTTTGATAGAACGTCACTACGTTCGTTTAATCATCAATTATCCTCGCATCTCGTATTTCAAGATAAGTATCCTGAAAATGAATATTATTTACACATGTAGAGGTTGAGAGTTATTTTCGGTAATATCACCGTAGTCATCGTTAGTAGGTATGAAGAGACAGACTGTTCCATAGTACATTCTGCCCACTGTTTATTGTACGGCTGTAGCTGCCGCTCGGGTTTCATTCTTAGTTATTTATAAGAATCTATAATTAGTAGGAAGTCGCATAATGTTTTGATTTACCTATACTAGGTATAGGTATCTTAGCATTTTTTTTTTTTTTTTTTTAATTCTAATGCTTAGGTTTAGTTTAGGTGTATTTGGTTAATCACGAGCAAATACTGCTCTGGCTGGTGTAGTTTGTTCGTTATTCGAAATGATTGTACTATAGTACAAACGTGGCTGAGGAGCCACTCCACCCTGCCGTCTTTCTTATGGCATCAATGTTGACACCCAGTTGGTGGGCTTTAGCCGTCGAGGCGTGAGCCGTGAATGTATTGATATCGATACCTCAAGTCTTTTAAGTGTCAATTTGATCCAACGGCTAATAGTTTGAGTGGTTACTATATTGTGTTGCGAGGTTTCTTGAAATCAATGAAAGGATTGTTGAATTTTGCGAAGAGTAGCTGCTCGATTTATGTATGTATAATATTAGAGTTGGAGCTGGGCATACTTGAGGATTTTGTATGCGGAGGCTGGTAGGCTGGTTAACTCCTAGTTTTGACGTTTTAGCTAGTTCTGGTATCTTAATATTAATTTGGGAAATATTGGAATCGACAATTACTTAAATATCAATTTGGATTTTTTGTAGCGTCTGGACTTTATGAGCTGTTGCTAGATTTAGCAGTGTGCAGCATTTCTTTGTGACCCTATCTAAGGGCATTAATTCGTTAGTGTACTATGTCCCTAACAGATCCAGTACATTAGAAATGTCCCAGGTTATGTTATATTTGGGTAAAGGAGGTCGTGTCCTGAAGATTCCTTTAAAGGGTCTTTTTATTCTGTCGTCTTTCAATATAGGAGGGCCTATTAGGAAGGATAGCGCTCTTCTGTGACTATTGCACACCGGATTGAAAAAACTTGGGTCAAGACAAGAAATACATTACTGTACATTACAGTGCTGGAGTTTCGAGTACATTGCGACTCTTTCATGAACAGAAGTCGCGCCATAGTCTTAAGCATACGTCGAACTGCTTAATCGGTAAGATTGTCGTGAATCTTGCCTTTGTTGGAATGCGAGATGTCGACTTTTTCGTCAGGTTTGAACAGTATCAGATCAGAGATAAGAAGTTATCTGAATAGTGGGTACCAAGCGCAGGGTAGGCCACATCGGGACGACTACAGTGCATTTAGCTTGGTCTGCTATCGTTTTCGGAGGGGTTTTAGAATTACTGAGAACGGAGTAAATGCGCAGAAGAACCATGTTAATCAGTCTAAATATCTCGATAGTCTAAAACAGTACTGTTTTAAACGCGTCAATTGTGAACGCAACTGCGTCTTATTGCCTTCTAGCGAATAAGTAAATTTGGGGTGGCCCAAATTGGGTTATAGTATTTTCGAACGCATTGCCCCTCAGTTTCCGTTCAATGTCGGGATGGAGGTGTAGTGACGCCGTGTCTTCCTGAGTGTTTTCAGCTGATTTCACGTACGATGCGCTGCGATAAGATTTCGTTTTTCGCACCATTGCCAGAATTATTTCGTTATTTTGGTTAAGTAGAGGAATTGGATTTAATGGCGGTTGAATTATCATTATCATGTATTTGGCAACTCGGTTGATTTTTAGCAAATATTTTTAGCGTTTTAAACGTAGCTTTGGGTTCGGGCTGGTTAATGTGAAGTTTTCGTTCCTCGTTTGACCATGCCCGCTGGCTGGCTGTACCCCCTACCCACCCCAATTTTGAGGCGTCAGGAAATAGCTTTATAATGTGAAATTGTCATCCCTTAGTCTTTTTACTGAATGAGGGATAGTTTACAGCCACCGCTTAAGGTCCGAGTGCAATGAATCAGGGATTTGTATTCTTTATCATAGTTATCATGGCCGTGTAAATTTGGGAATTTACAACGTTATAATTGTTTTGTATAGAGCCACCCGTAGGTACTCGGTGGCAGGGCAAGCTGATACCAGTAGACCGACAAGCTGTGCAAATTGTCTAGTTTTGCATGATTTTAGTTTTGTGAATTTTCGTATTTCTGGTGATATCCTATCTCGTTAAACGATGTGTGTTGATTATATGGCCCAGATATTCTCTACACGTGATAGATCGCATCAGGGCGCTTTTACTGTAATTAGTTAAAAACCATAAGCTTAGAAGCAACTTTGTGGTAATTTCTGTGTTTATATGACTGAGATATCAGACATAAGTCATATACCTAAGTATATGCTAGATACGAGTAAGTAGCTCGCTCGCTACTCGTAGTAGTTTTATGACTGGCTTCATTATTTTTGCAAAAACAAAGGGAGCTGTGTTCAAACCAAAAGGAAGTGCGTTAGTCACACAGTGTGTTATTGAAAGTAAATCATAGGTATTTTCTATATCGTTTATGGATTTTCAGAATAAAATAGGCGTCTTTGAGATCAAGGATTGCCGTAACCGAATTATTTGAGTTGAGTTTTACAACTACTATAACTAGGTAAGTCTTCCAATTTAGAAGATTTTAAGTTTAGAATGAAACGCGTCTTTCTGTTTGGATTTTTCCGAGAAGTATGCTAGGTACTCATTGGTACATTGGTACAGCAGGGTTCGCATTCTGATATTGCTCTGATATCTATGAGATCAGATACGGCTTCTTTGAACTGTGATAGTTCTACATGGGTGTCGCTGGTGGGGCGGCTTGTGTTATAATGCTTGAAAATTTATTTTCATAGCCTCACGAATAATAACTCCAGAAAATAGCTATGCTCAAAATACTTTATGCATATACTTAAGTTTTTTTTTTTTACTTTACGTATAAGATGTAATGTAAGTTACTTCAACCTAATCCATTGGTCTTTGTATGTACGTCCTGTGATGTGTGCGATATTTTTTGCTACATTATTTTTTCAATCAGGTGTTTATTATTATTACCTAATTACTTTTCTATGATATATTGTACTCGTAGAAAGACCTTGATTTGATACCTAATAAGGAAAAATCCCATTACAAAATTAATTGACAGGTTGATATATCTGTTCTCAAGTCTGAACGATTTATTTTTGATTGCCAAGTGTATAGGTACATGTACATTTCTTTGACCTAGGATGGGAAAATTAATTTGCACTTTTACAGGTTTTTCGGCATTTGTATTAAAACTTACGGTACCCACTCGCATTATCTTGATGATGTTAGCCACGCTGCGGATAACCCGATCCTGACTGAAGCTCATTAACAGCTACGCGAGGATTGGGTTATCTGCAGCTTGTAGCTAGCATCACAGTAGTGTGATACTAGCAGAGTGAGCGGTTCTAATTTATTAATAACAGAGATAAAATCAGTGTGTCAAACGATATTCTACTCTCTTTATGATTTTGGGACACTTGGAGGTCAGCTGGGGTATCTAGGCTACCGGCTGCCACTTACCATTTCGTTCACCTTGACCTACCAATCAGAACTGCCTAATTTAAATAGACAAAACATCCGTGATACCAATTAATAATGCGAAATTATTCGTATCTCTATTGCCTATATACGAGCAGCTCTACGGTTTTATTCGCTACTGTACTGTACATATTGGTATATCCTAAAAATAATTATGTATGTACCTACTTTTCAAATAGAACTAAACTTTTCCAAATAGGTGCACTACTAGTTTGCGAGATTAGACGAATCATTTATATTTTCGGTTATGTTCGGTTTATATAAAGAAGAGATTTTGAATAATACAGAAGTTTTGATCGGAAGAGCAAAAAAATTAAGTATACATATTGTGAAATACAAAATAATCAGTTTGTTTAGTTAGAAAAGGTTTGTCAATTGACGTAGATTGTAAAAAATAAGGGCAAGGCGTTATAGCTGTCTGATTAAACACATAAATATTTAAGTATTTGCACACCGATATAATAAATATGATACCGATACAATCCAGACAATAACTGTAATATAGTATTACCTGGGTATTTTAAATAACTGCACTGCAGTAAGAATTTGTCATTTGTATTTTCATTTTGAGAGAGCTTTAGAATTAAAATCATCTAATCACACGTAAGGAATAAAAGTTTGCTTGGCGTGAGTTTACTTGGAAAATCCTGCAGGCACGTGAAAAAAATTGGCAAGTAGCAGCTATATGCTGTGATTTGTCACGTGCCTTCGATACCGCTGACCGCAACTTGTTAAGGGCTAAATTTGAACATTACGGCGTAAGAGGACCGGCAGAAAACTTAATGACTGACTTTGGTACTGACAGATGTCAGACGGTTGTCGGCGACTCGGGTCAAGTTCGATCTGAGGCTGGCATTCCAGATCTAGGTATTCCCCAAGGGTCATGTTTATCAAATACAGCTTTTACAGTGTTGATGAACGACTTACCAGAGTCAATAGATGACGCTGAAGTTTATATGTTTGCAGATGATGTTGCAGCCCTAGTATCTGCACCAAGCCTACCGGCATTAAGACAGAAGCTCACAAGTGTCGCACAACAGTTACAAAAATGGTTCTCAGCAAATGGTTTTGCTCTGAACGTGAGCAAAACTTGCTGCATCCACTTTAATCTCGCGAACAAACCGCAGCAAGCCTTGGCAGTAACAGTGCGAGAAGTTGCCCTACAGCAAGTCTCGTGTGTGAAGCTACTCGGCTTTCATGTAGATCGCGCCTTAAAGTGGAATATCCATATTGACGAATTGTGTGCGCGCCTGAGTCGGGCTTGCTATGCTCTAAGCCGAGTGGCAGCGTCAGCTCCCCGCCACGCCGCACTCTCCTGCTACTTCGCCACGGTCCATTCTTTGTTAATGTACGGGACCGAGCTGTGGGGGGACTCGGCGGAATCGGAGCGAGCACTTATACTTCAGAAGCGCGCCATTCGCGCTATAGTCAGGATTAAGTGGGATGTATCTGCGAAGCCTCACTTCATAGAATTAAAAATACTAACGGTTCCATCCATCTATATTTACCAAATCTGTACTTTCGTTCGGTTAAACCTACAAAAATTTGACACATTAGGTAGTAACCGCGATCCTGCCTCACTGAGGTACAGAGGCAGATTGAGAACACCTGCGCACTCACTCGCAAAGTCAGAAAAATCAGTGTATGTGTGCGGTACATCCCTATACAACCATCTACCGGAGAGCATAAAGGATGCAGCTTCAACTACAATTTTTCAGCGAAAGCTAAAGCTCTTACTTACTAGTAAGGCGTACTACAAACTATACGAATTTAAAAATGACAAATTTGTAAGTACCATTTAGTACCCATGATATGGGTACCTAATATTAAGTATTGTACTAATTCATATTTTTATTTTTGACTTGTAATGTTTTACCAATAAATAATCTGTATCTGTATCTGTAAATTCTGTTGTTGGATTTCTTTTCTGCAAGGAAAAGTTGAAGAATCTTAGCAATGACGTGGCTATGATTGTGGGCATTCATCAGGACAATTTTTTACCGATCCTTTTTTACTCCAAAAAGGAGGAGGTACTATATTCGTCTGTATGTATTTTTTTTATGTATGTTTATAGATATTTTCGACAATTGTGAAAAATATTTTTAAAGTTCGAAAAATACTTTCGAGGTCATTTTTGAAAAATTAAAAATAATGTTAAAATTATTACATGGATGACACCACCGATTCATGCGAACTATTCGAATTCTGTCCGGTGGAAGTCGGTTATGCCATTTTTGGCTAAAAATAATTATTACTGAGAAATGTTTGTAAAACATTGTGTCAGTCTCATAATTTATAACGTTGGCAAAAACTGTACCTAAATTGAAAGAACAAGCAAAAGCACAGCAATTTATATTCCACTGTTATTACAGTTGAATAAAATTGCAATCGGTTGTGAAGTCGTTATAATATAAAATCAAAATATTTTTAATTTTTAAAAGGCTAGAAGATTATGAAAGGAACTATCCATTATACTTGCTTTTTATGGTATTTCAGTCTACTTTGGTTTTTAATTAAGGTATTATAATATCAAAAATATATGCAAATGTCCTCGGTATGGATCGAGGTCAATATCGAATGTTGTAACAATAGATTAAACCGTCTGGTCTATTGCGTTATTGTGTCTTATCTGGTACCTACATGGCTCTATATGTGCTTTGGCTAGTGCCAATTTTATGTAAATCATTATTTATCAATTCATTATGGTGATAAGGCAGCACTATACGTTTTATTTTATTTATATTTAAATTCAATTTTGTATTTTAGCAGTGTTTCTTATTATTGTCTTAAGACTTATCAAATGTGGTTGTGAGTGTAAACACAAAAATGTATTTTCCAATGCTTATGGTAATAATGTCAATGCAGTACTAATACTAATAATACTTGCCTGCCAACTTATATCTAGTTCTCCACGTAAATTCCTTGCCATGTACGGATTTCCCTGTCATGGCAGATTGTATTTCCACCAATTTGTCCCCTCGAAGTGGAAATAAAATATAGATTGATATTGATAACTGACATCAACAGTGGAAAAATGGTTTTAATCCCTTTGCCGTGCTAGGAGTGCAGCAGGAGAAAGAAAAAAATACCTGGTTAAAAACTCCTTTACGCGATGAATAAGTCTCTCCCTTGATGTAAGGTGGCAGCGTGGCGGTGGAGCTGATGCTGCGCAGGAAGCTCTGGAGGGCATCGTAGTCGTCCTTCTTCTTGCTCTGGCTGTATGTGAGCTTGGGGCCCTTCTCAGGGCCCCCGGTGAGCATGGCCTCGTGGGCTCCATCTCTGTAGGAAAGAAAATAGGTTGAATGGTGGGTTAAGCTCTATTGCGGCGAGAAGTGGAGTTCTCGGGTAGATCGAGCCTCGTCTAGAGAAATCTAAAACCCGTTGTTACCAAATGATAATAATAAAATGTAGCCGCCTTACTACAAAAGATTTAAACATTGTTTAACCGTGCAATTTGTACTGTGAAACGTTGTCTAAAGCGTGCGTAAAACTTTTGTGGTAAGACGGTAAGTGACCATTAATTATATTTAAGCGACATCTAGCAGTCTTTTACACCAACGGCACATGCGATTGAAAATTGCTATGGTTTGCCAACTTCTCTTCTCAATGACGATGTCTGATGAGAGATGGAAGACACGTGCGAAAGAAAACGACGAGCAAAATGGCTCTAGATTTGGCCTCTGATTCTCTATCGACATAACGTAACGTGCCTAAGTATTATTTTTATTGTCGCTAATTTCTTTTGAATAATGTTTTCCATACAGAAGATGACGTTCCAATAAAATATAAACCAAATTTAAAATATGTCACTGGCAAAATAAATAAAAAATCGCGATTTTTTATAGACAAAACGTGCACGTGCACGTGACGCGCACGATTTTCATATAGAATACCCTGCAGGCTAGTGCACTCTCCATTTATTATTTATACAAATAAAATGCCTACTCCATCAATAGAGAAAATGACAAGTCTGTAAACGCATTTATCTAGTCTATAAGCCCGATTACAGAGGCGCCATCGTAATTATATTAGCTAAATAGCATAGTTCTGTTTCTTTTTCACTTTAGGCATTCGACAGAGAGAACGCTTTTTACGTTGCTTTTAAATTTACGCTGGTGCCTCTGTAATCGGGCTTTATTATTTGTATGACGGTTCATTCCACTTGGTGCATCTGTCACCTTCATGCAACAAAAGAGGATTAGTATTATCATTATTGTCTCTATTTTCAAATTGTGGATATTATTTTATAACTCTCACACAATTATTTATTATTTAAATGGGTACTATCTCTAGACGATGGTTTTATAAGTAATTAAGTTTTCTAGAATATCATTTTGCAAGTCATTATGAACAACTTTAACTATAGGATCAACCATGAAATAGCGCAAAAAACATTTTAAATAATAACGAGTATCTGTATAATAACGCTTTTAAAAAATCCGAGGACTTTCGACAAAATAAATGGAATAGCTGATTTGTTTCCTTTCATTGATAGCTTGTAACAGTTGTAACTAAACATTTTAATCGAGAATTTTTCTATTCTGTTTTAATTAGCACCGAATTTAGCTCCAATGTCCTGTGTGGTGCATATTAAATAATGCAAGTCAACACAACCTTACATTTTACAAACTTACCGGTTTCGCATAAACTTACAATATGATGTAATTTCATTTTTTTAAATTTCCGAAAGACATGAGAGAGAAATGAAAAATATTATGTGAATTTGAGATAATTTGAGATATTTAAAAGCGGTAACGCGATACCTAAGTAGTTAATATATGTAGAGATGAATTTGTACAAATTATGAATGTTTTGCAGTTACCTACGTAGAAGTAATACATGTGTAACACCACCTGTAACACGGTACTTTGGCAATGATCATACAAAAATGACGTCACATAACGAGCCATTTCTTACCACCTACCTTGGCAATGAAAACAAAACGGATAATCTTAAAATAAACGACTTTAAGAAGATAATTCTTTGAGGAATCTTTTGACCGCAAGATATAATTAGCAATAAAAATTTGCACACAGATTATAGCTTCTTGATCCTCTATTTGCTGTGAGTATTGACTCAAGATTCAAGAGAGGTTTAAATGTCGTTGGAAATTTACAACCTAGTTTCACTTAGACTATTTTCAAAAGCAAAATACCAATATAAGATTCAACAAGATATCCTAGAAGAGGATAGAGGATATGCCTTGGCTTACAAATCGCCAAAAAGATCGGTTGGAATTGGCTTGCATTCTGCACGATCTGAGGACATCCGTTCACCTCGTAGGTGGACATCCTATACTGCACTTGCCGGTACATGGTCTGCTCCACTCGAAAACTTAACGACCTCAATATCAAGTGCCCTGCCCACTCCACTGGGCTATGGGATCAAGTTTTACTATGAAAAAATATTTGGAAGGTAAAAAAAGGTGTACTACAGATACAGCTATTATACTAATCACACTTTAAAATAGATTTCGGATGTATATGTAAAGGTACACGGAGTTTATATAGTTAATGTTATTAGAAAAAGAATTTCATATTTTTTAACATAAAACCCAAAGTAGTTGGTGCACTCGTGAGGTTTTGGAAACCTGTACTGGTTATTTATTAAGCCGTGGTGGTCTAGTGGTAGTGACACTCGTCTTACAATCGTGATGGGTTCAAATCTCGGTCCCGTACCAATAATTTCTTTAGAATTTAAGTATGGAATTTTATACCAGTGGCAAACTTGCATATGTCCGTAGAAGAAATTTGATGGGGTATGTGAATCCATCAACCTGCACTGGGCCAGCGTGGTGGATATGGCCCAATCACCCTGCATTGGTAGGCCATAATCCTCCAGTGGACAATTTAAAAGGCTGGTACAGTACCTACATCAGTGGTTATTTAACATCGTGCGAACATTAACCGCCTCACCACAAAATATTTAAACACGCTTTAAACACTATTTAACCGTGCAACTTGTACTGTTAAACATTGTCTAAGGCGTGCGCAAAACTTTTGTGGTAAGACGGTACATTTTTAATTAGTTTCTCATTATAGCCCAGTCAATCTCACGGCGCCTTATCGCAACTGCTCGCAACCAGTTTTCTGATAACGATTAGGATTGCCTAGTTCTAAAATCCACTCGAAAATGTCAACATTGCAAACTTACAGCTTATAGGCCAACGCTACGAATTAAAGTGTGTTAAACGTAGATTTGTAGACATGCACAGATAAACTGAGAGATAATTGTGTCCAAGATGGTGTCTACTTTACAAGAAATAAGGCTTCAAAGATCTGTTGGGATTTAGCTATCTATAAAACATCACACCGTCAAACAAATTCATTCAATTCATTCATATACGACGGATACATTGTAAGATATTATAATATTGTACTCAGCGTTATGACAAACTTTTACTATTAGGCTGATCTTGAAAACTTGCTGTTCCATACAAAAAGTTCGAGAACTCTTGATAAAATCGGAATTCGGGTTGGCTCTATATTCCAAGCTGGCCATAATGATGAGATCTAGCGATTTCATGCCAACCTTTTCTGAACAAATTTTGAACATTTCGTATCAATCGTACCTAAATATGATGGACGCGTCATCATGTAACGTTATCGATAACGGATGTTTTAACCTTTTAGCCATGTCAGAGGCCTTCAGGCGGCCTAAAAACTGACACCAGGGCTAGCCACCCGGCCTATACGAACTTACTTGCTTACGGATGTTTCATAGCGTAATTAATATTATTCAAATTCAATGCCTTTTATAAGTATAAACAGATGCTCTGAGTATTTTTGTCCTAATCTTAAGCAAATGCGGTCTACGCACAAATCTAGCAAGATAGGATAATAGGCACCTACAAGTATGTCTTACTACGGTAAATTGTAGGCCCCGGTTGTTATAGCCGCTTAGCCATGTTCGAGGCTTTCAGGCGGCTTAAAAACTCTGACACCAGGGCTAGCCATCTGGCCTTTACGAACTTACTCGCTTATTTTATAGGGTTCCGTACCCAAAGGGTAAAAACGGGACCCTATTACTAAGACTCCGATGTCTGTCTGTCTGTCTGTCACCAGGCTGTATCTCATGAACGGTGATAGCTAGACAGCTGAAATGTTCACAGATGATGCATTTATGTTTCCGCTATAAAAACAAATATTAAGAACAGAACAAAATAAATATTTTTTGGGGTCCCATACAACAAAAGTGATTTTTCAGGAGTTTTTACATCCCTATTAATAACGGCGAGAGGAATGAGGCTAAGGGAGCTCCAACACTGTACGGAACCCTTCGTGCGCGAAAACAACTCGAACTTGGCAATTTTTTTTAGTATGTCGTCTTGATGTAGCTGGAAACTATTTTTACAACGAATTTCGCGTTTCGCGTTTGTTAGTGAAGTCACGCGTAACACGTATAAATTACATAATTATTATTATTACTACAAATAATTTAGTCATATGCGCTCACATTACTCTACATTCGGCAATGGATGTTTCCTAAACGTGCATATTGCGATGTTTTAGTACCTATATGCTATATTATAAGTGTCTCGACCGTGAGTTATAGAGAAAGCATCTCTTTAGATCAGTATGAGTTTAGGATGTATGACCTTCCTACATACCTAGTCAGCTAGTCATATCAAATTGCCATGTGACCTTCCGCAACCTCCAATTTTGAGGTGTTTAGAAATGCCTTTGTATTCTCGCGGCAAAGGCTATTTTTTGCAATAGAGTTTTTCTTTTAATCTTAGGTTCTTATGTCGCAAACGTTCCAACTAAAATCCTCGTCAACACCACATGGTTTTGAATTTGTATTTGATAAAAAATTACTAGTACTCACAAATGTTACAGCACTGTGAAAAATACTCAAAAATAACGAAATCATTTATAAAGTTTATTTAAAGTATATTATCATAATTTATTATGTTTCAAATTCAATACGAGCTTTTAAGAACTGAAAAGTAAAATCTAAATGAATTGATTTTGTTAATTAAAATTGTTGTAGCGATAAAAAGTTGCGTGAACAAACAGGATAATTAAAATCGGCGACCAACGATATTGAGGACAGATTGATTATCACAACTTCAGGCATTTAGGCCTCACAATGGAGGCCTGTATTCAAAGTTCTGTATAAACTGAGGTATTGTATAGATATATGTAAGATTCAATAGTGGCGGATTTACCACCAGACTGAGTAAGCTGAAGCCTAGAGCAGCAGATTTTAAGGGGCGGCAAATTTCAGACCATTTTTTATTATTAACATAAATAAAAGATTAATTTGTTTACCTAAATATTTTATAGCCTACAAAAAAAACAACACATTTATATTATGATTAGTTTTATTGCTTTCAAACCAATCAAAACAAAAAAAAAAAAACAACGGGTTGCACTCCGGGACTGCCGGCAGAAGTGAAAACTTGAACATTAACGTTGTGCGTTTTTCAATATTTTGGAATGGTTAGGGAACAATTTCGCACAAATTGCTTTATTTTTCAGTACAAAAGTACTATAATTTATGTGGTAAACTACAATATCACACACGCACACTCACGCGAGCGCCCTACGAAACAGCAGGAGCAGGCATACATTTTCGCCGCGCGGTAGAAAGAGTACTTCCTCTCCTACGCCACGCCAGCGGTCTACTCTCCCTCCGTCTTACGAATTTACGATCAGGTCACGTGTCTTGACGCGAGTTTAACATATTTTAACCATCCCAAAAAGCGCACAACGCCGCTTATTCACTTCAAAAATGTCAAGTCAATGTTGGAATCAAAGTCTGAGTGCAAAATGAGCAAAATTCAACAGCCTACTGGCGCCAAATACGTAAATCTGCCACTGCTTATTGCCGGTACTCTGAACGAGTCGGTAGCTGAACTCTGGACTCTACACATTTGCCAGTAAATAACTAGTGATAAAGACACGAATGTTACAGCTGTTTTTGATCTTCAGATTTATTCAACGTCTCAGTAGGCTTCAGGACCAAATAGAACAAAGCAGACTGACTGACTGACTGTTAAGCGTTGTCTTTGTAGTTTTTTTCATTAATTTGGTAAATGATGTCCTGTAGGTAAAATAGATCTCTTATTATTGACTAGATTTCAAGTCGTAATTATGGCTCCGTAGCGTATATAGCTAGAAATAATTATTTTTCGCAAAAAATGGCAAAACCGCCTTCCATCTTGTACAAAATTCGAATATTTCGCTCGAATTGTTTACATTATTGTTGATTTATCAAAAATGGCTCAGCCGATATCAATAAAATTAAATGGGACAAATTTCGAAGTACTTATACTCTTTCCAATAAAAAAATAATTATTGAAATCGGACTGCTATGAAAAAAAAAACCGGCCAAGTGCGAGTCGGACTCGCGCACCGAGGGTTCCGTACAAACCTGCAAGGTTTACAAAGTTCGTTCATTACGACAAAAAAAGTAATAAGTTTATATTTATTAAAAAATATATATTTTGTAATGTAACTAAAAATTTGAGGTTTTCGGAATTTTTCCTTTATGTGTGCTATAAAACGTTGCTTCATGCCAAATTTCAAGATTCTAGGTCGACTGGAAGTACCCTTTAGGTTTTGATTCCCTTGCGAGTACTTGCAAGTGTCGAAAATTTGCGGCATAAACGGCTGTATCTTTTGATTGCGTTGGCTTAGAAGTTTGATTTTTTCACAGCTTCAAGGGACAGTAGACCTGAGTAATTGATATAAATTTCAGCTTCATACCTCCACGCGTTCCTGAGAAAAAGGGTCTTGACAGACGGACAGACGGACAACAAAGTGATCCTATAAGGGTTCCGTTTTTTCCTTTTGAGGTACGGAACCCTAATTATGCGTGGTTTTCGTACCACATAAAAAAAATATACATATGCGTCGAGTCTAAAGAAGATGGCTTGATTTCGGAAAAAAAAATGCTAAAATGTTACATCGATCCGTGCGAAATATTCGCGAATTCTGTACACGGTTGAAGTCGGTCATGCTATTTTTTGCAAAAAATAATTATAGACTAAAAGAAACTAACTATCAATGAAATTTACAATGATGAAGATATAGATAGAGGATAAATGAGCATAATTTGATCCATGAATTATTTTTAGCTATTATCATTTTATTACAAATCGTAATAATTGTACACAATTACAATCCTAGACCGATTTCAATACATGATTTAATTATCTAGATCACTCACCTTTGAACTCTTAGGACTCTAAAATGTCTTTTGTAATGAAAAACGTAGCCAAAAAAGAACAACATTTTCCTTAAATAACCATAATAATACTAATGTTACAGTAAAAAGAAAAATAACATGATTCTGAATGCACTTATGGATAATTTTATAACATTTAAAATTTAAACAAATTCACGTCCTTTATTCACAAAGGGCGAGGGAGACTGATGTGGGACTAAAATTAATTTTAATCGTTATCTTATTGACATTTGACACCGATTCCTTCTTGTTCTATGCAGTTAAGTACTGGGGCTTTATTTTTGAACTGATAGCTTGCAAAAAAAATTTTCAACGTTCCAGTTGTCACGGTTCTTGAGATACAGCCTGGTGACAGACAGACAGACAGACGGATAGACGGACAGCAGATTCTTAGTACGGTCCCGTTTTTACCCTTTGGGTACGGAACCCTAAAAAGGCTTTTTAAAAACTATAAATAAAAATCAAAGGGAAGAATAAATGGTTCCTATGTTGACATCGATGTCAAAACTGTAATGGCAAACATTACAGTTTTGACATCGATGTCAACTCGAATTACTTTAAGTTGCAGTGAATTTTATATCGGTATTTAGTTTTAATGTGTATAATGTCCACTCAATATACTCTATAGGTAGTATTGGAACCCTTAGTTAGACGCGACCTTAGAGAAATTACTGGTCATTATTCTATGGACGCGACCCATAATTTGGGAAACCCTGTTCTAGAGTATGTAGGTCGTTATGTTCTCTCATCGAACAGCACCACCTCTAGTACTCTAAGCGATGTAATTCGATGAATGTTCCCACGTAACTTAATACTAGAGATAAGCGGCCGGTTCGCAGAAACAAACCGAGCACTGGTCTTATCAGTAGAGCTGACTATGCGTCTGCGAATAAGACCACCTAGATGCCTAAGTTATCTTGTAAGATGTATCAGTGTATTTTATTCATGCCTTCGCATCGGCAACATCTTAGTTTTATTTCTAGTTTTTAAGAAACATTCTCTCGCGCTTCCGAAAGTTAACTAGGTATTGCTATTGAGTTCGCAGTTACCCGTATAGTATCGAACTCGTACCTACAGGTATTACAGGATAATAAACAATAAATCAATATCTAGATAATAACTAAGTTTGTAAACCTAATAACACCTAATAAGCTGAATGTATTGCATTATTAGAGGAAAATGAGGATAAAAGGCATGTTATCCTTATTTCATAATAGCTTAACATATACCAGCGGGGCAATTCTGTCAACCAATCTCGTTACTAAGTTGACACGTTCTTGAACCTGTCTCGTTGTTCTGACAGTTTTGAGCTGACGGAACTGTCAGAAAAACGAGAGAGGTTCATGAACATATCACTTCCGTAAAGAGATCGGCTAACAGAATTACCCTGCAGGTCAGGTAAATACCTACTAAGGTTGAAAGTAACGCCATATTATTATACAATTTATAACACATATACAATTTATAATTTTTACTAAAAAATATACAATTATAAATATAGGGATATAAAGAAAATAAAGGGTTGCTTTGCAAAATGCAGTGATTTTCAGAAGTGTATACACTAAGCATTATGAACAATTTTTACTATGGGACTCACTACGGAATCACGAAAAGCTTTTCACAAAAGTGCACCATACAAAAAAATTTCATCGTCTCCCGACCAAATCTATGGAACGCTTCGAGCAAATATCTTCAGAGCTACAGTCCCTAGTGAAAGTAGTAAAAAAAAAGTCCGAACGCCGTTATACATACCGACTTACATATTTACATTAAATAATTCACAAGGACCCTTTTTCTCGAATCTCGACGTTATTTCACCTAATTAGTGCTTGTAACCGAGCACTTTAGCATCGTACGGCGTTGTAGTCGGCTTGCAATCGCCTTAAGACTAACTGATAAGCCTGCCCACTACGTAGCTTGGGCAGGGTTTTGGCTCGGACACTTTTTTGTACGATTGTGACTCTATAGATAATATATTTGCTCGAAGATGGAACTGCCGAATTTTCTCTTCGCGATTCCTTGTTGGGTTTCATAGTAAAGGATCATCATAATGAAGTGTAGGTATATAGGGTTACTCACTGCACTGGTGAATTAAGCCGAAAGGAGGTGATTCAGACTATCATTATCAACAACTTTTACTATGGGGCCAACCCGGAATTCGAGAAAAAAATCAGCTGTCGCATACATTTTGTCAATTTCGAGTTGAAATTTTGTATGGGACACCTGATTTTTATTTTCTCAAATTCCGGGTTGGCCCCATAGTAAATGTTATTCACAATGATGGTCTTAATCACCCCCTTTCGGCTTAGTACAGGGTGATAACCCTGTATATCTCTGAAAGTCCCTGGACTTTGCAAAAAGTCACCGTGTATGTAGGCATCTTTAAGATAAGTGTATTTATTATGATGAATTGTTCAGCCTAAAATGTTTTGTAACCTTTGTGCAGGTACTTATATATAGTCCAGAGCAACAATGTTATCTGTACCTAATCTTACCCAACCCATGGCAGTAAGAAATACACCATTTATCTAATCCTCAATAAAACTAGTGAATTATAAATAGTCAAGCCTATAAATTGTTGCATATGTACAATATGTACTTACATAGTTATGAAAAATAAACAATTATCTACACCTAATCTAACTCTACCCATTTAAGTAAATAAAAATTTAACATTTAAACGATCCTCGCTAAAAAATAGTTAAGCCTACATTTTTTTGCAATACCTACCTGTATACAGGGCTATTTCTAATCAACAAGCATCCTTTTAGAGGCTTATTATGTACATCAAAACTAACAACTTTTGTTCTGCGACTTTTGTCAAAACTAAAAAAAAAATGTTGTTTCATAGAAAAATATCGTTCACCCGCGACAAAATGTGAACAGCTCTTTTTTTTTGAGTTTTGACAAAAGTCGCAAAAGAAAAGTTGTTAGTTTTGATGTACAGAATAAGCCCCTAAAAGGATGCTAATTGATTAAGAATAACCCTGTATGTATATCCACCTACATACCTAGTTCTGAACAATAAACAATTATGTACGCCTAATCTAGTCCTACCCATTTCAGTAAAGATAAATTCACCATCTACCTAATCTTAACTAAAACTAGTATTACCAGTCTATTTATTTAAGTCCTTTACGTAAAAAAATATTTCTGAGCAATCATACTAATATTATAAACGTGAAAGTTTGTGAGGATGGATGCATGGATGGATGTTTGTTACTCTTTCACGCAAAATCTACTGAACGGATTGAGATGAAACTTTGCAGTAATATAGCTTATATATCAGAATAACACATAGGTTATAAATTAAAATGATATTGCGTAAATTTTCCATAATATAACATTAAGTGTTAAGTAAGTAGGAACAAATCTGCTATTTGCAAGCTAGAGTGCGCTTCAAGAAATGTCAAAAAAAAAGCAACTGTCGAATGAAACAAACGTCAAATAGTTTTAAATTTTTCACCTCCTTTATTAAGGGTGGTAAAGTAGAGCCTCGGGTTTGAAAGACGGAAAGTGACATAGTCTACTTTACACTACACTACTTTTCTTTAAAGATGAATAAAATGTTTGTAACACTTTTATGTACATCATGGCAGTTTTGAACAATAGATAATAATTTATCTAAGCCTAATAACCTTCCCGTTTGAGAAACGTGAAATTCAGCATTTATCTAATTCAAACTAAAAACTAGCATGTATTTTTATGCATTTTGCACATTGTTTTTATGTCTTAAGTCCTGTATAATAAACATTTCATCAATGACTAAAATTACTCTATAACCACCCATTTAAGTAACGAGTAATTTACCATTTATTATATAATTAATCCTAACTAAAAATAGTCTAGGTACTTGATATTATTATTTCTCTTTTGGTATGGGTAAAGTAGCTCTTATAATGTAGATTTTAAGGCAACTTTTAGTGTCAACAGCAGCTGTGTTTAGGTCTCGTAAAAACCATTAACCAAAACCTTCAACATCCCTTCACCGATTACTTCTATCACAATATCATTCATTGCGGTATTTCGTATTTACTACTTACTTTATAATATCAAGTCTGTGCCCTAAATACGCAAAGTTACAATTTCCTTGCCACAGTTCCTAAGGAACTTTCTCTATACTTACTAGAGAATCTTAGATCGTAACTAAAGCCATCTTTTACACAAGCATAACACTGAAATCGGGAAAAAAGTAAATCACAGAATCTATACATTTAACGTCTAGACACAATATTTTTATTTTATGAAACAACTGATTTATTCGCTTCTTCAGGGTTGGTGGCGCAGTGAAAGTTGGTCATAATGATGAGCAAATTATGAAATGATTTTTAATTTTATAGTGCTTCCCAAGTTCCCACACTATGTTTATCTCAAAGTGTTATTTTTGTGATAAACATTTCAAAAAAAAGCCGTGGGGTGCCGGCAGAGTAGAATAAGCCGCGGGGTGCCGGCAGAGTAGAATAGCACCCCCCTCTAGTACCAGGTGTCGTAAGAGCCGACTGAGGTACAGCGGAACCGACCAATGGCGGTATAACCATTCAAATAAAACGTAGCTAAAATGGCACAGGGCAGGGATGGGGAGCAGCATGCCTGTCGCGAAGCTACGTTTTCTGCGATCGCCACCACGCCTGCCCAGCGCGGCGATTATGGGCAAAAACCCCAATATGGAAAGTACAAATAGACCAGGCCCCCAGTCCCCAGCAGCTCCGCTAGCCCGGGGCTACGGTAGCGGTCCCGGTAACGGCGGAGAAGGGGGTGCTAAGAATCGCTGGCAGACGCCCGGCTACCACTCCCGCAAACGACGACTGGCCCTGGTAACACACAACGTGCGCACGTTGAGGACTGACGAGAAGATTGCTGAGTTGGAAGAAGAGTTGAGTAGATTGCGTTGGGATATTGTGGGGTTGTCTGAAGTCCGTAGAGAGGGGGAGGACACGATAACCTTGAAATCCGGCAACCTGCTTTACTACCGGGAAGGTGACCAACGGTCCCAAGGTGGTGTTGGCTTTCTCGTTCACAAGTCCCTCACCAACAACATTATTACCATCGAAAGTGTGTCGAACAGGGTGGTATACCTAATACTCAGAATATCCAAGAGGTATTCGCTGAAGGTCATTCAGGTATACGCACCGACATCGTCACACCCAGATGATGAAGTGGAGACTATGTATGAGGACGTGAGTCGGGCCATTCATATGTCTAAGACCCACTTCACTGTTGTTATGGGGGACTTCAACGCAAAGTTGGGCAGAAAAAACGATGATGAGCTGAGGGTGGGGCAATTTGGATATGGGCAACGGAACCCTAGGGGCCAGAGGCTGGCTGATTTTCTGGAGAGAGAGGAACTCTTTATGATGAACTCTTTCTTCCAGAAGCCGCCTCATAGGAAATGGACCTGGATGAGCCCTGATGGTTCCACGAGAAACGAGATAGACTTCATCATGACCACCGAGAGACGAATATTTAATGATGTCTCCGTGATCCACAGGGCGAAAACCGGCAGCGATCACAGAATTGTACGAGGCACATTAGATATTAATGTTAAGCTCGAAAGGTCCCGCTTGATGAAGTCCACGCTCCGACCTACTCGTGAACATATCCAAAACACCGATGACTTCCAGCTCGAGCTCTCGAATCGTTTTGCTTGCCTAGAGAACCTTGCGTCGGTGGACGAGATCAACAACGGGCTCGTGGAAACTGTCCAAACGGTGGGTGCTAAGTTCTTTAGACCCCGCCGTTCAAATAAACCGCAGAAATTCTCCGATCACACTGTAAATCTCATGGCCGAACGACGCTCGCTAAGATTGCAGTCTTCCGATGATGCAAAGTCATATAGGCGGCTCAATAGACAAATTTCGAAATCCTTGCGGCACGACATCCGTCTTTTTAATACTAATCATATTAAAAAGACAATAGAGCGGAACAAAGGCTCCAAAGTGTTCGCAAGAGATTTGTCTATTGGGCAAAGCCAATTGTCAAAGCTGAAGAGAGAAGATGGAAGTATAGCGTCGACCAAGGCAGAGGTATTGGAGGAGATCGAAAGGTTCTATGGACAGCTGTACGCTTCGGTCGCTAAGCCTGTTAGCAGCGCGGCCAAAGATCCAAGAGCCAAACTGACCCGACACTTCACCGAAGATATCCCGGACATCAGCCTGTACGAGATTAGAATGGCCCTGAATCAGCTTAAGAACAACAAGGCGCCGGGTGATGACGGTATCACATCAGAGCTTCTGAGAGCGGGTGGAACACCGGTACTAAAAGTCCTCCAGAAGCTTTTCAACACCGTCGTCCTCGAGGGCATCACGCCAGAAGCATGGAACAGAAGCGTGGTGGTGTTGTTTTTCAAGAAAGGTGACAACACCTTATTGAAGAACTACAGACCCATCTCGCTTCTGAGCCTATTTTTATAAGCTGTTTTCAAGGGTCATTACGAACCGTCTCGAGCGCAGGCTTGATGACTTCCAGCCTTCCGAACAAGCCGGTTTCCGAAAGGGCTTTAGCACCATGGACCACATTCATACGCTGCGGCAGGTTATACAGAAGACCGAAGAGTATAACTTGCCTCTTTGCTTAGCGTTTGTGGACTATGAGAAAGCCTTTGATTCGGTCGAGACTTGGGCTGTGCTCGAGTCTCTCCAACGATGCCGTATTGACTATCGGTACATCGAAGTGTTGAAGTGCTTGTATAATAACGCCACTATGTCGGTCCGAGTACAGGAAGAGAGCTCCAAGGCGATCCCTTTAAAAAGAGGCGTAAGACAGGGAGACGTAATTTCTCCGAAACTGTTTACGGCTACTTTGGAGAACGCCTCCAAGCTCCTGGAATGGAAAGGATTCGGCATCAATGTCAATGGCGAATACCTCACTCACCTTCGGTTTGCCGACGATATAGTAGTCATGGCAAAATCGATGGAAGAGCTCAGCACGATGCTCGAAGGCCTCAATCGGGTTTCTCAACAGGTGGGTCTTAAGATGAACATGGACAAGACGAAAGTCATGTGTAATTCCCATGTTGTACCCACCCCGATCTCTGTTGGGAACTCGGTTCTTGAAGTCGTTGACTCGTACGTCTACCTAGGACAAGTAGTCCAGTTAGGTAGGTCCGACTTCAAGAAAGAGGCCAATCGCCGAATCCAACTCGGCTGGGCAGCGTTCGGAAAATTGCGTAGCGTCTTCTCGTCCGACATACCTCAGTGCCTCAAGTCGAAAGTTTTCGACCAGTGTGTGTTGCCAGTGATGACTTATGGCACAGAAACGTGGTCTCTCACTATGGGCCTTATTAGTAAGCTCCAAGTAGCCCAACGAGCTATGGAGAGGGCTATGCTCGGAGTCTCTCTGCGAGATCGAATCAGAAATGAGGAGATCCGTAGAAGAACCAAAGTTACCGACATAGCCCAACGGATTGGCAAGTTGAAATGGCAATGGGCAGGGCACATAGCGCGGAGGACTGATGACCGATGGGGTCGGAAAGTTCTCGAGTGGAGACCACGTATCGGCAAGCGCAGCGTAGGACGTCCACCCACAAGGTGGACGGATGACCTCATTAAGACCGCAGGATCACACTGGATGCAAGCCGCTTCCAACCGGTCTTATTGGAGATCCATAGGGGAGGCCTATGTCCAGCAGTGGACTTCTTATGGCTGATGGATGGATGGATTTCAAAAAAATGCCGCGATCGTTGGACTTGAACCTGCCATCTTTCGCAATTCGCGATCCAGCTTAATTGGATAAAGAACGGTTCTGGAATGGTTTCCGAAAGATGCAAGTACTAGTCCTACGATGGTGGCAAATTTTTGAAATGTTTATAACAAAAATAACTCTTTCAAATATGATATTTCAGAATATATCCATCATCTAGAGAAGCACCCGTTTAAAATTTATAAGATCTTAACTGTGGACAGAAAACTAACATAGATAGCTGACATCACAAGATTCGCTAAACTATTAGCAAAGAAATATACCTACCAAACAGCCAAATATTTTTGCGATATTATTAAGCTTAGCATTAATTCTATAGTAAAAGTCAGACAATATGAAGAGCATTATATCATCGAATAGCCTCTTACATAATGGGACAACTTGCAGACAGGCCAACAAAGCTTGTTGCCCACACGTATAACAAAAAGGTGAACAAAGGGTTAGATGGACAGGTACGAAGACGGCATGCTACAAAAAATATTGTTTTTCACGTCTGGAGCTTAGCCGACGACATTTATAACGGCGTAGAGAAGAGAAACAGAAATTAAGTTCCAGATAAATCTTTAATATAATGTTTTAATGTTATAACTTATGTAATTGTGTAAAGGAATGATTTTCTCTTGTTTCTGTTGTCGTTGGTAGAGCAAGCTCTACAACAATTGTGATTCTATCATGATGTATTTATCTAACGGTAGCTCAAGCTCATCACTTCAGCTTTGAACTCATGGCCTTCGTCGTGCAAAATATCTGATTTATTTTAATCCGAGTGTACTATTCTGGTACCTACTCGTATCTCTATCGTAAGATTTGCAGTAGCTAGGTACCATTTTACATCTACAGATATATCTAGTAATGTTAATTCTATAATGAAATAAAATAATCAACACAGATGGCGTTTTGTTTTTCTACACTTGACATACGTAGAGTACCTAGTCATGTCGCCAGCCATCGGTCATGGCATGTTTGTCTCGTAGGCATATCATGTTTACGTCTGGACACCCACGGGAGATGGCGTGATCATGAGACCACCGGATGCTGACACAGCGACTCACGACCACCCAATAAGTTAGACTAAGCTCTAGATTTAAATAATATATTATTTATATATAATATATTACTACATTATTTTCGTCATTCTGTATTCGGTCACTGCGTGACACACTCGCCTTTTATAATTAATTGAATTATAATTAAAATCAGTTTTTAAAAATACAAAGGGCGTTTCCCTAAACAAGTCTACCTACCTAATATTATTGTGTCAATTTTTTCGTAGTTACCTATAATTATAAATAATTATTTTTTGCAAAAAATGGCAAAACCGCCTGCCATCGTATACAATATTCGAATATTTCGCTCAAATTGTTTACATTATTGATGATTTTTCAAAAACGGCTCAGCCGATTTCTATAAAAATTTGAATGGGAGCACCTCGGGAGTATATCTTTTCGAACTACTTAATAAATAAATTTCCGAATCGGTTCACAACTGTTGTTTTTAAACTTTCGCGATTTGAACACATTATTATTATATGACTTATACTCGTCAGTTACCGACAGTCTACCCGTAACCACGACCGATGCAACTCGGTCGAAACGTCGAGATGATGAGTTATTTATTTATCTCGTAATTCGAGTGCGCGATTAGTCCCGTAGTACAAAATAATAACGGTTCACAATTGGCGAAATTATCGATGAACACACACAAAAAAAATACATACAGACGAACATACAACCTCCTCCTTTTTGGAAGTCGGTTAAAAAAAACTCATTTTGAACTGTTTCGAAAGGATATCCGGAGCACTGACCTCAGACTTGAACTACTGGTAACCTTCTCTGGCCAACGACAGAATGCAGTAGCTTACAGACGATGCTTGCTTCCGCAATGTATGCAATATAAATAGGTACACTGACACAGGTAAAACGTGCACATGAAATGTACGAGTATGTTCTTGTTTTCTACCGCAAGCAATGCACTTCAAACGCATAGACAGAAAAGCTACCAATTTGGACCGATATACCTACCTACAGACTGATTGGACAAATAGATTCATATTTTGTTCTTCTCTGGGCTTTCGAAATATAAATAACACATAAAATAACTACTCAAAAATCAGAGAAATGATTGGCATGTCTATCATTTGAAGCCATGTCTTGTTCGAGAAGGCAACCTTAGTCCATAAAGGTTATATATGTTTTTATGGCGTAGGTACTTAGATTGTATATGTCGTTTATTTTTCAGTATTGAAACTTTTGCTATTCTCACGTAGGTATCAATCAAATAGACGTTACACTATCTGGTGCACTGATAGGTATAGAGTGGTTCATGTAAACTATGTACTTCAAATATGGTAATCAGTATTTAAGTTAACACATATCTTTACAACACATTTTAACAGCTGCTGCTAGAGGTACCTACTTGTAAATATTAATTAATACATACGAAAAAACTACTACTAAGCGAGTGACATCGAATTTATTCGATTATTTCTTCGAAATAATACTTAAAAAGGAAATGTAACAAAACAAGCACTAAGTACTGCTTTATTGGCATTATGCAGATTGTTGCATGTCGTACGTTTAAACTGCATAACATTTTATTGTACCTTACTTACTTCATATTAAGTTTCAATGTAGAGATATAAGTAAATTGACTAAAATTTAGAAACGAACCCAATATTTTCTCTCAGGGTAAAAATCTTTCTTTTATTCTTTATTCCAATAGATGTTACATATTTTATCTCATTATTATACCTAATACATAACGGACTAAATAACATTAAACATGATAGCCTGTTGCTGAATTAAGTTTGCACCCGTATTTCGGCAGACATCAACTCCCAATATTTCATATAATTAAGAGAATATGAAAATAAAATATAGTAAAAAATAGATTTAAATGTTTTGTTAGGGTTTTACAAAAATCCTAGAGAAATACACACATTTACTAGGCAGCATTCGCATGAATAAATAAATAATCAAATGTCACCATAGAGATGGATATTATCCATGCCGTTTTCGGCTACGGCGACTGCTTCTACATATCATTGTCCTAATTAGTAAGCAGTGATGACATATTGCTCTATTCCTACCAATGTGTCCAATTTTGGCAACAAATGTGCTTTATACCTTTCGTAAGCTTATAGGCTAGTAATTTATCATTAAGGCTTATTTTGGAAGTCTATTGTGTCCTTTTTGTCTGACTGTTGAAAAAGGAGGGTTATAGTTTGGAATGTATTATTTTTTTTGACGAATGTCTATTTTTTTGAGATCAAAGTTTCTCCACTAAGGAAGTAAGATTGTCAATAAACTCAGTGATATCGTTAATTTTTGTGAAACATAACCACCTTCAGTATTTCATATGTCTGCAAGCTAAATGTGTTTATACGTTTCTGGTGTTATATATTTTTAATTAATCGAAATAATTGCTGGTAATGTTTGATATTGGACTTTTCATATACTCACTGCCTACTTACGAAGTAAAGATAGCCAGCTGATCTAATGAAAAAGAGCATAAATGTTCTGGAGAAAAACAGTTTACAACCGGTCAAGTTGGGAATTTATAGACGAGTCCTAAATCCAGCTGTTGATGTTATAAGGCTAAAATGATGACGACACTTACCTACTGTGATAGCATGCTAACTTTTGTATTAGAAATTACAGTACCTACTATAAGTACAAAATTGTGTGTGTTTCTTAGTAGTGGTTTGTATCCAGGCAACAGGTTTAGCCGTCATCGTGTCATTGAGTTGACCGAGAACCTATAAAAAGACTTTCAGGAATTTGGAAGAACATGGCAAGGAAACAAATTAGTCTTCGTCTTGATTATTTCGGTCTGAAGAAATTTCCTAACACTTAATAAAAATACTATGAAATAGCTGGTGAAACTAAATAATTCGGGACGCTACTAGTAGTAGGTAAACATGCTGATAAAATCGTCCGATGAACGGAGAGCATACCAAAAATTGCCAGTCATACAGTACGCCCGTAAACGAATCGGGAACCGAAACTTAACGCATGTTGTTCAACATTTAGTTGTACCTATCCTTAGTCTAAGTCTTAAGCATAGGTAAGAATGTAGTTTCTAAAACTCATAACATTAACTCGTAAAACTCACCTTATCGTACTTTCCTTCATGATGCAATAAAAAAACTCATCAAAAACTAGACAACTAGAGTTCTAGACTTGAACTTTCACTAATAAAAATTAAAACATGTAGAAAGTGTGCGATGCAGGAGCGTCTTGTAGTACGCGTATAGCACAATTCAGGCCGGTTTGTTTTGTTTCAGCGGTTGTGAATGGAGCGATCGATAGGAGTGGGGTGGGTGAAGCACGCGGGTGCTAGCGGGACTGGCGACGGAGGACTGACTCCACGCGGCAACGGCACCCGGCTCGACTCTACCGCACCGAGCCACTGAGCCACCCGATCGCTCGGCCCGCACTGACGTCATCATCAATCAATGGACAGCTCTAACCTTGAGCAGATGCCACATATCGTGCTTGCGGATAACTTCGCAAACTCCCATGTGCTAGGTTGCGTCCGGCGTGTGCAATATCAGATAACGATAAATCAAAACACGATCGGTTATGATATGACTACATGACGCAGGCGTATCTTAGTAGCGTCATGTAGAGCGTAGAGCTGCTGCAATGTTATCACTCGTGCTTGAACTTGAACTCTTGTACATTTTAAAGGTTGCCCTTGTACAAGGGCTTTTACGGTATAAGAGAGGCTTTTAGGGTTATTCATACGTTATGGAGAGGTTGGGCTCACTTTTGAAATGAAAGACATGTGTTGACGTAATAGAGATTAATATTTAAGTATACCTAAGTACTTAAATAATAAGTATGTAGACATATTTAGAGAGAAAACTGTTTCGAGTAAGGCAAGATATATATGCTTGAAATCTGCAAGAGTCTAAAGTGGCACATGCAAGCATGTCTGTAAAATTTTAAAGAGGAATAATTTCTTTGCAAAATATAATAATACTATACCTATATACTTGTAGATGCAAACTGTGCGCTAGTTTTTAAGCAATGGTCTATCATCAGAATTTAATATATCCTGTTAGTATTTATGTAGTTTTTTGCATAATTAGGCGACGACCTGGGGAAGTAATTTTCCTAGAACTAGTGACAAAAAAGGTCTACCTAATACAATTAATCCGATACGGAGAAATAACAGAGTAATTAATTAGGTAATTGTGTAGCAGGTACGAGTAAAGAGCCCCCCACAATGACGCAGCCTGTTGTGGTTGCAGTCTAGTAAGTAAGTTCGTATAATCCGGGTTGCTAGCCCTGGTGTCAGAGTGCAGTCTAGAGTTCAACGTTCTACCGACCTTTTTAAGGAAGATGAAATAGATTCTAGATCGTCAGCAATAGTTATTTAAAAATAATTGTTCTATCTACGGGCTAAATAATGTTTGATCATGATAATACAAAACGATTTGTATCAAATTCACTTAGCATTAAATTATGGTAATTTGCGAAAGTGGCTTTAATTATCACAGGAAGTATAATGTTCACCTACTAAAATTAAGCATAATTATGTAACATTTGCACGCTTTGGCAACTAAGTTAAAACTATTATTATATTAGTTATAATTAGAGCAAATTTAAATTAGCAATTGCAAGTTGAACTCATACTACGTAGTATCCTACTAATATTATAAACGTGAAAGTTTGTAAGGATGGATGGATGGATGTTTGTTACTCTTTCACGCAAAAACTACTGAATGGATTGAGATGAAACTTTGCAGTAATATAGCTTATATGTCAGAATAATACATAGGCTATAAATTATAAAGATATTGCGTAAATTTTCCATAATATAACGACGAGTGTTAAGTAAGTAGGAAAAAATCTGCTATCTGCAAGCTATTCTAGAGTGCGCTTCAAGAAATATCAAAAAAACAACTGTCAAATCGAACAACCGTTAAATCGTTTACAATTTTCACCTCCTTTTTTAAGGGTGTTAAAGTAGAGCCTCGGGTTTGAAAAACGGAAAGTGATATAGTCTACATTTTATCCCGGATAAATAAAGGGTTTCCATGGGATAGCACAAAAATCTAAATATCATGCGGGCGAAGCCGCGGGTAAAAATATTTTTTCGCGATTTCGCTGTTTGTTCTCCAATAAAAGTTATTCGTGTAATCAATACAAAATACAATACATTCAATGATAAAATATAATTTAATCTCATATTTTATTACGAAGTGTGCCGTGGACAATGGACATCTGATTAAAACAATGACAAACACAAAGGATTCAATCGGCAATGCGAATTCTATTCTAGGTCATGGTTCAACCCCAAAATTTGTGCTCCATTATTTTATTTCTTGATGAAAGATGATTAACTTATAATCAATAAATATAATTAAATAATTTTCAACCGGCCACAGATGTCTCACTCGCACCTATGTACCTAAGTTTGAATTTCTGAATACTTTTTTTAGCAGTATCCTACGGCCGCCATAGAAAAGTAGTTTCTATAATATACTAGCGACCTCTGTTAAATCTATTAAACTATTCTCTATCTATATAACTATTAGACCTATTAAAAAAAACTGCATCAAAATCCGTTGCGTAGTTTTAAATATATAAGCATAAACAGGGGAATATAGAGCGTGAAGCGACTTTGTTTTATATTAGGTAGGGAAAATGTGTGATTTTCATTTGTTTTTCGTATTGTCAAGATGAGTGAATCTAATGAAAAAATTCGATACATTTTAAAAATTTACTACATAAAAGGTAAAAAATAAATGCAACATAAGCCGTGAAAAAAATTTACGATGTTTATGGACCTAGTGTAGTGTCTGTGAGAGTAGCACAAATTTGGTTTAAGCGTTTTCAATCCGGACTCTGGTCGCCCTATTACGGATAAAATGGATGCCATTTTTGAAAAAGTGGAGCAAGATCGGCATATCAGTAGTTACGACGTAGTTGAAGAACTGGGAATTGACCAAAAAACAGCTTTGGCGCTTTTGAAAAAACTGGGTACACAAAAAAGCTCGATATTTGGGTACCTCACGAGCTCACTGAAAGATACCTAATGAACCGTGTACTCATAGTATACCTCACACATCTTTAGCCACTCAGCAAAAATTGAGAGAGTTTGGCTGGGACGTGTTAATGAATCCGCCGTATAGTCCTGACCTTGCACCTTCAGATTTCCACCTGTTTCTGTCTCTTCAGAATTCTTTAGGTAGTGTCAGGTTAAATCACGAGAGGACTGCCAAAACCACGTATAGCGGTATTTTGATCAGAAGACCCAAAATTTCTATAGCAATGGGATCATGTCCCTACCTACAAGATGGCAAAAAGTTATCGAACAAAATGGTACCTACATACTTTAGTTTCTTAAATGTAAATAAACTTATTAAAAAACGTTTTGATTTTTCTTAAAAATGCGAAAAGACTTTTTCCCCAACCTATTATTATGTGATATAATGTAAAAAAATATTTTTCGAAGAGATCGAAAAAAAAACTATTACCTACAGTGTTTTTTTAGGGTTCAGTACCCAAAGGGTAGAAACGGGACCCTATTACTAAGACTCCGCTGTCCGTCTGTCTGTCTCCAGGCTGTATCGCATGAACCGTTTTAGCTAGAAAGCTGAAATTTTCACAGATGATGTATTTCTGTTGCCGCTATAACAAAAAATACTAAAAACAGAATAAAATTAATAATTAAGGGGGACTCTTATACAACAAACCTGATTTTTTTGCCGTTTTTCGCTCTATATTAATAATGGTAACAGGTAAATGCTTGAAATGTTCACAGAATATTTAGTTTTATATTCACTTTAATAATCAATAGTAAAATTAAAATAAAATAAATATTTAAGGGGGGCTCCCATACAGTACGGAACCCTCCGTGCGCGAGTACTTGGCCGATTATTTTGGATCTATTTGGTCAAATTAGCAAAACTTAAAAATGAAGATACCTACACATGTATTACAAAACTTGTGTAATTTTATGATAAACAAATGCGTCATGCCTATAGTTTTAGGAAATTAGCATGTTGAGCTTGTTTGACTATCGAGAAAAAAACTCTAGATAATATTCCAAGATTTGTTTATCTGTCGATCTTATTTATAAGTTGATTGAAATCCATTCTATAAGTTTGTTATCAATGTAGATATAATATTCTGAAATATGTATAAAAATCACGCAGTACCTACAGTCACAATAGGTAAGTATAGCTAACCTAACCTATTTGTTGTCGAACTCCTCTGAGGCGGCTTGAAAGATATTTATGAATATTTGGTAGCTCTGAGAAAAAAGATTCTGGCTATTTTTAGGGTTCCGTACCGAAAGGGTAAAAACCGGACCCTATTACTAAGACTCCGCTGTCCGCCTGGCCGTCTGTCTGTAACCAGGCTTTACTTCATGAACGGTGATAGCTAGAATAAATTAAAATAAAATATATTAAGAGGGGTTTCCATACTGTGCGGAATCTTTCGTGCGCGAGTCCGGCTCGCACTTGGCCGATTATTTAAATCCTAAGGTTAAGAGCGGCAATATTTGTTTATAAGGCAGAACAACGTTCCGGGTCAGTTAATACCTAATTGTATAAATGATAAAACATAGAGCTAAACCCGATGGTTTTACTTGAAGCCCGACTAAGTGTGCCAAATACGACATAATGAATTCCTAATATTTGGGACAGCAAATAACAAAGGAAATAAGTGGGCGGTCAGACTTATTACAAAACAGTCGTAATTCGGTATTGACGCTGAAACTGCCGCTTTGTCTACTGTTATTGCTTATACTGTGACTTTGCTAAAAGAACAGTGACAATGAGACGGAACGAATTAAACCTTAGAGAAATAACGTACTAGAGGGAGTACTAAATTTTGCTCAAATAAAAACTGTGTAACAGCTGTCTTATTCATATCTGGTTATACAGCATACGCAAGAGTGGATGAAACAAAACAAAACGCAACGTCTGCCGTCTAACGTCAAAATCACAAGTTGGAATGTCAAAATGGTTAAAAGTTGGTTCTAATTTGTCACAGAATAAATAATAGTATAAGTATAGTGCTACTAAATCAAAAATAATACATAACGGAGCTGCGATCTTCTTTGTGAAGATCAACTGTCAGTGGTTGCGTGGCTATGGTTTGTCAACACCGAATGCCGGTTGTCGAGTTTTAATACAATTTATTAGAAATAACTGTTTCAAAGTGCTAAAACTATGTTTTGTATAAATTCTTTATAAATGGTGTATTTTATATCAAATGGCGTGTCTTATAAAAGGGTGCACATCGCATTCATCCCGAAAAAATAAGAATGAATTAGTGACTTTTCATCGGTGAGTTTTGTTGGAATATATACACTTTTTGTGATTTAAAAACAGCTACGTCTAACAGAAATTGTTTTAAATTATATAATTACGAGATTTTACATACATTTTGGAATAATTTGTGTAATTTTCATTCAATATTTTACAAAAAATAATAGTTCAGGTTATCACGTCATAGTGCTGTGGTAAAATGACTGTATCGATGTTTTTTTAATTATACTTACACTACTTTTTAGGGTTCCGTACCCAAAGGGAAAAACGGGACCCTATTACTAAGACTTCGATGTCCGTCTTTCCGTCTGTCCGTCTGTCTGTCTGTCACCGGGCTGTATCTCATGAACTATGATAGCTAGGCAGCTGAAATTTTCACAGATGATGTGTTTCGGTTGCCGCTATAACAACAAATACGATAAACTAAAAACGAAATAAAATAAATATTTAAGGGGGGCTCCCATACCTACAACAAACCTGAATTTTTAGACGTTTTTCGCTCTATATTAATAATGGTACCAGGTAGATGCTTGAAATTTTCACAGAACATTTAGTTTTATATTTTCTTCAATAATAAATAATAAAATTAAAATAAAATAAATATTTAAGGGGGGCTCCCATACAGTACGGAACCCTCCGTGCGCGAGTCTGACTCGTACTTGACCGATTTTTGTTTTAGATTTCCCAGAGATGAAGTAGTTAAAAATCAATGGATTACACTAATTTCAAGACCAAACTGGACACCAAAACCACACAGCCACATTTGTTCTTATCATTTTTCGGAAGATTGCTTTGTGGGTGAAAATATTAAACATCGACGTCTAAAACCAAATGATGTACCTACATTAAAACTAAATCAAACAATATTTCACTTCGATAACAAAAATGTAAGGTAGGTACCTACATTATTGTTATTACAGGTATCACACTGTAGAGTGAGAGCTTTGTCGAAACTATTCTGATATGTAAATGTATAATAATGACATGATTTATACAAATTATTGTAGGCGTGCGAGTTGAATGCAGAGCTTAGGAATGCGAATGTCTCCCCCCGCTATCCGCACGCCCAACCCGCCCAGGCGCGTGAGGTGGGGCGGGCGGATAGCGGGGGGAGATGCTCCCGCTCTTTACCTCAGACCCCGACTGCATTCAACTCGCGCGCTATCTGTAGGTATGAATGTCAGACTGATAGATGATCTACAGCCCAAGCAGCTGAATATATAATCTTGAAATGATTCAGATAATTATTTTCAACAATGATGAAATATAGATCAGAACACTCCCGATTGATTTACCTTTATATGAATTAATTAATGTCAGTTTATCTGTTCGGGAACTACAATGCCACAGATAGACACATAGACACGTAAACTTAAAACACCCCATCATTTTTGCGACGTTAAAATACTCGTAAATATATTTTCTTATCGATATTTTAATCGACTCAGTTACAACACTAGCATGTTGCTTATGGGATGACAATCTCATGTCACCTCCGATAGCTCAATCCTAGTTTGTGATAACCTTCGAAATTACGTAAGTTCGAGTATATGTACATCTTTTTCTAACACCTTTTAAATTTCATAATTAAAATGAGACAAAGAGATGTATTCTCTTGCTATTTTAGTACTCCTTCTTGTACTGGTCATTATTCTATGAATTAAACAAAGGGCGTAAAATGTCATAAGATGTAAAATAGTATTACGAGAAAGGGCGAAGCTAAAGTGTCCTAATTCTTTTATTGCGAAGCATCGTACCAGATTTGAGGTTAGACTTTACGGTGATACTGAGCTGAAAGAAATGTTTTGGCAGCAGTGGAACAGAGATCCACCCGCCCGCAAAGTGTTAGCGTGGTGGATATGATTAAACAGTCCTTGGTATATACACATCTATAGCCGGTACAGTAAAGTAGTAGAACAGGAAGAATTTCGAGCTCTACCTCACCATAAATGAAGTCTTAGTCATTGTTTCCTGTAGTACAAAATTATATGTACTATGGCAATGTCTTCAAATCTAAAGTAAACAAGGAACAATAAAAGAGGCAAATAAATTGCGTAATTTATAACTTTTCCTAAGAACAAAATCATATGGGAAATTAAAGGCACAGTTATTTTTTCCGCATCAACGATATTGGTATGAAAAGACTGCAACAATTTCCTTCTAGATCAATGGTTTCCTCATACATCCTTATTTTATAAGTTGCATATACTCATTTTATAAATTGCATAATATTATTTCAGTCGTGTTCAACTAACACAATACCTAGTACCTACGATAAATTGATTGTAGGGTAGATGCACCGGTTGTGGCCATCTTAGTACCATTTGTGGCCACTTTGAATTTTAAGGATTAATAATACAATTTTATGCTAAAATAACATTTTTAAAGAAATTTTGAAACATTCAAATTCACACAAACCATATTTATAGTATTACATCATTACAAAGTATCAAACAAAGTCGCTTCCGCTGACTCCATGGCCCCATGTATGCTTGTATCTTTCAAACTACACAACGGATTTTGATGCGTTTTTTTTTTTTTAAATGGATAGAGTGATTCAAGAAGAATGTTTATATGTATAATAAACCTGAGCGAAGCCGAGGCAGGTCGCTAGTTGTTTATAATTATCATTTATGCTACAACTTTGACATCAAATGGCCACAACCGGTACTCCTACTATACGACGATCTAACTTTTATACTGACGTATCGCGGGTTTGTAGAGACAAAATTTAAACTATGTAAGTACCTCGTTATGTTCTCTCATCGAACAGCACCACCTCTAGTGCTCTAAGCGATGTATTTCGATGTATGTTCCCACGTAACTTAATACTAGAGATAAGCGGCCGGTTCGCAGAAACAAACCGAGCACTGGTCTTATCAGTAGAGCTGACTATGCGTCTGCGAATAAGACCACCTAGATGCCTAAGTTATCTTGTAAGATGTATCAGTGAATTTTATTCATTAAATATAGTGCCTTCGCATCGGCAACAACTTAGTTTTATTTCTAGTTTTTAAGAAACATTCTCTCGCGCTTCCGTAAGTTAACTGGCGCAGCCGGTAGGATAGTCGGCTGCTGCCAGCGCGAAAAGTTCGCTCTTAAATTCGGTGAATTTCCCCCGCGTTGTGCAGTATTAAGTAAACGGTGTTAATACTGAATTCAGTTGTATCCGTTCCGGCTATCCACACGAACCAAACAAATAAGTTATCTACGGGCGCAGAAGATGCAGGTCGGTTGGTGAGTAAGCCTTTTTCGCCATCCTTAACCTTCCACCCCGATTTTCCTCGAATACTGTAAATTTTGACCTTGGTCATGGGTCAGATTTGCTTGTGTTAATTGTATAATTAGACAATTCCATCTCAAATCGATTGAATTGTGTTAATTAAGAAATGTTATTTAAGAATAGTAGTAGTAGTATCGGAAAATTTGGTCTCAAATCGATCGAATTGTGTTAATTAAGGATATTTAGGTATATAATATTAGTAATAGTATCGGAACATTTAATCTCAAATCGATTGAATTGTCTTAATTAAGGACATTTAATAAAAGTAAGTAATAGTATCGGAACATTTAATCTCAAATCGATTGAATTGTTTTAATTAAGGACATTTAATAAAAGTAAGTAATAGTATAGGAACATTTAATCTGAAATCGATTGAATTGTTTTAATTAAGGATAGTTAATAAAAGTAAGTAATAGTATCGGAACATTTAGTCTCAAATCGATTAAATGGTATTAGTTAAGGATAGGTATTTAATAGTAGTAATAGTATCAGTGAATTTTGTCTCAAATCGATAAAATTGTGCTAATTAAGAATAAAATATTTAATATTAAGTAATAGTGTCGGTATAAACTCTACCGAGACTCTTAATTAGGTGTGAACTATTTTATTATAGTTATATTAAAATAAAATTAATTAGAAATGGCGCAAGAACATTGAGCTGCTACTCTTGCACAAACGAAAATCGTAAAGGAAGATGCTCTAAAAGTTGTGCTGGAAGAAGTAAACTTCAAGGAACAAGGAACAGGGATGAAGTCAAATTTACTAAGACCTCAGTTTTCAATGCCTAGTAGCCAGAATACCATGAGATCCGCGATTTCCGCGCCTCAATTCCAGTTCGGTATACCTGGGAACCAAAATTTAAATAGACCACCGGTTCCAAGGTTCGCACAGCTTCGATTTGGCTACCGCCCGCAGCTAGGCTCCGCACCTCAGTTTGGTAAATTAGGCCCACAATCTAGACCGCAGCAAGGGTTCAGACCCCGATTAGGGACGTCCCTTCAGCTAGGTTATAGGCCACCCCAATTTGGGTACAAACCACCCCAATTCGGGTACAAGCCACCCCAATTTGGGTACAAGCCACCCTATGAACAACCGCAACAAGTTAACCCGCCACACTTGCGATCCGGCGACGTATCCTTAAGGACCGCCCGTTCTATTGGATTTAAGCTTAACGAGATAACCGGTGACGACGATGAACAAAATTTTTACCCTGATGATACTTACCCTTATACTCACAAAAACGACTTGTACGGACTATACAAAAATGACCATTCAAACGACTTCGAATACAAGTACCCCACTAAGCATGAAACTTGCAATAAGTTGTAGTAAGTTTGTATATGGCACATTTGTGAATTTCAAACATCATCTTGCAGGAACGTGTCACTTACATAGATCTTATTGTTATGTTGTATAAACTTACTAAAAAATATTTCATTATGTTACTGTTATATTTCGCATGAAAGATTACGTTTCAACTTTGCAGGGATATAGCCTCCCAAACATACCTAAATGTGAGTAATTAACATTGTTGCAAAAATGTGATTGGAACGTTACAAAATAAAACGTTGCTGCAATGTAATTTTATTAACTTCACTGTCTGCCATTGCCTGTACTTTACAAATGAAAGTTTCTGAAATGTTATAGTATAACATTGCGACAACAGGTCTATTGTTATATTTTTTATCAACTTTCCTACAGCATTACGAATTGTTATTTTTATTTACCTAACCTATGTAAGTAATGCTGCTGGAACTTAATTTTCGAAAGTTATCAAATGTTACTGTAGAGTTTCTTACTTTACATTGAAAAACTAGATGACGTTAGCATCGCACATTGAAATTTTGCATCGCGGTGGCGTTATGTTTGCAGAAATTGGTATTCCTATTTGTAAATTTGATTATAACATTCCTTACAGCGGAAAGAGGAAAAGTCTCACACACACCTGCCTCTAGGACTTAAAACTATAGCCTCAACAAAATTGAGAAAAAAAAATTATTTTTTAGAAACTGAAAACCTAGAAATGTAACTTTGCGACAACTAAATAAATGATAGCAATTCAAAACTAAATAAATGCAAGCCAAGTGCAAGTTTCATTTGTAATATTTTGTAACCTTTTAGCAAGATAGATGAAACAAGTTACTATTACCTTTCAAATTTAAAGTTGCGGAAATGTTAAACGTTATACTTGCGGAAAGTTAACTTTACAACTTTCAGATATATTTCATGTGTAATGTTACTGGAACTTCACGTTTTAAAGTTTTAAAAAGTTTAGGAGATTAGCTCTGGGCAAGTTTATCTACAGCGTGGCCGTTAGGGCTTCGTTTCAAGCTCGCTGGAAGTTTGCATGAACGTTGCAACCATATCTTTGTAAGTTACAGGCTCGTTAATGTTACTTTCAGTTATGTTATTGCAACTTTTGCTTGCTTAACGGGACCCTTAATGAGACTGTAATCCGAGAAAATAATTTAGGGATATCATCTTATGCGTTAGAACTATATAGTTTATTCATAAGTCGTTTTAGGACTTTATTCATTAGATAAAGCGAAATCGAAACCGCTCTAGCTCTAAGCAAGGGCTCCATACTACACCAGTCTATAATTAATTCCAACAAACTCCTATACCATTTGAACTTAATAGCAGAATCTAGAAACCTGGTATATGTATCCAATGAATTTAATTTGAATAAGATTGAGGAAACTATTTATGTTAAATCTTTTATCAAAAAGAACCAAATTACCTTTACATTGGAAATCCCACTGACCGACAATGTTACGTATAACTATTTTAAATTGTACACATTACCCATCCTCCTCAAACCTGAAAACCTAACCGTTGCCATATTTCCTAAGTACCCATTCCTATTGGCGAAAGGGCTGAAGTATCAGCCGATCGTAAAGCCGTGCCGCTCACTCGCTGTTGGAGACGAGTTTCTCTGCGACGATGACAACCGCGCCCCATACAGCATGAGGGTTCATGCGAGGAAAAACTAATGAGGTACGAGGACGTTACTGGCATCTGCAAGCAACATCCCACTCACGTCGAGGACGTGAAGCTGCAGAAAATAGATGGAAACAACTGGATACTATACACCAGATCGGAAACAACCCTCACAGAGACCTGCGGCGAAGAGGCTTCGAAGCAGCAGATATGCGGAACGCACGTTGTGACGCTGAATAGGCCCTGTGATGTCACTATCAACGGGACGACCATCCGGTACCACCGCCTTTACACCGAAGCGGACCCAGGGACCCCACTACCCATCATCAACCTTCCGAAATTACGCGCAACCGAGAACCTATCCAGTGCACATGCACTCAACATGCGAGAGATTGTACTGGACGAAGTTAAATACATGGCCTTTGCTTTGAAGAACAGTGAAGTTTTCGGTGATAACAGAGGAAAAGACTACAATTAGTCTCATAGCATTAGGATTGGTAGTATTAAGTATCGTTTTGATTATTTTTATGTTTCGTACACCAAAATTAATCCTTTCATCCAAAATTATCGGAATCCCTCTAAAATCGAGCGCTCCGATAATTTTTCGCTTAGGGAGGGAGACGTTATGTTCTCTCATCGAACAGCACCACCTCTAGTGCTCTAAGCGATGTATTTCGATGTATGTTCCCACGTAACTTAATACTAGAGATAAGCGGCCGGTTCGCAGAAACAAACCGAGCACTGGTCTTATCAGTAGAGCTGACTATGCGTCTGCGAATAAGACCACCTAGATGCCTAAGTTATCTTGTAAGATGTATCAGTGAATTTTATTCATTAATTATAGTGCCTTCGCATCGGCAACAACTTAGTTTTATTTCTAGTTTTTAAGAAACATTCTCTCGCGCTTCCGTAAGTTAACTACCTACCTTTGATTGCATTTGATTAGAATGCTTCTTTTCTTTTTTTGTATTTCCTTACTAAATCTAATTTAACCCTGGCAAATGGATAGCAACATCTAGGCAATGCGCCAACGTGATCTGTATAATTTATAAGTGTTTATTTTACTCACTGTAGGTCATGTCCCATGAGCGCTGCAGTTTCTATTTCCACATAGAATAATAAAATGTATATCGGTGCTAATTTTATTAATGCAATAATACCTGAAACTTTCTTGAACTCAGTTGTGTACCAGATTACGTCAGGGAACCAGAATATCATCATGCTGTGTAGTCAGGCCAAGCACCCCTAAACCATAGCTACAATTTTTTTGTTAAAAATGGCATAACCGATTTCAATCGGGTACAAAATTCGAATAGTTCGCTCGAATCGATGTATACATTTTTTTGATCATTGTTAATTTTTCATGAACAGCTCAGCCGATTCCGACAAAATTTAAATGGTAGTAAGAAGATCTATATATAAAAAAGAATCAGCAATAATGGTTAATATTTTAGGTATATTGGTGGAGTAACCGCGTAATACGAAATAAAAATAAACACGAATTGAGATTCTCTTTTTTTGAAGTACTTAGGTATAAGTTAAAAAGAGTCATGTGAGCTCGCGAACTGTTAGGAGATCGCACTGTAACCGCCCACTCGGGACACGAAAACCTACCGCCTAGAATCTCGAATGGGATGTCTTGTGAATATCCATAAATCGAAAAAAAAAAAAAAAACTGGGAGCTTAGGCTCAGGCTAAGGCTTTTAATCATTACTAATATTATGAATCCGAAAGTGCGTCTGTTGGCTTTTTGGTTTGTTTGTTACCTACTCTTTCACGCAGCAATTGAGCAACGGAACAACTTAATTTTTCGTTTTTTTGCATGAGTAAGTAATTCGTAAACGTCGCGCTTCATAAAGGACCGTTGATAAACCAAAACCTTTAAGCAAGCATTATAATATTTCTTAGCACTGGCTTTACAAATCTTCGTACAAAATGGCTCTATTTAATCGTAGAGCAAATAATAATTAGATGTTTTCCCCGATACTGCGGCCTTAGGCGCAATTTATCTTTATTTGAGGTGTAGTAATCTCAACTGTCGCATCAAGGTTGTAGACCTTGCTCCCCAAATGGTCAATGTCGTCGCGATTCACTAGATTCGCAAGACCTGCTTGCCTAAAGGTTGAGTTCCGTGAGTAGCGCCTGTATCAGACGCACAGATGCTCCATCTAGCAAATAATAATTTAGTTTGGTTTGTATGCCCGCTGGCATCTACAGTCTGTAGCTTTGCAAAGTGTAGGGACGTGGAAACAGTGGTTTTTCCTTTCGCGAATTTGGGTTTGGTCTCTTAGTACCAGTAAAAAATTAGTATGTTGTTCATTTAGACAAGTATAGGTTAATACACCTCTGAATATACCTACACCTTAACGTTTAATTTGTGTTTAGTCACTTGGTAAAAAAAAGTATTTTTACATTTTTAGGGTTCCGTACCCAATGGGTAAAAACGGGACCCTATTACTAAGACTTCGATGTCCATCTGTCTGTCTGTCACCGGGCTGTATCTCATGAACCATGATAGCCAGGCAGCTGAAATTTTCACAGATGATGTTCTGTTGCCGCTATAACAACAAATACTAAAAACAGCATAAAATTAATATGTAAGGGGGGCTCCCATACAACAAACGTGATTTTTAAGAGTATTTTGCTCGCTATTAATAACGGCAAGAGGAATAGGGCTCACATACGGTACGGAACCCTTCGTGCGCGAGTCTGACTCGCACTTGGCAGATTATTTTTTACTAAGGGGCTAACCCCAAATTTTAGATATACCTCTGAATATTCACCTTTACGTTTAAAGGTGTATGTATATTCAGAGGTGTACCTATACTCGTAATTATGAACAACATACAAATTCTTTACTAAGAGACTAAACCCAAATACGCGAAAGGAAAAACCACTGTTCCATACAAAATTCCACAAAAATATAAATTACAGTTTGAATCAAACTTCTTGACGGCTGTGATGTCAGCTAGGTACAAGGTGTGGATAACCCAATCCTCGTGCAGATGGTAAGTGAGCTTCAGTCAGGATGGGGTTATCCGCAGCTTGTAGCTAACATCACAGCCGCCAACAAGTTTGATTCGACCAATATAAGACATTTTGTATTGTATTTGTAATGACGATGTACAAAGTAAGGTACTTACTACCTATCAATTCGGTTTATTTGCATGTGTTGCCAAAAGTTGAGCTACCTTTAGGTAATGGGTCACCAAGATCACAGTAATTATATATTTACTGTGCCAAGAGACAGGCTTAGCCTAGTTTGGGGCCCACTAGTAATACAAGACGATGTTAGTAATAATAATAATATATTAAAAGCCTTTATTCGCTGTCCAAACAAAGTATAGTTTTTAACTTAAATCTAATATTATTAATACGATTTACTCAGCAACCAGTTGGTCAGGTTGTCCTTCGACATAGGCCTCCCCTAGTTTCTTCCACTTTTCTCTGTCACGGGCTAGTCTTCTCCATCCTTTAGGTAGATCATCTTCCCATCTCTTAATCTGGCGTCCTTTTTGCCTTTTAACAAGACGATGTTAAAATATATTAAATACCTATCTTTCTACTCCGGTAATTTTGTAAAATTCAATTAGAGCTTTTACTTGCTAGTAAAGCTTTGTACCTATCTGAATTGAAACTTTTTCGTTATGTAATAAGTACTCAAATTGAATCTGTATTGTTTGGTGCTTGGGTTAGGTATTTGTGAATAAATAAATCATCTATCAAATTCCTTTCTATTTTCAAGGTGTCCAGCATAAGTGATTATTAGCAATAATTACACCATAGTTTGCCGTGGGGTGCCGGCAGAGTAGAATAGCACCCCCCTCTAGTACCAGGTGTCGTAGGAGCCGACTGAGGTACAGCGGAACCGACTAATGGCGGTATAACCATTCAAATAAAAACGTAGCTAAAATGGCACAGGGCAGGGATGGGGAGCAGCATCTTTGTCGCGAAGCTACGTTTCTGCGATCGCCACCACGCCTGCCCAGCGCGGCGATTATGGGCAAAAACCCCGATATGGAAAACACAAATAGACCAGGCCCCCAGTCCCCAGCAGCTCCGCTAGCCCGGGGCTACGGTAGCGGCCCCGGTAACGGCGGAGAAGGGGGTGCTAAGAATCGCTGGCAGACGCCCGGCTACCACTCCCGTAAACGACGACTGGCCCTGGTAACACACAACGTGCGCACGTTGAGGACTGACGAGAAGATTGCTGAGCTGGAAGAAGAGTTGAGTAGGTTGCGTTGGGATATTGTGGGGTTGTCTGAAGTCCGTAGAGAGGGGGAGGACACGATAACCTTAAAATCCGGCAACCTGCTTTACTACCGGGAAGGTGACCAACGGTCCCAAGGTGGTGTTGGCTTTCTCGTTCACAAGTCCCTCACCAACAACATTATTACCATCGAAAGTGTGTCGAGCAGGGTGGTATACCTAATACTCAGAATATCCAAGAGGTATTCGCTGAAGGTCATTCAGGTATACGCACCGACATCGTCACACCCAGATGATGAGGTGGAGACTATGTATGAGGACGTAAGTCGGGCCATTCATATGGCCCGACTTTATGGGGGACTTCAACGCAAAGTTGGGCAGAAAAAACGACGATGAGCTGAGGGTGGGGCAATTTGGATATGGGCAACGGAACCCTAGGGGCCAGAGGCTGGCTGACTTTCTGGAGAGAGAGGAACTCTTTATGATGAACTCTTTCTTCCAGAAGCCGCCTCACAGGAAATGGACCTGGATGAGCCCTGATGGTTCCACGAAAAACGAGATAGACTTCATCATGACCACCGAGAGACGAATATTTAATGATGTCTCCGTGATCCACAGGGTGAAAACCGGCAGCGATCACAGAATTGTACGAGGCACATTAGATATTAATGTTAAGCTCGAAAGGTCCCGCCTGATGAAGTCCACGCTCCGACCTACTCGTGAACATATCCAAAACCCCGAGGACTTTCAGCTCGAGCTCTCGAATCGTTTTGCTTGCCTAGAGAACCTTGCGTCGGTGGACGAGATCAACAACGGGCTCGTAGAAACTGTCCAAACGGTGGGTGCTAAGTTCTTTAGACCCCACCGTTCAAATAAACCGCAGAAATTTTCCGATCACACTGTAAATCTCATGGCCGAACGACGCTCGCTAAGATTGCAGTCTTCCGATGATGCAAAGTCATATAGGCGTCTCAATAGACAAATTTCGAAATCCTTGCGGCACGACATCCGTCTTTTTAATACTAAACATATTAAAAAGACAATAGAGCGGAACAAAGGCTCCAAAGTGTTCGCAAGAGATTTGTCTATTGGACAAAGCCAATTGACAAAGCTGAAGAGAGAAGATGGAAGTTTAGCGTCGACCAAGGCAGAGGTATTAGAGGAGATCGAAAGGTTTTATGGACAGTTATACGCTTCGGTCGCTAAGCCTGTTAGCAGCGCGGCCAAAGATCCAAGAGCCAAGCTGACCCGACACTTCACCGAAGATATCCCAGACATCAGCCTGTACGAGATTAGAATGGCCCTGAATCAGCTTAAGAACAACAAGGCGCCGGGTGATGACGGTATCACATCAGAGCTCCTGAGAGCGGGTGGAACACCGGTACTAAAAGTCCTCCAGAAGCTTTTTAACACCGTCGTCCTCGAGGGCATCACGCCAGAAGCATGGAACAGAAGCGTGGTGGTGTTGTTTTTCAAGAAAGGTGACAACACCTTATTGAAGAACTACAGACCCATCTCGCTTCTGAGCCATGTTTATAAGCTGTTTTCAAGGGTCATTACGAATCGTCTCGAGCGCAGGCTTGATGACTTCCAGCCTTCCGAACAAGCCGGTTTCCGAAAGGGCTTTAGTACCATGGACCACATTCATTCGCTACGGCAGGTTATACAGAAGACCGAAGAGTATAACTTGCCACTTTGCTTAGCGTTTGTGGACTATGAGAAAGCCTTTGATTCGGTCGAGACTTGGGCTGTGCTCGAGTCTCTCCAACGATGCCGTATTGACTATCGGTACATCGAAGTGTTGAAGTGCTTGTATAATAACGCCACTATGTCGGTCCGAGTACAGGAAGAGAGCTCCAAGGCGATCCCTTTAAAAAGAGGCGTAAGACAGGGAGACGTAATTTCTCCGAAACTGTTTACGGCTACTTTGGAGAACGCCTTCAAGCTCCTGGAATGGAAAGGATTCGGCATCAATGTCAATGGCGAATACCTCACTCACCTTCGGTTTGCCGACGATATAGTAGTCATGGCAAAATCGATGGAAGAGCTCAGCACGATGCTCGAAGGCCTCAATCGGGTTTCTCAACAGGTGGGTCTTAAAATGAACATGGACAAGACGAAAGTTATGTGTAATTCCCATGTTGTACCCACCCCGATCTCTGTTGGGAACTCGGTTCTTGAAGTCGTTGACTCGTACGTCTACCTAGGACAAGTAGTCCAGTTAGGTAGGTCCGACTTCAAGAAAGAGGCCAATCGCCGAATCCAACTCGGCTGGGCAGCGTTCGGAAAATTGCGTAGCGTCTTCTCGTCCGACATACCTCAGTGCCTCAAGTCGAAAGTTTTCGACCAGTGTGTGTTGCCAGTGATGACTTATGGCACAGAAACGTGGTCTCTCACTATGGGCCTTATTGGTAAGCTCCAAGTAGCCCAACGAGCTATGGAGAGGGCTATGCTCGGAGTCTCTCTGCGAGATCGAATCAGAAATGAGGAGATCCGTAGAAGAACCAAAGTTACCGACATAGCCCAACGGATTGGCAAGTTGAAATGGCAATGGGCAGGCCACATAGCGCGGAGGACTGATGACCGATGGGGTCGAAAAGTTCTCGAGTGGAGACCACGTACCGGCAAGCGCAGCGTAGGACGTCCACCCACAAGGTGGACGGATGACCTCATTAAGACCGCGGGATCGCGCTGGATGCAAGCCGCTTCCAACCGGTCTTATTGGAGATCCATAGGGGAGGCCTATGTCCAGCAGTGGACTTCTTATGGCTGATGGATGGATGACACCATAGTTTTTGAACGAATTGAAAGCGTTGTAGACACACAGTAGATATTTTTTGCAATAGGTTCATACAAGATTTAATTATTAAGCACCACGTGTCTACCTCGTTGACCTTCTAATCTAACACATTTAAAACAAGGTAAGAGCAACTTCGTGCATATTGTGCTTACAATTTATCTTTTCCTCTACAGATTAAGTACCTACTTATGAAATCTAATCTTTAGAAACAGATAAGTAATTTTGCCTGCTACGAAATGTCTTGAAATAGATACGTATGTGAAGCTAATTTGTAGTTAAATAGAGCTAATACGTAGGCAAATCTATGAATACTGTACTGTACCAGCCTTTTTAATAGTCCACTGCAGAACGTAGGCCTACCCACGAAGAGTAATTGAGCCATATCCACCACGCTGGCCCACTGCGTGTTGGTGGATTCACATACGCCATCGAATTTCATCTACGGACGTATGCAGGTTGCCTCACGATGTTTTCCTTCACTGAAAAGCCAGTGGTGTGAAATTCCATACATAAATACAAAGGTTTTCATTGGTACGGGACCGGGATTTGAACCCATGACCTCAAGTTTGTAAGGCGAGTGTCATTACCACTAGACCACCACGGCTTCGAATCTATGAATGTTTTCACAAAATAAAAAGGTAGGGTTCCTTATTATTCCAAGTGTCTGTCGTTCAACACAAATAGAGAAATGAGAAACTTGGTAGCGAATTTGCTTGAACTTGCTAGAAGGACTAATATCCTGAGGCCACATGGTAATTCTCCTCGACACCATTAGCAAGTGTTATATTTAGTTATACTAAGTACCTAGGTACTGTTGTGAAATTACTTGTTAGAAAACGCCTTAAAAGTTTAAAAATAGATCGAAGTAAATTAAAAAAAATGTTACGAAAGTGACGACGAGAGCTATCCAGATTTATAATTATTATCTGCTATAATTTCCAAAAATAAAGTTACAGCTTTTGATGTAGACAGGTTTTTGGCGATCGCAGAAAAAGGCCAAATCACTACGTTATCAGCGGGCAGCTGCGTGATACGGCGGCCAACATGGATGTATGAAAATAGCAGAAAAGTTTACATCAGACCGCGATAGCGATGAACATGCAGATTATCTAGACATGTCACTACTTACTATGCATGATAAACAACATTTCATTATGCAAAAAGTTGTAGTCATATCTATAGATTATATAGGTACAGTAACAGTGTATCATAGAGTACTATTCTTACTAACTAATATTATCAATCCAAAAGTGTTTGTTAATCTTTCACGCAACACGCTTTCAAATCGATCCGATCGTCTGATTTTTTGACCGACGAAAAACCGAAGGAGGTACTCTAGTCGACGCGTAAGTATATATTTTTTTGTGTATTACCACGCCTTACTTTTTACAGAGTGGTCCGATTTCAATAATTTGGTTCAGAATTACTTAGGTATACTTACATCAGGTTAATAACTTAGCTGTTAAGTGTAATTAAAATAGGTTTAGGTATGAAATACCTACCTATTCCCTATTTGCATTTCAGTTTTTTCGCCGGTTTAATTTTTTTATAAAACGGTTTAATTTTGCTTATTTTTGCACCTACATAGCAAAAGGCGAAGAGTGTCATAGGTAGTAATCCTTACATAGTATAAAATAAAGTCGCTATTTTCGTTTGTTTGTCTGTATGCTTAAATCTTTAAAACTACGCAACGGATTTTGATGCGGTTTTTTTTAATGGATAGAGTGATTCAAGAGGAAGGTTTATGTATAAAAATTCCCGAAATTCCCACGGGAACGGGCACAACGCGGGTAAAACCGCGGGGCGCTGCTAGTAGTCTATATTCTTTAATCATAGTCTAATTTTTTTACTAATATCTCGTGAGCAAAGCCAGGGGTAAAACTTAATCTCTGTATTAGTGCTTCTATTCTGTTTTTAAAAAGGATATACCTAATGTTATTTGTGTTATAGAATGGTATTACAACATATTTACCTATGCTCATACTCGTATTATCTTGGTACTTCTGAAAATCCCAGAGAAAACCCCAGATAGTCAAAAAATAAATTGCACAATATTAAGCGACACTACTTGTAATATCTATAATTAATATAGGTAGGTAGGTGGTTATGTATTGTATGAGGTTGCATACCATGACATGGTATTTATTTATTTCCTCGTATCATGCGACATTTATACTCGTATTCGCAAGTATGTAAGTTTAGTTTTGATTGGAATTCTTTGTATTGTTCCGTTATTGACGAGCGTTTTATTATTAGCAGTAGTGATTCACAAACATCATGACTTGTTTGATAACCGTATGGGATGGACTAAACAACCATGTGGTCCAATTTATAGTGCAAATATCTAGGTTATGGCGTGACAGTGGAATCTTCCAATGTCTATTTCTGCGAAATTAAATACATACGTAGATATATTTACTCAGAATTAAAAAAATGGAATTTACAAGAACTATTATTATTCCCACCTAATCCCTTGGTTCTAACTTCAGGAGAAAGACAAGTGATAGAAACCTTGCAAAATTTTACTAAAATAAAATCTACCTTACAGCTGTCTTATTCATTTATCTACTAATACAGCATGCGCGAGAGTGAGTGGAACAAAAATAACGCATTGTCTGTCGGCATACGTCACACTCACAAGTTGGAATGTCAAAATGGTTAAAATTAGGTTCCACTTTGTCTTTTGCGATATGATCGGAAATTTGGACCCTCTATTTCCATCAGAAGGTTTAAATCTCTGATCATTTTATCTTCCTTCTTTTACCTTTTTGAATTAGGACAGCCGAGATAGCTCAATGCTAGTTTGTGAAACCCTTCGAAATTACGTGAGTTCGGGTGTAAGTAAGTGTATGTTTTTCTAACACCTTTTAAATTTCATATTTAAAATGAGACAAAGCGATGTATATCTCTTGCTATTTTAGTACGGTTTCTTTACGGTTATTACTTTAGTCCTTATTCTATGGTTCTAACGACTAAAAAATGCAATATAATTACATTTTGAATCTAAACCTTTGACTATTTAGTATCTAAACTAAAGAACATCTATTGAAAACAATCAATTTCAAAAATGTCACATCATGAGGTCAAAAAATAAGGCAAAGGTTAAAGCAACTGGATAGAAGTAGTTTTGTAGCGTTTGCAAATCGTAATTATACTCTTGTTCGCGTCGACATAAGTTCTATGTTCTACAACATGTAGTCGTAGAGTCTTCCACCGAAAAATGTCAGCGTAGGAAAAATAATAACTATCGTTGCTTTCAAGTCTATTACTAGACATAGGCTTCGCCTTTTCATTTTTAAAGGCCCTAGGTAGAATATACGATATTTTTGTGACCTCTACTAGGTCGTTTGGTCAGCATTAGACTTGGAAAAGGTAACATTTATGTGAAGGATAATTTTTAGGGTTCCGTACCCAAAAGGAAAAACGGAACCCTATTACTAAGACTTCGATGTCCGTCTGTCTGTCTGTCACCGGGCTGTATCTCATGAACCATGATAGCTAGGCAGCTGAAATTTTCACAGATGATGTATTTCTGTTGCCGCTATAACAACAAATACTAAAATGAAATAAAATATATATTTAAGGGGGGCTCCCATACAACAAACCTGAATTTTTAGACGTTTTTCGCTCTATATTAATAATGGTAACAGGTAGATGCTTGAAATTTTCACAGAATATTTAGTTTTATATTCACTTCAATAGTAAATAATAAAATTGAAATAAAATAAATATTTAAGGGGGCTCCCAAACAGTACGGAACCCTCCGTGCGCGAGTCCGACTCGTACTTGGCCGATTATTAAAACTAAGCAGTTTGTGATACAAAAAAACTGATGTAGCACTTCATTTATGCTCACTATGTTACCTACATACGTCTGCGGTTGTGGGACTTGTATGGGCCCTGTAATTATGTAGGTAAGTGCCTATTGTGCGACTTCGCTGTGGCTTTGTGATGCACTGACGAATTTGGTTTGGTTATTTCCGTTTTGTTCCGGTCGTTTATTTTTATTTGAATTCGATGTTTATATATACGGCAGGACAACTAACTATGTAAGTTTTCAGTTCCTATGTAAGCACTATTAAGAATGTAACATAAATTTTAATCATTATGAACCGATTACGAAAAAGTATATTTGCTGCTTATACTAAAAATCCCGGACCCTGCTGTCCTTCGTTGATGTTACTTCAACGATACAAGAAAGACTGAGCACAAAAATATAAAAATCTCCTATAATATCAGCCTGGTGTGCGATTCCAATTACCACATATCTATGAGTCACAATACCACTAGAGTAGAATGCATCGAATATGTGGAGTAGGCCCATCACGACCGTTACTAGGTTACTCAAATAAACAAATCGCGACCGTATTCCCCGCGCCACTATGAATATGACCCAAGGAAGTGTTAATTAGAAGCGGCCCGATGATCCGTTATATTTCCTAAAATACACCTTCTGGTAAACAAATGCACCCGTCCGACATGTGTCACTTCGTCCCTATAAAACGTCGCACACGGCCTAAAGTCGGATAAAGTAGGAATAGCACTCGAGGCTTCAACAATTTATTAACAATTTGCAAATAGAACTTACCATTCAAACATGGCGTTGTCCTTGAGGGTACTGGCTCTTCTGTTGGTGCTTTTCGTCCTCGCAGTGCAAGCGAAGCCTTTGGAAGATGGCAAGGAGGTTGCTGCCGCGGATGACGAGATGATGGAGGTGGCCGAGTCTACGAATCCGTTTCTTCCGAGGTTCGCGATGAGGAAGCTGAAAGAGAGGCGGGAAAAGGCGAGGGCGGAGCGGAGGAATCAGGGACAGCGGAGGTTCGATCAACAAGCGCGCCCGTACCGACCCCCCTGCCCTTATTATGTAAGTTCTTTTTGAAATTATTTGATATGTACTGAATGAATTAACTATCTTGCGAACATGTCCTCTGAAATAGGCGTTTCAAAGTTCAAAGAAGTACCGCGCGAGCTTTTGACTACTATTGCGTCATTACCTTTAGTAAGAACATACCAAACAAGTATTTTCCTATTCATGATTGAATATTACTACAACTATAAAAGAAAAAAAAAATTGTTCAATGAGAAAAGTATATTTTTATGTAGAGATAAGATAACTATGGCTAAGTACTTATCCACATTCTAATTTGAAGTGTTGGATAAACGTGATTTGTATTTTAACTGTAAAGATAAGACAAAAGTACCAACGGCCGTCGCTCTCGCTACGGTCATAAACTTTCCGCGAATTATTTGTCATATTTTGCGTATTCACTGTGCATATAAATTTTTTCCTTATCTGAATTTCGACAGGTTTTTCCTAAAACATCTACTTTTCCGAGCGAAGAGCGATTTGTTTAGATATTTAATTAGTACCTACTTCTTTCTGCACACCTTTCTTTGACCTCGATCGATGGCAATATTTAAAGGCAATGAGACCATCAATGCCTCATACCGTCCTTGACATTCAAATCAGTAACACAGGTGCTTAACTTTTACAGAAGAAATGAAGAACCGGCTGATAATTTTACTAGCTGTAGCAGTCATCGGTGTGTTCGCGAATCCAGTTTCAAAACAAACAATCTCGAGTGATAACAAGAATCCAGCGCAGGCGGAAAGCATTGAGTCACAAACAAAACATCAAGAATCAACGTTAAACAATGGCGAACAAAAGAAAGGGGAAACAATAGAAATCAAATCGGACGAGTCAAGTGAGACGAAAGATGCAAACTGTGACGATAAAGTGGAAATTATTATAGAAGAGACCGTCGTCGGTCAGGTGGATGATACTCCGAATATGATTGAAGACGCGCCGAGCTCTGATATTTTACCCCCGGCAGAACTACAACTAGTGGAGCCGAATCCAATTGATTTTTCCTCTTCAGCGCAAGGTCCAATTGATTTTCTTCCACCACAACAAACCCCGGCCGAACTACAACCAGTGGAGCCGAATCCAATCGACCTTCTCTCATCAGCGCAAGTTTCGATCGATTTTCTTCCACCACCAGAAAGTCCGCTCGATCTTCTCCCTCAGGCAGCGATACCGGAAGGATTCGAGGACGATTTCCCCGTCAATGATGTACCATTCAGAGACGCACCGATTAACACGATTCAAGATGAAATAATGCAGACTGCTGCCGGTTTCGCACCTACTCCGCTAATTTTCCGCAGAAAAAACAAGCCGCGCCGTCGATTCGCTAACCGCAGACACTTCAGGCCGAACCCCTTCCGAAGGAAGTTCCATTTCTTCTACCCATATTACGGATTCCACCACCCGAGCTACCCTAGCTCTCTAAGATTCTACTGATGTATTCTACTTGCCAAATAGTTATTTAAGTATATTTATTATAATTTAAATTGTAGTGTAATAAAATTAAAGATTTTGTACTTTAAATACATTTTTTATTCTTAAAATTCTTCAATACATAAATGCCATATCGATTAAATCATTTCAATGTTATCACTAAGGTATAATTCATCTATTTACAACGTGGTAAATTATATAATTTGACTCCATTTTTCCACCGATTCTATGTATCAATTAGGGAAATATCGTTGTACATAAACATGGATTAAAACATGGCAGTCGAGGATAGATTCGATTCTAAAACAACAGTAACTCTACATGGTCTATGTTGACGTCTTTTTACATAAATAGTATACATAGATGACACAATGTAACCCGATCATTAAAAGCTAATTACAAATTATTACAACTAGAAATATCCGTGGGTAGTCGTGCGATACCACAAAATATATAAACGAAGAAAACGGAACGGAATGTGATCTTCCGTTTTCAAATAAATAAAGATAAATAAAAAAACAGTCGAGATTGAGTAAGCATCGTGATGAGTTCCTGGTCATGGTCAGTGCCGCCACATAAGATTTTCAATAAACCGAACAATGAAAGGCTAACGAATAGCCATGATGACTGGATAAAAAAACGTTATAATTAGTCCGTTAGTTAGATTATTAAAAAATAATGGACACGTATTTTTCTTCTGTCAATCAAACAATAAATGACAAAGATAAACCTTGTCAACGTTTGAGAGTGGGGGCTCGTGGCGTCACTAGTGCGACGTAGTCAGTACATTTGCAGCGCACTCGTGACGTCACACGGAACTTGAACGGGATATATTTTCATCAATTTTATTTAATTGACTTAAGAAAAAAATCGGCCAAGTACAAGTCGGACTCGCGCACGGAGGGTTCCGTACTGTATGGGAGGCCCCTTAAATATTTATTTTATTTTACTTTTATTATTGAAGTGAATATAAATCTAAATATTCTGTGAAAATTTCAATCATCTACCTGTTACCATTATTAATATAGAACGAAAAACGTCTAAAAATTCAGGTTTGTTGAATGGGAGCCCCCCTTAAATTTTTATTTTCTTTTCTTTTTAGTATTTGTTGTTATAGCGGCAACAGAAATACAACATCTGTGAAAATTTCAGCTGCCTAGCTATCATGGTTCATGAGATACAGCCCGGTGACAGACAGACAGACAGACGGACATCGAAGTCTTAGTAATAGGGTCCCGTTTTTCCCTTTGGGTACGGAGCCCTAAAAATAAGTTTTCAAATATTTTTTTTCAAATAGAAGGGGGAAGATGTTTGGCCACATTGTATGACATGACAATGTAGAGAAAATCATAATAGAAGGAAAGAGAGGAAGCGGAAGACCACGGAGGGCATTTTTAGATCAGATCAAAGAAAAGGCGAAGACACTGGCGGAAGACCGCGAGACGTGGAAGTTGCTCCACCGACAAGAGCCGTGCTCTTAAATCCTGAATGAATGTTTTTTTTGATAATCTATCGGATGGACTAAGTATATTTTTTAGTCATCATGCCTACCTACATGTTCCGTTATTGACCTCCTTTTTAGTAGAACTACACTACGCGTTATTGACTTCATTTGTAAAATTATACAGGCTGCGAAATATGTGGCACCACTGCAGGTCACAGTCGGGCCACAGAGAGCGTGGCACTCATTTCCCCGGTCCGACGAGCGCCTCGTCCATGAGTTCATCGTCAGTGATGCAGGGCGAGTTGGAGTGCGGCGAGGGGGCGACGAGCGGCGACGGCGCCGGAGACTTGGCGAGCTGCAGTGCGAGCGGCGCGGCCGGGTACACGGGCCGCACCGCCACTAGCCCCGACACCTTGCTGCCCGACGACGACGAAAAATCCAGAAGCATCTCTGCCGCTTCCTGCGGCGTGGTGGCCCCCGCCCGCGCCACCGCGCCGCTCGCCGGCGGCTTCATGCACGAATCCGCCCCCTTGCGCTCCTCCGACCCCTTCGGCGTCGCGAACCCTTTACTCTCCGTCTTGAAATCGAGCGGCAGCAGCGGAAAAGAACCCGAATAGTCTTTAGCCTCGTCTTTGCCGCGCTGTGGGCTCTCGGTTTTCGATATACTGTCGGCCATCGCTTTCGTGAATTCCAGCGGCCGGTCCGATTCTTTACCCTGCAACTTTGGACTCATCGCGCCCATGTTCAGCAACGGTTTCGGCACGTTCAGTGGATAAGGAGCTTTTTGCATCGGGTCTGTAGCACGTGAATTATCGAAGTGAGGAAATGTATATTTGCTTTGTTCGAGTGTGCGGGCGAAGTCGTTTACCATCGAGCGACCGTCGTACTGCGACGATGGACTGTTTTTGTCCGGTGTGCTCTGGTTTTTCAGTTTTGGTATTTGAAATTTACTGGTGTCTAGCGGTTTTATCAGACCCTCCACGAGAAAATTCGCATCCTTGGAAGATTTGAACCTGTCTCCGTCGACGTCATCCCTCGAACTGGGACTCGAGTGACGTTCCGACTTGGAAGCGAATATTGATTTCTCCGAATTGCTCATAAGTTTAGTTCTGGCCTTTTCTCGTTCTCGGTCGCGCATTATTTTGGATATATCTGAACTACTACTTTTGGGAGAACCCGTGCTGGATTTGGAGGCTGATTTGGAAAGATTGATCCCCGCACTCCCGCTGCTGCTGCTCGAGGATTTGTAAGGCACTTTTGTCATGTTTGGGTTGCTGCTTCCGGTGGATTCGGAAGGGCTCGTGTTGGCTTTCGGCGGCGTGGAACCGGGAGTCACCGAGCCAGACTTAGAAGACTGCATGGCTTGCGTTTTTTTGGAGGCGGGTCCACTGATGACTCCCGGCTTGAGTCCCGTGTGCGTTTTCGGCGAGCCCTGGCTCGGGGGCGTTAGTTGCGGCGAAGATTGCTTTCCCGAACTGGAGCTACTGTAATTTAGCTTCGAGCTGCTACTACTACTCGAAGATTCTTTTGTCCTAGTTTTGTTTATCGTTATCTTCATACCGTCCGAGCTCGGTTTCACCATGTACTCTTGGTTTTTAGTATCGACCTTGCCGCCGCTACTCATGTTGTTTTTTGGATCAGAAAACTTGGCACCGCTCGAGCTACTGGGTTTAGCGCTGAGATCGACTTCGCCGCAGTGTTGAGCAGATTTTAGTTTATCTATGACGGCACTCAGAGAACCTTTCCTGTTGCGGGCCTGACTGGGCGCACTGGATTTGTTCACCTCTACGTTGGGCGGGGAAATGAGCGGTTCAGCGGCCGGACTGTCGCACGACACCGGCGTTATTTCCAGCTGCTTTAATTTCACCGGATTTTTTAGTTTCGGGCTACTTCTACCTGAACTGGAGAAAGACAGACTCGGGTGCTTCTTTTCTTTATCCCTCGATGTCGTCGAGCTCGAACTGTAGCTATCTTTCGATATCTTTTTAGACAGATCGTAGCCTGTAGTGCCGGATTTGCCCGAGGGCGAGCCCGAAGTGGCAGATTTCAAGGCGGACATGCTCGGCTTCCCCGATCCCGACGAGCTGTGTTTAGGGGAGGAAACGCTGTGGTTTTTTGGACTCGAGTATCCGGGCAAGTGCTTGGGGCTGTTCTGGACGGGCGAATGTCTGGGGCTGCTGTGATGGCTGGAAGTTCCCGACGATTTTCCCAGCCCCTTCACAGTACTCGGACTCGAGGATTTGGTGATAGAAACGGACCTTCCGTGAGTCGGACTCGGGCTAAATTTTCTCAACAATGAATTCGGTGAAGTGGAGCGCAAAGGGGAACCGTCGGTCGGTTTGATGCTGACCGATACCGGTTTAGTTAGCGGGTCTTGTTTCGGGGGCACCTTTTCCGGCGGACCCATGGAGTCGTCTCTCCGTCGTTTCTTCTTCTTCTCTTTGCTGCGTTCTTCCCCCGACTTGCTTGATTTCTTTTCGGATCTGATTCGTTCGTCCATGGAGAGTTTTTGGGACGATGAAATCGGAGTGATGGTGATAGAGCTTGGTAAGGCGGCCGGGGCCGCGGCAGTTATGGGGATGATTTCTATCCCGGGGCGGCGGTCCAGGGCCAACATGGAGGAGATCCCGGGCTGCAGGCTGCCGGGCGCCGAGCTGGACCCTATGGGAGTGATGCTGACGGAGGAAGGCATGTAGGATTTACCTTCAGTCAGGTCGAGGAGCAGGGAGGACGCGCTCCGACTCCTCATGTCGCTCTCTTTGCTTTTAAGCTTTTGCCTTTTGTGGTCAGACTTCTGAAAAGACGACCTGTGAACAAACGAATGTTTTAGTATGGTCGTAGAATCTATTTAACTGACCTATGTACCCACCGACTGCTGGGTATAGGCTTTCTCTATCTAGGTATATTTGAATTCTTATATGTATACCTAGAATAAAAAAAACTACCTAAAATATGCTCTGTCTTATAGTACTTTGGACAGTATGGCGGAAAGTTCCAGATCCGGCGTGAATTCGTTCTTTGAAATAGACTATGAAGAAACTTAAGTTTTATGAATGAATGAGTTAACTCACCTCGACATGTTAGTGTCGTCGGCATCGCCGTCGTTAGAGTTGTCCATATCCGAGAGGCGCGCGTCGTGTCCGCCGTCGGTCGCGTCCATGGCGGAGAGTTCCAGGTCGGACGTGAACTCGTTCTGCGAGGCGGACGAGCGGCCGTCGTCGTTCGTCGAATTGCTGTTGTTAGTGTTGTCGTCGTCGTTTACGTAGTCCGAGTTGTCGCTTTCACTGAAATATGATCAAGATCTAGATTTGAAAGATCGAACTAACCCGATCGAATAAACCGTGGTGGACTCTTCGTAGTAAGTAACACGTGCCTTACGATCGTGAAGTCATAATTATGTAACATTTTCGTTCGCTCTGGAATTTGTCAATTTAGTAAAATGTCTTTGATACAAGACGTTTACTTTTGAAAATGCTATCAATGAGGGCGTCAATGACTTCTGAAGGAAAACAGTTGTATACCGTTGGTGGCAACACGTGATTCAGTTCTTTGGACCGCGTGAGCCTCACACGAACCGATCTAATGATCCGAAGGAACCGATCTCCGTAATGTGAACTGTTCACATTACGGAGGTTGCGTTCGAAGCAGTAACGAGTATAACCATACCTGTCGGAGTCCATAAGATCAGCCATGCCAGGCTTGCCCTTCTTCTGGCTGGTGGTCCACACGTCGGAGTCAGCCTTGCGTTTCTTGGAGCGCCGCTCCTCCTGCTTCGGCTCCTGGATGCCCGAGTCTTGGGACATCATCATCAGCTGGTGCTGCTGCTCCGATAGGTACGTGCCTGGGGAGATTAAGTAGTTAGGAGTGCGGTCTAAATGGCATCATCTATATCATAACACTTTTCATCGTCACCAACATCAATTTTTATTATTTTGATTTTAAGAAAACTTTACTAAAACAACAAATTACAATGTTTTGTAAAACTTAGCAAGTAACAATTTACCACAATGGTACACAGTAGTGTTTTGTAGGCTAAAGTCACGTTGACGTCACGTTGATGTCACAAAGTCACACTTGGTCAGCGCGCGAAACTCGAACCTTCGACTTTTCTGCCATTTACTGAAAAACCTCTCGTTGCAAGCTTACACTCAGCGGCCATGAACAGGTAGTATCATCGCCTATATCAGTCTATTTACTATTAATTATGTACGTTTAGTATAGTACCTAATAGTTCTCGATTCACGGCGCCCTCGAGGTCGAACTCTCTATGATGCGATGAATGTAAGTACTGACCTCCCTGGTGCGGGTGGCTGACCCCACCAGGGTAGAGGGGTAGTGTAGTGGGTCTCGCTTTATCGGGATCAAGGCCGCAGTTAAAATCTACAACTAAAGGCGTATGCCCAGAAGCAGACATCCTATATGTACTGACCTTCCCTGGTGCGGGTGGCTGACCCCACCAGGGTAGAGGGGTCGTGTAGTGGGTCTCGCTTTACCGGGATCAAGGCCGCAGTTAAAATCTACAACTAAAGGCGTACGTATGCCCAGAAGCAGACATCCTATATGTACTGACCTCCCTGGTGCGGGTGGCTGACCCCACCAGGGTAGAGGGGTCGTGTAGTGGGTCTCGCTTTACCGGGATCAAGGCCGCAGTTAAAATCTACAACTAAAGGCGTATGCCCAGAAGCAGACATCCTATATGTACTGACCTCCCTGGTGCGGGTGGCTGACCCCACCAGGGTAGAGGGGTCGTGTAGTGAGTCTCGCTTTACCGGGATCAAGGCCGCAGTTAAAATCTACAACTAAAGGCGTATGCCCAGCAGCAGACATCCTATATGTACTGACCTCCCTGGTGCGGGTGGCTGACCCCACCAGGGTAGAGGGGTCGTGTAGTGAGTCTCGCTTTACCGGGATCAAGGCCGCAGTTAAAATCTACAACTAAAGGCGTATGCCCAGCAGCAGACATCCTATATGTACTGACCTCCCTGGTGCGGGTGGCTGACCCCGCCGGGGTACAGGGGTCGCGTGGTGGGCTCCCGTTTCACGTCGCCCCCGGGGTCGAGGCCTCCGAGGCCGCAGTTAAAATTTGCGTCCAGAGCCGAGTAGCCGCCGTTCATCTGCTTGGCCGCCGCTTCTCGCTCCCAGATCTTTACCAGACACCTGGCGAGATAGTAGAACATAAATTTTGTTATTTACGAGTACGATACAATTTGGGCAGATGTTCTTACAACGTAATTCCGAGGACTACACTTGTTAAAAATCGTATTCCTACACAGAACTCGCAACTAACTAGTTTGACTAAGTGTTCGTCATCGAAGTTAACAGTCAGTCTTCGGATGGGTGACTGCGGGTGGCATTTACAACTGAGCGCTGCCGTGGGTCGGATTCGGATGATACGGAAAATTATAGGTCTCAGTTGTTTTAACCGTTTAGTTTGTCAGAGGCCTTCTGGTGGCTTAAAAACTCTGACACCAGGGCTAGCCACCCGGCCACTATCCCTTCTAATTTCACACCCTCACTCATCCATAGAATTGGAGTAGCTTCTCTGCAGTATTCGGCAGGTATATTCATCGACAGGAAAGAAGGCAGAAGCTCAAGATTGTAAAAGGGTCATAATTATGAAAGAAATGTGTCTAAAAGTTGTTCAAATTCCTACCTTAACGCAATAAGTATAGAGTGGCTTTTCTGTAGCACTCGACTTATATAGTCGTCGATGAGTTCCCTTGCAGGAGTATTTTAAGTCTATACAGAGGCTCGTGGCTGTTACGGGTCTGATAGTTCTAACTCGACGGTAGCCATGCTTTTGTCTAATTAATATGAAAGGCTGTAAGGAAACGATTGTTGTTGCTCGAATTCCTACCTTAACGTTATAGGAATAGAGTGGCTCTTCTGCAGCACTCGACTAATATAGTCGTCGACGTGTTCCCTTGCTGGAGTGTTCAAGGTGTAGACCGAGGCTCGTGGCTGCGACGGGTCTGACAGTTCTAACTCGACGGTGGCCATGCTTTCGTCGAGCGGGTGTTCTAAAGAAATGGAGATGTGTTGCCACGAGAGGGCGCTCACTTCGAACATCAACACGGTTTCTAGCTCCACCACTGAAAATAAGAAAAATGAACTAAGATTAGGATTTTTGTATTATTTATACAACAATAGCCTGAACATTTTAGTAATATTTATAAAAAATTAAAGTGTTTGTTGGTTTGTTTCTAACTCTTTCACGCAGAGTAATGATTTGATTTGGTTTTTACATGAATATAGTTTAAGGTTCGAAGTTTTATAATTATCCCGGAAAAAATTAAGAATATTGTGGTAAGCCGCAGGTATACGTGGTGTCACTTAAAACAACGCTGGAGTGTATGCATATGTCACCGGTTTATTGTAAGAACGGTTTGTTTACAAACTCTCGAGTTAAATTATAAACTATCGATAGATTGTGAACGGACACAACGATGTACAATTTAACGCTTTACATTTTCGTTAGTTTGTAAACAAACAGTGTTTAAACGTGAAATTGTGAACTTGTGTGTAACGAAACTCGAAGTGGACAATGATTGGTTCAACGCATCATCCCTTTTACGGCCACTCCTCCTCCGCCGGTTGCAGCCATCCATTGTTCTTTAAACGCAAGATATCATTTTTAAAATTGAATAATGGCGCACTCAGTATTGACTCTTTACACCGTTAAAAGAAACTTTTTTAAAATTGAAAAATGGCGCAGAATATAAGTAAAAAAATCAGACTGTTTTCGACTCGTGTATTTTTTTTTATTCATGATCACACAGTCATGATGATTTTTGACAAACTTTTATTTACCTGTCCGGTGTTAGACAATCTTACAAATTAAATTTGATCCCCTTACCGGATACCGGTTGAGCTGAAATTTTACATACATGTGTAAATCGCATGACAATGCAATATTTTGACGACATGGTGCCGACCTGATGATGCTGGAAAGTGGCCAAAGGAACTTCGAAATGAAACGACACTATCTCATCGAGTTAGGACTCAATTGAATCGTCTTGACGACTAGTTTGTCTTTCAGTGGTAACTAGGGTTTGTTGATAGAACTAGAAGGTTGTCACAGAAACTCTGTAATGAACCGACATTACCTCATCGAATTTCGACTTATTTGATTCGCTTTAGAGAGTACTTTATTTTTAGATGGTTACCAGAGTTTGATCTGATGATGGAGATGTAAGGTGGTCAAATGAACTCAGTAAAGAAACAACGCAACCCCATCGTGTCTCGGTTCGTTTAATTCGTCTTGACGAGTACTTTGGTGCTAGATGATAACCAGGGTCTGATGATGGAGCTGCAAGATGACCATAAAAACTCAGTAATCGTTTGATTTAAGCGAATTATTAGATGACTTGTTTAATATAATTTATTTAATGAATAAATTTTAGCGGACACTCAAGATCGATAGTAAACTGGTGAAACATATTAAGCAAAACCCGCCTCAAACTGGACGAAAAGATAACATAATCCAGGTAAGATTGAATGGAACAGAGCAAGCCGACCTTTGGCTACGTGCTGCTAAGAAGACGACTATCTTATTGGACAATTTTACTAATAAACCATCTAAGGCTGTTGCCAGGTCTGAGATGGTAGTTTGGCGAATAAAAATAAAATATTCGAAGTTTGTCCGAATTCTATAGAATATAATTCTATAGAGCAAACAACAAATGCTGTAGAATTATAATCATTGTATCAATGAAATTTTGGGAGGGATTTGTTCCCCATGTGCCAACATTGGATCCGTGAGCCGCCCTCGAGTCTGCATCTGAGTTCCGGAATAAAAAAGGAAAACACCATTAATTTTAGTTTGTCAATAGTAGGTTCATTTTGGTTAAAGGTTGGATAATTTGTAAATTAGTTTGATCTTAGCAAAAATAATTTCGTATGTTTTAATCCTCACTTTCATCTGTGATTTCATTGTAAAAATAATAATTTTTCGCCAAAAACAGTACGATCGACTACAATCTTCAATCAAGACTTACGTACAATATTCGGACAGTGCAATCAAATCGTTATAAGTACTATTGATTTTTTAGTAACCAATTTTAATAAAATGTATATGGGTATGGGAATAACTTTAGGGTACACCTATCCAATAAAAAAAAATCATCATGCGTGATCATACATAAAAAATTATACAGGATAATAAAAGTCATCTTTACACCGTTAAAAGAACAATGGATGGCTGCACACGGCGGAGGAGGAGTGGCCGTAAAAGGGATGATGCGTTGAACCAATCATTGTCCACTTCGAGTTTCGTTACAAACAAGTTCACAATTTCACGTTTGAACACTGTTTGTTTACAAACTAACGAAAATGTAAAGCGTTAAATTGTACATCGTTGTGTCCGTTCACAATCTATCGATAGTTTATAATTTAACTCGAGAGTTTGTAAACAAACCGTTCTTACAATAAACCGGTGACACATATAACTCCTCTAACATACGTAAGAGAAGTAAAATCTCCTTGCTGCAATTAAAGCTGCGTATTGGGAGATTTAACTCCTATTAACTGTGCGATAGGAGTTAAATTTCCTTGTGCGCAGTTTGAAGCTCAAACGTTTTTTTTACATGACGCGACCTGTAAAGCATGAATATCACAGAATAAATAATAGTAGTCCAAAAGGATAACTCCGAAAAAACAATTATAGAAAAAGCGACCTTCGCGGCGACGTAATAAAGTGCAATTTAGGCGGCGCGTGCGACGGGTGCGTGAACGGGACTGACGTCACGGTGCACGTGTCACACGGTGTAATACCTTGTTTGGCCTGAGTCCGGACGCAGCTCGCTAGCAGCGTGTTGAAGAGCGCCTGCTGGCGGAGCGCGGCCAGCAGCGGCGGCACGTGCGACGGATGCGTGAACGGGACTGACGTCACGGTGCACGTGTCACACGGTGTAATACCTTGTTTGGCCTGAGTCCGGACGCAGCTCGCTAGCAGCGTGTTGAAGAGCGCCTGCTGGCGGAGCGCGGCCAGCAGCGGCGGCACGTGCGACGGATGCGTGAACGGGACTGACGTCACGGTGCACGCTTCTAGTCCGCGCGTCTCGCATAGGAAGTAACACTGCGTCTGGTCTGGCAAGTTCTGGAAGTGAGAAGAAAAGAAAAACAAAATAAGCTGCATGCTATTGCAGACTCTGCAGAAAGTTGATTCCGCAGCCTGATCGATTGACGTCAATCCAGCATTCTCGATGGCCCACTCTACATTTTTGGAACGTTACTTTATGTCTCAGTCAACGGACCGTAAAAGAATACGTACCACAAAGAGTCCCTTGCTGAGATTCAACTCGATAGTTTTCCCGGGAGTGAGTTTATTGTACGCCTGTTGCGCCACCAAGCCGAGCAGCGGCTTAGCGTTCGCCCATTCTGCTGACACCTCCACCTAGAAGGATACGTTAACTCTTTATAGAAAACCCACAGAAATATTGCCTTAAACCTACTATAGACTGAATCAAACTTAATGGCGTTTGTGAAGTTAGCTATAAGTAAATGATTTTAATTTTATAGTGCATCCCACACTAGGTTTATCTCAAAGAGTTATTTTTGTGATAAACATTTCCAAAATTCGTCGCGACTCGAACCTCGCGTCTTCGCATCACTAGCTCGACGATCTCCCAACTGAGCTAATTCGCAGTCCTGCGGGGCAATTCTGTTAGCTGAACTCTTTACTGAAGTGATACGTTCTTGAACCTCTCTCGTTTTTCGGACAGTTCCGACAGCTCAAAACTGTCAAAAAAACGAGACAGGCTCAAGAACGTGTCACCTTAGTAACGAGATCGGTTGATAGAATTGCCCCGCTGATCCTGACTACATATGCGTCGAATTTGTGAAGTGTTTCTCATTTTAACCAACTTAAAGCGTTGGCGGCGCCACCTGTGATACCCGTATTAGACAGGTTATCACTTATCACTTAATTGAAGTTATAAGAACTTCTGAATATTGACGAGAGATGGCGCACTGCTTAATTAATGAAATGATTTTAATTTTATAGTGCATGCCACACTACGTTTATCTCAAAGAGTTATTTTTGTGATAAACATTTCCACACTTTGCTAGTCTTTACAAGTTGTAAAAAACTTCACCCCTCGCTTTGCTTTTTTATTTCATTGCTGATGCAAACGAAACATTATGTTTATAAGTTTCATTACTAAAAAGTGCTATTCAAATTTCCTACGGTTTGACTGAAATTCAATAAAAATATCGCTAAAAGTGTTATTAAACTGGTTTGGCAATTCAATGACAGAAAATTAATTGCTTGTTGGTTTAGTAGCGTTTTTATTTTAATTGAAATTGCTCGACGTTCTCTGCGACCAGATATATTTGAAAGTGATCGGAGCCAATTTAATAAAAAAAAACTTTATTGAGCTGAAGAAATAATACGACTATTTACAAAAATATACATTCAACCAACGAGAAAGCATGAGGTTACACACCAAGAAGTGAAGCGGCCAGTATCCAGGACCTATTTATTGCTCTGTGCCAGTAGTGGCTTACTGTGGATTTGATCGATTGATCATGACGTTCTCGTAAAACTGCCGATCTCTTTTCTTACTAGGTATTATAGTTATACAGGGTTATTTCTAATCAATTCGCATCCTTTTAGGGGCTTATTCTGTACATCAAAACTAACGTTTGTTCTACGACTTTTATTAATTCTAAAAAATAGCTGTTCTATAGAAAAATTTCGTTCTCCCTCGACAAAATGTATGTTGACTGCTGTTTTTTTTTTAGTTTTGACAAAAGTCGTAGAACAAAAGTTGTTAGTTTTGATGTACAGAATAGAAAGAAAAGAAAGAAAGAAAGAGCGTTTATTTCGTGACATATGTACATGAACAATCACAGTTAATAACAAGAAGAACAAAAAACGAGCAAACGACAAACATGAGAAACAGTAGTTATGCAGCAAGTGCTCACGGTATGCCACGAAAACCGATCCCAACTCATCGTGAAATGCTGATTGAGGACAATCAGCGCTGGTATTCTGCTGAGACCGGTAGGTGACGTCACGTGCAACATAAATATATATCCTTACATAGTATAAAATAAAGTCGCTATTTTCGTTTGTTTGTTTGTCTGTATGCTTAAATCTTTAAAACTACGCAACGGATTTTGATGCGGTTTTTTTAATGGATAGAGTGATTCAAGAGGAAGGTTTATATGTATAATACACCTGTGCGAAGCCGGGGCGGGTCGTCTAGTTATATAATAAGCCCCTAATAGGATGCTAATTGATTAGAAATAACCCTGTATACTATTTTAAGATTGGCGAAAGAAGCAGAAACCTTATGATTATGCTCTGCCGTGGGTCGAACTAATCTGTCGATAATGAAGTAACGATTTACACTTATTGCGTTCATGGTGTAAATGAAGCGAATATTTGTAGTTATACATCGTCTTTGACGAAGGGGCTGACCGCAATACTAAGGGGCCTGCTGTAGTTTAATAACACGGGAATCAAGGAATCGGACTTTATGGAGTAAGTTTTGATACGTTACGAAAGTTATAATAGAGGCCACGAGATATTGGCGAGAAATAGACGTCAGAACGTTCAGCGTAGCTTCACACTGATTGCCAGAAAAACTTGCTCTTCGCACATGTTTGAAATAGGGTGCAAGAGGCACAACTTTTATTAACACTTTTTGTGATTTGGACGAAATCAAGGACAGAGTATTTATTTTCACGAAACATGACTTTGATAACGGAAAATCTTGTAAAAGGGTTTTTGAACAATTTGTAGGATATATTACATTTTGTTGTTGTATGTAAAATTCGGCAAAAATTCAGGAATATGTCAGAACATTTTTGTGGGCAATATACTCGTGAGCACACTGTGGAGCGTGAATATGGCAAGCAATAAATGGCTAAATATACAACACTTTGCAAAAACATTTCTACAACATTTACATGAAATTGGCCACTTAGCAAAAATAATTTTTTCAACAATTTAAACACTTATTTTTTTTATATATTATATATAAAATATAGTATGTATGATAATCATCGATAAAAGTGTGGAAAAAAGTATTTCCGTAAAAATACAGGCACAAACTTTTCAATTCTAATTACAATTATAAATCGGAAAGTGTATTTGTTGGTGTACTCTTTTGTTTATTACTCTTTCACGCAGCAACAGAGAGTATTATCCCTGAAAATTAAGATCATAAAAACTAAAATATCACACACGCGGGGGAAAGCCGTGGACAAAAGCTAGTACCTAATACCTAGTAGTAAGGCTGTATCAGCCTTTTTTTAATAGTCCACTGAAGGATGTAGGCCTACCCATGAAGGGTGATTGGGCCATATCCACCACACTGGCCCAGTGCGGGTTGGTGGATTCACGAACGCAATCGAATTTCTTCTACGGACATATGCAGGTTGCCTCACGATGTTTTCTTTCATCGAAAAGCCAGTGGTGTTAAATTCTGTACATAAATTCCAAAGAACTCATTGGTACGGGACCGGGATTTGATCCCACGACCTCACGATTGTAATGCGAGCATCACTACCACTAGACCACCACGGCTTACATACAAAAGCTAGTCTTATATAAGTACTAGAATATATGGTACTAGCTACTTGTTCTGGCTTCGCTCAACTACTAATGGATCATAGCTATAAAGTATAAAACTTCTAAAAGATAGTGAATTAAAGCCGCATTGCAATTTGCTGTCCAGTTTAGAAGATTTAACCGTATACACAGACAGACAAACAGACACATAAAAAAGGCGAAATATGCTTTGCTATATAATTATTATATTTTTTTTACATATCAGGAAACATCATACACACGGTCTCTGACCACAGACTAAGCAAAGCTTGTGATATGGCTGCCAGAGACTTATATACTACACCATCAGGCGAGTTGGAGGTCAAACGCGGACTTATTTGCGTCAAAAACAAACTCGTACATATTTTTAAATACATAATATGTATATAGATAGTACCTAAATAACACCCAGACACCTACGTTCATCACATAAATGTTTGCCCTGGGTGGAATCGAACCCACGCCTCTTTGATCCAAAAGTCAGGGTCACTAAACACTGAGCCATCGAGGCAGTCAAATTAATCAATAATATGTTCGTGATAGTGATTATATAGTGGAAAATATGAACCTCAGTAGTGGCGTGTATGAGTTTGGCGAGCCCGGAGCAGAGCGGGGTGGGCTGCGACAGTTTGAGCGTGAAGCAAGCCGGGAGCATCGCGCTGTTTTGGGGCACCAGCTGCGCGTATACTGGATTGCTGGAAACGAGTGAAAAATTACCACGCTGGAACCAGAGTACTTAACTTACTTACCAGAGTGATCTAAGTGGCATTATTACCTACCAATAAAGCCCCAGATCGACGGGGGAGCCGACGACCACTGAAATCGTGGTTCTACGACACGTCGGCAAAGCTCGGATCACTACAATTAGCTCAGTAAAAATAGAATTTAACTTTGCACTAAATTTTCGATCCAATTTTTTTTATAAGGTTTAGGATCACTTACTGAGCATACAATCACAAAATGCTGACAGATCCAGGTGGAGCTTCAAGCGCCATCTTGAAAAAACTTTTTGAAACTATGCACTTAGTTATCGAGACCATTATTGTAGAGAATAAAAATTCGCATTCTTTTGTCTCTAGTAAACTTTTTTAAAAAAACTTACCGTTTACGATTTATGGCCAATTTAATAAACCGTTTTTATTGATTGACTTAATATTTTATGAGTTATCGGCCGCGATAGAAAAACCGGGATAAAGGTTTTCGAAACATTAGTTTCGACAATAAAAAATAAAATCTTCTCACCCTTTAGCCGACTGCTGTCTCGATATAATAGGCGCCAACTGCAGTTTATTAGCCGTGGATCCCTCTACCAACACCGTCGCCGAGTGGCCAATGTGCGTGTGTGTCGGAACGACCAGTGAAGCTAGACCGCTCGATACTTGCGGCTTGCCCAGCGTTAGCAGCTCAATCGACAGTGGTACCAAGCCTTTGTCTTTGTCGAGGAGTTCGTACGGCGATACAAAGTATGTTAGTTTCATAGCGTGACCTGACGATAGCAAAATATAAGAAATTAGTTTAAGAGTGCTTAAATGTTTTTATGATAAACATTTGAAAAAAATTGTAATAGTAGGACTTGTACCTGCATTACGAACCGCAGTACAAAGTATCTACCCAATTAAACTAGATCGCATCATTAAAAACAGTTAAGTTTATACAAATACACGCTATAGAGGTTTTATAATCAATATGACATTGTTTAGGCAGCTTGCTTCAACCCACTGTAGAGTAATCTTCATTCTTTCTCCATGTTTCGCCCCTGTTTTTACAAAATTTTGCTGCAGTACGGAAGTCAAGGTATTATTGAACTCCATCAAATTCATGCAGAATCCAACTAACCTGAAGAACAGTGATTAAAGAATATAAATATACGTAACATAGTGTTTAGTCGGACGGTACGGAAGGTAAATCTTTAATAATGTCGTTTGATAGAAAATGCAAGTGAAATAGAATTATCATGGATGTATGGACAGGAAGGGAACTTTGCGATAAGCCATTTAAGATTGCCATCAGGAGGGCAAGACAACCTAAGTAGACTGGAGGAACACACTGGACGGAAGTCGATTCAACTCTGTTTCATTGGAAATCTATAGAGGCCTATGTCCAACAGTGGATTTCCTATGGCTGATATGATGTGGATGAATAACTGTATGTCAATTACCTCCTCTTCTCCTTTGTAAGAATCCAATGGGGCCCTTATGTACTTGGGCCCACGGGTCTTTTATAAAGCTCTGCAACTGTCTCATTGTACAAAGATCTTCTTCTAGGCTCTGCAGGGCACTGAACGCTTTGCATTTGACCTGTAAAGTTCAAATATTATAGTTTTTTTATTGAAATACAGAAAATTTTACTGGGGAATAAACAACTAGGTACACAGAAACAAAACACGTAAACAACTAAAAATATAACAATTCATAAAATATTGATAACTAGCTGTTGCCCGCAGCCTCGCCTGCATTATATTTAGATTTTTAAGCCATCCCAAAGGAACCTTTTATTTTTTCTGGATAAAAAGTAGCCTAATTCACTCTCCAACCTTTGAGCTATAACCTTGTGATGGATATAGCTCAATAGTTTAATAGTCTATTTAAAGCTCAAGACAATATTTGCTGCACAAGAGAATAACAAACCACCAAACGCATTTTTGGATTCATAATACATATTTGTTATAGTAAGGATAAGCTTGCATCTAACCATATCATTCATACCATTTACATCTTGCCTTATGTTGAATGGTATAGGATGTAGCATGGTTACCTAGAAAATAAGTACCTGGTTACTCTACATTTGAAGTCACCTAACTAAAATAAAATCAATTTTATTACTCAGGTATAAAATTGCTATTTGAGTGTGTAAAATATGAGTCACTTAGCTAGTCTATTTCATTTTGATATCTTTTTCACTCGTCTGACACACACTATTTAGAGTCACACCAGTCTGTTAATAGAGTGTAGTGGTCTAGTGGTAGTAACACCCACCTTACAATCGTGAGGTTGTGGGTTCAAATTCCGTATAAATGAGTTCTTTGTAATTTATGTATGGATTTTCACAGCACTGGCTGTTTGGTGAAGGAAATCATTGTGAGGAAACCTGTATATGTCCATAGATTAAATTGGATATCATATATGAATCCACTAGTATGGTGGATATGGCCCAATCACCCTTTGTCGGCAGGCCTACGTCCTGCAGTGAACTATTAACCCTTTCAGGACCATAAGACTATGGGAGTTATTATGTTCAGTTAAGCTATTTAATACGATACTTTAGACGTTAAAAAACATATTTCTGAAACAAAATAATAAAATACTATTTTGGTTTATTTGGAAATTGTTGGGACAAATGTGTCCCTACTGTCGCTAAGAGATACTTTTCTCCTGAAACTAAGACTTTTGAATTACTAAGTTTAATTTAGATTTAGGGAGTTATTTCAGCAAAATTTTGTTATTACTGTAGTTATGTTTATTTGCTAATAAGAAATAAGTATGTACATTATCATATTCATACTCTACCAGTGAAACACAGCGCAACAATTTATTTCACTGGTGTAGCAGAAGTAGACTTTACGTATCACGCAAGTATTATTTGTGCAGTTTTCGAAATTGGTTTTGGCACAAATTACACATCTTTTTCTGATAGGTTATTTATCTTTCCATAGGGTGAGAGGCCAATGGCCGTTTCACGGATTTGCGTACTGTACTGGTTTTTCGTAGTGAGGACCCCTCGTTGTCTGACCGTAAAACCATTTATCAAACTCCGAGCTACGACTTGTCTGAACTTCAAGCTGGATAGCAGGCTTCTTTTCATTTGTTTTTGATCGTGCAGCTTAGTGTAGACGGTGTGTCTTTACTGATATGTCAAACAGATCGAATAATAGTCGAAGATCATAGTTTATTTTTGCTCTTCGATCTACTTCATAGCACTCCTTGCGTTGATCTATGAGATCAACAACGCTCATATTTTTATTGTAGTGTTACAATCCTAGTCAAAAGGAGTCAATGTATCGGCTTCAGCTTCTTGACATATTGTCATCTTTCCAAACTAATAATCGACCTACGGAAAACATTTGGGTGGTATGTTCTTTGGCTCCACTTGAAATCCGGTTGACTTTTGCAATGAGATTCGGAGACGGGCTCTATTATCGACGGTGAAGGTTCAGGCGATTGTCTTTTGGATTCCTGAAGTAAAAACGGCGTATCCACAATTTCAGCATCTAAAACTCTTTGGTCATCATCCTGTGTCAGGAGCCTTTGTTCTTCTTCGTCAAGCAGCAATTCATCTTCATCATCACTATTATCACCCCTCAAAATTTGAAAAATTTCATCTTCCCTGAGTTCACACGTCCTCCCACGTCCTCCACGTCCCTTAGGGGACATATCCTTCAACAAAATGAATAAAAAATGAGGGTATCAGACAAAAAAACATCACTACAGTAAGTAAACTTTTCCATACAAAAAGTGCCTCCTTACGACCATAGGGACACCGCTGTCCCTTGGTGTTTACAATCACTTACCAAAGTACAAAACATAAATTTTGGTTAGCTTATTACAAAAAACAACAATTCACTTACCAGGCAAGGTTTAATTCACGCTCTAAAATAATAATGAAATCTTTTTCACTAAAAATTACTTAGACAAAATACGAGATTAGCGCGCCAAATGTAATGTCAATTTCCAATGACCATAAACAAAAAATGGTGTCTCTTATGTTATGTTCCTAGCTATAATAATACAAAAGATACATTCAAAAATGAATTTATAGTAAATCGTATGCAATCGCATAGTTTTGATACAGTTTTTTTTTATTTATTGGCTTGGGACGCATTTGTCCCCGTGGTCGTCAAAGGGTTAAAAAAAAGCTGGTACAGTAGTCTGTTATAATTAACAGACTGGTGTCACAAAGAAGATAACTTCGCTGCAAATTTAAAATCTCTTATGTACAAAAAGTATCATTTTGAGAAAAACAAAAAAAAAAACTGATCAATATTTCTTAGTAGGTGGTCACATAAGGCAATTTATAAATGCACCGTATGTCAGTGAAATATTAAGATATTCACATAAGAGTTTTTGCAAACGATAGCTCCTAAAAGAATCTTGCAAAAAACTTGAAAATCTAATTTATAAGAAAAATGTCACATGGGAGGTTTTAAATTTGCAATGACGATAATCAACACATAGTGGACATATACCTTTTTCTCGGCATTGAGTTGATAGACAGCTGTAAGTCCCTCTAGCTGTGCCGTGAAATCAGCAAAGTCTCCTTGTGATATGCATTGCACTAGCTCTTCGCAACTTTGTTGTTCTATCTGAAATCATAACAAAAGTTACATTGAAATCTGTATTTAAAAATATATAATTCAAAATTATAATTGAAATTTTTCATAGTAATTACTAGTGTGAACACTTGTGACCCATGGCAGAATGGGAAAAGCTCAATATAAAAAAGAAATCAACACATGAAATAAAAAAAAAAACAGGTCCATTATTTATTTTAGCTTGGAAAAGCTTTGGTAAATACATATGAGGTAGGTTTTTTGTTTTCAATTTTTTTCAAATTCAAAATTAATTTATTGACAAAAACAATATTGTGATAAGCAGCATATAAAAAATATAATGTTATAAATAAATTAATATACATAATTATGACCTTTTTTCAAATTCAAAATTAATTTATTGACAAAAACAATATTGTGATAAGCAGCATATAAAAAATATAATGTTATAAATAAATTAATATACATAATAATGACCTGCTACTATGATTATCTGGAGCTTCGGATTACTAAACTAAGCTTAGCTTGTGTCTTCGGAATCCGTGCTCTTAGGTACTTAGTTAGTTTCAACATCTTTTTAGGTTTGAGACTATTCTGCCATTAGATATATAACAGGTATTTATTTAATAACTGGTGAGTATTTTGGTGACTGTATGATTTCTACAATTGAACTTTTATGTGAACCTTAATAAACAGTAAAATTGTGAGTTTTACTGGTTGATATACATACCTTGCCTTCGTGATGGATTTTCACATCTTTAATGCCTCCTGAAGCTTCAACTAATATTTCTAAGTAGAACATGTCCGAAGAAATGAATAGGTTTACTCCGGATTGTCCAACCACAAATTTCAGCCTAAAACATACATAGCATATTCTAGAGATATTTCTCTGTGACAAGTTTGTTGTTGATATCATCACATTGGTTTATAAAAGCTTATAAAATGGGGAGTTTGAAATACATACACTACTATTTGACATAGTAAACTAGGCTGATCAAGCTTTGATTAGAGTTTGAAACAAAATTCAAATGTTTTGTACAAAAATATGGTAAGTAGTAAAATGAGAAAAACCTTATCTAAATAACAATTTTGATTCAATTTATTTGATACTAGCAACCCGCCCCTGCTTCGCACAGGTGTAATATACATATAAACCTTCCTCTTGAAACACTCTATTTATTAAAAAAAAACGCATCAGAATCCGTTGCACAGTTTTAAAGATATAAGCATACATGGGGACAGACAGCGGGAATCGACTTTGTTTCATACTATGTAGTGATCATAGTTGGTTGTTTGGCAAAAATTGTTTATGATGGGGACAACTTTTTGGTATTCTAGAATATAGTATAATAAATAAATATGAGAGGAACATCTTACACACAATCTCAGATCTCAAACTAATAAGTGAAAAGGATGATACGATGTAAATATGTTGAGTATGGCGTTAAAATGGATAATAAAATAATATGCGTAATAATATACGATTTGCTAAGGTGTTTAAATTGTCATACCCAAGCTGTCTGGAGAGACATTCCAGCCTCTCAATGAGACTTTGTAGAGAGCTGACTTTGATGCAATGCTGAAGACTATCCAAACATTTTTGTAAAATCATGCGGTCTTGTGCATCAATGGCCCAGCGCTTGTCCTGTGAATTAAATTTTACTGTGAATTTCTACATAAAGCGAATGTATGAATATCTAACATCTATGATTTTTAAGAATCACTACGTACCAGCATGGTCATCCGTACACCCTTTGAAGTCTCACTAAGATTTTTGAACTGTGATGTTTTGGACCTCAACTTCTCCATAAGGATTTCCTTTTGGAGCTCCTTGGATTTGTCTAGCAGACTGCTCGGAGTCGCCATGGTTAGCGAGTTCCCGTCTGTCATGGTTTTAGTTAGTATTTCTTATACTTGCAAAACAAAAACACAAATGTTATCACTGAAATCACTGATCGAACTGAAGTTTACTGAACATCTGATTGAGGAGAAAAATCTTTTTTAGCAGATTTCTTTTGCCGTAAAACTCATTTTTACAGAATTTTTTGTTTTGCTATACCTAATTACATTCTTTGTGCTGCTTATCTAACTAAATAAATTAAATTATTGCAAAAAAGCAAAACTATCGCACGATTTCTCGCGATGCCATTTACTGCATTATGCGACTTTTTTAGGTGCACATGACACATGGGAATTGCGTTACGTTATCTCATTCATACAACATTCATTCAAGCTTGCGTGAAAGAGACAAGAAAGTGATTGCAACTTCTTGGAATCCTTCCTAAAATGGTTAGGTAATAATGTCAAAATGAAAAACAAATCAGCTAACTTCACTTCTGTCTTCAAATATTTCACCGATGTCAATGTCAGCGTACTAATATTTCTTTTTCTTACTTTGGCTTCAAACTTGCCAGATATTGCCCTTTGCGCGCGAAATTCAAACGTTGCGTTTATTGCATTACGACGTCATACCATTACGTTCACAGAAGAGAGATGAAGAGATCTAGTTTTCCTGTTCTGTGATTACGTTGGTTGTTTTTTTTACAATTCACATCTAAAATATTCAATATTCAACATGAATTTACAAAAAACTGATTTCATAGTAAGAATAAGCACTATTAACATGTTATATTTAAACCAAAAACCCAAAATAATAGTCAAGCTTTATTATGTCTATTATATTTCATTGAAGCCTTTATATTTATTTAACAAAACATTTTTTTAATTGACTGAGAGAATAATTTAATGTGTTCAAATCGGATAAGTTTAAAAATAAAACGTAGGTACGAGTATAGATACAGAGTTATTTCTAATCAATTAGCATTCTTTTAGGGGCTTATTTTGTACATCAAAACTAACAACCTTTGTTCTGCGATTTTTGTCAAAACTAAAAAAAAATCGTCCTTCCATAGAAAAAAATTGTTCACCCGCGACAAAATGTATGAAGTAATATTTTTACAAAGATGAAATTTTCGCTTAACTTCAAGACAAGAAAAAGTATAATGAAAGTAGGGCTTTTTTACAAAAGAAGTTTTACAATGTCACCTCGCCATAGTCATCTTATCTACGTTGTAATAGCTCTGTGTTATCTACTTGTGTATTGTACCCAGTTGTAGGAACCTCATTGATGTTAAAGTTAACGTACCTACAACACCTAGCTACGTAAGTACCTACCTAACGGATTTTTTAAGTGCTCAACAATCTCTAAGTACCTAACTCTATACCTACCTGCCTATTTTGACTTGTTTTACGAATAGGAGATGAATTGGCTTTCATTTTAATTTTGTTCTGCCAATAAGAATCTATTTTTGTGCAATTTTATTTCCGTTTTATTAACCTTTTAAATCTTTATTGGAAAGAACATGGGGAGCGCTCGTTTCAAATTTAATTTATCCTTTTATTTGGTTTCGATAAGAAATATATACCTACCTAGGTAGATAGTAAGTATTTGCTTCTAAATACAATATTTATTACGTCTACTCCTATACCTACGTATATTTTATAAATCCAGTCCTATATTTTTTTATTTCCGTATTCTACTTTATCCGCATTTCTGCACGTGTCCGTTGCACAAATTGTAGAAATCCACTCCGACTACCACTATACTGGACTACATTGATAATATTTTTCTAGATAAGTTTACATAGGCTGTAACAGATATTGATCAATACCTACCTATATACCCATTTATTTAATTAAAATCTCACTCAACAATATCACAGTTAACTCTAGAGTAGGTACGCTCAGGGTTCAATATTATGTATATCGCCCGCGACATAAGACAGAGTAGGTACTTACTTTGTCCCCAAGTTGAAAAATCTACTATTAGATCTCCTTGGATACCCTTTCCAAGGAGATTGTTTTACTGCTCTACAGTGACTGATGAGTACATCTTTGGTGTTCTGATGAGCACATTTGGGTTATACCAGCGCGGAGCCTCTGACATCACCAAAGGTGTCAAAAATCTATCTGGCCGTACCTACTCCGAAGTCACAACCTACTTTCTCGACTTGATGATGAGTGCAAGCGCACCCCCTTCCGGCGCCCTTGCCGTGCATACTTACCTACAAACTGTAGGTAAATAATTTACAAATAGGTTAGGTATTTTACAAATAGAGCAATAGGTACCTTTTCGTCTATAAAATTAAATCCTTCCTTTTCTTCGGCAGATAAATCAATCAATGATTCGAAAATATCTCCAGACCACGACTCAGACTTCCGTGAAGCAGGTACCTATTAACTATGTGTAGATATAATTGAATGTACACTGATGTACACATCCATCTAGCTCGGTATTTTATGTCTTTGTTCACAGACCTATGCTATGTTCGTGACGAAACGAATGGCCTGCGGGTGACGCATTTAAAATGCATTTTTTTGCTTGTGCCCGTGTAGTGTCTCTTGTCTCACTCGTTACAATCAGAGGCTTTAGAATAGAGGTATGATTCAGGTTTACAAAGTCTAGGAAGTCTCTACAGCTTGACACAAACTTTGCCTTTAGGCGCTTGCCAGTAGTGAGGTGGACAATGGACATTTGTTTGCAAAATATAGCCCAGCGGATTAGTAGGCAGTGGGCAGGCACAAATGGCACATGTGACAAAAAATCGTTCAAGAAACCTTACATTTATACGTACATCGGAGTCTTAGTTTAATAGGGTCATGTTTTTACCCTTTAGGGTACCTACGGAGCCCTAAAAATCCTATTTAACGATACCTACCGCACACGGGGGGGGGTGGTATAGAAAAAAAATTACATCCCTACTTTACATGTGGTATGTGGGAGTACTTGGATGGGTGACCGTGGGTGGCATTTTCCAACTGAGCGCTACCGTGGCTCGGATGACACGTTAAATTGTAGGCCCCGGTTGTTTCAACCGTTTAGCCATGTCAGAGGCCTTCAGGCGGCCTAAAACTCTGACACCAGGGCTAGCCACCCGGCCTATACGAACTTACTTACTTATATATGGGAGCTGCCCCTTAAATACACAGTTTTGAAATTTTCAAGTATTTAAAATTTAGATCTATACTCAAACTATCATAGTGCCAAATGCATGCAATTTGGTTGTTAAATAAAGTTATAAGGCTTTGAATTATTACTCGTAGGACGGTCTGACGGACGGACGGAAGGACTCAACACAACGTACTTATAAGGGTTCCTCGTTTTACTACGGAAACCTAAAAAAGATTGGAGATCACAACAGTAACTTTTACTCAGCATTGAACCTCCTGTGAACTTTTATCTTCAGCAAACGACAAACATTCCGCCTTTATCCAAACAGATACTTCGAAAACCAAACAGTTTACTTTGATGAAATGAAATGAAGCTTTGCTGTGCGATACTTATTTATTCTACCGATCGCTTGATGTTTCAATTTCTCGTAGCCCAGGGCGTTTTAAATTCATTGCAGTCGATTAAATGAAATGAAATGAAATATTGTCGAAATTGTAAATTGAAATTAAACAATTTTTTGCAAATGAAGCTGATTTATTTTATACTTGGGTAATTTTATTCAGTAAATAATGTAGGTATATCTTTATAATTTTAAATTTATAAGCTATTTTAACAATTCATGTTAGTATCTACCTGTATTAAAAGTTATTCGGAGGAAACAACAAAAGTTGTTAGAAAAAGTCCGGAAAATTGTATTTTCAAGAATAACTCCTATTACATGCAAAAAACTACCTGCTATTGGGCATTATGTATAAACATAATGCCCAATAAATTGCAAAATGTCAATAAATGATTACAAAATAAAACTTTAAAAAAAACTTTTGAGATCCCAGATTGCATCTAGAAGCAGAGTGCTAGCCAAGACAAGTAAAACGAGCCCAAACACGACGGGTCTATCTTGTTTAGTACAGGAGTGCCTACGGCCACCTTCCGACTCCATTATCAGATCAGCTCCATGGTAGGTACTATATTATTGCACCGTCACACGATATACATATGGGTGAAAATTTCAGTTCAATTTTTTTTTTTTTTTTTTTTTTATTTGAAAATCAATTATCCCCAACGTAATTAGGGAACTTATTTAACATATTTTGCTTATCAACTAACTTTTAAATGTAATTTTAACAATTTATTGTTAGAGTTTTATTCCGCGATAACGTAATACTAATCGATTTGTACGAAAATTATATGTATTTGTCAGTAAAAAATTGAACATCCCGAAAAAACAGAACATACTTATGGGTCGAAAGACCCATACGTTGTTCATATTTTAATTTGTAATATGTCGATCTGCGCAATCTTTGCCGATAAAGTTACTTGTACATACGTCTAAATTTTTGTGTTGTCTTATTACTTTTTTATTGACATATCTATATTATCATAATATAGGTGTTCAATTTTACTTTTATATCTATTTGTTTCTTTTAATTACTTTCATTGCTATGTATATACAGTACTCCACGAACGTGTCTCGAATTGACTCATCCGACATTATATTTCTGATGTTCTCAGAGGTCACTCTTTCTCTTATCTTTTCCTCTACATCGTATCTCTCTCGGGAGTAGGCAGGGCACTCGGTCAATACGTGGATGACAGTTTCATCTTTGCCAGGCTCGCAGATGCACGATGGGTTGTCCTTACACTTAAAGCGATATAAGTATTCGGAAAACCCACCGTGCCCCGTCATCACTTGCGTGAGCACGCCAGTTGGTGTCAGTTTTCTTATTATTTTGTGGCCTAAAATCACATCTGGTAGGAAGATTTTGGTGACTTTTGCGGTTTCTCCAGTTTTATATCTCCGATTCCATTTGTCAAGCGCCTCCATTCGGATTTGTCGCTTGACAAATGAAGTCGGGCATCGGTCATAGTGCGGTTTCGTCTTTAGCTTTAGTGCCGCTTCCTTAGCTAGTTGATCAGCTCTCTCGTTTCCCTCGAGACCGGCATGCACTTTAATCCAGTAGAGTTGAACACGCTTACTTTGCTTCTTGCACTCCACAAGATTCCTGCGCGCCTTCACTGCAAGAGAATGGAGAGAGCCGTTGTTGACTAGGGTTTCTAGCGACGATCTGGAGTCCGTGTAAATATCAAAGCTCGTCTCGGGTCTTTTAATCGCCACCTCCGTCGCCTTCCATATGGCCAGCAATTCAGCCTGGTAGACGGTGCAATGGGACGACAGCAATAATTTCAGGCTTTTAGTCTCGGCAGCATTGCTCCAGAGAGATAATGCCGCCCCAACTTTTCCATCAATTTTGCTGCCATCTGTGAAGATGCGGATTTCCTGCGTATTGTGCGTACTCACATCTTGCTCGTTTTCCAAGCATATGAATTCCAGGCCTATATGTTGCTCTGGATGTGGCGATTCCATGAACGCTGTCGGTAGCCAAGACAAGTAAAACGAGCCCAAACACGACGGGTCTATCTTGTTTAGTACAGGAGTGCCTACGGCCACCTTCCGACTCCATTATCAGATCAGCTCCATGGTAGGTACTATATTATTGCACCGTCACACGATATACATATGGGTGAAAATTTCAGTTCAATTGGAAACCGGGAACTCCGGGAAGTTAGTCAAATTTAACTTGCAAGATTCCACCCGAAGTTACATATAAGTACATACATAGGTAGGTACATGGTACATCCATTGTAAGTTAAATAAAAGCTTGTAATAAATAAATTGACTCCATCTAAATATTGTGAAGATTTTATTACTAGGTAGGTAGTTAGCTTTGCCCTGATGCCGGGACACTAGAATACGGCATCATCGGTATCCCCTGCCAGTAGTAAGCGCCTACTAAAAGGGGACCCCTGGGCTCGTGGGTACTCAAACGGGCCCGAGGAGGACGACAGCGTGTGAGCCGCTTGGCAACGTAGAGCACTGCACAAGCCTGGTTCTACTACCAGGCGAGTAGTCACACAAAGTGCTGGGAGCACCGGTGCTTTCCTTTTGGAGATCCCAGAGCTCTCAAGAAGGCACAAAGGCTGGCCACCGAAGGGGCTTTAGTGGGTACAATCTCACATAACACGACTGCATCCCAAAGCAGTCGGGCATCTTTCGAAGATTTCCCCCTCCTAAGAAAAAAAGGTAGGTAGTTAGCTTCATAATATAAGAAAGTATTAATAACAGTGTCTTTAACTTTTTAGTTCAAAAATTAATCTACTATGTGTGCTCTAAGAAACTCTAAGCTCTGCTGATCCGAGAATTTACATTTGAAATTAAATCACGCTAACGGCTATCCAATTAATCTCGAAATCCCTTGTTTTGGGAAACCTCTAGACGCGCCATCATTGCTAACAAGCTGACGAGCATAAAATTATACAATAATAAAGCCATGACACCTAATAGTTACTAAATATTTCAATCTAGATTTAAATAGGACTAGCTGCCCGTCCCGGCTTCGCCCGGGTACGATAGGCTAAAGAAGATAAATAGTAAGGATCCCTATTTTTAAAAAAAAATATAACATAGCCCATGTTCACCGGGGATTCACCGGGGATTGTGTAGCTTTTCAACAGTGAAATATTTTTTCAAATCGGTTTAGTAGTTTCGGAGCCTATTCGATGCAAACAAACAATCAAATCTTTCCTCATTATAATATTTGTATAGATTCCATCCGGGAATGAATCGAATTCAAATGTTTGCTGTTCTACTTAATTAAGTAAATTATATTAATCGATTATATTAATTAGTATAGTAGACGAGATTGAAACTCGTCGTTGACTCGTACGTCTAGGACAAGAAGTTCAGTTAGGTGGGCCCGACTTCAAGAAAGAGGCCAATCGCCGAATCCAACTCAGCTGGGCAGCGTTCGGAAAATTGCGTAACGTCTTCTCGTCCGACATATCTCAGTGCCTCAAGCCGAAAATTTTCGACCAGTGTGTGTTGCCAGTGATGACTTATGGCACAGAAACGTGGTCTCTCACTATGGGCCTTATTAGTAAGCTCCAAGTAGCCCAACAAGCTATGGAGAGGGCTCTGCGGGATCGAATCAGGCATGAAGAGATCCGTATAAGAACCAAAGTTACCGACATAGCCCAGCGGATTGGCAAGTAGAAATGGCAATGGGCGGGGAACATAGCTCGGAGGACTGATGACCGATGGGATTGAAAAGTTCTCGAGTGGAGACCACGTACCGGCAAGCGCAGCGTAGGACATCCACCCATAAGGTGACCTCATTTACCCCACAGGATCGCGCTGGATGCAAGCCGCTACGAATCGGTCTTATTGGAGATCTTTAGGGGAAGCCTATGTCCAGCAGTGGACGTCCTATGGCTGAAACGAACGAACGAACACGAGTTTGTGCGTGCTGCCTCTACATTTATTGTAGTATGTATGTTCTTGATTTTTTGTATGGATATAGTTTATAGTTTAATATATAGTTAATTATAGTTGCTCCGTTGCTGCGCTTGATAGTAACAAACTTTATTTTTCTGTCAGGACACAAAATAAGAATTCAGTAGGAACATCTCAATCATAATGTTAATTTATGACACCTTCTCCTTGGCGGTAGATTATTGAGGCTTTTACCGTCATGGGTGTCGAAAACTGGATTAAATGTCTCCATGCAGCGTCGTTTCGTTCAATTCTACGTAACCCTCAATTTATTATCTATAGGAACTCACGAAGGAGCAGTCGGTAGTATCTACTTATAACCGTGCTTTGTACAATCTACTTCATTGAAAAGTTTGTATTGGTCTGTGTGTTTATCATTTATTTTATTACCACTGTACAAAACTCGTTTACTTATTTCATTATCTAGAAAATTGTATTCCACACAGTACGTATTTATTATGACGTCACGAGACATAATAAATACATCTAGATATTTACGTATTGTCATATTAATAATTATCAAGCATATTATACAACGATGCAAGAATAGTATAAATTTTATTTATTTTGGGATTTTTTGTGATATATACATTTTAAGCTCTAGCACACTGGACAAACTTATTGGAATTAGGCACACTTAGAAACTGACGAATTGACTCTATATTTTAATTACTGTGTCTGAATTGAGGGTACTGCCGTCAGAGGACAATCATTAGAATCATATTGATTTAGTTTCATACTGGGCCCAATTGTGAAGGCGCCATCGTAATTGTAATTGCTAATTAGACTATTTCTGTTTCTTTTTACTTAAGGTATTCGATAGAGAGAACACTTTTTACGTTGTTTTTAAATTTACGATGGCGCCTTCAAAATTGAGCCTTCTATGTGTTGTGGTAGTGAGTTCAATTGCAACTCAAACTGCACCATGCTTTTCTGATATCCTCATTTCGATTCGTTTTCGATTTCGATTCGATTTTCCTAAAATTAGGCCGGATAATATTATGTATAGTAAATATGTCAGATAAATTATAATACAGTGCGACATAAAAGACTTGAAAATAAATGAGGTCGCCGCCATCGCTTTGTTAGCATATTTTGCATATTTTTTTGCATAATGATACTGTTTTCCTGTTCACAATCCACAAAATAGCACAAAACGAGAAAAATGCTAGGATGTTAACTATGATTGACAGCTCAAGTTGTGGTTCCAGCAAAAGTGATATTTTAGTTCCCGAATAATTAATTTCATCTCTTTTGTGTCACACTATAATGTTATTATTATTGTAACAATATCATAATTTATCAACTAGGAACTAGTTTTAGCTCATGGTTTTTGTGTAAAAAGATTAAACAATGACGCTCTCCGACCTTTAAACAATATTTATGCAAAAAATGGAGCCGTTCCTCCAATGATTGTAAGAGTAACCAACAAACTCACAAACACATCTTTGGTATTATAATATTAGTAAAATAAAATATTAGACGCGAAATAAGATATAAAAGCAGGCAAAGCCATAAAACAGAGCTAGCAAGTAAACAAAATATTGAGCCACTGATTGGCTACGAAGTGCTACGAGGCTACGAAATCCAAAGCATGACTTGAATTTATTTTCCACTGATGAGGTGTCATATTTTACTATGATTATGTTTTGCAACCGACATAAAATGATGTTCTCGATTCAACTGTACTTATATTTTTTTACCCATTTATATTTTATCGAAATCGGCTGAGTTGGTTTTGAAAAATCAACAAAAATGTACATGGGTGTCACATCGATTCGTGCAAATGATTCGAATTCTGTACACGGTGGAAGTCGGTCTTGCAATTTTTTTTTGTCTTTCTGATAGACTAATTATATTTTTTCAGTCATCATGCCTATTAGCGGGTTTAAGCATGTAAAGTATCTTTAGACCTTTACGAGTCTATGATGATCCAATTGCTTTTTATGTAGTAGCAACTTAGTAGGTATGTGGTATTGTAATTTGTTGTAGTTAAAAAAAACTTTCGTAATTAAAGAATTATAGGAGAATATTGTCATATGATTAGTGAAATACTAGTGTATTCAGATTCTGTTCGAAAGTTATTCGAACAAAACTTGATAAAGGCCGCGCCACACAAGTTGGCGGAAGGGAAGTTAGCTACAAGCTGCGCAATTATCCAATCCTGATTGCAGCTTTATGCGCAGATTATAGCTAACTTCACATCCGCCAACTTGTGTGGCGCGGCCTATACGCCCTCAAATTTTGTTTTTAATGTTATTCGAGTAATGCTTGGCAGTAGATGATGATGAGATCTTCGCTTTCCAAATAAAAGATAATGCAAACTAAGATACGTTCACTCTGCAATTGTATATGCATAAATGTTGGTAGAGTTTTAATAAAATGCAAATGTTTTGCATTTTATACGAGTATGCATTTTTACATGAGTACCAACATCTTCGTGTAGATAGGTAGGTAATGTGATTTATAACATATTTGCTCGTAAAGTGGCTGTAATTACACCAATTTCAATACCGTAATGTATTTCATTACGCACTTGTGCGTTATTGTAATGTAAAACGCACGAGTGAACGATACTTTTTAAAATCTTAGCAAAGAGTTTTTATGTCAGAAAAGTGGTCAATATTTTATGAATAATATTAACTTTGGGAGTCAAAATATAATAAATAAACATTTAATTCTTTAATTTAACTAATTTTGACAAAAAATTACAACCATTTATCTGTACCTAACAAAAACACAAAAATATTTATTTACTTTATTAGTAATACTGGCTGTTTTTGTACCTTTGCCTAAAAAAAACATTGATGCGCGCGCATCGCTAATTAGTGGACAAGTAAAGATTTATACGTTTAAGAAAGTCAGAGTTTTATTAATTTCCTCTCAAATATGTTATAAAACGTCGTATGACATACGTGCGCTTTGAAAATTACAGCCCTCTAGGGCTAGCAATATCGCCTCGGCTGTAATTTTCAACTTACCGCACTTATATCATAATGTACTATTACTAAATGTTATATCAATATGTATCATATTGACTGAACTCAACAACATTTTTTTCTAAGCAAGGATTTTAAATTTTCAGGTGTTTAAGTTCATCACATTCTAGTATATGACAAGATTTTTAATATAATAGACACTAATTTTAAATACGCAGTAATAACCTAATTTTGTATGTAGTATTGTATTTCGCTGTAAAGAAACTTGCCACATTAAAAAAGATTTACACTTATTTAAGTAATTATGTAATGTAGATGCCAACAAATAAAGACATTGCAAAAAACTTATTATAGTAGTTTATGCAACTGTCATATAATGAAGGGTATTAAAACACGAGTGTGAGTTTATGAAACGAGCGCAGCGAGTTTCATAATAGTAACGAGTGTTTTAATACCCGTGTTATATGCAGTTGCATACACTACTTTATCTTCACTAATAAAAATAAAAATAAACATATTGCGAAACATTAAATTCACGCGTACGTGTATTGTCACAGTGAACTTGGCGCCATTAAAATCTATCCAATGAGAGCGCAGCTGCGCGCGCAGGGCCAATCAGGAGCGAGCGCGCGATATTATAATGAGATTTTACGATATCGATGTGGATATTATAACATCATGTAAAATTGCTTAAATTGAGTGTTTTGTTGTCTGCGCTATAACAGTAGTCCTTATAAGTCAAGTATTGGAAACATAAGTAGAATGTTACAACATTAGTGTAGATAAAATCCATTGAAATACACCTCGTTATAATTTTAGCAATATATTTTGAACTTGATCAAAATACACTTATCACATCCTGACATCAATAGTTAACATATAACACACTTACAAAAACCCATACATGCAATAAATAATTAAATTACAAAATACTCTCCATCGTACGAGTATGTTTACGTAGATACCATTCGTTATAATCAGAAGATCAATTTGAGATTATCCCATACATTATCTTAATGAATAGTGCGCTACAAGTCGACATAAAATGATGTCTTTGATAAGATTTCCTCAGTTCTTTCAGGAAATAAGTAACTACGCTACTATTGAAACATTTTTAAAAAGTGTTACTAAGATTGTTTCTATTGATGTACCTACTTTGATAGTAAATGAAAACCGGCCAAGTGCGAGTCGGACTCGCGCACCGAGGGTTCCGTACAAACCTGCAAGGTTTACAAAGTTCGTTCATTACGACAAAAAAAGTAATAAGTTTATATTTATTAAAATATATATATTTTGTAATGTAACTAAAAATTTAAGGTTTTCGGAATTTTTCCTTTATGTGTGCTACAAAACGTTGCTTCATGCCAAATTTCAAGATTCTAGGTCGACTGGAAGTACCCTTTAGGTTTTGATTCCCTTGCGAGTACTTGCGAGTTTCAAAATTTGCGGCATAAACGGCTGTATCTTTTGATTGCGTTGGCTTAGAAGTTTGATTTTTTCACAGCTTCAAGGGACAGTAGACCTGAGTAATTGATATAAATTTCAGCTTCATACCTCCACGCGTTCCTGAGAAAAAGGGTCTTGACAGACGGACAGACGGACAACAAAGTGATCCTATAAGGGTTCCGTTTTTTCCTTTTGAGGTACGGAACCCTAAAAATGAAAAAATGTAAATTTATCTGCGATCATAAACGTCAAAATTTAATTATTATTATTTTTTAAAATAGGTATTGGGGGACATCATCCGTCCACACAGTTTCGGACCACAAACTAACACATAACAGTAAATCACGACCTATGTACGTGCCAGGTAGAGAAACATTGCTATCCAAACTAGGAATTAAAGAAACTGCTTAAGTAGGTACATATTTTTTAGGGCATATAAATAATTATTTTCATAGGCACCATAAATAGCGCTTAAGCACTTGATTAGAAAATACAGTAGAAAAGATATATTAATCTTTATAAACCACATAGAATCTTTACAAAAGTATGCTGCAATTTCTACAGTGAAGTGGTAAAAAGATAAAAGCCTACCTAAATCCGAGGCTGGTACAGAATTCGCTTGCTAATAGAGAAATCCGAATAGGATTGTAATCGAATGTTTCCCGAGCTACTCTAATTTGTCAGTTTAGATCGTCCGGTTAGATAGTGTGAAGTTAATTACTAAATCAGCGCTCGTCAGTAGCCGTCATCGCTCTAGGCCACACCTAGCTTTCCTTATGATGTTTTATTGCAGGATTGAAATACGACCATTTACGTACGTTAGAGAATATAACAATAGTAATTAATGGTATTTTTACGGTTAAAGTAACACGTCAGTGTGAAGGAAAATGTAGCGGGAAAACTTGCATACGTTTGGGGAAGTTTAATGGCGTATGTGATTTTAATTGTGATTTCATCGAATTCTAACTGTCCGGAGTGGTGGATAAAATATGTGTAAATCATGCTTTTAGAGTAGACTTATGTTCAGTAGTAAACCACTCAAAGCTATAACATGGTTAAGTACAACACAATACAACAATAAAAAACACTTACTGACACCACAAAAAGGGACAAAGTAAGAGAAGAAACAAAGTTATAAGAGAGGCACAAAAGGCGGACACCCGTACGTGATATTTTAAAAACTACACGTGCGTATTGTTTCTTTCACCGGAAAATACGTCACATAACCACACGACTCTCATGACTTTACACAGCAATATCGCGCCAACTAATAGGTACAGAAATGTCCTGATATTACTATGCAACCTTATTTTACATAATGTACTGTTCCTGATATTACATTAAATATGTTGACCTATTAAACGTAGGTATTTTAAGGAGGATCCCAAATTACCTGCTGTTCTGTGCAAATTACTATTCGGTACGTAATGACATACATGTAACGTAAACATAATTGCATCACACAGGTACGCTCTTCAGAGGTAGGTACTTGAAATAATATTCATATGAGATTAGTGAAAGCGGAAGATCAAGGGACACGAATGAACGGATATCTTATGCCAGTTTAACTGTACCCTAGCCGTGGTCGTAGCAATAAGGATACCACGTTCTTGACTCTCGCTGAAATATACGGGACTGTTTATGGTCGCGCGATCATTAATGAAAATCAACTCATAATATTTCAGTTACAGTATTAATTACTGATTTTGTTTCAGAGATCAATACAATTTACTGAATAAGACTCTTAAACTTTTATGCCTACAACACAACAGAGCGAAAATACTCTAAATATTTTAGTCAAAACAAAGATTTGATGATGAACTTTCGCAAAGTAACGCCTGAATCAATCTTAAGACGTCAAAGAAGTTATAACGAATCTTGTGTTCGTATGATTAGATAGGTATAGTACCGAGAATTTTATCATTAAATAAATAAATATTTGAGGACATCTTACACACGGCCTCTGACCCCAAACTAAGCAAAGCTTGTGATATGGCTGCCAGAGACTGATATACTACTTATACATATTTTTAAATACATACTTATATAGATCGTAATTAAATAACACCCAGACACAGAGCAAACACCTATGTTCATCACATAAATACTTGCCCTGGGTGGGGATCGAACCCACGCCCCTTTGACCTAGAAGTTAGGGTCACTAACCACTGAGCCACCGAGGCAGTCAAAAGTCAAAGTCATTCTTCCATATAATTATAGAGTAAGAAAAGTTCGATGCTTTGTATGTCTGTTAAAAAGTTTTATCTCTGCTTACTAGTTAAAAATGTCATGTACCCCAACTACACCCCAAATACTCCCTTAGTTTTAGTAAGTTTATGATCGTTTATGACTTATGACATTATTTTGGTCACTTGTACGTCCAAATTGGAGGTGACCAAGATAATGACATAGTAATATCATCAGATTATATGCTTAAATACTTACATTTAGAAAAACTTTTAAAGCCGTGCTACACTGGGTATCCCATAGCTCATAGTTTTGAAATTTTCCTAATCATATTTTTGGTTATGTCAGGTCATGCCAAAATAAAATACAAGAGTAAAGTTTAACATCCATAGTCTTTTATTCATAATAAAAATATTTTTAACACATTCTTTATATTTTGCAAACTTTAAATCACAAATATTGAGTATTTTACAGGTACAATATAATCTCAAGTACCTATAGATTTTTCGTTATAATTGAGGATAATTATGGCGTATTTTTAATATAATCTAAACCTCTCCCTCAAGATTACTTATATCTATGACAACATTATTTTAATGTCTACATTCTACGTATAGAAAAAGCGATGGACTAGAGTTTTATTATTTCGACATTTTAAACGTATTAGAAAAATATAATTATGCGAGTGAACTGTTATTTTTGAGTCATAAGAAGGAGGTGGGTATTTTACTGGAGGTTGTGGGAGGGGAAGCTGATTGGAGACCTTTTGGAGCCGATGGGGAAGTGAGAGAGGTCGATCTCGTCCATGGGGTAGTCGGGTCTGTACCTCTTCTTGTCGAAGCTCGATCTGTAATGAGAAAAGCTATAAATATTGTGTATAATACGATGGTGGCTGTGAATACGAAGCTAGTCGTTGCACAGTAGCAAATTTATAGGTCAACGGGGGTGAGGGGTGTGGTTCTCCGCAGGCTTTATATGTAGCTATCGTCGCAGAGTTTGAGTGTTGAGTTTGATTCGACCTATGTAGACATGAACTATTTGTAAATGACATATTTGAACTATTATATTTTAACAGACTTCCAAAAACTACGGGTCTCAAATTGACCTTTATTTTTTTTCTTTACTTGATTTCACTGTATTGTTTGTGGGTCCATTTGCGAGTTCATTCAGTAGACGATCATCGCGAGATGGTCAATAAAACAATTTACTTTGGTTTGGTAGATTTGGAAGAAATCCAAAAAAATAATAAAAATAGCAGACCCTACGAAAATCGAATAAAACATTTTTACTTTCATGGTCGATTGTATGAAGTCGTTTATTACGTTTTTACTAAAAACTAACTATATTTAGTTCGCATTGAACTGTATGGACGTTGTACGCCAAGCTGTATCGAAAATAGGTAATCATATTATAGTGCTACGAAAAGCGTAGCAAGCTACGAGCGGATCTCTAGGTCAGCAATGTGTTATCGTAATACTTCTTAGGTAATTAATCATAATGGTTCCATGCTCATTTTATTGGAATTGGTTAGTTTAAGATTTAATAATTTAATAATAGGTTAAGTTAATCAAAATTAAGAAAACGTTTTTGTTAAGAAAAACGGGAGAGACCAAATATTATAAATAAGGTTAAATTATAATAGCAACAACCTTTGGATGTCACTTAATAATTAAAGTGGGATGTAGATTGCGTATCAAGTTTAATGTTGAACCTTTCATTATTAATGAATGTAATGTTTTCATAGTACCTCTCTTTTTCTCTTATTTGCAGGTTCTCACTAGAAACACGCTTAATAGAAAGATTACAATTTTGATAAAGCTCTGTAAAATAGTATATTTTAGGCTCGATTACAGAGGCGCCAGCGTAAATTTAATAGCAACGTAAAAAGCGTTCTCTCTATCGAATGCAGTTGTGAATGTTAAACAGTATTTAAAGCGTGTTTAAATCTTTTGTGGTAAGGAGGTTAGACTTTTACTAAATCAAATATTGAAAGCAATTAGATAAAATACTAGTGAAAATCTTATTACATTTGCAAATAAATTCTTTACAATGAAAAATAAATCATAGCTTAGCTAATTAGCCTTAATTTATGCTATTGAATAAATAACTTTCTCAGTCAACTCAGAAAATATACAGAAAACCAAGAACGCCATGTAAAATAATACTACGTATTTTTCTACGCAGAAGGATTTTAAAAGGATGAAAATGATAAGAAAATACATAAGATGAATATAACTATTTTCGTTCATATTGTTTTAGGATATGACAAGTTTCGTCTCCTTGTTTTACTGATTTTTTTTTCTATAACAATAGACAGATATGAATTCTTCAAAACAAAATAAATAGCTTTGATTGTTGCTTTGTCAGGCGAGACGGTGCGGTGGTCAAACACGGACTTATTTACAACTAGCTTTTGCCCGCGGCTTTACCCGCGTGATATTTTTATTTTTGTGCTATCCCATAAGAACCTTTTATTTTTTGGAAAAAAAAGTAGACTATGACACTCATTGACCTGAGAAATAGCCATACCAAAAGTCAAGTCGATCCGTTGTTCTGTCAAAAAGTAACTAACCAACACACTTTTGGTTTCTAACCGACTTCCAAATAGAAGGAGGTTCTATGTTCGTCTGTATGTATTTTTTTTGTGTATTTTCATCGATAATTTCGTCAATAGAGAACCGATTTAAAAAATCATTTTTAGTTCAAAAGGGTATACTTTCGATATGGTCCTATATACATTTTATTGAAATCGGCTGAGCCGTTTTTGAAAAGTCAATAATAAAGTAAAATTTGTATACATCAATTCGAGCGGACTATTTGAATTTTAGACACGTTGAAGACAGGTGAGCCATTTTTTGCGAAAAATAATTATACTATATTAGTAATGATAACAAAAATGTAATACGAGTAGAAAAGCGAAGTAGAGTAAGTTTTTATAGGTTAGGTGGCTAGCCATGGTGTCAGAGTTTTAAAGCCGACTGAAGGCCTCTGACATGGCTAAACGGTTATTATAAACGGGGCCTACAATTTACGTGTCATCTGAGCCACGGTAGCGCTCAGTTGTAAATGCTACCCGCGGTCACCCATCCGAAGACTGACCGTGCTGAACGTTGCTTAACTTTGGTGATCGCTGACAGACACCTAGTCAAACGACGAATAATAAGCGAAGGTGTGTAGTAGGTATGTACGGTATGTGCGTGGTACTGAGACGTTTACGTCTTACACTGGCGTGTCAAGGTCTAAGTAGTTGTTGCCGTACACGTGGTAGAACCGCTTAGTGGCGTACGGAAACGGCATGGAGGAGCGGTCGATCTCGTCGAAGTTGCGCTTCGCCACGAAGGTGTCCAGGTTAGACCTGTCGAAATAATAAACACATAACTCTTTTAAATCAAAGTTCTGCACACGAAATTAGCCAAGATAAAGAAGTTTATCATTAACTAGCGACCCGGCTAGCGACCTAGCGGCTTCGCACAGGTGTATTATACATATAAACGTTTCTCTTGAATCACTCTATCTACTTAAAAAAACCGCATCAAAATCCGTTGCGTAGTTTTAAAGATATAAGCATACATGGGGACAGACAGCGGGAAGCGACTTTGTTTTATACTATGTAGTGATAGTGATTTACTAAGCGCGACCGCAGCGAGCGGTAATACATTTTTGAGACTTCCTTGTCTACGCCCTTGTGTCTGTACAAGGATAATCGAACATTAGCAGCTGTTGTATCAATTTGCGCTACAGATTTTTACTTTATAATAACCGAATTTATAAGAATGAGATAACTTGCGCCCACTTTGCATCTTTATGGTGATATGATTTTTCATCATTATTTCAAATCTTCGAAAAAATGCCCATTCTCCGTGTGTGTTTAGTTTAGTGCCTAGTTTAAAAGAAACCAAAAAATAATGTTGAGAATCATTTACGAGACAACGAGCACCGTAAAAATCTCCATCTCCAAAGAATCAGAACAATTAAATGAATATTATGAGTCGTAACAAATTTTAATTAAGTATAAAATGAGACCCATCGCAGTCGTTTGTATTTGATTATTTAGGACGGCGCAATAGCCACACTGGGTCAGAGTACACCACATGTTTATATTCACTTTGAGTATAGACTACCCAACTATACATCTGTGGAGAGCTTTTAACCCAGAAAGTATTATAAGATTAAAGCATTAAAGTGTATAAAGCTTGTAGTTTCGAAATTATTTACAAGTATGTAAATAATTTCTAAACCACAAGCTAGATCATGAGAAAATCAGTATGTGTGGTTAATTGATTACTAAAGAATACAGCTCCAATCATATCCACTAAGCGGTACAGTAAGATTGAAGACGATTCTGTACCGTAAACGACAGTAACGTGGTAGTAACTAGCATAATAACCATGGATAATACGAATACTAATAGTTTATTTTTATTTTAAGCCTACTAACTTTTACGTGCAAGTTGCTCTTAGCTTGGTAGCCGATAACCATCTCCAACCTTTTAGCTATAGGTATATTTATGAAAAATATCGTCCGTTCCTGCGTGAAAGAGGAAAGAACAAACACTTTTCGATTTACAATATAATATTAGTAAAGATGATAGCGGCGGATATAAATAAATAAATAAGGTAAATATTTGGGGACATCTTACACACGGCCTCTGATCCCAAATTAAGCAAAGCCAGTGACATGGCTGCCAGAGACTGATAAACTACTTAAACATATTTTTAAATACATATTTATATAAATAGTAACTAAATAACACCCTGACACACAGCAGCCACCTATGTTCACCACATAAATATTTGGCTTGGGTGAGGGTCGAACCTTGACCCCAGACTCTTTGACCCAGAGGGTCACTAACCACTGAGCCACCGAGGCAGTCAGTATATATTATAGGATATGAATATAGAATTCTTCGAATACCCCAATTTGTAACGTCAAATAGTTTTCACCATTGACGAAACACAATATATTAAATTATCTTCGCTACAGGAAATTCATAAACGAGAAACTGGTGAGACGTTAACCGCAACATCAGCGGAAAGGTCTCTTAGTGACGCTGCTGTAACACGATCAGTCGAAACTTGAAAAGGGTGGTTAGGTAGAAATGTAAGGAAAATTACTGTCATTCACTGTATCCTTTTGAGAGCTCGGAGAAAATTGCACTGAGATCAGCACTAAATGAAACTTGTCTAAGTTGAATTTATAAGGTCGTGCCGAGCGTTGCTGAACTTTGGTGATCGTTAAGAAAGACCTAAACAAACTACACCATGAGCACTACCGTACCGATTTAAAGGAAAATATTCATCTTATTTATTATTTCAACTAAGTTAATAATTTTAACGCTATAATCGAATAATCGACTAAAGAGATTTATTCATATGTAATACGAGCGCTAATTAAATCGATAACAATCATTTATTCGATGTAATAACTAGTATTTTACTTATTAAAACTATACAATAATACTCATGGAATCTTTACAAAAAATTACGTTTAATCAATGTCTTAAGGCATTTAGTTTTTTTTTGGTAATTTGGTGATCAGTTTTGCTTAATTATTATAACATATTAAACTCGATTTCTAAAATGAAAAACGGCACCACCAAATTTTCAAAACTTGTACAAAATGAATAGAAGAACATTTTCTCAAATCTATCTATCTAGGTAAAAGAATTAATATTAGACCTAGATTACCTTAGAATATTAGATTGACCTAGAACAAAATGTTACACATCTATCCATATTACCTCAGGTGTATCATATGTCTAATACATGACTGACTTTTTTTACTGTAGGTAAGTAATTTTAAGTTCACAGCTTTCGCTAAAATTATTTGTTATTTCAACAACCAAAATCAAAGATGTTGGCAACAGAATCATAACTGCATATCACAGCGCTCTACCTTTGACATTAACTATGCTATAATTGCAAGTCATGCTGTGAAGTTGTCGCAAGATTAAATTTCAAGAATTTATCGTTCATCAGCAATCCAGTAATGAAGCGAAGCAGCTGTTTAAAAGGAAACTTAGTTTATCTAACCGAAGCCAAGTGAACTACATCAGTAGTTCTAAGTTAATTATTATCATTGGCTAAGTACCCTCGTGCTTCCACGGCTATCCTCGGCCACACAGCTTCAAGTCGCCTGAAATTGTCTTTCAATAAAAAATATGCCTGAAAGACCACGCACTAAGTATTTGGATTTCACTGGACAACAAGTTAATCATTTTGTGATGAGTATGAAGCATTCCAGGCAGTATTCGGCCACAGCGACTGCTTAGTTTCCTGTTAGGGACTTGATAGGTCATACATGACTCGACCTAGCTAACCAATTTTAGCGGTGAAACTTTGAAATCAGGTGCTACATGCGAGGACACTTATATATCTCTTAATTAACATATCTTAATTGAAATTAGCTCAGCTGATATTCATGATGTGAAATGGTCAAAAAAGGCAAAAATACTAAACATAACAGATGCACTTAGTACTGAGCTGTGTCTAGAATCGATTTAGACTTTGTTTATTAATTAGTTCTAGATTCAAATGGAAACACCCAAAATCAAATAATTAAGCAGTATTTAATGAGGGTGTGTCCTCATGTTACCTGCCTGCTGCTGATTTAAGGGAATGTTTATTTAACGACAACTACTCAATCAACGCTAATGAAATGGAGACATTTAGCCTTCGATTTTGTCAACAGGCTGATATATACGTAACCTATGTAAACATGAAAGTAGGTACGTAATTGAAGTAATAAAATCTGGTCTGAAATGTCGAAAGTGCATGTTTACAAACGTGTGAAAAAATATGAAAAAATCTTTTAATGTCTAGATTGTAGTCTGTCTAGTATAGTATGTAGAAATAATGTAGGTACTCCAAAAATGGTTTTCCGGACCCAACTAGCAGTGAATAGGTGCTTTCGAAACGAAATTGGTACCTATCTCAAATCTTATAAAACAAGCTTTTGAACTCAATTTGCAAAGTTATAGACACAAATATACAGATACTACAAGCTTATTGATACCAAAGCTGCATAGTAAGTAGGCTGAACATTGACTTGGCATTTTTTCTTTATGGATAGATTCAGAGATCTATAACTGAAAATGCACGCTCTGCTAAAATATTATCAATAGAACAAAAACAAAATATAGCAGTCCATAAGTGAGATAAAGTAAAAAAACAAGAAAGAACATCGCGAACAGACAAGTGAGGCCGGTCTTTTATACATGTGGTGAGTGCGTCGGTGTTGCGGCGCCATAGTTCGACTGACGAGCCAAGGCTTAGTTTCCTTGTACCACGCATATGTGTGTGTAATTGTGTCTGAACACGGCGAGGCTTAATTTTGCCGGCCTCGCTTGTTTTGTTCACAACATTCTGTCTTGATTTATTTATTTTGTCTGAGGTCCATAATAGACCCTTATATTATTGTGCTGTTATACAAAGTGGTTCTACTTTAAAGCCTTATTGATAGGACCTGTTACATGTTTCAGGTGATTAACTGTCGTAAACTGTTTTAAAATTATTTTTCTACCTGTACACCAATTTTCAGATTTTAGTAGTTGCGAAATACCTACTCATTTAATAAAAAAATATCAAACAGATACCTGTTTGATATTATTATAACCCACCAAAAACTAAGGAACCCAACTGACTGACTGTATTGTTGTACACCACCATGACAACGTAATAGCAAAAAGTTCTGCTTTTAGAAAGTAGTTGCAATTTTTTACCTCCCGGGCTATTAAGTTGACGTGTGATTTTTTAAATGTTATATCAATATGTATCGTATTGACTTTAAACAACATTTTTTCTACGTAAGGAATTAAAATTTTCATGTATTTAAGTTCATCAGATTCTGGTATATGACGAGATAGACACTTATTTAAGTAGTTGTGTAATGTAGATGCCATCAAATAAAGACATTCCAAACAACTTATTAAATCCATGATATCGTTATACAAAAAATTTTAGCTTTTAGAAAGTACTTGCATATTTTGCGTTTACCTTCCGGACTATAAATATTTACTCACCTGTCGATTTCATCAAAGTTACGCTTGGCGTAGTCATCGCCCATGCCGCCGTAGTAGAAGCTAGTTTCCATAGGATTTAGCGGGTACTTGCTCTGCTCCTTCGGTCTAGAAATATTGTTCATTTTAAGTCATAATAATCCTGTATGAACATTAAACAACTTTGAGTTGAGGAAATTACTAACAAAAGAGATTCAAACATTTAAGAGAAGGTAATATAATAATGTTAATGGATTTGAGGTAAGTACTCGTAAATGTAATTTACTCGAAAATTGTTATCCCGTTCTGTTGTTTTCATTTTATAATTATAATTTATAACATATCATGTGATACTTAGGTTTACACCTTTGTGGTTTAAACAGTAAAATTTTGACATAGATATTTTCTACTTGGATTTCCTTATTCAGATATCTTCCCTTAATATTATAGAATACAGGTTTTGTTATACTGAAATTTATATTACCTGGATATGTAATCAAGCATTTTCAACAAGCTAACGCCGTAAGACGAGCGCGGACCCCCATCTCCTTCGAAAACTGGATGTAGAACTCGGTTCTTGTGTCCTAAAATATCATCAGTGTGGAAAACATTTAACTTAGAACTATTGATTGTTATTGATACTATAAGATATGTTGAAAATATGAGGTGAAATGTGTGCGTGATTTTTAACATGTTTGATTAGGAAACTATTTAATTACTTACGTAAAGAGTCTGAAATTCTTGCCTTAGTATATCGTTATAATAATAATATCTAATAACAAGACCAAATTTTTCAATTATGTAGAAATATAGACAAGGAATAAAAGGTAACACAAAAAAAGTATCAAGTTGCTACGCCTTTATTAATAAACTTTAACACCGAAAGTTAACAATGAAGTTTGATAATAAATAAAAATTTGTTGGTTCCTTAGGGAGATATCACATTATATACGTTGTACGTTAGGGATACTATTTGAATAGGGTAAAACGAATGATTTGTATATTATTTAAACAAAGTTGCCACCGCCCAGGGGATCTAAGTGGCGGACAAAGTTACTGCCACCGAGGGAATCCAAATTCCGGACGAAGTTACCGCCTCCCAGAGAGTCTAAGTTCCTCTTGACGAGGTTGGGTCCGCCGAGCTGGTCGAGGTTCTTCTTCACGAAGCTGTTGCCACCGATGGAGTCGAGGTTTCTCACAAAATTGCCTCCACCAATAGAGTCCAAGTTACGAACAAAGTTGCCGCCTCCGAGGGAATCCACGAATCTAGCATATCTTCTGTCGGCGTCGGCTTCTCTGCCGAGTAGAGTGGAGCCGCCGATCCCGTTGAGATTTCTTCCGAGGAGACTAGAGCCACCCAAGTTGCCAGTGGTCCTTCCAACGAGAGAGGTGCCTCCCAAGCCTCCAGTGCTCCTCCCGAGCAACGAGCTCCCGCCAAGACCTCCGGTATTGATGTTCCTGCCCAGCAAAGTACTACCCCCGAGGCTTCCTAGCCCGTTGCGCTCACGATGTTCGCTCTCATACTCTTGCAAATAACGAAGAAACTCGTCTAGCTCCTGAGCTTGTTTGTAATCTGTAACAACGTCATTTCAGTCAAAGATTTTGAAAAAGCTATAAAGTTAAGTGCACAATAATTGGAAGTGGTACTCACCAGGTGCAGACACTGAGACATGTGAACTCGAATACACAGTGCACAGAAAGGTGAGATAATTCGTCGTGCTGGAACATGTCAGGAAGTGCAATATTCCCCGTGAGGTGTGAAATATATAAGTGCAGTTCGGATTGGTATCGTGTTGGGTTTGTATTTACAAAAGGTTGATATTTATGTAAGTGCGAAAGTTGGAGTTTGATGTGAAAATACGATGTGGTTTAGTGATGAAAGGTGACGATTTTGGACATACAGTGAGGTTGTGTTCCACTGACATTTTAATAAATTGTAGTAGAAAGGTAACATTCTGCATCTACGACTCTATCAAAATGTCAGCGGTAAAACTGTTAGGTAAGTTTCGTTCATAAAATTGTGTAACTTTGGAACAGGAGCATACAGTGCTAGGGAAACATTCTTGAGTTATCATCAACATTATGTGTGCTGGAAATTTACATTTAAATAACATTAACATTGTGTGAAAGTTGTACGTGTGCAAGTTAGTTGGTGAAATGGGTAGTTGGTTGCTTACCACTGAGATCGTAACGTTTGGGTCCTTGCTCGCTTCCGCTCACGTCTTGTTCCTGTGACGAGTTATAAGTTTATGTTATGATACATGACGTAGTTTGGATCAAAGTCTCAAGAGGGAATGCGTGTTTTCTAACGCCAAGCCTTATGAATGAAAATGCGAATATTGGCTCTTTTCACAGAGTTCGAAACCAATCTGCGATTACTTTTATTTTTACTTCCGCCAATATCTATTATTATCATATTCATCATATCATATTCCATCATATCCGAAAAGTTTTATCACTGGAGTGTAAACGTAGGTAAAAATAAAAAATGTATTTAATATTGCAATACTGTCTAGTTCTACGACACATCTTAGCAGAAATTGTAGACGCTCTTAAAAACGCACTTAACCAGAGTTTGCTAGGTTTATGACAGTGACGTTTATTTTGTTGTAACTCGATACTGGAAATTGAAAACTTTAAGAGTCATTTTGAATCATCCATCCATCCATCCATCAGCCAAAGGACGTCCACTGCTGGACATAGGCCTCCCCTATGGATCTCCAATAAGACCGGTTAGGTAAGTATTTTGAATAAATTTTACGTAATATGAAACGATGTATTAAAGTATCATGTTTCGTTAGACCGCTTCACACAAAAGTGTTTTGATGAGGCGCAGTACCGTCGACTAGTTGATAAGGAAGGCAAGGGTTGCTTAAACACGAATTGGCTTTACGAATTTTAATTACCTGGAAGGGCTAGTTCCTCTTTTGTGTGTTTAAATTTCTGAATTCACCTTTTGCAAGATTTAAGCCTCGGGACTTCGTTGCGATTTGATTTTAATAACATCATTTTGAATAAGAGATTTATTTTGGAACCGCGACGATTAGAAGCTGATTGGAAGCTTAAAATGTTATTATTTCGCGGCCTTGTTCTCAGAATTGTTGTATTATTTTAAGTTTATCAGAATTCTGTCAACGCTGGTTGTTATTTTAAAATGATGAAAGGCTGTCTCAATTGGGTCGTCGGGATCCTTTGGACAAAATTGTGTCAATTTCGGGTTACTAATTTTGAACCTATTTGTAAACGGCTCTACTTTTAATTAGATTGTAAATTGAATCGAATATTTACATTTTATGTTTGCACACTTAGAAACGTGTTAGAGACATTTAAGCATTCTAATAGTATATCAATAAGGTGTACAATAATAGTAAACGAAAATTCTTTTACTTTATTTCTACTTTCAGTCTAGATGCTAGACTTTTCAACGTTGATAAATATGAATATCAAATACGAATACATACCCTGTGGGGATCTGCTTTGCAGCAAACAAGTAGTGCAGCTACTGCCACGGCCAACGCTCCGTAAAATCCACGCATGTTGTACCTGATACAATAAAAAAACTTAGAAACTATTTTTTATAGTGATTTCCACACTAGGTTTATCACAAGGAGTTCTTTTTGTGACAATAATTTAAAAAAATACGGATTTGAACTTGCAAAACTGAAACACAGGTTTATCATCGACTTTCATAGGTATACCGTACATTGTTGTTATACCTACCTGAATTTGAAAAATAAATGTTACTTGGGTTTTCGTAAATTTTTTTCATTTTTGAATTGTTTATCACAGAAAGAACCCAGAAAAAAAAGTTGTTGGCAGCGCGCTAAGAAACGTCTTTGTCACAAAACAAATATAAAGCAATTACAAAATTGCAAGAATTTCAGTTGAAGCAATATACAGATATATTTTTTTCTAACTTTATTTTTTTTTTAAATAAATTTTTAATCCTACAACAAATATTAGAAGCAAAAAATTTCAGCTATGTATCAACAATAATTATCTTGATAATCATTTTGCACATTTAATAAGTTGTGCATAAGTTGGAAAAGTTATGACACATCGACTTGGCATTTTTTCTGTTTTAAATATTGATGTTATGACACTAAATGACATTTGAATGGACGGAAAGACAATGCGCGTGTTCTTTGTTAAACTTTGAAAAGTTGAAAGCCAATATCTCATACATTTTAGATTAGAAATTAAAATAAAAACTAACGTATAAAAATCTCATGTCATAGTTTTTGTTTTCTAAATCCTCCAAAACGGCTAGACCGTTTTATCTCCAAAATTTCTTTTTTATTCCTACGGCAAAACACCGAATCAAATGGACTTGTTTAGAATACTGTCAGCCGTTCTACACTAAAGTGCAATGATTAAAATCATTCTAAGTGCAATGATTGCAATCATTGCACTTAGATATATAACAAATAAAATTATAGAAGGAAAGAAGGAAGACTCGATATTCAATCTAGTTCCAGTCACCGCTCCGATAATTTAATATCATATCTTGATATCTCGCGGCTATAAACGTTGGTATCGCATTGACATTTCATTTCTATCCAATAAAACTATATTAATATTGAAAAATATCGCTACTTCTTTCGCGGAATTTCATTTTGAATATTTACGACTATCCTTTTAGTTACACTTAAAAGGAAACACTGTTGTTGATAAACTGTGTAAATGTTACGTAATGCGCTTGCTGAACGTATATTTCTAGTAGAGCATATTTTTAATAATTTAAGCTTTTTCCAAATACAGTACACAAGTGATGTATATGATATTTTTTCTTTCTGTGTTATTTCTTATTCTACTGAATTATAGTATATTTCTAAAGTAGCTGTTAAGTTCATATATATCAACATTGAACGGATAGGTACTCGTCTATAAAGGATAGTTTATTTAGTAAAGACTGTAAAAACACACTGGATACAAGCCGCTTCCAATCAATGCCTTTAGAAATATGGAGGAGGAGAAATTAGGTAACAGTGGTTGTTCTATGCAGCCATTAAACGCCACGCTACATATTATATACCATTGATACATATGCCATTTAATAATAATCATATACAATACAAAAAAACTATACTAACAAAATAAAATACTTTCTTAGACAAAAGTGTCAACTAGTTAAAAAGACATCAACGCGCACGGTGAAATCAAATATTTTAAAGCTTTTTAAAGAATGTTTTTGTAGTTTTCCGTTGTAAAACAAAACCCAGTGTTAAAACAAGAAAACATATACATAGTTACAAGTGGGTATCATTTTTGGTAAAAATACCATTTTCGACTTCATAGATTCTCACTACGCATTTTCTAAAAAAAAAAACAATTAGTTTGAGCGAATTAGGAACTATTAAACCAAATCGAAAATAAAAAGTATGCGATCACCTTAAATAAATAAAGTCGGTTACTTAATCGCTTCAAAATTAATGAAAATATTATTGGACGTCCAATGTAGAATTGTACATTGATAATAATAATATAATTATTAATTACGTAGAGATGGACATACAATTTCCTTTATTGAACCCGCTAAGGTTTAGATGCTCATGTTTCAATTAATCTTGTCAATTGAGGTGATGTATGTTACAGGACAAATATGAAGTAACAATGTAAGTAATTGCCCGAAGTCGAATTCCTTTCAAACGCGCGGGCTTATTTCATTAAACACAAAAAATGCACGACTTGAGTAACATTTGACACAAGTTGAAAACGTGACGTGAAATTTAGCAAGAAGAGAGTATTAAGTTATCACCCAGCCTTTGAAAAGGAGGATACCGTTTTTAGTTTAATGTCAGTTAGTAAGTTAAAATAAGCTAGTAATTAAGTTTGTAATATGAAGTTCACAAAATTTATTTCCAAAGTAATTTGTTACGTGAATTCGGTTTGTGCTTATGTAAACTTACTACAATCTAAGTGCTTTTACCGGATTCAAGATGTGAGGTTTCCTTTCAAAAATCCTGTTTTATTCGACAAGACGTCGTGTTTCAGTATTCCTGTAAAGCTTATTGGATGAATTTGGAGCACTCAGAGAGCGTCAATGTTTTCTTTTTTCTAGAAAAGTTTCATTGGAGAAGCTTACATTTTTGGAGCTTTACAAGATTATTGGGTAGTTCAAAAGTTAGCGAAAGCCAGAAAGTTTTAAGACATGAAACACAAGCTCAATCCTCTTAAAAATTGTATAGAGCTGTAAAGTTCCTGATATAAAGGGATCAAAGTAACAGATAACTCATATTTTTATCCTCAAACGAATCGAGTCAATGTGAAGAAGGTTATAGAAAATGAAGTACACGTGCAAGCAATCAACGTGTTCCATTGAAATGGTTCTATTTCAATCTACCTATAAATATAGAATTAGTGAAATACACGAGTCGCATTCGGTTATTACATTACTATTTTTAGAATAATAAGGATCAATGAAAGAGATACTGTACTGTACTGTAGCAGCGTTTTAATAGTCCACTGTTGAAGATAGTTCTACTACGTACTGCGTACAAAAGGTAATGGTGTAATTAACACACCGTATACGTAGTCTACTACGCTAGACTAGTGCGGGCTGGTAGGTTTCACATGCTCCATTGAATTTCTTGAAACAGGAAAATTGACTACTACCTACTATACGGACTTTGCATAGGTCAAGTAACGTCAGGTAGGTTCCCTCAAGATATTTCAATTTACCAGAAAGGAAGTGGTGCGAAAATCCGTACTAATATATCACAAAGATTTCATTGGTACTGGACTGAGATTCGGCCCCTAGATATTAGAAGATTACTATAGGTATAGTACCATTAGGCCACTACGGCATAAAAGAGATGTTAACATTATATTTCAAAGTTTATCCTCCTCCATTCGCTACTTAAAAGAAACATCAAAGTTACTTTCAAAATTAAAGCAGACTGATGTGACCTTTATGTTAATTTTTGACATTGTATTCTGAATATTTTTGCCAAAAGTATTTTTTGTCTAAAATTTTTACGGGATTGCTACTTGAATAAGAAGTATAAATATTGAACATTAAACACATTAAATATTAAACACGTGTAATATTTAGTAAAGTTAATAAATAACAAGTCAAAATTAATTTACAAAATATTTTTTCCCTCAGGGAAGGAAAACTCGTAAGCAATTGTTCAGATATTTTAACTTTAGCTAGTTTAATGAAACTATAAATCGATGCTAAGTTTACAAGATTGAAAATATTTTTTAACTTCAACGAAAAAGTATTTAACTACGTTGATACAATTGTAAAGCAACACATAAATAGTTATTTTTATTGTTTGCAAACAGTAAATGAAAATTTACAACTAAACTAAACAACTCTTTCAATCTTCGTAAAAAAAATTGGCAACAATTTCTCAAAATTCAGATTGAAACAGAAGATAATGTTAATTTAATTGTTTGTTAGAAAACATTTACATGCAATTAATAATTGAAATATTGAATTTTATTTGTTTTTTTTAAATAATAGGACCACGTGTATTATCAAAAACATTTTAGTAATAAATAAAACTTGAGGAATGTAATCCTTTCAAATAGTCCCTATTTTTATTATATAAATTATCTTGTAGTACAAATAAAAAAAAACTCTTAAGCTCCCCTTTTAATAGTAAAAAAGTAAATAATAAAAGGAATAAACAAATTTAGTGATTAAGTTTTTAAATTTTTAAAATTAAATTCAATTTATTTTAATCCTTTCAAATAGTTCCTATTTTAGAATAACGCGTTTGTACAAAATAATTTAAAAACAGTCAAACAGTTTAAAATTAAACGAATAAAAGTTAAAAAAAACTGTACTTCGTAACTTTGCAAATATTGAACAAATAAATACTTAGTTGTTTGTTACAAAAATTCGAAACTTCATATCGTGCGATATCACAAGATTACAAAAATAAAGAATAAGTAGTACTGACCTGTGTTATGTTGTTATGTTGGTGGAAGCAGTTGTCGGAGGCAGCGGTGGTTTTGTTGTGTGTTGGAGCTGGTCGCCGCGAGCTTATATATCCGCTGGGCGGGCGGCTGGGCGGGCGCGCGGCCGCGCCGCCTTCGTTACGCGATGCACCGATACGTGTAATCAACGATATTAATTGGCCAGTTTTCTACACTGTGACTCGTGTTACATTTTTTAGGCCTGAAAATATGGCGTTCCACAAATATCCTTTTATTTTGCGTTATTGTTTTTCTGGTATGAAAAAAATTGCCCAGTTTTCTTCACTGTGATTCGTGTTATATTTTATTTAGGCATAAAAATGCTGGCTCCACAAATAACGAGGAAACTTTGTTTTAATTTCCGCATTTTCTTTTCATTTTTTTTAAATATATTTTGGGTTACGCTCACTCGTTTTATATGCTGGAACTGTATTATTGTTTTTCTGTTTTTTTTAACAGTTTTCATTATGTCTTTAGAGACATAATAAAAACGTGTTAATTTTTAGCTTAAAAAATATGACGTTTCATAAATATGGTTTTATTTTGCACCAAATTGTTTTATTTATAAAAAAAATAATTAGTTGCCCTCCGCGGTTTCATTTGTTGTAAATGAACATTTTTTTCTGGTACTGCTATTAATTGGTCTGTTTTTTCCCGTAGTGTTACGTATTGTTTGGGTACAAATTACGACGAAATTTATTTTCGCAGTCTGTCAGTTTTCTTTTAATTTTCAGTTTTTAGGATTCCGTACCCAAAGGGTAAAAACGGGACCCTATTAAGTACTAAGACTGCGGTCCGTCCGTCTGTCCGTCTGTCACGAGGCTGTATCTCAGGAACGGTGATTTAATGTTGAAATTTTCGCAGATGATGTATTTCTGTTGCCGCTGTAACAACACATTACAAAAAAAAACAGAAAATTATATTTAAGGGGGGCCATGCAATTATTCCAACATACCTGAATTTCAAGCCGTTTGTGCTCGAAATTAATAACGGTGACAGGTATATGCTTTAAATTTTAACAGAATATTTGGTTAAAACAAAAACTTACTTTAAAATTAAATAAATATGTAAGGGAGCTCCCATACCACAAACATGATTTTTTGCTCGATACAATTGACGGCAACAGGAAGATACTTAAAATATTCATAAAATATTATGTTTAATATTCCTTTCAAAAACAAATTATTAAAATAAAGTATATTAAAGGGGGCTATCATACGGTATGGTTCGTGCGCAAGTCCGGCTCGCACTAGCCGATTATTTATTTTATGCAAATATTTTGAGTTGCGCTTCGTGTTTTTTTTTAGGTTATTGCGCTGTAAATGAACTATTGTTTTTCTGATTATGTATTTGTTAAGAACAGTTTATTTGTAGATTTTGGGTGTAAGATATCAGAACTTATTTCGATTTTATATCACTAGTAGTGTTAGCCGCATAATCGACTCTCCGAGTCGATTGGTATCGGCACATCCCTAACGCGCGCCAAGTGAGGGCACAACACTAGCGACGCTACAGACTTAGACAGGAACGAGCAATGGCGCGCATTAGTATCTTTTATAATATTGATAACGATTGGGTTAAAAGTGTAATTGGTGCTATAACAGACTTTATAATACGCCCACGACCGACCACTAACAAAATAAGGGAAATCAGACGCATCCTTTAATAGTAGGGACTCTACATCAAAAGACTTGAAAACATACTAATATTACTGCCACATTTTTACAGATACAAGTGAAAAAACCTTACTTTACTTATTATACTTATTACTAAAACTATACCTACAATAATCATTATAGTCATAGGAAATCCACTGCTAGACTTAAGCCTCCCCTGTATATCTCTAATAAGTCCAGTTAGAAGCAGCTTTAATATGTGGAGTGGAGCCGATTTGTTTCTATTTTTGTTTGTTTAAAAACAAAGGTAAGAGTGGGGTTAAATTGAGGGTGTTAATTTGAATACCAGTGTGGAGAATGTTCATTCATGTACATATACACTCATGAACGAAGAAAATCAATGAATTACAAAGTTCTCATTTAAAGCCTGTGCGCTTTGACATTTCTTTATTAAAAAAAATATTAATCTAGTGTTCGTAATCCTGAACGTAATACATAGCCTTAAATCAAGGCAGTACTAAGCTGCCAAGTTCAAGTAACTTATACTATCTTGAGGGTTAACTATGAGATCACAAAAACCATACATTTTCCTCGAAAATTCATCAAACTACTTGAGCTCTTGCTACGTTTGCACTTGTGCTGGTTGCTATAAAGTTTCAGGTTAAACTGGTAAAAAGACCAATTAAACATAAAAGTCTGGTAAATAGACTATTATAATCTTAAAAGTCGTTTAGATATGCGTGTTATTTAAATTCCTATTACGTTATAGTTAGGTTCTCAGAAAATTAATATCTTTACAAAGCTCTACGTTACAAGATGAAAATTATCAAAATGTAGGGTACTTACATTTCTTTTCCTATGAAATTAAGGTTATTTTCCATAACATACCTAAATATTTCAGTTCCTGGTATGTAATTCTGCGAGTCTCAATAAGCTGAGCTGCTTTTCAGATATCGTTTATTGCCAAACTATGTATTAAAATGTTCTTATCACTACATAGTATAAAACAAAGTCGCTTCCCTGTCTGTCTGTCCGTATGTATGCTTATACTTTAAAACTACGCAATGGATTTTGATGCGGTTTTTTTAATAGATATGGATTTTGATGCGGTTTTTTTAATAGATAGAGTAATTTAAGAGGAAGGTTTATAACGTATAATACACCTGTGCAAAGCCGGAGCAGGTCGCTAGTTATACAAACATATTATTTATTACTTCCAATAGTGGACCCATAGCGGGTGTGCGATATTAAAAATATGTGGTAACTACATAGGTTATAAACGTTCTTACCTACTTATAAAATATATTTACACTAGCAGCGCCCCGCGGTTTTACCCGCGTTGTGCCCGTTCCCGTGGGAATTTCAGGAATTTTTATACATATAAACCTTCCTCTTGAATCACTCTATCCATTAAAAAAACCGCATCAAAATCCGTTGCGTGGTTTTAAAGATTTAAGCATACAGACAAACAAACGAAAATAGCGACTTTATTTTATACTACGAGTATGTAAGGATTACCATAAAATCAAACTAACCTTACCACAAGTTTATGTAAATCTGTTCTTTTTTTAATGTAGAATAGGGCCATACATTCGCCGTTGTTGCCGAAGATGGAGTATGTAGACCTTGAAGATTTCCAAATTGTAACTGTCAGAAAACAATGACGGAGGCAGGGCATTCCAATCCCTTGCGGTCCGCATTATGAAGGAAGAAGCGAATCGCTTAGTACAAGCAGGTGGTACGTCGACTATGTATGGATAGTATTTATGCGACTTCCGGCTTGTTCTACATTATATCTACTTAAATAGAACCTAATAAAACTTAAAACAAAAAAACAAACAATGAAAAAATAATTTTCTACGTACCTTATAGTTGTAAAGATGCGTAATTAATAGCCGTAATAGCCGTAATTAAATGCCCTAAAATTTTAATACAATACATTAATAAAACTAAAGTAATTGTATTTGCATTTATTTCGTGAAAAAATACTCAAAACAGAAAAAAAGTATTTCAGGGCTAAGACAACAAACCTGGATTTTAAGCCATTTTCTCTCATTATCAACAACGGTGACAGGTACCTAGATGCTTGACATGTTCAAAGAATATATCTTTAAAAATAAATTGTTAAATTAAAACAAAATAAATGTTTAAGGGGGTTCCTATACAAGAAACATGATTTGTTGCTCGATATTAATAACAGCAACTTGAAAAATTCACAGAATATTAAGTTTTGTATTCCTTTCAAAAGTAAATAATTAAAATTAAATATATTTAGGGAAGCCCATACGGTACGGAACCCTTCATGCGCGAGTCCGACTCGCACTTGGCCGATTATTAATGACAGTTGTCGATATAAATACATACTTTGTTATCACTTCAAGGGATTAAATAAAATTGGTGTTAAGACAATTTGTCTATTTGTCATGATAGGGGTGCAGGTATGTATACCTACGTTTGACATTATTGGCTAGATAAAGTTATAATTATTATTAAAAGCCCTAGAAAATGAAACCTATTATTGCGTGAAATCAATAGTCTGCCTGCAAAACTAAATCTCGCTCTTTCGGTTTGTTCCAGGAGAGATCAGTTTTGTTTTTGTGGCCGCGCGCCAAAATGTGGTCTCAAATAAATGAGCCACCTGTTACTCCGCTTGAATCAGAGTTCAATTTTGTGATTAGGTTTTATTTCTTTGCTTATGATGTTGGAATATGTAAAACACTTACGTCCACAACACTAGACTTACAATACAATATAACTTTATTGTACACCAAAAAACAGCTTAAATAACAAAGAATTGACAAAACATATATTAAAATTAGGTGGTACATTGGCGGCTTTATCGCCTTGAGCAATTTCTTCCAGGCTACCTTTGGATTGACAGAAATCAGAGTACAAAAAATGTGATTGGTGGTATATAATAAACAAATGTAGGAAAAATAATAATAATTAATTTACAAACTAAATACAATAATTATATATTATAACTAGACGACCCGCTTCGGCTTCGCCCGGGGTATATTACATATAAACCTTCCTCTTGAATCACTCTATCCATTAAAAAAAACCGCATCAAAATCTGTTGCGTAGTTTTAAAGATTTAAGCATACAGACAAACAAACAGACAAAAATAGCGACTTTATTTTATACTATGTAAGGATAATATACTACATCTTCAATAAAATAAAAATACATCCATTAAAAAATACATAAATTTAAAATACATACAATAAATATCATGTACAGTTGTTATTTAACATAATGAATGCAAGTGTTTGAAAACTAGGTTACTTATGTCCTTGTTGCTGTATGTGTTCAATGGCATCCCCAACACAGGAAATCCTAGAGGGGCACTAAGAGTGTGAAACGTTAATTAATTAAAAACTCAAATTTTCTGTCAACTTAAGTACTATCCGGATACTTAGGTACATATATATACAGGGTTATTTCTAATCAATTAGCATAATTTTAGGGGCTTATTCTGTACATCAAAACTAACAACTTTTGTTCTACGACTTTTATTAATTCTCAAAAACTTTTACTGTTTTAAACGATTGATAAATACTTATAATGTAGTCTATTCTATATCTCTGTATAGAACATTCTAAACTCGAGTGTGCCAGAATAGAGCTCTTTAAATGTGCTTAGGCCAGACTTTTCCCATTTAAAAAAAACTTTTCGCCATTTTGTGTCACAAAATACGCAGTTATACATGCGCCGTTCTTAGGTTTATCAATAGTAAAATTATGAATAGCAAAATGAATGAAATCAAGTGACAACAACAGAAACCGGCTTTGTTGAAAGAAGACGCGGGTTTTCTTTTGAAAAGTAACGTCTGATTTAGCTGTCGATGGCGATACTAAATATCTTTTTACAACAACATCTTGATTGAAATCGTGTTTATTGTAAAGATACAAGTACGTATATTCATTCATTATTTATCGTCGTCTTATATCGGTCTTCATAGATTTTCTTGGTTGTCTGAGAGGAATTGCTGTACCTACCTGTTGTTGTACTTTTTTTCTGCACTTGACCACTAACTCGCCTAAGCGTAAACGACTTTGTGGTCGAAGATGAAGCACGCAGACTTAGAAGATATCGCAGCTTTTTTAAAAACAGCTTTTTAACGGCAACAGCCGTCTGTTTAATAATGAATCCTCACGCTAGTTTCAATGAAGTGAACAGCCGTCTCACTTGCACATTTACAAGTTTGAGAGGGTAGGTATCTACAGAAGGACCTACCTGGTTACAATTTAATATATGTTACTAGCTGACCTGGTTAACTTCGTCTCACCATCTGTCAACTGTCAATGACACTCAGAAACCTAGAAACCTTCTTTGGCTCATGCACAACAACTTTGCTAAAGAACATCACATGGTCAAATGCATAGTTTACGATTCTATAAAGCACAAACATTCAGGTGTATTTATACTTAAATATATATTTCTCTGAAAACTCTATTAAGCATTTATTAATCATAGCGCGTATATTAGAAACACCGGTTGTGTTTTGGCCATCTGATGACAAAATTAGGGCATAAAATAATTGTAAACAATATAACACCAAATATTGTCTGTGTGAATGTCAAAGTTAGAAAATATCTTTAAGGAATATTTTAGCATTAAATTTCTCCACACAGTCATTAAAATTCAAAGTGCAAATATTACACTAAGATAGGCTACAACCAGTGCATCAATATAATGTACACACACAGTTTGACTAGGTGATTGTCAGCGATCACCGAAGTTAAGCAACGTTCCGCACGGTCAGTATTTGGATGGGTGACCGCGGGTGGCATTTTCCAACTGAGCGCTACTGTGGTTCGGATGACACGTTAAATTGTTGGTCCCGGTTGTTTTACTCGTAACCGTTTAGCCATATCAGATGCCTTCAGGCGGCCTAAAAACTCTGAAGCCAGGGCTAGCCACCCGGCCAATAACAACTTACTTACACACACAGGCACAACTGTACCTTGCGTCACCTTTCTGGGTGGGCGGTAAATTGTGCCTGTGAGTAAATTAGAGAAAAAAAATAAAATATCTTTTCAATTAACAGAAGACATCGACTAAAACTATTATTTTAGTAATTTTGGATCTATTTTGTCAAATTAATTTATGTAGTAATTATTTTCCGCCAAAAATAGTACAACCGACTTCATTACCTATTGCAATCTGCGATCTAAAATTCGAATGGTTCGCTCGAATCGATGTATGCCATAATTAAATTATTATTGATTTTTTTAAACACTAACTAACCAATTTTGATAAAATGCATATAGGACAATCTTCGGGCTATTTACAATAAAAAAACAAAATAGATTACTCTAAAAATTAGTATTCGTACTTGTATGCATACAGGGTTATTCTTAATCAATTAGCATCTTTTTAGGGGCTTATTCTGTACATCAAAACTAACAACTTATGTTCTGCGTCTTTTGTCAAAACTCAAAAATAAAATCAGCTGTTCCATGGAAAAATATCGTTCACCCGCGACAAAATGTATGGAACAGCTGATTTTTTTTTATTGATTAGGAATAACCTCTCAACTCTGTATACATAAAAAAAAAATACGCGACGACTTGAGTATCTACCTCCTCCGTTTTGTCGGCTAAAAACGAAAAATACTACAAAACGTGTAAAATTGTATGAACAAATGATTCATTCACCTATAGTAATTATGATTACCTACATTATTAAGGGATTACGCAAGCTAGATGGGAAATTGGCTTATAAAATCCCCTGCTTTATATTATGTACTGCAGGATGAATTTATCGTACAGAAAAACGTGTGTTATCTCTCGCCGGTGTTGCGTGTCATTGCTGTAAAAGCATAAAGTAACTTTATAGCTAAGCATTATGAAAAATAATTATGGTTTGTTTTACAAACTGGCAATTATGGCGTCACGGGCAGTGGGACTTTCACGTTACACCTGCCCGAGGGAACCCGCTCGGGCAGGTGTTACAGTTACACGTACTCGTAAATTCAAACTGCAGCTGTTTCCGTATACCTCTGTACATTTTTGTACAGCGCCCCTGGCAAAAACGAACTAAACAAAATGTATGGAGCCACACGCGAACGCGAAAGTTTAAGTAAACTACTCAAAACCTGGACTAAGGGCTCTGGTGTAAACTCTGTCCCCCTTATTAATAAACGCAGAGTAACTTCGGAGTAGTGAGTCCGTATTTTTACCGAATTCCAAAAAGGATGATCTGATGCACTATGTTAGTCTGTAAGTATTTATTTTATTTTATTTATGTAGGTTCATCGATGTTTTCGCCAATTGTAAACAGATTTAAAAAAAAAAAAACGTTTTTATTTCAAACTTAAATAAAAAGGCAGTTTATCAATAAACTTGGAGTATAATTAGTTTATGTTTTGTCATATTACAATAATGAATTAAAATCGTCAAAGAGAATCAAGACAAGGCTTTCTTAAAAACTCTGACACCGGGATATTCAATTATATAATTTCATAAATAAAACTCAAACCAAAGGTATTGGAAAAATAACAATGGAGAAATAACGTTTTTAACATTAAACGGTACCGTATCGACATCGGTTTTATTTTATTTTTAACGTACAATAACCGTTATGTTAATTAAACGAAGTGTCATGCAAGCACCGTTGATTAAACGTAGTAGCGTTTTTATGCTTCAAGGTGCGTCAGTCACATTTGTTCAGCAAAAGTTTTATTAATAACATTCTGAACTCTATTAAAACTAACACTGATTATAAAATAAACTAGATCAAATTATGGCTTTGTTAGAATCACACAGAGATAAGAGCATTATTTTATAATGTCATCAAACTTTTGAGTCAGTCCCTGAAAAGCAAGCTTTCTTCAAATTAACCCAGCGCTTTGATCGCCAAATTGAATCATCAAACTTTTCTATTTGAATTTAATGAAGAGCTGGCTCGTGAGAGATTTAATTGTGAAACTAAATTAAAGATAAACCAGTACAATTTCCAATTTTCTTATCTTTTGATATTATTGCTTCCCGTTCGAGTAACGATGTCGGATTCGGCGGAAATTGTCCTATCGTAACCATTTATGGCGGTCCAATAAAATTCTAGCTTAAATTCTATATTGTTGTTTAATTTTGTTTTTCAATACCAATAAGTCAAATAAATATTATGTAAGTACCTAATACTAGAAAAGCCAAACTTACGAAATAAGCACATTAGGTACTCCGGTTAAATAATATGACAACTTCAATCATCTTATGATCATACGATTTGTCGTATGTACATAAGAGTATCTTACATTTCTTTTCAATGTGAATGTGGTCGAAAAACAATAGAAGGGATGAGAAAGGAGAGAAAAGAGATAGAAGAGAGGGAATAGAGATCCAAAATTTGAAGCCTCCGAAATGGCGTCCAAAACGTATTGAATCTGCTGCATACACGCTGTATAACTTGACATAGGTGACATTTGAACTACTCTGTTCAATTTTCACTCCGTTTGTCTGAAATCCGTAATTTAGCGGAAAAACTTCACGGTGGTGCTTATTTCACGAATTACTATGATAAAACTAAACAAATTACGTAAACCAATATTTTTACTTAATATTAATTTTACTACCATATCCTTTGAATATATCAAATGTATGTACAAAAGATGAAAAAATAAATATTACTAAGCGTTAGTTGTCTCTTGTTTTTGAATTCTACAAGCAAGTTGACTTCAAAGAGGTCCCAATTCAATTTGTTAACCCTTGTGAGTTTAGTGACACTCGTAAGTCAACTAATGTTGTAAGTTTTGAATTCAATTTCACGGTATAGGAAGTACTTGACTAGCATTTCGGTGGCTTATTTCACTTCAACCTTCATCAACTTTAAAATACCCTTAGATGATTAAATATATTCTAAATTTTATTAAAGACAGTTGTTAAAGACAACAGCGTAAAAGTATTTCTATTCATAATATTCTAACTGACTTGTATTCTAGTGAGGAAATATTCACCTTGGAATCCTGAGACTGTGGGTTCAAATTCGAATCCCTCTTCATTTTAATGAGTTCTTTGAAATTTCTATACTGATTTTCACATCACTGGTTTTTTTGGCGAAGAAAAACATCGCGAGATACGTTTGTAAAAGAAATTCGATGGCGTATGTGAATCCACCAATCCACCTAGTGGGCTTGGTAATGGTCCAATCGCCCATCTAAGGTTGGCCTATGTATTAAAATGGATTATTAAAAAGGTCGATACAGTCGTCAAGATCGTACACATACGAGTACATATGGTTTGGTATAGTACAGTAATAAACTGACACAGTAGAGTAATAAACAGATACAATTGACACATTACAATAAATCATTAAACAATGCTAAGTCGATGACAATAATAAATTGATACAACTGACACAGTACAGTAATAAACTGACACAGCGGTGGGAAACTTTGCTTTATAATGTAAAGAGATTAATTCATAAAATACGGAAGGAAAAATAAATTAATTACATGAGGAAGGAAAATTAGCTTTAATCTCGCGTCGTAATTGCACTTGGCGTGGTTTCCGAGGCGGCGAGCTCTACTGGATTCCCATAAAACATGTCCCGTTCAGTATTAAATTCCATTTTACAATGTTGTCGACGTATTGAGCCTCGTCATATAGGGAAAATTTGTAGGTAATATTACTTAATGTATTTTGAGCGTTAGTAATATGGGAATATTATGAATGAGAATTAAGAACGCCTGCGTGTGTTTGTGTCTGCACATGTGTTGTGTACGTGCGGGAGCGCAGGTACCTAATTGGACTTGGCATTTTTTCTATTCATGGCAGATATTCATAGGTATGCAAAATCGTATATTACTTAAATCATAACAAGATTTTCGAGTATAAACTAAATCGGTCAAGAGCAAGTCGAAATATAGGTAGGTATATGAAGACTCAGTAGATGTGCCGCGAGGTCTACTGTTCGGAGAACTACTAGTAGCTAATATTGTTAAAAGACCATAAATAAAACTTTTCTGTCAATTCTAAAATTTTATACGAGCTTTTTGAGAGTTTTTCTGCGAATGATAAAAATGTTATATTTTGATGCGTAGCGCAGAGCTAGACTGCTACGACACAGTCGTAGAGCTTGTAGCAGCTACAGGAGTCTACGTGACCTTTTAATGTTGGTGTAGTGCGCGAAAATTGAGCGAATTTTTAGACTGTATTGAATCGCTTTGGGTTTCTATCGTGAATCTCTTTTAGTTTTAAAGTAATCATCCAGACTTGAAAGAATTTACTGATTGTTTGGTAGATTCTTTCAAATGTGAAAGAATTATCCACGATAGCGGCTTCTTGAGTATTTCATGATTTTCTAATTCAAAATTAGTTCAGCCCTAAAGATAGCGTACATAAACATACACACTTTACACACACGCGCACACTTTTACGAGTGTGCTCGTACGTTAATATTTTTTGGTGTAATAAATTTTATCGAGAATACATCTGATTATTCTATAATTAAAATTTGTTTACTGCTATGTGAATCTACTTTTTATAAACTCACTGCTTATTTGTTACTCGATGAAACCGTTTTATCAATAACCCTTATGAGTGGTTTGGTTAATTAGTTCACCATAATGAGGCTAAATTTCTAAATGCTGAGCGTCAAAGTTAGTTTAATGTCGATAGAAACCGATAAAGTTTGATTAGTTGCTTATTGCGTCCAGTGTTCCACGTGTTCGTACGTTCAGGCAAACAAATCGAAAAGTTAGTTCCTCTAACCGAACCAATTAAACTATTTTATTCAAACTGCAAACACTGTAGTTTCATTGTGTATTTAGAATCGCTTGTCATTGTAGTTAAAATGCACTAATCATCATCATTATTAGCCGTAGGACGTCCACTGCTAGACATACGGCTTCAATACGATTTTTGCTGCTTCTGTTATGAGGAAGCAGAATGCATCCAGCGCGTTCCTGCGGTATTTTTTATTAAATCGGTTATCCTCCCTGTCAATTGATATTTTACGCTGCGCTTACCGGTGTGTGGTCTCCGTTGTTATTACACTTCTGTACTGAAATAGCGTATCATAGCGCTCAGAGCGTGGCGTAGCGCTCAGAGCGTGGCGTAGCGCTCACAGCGTAGCGTAACGCTCATAGCATTGCGTAGCTCTTGTAGCGTAGCGCAGCGCTCGTAGCGCAGTGTTTAGATTTTTTAATCTAACCAGTGGCAGTGATGAGTGCCTTTCATTTCAAAATTTCGAGCAAAAATTTCTTATTTTGGAAATATTATGTGCATCTTGAAATAGGCGACCTATTGCTAATTTTGTCACTTATTGTGCAAAATCACAAAAGTGTTGTGTAGGAGAACTTTTAAGGTGGCCATTCACGGTCGCACAATTTAGAAACAGTCAAATGGATTGACGCCAGATGCGTAACCCACTCTCAATAACTCCGTTCACAATTGTGCTTTATTAGGACCTACTCCAAAGTTCACTAAATTACTCAAGTCAATTAAATTGATGCCATAATCACGCCACTCAAAATTTATATTGATTCGCACATTCATTAAAACTGCGGTAAGGTGGCTAATAGCACGATATAGTAATCCCCACTCACGAGTTGTTAGGGAAATGTAGCGGTAGGCGTCTACTCGTGAGTAGTACGAATATAAATTCAAAGTTTTATATCGTGACATAAGTCTTTATAATTATCACGCCGCGCCATGCCATTAGGCACGATGGCATGACCGTGAATGGCTACCTTTAGACCTGTTCATTAGTGTGACGTTGAACTTGTCAATTCCTCTGTCACGTAGAAAATTAAGTTCCTCTAGTAATGGTCCAGCGGTCAGCGGTTATCACGAGCATTACCAAGTCTTTTGAGCGTCCGTGGCGTATGCAAACCACGTACTCATCTTTATTAAGCCACAGTAGCGTTTCTTTGATAATTCTGTCGCGGACGAGCTTTTAATTGAGGCTTTGGCGCCTGATGACGGCCTCTTGCTAATGACGTACTGCTCTATAAGTAACTCGAACCGAGTATAACTAGAGGAAGGACTTGAATTCAGAGGTGTTCATTAGGGTACCTTGAAAGTTGGGTTCTTAGCATGAATATTCATAATATGCATCTTTGGATGATATGGTATGGTAATGATGCGCATATATGAGCATGTGGAAAGCATGGGTATACTGGGTAAGCGGGCCCTGTCTGTCCCATAGTAAAGTTGTTAATAATCATAATAAGATTACATGTCATCCAAATTGTCTACGGCGTAGCATACCTTCCTCAGAAATTCTTCTTTTCATAAAGCGTAGACTGTTAGTGTAAAGTATTGCAGGTCAACAAATCTATTCAATTTTTTTTATTATTGAGTATTTTTGTTTCTAAATTTAGGTGTTTTGAATATACCCACTGTTATTATTTTAACTAACCCATTGCATATTTTTCGGATAGTTCCAGAAAGATGAAAATATGATTTGTGAATTACAGCTCAATTTTTTTTATCATAGGTATATTTACGAAAATGAAGTTGATCACTAGAGAACTAACACTAATTGAAACACGAAACACATTTTGACGTAGCATTCTACACCACAGGATATAATTTCAAAGATTAAATACCAGGAAAATGCTGGTTCATTTTAAATATCTTATTTTTCAATACTCCTTGATGGTTTTCAATACTCCTAATTTATCGGTGCATTCTCTTACTGTTAGAGATATCACAAGAGGTTCAAGATTACCCTGCCTAAGCAGGTATTTTTTAAGTTAAAGCTTTTTAGCGGCTTTTTGCTCTTTATGGGATGGGAAAAAATGTTAAAGTCGCGTCCGGACACGTATCCTGACCGAAAATTCGTAAGATCGAGGGAGTTTAGACCGCCGATATCCCCCTCTCTTTCTACCGCGCTCTTTCGTTTAAACTGCGCAGAGCGCCTGCGCGAGTGTGCACTTAGGGATTTAATATTTCACATTTATTACTTTTATTTCTCTTATCCTTACTTCCTTACTTATATTATAAACCCGAAAAGTTTGTTGGTTTGTTCCTCTTTCACGCACCAACGGAGCAACGGATTGACTTGATTTTTGGCATGGATATAGTTTAAAAGACCGTAAGTGACTTAGGATACTTTTTTATCCCGAAAATAGCATGATTCCCGAAGGATAGGACAAAAACTTTCGATAGAAACTGTCGCCATTATCACAAAGACGCTAATATGGATTGACGAAAAGTAATTAGATAACACGTGACATTAGGCAAAATTATGAAGGCACCATCGTAATTATAATAGCTAATTAGAATATTTCTGTTTCTTTTTTACTTTAGGCATTCGATAGAGAGAACACTTTGACGTTGCTATTAAATTTACGATGGCGCTTTCATAATTGGGCCCATAGAATAATGACCAGTTCTCTAAAGGTGGCCATACACGATGCGATGATTTGATCAAATTTTCGCTTCATGCCAACTGGGAACTCATTCAGTTAATTAAAAGATAGGAAATGGTGGTTCACGATTTGAACCACTACCTGAAGCTGGGCTCACACGAAACTATGATCGCATCTGTTCGTCAGATCAGTGCAGCAGGAGCCATGTAGTATCATCATGTACTTAAACTTTGCTGGTAGGTAGTTATTGAAGAAACAAAATGACACCACCGTCTTATTCGAAAAATATAGATCCTACAAAAAGTTGATGGGAATCAAAGTTGTAGGAAATCAAGAGATTTGATTTTCTACAACTTTGATTCCCATCAACTTTTTGTAGGATCGATATTTTTTGTTAATAGTTGGTGGTACCATTTCATTTCTGCAATAACTTGGGTTATTTCAATTTTACAGCAGAAGTTATGGGTATAAAAGTTGTTTGAAATTAGATTTTCTACAACTTTGATTCCCATCAACTTTTTGTAGGATCGATATTTGTTTAAATAGTTGGTGGTACCATTTCATTTCTTCAATAACTTGTGTTATTTCAATTTTACAGCAGAAGTTATGGGAACAAAAGTTGTTTGAAATTAGATTTTCTTCAACTTTGATTCCCATCAACTTTTTGTAGGATCGATATTTTTTGTTAATAGTTGGTGGTACCATTTCATTACTTCAATAACTTGTGTTATTTCAATTTTTGATCAGAAGTTTTCAGAACAAAAGTTGTTAACGATTAGATTTTCTACAACTTTGATTCCCATGAACTTTTTGTAGGATCGATATTTTTTTTAAACAGCAGGTGGTACCATTTTATTTCTTCAATAACTTGTGTTATTTTAATTTTACAGCAGAAGTTAAGGGAACAAAAGTTGTTTAAAATTTTATTTTCTACAACTTTGATTCCTATCAACTTTTTGTAGGATCGATATTTTTTTAAATAGTTGGTGGTACCATTTCATTTCTTCAATAACTTGTGTTATTTCAATTTCACAGCCAAAGTTATGAGAACAAAAGTTGTTTGAAATTAGATTTTCTTCAACTTTGATTCCCATCAACTTTTTGTAGGATCGATATTTTTTTAAATAGTTGGTGGTACCATTTCATTTCTTCAATAACTTGTGTTATTTCAATTTTTGATCAGAAGTTTTCAGAACAAAAGTTGTTAACGATTAGATTTTCTACAACTTTGATTCCCATCAACTTTTTGTAGGATCGATATTTTTTTTAATAGTTTGTTGTATCATTTCATTTCTTCAATAACTTGTGTTATTTCAATTTCACAGCCAAAGTTATGAGAAGAAAAGTTGTTTGAAATTAGATTTCCTTCAACTTTGATTCCCATCAACTTTTTGTAGGATCGATATTTTTTTAAATAGTTGGTGGTACCATTTCATTTCTTCAATAACTTGTGTTATTTCAATTTTTGATCAGAAGTTTTCAGAACAATACTTGTTAACGATTAGATTTTCTACAACTTTGATTCCCATCAACTTTTTGTAGGATCGATATTTTTTTTAATAGTTTGTTGTATCATTTCATTTCTTCAATAACTTGTGTTATTTCAATTTTTCATGAGAAATCATCAAAATAAAAGTTGTTTGAAATTTGATTTTCTGCAACTTTGATACCCATCATTTTTTTGTTAAATCAATATATTTCGAATAAAATAGGGGTGTCATTTTGATTCCTCAATACGAGTAACTACCTACCTACCGGCAATGCAACTATATTAGGACCTCGCTGGACTGATCTGATGAATTGATGCGATCATTGCATCGTGTGTGCCCAGCTTCAGGTAGTAGATCAAATCGTGAACAACCAACTACTACCGTTTGAATTAGTTAAATGAGCCCCCAGTGACGATAACTTCGCCGTTGGGCGTAGTTGTAGCCGGACCATTATAGGTTGGCGTACCTCTATCAGATCATAGAGCTATTACAATTACAACCAGAGGGATAATCTGATTGTCATGAAAAATATCAATCATAGAAAAAGTTAATGGGAAACAAAAATGTAGGAAATCAAATTATAAGCAACTTTAGTTCTGACCATTTCTCGCGTAAAATTAAAATTACAAGAGTTAATCAACATTCAGGAAGTGGTTCAAATCGTGAACCACCAATTCCTGCCTTTTCTTTAACTGAATGAGTGCCCAGTTGGCATGAAGCGAAAATTTGATCAAATCATCGCATCGTGTATGTCAAACTTAAGATTGGGCCTATTGACTACAGACTTTTATAAATATCACGCTTAGCATAGCAAAAGGACAAATTTTCTTTCCACCATTATATCTCCGCGAAGAAGAATTAAGTATGGATTGACAATGATAACTGGCATTAAAGTTGGATAAAATGGATTTTTCATTTGCCATGCTACATATTACAATGACGTCCGTCATTTTGTCTGACATTAAAAATATTTTTAAATCTACCACCATTAGAGGTTTAACATGTTCTTTGTTCTACCTTTATGGTACAGAATCCATACTAATATACGAAGCAACGGATCGACTTGATTTTTGCATGAGTAGTGTGGCATTCGAAACAATGACTATTCGAATTTTGTACACGGTGAAAGTCGGTGTTGCGATTTTTTGCGAAAAATAATTATTCTACCAGGGAAAATCATACTTATATGGATACTACCACACCACACCTCGAGGGCAGGCGAGTGGGTTGTTATGTAAAAGTTCCCGCAGGCTGGTACTCAGGGTTTATAGTGGCTGTATACCCACTATAAACCCTGAGTGTTCCACCTCTGTGCCTGGTGCCGGGGCACGCTTTCGCACTTCTCGGTGGCACTCAACAGCCCAGACTCGGGCTCCATAACAGAGCTTTCGCTCCCGCCACGATGACGATGTGTCGGAGCACAAGGCAAATCGTCATCTAACACTCGGGACTAACTGGTGCCGTTGCACTGGGACAAATTAGGGGTTGGCTAAAGCTGTCCGGTACCTGATTTTGATGAAGGTGTGAGTTTAGGGGTATCATTGGGGTCCACCTGAAGCCCTTTCAGCATTTTTTTTTTGCCGGAGACGTAGTTTAAATTAATTATGATTAAATTAAAATTGTGAAATGGAACGCAATGTTGAGAAAATGGTACAATATTAAGCATTTTCAGGGGGAAGCCCCTGGGAAGTTAGTCAATGATAGAGGCCCCGCGCCTGCCACTTCGACTGCTGAGAGCAGGGAGAACGGCCATCGCGATACCGACACTTCTCTTTGCCTGCAGCCCCACTGCATCTGCCAAAACGTTGACTGTCCCCTCAGTTGCGGCACTCCTCATAAGACACGGAACTTACCGGCCAGCCTCTCAGCTGCTGCTTTAGTTAAAAAGCCCAGAGAAGCGGCCCAACCTCGAGTGCAAACTTCTAAACAGCCTAGAGAGAAAAGATCTATAAAAAATCAGGAGTCCTCGAACACCACCTTCTCAGCTGTTTCAGAAGAAACCCAGAGAAGCGGTTCTAACTCGGATTCCCGCGCCGTCTCCCGCTACGACAAGTCGGAACCCACGGGCGGGTTGTACACTCTAACCTTATTATCTTAATCAACAGAAGCATTTACATAAGGTATTTTGATGTCGGTTGGTTAGGTTAGGTTTGAAAAGTGACAACAAGGTACAAGGGTTTGGTTTTTTTTAATAGGGCAAGTGCCTTTATTAACTACCACTAAATACAGACTTATAATATAAAACTTTACTCGTATAAACTACTACTACATAACAAGCAATTGGATCATCCAAAGACCTTTGAAGGTCTAAAGATAATCCAGCATGCTGGCAGCATTTCCACGCTGAATGGCAATGCTTATACGTTGAGCTAAATAAACACCAGCATTTTGGTCACACGTCGCGTTCACCTGACGCTCAAAAAGGCTTTTTAAAACAAAATGAGCTCCCGGCCTCCACAGACATAATATCTCAATTTCAAACGGCTGAAATATGTAACCACTGCCGAGGTTAGCATATTTACGCCGTTTGTGCTGCTCTGCCAAATCGCCAACTGCTCCAGCCCTACTCTGGAGTCTCAGAAAGATGTGACGGCGCCATCCCATACTAAGGGCCGTCCACACTTCCATGCGACCAGCGTCATACCGTCAGGTCTTTTTTTTTCGACTGCCTCGGTGGTTCAGTGGTTAGTGGACCCTGACTTATGCATCAAAGAGGCGTGCGACGCGGCAGCAAGGTGGGTCAAGCCTGTCGAGCCTGGTCACGACCGGCAAATAGCCGAGGCAGATGGCACTGCAAGAGAGAGGCCTATACTCAGCAGTGGGACAAGGAAAGCTGCGGATGATAACGATGGTCAAACAAATTAGTTGAGATTGACTATTTTTTGGGTTTGAAAGTATTATTTGCTACAATATTTGTTTATCGTTTCACATTGAATTGGGGCTAATAATTTTGTGGCTACCTACTGTTTTTGTTACCATATTTTTTGACATCATATTTTACTAAAATTGGTAGGTACCGATATGAATGTGAACGAAAATTAAATGATAACGCGGGCGAAGCCGCGGGTAAAAGCTAGTACCTTTATAAAATAAGATTCTCTATACCTTAGCCTATACTACGGTATTTTTCTATCAACATATCTCGCCGGATGTTCGTTTGATGATTGTTTATTTATGTTATGATACTGCGTACTTGAAATCGTGTAATTTAATACCGCCGATGACCACTAAAGCTATTAACGGAGTGCAACCCGTTGTTTCTTTTATCAAAAGGCTTGTTTATCTTCTTCTTATACATAATTATGCAGTTTAATAAGTATAAGGAACATTAGTACAGGCACATTATTGATTCTGAGTTACAATTTTGTATGGGACAGTTAATTTTTTCTCGGGTTTTTTGTTGGTCACAATGTCATAGTAATAGTTGTTCAAAATGATGGTCTGAATTATCTTAATACGCCTTCTCTGAATAACACAGTACATTTCTTTCCGTATTTAACCTTTTGTGAACACTTAAAATGGGCAGTCCTAAAATATATCAAATTAATTTATATGACACCGTTCTCGGAAAAGATTAAGATCTAAGGTTCCTGACCCTGTCATCCGTTTTAATAACCGTTTATTATGAAAAAATTGCCATTCATATTGCCATGAAACATTGGTCGTAACATCTATAATTTTATAAATTACCACCTTTCCGCCCGCGGTTTTGTCCCATCATTTGGGGTTGTGCCACTCCTTAAAAAGTATCAATAATAAAATATAATTGATGCCATATATTTTGTCTGTACTGTGCTGTATTAAAAATACATTCATTTTAAAAGCAAGAGCTTAGAATAAAATTCGGTAGAAGTCTAACATGAAACTATTTGAGGGCACTTTACATACACACAAATGTATAGAGTCCTTGTGCAAGAACTATCAAAACCAAAATGTACTTAAAACTGACATTTATAGTATAAAAACTGATATCTAAAAATTGGTGTGAGATTGTCTTCTCTGTTTACGGTGTGAGAACAGCGATGTGTTCAATTTATAAGAACAGCGAGCGTGAGAAACTGAGGAACTATCCACGTCTTTTAAAACAAATCTTCTTTATACAAATTACACAACTCTCTACCGATTTTGATGAAATTTGGTGTATCAACAGAACTGCTCTTTGTAAGTTTATCTTACATTATTGAGAAAACGGGAATTTTGTTTTTATTGTTTATATTTTTACACCGAGCGAGCCAACATTTCGCTCTAGTTTTATTTGAGAAATCTACAAGTTCCCACCTATACCTACTAAGATTTAAATTATGCGATGCCACAATTCTCTGATAACAGGCTTGAGTGTTTAACTGTTTGTTTTCAGTTTGTAGTTAGACGCAAAGTTACCAGATTAAAGACGATGTCCTAAAATGTGGGGAATTTGGAACCCATTAATTTTATTTGTATGGAGTATAGCTACATACATGGAAATAGAACGCTAGCTTAGATTCTATTTCATTTTAGTTGTACTGAACCATCATTTTCGATAGTCCACTGTAGGACGTAGGCGTACCCACGAAAGGTGATTGGGCCAAATCCACCACGCTGTCCCAGTGCGGGTTGTTGGATAGGGTTCATTTTAGTTGATAATATGATAATGCTCTTTTTCTTGTCATTTTCGTTATATTCAGATATTTGAAATTATATACGAGTCATCGAATAATGAACTTGTTATTCTCAATATCAGGAAACATGTCCATTGTCCAGTGCATATAGGCACTAACTAGCGATATTTTAGGATGTCATTATGCCTAATTTTGAAAGCGCCATCGTAAATTTAATAGCAACTTAAAATAATGTTTTCTTTTTCAAAAATACATGTACCTAGTGAAAATGAATCAGCCATATTTTAAGTCGCTATTAAATTTACGATGGCGCCTTCAAAATTGGCTACATTGTACCTACTTATGATTCGGAACATTTTCTATAAGGCTAACCTTGAAATTATGATAAAAAAAATCAATTGTGTCATACAGTTTTGTCGAGTCACACATTTTTTGCTGATTTTGAGGTTAGTCCCACAGTAAAAGTTATTTGTAACAATGAGTACGATTTATCATCGCTAGTTCATAGTCTAACAAATTATAGGTATAATGGCAACTCTGGTAAGAAAATGCTCATGAATATCAAGGCTCAGAGGCTAACTTACAAGTAAGCTGATTATGCTCACTTTGTTGTTACTTAAGTTTATAAGGCTGTATAGTTAATATGGCCGTATTAACTATGCCTTTGATTACAATGAGATTTGTTCCTACAGTCCTCTGAGAAAATAACATTTGGGTTTTAGAGATTTAGGCATCAACTGGCTTTTGTGAATTGTAGACATTTGGATTAGGTTAAGTAAGACGATTATGTATGATTATATTTCCAAAATTTTGGGCTTTGCAGTAGATTACCTTGTGTTTTTGATGTCGGCATTAGAATAGCCGTATCATAGAGAAATAATACCGTAGTTATAGCTGATCCTTAATAATATTAAAAATCCAAAGAGTAAGTAAGTTAGTAATTGGTTTATTAGTTTGCTTGTCACTTCACACGCAGCAACATTGGGAGGGATCGACTTGATTTTTTGCATGTGTATAGTTTATTTTTTATTTTTTCTCAAATATGACTGCGTTTGAACACCAACTCGCCTGATGGTAAAAATGGTAATAGGAATATCATATTTTTTATCACGGAAAAGTATGAGATTACTGTGGAATAGTACAAAAAAACAAAATAACGCGCGTGAGAAGTCGCAGGCAAAACTCTAACTCTTATTTTATTTTTCCGTTGATTTTCATAACAAGTATAATAACTTATACTTTTTTAGAAAATCAACGGAAAAATACTGATTGACCGTTTTAGTGGTAGAGTATGTAAATCGTTAATATGGAAACCCTACATTTTCTTTTAAAAATTTTAAACTATAGCTCCAAAAAACATAGTCTAAGTACCTGCCCAAATAAAAAAAGCAATTACAATCATTACTTATACATAGACCGATGGAAAATACGGACTATTTGGTTGGTAGAGTATGTAAATAAAATAAAATTTTCTGTTGAACATTCTAAAACTACAAGAAATATATAAAATCTAATTACTTGTCTAATCAACTACACTACAAGCGAACGTATACATAAACTAATAGATATAGTTATATCTCGTTTACCAAATACTTAAATAATTTTAAAACATGGATAGAGTCAAGGTTATTTCTTTGTAAGCAAGAGTGGTTTTTGTATCAGTTTTCAGCAAACTATTCTGAAAATCAACAGCCTTAGATTTAAATTCCGGTCCCGTACCAATGGGTTCTCTGAAATACATGTACAGATTTTCACACCACTGGCTTTGCGGCGAAAGTAGACATGGTCAGCGAAATCTCCATAGGTATTACTTGATTAAATTCGACGGCGTTTGTGACTCTTCCAACCTTTACTGGACTAGCGTCGTGGATAAGACTCGATTGCCCTTCGTGACCATTCATAGCCTATATATGCTATAGTCTATTAAAAAAGGTTGATACAACATAATTTACAGACCACTCCTGCACTTGAGCAAAGGTCAACATCGTAGGTGTCAATGGAAAGTCCGTTATCAAGTCCCACAGTCAGTCAGTTATTCAGGCGGCTGAATCGAACTGGAATTAAGAAGGTCAGCGATAATATATCACAGTATGACGAACGGTAGTGGATGCGTTTTGAGGCAATCCTATTATCTAGAGTGCTCTCCAGAGTTAATAACCGCACTCCATGCCGAGTGGCGAGCGATACGGATCTCACCGGCCGCGACCTCACGTTGGATTTACTGAATACAGTGACAGAGCTTTGGTTTTCTTCCTCGTCCCGAGTTGTCCTCTTTATATTACGAGATCCAGAAAGATTCCCGAGTCAAATACTGGGTTATCCAGAACTGGTGTACTAAGCCGAGAAGAGGTGATTCAGACCATCATTATGAATAACTTTCACTATGGGGTCAATCCAGAATTCAAGAAAAAAGCTATTCCATTGATTTTGTCGACTCCGAGTTACAATTTTGTGTAGAACGACTGATATGTTTTTCTTGAATTCCGGATTGGCCCCATAGTAAAAGTTTTGTCTTAATTACCACCTTTCGGCTTTGTACAACGCAACTAGATAACTCTGTATAATACGATTTGTTAAAACCCAGCAGACGGAAAGCCCATTTACATATATATGAATGTGTTTATGGGCCCTATATGTATACATAAACAGCCCGCATATGGATGCGGGCGGTGGAATCATGACGTTATCGACCAGCAGCCCATATTTGACAGTGAACCTGTTAATTAAATATAATAGCGGTCACATTTCGATAGGAAACCTGGTAGATACACATTTTCTCATTCATAAATAAATGTAAAGAATAGGTTTTTAAAGTGAACGTGATTCTGCAGCCCCATATTATAATAGACTATTACAGCTTTCTAACATGATCATTTGTATTGAAAAGAAGTTGAAGGTAGCTTGATTCTGACGACTTCTTGATAGCTCTATATTCGTATATACGTAGTTCTTTTACGTCGTAAGTGAATGTTGACATCTTTACGTCTAGACATCCAACTACTAAAATGAGAACACAGAATATGTACCGGGTAGTGCATTTAGATTTTTCCCAAGTTTCAGCACTGTCTCTCAAAAGTACTGTTTGATGAAAGACTGCCGAGTGATGTCACGCTTATTGCGTCAATGATACAATACTGCTGCCGGTTGAAGGAAAAATTAGTAAATCTTTTAAGTACAATAGAGTAATGTGTATGGTATTTCAGAGTAGCTAACAGGATATTAGACACATCTAACGTGACGAGCGCAATAATGTACCGCGCAGTTTTGAACTAGATTACTTCATAAAATGGTATTGTTTTGTCCATAATGTGGTGCTTAACCATAAAGGTGCGCGTCGTACAATACTCGTCTTGTCATTCAATCGTATAAAAAATGATAATCATTATTAAAACCTAGCTAGCTAGCTAAAAGCTAGCTTAAGTGAAAGAGCCTGCAGCCCACGACACAGGTCACTCCAGTGTGGGTTGCAGTGCATAAAATATTTGTACGTTAATTTAGGATAATTATAATTACTTGTATATTTTGCTATTAACCAATATGTACATAGATCATAAGTTTTTGGAAAAATAAACTATCAAAACCGTAAGCTAGCTTAAGTGAAAGAGCCTGCAGACCACGACACAGGTCACCCTAGTGTGGGTTGCAGTGCACATAACATGTTGTACGTTAATCTAGAATATATTTACTTGTATTTTTTGCTCTTTACCAATTTGTACATAGTTCATAAGTTTTTGAAAATAAACAATTTCAATTTCAAAACCAACCAAGGTGAAAGTGTCTAAATATTATATTTAATATTTTGTTATATTAAAAGAGCTCTACAGTAACCCGAGTTTCCTTTTTAGCCCGAGACACTGTTGGTTTCGGACTTAGCTACTGAAATTCCGTGAATGTAATAAATTATGCTAGCGGACAATTGCTAATTTAGTAAACTTACATTTCGTAACCGACCATCTTTACTTTATCGATTTATTAGGGTTCCGTACCCAAAGGGTAAAAACGGGACCCTATTATTAAGACTCCGCTGTCCGTCTGTCTGTCTCCAGGTTGTATCTCATGAACCGTTATAGCTAGAAAGCTGAAATTTTCACAGATGATGTATTTCTGTTGCCGCTATACCAGCAAATGCTAAAAACAAAATAAAATTTAAATTTAAGGGGGGCTCCCACACAACAAACCTGAATTTTAACCGGTTTTTTCTCTTTATTAATGTCGGTTGCAGGTAGATGCTTGAAATATTTACAGAATATTTAGTTGTATATTCAAATCAATCCTTATCCTTACTTCCTTACTTAATATTATAAATGCGAAAGTAACTCTGTCTGTCTGTCTATCTGTCTGTCGCGCTTTCACGCTAAAACTACTGAACCGATTTGAATGAAATTTTGTACACAGATAGTCTAGAGCCTGAGAAAGGACATAGGCTACTTTTTGATTCGAAAAAATAGTTTTAAAGGGTTGAAAACGGGGGATGAAAACGCATTGGCTAGAATCTTAGAAGAAAAAACGTATGTTCTACCATGACAAATGGTAAGTTGCATCTTGACTTTCCAAATTACATTCTCTATGCCCAATGCCCATTCAAGGCTGCTCGAGTTGCAAATGTCAAAGTCAATCAATCTTTTCCTGTAAAATTAAGAGAAGGTTACATGTATTTTTTCAGTTTAATTACGTAGTTTTCATTCTAATAGGTATGCCTACAAAACGCAAATCGAATCTAGCGCGTAGTTCTAGCGGAGCTCGCGTAAAGAAAATTGCTAGAAGCCAAGAGTCTGAAGAGCACACTTAAGTGCGTTTGACATTAGATGCCGAGCGCCACGCATCTCAAAGAGCTGCTGAGACTCAAGAGCGAAACCAAGCGCGTCGAATTTTAGATGCTGAGCGTCACGCAGCTCAGAGAGTTGCTGAGACTGAAGTTGAAAGTCAAGCGCGGCGACTTTTAGATGCTGAGCATCACGCAGCGCAAAGAACTGCTGAGACTCAAGAGCAAAAAACCAAGCACGTCGAATTTTAGATGCTGAGCGTCACGCAGCTCAGGGAGCTGCTGAGACTTAAGGAGAAAGTCAAGCGCAGCGACTTTTAGATGCCGAGCATCACGCAGCGCAAAGAACTGCTGAGACTCAAGAGCAAAACCAAGCGCGTCGAATTTTAGATGCTAAGCATTAGACGTTAAGCAAAAAATTGCATAGTTCCTGTAGGACAGGACAAAAACTATCGAAAGCAAAACTGTCGCCACTATCACAAAGACGCTAAGTGATTAATTAGCTCTGTGGATTAATTCCTCTATGACACTTAACGTAACGTCACAGCGAAACGTAATTAGATGACAGGTGACATTGTCTGCAGACTTTTATAAATCACAGATAGCATGGCAAGAGGACAAATTGTTTTTCCACCATTATATCCCCTTGAAGAGGAAATAAAGTATGGATTGAAAATGACAACTGACATTAAAATTGGATAAAATGTTTTATTCCCTCTGCATGCTACATGTTACTATGACGTTTAATAACAGGCCGTCATTTTGTCTGACATTAAAAATATTTTTAAATCTTCTATCATTAGAGGTTTAACATGTTTCTTTATTCTACCTTTATGGTACAGAATCATCATACTTTAATATTATCAATCCGAAAAGTTTGTTGGTTTGTTCCTCTTAGACGCAGCAACGGAGCAAAAGATTGAATTGATTTTTGGTATGGATACCTATGGTTTAAAAGACAGAAAGTGATAACAGGATACTTTTGTATCCCGAGAAAATTCGTGATTCCCATGGGATAGGACAATAACTGTTTCTCAGCAATGGAGCAACGCATTGACTTGATTTTTGGGGTGGGCATAGTTTGGAAGACGGAAAGTGACATAGAATACTTTCCTTTCCGAAAAAATTGCGGTTCCCGTAGGATAAGAAAATAACTTTTTCTCAGCAACGGAGCAACGGATTGCCTTGACTTATTGCATGAATATAGTTTGAAAGACGAAAAGTGACAAAGGCCACTTTTTATCCCAAAAACTTTAACAGTTCCCGTAGGATAGGATGAAAAGTAAGCGAGCGGGCCGCGGTAGCAGCCGTCTAAGCGCCAGAAATAACCTGTCATTTCAAGTTTAGGACGTTCCTACATTTTTCGCACTCCTTCGCGGCACTCAACAGCGCTAGCCCAGACTCGGGCTCCATAACGGACCTTGTGCTCCCGCCATAATGACGGTGTGTTTTGGAGCACAAGACACATCGTCATCCACCACTCGGGAGTAACCAGCACTGAGCGTCGGACAGCATTCCAACGTCCTGATCCCAGTGGAACGGGTCAGTCATAGTAGCCCAGCGCCTGCCTCTTTAACTGCAGAGGGCAGTGAGAACGGCCATCACGATACCGACACTTCTCTTCCCCTGCAGCCCCACTGCGTCTTCCAACAGGTTGACGGCCTAGCGGAAGGTAGGGTAGGTGGCGGCACCCACACAACCAGTTCCATCCCACCGCAACCCCTAATCCTCGGTTGCAGCGTCGTAAGAGCGGCACTGCAGCCCGCTTCAGAAGCAACACTCCTCATAAGGCAGGCAACCTACCGGCCATCCTCTCAGCTGCTTTAGTTAAAAGCGGCTGCACTACGAGTGCCGGCCTCTAAGCTGCCTTGGGGGAAAGACCCAAAGAAGAGGGAGACTTCGAGCGCCGCCTTTTCAGCTGCCTTAGACCTCCCCCGCCACGACAAGGCGGGAATACACAGGGGGGTTGTATATACACTCCAACCGTTACTTAACCAACAAAAGCATTCCTCTAAGGTATTTTGATGTTTGTCGCTTAGGTTAGGTTTCGCAGCCGACATAAACATTAGCCAAAATCAAAATATAACGCGGGCGAAGCCGCGGGTAAAAGCTAGTAATAAATAATGAAAGTAAATAAAATAAATATTTAATGGGGGTATACAGTACGGATCCCTTCGTGCGCGAGTCCGCCTCGTACTTGACCGATTATTGATAGAGATGTTTGTAGTTACGTGTGTACAATACCGACGTGTAAAAAATCCAGAGGGGGCACAAGGTGTGGCTGCTGTGGGCCACCACCCAGGGCCCCTCAACCTTAATGGCCTTGCACCTCAAAGGTAGGAAGAATAAAATATTGTGAAAGAACCATTGAAAAATTACATGCATTCGTTAACACTTACGATATCTAATTAAATCTACTCATTTTGGAATAAGCGGTGCGCTATCTAGTCTTGCGCTGAGTAAGAATCGGATGGTTTCATCTGCTTACTTCTCATTTCGAATTAAAATAAAATCATTGCGTATTATTCTTGCAAAAAAAACGTACTAGCTGAACTCACGCTTATCTAAACTTTGTAGCCTTGATCATAGTCTCGATTCCTTGCTACGACTTGATGACCCTAAATTATTGATTTTTAAACTCTGCGTTACCAAAAATATTGCCTCACAAAATGTATATATGATGCCCACATAATATGTCGATCTTATTCCGCCATTGAAAGAATCGCCTTATTTTATCGAACTTCCAGTCAATAGGATTAATGGAAGAAATCTCTGTGAGCTAACCTATAACCAATATTAATATCAATATGAAAAAAGAATCAACAATTAAACAAACACACCGCATCCAATTAACTCGGCTGAACAATCGAGCTTTTGCTTTGCATATTATGATATGATATTGATACGAGAAAACAATACCGTTTTCATTTCACAAAAAAACATGGCGTTTTCTAAATTTGTTTTGGGGCTTACGTTGGACTGACCTGTGTGTCGATGGATTATTGGTAAGCCCATTGATTTGGACCTATTTTTAAAGTAGGTGTTTTTGGGGAAACCGTAGGTAAGCCGCCAAGAGGTTGTTTATTCAGGCTGTTTGGAACTGCAGGGATTTTCAGTGGTACCTACATACAATTGTTCTCGAATTTCGGGTGTACTGTTCTATATCAGCCTTTTTAATAGTCCACTGCAGGACGTAGGCCTACCCACGAAAGTTGATTGGGCCATATCCACCAAATACTACCACCACATAATTAGAAATAGGTAGTTGTTTGTGATGACGGTGTAAGTAAACCCTTTCGGTTTAGAACATTAACTTTCTGAATAATTCTGTAAAAGTACCGAATTTACTTATTTAACCCCGAAATTGCCACAAAAAATAAATTAATATTTAGCTTGCCAGCTAATAATAGTCTTGTCTAGTTTCTCCGTATGCGATACGCCAATTTAAGTTAGCGCGTAAGTAAGTGCTGTGAGAATTCTGTAGTGACAAGTTTCTTAGGTACGTTTCAATATTCACGTCAGGGTTTTAAGACGAGGTCGCAGAGGAGGGCGAAAAAAGGTTTTTGACAATACCTTGGAGACCAAGAGATATTTAGGCGATCTATATGTAGGTACTTAGTATTTATAGTATAGTTGACTTTTCCGAATTATTGGAACTTCATCGCGACTAAAAATTTGAAGCCTTTTTGAGTTGATCTATTCTCAAGAATGCACAATTTTCATATTATGAAAAAATATTCTCAATTCGTACTCGTAAAGTTCAATTTCGGGATATACATCTTTAACTGCATATTCAAAAGATATCTCAACTCGTTTTTGACCAATTTTGGTTCATAGTAGTAAATCCCGTAAGAATTTGGATAGTAAATGAAATATTAACAAAATCGGCAGATAAATAGCGCTACGACCGCTACCACCCAAGCCAAAGTCGCCGACGCGAAGACTAAACCGTTCTAAAAATAAAAAAGCCGTACCAAGTTTCGTCAAGATTAATTGAAAAATTCGGCTTATAGCATTATCCAAACTAATAAACTCACAAAGTAACAAACATCGCGACATATTCGATGGCAAAATACTTAAATGGTTGATTTAAAATTTTCACCGTCACTATAAATTTTACACTATGGTTACGGAATAAGTAAAATTTTATGCAAGGCCCAACATTAAACCATCACGAAGAGTAAACAGCAAATTCGCTATTGCAGCAGCTGGCAACTGGCAACTATAGTCAAACCGCTAAACTCAGACTTCGCCTGCGCGGTACAGGGGCGCCGGGGGAGACGACACAGGGGACTGAGACAGGCGCGGGCAGCGGGTCCCCGGCGCCCGCACCTGTCTCAGTCCTCTTTGTCGTCTACCCCCGCGCCACCGTACCCGCGCAGGCGAAGTCTGAGTTTAGCGGTTTGACTATAGCTGTTTACTTTTATATTTCAATGGGACTGTGCACACGTAGCAACTCTAATTTCGAGTTCCGGTAATCGTCAACAGTTTTCAGTTGCTGCAATCGATGACCAAGTTAGATTCTAATTGCTGCAACTAGCAACTTTCTGTTAAATATATACCGGTTTTTAAAGTTGCTGGTGATCATCTAATTACGACGACGACAAGTTGCTCACAGATTGTCACAAAATTTCGGCAACCGTAAACGTTATAGCAACTACCAACTCTTTAGAGGAAACTTTTAAAAAGTTGATAGTTAACTCAACTGACCCATGTGCAAAGCCGCTCTCCGCTAGGGGTAAATATTTTCTTTGGTGCAAAGTGCCTTAGGTAGGTTGTTGTGTTTCACCTATTGTGTTTCTGCGATGTAACAAACCAGATTATTATATTTCTTTTGTATTTAGTTATTACTCTGAAGGTTATGTTACTTGAATTTAATTTAATTAGCTATCCAATTTATTATTCAATTACATGGATGTTGAAAAAGAATAAGTTTATTTGGATACATACCTAAGTAGGTAATTAGTTGCAAACGAACTCAACGTACGCAAGGTACGAATGTAGAGATTGAAGAGCTCATAGCTTATCATAGTTAGTGATTGATAGTGAGTGATTAGGTATGTTCTAAGTTTACGCGCTTCATGTTCGACCACAACGTCGCTTACCATCCGGCGAGTTGGTGGTCAAGAGTGGATATATTCGCTTAAAAAAAATGAAGGTTCAATATAAAATATTATATATTAGGGACATATAACACACCGTCTCTGACCTAAAACTAAGCGAAGCTTTTAGATTTTATCTTTTAGGGTTCCGTACCCAAAGGGTTTAAACGGGACCCCATTACTAAAACTTCGATGTCCGTCTGTCTGTCTGTCACCGGGCTATCTCATGAACCGTGGTCCGTGATAGCTAGGCAGCTGAAATTTTCACATATGATGTACGAGTATGTATTTCGTTGCCGCTATAACCACAAATAAAAACACAGAATAAAATCAATATTTAAGAGGGGCTCCCATACAACATACGTGATTTTTTAGGAGTTTTTTTGCTCGCTATTAAGCAGGAGGAATGGGGCGCCCACACTGTACGAAACCCCTTTTGTGCGCGCCGGAATCGCGCACTTGGCCGATTGTTACATACATAATAATATAAAGTTTATATTTAACATTTAGACACCAATGTTTATCACAAAAATGCTTGCCCTGGGTGGGAATCGAACCCACGCCTCTTTGAATCAGGAGTCACGGTCACCAACCACTAGGCAGTCGTGGCCGTTATCTTTCGAATATATCCCACAGATTTGACCAGTGCGGAAAGTTCCAAGCATCACTCATCGCCCGTTATTTTCAATATCTGTGAGTGACGATCGGTCCCCGACGTCTGCGACCACAATGGCACTTCGTTAATCAACTTTTCCAATCAGTGGTCGGGTTATTGGCAACTTTGGACTCGCCCTTAATTTCGCCTCCGTACGGATTAATTGTCATTATTTTTCGTTAATTAGATTTATAGACCACTAGCTCCCCGTCCTGGTACGATTGTTATAGCTGCAAACCTTTTCGTCGAAACACTCTAAAAGATAGAGAACATCGCATTCGCATTCGAATCTGTTGTGTAATTTGGAACAGACGGGCAAACATACACACAGAAATAGCGACTTTGCTCTATAATATGTAGTGATAGTGATGATGCTGACAACGTGGGTTTTCTCTGTGGGTCTTATGAGTAAGCTCAAAGTTGCCCAACGTCCATAAATAAATACTGGCGAAGGATCGCGAAGCGTGAAGTTGCTTCACCAACAAGAGCCTACTTGCTCTAAGTTTTGAATAATTGTATGAGATTTATTGAAACAACGTGACATCAAGCCTTGGAAGTTTATTATACAAATATTACCTATATTTATTTACACTTAACAGAACAAATACTTATTGAAAAACCTAGATACTTAAGTTAACCATAATAAATATTCACCGCCATACCACAAAAGATTTAAACACGCTTTAAACACTGTTTAACCGTGCAATTTGTATTGTTAAACATTGTCTGAAGCGTGCGTAAAACTTTTGTGGTAAGACGGCTAATTAAAGCGCTTTACTAAAGTTACTAGCAACTTAAGACGTTGCCTTTCATTTGTACCGCGGTAAAAAAGTGACACTGATAATAATTTATTTAGGTAAGTGGCTGGTAAATGTTACGTTGACATCTTAAAACCTTGAAAATATTTTAGCTTAACATTATTATAATAATTATAAGATCTACGTTACAAGTAGGTAGTGAACTTAGCTCACAATGTAATTTTATTTTCTTCTTCGTTCTTTAATTGCATTATTTCGGTTCCTTTGGTAGCGATATCTTGAACTGCAGAAGCACGATCAGATAAATCGCTATCATGCCAATAGCCTGCAAATAAATAAAAAAATCAAATGACAAAAAACTTAATTAATCACGGAGTGAGCGAAGCGTTTCAGTTTTGACTTGACATTTTAGCTTTTGGTCAATACGGACGTTGATTCTCCTCTACAGGTCGCATTTTTCAATGAATCTTGACCAAACGAGACGAGGTTCTACATATTTTTGTTTTTAGGGTTCCGTACCTCAAAAGGAAAAAAACCGAAAACCATATAGGATAACTTTGTTGTCCGTCTGTTCGGTAATATTTGGAATCGTTCAGAGCGAGTCGAGATATAGGTGTTAAGTTTACACTAACTAAACTTGTTTATATGTATATGTTAATATTCTAAATAATTTGGTAATGCAAATAAAACTTTGAGTAGCTGTTGTACCTACTCCGAGTAGCAGTTTGTCATGTTTTTATGTGCTACAATTTTCTATGGGACCATGGTACATCGCCATCCGGACTTAGTACGAGTTTGTATAGAAAACAAAAACTACTATCGTTTACGTGTGGCTCCATGTATTTTTGTTTGTCTAGTAAACAAAAACTACTGTCGTTTACGTGTGACTCCATATTTTTTGTTTGTATAGTAAACAAAAAAAACTATCATTTACGTGTGGCTCCATATATTTTTGTTAGTTTTCTTCATTTCCACTAGAGACACTGTCATATAATGTAAGGAGTCACACGGAAACTACTGCAATTTCAGTTGATGTGTAAGAGTCAGAAGACTTCGTTTACGTATAATCTTGTAGGTATCCTCAATATTCACACTAGAGGGATGAATGAGATTGGTAAATTTTTTACGCGCTCGATAGAGTTAGCGTAAAACAAAGTTTTGTGTAAAAATGAAACTACAACTACTCGATTATCTACGTTTCAACAGCGCTATCTCTCTGGTTAGTTAGTTAGATAGTTACCGAAGTGAGCAGTTCCCTGTTGACATGCGCGTAGCCCTTCAGGCTTACCACCGCCGGGTTCATCTCAATTGCTTGAATGAAGTGATCCACCTGCGAACGGTATTAAATTACCATTTGGCTGGCCGTCAATCTAATTTAGATCATCGTAGATAGAATATCCCCGGAACATACCACGGATTTGAAAAAATACAGATGTGATTTTGTATAGAAATTGTGAGAAGTAGGTTTACCCTGTAAAATAATATTTTACCAATAAATAATTATAATGATTATAGGGGGTCGTGTAGTAAAATTATTATGACCAGGAAACTAGCTTAATATCACACACGCACGCTTTAATTGATAAATAAAATAAAAATATTAATTTCAGGCTCGTTAAACCAGACCACCAATTTAGATTATTTTTTACTTTCTTTAATTTTACTGATCCATGTTAAAAGGATCGTGAATCGACCACTGTTTTCAAGTTTCTGCAGAACATCGAGAAAATTTTAGTAAAAATGTTTTGATAAAATTTACATTCCGGGAGAAAGCTCTTTTCACACTTTAAATTGTAACAAAATATAATATTTTTAGTGTCATTCGCTTGAGTAAAAAATATTGCACGCTTGGACGTGTAATTTTTTTTAGAAAAGTTCTTAGTTTAGTTCTTAGTATACTTTTCAGCCAAGTTTATGCGTAAATACACGATTTTTTAGTCTTAAAACTATAATAAGGCCATTTAAAAACTGTAAATACTAAAACGTTTAATCCTAGCGTGTGAAGCGCTGATTACATTAAAATAAAACCGTATAGGTTATATTTAGAGGTAACTTATTGTATTTAATTTTATTTGTATGGCCAAGTCGCGGTTCACCTGTTACTGTACATTCGTCTGACTGACCATGTATACGTCATATCTCCCTTTGTACGTAAGTTGACGTTGGAACCGAGGCTATTGTCTGACCTAATTTTATTTCTGTGCAAATCTAAATCCATTTTTTTTACATCCTCGTCACATGTAAACAAATTGGAAATAGATTTGAGTTGCACCTAATCCTGGTTTTTCGCCCGCTAGGTAATATACAGATAGGCAAATATATTCTACCATATTTATTTTTAAATATAGTGGGTGTACCGGTTGTGGCCATTTGGTCTCAAAATGATTTTATTAATGATAATTATAAACAATGTAATACGATTAAATGTTGTTTGTGTGAACCTAAATATTTGAAAATTTCTTTAAAAATATTATGTTAGCATAAAATTGTCTTTTTAATCCTTAAAATTCAAAGTGGCCACAAATGATACTAAGGTGGCCACAACCGGTGCGTTTACCCTATGTTTATTGTTTTCTATGACTTTTACTAAGTCAAAATTAAGTTCTTATAGTTAGGTACGATTCTGTGGAATAGATTAGACGAATTATATGATAAAACTCTATTTTTTTTATGCGAAAACGTTAAATGGATAATGAATAATTAGCTAATTTACAAAGTCCCGAGTTAAAGTGTGAAAAATATAGTATATACAACAAAATGTAGCATGAAGTGAATAAGTACCTTCTTCTTCTTTTTAGCAAAACTTACTTCTTTTTGCGTCGGCCGGTCAACTGCTAGGACATCGATGGAAAGCAAAGTGTCTTGGACACCAGCCGCCACCTAAACAAAGAGTAGTAAATCATACATTTGCCCGAAAAAAAACCCTGTAAGCAGTATTCGTAATTAAATAATCGGAGACTGCGAAATCGTATCAGAAATGAGGATATTCGTAACAAGTATTCAAATTAAAAAAAAAAAAAAAAAAAAAACAAGCTTTTACTGAACTAGTACTCGCCATGACAAATCAAACGAGCCTAAACTCGGGTTGCGTCATTTCATTACAGAGTTCTTATGAACACCTTCCAGCTCCATCATCAGACCCTACCATTGAAAGACAAACTACTCGCCAAGACCATTCAAATGAACCCAAACTCGATAAGGTTGTGTCGTTTCATTGCTAAGTCCTTTGGCCACCTTCCAGCTTCATCACCAGATCAGCACCATTTCATCATAATATTGCATTGTCACGCGATTTACACATGTATGCAAAATTTCAGCTTAATCGGTAACCGGGAAGTGGATCAAATTTAACTTGCAAGATTTGATTACAGACCGACAGACAACGGGACAGGTGAACTAAATAAAAGTTTGTAAAAGAAACAAAGTTACAAGCGTAGGCGAGCGGATTTGCAAGCAATGGGCAAGGCACATTGCATGGAGGACTGATGACCGACGAGGTTGAAAAGTTTTCGAGTGGAGAGCATGTATCGGCAAGCGCAGCGTAGAACAGTCACCCACAAGACCGACATGTCATTAAGACCGCAAGATTGCGCTGGATGCAAGTCGTTTTCAAACATCATACAATACAATATAACTTTATTGTACACCAAAAACCGCTAAAATAACAAAGTATTGACAATACATCATAATCATAATGGAGATACAAATCGCCGTTGCCAAAATCGGCGTGGGCGTGGACATCATCATTCATTACTACGTACTACATAAATACATAAATGAACGCTTTTTTGTAAACATGATAATTATCAGCCATAGGACGTCCACTGCAAGACATACGAGTACACTGCGTCTACTGTTATCCGGCGGAGGGCATTGCTATTCCAAAACACAGATTTTACCATCAGGCGAGTTGGTGGTCAATCGCGGACTTATTTGCGTTAAAAAAATGTTTGTTCCTAGCTTGGATGGCAATGTTTCTCAACTTGCTAAATTACTGTGTATTTCATGACTAGTGTTAATATTATTGATAAGAACTAAACGTTTGTTAAAGCCAATAAATTTCATTTTCCTTTTTATAGGTCTCCTCTATGGATTTCCAATGAGCCCGGTCGGAAGCAGCTAGTATCGTACACCCAAGAAATAAAATTATAGGAAACATATGAGATAAACAATCAGCGTAAGGCAGCCTTATCGCTAGCATCACATAACTTTTTAATACTAGCTGACCCGGCGAACTTCGTTTCACGCAATATCTTAGTAAATTATAACCTATGTGTTATTCTGATGTTTAAGCATTAATATTGCAAAGTTTCATTTAAATCTATTCAGTAGTTTTTGCGTGAAGGAGTAACAAACATCCATACATATTCACAAACTTAATATTAGTAGGATCTGCGGTATACAAACCTTCAAGGTAGACTTATGCGAGCAGTCGACGAATATGAAGAGCAGAGTGGAGCAGTATGCCGCGTCCACGAACAGGCCGATCTCCTTGAAGCTGAACCCGAACCCGTGGTCCACGATCTCCGACAGCGCGCCGTATATCGCTATCGTGATGTTGAAGAACCTACACATAACACATACCTACTAAAATATGTTTTTCATTCCCCCATCTGGGAAAGATTATTTTAGCTCTTCGATTTCTGGGCACAAAACCGTTTTTATCCGCTAGAGAGGATAAAGTAAAATTGAATTTAGAGCATCGTGTGCTTAGTGCACACGATGTTTGTGAATTCAAAACATATCATTAAACCTATTTACTTCTTCCTCTATGGTGCCGAATTTATCAAACAACCTCTTTTAATTTGTTAACAACTCAGACTCGGAACCTTCTTAGTGTACCTACTTTTTTAATTTACTTTGCGCGCGCCTTTTTTTTGTTCACGTTATATTGATAATATTAAAACAATAAACTTGAAAACAAGTAAAAAATCTAAAACTAGTGATTTTAAGTAAAATATCCTTGGATTCTCTCTAGAATCCAAGGATATGTTGGCGTCAAATAAACTTCCTCGTCTCTACGAGGAAGTTTATTTGACGCCAACAGAATCGACTGAAATCCTTACATAGTACAAAATAAAGTCGCTATTTTTGTCTGTTTGTTTGTCTGTATGCTTAAATCTTTAAAACTACGCAACGGATTTTGATGCGGTTTTTTTTAATGGATAGAGTGATTCAAGAGGAAGGTTTATATGTATAATACACCTGTGCGAAGCCGGGGCGGGTCGTCTAGTTGTTAATAATGCGCAAATGATCTTTTTTGGATTTCAAAATTGAGCACACGTTTAAAAAGCACTTTGCACTCTTGTATAACAAATAACTATTATGTTAATAATAAATAAGGTAATACTGAGGAAAAATACCATTTACATATAAAGGGTTATCCAGAATCAGTGTACTAAGGCGAAGGGGGGGGTGATTCAGACCATCATTAAGGACACCTTTTACTATGGGGCCAACCTGGAATTCGAGAAAAAATATTAGGCAGCTGTTTTATACAATTTGTCGATTCCGAGTTGCAGTTTTGTATGAAACAGCAGATATTTTTTAATGAATTTTGGGTTCATCTCATAGTGAAAGTTAATCATAATGATAGTTTGAATCACACCCTGTCGGTACAGAGCTAGCTGATAGCCTGTTTTATGGTTAACTTGACGTGACAATTAAGCCGCCCGGATAAAACTTCCCTATTCCATTTACGATCAAATGTATGGGAACCGTTGATTTGTTTTCCCAAAGTTAAAGGTGATGTTCTCAAACCTGGCCCATACCTGGCTCGCTTTTATCTCATAGACAAAAATATGACGAATCACGAAAAAATACTGAAAAAAATCCAAACGCTTTAGAAAAAAAGCAAAACATTTATCATTATCGCAGGCCTAGCAACCCATGATTTGAATTTTCCGCCATCTAGTGTACCTAGAGAATGAAAAAGTTAATTTCAGCGTTGCCGCTTTGTAGGAAATCACCCGAATCACGGGGAATTTTAGCTCGATTGATAATTGAATTTAAACGCAGGGATTTTTTTTTATTATTTTATCGATCGATCATGAGGCATTATTAGTTTTAAATGATAAAGGATCTTCATTCTAAATATGAGTGTCGTAGTATGATTTGATAAATAATTTTGTCGCGAATATCCAAGGAATTTCGCGAAAACACGCATAATAGTTTTGAGATGAGCTACGATATTTTTCAATCCTAGTTATTGCGAAAATACAATGTAGGTATCAAATCATCCTACTACATGCATTATATTTGTTATTGGAGAATTTTGCCTCATTTTTCTGGGAACTAAGAAAATAGAAACTGGTAATGTTACTTTGCGGTACTGTTTGCGGCTTGTTATTGTTTTATCTCATTCGGCTTTAAATGTACGAATGCATTGTAATATCTTTGCCTTTGCGACAATTCGATTCTTATTATTTACGACATGGTTACGATAATGAACTTCGATGTAAACAAACCTGACAGATCCGGCGATTACTTTTTTGGACAACCGTGACACTTAAATCTGCAGATTTTTAATCTCGTTGCCGATTGACTCCTATCTTACATCCATGATCCACAACATGGTGGATGACTTTTATGGCGGTTAATATGGCAATAACGCAAAGCAAAAAAAATTGTTTGCTTTTTAATTGACTGTTTGATTAAAAAACACTATGCCTCATCGAATTAAGTTGATTTTTCTCCCTATTATAGTTTTGAGCCCGTCATTGAGCCAAAGTCCCATACAAAAAAGAACATGTCCTTTGATCATAAATCATAATAATCAGTAAAACGATATGCTAAAATATGTACATACTTCGCCTAGAAAGACACTTAGTAGAGGCAGAAGATATGTTAGAAGCTTAGGGGTAGGAAGGTAGGTAGGTGCTCTAAGTCTCATGGTACTTATCAGAAGTAACTATTTACAGGGGGGTGTAAGAGTTTCCACCACATAAACCACGGTTCACCTCTAAATCCAGAACTGATTGTTATAATAATATATCCTACGCTTAGCTCGCTCAAACCGATGAAAATCTGAGTTTTAGTCTTTCCCATCTTGAATCGAGAAAATGTTTTTACACGGAAATCACAACAAGCAGGCGTAGCGTAGAGCCGCTAATGAATGAGTATGTACCTCTATCTGAATTTACGAGACTAAATCTACTAGACTAGAGCATATAAAATTTACACCCAACCAGCTATTTGTTGCATGTAATAGGTATATTAAATAGGATAATAAAATAGAGAAATTGTGACATTTCTAATGAGAGAACAGGTGAGGTACGAAGATGATGTCATACAGGAATACCGCTCCAAATCCCTGTTGTTCAAAGTTTGTAATCTAAAATTTTAATCTATTTTTGGAACCATGTACGGAACTTGTCGCCATTGTACTTTGGTTCTAAGATCTTGCTACGTAATTTATGGTTTCAAAGACTGAATGATGAATACGAATTTTTAACCGACTTCCAAAAAGGAGGAGGTTCTGTGTTCCTTTGTATGTATTTTTTTTTTTGTGTATGTTCATCGATAATTTCGCCAATTGTGAACTAAATCGAAAAAATCTTCCCGAAGAGGTCCCATTTAAATTTAATAGAAATCGTCTGAGCCATTTTTGAAAAATTTGTACACGATGGAAGGCGATTTTTTTTTGCGAAAAATAACCTATATAACACTCATGATATGGCAGCAAAAATCAATCCATAAAATATGACCCATCGAGGATATTTTAGGGATTATCCTACTATATTCAGTAAACGTAAGCCCATGGAATTAAATTGGTATCTGTTGGAGAATGAATACCAAAGATAACTGTGGTTTTATTTTTAATGTAAAATGTGACAATGATTTTTTAATATTAAAGAACTTAAGAAAAAACCCAGTGATTGATAAAGAGTTTTCGACACGATTGAGCGGCTTGTTGGTGTGTGATTTCTGCTTGAGTCAAACATGTTGAGTGGTCACCGTTTAAATCGGCATGCAGCATCAAGCTAACATTATAGATGGTCATCATGCTTGCCTCAAGCCAGTAGGCAAAAGCTACCAATACATTCGCGGAACTTGTACTTTACGGAGCATGCGATACATTAGCCTTTACTCAAAGATGGATAGTAAGATGTAATAATTAATTGAGCAGAATCTCTGTCAGCCCTGTAATAGGAGAATTCTGTGTTAACAAGGTTCTTTGACCTTGAATAACATGTGCTCGACTGAAACCCGTGTAAGTTGTGTAAGCCCGGGGGCAGCGCCCTGCGTTTCCTTCCTCAATGGATTATAAATATCCGCAAGACATCGCTTGTCTATTAGAAAGCATTTAGCTACTAGTTTGGTAACTGTTTGTGTTGGCCCGATGGGGCGGTTATGCGGAAAGAGCAATAAACTGTGCTTAGCCGTGGATTCGACTGCAAGGAAAAACACGTGATTATGTCTACGTCGTAAACATATTTTCCCCAATTTTTCATTATGGAAAATAAAGCAATGGTTTTAACCTTTATAAACTAAGAATATCCACACTCGAGCCACAAACCGATCATAAACTAGACTCTTATGTTTGTGTGTGATTGTATGTAAACTTAGGCCTGGCAGCGTTTGTCCACGTCATACTTAGTAGTTACAATAGCTGGTTAGAATATTGTAAAGAAATAATACTACAGTGTAGTAGAATGAAAATGTGTGCAAAAATGGAAATCGAAAGGCTAATAAAGAAGAAGTGTGTTCAGGATAACTTAGTGAGATTGTATACTCAAAGTTGCTGAAATTCCGTGATGTTTTTGTAGTTTCTTTTTATTTATTTTTGTACGGCGCTTTGAAACAAAAATGTACTTATAAAAAGTGTGTAATCTCAGTAAGCGAATTTTTGTAAATTCTTTTGAGATTAATAAATATTCTTAAGCCATAATTAAAACTTCAATAGGACTAGTGTAATGAAATTGAGATTTCTTAATTATTTTTTTTTTGGATTCTATTTGAATTTTTTTCTCGAGGTGTTCCTTAGCGTTTAGAGATGAGACGTTAAATACGGTCAATCCTTAAATGGAAGTTCGTGGGTAGCTTTTAAATTGAAGCACTGCCGTGGCTCAGATGGCACGTTTAATTGTAGGTTCCGATTGTTCAAATCATCTAGACATACCAGATACCTTAAAACTGACTAAGCACTGACTCCACTAAAACTTAAAAATTGACTCTACCAACTTTAGCCAGCCCCTACACGTAGTTGCTTGCCTATAAAACGCTCTAACAGATGGTTTAGTTACCGATCTCTATCCGTATGGTGGATATCATGAGGATTTCATTAGATGTAATAAGGTAAACGTACCAATGTACGGACGTTTTTGAACTTCGCTGACTTTGCAGTAATACTACGCTGATACTTACAGACTTACAACAACTAAGTGAATATGAACATATAGGGCATTTATCTGAGTTTTATAATAATTAAATTTTATCTAATTTGTTTGAGCTGTAATGGGAATTAATACCCAAAATATAAAAAAATACCCAAATGTACCAAACCGCGGACGATTTGTCCTAATGCGCGGAATGTCGTCCCAATTCCTGGACGCTATACGAAATTGAACTCTATTTGTTTTACATTAGAGTTTAAATAGCCTTTCTACCGTATTATTATTTGTATGAACTTTAAAATCGACCCAAATCTATTACAAATCGTCCAAATTCACGGACGCTATGCGAATTAGAACTCTATTTGCTTTACATTAGAATTTAAATTGCCTTTATATTGTATTATTTCTTACTATTATTAAAGAATATTTTAGCTAAAGCCATTCAAGGTGTCTTAAATCAAAGAAACAATGGTTTACATGCAATAAATTATATTTCAAACAAAAGAATAAACACATTATGAAAAAAAAAATGCTGAAACGTTAGGTAGTTAGCACAATAGCATTGGTATAGGAACCGTATTTAGTCCGTGGCAAGATAATCGGCTTAAATGATCCCCAAGGTAATGTGTTCAGTCTTCCCATGCAAAATAAAATGCGTTCTTTTTTATAATTATATCCCACAGGTCCGTATAAGGCGCCTTAGGTGACACATTTGTGTAATGATGATTTCACGGTAGTTAAATTGGATACAGTCTCTAAGGCAACCTCAGTAGTATATTTACCTTTAGAGCACGGCGTACCTGGATATCGTAGAAGTGGCGCAACATCTGGTGGTCGAAGAATTAATGCTTTCAGTACAAGAAAAAAACAAGAAACTAAAGTAGGGTGTGACTCAAACGCCCACTGTGTTGTCTGGGAATGTCCCAATACAAATGAGAGGAGAAATGATGTACTTGACTCCATCTTCAGGCATTATTCAAATCTACTAAACCATGGCTCTAAGTTTATTTTCGTAACGTCTTGGGAATCAATTATCGACATCATACTTGCTACGAGTAATATCTCTAAAACAATCAATGAGTGGCGCGTGGTAACTGATGAATACTCTGATTCCGAAGCACGAACGTGAAGCATACTGATATAGCAACTTTTAGAAATAAACTCAAAATAGCTATAAAGAGGAACCTTTACAATAGCTAGAAAACAACTTTTCTCTCTCGAGTCTATGACTATAGAGAACGATGTATCTGACGATATATTGCTATCTTGGAACATATACGCGGATAGTGCAAAAAACAAGCTTGGACTAAGAGACTCCCTTGCCCTGAGTAAAACAACATAAACTTTGCAAGCGGAAGCCATGGGCCTTTTGCTAGCCGCAAAAAAACTTAAACTTTTATTTGAACTGAGCTTCTAACAGCTACTGGAAACAGTGAGGCCAAAGAAGTGATTATGTTCACAGTTGACAGTGCTGCTACTATCTATGAACTCAGAAGACCTATAACAAGGTCAAAATTAATCGCTGCGCGTCATGCAACATTCCAAACTCTATCAAATAAACAGTGCGATGGAAAAAGAGTCACAGATCATGTTCAGGCAACAACATAGCAGACACGCTTTCCAAAGAGAGAAGATTCAGTTGTAACTTAGAAAATCAAATTGTTTTATTATATTATAATCTTAATCATATAATCTTAATGCCAATTTTTTAGTTCTATAGTTCATTATTGTATCGATATAATAATCAACTTTTACAAAAAAATGGCTCAATCAAGAGACAGATTTTTACTCTGATACTAGGACTAGCAACGCGGCCCATACGAACGTCCTTATTTACTATTTACTACCTATTTATGACAAATTAAATGTTTATTATTTTCTATGAAACACCAAAAGTTTAGTATTTCATAAAAAATAAACACATAATATCAAAATCTGAGAACAATAAATCTTACTTAAGATAATCTTTTAAACACAATGTAATAATGTTTAAAATATATATTGTAAATCGATGAAAAACAATTGTTTTTGTCATGCACAAAAAACAGTTTAAACAATACTAAAGCAAGTTGGACACGACTATTGTTTGAACCAGTCCAAAATAATTCTTAATTCCTTTGAATGAGACGCAACCGAATTATAATAATTACTTTTTCACGGTTTTGAAAACGACGTTCTTACATGCAAGGAAAAATGAGACTTATTTCAAGGCAATAAGGTCAAGATCCAACCTTTGGTACAACGGGTTTTAAAGAACTGATGTGTGTCCCACTTCTCGGACGAAAAATGTGATTATTGTCCGTGCATTGGCACAAGTACGGGTTTTGTGAGTACCATTAGGCGGATACGCAAATATTATAAATAATCAACAAGATTACGTCTAGATTAGAGGTTATAATATTAGATAATTTATCTAAGTATCGTAATAAAATAGCACACTTACCGTATCACATTACACAACTAAGAAATGATCTGAAGTTTATGACAGGGTAGACACCAAATTCAGCTACTGAATTAACAGATTAACGAAAATTTTACGACACCGCACTTTTGAGATCATTTGGTTTGGACACCATTACACTACGTGTACAGTTTTTCTTGTATAATACTTTGAAATATAACCAAGAATTTATTGTCACTCATAAGATTAAGTTAAACTTTCGTGGAAAATTACAAAAATTAAAAAAACGAGTAACGTCCGCGTTCTGGGACTCGTCCGCAATTACGTGCGCTTACCTTAGCAGTTTACTATCATTTTGGGGAATTTACGTGCCCTAATAGTAATCGCATTTGGCATGAGCTCAAAATATATTCAAAGCTTCATTCATGACTGTACAGAATAATAAAGTAGGCAAGTTTTTTTAAATGATAATGATAAACGCAATAACTAAGTTAGCATTTGCCTCATTGATCGCATTAGAAGTTTCACTTCAAAAATGCTCAATTTCTCATAATGTCTTTTATAAACGTAACGCAATTCCCATCACTTAGTGTCACAGTTAGAATCCCCTCAAGACTGTCGTTTTGATGTAGAGGCAGAAATATCGGTATGCATGCCAAATGTTGGTCCTGATTTGGTTGGTCGGTCATTTCCACTATAGACGTATTCATTATCTACTACCCCCAGACGGACGGTAAGCTAAGTAAAAGCTAGTACAAGTTGATCAGTAACAATAGATAAGTACCTACTTGTTGTGCTGCCTACGATAACATTTAGAAGCCTGTTTATTTCCAATTAAGCTAGATAGTTGCTGCTAAATTAACCTACAAGTTTGAGAAGTTTAACTATTCTCAGCGATAACTTTCGTGAGCTCGGTATAAGTTATGGTTGTTTTAGTTAGAACATTTCTTGGATCGAACAGTATATACATACCTGGAAAGGATTATCTCAATAACGGCATAGTAAGCTAATAATGTAGAAACCCCTGTAAAATTTAGTCAAGGGTAATTTAGGGCTCAGTTACATAATAAGAAAGAGTTCGCGCAAGATAACTGCATAGTTATCTTGTGCGGCAAAAATTGAGAACTAATTCATGTACCTACTGCCAGGGTGACCATTTGTAGTACGTCCCTGTCATTTGGGCAGATTAGAAGCCAAAATTTTAGCTTCGGTAAAACAAGCTGACGAATCAAAAAAAAAATACCAGTATTTGGCAAATATTTCAACAAATTTAACAATATTAAAAAGATCTATTGATGGTTGAAGCCAGATTTTGTTGCTAGTAACATAATTTTTCGCTACTTTAGGACCATGGTTTTTTTATGTTCCTTTTCAAACTCACGAGAACTAAACATATTAATAATTTATAACAATTGGTAGTAAGTTTGTATAGGCCGGGTGGCTTGCCTTGTGTCAACTTTTTAAGTCGCCTGAACGCCTCTGACATGGCTAAACGGTATTACAAGTTAACGTATCATCCGAGGTACGGTAGCGGTAAGTTATAAGGTAAGCAAATGCAAACTGGTCCTCGTGCCAAACGTTAAAGAACCCAGCTAATTGACTCCGGGGTGTCATTTTACACTACTATGGTAACAAAAAACTATAGTGAGGTACAGGATCAGGGGTTTTATTGTGTAAGCGCTGTAAAGTTCAGCTTCGCTTTTCCTCCCGCTCACTCTCGTAGCGTGAGTTAACTGGCGCGAGCAGGAGAAAAAGCGAAGCCGAATGTCAGAGATGTTACACAATAAGGCCCCTGAACTCTGTTATAAATTTTACTTCGCTTCTAATATTGAAAGGTAAAATTACATTACGTTGGCAACATAGTGTACGTCACGCCACGTTTCGCGTGCATAGTTATTTTGCACGTACTCTACCAAAAGTCAATAATTTATTAGACTGGCAATGACCCGGAGAGAACACGTAGGTAATAGAATACTCGTAACAGGATTGGGCTCACACTAGCACGCAGAAAACGACATAAATTATTCGTAGAGGGATAATTATGTGCCCTAGACACAACAGAGGTTAGATCATGCTGGTATTATCAACTGACACCACATAATGACAATGTAGAGACCACTAAATAATAACTTCCAAGTAATTATTCATTTTCTATTAAATGCAACGCTGTGGTGGTATGTCATAGTTCGTTTTTACCTAGAGAAAGGTCTTATCTCTACCCGGCGCTGGAGACAGTTATACCATCCGAAAAAAAGTCCATGTTTTAGCAATTTCTTATGAAACAAAATGAATGTTTAGTAAGAAACATGCTGAATGCAGTATTCCATAAGCGCATAAGAATAAGTGATTTCTGTTATCTGTGAGTAGGTAAATAATTCTTAATTATTATCGTCGCTAGTCGTTGTAGAGCAAATTTAGAAGCACGCTAGAACGAGTCGATTTACCTAATTATGTCCCACTATTATACAACAGATTAGACTCGCAACAGTCCGAAGAGAACGTCTAGTACAGACTAGACCTTCAGTACACTAACAGGATTCGTAGTACAAGATACAGATCTTGTACTACGAATCCTGTTAATGTACGAAGGTACAATAACAGGATTCGGCTCGCACACGATATGGTATTTATGAATTATTCGTAGAGGAATAATTATGTGCACTAGACACAGTAGACGCTTTGATCATTCTGGATATATTATATTCGGTTAGTTCCCACACACCCGTGAGATAATGTCGTTGTAGAAACCTATGGTAGAGACTTTGGGTAGAGACTAGATTTATTTATTTAATGCTTTGAGAATTATTTTTTAATCGATTGCTAAAAAGGAGGTTCACAATTCAGACTTGACTATGCCGCTATTACTGAGTCATATTTACGGAGATATAATCTGAAGCTTTCAAAAGTCAAAGTGAATAGATAATATCTTCTACGTCTGCGTGCTTCATCTTTACCACAACTTGATTGTTGATTTTTCAAAAACAGCTCAACCGATTTTGATAAAATTTAAATAGGGTCCTATTCTTCTGAAGTATGATCTACGAAATAACAAAAAGATCATCAAAATCGGTTTATGATTGTCGGAGCGTTCGCGTAATATACATAGTCATGGTCATATTTATTGATAAAAATTTTCTACAAGTCAACATTATTTGTATAATTCTATGAGAATAATAAAATAAAAATGATTAAAAAACATACGGTCGAATGATAACCTCCTTTTTGTGGTTAAAAAAGACAAAAACAAACTTACATGAAGAGGCAATAAGTGGAGTATGTCCTGGCGTATGCGTTTCCCAGCGACTGCAGCTGTTCGGACAGGTTGAGCCAGAGGTAGCGGTACCGCGCGATCAACTTAGCAGAGCATTGGATTTCCACATCCTGGATAAACTTCTTATTATCAATACTTCAAATAGGTACTTGGGGAATGAACTCACGTTTATTTTCATACGACTACAGTTGCAATCGCATTCGGTGATCTTTCTCACTCGCCTCAACTTGAAAAAGATCGCCGAATGCGATCGAAACTATAGTCCTGTGTAATTACTATGAAAATAAACATGAGTGCATTCCAGTTATATAAAGTATTCAAATGTGTGAAAACCACGATAGTTTCTATAATAAAACTTCTTATTAGTTTACAAAAACATTCTTATAGGTACTACGAGTATACCATTATTAACAAGTTTATCAACGGGGTCAACCTAGAATTCAAGAAACGAAATCAGCTGTTTCATACATTATGCCGATTCTGAGTTGCAATTTAGTCTGAAACAGCTGATCTTACTTTCTCAGATTTTGGTTTGGTTCCATAGTAAAAGTCTATAGGCAAATAAATCATCGATTAACTTCTTCGAGCAAATATCTAGAGTCACAATCGTGTAAAAAAATTGTTCGATCCAAAACTCTGCCCAAGCTACGTAGTGGGCAGGGTTTTTAGTAAGTCGTAAGGCGATTGCAAGCCGACTATAACGCGGCACGATGCCAAAGTGAGCATTTTATTACAAGCAATAATTAGGTGGCATAACGTCGAGATAAAAAAAAACAGAACATTGTGAATTATTTAGTGCAATTATCTAAGTCGGTATGTGTGACGACGCTTGGACATTTTTTTACTACTTCCACTTAGGGACTGTGGCTCTGTAGATGTTTGCTCGAAGATTAACTTAGATACCTACAGATTGGTGAATAAGAATTTTTTTGGATTTAAGCCGCTTCCCATAGCTTTTTTGAGAAAACTAATGAAGATATAGTTAAAGCATCGTAGGACTTGAGACAATGTTGGTGATAAAAAGAAGCATGATAAAATAAATAAGAATTTATGCCTATAGACCAACTAGGATTACTGGTGCCATGGAACGCACACGTTGACTAGAACAACACCCAGATCCAAAACAGATATTTAAATTCATCATCCAAATATTTTCCCGGCCGGGAATCGAATCGAGCTCATGCATCGAACACCCAACTACGCGGGAAGACTCTTGGTCATTTAAATACACCTTTTACAAATAATATGGTACTCTATTTTAATTATTTACTTACTTTATCATGTAAAGTAATAGACATTTTTATTTATAACTTGAATTAAAACTTATCTTTAAATGTCACGATTCATTTCCAGAGCTCAAGCAGCATTATATTATAGTCCAACTCATCGGAAAAATATCAGCCACTTAGACTCAATCGATCAAATGAGCCTGTCAGATGTAAAGCGCTCTTTACGACTGATTAATCATCTTCGAGGGTGCTAAGGTGTCGAGGAAATAAATTCAATTCGAATCTGGTACAAAATTAGTAGAATTAGATTGAAAAATAAATTCTAATATTAGTAGGTCATTATGACGTCAATTATCATTATCATCATATAAGCCATAGGCTGTCCATTGCAGTATGCATATATAGTTTTTATTGAGACAAACACACCTCTTTACAGTGTACTGTTGATTTTATTTGATTTTAATTTAGGTTAAGTCTGTGCCTGCAATATTTTTTTATTTTTATTTAAGGTATTTATTGCTGAACAAAGGATTATATATATCCTACTAATATTATAAATGCGAAAGTTTGTGAGTATGTATAGATGTTTGTTACTCTTTTACGCAAAAACTACTGAACGGATTGAGATAAAACTTTGCAAGAATAATGCTTATACATCAGAATAACACATACAGCGAGTAGGGTCAGCTAGTCTCCAATTAGATCGTCAATAAATTCACCGTGTGTAAGATGTCCCCTAGTATATAGTTTTAATAATCCACGACATTAATATCTTACTGCACATCGTCGTCATATTGTAGTATTTCAACGATATTAAAGGAAAATTACCCTAAATGCTGTAATTACACATTCAAGACACCTACTTTAAAGAGTGATTCTAAGATAATTATAATGATCAAAATGTATAGGCGTGAAATATCTTGCCCGGCAACACTCAGACAGACTCTGCGAAGCGATCTTCACCCCTCGGCAGTTGATGTACCACAGCGCGCAGTTCATATTAATCATCGTGATAATATGGTAGTAAGCCGTAGTATGCCGTAGCAGGAACCCACAGATCAGGGAACAAGGTGATCTGTGCATGAACCCATCCAGCAGCGCACATAGACTGAGCAAGAAGCAAACTGCCAGCAGCAGGCAGCCTACGCTGATGATCACGAGGTATAGACGTGAAAGTATCTCACCCGGCGAAAGCACTCAGACAGACTCTGCGAAGCGATCTTCACCCCTCGGCAGTTGATGTACCACAGCGCGCAGTTCATATTAATCATCGTGATAATATGGTAGTAAGCCGTAGTATGCCGTAGCAGGAACCCACAGATCAGGGAACAAGGTGATCTGTGCATGAACCCATCCAGCAGCGCACATAGACTGAGCAAGAAGCAAACTGCCAGCAGCAGGCAGCCTACGCTGATGATCACGAGGTATAGACGTGAAAGTATCTCACCCGGCGAAAGCACTCAGACAGACTCTGCGAAGCGATCTTCACCCCTCGGCAGTTGATGTACCACAGCGCGCAGTTCATATTAATCATCGTGATAATATGGTAGTAAGCCGTAGTATGCCGCAGCAGGAACCCATCCAGCAGCGCACATAGACTGAGCAAGAAGCAAACTGCCAGCAGCAGGCAGCCCACGCTGATGATCACGATCGATGTCTTCAGATTCGGGAATTTCAGGTTCTCGCCGGTCACGCGGTAGTAGCGTACCTTTGGAATTTTGACTTTTATACTATTTTTTTTTTAAAAGTGGATTTTAGGAGTAACACATAATTACATTAAACAGTCTAACTGCGTCCTTGTTTTTTTTTATATATTATAGGTACCCTAGCTCGAGCAATGCTCACCATGACATACCCCCCTCCCCCCCTCGCCTTTTTAGCCCCAGAGCATTGAGCAATTTTTTCGATGTTTAGTCAGTGATAGGTAGATTTTAAAGTGACATCAGGTAAGTGCAAATTTATAATAAGCGCGAGCGAAGCGAGCGAGGAAAAATCCGTTCACTTTTCCACAAACAACCGATTTTAAGTGAAGCAAATAAGATATCTGGAAAATCAACATAGGGCCAGGCCCTCCCACTCATGAACCTCCCCCTTGACGGGCGCAGCTAACCGAAAAAATAATAGTCATGCCTGGTCTGGCCATTCTTGCTCCCCCAGAGTCTAAGCCGATGCCTAGGCACCGGTGGCACTGCCCTATTTACGGCACTGGTAATAGGCCAGCCCGCTCAATGTATAGCTATATTATTTAACACTAGCTACTCGTTGCTGCTTCGCCCGGCCACAAATGAGTTAAGTATAGTTCTATCTCATCTAAAACATAAATGTGAAATGGGAGCCAAAGTGTCGCCACCAAAAGAATTGAGATCTAACACGGGGGCCAAGTGTTCTGTTTACACGTACAGACAAATACTTATTTGCACTGTACTTATTCTTAAACTAGCCAAATCAAATCTTGAGCTTGAATTACATAAGTAAATTTCTTTTAAATGTTGTAGGTATATTCTTGTAGCTTAAACTTTAGGATTTTCTACAGAACACTTGGCCCCCGTGTTAGATCTCAATTCTTTTGTAGCGACACTTTGGCTCCCATTTCACATTTATGTTTTTGATGATATATCATAACTTTTTGTTCAGAAATAATTATTAGTTACATCATGATTATCATGGTACACTGATCTCTGAAAAAAATATCTAGTATTTATTATATTACTATCACAAATGGCATGGTTCATCTATCGAAAATCTCAGTGCCTCGCGACGCTACCGCCATTTATTGGAGTATTGGTTAGGTAAATTTTACAATTACTTTGTTAATAGTACTAATTATCAATAATTTTCAGTTTTTAGAGTTTTTCCTTTATTTATGCCCGATAGTCTACCTTGGTGCCAAATATCAAGATTCTAGGTCATCTGGAAGTGGGTTTGGTTTTTGATCTATAAGTCAGTGAGTGAATCAGTGAGTGAATCAGTCAATGAAACACGAGTTTTTAAACGTTAATATATCAATAACTGATTGAGCAAAATTTATGAAATTTTGGATTCTTGATAAGCTAAAAGACTTTAGTAAATGTGCCAAATTTCATGTATGTAGGCTAAATAGTTTTTGAGTTGTGAGGGGGTCAAAAGTAGCTCCAAATGGTTCGTGTAATATTACACACGGCCGCTGCGTCGCCAGTTTTCTTTGAACACTTTGGCTGGACACGCTGCCGCGTGTCTAGATAAACCTCACGGAACGAATATTCTAAACTGTATTGAAATCCGCATTGCAATCTGTTGAGTAGTTTGGAAGAAATAATCTGATATACAGGGTTATTGGTAATCAATTAGCATCCTTTTAGGGACTCATTCTATACATTAAAACTAACAACTTTGGTTCTATGACTTTTATTAATTCTCAAAAAAAATTGCTGTTCCATAGAAAAATATCGTTCACCCTCGACAAAATGTATGGAACACCTGTTTTTTTTTTTAAATTTTGACTAAAGTTGTTAGTTTTAATAAAAAGAATAAGCCCCTAAGAGGATGCTAATTGATTACCAATAACCCTGTATATGACAGATACACAGAAAAATGGCGACTTTGCTTAATAATAAATGTTTGTATGTAAGGATTAGGATATAATGTTTGTCTGGGTCGCCATAAAACATGACGAAGACAAAATTTTGTTCTCTGAAGCTTTTTCTTAAAATTATTTCCTGGTAAGAAAGTATACCTACTTGAAACTTTATTTCATGAACGTTCATTTCACAAAAGTTGTTAATTTAACTTTTAACAATGTTGTTGTAAGTTGTAGACATTGTAGTAGCCAAAAGTTTGTAGGTACGAGTAAGTACAAGAGTTTAGGGCAAAGCTACAGAAAAAAAATATACTTGGGGGAAAGCCTGCTGTGAAGATATTCTAAAATCAACAGACGACACTGTAACGGCCTGCATTTTCTGCTCTACCGGTAAAGTTTTTTGTACGTGTTTTATAAGAAAATGTTACTTTATTGATTATTGAGCAAAGAACTGAGCAAGTTGTAAGTACAGTACGTTGGAAAGTAGAGTCTTCCGGTATTATATTACACGATTTAAAGAAAACCAGGTCTCACAATCCGGGAGTGACACGACTCAAAGGGAATTTACTATCGACACCAAAGAGTTATATAATAGATAGACTGGAGAGACTAATTAACGAAACCACTGCTACGGGACAAATAACTATCTAAATTCGAAATGGGATACCTAATGCAATTACGAGTATTATGCATTTACTTCCGTTCCGCTAAAGTGCCAAAATATGTGTCTTCAAATCTCGAGTAAATAGGTAGGTATCTTCTAGGTAAATGTGCTACACTCTAGACCGCAAATATATTTAACACCAGGCTGTATTTAGTTAAACCTATATGAAATTTAAAAAAAAATACCTGAAACTTTCCCCAGTTAGTCTTGTAGATGGCGACTTGGTGCGCCACTCCCCACCCCACGAACGGGATCCAGAAGTGTGGCACGAGGAACACCACGAACAAAATGGCGTAGATGTAGTCGTCGAACCGCTTGATGGACCGTAGGATCATAATGCGCTCGTAGCCGACGACTAGGACCACCACAGTTGCTACAATGTAAAAACATATGGCGTAGGCCGTCGCTGCTGATCGCCAGCTGAATGTGATCGTTCCTAAAGGAATAAGGAGTACTTAGAAATTATAGACTTTATGGTTTGATCTCTAAAAATGGGGTGTTCAATGCGACGTTGTAACTTATGTGAGTGTAATGAAACCTCAACCGGGATGATCATGTACATGTAGTGTCAAACCGCTTGACTTAACGCAGGTGCGCTCGCATCCAACAACTAGCACCCCCACATTAGTTGCGCTACTCGTCCCAATTCTTTAAACTTTTAAAATTAACAGGAGAAACAAGAGGTAAATCAAGCAGCAAAATTCGGCGCTCTAATATCTACTCTAAGGGTACTGTTGGCTAGCCTGATCAATTAATATCACTAAATACGGTTGGTCCATAAAGGTATTATTTCGATCCGACGACCTGCCAAATGCAACTGCCGATATCACGTGTAGCGACTACATAAAGTCGGCCGCACCTGGACTACTGGTTAGTATGTAGTTAGGTATTTATATGAAATGGTTCCAATCTTTGTGGCAACAGTCGCAACAGTGCGTGCAGTCACCGCCGTACTGCTGTCGCGACGCTCGAAGGCCATTTCATACATGGTACCTATACTTCGAGCAAATACCTACAGAGCCACAGTCCCTAAGTAAAAGTAGTAAAAAAATGTCCAAGCGCCGTCATACATCCCGACTTAGATATTTACATTAAATAATTCACAATGACCCGTTTTCTCGAATCTCGACGTTGTGTCACCTAATTAGTGCTTGCAACCGAGCACTATGGCATCTCGCGGCGTTGTAAACGGCTTACAATATAACAACTAAAAATAATAATAATAAATAAATAATAATAATACAACTAAAAAGCCTGCCCACTACATAGCTTGGGCAGAGTTTAGGCTCGGACACTTTTTTTGCACGATTGTGACTCCATAGATATTTGCTGGAAGATGGTATACAAACCAGTAGTGCAGCAGCGGACGACTTCATGCAGTCACTGCACTTATTGTCGGCATTTGCAGTTAGATTATTGAATCCAAATAGCACAGGAAGACCTGGTACGAACAGTTGTATTTAGTTCACCTGGTCGTGATCTAGTGATGGGCATGACAGCAAGCGCGCGGAACAAGACGAGCAGTAGCTTGTGGTCACGGTAGAACTGGTCGTGGATCTCGCACGTGTCGCCATCTTGCGAGGAAAGCATGTCACGTTGCTCTTGCTCCTGTGAAATAGCTCTTTATAAAGTAGTTGTAAACAAATTAGGTAAAGTACGATGGCATTAGAAAGCCATGGTTGATCTTCAGTCTACGAACAGACACTGAATTAAATCAAAGTAGGTACCTACACTCCACGTAACCTTTTAGGAGAAAATACTTCCCGATTATCTTTAATTTATAGAAGTTTAGATCGAGCCGAGTGCTGTAGCACAATGTAATAAGCCAAAAAATTACACCCCATTAATAAATATTGTGTTATTACTTATAATATTTACCAACGTTCATATTACCGAGACAGAGGCAAGGTGTAGTATAGTTATAAATAACGCAAGAGATTTCATAAACAAATTTTCATTCAGGAAGTCTATTTATAGATAAAGAACAGCAGATAATTTCAAGCATAAAAAATTTAGTTAAGTAACTTACGAAATCTTTTTGAGTCTTCTCATATAACTTCTTCTCTTGAGGCACGTATTTCATATCATTTTGCAGGTAGGTGCTATTGAGACCCTCTTCGAATAGATGATCAGGTATCATTGTTCAAGCTTCCTCACGTAAAAATATGATAACTGCGCCTTAGTCTTTTTGATTACTTAAAAGTACAAGCTTTTCTTGAAGGGGTTAGACTAGAACTGCCTAAAATGTAGCTTTCAAATGAAAGCTAAAATTAATGGCCGGTACGCATAGCACCTTGACATTATCGCATTGTAAACATCGAGTGTAAACGCAATTAAAGTTTAACGTAAACGACCCAACCGCTCTTCGCATACCAATGTCTTGGCCACGGTTACCTTTAGCTCTTTGAAAACTTATATTATATCTACAAGGTGTTGTCTCGCAAAGTGCTGGGTTTTTCAGAGGTATCCGAAATCGCAAAAAATGCATCTATCCCTTACAAAAAGCTCATTAACTTTCTACAAAATTTATAGAACAGCTGATTATTTTACGCGATTTTAAAAGCTGGTTGTAATAATGAATACCTACAATACCTCTGAACGTTTTTACACTTTGCAAATATTTTACATAATGTGGTGAAACAGGCAATTAAACTTTGTATTATTTAGTACTCAATACGGTAAAATAAATAGGCAAACCGTTTTTATCTTTTCGAAAATTCTAACTGGTGCGGATTTATCATTTTTATAGGCAGCAGCAGGTGAAAACCACTTATCTTATTCTACTACTCTACTAGTCAATTATCATAATTATAACTTTATAATTAAGGACTTTTCCACTAGTAAATGGCAAATAGAAGGAGCGATTATACCTATGTACTCTATTTTAGTGGAATAAATGTTTTATTTCATTTATTTAAAAAAATGTTCGTGGCCAAATTCCATCTCTAGATACGAGTAAGGGAACAAGTGAACACAGTAAAAACCCCCAGTCTTGCCCCAATCAATTAATCACAAAGGGCGATTGAGAACTCAAATTCAATGTCATGAGCCATGACCAACGGCAAACACAATTAACAGTTCGCGTCCATTAGTTTCTTTTTAGAGCTCTTTTATTATTTAAAAGTCAGTCAGCAGTAAAAGTTTTTCTAGAGGGTGGTTATTTGGAATGACATGATCTAAAATGTATAGTTAAAGAAAGTTTCCTAGTTTCATTTCTTTACCTATTCGGGTTGTAAATCTAGACACTGAAGATATTCTAGAATATAATATTGTACTTATCGTTGTAGCCAACTTTTTCTGTTAATACCGAAAAAAAAACGAATTACGATACAATTTATATGGAACAGCTTATTTATTCGTGATTTCGGGGTAGGTCTCACTCATTAAAAGTTAATCATAACGATGAGTATAATGATACACTGTTTTTTTTTTTAAATAAATATTCGGGCACATCTTAGACACAGGCAATAAATGGGACAGCTAATTTTTTTTCTCGACTTCCGGTGTAAGAGGATAGAAAAATTGGTTCATAATTATGGTCTGAATCATCCCCTTAGTACACCTCTTATGATTAACAACTTTGAGTTCTGACACATCGATAAAATTATGTCGAGATGTGTATGCTAGCCGTGTATCACGTGTATATCAAATTGTTAGAATCGTGTTTAAAAATTACTATAGAATGAATTATTTTATTTCTAGCATCTAGTGTTGTTAGGTCCGTGGAACTTAGATAAGTACCTATTAAACGCAAAACCTTTTATAGGCGGGTCTAGTACATCTAGACAAACAACTTCTGTTCTAGGACTTTCGGAAATTCACGGAGAAAAAATCAAAAAAAGCTTTTTCGTACAAAAAGTTCGTCAACGCGCGGCAAAGTGAATGGAGAAGCGAATTTTTTTCTTGAATTTTCAAATGTCGTAGTACAAAAGTTGTTTGTTTAGATGTACTACACCATTATACTTGTATGTTAAAAGGTTTTGCGTTTAATACTTATGACCCTGTATATTTTGCGGAATATAAAAGAAACATCCATTTTATCTCGTAACATATAATACAAAAATATCACAGCTGCTCATTTTTACATTATATGCGTACAGATCTGATGCTACCAATAAATATATATTTTACACTAATTATGTACAAATGTTCTATTGGTTTGTTATTGGTCGTTCGAGTCTTAAACAACTTACAATGATAGTTTCAGTTTTTATAGAACCGTTACCTTATGATTCGTATTTATGTATACTGAGCGCCACACAAATCGACGGATGAGAAGTAAGCCGCAGATGACACCGTGATTCGCTAATTATTGCGCATGTGTGCACAATGCCGCCGCCGCGTGTCGTAGTGGTGAGCACGGGCGCAGGGAGCGCGCGGGAGGCATGAGGTTGGCGGGCGGGTGTGCCCCGGCGTCTCGTCTCTCTGGCTCCCGCGCATACCTATATTTCGGCTTTTGCGCAGCGTTCTGTGCATAACTTCCCATCCGCCCATTTGTGTGGCGCTTAGTATAGTTAACATCTTATTAACATAGGTATCAGTTTTAAATAAAACTTTCAATAGAATTTAATATTTAGGTAGATGTTATTTTTGTTAATTGTTCACAACTAGAAAATCTTAAGTTCAAATAAATTTTTAAATATATAAATTACTTAACAAATTCTTCTATTAACAACCTTAACACGGTGTTACTACATGATGTAACAGCCGAAAGTAAAATACATTTAGAACAAAAAATTCTTTAACACGATTTGATGTGTTTGTGATCAAATCGCCAAATTTCTCTATAGATGATTTTGTCCACAAATAGAGAAATAATCGAGTAAAAAAAAATACAACCGAAACTTCTAGCAAATATCTATAGAGTAACAATCGTGCAAAAAAGTGTCCGAGCAAAAACCCTACCCAAGCTAAGTAGTGGGCAGGCTTTTCAGTTAGTCGTAAAACGATTGCTAGCCGACTACAACCCTGCGCGATGCCATAGTGCTCTGCTACAAGCACTATTTAGGTGACATAACGTCGAGATTCGAGAAAACGGGTCATTGTGAATTATTTAATGTAAATAAATCTAAGTCGGAATGTATGACGACGCTCGGACATTTCTTTACTACTTTCACTTAGGGACTGTGTCTCTGTAGATATTTGCTCGAAGAACCGAAATGAGATTTTTTTGGGAGTTTTGTTTTTTAAAATAAGTATAGGATAGATTTGCATTTGCCCAGCTTTTTTCTTTTCAGAAGTCGATTAAAAATGCAGAAATCATCCCGTGGGCGTAAGTCACCCACCACCAAAATAGAGGGTTATCCAGAACTGGTGTATGTATTATGCCGAAAGGGGGTGGTTCAGATTTTCATACATTTTATCGATTCAGAGATGCAATTTTGTATGGAACAGCTTATACAGGGTTATTTCTAATCAATTAGCATCCTTTTAAGGGCTTATTCTGTACATCAAAATTAGCAACTTTTGTTCAACGACTCTTGTCAGAACTCAAAAAAAATTGCCGTTCCACACATTTTGTCGCGGGTAACGATATTTTTAAATGGAACAGCATTATTTTTTTTAACACAAGTCGCAGAACAAAAGTTTTTAGTTTTGATGTACAGAATAAGCCCCTAAAAGGATGTTAATTGATTAGAAATAACCCTGTTTATTCTCGAATTCCGGGTTGGTCCCATATTAAAAGTTTTTAGTAAATATGGTCTTCATCATCTTTGGGTTTAGTAAAGGGTAAGCAGATAACCCAGTATAATAAAAATCCAATCTTCAAAAAAAAACTAGTTGGGCGCCTTGTACTAGCTCTTATGACAAGACTTGCGTTGGTCGCTTACAATTCTTATTTGTGAAAGTGCCCATCAAAATGACATAAGAAATACTTTACAAAATATGTGTAACAAGCCTTATCGTCCTATGCTTTGAGTTTAGCGAGCTGCGCCATGAGTTCCTTGTCCGCGTCTGTCGTGGACTCCCCGATCTTGTTTCTGGCCACAGACGGTGCGTTCGACATCTGAAAACATCAAACATTCGTCAAAACCTTACGTATAAATAATAATCGGCCAAGTACGAGTCGGGCTCGCGCACGAAGGGTTCCGTACTGTATGGGAGCCCCCCATAAACATTTATTTTATTTTGTTTTTAGTATTTGTTGTTATAGCGGCAACCGAAATACATCATCTGTGAAAATTTCAGCTGCCTAGCTATCATGGCTTATGAGATACAGCCCGGTGACAGACGGACAGACGGAAATCGAAGTCTTAGTAATAGGGTCCCGTTTTTCCCTTTGTGTACGGAACCCTAATGAAGTACAACAACAATAGGCATGATGACTGGGTAAAATAGTAGATTGTATCATAAGGGAGCAAAATATTTTTTTACGGCGAGGGCGCTTTTTTGAATCCAGATCTACTTTTCATCACCCTCTATAAGAAAATAAAAGGCGCCTCATATTTTATTGTATTATTATTATTCACTAAAAAGTAGAGTAAAACTAAATTGAAATTAAATAGTAGGTATCTAATATTAAACTTTTACTAAGGGTGGCCCCTAAAAAGAGTGAACCGAAATGAAATTCTAGAAAAAAAAAACAGCTGTTTCATACATTTTGTCGATTCCGAGTTGTAGTTTTGTGTGGAGCAGAAGATTTTTTTTTCTCCAATTTTGAGTTGGCCCCATAGTAAAAGTTGTTCATAACGATGGTCTCAATCAGCCTCTTTTGTCTTAGTACGAGTATACAGGGTAAGCAGATAACCTTGTATAACGCGAATTAGATAAAACTTATGTCTACTCTTGTACCAGGGAAGCAGGAACATATTACAGTAGACATTACCTTTCCACTGATCTCGATGCCGATCTCGTCAAGCACTTGGTTGACGATGCTTTCGGATTCCTGCTCGTCGCCCGATTCGTCCATAATGTCGTCAAGTGTGTCATTAACTGGAACAAAACGTAATATTAAATTAGATGCGATGCCGCTGCAGTCATTTCTGCCAAGTCTTATCAAAGTGTTTGCACTGCTTTGCAAAAATTACCAAAAAGGGTAGAAGGCAAGCGCAAAGCTTCCTATAAAAAAATGTGTCAAAAATCTCAGTCCAGTTCATATACAGATACAGCCTACATAAAATGTAAATAAATGTGAGTAAAGAAAGGTGTAAACATGATAGCATTAGACTTTGTGTTTTACCCAGCTCATGACAAGTGGGACAGAATGCAAACATAATAAGTGCTTTGACTTTATCAGGCTCAACTAAAATTAGGACAAGACCCCTTTGTTTCTGTTGTGTCAAAGATTATTAATAGGTCAAAATTAAATGTCATTCCTATAATATTTGATCATTATGATCCCGCATGTGTCCATTACTTACTCATGTCAAAAAGAACACAGCTCATCTGCTTACTTGCAAGATCAAAACACACAAAAAAAACTTACTCATCTCATCAGTCATGTCCATCTTAGCACTTGCAACCTTGAAGGCCTCCATGTCCTTAGCGATCTGGTGCGGGTTCATGACTTTGTTGATGCTGCTCATGGTCTTGGCCGTGGTGCCCATCGCGCCCGCTATCGCTATGTTCGCGCCCATCGCTTTGTTGTGGATTTGGACGCTTGAAATCTGGAAACACATTTTTTTTATTATGCTCCACGGTGATCTGGGTGTGTGCATTGTTTATTTGCATATCGTCGTTTGGCATCCAAAACCGCGAACTAGGCTTATTTTTACAAAAACGATACATTTTTTTATTTTATTCTACAAGTTCAAATACTCAATCCTACATATCAATTTTGAAACATAAAGAAATTTACTGCCTCAGTAAATAAGTAAAAACTTATGGGTCAAAGAGGTGTAAGTTTGATCCTCACCCAGGGCAAGTATTTGTGTGATGAACATAGGTGTTTGCTCTGTGTCTGGGTGTTATTTACTATACATATAAGTATGTATTTAACAATATGTAGTACCTATGTCAGTCTCTGCCAGCCATATCTGTTTAGTTTGGGGTCTAAGACCGTGTGTAAGATGTCCCCAAATATTGATTTATTAATTTTGAAAGTTACATGTATACTTTGTTTTTAATTTAAAACACATTACTTACCATAAAATAATAGTACATGTACAGTGTCTTCTCCAAAGTTTCGCCAGTTACTCAAACTACGAGAGAGAGCGGGAGGAAAAGCAAAGCCGAAAGTCAGAGCGCTTACATAATTAGGCCCCAGGTCCAAGAACAAAGACAATTGATGTCAATTAGAGAACCTAGTTGTTTCAACTGTTATTGAATTACCTTGCTATTTGCTGAATATAATCTGTTCTTCTGTTTCCTCATTTCTACTAACTGTTTAGCTAATATTTTGCAGCCATCGTTGTTGCCTTCTTTTGCCATTTTTTTTATTTCCATTTCCTGTAACAGATATAATGAAAAGAATTATTCATCTATACTAATATTATACAGAGCTATGGTTTGCGAGGTTGTAGGGGATGAACTCTGAATCAACCGATTTTTAACATAATTTTACCAATGTAAGTAAATTAGTATAGGCCAGGTGGCTTGCCCTAGTGTCTTCTTTTTTATGTAGTATAGGGCTACATTTGGTCACCCCTCGCCTCGCGAAATTGTAGCTGAAGATGGGAGTATGTAGACCTAGAAGATACCTTTACTTCTGACTAGAAGATATCCAAATTGTCCAAATTGTGTTGCAAAATCAGAGTTTATATGCTGCCTGAAGGCCTCTGACAAGGCTGAATGCTTAAAAGTACCTTGACCTACCAATATGTCATCCAAGCCACGGTAGCGCTTAGTTGTAAATACCATTCATGGTCATCCGAAGACTGACCATTTAGAATGTTGCTTAATTTTGATGATCGCTAATGAACACCTAGTCAAACTACGCTATGAGCGCTACATAGGAATATCACACAGGAAAGCCGCAGGCAAAAGCTAGCATATGATGAAATTATGTTCTTCTGCAAATAAACAAGGGGGCATGTTTTTTAATTACTTATATTAAATTACTAATAAGTTAAACTAACTAACTAAACACAAACTTTTTTTCACAAAACTTTTTTTATGATACTGGTACAATTTTATTTTTGATTCATATTCTATTTTGGAATAAATTAAATATATTGCTTGTGTACCTAATACTTGATCTTGTAAAATCTAAAGGGTGTGCTTACTTAGTTGTATTAAAAATGTAATTTGGTAGAATTTTGAAATATTGTTACCAGACGATTCCAAGTGCCTGTATTGTGTCTACGGAATAAAGAAATTTTGACTTTGACTTTGACAAATTACTGCACAGTGTTAAGTTTTGTCTACCGAGAACTACCTGGTGAAAAAGTGCAAAATGTTATGTAAAAATAAAGATGTACTACTACTGTAGATATGTACTATTTGGGATACAAAATTATATTGGTACCTAAATGTTTACATCATATGACCTCACTCCTATTGTATCATGCTCTAGTAGTCTCAAGAATGATGGATGAGTCATCCTCATAGTTAAACAACTACTTATAGTCAACTTATAACACAAAATCTCTAATAAAATGTTTAATTGAGTTGGATATACTATAATGCATAGTAGGTATTTACTTTGGAAGTCGTAAGAAGCAGGATATTAGGCAGCAAGGTTGTATCTTTTTAAATATAGACGAAAATACTACAATGAAATAGGCACATGCTTACCAGTTTTTTCTCCTCTCTTTCAAGAGCAGCCTTGTCTCTATCCAAGTCTCTGCTGGCCTTACGCAATTCCCTATCATTTTGTCGTTGTTGTTCTGAAAAATAAGATTTGTAGAGTTAAGCACCAATGCAACAGCCAAAAAACAAATCATTTGTTTACTTCAACAAAATGTCAGCAAAGTTTTCCAGGATATCAAAAATATCTTACCCTTAACTGTTGGTGCTTTTCCGAAGAAGAAATCCATTTTAATTTGTCTATTTATTTACCACCTGTTGCTTCAAATTGGGAACACTAGTTGTAATTTCATTAATTTAGAGCGATTAGTGAGGATAATCACAAAGTAAAACTCGACGAAATTGTGGTTGTGATGAAATATAATGTTATCATGACATTGACATTTGACAATTTTGACTTATGACAAGATGATGACGGTTCTTCTTGTTTTTATTTTAGCGTCGCATTATTGTGCATTTGCCAGTGTCAAGTATTTTTTATTTTTAATAATTTTTGACATTTTATCAAAATAGTCAGTCGTGGTCACGTCATAGTCCAATAAAGTCCCAGTCAAGTTCAAACATAGTCCAAGTCATACCTCAGTAAAGCAGTGGAGACTTTACTAGAGGCGTCTTTGGAGTTTTGGTAGCAACAAGGAACAACATGATACATCACATTATATCACTTGCCTACACTTATGCACGTAAATCAGCTCATAATCAACGAAATACCACTATTTTTCATTAACTTAAGCGAGATGATTTTTTCCGCGTTCCCGCCAAAACTATCTTGACGGTTTGAGACATCAAGTTTGGTTAAAGCCTCCTCGGTTCGCAGCGCGGAATAATTTGTTCTCACCATTGTTACCGTAGACTCGCAGCGCGAACAAATTATTTCTCGCTCGCCGACCAAATTAAAAAGTCGTTTTTGTGTAGTTATCTCTATCAGAATACATAGTGTTTGTATGGAAAAAACAAAGAAAAATAGTATTGAGAACCACCATTAAAAAAAAGTGAAAAATCGTCATTTCGCGTTTGGGATTCGCGGTGTTTTGTGGAGATTATTTAATTGTTTACTTGTGAAATGTGAGTATATGTTATAATATATTTGATCAGAGTATATTCCTGCACATTTTTACGTAATAATTTATACAATGCATGCAATGATTTTCTAGTTTTTCAATTCCAAAGCTACATTTTGTTGAAACTGTTTTGTGTTATAAAACCCGGTTCATTAAAGAAAGGAATCTAAAATGGCGGCTTGTACTTGCGTTGACAGATAGTACAGTTAGCATAAAAAATTACAAGTCAGTTTTTTTTTTTCAAATTATAAATAATAAAAACAAGACCGGGTCGTATTAATTTCAAACTAGCTTCTACCAGCGGCTTCGCCCGCGTGAAAGTTGAAAATTTGAAAGACACGTGGGGCCATCTATTATCATTAGAACGTTATTGTTGTTTTCATCGGAAACAATGCCTACTTTTTTTCGGGATGAAGAAGACGCTCCAGATTTTTTTCTTCTTCAAAATATTTGATGACATTATACACAATTTGGCCTGTATCACTGTGTATAATCTTTCCTCGCTTTCGAGGAGACATGATTACTGTCTCCGCACAGTCCACACGTCCAAACAGCGAAACTTGACAATAAAACAAAACTCAACAGCAGTAACACACAGGTAACAACGGAAAAATAACAGAAAACTATAACAAGGAATTATTCCTAATAAGGATCACTGAGCGCGTCAAGACGCAGTGTTGTTCCAAGTAAATTTTAGAGTGCCGTATGCCAACCTCAAAAAAGCCGTATTTTAGTGAAAATGTATGGAGAAAATTAATAAAAAGACCGTATTTTATACGGCAGATAGGGCAGCCGAGCCGTATTTGCCTTTTTTCGGAGCCTGAAAGCCGTATAATACGGCAATTGCCGTATCAGGAACATCACTGAGACAGCGTGGAAGCAAATCAAGACTAATATTTTTTCTGCTTGCGGTACGCGCGAATGTGAGTATAGACGGCACTAGTGTGCGAGCGAGAGAACATGATAAGCGCCGCCATTTTAGATTCCTTTCTTTAATGAACCGGGTACACTTTGATATGTGTTGTAGGGAAATAAAAACATCGGAATACAATTTTTGGTACAGAAAAACATAAATACGCTATCCTATAGTATATACTTGCCCATATTTTCGATTGAAAACATTTCAGTTGCGTAAATTACTCCATTTGTTTTGAAAAGTACGACTTCGTAATGAAATACGGCCGCCATTTTATTTGCTTTGCTTTAGTGCTGGGACAACGATCAACATTGTTGATGTCGATAAAATTATCGACAATTGAACGGAAAAGTGCAAAGTTTCATTTTTACTGTTTTGTTTTGATATTCGGATAACAAATTAAATTAAAATACGTTTTGATTGGCAAAAAAAAACATGATAATAACAAATAATTACGTGCTTACGATCTCCTTTTTGGTTGAAAAGATAATAATGTAATAAGAAATAGGTTCTAAAAATCAGAATTTGTGTAGAAAATAAATAAATTATATTTGGGCTATTTTGTTACAAAATAAATACAGTTTACATAAATGTTTAGAAATTGTATATTTTTGATAAAATATGTTTATTATGTGTATGTTTTAGATGTGGAATCCTAGCGAAAAGTGTGCACCGCAAATGTTCATTGATTTGCTCAACGACGAAGAGTTTGAGTCTGATGAAGACATTTTAGAAGAAGTAGAGGAGAGTAGCACTGCTCATTTAGCTACAGAGTTGGAGAAACTAGACTTGGCTCCTGGTTCGCAATGTTTTTTGGTGCAAGATGACGGAGCACTTGTACCTGTTGACATACGTGAGGCTACCCAAAACGATGTGGCTGACGACAGTAACGACGAAGATGACGAGTTCCGTGGGGTTATGCTGCGGGCTATTAGCCCTTACGTTTGAATGTTGTTATTTGCATGTGTTTACAAAGTTGTAAGTGGTGATGATTTATGTTACATGCGCTTTCATGTAAAATATTATGTGTTTTATTTATGACTTAACCTGCACTGTTCCACTGCTGGACAAATATCTTGTACTTATTGATGCAATTTGTTTGTTTTTATCACATTCATAACTAACGCTGATATTCGCATGTTTCTATCAAATGTACCGATAACGTATTGATAATTCTATGTTATTATGTTTCACTGCAAAAATCTTGTTTTGATGCAATTTGTCTGTTTTTGTCGCTTTCATAACTGACACCGATAGTAACATGTTTTACCAAATGTATCGATAACTTAGTACATCACTATTCAGCTTGAGATTTTTTCATATAAAAACGCTTTTGGTTTGGGAATGGTTTTCTTTTATATTTTCTTCAATATAATTTAAAAAAAGGGTAATTTAACAAAATATACATATTTTATTGTAATAATGTTGTTTTATTTTATTATACACACCATCACATTGTTAGGAAACAAGAGATGAAAACATAGGACAAAAAATGGCTACCCATCGAATAAATTGTCTATTTTAGCCTCTTTTGCTGAGTATTTTAGTCAATATGGGTTTTTATTATAAAACAGGTATATTTTCTACTATTAGAAATAGTTTTTATGCGGAATTAGCTAAAGATTAATGATTTATATAGAGTTCAAATTCACAGTTAGTAAGTAATAGTCTTAAAAAAGATGGCTATCTATTATGCAAATTAGTGTTGATAAATTATTAGAAAGACGTAAAACTAAATACACAGGATTTTTAGGCACATATTTAAAATTACAATGAGCTTAAATTAAATTTATAAAGTTGGCTAAAATTTAAATAAACAGTATTTTTGTATTAACACCTCATACATTTCCGTGTGTGTAAGTTTTAACGAAAAAATTATAAATGTACGAGACGAAAAATACCATTGGTATTCATATAAAACATAACTGCATCATCATACTACAGTTTTTTTCTTACACTGCATAAAATCTTTTAGTAGTTTCTGAAAAATCGCAATTTTAGTGAATGTCGATATATTTTTCGCCGCGCCGCCATTTGCGCTGCGAGCTTATTATTAAGGTGGCCATACACGATGCGATGATTTGATCAAATCGCTTCATGCCAACTGGGAACTCATTCAGTTAATGAAAAGATAGGAATTGGTGGTTCACGATTTGAACCACTACCTGAAGCTGGGCTCACACGAAACTATGATCGCATCTGTTCGTCAGATCAGTGCAGCAGGGGCCATGTAGTATCATCATGTACTTAAACATTGTTGGTAGGTAGTTATTAAAGAAACAAAATGAAAACAAAATGACACCACCGTCTTATTCGAAAAATATAGATCATACAAAAAGTTGATGGGAATCAAAGTTGTAGGAAATCAAGAGATTTGATTTTCTACAATTTTGATTCCAACAACTTTTTGTAGGATCGATATTTTTTTAAATATATAGTTGTACTATTTTGTTTCTTCAATAACTTGTGTTACATAAATTGTCATCAGAAGTTGTCGGAGCAAAAGTTGTTTAAAATTTGATTTTCTACAACTTTGATTCTCATCATATTTTTGTAGGATAGATAATTTTTGAATTAGAAAGTTGTACCATTTTGTTTCTTCAATAACTTGTTATTTCAATTTTTTATCAGAAGTTGTCGGAACAAAAGTTGTTTAAAATTTGATTTTCTACAACTTTGATTGCCATCAACTTTTTGTAGGATCGCTATTTTTTTTAAACCGTTGGTGGTACCATTTCATTTCTTCAATAACTTGTGTTATTTCAATTTTACAGCAGAAGTTATGGGAACAAAAGTTGTTTGAAATTAGATTTTCTACAACTTTGATTCCTATCAACTTTTTGTAGGATCTATATTTTTTTAAATAGTTGGTGGTACCATTTCATTTCTTAAATAACTTATGTTATTTCAATTTTACAGCAGAAATGAACGGAACAAAAGTTGTTTGAAATTTTATTTTCTACAACTTTGAATCCCATCAACTTTTTGTAGGATCGATATTTTTTTAAATAGTTGGTGGTACCATTTCATTTCTTCAATAACTTGTGTTATTTCAATTTTACAGCAGAAATTAAGGGAACAAAAGTTGTTTAAAATTTTATTTTCTACAACTTTGATTCCCATCAACTTTTTGTAGGATCGATATTTTTTTAAATAGTTGGTTGTATCATTTCATTTCTTCAATAACTTGTGTTATTTCAATTTTTCATGAGAAATCATCAATATCAAAGTTGTTTGAAATTTTATTTTCTGCAACTTTGATACCCATAATTTTTTTGTTAATCAATATTTTTCGAATAAAATAGGGGTGTCATTTTTATTCCTCAATACGAGTATCTACCTACCGACAATGCAACTATATTAGGACCTCGCTGGACTGATCTGATGAATTGATGCGATCATCGCATCGTGTGTGCCCAGCTTCAGGTAGTAGTTCAAATCGTGAACAACCAACTACTACCGTTTGAATCAGTTAAATGAGCCCCCAGTGACGATAACTTCGCCTTTGGGCGTAGTTGTAGCCGGACCATTATAGGTTGGCGTACCTATATCAGATCATAGAGCTATTACAATTACAACCAGAGGGATAATCTGATTGTCATGAAAAATACCTATCTCATTTCAGTGACTGTTGCCGTATTATTCTCCTGATAACCCTGTTTGCCGCCTACGCAAAAACGACCGGGCGTTATAGTTATAGAAGAAAGAAAATTTATCATCTATCTAGATGATAAATTTTCTTTTTTTCTCCTTTTTCGTTTCATTTGAAAAATATCAATCATAGAAAAAGTTAATGGGAAACAAAAATGTAGGAAATCAAATTATAAGCAACTTTAGTTCTGACCATTTCTCGCGTAAAATTAAAATTACAAGAGTTAATCAACATTCAGGAAGTGGTTCAAATCGTGAACCACCAATTCCTGCCTTTTCTTTAACTGAATGAGTGCCCAGTTGGCATGAAGCGAAAATTTGATCAAATCATCGCATCGTGTATGTCAAACTATATATAGTTTGACATACACAAACTATGTCAAACTATATATAGTTTGACATCGTGTATGTCAAACTATATATAGTTTGACATACACGATGCGATGATTTGATCAAATTTTCGCTTCATGCCAACTGGGCACTCATTCAGTTAAAGAAAAGGCAGGAATTGGTGGTTCACGATTTGAACCACTTCCTGAATGTTGATTAACTCTTGTAATTTTAATTTTACGCGAGAAATGGTCAGAACTAAAGTTGCTTATAATTTGATTTCCTACATTTTTGTTTCCCATTAACTTTTTCTATGATTGATATTTTTCAAATAAAACGAAAAAGGTATCTAGATGTGCAATTTTCTTTCTTCTATAACTATAACGCCCCGTCGTTTTTGCGTAGGTGGCAAACAGGGTTATCGGGAGAATAATACGGCAACAGTCATTGAAATGAGATAGGTATTTTTCATGGATTATCCCTCTGGTTGTAATTGTAATAGCTCTATGATCTGATATAGGTACGCCAACCTATAATGGTCTGGCTACAACTACGCTCAACGGCGAAGTTATCGTCACTGGGGGCTCATTTAACTAATTCAAACGTAGTAGTTGGTTGTTCACGATTTGAACTACTACCTGAAGCTGGGCACACACGATGCGATGATCGCATCAATTCATCAGATCAGGGGGGCAATTCTGTTAGCCGATCTCTTTACTGAAGTGATACGTTCTTGAACCTCTCTCGTTTTTCTGTCAGTTCCGACAGCTCAAAACTGTCAGAGAAAACGAGACAGGTTCAAGAACGTGTTACCTTAGTGACGAGATCGGTTGACAGAATTGCCCTGCAGTCCAGCGAGGTCCTAATATAGTTGCATTGCCGGTAGGTAGGTAGTTACTCGTATTGAGGAATCAAAATGACACCCCTATTTTATTCGAAAATGTATTAACAAAAAAATGATGGGCATCAAAGTTGCAGACAATCAAATTTCAAACAACTTTGATTCCGATGATTTCTCATGAAAAATTGAAATAACACAAGTTATTGAAGAAATGAAATGGTACAACCAACTATTTAAAAAAACTATCAATCCTACAAAAAGTTGATGGGAATCAAAGTTTTAGAAAATCAAATTTTAAACAACTTTTGGTCCAATAACTTCTGCTGTAAAATTGAAATAACACAAGTTATTGAAGAAATGAAATGGTACCACCAACTATTAAAAAAAAATATCGATCCTACAAAAAGTTGATGGGAATCAAAGTTGTAGAAAATCTCATTTCAAAATACTTTTGTTCCCATAACTTCTGCTGTAAAATTGAAATAACACATGTTATTGAAGAAATGAAATGGAACCACCAACTATTAAAAAAAATATCGATCCTACAAAAAGTTGATGGGAATCAAAGTTGTAGAAAATCTAATTTCAAACAACTTTTGGTTCTATAACTTCTGCTGTAAAATTGAAATAACACAAGTTATTGAAGAAATGAAATGATACCACCTATTTACAAAAACTATTTAAAAAAAAAATATCGATCCTACAAAAAGTTGATCGGAATCAAATTTTAAACAACTTTTGTTCCGACAACTTCTGATGACAATTTATGTAACACAAGTTATTGAAGAAACAAAATGGTACAACTCTCTATTTAAAAAAATATCGATCCTACAAAAAGTTGTTGGAATCAAAATTGTAGAAAATCAAATCTCAAACAACTTTTGTTCCGACAATATTTTTCGAATAGGATAGTGGTGCCATTTTGTTTCTTTAATAACTTGTGTTATTTGAATTTTTCATGAGATATGGGATCCAAAGTAGTTTGAAATTCTATTTTTTACAAGTTTGATTCCCATTAACTTTTTCTAGGATTGATATTTTTCTAATAAGATAGTGGTGCCATTTTATTTCTTTAATAACAGGTGTCATTTAAATTTTTATGAGATATTATCAGAGCCGAAATGGTTTGAAATTTGATTTCCTACAACTTTAATTCCCATCAACTTTTTGTATGATCTATATTTTTCGAATAAGATGGGTGGTGTCATTTTGTTTCTTCCATAACTACCTACCAGCAATGGTTAAGTAGATGATGATACTACATGGCCCCTGCTGCACTGATCTGATGAACAGATGCGATCATAGTTTCGTGTGAGCCCAGCTTCAGGTAGTGGTTCAAATCGTGAACCACCAATTCCTACCTTTTCATTAACTGAATGAGCTCCCAGTTGGCATGAAGCGAAATTTTGATCAAATCATCGCATCGTGTATGCCCACCTGGTAGTAACGTTTGACAGGTGGCAGTAGAGCCGAAGGGTTAATGGTTTGAGAGTACAAATGTCACCAGTGCCGTGCATGCCCTGCTGCAGAGGGATAATGTCGATAGAGAAAATAAAGAAAGACATGCAATAATATAATATGACATGAGTTAGAAAGAGGCATGAAAAATATCTTGATTCAGAGGCTAGTTGCCGTGATTTTCTTTCAGTAGTGTCAAATTCCAATTCATATTTGACAAGCCATGGGCCAGATTTTCCATACATTTTTGCGGTTGAGAATTGCCTCAAGCGACAACAGCGCTATCTCTGTAGTTGTAATATGGAGAACGCCTTGGAGAAATGACAAGACCAGTCTTGTCTATAGGTGTGTAGTATCTTGTATTGTATGTGTTTAAGTATCTTGGAAATATGACAAGTGGGAGGTATCGTATTCAATTGAACGATTAAACATATACCTAGTCGCTTTTCGCGCATCTTTTCCAAGCCACGGATACGTTCAAGGATATCATTGTACTCATTAATATTTTATGATCAACATTTACTATGGGACTGGTTAGTCCCATAGGAAATGTTAGGGGGTTCCCTAATATTGCGAATAAAAAATAAGCATTTCCACACATTTTGTCGAGAGTAAATGAACTTTATACCACACCCACTCGGAAAGTGTCTTATTACTCGTTCATGAACGGGTTACAAAGTTCGTAATTTCTCCCTTAAAAATGTGCGGCGGGAAACGATGGAATTTCATTAGTGCCCTCCGAAGCAGGGCAGGAATGTTGTATGAAAATCCACTTTTGCCCGGCTAGCTTTCTTTTGTTTTTTAGCAACGACCATAAAAAAATACAAACTTCAAACCTCAAAAAGTTTATATATGAAATTATTAGAAAAAAAGGCGGGAAACATATAAAACATATAATTAGAGAAAAGAAGCGGTTTTTTTTAAGAGGCGGATTCAGGCGGATTGAAATTATCTATGACACAAAAAAAACTAAACGAAAATCGGTTCATCCGTTTGGTTTTTTTTTTATTTAAATTATTCGCCCACTTTTGGGCAGGCTAAAGCCTTTAAGGCCATACCGCCTAGTCTTACGTATTCTTTGATTCTATATTTTCTTTGACTTTTCTTCTTCTTAGTAAAGCTGTGGTGAGTTTACTAGAAGCTTCGATGGAGTTTTGAAGACAACACGAAAAGACATGTTTTACCACATTCTACTACTTGCCTACACTCATGCTCGTATTTCAGCTATTAATAAATGAAATACCATAACTTTTGCACTATTAATACCTACTGATAGAAACACAAGTTTTAGAAAATAATTCAATGCGGCGACATGATTTTCTCGCGTTCCCGCCAAAACTCTCCTCATCCGTTTGGGAGCTACGATACCACAAACAGATCCACAGACACGTTATAGTAGTTTATGCAACTGTCATATAATGAAGGGTATTAAAACACGAGTGTGAGTTTGAAACTAGCGCAGCGAGTTTCATAATAGTAACGAGTGTTTTAATACCCGTGTTATATGCAGTTGCATACACTACTTTATCTTCACTAATAAAAAAAAAAAAACATATTGCGAAACATTAAATTCACGCGTACGTGTATTGTCACAGTGAACTTGGCGCCATTAAAATCTAACCAATGAGAGCGCAGCTGCGCGCGCAGGGCCAATCAGGAGCGAGCGCGCGATGTTATAATGAGATTTTACGATATCGATGTGGATATTATAACATCATGTGAAATTGCTTAAATGTTGTCTGCGCTATAACAGTAGTCATTATAAGTCAAGTATTGGAAACATAACATGAAGAATGTTACAACATTAGTGTAGATAAAACTTATAACACCCCTCTCTTTGTCGCGGGTTAATTATGTGTGTATAGTGACCAAAAACCTTTTTTTCATATTCAGTAGAATAGAATTTGAAAAAACGTTCCAAGTTTGATGACATGAGATGTACTTATTGTACCTAGGTATACCTACCTACCTACATAATTTAATGTTCTTTGAACAGGGGCGTTTAGTCTAAACCACTGTCTGAACCAGATATCTTGGCGGCTGGGATATTAGCCACAAGCTGCGGATAACGGCCTATTCTAACTTAATTGGCGTATGTAGACTTACATTTTGTTTATACCTACTGTAGGAAGAAATGAAAAAAAGTCATTTTCTCTTAAAATTTTATATTTTCGAGAGTAAAATCGAAAATTCTAAAAATTTTAAAGCAAAAGTCACTTCATTCTTATTAAAAAGTTTCAATACAGTCAATTATATATTTTTACCAAAAGGTAATAGACAAGTAGATAGGTACCTATTAATATTTCAAAGTTGCCTAATTTCAAACACTTAACAATGGGTATTTTTGATAAAACAAAGTATCCTACGTACATCCGAAAACACAAACGATTAGGTAATGTACCTAAGTATAGTCTAAAACACATAATATACAAACAAATTGAGACGGGACCGACATAAAATTCAATAAATAAAAATTCCAGATACCTAACAAATGAGTACCTAAGTATATTGTAGTATAAGTACCTACTCGTAACTGTAGAAAAATATACGAATGAATTTACCTTTATGTACCTACTTACGGCACGTGATAAAAATACATGCATGACATAATGTATTATGAGCACATTGATTTTGAAACAACTGACAAATTGACAATGTACACTGGATCATTAAGTACAGAAAAACGTAAACTTAAGTACAAACTAAGTACAACACAACGTATTAATAAAGTAGGTTCTGAGACTACAAAATTACGCGACACGAAACTTATTTTGTAGACCGGCTTAAATAAATTAAAAATAATTATTATGGTAGGTACTGAGGAGGATAGAGATTCACCACGACCACTTCGGCCGGAAGGGTCCGAAAGCCCATCTGTCAGGCAAGCCTTCGTGTTTGTAATTTTTGAAGTCGCTATCCGACCACTGGAAGGGTTTCACGACATTTTTGTTGAGCCTCTCGCGAGTTTCCTGCTCAGCCTCTTCTTGCTGCTGCTTTACGAGGTTTCTGATCTCGAGGCCGTTTATATTAGGCTTGTTGTTGAACTGCTCTGTGTAGATGGGCGCGATGTTCCCTTTGTTTATAGGCATGGTAGCGTTTGGCTTCAGTTCGGTGTATGGTGGGGCGGATATCGCGACGAACTCCGTGGTAGATGAGTTTTGGGTTCCTGTTGATAGAAAATAGTTCAATAAGTTACATACAGTGACAGATTTTAAAGATCTTTGAAAAACGGACGGACAGACGGACAACAAAGTGATCCTATAAGGGTTCCGTTTTTTCCTTTTGAGGTACGGAACCCTAAAAATACCAAGAGCCGAATTTTTGATTACACATGAATGTTCAAAGGAGACGACGCCAACTTCTCAAATCCCATCCCCTAACTAGAACATTTTAATCTCGTAATAGGTAAGTACCTACTTATCTCCATAAACAGCTTTAAGTATATTACGAACGGGTCACTGCAACGGCTAAACTTAAAACGGCAATAAAATCCAAATTATCATTCCATAGGCGCCCGAACTCACCGCTAAAGATCTTCGTGTCAATAACTCCGTACGCTTCTTTTGTCTCCAGCATATCTCCTCGAGCGCCGAGCGCGGCCCAGGGCCCCTCTGTTATCACGCACTCATCTCCACAGTCCTCGCTAGCTCGGACAACCGCGGTCGCGTTGTTCTGCCTCATTAGTTTTATTATGCTGTCAAGTGACGTAGCGTTCTTGTATCCCCGCTTGAACAGGACGGCGCGCGGCGACTCCGATTCGGAGAATATTTTGCCTTGTGTCGCTTCCATTTGATTGATGTGTGTGGCTTCAGCTACGTCCTGAAATATATAGAGATAGATGTTATGTCATTTTTAGCGTCTTTAAATAAGACCGACCTGTATGCAATCCTCCCATTCCATGCTCTTGAACATTGGTCTCATCTCAATACCAGAAAAAAATTAGGCCACTATACAGGGTTATTTGCTTACCCTGTACTAAGCCGAAAGGGGGTGATTTAAACCACCATTACGAACAACTTTTACTATGGGTCCAACGAAAAATTCGAGAAAAAAAATCGGCAGTTTCATACATTTTGTCGATTCCGAGTTGCAATTTTGTATAAAACAGCTGATTTTTTTTCACGAATTTTGGGTTGGCCCCATAGTAAAAGTTGTTCGTAATGAATGCTCTGGATAACCCCCATTCGGCTTTGTAATATTTGCTTACAAAGCCGAATGGGGGTGATATATATGCTGTATATTGGTCTAAAACTTTTCTGGTATTGGAATGAGACCAATATTCGGGACCATGGTATGGGAGGCAATTTAATCTTGCGCTAATATTTCTCTTCCACTGCCGTCTCGAAATTCTCCTTGGCGACTTGATTTGCGAAGTTATCAAACTAAATAAACACTGCAGGTACTTAAGTTCTTCGTCACTAATCTAGTGTTCTCACCTTGAAGTAAGGCAGTCCATAGGTAGCCCAATAACCCTGCTCCAGCACAACGTCGGACAAATCGGCGGAGTGTGTGAGGCCCGGTACTTGCTCCACCAACGTCACCAGGCCTTTGGTGAGGCCGCTCGCTCGGTGCACGACTGTGTGCCTCACACGCCTGGAAAACATGAAGTACCATCTCATTAAATCCTTATAAAAACAAAAAAATAATGACCAGTAGTGCCATTCTCATTAAAACAAAGAAAATAACCAGTAAGAGTCTTTTGGTGACATTTACATAGGTACATCAAAGGCACATTTCGATGGCAAATAATTATTTTTCGCAGAAATTGCAAAACCGCCTTCCATCGTGTACAAAATTCGAATACTTCGCTCAAATTGTTTACATTATTGTTGATTTTTCAAAAACAGCTCAGCCGATTTCTGTAAAATTTAAATGCCTCGGGAGTACTTATACCCTTTCGAACTAAAAATATTTTTTCGATTCGGTTCATAATTACACAAGAAAAAAAAATATACAGACGAACATAGAACCTCGTCCTTTTTGGAAGTCGGTTAAATATAGAGTATATTTGGATTTTTTGGAATTCGAATTTAGGATGTCCTATACATCCATCTATGTATCCATATCTCTCCGTCTATTACGTCTATCGAATATGTGAAACATATTTCGACAAAATTTGTGCCAGGTTTACCTATGGGTGTGTAAAGTCTGCAGAAATACCCTGGATGCAAGTCTGTTTCCAAGGAGTCATAGCAAAAAATCTATATGGGAAGCCAAGGTTCAAAAGGGAACGTCTAACAGCCAAACATATACCTTCTTATATGTCCTACAGCCAATGATATCATAACGATCCAGACTGTACTCACTTGTTAACAGAGCTTTCCTTGAACACCTCACTCCGTCCATGCCTGGCAGCGCTGGTCGGCAGGTGCAGCCGCTCGAGGCGGCCGAAGTCTGCCACCAGCCACTGCTTGCTGGCCGTGCCCGAGTTGCTGCTGGCGAGGATGTGCGCCCAAGAGCTCACGTTCACAGCCAGGCGGTTGGCAGACGCTACGCGGGGACCGATGGGGACCTGAAAGATAGGAGTATTGCGAGGTTGGCTGGGTTTTGATTTTTCTTTTTACATGTATATAAGCTGCTTTGAGGCTTCCTTTACGTATTACGTTATTATTATTTGACGATTTTAAATGTTGAACTAGAATTTTAGAAAAGTACCTAGGTAGGCAGTGGGCTTGACCATTTGGATTATCTTTAGACCTTCAACGGTCTGTGGATGATCAAATGCTTTTTATGTAGTAGTAGTAGTAGTGTAGGTAGTTTTATCATATAAAGTAGCGTTGTATTTTGTTGTAGTTAATAAAAAAAAGTACTGTACTGTACCAGCCTTTTTGATAGTCCACTGCAGGACGTAGGCCTACCCACGAAGGGTGATTGGGCTATTATCCACCACGCTGGCCCAGTGCAGGTTGGTGGATTCACATACGACGCCATCGAATTTCTTCTACGGACGTATGCAGGTTGCCTCACGATGTTTTCCTTCACCGAAAAGCCAGTGGTGTGAAATTCCGTACATAAATTCCAAGGAATTCATTGGTACGGGACCGGGATTTGAACCCACGACCTCACGATTGTAAGGCGAGTGTCATTACCACTAGACCACCACGGCTCACTAAAAAAAGTAGGTAAGTAATATTACTTACCTAACAATATTATATACGTAACTAACCAATATGGTCACAGAAATCAGTATTTAACCGTATGTTTTGGCGGCAGAATGATGAAAATGACCGTTAGGTATATTTCCAGTATGCCCGATTCACAATTATTCGTCTAGTTTTGTTCATTTAGTAAAATGAATAAGAATTTTCGGAAACATAATAAAAAACACTAATAGCAGAGTAGGTACATTTATCACTATCACGTATTATACCTAGTATAAAAGAAAGTCGCTTCCCGCTGTCTGTCCCCATGTATGCTTACGAGTATATCTTTAAAACTACACAACGTATTTTGATGCGGTTTTTTTTAATATATAGGGTGATTCACGTGGAAGGTTTATATGTATAATACACCTGTGCAAAGCCAGGGCGGGTCGCTAGTATAGATAGGTATATGTTAGAACCTTGATACCTACATTGGTATAGGTATTTCTACACTAAGGTCATACAGACAATAGATTTCATGAGTTTATTTTCATGGTCATGGCCACCTAAACGTAACACGTTTTGAAAGTAAATAAAGCAGTTATCATAATTATTTAAATAAAATGGAAACGTCATCGAAATGAAAATCGTCAGCATTGAGCTTTAAGGCTAAAATAAGAGTACAATACCTAAGGAATTGCCGGCAAGCGCAGCGTAGAACGGCAACCTGATGAGATGGACAAATGATCTTATCAAGACCGCAGTATCACGCTGGATACAAGCCGCTTCCAACCGGTCTTATTGGAGATCCTTAGGGGAGGCCTATGTCCAGCAATGGATGTCATATGAATGATGGATGGATGGACCTAAGGAAACTTACTTGGTCAGTAATATTAACTTCGTTCCACAGCTTGTTATTATAGTTCCTGAGCGGAGTCCCAGTGACCACCATCTTGTGTTCCTGTCCCCGGATGATGTAGAACTCGTCCTGGCTGCTGACGGAGCCAGGGTACGAGGAGAAGTCGAGAGATGTTCCTGGAGCGAGGTCGGGGCTGGACGCCGAGCGGTGGTAGTTCAGCTTGTACCGCTTCAGGATGCGGGTCATGGAGGAATAGCTGGAGACAAAAACAATCCTATTTGAAACAAGAACAGCTGGTTTCAAGGTTGGTCCCATAGAAGAAGTTATTCTTATTATGAGAAAAATGACGTATTTCTGTTCCTGCAAACTGTACTGTAATGGCACACTGAAACTGTGTTTGGCTTAGTGCTTGCAGCACATCGGCATATTGTAGGGATGTCTGTAACATAGTTGGATGACGACCCCAACCCCAACTAAAGCAGAGACGACATCCAACATTGCTACAGACGTCCCGATATATAATTGTACAGTAGACTGGTTGGACCAGACCACCTCGGTTAGATCTAGCCAATTCGGAATATGTATGAGGAATTTAACTAATCAGTTCAAATGACCGTGTGCCCTTGGAATTTGTGTTCTTTGACCGTGTGTGATGCCCAGCAGATAATCATAAGTTAATCGTCTGAACATCGTCTGTGATTTAAAGTCATCATCATCATCTCGGACGAAGCCAGGATTACATTTCCAACAAAACAAAAAATTAGGAGGTGATTTGTGTAACTTCACTTGTTGGGTACAAGATGAATTGGGACACTTCTGGATAAAACATTCGAGAATCTTTCTGCTGAATCGGCTATCGTCTTTGATCAAATAATGTATTCTAAATTATATGGGTTTTAGATGACGAATCATTTTGTATTATTATTTTGAAACCTATTTTCCGAAGGAGTTAGTTAAGAGAGTGATTAATGAATAAGCAAACCAAAAGTATCTGAATCATCATAGTTAGGTATTTTTATGACGCAATTACTAATGTCCGGAACGTTAAGAACTGTAAAAATGGTTTCAAGTCAACAAATAGCTTAGCCTTAGCTAGACTTGGTGTCAGATTTTCTAAGCTACCTGAAGGGTTTTGTCGTGGCTAAACGATTAAATGAACCGGGCCCCACCATTAATTATGCCATCCGAGCCACGACAGAACTCTGTTGTAAATGAAAGTGACATCCGCGTTCACCCATTCAAAAACTGACCGAATGCATCATATTGATATTACGAGTATAATAAGTAGGTATTCGATAGTTCACCAAGACTGCAAAAGTCTGCACTGTTCTGCATGCGATTGCATTGGGTTGCATTGTGCTATTAAAAAAAGTCAAATTCCACTCAAACCTTACCTGCCAGCTGCGTTTTGTGCTATAAACATCTTTTTCACATCTCCCCCATCTGTGGTCTCATTGACTATCCTCAGGAAAGCGCTTGACAGGTCAGGCAGGTGGTCCAGGGTAGAGTTTTCAATTGAAATGTTGAGTTTCCGTTGCAGTTCCGGGACTTCGGCGATGGAGTTTAGCCAGAATAGGTCTGTGATGTCGGTGTCGTACTCGATGCCGCTGCGTTCCACTCCGAACTTCCAACCCGTGTAGACGCCGTTTATTTGGGTGTAGTAGAGAGATACCTGAGTTCAAAATTTCAGGTAAGTATTCTTGTAACCTAAATATCTACCTAAGTTCAGTCTCATCTTGGGACTTATAAAAGTTATAATATTCTTAGCGTCATTAGGAAGGATTCTTTTATGACAGTCTGCTCGTGCGTTTTTTTCACCCTGGTTAGCCAGAGAAGTCTAGTTTTCCATCCAGAACTTCTATCTTTCTGGGTTTAGCATTTATCAGTTGTTTGTAGGTCAGATAGGTATAATTTATTATAAAAAATTATATTTTTTTTTAATCGGGCATGAGTGCCTTTATTAACTACAACAAAATACAATAGGTACTATATGCTAAAACTACCTACACTACTACTACAGATAGGTATAATTAATTATAGTATATAGTACCTATTGTATTTTGTTGTAGTTAATAAAGGCACTCTTGCCCGATTAAAAAAAATTATACCCACAGTTAATTTAAGAGTTGAAATAAATTACTGTTAATAACATTTAATTTTCTGTAATATTGTTACCATCCTATTGAAATGATCCCACTTCTTGAAAAGTAATAGTACAAAGGCAGAGTGGACAGTAGTCACAATAGTAGAGTACAGTAGGGTCAGTAGTTATACCTAAGCCAAACCTATAAATAAATCAAACTGTTACCAATAAAAGAGAAATATAGATTAAATGGTCTTATTCAACTCAAGAACCTGTTATCTTTACGATGACAGGAAGTTAGGCATGTAGGTAAATATTGGCGTAGTACCTACACCTCAAACTCTAAATACGCATTTAATTACTTTTATCACAAAAACGCTGCCTTGATATTTCATTGTCATTCGATATCTATTTCGATTAATTGCTTTTAAATAGTTTGTTTTTACATACCTGATGCCAAAACGGGTCGCTTTCATGTTCAGCTGCGTAATTTTTCCAGATGTTAAATGATTTTTCGAGGTAGTCCTTTAGCTTGTCGCACTGTTTTTCTAGTGGAGTGTGGTCGCATTTGGCTCGGATGGTGTTTTCTAGGTGCCGGTGGATTAGAAACCATGTCAGAGCTCCTTCTACTACACCAGCGGCGTATGCTTGCACGTTGTCGGGGTAGGACGAGTTGGTTTCTACCTCTAGCATAGACCATCTGAAAGGATATGGTTTATTACAGCATAGGTATACAGAGGCTAAGTGTACTCTATATGTACGAAATGTATCATTAACCATGATGGATAATATTATATCGGACAGATAAAAAGAAAAGTAGACAGACAACCTGAAAAAGATACTCATCAGTGCATGAGATTGGAACACGTTGGATGCAACCCAGATTCCGACAGGGTAGGGTCCAACATATTAACACATTCCATTTCATACTAAATCAAAGCAATGCATATGGAAACCAACGTTCGTCATGTTGGTATTCGTGTACATATAGTCATCATTGACAATAATCGGCCAAGTACGAGTCGGACTCGCGCACGGAGGGTTCCGTACTGTATGGGAGCCCCTTCAATATTTATTTTATTTAATTTTATTATTTATTATTGAAGTGAATATACCACTACTAAATAGTCTGTGAAAATTTCAAGCATCTACCTGCTACCATTATTAATATTAAGCGAAAAAAACAGTTTGTTGTATGGGAGCCCCCCTTAAATATTAATTTTATTCTGTTTTTATTATTTGTTGTTATAACGGCAACAGAAATACATCGTCTGTAAAAATTTCAGCTTTCTAGCTACAACGGTTCATGAGATACAGCCTGGTGACAGATAGTCAGACAGACGGACAGCGGAGTCAGTAATAGGGTCCCGTTTTTACCCTTTGGGTACGGAACACTAAAATAGACGTATGCAGTTTTTCGTTGTTAAATGTAAAATAAAACCAATGTTTTTATTGATAACAGAGAAATATTAATAATGCAATGGTCTGACTGACCTTCGTTACATCTGCGCTACGTTGCGCTCTGAAGTCTGGGTCTAGAGATAAATGAATAGTTCAAAAACCTACCCCGTAGTGTCAACGTCCATCCTGAAGTAGGCCCGAGCGACTCCACGAGGTATGTTGGCCAGTTCATTGCTCTGACCCCAGTACTCGATACGGTAGCCGGTTTTCTCCGAGTAAAACACGGTCGCGGCGTAATTCCCGTCTTCTTGTATTCTGCAACAAAGAGATGCTTGTTCACTTTCGCTGATATGAGTTTACCAAGTACGAATTAGGTACATGTCTGTAAATTGAGATTATAGAAAACTAGCGACCCGCCCCGGCTTCGCACAGGTGTATTACACATATAAACCTTCCTCTGGAATCACTCTATTTTAAAAAACCGCATCAAAATCCGTTGCGTAGTTTTAAAGATATAAACATGAGGACAGACAGCGGGAAGCGACTTTGTTTTATACTACTATGTAGTGATAGTAAAGGTGATGACATCGCATCGCAACTTCTGGAGCATTGATTCTATAGGTACATAATTATTGTATCTATCTATTCTATCGCAACGTGTTCAAGTTCTGGTCTCAGTAAAACTTTTGTACTGAGTCTTTCTGTACTGTAGTTTTGCAGATTTTACATTTCTTTTAAATGTTTAACCGCCAAGTATTAATTATGTGACGTGACCAGGATTGTTCCGGATTAAAAAGTAGGTTGTGGGAAACAAGTGTTATGACTTTCACATACGAGTTGCTTATTCTTCAGTCAGTTGTGTTTTAGTACCAGCCAAAATTAATTTCCATATTATTGTATGTGTGTGTGTCAGTGTACTGACTGGTAGAGTAGGAACTCTAACTAAGTACATACTCATAACAATGTAGTCAAACGCAAACCTATAATATCAAATAAAAAAAACTAATACATACTAGGATGACTGGATTATATTCCTCCAGTTAGACCACCTAAGGAATATTGAAGTGGTAGACAACAAATAATTTATTATTTTATTGGTAATAAAAGTGGCTTACATTTTCAATACATACCTATGTTTTTGTTAAAATTGACAATATGAGAAGCTGTGTAGCTAGTCTAGCCATCTACCTAGCCTAGTCTCTACGAGATGATATCGTTGTGTACGAGCAGACCAAGATATATTTAAAATTCGCTAAGACAAAACTTAGATTTTAGTGACAAGAAAGCTGGCTCATTCCTCGCACAGAGATTTTCTCTCGCCGTTCAGCGTGGGAATGAAGCCAGCGTTCTTGGCACCCTACCACAATTACACAGTCTTTTTTCGATTTTTAGCTGCTGTTTTGTTGTATATTATTTAGGTAGGTATTAATTTTATGTGTATATATTAGGTAGTATAGATATAGGTAGATTTTAATAAAGGAATATTTCCTCACCTCTCCATTTGTCCAACGAATAGCGCCAAGATTGCTAGGATTCCCAGAATTCCAAGGATGTACGAGGATATCTTCGTCTGCAGCCACGAGGCTCCAACTACTTTCAGTACCGTACTCATTTTCCAATATTATTGAAACGTTATATAAATAAAATAAACTATAAAATATAGAAGATGTTAAGAAACTTAATAATAATGAAGTGACAGCGCGTGTAGATAACTTTTTCAAGCGGGAGGGTGACCATCAAAGATGGTTAGCGGCACCCAGTTCACGGTTCTGATGATGCTCCGACTGCTGGGCTCGGAGTAGGCATTGGGTACGTTTTCCACGCGCTTTATTTTACTGGATCCTTCCAGATTCTTTTGATATTTTCTTTAACCCTGGAACAAAGAGATAAACAAATTAAAACTTTCACGTGCAGAATCTGGCTTCTATTTTAGATAGGAATGTTACTTATTATAATTGTGGATGCTATTTCTGGCCGACTGTGTTTGTAATTGGACTAATTTACTTAACAGATTGCTGCGGCTACGTACGTAACTAGACTTGAATGATAAACTAATTGTTTATACAGGAAGTACACAGGTAAGGTAGGTACAACTGCACCTACCTATATAACGTATATGTATACATAGATACTGAAATAGGATAAGTAGACGTGTCTAAGTAAGAAAAGAAACTATTGAACTAGAACCATCAAAATGGAATTTAATGCCAACTCGATGACTAGAACCTACTAAACAACATAATTCGAGTAATTAGATAGATAGATAAACTCTTTATTGATTCACACACACATAAAACAGAAAAATAGAGAAAATTAGATGCTACAATATGTGAAGCAACCGGCGGCCTTATCACTGAAAGTGATTTCTTCCAGGCAACCTTAGGATGGAGAGAGATGGTACAAAAGAAAAAACGACGAGGTGTGCTAATTTAGATAATAATTAATATAAAGTGGGAAAATTTCATTACTAAGAATATGATCTTAAGCATATACCTACTAAGTACTGAAATGTTGTGTCAACGAACTATTTTTTACGGCACCGACTTATTTTAAAACTCCTGTTACAAATTGTTCATAATGTTGAGTAAAGTAGTTTTTTTTTCGGTTCCTTGTTTAGCAATTAAAATATGCAAGGACGTAATGATAGTGTCGCGACGTCATCGAGAAGTATGCTAATACGTTGTGAATTGCCAAATTATCGGAACAACCTTGGAGGGAACACCGGAGAGCTGACCTTAGGCACATAATTGATAACGTGAGAGCTTGTCTTCAGTAAAACAATAAAACATATCATTGCACATGAACATTTAATAGAATGCAATTAATACTACCGCTAAAACTCATTGATAGATTTGAAAGAATCTGATAAAGATAAAGATCATCAAAATCTTAATTTCCGAGCTTAGGTCCCGTTAGCATGAATTATTTAGTTAAAAAATATTTCTGAATCTATCTATCTTTCTCAAAGTATTGGCATTTCTATTCTTCATGTACTAACTTAGAAAAATGATACATATGTACCTAGTAGGTACTTATTAGTAAAACATATTTCAACTTTTAAAAAACAATGAGTTCCACAATACCAAAGTACTAAAGTGTACCTATATTCAGTCTTGAGCCTTATGTTGTACTAGCGACCCGCCCCGGCTTCGCACAGGTTTATTATACATATAAACCTTCCTCTTGAATCACTCTATCTATTTAAAAAAACCGCATCAAAATCCGTTGTGTAGTTTTAAAGATATAAGCATACATGGGGACAGCGGAAGCGACTTTGTTTTATACTATGTAGTGACCAACCTAAGAAACTAACCTTTTTGTTAGCTTCTCTACATTCAGACTCTTGGGGGAAATGTAGAGAAACTAACCTTTTTGTTAGCTTCTCTACATTCAGACTCTTTCAACGATAACACTGCCAACTTACAATTCTAGTTATGAAATTCAAATTTTCGAAATGTTTTTTTTTGACAGGATCAGCGATCCTTGTTTTGTAAAATTGGGCAGTCTTGAGTTGGAAGAGTCTGAATGCAGAGAAGCTAACAAAAAGGTTAGTTTCTCTACAGTAGTGATAGTGATTTAAATCATTTCCATTCACTTATACCATTTATAAATCAAGGGAAAATAAGTGCTAAAAATTCATAAATCAAAAATTCTCCGAGGAGATTCTTTCGAGATTATAATTGGAATTCTTATTCTACAATAACACTCATGATAGTCTGATACCAACTACTCGTAGGTACGGACGGGGCTCAAGGAAAATTCCTGAAAAGATTTCATACAGTTGAGTCATATACCTACTTAGTTGTTAAATACCCACCTATTTCCTATTGCTTTGAGAATCCACAAATTGAGTTAGGTATCGCCAATATCACTTAGGTTTGAATCACTAAACAAATGAATGTATGAAGTATTATATTTTCTATTGCTAGATTTCTCATTGTATATTATTACTACACTTGGGTAGACCGGGCAAGTCCCGATGTTTCTCGACTACTGATGCTAACTGCGGGCAGGTAAGCTGTTATCAAAATATCAATAAGATACATTCAGCATTACTATACCGACTCTACGTACCTTATCTAGAGCTACCGTATGTAGAGTAATTAACTATTAAAATAAAAACAAATCTGACTAAGCTGAAAAACGTAGTTGACATTCCCTATAATAAAAAAAGAGAACGATACGTAACATCCAATTATGTTAAACCAGTTAAATTGTAGAGAAAAATAAAAAAAAATATCACTAATGAATATAAAGTTATTATTATTACAGTATCAGTCGTATTAGATATACCTACGTTCTGCAAATCCAATATATTGCTAATTTAATTAATTAAGACTAATAATATTTTTTATTGTTTTACCTAATATTTTCGTGTCTAAAACACTTTCAAGAATTTAAAATTTTAGATAGAAATCGATAAAAGTAAAAAAGTGCGCCATTTTCGCTAAGCGGAAAAGCACAATTGGATTTTTTTAAATTGCATCTAAATCATTATTTAGATAGGTAGGTAGGTGTGACTACATGAACTTTTGCTGATAAAATATTATTTGAAAATATATTTACTATTTCCGAGTACTCACTCGGAAAATATTGTTAATAGCGAATGTAATCGCGTTTCACAAGAAATAACAAAATATAATCCATGTTATTTGTTTGGTGATTCATGTGACGTAAAAAATGCTCTACTAATCTGGAACTGCTCTACAATATTTATTGCTCATCATGTTTTGCAAATATTAACAATTCAAACTAAAAGATATACTTAAGACTACTTATAGATATAACTAGGAGCCTCTCTATTTTTTTAAATATAATGTGGCTAGGGTTTCTGATTTCTCGAACTATTTTCGTTCTCGAGGCCAAATTCTCGAGTCTTCTCGAGTCTCGAGGCTTTCAAAAAAGACGTATAATAGGTGATAAAATTTACAGAAAAAAACTCAAAATAATCACGAAATAACGTATTTTTATTGCCCTCAACTGTACTTAATCAAATATTAATACATACAATAATTAGGAACACTAAAAATCTACGTCTTAATCATCTAGAAACAAAAAAACTTTAGTGTCAGTCAAGCTGCTTTTGCGCTACTAACAATGATATTGTGTTGTGTATGTTTAAAATAATCTAAATAATAATATAATATTGGTATTGATTGGCTTGGAGATCGTAGAGATCAAATATAAAAATCTTCTTACAAAAACATCACAATAATAAAATCTTAAATAACTAATGGAAACAGATAACTAAGGGTGGTAACGTGTTTGTGTGTATATGTGTGAGTGAAACAACTTACTCGCAGTGAGCGCGGACAATTTTACGCGAAAAAACCTACCTCGAATACTTTGGATTGGTGCCTCGAGAATTCTCGAGGCATGGGATTTTTTTCTCGTCTCGAACCGAGGCGGATTTCTCGAGGCTTCTCGAGTTCGAGAATTCTCGAGCAGAAACCCTAAATGTGGCCTATGACACCCGGGGATTGTGTAGCTTCCCAGCAGTGAAAGAATTTTTCAAATCGGTTCAGTATGTTTCGGAGCCTATTCAATGCAAACAAACAAAAAATCAAATCTTTCCTCTTTATTATATTGGTATAGATAATTTGACGGATGCGATAACACAGATATTTCTTTGTTTTTAAATTCGTTCAACTAAAATTTAAGGTGCTTACAGAACTTATTTATTCTAGTAAGGATGTACCTATATCTATATAGTGCAGTTGCTAAGCGAATGCAGTTACCAAGTGAAAATGGATATCTTCTGAACAACACCGCGCTGCATAATACTATCCACGTGGAAGGAATTGCCTAGTGCTGCGATAAAATATGCAAGAATCTATTGTGACAGCTTGCTGTTACTAAGAGCGTAATTTAATAGTAAAGACACTATTCATGTGCTATGATTGCAAAAAGTAACTATGAGATTAAAAGAGGCACTGTTCATCATGAGTATTTTTGTTGGACTAACCCTGTAATAAATTCATTATTTATTTATTTTACTTGCATATGTTTAGATAGATAGATATTTATTTGAGGAAAACAAAACACAGGCAAAAAGATAACATTAACATTATTATGGGTTACAATGAAAGAAGTTCGCCATAATCCGCCTTTCGACATACAAAAAACATAATTACATAATTACAAAAAAACATAAGTAGCGAAGAATTGTTCCAGTTCCATAGAAAAATTTTAGTCGCTATTTTAAACTTAATTGACTCTTTATCCATTTTATTAGTTTATTAGTTCACCATTTTATTAGTTCAGGTAGGTACTCCATAAATAAATAAATATATCTTTATTGTACACCAAAATTACAGTAATATAGGTACATTAGAAACTACACAAAAAATGTTGTACAAGGGCGGCCTTATCGCCTTTGGCGATTTCTACCAGGCAACCTTTGGATGGACTGGACACGAAAAATAGAAATACGGTCGGTGGTGTATAAATACTGTGAAATAAATAATGAGAGAGAAAATAAAAAATACTTAGGTACAAAAAATAAAATAAAAATAAACAGATAAAGGTAGGTATTTTATAAACATACATAATATACATATCTCATAACCTACACACATACATATATACAAATACATATATACCAGTTTTAGCTAACATAAGGAAAGATAATGCTAACGAGATTTTTAAATATGGGGAGGGATTTAGCCTGTCTAATAACAACAGGCAGTTCATTCCACAGCAGGACAGCTCTCAAAGAAAAGGATACTCCATGTACTTTATTTAGGAGGCATATGAATCCACCAATCTGTACTGGGCCACCCAGGGTAGAATATTATAATTATAATAACCAAATCACACTTCGGTCTATGTTCAAAGTGGACTCAAAATGCTTACAGTACAGTACTATAAATAAGCATACATAAGTACTTAGACACCTACTGTTTATTCTTGCTCTGAGAGTAATTAATAAATCTATTGCTTTTAATCCAGTGGAATCTCTATATTCTCTATCGTATCTCTATTGAGTTGTACTAAGTGCTTTGCCATTGTGATGGATGTCAAACTCAACATTCAAGGCAGCAGAGTTACGAATCCCGGTTCGAACAATGGACAATGGTCGGGAAACCTCTCCATTTGCTTTATAAACAGCCTTACAAAGGAATCGAACCTACCGTTACTTGCATTTGAAAACGTTATTAGGTATTGGGTGAATGAATTGATACGGGATTGAGATAAAAATATTGAAATGTAGATAATGTGGAGTTCACATAAAACTATGCTAGGAAACTAGAAGTAAATAATTCATACATTCTTTATTAATATCTAGTAGAGCTAATGTTACCTCCTTAAATTGCGACGCCCTTACAGGGTCAATGTCACTAGGTTAAGACTCTAGTTTGTAAGAACTTTTGTTATATCAGTGCATTGTGCAATAAACGAAAAAAAAAACACCTACCTACTTTAGTTTTAGCAGGTATTGGTTAGTAAAATTACCTACCACGACGATTACATTGATTTTGATGTATCATTTCACTGGGTGTCTGTAAATTTGACGGTAAATATTCTAGGATTTCATTATGACCAACCCCTACGGTAATGCTTACCCCGAAATAGCGAAGTAGCTCAGCAGCAAATGAACTTAATATAATATGTAAAAAGTCTATCGGCTCTCTAAAAAAATTTATAATAATGGCTGTGGCAGTCTTAACACCTACAGCGGTTACATTCAGACAATCACAAGATCAGGATGACTGTCAGAATTCGTAAGAGGCCGATGTTACGCGAGACTACACTGTTCCTTGATGTGCTATTTAACCCAGGTAGAGTATATCCTTCACTCCGATCTTCTGCATTAGTAGATTACACACTTACCTCCCAAAAGCCACAGATTCCCTCGTGAAATACTCGGAAATTTCCCATCATATAAATACAATTTGCACGTCTCAGCCGATACATCAATATTGATTTTCAATAAACAAGATCAGAGGATCACTTATCTTTACGACTAAGATCTCTGTTAGCATATTCGAAGAACTGAAATAGATTTGGTTCGCAATAATCTAAAACAACTGTATTCAGAAGGGTAAGGTTTAAAATAAATCTTTTTATAAGGTTTCGTCATCATCATTTCGATAAAAGGTGAGGCCTCTAGGAGCTGGTTATTTGGTACTTACTCCTGACTTACCTACACCTTTTCACTTTTTCAGCTGCCTTAAACCTGACTACTTTTAGAGGAATTAGTTAAACTGAGCTCCATGTATGTACCTATAGTTATCAGATTTCAACATAATGGAACTACTGATTATGTTGACAAAAATGTATCCTATGCTACTTGTGGCGTAGATAGGTATTTACGAATCTCCACAAATTCGGTTCAGCTGTTTGGGTTATCGGATGGAATATAGAGTCACACACAGCATAATTATGTTCTACAATTCTACATAGTAGGTACAACCTATAATAATACACATTGTCCGTAATTTACCGACACTTTATTTTGTGACACTAAATACAAGGAAAACCAATATAGTTTGTATTAGGTAATAACCAATTTAAACAGTCGCTGTCTATTTATAGTCATAGTTTACCTATTAAGTTTCTAAGAAAATTATTCATCAGTGCAATAGTAACTCAAGTTTATTGATTGCTCGGAATCTGTTTACTTTGCTTGGAAACTTCCCTAGATGCTTGTTGGCAATTGATAAGGAATTTTCCTTTCCGTTTTCTTTATCAGGCCCCCACCGGTGCAGATAGGTGCAGGTAAACACATTGTTTATTATCAACTTCCCATTTGAAATAGGGTAAATAGGTTTAATATGGTGACTAACTTTTCAACTAGTTGTAGTTTTGCACCATCCTTCGCAGCCTTCTTTATACCACTGCTGGGCATTATGTGTCTCTCTTTTATTGTGCCATCTGCCTCATGCCAATTATGTTCAAGATCTAAGATGTTCAAGATAAATTCGAGTAAATTTTTTGGGTATTGAAGTATTTTCACCCAGATTATTTTTTGTGTGATGACGCTGAGGAGAGGACGTTAGCAAAATCACCATTCAAATTTTCTTACTTCTATTCAGTACTTTCTTTTTCTAGCTACCGCAACGCTGATAAATAATAAAGTTGCATCACAATTTATGACAATAATTTTATTGTAAGTAATCGCATAGATGTACGTAAAGAAGAATAAAATGCGAATATACTGCTAATTATAAAACTTCTCCTTTTTGAAAGTGTTATCTGAACTAAGTAAATCAAAGCGATTTAAGATATTCGAAGATTAAACATACCAAATCAACCAATTGATAAACAATTTGTTGCAATCAAATGTTAAATTGCATTTATATTCCTACCTAAACCACTTACTAATCTTTCAAAATCAGAAACTTGTTGCGCCTATCACTTCCTATTTCACAACTCATCTAATTGCAAATTGTTTATTAGACAAAAGCAAGTACAAAAGACGTCACTGCGTGATCTCAATTACAAAATGCGGCAGTGTTGAAGGAAGAAAATCAAGAAACGTAAGCAAAACACCAACTCACCGTGTGATTATCGTAATAAGAACCACGGTCAAGGCACTGATGCCAGAGCAAAAGGTTTTTATCCCGAGCCTCGCTCAGCAAAGACTGAATAAACTTGTCCGAGTTATTCTGGTAGCTTTGAATGAATTTATGTTATTTTAATATAAATATTAGAGCCGAATTCGCAAGCCGGCCGGTTTCGTAAACAGACAGAAAGTAAATCAATACCAGACCAGCATTACCAGGAGAGTACATTTGGTTTTATGATGATACTCCATCGTGGTAAAAACATTTTCGCACATGTGTTTGGAAGTATCTAAATTTGAAGGGAATAAAAACGCACGGTTTACGCGAACGCTTGATATAGAAGCTTTTAGATGGTACTTACTTGTGGAAATAGCCCATGAAAGAGTAACTAATGTCGTTACATTAAAATAATGGTCTTTGATAGAATTAAATGTATTAACGTTAATGTTAACACACTAATTCGCAAGCGCTTAATATTTGTTGATTGTCATTAACCTGCTACCCAAAGTTTAAACGATGAAAGAAAATATGTTGAAAAAATAAGAGTTCGTCATGACTGTACTCTAGATTTTTAACAATAAAAAGTCCCTGTAAGAAAAACCCAGTTGAGGTCGTTAAAAAACAGGATAAGTCTGAGTAGGTAACCCTGTTTATCCTAACCTACTTAGATCTAGCAAACTATCCAAAAAGTAGTTCTGGGAAGTTCCCGATTTATCCTTAGAATTTCCCGGAGAGCAGTGCTAATATGCTCTCCCGATGTTATAAAATTTTTATTTCAAATAGAGCCACTCAATCAACTGAATTACCTATATAGATTTTGTGCCTACTACTAGGGGTTAAATTAATATTATATTGTATAAGCTGGCTGGCCGATAACTGTTAAAAACTCAGTAAAATAATTAACAGTAAGTGTACTTGGATAGGTACCTATTATACTGGGTACCTACTTGGTAACCATTATCAGTAACATGTCTCTCTATCTCTACAATAACTAATAACATAAACCTATTATAAAATTTGCCAAGTGTGCTCGATAAAATATTTTTGATCTCTTTCAGTTCATGATAAAACCTGATGACGTCACGATAAAAATATTTGCTATAGATTTACAAATTAACTGATAACTAATACTTAGGCTGAAAGTAATAAAATATTTCGATTTACTCAATTTATAAGAGTCACCTACGTGTTATACATAGATTACATTTTCAATGCACTTATTATTAAATTGATGTTATCTACCTACTAATTATTGTTAATGCAATTAAACAAATAGCACGGGTAAAAAAATGTGATCTACTATTTGTGCCTACATAAACCTGCCACAATTTATTAGTACTGCATTTAGGGGATTAAACATAATACTCGTTAAGGTTCTTTGATCTACATATTACACATTTAATATGTAGGTAGATCGACACATCAATAGGTAGGTACTTACACGATAAATATTTTGGTATTTTCTTAATTCCACCTCTTTATGTTCTTAAGAGATTACTGTAGACTATACCTGATTTAGTTTTTGTTATAAAATTTAAGAAACAGAGTACTCGCAAGAACTTAGCCGATTACTCACTATTTTTTGACCAAAACATTACAACCAAATTCATATTAAACACATTATTAAAGGTAACTCAAAAACTACAGGTCAGATATTTATCTTTAAATCGACCCATATGAAAATCACCGACTTTCAAATAAAAATTTCTAATTTTCAACTAGGAAATGTCTACTGTCTCTGAGGTAAACAAAAATACAGTCGAATTGAGAACATTTTGCTATGCATCTTGTTAATTAAAGTCAGTTAAAAGGGTTAAAAGTGCCTTGTAGAGTAAAAGAGCAACTTGTCATACATACAAATTAATTCCACCTCTATCGTTCCCTACGCGTCGTACGAAGTCCAGTATCTGCCAGAGAGTCGGAAATTCCTGTCTAGCATAAACCAGTCGGTGACGCACTGTGACGTCTGTCAGACGCTCTACCTGTGATTGCGGATAACATTCTCGTAACCACTCGTAAAAATATTCTTTTATATTTAATAATCCCTATTTTAGAACTGATAGCCTGTTAGGACGTATGTAGAAATGGTCACGAGACCAAGTGGGAGCAGAAATGATCATCGATAATTATTTTTCGCATAAAATTGTACCATCATTTCCACTGTGTACAGAATTTGAATAGTTTTCACGAATCGATATGACATCCATGTACTTACATTATTGTTTATTTATCAAAAACGGCAGCGTCGATTTCAATAAAATTTAAATGGGATCACCTTGGGGTCACCTTGGCAACATGAGATTAGAAAACCTAGTTTAAACGTTCCACCTACTATTATAATATTGAATAGTCGTTTTTCGTGAAAGTGTCCAGTAGACTTTACTGCCCTATTGCTACAATATCTGTAGTTATCATTGATTTTTATACTTGCATTTTTTTCGCTGACTTCTATGCCTCTATTATATATTTAAATTCATAAAAATGCCAACTCAAATCAATTTGCCAAATGCACTTGTTTCAAATGATGCAAGTGTACGAGTTGACAGCAAAATAGCTGACTGCATTCCACTAATTCATTGTGACACAGTTTAAATACAAGTTGGTGTTGGTCCCTTCCGTTCAGACCGTTTAAGGGACCGCCGCCGTCGCAGCGGGGGCCAATGAACCGGTCTTGGGGCGGATTCCCCGACGCCGATTGCGAGCTCCAACATTGCTGTTTCAATTTCGTCAATTTTGTTAGCCGAGCCGAGTCTCAAACTCAGAAAATCTTCTAAGCGGATGGATTAATTATACCAGACCGGAGATTGATGGGCATCGTCATTAATTCAAGGAGCTAAACTGACAAATAAGTATGTACGAGTATAAGGTAGATACTGAAACGGGGAATTTATGAAATGTGAAAATTCTGCACGGAGAATGCACAAAACATCCAGATTTACGCAATTAATACGGAAAGTCAATGATAAAATACAACCAGTTCTTCCTGTTCCATCTAGAATAAGTAGGTACTCGTAGGTACATAAGTATATAGGTACATTTAGTAAATCAAACTACTTAGGTACGTCTAACTTTTACGAGCTCTACTTACCATTTTAAAACTTTTATAAACGTTCACCCTTTTTTTCTACATTTCTCCTACATTTTTAGGGTTCCGTACCCAAATGGTAAAAACAGGACCCTATTACTAAGACTCAGGTGTCCGTCTGTCTGTCTGTCTGTCACCAGGCTGTATCTCATGAACCGTGATAGCTAGAGAGTTGAAATATTCACAAATGATGTATTTCTATTGCCGCTAAAACAACAAATACTAAAAACAGAATAAAGTAAATATTTAAGGGGGGCTCCCATACAACAAACGTGATATTTTTGCCGGTGGGCTCCCATACGGTACGGAACCCTTCATGCGCGAGCTCGACTCGTAATTGGCCCATTTTTAGGGTTCCGTACCCAAAGGGAAAACCGGGACCCTATTATGACTTCGATGTCCGTCTGTCCGGCTGTCCGTCTGTCTGTCTGTCTGTCTGTCGCCGGGCTGTATCTCATGAACCACGATAGCTAGGTAGCTGAAATTTTCACAGATGATGTATTTCTGTTGCCGCTATAACAACAAATACTAAAAACAAAATAAAATAAATATTTAAGGGGGGCTCCCATACAACAAACCTGAATTTTTTGACGTTTTTCGCTCTATATTTATAATGGTAACAGGTAGATGCTTGAAATTTTCACAGAATATTTAGTTTTATATTTACTTCAATTATAAAATTAAAATCAAATAAATATTTAGGGGGGGGGGGGGGGGGCTCCCATTCAGTACGTACCCCTCCGTGCGCGAGTCCGACTCGTACTTGGCCGATTATTTAATTAAAGTTACTTACGGGATTTATTTTGCCAATTGATGATTGGTTGAGCATGAAGTCCCGATATTTCGGCGCAATACCAATGTCGCCAATTGAAAACTACTCACTAATTTCTAGCTACATACGTGAATATTAAATTCACGAAGACTCTTCCTACACTAAATGGCTCGTGGCAATCTTGGAAACAATTCAATTTCCGCGTCGGTTGTAACATTTTGGTTTTGATCGAGTTTAATGTGTACTTCACGTTTTGTATTGTTTGTAGCTCGTGATTTTTTCGGTTTTACTCTTATTACCGATCTTTTCCTTTGTTTCTTGTTATAATAACCACTTCTTGTGTGGACTTTTAATTAGAATATATTAGCTTTTACCCGCGGCTTTATCGCGATTGTGTTATCCCATTTTTACTCTTTAAGAACACTGTATTTTTGGTGATAGTAGCGTATGACACTTTCCAATCTTTAATCATGGATGCCCATGCAAAAAAATCAAGTGAATCTGTCGCTAAGTTGTTGCATCATAGAGTAACAAACAGGCCAGCAAACACACTTTCGAATTATCTTAAAATTACGAGTCACATTGTTTGTCCGCGATGGACTCCTAAACTGCTTAACCGATTTTAACCAATTTTACACATTTTGCAGCTTGATACAACTTGAGAGATTAGTGTATATCTCAATTGATAATCACATTTGTTTATTATACTTTAAAATCTATCCTTACCAGAGCGAAGCCGCGATGGGCATCTAGTAACATTATATGTATAGTAAGATAATCACAAAAATATACTGTTAGCAGTAATGTACCTTTACGCACTAAGATATTTTATTATAGATATTACAAGATTTCAGGGTTGGTACAATAAAATTAAAAATAAATAAAAAACAGAACTTACAGCGTGAGTGGTGTGCCCACAAACACAAAACGTTCGGCGTACTCAACCCATCGGGATAGAACTGTTGAATGCTTTGGCGGACGGTCGACCACTGATCTAGACCGCTACTGATCTGAAACAAACAAATTAAACTTTTAATGATACCCAATTATTAACGTAATTAGTGTAAACAATTGTAATTAATAGAAATATAAGTACATTGAAATTGAATCAAATCAATGTATGACTATCATTAGTGACATCAGTAGGAGAGAATCTCTTCATAACTCATGTTGAGATTAGACTGTTTGGAGAGACAATATTTTCGGAGGGGACATTTGGCGGAAAAAACTGGGTTTGGGGGGAAACGCGCTAAAATCATTACTTGTACCCTTTCTGTGGGTTCTCCTCTAGTGGAGGTCATCTGGTGATAGTGACTTTCATACCCAAACAGCATAGCCTAATGAAAATAAAATAGGTAGCTCTACATACACTACATAGTATAAAATAAAGTCGCTTCCCGCCGTTTGTCTGTCCCTATACATGCTTAGATCTTTAAAACCACGCAAAGGATTTTGATGCAGTTTTTTTAATAGATAGAGTGATTCAAGAGGAATGTTTATATGTATGGGTAATACACCTGTACGAGGCCGGGGCGGGTCGCTAGTAATATAATAAAATAGCTCAAACTCCCGCAGGTAGAAAGAAAGTTGTATCAATATAACATGTGATATGACTTATACCTATCATTCAAAACGAATATCATATGTAATTTTCGATTGACAACGAAAAATGTTAAAAAAATATTCACCCCCGCCTTGAGCTTCACCCTAAAGTGTTAGTATAAACCTAGTTCCCGATTTCGTAGAATTTCCAGGATTCATACGGAACCTTCGGTGGACGAGTCTGACTCGCACTTGTCCAAGCGCTTACTTACAACGCAAGCTTTCAAAGTAAATCGAGCCTAATTATTAAAATATTTTTTTAATACGTTTCACTATTTGACATATTATTATACCTGTGATATGACTCTTGTACTCGTACCTATTGGTTCGAGAGTCATATCACAGATAAAAAAATATCATTTTACCGAAAGACAATGATTTTTTTAGTATGAAATAGCTAATTTTCTTTCGCGAGTTCGTTAATCTACAAGAAAATTAACATGCTCTACATTTTCAGTTTTCCATTCTAGAATTCGGTAAGTATAAGTTGTTGTAAATATTATTCAAATGTGATAAAAATAGTCTGTAGTTACCTATGTTCATACAACCATAAATTTTAGCTGGCTGACGTCAATGAAATAAATATTAAAAACAGTAAAAGTGTACCGAGTATCGAACTAGTACTATACGCGCAAAATGATCTTTAAATATAAATATTATTGGCTGATTCTTCAGAAGACGGACATAAGTATTCTAAGATATATAATTGTACCTAATCATCGTTATGAGCAAGATTTACTAAAGTGCCAACCCCGAAATCACTAAATAATCAGCTAGGTACGAAACAAGAAATCGGTCAAGTACGAGTTGGACTCGCGCATGAAGGGTTCGGTAACGTGTGGGCCCCTCGGCAAAAAAATCACGTTTGTTGTATGGGGGCCCCCTTAAATATTGATATTATTCTGTTTTTAGTATTTGTTCTTTTAGCGGCAATCAAAATACATCGTCTGTGAAAATTTCAACTCTCTAGCTATATACGGTTCCTGAGGTACAGCCTGGTGACAGACAGACAGCAGGGTCTTAGTAATAGGGTCCCGTTTTTACCCTTTGGGTACGGAACCCTTAAAAGAACTGTTCCACACAAAAATGTTCATCGACCCTCGACAAAATGTATGATTTAAGCGATTTTTTCCACAATTTAGGGGTTGGCCCCATAGACAAACTTGTACAAGAATAACGATGATGTTAAGTATGTACAATGATATTCCAGATTTCCTTGGGTAACTTGACAATTTAATTTTGAGTAAATAATAAATATAACCATAGTAAGTTTGGACATACTCGTAGGTAGCCGAGATCGATAAATAATTGCTAACTCCAATATGTCCCGACGAGGGCTGGAGTATTCTTACAATATATTTTAAAAAAGTCTGTTTGTACGATGCAAATAAATTATAGGACCATTTGTATTATATAAGTTCATTAGATAAACAGTAACAAGACGCGACAACCGTACGTCGTCGTCGCCAGAGCTGCGGGCGTCGGCCACACTACGCTAATGGCAGTAAACGGTCACCTGTCTACACCATAAACAGTGTCTGGCCGAGATGAATGCTCGCCGACTCCGAGGTGGCCGACGGCAGGGCTGGAATCAGTTGATATACCTTTTTTTTAAGGGGGAAATCTTCGAAAGATGCCCGACTGATTTGGGGTGCAGTCGGGTCATGTAGGATTGTACCCACTAAAACCCCCTCGGTGGCCAGCCTTTGTGCCCTCTTGGGAGCTCCAGGATCTCCAAAAAGAACGCACCTGTGCTCCCAGCACTTTGTGCGACTACTCGCCTGGTGCTAGAACCAGGCTTGTGCGGCCCTCTACGACAACGTTGCCACACTCGCTCCCCGGGCTCATTTGAGTGGATGGCCTGAGCCCCATCTCTGACCATTCACGAGCCCAGGGATCCCCTTTTTGTATGCTCTTACTACAGGCAAGAGATACCGATGCCGTATTCTAGTGCCCCGGCATCTGGGCAAGTCAGTTGATATACCTAGGCTGAATTAAACTTCTTGGTGTTTATGAAATTAGCTAAAAGCTGCGCGAAACCCAATCCTCGCGCAGCTGATAAGTGAGCTTCAGCTAGGATTGGGTATTGCGCAGCTTACGTAGCTAATATCACAGCCGCCAAAAAGTTTGATTTCACCTATGTGACATGCAATTTTATGGATATGTAGATATCAAACATTTCCTGTTATAGAACATTTCTTTTTCGTCAGAAATATGTTTGTAAATAAATTAATTTAGAGTGTCTAGTCGTATCTTAGTACGAGAATATGAGACATATCATGTAAGAGAACAGAGGATAGGTAGTTAGCCGGTGGTGCAGCGCAGAGTTTTGAACTGGTAGGTATACTTTAAAATTCTGGGCGGTGAAGTATTCTCATGGGCATGTGTAAAGCAGGGTATTACAGTTCGTCTCGTCTCTCAAATTAGTTAGATAAAATATCCTCACCCTAAAAGTTACATAACTTACATACTAATTTTTAGAGATGCTTTCAAAACTTCTGCCGCCTTAATCCAGCCCCACTGTTACTTACACTTACTCATTACATATCGTAATCAACCGTTGAACAAAAGTAATCTGATGACAGGTGCTAATGCTAATGTGTTTATTATTGTTACGATAATTGCCTGGGGACAGCCGGCCCGTCGTCAGACAATCAGGCTCAGAGCGGTCGGGTCATGTGTCGTTCAGGTAGGTTAGGTTCAATAGTGTAAATATTTGAACTGGGGGCTGAAGGTTAAGAGCTATGTGATTAGAAGCCTTTAAATGGTCTATTGCTGAACATAGGCCTAACCACGAAGAGCTATTGGGCCATATACACCACGCTCGAATAATTTCAAAAAAATCAGTTAAGCAAGTTTCGGAAAAAGTAGTTAAACAAAAGTTGTTAGTTTCGATGTACAGAATAAGCCTAAAAGGAAGCTAATTGATTAGAAATAACCCTGTATTAGAACAAGAAGGAGATTCTAATATTATGTGAGTTGTAATATAATTGGCACGTTCATTTTAATAGTTCAATAATGCAATGTTTAATTATTGTATGTTCTGGTTTGCGGTAGATACTACCTAGGCTACTCAATACACGTGAGTGGTTTCAACGAGTGTGGCGTAGTTGCCACAATAAGATAAAATATGGCATAACCTGAACCAAGCTTAACATATCATTATCAATAGGAAACAGAATGACGCATTATCACCATCATCTAATAGTGGAGTTCATGATTCTGATTAACTTGTTGTATGACAAACACGTAGCACGACGTGTTTCCTATTGCATTAATTATTTTAAGTTCTGAGCCTACTACTCGTACGAGTATTTAGTGCAACCTCGTTGAGGTTTCGTTTTTTTTGCCTTTAGAACGCACTAGAAAGATGGGATGGGGTAAAGTCTTTTCAAATTGTACTAATTGTACTATCAAAATTTTACTATTCCTCTTAATTATTGCCATAGGTCACCCACTGCTGGATATAGGCTTCTCCTATAGATCTCCCATAAAACCAGTTGGAAGCAGCTTGCATTCAGTGCAATCCTGTGTTAATGTGGTCATCGGTTAGTGGTGGATAGGCGTCCTAAGCTGCGCATGCTGATACTGTGATCTCCAAAAAAATTCAATCAGATTTTGAATTCAGATCTTTTCATTTAACCCAAAAAGGGAAAAAATATGGTCCTGAAACATTAGTGTTGCCACCTAGTATCAGACGTTAAAGCAAATTATTGAGTCTCTTCAATTTTTATTGTTATTATCTACAGTTATTTTTTTCATGTATTCTTCAGCTCAAAACCATCCAATTCATGTGCACGCTTAATAAGTTCATGGTATAGACCCCGTGCTCACTTTAAAATGAAATTAGCTTATCGTTAAAACTTTGCATATTTTGAGCGACTGATTTGAATATGTTAGTATTTTAAATGTTAATTTCCGATCACAGGCAAGAATGTAGTGTCTCTACATTCTTGTTAGGGGTATCAAAGGGTACAGGGATTTAACAATTGATTTCACATTTATCAATCTTCTTTACTTATATACATAAATATATCTAAAACAGAAGTGCTACTTAAATACCTACTCGCTCATTACTTATTCTACTTTCTAATGACTGAGTAATATATCAAAATTTCGAAAAATGTTGAAGGTGGAAAGGTGTTTCTTTTTGTAAAACGCTAAAAGAAAGCAACTCTGTGTTTTTGCGTCTATCTGTGACATCATAACTTTATTCCTTAAAGGATTTATTACTATTTTTGATTTTTTTAAAGAAAATAAGAGCATTCCTAGTATCTTAGTAGAGATCGGATAAAATCTGATGCCAAGGATATTATTGAGTCAATCTAAAAATAATCTTGTTGCGATATTAGAATCAAACCACATGAATAAAAAGTGGGTAAGAGCAAAATCAAATAAAACACAAAATTAAAATAAAGTTAAACTGAAAAGAAGTAAAGTTTTGGCCCGCAATCTTTATTTTTACCACCCATTTAGAAAATTCTACACCTTATATTATAAATAAATACAAATATAGGACCAAATATAACACTATAAAAGATAAAATCAATCATGGAATCATCAATCATAACCATGCAGGAATATGAAATGGTTAAATTTAAATACTTACCATTACATGCTTATTTGTAGCACCTAATTGTTCAATAGATATTGTCTATGATTATAAAAGTACAGTAAAACGTTACTTAACTTAACAACATTTTCTAGAGAAAGTTTTCTTTTATGTAACTCTAGAGCTAAGAGAAATGCGGCCAATTTTGAATTCAGGTAATTTCATCACTTTACGAATTTACCTACGTAGATAAAGAGAATGTACCTTGATCTATTTTTTGATGGTTGTTAATTAAAAAAAGTTTTTGGAAACAAACACTTAACGTGCCAAAACCTTGACTTTACCAATGGATGATGAGAAGAAATTTACTTAATGAGGTATACAATTATAAAGAGTAGGTACCAATATATTATTACATTTGACAGTTTTGCTACGATATCTAATGCGCAATTACTTAATTGTTCTACTCTATGTATTGATATCTATCTCCTAATAATTAAGGCAATTGCATAACCATCGTTAGGTTCTTGCAATAAGGTAGGTAGGTATACCTCTTTTGTGCAAATCTCGTCATTGTAATTTACTAAATGGTTATTTGATTGACAAGATTGGTAACGCTCAGGATCGATTTAGAATCGGGATTTTTCTTCATGATCTGACAGTAGTTTTACAAAGTAATATCAAATATGACGCTACCGAGTGAAAAATCTAATTTCACCCATCTAGGTGTGAGACCGGCCGCGTTATTCCTCTGGGACCTTGTATTGATAGTACAATAAATCAAAAATCAACTACATACCATAAAAGATAATCGCTGAAAAGTATTTCCTGGAAAAATTTACACTATAAAACCAAACGTTAACAGACTTTCACTATATTTTTTCATATTTGGGTCTGTTGACACGTTCCGTTGAGCACAGCTAATTGGCACGTGTGAGTGATAATAACATTTTTTAACATTGCTGCGTGAATGAATACCTAATGTCACAAGACTGTGACGTTTCGCAGATAGAGGCGAGGACGGATAAAGGTGGCCGTGGCGAATCCAACTCTAGACGACGTCTCACGAAACAATCATTTATTTAAACTAGCGACCCGCCACAGCATCGCACAGGTGCATTTTACATAAAAATCTTCCTCTTGAATTACTCTATCTATTAAAAAAACCGTATCAAACTCCGTTGCGTTGTTTTAAAGGTATAAGCATACATAGGGGCAGGCAGAGGGAAGCGACTTTGTTTTATACTATGTAGTGATACATAAATTACCAATACCATTCGTTTAACTTGTTTATATTTACATTGAAGAAATGTTTTAAAGTCTTCAACAATTAAAGTAAATAAAACTGTCACGACATATTCGAGCAAAAATTGATACTTAAATAATATCTCTACTTCATTTTAAGTTGCTGGCTATCCCACATTTCTAAAATATTTGGTCACGTTACGTTGTTTCAAATAATCGAACATCTTCAGATCAGGAATTTGTTTTTACTTAATAATATAATTGTTTTACTTTTATAAAACTGTAGACTCTACCTGAATTAACATGACTAATTTTATTTTTATTATAAAAATACGATATGTTTCATTCATTAATTCATTCATGACATCCTGTCTGGTTATTTTAATAATCTTATATTATTACAATGGAGTCGTACAATTCAACTTCAGCTACAAAACTCTTATCAATACACGCTCAGAGGAAACCAACCCAATAGTAAAATTATTGTTTAGAAGTCAATCACAAGAGGAAACCTTGAACATGGATTACATGAGCACGTGTAGGAAAATGTGTAAGTAAAATTGATTTTTTCGTCACATTTTCATCACTAAGAATTAAGATACAAGTAAAAGTAACATTTTGATTTAAAAAGTGAAAAGAAAATCAAACTGCACTCTCACATGTTATTTCCAAGTTTCATTTAATTTTAAAAGTTAAAAACAAATGAACTGCACTTTCACATTTTATTTCCAGGATAAAAGAAATAAAATTAAGTTAGCAATAGTCAATTGTATCTACCTTTTATGCTGATAAAACTTTTTGATTTGATCGTGATTAGAATATAACAAAAGAATAAAAACTCTTGAATTCCAATGCAGTGCCCTCCTATCATCATAGTAGCGTCCTACATAATCTCACCTATTTGGTATTCAAAATAAGTAAAATAAGTTAAAAATGTTATGGTATTTAAATAGTTAATTTAATACCATATTAAGTAAACCACAAACCGTTTACGGATTTCCTACATTATCCGTCCGACTTCCAAAAATAGGGGCTTATACGATCATAACATTACTAATACAAATATATTCTGCTGGCTGCTGGTGAGAATTCAACAAATATTAGGAAATTTAATGAGATATAGCATTTTTCCAATAAAGTTTCTACTCGTTAGTAATACGAATAAAAGCGATTAGTAAACTGGAAAAACGAAACATTCTTATCTCAAAAATTATCTCAGCGTAAAAACCACATAGAGTACATAGACTCTACATGCGAAACTTATGTGGGTGGCTAATAACTTCGTATTCAATCAATTTTTAGGTAGATTGACTAAAATACTACGACAAACATTTGCAAGGTTTTCTAGTGTTACTTGAATATTGTTAAAATGTTAACCTATTCTTGATAAAACAATTACTTAAAATAATGAAATGCGGAATGGAGATAGATAAACCCAAGATTGTTTTACCTACCTAATGGCAAAAAGTAATATAATCAGTACCTACTCGTACCTAAATAATAAGGACAGAAACCAAAAAATTGCGAGTAGACATTGACGTATCTAGAATAAATGATTTTCTTCAGCTGCCTCTGAAGAAAATCATTAATGCTCCTATTGCCTAAAGTTTTCTGGAGTGGGCAGTTGGGAAAGACTCTCCCGTGTCCCTCCTAGCTATGCCTTTGAAAGCAAACCCGTAGGACGATTAAATAATCTAGTGCTTGCAATATTTTACATAAAATCGCGCGGTAGATTCCCATCACTATCGTGGTCGTAAACAGAATTGGTTATCATGCCATAAAATATTCCATGGATAATTCTTATCGAACATACCTTTATCGGTTAGCAATCTCACGGCAAAGGCAAAAGATCCGAATACATTTCTTTACATGAATATTGGGGCATGTCCTTATCACTGCACCATTTAAAATATCTTTAACTACAAGCTATACAATTTTTCAGTGATCTTGCGGCCTTAACATTTCAACGAGTAATTACTAAGTTCCGTTACTTAAACAAGTCCAAAGCAAAATTATTATTCCACTTAAAATTCAATTCACAGTACATATTCTATGCGGCTTAGAGGAGAATGCCAGGTACTCTATTCATAAGTTGTATTCTTTGTTTGCTCTTTTGAAAGGTTAGTTCCACAGAATTTGTTATAATGAATGGTTGGTTCACAAAAAAATAGAGATTTATTTTTAAGTGGAATAACAAAATGAATGAGCGTTTGCATGTTCGTGGCGAGTTCTAAATATACGAGAGCCACCACGTGCGTAGGGAGAGGGACAATGCTCGCTGTCGGATTCGGTCCACGACTCGTTATGGGGTCAAATGCCGATACCCGTCTAGACATCTCTATTCAATCCAAACCTGAATGACCTCATTTTTTTAATTTTGTAGGGATGAGTCAAGGTACAAAGAACGAACACTGTTTCCACGATATTGCTAAGAATGATTAAGAACAGTAAGAATTTTAACAAGTCCAAAATGCTCTACATTCATGGCGAAATCGCGTACTTATCTCAAACGTCACAGTCAAACTTAATAACCATATTCGCATCCTTATTAAAGAGAAAGTTGGCAATGAAACCTTGCTAAAACAAGTAGCGCAAGGTTTTAATGGCTCGGAAAACTCGGAAATAACCGAGAATTGTCGTGAAAATCTTGTGCAATTTGTTTTTAATGAATAGAATATATTTAGTTCTACTTACGATTGCATCGATTTTCCTCTCGAATGTCAGAAACAGCCTTTGGTTTAGGTAACACGAAGGGGACTACATTTGAAAAGGCACTGTTTAGGGCTTTCGTGTTTCGAACTACAATGAGCCCTGTAGCGACACAACCGCACTTGCTTACATCGAAATGACGAGTGATTACAGTTGGCTTGGCTCGACTTGCCCCGGGTGACGACACCGCACGCTTGGTTTGACGTGCGACATCGCTCGCGTGCCCATTGGCGGCGCTTACGCAGCTGTTCATTACGTTCTTCTGTATAATTCCACATTTTCGCTATTTTTTCCTTATATTTACATCATTGTGTTTTTTTTTCATCTACTGTTCACTGTTGTTCATATTTTCAAATCTCCTAGAATTTACCTGTTACATTAACTTTTCCATTATCTACCAGTATATATCTATTGACTTTATGTTCGTTATCTATGATTCAACCTTAGTATGATTCCATTTACTTAAAATACTGTTAATTAGGAAAATAAATGATTTCTGAAATGAAATTTAATGACTTCGTAATTTCAGACGTTTCAGTGCCTATTCAGAATTACTTAGTGGCTAAGCGCCATCTAGCAACTGATGTTTGAAACTGATAACACTGGAAAAGCCTACCTCTTGTTTTCCTTTTCAGTGTGCTTCTTTTTTATGACTCAGAGGGACATTCTGTTTCAAAGGAATTCTCAAAGATGTCGCTAGTTTATGAAAATCGGAAAAATACTAGTGGAATTTTTATAAATCGAGGTATACTGAGTTATTCGAACGTGTTTTTGTTGCTTCGTCGTCATCGCGTACGTAAATGGGTAGATGTAGCGTTGAATATCGTTACGTCTCTTTTGCACCCATAATAAATAAACAAGCATTTTCGATAAGCTTTCTTGGATTTTATTGATGCCCCGGGCAAATAAAATACCTGTGTTTGCATTTACAGTGATACATGATTTACCCTGATTTAGGGTAAAATGCCTCCAAAATGAAATTTTTAAATTGTAAAACACATTCATTGTAATGCAAATCATGTTATATCAAATAGATACTAAGTTAAAACTATATATTTTGTAATATGCCCCACGAAAAATACGTAGTATTACATAATTATAAGTTTGTACACCTGCAAAAGCAGATTTTTACACGTGTAAACAGAAACATTCGCAAATATAGTTTGAAGTGATTCGATTCAGGAATTTTAACGTAGTACCTATCCGAAAAAAGCAAGATAATGAGAGGCGATGTAGGTACAAAAAATACCAAAAGAGGTAGCAGACATAATAATAGGCAGAAGATGTTAATTTGGCCATGCAGCAAACATAACACTTCAATAAGTAGGTATTACATTAGCTACATAGCCTAATTAAAATTGATTTTAATAAGTGGTGCATTTCCCGAACACTCAAAATTAAAGACATTCAGTTTTATTTGTTATGTATTTTGGGCAATACAATACCTACCTACTTAAGTAATTCAATTTAAAGGTAGGGAAATTGTCTGGCCATTTGTACGCCCCTCCAAAGTCTGTGCCCTATGCTCCTAATCCAAGTCAGGCTAAAGCTTATACCACGCCAAGACCGACGCGAAGCCGCGAATTGGCACTGAAGGTGCTGAGAAAAGCTATTCTACCTCGCGGGCGTTTGGTACCTCGCAACTTCATGTCCTGACATCCCCGAGCACTCTTGAGGCATCCAGCCTCAGTAGAAAAGGCATCCATCAGGGACTGCAACCTAAGCTTTGACGTTATATAGGAGGATGAAGCACAAACAACGACATATCCGACATATCCTTACTACCCCGGTGGGTTCGATTCCCACCCAGGGCAAGCATTTATGTGATGAACATAGGTATTTGCTCTGTGTCTGGGTACTATTTAGATTTTAACTATTTAAGTATGTATTTAAAATATGTATATTATGTAGTATATCAGTCTCTGGCAGCCATATCACAAGCTTTGCTTAGTTTTGGGTCAGAGAGCGTGTGTGAGATGTCCCCCAATATTTATTTTAATTTTATTTTTATATCCTTATTAGGTACCTACGGTGTTTATCAGCGGTACCCAGAAAAAAAAGAGGAAAAATGTAACTATAAAATATAAATACTGGAAAATTTAGATTAGAGGTGGTGGTTCAACTGATTACCAAGATGACCCTCAACAAACTTCACTAATTCGTATCGGTGGTAACTAGTTATAATTAGAAGTTATTACGTTTTTTCATTGAACAAACCGGTTCTGTTTTAAATTTACATATTTAGCATTAACAACGTTAACAGATAAGTCGATAAGTGTCTTGAATAGTCATGATTCTTGATTAGCAGACTTGGCTCGATCTGAGAGATTTAAACATGCAGTCAACTGCTTACCAATATCTTATGCTTACCAACTTCCTGTAAGTTATCTTTCGTAAGTGTGTATTATCTCTTATAATAAACCTACCTACTCTACTTAATTGTAGATTTTAATCGTCATTAACAGTTCAATCAGCCCACTCAGGCGGCCTTCTTTCTCTTTCGTCAGTATTCTTTATTTAGCGACATTTAATCCAGGTCTTGCAGCATAAATATTGATCTGTAAGTAGTATGGTTCTGTTTATTCTATAGAATAAAATGTAAGAGAGATGAGTTCATGTGGTGGAAGGAATAATATTATGGCCTAAGGTAAATATCCCCTCAAGAAAACCGGAATACACAATTTATCTAGTCGTATTCTGATGTACCTACCTAACTTATTTTTGAAGCATACAAATCTTGAATGAATAGAACCTCGTATATTAACATAGGTACATAGGTAGGTAAGTACTTATTCCTGTTAGTCCTTAGAAAACTCCGAATACTGAAAACATAGATATAGAAACTTAGATATGAAAACATAGATGTTTGATGGGGGCATTAGAAAAGAACACCTCGATATCCCTTTGACCCTGGCACTCCCTAGCCAAGCCACTGTTGAACTAATACGTCGTTGAATGAAGCAAAACCATTGAACCGAAATTGTAAGTACCTACCTACTTGACCCCTCCTATCTAGGAAGTTGAATTTACATGTGAATCATATGATGATAATATATCAGATCCCTAAGCGCTAGTAGTTTAAGGCAGTTGTAATCGACTTTACCAAGACCACAGCTCTTCTTTGAAGCTACAATGTATTTGGGTGAGACGAGCCAGTGTAGTAACAAATGCAGTATAAATAAGCAGCCGAAAATAAGCATTCTGACAAATGAATGACGAGAATGTGGTTACGCGGTGGTTACATAACATGGCGGCGCGCGGCACAGCGCGGCTCCAGCAACACAAGTTCACGGGCCGGTGTTGCGTGCAGCGCCTCTCCCGCGACCTGCCCTACTCCTCGGAGTGGTGGCTCATCACACCGGTCGTTGAACCCTGCCTAATAGCCGCCTATCTTTGACGCCTTCCGAGCTTATCGCGATATAGCCAGTGCGTTGGTGTAGCGTGTACTCTTACGCTAGACTGGAATACAGTACTAATGTCTGCATTAGATATTAGAATACAATGGTTGGAATACATTTGACGCCTGACATCAGCTTTATAATGTTTCTTTAATTGTACCTACTGTTGGAGGTATTCTTTGAAATTCCGTTTACTTCCCATGTTAGGAAGATCAAATTGAAGGCGATTGGTTTTTGGAACTTTGATAATAAGCAGGCTCTTTACGGTTATTGACTAGATACTTACATACACTGTGTATTACTTTAGCCTACAGACGATTGTCTTCTCTGTTTACGCTTTAGCCTAACCAATAATTGTAGATATTATCATACTTTATCATCGATTTGTTTGCATTTAAAAATTACAAAAGTTTGATATAGGTACCTACTACCTAGGTATACCTATCTTTGGAACATGGCGGACCATGTTTATAACGGGCAAGTGCAATACTAGCGTTGAAGCTGTAATTTAAAAGCAAACGGTCCCTGTAGTGTTTTAATCAAATAAAAGTTCCGTAGCAGTCTGCGTAATGAAGGTCTATCCTATCAGATAATACGTAGGTATCTATTGAATAGGTAAAGTCAAATTCACAGGCGGCGCGGCGCCGGCTGCGTACCTATAGGTACTTACCTATTTAAAAATAGATTTTATCACTTTTAATCCTTTTCGTTGCTAGATAGCCAATAAATTACATAATGTGTACCTACATCAAATTTAATACCATAAACAATGAAAAACATCCCACGTTTGTACGATTATGGAATAGGTACCTAGCTGTAATAGTGGGTAAGTAGGTATACCTACCTACCTAGTATTATTGTGGCTGTCTGGCTGATAAAACAGTTGTAATATAAACCCAATTTCTAATTATATCACTGATAAGAGTGTAAATATATATAATATTTGAACCTTTGCTACTACTTACAATGTTGTACGGTAGTTGTACCTACCTGTGCTTCTCGTTCCCCTACAACGAAATTCTTGTTGCTTGAAATAATATAATACCTACTCCTTCTTCCATTCTCTAATTATATTGACAGTCCGTTCAGTTATTTTATCTCAGACATTTGTTGCTGTCTCTATCTAGTCATAACACACCGTCACAAGGTAGACAGAAACACAGCGACAAATGTCAGAGGTAAAATAACAGTGAGGTGTAGAAGCACCCAAGTGTTTATAAAAGCTGGACATAAGTCTCCCTATTATCCTCTTCCAAGGTCTCCCTTATGAATTAGGTACACAAAAGATTTGCAAATTTTTACCTTGACTCTTTTATCTCTCCATTCAACCTTGTACCTACCTACTCCTGAAAACCTGGTACGAGAAGAGTAGCTATTGTACTTGCTACGTTAATAATCAGTTCAGACCGAAAAACAATGTGACGCGACGCATTATGTTGTTATTTCACAAAATTAATAAAAAAATTCAAGATGTAACTGCATTTAACACAATGGAAGGTAGGTAGGAACCTACCTATACCTACCCATCGACTTCGACTTGACATTATTTTTTTTGGTTTCAAGATTAGAGGCAGAGGCTCTCTATTTTTGCGTTCAAAGTTCAAAATAATCGGCCAAGTGCGAGTCCGACTCCGTAAGGGTTCCGTACCGTATGGGAGCCCCATTTCTCTTGCAAAAAACTCCTAAAAATTACGTTTGTTGTATGGGAGCCCCCTTTAAACATTTATTTGTTGTTATAGCGGCAACAGAAATACTTACATCATCTGTGAAAATTTCAGCTGTCTAGCTATCACGGTTCATGAGATACAGCCCGGTGACAGACAGACAGACGGACAGACGGACATCGAAGTCTTAGTAATAGGGTCCCGTTTTTACCCTTTGGGTACGGAACCCTAAAAAGCACCCCAGGGGATCTTTTTTAAAGTTTTGAGCACCAAGGAACGTATACGTAACTTTAACAGATTGTATGGAAAATCTCTATGTTGTCTATGGAAGTAGCGAATACTCCATACAAGTTTCGTATACGACCAAACCGTGCGAAGATCAAAAAACGCTCCCCAGTGGGACTATTCTTCGCCGCGAAATATCTTGAGGGCTGAGGAACAGCGCGTCGACAAGTGGTACTTTAGATGTTACTCATTGAGAAGCTTTTTGTGTGGTAAATAAGACTTTGTCACGAAAGACCACAGGATTTTGTGGCGCGGATTTCAAAGCATGTCACGCTATAGCCTCTTCAAACGTATTCGTGTCGCATCACGTGTCGGCCTGGACCTACCCTTAGCTGGGTTACCAAATCCCTGTCGCCATGGGAACTCGCAAACATGCGCAGACAGCCGCCTCAATACGAGAACCATCTTATCCTTGAAAACCCGACACGTTTCCTCAGTTCGAGGAATTTAATATGATACCGATGAAGGCGGCCAAGTACGCGCCGCTGTAGGTAGCTTCATTGTACCTACGTATTGAAATTGATTTTTGTTAGAAGAAACGCAAGAGGTATTAATAGAGAGGTATGCTATGGTAATAATTATGGAGTTGGGTTGGGACCTAGTCTGACTTCATATGTCACCATCATCATAGGACCACTCGGTAGCATGGCAAGGGGATTATCTTTCCACCGATACAATTATGCCCCTCGAAGAGAAAATAAAGTATGGATTGACAATGACAACTGATATTAAAAGTGGACAAAATCGTTATATCCCTTTGCCATGCTACCCGTGCTGGATCTACTGGATACAAACTTCTTAAATGGATTTCCAATGTAGGTACCGAGAGTACCGATTGGAAACAAGTTTCATCCGAAGCGGTCCTGTAGCCTTGATCAGATCGTCGGTCCATTGATAGACGCTAAGTTGCTACAGAAAAATAAAGAAACCATTGGCTAAGTATCGCAAAAAGGTTTCCATAGCCTGCGATCGATAACTAGAATTCTATTTATAGTAGGTATCTCCTACCATCAAACAAAATGAAAGTGTGTCGCCAATTACGAAGGTACCGTGATTTCAGAAGCTTTAGTTAGACCATTTAGTACCGACCTAGGTATGTAGGTACGTAGGTCCGCAGGGACCTATGCCCACCAGAAAAATAAATATAGTGTAGACAGCAAATACACAACATATATGCAACCTAATCCGTGATTTGTTATGTTTGTAGGTAGGTAGGTAGGTAAGTTAGTTCGTATAGGCCGGATGGCTGCTTGGAGCTTTTCAGCTAAAGACATGGCTAAACAAAATTTAACGTGTCATCTGAGCCACCGCAGCGCTCAGTTTTTTAATACCACTCGTGGACACCCATCCGAAGACTGGCCGTGTGAACATTACTGAACGCTATAGACCGGGTGGCTAGCCCTGGTGTCAGTTTCTAGGCCGCCTGAAGGCCTCTGACATAGCTAAACGGTAAAAACAACCGAGACCTACAATTTAACTTGTCATCCGAGCCACGGTAGCGCTCAGTTGAAAAATGCTTGAAACGTTGCTCAATTTCGGTGAACGCTAAGAAACACCTAGTCAAACTACGCTCTGAACGCTACAGTGCAGTGGGTACCCTTTTTGTGTTCAGTATAGAAAAAACAGAAAGTATTATCAGCTACCTCTTCTATAAAAGTATTTAATTTCGCTTTTTACTCTCCATGTTTGCTCTACTTTTTGTGATTTTCGCCCCTTTTACCCCGAAATTTCATTTTCCTCGTTTTTACGACATAAATCTTACTTGACTGAAATCCGCTCAATCCATTTAATTGAAAACCATTGATTTCAATTTTGAGGTGAACTGACGCGACGTGATTAGGTTGGAGTGCTGGACTTTTCATTTTACCTATCATTTATCAGGTACTACTACTACTACTAATTACTTGTTGAACCGGTTACTCCACGGGATAGTTTTATTTTGTATACTAGAAGTAAATGCAATAAGGGCGCTGTGAGCCGAAACACAGGCCACTGGCCTAGTTCGGCAACAAATACATAAATTTTTAGTTAGCTAATTAAAAAAAAAGAATGAAAAGATTATTATTAGCCTTTGAAAACCTCTGTGAGCCATAGGTCTCCCTTTGTATATAATAAACTAGCTGACCCGGCGAACTTTGTTTCGCCATATTTTCTAAATTCAATGACTTTGTTTTATGACTCCAAAAAAAGTAATTAAACAATAGATTCTGTTTTAAATAGAACCATATATTGAAAGAATTTGCAATATTGCAAAGTCTTTAAATTTAGAAAATATGGCGGAACAAAGTTCGCCGGGTCAGCTACTTAGAAACGAAATAAGGCCAGCATAGTAGCGTCAACAGGAATTCTCCCATTGCCAATGTCTAATACTGTATTTGAATTTTGCAAAACATTTCTGCCGATAACTATTAGGCGTTTTTTTCTCATCGACTCTTAACTTTGGCTCTTATATATAGCCAAAAGCTCAATTAGCCTAAGGTGAGACGGTATTTCACACCTGAGCAACTGCTTAGTCTTTATAAAGCACAAGTCAGGTCTTGCATGGAATACTGCTCTCACCTTTGGGATGGCTCTGCCAAATATCAACTGGAGGCTCTGGAGTCGATTGAGAGGCGAGCCAGGAGGCTGATTGACAACGACACCTTGACTATGTCGCAGCTGCAAAGTCTCGAGAATAGACGTAAGGTAGCGTGTTTATCGGCCTTTTATCGTATACACTTCGGAGAGTGCGCTCAGGAGTTGCACAATCTGGTCCCACCTGCCCCTTTCTTCTATCGTACGGCTAGACAGACGCGACCAAAGCACCACCCTTTTAGGGTGGACATTCCGTGTGTTAGAACCAAGCGTTTCGAATCCTCATTCCGCATACAAACAGCTAGAATGTGGAACGCTTTGCCTGGGTCTGTCTTCCCGCTAAAGTACGACGTGGGTGTCTTCAAATCCCGAGTAAATAGGTATCTTCTAGGTAAGCGTGCTACACCCTCGACCGCATATCTGCTCAACATCAGGCAGTATGTAGTCAAACGCAAACCAATACGGAATTTAAAAAAAAGTTATATTGCAACTCCACTCGCATATTGGTTAATTTAAGTTTTTTTACGTATCAAGCATTTATTTCATCAGCAGCTGTTGATCTGGGAATGACAGGTAGCGTTTGGCGAAAATCACCAGACATTAGAATCATCGCACCTCCGAAGAGGTTCTGATTGCTACGTACCTAAATATTTCAATGTTCGATCGAGTGCCTCTAATGCTCGTTTGTGCGACATCGTACACTCATCAGAGATAATTAATTTACAAATGTAGCAGCGATCCCGGATGAAGATATTGCTATTGCTATTTGTCAATAAAAATCCTCCAAAATTAATCCTCCATCGCCATCATTTACTGCTTTCATAATAGTACCGTGAGCTGTTTTTTGCTACCTATTTAAAAGTGGGACTTTGCTCTGTACGGATTGACTCAAAACATATATGTCATATTGCCGTTCTCGTTCAAATTCTCGATTTAATGCATCGTGCATGGGTCGATTAGGTGCAGGCATTCCTAATTGGCGCAGCATCTTGCCGAACAACATCGCGTACAAATCTTCTAATGATATTAATACCTCAATATGTATTTCTGCGCAAATTTCAAGTTCAAGATTTTCTGTTATTAAGCATATCCTATGCAAAATGTCTTTAGCCATACTGTCTTCGTATTTGTTCCCCAAATTATGTGTATTTGCTGGAAAGCAGGTTGAAATAAGGATGGCAAAAAGTGACCGAATTCGAAAAATTAGAATTGAATTTGTTTTTATTTTTTTAGATACAAACCTTGTCCTGGCTATAACGAACACAATGAAAAAAGAATTAGCGAAATCGGTCCAGCCGTTCTGAAGTTATGCGCGTACATACATTTCGCAGATTCATTTTTATATATATAGATAATAAATAAATAAATATTTGGGGACATCTTACACACGGTCTCTGACCCCAAACTAAGCAAAGCTTGTGATATGGCTGCCAGAGACTGATATACTACATATACATATGTCAATCATGTTTGGCCCTTGCGGACAGATAACCTCTTTTTGCAGTCAGAGGCCTTCAGGGGGCCTAGCCAGGGCTAGCGAGCGGCCTATACCAGCTTACTTACTTCTGCAGTCTACTTGCGCTTTCAATCATAGGCATTCCTATATAGCTAATCACGGGTGAGCAGTGCCTACCCTAGAAATTTCCAATCCCATACTCCCAAAATTTTAAGTCAATACTTACTTTCTTAATTCTGGAATGTCAAAAAGTTGGCAGTATTCTGGAGAGTACCATAACACCTTTTTGATTTTATTTTTTGACCCAGGAAAATTCTTTATGGATACCACCATGCCTGAGGAAGCCGGTGGTTATGTGGGAGTCTCCACCGCTAGTCAGTGACATACCCACTAAAAATCTGGGGTATTTCCGCCACTGCGCTATGTGTCGGGGCTACGGGCATGCTTCCGCACTCCTCCGCGGCGAGTACCATAACTCCTAGGGTTTAAAAAATATAGGCAGGTAAACAAAAAAATGGAAATCGGCCAAGTGCGAGTCGGACTCGCACACGGAGGGTTCCGTACCGTATGGGAGCCCCATTCCTCTTGCCGTTATTAATAGCGAGCAAAAAAAACTCCTAAAAATCACGTTTGTTGTATGGGAGCCCCCCTTAAATATTAATTTTATTCGGTTTTTAGTATTTGTTGTTAAAGCGGCAACAGAAATACATCATCTGTGAAAATTTCAGCTGCCTAGCTATCACGGTTCATGAGATACAGCCCGGTGACAGACAGACAGATGGACAGACGGCCAGACGGACAGACGGACATCGAAGTCTTAGTAATAGGGTCCCGTTTTTACCCTTTGGGTACCGAACCCAAAATGGAACAACCTACTTCAATCGTGTACAAAATTCGAATTGTTTGCTCGAATCGATTTATACAATAATGACATCATTGTTTATTGTTCACAAACGGCTCGATAAAATTTAAAAGAGACCATCTCAGGAGTTTATTCTGAACTATTTTTTTTTAAATTGAAAAAAATTGGCGAAAATATCAATGAACATACACAAAAAATAATCGAACAAAGAACCTCCTCCTTTTTCGAAGTCGGTTAAAAATCGTTTCGAGAAATTCGATAACATATCTACACTTTGACGTCTGTGACACGAGATTTTAATATATTAGAAGACGAGTAGTAACATAAAGATTCGTAAATGATTACTCGTAGTAGATGTAAATAGGGAGTAGCCAGTGAAGCGAAGTCCCACTAATCTCCGCCTGGCTTGGTGCGTCACACTCCACGCCTCCCAAAAATAACACGCAGCCCGTCGAGCTCCGCACTTGGCCATTAGGTTCTTGACCTGACGTACTACATACTTCATACGAAAAACATAAAGAAAGCGTACTTCTCACTGACAGCAAGAACCTACCTACATACTACTTCATTTCATACTGGCACCAGGCAGCAAGGGTCCAGCAATCACTGATTTCTACTAGTTGCAAAAAATATTTTTCATCAAATGACCCGCACTTATTTGCCACTGTTTCATTTCATAGCCCACTACTTATCATAGGGTCATAGGCCTGCTCATAAAGGACAATAATTAAGCAATATCCACTACCGATCCACATTGGGTCAGCATAGTAGTTTTAATTTCATCTAGGTAAGCAAGCCGGTTTCTCCACAATGTTTTCCTTCACCGAAAATCCGTACGAATTCCAAAGAACTCAATGAACACACTTGACATGGTACGTGACCAGGATTTGAACTCACGACCTCACAATCCCAAAGTAATCCTTTATTAGCCACGGCTTTTATTTGCCACTAATTCATAAGAAATACAAGCCAGTTCGTTAGTAACTCGTATTTAAAAAGATAGGCACATGAATTTATTCGAAATGGGGACACGCTCGATCTACTTATAAAGAACCCAATAGGATCAAGTCCATCCACATAAAAATACTTTAGTATAATATTATAAAGATCTGAATGACAAGTACTCACGGACAAATGACTGAGTAAGTATATAGGTATATAATCGTGTCGTTGATTCGGCTTAAGCATGCCACAGTTCTAATTTCAGAGGAGTTATTTTGAGTACCTAGATATGTTTTGTCGAGCATCGAAATTGCTCCAATTTGTGGGCCATTGTGTATACTTCGAAACTCGTTTATTTATTACCTGGCTATCGATATTTTCTTTGGGACTTCGGGCAATTTCATTTTCATATTAACTTCATACGCGGCAAATATTAAACCAATCTATGCAGATGCTCAGGTAGGTAAGTGAAGTAAATACGTCGACGGATTCTTATTATAAAAATAGGAAGGTAATGAAAATTCTTTCATAGCACTTTGAGCTTCTAATAAGATATAAATTAAAATCAATGGCTTTTGTAAAGATTGGAATTGCCATCGCGGGCGTGAATATTCTAATTACCTAATAGAATTCGTAAGAAAAGTAGTTTAGTAGAACTTTTGTCATTTATTCCAGTTACAGCGTGTGTGTAATAATGTTACTAATACTAACGTAATAGACATTATCACAAGGCTCGATTGTCCCGTCAGCGACTCCAGCGATCTGAAAACCAATTTGGAATATTATTAAAGAAAACGTCCTTTGATGTGAAATGATTTTCTGGATAGGTACTCGCAGATAAATGGGACCGAGATTAGAGACGACAAAATGTGAGAGATTCGATTTCATTCCATCAGTAATTCAGTACCAATAATGAAAAGGAAAAGGTGCAATAAGCAAGAAAGTAACTATACGTTGCGTGGGCCGAGGGCTAAGAACCTGAATCTGGCACAACCACACGAGTATTGGCTAAAACCTTCACTTTCCGTTTCCTTCGCTTTACTTTCACGTTTCCTAATTAAAGTGTTTATCTGTCTGATTAATTTAATTCGAGCTTGATGCTATAATTACCTATTTATTTACAACGGATACTTAAAAACATATTCAGACCAAGTTACAATATTGTAAATCTACTAATTTGTGCCATGACAGGTTAGCATCGAATAAAATTACTTAAAAGCTTTTTGCTCCAGTTTTAGTAACTACCTACGGTAATTAAGCGTAATCCCCAGCGGACTTACCCTTGAAAATTGGAACTCGTGCTGTACCGAGCGATGAATACCTGAAGGTTAGAACGTCTAATCTTGGCATGTAACGAGTATATACCTACTCGTACGATGCAGTGCAGCACATTTTTGGAGCATTGCATTGGTTCTGTGTATAACTAGAATTAAAGCCAAATTTTTTAGATGACGCCTCCTAACTCTCCTCAAGGCCGACGTACATACCTACTGCTTACCAACTAAATCAGGTATGTTATCGTCGGTCTTATGATGTAAGCATAAGGTAAAAAACATGCGCAGCTAAAGATGTCTACAGAAGTGAAGCGCATGGAAAGGTAACTGAGGGGTTAGTCCAGGATTACACGTAAATTGAAACTACAGCGGTTTCCGTATGGCTCCATACATTTCTGTACAGTGCCCCTGCCAGAAAGGAGGAAGAACTAACCAAAATGTATAGTAAATTACGCAAAACCTGGACTAAGGGCTCTGATCAGAGCGCGCAGTGAGGTGGATTACAGTGGATATAAGCCACTTCCAGGCTAGCTATATAGGAACATAGGTGAAGTCTATGCCCATAAGGGGACATTCTTCAGCTGATACGATCGAGAAAATGAAACAGACCTCCGTAGCGGTTTGCGGGGCAGTACTTGATGGTGTGCGCGCGGTCGCCGGAGGCGCCGCAGGCGGGGCAGCGGTACGCGCGCAGCACGGGGCAGCGCACGCGCCCGCCAGCGTCCTTCAGCACGTGGGACAAGTACCACTCGCTCCTCTCGCCGTTCTTCTTGCAGAATGCACACTCCTAGGTAACAATAATATTATCTACACTCTCACTTGTAAAACACCTATAGGCTGAAAACTTCTTGACGGCTATGATGTTGGCAACAAGCTGGGGATAGCCCGATCCTGACTGAAGCTCAACAACTGCGCGAGGATTGGGTTATCAGCAGATTGTAGCTAACATTGCAGCCGCCAAGAACTTTGATTCGGTCTTCTCGCCAGACTAGATACCTAACAGCATAAATAACAACGTTTGTTCTACAACATTTGATAGGTAATTAATTTGTTCATTTTTGCTTTCATACCAAAGTAAATATCAATTTGATATTCTCTCTCCCTCTCAATTTGCCTATGACTCTCCAGGAGAGAAGTCACGCCGGTATTAACGAGCTGCCAGACTTGCTGGACACCAAGAGGCTGAAATCACTGCGGCCGATTGGACACATAATCCTGGCAGCGTATAGGTAAGTACTATGTTTTGTTCAGTTCGCCGAGGACTCTCCGGGAGACTCCCCCAGGTTTAACAAACTGCGAAACTTCCTGGAAACCAGGTGACTTAAATCACTGCATACCTATAGCTAAATTGTTTTTTGAGGGCGCGCTAACGGAAAAGATATGAAGTAACGTACGAAGAACACAACGTTTTGGAGATGGTTCCGCTGCGAGCGCAGTACGCCCGCGTACTGCAGCAGCAGGCCCAGCTGCGGCGGCGCCAGCGACAGCACCGCCGCCTTCTGCAGCCGCACCGTGTCCTCGAACCTCGAAGCTCCTCCAGACTCTGAAACTTTTCATATACGATTAATAATTAATTGTCGCCAAAAATGGCATAACCGACTTTAACCGTGTACAGAATATGAATAGTTCCCACGGATCAATGTATCATCGATGTAGTAATTTTCGCATTATTGTTGATTTTCACAAAAACGACTCAGTCGATTTTGATATTTCTATGGGACCACCTCTGAAGCATGATCTACTAAACAAAAAAATAATCACAAAATCGGTTCATAAATAATTAGCGAAGAAATCGCGTAACATAAATACAAAAAACACATACAGACGAATTGATAACCTTCAAAGGTCTGCGTATGATCCAATTGCTTGCTATGTAGGTAGTAATAGTTTATGTAGTTTTAGATTATGTAAGTGTTGTATTTAGTGATAGTTAATAAAGGCACTTGTCCTATATAAAAAAAACATTTAGAACCTCCTTTATTTAAGTTGGTTAAAAACTAAGTAAGTATAGGCCAGATGGCTATGTTAACAGCTCAGAATTTGACATGGCTATGCGACACACAATTTAACGTCTCATCCGAACCACGGCAGCGGTCAGTTGTAGAAACAATATATTTAATCAGCTTGTACCCGTTCTTCTCAGTTTTCGGCGATACGGCGCAAGCCTCAAGCATTGCCAATATTGCCATCCTTATTATAAATTCGAAAGTGTTAGTAGATTTGTTTGTTACTCTCTCACGCAGCAACAGAAGGATCGACATGGTTGTTTACAAGCATATAGTTTAAATTCGGAGTGTAATATAGACTGCTTACTTTATTATCCCGAAAACATGAGATGTTATCTTTTAAAATAGCACAAAAAAACAAAATAACACGCGGGCGAAGTCGCGCTCAAACTACACGCAAAGTACGCGCAAAAACACTAAACTATTGTAGTTTCCGTTTACATATAAACTCATACTAGCCCCCCAGATTGCCATCCACTCAGCCAACGTTTACGTGATGGAATGGATTAATCAGTTCTCAAGAGACCGAAGGGTGGATGCCCATTATCTATTATTGAACAATTTCTGCGAATAATAGGTTGATAACATTTCCTTTAGGCAATCATATCATATTAACTACCTATTTTTAACCGACCAAAAAGGAGGAGGTCCAATGTTCGTCTGTTAGTATTTTGTGTATGTTCATTGATATTTTCGCCAATTGAGAACCCTTTTACCCTTACTTAGGGTACTCCCGAGGTGGGCCCATTTAAATTTTATCAAAAACGGTTCAGCCGATTAAAAATCAATAATAATGTAAAAATTGTAAACATCAGTTCGAGCGAACTATTCGAATTTTGTAGACGATAGAAGACGGTTTTGCAATTTTTTTTCTCTTATTCAGAGCATTTCAGATTTTCAATGCTCCGCTCCCGCTAAATAATAGGTATTATATGTACTAGGTACTCGATATTTAACTGCGATAAGTATAAAGATGATTTTACTACCCATATTTTTTGGGGTTGCTTACCCAAAAAACGGGACCCTAACTACGTAGTATTATTATATATTCTTTGCCCTAACTAAGACTCCGCTGTCCGTCCGTCCGTCTGTTTGTCTGTCTCCAAGCTGTATCTCATGAAACGTGATAGCTAGTCAGTTGAAATTTTTACAGATAATGTATTTTTGTTGCTAATTTAATAACAAATACTAAAAACACAATTAAATTATTAATATAGATTTTTCGCAATTAATGGCAAAACCTCTTTCCATCGTATAAGTACCAAATTCGAATATTTCGCTCGTATTGTTTACATTATTGTTGATTTTTCAAAAACGGCTCAGCTGATTTTTAGAAAAGTTTTAATGGGACCACCTCGGGAGTATACCCTTTCGAACTAAAAAATAATTTTTCGATCCGGTTCACAATTGGCGAAATTATCGATGAACATACACAAAAAAACATACAGACAAACATAGAACCTTCTCCTTTTAGGAAGTCGGTTAATAAATAGGTAAACAAACGTGATTGTTTGCCGTTTTTGCTTGATATTAATATTTTAACAGCCACAGACGCTTTAAATATTCATTTCACAGAATATTCAGTTGTATACTCGTATTCACTTTAAAAAACAAACAATCAAATTAAAATCAATTAAGGGGAGCTCCTATACAACAAACGTGATTTTTTTGTAGTTGAATAGATAAATAATGGTACGGAACCCTTCGTGCGTGAGTCCGATTCACTTGACTGATTATTTACTTACCATTGTTATTAATTTCAACATGTTCAACGTCATCAGCAGGCGCCTGGCTTGCCACGCTCTTGTCAGAGGCTACAGAAGACGGCGCGTTTCTTTGATCGAGACTGATCTGTGCATCAAGCACGGCAGGGTCTTGCTTGATGGCTTGCAGAGCATCTGTGGAAAGAAAAAAGAAAAAAAAATCAAAATATTAAATGAGCTTGCTTTTTGTTTTACTCTGGTGTAACCAAAAGGCCCCATTAACGTTTTCTTTTTGCGAGATTAGGTAGAAGTAAGTAGCCTAATGTCACTATCCAACCTCTGAAGTCTGAACTATTTAGGTAGGTATATAGTGTTAAATTTTGTTGGTTTAAGAGTTCACTGGTTTGTTACTCTTTAACGCAGCAACAGAGCAATGGATTAACTTGATTTTTATGGTATTTGTTGGTGGATTCTGGTCAAAATCCACCATAAAATACCATAAAAATCAAGTTAATCCATTCTTCTGTTGCTGCGTTAAAAAGTAACAAACCAGTGAACTCATAAACCAACAAATACACTTCGGATTTATAATATTAGTAAAGATAAGAATTTGACTAATGGCCTAAGAGCCGCTGAAGAACGGCCTTCACCCACGTGATAACCAGAGGAGACGTATTTTTCTATTATCTTTTCTTTTTTATTATTCATTTATAAACACGCCTATGATAGCTTGCCTATCGAAAAGTGTTCATGGTTATTTTTTATTATTTTTAAAATATGTCATGAACGATTTTTGGAAGGCAAGCCTATTCGATAAATTAAGTTTGCAAGCCTACCAACTCCAATGTGTATTCTCTACATTAAAAACTATTAATTGGAATAAAAAATACCGGCTATCAAAAGAGTGAAGGCAAAAAAAATCATTTCCAATATTTTTTATCGAATTAAATATAGCCATAAACACTTTTCGATAGGCAAGCTATCATAGGCCTATTTTTATGTAAATAACATTTCATAAAAAGTATGTCTCATCTTGTTATCAGATGGGTGAAGGTCGTTCTTCCACGTCTCTCCCCCTATAAATCAGTATTTGTCTAAAGAGCCAAGTAAGTAAGTACAATAAACTGATAAAATGCGAAATTGTGTAAGTATAAATTTATATTACATACGTACTCAGGTATGTATAAAATAAATAAAAATAAATAAATATTAGGGTACATCTTACACACAATAATATACAATGGAACAATTGTATATGATGGCTAAAAAATATAGTTTGAAAGACGTAAAGTGACATAGGCTACTTTTTATCCCGAGAAAATTAAAGGTTCCAGTGGGATAGCATAACAATCAAAATATGCTGGCGAAGCCGCGGGCAAAAGCTAGTACAACATTTTATAATTAGAATACCTACACAAAATAACGGACCCGACACCGAAGCGAGGGTTCCGTACAAATCCCGAAATTCCCTCAAAACTGGGAACAAGTCGTTAAGTTATTAAAACCTTAGGGTGAAGCTAGTTATTGGTAATACATTTTTCATTATAAACTGAAAATTTAAAATCGTTAAAATAATTTACAAACCTGTTCTATGTAGCTTGAGCTAATGAAGTTCTTGCATATGATATCCCAAATGATAGCTAGGTACATAACTGTAAATTCACTTTAAAAATTGTTTTTTCCTTTATTATTAATTCCACGGACAAACAGACAAATGAACAACAAAGTGACATAAAGATTCCGTTTTTTTGTCATTGAATACGGAACCCTGAAAATCAATACAAAAACTTTATAATTATATTCCACTACTATACACGTGCGGTTGATAAGTAATGAATTTGAATAAATAATTTAATTTCATTGCCAAATTGTTCTATGGTTAAATTACAATTTAAATATAACACAGTTGTTGGATGACGTAGGTCACCCAAGTGTGAAAACTACAAAAACTCGGCAAAGCAAAAAAAAGCAAGGTAATAAAATATTACATACCTTTTGAGCAGATTAAATCTTCATTGGAACATGTCAGCACAGTTTTTGAATCCATTGTTTTCTTTATAATGGTTATTTTTAGTTCTCAAACCGAACATACAATAAAATGATCTTCACGTAAAGAGTTTGACTAAGAACTAACAGATTCCACAATAAAATCGAGGCTATTTTATTTTCTACCCACATTTTTATTTCTCATAGAAGTTTTTTTGACTGCAATATTATGCATTCAGCCGTTGTGTAATGTTAATGGAATGAATAATAAAATAAATCCTAGTGAATGTATAACTTTTTAAATGTTGATTATTATTTGGTGTTTTGCAAGATGAATCCGTTTAGCCTCGCGCTACTTGGTCCTAACATCGACCTAGATAGAAGGTATTTCGTGTTCCACAGTTCTACACCTCCAGCATTACAACTGTTACTAACTTTATACTCTTTTGATTTTTTACTAACCGACTTCCAAAAAGGAGGAGGTTCTATATTCGTCTGTACGTATTCTTTTGTGTATGTTCATCGATAATTCCGCCAATTGTGAACCGAATCGAAAAAATATTTGTTTAGTTCGAAAGGGTAAGTAGGTATCCTCCCGAGGTGGTCCTATTTAAATTTTTCAGAAATCGGCTGATCCGTTTTTGAAAAATCAACAATAATGTACCTAAACAATTCGAGCGAAATATTCGAAATTTGTACACGATGGAAGGCGGTTTTGCCATTTTTTGCGAAAATAATAATCATTAACAAGACGAGAAAGACTCCGTGTAATTAGAAAATATATTCTATTTATCGTACATGTCTTTCGTGTAATGTAATGTAACGTGGTTTATCACTATGGGCCTTATATATATTAAGCTTCAATTAGCCCAGCGAGCTATGGAGAGAGCTATGTTATGGTAAATGCAGAGTAGGACGTCCACACAAAAGGTGGACTGACGACCTCACTATAGGATTTTTATTGGAGATCCATAGCGAAAACCTATATCTAGCTGTGGATGTCCTATTGCTGATGGATGGATGAATGTCTTTTGCGTCATCTATGCCAATATTATAAGGAGGTAAAATGTTATTGTTTGTTTGCATCGAATAGGCTCCGAAACTACTGAACCGATTTGAAAAATTCTTTCACTGTTGGAAAGCTACATTATCCCCGGTGAAAATAGGCTATATTACATTTTCAAAAAAATTTGGATTTTAGGTACTATTGTCTTCCTTAGCCAATCGAAGCCGGGCGAAGTCGGGACGAGCAGCTAGTATATTATAACAAAGACAATAAAAATATGAAAGTAGTATGTTTTGCTGTTTTCAAAGAATTTGTAGGGCAGGGGTAGGAAAGGTCATGTCATTGTTTCGGCCCCAACAATATCTAATGAAGTATTTATTGATTTACTGTAGTAAGTACAAAAGTATACGTTGAATTATCAATTTATGGACACTCATATTTTTCTGTATTTAAGTAGTTCAAGATAACAATTTAACTGAATAATTTGTACTATATAGCTAAGTAGGTACTCAAATATTAGGTATAACAGTACAGGTACATCGGGCTAATTCTACTAAGATCAGACGAACTTACCCATCTGTTTTCAGGGTTCCGTACCCAAAGGGTAAAAACGGGACCCTATTACTAAGACTCTGCTGTCTGTCCGTCTGTCTGTCTCCAAGCTGTATCTCATGAACCGCTATAGCTAGAAAGCTGAAATTTTCACAGATTATGTATTTCTGTTACCGCTATAACAACAAATACTAAAAACAGAATAAAATTAATGATTAAGGGGGGGCTCCTATTCAAAAAACCTGATTTTTGAATCGTTTTTCGCGCTTTATTAATAATAGTAACAAATAGAAGCTTAAAATTTTCACAGAATAGTTGTACGTTCACTTCAACAATAAATAATGAAATTAAAATAAATTTATTAAGTTTTGAATGAACACATTATTCATCACATGTCATATTATAACATTTTTATTTTGCAAAATAAAACTGCAATAATCCCAATAGACACAGAAAGTAACTATACAGGGTTATTTTTAATCAATTTGCATCATTCCAGGTGCTTATTCTGTACATCAAAACTAACAATTTTTGTTCTACGACTTTTGTCAAAACCTCAGACTACACTAAATAAAGGACTACACTACACTAAATAATACACCTTTATTTAGTGTAGTCTAAGGTCAAAACTCGAAAAAAATCAGCTGTTCCATACATTTGGTCGCGAGTGAACGATATTTTTCTATGGAACAATAACTTTTTTTTGAGAAATAATAAAAGTCGTAAAACAAAAGTTGTTAGTTTTGATGTACAGAATAAGCCCCTGAAAGGATGCTAATTGATTAGAAATAACCCTGTATAATTAAATATTCTGTGAATGTTTGAAGCATCTACCTGTTATCATTATTAATATCGAGCGAAAGACGGTTAGAAATTCAGGTTTGTTGTCTGTTTTTAGTATTTGTTGTTATAGCGGCAACCGAAATACATCATCTGTGAAAATTTCAGCTTTCTAGCTATAACGGTTCATGAGATACAGCCTGGTGACAGAGAGACAGACGGACAGCGGGGTCTTAGTAATAGGGTCCCGCTTTTACCCTTTAGGTACGGAACCCTAAAAACGACTAAAAATTTAGATTTGTAGTATGGGAGCCCCCCTTGAATATTATTTTTAGAATATGTTGTTATAGCGGCAACAGAAATACATCAACTGTGAAAATTTCAGCTTTCTAGCTATAGCGGTTCATGAGATACAGCCTGGAGACAGACGGACAGTGGAGTCTTAGTAATAGGGTCCCGTTTTTACCCTTTGGGTACGGTACCCTAAAAACCTGCTTCACTTGTCTGTTCACGAAGTTCCGTCTTGATTTTTTTATTTTGGTCTGAGGGCAAGATCATAGAACTGGCAAAACAAATCAATTGCGATTCAAGTGTGATTCGATCTAAGAAAACAAAAGCAAGTGGCTAGCTACAGGTGCATTTCTTAGAAATGTATCGGCTCTTTGATTTAACATATAGTTATAGTAGAAAAGAATTGATCTGACTGTACTGATCAGTGATGAGTTTAAATGATCGTATTCTCCCAGTTTAATTGATACTAGCGACCCGCCCCGGCTTCACACAGGTGTATTATACATGTCAGCCTACCTCTTGAATCACTCTATCTATTAAAAAATACACATAAAAATCCGTTGCATAGTTTTAAAGATATAAGCATACATAGGGACGGAAAGACAACAGGAAGCGACTTTGTTTCATACTATGTAGTGATAAGTAGGTAAAGTACGAGTCGAACCAGTCTCGGTCTATTAGGGTTCCGTACATACGTTCACGTGGAGATACATATTTTTTGTTATTTGTGGATTTAAGTAGCTGAAAGTAAGATTGAGACAATCTTTTGTAATACCTAATAATACGGGTCGGCCGGTCGTCATAACCGGCCGACCCGTATTATTCCCTGAAACATTGTAACATTTGTTAACTCTCCCAAACACGCATACTCATCTAAGTTTGTTAAACAATTTCCGTGTTATAAAACAAGCTTTTCCAGGATATTATTCTAAGCCCGATGTTATGTTTTCCTTTTCCCTTTACACAGAATAGCTAATACTTAACTGCCTACATACCAAATTCTCAGAGGTCACTCTTTGGTATTAATATGAGATACCTACCAATTAAGTGTGTTAGGAAGGTACTAATTGAAACTCAACATGTTCATGGTCAAGATTCAGAAATTATATTTGTTCAATAGTGTGTGGGTGGATGTCCTACGCTGAGCTTGTTGACGATTGTATCGGTACACCATTTAATCGAATAGATAAGAAACAGATTATGGCAATTTGTTGTCTATTGATGTGTCTGTATCCGGTGAAGTGCGTCTATGCGCATATGTCACTTTTGATTCTCTCTTACTGCCTAGCCGTGAATCTAACAACATGTAAATAGTAATTGTGTCGTCCATTATATCAATCCATAGTAATCCATTCATATCATTAATTCAGCAATGTAATTTTGTCCAATACGAAGCAAATATAAAACAAGTGTGTGCATTATACGTGTTGTTCTTTTTATTTCGTTGCCTCTTACGAAAACGCAGATCAATTCCACTGTGTAGGATTAGCAAGATCCTTCATTCTGCTAACAGGTTCTTGTCCCAGGAAATCGGAGAGGTGACATCAAAGTCAAACAAGATACAAAGACAGAAAGACACGTAAGTCGATCACCTATTTATTTTGCACACGAAAATCATGAATGTAAATGAAAATGGCGGACAAATGCCTCATGTCCCGCAATTTGCCTTTGAAAAGTTGGATGGTATTGGAACTTATTTGAATTGGAAATACTACATGAAAAACTCGTTAGTTTTGGATGGATTATGGACATGCATCGAGGGTGAGTCGAGCAATGCGACGAACGACTCACGTGCTCATGCTAATCTGTATGGCTGTGAAATCGAAGAGTAGTTTTGCTACGTCGGTTGCATAGAGTGGAATTTTCCCAATTTACTTCCATGACAGAGTACATAAATGGAGTAATGACGATTGTCCAACAATTAGCAGATATCGACCGAAAAATTCCTGACCAGGAGATATCAGAGATATTACTCAGTGGATTACCTGAACAGTATGACATACTGGTCTCTGGACTTGAAGCGATCAACCTCAATCAGTCTTTAACAAGTGAAGTTGTACGAGCAAGACTTCTTCAAGAGGAATTCCGGAGAAATAACAACAGCAACGGTCACAATGAAAATGTGGCATTTATAGGCACGAAGACTAAGAAACTTTGTCATTATTGTAAGAAGCCAGGTCACTTCAAAGCAAAGTGCTATAAGTGGAAGAATGACCAAAGGAAGAAACACGAAGAAAATGCATCGCAGACAATGCTAGTGTCAGCATTCACTGCATTTCACAATGAAGATTGGATTGTCGACAGTGGTTGTACTACACACATGTGTCGCGACCGCATTAGTTTTAGTGAGATGGACTCTAAGAATAAAACTTTAGTTACTGTTGCAAATAATGACACAATGCAAAGTTCTGGATCTGGTAAGGTTTCTTTATACTTTAATAATGATCAAAAATTGTTGTTAGAAAATGTCTTGTATGTACCTAATTGTCGGCCAACTTAATTTCAGTTAGTCAGTTATCAAAATCTGGTCTTAAGGTATTATTTAGTCACAATGACTGTAAGATTGTGAATTCAGCTAATGAAGCTGTGGCTATTGCATATTGTGACAAGGGAATTTATAAAATCAAACATGGACTCACGGTAGGTAGTGTAGGAAATTATAAAACAATGTCTGTTTCAGTTTCAGATCAAGCTCTAGCTATTTTAAATACATCAATGGAATTGTGGCACAAGCGACTTGGACATTTGAGCACAAGTGGTATGTATGCTCTTCGTAATCTTGTAGACGGTGTTGACTTCAGTGACAACGGCTGTGACAAGTTGAAGGATTGTATCCCGTGCATTGAGGGGAAGCAGGCAGTGCACTCTTTTCCCAAGGGCCAGTCGAAGCGAGCTAAAGAGCTATTAGCTTTAGTTCATTCTGATGTTGCCGGACCATTTGATACTGCGAGCTTGGGCGGAGCCAGATACTTGGTGACTTTCACTGATGACTTCTCAAGGAAGACTTATGGCTATCTGATGAAAAATAAGAATGAGGTAATGTCTTATTTTATTATTTTCAAGAATTTAGTTGAAAAACAGACGGGTTTTAAAATCAAGTGTCTAAGGACAGATAATGGTGGAGAATATTGTGGTAGTTCATTTGAACATTTCTTATCTAGTCAAGGGATCAAGCATCAAACAACTATTCCTTATTCTGCACAGCAAAATGGTGTGGCAGAAAGGTTAAATAGGACTCTTATTGAAAAGACCAGGTGTATGCTTTCTGAGGCGCACCTTGACAAGCAATTTTGGGGTGAAGCTGTAATGACAGCTATATATTTAAAAAATAGATGCCCAACAGCTGCGTTGTCCGGTGGCATTCCAGAGGAAGTATGGTCGGGATCCAAAGTTGATCTGAGTCATCTTCGAGTGTTTGGTTGTAGGGCATTCTCACTAATTCCTAATTGTCAGCGGCGTAAGCTGGATGCAAAGTCTAAAGAATTTATTTTTGTAGGTTACTGTGAGAATTCCAAAGGTTATAGGCTATGTGATCCCTGTTCTCCAAAGATAATAATTAAAGCTAGAAATGTACATTTTATTGAAATGACATATAATGATAATTCTAATTCGGCTAAGGATATTGTTAGCGATATTCAATTATATAATAATTTGAATATGAATAATTTGAATATGAATAGTAATAATTTTAATAATAATGAAAATAATTCTAATATGAATAAATCGAATTCTAATATTTTATTTAATGACATGAACAATGTTTCAGTGCCAATGTCAAACTGTGATACTAGTAATATTAGTGACAATAATAGTACAGTTATTAATAGAGAACTGTTCTCAATTTCAGGTGGTGAACAGGAGAGCAGCTCAGTTGGGTTTGAGGCACCTGACTTGAGCGCGCCTGTGGCTGATGTGCCTGCATCACCATCGGTACCTGTAGATGTACCAGCATCGCCGTCGGAGTCAACCGATGCTCTATCTTCGCCATTGCAGTATGTGGACTGCAGCCCGGCGTCCAGAAAAGAAGATAGCGAGAATTCTTGGCGAGAGGACAGTAATGACTCTGACGAGTCTGAGGAAAGGTATGAGTTTGCTCAGGAGAACGTCGTGCCAAGGCAGCAGCCCATAAGGAGTACTAGGGGTGTACCACCTAAAAGGTATGATAATTATGATTGTTCTCTACACACTCAAGACTCATTCATCGGTGAACCCGAGTCTTATGAAGATGCTATGTCTCATCCTGACCGTTTGAAATGGCAGGAGGCCATGCAAAAGGAGTATGACTCTCTTATAGAGAATGAGGTATGGAAGTTAGTAGAGAGACCACCTAATAAAAACATAGTTAAATGCAAGTGGGTATACAAAGTAAAACAAGATGCTGCTGGTAATTTTGAAAAATATAAAGCGAGATTAGTAGCACGTGGTTTCAGCCAGAAACCTGGTGTCGATTATGATAAAACTTTCTCACCAGTAGTCAGACATTCAACAATGCGGATGCTGTTTAATTTAGCAAACGAACTAGACATGGACATGGATCATATTGATATTACGACAGCTTTTCTTCACGCCAATTTAAGAGAAGAAATTTATATGCAGCAACCTGTAGGTTTTATAACTGATACTAATAAAGTGTGTTTGTTACAGAAAACCATCTACGGGCTGAAACAGGCCAGTAGGGCTTGGAACGAAACTGTCAATAATTTATTAATAGGTAACGGTTATTATCAAACAAAATGTGAGCCATGTGTCTATGTAAATCTAAATAATAATAATTATAACAATAGTTATTTTAAGATTTGACCAATGTAAAAAGTAAATTTAATGTTAAAAATTTAGGTCCCATTAAGTCTTGCCTAGGTATGAATGTTATAAGGGACAGAGCTCAAGGAACTTTGATGTTAAACCAGACAGATTATGTAAAAAGAATTCTACAAAAATTTGGTATGTCTGATGCAAAGGGAGTTTCAACCCCAATGCAAGTAAATGAAAGATTTGTGAATTCAGATAATAATCCGTCTGATTGTATTAATTATAATTATAGAGAATTATTAGGATCTCTTATGTATTTGAGTGTATGTACTAGACCAGATATTACCTATGCTTGCAATAGTTTGAGCCAATTTAATAATTGCTTTAATAAAAGTCATTGGCTAGCTGCAAAGAGAGTGCTTCGTTATTTATCAAAAACGATTGATCATGGTTTGTTTTTCACTAGATGTAAAAGTTTTGATCTTAAAGCATATGCAGATGCAGACTTTGCAAACGATCCTTCTGACCGTAAGTCATATACTGGTTATGTAATTAAAATGGGTTGTAATACTGTGAATTGGGAAAGTAAAAAGCAAAGATGTGTTGCTGTGTCTAGTACAGAGGCGGAATATCTCAGTATTAGTGATGTTTGTAAAGAAATTTTGTTTATTAGAGGTTTTTGGAACGAGATATTCGGTCTCAAGCTAAATTGTTTAGTTTATAATGATAATCAAAGTGCACATAAACTAATTCGTTCTGATTGTCACAAGAGGACAAAGCATATAGATGTTCGCTATCATTTTATTAAAGATCTATATAATAGAAATGTTATAGCTATTAAGTATTTGTCAACACAAGAGATGATAGCTGATATTCTTACAAAGGCTTTGCCCTCGGTTAAGCATAATGGTTTTAGGCATAAGCTAAACGTCAGGACTCTGATATAGGTTCTGTTGTATGTATAGTGGTGATATAAAGTTTCTTTTGGACTGCCATGTAGAGCGGTGTTATTTTATATGTAAAACTGCTATACTAAGTATTGTATAGAGCCAAGGTAGAGTTCGATGACATGGTGTAAGGGGAAGTGTTGACGATTGTATCGGTACACCATTTAATCGAATAGATAAGAAACAGATTATGGCAATTTGTTGTCTATTGATGTGTCTGTATCCGGTGAAGTGCGTCTATGCGCATATGTCACTTTTGATTCTCTCTTACTGCCTAGCCGTGAATCTAACAACATGTAAATAGTAATTGTGTCGTCCATTATATCAATCCATAGTAATCCATTCATATCATTAATTCAGCAATGTAATTTTGTCCAATACGAAGCAAATATAAAACAAGTGTGTGCATTATACGTGTTGTTCTTTTTATTTCGTTGCCTCTTACGAAAACGCAGATCAATTCCACTGTGTAGGATTAGCAAGATCCTTCATTCTGCTAACAGAGCTTGCCGGTACGTCTTCTCCATACGAGAACTTTTCGACCCCATCGGTCATAATAGTCCTCGTTACTGTGTGCCCTGCTCGCTGATATTTAAACCTGCACCACTGCATGGGCTGTGACGGTAACTCATTCTTCAACGAATCTCCACATTCTTCACTCGATCTCTCAGAGAGACTCCGAGCATAGCCTTCTTCCTCTTGTGGTGAACGGTTAACCACAGGATCGTGTTGGATGCGAGCCGCTTCCAACTGGTCTTATTATTTAAAGAGGCCTATGTCTAGTAGTGGACGTCCAATGACTGAAACGACGACGACGTATCTTTTAGGAAAGCGCAGCAATACCTAACAGCAGCATAAAGAACAATAGCTTCGTCCTCCTGACGTATGACCTAAATGCAAGTTATAAGCCGAACTATATACCTACTTAGGATTTATTTAATTTTATACTGAGTTTACACTTGCACAAAATGCAAATATATAATTCGACGACGACGTATCTTTTTGGAAAAAGCATTAATAACAGCAGCAGAAAGAACACTAGCTTCGTCCCCCTGACTTATGACCTAAATGCAAGTTATAATCCGAACTAGGTATATACCTACTTAGGATTTATTTAATTTGATACTGAGTCTATACTTGCACAAAATGCAAATATATACCTACCTAGTAATACGAGTAGTACCTAATATACGCACCTGTTATCGAAGTAATGCAACTGATAAGCAATTTCATAATGTAACTATTGAATTGTAGATGAGTATCTACTTACTTACTTACTTACATTTTACAGTTGTGTGACAGACAGTATCGGCCTATTTAAATAGTCCACTATTGAACATAAAACCCACCCATGATGGGTGATTGTGCCACACACCCACGATGGTCCAGTGCGGATTAGTATCGAATTTCTTCTTAGGTTGTTTCACGATGTTTTCCTTCACCGAAAAGCCATTGGTGTGAAATTCTGTATGTACTAAGTTTCAAATAACTCATTAGTAAGTACATAAAGCCCGATCACAGAGGCGCCAGCGCAAAAATAGCAACATAAAAAGCGTTCTCTCTATCCAATGCCTAAAGTGAAAAAGAAACAGAACTATGATATTTCATCCATCCATCCATCCATCAGCCGTAAGACGTCCACTGCTGGACATAGGCCTCCCCAATGGATTTCCAATAAGGCCGGTTGGAAGCGGCCTGCATCCAGCGCGTTCCTGCGATCTTTATTATATCGTCAGTCCACCTAGTCGGTGGACGTCCTACGCTGCGCTTGCTGGTCCGTGGTCTCCATTCGAGAACTTTACTGCCCCATCGGCCATCCGTTCTCCGAACTATGTGCCCTGCCCATTGCCACTTTAATTTGCTAATCCGCTGGGCTATGTCGGTAACTTTGGTTCGTCTGCGGATCTCCTCATTTCTGATTCGATCTCGCAGAGAGACGCCGAGAACTATGATATTTAGCTAATATAATTACGTTGGCGCCTCTGTAATCGGGCTTATAGTACTTACCTTTAAGACTGGGATTAGGAACCACGACTTCGCGATCGTAAGGCGGGTGTTAAGTACCTACTAGTAAGTAAAGGCGGCTATATTTTAGACCACCACGGCTTATGACTATCATGGAAGAAAGAAATAGAGAGAAAGAGCTTGATCAAAAAATCATGGTTTAGGCCGAATCAAACAATTCGGCGGTTATGATGTTAGCTTTAAGCAGCCTGACGAAACTCCGAAGGAAAAGTCGCTTCCAATCCAATGTATGGGATGGGTTCAAAATGTTTCTGTCATTTTCTATTCATTCGTGACATTGACAAAAAGAATGAACATTTTTTTCATTCATCGTTCGCTGAGACTGATATTGATGTGATATTGACATATTGTCATTTTGAATTTGTTTTGGGTTTATTCGTGGTAGGTTATTTTTACTGATTTTAAATGACTATCATATTATTTTTCCCTCAAAAATGGTTTTGGTAGCTAATACAGTGATTATTTAGTGTATGTTATTGTTTTTACAGTTTAAAACAATCAAAATGTCGTATAAAACGTGTGAAATGTGCGGTGTTAGAGGCCAAAGAGAAAACGGGCAAAAAAGATGTTTCATGGCGAAATTTCCCATAGATGAAGATAGGTAAGTGAAATATCTCAGAAATACACACAATTTCTATTAATTCTGCACATATTATGCAAAATATTTACTGAAAAACTTATATCGCTTGAGTACCTACCCAACATGTTAGTGCGGTTCCATGTTGTTATCGATATTTAGGCCAGGGTCGATAATTTATACAACCAAAAAAAATAATAGTAGGATGAAACCCATTAGAAAAGGAGGGGAAACACACACTAGTAAAATCCTACTAATATTATAAACGCGAAAGTTTGTGAGGATGGATGGATGGATGTTTGTTACTCTTTCATGCAAAAACTACTGAACGGATTGAGATGAAACTTTGCAATAATATAGCTTATATATCAGAATAACACATATGCTATCAATTATAATGATATATTGCGTATGCGGGCAAAGCCGTAATAAAAACTAGTGAAGAATATTATTTACTATTGAATTGATGATTGCATATCATGAATAATCAAAAAGTTTGTAATACCGCTAACTTAATAATTTTAATAATGTTCCAACCATATAACATCAAGTCTTATAATTTGCAGCGCCTTCACCTCTCGACGCGCAGCCACAATTTTCACAAAGTAGTGTGGAGGGAAACATTAGAAAACGCAAGCGGGAAAATAGTCCAGGTAAAGTAATATTCATGTTGCTTATACATGCTTTAATAAGTATTATTAAGAAGACGAGATTAGTGTTATATCACCATTCTTGAGATACAGCCTGGGGACAGACGGTCAGACAGACAGACGGACAGCGGAGTCTTAGTAATAGGGTCCCGTTTTTACCCCTTTTACGGAATCCTAAAAATTGAAACTTAGGTAAGTTTCAAATTTTAGGCTTCGTGGTAAGTGTAAAATAATTATAAATTTTGCAGTACCTTCGACGTCTGCGGAGGCTCCTACGTTGAAAAGAAAGATAAATGGTAAGACAGGTAAAATATTCTATTATTATTATGTACTACGGGACTTATCGCGCACTAAAAAATAACTATTCATAGTAATAATTAGTAGAATAACTATGCTGTCCGCGAGCTGAGTGGACAATTATGGCTTAGTTTCTTTGTACGAAGGGTGGGTGGGGCATCATTGAACCAAACGGAAGCATTTAAACATCTCACGTTTTATTGTGTATTTCTGTATATGATAAATATATAATAAAAGTATATAATATATATATACAATTTTTTTAATTAAAATTTACTAACCACAGACTTTAGGGTCTGTGCCTTTTGTTAACTAAGATTTACTAATATATATTTATTATATAGGTTTTTAGTAACGTTTAGTGGTTTTTTATCTTTGAATATTTATTTTGGTAAGAATCAATTAGTACCCCCGGTTAAAGTTGTACCACCCCTAGATTCAAACTGTACCCCAGAGGGTACCTACAAGATTAACCATTCGCCGTTTTTTAAAAAAACGGCGAATGGTTAATCTTGAAAAAAACTCCATCCCAAATTCATCTGAACTTAAAACAAAATATGTCATGTCGTATGAATTATGAATATATAATATACCTGATGAATACTATGAGTGCACCAGTATAACGTATCAAGAAAAGCAACGACATGTTTGCAAAAAATTGGTGGTTCAATAATACCCCACTCACCCTATACATGTGTGTAATTGCGTCTGTACACGCCGAAGCCTAGTTTTGCCGGCCTAATTAAATTGTACTATTAAGCTAAAATAATTTAATTGTAATATTTCAACAGAAACCCCAAACTCTACTTCAAAGTTAACGACGCCAAGAAAAAAGAAGTTGCTCAAAAGGCTGAAAAAGACCAAGCAAGACCTGAAAATTCTCCAAAAAAAAATTTATAACATAGATAAAATATCATCTCCATTTTTAAAACATTTTATCAGAGCCACAATTATTATGGATATAATTTAAGAGTAAATACTATTGTAAAATATAGTCTCTTGCATAATCTGCATAATATTCTAAGTCCCAAATGTCTGTCAACAATAAATATTAAAATTTTAATAATTCCGTAATGTTTTTTGTAAATAAAGAATTTAATAAAAATAAAATGTGTATTTATTCCATATCTCACAATAAGCGAAACATTCAATTCACAGGAGCCTAAAAACAATGAATAATGTATAGAGTGTATAGGTAGTAAAAAGAAATCACCATGAGAACCTCCTATTTTTGAAATCGGCTAAATATCGATAAAAATCAACCAGTTTCAATAGCACATCCCTATCAATTTTAATTATCGGTATGTTGGCACAATCTGACAGAACGAACGAGTTTTGTTATGTTGGTGCGAATGATTAGGAGCCTCGGAAAATCAGTTCAAATCTATGGAAGTCCCGACTCTTACTATTACATTCTCTTTGGCTTTAAGCTGCGGCTAACGTCGTAACCATGTCGTAATATAGAAAAAATGATCGGAACGATTTTAGGTAAGTAGCGGTCAAAACAGCGAATCCCAGAAATACCATTTTATGTTATATTCACAGACTATGTTATTTAAAATACAAAATATTCATAGTCTCCATTCAAAACTCAACGTTTGGTATCTGGATGACGGGACTTTGGGTGGCGATGCGAACACAGTCCTACGTGATTTGGAAATTCTTATTGACGAGTTTCGTCAAATTGGTTTGGAGCTAAATTTTTCGAAATGCGAACTTTTCGTTTGCGACTCATGTCCAGATAAAGATTTGGTAATTAACAAATTTAATGATTTGGCACCTAATATCAAATCGGTAGACAAGTGTTCTCTTCGCCTTCTGGGTTCGCCGATACTAGATGAGTCTTTTCCGCCTTTCGTTCAAGAAAAAATTCAAAATTTTTTGAGTGCCTCTGATAGGCTACTCAAAATTAACGCCCACATGGCGTTTACCATTATAAGATGTTGTCTGTTTATTCCAAAATTCATGTACGCTTTACGTTGTAGTCCATTGTGGAAACACAATGAGCTCCTTTTGAGCTTAGACGATGTTGTAAAGCAGACCCTAGTATCGGTTTTGAATATTGAGATGAGTGAAAGGGCGTGGTTACAAGCCTCCTTGCCTGTTAGGCTTGGAGGGCTAGGGGTCCGCCAAATTTCAAGTGTTGCTTTACCAGCTTTCTTGTCCTCCATTCATAGTACACATAAATTAGTTGAAAAAATCATCGCACCTTCTTTAGGCCATTCCGGCGTAGATGTAGCTCATTTGAATGAGGCAACGAATGCTTGGAGGGTCGCTAGCCCAAATTCCGAGCTTCCAAAGACTTTGTCGTCGCAGAGACTGTGGGATCGGCCGATCTGCGAACTAGCACGGAAATCTCTTCTAGATACGTGTTCTAGCGTCGCGGATCGCGCTCGTATCCTTGCGGTCTCTGTATGGGAGTCCGGTCTTTGGTTGCAAGCTTTGCCCTCTTTCAATACTGGTAACCTTTTAGACCCAACTGCATTTCGTCTAGCTGTCAGCTTACGCTTGGGTGCAAGGTGTTGTGAGGCCCATCGCTGTCAGTGTGGTACTGCAGTTGACCAGCTCGGTCACCACGGTCTCTCTTGCTCAAGAAGCGCTGGTCGGATTGGTCACCACGCCAGCCTTAACGATGTCATTCGCAGGGCTTTTGCCACCGCCAATATCGCAGCCGTACTCGAACCGAGTGGGCTCGCGCGTGGTGATGGCAAAAAGCCTGACGGCATGACGCTGGTCCCATGGAAGTGTGGACGGCCCTTAGTATGGGACGCAACTTGTGTCGATACTTTGGCACCGTCACATCTTTCTGAGACTCAGAGTAGGGCTGGAGCTGCGGCCAATTCGGCGGAGCAGCACAAGCGGCGCAAATATGCTAACCTCGGTAGTGGTTACATATTTGAGCCATTTGGAGTTGACACATTGGGTCCGTGGGGGCCGGGAGCTCATATCATTTTCAAAAGTCTTTCTGGGCGTCTGGTGGACGCGACGCGTGACCAAAATGCTGGTGTTTATTTGGCTCAACGCATAAGCATTGCCATTCAGCGTGGCAATGCAGCCAGCATGCTGGGCACGCTGCCAACTGGCAGTGGACTTGAGCATTTGGATTATCTTTAGACCTTCAAAGGTCTGAGGGTGATCCAATGCTTTTTGTGTAATAGTAGTGTAGTTTTGTTGTAGTTAATAAAGGCACTTTTGCCAAATATTCATAGCCAAATATCCATTATCAGTTTCTTGACATTTAATTTTGACAGGTTAAAATGTCAGTCTGTTCCTAAATTATCATAAAATTGAGACTATATAATGAAATATACATAAAAGAAGCAATTAGTAATTTATCGCCATTCTGTATTGTAATATGACCGAAGTTATACTTCTTTAATCTGTGCATATTAGATTCACCAGATTAGAACAGTGTTTAGGGGTCATTTACAAAATATCCCTTGTCACAGTCACAGTTGATCATATTTGTAACCCTCCCTCTCCCTAGTGTGACGTCACATATTTTGCAATTTTTAAAACTATTAAAAGTTATCAGATCTCATGTAGAGCTAAGCTTTTAACTCTACACGCCTCAACTCTACAAACCTTACGTCGTCAAGTCTACATCTTGGTCTAAATATGTGGTTTTCTGTTTTTTTTTCACGTAATCAGCACTTCAATCGCTAGGTAATTACTGTAAAAAGTTCAATAAAAAGGTTTTTTAAATGACTTTAAAGTTATAAGCTTCTTTTTACGCAAAAACTTGGCGGATAATTATTGTCTTATTATACAAAAATTATAAACATTTCTGAAAAAAATGGACATACGAGTTGCAATATTTTTTACTCTAGCGATTAACATCAAAAACATGTACATTTCGCGATTTAAAATGCGAAAACAGTAGTCGATTCACAGACTTCTAACACTTTACAAAATGTCCTATAAGTAAATTGATTTTTGCACCGCGATATCCTTTTCACGATTATATTTAGATATTTTACAAAGATTTGTTGTAAGATATCATTTAGACTGATTATCGTAAGTTTTAAGTTCGAACAATCCGGATATTAATTAATTATGCAATAACCATAGAGATCTTTGAGAAAAGAGGCTTTTTCTTTACCCAGCGCGCCAGTTTACACTGAAAATATGACACTACAATACTCACAGCAAAATGCACATTTAGGAAACACATTGCAGAACGCTGTGCGCAGGGTTGTGTGAACGCATATTATAAGTTATTTATTGTGCACTTTAAAAGGCTATTATCACAGATAAGTCGCCAAAATAGCGTCTGATCAAAACTACTTTATGACGATAATGACTAAGAAAAAAAGTATTGATCTTTTTTACAATACCTAAACCTAATAGAACGATCTTTCGGATTTTCCTAAAGAAGGATGTCGTCAGCTCATACATACGAATATCTGTTGTAAATGAATACTCTCATTTTCTCACAAGTTTATTTCTTAAAATGTTTTATTTATCAGAGTAATTTATGACGCTTTTAAAACTGTTCTGTTATGTACAAGTTCGTTTTTAATGAAGTTTTAAAATATTTGGCCACACAAGCATTGGTAGCCGGGCAAAGAATATATAAAATACTACGCCGGGGACTTAGATGGTAAAAACAACAAAAAATCATTGTAATTTTTCTGATGGTCTAATTTTAATTTTAACTAGTGTTATGAAAGCAGCAAAAAAACACTATATTTTTGAAGCACATTTCATTATTAGAAAAGATGTTTTGTTCCATGATGGCAAAAAAATAAAATAAAAATATTTTGACAGGTCGAATCTCTGCATCCTTCTTTATTATTTTGTTAGTTTAAAAATATGTTAGATTATTTTAGTAAAACAATAAAAATGCATCTAAGTATTTTATAAACCGAAACAACGGCATCCCTTGCATTCGTCCTAGATAACAGTGCAGGGTAAATCGTGTCGGTAGACTATTGGGGTGACGGCAGAGTTTTGTGCGATAATAGGTAGGTACGTCCCCGCTAAATCGAGACGACATATCCCATCACGCGAGATCTGTGGGCATCACACTATCTATGATATAATCGCCTCATTTCAATCTTGAATTTGAATCACTGCTCTTATGCAGGGTTATTATTGCTAAAACACAACAAATACCACTTCCTTGCTAAAATTATACTTACAGATTTATTTCTCGAAATGTTATTAAAACTAATTTAGTAAAAAAGTTTTAATAGGACAAGCGTTTTGTATCTTTTTATGAATTTCACACTTCGATTAAATGAACAGGTGTGGTACATCAAATTTTCTTTATGTAAAAATTTCGGCAGACCTGAAAGCTATTTATAGAGAGAACCACGCCCCTTTATGATTTTACCGTTTTTAGTTGCAGTGTAATACATACTCCTTTTTTGGTAACTAGATGAAATCTTTTACAGAATAGATACGCAGTTGCATTGGGGTGCAACTAGGGTTGCCATCCGTTCGGGTTTTCCCTGGATTTGTCCTAGTTTAGAGGGCGTCCGCGTCCGGGCAAGGTTTCATTTGTAGTCCGAGTTCCGACTCGTTAAATTCTCCGTTGTTTCCACGTTTCAGTTGCCACGCATTTTTTGAACTTCGAAGGCCTAGAAACGTTTAGGTACGTTACTTTGTCAGATTATAGGTATGGAGAATCTCTATGTTGTCTATAGAAGTTGCGAGTACTCCATACAAGTTCCGTATACGACCAAACGGTGCGAAATTTAAAAAACGCTCCCAGCCTTTAAGATCCGGGGTTTTCACGCGTCTTGTCCTGTTTACCAAATTTTAGAGATGGCAATCCTAGATGCAACTGGACTATGTAAACTTTTCTACTGAAATCCTCGCAGTGGCTGCTAACTATTCATTTCTTAAGGCACCGTCTTCTTCGTAGAAACGCACCAGTGATTTCTAGTGAAATATGCAATACAATACCTACCGGGTTACTGGTAACTTACGAACAGGGCGAACAGGTAGGTATCGTAAGTAAGGTCAGAAAAAAACTATTAAGTATACTTTTACTACAAGAGAAAGGATTCGACTTACCTACTTACAGTAAAAGTTGTTCATCTTGATATACTAAAGTTGTCCCTGTACCTATAGAGAAGTCTTGATGCAATAAATACAAAATCAGCTCTAAAGTCCGGGCGACCGGACCCCAATAAAAACAAGATTGAGGGAAGCGATTTTTAAGTAGGTAGGTACCCCCCAGTACCCACATTTATTAGTAGATCCTCCAAGACAGCATTCAAAGGAGTTTCAAGATCAAAGCTCAAACGGTTGCAAGGTCACGTCTCCCGGGCGACCGACTTAATTTCCAAGGGCGGCGTCTGGGAAAATAAAACAAAATAACAACTTACATAGCGGCCATTTTGTTTCTGTACTTCAATAATCGTCCGATTTGCAGTACAAAGCAGGTCAGTCGTTTAATAGTTATTTGTTATACAAGAGTGCATGCTCAATTTTCATGCGCTCGTGATTTCAAAAATTAGAATTCTGAGCGTTAGCGAGGGAATCAAAAGAGCACAAGGTGAATAATCTTTGCACTCGAGTGCAACACGTAACTTTTCATCGTACCTCAGCGAGGAAATGACTAAAGTCGTCGACATTATCGTACTGTTTCAAAATTATCTCGCGTGATTGTTGAGGGAGAAAGCTCATTTGCGAATTATTAATAGTTTCAGTCAATTCTGTTGTCAAATAAACTCCTCGTCGCTAGAATCACTCATTTTAGGTTTTTCACTTGTTTTCAAGTTTCTTGTTTTTATAACATAACTAGCCTATGCCCGCGGCTTCGCCCGCGCTTACTTTATAGCCTATGACACTTACAGATAATGTGGCTATCTATTGGTAAAAAAATTATCGAAATCGGTTCAGTAGATCCAGAGATTACCCCCTACAACCTCACAAACTCACAAACTTTACTTCTTTATTATATTAGTATAGATTATAAGTTTGTAGCAATACGACATGAAAAGAAAATGGCGCGAGCAAAGCAAATTAAAAAAAAAAAAAAAGTAAACTAAGAAGGTTCCGAGTCCGAGTTTTTAACAAATTAAAAAAGGTTGTATGATAAATTCGGCACCATGGAGGTAAAGTAAATAGGTTTAATGATGTTTTGAATTTACAAACTTAGTGCACGCGATGTTCTAAATTCAATTTTACTTTATCGACCTCTAGCGAATTGGGTTGGATGGTGGTTTAATTTTGGAATGTCTCATAAATTAATGCAGTTAAACAAACATCATTATCAATTCATAACTTATTCGTAATAATGAGCTCCTTCCAGCTTAACGTCACTTTTCCACGTAACGTTGTACAGCTAAAAGGTGTTTAAAGATAGGTATAGTGTGTACGAGTAGGTATACCCTCGATAGATTGATTGCCAGGCAACCGCACGGGTGCGTGTCTGGATCAAAATTACTCCCTGATCCGACATTGGAAATCAAACCCCAACTTACAACCATAGAGCTTAAATTTTAAAAATATCCTCTTGCCTAGAATATCAGTTCAGTTTGCTACGGGAGATTCAAACCTAAGCATAGAACACAAGTATTATTTTCAAATAAGTGGTAATGCATCTGGTGCATCGAGTGTAAACAAGTGGTAGTTGTATATTTGGTAGGTAGGTATAGAATTTTATGGATTTCCTTATGGATGGCGCATGGCGGGGGCGAGTGAGAGGGGCAAAGATAACAGATAGTACAAATTTCCTAGACACAAATTCACATTTTGATATTAAAAACTTTGCGATTCTTGTTTTGTGGTTTCATTGAGGGTCTTCTACTGTGATCTTTTACAATTTTGGCACCGTGTCGTAATTTTATTACGCCATTGTCATTACCTATAGGTACATAAAATGAAACATAAATTTCACAGATGTTTGTTTTGGCGCCCTAATGTCATCAAAGTAAAGTTTCCAACTGAATAACATCGCACCACTCATAGAGACGCGAAAATCTTAACGAGTCTATTTCTATATCGTAACATACCTAATTATTAAATCAGTCTCTTTCCAGATGTCTCGATTGACCGCGTGGTCCATCTGATGTCTCTATGATAACTTATTTATAATAATATCGTTACCGAAAGCAAAAAGCCCTCGCCTCGTGTAAACTGAGGTAACTAATTTCCCACTACTCAAAGTTTGGAAGCGAGGAAATGAAATAGCTTTATTCACTAACTAGCTGCCCATCCCGGCTTCTCCCGGGTACGATTGGTTAAAGAAGACAAATAATAAGGATCCCAATTTTTTTTTTAAATATTTTATCGCCTATGTTCACCGGGGATAGTGTAGCTTTCCAACAGTGAAATATTTTTTTTTAATCGGTACAGTAGTTTCGGAGCCACTAAGCATGAAACTTGCAATAAGTTGTAGTAAGTTTGTATAAGGCACATTTGTAAATTTCAAACATCATGTTGCAGGAACATGCCAGTAACATAGATTTTATTGTTAGGTTGAAACTTATTAAAAATTATTTAGTTAAATTACTGTTATATTTCGCATGAAACTTTATATTTCTACTTTGCAGGGATATTGCCTCCCAAACATACCTAAACGTAAGATTATTACAAATAAAACTTTGCAGCAATATAATTTTACCAACTCCACTGTCCGGTATTGCCTGTACCTTACAAATGAAAGTTACTGAAATGTTATACTGTAACATCGCGACAATATGTCTTTTGTAAATTTTTTTTCAACTTTCCTACAACATTACGAATTGGGCTCGTTATTTACATTACCTATGTATGTAATGTTGTTGGAAGTTAATTTTTGAAAGTTGTGGAATGTCTTAGTTCATCCATCCATCCATCAGCCGTAAGACGTCCACTGCTGGACAATGTCTTAGTTAACATTGAAAAACTAGATGGCGTTAGCAACGCACATTGATTTTCTGCATCGCGATGACGTTGTGTTTGCAGAAATTAGTATCCCCATTTCCTTATTGCAGATAGAGAAATAAAGTCTCTCATTCTTCCTCACACAAACGCGTCCCTCGGACTTAGAACTCAAAAATGTTTAATAAAAAATGGTTTTTTTTAGAACCTGGAACTGAAAACCTACAGATATGTAACTTTGCGAAAACTAATTAAATGCAATGCACGAGCAAGTTTCATTTGTAACCTTAAAGCAAGATAGTTCAGACAAGTTACTATTACCTTTTAAATTCAAAGTTGTGGAAATGTTACACGTTATACTTGCGGAAAGTTTATTTTACAACTTTCAGACATGTTTCTTGTGTAATGTTACTGCAACTTCACGTTTTAAAATTATAAAAAGTTTTGATGATCAGCTCTGGGCAAGTTACAGGGTTTATCTACAGCGCGGCCGTTAGGGCTTCGTTTCAAGCTCGCTGTAAGCTTGCATGAACGTTGCAACCTTATATTTGTAAGTTACAAGCTTGTTGATGTTACTTTCAGTAATGTTATTGCAACTTTTGCTTGCTTAGCGGGGAGCCTATTCGATGCAAACAAACAAACAATAAAATCTTTTTCCTCTTTATAATATTGGTATACCTACTTAGAAGATAATAGGTGCCCTGATTCAGCCACCAGAGACAAAATCAAACCGGAACATTTGTAAACCTTATAAAAAAAGTGTTTTTGCTTCACCAAAACTGTCAACAAAGCCGTAGAGAATACTGTTCCAGGTTGATGAGGTAAAAGCGTGTGATGTTTTGAGTTGACATTCTTCAATGCGGAAAAACGGATATAAAGTTGAGGTTCATCTGTTCATAGTGGAATAGCAAAAATAATGACTGAGTCTGACTAGACTAGAGATTTCAGTAAGCTATGGTGACGGTGACCTAGTAGGAGAACGCTCGCCTTATAATCTTAGATCGCAGGTTCAAGTCCCGGTCCCGAACCAATGTGTTCTTCGATGTACGGATTTCCCCACAACTGGCTTTTCGGTGAAGAAAACCACAGTGATGATAACTGCATGCGTCTGTAGAAGAAATTCAATCTGTGAATCCACCAACCGGCATTGTGATGCACCCGCACCAAAATCCAAGCGTGATGGATGGATTTGTCATCATCATGGCCCAATCTCCACATGGACGCCGCCAGGACTATTTTCAGGGAGGTGCATCTGCATCTCAGTAAGTGTAATCCTAGTAGCGTAGAGAAGCCTCAGGCATCACCTCTATGTAGGTACTTTTAGCATGGCAAAGGGACTGTCTGTCCACCGTTATATTCCTTCGAAGAGGAAATAAAGTATGGATTCACAATGACAACAAATTCTCCCTTTGCAGTGCCACCCGTAGCAGGGGTTGCAAATGCACCCCTCCACGGCGCCCATGCCGATCGCCCTTCGTGAGCAGGCCTATATTCAGCAGTGAACTATTTAAAGATCGGTACAGATACACTTAACAATAGAAAAAAAATACAAACCTCATAGATAATTATACTTAGCTAGGCCATCCCTTTGCTCACCTCGCAGCCTGAAATTCGCTCAATGTTCCCAAAATGGCCGGCAGCCTTTCAGCCCGGGATTGCGTGCCCTTGAAACGAAACGCAGAAAATACTTGCGTAGATACCTACTTTAAGGTACCGTTACACGTGCCTTCCTCTTCCTTTTCCCTTTTTTTAAATATCCTCTGTAAACAACGACTTACTTGCTTTATTTGCATTTACCTTGCCTTCTTACCATAGATATCGCGTGACCTAATTAAATCTTCTCAATTCAGAGAAAGTTAAAAATTTCTTAATTATAGTGAGAAAGCAGCCTCGTAAAAATTATTTTTCTCCAAAAATGCGACAACCGACTTCTGTGCAATTTACGTACTCGTACAAAATTCGAAAAGTGCGAAAATCACCTTTTTCGATAAAATTTAATAATCGGTCAAGTACGAGTCGAACTCGCGCACGAAGGGTTCCGTACTCTATGGGAGCCCCCTTAAATCTTTATTTTAATAATTGAAGTAAACATACAGTTAAATATTCTGGGAATATTTCAAGCATCTACCTGTCACAATTATTGATATCGATCGAAAAACGGCTAAAAAATCAGGTTTGTTGTATGGGATTAAAATTTATCTTTTTCTGTTTTTAGTAACTATTTGTTGTTATAGCGGCAACCGAAATACATCATCTGTGAACATTTCAACGTTCTAGCCATAGAATATTATTATTCTATGGTTCTAGCTATCACCGTTCATGAGATACAGCTTGGTGACAGACATACAGACGGACAGCAGAGTCTTAGTAATAGGGTCCCGTTTTTACCCCTACGGGTACGGAACCCTAAAAAGGGCCATTTCTGAAGTATGATCTACCAAACAAAAAAATAATCCTCAAAATTGGTTCATAATAGGCGGTATAATCGTGTATCATACATACAAAAACTTACAGTTTGAATTGTGAACTTCCTTTTTTAGAGTAGACTGAAAATATCAAACGCCTTTGTATTTTGCACGGCTCCATCCATTTTAGTTCGTTCTTTCGTCAGGGCATTGTACATAAATGTATGGAGCCACACGGAAACTACTGTGTTGTAGTTGTTGTTTAGGGACACGTGTGCCAGGGATTTCGATTCGTGGTTCTTCTCTTCCCGTTATACGTAGGAGTCAGGATACAGCGTCGAGGCGAACCTCCTTACTGTGGCTGGACGCTACACCACACTGGATGTAGGGCATTGTAAAGGGAGGGCGCGAGTACCCAATCCCGACCGCGAGGTCGGGCGGCTTCTCTCAGCGCCCTCTACCCGCCATTCTGGCAGACAATTCGTCGGCCGTCATGGCATTTCGGTTCTAGGATTCGGAGTCCTCACAACATGCAACCGCCGGGTGCAGGCGGCATCTCCTCCTCTTCGAATAGGTGTTCGACGTGACGCACGTCGATCCGGTGGCGTACTCGGTCAGGCGAACGCAGCTTCAAATGGTTGAACTCGGGAGTAAACTCGACCAAGCCCAACTGAAGCGCGGAGCTGTGCTCTCTCGGCCTGCCGGTCTCGTAGCGATGCGGAGATGGGAAGTGGGATCGCTGGCCCGGCTCAAGCGCGCCGCCGCGCAAGCCAGGCACCACGTCTCTAACTACCCCTGGACGATGGTCGAGCGGCGTCAAGCTCACGCGTAAGGCAGAGCGACGCCTACTCAGGTAGGTTCAGTAGTGTGCCTCTAGGCACCGGTTGCAATGAAGCGGCGCCGGGGGAGAGGCTCGACCCCGGCCGCCGAGGCAGGCCCGCGTAGTGGCGGAGCCCGATGGGGGCCGCGCGTCGCATAAGCGACCGCGGCGGCTCCGAGGATGACGTCGCGACGCTAGGCGCCGCGAGATGAGGGTTCAGGTGTGTGGCGCGATGCGCAGGAATGTCCAATGAGTTGTCAGGTCCGGTAGTGTGCGCCCCGATCAAAGTCGAGGGGCGCGAGGTCTTGATGGTGGTAAGCGGCCCGCATGCGCCCACTCGGTGAAGGGCACACAAGTTGGCGGAGCGGGTCGCGCCGCAGTCACGCCGGGTCGTCGACTCATCAGGTCGCCGCGCGCGGCGTCGCCGGGCACCAACCGGGAGGCGGCGCGTCAGCGGGCCTGGCGCCAGCACGTCCCTGGTCGCGTCTGCGGGGTTGTGGCCTGGACTACGTCGACAGGCCGCTGGAGTGTGCGTCGCTCGATATACGAGCGGCGCGGTGTGCTCGGGGCGCATTACGCGCACTCGCCGATGCGTCAGTCAAAGTCGGCAGGCGCCGGGTGCGCTTGGGCCGAAGAGAGTGGTTTGCTAGGTTGCCCTCTGGTCGTCTTCAGGAATTGTATCGGGGGAGGCGAGCCTCGACCCCGATGGTGGCTTCAGATGCGGCGCGACTCGGTGGTGTCGCCTCGCCCGCGGGCCGGTGGGTTTCCCGCCCGACGGCGTGCACTCCGTCAGGACATGGAGCCATGCAGCCCTCGGTCGAGGCAAGGCAGGCGATGGCGCGCCGGTGCGCCGGGCGAGCGACCGCTCGAGCCCGGCGCTGGTTGTCTTGTCAGGTGTGGGTGAGCGACGCGGAGCAAGCTCGACGCGTCGTTAAGCGGTGGCAGTGGTGGAGGGACGCGATGCTCGTTCCGGGACTGGTCGCGCCCGGGCACGACAGCCGGCGGCGTAATCACGCCCCTCGTAGGTTATTCCAGGGCGGCCGCGGCTAGGTCGACATTTGCGGGGCAAATGCCAGTTCAGCAGGCGGCCGCAAGCTGGCGCACGGTGCGCACTAATGCGCTCGGTGCATGGACGCGGCAAGCCGGGGCGATCCGCTCGACGTCGCTAGCAGACCGAGCGGATTCGCAGGCGGCGGCGGCGCGCGCGAGGAAGCGCTTTTCTGTAGGCGCTCGATCGCTGCGGGGTGGGGGGGGACCCGCAAGGGCCCGCACCCCCGCCCGTGGTCGCGGTTTACAGAAAAACTGTAGCCTCAAGCGCGTGTTGGGAGCCCGAGCTCTCGACCAAGCACGGCGAGACCAGTGTGCCAGGGGGTGCAAGTGCACCGCCTTGCAAACTGGGTTACAAACGTGGCGGAGGGGTTGGTATACCTCTCCTGGGAAGGGGGGGGGGGGGGGATTGAATCCCCCCCTTTCGGAGATATGATTTTTTAATTTTTTTTTTCTACTGTGGCAAAACAAGTACTTAGCTATAGGGAAGATGGTAGCAAGAACATAGTACCTTCAAAAAAGGGGGAGGGATGTAGAAGCGCTCCCCCTCTTTTGGAAATTTGATCTAAAAATTATCGACTTACCAAATGTTGCAAGTTAACCTATTTTTTGTTTCACACCTAATCTATAAAGGCGATTCGCTTCTGGCACTTCGCCGGCCGCTGCCGCGGCACGCTCGATTCGCTCGCTCGGCTCGTGCGTTGTTTTGTCATGTTCTAACATAACCTAACCTATTTTTTGTATCACACCTAATCTAATTACGTGGGGTCGGGGTGCCCCGATTCGGATCTGTGACTCATTTCGAACCTAAATGTACCTCGTCGGATCTGTGACTAATTTTAATTTGACCAGGCATACATAACATAGGAAGAAAATCCCACAGGACTATTATCAGATTTTTTTATGAAAAATAGGGAATTTTACTTACTTTTTTTGGGGAATTTGGAAGTAGATGTTGGCGGCCCTGTTTCTGCCATTCCAGTCTATGATAAAAAAAACCTTCGAAAATACGCAGTGTAAACAAAATTCTAACCAAAAGTGTATTTTCAAAAATTAATTTCTCGAAAACTATTCGTCTTCGCAGTTCACTTAAACTTTGTGAAAATCGATTGTAATAAAGTATTTTACCACTTAAAAAACAGAAACAATACCAAAGCCATTGGTACGTTTCAAAAGGCGAGCCATTCAATGAAATGCAGATACAAAAGTAATTACTGCATTTCAGTGGTTTTCATAGTTCTCGTACAGCGATCTTTACATCCAATTATCTCGAGAACGTGACACTTTAGGGCAGGGGTCGGTAAGTACTTAGTTATAGTTTGGGTCTGGATTATGTCGAAAAAATAAGGAGGTCCTGGAAAAATACTGATAATAATTAATTAATAATTAAATTGGTAAACTCTATTTATTATTTCGGTTTCAAATCAAATCCTACCAATATTATAAACGTGAAAGTTTGTGAGGATGGATGGATGTTTGTTACTCTTTCACGCAAAAACTACCGAACGGATTGAGATGAAACTTTGCAAATATAACTTATTTATCAGAATAACACATAGGCTATAAATTATAATGATATTGCGTAAATCTTCCGTATATACAATAAGTGTTAAGTAAGTAGGAAAAATTCTGCCATCAGCGAGCTATTCTAGCGTGCGCTCCAAGAAATGTCAAATAATTGGCCAAGTACGAGTCGGACTCGCGCACGGAGGGTTCCGTACTGTATGGGAGCCCCCCTTAAATATTTATTTTATTTTAATTTTATTATTTATTATTGAAGTGAATATAAAACTAAATATTCTGTGAAAATTTCAAGCATCTACCTGTTACCATTATTAATATAGAGCGAAAAACGTCTAAAATATCAGGTTTGTTGTATGGGAGCCCCCCTTAAATGTTTATTTTCTTTTCTTTTCGTATTTGTTGTTATAGCGGCAACAGAAATACATCATCTGTGAACCTTTCAGCTGCCTAACTATCATGGTTCATGACATACAGCCCGGTGACAGACAGACGGACATCGAAGTCTTAGTAATAGGGTCCCGTTTTTCCCTTTGGGTACGGAACCCTAAAAAGAACTGTCGAATCGAACAAATGTCAAATCGATTTTTTTGTTTTTTTTATTTTCCATTCCTTTATTAAGGGTGGTAAGGTATAGGCCCTTGAAATATAATGCGGGCGAAGCCGCGGGCAAAATCTCGTTAATTATAAAACACAAGACCTAAAACTATTGTAAGAAACTACACCGACAGTCTTGAGCCAGTTTTTTATAGAATGACTAGCGACCCGCCCGGCTTCGCACAGAAGTATTATACATCCTTACATAGTATAAAATAAAGTCGCTATTTTCGTTTGTTTATTTGTTTGTCTGTATGCTTAAATCTTTAAAACTACGCAACGGATTTTGATGCGGTTTTTTTTAATGGATAGAGTGATTCAAGAGGAAGGTTTATATGTATAAAAATTCCCGAAATTCCTACGGGAACGGGCACAACGCGGGTAAAACCGCGGGGCGCTGCTAGTACGAGTATAAACCTCCTTCTTGAATTACTCTATCTATTAAAGAAACCGCATCAAAATCCGTTAAAAGCATACATTTTTTTTATTTTTTTTTTATTCCATATAGGTTTGCGTTTGACTACATACTGCCTGATGTTGAGCAGATATGCGGATACCTATATACATAGGGAGGGACAGACAGACAGGGAAGCGACTATGTTTTATACTATGTAGTGATTCTCGAGAGTGACAGCAAATTGGAAGTGTGTCTTCTAGGCATACGTTCGTTAATGTCGAACATTTTTTTCGAAACTTATTAAAAATCATCTCATCACCCAAACATACTGTCTCTTCAACATCTTATCTCTTCATTTCAAAAGTGCTATCTGCTAATCACTACATAGTATAAAACAAAGTCGCATTCTCTGTCCCTATAGCCCTATGTATGCTTAAATCTTTAAGACTACAAAACGGATTTTGATTTGATGCGTTTTTTTAATAGATAAAGTGATTCAAGAGGAACGTTTATATGTATCTATAATACACCTGTGTGAAGCCGGGGCGGGTCATTAGTAAATACATACAAAATTCAAATAGTTCGCTCGATATATTCCATTTTTACATGATTAAAACCGCTCAACCGATATCTATAATAATTATTTTTCGCATAAAATGGCAAAACCGCCTTCCATCGTGTACAAAATTCGATTATTACGCTCGGATTTTTATTTTATTGTTGTTTTTTCAAAACCAGCTCAGCCGAACAACCTCGGAAGTATCGTATATTATTGTTTATTTCGAAAGGGTTTTCGAACTAAAAAATATTTTTTCGATTCGGTTCACAATTAGCGAAATTATAGATGAACAATGAACATACACAAAAAATACGTACAGAACATACAACCTCCACCTTTTGGAAGTCGGTTAAAAAATGGGACCATTTCTAAAATATGATCTACCAAACAAAAAATAATCATCAAAATCTATTTTAATTATAATAATAATTATGTAAGATATCTGTGAAACAAGTAGGTTAGTGGGTAACAGAGCTCTTAATTAAGTAGCCTGGAGGTAGATCTGTAAGTACCTACGTGACCTAGATATGAAATTAAAAAAAAATGGAATAAGATATATTTATCTGATTAAATGGGAAAATTAGGAACCTACAAAAATATCAGCAAGTTTACTCGATGGGTACAGCTGATATTTTTTGATGATGACATTAGTTGGATGAGACAATAAAAACGTTTCCGAAAATCAAAAGATTTATATCAAGAACGAGAATATGTAATGAGATTGTGTAGGTCCTTAACCATACCATACCATATATTTATGTACCTATGTCACAACTGATTTTTCTTTTTGCGAGGTAAGACCTAATGTAAAAGTTGTTCATAATGAGTACAATTTTATTGTATGCCTCTGTAAGTCCCTGTACTTTGCAAATAACACCTAGTATGATTGTATTATATCACACGTCGTTGTGTAGTCGCAAAAATATGCTTGACCTGTGTGCTTAGCATACAAGACCACGACAAGCGTTTATCGACGTGTGCAAAGGTGACAGATATATGCTTCATCATAACTCTGTCACGTTCTGACACGTCGATAGTATAATTTTATGGTCCTTATGCTAAGCCCGCTGGGCGGGAATCGAACCTACGCTTCCTGGGCACAGGAATCAGGATCAGTAACCAGAAACCATTGTGCCACCAAGAGAGACGAAAATATTGCTTACGTAGGTACAATACGAGTATACAAAAAAAGGTTGCCCTGAATTATGCCAAAGAAGGTTCTAAATAGGTAGGTATAGGTCGAGTCAAATATCTTGGCGGCTGTGATGTTAGCTACAAGCTGTGCGAAACACAATCCTCGCGCAGCTGTTAAGTGAGCTTCAGTTAGGATTGGGTGTTGCGCAGCTTGTAGCTAATATCATACTCGTAGCCGCCAAGTTATTTGATTCGGAATATACGTCCATGTGGCGTCATCGTCACCGAAACAAGGCTATCGCAGCAGGTCGACGGCCGCGCAATGTCACCTTTAGCACTAATGAAAAGATAATCCACCCGTCCCACCTCGCAGCAGGCAGCGCCCCTCGCCCCTTGCCTTCTTTGTCTTTACAAGAAACTGCAGTGATGCTCTTGATACGGCTTTTACCGTATTATACGGCTTTCTAGGAACCCTAAAATACTGCTTACGGCTGCCCTTTTAAAGCCGTACTTTCATACAAATATGTATTTTGTGTGAAAATTAAGTGTATACCTACACTATATTGAAAATGAGCTTGTGTTTAAACGCCTACCAGAAATGCTCTTATTTTGCTTCCAAAAATTCTAAATCGCATAATTTGCTACCAATGAATTCTAAATTCTAAATCAAAATGCTCACCATATTGTGTTTCCAAAAGTATCAAAGAAGTGAAGCTATTTTTATTTTCATTGCATGCAATAAAACTGTTTAACTCCGTTAAAGTTAATTTCAGACCTAATATATTTTATTGTCACCAACTCTACGGCAAACGAAGCGTGGGGCATCCACCAGCTCAAGGGTCTACGACATTGTAAGAGTCGCGGGTCCAACCTGGCCGAGATTGGCACAAGATCTAGGTGAATGCTTATTGTTTTACCTAACTAATCGAAAATGTATTTTTTCTTTTATAGTAGATGGCTTTTTAATTTTCAAGCTGTTTTAAACCTCAAGCTAACCTTCTAGGCGTACAAGAAGAGAGGCATGTGCTCAGCAGTGAGCGATTACAGGCTGAAAATGATGATGATGAACTCTATGTTGCCAATATTGTATTTCACGTACTTACATTCTACTACATATTTACTTGTATTTTACTATTTTATTACTGGGGCATAAATTGGTGGTCGATGGCACAGTTTTCTCATTAAACGGAACAACAATGTTACTGCTTATTGTTTTACCTAACTAATCGAAAATGTATTTATTATTTTATAGTAGATGGCTTTTTAATTTTCAAGCTGTTATAAAACTCAAGCTAACCTTCTAGGTGAATGTCGTACAAGAAAAGAGGCCTTTGCTCAGCAGTGGGCGATTACAGGCTGAAAATGCTGATGATGAACTCTATGTTACCAATATTGTATTTCCCGTACTTGCTTCCAATTTACTATTTTATTAATGGTGCAAATGTTGGTGGTCGATGGCACAGTTTTCTTATTAAACAAAACAACAATGCTTATTGTTTTACCTAACTAATCGAAAATGTATTTTTTTCTTTTGTAGTAGTATGGAATAAACATTTTTGGACAGAACAGGTTAAATAATAAAAAAAAGTAGATGGCTTTTCAATTTTTAAGCTGTTATAAAACTCAAGCTAACCTAACAACCTACCAAAATTGTAACATAGTTACCTTAAAACAATATTTGGCAGCCAGTTTGTCCAGCAGTGGACGTCTTATGGCTGAAAAGAAGAAGAAGAATATTTGGTGAACATTCATCCATTTCGCCAAGCATTATATTTTTTAGGTACTTATTATTAGGGTCGCGAAATGTATTTTGGTCAGCATTTAAATTGTTCCATTTAAAATACGACCTTTTATTATTAAATGTTTACCTATATTACTCTAAAAAAACATCTATTTTAAGGTTGATATACGGCCACCCTAAAATTGACTTGTAACGACATTGCCAAGTCATTGCAAGCAAGAAAGTACATATCTACGAGTACTACAACTTTATTGTAGAGTTGAATGAGGAGCTAATGTCACATTTTCTGAAAAAAACTGGGATGCATTGAGTCTATTAGAAAAAAAAAACAGCCATATATTTTTGATACGGAAATAGATTTTCTATCTACAATTTCAACTTATTAGGTACCTATGTATAGTTTTCATCCATGAACGCCACACCCACTTCCGATAGGGATTTCTTACTGTAACGAAGTTTTGCTTCAGTAGTTCAGTAGTCTCAGAAATTGAGACTACTGAACTACTTCCTCCTACTCCTGTCTTTCCGTAATTTAAAAATTTTGTTTTATTTGCTTTTAGGATTGAATACGACAAATAGGTACAATTTCCAATTCCTTATCTTGACGTAAGTATATGTATTTACGAATTTACCAATGTGTTGATCAAATATAAATAATATCGAAAAAATTTGGTCCCTTCTCATAATTATCAAATCAAATCAAATTTTGTAAACAGCGAAAAATAATTTTTAAACTCATCTTTTGGTGTTACTTGAGGGCCTTATTGCCAATTAATGTTGCCATAGGAAAAGGTCCTGCTCCGATACAGTACAGTAGGTACCACCAGTAGTGATGCAATGGTGGTGGAAGTATTAGTCAGCCAGTCTAAGTTCCCTAGTATTACATTATCTTTAGTCTAAGTGGCAGCATCTCTAACACATGCAATGATTCATGTTAATAAAAACGATAGTTCTATCATTTAACCAACTTCTTATTTATGTTTGTATTTCTGTATCAATCAGTGACATACCTAGTTAGGTAGGTACGAGTACTTACCAATATCAATGTTCGCCGTTGCGTCATGTCATCATACGACACGAACATCGTATCAATTTGAATGTACCTACCTATGTATGTAAATATAGCTCGTTGGAAACAACAGAACGATATGACAATAAAAGTGCATGCATGTTTATCAATATGCAGTGTACACGATAACTAAAAGAACTAGGTAAGAAGTCTTAAACAATATTTTAGTACTTGTTCGTATTTATCGAGAATCGGCTACATATTTTATATTATAATAAATCAAAATGGAACAGCTCGAGCGACGCCTACACTGGGATTAAGAAAGCTAGGGAATACGATCATGATGATTATGGATATTTTTATTTGACTGCCCGTAAAAGGATAATGTTTATAACCTAAATTTAACCTATACGTATGCAGCTATATTTCTAATCTAATCTGAATACTTTTGGTTTCTTTCGTTTACTTACCTATTTAATTTGAATAAGTTTGTAGATTCCAAAAATTTTGGTTAGCATTAAAAAGACATCCTCCCTTAGTATGTCTGGCCTTCAATTTTCGAAAAATCAATGAGTGAGTCTGAGGGGTGGTGGCGGATCAATGGAAAGCGGTAGGTATCCTTAGCACTTGCACGCACTTTAAAGGTCCTAGGACGAGTATCATACGGGGATTTATAGTGCTTGGCGTGATCGGGAAGGAACTTAGAATATCCACATTGCCAAACTACATTCTCTACTCTAGTTGTCGTACTTTCATAGATGTAGAGATATACGGAGTTGTATTTAGTATGTACTCTACTAGGCATACATATGATTGAAATATGATAGATAAATAATAATTCGTGACTTTATAAGACCTAGGACGAGTCTCATACGTACCTACGGGTGATTTTAGAGCTGGGATTGGTCGGAGTGGAACTCTGAATAGGTATTCACATTTTAAACATTACAAAATTACGAGTACTCTACATTCTCTACTCTAGGTGCCATACTTACATAAATGTATAGATACCTATACGTGGTTGTATAATGTACTCTACTAGATATATAATTGAAATAGGTATATGTATTAGATAAATTCGTGAATATTTTTCATTACGGACCAAATCTTACGAGTGAGCAGTTGGGTATGTATTGTAGAACTTTTTATCGTTTTTTATTCATCTCTGAAGCCAGCGACTGTAGGTAGGTAGGTACCTACCTAATCATAATTATTGTCAGTTTACTAGATACCGATATAATTTTAGTTTTGTCGTAATATCCTGTATTATGTACCAACAACTTTGAACAATTTCGTTGTTTGTTCTAACTTTTAATTTTCACCTGCTAATTGTTTCTATTCGTTTGCAGTCCTGTTTATGTAGAGCTAGCTATACAGCTCCATCTTTTCTTGACTTATTTCACTATAGCCTTATATTACCTATAGCATAGAAAAAATAGTATAATATGTAGGTAACCTAACCTAACCTACCTATTATACAATTTTTTTCTACTGACAATAATTATGATTAGGTACCTAGTCGCTGGCTTCAGAGATGACAAAAAAAACACAAAAAGGTTTGATCCATCATGAAAAATATTCACGAATTTATCTAATTCCGTAACACACAATAGGTATTGTACAATATCTGCTGTTTTTTACCTGAATCAAAACTAAATTTAGCACGGGCTATGTGCACGTTTTCCTCGCGTAGCAACAGCCGCTCGAGAATTGAGAGATCGTCACATGCATACTAACTATAGACATAGTCTGGGGCCGTTCAATTTGGGAGGGCACCTTCAAACGAGTCGTTGACCGTGGTCAGGGACGAGCGGGCCCTGACCGCCGGCGCCGCGTCGCGCCTTCCTTGCCATTGGCCCAAATCTCGCTGACGTAACCGACATCTATACCTACATAACACACCTATGTACGTACCTACGTGTAAAACACTTGGTACAACAACGCTACTGTAACGAAAGCGAATTATTTAAGAATATTCGCCCATCACGCTGTTTCCAATGTCTTCTACGCGTGCAGAGTACCTAGGTATATGATTTTGTGATTTTTAGGTGGAAGTTCAACTTTAACGACGACGTTAAAGAAAGAAATCTATAATAATTAGCGTTATTTTGAAATGAAAAGTTACCATAATACAAAAAGTTCTAAGAAAATAATTGCATGTGTTCAATAAATAATTTGGATATATTTTTCGAATAATCTATCTCGGTAAATTTATATCGTTTATAAGTATTAGAAAATTAGGGTCAGTTTTGAAGCACTACGTACAAAATTACATCGGTCTAGTTACCGAAAGCTTTAAAACGATAGAGATTAGATAAACCCAACCTACACGATTGAAAATTCTCACTTTAAAAATTACAGTGACATTTGCCTCACTACCGGCTCAAAAACTTAACTACTTTGATAGGATTAAAATTTTGCTTCTTTTTCATGTCAGTAAATAATAAAAATGAATAAAGCTATAGGTATTTCCAGAAAGGTCAGTAGTCTGTATCAGTCTCCAGTACATAGAGCAACAGCATATCGAGAGCTCTATTTGTCATTTATGTGCTAACATTAGTGGCTATGACTAAAGTACCGCCCATTTTAGTGCTCGGTCTTTAGTATAGGAAATGATTCTACAAAATCGATGTCAATGTCAACTTTGAAGGTGATCTAAACTTAATAAAAACTTTTAAAATCAAAAGGTCGTCGCCAAGTAGACATCTCTTTCACACGTTTTTATATTTTTAACCCCCGACGCAAAAGAGGGGTGTTATAAGTTTGACGTGTCTGTTTGTCTGTGTGTCTGTCTGTCTGTCTGTGGCATCATAGTGCCCGAAACACTGAACCGATTTTAGTTTAGTTTTTTTTGGATGAAAGGAGACTTAATCGAGAGTGTTCTTAGCTATGTTTTATAAAAATCGATTGAGCCGTTTAAGAGTTATGGTGGGTTAAAGTGGGGATGGCATTTTTTTCGTACTTTTTTTAGGTAGGTTTTTGTGTCGGGGGTTTTTTAAATTTTTAATTTAAGTTTTGTTATTGAAAATATGTATAAGTTACAATATTTTATAACGAATTCTGAAAGAGTAGAGTTAATTAGTGTAAATTATTTAAAAAAGTGCAAATGGAGTCCCTCCGAGCGGAAGAAGTGAAACTTCGACGCAACAGTGCTTTCATACCCTCCATGGTAGCGTTAAACGTTTAACGCAACCTTTTTGGAAGGCGCATTAGAAGTTTTACTTTAATAATTAAGTACAGCATACAAGCTTTCAAGGACCTCTCAGAGATTGATTATTTATAGCAAGTATTTTGGGCTCTATTCTGTCATTCTTCTTTATGAATAGGATCATGAATGTTATCAATACATAGGTAATGAAGTAGAATAAAATTACTGATGGCCACCTCTTTCACCTTCATCGACGGCCAGTTGGTCACTGAGAAATTAATGTTGTCGTAAAGGCCACGTTCACTTTGAATGTTTTAAACTTAGATAATATGTATTCAAATGAGCTGAATTATGCTTATTATGTTTCACGTCTGAACTGGATAGTCAAGCAATGATTTTTTAAGCGAGTTGGTTTTATAGAAGTCATGAATTCTGATAAATATCTATCACACGATTTTTAGAGTAGGTAGGTACCTAACATGTCACATTCATTGCTAACCGCAAACAGACAAATCTGCTGTCAGACCAACAACAAATAAAGATATTCCGCCTTACCACAAAAGATAATAAAGCCGTGGTGGTCTAGTGGTAATGACACCCGCCTTACAATCGTGAGGTCGTGGGTTCAAACCCGGTCCCGTACCAATGAATTCCTTTGAATTTATGTACGGAATTTCACACCACTTGCTTTTCGGTGAAGGAAAACATCGTGAGGCAACCTGCATATGTCCAAGGAAGAAATTCCATGGCGTATGTGAATCCACCAACCCGCACTGGGCCAGCGTGGTGGATATGGCCCAATCACCCTTCGTGGGTAGGCCTACGTCCTGCAGTGGACCATTAAAAAGGCTGGTACAGTACAGTACAAAAGATAAACACGCTTTAAACACTTTTTTACCGTGCAATTTGTACTGCTAAACAATGTCTAAAGAAAGCGTGCGTAAAACCTTTGTGGTAAAACGGATTGTTTTTTCTTGTTGATGGCTCGTATAAAACGCATCAAACTTGTTGCCGGCTGTAATGTTAGCTACTAGCTGCGGATAGCCCAACCCTGACTGAAGCTCATTTACCTGCGCGAGGATTGTTTCCAAATAGAAATATAGTATAGAAAATTTTATTTCTATAGGATTGGGTTTCGCGCTAGCTAGAAGATTCTAGCTAATTTCACAACCGTCAAGTTGTTTGATTCAGTTCGGCCTATTTTTTTATTGAAATCGATTATCCCCAACGTAATTAGGGAATTTGTTTAACAAATTTTGCTTATCAATCAACATTTAAATGTAATTTTAACAATTTTACTGTAAGTGTTTTTTATTCCGCGTCGTTCGGCCTATAGCTACATATACCTAGTCGGTGTCTACATTGTCTACCAAACAGACATATACATAGGTACTGTAGCTTTTTATTCGAGTCAGATGCGGTGGGCATATGACTGTGTAGAATATCTACGTAGCCTTAGGTAGGTACGTACTTCTATTTAAATCAGTAGGTACATGCATTGCAGCGAGCCGCCGCGACCGTTGCAACTTTGTAAACTATTGACTATTCACTCCTCACGTTGCAAACAACGTGCACGGGTTATCGTCAACCTTTGAACAATTACGTGGTTTTATATGTCAGTAAACAATGCTACGATTATTTTTTTAGTTATATAAGAGGTTGTTCGTCTGATGAAAAGTGCCGCATAACCTAGGGCGTATGAATGGATATTGGATATGTAACTATCGAATACGGAAGAAACCAGAAGAACTCTAGATACATTTGAAAGAAATGCACTGTGCGCTCAAATCCCTCGGAACTTATCGATGTTCGAAGCATACAACTTGTACAACATAAGGACTATAATATTATATTACGAGGCGTCGGTGTCGGTGCAATGCCTGTTTTGGAAGACTACATAATCAAATCATTTTTGTTATTTATAAGAAATAAGCATTGTGTGCATGCCCCAAGCATTCATGCTCGCCATCGAAGGCTCCTTCTTGCGGCGGCATCATGTGTCGGGTTGTTCTCCTCCCTCAAATATGGTCGAGGAGAATGATGGCTGGCACATGTGTCACACTCGTGATCGGGTGCTGCTTGCGGGTCGCCGGTCAGCTCGTGGCATTCACGCAGTACATTGACTAACTTAGACTAACAAATGGCACAGACCCTGGAGTCTATGGTTAGTAAATTTTAATTTAAAAAAATCATACGTTCATGGAAGTAGATACCTATCTAGTTTAAATTATGTCAGAGAATTCACCAAAAGTAACAGGCAGGTCGTTATATGTACAGCAGGTGAGACGGCTGCGTCAATTGGACAATTATTTTATTATTAAGTATTATGTAAAATAAGGTTTAAAAAAAGAAAAAAATATTTTTACGAATTTTATTACATCAAGTAATATCAATGCAACGTGCAAGTCTTAACACATTCAGACATTAATAATACAGTTAATGTATTCAAGTTGTAATGCACTGCACAACAATTCATTACATTAAAAATGTCAGAGATTTATTCCTAAATAGATTGAGAACATCAGACCACAATGCTTATAAAATAAACCAAATACATCTAGAAATAACAAATACATTATGTTGAAATAACCAGATACTTAGATCTATCTTAATTACTTACATGAAACCGGCCTATTAACCATATTTTAGTTACTCTTAGGTACTACTCCAGTACTTATGGAAAGGGTTGTGACTTGAGGTTGTATATCTAGCCTTACGTACTTAATTCGATTTGTTATTAACCTAGAAGACTGGGCCCTTTATTATTAAATTTAAACGTCAGCATTAATGTTTTTATTGATACTTATCTTAAATGATAGTAAAAGACATTAATGAAAATAGCAGAGGACTGATTAAAGTGTAACGGTGTATCGCTAAAAATTACATTCATTCATATTTACCTAAATAGCAATTTATGCAAGTCATAACATTTTATGGTACTGATATTAGGTAACTAAAAGTATGCTCAAAAATAAACATGGTCATGAGAAGCACAGCTTTATTATATTTAATGATAATTTTATTTGAATATTGGAAATAATTTTGATTTATTAAAAGAGAAGTTGATTCGATCACATTTTTAATTTTAATAAAGTTCCTATGAATAATAAAATCAGCGCGGCACCAGAAACATTTTTGAAAATCTAATTCGCTGTATTTGCTGTAACCCCATAATAAAATTGAGGTCATGAATGTATGAATAGAATTGTATACTGGCTATTTGCTCAAAGGTTGCCACCTGCCAATATTGAATATTGAAATAACTAAAGGTGCTATTTGGAACCGAGCTACCAACAGCACATGCAACGGCTGATACAAACTAGCAGGGCAGCTAGGTGCCGTCGGCAGTTCGGTACCAAATGGCACCTCTATGCTAGAGCCATCGAAAAGAACAAATAAGAAAATAACCGTCTTACCATAAAAGTTTTACGCACGCTAGACAATGTTTAACAGTACAAATTGCACGGCAAAACAGTGTTTAAAGTGTGTCTAAATCTTTTATGGTAAGGCGGTAACAGTTTAGCTAATAAATTAAGTAAAAAGTTGATATAAGCACGGATCCCAGAGTTACTTTTTAAAAAAACAGCAAACTAACGAAAAGCTGTCTCAAGTAGGGACATGCCAGCCTCATAAATATCCGATTGTAGATTTTTGAGCATACCTAATTTAAGCGTGTGCCACAGGGGCCCAACCACTCTTCCGACCAACATTATCTACTTAGTTTACATCCATGTGTAAGGCCAAATCAAACTTCTTGGCGTCTGTGAACACGAGGCGAGTCCTTTCGCAGTAGAATACCTACGTTAGCGGCGCAAAAGAGGGGAAGTGATCAGCTTGTAGCTTATTTCACAGCCGTCAACAAGTTTGGTCCACACGTTTTTCAACGAATGTCAGAGTGGTCAAAAGGCTAATAAATAAACTAATAATATCTTATACTGGGTTATTCACATAGGGTATACTTAGCCGAAAAGGGGTGAATTAGACCATTATTATGAACAACGTTCACTATGGGGTCAACTCGGAATTCGAGAAAAAATCGGCTCTGCCATATAAAATCGTAACACAGTATCGACAAATTGTATGTAAAAGCTATTTTTTCTCGAACTCCGGGTTTATCCCAAAGGGGTTTGAACATTTGTGGCATATCCATTCGCCGCCATTTTGATTTTTTTTTTCAAAGTATCCACGCACGATGTAAGTAGTATATATGATTAGGGGACACTTATACACACACTATATATTTTGTACTATGGTACCCTAAAGTGTCACGTTCTCGAGATATTAGGATGTAAAGATCGCTGTACGAGAACTTTGCGATCTTTACATCCAAATATCTCGATAGCGTGACACTTTAGTTAGGGTATCATAGTAGATACTGAACAGCTATTGTTTGTAAAAGTATGCTCTACCCATATATATATACTACTTTCATTGTGCGCGGAAACTTATAAAAAAAACATAATGGCGGCGGGTGGATATGCCAGCTTCCATATACAAAAATGTTCAAACCCCATTGTTCATTCAAAATTCAAAAATTGATCAAAATTATGGTCTGAATCACCCGTTTTCGGCGTAGTACCCTCTCAAAATAACTCTGTATATGATCTTATAGAGAAAGGACTCAAAGGACACCGTTACCGCAAGACAACTATGTAGATACCTGTACTCCTACCAACTGAACTGGGAACCTTTCGTTGTGAACACAGACTAAAACATTTCTCATAGCGAAACACGATCACAACCATCCGATATATTAAACTTTACCCTGCGACCCTTCCACACAGTTATGTGGACAATTATTATTACATACCTACCTACTTTAATTTCTTTTTCAGTTCATTTGTCTATTCATTTTAGTAAAATTCGTGATTTTGTCGCTGAAAATTCATCAGCTACTACCTAATTTTTAAGCCGTAATTTTTGCCCTTTTTGTAATGTAAAGTGCGTGGATTATCGTGAATCATACCTGAATAAAGGATACCTACTCCTAATTTATTTTGAGTATAACCAAAACCAGTCAAAGAAATAAGAGCCCTAATTAACTTGATAATATTTTTAAGCAACTCTAAACACTCAGTTCGCCCTCAGTTCTTATTTTCTTCCGCGTGACTGACCAAGCTTTGCTGTACTTTTCCAATACAAAATAGACATTACTTTCCTACTACATGATCAATAATATAATAATTCGGGTGACATACACACCTATCATAATTATAACGACGAAGCAACAGTTTTTAGAAAAGTAGACTTTTAATTCTAACCGAAATAGGTGTATTTTTAGTGACATTCTTTTTGTTTCCCTTTTTTACACTAATACCTACATACATCGAGGCTTACAATTACGATTGTTTTTGACCCGAAATAATCAAAATGATTTTTTATTTTTATTACATAATTCATAGCAATGGTGTATTACCTACTATTAAGTAGTTATACAAACAGTCATTACGTACTAAGCGTACAATGGTACTTATGCAGGTCTTAGCTTAGATTATCCTATACTTAATGGCATTAACTTATTAGCATCAACGTATGTCGTAAGCCGTATTTACTTTATCTGGACGTTTAGCATTAAAATTCAGAACCTCTTTGACCTGAAACAAGGGTGGGCAGCAAGTCTGCGCTTTGCAATGCAATTTTTTGTTTTGACTAAATCATTCAGTCTCAAAAAATCTGAGGTGAACAGTCGTATAAATAGGATATATTTACATTGTATCAGCTTCTATTTAAATTCGTATAAGTCACCTACTGTTTGGATCTTTAGAAGCGAACGACTTGTGGTGAATAAAACTGTTTCTTTAGACACGGTGTCTTTATATCAAACCATTTCATTTCAAATGTTCTTAGGTAGACCTCAACTCAACATTACACAATAATTAGTGACGTTTTAATTATAATAACTCTACATTTAATATGAATAAGAACAACAAGCAACGGTTTTAACTATTTTTGGCTATGCTAAGTAATATGTGTAAAGCGACAAGAATAAAACACTCGATTACTTATTCTCGCATAATTAATTACAATTAATATCCTATACTATGACTCTAAGCACATCAAAATAATTGATTTACAATGTACTACGTCTAAGATCTGCTCATACTGACACACATGCTCATTGATAAGAATGTTTTAAAAAATATCACACAATTTTTTCACTGAGACATGCATTTTTCTGTTATCTGAGACATGTTTCCGCTCAGCTATTTGTTTTCTTGTATGTACCATAAATAATTATTTCTAACACTGGGTAGGTATAAGAGATTTTTATTCATGAATTTTAATTCATAATTAAAAGACTAAAACATATCAATTGTTTAGTTAAAATTGATAAACTGGGGTCGCATAGGTAAATTTAGGTGAATTGTGTGTGAAATAAACGCTAATATAGAAAGCAAAGGTATTTTTGTGTAAATGTTTAGTTTTGCGGTAAAATAGATAAAACATATTTTCGATAATTTTCATCTGATTAGGTACCAAGTTATAACTAGGTATATAATGAATGTACTTTTATTGTTACCCTTGGGTAAGATTAGCCCATTCGCTACAAGCAAATTTCTAGGTACTAAATAGTACCTACATAATAAGTAGTGCTTTTTTCAACTTTGTATGACTGAAGGTGACTTTGTAGTCACTTTGGCTTGGTTTACAAGCAACTCAGTAGTCGTTAGCTACTATATTTCGTTGAACTTTGCAATCTTGTGGTAAGAATCATTGAAAAAATAATTCCCTATTATATTTTCCCTGTTCCCCTAGCTGTATCAATGAACAACACTATATCGGCTGTATGTATCTCAAAACAGACATATTCTCAGATATCATTAAATAAAGTATTTGGCCATAATGATAACGATATCGCGAGAAAAAAACAGCTGTTTCAGATAACAAAAAGTTCATCGACTCTCAACAAAATCTATGGAAACTAACGGGATTTTCACATTTTTATATTTTATATCACGGGAATATACTCACGTTTATTTTTCATAGTCATTATATAGTCCGACTATAGTTTCGATCGCATTCGGCGATCTTTCTCAAGTCGAGTGCTAGCACGCGGAGCCGACTGTCAGTGCATTGCGAGATGGCTCCGCGTGCTAGCACTCGACTTGACAAAGATCGCCAAATGCGATCGAAACTATAGTCGTACTATATAATGACTATGAAAAATAAACGTGAGTACATTCCCGTCATGAAAAATATTAAAATCTATGGAACATGTCTTTTTGCGATTTATGTGTTGTCATAATCTTGAGTACCTACAATGACATCCTAGAATAATATAGGTGTCTGTTGTATAGAGATTCATCTAGTATTACTAGCAGCGCTCATGAAATGACTTAGGTACCTATTGCTGCAATTACAAAAATGCAATCTTGCTGTTTACATGAGCATGTATGTCGGTAGATTTGCTTAATTAAACACAATGACATCAAAATTTAACATGGCATATGAACATGATTAAGTAAATATGGCAGCTATTTACTAAAATTAAAATACAAGTATCATGTAGCCACTTAGCAAACATTTGTGTATTTTGCTAGCCATTTTTGAAATTTGTATAAATCTGTGGGGTTTCTCAAAATATTTCTCTTCTACTGTTACCAAACATTACAAAATACAATATTCATAAAATACTACAAAATAGTGTTACAAAATAATGTAAGATAGATAAGTAGGGTACTCGTTTTCAACAAACATAGTACTACATTCTGTGAACTGAAATTGTCAATTTCGGGAATAGAATATCCTGCGTATTGAACTTTCAGAGCATTGAAATTGTCAATTTTGAAAGAGTTGCCCTCGTGGTATGGTACAGGTATTTTTGGATATGTTCCCTTATGGTACTAACAGGAAAATGAGAAAATAAAATGGCAGACTTAATTTAGAGTACCCTAAACAGCAGAGAAAGGGAGGCACATGATTAATGGCATAACGTAAATGGAATAAAAACTGAAAAAAATGGACTGTGTTCAAGATTTTTATGAAACAGTGGCTGTCTGAATAACATACCTTTACAACCTCTGCTAGAAGAATCATACTAAAATACTATAATCCAGGAGCCAAATTCTTGAAATGCTAGAATTATTTCTATCGCAGAAAATCACATGCTAGGCTCTCCCATTCGCACAAGCATAGTTTTTCAATGCTCACTCCTGCTCTTACTCGGTCCTGTGACCATTTATGCATACGATCAGCCATTCTAATGATTCAATTATAGAGCTCCTGAGCTTCGATTTAGGCAAGTATACAATTTACATCTAGTAGCTGATTACATTATATTTTGTAACTAGATACAAAAATAATACATACTCCTTACTCAAATAACCGATTAACACATGTATTTTAGTGACAATGTTTTCTTCAATTTTACTCGCTAATGAGAAGCATCACACTACACTTATTTACCTAATTTTGTAAATAATATGTATTTCGCAACAAGCACTAGGCAGAATATATATTTTGGTAATTTCGGAAAATAGAGCCTAATATTTTATGTACCTAATATATGTGAGCAAGTATATTTATTATCATAGCTCTAGCTAGTTAATATTTAAAGCTACTATTATTTTCCTAATTTTGAAATGATTTGTAGTTTGCAGTTGGCACTTATGAAGATTTTTTTCTGACTGTACCTACCCAAAAATGATTACAGTAATAGTTGATTAATTGACAACATGGATAGAAATAGGTACTAATTTACAAATGTAAACTGTTACAGGCATAATTGATTTTTTCAAATATTCTCATTTTAATATTATAGTTTCCCAAACATGTCACAAACCAAACCTAAATTAATTCCATTACAATAAAATTTGTAATCATTGTTTTATAGTAATGCTACAAAAGGTAACAGTACATTCATGAAGCTGACAATAGTATATTAGAAATATCTATATAGTACCTATAAGAAACAACATCCCAAGTAGGTAACTATATTATATAGGAAATAAATTTTGGATTGGGGCAGGTCCAAAGCATGCCAGTTGAAAACATGTAATAACAATAACAGAATAATAAAAAGAAGTTATGTTACTGTTGCTGCCAGTGTAAAGCATAACTAATGATGTGGTAGTTAGTTTTTCCAAGTTTTAACAAAAAGATTGAAGTTTTAAAGAGTACAATGTTCATACAGTTGTTTATCTACTTGAGTAACTTAAGTTTATGAATGTCCACTGATGTCACCAAAGCAATTTTTTTTTATTCCATGGAACATCTAGTAAGCCACAGATTCTGAATTGGAAACACTGAGGTATCTAAACACTAAGAATATGTGTATGTGCACTATTATGTCTTTTTGAAGTGTCACTATCATCATCACTATCACAGTCAGATTTCTTACGTTTTCTAGAATCAAACCGGATGCCGGTTTCTTGGACTACCTTTTCGCTATTTTTTATAGCGGAAATGATGTGTTCTCTAGACGGAGGGACCAGCTTAAGCTCTTCACTTTCACTAGTTGGGGGCTCGACTAAGTGCATCACGATGCGCTCTATTCGCTTCGGATCCTCCACTGGAGTTTCATCTAATGCCACAATTTTTACTTCACTCTGCTTCTCCTTTTCTACAATAACAGAGTACTTACGTTTCATTTCCTCCATCATCCGCTGCCCGTATTCTTCACCAATCACAGTATTGACACACACAAAACTTTGCACATTCTTTGTATCTTTATCAATTTCAAGAAAGCCCCGTGTCCTCATGTAAATGAAATGTCCTGAGCGTGACATGAGACGATAATATGATTCTCCAAATTCCCTACTTTCATCATACATTTGTCGCAAAACACAGATGACCCAACGGACATCTTCTTTATGCATGAAAACAAAAGCCGATGTGCCCGTAACTTCTTCTGTCATGTATCCGGCAGCGAGAGAGATGCTTTGATCACACTGCACAATACGTCCATCGACCAAGTGTCGAGTCCAGTACTCTGAGTATGCAGTAGGTGGCAAAATCTTTGGCGGCAAGTTATTGGTTATCACATGGATCATTCCTATGAAAACAAAATCGTTACCGCTCGATGAGAATGTGCGATTCACTCTGACCCGCTGCCGCCTAATTATCCTTTCATCTTGAACCTCATTAGAAGTAGCCTGGTCTGCCTTCCGTATCACTCCATCGATGCGGCATCGTTCATATTTAGGAGTGTCCGAGCGAGCTCCTGCTCTCAGGATCCGAATGGTGAAGTTGTGATGTTGTTCAAACAACCTTTCATCGAAGCCTGTTTGTAATTCTGGTGGGTATATGTGGTGCCTTAGTATGTCTTTGTCTTCTGGATGGACATAGTTATATAGGTCGTAACCTAATAGATCTATATGGCAGTACCCTAGTTTGTCTTGGACATTGGGAGATATGATACATATTCGGCCACGGCATGTAACTGTGAACATGATGCCTCCAATAAGGTCAAAGAATTTGATAAATTTTGGTGTCCATGTCTCTGTGTGACAGCATTTGAACGATTTACCAAAGACATGTTCGACGCGCAGTTTGTTGGCGGCCAATCTCAGGACGCTTGTTTTGTCTACTTTCCGCTGCGATTGTACTATGTCAGACAGCAAAGACATCAATTGACTGATTAATGCATTGTACTGGCTCCGTCGCTGCTTTTCGGCTTTAATACGAGACTGGCGATCGCTAGCTTTCGCCGAAGGGGTTTCGGGGGAATGGGAATCAGAAGATTCACTGCAGCTTGCTCCTTGGCCATCGTAGCATATTCCCGAGGGCGGGACGACCACGGCTAAATCGAAGTCAGTTATTGGCTGGCTGGGAGAAGCTAACTTGGCATCATTTCCCATCTGGCCGGCCATTGCAGCATGTATACCAAATGGATTACTTGCAGCGCCCGGGGAGGTCATTTATGACGACTGATATTAGTCTTCAAAATAAGTCCTTGTTTGATATCATAACAAATACACTTCACTATTTCAAAGATTCAATCACTCCCCATGTCGCACGTTCACTAAATAAGAGGTCCGATACATTTGTTTACCACATTGTCATTGCACATTTATATTCTTTTTCGTTCACATCCAATTTTGCATGAATTCCGGGATTCACATTTTCCATTTATATGTGATCTACAATCACGACCAGCATGCGAGACGCAGTGTTGCCAACTGAACTAAAATTAAAAAATGACGTAATTTTGACAACTCTCAATAGATTGACAGCTTGGCTTTTTTTTTCGTTAACCGGCCTAGACACTAACAATTTTTAGCTCTAAGGGCTTTATCACAAGTAAAAAAGCGCCGCTAAACGCACAAACTTTTACGTCATTTTACTTATCAAATTATTTGACAGTAGAGTTGTGCAAAAAGAGAACCGTCCGTGGCGTTACGGTCTACTTTAATCAGCAGCCATGGTACCGACCGACTATACTTGGTAGACGCGAGTACTGATGAAAACCCATAGTGAAGTATATAACTAAACAGAGCGCTAAAAATAATAATTACAAAAGTAAGAGGGGAAGATGTGCAATGGTAAACAGGACGAAACTAATATATTTTGTCTCGTTTGCATATACGTTTTTGTTGTCTGACTACGACGCACGGCGCGTCGTAATCAGACAAACTTTTCGCGCCAAATACTACTGTTGAGTTTTTGATGAGGTGCTTAACACTAGAGTACAAGCGTGGCCTACTATAGTAGACTAGAGTCATATTATTGGTTATATCTTTTAAGGTTTACGAATTACAGAGTTAAAATTCCAGGAAAACTTTCTTCTTGAAATTCGTCAACAGATTAGTAACCTACATGACATTTGCGAGTACACACATTTGTGCAATTTGGCGCCAAAACCGCGGGCCTACCATAATAGTAGTCCGCGCGTGTATTGATGTACCAAAATTAGATGAGTTTTTATTTGATTTTTAGTTTCTAAGATTTTTATGTCATATTTAATATTATTTGATTGTGCGTGTAATAGGAATATTTCTATTCATTCATATTTTTTTTGTAGATTTATCCCCAATCACGACATATCTTTGCTGGAGGTGGGCGTTGCTATCTGCGACACAGTCTTCGTGACTACTGCGGGTAGCATCGTTTCTTTGTTTATGTAACCTTATGTTGTTGTACTAAATAAAGAATTTTGAATTTGAATTTTGAATTTGAATATGTATGAATCTAGGATAGCACTATTGGAAATATGGCTGACGCCAACTAACGATGATGATGATGATAAAACTTTTCAGTTGAAATGTAGAATAGAAATGCAAGTAAGATCTAATCAGTGGTACAACATGGTATCGTGACCATGGACCAGATTGGTCGATGGTCACTTTGCCCGAGAGCCCTATATTGGCTTCCTAAAAAGCAATTGTGCAAAACGTATAGTAAATGGATTTGCCTCAATTACCAAAATGTAGTAAGTTCTTATTGCCCGAAAAGTAAAAAAAATACTATGTTAACTAACTAAAAACGCAAATTTCAGAAAATTCATTTCAAAGGTGTCATTTATGTTAAATTTTCGTAGAATTTGCTAAATTGTTTACAATTTTAATTTCATTTCAGTGATATAAAAATAATATTTTTTTAGATAACAATAATGTATAACTACATCATTTCAATTGCATTTTAATTCATTTTTACTATAAAAATGAATTAAAATGCTTAGAAGAATTACTTTTAGAGCCATTTCAAAAAGGCCTACCGTAGGCCACGCGTGTACTCTAGTGTTAAAAGTAAATCAACATATTTATGAACTATTATATATTTTCTATCACTTCTATGAGTATTATGCAGGTTTTTACTATTATCTAGAGTCTAAAATTTGATAAAATCATAACAACGTGTATATAGTTATCTAAGTATGTATAAAACATCTTTTTTCTCACACCCTATTACTAAACTTATACTTAACTATGGTGTCTACCAAGTATCAAACACTTTTAGTTGTAATAGCAATGACAAAGCAGTGTTATCAACGTTACAAAATTAGTAAAATGACACACAAGCGACCTCACCTACGACGCTTCTCTTTCTGCACAAACTCTATTATGCAATTTTGAACTTTGTTTGCGTGTGCCCAGTAAAATTCGCCCATGATAGTGTTGGTAGTAACTTTAATGGAGTCTGAATCCTAAACTAAAAGCCACCACAAAGTTACACACCCGTAAAACTGAGTAAGTAATCCATTCTAGACGGGAAATAAACGTTTGTCGCTCTTATTTTTGGCTCTTAGAGCATAATATGACGTGTTTCTTGTACTTCTGATTATAAATGACGGCAAGTATACCAGCAGGAATTAATATCATTGTATAAAGTTTTCGTTTTCGCAGCTGCCGTTGTGCAGCTTTTTTTGTAAAATAGCCATCAAAGTCAACTACATAGGTACTATCCATGAACTACAACTACTCGTTCAATAGAATGAAAAAATAAAATAGGTAGATCTCAATCATTAGACAGCGGTTTGCAGAAGATCTATTAGGTACTAAAAAAGGGAAATGTGTCGATAAAATACCATTATTTTGCTCAATTTCACACCGCTGGCCGGCGCTGGCTTACCAGTGAAGGAAAACACAGTGATGCAAACTGCATACATCCGTAAAAAAAAATCGATGGCGTATGTGAATCCATTGACTGCCTCAGTGGCCCAGTGGTTAGTGACCCTGACTCCTAGATCAAAGAGGCGTGGATTCAATTCCCACCCAGGGCAAGCATTTTTGTGATGAACATAGGTGTTTGCTCTGTGTCTGGTTGTTAGTAATACTATCTTAGTATCTATATAAGTATGTATTTAAAAATATGAATATGTAGTATATCAGTCTCTGGCAGCCATATCACAAGCTTTGCTTAGTTTGGGGTCAGAGACCGTGTGTAAGATGTCCCCGAATATTTATTTATTAAGATTTTAATAGATTATTAGGTAGATTTGGCCCAACTACCCCTGGGTAGGCCTATGTCCTGCAGTGGACTATTATAAAGGCTGGTACAGTACAGTATTATGCTCAAATATTAACATATAAAATACTCTGTTTCTTGTCTACCAATAAATAAAATATTATAATTTTGAAATGATACAATGTATTTTAAAAGATTAAACGTACATATAATTTTTGAGGACTCCATCCACAGAGAAACCAGAGGGATAATGTGGTCGATCGAGAAAAGAAAGAAAGAGTTGCAATGATTAAAGATGGCAGGAGTTAGAAAGAGACATGAGAAATATCTCGATTGAGTGGCTAGTTGCCGTGTTTTCCTCTCAGTAGTGTCAAATTCCAGTACATATTTGACAGTTTTGACAGCTCTGAGCCAGATTTTCCATACATTTTTGTGGATGAGAATTGCCTCAAGCGACAACAGCGCTATCACTCTAGTTGTAATAGCTCTGTGACTCCATCCCATAAAAGATACTTACTTGTTCTATATGTTTAAGCTGTATCGCATAAACAATCACTTAGACATAAAACATCCTAGTTAAAGTGGTGATAAACCATTTTTTTTTCACATTACATTAAAATAGAAATGTTTATAAACTTCGATCAAGTCCTGATCGAAGTTTATAATGATGAGAAAGAAATGTGCTTACGTTAAGAAACCAGTCTGAATAAAAAATAACAAAAATATTTTAAGTAAGCTATATTTTATTTTAAGCCCCTGTTCTAAGGAGGAGCTTGTACTAAGGCCTTCCAGCTGTCTTGAACTTGTATTCAAGTATTGTATATTTCACAGATTATGTTTCTTCAGCTTGATCAAGCTCTGCTTCCATTATTAATTTTGCGATTCGAAACTTAACTGTTGCTTGACGACGCTTCGACATATTTTTTATGGTTCTGGCATAGCCCAAAAAAATTAAATCAGTTGCATCGTGATCGATACCATTTTTGTTGTCTAAAATAGTACTCGCTTCATCCGCTTGGGAATCAGAATCACTGTTATATGACGTTCTTTTACGACTATAGTAGAGTTGGTTAAATGGCGTCGAAGTGCTTTGTTCTTTAATTTTATATCCAATTTCTTGAGGATTTTGTAATGATTCGTCTTGTAAAGGATCAGCACTTTTAGGTTCAATTTTTATCTCGGTGTCTAAGTCAAACATAGAGTAAGTTATATAAGGTTGCAAAAAAGACATGTGCTCTTTCCATGGCCAAAATTTGTAGCGTTGAACGTTTTTCGGTACTGGGGAAGATTTATTAGCTCGAAGACATTTGGCGTAAGCGTCTTTTAAATTTTTCCATCTATTTTTAACAACGTCACCTAAAACAAAAAGTTGAAATGTAATTATCAATAGGGGCAATAGTGTCGATAATACGAGCTCCATACAATATGATCCTACAATAGTTTGGGTGCTATTTTGGGGCCATAACGCAATATTTCAGTTTAACTACATTTAATTTTTAAATTATCTTAAATACTACAGAAACAAACACAAGTACTTACATAAAAAATAACCTAACTACACGATCTACCATTGCATAATCATCAAATCAGTATAAGCAGCATTAAATATTAAAACTATTCATGGGAATATTGAAATATTTATTTTCTTATGTTATGGAATTTCATTCAACTTCAAGATGTTATGTTAATAGCTAAATCGTGAAAACACGCTACGCTGATGCCAGTTTGGTTTCATCAATCTATACCAATATTATAAAGAGGAAAGATTTGATTGTTTGTTTGTTTGCATCGAATAGGCTCCGAAACTACTGAACCGATTTGAAAAATTCTTTCACTGTTGGAAATCTATGTTATTCCTGGATGCCATAGGCTATATTAGGCTAGTACTATACAAAAGAATTCGTTGACAATGGCCGTACGACATTTTGGCCATCTTTATTTTACAAACATGTTTGTACGTTTACCGGCCGCCTTAACTGGGTAGAGAAACAGTGAAAGGAACTCATGAGTTTTATTTTATCTGTGCATGAGTAGCACTTTTTAAAGCGTGTTGTTTTGTCACAGAGTGTTTTGTAGCAAGCTCTGTGGTGTTGTATTTCTTCATTTGACTTTGACATTGACTACCTTGAAAGTATGACAATTGACAATGATGTGAGATCGTGTTTATTTGCGTAAAGCCCTAAAATTATGTTTTCTTTTCTGCAAAACTGTTTAATGCTACGAAACGAAAGTACCTAAATGTTAAAGATAACCTTTTCACGAAGGTACCTACCGATATTTATAAATTATAAACTGCTATCATTGGATAAACACACATACACAGTAAGTATCGGTCAGATATACATGTGGTCTAGATGCAAAAGCTACAAGTAAACAATGCACAGACTACCTACTATAGATATGAAACAATGATATGGGTTATAAACAATTCTTAACAATAATGTGCTTACCGTTAAGTTCCTCGATCATTTCTGCAATATTTTCCCAGATTTCATTTATTACCTTTCTGTTTTTGTGGTCTGTATGAAATATGTCATATAAAACGGGATAGTTTTTCACTGTTTCTATTATTAAAACCGTTTTTTTATCCATTATTGCCTGCTGCATTACTCCACCACTGCGTGAACTTAGCTTATTTGTTGATAAACACCTGGCCGCCACTCCGCTCGCTGGTCGCTGGTCGCTGGCCAACGTCACCGCACCGCCACCGCAGGTCGCGGAAAGTATCATGAATTAAATCAATGTTGCCACTCTTTATTTTTTTTTCCATAGTTAATTTATAGGCCGAATCAGACTAGAGCCACAAATTTTAGCCGCGTGGTTGAAAGAGAGGGGAATTTCACTTCCTCTCCTATGCCGTACCAAGGTCTACTCTTCCTCCATCTGACGGATTTGTCCTGACGCGATTTTCACATTTTTTATAACATATTTGCTTGTAAAGTGGCTGTAATTACGCCAATTTCAAAATCGTAATGTATTTCATTACGCACTTGTGCATTATTGTAAAGTAAAACGCACGCCGCCACCGACTGCAGAACTCTGTGGTCTCGTTTCCCCTACTTTCACTCAATAGAGTGAGAGACATTACGGCACTTGTGCGGTAATGTAATGTAAAACGCAAGATGCTTCGACTGATGCAAGACTTTCACTCAAAGTCAGAGTTTTAAATTTCCTCGCAAATATGTTATAAAACGTCGTATGACATACGTGCACTTTGAAAATTACCGCACTTATATCATAATGTACTATTACCCATCCCAAAAAGTGCACAACGCCGCCTAAGAAGTTTTCACTTCAAAAATTGGTTATCTATAAAGTCGGTTTGCGGACGATAAATTTTAAGTGATAACGTCTTATAAAAAAACATTTTTGAATCAACAACTGAAACAAGCCGAATGCTTAGGCCGATCGTGCCTCCATCGCTTGTTCCGCGCTTTCGCTTGCCCAGTCGGCGCAGACGGAACGTGACACTTTTTCGTGGGTGCAGCCGGCGTTGTTGAGTCTATGAAGTTCACTACAAGATGCGCAGATCCCCTCTCCTCGCGCAGCTGACCTCGTGTTCACAGATGCCATAAAGTTTGATTCGGCCTATACTTTCATTACAAATTACTAGCTGACCCGGTCAACTTCATGTCACCATCTGTCAACTGTCAATGATAACTTTTACATGCACGAACATTTTGTATGGGAAAATGAAATTAATGTTTTTGTTATTTCTTATAAATTTTCTCACTGTTTTATCATTCCCTTAACTTCCACAAATATTTCGAGATCAAAATTAGCCAAATCGGTTCAGCGGTTTGCGTTTTCGAGTTATAGCAAGATTAACAACCACGATTCTTTTTTATACATAACTAGCGACCCGCCCCGGCTTCGCACAGGTGTATCAAACATAATATGAACCATCATCTTGAATCACTATCTATAAAAAAAAACCGCTTCGAAATCCGTTGCGTAGTTTTAAGCATACATAGGGACAGACAGACAGCGGGAAGCGACTTTGTTTTATGCTATGTAGTGACATAGATTTGAGTTCGAAAAGGGGAGTTTGCAAATATATCGTCTTGCTGGTAACATTGATTGTATTCGACGCGACAGTCGCGACACCCAGTGGTAATCAGTGGTAGTCAGTCTGATTGTAAGTGGGTACCGTGGGTGGTGTTTATTAATTAGTTCTAATTTCTTGCGAATTAAATTCAGATTCTGCTTGTTTATTTTTAACTTGTGGCTGAATCTAAGTTGTGAATGGTTTAGCAATTTGTAATATAGTGTAATTTGATTTATTAAATATTACAAAACAACGTTTTTAGCTGTTGCGATAGTACTCTGACTTTTTGTTTTCTTTGGGTTTTCTACAGTTTAACCAAATTGAAGATAAACCGGTTCTTCGTAGCGAAGAGGTCAAGAGGAAAAATATATTTCTAATAAAAATATAGTATTACAGCGACGGTTAAGGAAATAGCACCTCCATCAATTGAGCATCTTAAATAAATGTATAAAAATGTGGTTTAAAACATTGGTGTACTTAAATATATTAATTTTTACTGCCACTAGTGCCCAGGACGGTAAGTTTACCTTGTTTCCTAATTTATTAAAAACTACTTAGTAAACTTGGAATAGTGTGTGTGTGTGTGTAAAAGGTTTTATGTGATCAGTTCTCAGAATATTTATTAGATACTATCTTTCTATACCACTATGACTTCTAAACTAAGTATAAATATTTACTGTTGACCATAAAACTAATTTCTTTTTTTAATCTTGTCTTTGTGTCCGGGTCCCATAGTCCGACCCATAAATTTTCCCTGCATTTGTTTTTAATCGTTAAGAACCAGTTTTGGTGATTTTCTGGTATTGTGTATAGAACGAATCAAACGTCTTGACGGCCGTGATGTTAGCTACAAGCTGCAGATAATCCAATCCTGATAAAAGCTTACTTAACATCTGCATAAGGATTGGGTAATCGGCAGGTTGTAGGTAATATTACAGTCACCAAGAAGTTTGATTCGGCCCTTGCCCTTTTCTGTAAAAAGTGTCAATTTTGTTTCTCCACCATTTTCTAGAAAAATCGGGAAGTGGCTTTTGCCCAGGAGTCTTTGAGCAAATATCTATAGAGTCACAATTGTGCAAAAAATGTGTCCCAACCAAAACTCTACCCAAGCTACACAGTGGGCTGGCTTTTGGTCTTAAGGCGATTGCAAGCCTACCACAACGTCGCGCGATGCCAAAGTGCTTGGTTACAAGCACTAATTAGGTGACATAACATCGAGATTCGAGAAAACAGGTCATTGTGAATTATTTAAATGTAACTATCTAAGTCGGAATGTATGACAGCGCTCGGACATTTTTTTACCACTTTCACTTAGGGACTGTGGCTCTGTAGATATTTGCTCAAAGCCAGGAGTAAAATACAATACACCAACCACCATGACTACTTTTATTTTGATATCGACTGAGACTTGTTTCCAAGACCAACATTTCTACTATCTTACTGTTATTGTGAATGTAAAAGGTTTTACTGTACTTTTTACGTTTATGTTGCCCTGTGTAATAGGGCCTATTCTGTGGTTATGTTTATCCTGGTTCTATTCTCTATAGCCCAAAAGCCGACTCAGACAAAGTCTTAGCCAAAAACCTGTTTATGATGAATGTTTATTTTCTAAGCAGGTTTTTGTTATCAAATTGGGTTTTCCTGTTTTTTATGACATCAGGCAAGCGTTAAGTCCTAATTTATGTTTTATTGTTGTTTTCACTATAGATACCATTGCTAATGAAAGGAATAACTTACTCATTTTATTGACCAAGTTTCATAATGGAAGATACAAGTCTTAGAATTATAAGTACAAATATTAATGACATTATTTTCCTGGTAGTGTAAAAAAGAGGTCATATTATCTTGATTGAAAAAATTAAACACACAAAATGTCTGTGTCGCATAATGACTGTATATTTATTTTGTGTTTGCAAAATATCTTAGGCTCAAATAATACAGATTTGTTAGCAGTTTGGTCAGACCATCTTAACGGTCTGCACCCCCTAAGTCTTATTAACCGACTTCCAAATAGGAGGAGAATCTATGTTCGTTTGTATGTATTTTTTGTGTATGTTCATCGATATTTTATTTAAAAAAAAATTTATACAATAGGGACCACTTCGGTTCACCTACTTCCGAGGTGGTCCCATTTATATTTTATCTCATTTGAATTTCCCAAATTGTTGGTCTTTGGGCTACAAAATATTGCAATATGCTCTGCCAAATGTCACTATAAAAAAATAATACTTTGTGTCATTATCATCATTTATTTTGTGTCATTATTATCATTGTTACCTGTACAATTGTAACTATTCATTTACATAAATCTCTGTGGTTTAAAAGTAAAAGTAAAATTTATTGCTCAAACTGTGTAGAATGGTGGTGGGTACAATTTTCTTAGTATCAACAGTCTATCCTAACGGACATGCAATTTTTGGCTTCATCTAGCCTAGCCTAGCAAAAATCTACATATATATCAAAATAGAGAACTTTATTATTTTAAAAAAGAGATCATTCATATATATTTACAAGATATTAGATTATTTACTTTGATTTCATTATACCTAATAATATTTTTACAAGTTGTGCATTCTTTTATTTCAGTTGGTGATTCTTGTGTGCCAAACAATGAAATTCCTGATGGCACATGTACACCTGTGACAGATTGTGAACCTGCTATCAAGTAAGAACCTAATGCTAATTTCAACATTTTAAAAGTGACTATGTTGTTAAACCGGTCAGTTGGAGATTTGACATTTGAAATAACAATGGTGGGGCTATTGAAAGACCTTAATTCTTATAGCAACGATTTTGAATGATTCTTTTTCATTAGTATAGGGCGAATCACACTTTTTGGCGTCAGTAGCGTAGTAAGTAGTGTCAGTAGCGAATTCTTAATGTCATCTGCCCGGGGATGTGCACAGTTTTTAGTTTACTTCACCGATGTCAAGAAGTTTAAATTGGCCTATGATACATTTCAAAGCTCGTTTCAACAGAGTGCATGTCGTAATCGCAAATGAGATTAATCATTAGGGATGATTTATTAGGCCAGGTCCTATTTGGGACGGGCCCGGACAGGGCATGTAGTACATTTTGTGTAATGTTTTGTCATGGCCTGGACGGGGCATGTTCCATACACAGTAATGTACAGGGCACTACACAAAATGTATGGAACATGCCACGTCCCAGACACGGCCCGGTCTAATATAATCATCCGTAATGCTCATATGCAGTGATACAAGTTAAAAAATCGGCCAAGTGCGAGTCAAACTCGCGCACGAAGGTTTCTGTACCGTATGGTATCCCCCCTTCCAATATATCTTATTTGAATTACTTATTTATTTTTGAAGGAAATATTTAACTTAATAGGTATTCTGTGAATATTTGAAGTATCTTCCTGTTGTTGTTATTAATATCGAGCAAAAAATCATGTGTCTTGTATTTTTTTATTTTAATTGAATTATTTATTTTTTAAGTGAATATTTAACTCAATATTATGTGAATATTTCAAGTATTTACCTGTCACTGCAAAAAACGGCTATTTAGTTTTTTCAGGTTTTATTATTTGTTGTTATAGCGGCAACAGAAATACATCATCTCATCTGTGAAAATTTCAGCTTTCTAGCTATTACCATTCATGAGATACAGCCTGGTGACAGACAGACGGACAGCGGAGTCTTAGTAATAGGGTCCCGTTTTTTTCCATTGGGTACGGAACCCTAAAAACATCCAACGCAATCAATAAGATTCCTAAGGCAGCTGATAAAACAGCTGATAACTTTTATCTAAGGCTAAATGGAATTAAGGACACTCCGGACAAATTCGCCTTTCAAACAAATAAAAAGAATGAAACTAAAATCGGTCCATCCTTTCGGGAGCCATAGACACACTCACACACACACACACACACACACACACACACACACACACACACACACACACACACACACACACACACACACACACATACAAGTCAAACTTGGTCGTATTTTCGTCGAAGGTTAATAAATAAAATTATTCAAAGAAGGAAATTAAGCTTTAGTTTTTTTTAGGGACATAAGGAATAAAAGGCGACACGACTATCACAGATGTGGCTTCAGCGACGTCATGGAAGTTGTTTGCTGTCCACGCACCACCACTAAATTCGGTATGAAACCAAGTACAGATAGCGGCACGTAAGTGTAGCGCTGAGGGTAGTGTGGAGGGGATGGCTGCGCATGGTGACCGCCGTGCTAAACCCATGCGCAGCCATCCCCTGCACACTCGCAGACTAGACTTATATGTCGCGACCTGTACAATAGCAAATAAACTTTACTAGTTATCATAAGATAAGATTGTATGATTGCATTGTGGCCATTAGCCCTTAATTATTCAACGTTAGAACACCTAGTAAGATTAACTTTCTGTATGATCCTATCAAACTTTTATATTGAGGAAACTCGACACAACAAAAACCATCTTACTTAGCATTACGACATAAGGAAATAATCCTACCCATCAAAGGAATGAATGTTGGAAAATAATAAAATGAACTTCGTAGTTAGGTATTTATTTAAGTATGTACCTACTTTTGCATACAGCGTTATCTTCTTGATGTTGGGTTTGTTCTATAAGCCTAAAGGTGGTGATTAAGACCATAATTATGAACAACTTTTACTATGGGATCAATCTTGAATACGAGAAAAAAATGAGCTGTTCATTCAAAATTGCAACTCGGAATCGATGTAATGTATAAGCTGTTTTATTTCTCGATTTCCGGATTGGCCCCACAGTAAAAAGCTGTTTATAATGATGATCTGAGTGACCTCCTTTCGGCTTAGTACACCAGTTCTGGATAACCCTGTAGATAAACTAAAATTGCATACATTATAAACATGTTCTTATCACCTTTTATAGGTTCAAGCGAAAGGTCGTCATTCGACAATGCGAAGAGGATAGTGGACAGAGGTGAGCCACTTTATCTATCAAATAATAAAATAATATACCTAATTCAAAAACCCCCGACACAAAAATATTTGACAACAAACTTTCAATTGACAACCATTTTGGGCACATTTGTAGAATTTTGGTTCTTCCATCCCCACTTTAACCCACCATAACTCTTAAACGGCTCAATCGATTTTTGTAAAACATAGCTAAGAACACTCTCGATTAAGTCTCCTTTCATCCAAAAAAAAACTAAACTGAAATCGGTTCAGTGGATCGGGCGCTATGATGCCACAGACAGACAGACAGACAGACACACAGACAAACAGACACGTCAAACTTATAACACCTTCACCACTTTTTCGTCGGGGGTTAAAAAACAGAGTCAACAAACAGATTTTTCAAATTTTTATAAAGTACAGTTGATATTGAACTTTACAGCATTCCATTTAGATTTGTTATTCTTAACCTTTCACGAGAAGCCTTTGAGCAAATATCTATAGAGTCACAATCGTACAAAAAAAGTATCCGACCCAAAACCCTGCCCAAGCTACGTAGGCTACTAATTAGGTGAAATAACGTCGAGATTCGAAAAACGGGTCGCTGTGAATTATTTGATGTAAATATCTAAGTCGGTATGTATGACGGCGCTCGGACATTTTTTTACTACTTTCACTTAGGGACTGTGGCTCTGTAGATATTTGCTCGAAGTTTTCCTACTAACATGTATCTAGTATTACATAGTAGGTATATAATGTACATGAAGTTGTATTTTTCCTTGTATAATTAAGCTGGAGAGGAACAAATTATGTAGTACTTGGTACTAAAGTCATTGTAAGTTACGTAAGTTCCTATAATGAAGCTAAAACCACACGATGATAAACAAATAATGCCAATTACAATATTAGTCATTGTTTTTGCAAAGTTTCAGCCGGCCCTGTGTGTGGGATTCGATGAAATACCTATCTACAAGGATAATGTGGTCAGTTTTCAAGGTGTCATCTTAAAATTATCCTTACTAATATTAGATATAAATCCGGAAGTGTGTTTGTTAGTTGACTTGATTTTTAGCATAGGTAAAGTTCAAAGATCAGAAAGTGACATAGGCTACATTTACGTTTTATCCCAGAAAAATAAAAATAACACAAAAATTAAAATACCACGCGATCGAAGCCGCGGGTAAAAGCTAGTATGTACATAGTTATGTGTAGGCCGCGCCACACAAGTTGGAGGATGTGAAGTAAGCTACAAGCTGCGCTATAGCCAATCAACTTACGGCTTTATGTGAGCTTCAGTCAGGATTGGATATTGCGCAGCTTGTAGCTAACTTCACATCCGCCAACTTGTGTGGCGCGGCCTATAATTCATTTTGCGTCTATGGTAAAAAAGTGGCAGCAATATTTTAAATGGCTAATAAAACCATTGTTGTCTTGCGGCACTGAAACGTGTCGCCCTTATTAGCAAGCTTTCCGGCTGCCACTACAGAGAAATAACAAAAAGAGCGTCCGTTCAAAAGCACTGTGACAATACCTAAGTACTTCTTGATTAATCACTAAGAAAATAATTATTTTTCGCAAAAAATAGCATGACCGACTTCAACCGTGTACAGAATTCGCGAATATTTCGCACGTAATTTTTTAGCATTTTTCACATTATTGTTGATTTATCAAAAATAGCTCAGCCGATTTCGATAAAATTTAAACGGGATCAATCCCGAAGTATACTCTTTCCAACAAATAAAGAATTATCAAAATCGGACCACTATGTAAAAAGTTATGCGTGGTTATACATAAACAAAATATATACGCGTCGAATTGAGTACCTCCTCCGTTTCGTCGGTCGAAAAAATGTTACCATGTATAGATATGGGATAACACGCTGAAATGGCAGTGAGCAAGGCACATGAACAAGTAACTGATCGGATGAAGTCGTAAGTTTTCGAGTGGAGATCACGTAAGGCAAGCGCAGCATATGTCCAGCAGTGGACGTCCTGTGGCTGATATGAAGATGATGAATTAAACTTTGTCACCTTGAAAATTGTTTGTACAGAATAATTTGCTCAAATGTAGACGACCTATCATTAAACATAGTGAAACAACCTGCATACGTCAGTAGAAGAAATTCCATCTGTACAGTACTGTAATAGCCTTTACAATAGACCACTGCTGGACGTAGGCCTACCCATGAAGTCCCCATTGGGCCTTATCCACCTTGCTGGCCCAGTGCGGGTTGGTGGATTCACATACGCCGTCGAATTTTTTCAACGGACGTATGCAGGTTGCCTCACGATGTTTTCCTTCACCGAAAAGCCAGTGGTGTGAAATTCCGAAATTCGATCGCGTATGTGAATCCATCAACCCGTGCTAGGCCAGGGTGGTAGATATAATTATAGCCAAGTCTAGTAAAAATACTGGTACAGACTATAACGACTTCCGAAACGCGATGTAGACGCAGTTGTATTCAGTTACTGTCGTTACTGACTTGAACCGTGACCTCGTGCGATAAAGTTGTTAGATTAGAGTCTCAATAAACAGACGCATATGTACATTATTTTGTAGTTATATTGGCATTTGTAGCTATATTGCATTCTTAGGGATGATTTATATTAGACCGGGACTGGCAGTACATTGTCGGGACATCCCGGTCTAATATACATTTCTAATCAATTAGCATCAGTTTAGGGGCTTATTCTGTACATCAATACTAACAACTTTTGTTCTGCGACTTTTGTCAAAACTCAAAAAAAAGTTCCATAGAAAAATGTCGTTCACCCGCAACAAAATGTATGGAACAACTGATTTTTGTGTCGGGTTCTGACAAAAGTCGCAGAACAAAAGTTGTTAGTTTTGATGTACAGAATAAGCCCCTAAAAGGATGCTAATTGGTAAGAAATAACCCTGTATATCATCCCTTAATTTGTGACATTAGTAGAGACATCCATTATTTTTGCAGCGTGATATATCAAAAGGCAACAATCGATGTGTGCGTGGGTCAGGAAGCGCAAACAACCATCAAACGCACTTCTTCCTTGCGAGTCGATGTAGCGTGCTAAAAAATTATATTCCGGCTTTTGACCAAAAATTAGTCACTTCAATGGCTCTCTCTGTTGCCTCATTTAGGTCCTGAGTGGTGCAGGTTTTAGGGCATGCTGCACAGTTGGTCAGATGTGACATAGTCTGGGGTCTCACGCCGCAGAGACATTCCCGTGTCCCGTGATGTCCCGTGCGTGCTAAACGCATTTACTGATTTATAATATTAATAAGGATTTCGTCAGACATTCGCACATTCAGTGCGACAAAAAAAAGACGAAATTAATTATTCAGATCGGTGATTATGTATGAAAACAAGAGCTTAACGCGCTCTAACGTGCTCTTTGTTTTAAAGAAATTCGTGTGAAAAATAATTATTTTTCAAATAACATAACTTAAACTCGGTTTATAATTCATTTTAACGTAATTTTAAATTTATCAAACATTTCTCCAAACGAAATTCACGGAAATGAAAAAAATCGGCCAAGTGCGAGTCGGACTCGCGCACGATAGGTTCCGTACCGTATGGGAGCCCCATTCGTCTTGCCGTTATTAATAACGAGCAAAAAAACTCCTAAAAATCACGTTTGTTGTATGGGAGCCCCCCTTAAATAATTATTTTATTCAGTTTTAGTAGGTATTTGTTGTTATAGCGGCAACAGAAATACATCATCTGTGAAAATTTCAGCTGCCTAGCTATCATGGTTTACGAGATACAGCCCGGTGACAGACAGACAGACGGACATCGAAGTCTTAGTAATAGGGTCCCGTTTTTACCCTATGGGTACGGAACCCTAAAAATACCTACCGCGTTACGTTACATTTTGTCGATAGAGAATCAGGCCGCTGGAACTAAAACATCACTCTTGTTAAAACCCTTATTAAGCTGTCAGTATTTTTTAATTTTCTTGCATAATCTTGTTTTGTTTTTTTTTTGTGTAAAATAATTATTATCATGAACAAAATGGTGCAAAATATGGTAACAAAGCGATGGTGGCGCCCTCATTTATTTTCAGCTCTTTTATGTCGCACTGTAAATGAAAATTACCGATATGTGTTTACAGAATGCGCCAAGATCAAAGCAAACAACATAGAGCCTCTGGGCCTGCACATTATCGGCGGGGAGCAAGCTTCGCTCGGTGAATTTCCACACATGGTAATTATGTTTTTCATTTTAAGTAAAGACCGAATTAAACTTAAGTTAGCTACAAGCTCCGCATATCATGCATCGCTGATCTTATCTTTCTATTATAAAAATGAATCGTGGTTGTTAGTCTCGCTAAAACTCGAGAACGGCTGGACCGATTGGGCTAATTTTGGTCTTGAAATATCCGTGGAAGCTAAGGGAAGGTTTAAACGGTGAGAAAATATAAAAATATAGTGAGTAAAATAATAAAGACATTCATTGAATTTTCCCATACAAAATGTTCCTGCATGTAAAAGTTGTCATTGACAGTTGACAGATGGTGAGATGAAGTTCACCGGGGCAGCTAGTATAGTATAAAAAAATGAATCGTGGTTGTAAGTCTCGCTAAAACTCGAGAACGGCTGGACCAATGTGGATAATTTTGACCTTGAAATATTTGTAAAAGGTAAGGGAAGGTTTAACGGTGAGAATATTTTAAAAAGTAGCGAGCAAAAACTAAAAAAGTTGAATTTAATTTTCCCATACAAAATTTTCCTGCAGAGTTGTCGTTGACAGCTGATGGTGAGATGAAGTTCACCGGGTCAGCTATTCTATACCAATATTATAAAGAGGAAAGATTTGATTGTTTGTTTGCATCGAATTGGCTCCGAAACTACTGAACTCAAAAATTATTTCACTGATGGAAATCTACGCTATCCCCGGTGAACATAGGCTATATTATATTAACATAAAAATTAGGGCTCCTTACTATTTGTCTTCTTTAGCCAATTGTACCCGGACGAAGCCGAACGGGCAGATAATCCTTACATAGTATAGTAAGTCGCTATTTTCGTTTGTTTGTTTGTCTGTATGCTTAAATCTTTAAAACTACGCAACGGATTTTGATGCGGTTTTTTTAATGGATAGAGTGATTCAAGAGGAAAGTTTATATGTATAATACACCTGTGCGAAGCCGGGGCGGGTCGTCTAGTAATGAATAAATTGCTTGCTACTGCGCAACCACTCACTTTGTGTTCACAAACGCCATAAATATTGATTCAGCCTATAAGTAAATTCGTATAGGGCGGGTGGCTAGCCCTGGTGTCAGAGAGGATATACCAGTGAATTAAAACGTACATACGTACTTTTAGCTTTCTAATGAGGTATTAAAATCTAACATCGGCCACAGGGTTTAAGAAAAAACGATTCACAAAGAGGTCCAGGTAGAAATTTTTAAGAAAACCGTTATTTATTACTTGCTCCACATTACGTCCCCACCTATCAATAAACACGAGAATTAGACCCTTATTACCTGCCAGGAACGATTATTGTTCCATTTGCTTATCAAAGGTTCACAAACAAAGCACATTTTGAAGTTAGAGATAAGAACTCAAAAATGATGTTATATTTTATTTGAAGGTGGCGTTGGGATTCGACCGAGGCAATGGTTACGAATTCGACTGCGGAGGGTCCGTAGTGTCCAGTACCTACGTCCTGACGGCTGCGCATTGCGTCGACAATATCGAGAAGTACGCATACTCTACTTTGCACCCTTATTTTACAATATCTATCATGCTATAGCCAGATTTCAGTTTAGTAATAATAATATGTGGCGAGCCGTCGGTGAGAGGCGACACCGCGAACCCTGATTCCCTGGGGCTAAATGAGACCCCTGACTCCTCTCTTGTCTTAACCGCTCGGCTTGGAGTGGAAATAGCAAGAGTTAAGAACCTAAGCTCCAGAGTGGAAGTGTTAAGGGGCATAATGCCGCGAGTAGCGTCTAGTGAAAGCGCAGCACACCTCTCGACCCCCGACAGCCGTCCTCACCAATGTTGCCCCTTCGGCGCCAACTTACGGTAGCCTTTATGGGGGGCCCATTTAGTGGATGGCAAGTTGCCACCTGCCTAAACATTGTGAAATGAGGCATTATTTGGCGGGTGCCACACCTTATCCTATAGCCCATCTTTGTAAGTCATCTATCAGTACGTCACAATAGCCCGAAATACTGCAAATCACATCTAGCAATAGTTAACTCGTATACTCTATGCACTTAACAGATAAGTTTTATAACATTTTATGTAAAAGGGCCTCTCAGTGTTGTCTGCAGCTCCACTGATGCCTGCCAAAGGACCAAGCTGTGCTTGTGATTTTTACTTCAAAAAAATAAATAATATGTATATCACTTTAATTATACACCAAGAAAAAATGTTGATTTAATTTTAGAAACAATTTTGCCAGTTTTCGCGGTGTTTACGCTTGAATGGGCCTGCCAAGGGGTAAAATATGGCGCGATCGCAGCGAGCGCGAACATTTTTGATGTTTTACCCCTATAAACCGCCTGGCTACGTTCGTGTATCTTATACAAAGAGTAGGTATACCATTTCACACCCCAGATACCTACTTTAAAGAAATAAATGAGGTAGTGTTTTCATTTATTATTTTGAGTACCTATCCGACGCATATTACAGTTCACGGTCACACATGGAACCCTAACTTAGGAAACATATGCCCTTCGAACACACATCATTGAAATGTCCACTCTCATGCCGGGGCACAAATTGGACGAGGGCTTGGGTCCAAGCTTGGCTACGAATTGAATAGCCAATTGTTTATTATTGTTCGGTTTGCGTCCAATATCAGTCCAAGAGTGATCTACACATAGAAGTGTTAGAACCAAGAGTACAGTAGGCTTGTTTACTAAAAAAATATAATTAGTCCGTCAAATAAATTTTCAAAAAATATTACACACGTTTTTTTTCTTTTGTCAATTTAACAAAAATTTATGAAGATATAGCCCGTTAAAGTTCCGCGTGACGTCACTAACCTACTTCAAATGTACCGGTACCGGTACCAACTAGTGACGTCACGAGCCCCCAAAATTCTATTCTAATCACTTTCAAATTTGACAAGGTTTATCTTTATCATCATTAATTGTTTGACTGACAAAAGAAAATATACGTTTCCAATATTTTTTAATAATCTAAATAACGGAATAATTATAATTATGATTTTTATACCCAGTAAACATGCCTATTTGTAGCTAAAATATCCAATGTGTCGCGTTAAGTTTGAGTTTGAGAGACGTGAGTCACGTATTTTGAGTAACCTGAAAACGCTACAAATGTCACAAATGTAGTTAGGTCTACTGTTCGGATAACTTTAATTTAATATAAATAAGGTTGAAATTGGAACATTCGCAGAATTGAGCCGACGATCATCCGCGCGGGCGTAATCGAGATCGGCGGCCGCGAGTGGAACCCCGACACTGACGTCACCATCGCACAGACCATCATGCACCCGAGCTACACGCGCCGACAGAAATACGACGACATCGCACTACTGAGGTGAGCACACAATAATAATAATGAATATGTGTGTAATAATAATAAAGGGGTGGAGATCGGCGGCCGCGAGTGGAACTCCGACACTGACGCCACCATCGCACAGATCATCAAACACCCGAGGTAATAAGTCTTTCTCAAATATGTTTAGAAATTTGAGCATTATTTTGACAACCTTCTTCGAGATAAATCGAAATTGCTGTACTGGCCAAATACATGCGGGCAGCGGCCGGCAAAAGTTGTATGAAAATCCATATCTGTCGTGTTTTGCGGCCGGCAAAAAATATTTGAAAATCCAAATCTGTTGTGTTTTGTGGCAAGATATAAATTAATATACGTAAACTCTATCGTGTAATTTAATTTTATTTATATTATTTTAATCTATTAGTCCGAAACATGGCAACCAATAAGGTAACAAATCAAAGGTTTTATTTTGGTTTTGGATTTTTGTTTTACATGTTTAGTAAATAATTTCCGCGCATTATTTGAGAAAAGTACTATACAAGCCTTGGCCGCAACTAGGTCAATGCCTAGTTGACCAGAGGACCAGTTGACCAAAGCACTAACGTAACTCAAGAACGTCCGTTAATGCCTCTGTTGCTGGCTCTGCAGTAATGTACTATTTATTTATTCCATAGAACGCTTAGGCTACTTAAGTACGCTACACTCTGCATTAGGTCTCCTAGGGGACCTAGTGCAGAGTGTAGTTTCCTTTGACCCTTATAATCGTGTTTTAGGGCGTAATAAGCATGATGACTAAAAAAATATCCGTCAGATTATTAAAAATTATTAGACACGTATTTTTTCATTTGTCAATTAAACAAAAACTTAAGAAGATAAAGTCCCCGTCACGAGAAGCTATAAATTATGTAAACAAACATCTTTTACTAAGTAAACATTTTATACTGCGAGAAAATAATAAATTGACCATATTCAATCGACACGAAATATAGACGGGTTATATGAAAGTAACAACCTATTTAATTTAGTCGGATCATATTTTAACGACGCAAAGCGCTATCGTTTGTGTTTCTTGGTACCGGAACGCGTCCGTCGCAGGGATTGTAAACTATCGGGACGCCATTTTGAAATAAACGCGTCATTCGAGGTTCGAATGCGTACGAGTTTGTTTCATTGCTTTGCATATATCGCGGATCTGGTTGTAATTGTTAATTTTGTCATTGTTTCGTTATCACTTTTTTATTGTTGTTACTTTAATTGTTGCGTTAATTTTATTTGTTACTAGCTTTTACCCGCGGCTTCGCCCGCGTTGTATTTTGATTTTGGCTTATGTTTATGTCGGCTGCGAAACCTAACCTAACTGACAAATATCAAAATACCTTAGAGGAATGCTTTTGTTGGTTAAGTTACGGTTGGAGTGTATATACAACCCCCCCGTGTATTCCCGCCTTGTCGTGGGGGAGGTCTGAGGCAGCTGAAAAGGCGGCGCTCGAAGTCTCCCTCTTCTTTGGGTCTTTTCCCCCAAGGAAGCTTAGAGGCTGGCACTCGAGTTTCAGCCGCTTTTAACTAAAGCAGCTGAGAGGATGGCCGGTAGGTTGCATGCCTTATGAGGAGTGTCGCAACTTAGGCGGGCTGCAGTGCCGCTCTTGCGACGCTGCATCCGAGGAGTTTTTTTTATTATATCGCGAAATATCCCTGAAATGATCAGGGGTCTTAATTACAAATGAATAAAAACTAAGTATACCTATATTTCAATGTTTTTGGCTGTTTGCAGTTATAATTACATTACAATGGTACAGCAAAGTTTATACCTACTTGTTCCTAATTAAGTATTGCTTTTTTACAAATATTTGTGCAAAAATTCGATAAAATTGTTTCTAAGGTTTTTTCGTGTTAGATTAATTCCAATTTTTTGTTCTAAATCAAATCTCTGCTTTCCATAAACTGGGCATTTCAAGATTATGTGCAGTGGAGTCTCCTCTTTTGTGGGTTCACAGATGCACGATGGACTTTCCCTCAACTTAAATCGATGTAAGTATTGGGAAAACTCACCATGCCCCGTCAGCACTTGAGTTATGATTCCCACTGGTGCTATTTCTCTTACGATCTTGTATGCCGCCCTTGCATCCGGAAAATATGTTTTGGTTACCGCCGCTGTGTGTCCATCCTGATACCGCCGGTTCCACTCGTCAAGAGAGTCCTTTCGGATTTCTCGCTTGACGAATGAAACGGGGCAGTTATCCTAAATAGGTCTGCACTTCGAGTGCAGTGCTGCTTCCTTTGCTAGCTGGTCCGCTCTCTCATTTCCCTCCATCCCCGCGTGCGCTTTAATCCAATAAAGTTTCACTATTTTATTTTGTGCGTGTAGTAACTTTATGTTAGCTTTGAATTTACTGCTAAGGGATGGAGGGAAGATACGCCAACTACCGTTTCCAGTGCAGACCTGGAGTCACAAAAGATTTTTGCTTTTTCGGTAGCCTCAAGAAGTGCCAATAACTCGACCTGTTACACAGAGCACCAATCGGCCAATTTCAGCTTGCGGGTACCGATCTCAGCGGCATCATCCCAAATGGATAATGCCGCCCCAACTTTCCCTTTAATTTTACTGCCGTCTGTAAATATGTTAATTTCTCGGTTAAGATTTTGCTCTAGTGCTGCTCCGTCTGCCAGGCATATGAACTCCAGCTCCTCCTGCTGCGCTGGGTGTGGCTTCTTTTCTGTCTCTCTATCTCCAGTTACTTGCTGGGAATAACCTTTCTTAGTTTCATAAAGCAAGGCTGCTCCTTGGACTCTGATATGACAGCCGAGGATAAGGGGCCGCGGTAGGATATATGGAACTGGTGGTGTGGGTGCCGCCACCTACCCTACCTTCCGCTAGGCCGTCAACGTGTTGGCAGACGCAGTGGGGCTGCAGGGGAAGAGAGGTGTCGGTATCGCGATTGCCGTTCTCACTGCCCTCTGCAGTTGAAGAGGCAGGCGCTGGGCTACTATGACTGACCCACTGCACTGGGACCAGGGCGTTGGAATGCTGTCTGACGTTCAGTACTGGTTAGTCCCGAGTGGTGGATGACGATGTGTCTTGTGCTCCGAAACACTCCGTCACTATGGCGAGAGCGCAAGCTCCGTTATGGAGCCCGAGTCTGGGCTAGTGCTGTTGAGTGCCGCGAAGGAGTGCGAAATATGTGGGAACGTCCTAAACTTGCCATGACAGGTTATTTCTGGCGCTTAGACGGCTGCTACCGCAGCCCACTCACTTAGTTTTTATCCTATCCTACGGGAACTGTTAAAGTTTTTGCGATAAAAAGTGGCCTATGTCACTTTTCGTCTTTCAAACTATATTCATGCAATATGCCAAGGCAAGTTGCTCCGTTGCTGAGAAAAATTTATCGTTAAGTCCTACGGGAACCACAATTTTTTCGGGATGGAAAGTATCCCAAGTCACTTTCCGTCTTCCAAACTATGCCCACCCCAAATATCAAGTCAATCCGTTGCTCCATTGCTGAGAAACAGTTATTGTCCTATCCCATGGGAATCACGAATTTTCTCGAAATATAAAAAGTATCCTATTATCACTTTCTGTCTATTAAACCATAGGTATCCATACCAAAAATCAGGTCAATCTTTTGCTCCGTTGCTGCGTCAAAGAGGAACAAACCAACAAACTTTTCGGATTGATAATATTAAAGTATGATGATTCTGTACCATAAAGGTAGAATAAAAAAACATGTTGAACCTCTAATGATAGAATATTTAAAAATATTTTTAATGTCAGACAAAATGACGGCCTGGTATTAAACGTCATAGTAACATGTAGCATGCAGAGGGAAAATAACATTTTATCCAATTTTAATGTCAGTTGTCATTTTCAATCCATACTTTATTTCCTCTTCAAGGGGATATAATGGTAGAAAAACAATTTGTCGCCTTGCCACGCTACTTGTGATTTATAAAAGTCTGCAGACAATGTCACCTGTCATCTAATTACGTTTGGCTGTGACGTTTCGTTAGTCCATATTAGCGTCATAGAGGAATTAATCACTTAGCGTCTTTGTGATAGTGGCGACAGTTTCGCTTTCGAGGGTTTTTGTCCTGTCCTACAGGAACTATGAAATTTTTCGGGATAAAAAGTATCCTAAAGCTCCTTCCGCCTTTTATACTATATCCATGCCAAAAATCAAGTCAATCCGTTGCTCCGTTGGCGCGTGATAGAGTAACAAACCAACAAACCAACAAACTTTTCGGATTTATAATATTAGTAAGGATTACGTATAATGGAGCCAGTAGCCAGTACATCTAAGGAAATAAATTCGCCTCGAAAAAAACGTCAAAAGGTGCGTAATACAATTTATCTAAAATATATAAGGTAAGTAAAAAGAAAGAGTTGTTTGTTCAAACGCGCTAATCTTTGGAAACTTTAGCTTAATATTAGAAGTAGGTTTTAAATTGTGAAGTAATTGGTTAGGTTAATTGGTAAGTATACCTGGAGATATAGCTTATATAGCGAATAATTATTCTTAAATAGTATATGTTAATTAATATTTGTTACTTAATAATTTATTAAATCTTAAAAAAAATCATTTTTTTTGTTGGTCCAAATGTTGTGAACTCCTGAACACTTGTTTACAAAATTTATAGCTTCTCGTGACGGGGACTTTAGAGCTCGTTAAAGTTCCGCGTTACGTCACGATTGTCATACAAATGACAATATAGACTTTCAAGAGAGAGGTGACGTTACGCCCCCACTCCCAATCTTTGACAAAAGAAAAAAAAATATGTCCAATATTTTTTAATATTCTTACCTCAGAATAAGGAAAAACAGTAGAAGCGACATAAAGTAAAAAAGTTGTGATGCATGATTCTACAAACATGGCGTCGAAAATCCATAGAAACTGCTATGTAATCTAGACACAAATGACACTAGAACTGCTGATCAAATGTCAAATTTGATTTCACAATGATGGTGGACAAACTTCAAACGTCTCCTAGGCAGGGCTTTTAATTTGAACTTTATCGGCATAGCAATAATGCCATGTCATTTCAAACACCGCCCCTATGATTCTTACTCACGGACTAGTCATAGTAATGATTATACCCAGTGATCATGCCTATTTTGTGAGTTGTGAGTGCGGTATCTGCGCTGCATTCGGTTTTTATATATACTTTTTAATTTAACCGAAAAAATCTACAATAGTATAAAAATGGCATACTTCGACGAATTTTGTATGCATATTGCAATGCTTGAAGTCGGTTGTGCTTTTTTTCCAAAAAAAAAATTGTTATAATAGGTATACTCATTTTACGTGACTCACAGTTCAAAAAACGTTGTCTCACCGTTAGAAATGAAATCAATGATGTTTGTTTGTTTGTACAGACTGAGTTCTCCGCTGTCGTACTCGAGTACTCTGAACGCGATCTGTCTCGACACCGACACCAACAACCCCGCGTCGCCGCTCGTCATCACTGGCTGGGGCAAGACCAGCAGCACCAGTAAGTATTAATCTTCTAAACTCTGTAAAAAAAGCCAGTTTAACCTACAGTTTACAGAAACGTAACGCGTGCCACGGCTCGCGCGCCAGTAACTCCATCTTGATTTCGTCAAATGTAGTCGAAACTGTAATAGACTTGCTGTCTGCCATAAAAACCACGCGTGAGTAGCACCTGTGTAACTCATAAAAATATGTAAAAATCACCGCGGTAGTTCCCATAATTAAAATCAATAAATCAAAGAGACCTTTAGCATAAAACTGCACGCTCCTCCACTAACTAATGGGAATGATGTTTCAATTTCTTATCAGTGTGGAACTGTGCATTGCAGCAAGTCCTGTTTACAATGAGTAGAAATTTAAATAATCAGGTATCTTATATCTTTTTCCAAAAAAATCTATCACATTTAGTCACAGGGGCGGTGTTTGAAATGACATGGCATTATTGCTATGATAATAATGTTCAAAATAAAAGCCCTGCCTAGGAGACGTTTGGAGTTTGGTCACCATCTTTGTGAAATCAAATTTGAAATTTGATCAGCACTTCAAGTGTCATTTTTGTCTAGATAACATAGCAGTTTCTATGGATTTTGGATGCCATGTTTGTGGAATCATGCATCACAACTTTTTATGTCACTTCTACTGTTTTTCCTTATTCTGAGCATTTAGTGGAGGACGAGGAGTGTACAGTTTTAGACTGAATGACACATTGTATCGTAAAAGTAACACGTGTAACAACATAACGCGTATTGTTTCGCAGAGAACATCCGCAGCAACCTCCTGTTGAAGGCCAACGTGTCGGTGGTGAGCAGCTCCATCTGCAGCGAGTCGTACACCAACTGGCGCAAGCTGCTCGAAGGCGTTGCACCTGAACAAATCTGCGCCGGCGACCCCGCGGGCCTGCGCGACACCTGCCAGGTACATATTTTAGCCCCGCCGCACATGTTCTCACTTGCACTTGTTTACAAAACTGCGCCAACACGTGTGTGTCCGCTTTCACGAGTCGTGCATCAATCAGTGTATCAAGTACCATTCGTAGACGAGAACAAACTAAGTAGGACGCGATTGATTTAAGTTCAGAATCCGACAATTATTACCTACGAGATTTTAAATAGATTATTATTGTTAATAATCGGCCAAGTACGAGTCGGACTCGCGCACGGAGGGTTCCGTACTGTATGGGAGCCCCCTCTAAATATTTATTTTATTTTAATTTTATTATTTATTATTAAATTAAAGTGAATATAAAACTAAATATCCTGTGAAAATTTCAAGCATCTACCATTATTAATATAGAGCGAAAAACGTCTAAATATTCAGGTTTGTTGTATGGGAGCCCCCCTTAAATATTTATTTAATTCTCTTTTTAGTTTATTTTTTGTTATAGCGGCAACAGAAATACATCATCTGTGAAAATTTCAGCTGCCTAGCTATCATGGTTCACGAGATACGGTGACAGACAGATAGACAGACGGACATTGAAGTCTTAGTAATAGGGTCCCGTTTTTCTCATTGGGTACGGAACCCTAAAAAGGAAATCATCCGTTAAAAAACATTAAAGAGCTCTTAAATGTCCATCACCTTTGCGATTCGTTTCCAAATAGAATCCTTTAATTTTGTGTTTTTATTATCTGGGTGTTTTACATTGTATAAACATTTTTCGCTTCGGACAGCTTCAATTAGTTCCTCCATTTTGCAAACACTCGCCTGCCACTCGAAATTAGTGTCTCGGTCACGTAGCCGACACGCGCGTACACGCTCATGTACGTGCCTGCGACGACACGTGAGAACAAATGCGGAGTTCGGTACTGTGCCATAGCTTTCAAATACTGCCACTCGCACGCGGCTCATGACGGCCAATGCGAGTGTGGGCATGAGTGGCGGGGCTTACGAGGGGGAAATCTTAGCAAGTCAGCATTGTGGGATTGCACAGCACCCACTGCCCCTCGTTTACCTGCCTTTGTGTCTTGGAAGCTCCGAGATCTCCAGGGGAACACACCGGAGCTCCCTGCACTTTTCTATTGACGTCCTGCGTTTGACGTACATGCCACTAAGCGTTGTCGTCCTCGTCCCGTTATGAGTGAAGATGGCTAGAGCACCATCTCCAACCACCCGTGAGCCCAGATGCAGTATTCTATTGAATTATGGCCATGCCAGGTATATACCTAATTCTAATTTCCTGAAATATAATGGTCTGACAAAATGTGTTAAAAAGTGTCGAAATCTCACAATTTATCAGCGTACTAGTCTCTAGTGACGAATTTAAGTAACGATGACAGACCTTACGTACTCTTAAGAAGACTTAGATATAGGCTGAATCAAACTTGAAGGCGTTTGTAAAGTTAGCTACAAGCTGCACAAATTCCCTGCGGAGCCCAATCCTGACCGAAGGTCACTTAACAGCTGCGCGAGGATTGGATTAGGCTCTCTGTCCACAGAAGCGTAGCGTCATAGACGCGTATAATTCGTCACTATACGCGTAGAGTACGCCTGCTTGCAGCTTACATACAAAACTGTGCTACTCTGTCGACGGAGCGGCAAAGACGCGCTCGCGTCGCGCGTGCAGACGTCATGACGCCGCCGTACTGCACGTCTTACGCCCGGGCGTACAGTGAAATACACCTTCACCTACAATATCTTCTAATAATTCTATTGCCACTACAAATAATCTACAGTTGATATCTTTAGTTATATTTGGATATAATAGGAGTCCAAGATAATATTTGTCTACGGCGCCATCGAAAGTAGTGATAAGCCATAACTATTTTTCGCAAAAAATGGCAAAACCGCCGTCCATCGTGTACAAAATTCGAATATTTCGCTCGAACCGTTTACATTATTATTGATTATTCAAAAACGGCTCAACCGATTTCTGTAAAATTTAAATAGGTCCACCTTGGATGTTAAACCCTTATATACCCTTGGAAACCCTTTCGAACTGAAGAAGAAATTTTCGATTCGGTTCCCAATTGGCGAAATTATCGATGAATATACACAATATCGGTGTGCGAGTGCGAGTGCCAAGTGCGAGTTTGACTCGCGCACGAAGGGTTCCGTACCGTATGGAAGCCTCACCTTAATATTTATTTTTAAAGGGAATATACAACTTAATATACTGTGAATATTTAAAACATCTTCCTGTTGCCGTTATCAATATCGACTTTCGTCGAAAAATCACGTTTCTTGTATGGGAGCCCCCCTTAAATATTTAATTTAATGGTTTAATTTTAAAGTACATACATTTAAATAAATATTTTGTCAATATATCAAGTATCACCGTTATTAATATCGAGCGAGAAACGGCAAAAAAATCAGGTTTGTTGTATGGGAGCCCCCCCTTAAATATTTAATATTTGCTGTTTTTAGTATTTGTTGTTGTAGCGGCAATAGAAATACGTCACCTGTGAAAATTTCAACGTTCTAGCTTTCACGGTTCTTGAGATACAGCCTGGAGACAGACAGACGGACGACGGAGTCTTAGTAATAGCAAAGATAAATTATATTATAATACTACGTATAGAACGGCCACTCGTTACCCCCCACCCGTTTGAGTCTTCCTCACTGCCACCCCGCGTCCACGGACAGAAATTGCTTTCTGCGCGCGGGCTGCACAGGCTGGTGGATTTTCTAATAAAAACTACCTAGACTGTGACAATAAGGCAAACTTGTACTGTGTATGGTTGAATATCAATAATACGCAACAAAACAAGACATTTTAATGTTTCCCTAAGGATAAATAATACGAACTTATTTTACATTATTTGTTAACTTCCTCTTGATATTTTCTTTCAAATGAAGTAGATCGGTTACTTTTTGTTAAATGCTTCCTAATTAAGTAATCGTTATACTTTTTTAAGCACTAGATATACATATATTCATTTTTGCGAATTGAATACGCAACTGTCTCACTCACGCGGCATGTCGTCACGTCGCCGTGTCGTGGTGATCGATGACAGCCATAGACGTTCTGCACACAAATGCACGTGTAGCAACCGTGCGTATGTGTGTTGTCTGTAAGTACTGTGTAGTGTGCGTAAGACAGCAGATTTTGTATGAAAAATCGCGGAGTGTCCGGGCTGGGTCCAGTTTTTACCCTTTGGGTACGGAACCCTAAAAAAACATACAGACGACCACAGAACCTCCTTTTTGGAAGTCGGTTAAAAATAACAGCTTCGTCGTCCGACTCTATACGTACGCTTGCGGTACGCCTCGTGGACATAGACCAGTACGCTGGGCTGCTTAAGCTGTGCTGCGTATTTTGAAGCGTCTATGAAGCTACGCCTCCGTGGGCAGTGAGCCTTATTCGGCCCATACCATATTAACTGCTATGCTAACTGTACATGTGTAAATGTATTTTTTTTAAATGAGGGCAGTGCATACGGGTCCGTATGAAATGAGCGGTTCGCTTCACGGCGTGTTTTGTGGTTGCAGGGCGACTCGGGCGGTCCGCTGCACGGCAGCGACTCGTCCGGGCTGTACAAGCTGGTCGGCATCACGTCGTTCGGGCGCGGCTGCGGCTCGCCCGTGCCCGCCGTCTACACGCGCGTCTCGCGCTACCTGCCCTGGATCGTCGGACACGTGTGGCCCAACTAGCCTGCTACCACTCGACACCGCTGCTTTTATCCACCTTCCACTCGTCCCCACTCTTCTGACGTTTGCTATCGAATACGTGGCGAAAGTTTTCCACAGATTTTGTGCTAGGTCAGTTTTGTCTCGCCAAGGGTATAGGGGAAACGGTATAGTAATTGTCCATTTAAGCGACCCCTCAGGCTACATATTTGAATAAAAAATAAAAAAAAGCAATTAGAAATGAATAACAAACATCTTACACGATAGAAAAATAATACTTTTATATAATAATACTGTTTTTCTTATACTTTTTCATACTATTATCTAAATAAACTCTACACAAATAAAGACACATCAAATTTACAGTAATTGGCCATGAGATAGTACAGTTATTGGCCATATTAAAAACATTAAATAAAATCAACTCTAAACGAATAAACAGAACCCCCTATTATTAAAAGAGATCATCATGACTATTCTCTTCCTCGGGAGGGTAAGAATCATCATTTAACAAGTAACAATTATGGCATACAGTCAGAAATTTCTTCATAATCTGGAATATGCTCTTGGTGCTTATTAGGAATGCACTGACTTATAGTCCACATGCTCTAAAGCCATTTATTATGTTTTCAGACTTTAAATCATCTACGCCGTTTTTAAAATAACAGCGATGTTTAATTTTGTCACAACTTCGCCCACGTTATTTACTTGAAATTGTCGAACTGTTTTTTTGTACAATTTTTTGACTGGCCCAAAAACGGAAACGGACTAGCTGGCGGCTACATACGGGTAGTGTTAGGATAAAGTTGTTTTTTCGGTGGTTTGATGTGATAGAAAAGAAGGAAACATTAAATTAACCTGGTCCAAAATAAGTAAAAAGATGTTGTAGTAATTGGCATACTTTTTGTACTGGTTTGTGCCGTGAGTAATACAGTAATTGGCCTATGCCAATAACTATTTAGAAGATTTTGAAGCATTAGTGTAGTGATTGACCTACAGGGCCATTATAGTTTTTGGATGGCACACACAAAACCAAACAATTAAATTGTGAATAATTATATAAAATGAAGAAATAATGTACATTGTATGGATCACACTGCGTCCCATATAGTGCCGCAAGTCAGCCTTAAGTCCGATGTTACTACTTGAAACTGCTATTGTACTGCTAATGTACAGCTATAGTGAACTTACGGCTGTCTAATTTGTGCCCAAACGGGTTCTTGAGCGTTATATCAAGCTATACAGCTCTTATACAGCTGACTTACACAGCTTGTAAAGTACATGTGAACGACTAGACATCTTATATAGGTAGAACCCCGAATGCTACTTGGGCAGTTACTATAAGATGGTTGATTTATCATGACAGTTATAGGCCACGATAATTTTTAGATTATGGAAGACGTTATCATATTACACTTCAAATCCGCTGATTTTATGCATAACAACTGTATAAACATTTTATAAGATTTCTGAAACTACAATACTTTACAACACTTTCAAACTGTCATATGAAAACTGTCTGCAGTCTTAACATTTTTACAAAAAAACTAACCTCATATCTGTACCGATCCCGAAAAATTTAAATCACAAAAGGACCACTTCACCTGGCGGAATTTTGATGACACCTTTTGACAGGTATTAAAAGTGTTGCCGTTACAAATTTTTCTTTCTACCTATTAAACTAAAGTGTTGCTAGTTATTAAATGCCAAAACTGAAATGGCTAATAACTGTATGAGGGCCAACAACTATACCGTTTCCACTATATCATGAAAAGAACATGCATCAAGAAGCATTTGTAGTAGCTGCGATTTAAAGAGACCAGTGTGTTTACACCCCATAAAACGCTTCGGTTAAGCAGCTGTTTTGTACTGCTAAATGAGTCAATCATATTACCTACTCGTTACACTGGGAGTAGCAATTTAAAATAGCAGAGGGCAGTACATACCTCGAAGAACGAATATCTGATGGGGTCGTAAAGTTTTCGAATAGAGACCACGTACCAACAAGCGCAGCGTAGGACGTACGCTGACTAGATGGGCGATATAATTGACAGCAGCAACATGATGGATACAATACGCTTCCAACTGTGCTTATTGGAAACCCGTATGGGTATGTTAAGTGGACGTCATAAGTATGGATGGATGAGGCATGACCAACATGTCGATTTAAATGCGCCTAAATGAAGTTAGCTACAAGCTGCGCAATATCCAATCAAAGCGCGACTCTGTGTGAGCTTCAGTCAGTATTGGATATTGCGCAGCTTGTAGCTTACTTCATTTCCGCCAACTTGTGTGACGCGCATAAAATGTTACATACGTAAACAAAATGAATGGTATTTGTTTACTTTCAATAACCAATTAATAAACCATTCACTTTGCTACTGTTATGCTAGGCATAATGAACAGGCAGGGCCTACTTCATTAACAATTTACCTACGTTAAAAGGGTGACAAGTCAAGCCTGTCTGGGTTTTAACCTTTTGACTGCCACAGGTCAATTCTTTTTGCTTCATATTTTTTTGTTCAATAAGGACATCGTTTGCGTCCATAAGTGCCAAGTGGTCAAAGAATAGATAAATTTGCCGGTCAAAAGGTTAAGCATCTTCAATTCAAATTCATATGTATGTCAGTTTTTTATCTGGTTATCTCATATAGCTTGCGCTAAGTACTAAATAATGTAATTTTAATAACCCAGAAAATGACATTATGGGTGTGTAACTGACTGAAAGAATTTTCGCCATAAAGACCTCGACGATACCTTAATAGTTTGTTTCAGTACTCATTACAGCATAGTCCAGTAAAACTAGATTGTTAAAGTAAATTGAACTGCATTTGGGATGGAAAAATCACGTAAATAATGTTACGAGATGGGTTCTTAGATAACCAGTTAAAACGCCGATTATTCACTTTGCACACAATCACTTCACAAAACACACGACACAACTGGTTCGCACAAACACTTCACACTGGCACTAATATTCGCACAAACTAGTCACTCCACAATCACTGGTACTGCACTTGAACACGAGATGCTTTCGCTCCCATAGAAAACACGATAACTCATTCGAACGAAAACCATCGCTCTATTCATGTCGGAATAAAAGTTCCCTAGAACTCTCTAGAATAATAGGTGCCATTGTGATTGACAAAGTAAACAAGTGAAAGTTCTAGAAAAGCCTATTGTTCTTCAATACAAAAAAAAAACTAACACAATAGACCGTAAACAAAGAGCGCGACCTGCGAAGGTCTTAAAACCCCAGCTTAAGTCATATAGTTACTACCCGCGCTTTAAATGTAAAAAATTCGTCGCGAGCCTACCGCGTGACAGTAAGGGTTCCATGTGGTCGAACTTGATATAATAAAATGAAATTAAAATGTTTATTGTCCACACTTATGCCCAGACTTGTAAATCAAATCTATTTTTACTGGGCTATGAAGAGACTGAAAGACACCTATATTGGAGTTCCGTTGCTGCGGAATATTATATAAGCTCTTTTCGTGCCAATGTGTTATCTGAAAATGCCTCTATCATAATACAGGGTTGTCCCGCTTTGTCGTTGATCTATATTTGACGGTGCTACTATACGTAGTATCTATAGTAGTCTGTGGTGCTACTTTTTTTCATAATTTTCATTGCTAAAAGTGAAAACCATGTGTGATAATATGAGGCCATGAGAGCTAAAGTGCCCTAACTACAGAAATAAAAGTTTAATTTTAGGCCACTATTGCGCTATTACGTTTACCGTTTAGAGGAGATTCCAATATCAATATGAAAAAAAAAATTCAGTTAAGCCACTTTGGCTTTGGCCTCATATGATAACAAATGTCTTATCGACAACGTCTCAAAACATCGAATTTATTTAGTGAACTTGTGATTTTTTTTAGCTTTAGTTTTCTTGTTATAAGTACCTACAGTAGAGCCTTGATTGACCGGACTAATTCGTGTCGTTCACCATTCGGATAATCGAATGAATGAAAAAAGCTGTTTTTCATATTATCTAGGTAGCTACGACCAGTTTCTCTATTTTTTAATGAATCGATTATGCGATATCAATAGGCTTGTTAACTTAAAAAATATAATTATTCCGTCAAATAGATTGTCAAAAAATATTAGATATTATTACGTATTTTTTCTTTTGTCAATTTAATATTTATCGAAGATCCCGTTAAAGTTCCGCGTGACGTCACTAACCGCTATCAAATGTACCGGCTAGTGCCGTCACGAGCCCCCACTCTCAAACTTTGACAAGATGTATCTTTGTCACTGATTGTTTTATTGACAAAAGAAAAATTATGTGTCCAAATTTTTTTTTTAAATCTAACTGACGGACTATTTATAATACCTAATGATTTTTTATACCTAGTAAACATCCCTATGATAAATATTTACGCGATATCACCAATCACTTACGGGTCAATTTTTTTAAGTTCAGAGATCGCGCGGTGATAAAGCGTAGCGGATTACACTTTGCAACAAAAACAATTCTGTTAAACTCGGTTAGTTGTCCGGATAATCACGAATCCGTATAACTGAGGGCCGGATAATCAAAGTTCCACTGTATGTATTGATAAGTATTTTCTGCGATACGTATTTAGGTATGTAGTAAGCATTAAGCTGCGGTAGTTTACTCTTAACATTGAAAAGCTCTGTTTAGGTGCCATATCACAAACTCTCAAAGTCCACTACAATGTGGAGTGATACTTTTAAGAAAGCAAAGTCATCTGTGCCCATGGAATCCACGAATATGAACGCTTGGGGCATTATTTTTGAACTTCGAACAGCTTGGACGTATACGGTACTTTTGACAGATTGTATGGAGAAGCCGTAAAGTTGCGTATACGACCTAGCCGTCTTCATGTAAGTTCCATATACGACCGAGCTGTTCGAAGTTCAAAAATAAAGCCCCAGTTCTCAGAGTGACAAAACTACATACCAGTTTTTGAACTTAGATCATTTATAGAACAATTCCAATCCGCAAAATAATGTTTGTACAATTATTTTACTCCATTAGTTTTATGATCCACAAGACAGGGTTTTAGTCATAACAATATGCTCGTGAAAACAACGATTCTCAAATGACATGACATTTTTTATTTAAGTATATTTTTTTCTATAAGTGTACAAATTGTACTTGTGTTAAGTAAATATTTTCGTACTGTCTTTCAATAAAAATTATTTAAAAGAAATTAAAGTTTATTGTTTTTTACTCACCGAGAAATCCCTGAGCCACATGACGTACAACCTGCCTTACGAAAAAAATCCCGCCGCAACAAGTGAAACTAGTTTTACGTTTGTGGCGCCCTGTTTACGGGGCTTCTCGTCACACGAACTCTAGGCGGGTACTCATCACGAGCTCTTATATTTATTTCAATATAGGGTAGATGCACCGGTTGTGGCCACTATCCCGGTTTTGATCATTTGATTTTTAAAATTATTGCATAAATAGATTATAAACAACAATAACACCTTGTGTGAATATTAAAGTTTGAAAATTTCTTTAAAAATATTATTTTTTCATCAAAAATTCAAAACACACAAAATTAAAAGTGGCCACAACCGGCGCATGTACCATGTATCACACTATAACAACAAGCGTAACCTTTTTTTTTTTTTTTTTTTTTTTTTTTTTACCAGGGGAAATCTTTTATAGATACCACCTCACCTCGAGGGCAGGCGGGTGGTTATGTGGGAGTCCTGCCGACTGGACAGTATACCCACCAAAACCCCTGGGTGTTCCACCACTGCGCCTGGTGTCGGGGCTACGGGCACGCTTTCGCACTCCTCCGCGGCACCCGACAGCGCTGGCCCAACTCGGGCCCCACCACGGAGCTTGCGCTCCCGCTAGATTGACGATGTGTCGAACAAGCGTAACCTGTGTCGAGTTGAGCAACTCTGTACTTCATCTGTCTGAAAAACTTACAACGCGCCAACATACGTATTGTAAATATATGTGGTATAGTAAATATATAGTTATGTCAAGAATACTTTAGTTCTTAGGCTGTCAGTGCAAACCTAATAATCGGCCAAGTACGAGTCGGACTCGCGCACGGAGGGTTCCGTACTGTAATAAATTTTATTATTTATTATTGAGTGGGATATAAAACTAAATATTCTGTGAAAATTTCAAGCATCTACCTGGTACCATTATTAATATATAAATAAAAATAGACATAAAAAAAATATAGAGCGAAAATGTCTAAAAATTCAGGTTTGTTGTATGGGAGACCCCTTTAAATATTTATTTTATTTTGTTTTTAGTATTTGTTGTTATAGCGGCAACCGAAATACATCATCTGTGAAAATTTCAGCTGCCTAGCCCTTTCACTGCTGAAAACACACACGTCTGTGTTTTCGATTCTCACGCCCCGCGGCTACTACACACACCAGGCGTGTGCGGTAGCGTCTTCCCGCGCCTTGCGTGTGCGTTTTAGAATTAGCAGGCACCTTAAAAAAAGTACCTCAGCAGTGAAAGGGCTAGCTATCATGGTTCATGAGATACAGCCCGGTGACAGACGGACATCGAAGTCTTAGTAATAGGGTCCCGTTTTTCCCTTTGGGTACGGAACCCTAAAAATGTGGTGTCGTATACAACTAGCACCATTAGAAAAACTTGTGCGAAAGTCGATTTTATTATTATACTTATTTTATGTACTTTAAAGATGTGCAAACTGCGCCATCTTGGTCTGGCGCGAGCTATACTCGTAATTCAACCCCTAAGTATATTACGAGATGGTATAAATAGTGGTAACTATAGAATAGTAAAGTTATAGTTGATACACGTCAACAGCCGCCAACTAAGTTTGCGAGCTTTCATCTTCGATCACAACGTCGCTTACCATCAGGCAAGTTGGAGATCAAGGGCGATAAAGAAAAATATGGACACTGCACCACATTTCGTATCTATTTTTAACGATACTTTGTGAATTTAGGCAGTAGTTTATTGGGTTTCAACATAGAATAAAATATCGAGACTGAACCTCAAGAGTTGAAATACCTACAGTACTAAAATAGTGTTGCGATGTAATGTAGGTATGTACATACCTACCTAATAATTGTAATGAAAGTTGCTGAAAAAAAACAAGATAAATGAAACAATTATTTTATTGGTATTAATCGTTTAATATCAAAGTAGTAAGCAAACAACAACTACATTAACATATCGTCATTTTAGATAAGTAACTTATTTTCACAGATTCCACATTATAAAGTAGGTACGAAGCTGAATAAATCTCTTGTACATACCTACAAACTTTGTGTTTATAGAATACAGTCAATTTAAAAAAATCACAAAATTAATAATTTTTATACTTATATGTGATGTAGCTGTATAAAATTTCTTCTAACACTACAGAAAAATAATGTAAATCAGAACTAACGTCTATAGCATTACACATAATGCTTTATGATGTCTACAATAATGTGTTGTCTAATTATAATTACTAATGGGCTTATAAACCAGGTCCCGTGAGGATGAAATACTTTAACGCCTGCGTATACTTATGGCTGCAATCCAAGTATCTTATTTAAATAATCTGTTTTAAATCGTTTTTAGTTATACTAATTAATTGACACATTCTGACAGGAACTCCAAAGCCGATAAAAAATCTTAGCGCTAGTATTTCAGACCCTGAGTAAAAAATCGTTAACATTAGATATTCATATTAAAAGCGCATCTAACGAGATCACGGCGCTAAATAATTTGGTTCAATTAAAAACACTACAATGTAAATTTACATGTGTTATGGTACATAATACATCCAAAATCAATCGCGAATGTTAAAGCTTATAGATTTATAAAATATTAGCCAAATCAAAGTTAGCCAGGTTGTTACCCTCTGACCAGGCGGCGTAAGCCGAGCCGTCCATTTCACCAGCGTGCCTGTTGCCGGCCGCCAGGGCGTGATTTCTGCCGCCAATTTTCTCTTTACAAACGGGACAACTGCTCTCTTCATTTGCACCTCCGCAATCCGCGATGCAATAGAGATGTCCGTTCGGGCATTTGTACCAAGCGCCAGCTTTCACGTCGTGCATGGCTTTCACGATCATCTGTCGTTCCTGTGCGGTGATGACATTGGCGACTTTCATGGCGTCCTGCAGTTTTTGCAGCGCGAGCCGAGCTGCATCCTCGCGGAAAGGCCCGCGCGTAAAGACTGCGCGCTCGGCGGCCGCGTGCGCGTCCCGCACGGCGGGCGTGGTGCGCGCGGCCGGGAACTCCGGGCACGCGGTGAGGCGCGCGAGCTGAACGAGCGCGCGCATGCGCTGCAGCTCGGGGCGCAGGTCGCGCTGCTGCTGCTCGCTGATGCGCAGCATGGCGGCGGCGCGCGCGCGGAACTCGAAAGCGCCGCACATGAGCGCCGCCTGCTCATGCAGCTCGCGCCTCAGCTTCGTCAGCCCGCGCTCCATGTACTCCAGGTAGCACTCCGCCATCAGGTCCAGGATGTCCAGGCAGATCGCCTCCATATCCAGCTGCAGCTTTGACACTTTCTTCTTCGTTTTAGCGAGAGATTGAAGATTCAGATATACTGTTCTGATGCTTGTGTCGTCTGAAAGTAGGTAATCGAGCTTTTACCACGACATAGATTTACTTGTCTTATTAGTCTTAATCGAACATTATTTGAATTCCTTACAATATCTAACATGATATAAATAGAGTTTAAAGAGAACCGTCGTGGCGTTACGGTGAACTAATACTCAGATTTTAATAAACAGCCAAGGTACCGACTACTTGGTAGACGCGAGTCTACTGATGAAAATCGAATTGGTGTCTACCAAGAATCAAACACTTTTAGTTGTACTAGCAATGACAGAGCAGTGTTGTCAACGTAACAAAATTAGTAAAATGGCACACGGGCATCCTCATAGAATAATAACAAAGTACTAGAAACAGTACTAAAATAGCAAGAGATATACATCACTTTGTCCCATTTTAAATTTGAAATTTAAAAGGTGTTAGATAAAGATGCACATACTCCCGAACTTACGTAATTTCGAAGGGTTTCACAAACTAGCATTGACCTATCTCGGGTGTCCAAATTAAAAAAGGTAAAAAGTACGAAGGTAAAATGATGAGAGATTTGAATCTTCTTACCTGAACTAGAGGGTTAAAATATCCGAAAAAGACAAATGACCAAATCTAACCAAATTTTAACCATTTTGACATTCCAACTGGTGATTTTTGCGACAGACATTGCGTTTTTTTTTGTTTCACTCACTCTCGCGTATGATGTATAATTAGATATGAATAAGACAGCTGTAACGTAGTTTTTATTTGAGTAAAATTTAGCAATACTTCTATTACTTGTAATTCTTCTGAGGGCGACCTCACCTACGACGCTACTCTTTTCAAACTCTATCAGTCATTCCTATAAAAAATCGATATCGTTCAACACGATGTCAAGATTACGGGACGTCTTGCGATCAATTTAATGTCATGCATAATGCATGTCAGCGTTTACTCTTAAATAAAACAATCACATCCGAATACCTGCTAAACTAATATGGTAATATAGTTGTAGAACAAAAGTTGTTTGTTTTGATGTACAGAATATGCCCCTAAGAGGATGCTAATTGAGTACCAGTAAGCTTGTATGTAAGAAACTAGAGCAAGAAAATGATCCTACTAGCGGATGGGTTGATTATATGCTCTACCGTTCTAGTCTTTTATGATATCGCGAAAAAAAAGCGGTTTTATATTTTGGTAACTGCTTTTAGCTCTCGACAAAATACAATCTAAACCTGCTATTTTTTCGTGATTCCAGGGTCAGTCAGTTAATGGAACATTGACGTACAATATCAAAGTTAACGGCAGTTACAATCATAAGTAATTAGCTACCCTTACATAAATAAAAGGCAACAATAAACATTTGCTAGATCTACTACATACGTCTTACTTGTTTAGGTTAAAATAGACATACACATAACACAAGGTGACAAAAATACCTATACCTATTAATAAAAAGCGATAAACATTTTTATAGCTCTAAATCAAGAAGTCTACACGCAAAAGCCGCTAGTCCAAAGGCCTAACCTTGCAATACCCTTATTGCAATACAAATAAAAGCCACGACACCATCCGCCCCAACCCAGCGACTTTGTAGTGAAGACTTCTGGATAGGAGTCGCTTATGTTCTCGATAGGCTTTAGAAAACACTTGCTGTGCCATAAGACAGAAATCGAGGAAAACTTTCTAAAAAATATAAAGCTTACTAAATTAAGCGATTAAACGAACGCGAGCGAAGTGAGCGTTCCGCACATTTCGTAGTTGTGAAGAATATCATTTTCGAATTCGTCGATTCGATCATCAGTATTTATGTAAGTCGATTGTTAAAGGCCGGTCGGTTCACGGAACCGTCGAGTTCGCCAGCGTGTCTGTTGCCGGGCGCCAGCGTGTACGACGTGCCCCCGACCTTCGCTCCACAATCCGGGCATTTGCCCTCTGTCCGCGCTCCGCCGCAATCCGCGATGCAGTAGAAATGTCCGTTCGGGCATTTCCACCATGAGCCGGCTTTCATACCCATGGCTTTCACGACCATGTCCCGCTCCTTCTTCGCGACGACGACGCTGGCGACTTTCAAGGAGTCCTGCAGTTTTTGCAGCGCGAGCTGGGCGGCGTCCTCGAGAAAAGTCCCGCGCGTGAAGACTGCGCGTTCGGCAGCCATGTGCGCGTCCCGTACGACTGGCTCAGCACGCGCCAGGGTGTACTCCTGGCACGCGGTGAGACGCGCGAGCTGCACAAGCGCGCGCATGCGCTGCAGCTCGGGGCGCAGGTCGCGCTGCTGCTGCTCGCTTACGCGCAGCATGGCGGCGGCGCGCGCGCGGAACTCGAACGCGCCGCACATGAGCGCCGCCTGCTCCTGCAGCTCGCGCCTCAGCTGCGTCAGCCCGCGCTCCGTGTACTCCAGGTAGCACTCCGCCATCAGGTCCAGGATGTCCAGGCAGATCGCCTCCATATCCAGCTGCAGCTTTGACACTTTCTTTGTCGTTTTAGCGAGAGATTGAAGATTGAGATACACGGTTTTGATGCTTGTATCCGCTGAAAGTAATTTTTCTTATGTGACCAAACTGTATAATCTAGATGCCTAAGTTAAATGGTGCCATGAGCCAACATAACACAGCCAGCCAGCCAGCACATACGAGACACTGACATATTCCCAAATAACCGAATGGACCGTATCACACCCGGCACTCGACCTTATAGTTATACCAAAGCGGAGAAATGGCAAGACTCTCCGCAAGAGGCTACTGAGAAGTACAAAATATAGTTATTTGTCAATCTTCCATCGTTCCACGATAGCGTAAACGATGGCTAATTTTCATATTTTACATTAATGTCAATTGTTTGTTCGCTTGTCGCCCTGCATCACATCATCACGTCGGTACAACAGTTAAAATCGAATAAAAGACATATCTAGTAGAGTTATCGTTCCCATTCATCAGTTTTCATTTTTATATAAAAAAGTTAAAAAGCATAGGATACCTACATATTCCCACTACCCCAAAATTTTGCGTAAGTATAGGTAGGTTTTTATAGGTTTTGCGTATAATCTATGGTTATCATCAGTTGTGTTGTCTTTCAGTAGGTCACGTCACACCAGAAATACATGAAACAAGTGGCGTTATTAAATATCCTACTAGTATTGTAAACGCGAAAGTTTGTATGTATGTTTGTTCCTCTTTCATGCAAAAACTACTAAACTGGTTGAGATGAAACTTTGCAACAGTAATGCTTAGGTATACATCAGAATAACACATAAGCTAAATAATTTATTGAGATATTGCGTGAAACGAAGTTCGCCGGGTTAGCTAGTTAAAAAAAATTTCATACAGTTCCACTTTGTATCCTTTCCTGTATGAAAAATTAACCTTTTTTTTAGTTGAATTTTCTCACAGCGATGCAGGATGAGGCTTATCTATACTAATATAATAAAGAGGTAAAGTTTGTGAGTTTGTGAGGTTGTAGGGGGTATTCTCTGGATCTACTTAATCGATTTTGAAAATTCTTTTACCAATAGAAAGCCACATTATTTGCAAGTGCCATAGGCTATAAAATAAGCGCGGGCGAAGCCGCGGGCAAAGGCTAGTTAATAATATAATTAATTACAAAAGTCGTAAACGATGTTAGAGATTCTTACCGTCCGCGTCGACTTGACTTTTGACTTTAATTTTTTATATATAATTATCATGAATAATAACGATTGCAACAAATCAATTTTACTATAACCATATTGTAAAAAAAACACATTTTACGATAGGTAAGCAAACGCCCATGCAACATAATTACTGAACATTGTAGGTTAAACGTGGGAAAAACCAGGCATAACTAAATGTTATTTTTTTGCAGAAAGCTCCCCCCATTTCTAATATATGCAAAATAGAATTTTCAATCTTTTCGAGTTAATAGACCACATCAACAACTTTCCCTGAAAATTATTTTGAGCACTTTTTGAGTTACGAGTATAAAGGAAAATTAAAATTTTTAAACAAGCACAGCTCGTAGGTCATTGACCTCACAAACATGTTTTATTCTCAATTACGTTTTTCTAACAATGGTAAAAAATTGTTTTTATCATAATCGTAATCATCGTCACCATCAATGGAAGCCTGTCATACCTACGCGAGTCTCGACCAAGCGACACTTACTTGACAACTCATTTCGAATTATTGTATAGGTTCAGGCGCACGGACTTTTAAATATATTATATGTACCTATGATACGAGTATACCTCTGAAAAGGCCTGCACATTGCAAAGTAACACCTAGTATAAAGATTCAAACGCAGGACACTAAACCTTTTATACTTAAACTAGGTAAGTACGAGTATGCAAAATATTTTTCATGTCAATAATATATCAACTAGTTTAAATCGGTACTCAATACTCAACGTACAAATGAGTATAACATAAACATAATATGTTTAAGGCTGTTTTAATCGGTTAAGGAGTACTCATGATGATGAACTTATGCCACAAATATACAGGATAATACTACTATTAGGATAGGATTTTCACAGCGCAGCGTGTCGCTTTTTTAGGGTTCCGTTCCCAAAGGGTAATAATCGGCCAAGTACGAGTCGGACTCGCGCACGGAGGGTTCCGTACTGTATGGGAGCCCGCCCCCCTTAAATATTTATTGTTATAGCGGCAACAGAAATACATCATCTGTGAAAATTTCAGCTGCCTAGCTACCATGGTTCATGAGATACAGCCCGGTGACAGACGGACAGACAGACAGACAGACGGACATCGAAGTCTTAGTAATAGGGTTCTGTTTTTCCCTTTGGGTACGGAACCCTAAAAACGGGACCCTATTACTAAGACTCCGCTGTCCGTCTGTCTGTCCGTCTGTCACCAGGCTGTATCTCATGAACCGTTATAGCTAGAAAGCTGAAATTTTCACAGATGATGTATTTCTGTTGCCGCTATAACAATACTAAAAACATAATAAAATTTATGTTTAAGGGGGGCTCCCATACAACAAACCTGATTTTATAACCGTTTTTCGCTCGGTATTAATAATGCTTGAAATATTCACAGAATATTAAGTTGTATATTCAATTTAATAATAATTAAAATAAAATAAATATTTCAGGGGAGCTCCCATACAGTACGGAACCCTTCGTGCGCAAGTCCTACTCGTACTTGGCCGATTTTTTTTTTTATGTGAGCTTTAGTCAGGATTGGATATTGCGCAGCTTGTTATGCGCAGCCTATACATAGATAATAACTATAGAAGACCGATAGTTCAGTAATGAAATAAGTGAAGCAAGAGTCACATCATCAAGAGACTTCTCTAACCAATTAAAATCACCTAGATAAGAAAAGAAAAATGATACATACCATGTAAAACTTTCTCATATTTGGTTCGAAATATTAAAAGCTTTTCCTGCAGTTCCTGCTTCTTTTCGGAAATCTCATGCGGAGTGCCGAAAACCTTGGTTTTGATGGGGTTGATGCCTTCCTTGAATATCTTATTGACGAAGTCCTTGTAGCGGCCCGTGTTTATAATGGGCTTGCGACAGAAAGGACATTTCCTGACTTCCACGGCGGCCGAGTCGCCCAGCATCAAACTGTCCATCGATTCCACCTCCATCACGTGACCGCAGTCTTGCAACAGTACAAACCTGAAACGTTTCAGAAAATAAATTAATAGAACGTGCGTGTATTTGTACCCCTCGCCTCGCGTAGTTAGTAGCTATGGGCCGATTCAAACATCTTGGCTACTGTGAGATTAGCCACAACGAACGTTTCATAGCTGATATGATAGGTGAGATTGTTTATATGTACAGTATGTATTGTCATCATAGTCACGGTAATGATATCTAACAGTATTCCGTCTTCATACAAACGGTCGGAAAGCGAATCATACCTACGCGCATCGAGCTAAGTATGTTCTTAACTACAGTCAAACCTGGATAAGAGAGAGTTGAAGGGACCGCCATCTTATTCTCGCTTAAAGAGGTTTTTCACTTATCCAGGTTTCTCACTTATCCAGTTTCAGAAGTGGCTTCTCTCTCTTATAGAGGTTAAAAAATACGTCCAATTTATATGTAGGTATCTACATGCGTGAAGAATGATAAATATGTTTATAAATAGTATATAGGTACTAATTGTTCGGGTTGTGTTGATTAGAATTGAACATAGATGATAGTATGTTTTATTCATTCTATTCTGATAAATGAAATTCATTGCATATATTATTTCGAGATTTTCCACTTTTAAACGCATTCTTTATCTATCTTAATCTTATTACTTAACGATTTATTTATTTATTCCTAAAGATTTATTTATTAACACCGAACCTTTCGCCTCAATTGATACTTATCAACTGTAGTAACTGTGTGGCTATTCCAAAATAATGTGATACAAAAATAATGTAAAGTAGATGAAAGAAAAACACAAAATAATTTTGAATAGAACACCATTAAACAAACAGGATAGTATAGACGCACGTTCACACGTTCACCATTCCGAAAAAATGCGATACAAAAACAATGTTACTTATTTCCACAAAACACAATAAAATTTTTTTTGAATAGAACACGACCCGAAAGCAACGGTAATTAGTTCCACGAAATTTAGGAATGGGCCATAAAGTGCAGATGTTTCATTACCCTTAACTCTCGTTTATAGAGGTTCAGACAAATAGTACTCTCAGTTATAGAGGTCCATGAGAAAAATACGACTCTCTTATAGAGGTTTTGGTCTCTCACTTATAGAGGTATTTGAGGGGTGAAATGACGGGACCTGGCAATTACTCAGGTTTCTCACTTATCCAGTTCTCAGTTAGCCAGGTTTGACTGTATTCTTAAGTATACTAGTCAGCCGCGGCGCGTCGTGGTAACTTTTAGATATATGGGAAAATTGTAGATTGTGCTGTTTATGGTAGTTTGTGTTCTTCAATAGTGAATCCATTACTTTTTTTAAATTGCCTGGAAAAGCCGAAAGGTAAGAAGACTATAAAATAGTTTTTATGCGTAATTTGTTTCTTTTTAATAGGTAAGTAGTTCATTTTTTCCACAGAGCAAAATACCTGGATAGCTAAATAAATGTAGGGTTCATAGCGTAGATTAACTAGACGTTCGATTGCGATCATCGACGTTAAAAGCAACGTTCGGCACGGTCAGTCTTCGGATGGGTGACCGCGGGTGGCATTTACAACTGAGCGCTACCGTGGCTCGGATGACACGTTAAATTGTAGGTCCCGGTTATTTTAACCGTTTAGCCATGTCAGAGGCCTTCAGGAGCCTTAAAAATTCTGACACCAGGGCTAGCCACCCGGCCACGATGGCTACGATCTTACTTTTTGATTAATAAATAAGTGGATAAGGTGAAAGAAAGAAACACACGAGAACACGGTACGACAGTGTTTTGTCTTACCTACGCTCGCGATAAAAAAAGTTTTCAAGGCTACTTAATTCTACTTACTATTTTAATGTACTTAGCTACTTACATAATAATATACAATAAGCCCGATTACAGAGGCGCCAGCGTAAATTTAATAGCAACGTAAAAAGCGTTCTCTCTATCGAATGCCTAAAGTGAAAAAGAAACAGAACTATGCTATTTGGCTAATATAACTACGCTGGCGCCTCTGTAATCGGACTTAATATGATTGTGTAATTTAATACACAAAACTAGAAAGAAACTCAAGTTGGTAAAGAATAAGTCGGCAGGCAGCCCTACCGCGTGATACGTTCTGCGGGACCATGTGACGCCGTAGCTTAAATGTGAAACGTGAATCTATACCTTTACTCAACGCTCCATAGTGTTGAGTTCGGGTATACCATAAAAATATGTACCGCCTTGTTGAGGATTTTAAAATATACCTGACTGCAACATTCGTTTTGGGGATACTTTAAAAATATGAACCGTCGTGTTAAGGATTTCAAAATATACCCGACCGCAACATCCGTTTGGGGTAGGTATCAGATAAAGGGACGTGTATTTTGTAGGTTAGGTTAGGTTTATTTATTTTTTGTTTTGTTTCACACCTAATCTATCAAGGCGGTTCGCTTCGGGCACTTCGCCGGCCGCTGCCGCGGCACGCTCGCTTCGCTCGCTCGGCTCGTGCGTTGTTTGTCATGTTCTAACCTAACCTAACCTATATTTTGTTTCACTCCTAATCTATCAAGGCGGTTTGCTTCTGGCACTTCGCCGGCCGCTGCTGCGCGGCGTACCGAACGATGGCTTCGTTGCGGTCGGGTATGTTTTAAAATACGCGGGGCGTATACTAAATCTCAATGTATACCCGATATCAACACGCGACAGTGACGTCACAAATGTTAGATAAAGATACGCTTTATTGAAATGATTTTAGTTTACTGGTTTTGAAAATATACCCGACGGCAACGCCGTCTCTGACGTCATGAGAGTTGTGTGAAGGTATAGTTTCCATATAAGCGACGCCGTAGTCATACTCGTATATCCAACAAAAACATTTTCATGTGAAATGAAGCCAAGTCTAAATGATAGTTCCCACTATCAAAAAGTTGCCAGATCTCCCGTAAAGCCAAGCTTTTAACTCTACACGCCTTACTCTAAAAGTCCTTACTTCACAAACTCTACAGCTTAGTCAATATATGTGTCTTTTTGTAGTTTACTACAAGAAGTAATTTTATCGATTTTCACATCTCTAGCTTCAAAACTTGCGGTAGTCTCATACAAACTAACCCCTAGTTTTAAAGGTTAGGGGGAAGATTTACTAAAAATCTTGAAATACGTGTTTTATTATATTTGTAATAAAGAGTCCCTTTATTAATTGGACATCTAGCATCAATCTTTGCAAAAGTGTCGTAGTCGTGGGGGTGGTTTATTAAGAATCTGAAATTATGTTTTATTATCTATTACAACAAGTTCGTATATCCATTTTCTGACTTCTGGCATCAAAAGTTTCGAAAGTGACATACAAATTTTCATTCCCCAATTTTGGGGTTTGGGGGTGGTTTAAATAATCCTGAAATTATCTTTTATTATCTGTTACAACGAGTTCGTATATCCATTTTCTGACTTCTGGCATCAAAAGTTTCGAAAGTGATATACAAATTTTCATCCCCCAATTTTAAGGGTTGGGGGCTGATTTATTAAAAATCATGAAATACGTGTTTTATTATTTCTAACATGTAGTCTTTATATCAATTTTTAGACTTATACCATGAAAATTTGTGGAAGTCTCATACAAGCTTTTATCCCCTATTATATAGGGTTGGGGAGTAAAAGTTCAAAGTTTTAGATTTTTTCCTTTGTATATGCCTGATAGTCTACCTTGATGCCAAATATCAAGTTTCTAGGTCATCTGGAAGTGGGTTAGGTTTTTGATCTATAAGTCAGTGAGTGAATCAGTCAATGAAACCCCGGTTTTTAAACGTTAATATTTAATTAACCGTCAGAGCAGGGTTAATGAAATTTTGTATTGTAGATAAGCTAAAGAACTTTAATAAATATGCTAAATTTCATATTTATAGGTCAAATAGTTTTCGAGTTATGAAGGGGTCAAAAGTGGCAGGTAATGGTTCGTGTAATATTACACACGTCGCGTCGCCAGTTCCTTTTTCTTAGAGACTTGGCTGGACACGCTACCGCGTGTCTAGATCTCAAGTTCAGGGCCGAGTCACACTTCACGAGTTACACGGTAATATCTAACAGTAGTGTGACTCGGCCCTGTCCTTGAGAAATACAGGGTGTCCCTGAACTCAACGTCAAGCCGGTACGGGGTGAGAGGGGAAGTCACACCAGTCTCGGGAAAAATATAAAAAAAGTCCCAATCGGTTATTTGAATATTACTAAATAATCCCACCTTTTGGTGTAACTTGCCGAGGGTAGTACAGTACATTTTTATTTTTTTATGAAGAGTCAAAGTTCGGTGATATTATTTTTTTAATTATGGCTTGAAGAAACTATGCCAAAATAAAAAAAAAATGAGGAAAATCAATACCTTGAACCACATTTTTAGGTACTGTGACCACAAATTTTACGGTGATTTTTTCATTAACATGATCCTTAATAAAGCACCAATGAATCGCAGTCACAAATAAAGCATAAAATATTACTAAGATAGTTAAAATTAGCATAGTTTCTTCAAGCCATAATTAAAAAAATAATATCACCGAACTTTGACTCTTCATAAAAAAATAAAAATGTGTACAGAACATTTTTATTTTTTTATTTTATGTACACATTTGTATTTTATGCTTGATTTATGACTGCGATTCATTAGTGCGTTTATCATCATCATCTGTAACATTCTTCATCCTATAAAAATGATTTAACTGTAATGAATAGAAATAATTACTAATTTATCGGCTACATTATCCTTCTCGCTTACACATGTAGCATAGCATCATAGCTATCTCGCTCTATCACATCTCTTTATCGCTAGGTGTCGTTTTTCGACCGCTGCACTGTTAAATTTCTCCGAATTTTTGAGCGCCAACCAGCATTGATGACTTAAGTACTCCATTTTTAATATGGTGATATTTCGAAAAAAAAATTCTACTAACTGGTGTAGATTGAAAAGAAGCTAGTGTTGCACCATTTCAAAATCTTAACTAAATGGGCCAGACAAGAATTTTTCTTCCATTCTGTCCCCCGGGGGACAGATCCGGGGGAAAAACTGGAATAATCCCACCTTTTGGTGTAACTTGCCGAGGGTAGTAGGTACAGTTTATTTTTATTTTTTTATGAGGAGTCAAAGTTCGGTGATATTATTTTTTTAATTATGGCTTGAAGAAACTATGCTAATTTTAACTATCTTAGTAATATTTTATGCTTGATTTATGACTGCGATTCATTAGTGCGTTTATTAAGGATCATGTTAATGAAAAAATCACCGTAAAATAGTAAAATTTGTGGTCACAGTACCTAAAAATATGGTTCAAAGTTTTGATTTTCCTTATTTTTTTATTTTGGCTGTTAAAATTCAAGTAATCGATTGGTTTTTTTTTTATATTTTCCCGGGACTGGTGTGACCTCTCCTCTCACCCCGTACCGGCTTGACGTTGTGTTCAGGGACACCCTGTACACCTACGTAGTCACGTGGCCTCGCAGACCCGACCACGCGCGCTAGGGCTGCCCGCCTTCAGTATTTTAATTTCATACTACTTACTCATTACCTACTTGACTTCAGTTTTATGTACTAAATTTATTACACTATCCTATTGTACCTACCTATAATGATGCAAAATTATTATATTTATTACAGAAAAGAAATTAGTTGTGAATGAAATAGGAAGCATGCAATAAAAATACATAATTGTGTTATTTGATGATTTAGAGTTCCGTAGTAAAACGAGGTACTTATAACTTAGCTGTGTCCGTCCGTCCGTCTGTCCGTTCGTCCGAATATTAAAAAGACTTACACATTTACGAATCAAATTGGATGAAATTTAAAAATTGTAATTCTTTGCTCAGAGGCTTCTGTAGCTCAGAGGTCAACTATGTACAAACATATTTCTTAGCCAATTTTGTTTTTCTAGCTCTCAACTATATCTCTCTAAAATTGTTTTTATCATAATCATCATCACCATCTACGGAAGCCTATTATAATACGTGTGTTTCGCTCGACACACGCTTGATAACATATTTTATTATGAAAATACTTCAGGAAAAAAAAGACTTTTTTAGATCTTTGCGAAGTTGATCTAAAAGAGTACCGATACAATATTTTTCTTTTAAAAGATTTAGGATCACTGACTATAAAATCAGAAAATGTTGACAGATCCAGGTGGATTCCAGGCAATTTAAAAAACGCAATCTCTGGATTCGCTCTTGAATAATTCAAGCAACCATAAACAGCACAATATAGTTTACATTTTCCCATATTGAAAAGAAGTAGGTACGTAAATCGCACGCTTATTACCAGTTGCAAACCCACACGTTTATTCGTCACTACGGCCGCGCCGCGACTGACTGGGATACTTATGAACATACTAAGCTCGAGGCGTGTAGGTATGATTCGCGATCCGACCGTTTGTGAAGACGGAATACTGTTAGATATCATTACCGTGACTGTTGGATACCATTAACGTGTCATACTCGATCCCGAGGCAGTTACTGGGGTATTTCTCAGTGTTCGTGGCGACCGCGCAGGGTTTTCCACAAGGGCTGCGGCACGGATATATTCACAACGAAAGGTGTACGTGGTTGTAGAAAGTAGAATCACGTACATTCCGTGGTTAGGTGTTTCGTACTAACTTGGCATCGGCGTCATACCTACTCGTCACCGAGCATCACCGAGGAAATCTGTGGAGAATCTGTCAAGCGTTGCAGATAGGCGGGCAGGGCTCGCTACACGGATACAAACGTACATCACGTAAGTATTACTAACTTGGCATCATCCTCATACTCGTCGCCGAGGAAGTCCGTGGGGAAGTGGTCAGGGTCGCAGGTCTTGCAGACGGGCGGGCAGGGCTCGCCGCATAGCCCGCGGCACGGGTGTTTACACGGTAACGCCTTGCCGCACGGTTCGTCGCACGGGCCGCGCGAGCACGGCTCGCCGCAGCGCCTCGTGCACGTGCCGAGGTGCACGCAGCGCCGTCCGCAACGCTCCTGGAACAACGCAGACAACCGTGATCGTGTACTCCAAGTGTATGCCGATCATTAATAAAACAAAAACCGAACAATTTCCCCGGACGAAGTCTACGTCGAATCACACAACTTTAATTAAGATACCTACGTTATATTATTCTATTTGCAACACCCTAACAACAGGGTATAATGTACGTACTACGTACTGTGTTTCTGCTTATAAAGTATATAAATAAGTATAATTGTAACTAAACATATTATAAAGCAATTGTATACCCAAATAAAAAAAAAACTTGGCAGCTCTGATGTTAGCTACAAGCTGCGGATAACCCAATCCTCGCGCAGATGTTAAGTTAGCTTTGGTTAGGTTTAGGCTATCCGCAGATTGTAGCTAACATCACATCGGCCAAGTTGTATGATTCGGTCTATACTTACCTAACTTTGGAAAAAAGACCAAAACATAAATCAAGGTCAATCAATAGTTGCAAAAATGGAAATTATAACCAGAAATCGAAACGATATCCAGCAATATGAAGAGAGTATGAGAGGTTAAAATGAATTACTTAACCTATTTTTTTTGCCGCCAACGCTGACATTTGGAACAGAGATACAACACTTCACAAAGGCGTGGGCATCGGTAAGCTATCTAGCTTAATTGGATAAAGCGTCTGAACCGCTATTCCGAAGATGCAGGTTCAAACCCTGCGGTCGCGGCATATGCAATGTTTATCACAAAAATAACTCTTTGGGTTAAAATGAACTTACTTTGCAAGGAGTGCACGGAGCGCCGCACACGGTGTTGCACCGAGAGTGCTTGCATCGGACCTCGCACTTTTTCTTGCAAGGAGGGCAGATTTGATTGCATGGCTCTTCGCACCTGTAAACAATGGCATATCCAAGTTCCAAATCAAAGGTCTCATAATAATTTATTTAGGTATACAACCTCGTACAAACATTCTAAATCTATTATACGGTTCGTGTCGTGCGATCCAGACTGTTCCCGTAATAGAAAGTTACTATACAGAGTTGTCTACTTACCCTGTACTAAGCTAAAAAGGCGTGAGTAAGACCATCATTATGAACAGCTTTTAAAACGGGGCCAACCCAAAATACGAGAAAAAAAATTGCAGTTCCATACAAAAATTTTACTCGGAACTGACAAAATGTATGAAACAGCTGTTTTTTCTCGAATTCTAGGTTGGCCTCATAGTAAAAGTTGTTCATAATGATGGTCTGTATCATTTCCTTTCGGCTTACTATATCAGGACTGGATGGCCCTGTACCATATAGAGTTGAAAATTAGGTAAAGATGCGAGTAACCATTTGGAGCTTTTTTATTTGTGTAAAACATATTTAAGGATGGCATCCCCTACGGGTATCACAGTTATCATGACCTTCTCTACCTTACGTGAATATTGTGAATTTTAGCTTTATCTGTGAAGTACTTACACTGTTATCACAAAAAAGTTAGTTCGTATAGGCCGGGTGGCTAGTCCTGGTGTCAGAGTTTTTAAGCCGCATAAAGGCCTCTGAAATGGCTATGCGGTTAGAACAGCCGGGACCTACAATTTAACGTGTCATCCGAGCCACGGTAGCGCTTAGTTGTAAATGCCACTCGCGGTCATTTATCCGACAACTGACCGTGCTGAACGTTGCTTAACTTTGATGATCGCTAACGAACACCTTGTCAAACTGTGTGTGTGTGCATAACGTCAGCATTTAAAGAAGCATTGACAACAAGAAGTTCGTACAAATAAGAGACATGCCACACGAGCGCTGCGTTGGCGTCCGTCGTCTCAGCGTTGGTATAGGATCAATGTTGTAGTTTGGATCAGTGTGGACTCGAGTTTTTTGATTATGTATAGTATATAATTATATGTAAATAGTACTGACTGGTGTTCGCAGATGTTGCGCTGGTTGCAGGGCTGCGTGCAGGGCGCGTGCAGGCGGCCGCCGCGGCAGCCCGCGCACGTGCCGCGACACAAGTGCTTGCACGCCAGCTCCGCGTTACACGGCGTCGTGCACAGGGACGTGAGTATCTTATTTTTTATATTGCCTGAAAAATAAAAATTTTTTTTAGCTGTAACCTCAAATGGCACAAATATAAGTGTACAGAACAGAAAAGAACAGAACCATTGTTACAAGTGTTGGTGAATACTTTCATTGAACTAATACACTCTTTAATCACAATTTGTGATCGAGTGAATGGATTGTATTTAACTGGATACAAAGCTGTCATGTTGCACGGCAGCGTGACCTGATGTCCGTAAGGGGAAGCGACTTTCTGTGTGGAGCAAGGGTCATTTCTGCACAAGCCTAATCTGTCCGCAATGCATCACTCACTGGTACTTTTGGTCGCAAATAGTCACAATACTAGGTAAATATGATAGATTTGATTGTAATTACCTGGATATAAAGCTGTCATGTTGCACGGCAGAGTGACCTGATGTCCGCAATGGGAAGCGACTTTGTTCCGTGACGGCTCGGTACAGAGCGAGGGATCGCACTCATCTCTGCACAAGCCTGTACACTTGTGTTCGCAACGCATTATTTAATGACCCGCTAGCACTATTGGCCGGAATACCTACTATGTGATCGAGTGAATTGTTTGTATTTAGGTACCTGGATATAAAGCTGTCATGTTGCACGGCAGAGTGACCTGGTGTCCGCAAGGGGAAGCTACTTTTTTCTGTGACGGCTCGGTACAGAGCGAGGGATCGCACTCATCTCTGCACAAGCCTGTACACTTGTGTTCGCAACGCATTATTTAATGACCCGCTAGCACTATTGGCCGGAATACCTACTATGTGATCGAGTGAATTGTTTGTATTTAGGTACCTGGATATAAAGCTGTCATGTTGCACGGCAGAGTGACCTGGTGTCCGCAAGGGGAAGCTACTTTTTTCTGTGACGGCTCGGTACAGAGCGAGGGATCGCACTCATCTCTGCACAAGCCTGTACACTTGTGTCCGCAACGCATCACTCGCTGACACTTCTGGTCGCAAAACTTTCTGGCGGGCGCCATTTTGCACATCATTTTAACTTTGTGCTTGCAGTCTTCTATTTCTTTTATTACCTGAAACGTATTTCGTTATTGAGATAGCTTGTACTTAGATAGGTGTACCGGCTTTGGCCATCTTTGAATTTTAATGATTGTGTAGACAATTGTAAAGTAAAATGTTTTTAAAGAAATTTTCAAAGGTTGACATTCTCACAAACAATATTTATGATGTTACTTTGTTTATTATCTATTTATGCAATAATTTTGTTTGGTCACTATTCGTAAGACTATTAATTAGGTGTTAGTTAGCTAGGACAAGAAATCCGTACCATTTCCGAGCAATCTCCGCATTTTTCCGAGCACTTCTTCTTGCAATGGTGGTCGCAGGGCAGTTTCTTGGCACATTTCTTTATGCATGGCACCTCGTCGATGTTCTTGCTGCAAGGGAAGCGAAGTTCTTTGTGCGAACAAGTCGACCGCCGTTTTTCAACCTAAAAGTAACATTATGGAATGATTTTTTTTTATAAAATTATGAATAAAACTAGCTTTAGCCCGCGGCTTCGCCCGCTTGATGTTAGATTGTTGTGTCATCCTATAGGAATCCTACTAGAATATTTTTCCGGGATAAAAGTAACTTATGTGCTACACATATGTGTATGAATCAGGATACTATTTATTTGCATAAGCTGATGTTCGCCTGGCCATCCTGAGGTTGAGGGTTCAAATTCCGGTCCCGTACAAATGAATTATTTTAAATTGATGTAGGTACGGATTTTCACACCACTGGCTTTTTGGTGTAGGAAAAAATGGTGAGGCAACCTGCCTAGAAAAAGAAATTCGATGGCATATGTGAATCTATCAACCCGCATTGGGCCAGTAGCGTGGTGGATAAAGTTCAATCACTTCTTAGATAGGCCTATGTGCAACTGTGGACTTTTAGAAGGCTGATACATTACAGTGCAGAATCCTTGTTGGATAGGCCTATGTTCAGCAGTAGACTATTAATTAAAAGGCTGATACAGAACAGAGTGTCAAGTGGGAGTTTTGCAAATCAAATCGAATTACTTTTACGTCGCGTTGACCGAGCGCGCGGAGCACACACGCGAGCATATTGACACACACGCTTGAGTTAGCTCATTACTGACGTTGCCGCGCTTGTGTTGGATCGGTTTGGCGCTCGTTACATTACCGTAAAAAATACTAACACTTAGCTATTCAGTTATCTATACGTGACACAAGATGGCGCTGTGCCATTTCCATAGAAATCTCATCAAACGTTAACGCGATCGAGTTCGAGCGTGAAACTCCCACTTAGCCCTTAGAAATGAAATTAACTTTATTCGACATTTACTTACACTTGATAGAAAAACGAATTGGTACCTAACGAAAAAAAAAACTAAATGTGGATATGTTGGTGGTATCTCAACGAAGCAGGGGTCTCAGGTCTCCCAGCACGGCTTGGTGCACTGGTGCAGGCCGCGTTGTCTTACCTCAACGAGGCAGGGGTCGCAGGTCTGCCGGCACGGCTTGGGGCACTGGTGCAGGCCGCGTTGTCTTACCTCAACGAGGCAGGGGTCGCAGGTCTGCCAGCACGGCTTGGTGCACTGGTGCAGGCCGCGTTGTCTTACCTCAACGAGGCAGGGGTCGCAGGTCGTCTGCCAGCACGGCTTGGGGCACTGGTGCAGGCCGCGTTGTCTTACCTCAACGAGGTAGGGGTCGCAGGTCTGCCAGCACGGCTTGGTGCACTGGTGCAGGCCGCGTTGTCTTACCTCAACGAGGCAGGGGTCGCAGGTCTGCCAGCACGGCTTGGGGCACTGGTGCAGGCCGCGTTGTCTTACCTCAACGAGGCAGGGGTCGCAGGTCTGCCAGCACGGCTTGGTGCACTGGTTCAGGCCGCGTTGTCTAACCTCAACGAGGCAGGGGTCGCAGGTCTGCCAGCACGGCTTGGTGCACTGGCGCAGGCCGCGTTGTCTTACCTCAACGAGGCAGGGGTCGCAGGTCTGCCAGCACGGCTTGGGGCACTAGTGCAGGCCGCGTTGTCTTACCTCAACGAGGCAGGGGTCGCAGGTCTGCCAGCACGGCTTGGTGCACTGGTTCAGGCCGCGTTGTCTAACCTCAACGAGGCAGGGGTCGCAGGTCTGCCAGCACGGCTTGGTGCACTGGTGCAGGCCGCGTTGTCTTACCTCAACGAGGCAGGGGTCGCAGGTCTGCCAGCACGGCTTGAGGCACTGGTGCAGGCCGCGGTCGCCATCCAGGCCGGCCATGCAGCCCGCGTTGGCCTTAGCACACTGCTTTTTGCACTGGTACTGAAAACAAACATTATTTACTTTTACCCACAGAGATACCAGGGGATAACACTGCTTGAGCCAATTCTCAACCGCAAAATGTAGATATGGCTAATCTGGCCGCAAAAAAAATCGGGAATATCTTGTCAGAACTGTCAATTCGACAAGAATTTGACGTTCCGCGGCGAAAAATCCGACAACAGCCACCGAATTGAGATATTTTTTATTTCTCTTTCTAACTCGTGCCAATTAAGGCATCTCTATCAGATTTTCTCGTTTGACCACATTATACTTATCTGGTATCTATGCCTTTTAGCAACTGGCACTCACGTTAGATTTTTTCACTGATCAATTGTCACATTGGCGGCTCAACAAAATGGAGGACAAATTTTAAATTGCTTCAACGCGGTTTATTTTTGTTTGACGAATCACAAAACACCAGATCTTTATTGTATTAAAAATAAAATGTATGCTTTTTACAAACAGCTAGGCGATTGTTTAGCGCCCTTGCCATTCTCATCACATGACACATTTGCAACTCTTCAAATTAAAAATTTGCTCTGATTGTAGGTATGTCCTTCAAATTTTTAATTTTAGGGCACAAACCCAATCCTGACTGAAGCAGATAGCGGCTACGCGAGGATTAGGGTTTTGCGCAGCTGTAGCTGACTTCACAGCCGCCAAGAAATGTTATTCGGCCTGTATGTTTCATATTCATTAGGTATTCTATAGAGATACCAACCTTTTCGTGGTCTGGGTCATCTGTGACGTGACATTGTCGCATGCAGAGGTGACCACAGCGCTCTACGCGGTATTCACATTGCACCTTACATAAAACCTTATTAATGTTCACGAAGCACATTTTTTCCACCTGCAATCAAAACAAAAATTACAAATAAGTGCCTGATCGACGTATAAAAATATACCGCGGTTTTAAAGACTATTTGGCTCGTCAGCAGTTTTAAAGACTTTGTTTGTCTTGACAAAATCGAAATCTTTATAACCGCGACTTTACATTAGTGTGACCGTTTTTAGTGGACTGATTGCTATTATAGTAGATTCTCGATGTAAATTTGGTAGTGTGATAGATTTTCACTAGGTTTTTAAAAATCAGTAGATTTCACTAGTTTTCATAAATGCGATTTTTTTGGGGCTCGCGCACCCTTATGTGATTTCGGATAACGGCGGGGTAGAATTAGGAGAAGAATAAGTTGTGTATATAGATATTAGTAAAAAAAATGGTTACGTTTAGTAGTCTACAGGTTTTGAAAGCGGTAACACAGCTTTGCTGTTGACGAGTCACACTTGTCGGTTTTTAAAACCGCGGCTGTACAAAATGTTATCATATTCAAAGTTAGAAAATTTACGTTACCTCGCTATAGCATTTTTACGAAATTAATGAAAATATCCAAAATGTCCTAAAATGTGGGTTAGGAGTTGAATAAAAAATAGGTCTCGGTTTCTCAGACACAAATGTAGTCCATGAACTGACAGTAGAAGGAAAAGACTACAGAAATAATTGAAAAATGTCCGAAGAAATTTACCACCCGAAAGTCATAGAACGTAGTCACAGTCATAGTGTTGGTAACACTGCGTGGCGAGCCAAAATAAAACCTTGACGAGCCGCGAGCAATGTTGTCGGTTTTAATTAGCTTTTCATTTGACGCTTTCTGCTTTTGCAGTTTGCCGTTTCTTTTAAAATATCCGTGTCCAGTACTAAAGCGTTACGTGAAATTGATAATTTTAACCAAAGAAAGAATGATGTATTTTTTTCACGCACCACTTTAATACTGAACACTGCTATTAAAGAAAAGGTAAGCTGCAAAACAGAAAAGTGTCAAATGAAACGTAAAGACCTTCATACCGTCGAAGTCTTCTATAGGTCGATCAGACGCTTACCCAAAAAAAAAATTATGTATAATGCATTCAGAATCCTCTTATAAGCGACTTTTGTCAGGCGATGTTCGCGTATTACATTTTGCGGTGTTCGCGTTTTACAAGTGTCTTGTACCCCGGCTGAGGAGTCACCTTGTGTCCACAGTTAGGCAGGGTGACCTCGACCATGGCGGGGCATTGTATGGACTCGTCGTCAGGCTCCAGGTGGCAGTAGACGTTCAGCCGGTGTCCGCACGGCAGATCCTTCGGCACCTTCGTCTTGCACGGACCGCACTCGTCCGCGCACTTCTTCGGGCACACGTGGCCGAGCTCGCAGAGCACTCTGTTCAAACAACGTTACAGTAAACTGAGGTGGTTATGGAATTAAATAAGGATTCACAGTCGTCAAGAGACAACCTCAGCAAGCGAAGCTATCGCCATGAGGGATGTTGAGATCTGACGGACTTTGTATAATAAAGTCCGTCAGAAGATATTTAATATTGTATAGGAGTGATGTAAGTATATATTCCTATCATGGGAAACAGGTAAATCGTCTCTCCACCAATTTATCCGCTCGAAGAGTAAACAACTATAAGTTGATAATATATTTTAATCTCTTTGTGCTAGGGGTGTTGTGCTATAGTGTGAATACCTTTCGCACTTCTTCAGGTAGAGTTCAGCTAGTGGGGCGCGTTCTGTTTGCGGTCGTACCCGTGGCAGATGAGCAGGCATCGTTGGTCGCAGTGTTTCAGGAATGAAGCCTTGCGGCACTTGCTCGCGCTCCCTAAGTTACTGAATGGTGGACGTCACTTCCCTCATATACTATGAATACCTTTCGCATTTCCTCGGGCAGCGTGTCCAGGGCTTGACGTGTTCGCGGTCGTAGCCGTGGCAGGTGAGCAGACAGCGGTGGCCGCAGCGTGGCAGGAAGGACTCGCAGGGTGCCTTGCACCCACCCTCCGGGACTTGCTCAAAGTCCTCCACCTTCGTTACCTGCCGATTTTACATGCATATACTTTGATTGAACGTTTGGTATTCGTGTATTGTTTGGCTTTATTTGCCTATACTCGAGTGCATGCACTACTTGAGAATACTTGAGATCGACATTTGCTCGTGGTGGTTCACGGGGTTATCTGCTTGCCCTGCAAAAGCTTTCTTGAATTCTGGTTTGGCCCCGGAGTAAAAATTGTTCATAATCATAACGATGGCCTCAATCACCTCTTTTCGGCGTAGTTAACCAGACAACACCATTCCTGGACAACCCTGTATTTGTTCGGTTATGTTTGCCTATACTCGTGGTCATACCTATACCATACGTAGTATTGTTATATATTCTTTGCCTATACCACAAATACATTCTTGCCACAAGCCTGCAGATACGGTAGTTCGTATACCTGCCTGCATTTTGTACATCCGAATAGAAAAGTACAAACTACTGCACATCGCTGTTTTTGGGTGATAAAACAAATTTAGAAACACAAATAACGATGGGAAGTGCAAGAGTGTTCAACTAAAATGTTTTAATCTTATATAATGTGTCAACGAGCTATGGAGACGGCTAGGTTCTCTGCAATTTCGAATCAGGAGATCCATAGAAGAACCAAATTTACCAACATAGCCCAGCGGATTGGCAAATTGAAATGGCAGTGTGTACAGGGCAAAGTTATCGAGTGGAAACCATGTACCAGCAAGCGCAGCGTAGGACATCCTAGTTAACCTCCTGACTTCACAACTTACTTCTGTCAAATTGTTGAGGTGGTTCTGACATTTCAATGTGACGCTGGTGCCCAGTGATTCCCCAGCTTCCAACGTAGCCGCGATGTTGCGCCAGAGCTCCGAGTTTGTTTTTAAGTTCTCTATATTGCCAAATATGTAGAATCCTGAAAACGTTCATGAATGTTTAGAGGGCGATATACTTTTGAATGTTTTCAAACAATTGCCAACTTAATACAATTTAGGGTAGATATACCGGATTTTAGACATCTTTGTGCCATTTTCCTTCTTATATGATCTCATGATCTTCATGTATAAATACATGATCTCAAATGAAGTAAATTATGAAAATTAAATGTAGAATAGGTAACGATTTAGAACTAAGACTGTCATGTTACTTAATTTTATATGAATAAAGAAATTGTAGTTGACATTTTTGGCCGCCATGAATTTTAATGATCTAGACACGCGGCAGCGTGTCCAGCCAAAGTGTTCAAAGAAAACTGGCGACGCAGCGGCCGTGTGTAATATTACACGAACCATTTGCAGCTACTTTTGACCCCCTCACAACTCGAAAACTATTTAGCCTACATACATGAAATTTGGCACATTTACTAAAGTCTTTTAGCTTATCCAAATCCAAAATCCAAAATTTTAAAAATTTTGCTAATGATATATTAACGTTTAAAAACTCGTGTTTCATTGACTGAACTCACTGACTTATAGATCAAAAACCTAACCCACTTCCAGATGACCTAGAATCTTGATATGTGGCACCAAAGTAGACTATCGGGCATTACAAAGGGAAAAATCTAAAAACTGAAAATTATTGATAATTAGTACTATTAACTAAGTAATTGTAAAATTTACCTAACCAATACTCCAATAAACGGTAGCGTCGCGAGGCACTGACATTTTCGATAGATGAACCATGCCATTTATGATAGTAATATTATATAAGTGTACTATGATAATCATGATGTAACTAACAATTATTTCTGAACAAAAAGTTATGACAGATCTACACGGGGGCCAAGTGTTCTGTAGAAAATCCTAAAATTTCAGCTACAAGAACATACCTACAACATTCTAAAGGGATTTACTTATGTAATTCAAGCTCGTGATTTGACTTGGCTAGTTTAAGAATAAGTACAGTGCAAATAAGCATTTGTCTGTACGTGAAAACTAGCCAAATCAAATCTTGAGCTTGAATTACATAAGTAAATTTCTTTAGAATGTTGTAGGTATATTCTAGTAGCTTAAATTTTAGGATTTTCTACAGAACACTTGGCCCCCGTGTAGATCTCAATTCTTTTGGTGGCGACACTTTGGCTCCCATTTCACATTTATGTTTTTGATGAGATTGTGTAAACTCCGTCCCATAACCGCTAAGAACTAGGGTCGCAACGATACAATATAATTATTACCTAATAACTTCGCTTTAAAAATATCACTTTAATCTGGTAGGTTTTAAAGATAATAAATGTTGTGCTGTAAATAGGTAATAGTCATGTATTATTTTTACGACTTGTGCCAAAATTTTTAGTTAGATTTTCAACTGGTCCAATCTCAGCGGTTATGGAACGGACTATAGATAATTTCAATATTTATTATTATACATAGTTATTTCTAATCAATTAGCATCCTTTTAGGGGCTTATTCTGTACATCAAAACTAACAACTTTTGTTCTGCGACTTTAGTCAAAACTAAAATGAAATCTTGCTGTTCCATACATTTTGTCGAGGTTGAACGATATTTTTCTATGGAACAACTTTTTTTTGAGAATTAATTAAAGTCGTAGAATAAAAGTTGTTAGTTTTGATGGACATAATAAGCCCCTAAAAGGATGCTAATTTATTAGAAATAACCCTGTAAATTTTATTCGGCGGATGTGAAGTTAGCTACAAGCTGCGCAATATTCAATCAACACACAGTTTTAGTCAGGATTGGCTATTGCGCAGCTTGTAGCTAACTTCACATCCGTCTACTTGTATGATTCGGCCTATGCTTGTAAGTAGGTACATATGAGTAAACTTGTCTTGCAAGTAGATCCATAAATTTTTTTAACTATTAAATTAAATTAAACTAAAATTTGTATAAATTGTCGAATCAAACTGAATGGCCTCTGTGAAATTAGCTATAATCCACGCCACACAAGTCGGCGGATGGGAAGTTAGGCGCAAAAGGCAAAATATTGGTATGCGCGGGAGCCAGAGAGACTCGCGCCGGGGCACGCACGCCCGTTAACCTCATGCCTCCCGCGCGCTCCCTACGCCCGTGCTCACCACTACACCACGCGGCGTCGGCATTGTGCACACATGTGCAATAATTAGCGAATTACGGCGAAATGTCATCTGCAGCTAACTTCTCATCCGCCGACTTGTGTGGCGCGGGCTATACAAGATCCGCAAACTCCCACTTCTTGCCGACACTGGCATAATGAATTTACTACTGCGCAATGACCCTTCTTATGATCACGGTAGCGATTAAGTTTGATTCGACTTATACAAAAAATGTTGTCCATCCAGACCTTCTTTAGCTCTAGACAGCGCGACACAAACTCTGTTGGCAGTTCCGAGGAACCCGATCTTGTTGTCGTCATTGTTTCGCACGAGCGATAGTAGGATGATCTTAGATTCTTCGCCTTGGTAGTTGTCGACTACGGTTATTTTGACACCTTTCAAATGGGTGTACTTCATGCTTTCCTAAAACAAAAATCAATATAAGTTACAGAAAAAATGCAAAGTTGATGGGATTTCATTTTTTAAATACTAATAAAGGACTACTAAAAATGGAAACGAGAAACAAAGGTGCAAGATTGACTTGTGAAGGGTGTCGGAAAACAATTCCTGACAGAAGATTCCTGACATGCGCGTATTGTAAACAAATCTTTGATTTAGAGTGCGCTAACGTCTCTGATACAAGATTTTACGGTACTATGGATAGTGAACGCAAAAAAACATGGAAGTGCCCAGTGTGCATAGCCAACCAGCCAAAACGAAATAATACTAACACCCCAGTCCGTTCTGCGTCTCTACAGTGTACTATGAAGCCCATCCATAAACCGAAGAAAATACATGCAAGCTGCGAAAATCTTGACCTTACCTCGGATAGCGATGAACTTTCAGCAGAGGAACAGGCAAACAACGACGAAAGCTTAATGGGTGACACATTAATCTCCCAGGCGCTAAAAACAAACTCCGAATCGCCCCATAAGCCACTGACGCTTGATCAGATAAGCCTATTGTTAGACAAAAAATTGGATAACAACGAGAAAAAAATTGTCAATATACTAAAAATAGAAATAAGATCTCTCATACAAGATGAAATAAAAAACTCGATAGCACAGTTAAACTCTGAGCTATCCCAGCGATTAGACGCAATAACAACATCACAGAACAAACTTTACTCGGACATTGAGCAATTAACAGACAAAATTCAACATCTTGAAAAAGAGTACGACCAACTTAAAAATGATGTTCTCAGCCAAAACCGTTTATCAGGAATACCTCAAATTCACCCACAACCTACCTACCATACTGATAACAGTAAGAAATTCGTCTTATATGGACTGGAAGAAAACAAATGGGAGACAGAAGACCAACTACAAGACCGTGTGCAGAACATCTTCTCCAGCGTGTTGAACTTAAATCTTCGAGGATATATTGAAGAAATCACTCGACTTGGTAAATACGGTCTCCGCCGGCCAGTCGTGGTAGAGCTTTTGAGCAAAAAAATGAACAAATACATACATCAAAATAAACGCTTCTTCAAAAATTCAGGACTAGCTATCGGACAGTTCCTACAAAGCGATGACTTAAAAAAACACAATCAACTACGAAAAATGCTTCGTGAAGCTAGAAAAAATGGGGACCATGCTATAATTAAAAATAACGAGCTCATAGTCAACGGTCACAAACAAAATTTTGAAAAGAAGGATAATGAGAACGAGAAGCAGACTAAACAAATAATTGAACCAAATACGAAGAACATCAATACGACAGCCTCCATAGAAACAACATCTGCTTTTCAAAGCAAAGCAAGACAATCTCCAAGTACAAAAAAAGATACTTTTCGAGCCTAAATTTATAGTATTGAGCCAAAACATGCGCAGCATAAATAATAAAATACACATACTCGACAATGTCCTCTCAGAAAGTAAGTATCAAGCAGTCTGCCTCTCAGAAACTTGGATCTCCAAAGATCAACTCCCATATGTACAAATCGATGGATACGACATTGCTACAGCCTACTGCCGACGCCACCACAGAGGAGGTGGAGTAGCCATTTTATTACCGTCAGGAACCAACTACACAGACAGACCTGATATTACTAATTTGTCCATAGAGCATGTAGTCGAATGTTGTGCTATAGATATTAAGCCTAACATAATATTGATTAGTATTTACAGAGCAGATAGGGAGATAAAAAAAATTCTTTGATTTTCTAGAAACATTGTTCATTCAATTAAAATCGCACCATTATAAGAAACATATTATTGTCACAGGAGACTTCAATCTTAATGCTCTTGAGAATTCTCCAGATTACAGTAAACTAGTGTCAAAAATGCGAGAATGTAATTTGCACCAATTAATTAACGTACCGACTAGGATATCTGATACTACTGCCACATGTATAGATCTAATCTTCTCAAATTATAAAGATTGTTCGGTTACTGTTAAAGACCAAGGAATTTCTGATCACAATAGTGTCATCTATAGTTTTAAACCAGAAACACAGAACAGCGAACAAAAAGAAACAAACGTGTACAAAAAAACTCGATTACTCAATAATGATAAATATGTCATGTCATTTAAAACTGAACTAAGCAAAGTAAATTGGAATAATATTTTAGGGTCCACCAATGATGTAAACTCAAACTATGAAAACTTTCAAAATAAAATTAACCAAGCTCTTAATGCAAAAATACCTTCAAAGCTAATAAAACTTACAAGCAGTAAAAATAGTAATTACCTGACTGCAGGAATCAAAGCATCTTGCAAACATAAACGACTTCTTAGTTTATTGGTTCATGAGTCAAAAAACGCAACTTTAAAAAAGTACTATAACCGTTACTCAAAAATCTTAAAGCGATGTGTAAAAACCTCTAAAAAACTAAATTACATAAAAGAAATGGACAAAGCTAAAAATAAAACAATGAAAATGTGGGAAATAGTAAGACGCGTAACTAAAAAGCCGAAAAAATCAAAATTTCAAAACTTAAATCTAGACACAGAATCCGGAGTCCTTACGTGCCCACACTCCATTGCTTCAACTTTCAACAAGTACTTTTCATCAGTAGGAAAACCGCAAACAGCAGACCCAAACAGGAACCAGACTTGTCGCCAACCTGTAGAATCTTCAGTAAATTCAATGTTTCTAGAACCCGTAACTGAAAAAGAAGTACTCTACATAATACAAAACCTCCCTAATAAACGTAGCTGTGGTGTAGATAACATACCTTCCACTCTAATAAAAAAGTGTGCTATTGAGCTGACTCCTCCGCTAACCTTTCTTATCAATCAATCATTTGAACAAGGCGCATTTCCTACTCTACTGAAAACTGCAATAGTTAAACCCATTCTCAAAAAAGGTAGCAAATCTAAAGACCCTAGCCAATACAGACCTATTGCAATTCTCCCATCATTCTCAAAGATATTTGAAAAGGCAATGACTAACCGACTTTATAAATTTTTAGAAAAATATGACATCCTAGACCCACAACAATTTGGTTTCCGTAAAAAATGCTCGACAACACTAGCACTTTATAAATATACCCAAGCAATATACGACTACATAAAAGACAAGAACTACGCAATAGGACTCCTATTAGACTTAACAAAAGCTTATGATAGAGTTTCTCACCAAATCCTTCTAGCATCTATGTATGAAATTGGTATCAGAGGAGTTGTATATGACTGGTTAAAATCATATCTTTCTGATAGACCACAATGTGTCCAAATCGAACACCTAAATGAAAAGACAAATGAAATAGAAACAATAATTTCCGACATGATCATCACAAATTGGTCCATACCCCAAGGGAGCGTTATAGGGTGTGTCTCATTCCTCATATACATCAATAGGCTAGCTAAAATATGCAAAACATTCTGCATACTTTTTGCAGATGACATCTCCCTACTGTTTAATAGTCCAAGTCCTACAACTACAAATTTCCAAATTATAGAAACCTATAACATGCTGAAATCCTGGCTTCAAGACCGCAACCTAGAAGTGAATAATAAAAAAACCAAAATCATACAATTTAAGCCACACCAACGACAAAATGTTGACCTAAAAACAATAACCAGATCCATCAATATCAAAGAAGTTACAGAATGCAACTTTTTGGGCCTTACCCTAGATTCACACTTAAACTGGAAACAACACATTGAAAAACTTACATCTAAACTGTCTCAATTCACCTATGCATTAAGTGTTCTAAAAACAAATACAAAGAAAGATTGTGCTTTAACAGCATACTATGCGTATGCCTATTCATGGCTCAGATATGGTATTATTATGTGGGGTCATAGCACAGATGCAATCCACGCATTCATCGCTCAAAAGAAATGTCTAAGGATAATAGTTAATATTAAACAAAGACAAACCTGCAAACCTCACTTTGTTAAAGAAAAAATGCTCACGCTACCATCGATATACATCCTTGAAGTTGTAATGTTTGTCAGAAAAAACCTACATTTATTTAACTTCGATTCCAACATCCGCCGCAGCACAAAACTGGCCCTCCCCGTACCTACAATAGAAATGTTCAAATCTAGTCCACAATACCGTTGTGTAAGAATATATAACAAAATACCTGATAACCTGAAAAATATTGCCAAAGATATTGCTTTTAAAAATAAAGTTAAAACAAAGCTTTTAGAGAAAGCGTACTATTCAATTCAAGATTTTATGGAAGATGAATGGTAACTTATTAAATAATAATAATTGTATCATAACATTTAGTATAGTAACATGAGAAAATCCTAATTAAATAGCCTGTTTATAGCTTGTGAAATTACTACACTATATTATAGCTTGTGAAATTACTACACTATATTGCAACTCTATTACTAAATTGTAAATAATTTTAAATAAACACCTCTTAATAATATTGTTCTCTTGCAGCGCCCTAACGGGGTCTTTGTTTTGTACTACAATTAGTACTATAGTTGTTATGTACACTACATTGTGCAAATAATCTATCTCAAAATACCTGTATTAGAACCCTTTAAACTCACTTTTATCTATCAAACCTTGAAATTGTCGAATAGAAAAAAATACACAATAATCTCAAAAATATACGGTATAGGATTCAATTACTCAAAACTCAATTCAAAAAACTTCGCTCGATGGTAAATAAATGCTAAGGTACCGCTTTTTTAGAACAATTTCATGTTTTCTAAGAAAGTTTATTGCATTTTACGGCACTTTTCTAAGCGTTTACAACTTTTTTTTGAATTTATTATTTATGCAAATTAAATCAACTATAGCTCTCATCCATAAAATTTAGCAAAAAGTGGTGATAGCAATTTTATATTGATTTTTGAATGTAATAATGCGGCGAAACCGGGGGCGTATTGGTTTCACTCCCTCATATGAAAAATTCGCTGATACTATGGCGCCTTAAATTTTTACACAATACCTATTTGTACCTACTTATCACATTGACAACCACAAGGTGACATTATTGAAATTGGTGAAAGTGCAACCCCCGCCCGGTGCCCGTGTTTGGGGAACAGCCGATTTTCATGTGTATTTGGCAATATTGTTTAGTAGATAACTAAATCCTAACAAGATTTACGAGTATGGACAAAATCGGTGAAGAGCGAGTCGAGGCTTACGAAGATTCAGTTAAAGATATGTATTGAGAAGTCTACTGTTCGAAGAACTACTAGTTTTAAAATTACCTTTCTCATATAGAACATTTGGCCTTTGTACGCGGCGAGGATGGTGACGTCTTCCTCGGAGTATCCCTGCTGCATGATGTAGTTGGCCAGAGCCAGCACCAAGTCTGCCTCCTTGAAGTTCGTGCGGCTTTGGTTGTCAAGCACCTCCTGTAAAAACAACAGGTTTTTATCAGAGATCACCAAAGTTAAGCAATGTTTGACATGGTCAGTCGTCGGATGGGTGACCACGGGTGGCATTTATGGCTGAGCGCGACCGTGACTCGGATGACACGTTAAATTGTAGGTCACGTTTGTTTTGATGATGATTTTTATAGCGATTTCGGAGTCCTATTGTGAAAATTATTTATTTTGACGACCAATATCCTTACTAATATTATAAATGCGAAAGTAACTCTGTCTGTCTGTCTGTCTGTCGCGCTTTCACGCTAAAACTACTGCACCGATTTGAATGAAATTTGGTACACAGATAGTCTAGAGCCTGAGAAAGGACATAGGCTACTTTTTGATTCGAAAAAATAGTTTTAAAGGGTTGAAAAAGGGGGATGAAAACGCATTGGCTAGAATCTTAGAAGAAAAAACTTATTTTCTACCATGACAAATGGTACTTTGCATCTTGACTTTCCAAATTACATTCTCTATGCCCAATGCCCATTCAAGGCTGCTCAAGTTGCAAATGTCAAAGTCAATCAATCTTTTCCTGTAAAATTTAGAGAAGGTTACATGTATTTTTTCAGTTTAATTACGTAGTTTTCATTCTAATAGGTGTGCCTACAAAACGCAAATCGAATCTAGCGCGTAGTTCTAGCGGAGCTCGCGTAAAGAAAATTGCTAGAAGCCAAGAGTCTGAAGAGCACACTTAAACGCGTTTGACATTAGATGCCGAGCACCACGCATCTCAAAGAGCTGCTGAGACTCAAGAGCAAAACCAAGCGCGTCGAATTTTAGATGCTGAGCGTCACGCAGCTCAGAGAGCTGCTGAGATTGAAGTTGAAAGTCAAGCGCGGCGACTTTTAGATGCTGAGCATCACGCAGCGCAAAGAACTGCTGAGACTCAAGAGTAAAACCAAGCGCGATGAATTTTAGATGCGTTAGACGTTAAGCAAAAAATTGCATAGTTCCTGTAGGACAGCACAAAAACTATCGAAAGCAAAACTGTCGCCACTATCACAAAGACGCTAAGTGATTTATTCCTCTATGACACTTAACGAAACGTCACAGCGAAACGTAATTAGATGACAGGTGACATTGTCTGCAGACTTTTATAAATCACAGGTAGCATGGCAAGGGGACAAATTGTTTTTCCACCATTATATCCCCTTGAAGAGAAAAAAAGTATGGATTGAAAATGACAACTGACATTAAAATTGGATAAAATGTTTTTTTCCCTCTGCATGCCACATGTTACTATGACGTTTAATACCAGGCCGTCATTTTGTCTGCCATTAAAAATATTTTTAAATCTACTATCATTAGAGGTTTAACATGTTTATTTATTCTACCTTTATGGTACAGAATCATCATACCTACTTTAATATTATCGATCCGAAAAGTTTGTTGGTTTGTTCCTCTTTTACGCAGCAACGGAGCAAAAGATTGACTTGATTTTTGGTATGGATACCTATGGTTTAAAAGACAGAAAGTGATAGTAGGATACTTTTTTATCCCGAGAAAATTCGTGATTCCCATGGGATAGGACAATAACTGTTTCTCAGCAATGGAGCAACGGATTGACTTGATTTTTGGGGTGGGCATAGTTTGGAAGACGGAAAGTGACATAGAATACTTTCCATTTCGAAAAAATTGCGGTTCCCGTAGGATAAGACTATAACTTTTTCTCAGCAACGGAGCAACGGATTGCCTTGACTATAGTTATTGCATGAATATAGTTTGAAAGACGAAAAGTGACAAAAGACACTTTTTATCCCAAAAATTTTAACAGTTCCCGTAGGATAGGATGAAAAGTAAGCGAGCGGGCCGCAGTAGCAGCCGTCTAAGCGTCAGAAATAACCTGTCATTTCAAGTTTAGGACGTTCCTACATTTTTCGCACTCCTTCGCGGCACTCAACAGCGCTAGCCCAGACTCGGGCTCCATAACGGAGCTTGCGCTCCCGCCATAATGACGGGGTGTTTCGGAGCACAAGACACATCGTCATCCACCACTCGGGACTAACCAGCACTGAGCGTCGGACAGCATTCCAACGCCCTGATCCCAGTGCAACGGGTTAGTTATAGTAGCCCAGCGCCTGTCTCTTCAACTGCAGAGGGCAGTGAGAACGGCCATCGCGATACCGACACTTCTCTTCCCCTGCAGCCCCACTGCGTCTGCCAACAGGTTAACGGCCTAGCGGAAGGTATGGTAGGTGGCGGCACCCACACAACCAGTTCCATCCCACCGCAGCCCCTAATCCTCGGCTGCAGCGTCGCAAGAGCGGCACTGCAGCCCGCCTCAGAAGCAACACTCCTCATAAGGCAGGCAACCTACCGGCCATCCTCTCAGCTGCTTTAGTTAAAAGCGGCTGCACTACGAGTGCCGGCCTCTAAGCTGCCTTGGGGGAAAGACCCAAAGAAGAGGGAGACTTTGAGCGCCGCCTTTTCAGCTGCCTTAGACCTCCCCCGCCACGAGAAGGCGGGAATACACAGGGGGGTTGTACATACACTCCAACCGTAACTTAACCAACAAAAGCATTCCTCTAAGGTATTTTGATGTTTGTCGCTTAGGTTAGGTTTCGCAGCCGACATAAACATTAGCCAAAATCAAAATATAACGCGGGCGAAGCCGCGGGTAAAAGCTAGTATTATTATACTTTCATAGATTTTATGGACTTTCGTACTTTGTTGTAGAAATTAATCAAAATGCTATCAGCACCCCAGCATGACAAAGATATCAGTTGTCAATGTTAATTCATACCTACATTATTTCCTCTTCAAGGGGATAATTTGGGGAAAACACAATTTGTTTGTTTGCCATGATAGGATAATAGGACAAGATCGTGCTAGGGATCAGTGTGGTACAAAGTACAACGTACTTTCAAGTATTGTGACATCAACAGTTTCAATAAAAGTAGGTACTAGGTATGCACTTACATCTTCCTTATGATCGTGCGTGAAGAAAAACAAGTTCTTCGTAATTCCCTTGACATCAGGGAAGTCGTAGACCGAGGGGTGGTTCTGTAGGTCGGGGTATATGTGCGGGCAGATGAGCGCCGCGATCTCGGGCCGCATGCGATGCTGCACGCCGAGCCGCCGGCTGTGGATGCCGTTCTTTATCATCCGCTCGAATAGAGACACTTCGATCTGGTAGTGTTTAGCTAGCTTCATGTGAGACGCCGACGGGCGCAGCTGCTGGTGATCGCCTGTAACGCAAAATACGTCAATTTCTCTTAGAGATGATTTATAATAGACCGGGCCGGTATACACCATAGAAAGTTGTGATCCCTCCATTTTGTAGGTGATCGACCGCGTGGTTTATTACCCGCCAACCTTTCCTACTACCATTAACTATAGTAACTTTACTTTATTCGAGTCTCTGCGAGCTAGCGACTACTGTGGTGATATACCACAGTACCATTCTGTATACCACAGTAGTTCATAACAATGCGCTGAAGGTAAGTCGACATTACAGTATCATCCCCCTCAAAGGTCTAAAATCCTCTAATCCAATTATAAACAATAATTTCGAGTACAGGCAAAATCAGCCGATAAAATGACTATGTGAAAGTGTCTCAGAGTCAAAGAAAAATCTGTGGTGGTCCAGTGTTAGTTACACTACCTACCATTCGTGAGGTCGTGGTGTCAAATCTCGGTCCCACATCAATGATTTACCAATAGGTAGCATTTCAGTTAAGGAAAATATCTTGAGGCAACCTGCAAACGTCCGCAGAAGAAATTCGATGGCGTATGTGAATCCACCAACACGCTCTGGGCCAATTTGGTGGATATAGTCTATTACCTTTCGTGGGTAGGCCTGTTCAGAAGTAGTAGGGAAGTAGACACAGGTTTATAAAAATATATATTTTTCATTGCCCTGGATTCTCTTTATTCTGTGCGGGTTTATATTTTTTTAAGTCCAGTTTTTGAATATATTCCTGAAAGTACTGAAGGCTCTGTTTTTTACGATTTAAAATGGCAGTTGAAATATTATATTGGTTCCTCAATATTCAGAAGACATCAGATTTTGCCCTACTTACCAATCAGGATCAGATGCTTGCAGTCCTTTGTAAGAGAAGTGATGATATGTTGCTCCAGCACTTCTGCTGCTTCTTCCACAATCACTGGAAATATCAAACAAATTATATACCTAGTAGACATTCGAGAACATTTTTTAAAGAATTTACAATGTATTGTAAGTTTAACTGAGAGTGTTACATACTATGAAACGGCGAAACTTTGACTCTTTTTTTATTGTCAGTAGCAGGTAGAACCTATATTGGGAATCCGAATATATCCCAATTTGGGAGACACATTGTGGACACATTTGGATTTTAGCACTAGCACTCGTTTCCATCTGGTAGTGAGTAGAGACGAGTGCTAGAAGCGAGAATTGTTCCATATAAACCCGAATATTGCACAAAACCCTAAAAATATCAGGATGATTTACCAATGGGTGGCGCTATGGTTTGAATAGTTTGGCCGATGCGTCAATAATTTCTGTATCCCATTTAGCACTGCAATACCGATGTATAATGTCAGAGGTAGTGATCTACAGTTACTTTGAAGAGTGGAAGGAGAAAAGGATGGCTTTTGCCCAATGTAATAATAATCTCAAAGTGATGTACCAATACCAATATGTGGCGCTAGGGACTGCAACAGCTTGCGAATGCGCGTTGCCCCGCTCGTCGTCATTCCGACGATCTTCCTGACCCGCAGAACTTGCATGTCCAACAACATGCGGGTTTCTTAGTAGGTGGTGGTTGCTTAGTTTACTCGTCTCCAAATGAACGATCTACAACGTCAAAGTAGTTTACCAATAGGTGGCGCTAGGGTCTACAACATGCGGGTCTCCTCGCAGGCGGTGGTCTACTCATCTCTAAATGACCGATCTATAATATCGAAGTGGTTTACCAATAGGCGGCGTCTACAACAGCTTCCGAACGCCTGCCGCCCCGCTTGTCGTCATGCCGACGATCTTCCTGTCCCGCAGAACTTCCACACGTAGGTAGGTGGTGGTTGCTTAGTCTACTCATTTCCAAATGAACGATCTACAACGTCAAAGTAATTTACCAATAGGTGGCGCTAGGGTCTGCAACAGCTTGCGCATACGCGCCGCCCCACTCGTCATGCCGACGATCTTCCTGTGCCGCAGAACTTGCATGTCCAGCAACATGCGGGTCTCCTCACAGGCGGTGGTCGCTGCGTCTACTCATCTCTAAATGACCGATCTATAATATCGAAGTGGTTTACCAATATGCGGCGTCTACAACAGCTTCCGAACGCCTGCCGCCCCGCTTGTCGTCATGCCGACGATCTTCCTGTCCCGCAGAACTTCCACACGTAGGTAGGTGGTGGTTGCTTAGTCTACTCATTTCCAAATGAACGATCTACAACGTCAAAGTAGTTTACCAATAGGTGGCGCTAGGGTCTGCAACAGCTTGCGCATACGCGCCGCCCCACTCGTCATGCCGACGATCTTCCTGTGCCGCAGAAGTTGCATGTCCAGCAACATGCGGGTCTCCTCACAGGCGGTGGTCGCTGCGTCTACTCATCTCTAAATGACCGATCTATAATATCGAAGTGGTTTACCAATAAGCGGCGTCTACAACAGCTTCCGAATGCCTGCCGCCCCGCTAGTCGTCATGCCGACGATCTTCCTGTCCCGCAGAACTTCCACTCGTAGGTGGTGGTTGCTTAGTCTACTCATCTCCAAATGAACGATCTACAACGTCAAAGTAGTTTACCAATAGGTGGCGCTAGGGTCTGCAACAGCTTGCGCATGCGCGCCGCCCCACTCGTCGTCATGCCGACGATCTTCCTGTGCCGCAGAACTTGCATGTCCAGCAACATGCGGGTTTCTTCGTAGGCGGTAGCCGCTGCGTCTACTCGTCTCTACCCGTGGAAACATTTGTATATTAACGGTCCTATTCATAAACGTTTTATGGAGCGGCTATTTTGTAGAAGTACATGCTTTGTCTTGTTTTGTTACCACGTGTATTGTTTCCCGTCAGCAAGAAGTTAATCACGGGTAGCTTTATAACAAAAAAAAATTGTTAATAAGTTGTTAAACTTTAACAGCTAAACCTCGCTTAGTTTAAGATTATTATAATTATATTCTTTGGTTTAAGGCTCTAAAAGTAAAACTTTTTTCAATCTCTTGATCAACAATCAAGTTACTTCAAAACTTTCTTTAGTGTAATTTCGGTGGGAATTCGTGGTAGGTACCTAAACGCAAATCGAGGTACGAATGCGGCCACCGATTTTATATCAATTTTGAATTTCATTAAACCTTGAGAAAAATTATCTCGACCATATAATTGTAGTAGACAGAAGAATCTAATTAGAAAGTAATATTTAGGATTTCTTAGCCTCGATACGATAGATCACGCAATAACGATAGCAAAAAAAGAAATTCCCAAGTTTTGTCATGGACGGGTGGATGACATCACGTAGTATTATTATATGTTCTTCGACATCACTTACCTGTAAAATGCCTACATCCCTGTTCTTCGCTCTCACGTCTTGCAGTATCCACATGAAATACAGAGTCCATCTGTCGGCAAGCGCAAATTGTCGGAAGTTCGTTCTGTCCGTAATGCGCACATTGATTCTTCTTGTTTGATGTTGGGACATATCCTAGAAACGTGATATGAATTGATATGATATCGTTAAAAAATAAATGCTACTACTGCTTTTCTTGCTGAAGAAACGAAAACTATTATGTAAATAACGCCGCCATAGATGGACGTATCAAAATGAGCACAAAAGGCGTAGGTACATTATGTAAATAACGCCGCGATAGATGGACGTATCAAAATGAGCACAAAAGGCGTAGGTACTTACGTTGAATAACTCTTTCAGAGAATTCAGGTATTGTATCTCCAAAACAAAGTTGTGTTGTTGCACAAGATCGGTACATTTTCGATACTTAACGATCAGTTCCTTTATTTTGGAATCAGTTTCTTCGAGAGAAAACGAAGAAATTTTAACACGATGGTCCTTCTGCTCGGCTTCGTTACTTTCTGTGTCGTCTAAGTGAACACCTGTTCTTTTTCGTGTTTCTTTGGCAAGTTCTGCGTAACCATCTGTCACTTCTTCTAATAATAAGTGTTGGACGTCACGATAATAGTCTCCATTAAATTCGAATAGCCATTGCCACAGGGCGTCTTTACCATGTGCATTGCTGTAGAAAGGTTTTAGAAGTTCTAATTCTGGTATATGTTCCAATAACTTCATTTTCATAACACCATTGAGCAGAACATCATGTTCGACCATTGCTGTTTGAAATTCCGATATCAACTGTTTCAATTGCATCTTTTGGTCAACGAACACCTTATGAGCGTTACAATGGATGCTTATGTTTCGTCGCAGCTTTGTCAGGTTGATCGGATCCATTGCTTCGTTTCGCGACTGACCTCCGATGCGGGCTATGGAAGGCGTCACTTTCAATAGAGCTTCTAGGAACTGGTCGAGAGCATGGTTCGTGTAGCAAATTACAAGCATGAGGCAGCCTTTTGTATTTTTCTTTAGATTCTCAAACAGTGTTTTTGCCACTTTGATTCCAAGATACGTTTTCCCAGTCCCCGGCGGCCCTTGGATGACGGCAAACTCGTGCGTCAGGGAGAGTTTGAAAGCATCGAGCTGACTTTCGTTAAATTTCAAAGTGTCTTTGTTAGGCCACGTTTGCATATCAAGCGGAAGAAACTTGACTGTTACTGCATTATGCTGCTCTTCTTCTTCTTCTAGTAAGGACATCAATATTTCTGTCTCTGAATCGGACTCGTTGGATTCTTCGTCATCTAGAAGTAGTTCCTGTCTTTGGTCTTTCGAAATCTGTTTTCTTGGCTTATCTTTTAGTCTGTATATGAATTGCGTATTGAGGTTTACGTAAGACGGAGGCTTTGGGTCAGGCTGCACATGTAAAGAAAGGATACAATTAATTATGTGGAATTTCAATTAGCTATAAAATTGCAAAAGGCTCATTGGCGAGTATTGGACTCAAAAATTAGAGATATAACGCTACGAAGTTAAGCAGGTACCTACGAATTCCAGTTTTGAATTTCAAGGCACGCCCATTTTTTCAAGTTTTGTAACTTATGTACCTATTGTATGTATATATTGTTAATTGCTAGCAATTGAAATGAAGTGGGGTACTACAGTGCGCGAAGTACGTGGAAGTACGACTCAGTATACCTAGGTACACACTTTGCTCTACCACTCACCGTAGCGTGGCGTCTCATGCAATACATTATACAATACAATACAACAACACTTTATTGACACCAACAAATAAGAAAACATGACAAAAGAAACAAAGATAGAAAAGGTAAGAAAGGCGGTTTTATCGCTAAAAACGATTTCTTCCAGACAACCTCTCTTGGATGCAAGGAAACGTATAGAAGACAAGGACGGTGTAAAAGCAAAACTAAACGAAACTAACATAACTAACGAAACTAACATAAACTAGCGTCTCATGATGAGTATAGGGAGTACTCACGTTGACCTGTATGATGTACTGCTTCATCGCGATGTATTCAGGGAAGGTGGGGTCCCTTAGCGCGCGAATCACGTGGATATACGACTCAGTATATTTTGCTCTACCACACACTGCAGCGTAGCGATTCATGATGAGTATAGGGAGTACTCACGTTGACGTGTATGATGTACTGCTTCATCGCGATGTATTCAGGGAAGGTGGGGTCCTGCAGCGCGCGAAGCACGTGAAAGTAAGACTCAGTATACTTTGCTCTACCACACACTGCAGCGTAGCGATTCATGATGAGTAAAGGGAGTACTCACGTTGACGTGTATGATGTACTGCTTCATCGCGATGTGTTCAGGGAAGGTGGGGTCCTGCAGCGCGCGAAGCACGTGAAAGTAAGACTCAGTATACTTTGCTCTACCACACACTGCAGCGTAGCGATTCGTGATGAGTACAGGGAGTACTCACGTTGACGTGTATGATGTACTGCTTCATCGCGATGTGTTCAGGGAAGGTGGGGTCCTGCAGCGCGCGAAGCACGTGAAAGTAAGACTCAGTATACTTTGCTCTACCACACACTGCAGCGTAGCGATTCGTGATGAGTACAGGGAGTACTCACGTTGACGTGTATGATGTACTGCTTCATCGCGATGTGTTCAGGGAAGGTGGGGTCCTGCAGCGCGCGAAGCACGTGAAAGTAAGACTCAGTATACTTTGCTCTACCACACACTGCAGCGTAGCGATTCGTGATGAGTACAGGGAGTACTCACGTTGACGTGTATGATGTACTGCTTCATCGCGATGTGTTCAGGGAAGGTGGGGTCCTGCAGCGCGCGAAGCACGTGGAAGTACGGCTCGAAGTAAACTTCGCTCTCGATCATCGTGAACGGCTCGTCATCGTTGTAAAGCCGCTCGTTGAACTCTCCGCCCATCAACGATACCGGTATCTGTAAAGACAACCGAAGCCGAATGATGTCTTAGTACTTATCTAAATTTTATAACAGATATTTTTTGTCATTTTGAGAATTTTGCATTCATAGAATTTGCCATATGTTGAATGAACCACTTTGATATTTAATTATCATATAATTAAATTAAATTTATTATAATTTTTGAGAATTGGGCGTTCTGCGCCCAAGGCTTGCATTGCAAACAATCCTGAAAAACTCTAAAGATTCTCTTAGAGGTCAAAATAATCAATAATGTTTAATACTTCAATGAAAATAATGCTCATCATACTCATCGTCATCTATACATACTCGTTTTTTAAGTTCAAGTGTTTTTTTTATTAATTTGTTTAGGTTTGTACCTACAGCTTAGTATAGTTGTAATATATTATAGTTAAGATTATGAAAATATGTTTTATAAGTTTCGTATATAAAGTATAAAACAATGAAAATAATATACTGATACTTCAATGAAATAATACCTTTAATGATTATTGTTTTCGTTAACTGAAAAGTAAAAAAACAAGTATACGGACTGTACTGTTCGCCTTTATAATAGTCCTCTGCAGAACATAGGCCTACCCACGAAGGACGATGGGGCCATATCCCTCCTTATTATCGGTATCTGGATTAAAAGAAGTAAATATCCAAGAATGAAAAACTATTTCGGGTAGTGTAAAAATTAATGTTAAACGATTTAAAACTATACCTACTAGGACATGAAAATACGCTATATCTTTACTTACCAGTCCCTTCATGAGATAATTGGTCTCTCGGTCCAGTATGGTACCAACTAAGAAACTTTTACAGTTGTCCTTCGTGAACAGAACCAGAGAGCCAAAAATAAACCTCTTGCTCTGGTTCCAGTTGATCCGTTTGAAGTTTTTGTTGGCTTTCATGTCGATTCGCACAAACGAACCAACTTTCGTTTGCGACACGTATGGCTTGACGAATTTCACGTTGTGAAGCACACTGAAAGAATCGGTAGTTTTCTTAAATTGCAGTATTGTATTGATCTATCAGCTTCTATTTTACAAGTCTTGTGCAGTCTATAATATTGCTAAAATCGAGTAGGAGGTATACCAGAATCCTAAATCCTTAGGTGGTATTTTGTAATTTCTGAAAAGAACATTGTCCTGTTCAGACTGTTCTAAGCATTTTGATTTAAAAATCAATCAATTTAACAATAAAGTGTTCTGTTAAATAATAAACATGTACCTAAAATAAATTAACTTGCAATAGTTCGTTCGTTCGTTTCAGCCATAGGACGTCCACTTCTGGACATAGGCCTCCCCTAAAGGTCTCCAAATATTGCAATAGTCACTAACTACAATATTTTTGAAGTAAAATTATAATGACGAGTGACTATGCTTTCAAACTGCTCTTCTAAAAACTAGGTAGGTACTGCGTGTGTGAGGATTGGTTCCTTATTGCTCAATTAAGTAGGTCCATCTAAACGGTAAAAAACTTGGGCCTGGTAATTTTTGCCCTTCCAATATATTGGGTTTGTCTCAGGCCCCTCTGAGCACCTCTATAAGTTTTGGTTGATTTTTATACAGAAAAAATATTCTTTATTTGGTAGTAAACAACAATCAGGTAGGTACAATACAATTATGTTTACTGAAAGAAAAGCGAAGCGCTACTGTTGATTCAATACGTAATACACATACATATGTTGGTAGTTGGTACCTTGAAATAAAACACTATAATTCTTACCGCTACATACAAAACCATACAGGATGGACCATAAAGCATTTGGCTAGGCGTTTGCTCTAATCTAAAGTCAACAATATACTATAGTCAAACCGCTAAACTCAGACTTCGCCTGCGCGGGTACGGGGGCGCGGGGGTAGACGACAAAGAGGACTGAGACAGGTGCGGGCGCCGGGGACCCGGTGCCCGCGCCTGTCTCAGTCCCCTGTGTCGTCTCCCCCGGCGCCCCTGTACCGCGCAGGCGAAGTCTGAGTTTAGCGGTTTGACTATAACTACAAACAATGCCAGTTATTGTTTGAGAGCAGGGTGCTCATGTTTCATTTTAGTGCGACCTATTAAAATACCAAGTTCGAGCAGTAGGTTATTTTACACTATCTTTAGTTATAGGTTGATGTAAAAAGGTATCGCTCACACGAGGCTCGTCGAGAAGTTGACAAATGGAGTATTATTATAGGCCAAATCAAAATTTTTGGCGTCTATGAACACGAGGCGAGTCATTATGCAGTAGAAAATTCGTTATACCTAGGCTGAATCACACAAGTCGGCGGATGTGAAGCTTTCAACATTTTGTGAAGATATCAACGCGCAGCTTTATGTGAGCTTCAGTCAGGTTTGGATATTGCGCAGCTTGTAGCTAACTTCACATCCGCCGACTTGTATGATTGAATGAAGAATTTCCTTTGGTCTATAAGTCATAAGTCATAAGTCATTTATTGGTAAAATGTCAATTTACACGTCAAATAATATACATTCATTACAATGATGTAATAGATTAACAATCGCAAAAAAACAAAAGAAGTACAAATAATTGAATTTCAACAATAATTGCTAAATTAAATAATACAATGTCAGTCGAACTAAAAACAAGTTAATAAAAAAGAATACAAATGTCATAAATAAAGAGCTGCGAATTAATACAATCTCTATTTTTCTACTCTATTTTACCTACCGAATGTGATCATATTTTCTTCTTTTGGGGTCTTCTATATACTGACCTGTAAAAGTAGGTAAATTTTACTATGGAAACCATAACGAGAAAGGAATCAATAAAATGTAAATATGGAATCTTTAAGGTGCAACCAGTTGATGGCACGAACTCAGATTTGGCGTAGCTTAAATAAATCATATCTCAGTTGTATTGTCTGAAGAAGAGATATATTCGATGATAAACAGTAGATATAGTGCGTGTGCACCCATTGCAATTTAATTTTGTTTTTATTCGTTTTAAAATACCTATAATTATTACCTAACACGGCTACGTACTAAATGCGCATAAGGTGTACTCCGTAGTAAATAATAAAAAAACTGTTGAATGGATTTGTTTAATTATTAAATAAAAGTTATTTGAACTAACGAATATTTAAACTAGGCCGCTGTTTTCATAAAAGATGACTCAATTTAGTTGTTTATTTAGTCTGAGGGATTCGTCTTTTTTTGTGAACAATATTTTTAACAGACTTCCAAAAAGGAGGAGGGTATATGTTCGTGTGTATGTTTTTTTTTGTGTATGTTCATCGATAATTGCGCCCATTGTGAACCGAATCGAAAAATTGTTTTTTAGTACGAAAGGGTTTACTCCCGAGGTGGTCCCATTTAAATTTCACAGTAATTGGCTGAGCCGTTTTTGAAAAAAACAACAATAATGTAAGCAAATCAAGCAAAATATCTGAATTTTGTACACGATGAACATCGATAATTTCGCCAATTGTGAACCGAATGGAAAAATTATTTTTAGTTCGAATGGGTATACTCCCAAGGTGGGAAATTTAACTCCCAAATTTAAATAGGACCATTTAAATTTTACAGAAAACGGCTGAGCCGTTATTGTTAAATCAACAGTAATGTAAGCAATTCGAGCGAAATATTCGAATTTTGTACACGATGGAAGGCGGTTTTGCAATTTTTTGCGAAAAATAATTATTCTATTAAACATGTGCGCGATGATACCCAGCAGTTGGATAATGTTGTGGATTTGTGGATCATGTGATTTGAAACATTTGTTGAATAAAGGTTGACTGTGTTGATGTATAGAAAATAATAAAACCTTACCTAATACCTTTAAAAAAATCTGATTAATTATCTAATTATTATTTGCCAAAAATTGCATACTAACCGATTTAAACCGTGTACAGAATTCGACTAGTTCGCACGGACCAATGTAATAATGTGTCGTCGAACTCGTCGATGTAGTATTTTTCACATTAGGTGTTGTTGATTTTTCAGAAACGACTCAGGCGACTCTCCCGATTTTGATAAAAGAACACGTCCACAAAATGTATGGAGGCTGGTATAATAATAATCAAAAAATCTAACCACAACATGCGTTACATCTCAAGAAAGTAAGTACATACATACATCTTTTTCTGAGTTTCTTTTTTACATCAATTAAAACCAAATAAAAATCGGCCAAGTGCGAGTTGGACTCGCGCACGAAGGGTTCCGTACCGTATGGGAGCCCATTTCCTCTTGCCGTTATTAATATCTAGCAAAAAAACTCCTAAAAATCACGTTTGTTGTATGGGAGCCCCCCTTAAATATTTATTTTATTTAGTTTTTAGTATTTGTTGTTATAGCGGCATCGGAAATACATCATCTGTGAAAATTTCAGCTGCCTAGCTATCATGGTTTATGAGATACAGCCCGGTGACAGACGGACAGACGGACAGACGGACATCGAAGTCTTAGTAATAGGGTCCCGTTTTTATCCTTTGGGTACGGAACCCTAAAAAGAGCCATACGATTTTTTAAATTAATTTTGAATTTCTTAGGATAAATAGATATATTTGATTGAAATACCTAAAATAAAAGCATGATTATCAATTAGATCCAATTCTTAACGTTTTTTTGAAATACTGCTCTAACTGGATGCACCAGTTGGTGCATCCAGAATTTTATGAATTGTACGATCTTAGAAAAATATTTAATAAATATGGATGAATCAGGTAATAAATAATGCAAGTAAAAGAACGATAGAAGCATACTAATAGGGCTAAAACAGAAAAAAATATGAGCTGTATTTCCATTTTCCATACAATTTATTTTTATCATTAAAAAATGGAGGGATGAAAAAATATAAATAAAATATTTTTGAAGCTTTCAAACGATGCATAAATCATCGTGGTTATATTTTTCTCTGAATACTATAAGTACCAACGAAATCGGCGCAGTAATCGCGTAACATGCACACAAAAAAATTGAATACCTCCTTTTTTGAAATCGGCTAAAAAGTACAGACCCTGCATGCCCGATAGGTACAGAATTCTAACAGAGTATGTACTTATTTGTAGGTAGATAGGTACTCGTACTCAGTCGTGACCAGACACAAAACAGCGGGTTTCAACGGATGTTGATATTACAGTAGGTATTATGTTCCCACTTTGTTACGTCGTGCTCTAAGTATGTACATAAAATAATATGATAGCATGTTTGAATAATCCTATGACTCACAGTTATTTATTATTGGCATTGAACTCATATTCAAATAAAAATCAACTAAGGATTTACATAGGAACATAATTTATAACATTATATGGGTCACTATTTAGATATTATCTATCGTTATTTATTTTAGGAATTCAGGACATTAGGTACATTTAAGAAAGTAGTAGGTACCTACCTTATAATCGTTTAGTTTTGATACAGACAAAAAAAAATTGTAGTAAGTAGGTTAGGTATGGTATGTATGATGATTATAAGTTATAATCATCATACATACCATACCTAACCTACTTACTACAATTTTTTTTTGTCTGTATCAAAACTAAACGCCTAATATGAAGTGTGGCTATAATTTTTTGGACATTTTTGTAATTAAAAGTGACTTGCTGATGCTTTGTTACACTTACACCTAACACAAAGCTCTTTTACCTACTAGACGAGACAGAGCAATGGACAATGGACATTGGACATCTTATTCGACACTGTCTAGTTATTCACGAGAGCAACATAACGATTTCCGAAGGGTCGTAATTTTTTAATGGAGGCTTAGGACCGGCACGGCAAGCTTGACTTAGACAAAGTCTATAAAGTGGGCATACGACCTTGATTAAGGCCACCAGCCCAGAAGAGGCCAATAGCCCGACAGTGAAGATTCTACAACTGAAATGATTACTCACGTAGACCGTCGCGTAGTGGTCCAAAGCAGTCTTCTCTCAGCAATCTGAACTGGACATCCAAGTAGTGCTCCACATCTTGGTAAGAGCCGTCGACGATGTTCGGACGCAGAAAAGGTTTATTTTGCAGAAGGTCCTCTCTGGTCGGCATCACGCTAAGCTCGCGGAAATTCTCTGGCGGCGCTCCGTCTTCGAGCCTGAACCGTTTTCCTGCTTTTTGGTCGGCCTGACGGTATGGAAAATAAAAACGAACAGTGTGAGTCAGAATTTCATGTATAATAAAACTAATAAAATAGTACGTACTTGTAAAACGCAGGGCCGGATTTAGGGGAGGGCAACCGAGTCAATGACCGGGGCCTCCTCAATAGATTTCGAAAAAATCTTTCTATATTATTTGTTCACTCTAAAGAAAGTACTTGGATAAAATCATGTTAATGTATCCGATGAATAGTCGCGCGGTTTATCGAAGCCGGCTTCGACATTACGAGTTCGGGACCATGACGGGGCTGCCGCTCTTTTGTTGCCCCGGGGCCTCCTATTCTTTAAATCTGGCCCTGGGTAAACGAATTTTAGTATGGAAAGATAGTATATACCTAAGTACCTACCTTAGATAATCAAAGAATAAGCCTAAAATAAGAAATAGGCTAAAAAGTAACATTTTTTCTGGGCATATTTTACTTTACAGGATGACGGATAAACCCACAGAGCCCATTTAACTATAACCTATGTCCATAGAATGAACTTATGAGTATACGGATTTTGAATATTTTATAAAGCCTCCGAAAACACTAATATCGCCAGCGGCGGCAATGCCATGGGAAATACACTTAGAAAGACAATAATATATTTGATAAGATCATTATGATAGGTAAAGATAGCATCGCAATTCTTAATCTTGCAATAAAATAGTTTTATTTATTGAAATTAGGTACACGACATAATTTTCAATATATATAGGTATATATTTATCCGCTATGTCAGGGTTGGTCTAGACAGAAGGTATGACAGAATAAATAACTTTGTTGGACATAATAAAAGTTATTCATTATGATAACAACATCCTGAACATTAGTGCAATTCATAATAAATAACTTTTCAACAGCAAGGGCTTGTTTGCCTCGTGAATGGCGATGCTGTCATTACACTGCAAATATATCAAAATGACGTACCTCTTTCATCTTCTCGTAGTTATTCATCATTTCTCTCAGATCTTTCAATTTGTTTGCAAGTTCGTCAGGTAAATTGTAAGCATGTCTTTCTTTCAAGCCATCAAGGCAGGCTATGGAAGTGGCTTCCACCAAAGATCTGCACTTGTCCAGTGCGAGAGTGGGAGATGTAGTAACGACATTCTCGAAGAACGTCACATAGTTCTTCCAGAATGTGTCAGGGTTTTGCCAATACAAATTATTAGCAGGCTTGGACTGGGGATATGGCAAATCCATCAAATAGTTCTTGAGGTAAAGTACGAAATTCGAATTGCAGATGTCCGACACTAAGCTACGTTTAAGCTGGTCGAACGACGACTGGCATACTTTTGCCAGACATTGTATTATCAGGACAAACAAATCGAATCTTTCAATGGGCGATTTCATCAATTCAAGGAACGCCTCTTTCCGTTCGGTAAATTTCACGAGCGCATCTTGGCTATCGCACTGTGAGATTTCTTCTAGGAGTTTGAAACCGATGTATTTTTTCCGATTGTTGTCGTTCCTTCTGGGGTCCATGTTTCGGTCGAAGTTCCTGTTTCCATTGCCTCGACGTTGGTTGTTCTGCTGATGTCTTGCATTGCCGTTTAAATGGCCCTGTTCCACACCTATTTCACAAATGGTTCAGACAAAATACTAATATTTTAAAGAGGTAAAGTTTGTGAGTTTGTGAGGTTGTAGGAGGTAATTTCTGGATCTATTAAATCGATTTTGAAAATTCTTTTACCAATAGCAAGCCACATTATTTGCGAGTGTCATAGGCTATAAAGTAAGCGCGGGCGAAGCCGCGGGCAAAGGCTAGTATTATGATAAAGTTCTATCGAGATTTATTTATAATTAATATGTGCAAAGCTTTACTCTACAAACTGTAGCTATTCATTGAAACGAGTAATTTAAAAAAAAAGTACAGTTACTCTATTGAGCTCTAGGAAAGTATAGTTCGCTTTTACCAAGCAATCGTATTATTTTATTCTCTTTGGAATAGAGAATGAGAAGAGATACACATAAGATACAAACCAGTATTATTGCGATCTTGCGAAGGCCATCGGCGCCCGTGGTTGTTCTGTGAAGGTCCTGGCTGCTCGTGTCCGGGTTGTCTGTTACGCCTGTCATGATGGGGAGCGTTGTTTCTCTGTACAGAGTTGGACCTAAGCCCCCTGCCTCTTGCGTTCCCCCGCCCGCCGCCGCCCCTGCCGCGAGGGTGTCTGGTCGCAGAGGCGCTCCTTCCCGCGAACGCGGGTCCTATTATATCAGTATTAATAAATTGTATTCTTTATAATTTAATTTAATTCTTAAATGCTATTTTCGATTTGTTTCTGATAATTCACAAAAGATGTTTATTTTGATGCACAGAATATATCCCTTAAAAGGATGCTAATTGATTACTAGTAACCCTAACCCTGTTTATTAAAAACCTACTATTTTATCAATCACTTAGCTAATTGACTATTAGGTGGTTCAAGCTTAGTTATCATCACTACAAAACAGTATAATAAAATTATGTACACTATGTACGAGTATTATAGTGGTTGTAGGTAGGTAAAAACTAAAGTTTGACATACACGATGCGATGATTTGATCAAATTTTCGCTTCATGCCAACTGGGCACTCATTCAGTTAAAGAAAAGGCAGGAATTGGTGGTTCACGATTTGAACCACTTCCTGAATGTTGATTAACTCTTGTAATTAATTAATTTTACGCGAGAAATGGTCAGAACTAAAGTTGCTTATAATTTGATTTCCTACATTTTTGTTTCCCATTAACTTTTTCTATGATTGATATTTTTCAAATAAAACGAAAAAGGTATCTAGATGTGCAATTTTCTTTCTTCTATAACTATAACGCCCCGTCGTTTTTGCGTAGGCGGCCAACAGGGTTATCGGGAGAATAATACGGCAACAGTCACTGAAATGAGATAGGTATTTTTCATGACAATCAGATTATCCCTCTGGTTGTAATTGTAATAGCTCTATGATCTGATATAGGCCAACCCATAATGGTCCGGCTACAACTACGCCCAACGGCGAAGTTATCGTCACTGGGGGCTCATTTAACTAATTCAAACGGTAGTAGTTGGTTGTTCACGATTTGAACTACTACCTGAAGCTGGGCACACACGATGCGATGATCGCATGAATTCATCAGATCAGTCCAGCGAGGTCCTAATATAGTTGCATTGCCGGTAGGTAGGTAGTTACTCGTATTGAGGAATCAAAATGACACCCCTATTTTACTCTTTAATGTATTAACAAAAAAATGATGGGTATCAAAGAAACTATCAACAAAAAGTTGATAGGAATCAAAGTTGTAGAAAATCAAATTTTAAACAACTATTGTTCCCATAACTTCTGCTGTAAAATTGAAATAACACAAGTTATTGTAGAAATGAAATGGTACCACCAACTATTTAAAAAAATATCGATCCTACAAAAAGTTGATGGGAATCAAAGTTGTAGAAAATCTCATTTCAAACATCTTTAGTTCCCATAACTTCTGCTGTAAAATTGAAATAATACAAGTTATTGAAGAAATGAAATGGTACCACCAACTATTTAAAAAAATATCGATCCTTCAAAAAGTTGATGGGAATCAAAGTTGTAGAAAATTTAATTTCAAACAACTTTTGTTCCCATAACTTCTGCTGTAAAATTGAAATAACACAAGTTATTGAAGAAATGAAATGGTACCACCAACTGTTTAAAAAATATCGATCCTACAAAAAGTTGATGGGAATCAAAGTTGTAGAAAATCTCATTTCAAACAACTTTAGTTCCCATAACTTCTGCTGTAAAATTGAAATAACACAAGTTATTGTAGAAATGAAATGGTACCACCAACTATTTAAAAAAAATATCGATCCCACAAAAAGTTGATGGGAATCAAAGTTATAGAAAATCTAATTTTAAACAATTTTTGTTCCCATAACTTCTGCTGTAAAATTGAAATAACACAAGTTATTGAAGAAATGAAATGGTACCACCAACGGTTAAAAAAATAGCGATCCTACAAAAAGTTGATGGGAATCAAAGTTGTAGAAAATCCAATTTTAAACAACTTTTGTTCCGACAACTTCTGATGACAATTTATGTAACACAAGTTATTGAAGAAACAAAATGATACAACTTTTAAAAATTTAAAAAAATATCTATCCTACAAAAAGTTGTTGGATTCAAAATTGTAGAAAATCATATCTCTTGATTTCCTACAACTTTGATTCCCATCAACTTTTTGCATGATCTATATTTTTCGAATAAGACGGTGGTGTCATTTTGTTTCTTCAATAACTACCTACCAGCAATGTTTAAGTACATGATGATACTACATGGCCCCTACTGCACTGATCTGACGAACAGATGCGATCATAGTTTCGTGTGAGCCCAGCTTCAGGTAGTGGTTCAAATCGTGAACCACCAATTCCTATCTTTTCATTAACTGAATGAGTTCCCAGTTGGCATGAAGCGAAAATTTGATCAAATCATCGCATCGTGTATGGCCACCTTAACACTTTAAATAGGTACTACAGGTATTTAATGTGTTAGTATTTAGGTGTCGCTTCCTGATAGCGAGCTTATCATTTTCCTGTTATTGTATATTCCATTATAACATCGTTATTAAATAGTTTGTTGAAAACATACATGTACGAATCAAACTTGCACACCCGTACAATTCCTGCAAATCCCATGAAACTGAGGACTAAGTGGTGAAAACCTTGAGACGAAGCTATTCATAGATAAAAAAGGAGGATTTGTGTTACATTTTTCGTCATTTATAACATTTTCTTGTAGGTACCTACCACATGGAAGAGCTACATTAGCACAAGCCAAAACAGGTTTTTTTTTATGTTACGGCTTTAAGTTACAGCCGTTTATGTCAGGGTTGATTGATTTAAATCATGATATAAATCGTTGATTTAAATCAGTGATTCTTTTGTTAAAATCAGTGATTTATATCAAACTTGATATTTTTTCATAAAATTTCATTGATACATTTTTGACCGACGAACCACCGGAGGAGGTAGGTATTCGTACTCAATTCGAAGCGTATATATATTTTTTTATGTATAACCACGCATAACTTTTTTCCTAGTAGTCCGATTTCAATATTTTTTTTTTATTGGATAGAGTATACTTCGAAATTGGTCCTATTTAATTTATTGAAATCGCCTGAGCCGTTTTTGATAAATCAACAATAATGTGGAAAATGCTACATCGATCCGTGCGAAATATTCGCGAATTCTGTACACGGGTGAAGTCAGTCATGCTATTTTTTGCGAAAAATAATAATCATAATGTTGTGAGACTAGAAATTAAAATATGTAAGTCTGTTTATATATTGCTTTACAAATTATTAATTAATTATACCTCAAGTCTATATCAAACAACAAATAAAATAAAGATCTCTAAATTTTTAACAAGGTTCTATACATATTTTAATGTTAAAACTTATCTTTAGTGTAATTAATCTCCGAGTATGTAAGTAGAACTTAAGATAAGAAATAATTTATTTACATATATACAGAGCTTAGAGAGTAAAGTTTGTTAAATATAATTAACAACAATAACAGAAAATAAAATATATACTTATACCTACCTAGAAAATTTATCAAATAACCCGCCCCTCATCGTTCCTGGTGCAAAGGTGCCCATAACCCTTGCTGCATTGCCGCGTTGGATAGCGATGGACATTCTTTGCACCAGAAACGAGGTAGAACGGGAGTCACCTCCTCTTTCCCGAATCCTGCGCCCTATTTCTAAAGTTAACAATTTGGCCTCAGCGCCCTTTCGACACTCGCAAAGGAATCTAACTTCCCGTTGACTTAGAACTAAGAAACCTGGCAAGAAGCATTGTCAGGCAGTACGCATAGCAAAAAGAACGGATTCTATACAATTATTAGGGCATTCAACTCTTCATGCAAACAGAGTCCAAAAAGTAAATCAACCTATGGTAATGTCAATTTACGGTGTTACGATACGATTTGGATAGGTACGGATATATTACGATGTAGGTACCAAAATCGTAAAAAATCATTAAATTAATATATTAATTATCGTATATACACGACATGTGTAATTGTGTATTATCGTATCGAAACATCGTAAAAAAAACCTTGTGCTAATGAAGCTCTTCCATGTGGTTGGTACCTACATGATAGGTAGGGTTGATTTATTATTTTGAACTCTTTTTTTCTTGCGTGAAGAATTGAAGACTCTAATAATTGTGAATGTACAGAATTCGGATTTTTTGAAATGCTTCTTGCCAGGGTTTTTATAGGCCGACCGCTTAACGCGCGTATCGCCTGCGTGGAAGAAGGGGACGGTGGGAGATGTTACCGGGTGGGTGACAGGGGTATGCGGAGTTGAGCTCCAGTTCTAAGTCAACGGCAAGTAGGTACCATAATATAGGTTTAGATTTCTTCGTGAGTGTCAAAATATGCGGCTTTTTGCGACATAAACGGCTGTAACTTTTTTAACGTCATAAATGAGAACTTTTATATTTCCGCAGCTAAAAGAGACTATAAATCACAGAACAGCAGAACATAAATCTACGAGCATGGTTTTAATTTCATCTGGATATCTTCATGCGTTCCCTAAATAGAAGGCATAACAAAGGCGAACAGATGAATCCGTTTCTTAACACACTTCAAAAGAAGAGGTTCTCACTCAGGGTCCTCAGTTCGACAGTAGGTAAGTATGTTTTTTTTTTGTATGTAGGTACCTATGTTACGCGATTACTCCGCCAAGTATGAACCAATTTTGATGATTATTTTTTTGTTTCGTAGATGATACTTCAGGTCCCATTTAAATTTTATCGAAATTGGCTGTGTCGTTTTTGAAAAATCAACAATAATGTAAAAATTACTACATCGAAAATATAGGCCGAATCATACAAGTCGGCGGATTTGAAGTTAGCTACAAGCTGCGCGATCATTTCAACGCGTAGCTTTATGTGAGCTTCAGTCAGGATTGTACGTTCCTAATCCTAATTAATATATTGCGCAACTTGTAGCTAACTTCACATCCGTCAACTTGTATGATTCTGCCTATAGATACCTACGTGCGAATGACTCGAAGTATTCGAGTTGAAGCCGGTTATGCCACATTATGACGAAAAATAATTAGGTATTAATTTTGAGGTATATTAGGTATGTGGAACTCTAAATGATTAATAGTTTAAAAAACACTAGAAAAACACGCTTAGTCCATTACGTTGTCTTTCTCACAACTGCAAACACGACTATGATACGATATTCCATCAGGGAATGCCAGTACTTATCTACCTATCTTCCGGCTTCATCATCAGACATTGAAACCTAATCGTGGTCAAAGTTCTTAACAAGACTTTTCTAAGAAATCCAAAACAGCTATGATACGATTTTCCATCACGAAGTTCTAGTTCATTATCTTCCGGCTCCATCATCAGATCAGTTCGACAGTACCATATTATTGTATTGTCATCAGAACTACATACAGCTGCCAATTTTCATTACGCTACGACCCTAGGAAGATGGTTAAATTCCTTACCTTAGATTCCATGACATGTTAGTTTACACGTCGACCTAATAAGCGTGAAAGGAATTCCAATAATAGGCGGTGGATATTACACGACTGGGTGCCCTACCTGGATCTAGGTCTTCATCCATTCTTCTTCTTTTAGCTGGGCGCAGCTTTTCGGCAGTGTGCAGCTTACACTGGAAACAAGAAGTTGCTGTGTAATTGGTGTCTGTTCACGACGTTCCGTCTTGATTTTTAGGGTTCCGTACCCAAAGGGAAAATCGGGAACCAATTACTAAGACTTCGATGCCCGTCTGTCAGTCTGTCACCGGGCTATATCTCATGAACCATGATAGCTAGGCAGCTGAAAATTTCACAGATGATGTATTTCTGTTGCCGCTATAACAACAAATACTAAAAAGATAATAAAATAAATATTTAAGGGGGGCTCCCATACAACAAATCAGATTTTTTAGACTTTTTTCGCTCTATTTTAATAATGGTAACAGGTAGATGCTTGAAATTTTCACAGAATATTAGGTTTTATATTCACTTCAATAATAAATAATAAAATTAAAATAAAATAGATATTTAAGGGGGTCTCCCATACAGTACGGAACCCTCCGTGCGCGAGTCCGACTCGTACTTGGCCGATTATTTTATTTATTTGGTCTGAGCCTAAAGCCTACCTACTCAGGTAAAATCTCGTATTTGGTGGACACTACAGGTATAGGCCGAATCATACAAGTCGGCGGATGTGAAGTAGCTACAAGCTGTGCAATATCCAATCCTGACTGAAGCTCACTTATAGCTGCGCGTGCGCGTTGACTGGCTTTTGAGCAGCTTGTTACTAACTTCACATCTGCCGACTTGTATGATTCGGCCCATACGTAGTATTATTAGTATTTTCTTTGCTACAAGCTCCACTAGGGGAACCCCCCAGGAATCCCAGAATTTACGATTATGCCGAGGCCAAAGAGGAGGTACTGTATATACGGAAAGCCGAGGCAGCGTTGGTAAACACAGGTTGCACTAGGGTCAAGGGCAATCTAGGATGGCTATGGTGTCAATTATGACAGTTGACAAAAGGGGGGGGGAAGAGGGGGTAGCACCCCCTCTTCCCTCTTCCTCTTGGGGCGGGGGGTGGGGGAACCCCCCTCCCCCCTTTCGGAGATATGAATTTTTAAATTATTATTTTACATTGGCGAAAACATGTTCGTACCATTGCTGAAAAGGGTTCAGGAGGGGGTGGGGGGAAGGTGCATTATGCCCAAGATGGGTACGGAAGACCAAGTTAAGCTAAACAGTCCGTGTTGGATCTGTGACTCATTTCGAACCTAAATAATCCATGTCTGACTTCCGAGTGGGCTCCCGCCAGATCCCGCATTTTTAAAAAAACACTCTAGAGTCGTAGCCACGAGACTACGTGGGGTCGGGGTGCCCCGATTCGGATTTGTGACTCATTTCGAACCTAAATGATCCGCGTCGGATCTGTGACTAGTTAAATATTAATTTTAAATATTTTATCTTCGAAGGAAGAGGGGAAGGGGGGGGGGTCTTCCGTAACCCCCCCCCCCCCCCATCAATGGGCATAATGCACCTTCCCCCTCACCCCCTCCTAAGCCCTTTTTAGCAATGGTACGAACGTATTTTTGCCAATGTAAAATAATAATTTAAAAATTCATATCTCCGAAAGGGGGGGGGGGGGGTCCAAGGGGAAGAGGGGGTGCTACCCCCTCTTTCCCCCTTTTGTCATCTGTCATAATTGACACCATAGCCATCCTAGATTGCCCTTGACCCTAAAATAATGAATTAAAAAAAACATATCTCCGAAAGGGGGGGTTCCGTCACCCCCCACCCCCAGAGGGGGCTGATACCCCCCCTCACCCCCTACCCCCCTTTTGTCAACTGTCACAATTGTCACCTGAGCCGGTAAATTTATTTTATCGGGATTTAAAGACACCTATTGTATCCTAATTACATAGTAGGTAGACAGACTTAATTAGGTAAAGCATTCCACATTCTGGCTGTTCGTACTTACAAAGAATGTGGACTCGAAACGTCCACCATAAAATAAATATACAATGCAAGTAGGTACAAAAAATGGTATAAGTAAATAGGTATTATGGACAGAAAAGAAAATAACACGGAAAATAACGAAATTTTTAACATGGCGGCGCAGCGGCGTGGTGACCACCTTGCCCCATTTTGAAAATTTCTCTAAACTTTTAGAGTATTATTATATATTCTTTGCTATTAGCAAAGAAGACATTATAATAATACTACGTACTAATAAGCATCAAAGACCAGCAAACCGCAGAACAGTAATATATTTAAAATAAATACGATAAACACTGTAGTAAAATGAATAATAATTGCAAGTGAATACAAACTTACGTTTTAAAATCCAGAAATAACTTTATTGATTTTTCACTTTCTTTCTAATGAAACGACTAAATCCATGAATTTATTTGCACGTAATGCCGTCGAATTATAGGGGCTAAAAGGGGAAATCAAAATATTTGCGGTCGGCTGGTCATACCGTGGCCATACCCGAAATGACTAACGTAATGTTGCCGTCACATCACAATAGTTTCCCTAACAAATACATTTTATAATTGTCTTGCATGCATTTCGTTGTACCTTTTCCCAAAATCAATCCCATTCCAATTAGAATGACATCAATGTATTGATGCATGAATACCTAATCATCGACCCATCAGCCATGGGACGTCCACATCGTAGGTGGACCTGGACGACCAACATTACGCTGGCCATTGGTCGCCACTAGAGAACTTTTTGACCCCATCGATCATCAGTCCTCCGTGCTATGTGCCCTGCCCACTGCCATTACAACATGCCAATCAGCTTGGCTATGTTGGTAACTTTGGTTCTTCTACGTTTGTCCTCATTGAGATCATTACAATAATATGTAATGAGACGTAATAGTATGTGTTGTACCTAGGTACCGCTTTATTAGGTAAATGCCTATGCATAATTTTACTGTTCACAAGTTTCAAGTTTTAAAGAATTTCACAACAGAATTGACGTTGTTATCGACGGGGTGGAGCTTGAATATGTTCATGAGTATTTATACTTGGGCCAATTAGTTTCTTTCCAAGCACGACAAGATCTAGAAGTTGCAAGACGCACTGAAAATGCCTGGAGAAGCGATTGGTCCATAAAAGACTTAATGAAGGGCAATCTACCACTCACCCTCAAGAAAAAAAAAATTTTGGACATGTGTATTCTCCCCATCCTCACCTACGGTGCACAGACTTGGTCTTTGACCAAACATCAGAAGTCCAGACTCGGGATTTGCCAGCGAGCCATGGAGCGCAGTATCCTAGGCTAGGAGTTAAACTTTCAGACCGCATAAGAAATAGTATACTGCGCTCCGAGACACAAATCGTTGACGTTGGTCAGAGGGCCGCCGGACTGAAATGGAATTGGGCTGGACATATCTGCCGCATATCAGACGATCTGTGGGCCAAACTCACTTCACAATGGGTTCCCTAGGCTGTCAGACCAGTTGGCAGGCCCAGGCGGAGATGGCGGGACGAACTGGACTCCTTTTGTAACAATTGGACCCAAATAGCTTTGGAAAGTGAAGAGTGGAAGGAGAATAGGGAGGCCTTTGCCCAGCAGTGGGACGGAACAGGCTAATAATTAATTAATCTATTTTTTATCGTCTCAATTTTTCCGATTTATATGAATCTATTGTACATTATGATGGCTGCACACTTCGCTGTTACTTACGGAAAAGGCATTATTTTATCATCAGAATTCTTACAAACAGTTTATTTTAAGATGTGCATTCGTCTAGTGTGGGATATTTGAGAAGGAAACCTAATACCTACTACTTTCGCCACTACCTAGCGCACAAAATATATTGTAGAATTTTGAGAGTCCAATTTTAAGGCATGTATTTTACAACAGGCAACAAAAATGTTAGAGAATGGAAATCCCCAAATAACAAGGAAAAAATAAACTGAATCCCTAGAGGGCGCTAGCGTACATGTCACAAAAATATCGACAGTGACAAATACATTTGTTTGACATTGACGAGAGGTTTTCAATTAGTGTTACTAGGTAAAAGAAATAGTCACTTAAATTGCACAATTTAAAATAATATTTTTCTTTTTATTTCATTAGTAGCTATCTTTTCGCTGTCTCTATCTAGTCATAACACACCATCACAGATTTTAGTAAGTTCGTATAGGCCGGGTGGCTAGCCCTGGTGTCAGAGTTTTTAGGCCGCCTAAAGGCCTCTGACGTACTAGCTAAACGGTTAAAACAATCGGGACCTACAATTTAACGTGTCATCCGAGCTACGGTAGCGCTCAGTTTGAAAGAGCCAGCCGCAGTCACCTATCCAAATACTGACCGTGCGGAACGTTGCTTGATTTCGGTGATAGCTGATAAACACCTAGGTAGTCAAACTACGCTAGAGCGCTACATCACAGATTAGACAGAGACAAAAACAAATGTAAAATAGCTGTGAACGGACTGTATTTAATTCTACGGAAGACTTTTTTTTCTCGAAATTTATTAAAAAAATATGTATTTCACGCAGCATTTTGGTAATGCACTCGGCTATTTTAAATGAAACGGTAAACTGCAGAAGGGGAAATCGTGAAATGGAACGTTATTTACAAAAAAGTTAAGTCGACCGTAAAGTTCCGTAACGTTCCTATCTATACGAAACTGAAAACTAATAGGTACCTCAGGCTTTTTGACATTCAGTACCTAGACAATTATTTTTCTGAGTACATACTTATCTGATTCCAAGGCGGGGCCGGACAGCCAAACTATTTTGAAAAAAGAGATTGCTATGTCGCATTTAGTCTGACACCATATGGTAACCCTAAAGTTCTTTTGCTTTTCGCTCTGTGCTTTTCGTTAACTTCACGTGTTCATGAATTAATTTTGTTTTTTACGTTTACCTATTTGTATGAATAAGTAAAAAAAATGCAGAACGAGGATTTCGACGAAGATAAACCTGATGTAGGCCCAGTAGAAAATGCATGGTTAATGAAAATACCAAAATTCACACCTGACGATAATCCGCACGGGCTTCTAGAAGAGAGCAAATTCGCAACCTTATTTCCGAAATACAGAGAACAATATTTGAAAGAATGTTGGCCTCTTGTGCAAAAAGTGCTCAGTGAACATCACATAATTGCTGAACTAGACCTTATCGAAGGCAGCTTAACCGTCAAAACTACAAGAAAAACTTGGGATCCCTACATCATTATAAAAGCTAGAGATATGATGAAACTACTATCCAGAAGTGTGCCATTCGAGCAAGCCGTACGAGTATTAGAAGATGAAATAGGCTGTGACATAATCAAGATAAATTCATTTGTACACAAGAAGGACACTTTCTTAAAAAGACGGCAGCGCATTATTGGACCAAATGGAGTTACACTCAAATCTATAGAACTGCTGACCGAGTGCTATGTCCTAGTTCAAGGTAATACAGTATCTGCTGTTGGTCCTTACAAGGGCTTGGTTCAAGTTAGACGCATAGTAGAAGACACTATGAAAAACATCCATCCTATGTACAACATCAAAAGTTTGATGATTAAAAGAGAGCTTATGAAAGATCCAAAGCTAAAAAACGAGAGTTGGGACAGATTCCTACCTAATTTCAAGAGTAAAAATGTGCCAAGAAAACAGCCTAAGAAGAAGGTTAATAAGAAGCCTTACACACCATTCCCGCCGGCTCAGCAAGAAAGCAAAGTTGACCGTGAATTGGCCACTGGAGAGTATTTCCTCAAGGATGAACAAAAGAAGGCAAAGCGTCATCACGAGAAAGAAGAAAAACAGGCTCAAGTCAAACGAGCAAAACAAGAGCAAAGACAAAAAGACTTCATACCACCTCAGGAAAAAAATAGCGCCCCTGCTTCTACTAGTACAGATACATCTGTAGACATAAATCAACTGAAGGCAAAAATGAAAAAGTTTTCAAAGCAAAATAAATTACTGAAAAAAAAGTCATCTGATAGTTAAGCTATATAACATGCTATAGGAAGGTCAATAAAATACTGTTTGCAATTATTTATCTTTTTATTTTTAGTAACTTCAATTCAGGTACTGATGTGTTTTTTGTGATATATTTCTTTCCATTCATATAGGGTTGTAAAATGTCTGGTATTATAATTTTACCTTTTGGATGTTGGTGAGTTTCTAGCAATGCTATTAGCATCCTGGGCACTGCACAAGCAGTGCCGTTCAAGGTGTGAACAAAACCAATGTTACCACTATCACTATAAGTAATATTGAGCCGTCTCGATTGGTAATCAGTGCAGTTACTGCAGCTTGATATTTCTCCATAAGTTTTACGGCCTGGCATCCATGCCTCGATATCATACTTTCTGAAAGAATAACAATAAAATAAAAATAGCCTATATACCTAATTAATGATAACATAATAATAAGAATATTATTCCTTCAAAAATGTTTAAAAAGTAAGTTAACCATGTTGGACTTGGACATAAGAAAAAAATAGCATTATATTTTATGATCATTTCTTTGTTTTGCTTTCAAAATTAGACGAGGAAACTAAAAATCTGGTGCTAATTTTTTTAATGATAGAAATGACTTTGAATCCCCTACTTTGCTATTTTTATACATTTTCACTTAGAATTTCAATATTTACTCCTGCTCTCCCTGGTCTCAGGATTGACACAGATCATTAAGCATTCCTATCATTTCAAAAATTGTGCTCCTGTATCAATATCATGGCAAATATACAAATTATCTATCAAGTAATTTATCCCCTCGAAAAGGAAACAAAAAAAGTGGATAGAAATGGTTTAATCCCTTTTCCATGCTAGTGGTGCTCAGAATCTATAATTGACTTTCGAACGGCTAGGGCATTTATGGAACTTTACAGACTCCATACAATCTGTCAAAGATCCAAATACTTTCCTCGAAGTTTTGTATACATTCGAAGTTTTGATCTAATGTGACTCACCGATAAGCTGGTGCCCCCAGCTCCTGTGGAGGCATATCAAGAACTTGCATGTGGAGCCCGAGAGGAGAGAATAACTCTTCTTGGATATTCAGCACATGTTCTAACATCTCATCTGATTGCTCAGGCATGGTGACTGCAAACATCTCCACCTTAGTAAATTGGTGCACCCTAATAGGAAAAATCTGTGTCTTAGAGAAAAAAATAAAACAAGTTATTTTAACTTACAAATAAAAACATGCTGATAAACTTAAGGTGCAGGGCCAGACCGTGAGTTTAGGGGCCCTGGGCTAATACTACTTAGGGGCCCCTAGACCTAGACTTAAATTAGAAGAATTGAATGGGTTTGATTAATCACATGATTCGCACAGCTGCAAACCTTGCAATCTGATTATTTAATAAATTGTAGATTTTATTGCATTATCGTCTATTTTTGACTTGGACTTAGCTGGGATCCACGGGGCCCTGTACTGGAGCTCAAAATGAAAAATAATGATAGATCTGGCCCTGTTAAGGTGTCCTGTCCTGGCTGTGGTCATGTTATGATAATAATAACACAAAACTATAAATAAACTGGTGTCTGTCTGTAAGTTTGTATGTTGTGGCTAGCCCTAGTGGCAGAGTTTATAATAATGGCTATAATTAAAGTGCTAGGCTGCTTTGGGTAGACACTAGAGGGGGAAATGCACTAAACACTCCATGTGGGATGTCAGTGCAGGACTACAGTGATGCTACTACTAGAGATCTAATCTACTTACCTGTAAATACCTCTCTCTTCAACAACATTTGATGTCTCAGCCCTGTAGCATCTACTTACAGCTGCCAGTTTCAATGGGAGCTCCTGCTTTTCATGTACAGAGTTCATTAAGAGACCTGCAAGAGACATTTCAGCCGTCCCGGAGAGGTACAAGTCGGGTCCATGGTGGTGAGGGTCCAGTGAATAGATCTAGAAGAAAATATCACAGATGTAACATTAAAAAAAAAATAAGTTTTACATATTATTCTGGGCTGTTACTTTAAGAGAAGTTCAACTAGTTTATGTAGCCTATCACAAAGAAGGAGAAAACAGAATATGCCACAAGCGGGATGTCAATGTTAGGTCATATCACCCTAAATTAGGATTATTTTGTTTCAGTGCTACTGTTAGGCCAGTTTAAGCAAATAATTATAATCTAAGCGATTGGTTATCTTTCCCGATATGCTCAGATTATTTAACTAACCTGTGTACGGTCACTATTGACTGTCATACCACAACTTTCCAATACACTTCTGGGCAATATATCTGGCACGGACACCAGCTTAAAATTATTTTTTAATAGTTCAGTAACAGTGTATTTTATCAATGCTTCTTCTAATTCTGCCATCTCGCCAAGGAAATAGTAGCTCTTGTGTCCACAAGTGTTACCCAATTTTTCAGTTCTCACCAAGTTTAAGCGCTGCACTATATCGCTGAATTCAAGAGGGGCATGACTACCAAAATCACGTTTTGCATTTATTTCCCGCTTCAGTCTTGGTTCAGCATTTCCTCTAACAATTGGATGTGTCTTGTTCGGTAAAGATCTTAACTCTTTCAATAAACTTTCGCCGATAGCTGGCCAAGAAGAGTCTGATGTGGAGGTTACTTTATAACTGTTGTATAACTCTAAGACGCGATCAATGTCACCGATACCTTTACGAATATTGATATTGTGTTTGATTTCTTCTATATTCTTTGCATTACAGTAATAGTCGATATCAAAATTTGACGAGGTTATACCAGAACACAGTCGTATTAAAAACTTTGGAAAACAATGTTTTTTTATAATAACTGGATACATTTTTATACCAATATAGGAACTCTGTATTCTTCTTCGTTTCTTAGTATCACGACTATCAATTTAAAAACAAATAAATGAAAACATAGGCTCAATTGATAATCGTTTTCACAGGTTATTTTAAATTTTAATGATTTTCTTTCGAAAGTCGAAAGCGAAACGAACAACAACAAAAAACAGCTGATTCTGAATTGACATTGACAGCTTCAGTTATCTGACATTAGTTTGATGACAGTTCACTAAAGCCTCTCAAACTGTCTCTAGTCACGCTGTAGAGCGTTCCCTAGACAGCTGCGGCTGCAAACTTGTCATCCTCTGATCACAGACCTTGATTTTGTTAGTTCTTCTGTTCTCTGGATTTTGCGATTGGTTGAACTTTAGATTTCAACCGCAGCTGTCTCTGTCTCATCGCTTAATTAGTTATTATCGGAGCCCTTAGTCCAGGTTTTGCTCAGTTTACTTAAACTTTCGCGTTTGCGTGTGGCTCCATGCATTTTGGTTAGTTCTTTCTCGTTTCCGCCAGGGGCGCTATACATAAATGTATAGAAACATACGGAAACAGCTGTAGTTTCAATTTACGTGTAAACCTGGACTAACCCCTCAGGCCGAAGCCGCAGGCCGCAGTAATTTGCGAGACACCTAATTTTTCGCACTCGTTCAGTATCTGGCAACAGCGATTTGCAGCTTCTGTTGCTTGAAATGGTTGGCAACTGACAACACTGCCATCTAGTGCCATCCATTTTCGCGCCATTTCTTATCTTGTTCATTTTGGTTTGGTTCTAGTGCATTTTGATATTTTGATTTGGAAAACAATTAATTTCATAGGGGAGAGATGAGATTTTAGAAAATTCGATATAATTGTATGCCGTTCTTCTTTTATACGTAAATATCTCAAACACAACATTAATGTAGATCGAATGTTTAGGCATCAGTGGCATCAGCTCATTTCTTTGCAATGCCGGTCAGAAACCAAAGCGTTCCGAGCAGCCCTAGAGGCCTAACCGATGTTTCGCCCACGGCAAAATTAAAGTCGCCTAGTACTCGAAGGTAAGTGATGTACTGCATTATTATTTACATTTTTATTCAGGTCATAGCATAATGTATTTATTACAAGTTTCTTAATGTCCAAGATAGATATATAGATAACACAAAAAAAGAAATAAGAACAGTAATACAAGAAAAACTCATGCTAGTGTAACTCAAGGCGGCCTTATCGTGGAAGCGATCTCTTCCAGGCAACCCATGGACAAGCTTATTTGTTACGATTTTGTTCCATGATTATTTCATATCATACTTACCTATTTGGGACTGTTAATTGCTGCTTAATTTTCTGCTATAAAGTTTTACTTGAAACTTTGGATTTTTACAAGCTTTTATTTAGTTTCACCTGTCCCATTGTCTGTCTGTAATCAAATCTTGCAAGTTTTACATCCACTTCCCAGTTACTGATTGAAATTTTGCATACATGTGTAAATCGCGTGACAATGCAATATTATGATGACATGGTGCTGATCTGATGATGGAGCTGGGAGGTGGCCAAAGGAACTTAGCAATGAAACAACACAACCTCATCGAGTTTTGGCTCGTTTGATTCGTCTTGGCTATTTTTATATATAATACTTGTTGAGTATGTGTATGAGTATTGCAGAGTACTGCATTCAAATGCTTGTAATGTTTTTACAGATCACTGCGAAGGTCTCTTAGGAATGGAAATGATAACCAAATTAAAATAACAAGCATGTTTCCTGCCAAAAGAAGCCGGAGTCCAGTTGAAGAGGAAGAGCAAACAAGTGTAAGTTTAAAGATAAGTGTAAAAGTATGTTAACAAAGGCATTATATTTTAACTTCCCTAGTGTCAATTATAAAATTTTACTATAATCCATAGTCATGTGATGTTTAAGGCTTTCTAGAAATGGCTGAATTGCCTCACTGAATCCTGCTAGTGATTAGTGGTATTTATTATATTATACTTCAGTCATTAAATATACTCTGCCCTCAGTTTCTGGCTTGGATCTAGCTGAAAATATTCTAGGTATGCTTCCTGTAACCCAAATTATTTTAATAATTCACAGAAAAAACTTAAAAACAATGGACATAACAACATTGAAACCGATAAAAGCCCAAATGGCTCAATATCTGAAAATACAGATACTGTTATCTCAGAAGACTCTAAAAACAACAACAATGGAACACTCAATCATAAAAACAATGAACTAAAAGAAAGTTCTGCTGATACTGAAATTAAGAGTACTGAGTTAGATGATGCAAATGGAGAAAATAATCTGTCTCCTGAAAAATATACCAAAAATCACATAGAGATTGAATCAAATATAACTAAAGATACAAAAAATGGTATGGATACTGATGCTGCTCTACACCACAACAATAGTAACTCCAACGCTGACAAATGTGACATTTGTGGACAGTTTTTAAATAACTCTGACTTGATATACTACCAAGGACACCCACAAGATGCTGTGGAAGAATATATAGCTCTGACGAATGAGAAATTAGTATTGTCATCAGGTAAGATAAATAAAATGTCTAATAAATAACTAATGGAAAATTTTGTACAGTATGCACAATTGTTTTTGAGGTCTCGAAAGTTAGGCAAGCAGCTGTGCAGTATGCATATTTCAGGTGTTGAGCCTGTGCCTACCTGTGCAGCGTGTGACTCATGCCTAATTTCAGAGACCTCACAAATATTTCCTCATACTAGGTATACAACTTTGAAACCAGATGAATAATTCACAAATTGAGCGCTACTGAGGTTCTGGTTATTTTTACCATTTAGCCATGTCAGAAGCCTTTAGGCGGCATAAAAGTTCTGACACCAGGGCTAGTAACTCGGCCTATATGAACTTTATTAACAAACTATGTGTTTTCAGGTGATGAAGGTGATATTATGGAGAGGCCACAGACCAACATCACAGGTTTTTCAATTTTTGACCAACAAGGGCACCTATGTCCTATAGACAGTGGTCTTGTAGAAAATGATGTCCGGATATACATGTCTGGGTACTTGAAGTCTATATGTTCAGACTCCACTGAGATCGATGAAGACTCAGTACCAACAAAGGATATTGGACCAATTATAGAATGGTTAGTTTTTTTAATATTCAGTAGGGCTACTTTTTGGGCACCAACTCATCTGTACTGTATCAGCCTTTTTAGGGTTCCGTACCCAAAGGGAAAAACGGGACCCTATTACTAAGACTTCGATGTCCATCTGTCCGTCTGTCACCAGGCTGAATCTCATGAACCATGATAGCTAGGCAGCTGAAATTTTCACAGTTGATGTATTTCAGTTTCTGCTATAACAACAAATACTAAAAACAAAATAAAATAAATATTTAAGGGGGGCTCCCATACAACAAACCTGAATTTTTAGACGTTTTTCACTCTATATTAATAATGGTACCAGGTAGCTGCTTGAAATTTTCACAGAATATTTAGTTTTATATTCCCTTCAATAGTAAATAATAAAATTAAAATTTAAGGGGGGCTCCCATACAGTATGGAACCCTCCGTGCGCGAGTCCGACTCGTACTTGGCCGATTATTAATAGTCCATTGCAGAATGTTGGCTTACCCAGGATGGGTGATTGGGCCATATCCTCCACACTGGCCCAGTGCGGGTTGGTGGATTCAAAAACGTCATTGAATCTTCTATGGACATATGCAGGTTGCCTCACAATGTTTTCCTTCACCATAAAGCCAATGGTATGAAATGAAATTCGGTACTTACATAAATTCCAAAGAATTCATTGGTATGGGATCGGGATTACCACCCACGATCTCACGATTGTAAGGTGGGTGTCACTACCACTAGACCACCAACTCTAACCAACTGATCTGATGGAAAGCAATTTCAGTTGTAGATCAGAGCCCTGAAACTACGTTACTTTTTAGGGTTCCGTACCCAAAGGGTAAAAACAAGACTCTATAACTAAGACCCCGTTGTCCGTCTGTCTGTCACCAGGCTTTATCTCATGAACCGTAGTAGCTAGAGAGTTGAAATTTTTACAGATTATGTAATTCGATTGCCGCTATAACAACAAATACTAAAAACAGAATAATATACATATTTAAGGGCGACTCCCATACAACAAACGTGATTATTTTTGGCGAGGGACTCCCGTACGGTACGGAACCCTTCATGCGCGAGTCCAACTCATACTTAGCCGATTTTTTAATTCTAATGATACTTTGAAATAAATAACTTAACTAAAATGTCTTGCAGGTTTATCCATGGATTTGATGGTGGTGATAAAAACTGCATAACTCTCTCTACTGAATTTGCCGAGTATAATCTGCAGATGCCTAGCGACCAATATAAACCTCTCATGGACAGCTTATATGAAAAAATCTGGATCAGTAAAGTTGTTGTAGAATATTTAGAGGAATATCATTATTTGCAGCCAACCTATGAGGATTTGTTAGAGAATATTCGAGGTCACACCATCCCAGAGCTCAATGATAAAGAGATGAGCGAAGAAATGCTACATAAACATGCACATTTCGTTTGTGATCAAGTCGTAAGTTTGGAAGCAGATGAAGACGACGAACCTCTCATCACTCTGCCGTGTATAAGAGAGCTCATTAAACTAATGGGTATCAAGTTCGGCAAACGCAGATCGCGCGCCAAAATAGAGTACAAAAAAGTAGACAAGAAAGCTTGGACTAAAGCCACCACTACACCCTTAGTGAGAAAGACGTTTGAAAGTTTTTTCTCCAACCAATTGGATAAAACGAATCATGAATTAGTTTTACGAAGAAAAAGATGTGGCGTTTGTGAAGCTTGTCAACTGCCCGACTGTGGTGAATGTAACGCTTGTAGAGCGATGGCCAAGTTCGGTGGGCACGGTCGCACGAAAAAGGCTTGCGTTCGTCGGTTATGCCCCAACATGGCCGTAGAACAGGCCGAGGAATCTGACACTGATGACGATGCAGATACTCAGCAAACAACCGAGAAAAAACAAAATGTAATCGACGACACGGTACCGGTCAAACAGACCACTACCAGTAGGAAAATCAAATGGATAGGGAAACCAGCTAAAACAGATACTACAAAAGTTTACTATAAAAAAGTTGAAATAGACGGCTCCGAACTGTGCAATGGAGACTACGTCATGCTGGAAACTTCGCAACCCAACATTCCATCATTAGTCGCGAGAGTAGTTTATATGTGGCACGATACAAATAAACCTTATCTCGGATATTTTCATGCAGAAGTATTTATCAGGTCTTCAAATACGGTCCTGGGAGAAGTCGGAGACCCCAGAGAAGTGTTCTTGGGCGACAGATGCTGCCACGGAGTTCCTCTCTCGTCGATATTGAGAAAAGCGTGCGTAGAAAAGAAAGAGACGCCGCCCGACTGGTTTAACCTCGGAGGGAAAGAAGTGGAGGAGAATCCGGGCGACGATGACGGCAAAACTTATTTCTACAGTAAGTATTATGAGAGATCCACCGCTCGCTTCGAAGATCTCCCGGAAACTCCTACGTGTCCAAATGAATTGAGGAAACACAGATTTTGCCCGTCGTGTGAACGAAAGACGAGGAAAGACGCAAAAAATATTCCGAGGGTCGTTGACAGACTGACCGAGAAGTCTTCTATAGTACCGGAAAATAGGACAGAATGGAGTGTCGTAAGATGGCAAGATTACGATTATAAGAAAGGCTGTGGAGTATTTTTAAAACCTGGGACCTTCAGATTGAGAAATAGTTTGAATAATATGGCTATTCAGAAACCGAAACTGGAGAAGGTCGACGAAGATGTCTACACGGAGTATTATAGGAAGAGCGATAACAACCTTCGCGGATCGAACATCGACACCGGCGAGCCTTTCTGTGTGGGACACATCGCGGCCGTCACCGCCGTCGGGGAGGGGCCGCTCGTCGTGCCGCAGGACATTTACCTTCGCGTCAACATTATGTACCGCCCCGAAAATACCAAAAACAAATTCCCTCAACATGAAGATCTGAACGTAGTGTACTGGAGCGATGAAATACGCGAAATACCGTTCTCAGCAGTGGTCGGGCCTTGCCATCTTGTTTACGAGCGAAATATTCCCACGAAGGAATCGTTTCAGGAGTGGCTCGAAAAAGACCCGAGCAGGTTCTACTTTAGAAGCGCGTACGATAAAGCTACCGGTTCAATTGCGGACGTTCCGAGTCACGCTACGAACGTTGGCAGAACCGAGAAGGCCAAAGACAAGGGTAAAGGGAAGGGCAAGTCGAGCAAGCCAGCCGAAGCGACTTCCAGCAGCGAGGAAGCGAAAGTGCGTCCATTACGAACGTTGGACGTATTTGCCGGATGTGGAGGATTATCGGAAGGCCTGCACCGGGTGGGAGCCGCCGAATGCCGCTGGGCGGTGGAGAACTTGGACGCGGCCGCTCACGCGTACTCGCTCAACAATAAAAACTGCACAGTGTTCAAGGAAGATTGTAACGCGTTACTGCGTGACGCGATGTCCGGAGCCACGCACAGCGCCGGGCTGCGGCTGCCAGCGCGCGGGGAGGTGGAACTGCTGTGCGGCGGCCCGCCCTGCCAGGGCTTCTCCGGCATGAACCGATTCAACTCCCGAGACTATTCCAACTTCAAAAATTCCCTCGTCGCGTCCTACCTTTCCTTCTGCGACTACTACCGACCCAAGTACTTCATCCTCGAAAACGTGCGCAATTTCGTCGCGTTCAAGCGGGGAATGGTGTTGAAACTGACTCTGCGCGCGTTGTTGGATATGGGTTATCAGTGTACGTTTGGAGTGCTGCAAGCCGGGCATTACGGGGTGCCGCAGACGCGGCGACGGTTGATAGTGCTGGCGGCGGCGCCGGGATACGCTTTGCCGCTGTATCCGGAGCCGACCCACGTGTTCAGCCGGCGGGCGTGCTCGCTCGCGGTCACGGTGGACGGGAAGCGGTTTGCGACTAACGTGAGATGGGAGGAGAGCGCGCCTCGCCGCACCTGCACCGTGAGAGACGCGATGAGCGATCTGCCGCAGATCGGCAACGGAGCTTCGCGGGTCGAAATCGAATACGGCTCGATGCCCGAGAGCCACTTCCAGCGCGCGGCTAGAGGGAAAGATGACACTGCGAAGTTGAGGGACCATATTTGTAAAAACATGGCGCCGCTGATCCAGGCTCGAATCTGCCGCGTCCCGACCACCCCCGGTTCGGACTGGCGCGACCTGCCCAACATCTCCGTCGCACTCTCCGACGGAACTAAATGCAAGGTGAGCTTTCTATTAGTTGTGTAATTTTCCATCTGATTTGTAAAATATTCCTTACTAGGTGCCCGTCCTGGCTTCGCCGGGTTAAGAATGAATTATAGTGATAAACCTTCCGGAAGAAATATTTTAAAAGATAGTAATACTAAACCGCATTGAAATCTGTTGGATTTAGCTATCCATGTGTATCCAAACTGACAGATACAAAAATAAAATTTTTAGTGATACAAAAGTAGTTTAGTGAAAATGGTAATCTCATACACCGTTTAAGCCACTGGATCAGTTATGCCGCCGGCCCAGAGTTACGCGCTGTTATTTGAAGGAGCTGTGCTGGCTCGGGTAGACACTAGAGGGGAAATGTATAAAACACCCCATGCGGGACGTCAGTGCAGGACCTTTTGTCCCCATATTTAGACTGCCTCGGTGGCTCAGTGGTTAGTGACCCTGACTTCTGAGTCAAAGAGGCATGGGTTCGATCCCCAGCCAGGGCAAATATTTATGTGAAGAACATAAGTGTTTGCTCTGTGTCTGGGTGTTATTTAGTTACTATCTATATTAGTATGTATTTAAAAATAAGTATATTATGTAGTTTATCAGTCTCTTTCAGCCATATCACAAGTTTTGCTTAGTTTGGGCAAAGAATATATAATAATACTACGTATAGAACGGCCACTCGTTACCCCCCACCCGTTTGGGTCTTCCTCACTTCCACCCCTCGTTTCACGGACGAGGCTTGTACACCGCGTGTGGGCTGCACTGGCCGGTGGATTTTCTAATAAAAACTACCTAGACTGTGACAATAGGGAAGATTTATACTGTGTATGGTTGAATATCAATGATATGTAACATAACAAGAAATTTTAATGTTTACCTAAGGATAACTAAAACTTCCTCTTGATATTTTCTTTCAAATGAATTACATCGGTTAATTTTTGCTAAAATACTTCCAAATTAAGTAATTAATATACTTTTTTAAGCACTAGATTTATATTCATTTTTGCAAATTGAATACGCAACTGTCTCACTTACGCGGCATGACGTCACGTTGTGGTGATCGCTGACAGCCATAGACGTTCCGCACACAAATGCACGTGTAGCGACCGTGCGTATGTGTGTTGTCTGTGAGTAAGTACTGTGTTAGTGTGCGTAAGACAGCAGATTTTGTATGAAAAATCGCGGAGTGTCCGGGCTGTGGTTTGGGGTCAGAGGCCGTGTGTAAGATGTCCCCTAATATTTATTTATTTATTTAAAATAAGAATAATATACAAGTAAGTATTATTGTTCATGTGTAGGTGCTACAATACCGGTACGACGACAAGCGCAACGGGCGCTCCGCGTCGGGCGCGCTGCGCGGAGTGTGCGCGTGCGCCGCCGGCCGCACCTGCTCGCCGCATGACAAGCAGGAGAACACGCTCATACCCTGGTGCCTGCCGCACACCGGCAACCGACACAACAACTGGGCTGGACTCTATGGTCAGTATAACTGGTACCGCACGACAAGCAGGAGAACACGCTCATACCCTGGTGCCTGCCGCACACCGGCAACCGACACAACAACTGCGCTGGACTCTATGGTCAGTATAACTGGTAACGCACGACAAGCAGGAGAACACGCTCATACCCTGGTGCCTGCCGCACACCGGCAACCGACACAACAACTGGGCTGGACTCTATGGTCAGTATAACTGGAACCGCACGACAAGCAGGAGAACACGCTCATACCCTGGTGCCTGCCGCACACCGGCAACCGACACAACAACTGCGCTGGACTCTATGGTCAGTATAACTGGTGCCGCACGACAAGCAGGAGAACACGCTCATACCCTGGTGCCTGCCGCACACCGGCAACCGACACAACAACTGGGCTGGACTCTATGGTCAGTATAACTGGTACCGCACGACAAGCAGGAGAACACGCTCATACCCTGGTGCCTGCCGCACACCGGCAACCGACACAACAACTGGGCTGGACTCTATGGTCAGTATTACTGGTACCGCACGACAAGCAGGAGAACACGCTCATACCCTGGTGCCTGCCGCACACCGGCAACCGACACAACAACTGGGCTGGACTCTATGGTCAGTATTACTGGTACCGCACGACAAGCAGGAGAACACGCTCATACCCTGGTGCCTGCCGCACACCGGCAACCGACACAACAACTGGGCTGGACTCTATGGTCAGTATAACTGGTGCCGCACGACAAGCAGGAGAACACGCTCATACCCTGGTGCCTGCCGCACACCGGCAACCGACACAACAACTGGGCTGGACTCTATGGTCAGTATTACTGGTACCGCACGACAAGCAGGAGAACACGCTGATACCCTGGTGCCTGCCGCACACCGGCAACCGACACAACAACTGGGCTGGACTCTATGGTCAGTATTACTGGTACCGCACGACAAGCAGGAGAACACGCTGATACCCTGGTGCCTGCCGCACACCGGCAACCGACACAACAACTGGGCTGGACTCTATGGTCAGTATAACTGGTACCGCACGACAAGCAGGAGAACACGCTCATACCCTGGTGCCTGCCGCACACCGGCAACCGACACAACAACTGCGCTGGACTCTATGGTCAGTATAACTGGTACCGCACGACAAGCACGAGAACACGCTGATACCCTGGTGCCTGCCGCACACCGGCAACCGACACAACAACTGGGCTGGACTCTATGGTCAGTATAACTGGTACCGCACGACAAGCAGGAGAACACGCTCATACCCTGGTGCCTGCCGCACACCGGCAACCGACACAACAACTGCGCTGGACTCTATGGTCAGTATTACTGGTACCGCACGACAAGCAGGAGAACACGCTCATACCCTGGTGCCTGCCGCACACCGGCAAACGACACAACAACCGGGCTGGACTCTATGGTCAGTACCAAGGAACAAATGTATCGATGCTGCTGTGATGTCAGCTACAAGCTGCTAAAACCCAATCCTGACTGATACTCACTTGACATAAGACGATTGTGAGGTGCCAACTTGTCCATACAAAAACAATAAGCTTTTATCTACCTCTAAATATGATCCGATTTCAGTGATTTTTTTTTCATGTAATCAGCACTTCAATCGCTAGGCTTATACGTATATGTATACGTCTTAGTAACTCGACTTGCAAAAAAGAGATGGTTCTATGTTCGTCCGTATGTATTTTTTTGGGAACTTATTTAAAAAATTGTTTTTTGTTTGGTAGATCATATTTCAGAAGTGGCCCCATTTTATCGAAATTGGCTGAGCAGTTTTTGAAAACTCAACAATGACGTAATAGTACATTATGATATAAGTGCGGTAAGTTGAAAATTACAGCCGAGGCGATATTGCTAGCCCGAGCCGTAGGCGAAGGCTATAAGGAAGCAGAGGCTGTAATTGTCAAAGCGCACGTATGTCATACGACGTTTTATAACATATTTGCGAGGAAATTAATAAAACTGACTTTCTTAAACGAATAAATCTTTACTTGTCCACAAATTAGCGATGCACGCGCATCAACGTTTTTTTTAGGCAAAGGTATAAAAACAGCCAGTATTACTAATAAAGTAAATTAATATTTTTGTGTTTTTGTTACAGATAAATGGTTGTAATTTATTGTCAAAATTAATTAAAGAATTAAATGTTTATTTATTATATTTTATCTCCCAAAGTTAATTTTATTCATAAAATATTGACCACTTTTCTGACATAAAAACTCTTTTATTTGCTAACATTTTAAAAAGTATCGTTCACTCGTGCGTTTTACATTACAATAACGCACAAGTGCGTAATGAAATACAATACGATATTGAAATTGGTGTAATTACAGCCACTTTACGTGCAAATATGTTATTAAAAAAAATACCACATGAACGACACATCGATTTATGCGAATTATTCGCATTCTGTACATGATAGAAGTCGATTGTGAGATTTTTGGCGAAAAACAATTATTTGCGAAGTGCAAGCTCTTTCAGGGGTGTATCTGTATATGCTCATCATTATGAACTATTTTTAATAACCAACTGCGAAATTACGAAAAACCAACTAAGTTCCCTTGCTTTGTTTTACTGCTGTGTGAGATCATCATCAAGTAAAACTAGACTAGACATTTCTTTTGTATTTTGAAATGTAGGTTGTTAGTTTGTAGGTAATGTTGGTTTAAAAAATGTAAATGTGTTTGTAGGTCGGATCAGCTGGGAGGGCTACTTCAGCACGACGGTGACGGACCCCGAGCCGATGGGCAAGCAGGGCCGCGTGCTGCATCCGGCGCAGGCGCGCGTGGTCTCCGTGCGGGAGTGCGCGCGCTCGCAGGGCTTCCCCGACCACTACGTGTTCGCGGGCTCCGTGCTGGACAAGCATCGACAGGTAACATCCGGCGCAGGCGCGCGTGGTCTCCGTGCGGGAGAGCGCGCGCTCGCAGGGCTTCCCCGACCACTACGTGTTCGCGGGCTTCGTGCTGGACAAGCATCGACAGGTAACATCCGGCGCAGGCGCGCGTGGTCTCCGTGCGGGAGAGCGCGCTCGCAGGGCTTCCCCGACCACTACGTGTTCGCGGGCTTCGTGCTGGACAAGCATCGACAGGTAACATCCGGCGCAGGCGCGCGTGGTCTCCGTGCGGGAGAGCGCGCGCTCGCAGGGCTTCCCCGACCACTACGTGTTCGCGGGCTTCGTGCTGGACAAGCATCGACAGGTAAAACACAGTACCAGCCTTTTTTTAATAGTTCACTTCATGACGCAGGCCTACACACAAAGGGTGATTGGACTATATCCATCAAGCTGGCCCAGTGCGGTTGGTGGATTCCCATACGCCATTGAATTTCTTCTAATGACGTATGCAGGTTGTGGTATATCAAGCGCCACACAAATTGGCGGATGAGAAGTTAGCCGCAGATGACACTTCGCCGTGATTCGCTAGTTATTGCGCATGTGTGCACAATACCGACGCCGTGTGGCGTAGTGGTGTGCACGGGCGTAAGGAGCGCGCGGGAGGCATGAGGTTGGCGGGCGGGTGTGCCCCGGCACGAGTCTCTCTGGTTCCCACGCATACCTACACACGACGGGCTCTCGATGGCGAGCAAGAATGCTCAAGGCATGCACGCATTATTATCATAATTAGCATTGTGACGCAATGCTAATTATTAGAGCAGTTTTTTTTAATGTATCACCCTACGAGCGTCTGCTGACCATTAGCGTCGCCAGCGGCTCCGATTGAACGGTTCCCCTCTAGGGTGTTGGACAATATTATTATAAAAAGTGATTACCGGGATTATAAAATGCTACCTGACTAAATAATATTATTTATCTACACTAATGTTGTAACATTCTACTTATGTTTCCAATACTTGACTTATAATGACTACTGTTATAGCGCAGACAACAAAACACTCAATTTAAGCAATTTCACATGATGTTATAATATCCACATCGATATCGTAAAATCTCATTATAACATCGCGTGCTCGCTCCTGATTGGCCCTGCGCGCGCAGCTGCGCTCTCATTAGTTAGATTTTAATGGCGCCAAGTTCACTGTGACAATACACGTACGCGTGAATCCTAAGAATAAGAACCCAAAAACCGTCCCGTCCCGTCCCGTACCGTCCCGTCCCGTTCCATCCCGTCCCGTCCCGTTCCGTCCCGTCCCGCCCTGTCCCGTCCCGTCCCGTCCAGTCCCGTCCCGTCCGTCCCATAGCGTCCCGTCCCGTCCCGTCCAGTTCCGTCCCGTCCCGTCGCAATGTTTTTTTTTTTTAATTAGTGAAAAAGTAAAGTAGTGTATGCAACTGCATATAACACGGGTATTAAAACACGAGTGTGAGTTTATGAAACGAGCGCAGCGAGTTTCATAATAGTAACGAGTGTTTTAATACTTCATTATATGACAGTTGCATAAACTACTATTATTCTAATTCATAAAATTGTACGTACCTATTATTTAATTGCAGGTAGATATTTTGACGACGCCCCTATACAGCGAATTTTTTTACATTAATTAATTATTTAATATTAGCTTTAGTTATTATTTATAAATAGTTACTTTTGACGATGCTATTGCAGATACTTTAGAGTGTTATTATGCTATTTTTGACATGTAACTGCTATGTGATATTTTTATTAATTTTAAATGGTTATTTCTGACAATTCTATTGCAGATATTTTATTACAGTATATCTGACATCTTATTTTTTAATATTGTATTTTTAATGTAATGTACCGAGTTTTTAACTAATTTATTGTAAAATTGTCCATATGAGAAAAGCTGAGCGCCAAGGAATTTAAGAAGTAGGTATTTGGCTAAACTATTGCTGTCGCGATGCGCCCAAGCCAGGGAGCTTCTATGTGTGGTGTGATGCAATTGTATTTGTGTGTGTGCTGCTTACCAACTCCGCCCGCGCCCTTCCCGCGCCCGCCCGCGCTCCTAGCTCAGGCGGACGGCTGGTGTATTCTTTTGAATTGTAGCAAAATATGGTAGGTACATAAGCTCCGGTTTTTTGGGATAGCGCATAGCAAACGAAAACCTTTATACTGAATATTTTTTATCGAATTAGAAAGCTACATTATTTTTTTACACATATAGGCGAAGTAGGTATATTGATTTTAATTTTCTTTCGAATAATATTTTTTGAAAAAACCTTATAAATAGCCAACTTTACACAATTGACCTCAATCCTAAAGCTGCGAACAAAAATAGCTATTTAACTAATTGATTTCTGTAGGCGCTGCATAATACATACTGAAAATTCTACCAAATACCTAACTTAAGATATACCAAATAACTTTTTTTAAGGAAAACACGCACATAACTCTTCAACAGACAATAAACAAAGTGTAAAATCTTATTAAAAACAAGCTTTTATTTAAATTAAATAGTCCAAAAAAAAAGGAATCTAAACTTTAAAATTAATTCAACCTATAAATTTTCGAATATTACACAATTTTAGGGGTATAAAATCTTTCAAGTGATTTAGGTACGTAATAAATAACAGATAGCTTCAATATCTGCTTCAAAATTGCGTTGCATGGTTTAACCCAAAAAAATATATTATTTACATACATACATTGCAAGTTAAACATAAACTTGTAAAAATAAACTTGAGAATCGGCTCGGAAAAATCGAATATGTGAAGTAATTAGTACCTATTTTTAAGCCCTTGAATTACCTGACAGTTTTAAATTTTACTAATTTTATAATAGTTGTTTCTACCTAATTGATATTGTATTACTTAAGTTTTGTTTTTATTATTATTTTTGAATTTTATGCATTGTGATTATTTGTGATACAATTATAAATTTGACTTGCCTAGTGTAACGTTTGTAGTTATAAGGCCAATAAATATATCTTATCTTATCATACACGAATTGCAAATCCCCTTCTTTTTGTAGGTCAGTCAAAATGAAAGGTTTCTCAATTCATCATCATCATTTATGTCACGTGACGTCTACTGGTGGATACACGATACCTCTTTACAAGGTCGTGTTTTACAAAGTGAAGGAGGTTTCAGAGGTGTACCTACCTATGACCTACACGTTCGTTATTATGAACAAAGTTTACTATGTTTACTATATTTTGTTACAAATTCATATTTGTTAATTTATTAACTATGCAATTTTTGTCATTTTAAGTTTTGATATTGTAGCATTGTTCAGATTTATATTGAATGATTATCGTTTTGTTTTTACAATTTAATATTAATTAATCATTTTTTATTTAAATATATAATTTAATTAATTTAACTACAGCGATTTTAAGTTATTGTAATTTTAAGATAATTATGCTTTGCTTTAGCTAAGCTGAAATTTTTAGGATATTATAATTATAACTAGAATTGTAATTGATTTGGATTGACTTGTATCTTGTATTTTGATACCAATAAAATTATATGAATATATGAATATGGGTCTAGCTGCGGATTTCGTGAACTAAAAATCAGCTGTTCCATACAAAACTGCAACTTGGACTCGAAAAAATGTATGACACGATTGGTTTTTTTCTCGAATTTCGGTTTGGCCACATATATTAAAAGTTGTTCATAATAATAGTCCGAATCACCTCCTTTCGGCTTAGTACACCAGTTCTGGATAACCCTGTATATCTGGACATATAAAACTTCTTGCCTTTTATATTGTAACTATTCCCGTATATTCATTGCGCGAGTAGTCCAGTAGTATAAAAAATAATTAAGAATTCAATCAAACAGATGCAATGCTTACTGTTTGGAGAACTGCTTGTCATACTTAGGTTCTACTTTGAATAAGTTTAAAAAAGTTGAAACTATTAGCAAATTAAAGCAGCAGTGGTTAGCACACACCATATAAATACAGGATAGAACATCCACAAATTACTACACACTTTTCAGCAAAACTCAGCGGATAGCCAAGTTAAAATGACAAAGGGCAAGGCACATAGTTCAATGAACGGATAGCCAATGGGGCTGTTTTCTCGAATGAATCTCACGTATAATTCGCGCCACACAAGTCAGCGGATGGAAAGTTAGGCGCAGAACGCTGCGCAATAGGCAAAATATAGGTATGTGCAGGAGCCAGAGAGACAAGACGCCGCACGGACACAACCGCCCGCCAACCTCATGTCTCCCGCGCGCACGCCCGTGCTTACGAGTACCACTACGCCACGCGGCGTCGGCATTGTGCGCACATGCGCAATAATTAGCGAATTACGGCAAAGTGTCATCTGCGTCTTACATCTCATCCGCCGACTTGTGTGGCGCTACCTATACTGGCAAGCACAGAATAGAACTTATTTATTTTATTAGATATAGATTTATTTATTTTGTTGTATTTGTAATGTGACTGATTATGTGTTTTTTTAATTATTTAATGTTGTGTCTTTGATAATTTAATAGAACGTTTTTCGCTTAGTAAGTGGACTAAGGATAATTATATTTATACGTTACAGTTATTACACGATCATTTTGAGAATTGGGCATTCATAGAATTATGCTTTCGTAGAATTGAGCATTCCCAGATTAGTTGGGCATTAAGAGAATTGGTTATTCTGCGCCTAACTCATTTACTCGTAGATGTCTGCGGATACAGCACGATATTCTGTATAATCGCTGCAACATAGCAACTAAACGCCTATATTCCATACATAAAATCTTTTCTTCAAAAGTAACAAACATACAACGGTCAAATCACAGGATTTGAAAAATAACTAATCTTTTTAATAAACATCGATATCGATGGACATCACTAGAGCATCGACAAAAATATCGACTATTACTACATCCCTAGTGCTTGTGTACGTATAGGTTTGAACCTCCCTCACCTCGACCCTACCCCCGCATCGTGCGATAGGGACAATTGCAGCTCAGAGCGATTTATACCTACAAAAAACATGGCGAGACAACGTTTCGTATTACGCTGTTTTCTTCTTCAAAAACAAGATCAATCAAGTGTTTTTTATGTCAAAATTTAAAAAAAACATGTGTTCATGATTCTGTCATTTTATATTTCGTTAGATATTATTTAGTCTCTTCTGGTAGGTCTCTAAAGACGTCAGTAATAATGGTGAATTTTTTTGTGATTTTGAAGGGTCATATTTTGCCTGATAATTAATTTATCAAGAAAAAGAAAAGACAGGGTAGTCTAAACAGCTAAATTTAATTTTATGACAAAAAATTGAGGCTCTAAAAGTATTTTCCAGGAAGAAAACAGCGTAATACGTTTGTATGGAAAATTACAGACCATCCTTCCTCTTAATAATTTTGAAAGTCAACACTTAATTGTTATTTCTGACGATTCGTTGGACGTTGCTTGTAGTATATTATATTGTATACTAATGAATGTAACTTTCAGGTTTTAGAATGTTCTTACATCGTTTTTTTTTCCTTTCAGGTGGGCAATGCAGTACCGCCGCCTTTAGGAGCGGCTCTAGGAAGAGAAATAAAGAAAGCATTGATATCCAGGGCATCACTCTAGCCATAAGTAAATGTATATAAGTTTAGAAAATATTTTTGATAAGTTTTAGAAAAACGAATTTACAAATCGTTAATCTTTGGATCGTTGTTTTACCATTATGAACTCATAAGCAATAGGTTATTGAATAAAACAATGTGTTGTTATTAAAATGTTTTATTTATCATACTCCTTTCGTCTTGCGTTTAATGTTTTTAACTAAAAGACTGAGTTCTGCTTCTTCTTTAGATTTCTTAGTCGCTGGTGGGGCTTCAGGTAAGTCTACAGGTCTTCGTTTCAACTTTTCCTGAATTAATTTTTCCATATTTTTAGTTTTCTTAAAGTTCGGATCGCTAGGATCAATGTTGTATAGATGGGAGTTAAACAGAGCCGAAAACCGTTCATCGTTCACGTTGATATCGAAATCTGGAAGTGCTTGTTTTTGTTCTAACATTTTTTGTTTGAGTTTCTTTTTCCTTTTAGATTTCTTGGATACGGATTCAGCTTCTTGAATCTTTTTGAGGCTGAAGTGCGCTTTGCCGTCGTCTTCGTCTAATAAGAGTTCTAATTCTGCTTTTTTCTTTTCTTCATCTTCGTCATTTTCTAGATCTTTCTCGGTACTATTCTTGTTTTTGTTAGGTTTCTTTTGGAACTCTGGTTTGTTGAATTCCTCTGCGAAGTACGGGTCGTCCATGTCGACGTCAGAAGGAATGTCGTCAGATTCGCTCGCTTCAGACTCGGAGCCATCTTTGTCCTGTTCCTGCTTTTGCTTCTTCTCTAACTTCTTTTGCTTTTTCTTCTCTTTTCGCTTCTTTAGTAATTTCTCGAATGGTGTTAAGTCTTTGTTATCTGGAACAAATTTATATTTACGTCATATATTTAGTGTTCTGATTTTTGACGTAGTATTCATGTTTTTTGCTACATTATTAAATATACAGAATAACTTGAATATGCTATGATTAGCACATATTGTCATTGGGCCATCTCAGTAAAACCTTCAAACTGAGCGCCACACAAATCCACGGATGAGAAGTTGCCGCAGATGACACTCCGCCGTGATTCGCTAATTATTGCGCATGTGTGCACAATACGTAGGGAGCGCGCGGGAGGTATGAGGTTGGCGGGCGGGTGTGCCCGGCGTCTCGTCTCTCTGGCTCTCGCGTATACCTATATTTCGGATTTTACGCAACGTTCTGCGCATAACTTCCCATCTGCCAATTTGTGTGGCGCTTAGTATACCTACTTCTATTTCTCTCGCAAAAGTTTAACAAGCCTAATTCTGGATTTGGGTGATGAAACCGAGTATTTTTTGCTAAACCAGCGTAGCATACTTTAATCTTATTATAAAAATGTACTAACCTTCATTTAACTTCTTATTTACTAGTTCTTGCGCCTTATCCTTGATGCCGAGTCCCCAAGTGATCTCCATTTCCATGTCTTTATTTTTCTTTTTGTCTTCTTTCTTCTCTATATCCTGTAGTAGGTTCTTGTACTTTTGTATTGGGTCTTCGTCTTCATTGTCCGTGTCCGAACCACTCCCTATTGTAGTTGGATTCTCATCTGAAAATTATACAATTTCTTGAGTTCATTATAACTAAGCAGCTCCTTAGTAATTTAGGTGTCTGCTGTCGAACATAGGGTATGGCTATGGAAACTTTTCATAGATTAACATGAGCACCATCGGCCATACACAATATAATTTCATTTAGCTGTCTGTTCTACCTGGTTAAATTCGACCGTACTGGCAACACTTACACGGCACAATACGTTGCTATAACTAGTTATATTCAGCGAGGATTTTCAAAGGAAGTTTCATGTGAAGTTATCGGTTGAATCGTAATTGACCCCGTGCCGCCTTCGTCAGAAACAGGATGCCGTTATGTGTAAATGACCTTACGCATAAGCGTAAGGTATTATAAGGCTAATTAGACCAAATTAGGGGCAATCAGGTCTCGTTAGCAGCAAATAAATTTAGCAAACAGACTGATAAGGGTACCTATCCGTCGCACAAGATTCAACACGCCCCTGTTTCATGTCCCCTTTGCAAACACCAATTACGCTCAAAACTCAGTCTTATGTCGTGCTGGCCAAACCTACAACGTAAATTCAAAATCTAAATAGAATCACTAGATAGAACCTAAATTAGATATTTTTCATTGAACCAAAAATGCCCTAAAAATTGAAATAAAACATGCTCATAAAATCGGTAGGTAGATCTGCATTTACAAACTCTCTTCGCTCTCTCAATCAAACAAACACCAACATAACATAATTATTTTGTATCCTACACTCTCCTGACGACATAGTCTCTGCGAACCCTGACTCTCACGAGGACTTGTGTATCGCAGAGACGATTCAATTGAAGATAGACATACACACACACAAGCTGCGTAAAATGTAAATCGTGTAAAATACCTGTGTAGCTAAGTCGTATTAGTTGTAAAATTACTCATATACTTTGTTAATTTATACTAACTTACTGAAAACTGTTTTGGCCTTATTGTATCTAAAGATTACGTAACGCTGTTGTTGGAATGTAACATGAAATAAATAAATAAGAAATTGAGTTTGCAATGTGAGGGAAACCTAGGGTAGAGAAGGGGCCACGCAGTGCCGGTTTTAGCTCTACCAGCGCCCTGCGCGAGATTTATACGGCGCCCCTAATTGAAATTCAAACCGAAATAACAAGTACTTAGTAAAACTAGGTATTGTGTTGTGGTTCGACAGTCTTTTGCTCAAACTACGATTATATTGCCACTAAACGTGAGTGCAGCGAACGCGAAATTTTTAGATTTTGTCTTTCAATAGAGCTGAAATTTTAATACAATAGGTGTACCTACAGTGGTGTGAGCAAATGATTGCTCACGCACTATAGTGCCTCAAAGCTCAAGCGCAGCGAGCGAGGAATTTTAAGGAACGCACGATGACTAACTAATAACTTGTTCTTTATTGCTATGTATATTTTTTTGTTTGTTTTCTATTGACATTCATAAGTGTGCATTATTGTACCTATATGAGAATAAATGAACTGAACTGATGCTTCGACTGATTCACGACTTTATGGCCAGCACTGGAAGTGAGATGTTCCTGCAGTGGTTCGCGTGCTGCTACCAGCCGGCGGCGCAACTCACAGTTTTATTCATTTCCTCGCAAATATGTTATAAAACGTCGTATGATATCCGTGCGCTTAGAAAATTACCGCACTCATATCATAATGTACTATTACCTAATTCAACATAAAGAGTGAGCAAACAAAACAGTGAAAAAATACATGATAAATATGACTAAGCGCAAGAGCAGCGAGCGCGGCATTTTGCTCAAAGAACAAACCGTAATGATAGAGCGCGAGCGAAGCGAGCGCAAAAATTTACCTGTTTTTTTTCACTTGCAAATTTTATTTTAACCTTGGTTAAACGCGTGAAAGGGCGCCTGCGGCGCCCCTTTATGTCTCGCGCCCCTGGGCGGTCGCCCAACCGCGCCCTACCCTAACGCCGCTACTGGGGCCACGGGTGGGCTATGACCATCCTAGAAACTTCTTAGCCCATCCCAGAAAACTTGAAACTCAATGAATCCTACTTTTCTGGGGTTGGCAGATCCTTTTCCTAGAGGAAGTCCAATTCCTATAGGAAAGATCTTACAAAGTAGGACCAGACTGTACAGTAGCTAAAAAATCCGTTAAAAGGTAAATAAATGCGCAGAGTAAAACAACCGCCTTGAATGCTTAATTTGAATAGAATTTCATAATATATTTTCTAATTTGATTGTTGTTCAAGGCCGCCTTCACGCCGCCATATTTTACCAGCAATGTCAAAAGATAATAAAATCCGTAAATATGAAATTCCTCTAAATGAAGATTGTCATGAAAGAAAATAATACGTAAATCATTTTCAAAAACAAATAGTAACGACGGAACCAACGTATACCAGTGTATCTGCAAGATACACACTTATCCATCTGATGCATTTTTGAAATCTACGTATACGATACTGAAAAAAAAATTACATTTTTGTTGTAAAAAAAAAGTTGGCTAGATGTCAATGTCGTGAGTAACATTTTTTCCCTATAATTCTCCGCTGAACAATCAGTAATCTCCAGTTACCTACGCGCGGGCGGGGTAATTCCCGATACGCAGTTCTTCGGCGGAGGTCTAGCGGTTCGCGCGCCGAAGTTTGTGGACAATGCGCTTTCATTCTTTTCGTCAAACATGTCAAGCAAGCGTTAAAAATTTATATCAGAGTTTAAAAAAGGTGCTCATAACAAATATCAAAACTCTAGAACAGGTAACTGTTTTTTATTTGCTGTCATTGTGTTTTTTGAAGTTCATGTGTAAAAGTGTGTACTCGTAACTACACATATCTATACTTAATACTTATACTTCGAGATTTCAGTAACTGATTACGTGTATCTAGGCATTTACATGTTTGTACGTTGTAAAGTTGTAAGTTCAATTTTAAGTATGTGGTATATTTAGAGTTTTACTTTTGAATACACACCTTTACTTTTATGTCTGAAAACACCAAAACTGATAAGTGTTAGAGCATATTTTTTTCTTTTATATATTTAAAATAATCCTGTTATAAAACAGTTTACGAAGTTTCATTACTTTAGTCGATTGGAGAAAAAAGTTGTGACTATTTTTAGTTTTCAAAATGTTTAAAAGGCTCTCGTGAAAAATTAGGTTTTTGCAGATACACTGGTAAGCGTAGGAGCCGTTGTACTGTACAAGGTGATGGCCTAAGCTCGACATATTTTTGCATTATCTCTTTTCTAGCTACTTCCATGCTTACCTTCGCTGTCACTACTGGAAGCCAGGTACTCCTTAAGGTCCAGATCGTCTATTTTCCCGCCGAGAGCTCCTTTGATGACCTCCGAGCGGTCCGGGTTGGTCGCGTCCCAGGTCAGCTCCACTTTCGCCTGCTGCAGCGCCGTCGTCGTGAACAGGCGAGGCTTGTACTTGGACAGGTCGGGCAGCTTGGAGCACACCTCGCGGGGTTCCTGGGGTGGAAACGTCATGTTAGTTTGTTACACAACATCTATGGCTACTTAGTCTTATCAGTCAGTTTCTAAGTACTTACTCGTATCTAACTATTGTCTGAGAAAGATTTGACGATAAAATCAACCAAATGCGAGTCGGACTTGCGCACGAAGGCTTCCGTACCGTGTCGGAGCCCCTTTGGCCCCATTTCTCTTGCCATTATTAATAGCGAGCAAACAACTCCTTAACATCACGTTTGTTGTATGGGAGCCCCCCTTAAATGTTTATTTTATTTGTTGTTATAGCGACGACAGAAATACGTCATCTGGTAAAATTTCAGCTGTCTAGCTTCATGAGTTACGGCCTGGTGACAGACGGACATCGTAATAAGGTCCCGTTTTTACCCTTTGGGTACGGAACCCTAAAAAGCATGTTATGATTTTCTTATTTTAGGGTAAAGATATAGGGCTACAGTCCCCTAATGTACGAGTATGTTAGGCTTGTCTTTATGGGGTTATTTATTTCAATATTGACTCTAATTTGAGTTTGCATTAAGCTGGCTTCTCACGGCGCGGGATATCACAAGTCGCGCCGCGCCGAGCCCATTTGTACGAGCGAGCACGCGCCAACAGGCGAGTCCGCGCTACCCGTTCTCACGCGTTGGGCACTTTCTATGATACCAGTAAGGTATCTCTTTTCTTTTTTATCTCCTTTATCAGGGTGGTGTCGTCTTTTAAATTTTGTCTATATTCTAACCTAGGAATCGTGCTGGTCGTTTTTATTTTTGTGTTCCGAACATTTGGAATTCCATAATTTTACATAAAATTAAAAATTCCGAAATCGTTTCATTAGTCCACTTCATAATTAAATACGCAAGAGTATCTTTCACGCTGGCATGAAACGAAATGAACGACCAATGCTTCGCATCGCGCCCCGCGCCTCCCCGCGCGCACTCAAGTCGCTACGAGTGCGCTCGCGCCGCGCCGGCCCGCGCCTTTCGCTCGCGGCGCGAGCTGGCGCGGCGCGACTTGTGATATCGATCTCGCGCCGTGAGAAGCCAGCTTTAAAATGGTAATTTGTCATAGACACACACAAGTATTGTTGGTTTATTACTAGTGTTAATGGAACAGTTGATTTATTGCGCTCCACCACCGTCAAACATAACCCAGTATATAATACTGTCACTCCATACGCACGTGGTCGAAGGTGACGTCATCTGGTATAAAGCGCATGTCGAGCCGCGTGGCGCTGCTCTCGTACTCCATGCCGTCACACTCGGCGTACAGCTTGTCCGCGGTCGCGACGCTGTCACACTCCACCACGGCGTAGTAATACTTCAGCCGGTTCAACTGGTAGCGGCGGAGCTTCTCCATGTGGTACGCGGAGCCTGGAATCATTTTTCTCATATTCAATTCAAGATCTAGTGTCAGTGTCACAGCTCTGAGGGGTTAGTAGTAGTAGGTACAGGTTTACACGTAAATTGAAACTACTGTAGTTTCTGTATGTCTCTATACATTTTTAGGGTTCCATACCCAAAGGGTAAAATCGGGACCCTATTATTAAGACTCCGCTGTCCATCCGTCTGTCTGTCTGTCTGCTACCAGGTCCTATCTCATGAACGGTGATAGCTACTTACTAGATTGAAATTTTCACAGATGATGTATTTCTGTTGCCGCTATTACAACAAATACTAAAAAAAGAGAAAATATATTTTAGGGGGCTCCCATACAACAAACCTGAATTTTTAACCATTTTTCGCTCGATATTAATAACGGCGACAGGTAGATGCTTGAAATATAAACAGTATATTTAGTTGTAAATTTGCTTCTAAAATAAAATATATGAAGATAATTTTTTGTAAGTATCTATTAAGTATCTATTTATGTGGCTCCCCATTCGCCGTCGCCGGGATGTTCATATCCTTCTCTTCTTTACAACACTCTCTTTAATCCCTCTTCTCCTCCCTACCTTCAAGAACGTTTCATTTTCCGTCGTTCTCTTCTATCCCGCTTTTTGAAATCGTCAGAGAATCTAAAACTTACTTTTCCACAACACTGAACCACTTTCTATGGTTCATCTTTTACAGTTGAAGCTGTTAGACTGTGGAATGAGTTGCCAGTGGAAATTAGACGTGCCCCATCGCTGAATATTTTTAAGAATCAAATTAAATCGCATTATCTGTCATCTTAGCTGTATAATAATGAAATAATATATATTTATGCATTATATATATTTATTTAAGTACAATAATATGTAATAATGTATGTAGGTTTATTATTATTTTATTTTAGTTAGGTAATATGTAGTTTATATGTTATTTATGTATGTATCATTTATTGGTATGTGTGTTAAGTAGATTTAGGTATTATTTTTGTTAAGTGTTTGTTTATGAGTTAATTTCTTCTTTCTGTTAAGGCCACGTTTTTTGTAAACTTATATTTTCTATCCGTACTTGGTTGCCTGGAAGAAATCGCTTAAAGCGATAAGGCCGCCAGTTAGAAACCTAAATTGTATTGTTTTTGTCCCTGTAATTTATTCTTTATGTGGTTGTCTAATAAAGTGTTATTGTTTGTTTGTTTAGACAGATTACAAGTTACCTTCTTCATTTCCATCATCATCAGATAAGTCAGCCTTAGATTCAGTGAGCTCGATTGGTCCTCGCACTTCTTCTTCTTGCATTCTCTTTAACCCATATTCAGATGGGTAAACCTATAAAGAAAATAAATAATCATTAAGTTTTCTTGAATAAGAATCGTCACATATAAGTTTTCTTAATAATATTAAGTTAGATGCTTATCTATATATATATAAAAAATCGGCCAAGTACAAGTAAGACTCGCGCACGAAGGGTTCCGTACTGTATGGGAGCCCCCTCAAATATTTATTTTATTTTAATTTTACTATTGAAGTGAATATAAAACTAAATATTCTGTGAAAATTTCAAGCATCTACCTATTACCATTATTAATATAGAGCAAAAAACGTCTAAAAATTAAGGTTTGTTGTATGGGAGCCCCCCTTAAATATTTATTTTATTTTGTTTTTAGTATTTGTTGTTATAGCGGCAACAGAAATACATCATCTGTGAAAATTTCTGCTGCCTAGTGTAGAGAAACTAACCTTTTTGTTAGCTTCTCTACATTCAGACTCTTTCAACGATAACACTGCCAACTTACAATTCTAATTGTGAAATTATTCAAATTTTTGAAATGTTTATCTCTGACAGGATCAGCGATCCTTGTTTTGTAAAATTGGGCAGTCTTGGGTTGGAAGTGTTCTGGAAAACACCTTTTTTTCTATAAAAATCTAATGTATGTGAATTTGAGTTTGCGTGGACGAGTCCTGTAAACGGCATGAGCGTCGAGTAACAGGCAGGGTGAGAGGCTCCGGTTCCTTTGACTTTGATTCCAGGAGGATCTCTTGTTTTGGGGCCACTGACCCCTTACCCTGGAGCACTGGGCTGGCGCTGACTTCGAACCCCGTCGGCCAGTTTGGGCCGGCGCCTGTCGGCCGGTTTGGGCCGGCGCCTCCACCTCAGTCGACAGATGTCTCCACGCTAGCGCTCGCCTAGCGCTACCTTGCTGGCGCCACACTATCGGCGGGTCCAGCTCAGGCTATTGAAAATCCTCGGCCAGCCTCCAGCGTGGTTCTACGAGTACTACCCTCTCCCTTTTTGGCTAACTTTCCAAGGACTCCTTCAAAATTCTCTCTCTCTCTCTCCGTTTCTTCAAGATTTAATAGACTATAAGTGCAGTGTGTGTTAATGTAAATAAATGTGTAAATACTAAGGTTAGCTTTCTGTTTTAATCTCCTCTCTCCGAACCGTTAGGGATCCTATTCACTAGGCAGGACTCTTTGGTTAGGTTCGCTGAAGTCTCTTAACCTGTGGTGCTGCAACCGGCTCCCCCGCTTGCAACATTACGGGTTCCTCTCTAATTCTCTTTTACTTGTGGTGCTGCAAACGGCTTCCCCGTTTGCAACATTACAGTTTGGCGCCCGACCTTTTTACTTATCCACCCCTGACTACTTATATTTTACTTGTTTTCTTTCTTTCTAAATTCTAAATCGATACTTCCACAAGTATCCACCCATCGCTTACACCTTAGGTATTTTGGTTCTCTTTTGGTTATCGTACTCCAATTCTCGATACATTACTCTATACTTGACTTTACAGTACACAGGCTACATAAATACCGCACCCCTACATACAGTCACTTACTACCTGGTTACCTCTGTAACCTACACCCATTCTTCGCTTGGCGGTGTTAAAACCTAACTGTCACCTTCAAGTTGGGGTTTGGGAGACTATACGGCGAGCTGGAGGAGAGTATCCTCGCAGTGTACGTCACATACAGTTTGTAAGTTACCTAACTTACAGCTGAACACTCTTCGTAGTACATAGTAGTACATATCAACACTTGGCCTCATATATAAATTATATTCTATTAATACCTGGTATTATGTGTATATTATTCAGCGAGTCTCTCTCTGCTCTCATACGTCTTCAGTAATTAATTGTTGAAAAATTGTCTTCTTTGGTCTTTGTCTTGGAGGACCCTAACGGTTCGAGAGGTAGATGGCATGTTAAAGATATTATATGCTAACTTGTATAATATATTATAATGATTTTTCTTTTTTATTATTTTTTAACTTAGTGCTGATCTATGTTTTTGTTTTCTTAAGAAGGTTGCAAATAGTTTTCGTTTTGTTTGGTGTATAATGAGTACTAATAATGTTATGATTTTGTATTCATGTAATTCTTTTTTTACGTATAAAAGTACTACCTGTTAATGCTTCACAAAGAATCTAAACCCTTTGGCTTATTTTTTGTAATACCCTTGTTTTTTTTTTTTTTAATAATAAAAGGCTTGCACAATGGTTAAGTTACCAATAAAGCCTATATTGTGCTTTTATCTTTTGATATTTCAAATTGCACACGTTGCAATTTAATTATTAACTTTAAAATTTGAATAGAAAATTACTTTTTTCTATTTATATCTCTGAAAAATATTAAGGCTTACTTAGGCCATAATATGTGTAACTTGTAAATATTTTTTATTTTGACTTTTATAGGGTTTTCGAAAAGGTGCGGGTTACGACACCTAACTCTAAAAAAATAAGCCTTCGTTATAATCGAATAATTCCTTGTGGAGTATGGTCATCATGGATTGTGAACCATAACCCCAACTTATGATTGAGTGTGCGTGCGAGGGAGTCTGGAAGATGTGTGTGAATCTGTCTGGATGGTCAAGGTCTTATTCTCAACCTGCAAAATTTTCAATGAGTGAAAATTTTTCTGGGGTTTTGGGGGAAATGTAGAGAAACTAACCTTTTTGTTAGCTTCTCTACATTCAGACTCTTTCAACGATAACACTGCCAACTTACAATTCTAATTGTGAAATTATTCAAATTTTTGAAATGTTTATCTCTGACAGGATCAGCGATCCTTGTTTTGTAAAATTGGGCAGTCTTGGGTTGGAAGTGTTCTGGAAGACACCTTTTTTTCTATAAAAATCTAATGTATGTGAATTTGAGTTTGCGTGGACGAGTCCTGTAAACGGCATGAGCGTCGAGTAACAGGCAGGATGAGAGGCTCCGGTTCCTTTGACTTTGATTCCAGGAGGATCTCTTGTTTTGGGGCCACTGACCCCTTACCCTGGAGCACTGGGCTGGCGCTGACTTCGAACCCTGTCGGCCAGTTTGGGCCGGCGCCTGTCGGCCGGGTTGGGCCGGCGCCTCCACCTCAGTCGACAGATGTCTCCACGCTAGCGCTCGCCTAGCGCTACCTTGCTGGCGCCACACTATCGGCGGGTCCAGCTCAGGCTATTGAAAATCCTCGGCCAGCCTTCAGCGTGGTTTTACGAGTACTACCCTCTCCCTTTTTGGCTAACTTTCCAAGGACTCCTTCAAAATTCTCTCTCTCTCTCTCTCCGTTTCTTCAAGATTTAATAGACTATAAGTGCAGTGTGTGTTAGTGTAAATACTAAGGTTAGTTTTCTGTTTTAATCTCCTCTCTCCGAACCGTTAGGGATCCTATTCACTAGGCAGGACTCTTTGGTTAGGTTCGCTGAAGTCTCTTAACCTGTGGTGCTGCAACCGGCTCCCCCGCTTGCAACATTACGGGTTCCTCTCTAATTCTCTTTAACTTGTGGTGCTGCAAACGGCTTCCCCGTTTGCAACATTACACTAGCTATCATGGTTCATGAGATACAGCCCGGTGACAGACAGACAGACAGATGGACATCGAAGTCTTAGTAATAGGGTCTCGTTTTTCCCTTTGGGTACGGAACCCTAAAAAAGTAAGTAAGTTCATTTAGGCCGGGTGGCTTGTCCTGGTCTCCTGAAAGCCTCTGCCATGGCTAAACAGTTTAAACATCTGGGGCCTACAATTTGACGTGTCATGCGAGCCACATTAGTGCTCAGTTGTAAATCCCACCTGCAGTCACCCATCTGAAGACTTGCCATGCCAAATGTTGCTTATCTTTGGTCAACTTCTTGCTGACAAAAACCTAGTCAAACTATGCTACAGAATAGCTATGTATGTAGAAGGAAAAGCTACATTTATGCTTTAGTGTTTTTTAAAAATAACATTTGTTGAAAACCTTGCAGTCTGAAACCTATGGGGTATCTTATTTTGGGCTAAAAATAGTTATGTTTACAAAGAAGAACAAAAAAATGCACTATAGGCTGAATCATACAAGTGAAACCCAATCTATCAACACACAGCTTTATGTGAGCTTCAGTCAGGACTGGATATTGCGCAGCTTGTAGCTAACTTCACATCAGCTGGCATGTATGATTCAGCCTATACTATAACAAATCCAATATAAAAATAACACAGGAATTTCTCTAGAAAATTGAAGTTTTATACAATTTTCAAAAGGATGTTTTGAAGCCAACATTCTGATTACATAGGTGTTTTAGTAATAGTACTCACAGAAACTTTATGTATGACCCCTCCAGCTGGTAGGAATGAGTTGAGAAGGACCATCAGATCCGATGCCTTAATGTTGTCCCAGTCCATATTACACACAGCAATCCTGCATATAAATAGCAGCATTTGTTAAATAGTCATTTTAAAGACTTACTTTACTTAAAAAATATTATTATTATTACTTTTGTTCTACTTAAATTCAATTCGCCCAAGATGACCGTGCAGCAACAGGCTGGCTCTGTGAAGTGTACCTTAACCATGCCGTTGTGTTATGCAATAAATTATAGATAATTGAATTCACAGGCTAAGCCAGGTCATACTAACCATACATTGAGAAGCCCCTTTTACAATATTGAAATATAAAAACAGCAGTATGTATAAGAAGAATAGTGTTGTAGACAAACTATGGCATAAAAAAGGCTTGGCATATCTAAATTGGGCTATTGTGGTGAAATTTTAAATGTCATTTCCATGAGACAAGGCCGCTTTCGAATTATTTTATTTCATATTGTGAATTTATTGTAATATGACAGTGTTATTTATATTGTTTGACATTGTTAAGTGCTCACATTGTGTTCCTATTACTACACAGTAAAACAAGAATTTGGCTTTGCACTAAATTTCATTATCAGGTTTAGGATCACTTAATGATCATAAAATCACAAAATGCTGACAGATCCAGGAGGAGCTTCAAGCGCCATCTTGAGAAATCGTTTTTGGCCGATATCTCGGAAGCTATGCACTTAAGGGTAAAAGTCATTAACATTATTGTACAGAAAAAAAATCGCATCTTTTGTTTTCAGTAAACTTTATAAATAACGTCTATTTTTCCTGTAGTTTGAATTGAATTTAAAATTGGACTATGGAATGAGTATGGTATCCACTAAATATGCCCCATTTCAAAATTTCTTAGCAGGTGGTGACTTGCCATCCACTAAATACTACTTAAATTATTATTATACTTATTTGAACCTATGTAACAATGTATGTAATCTCAAAAAACCTGGAGAATTAGTACTTTATAGTTATAAACAATATCAATAAATTAAATGGGAAAATAAGTTTTCTCCATTTCTCTTAGATAAAATTATTTTTTTTTGAAATAAAGGAAACTAATGTGTAATCAGCAAGTGACCTTCGTGTAGATTCATCAGTGGTTTCTGCATCGGCATCGAGTTCTCCCCACTCATGCTCATAATCACTGTCATCTTCAGCTCCACTGCTTTCCTCATCAGATGAACTGTCAGTTAGTAGTACACCTGTCAAGGAATTATATGAGAAGTGTTATTTTATGTCACACTATATGCAAGATTCACCATTTTTATAAATTGGAACAATAACATCTTATAAATTGACTAATTCCAGCTGCGCATACAAAAGTGTCCATTCTGCATGCTGCCTGAGCAGAGTGTGTAAGCGAGAGTGTGGAACAATAGAGGCATGATCAGCATAAGTATTCAGCTTATTTATTAATTTATAGGCGAGCAGTACAAACTGATGTGCATAAATCAAGCAGAGTCGAGTTAAATTAGTATTTATCTGTCAAGGACTTTTTTTCCTTCTTCATCCAAAGATCCAGTCTATTCTTAAATTTGTTTATCTTTATAGTCCTTGCTGACATTACATTTTCAGGCAACCTGTTCCAGTTGTAAACTACTCTGTTGCAGAGGATGTGGTGCGCAGTGTTGGTTTGTGCTTGTTTCAGTTGTTGATTCAACAATGTTTTCTTATACCTAACATTATCATGTAAAATTATTACCCGTAAGACTTCCGACTTTACAAAGAACTAAATTTTTCAGCAGGTATGTTAACAATTCATATTCATGGGCAAACTCCTTTGAATAAAGAAGGAAAAAAATTCATTGAGAGAGAAATAGGTACTAATTATTTAACACTGCTTGACATCAGTAAAGGAAAGAGAAGAAGAAGAGGAAATCAGATAAAGGCACATCAGTATATTCTGCTTGCCTATAAACCAATAAATAAATAACTGCCTTACCACTAAAGATTTAAACACTGTTTAATCATACATTAAGCCCGATTACAGAGGCGCCATCTTAATTATATTAGCTAAATAGCATAGTTCTGTTTCTTTTTCACTTTAGGCATTCGATAGAGAGAACGCTTTTTACGTTGTTATTAAATTTACGCTGGCGCCTCTGTAATCGGGCTTACTGTTTGGTTAAACAGTGTACTGTTAAACATTGTCTAAGCCTTGTGTAAAACTTTTGTGGTAAGATAGTAAATGTTTACTGAGCCTGCCTTGTTTATTTAAGATTAACTAATAAGTACCTTCACCACGAGCATAATCTATATCGAGATCCAATAGCCGTTGTTTTGTTTTCTTGTCTAGTTTGCCTCTGGTTAACTTGTCGTTCACAAACTTAGGTGGTTGAGGTGCGCCGTCATCTTCGTCGCTCTGAGGCCGTTTGACGAAGCGGCCTGGAGTGTCCTCCTCCTGGTTTTTCTCATTCTCTGCCTCAGAGCCTTCATCTGAGTCAGAGGCGTCGTCCGAATCTTCTAGATCATAATATTTCCGTAAGTTCTCCGTTGAAGTCTCATTTATCGGCCGGCCACGCTTGTCTACAGTGTACTTTACTTTAAATTTATCATCATTAAACATAGACTGGAACCTTTTATCAATTTTAACTTTGCGTTCATGTTTCGGAATTTGCTTGTAGCGTGGATCATTTAGGTATTTGGCAAATCGACTGTCTTTTAGTATGTCGCTCATGATTTCTAAACTTTATGAATACAGAAAAACGGTTTATTTTAATATTTGTAATGTATTCTGCAAAACTAAATATAACCTCCAAAGTATTGTAACCTCAATTATTTTGAAGTTCACTCACTTGACAGCCAGACAAGTGACATAACAGCTGTACCTGACAGAAAGTGACAGTGACACTTTCCCCTGATCCCACAAACAGCTGCGGCCTGCGGGCAACCTGCTGGCCGCGGCTGAAGGCCGCTGCATACGTAACGAGATAAAACCTCGGACGGGACGTGAACGGGAACGGGACGTGACTGCTCCGTTCGAGACGGGAACGTGTTCTTAATGCATACGTACCGTAACAGTAATTCGGATCTAACGTGCTAGTGTTGTGAACAAGGAAAGATTCACAGAGGAAAGATTGATGTTTCATTTCAACAATTGGCTTTAATTGCAATGCAATAAATGATTACCGTCTCCAGTGAGTGATAATTCGAATGCAATTTTATGCCACAGATAATTCTTGTACTCTAAATAAAAATCATAATCACTTTATTCATAACATTTTGTTACAAGTTACTTATATATATTCAGTTAAAAACATCGCGTCTTGAACATTCTACAAATATATCTCATTCGTTCTTTTTACCTTGTAAAAAGACAATGAAGAATGTTCACTAATTTTGATTATTAGCACTCCATATTCTCTGTCAAAAATAAAAAATACTAGTGAAAAAATTACTTCGATACGTCAATTAGTTACCGATTTAGAAGTAAAACAAGTTGTAAACGCCCAGTGACGGTGTGACGTCACACCACAACACGCGCAAGCTATTACACCTACTACAGCGCTGCCGACTTGATACTAAGCGCGGGGGCGCGGCCGCGCGGGGGCGCGGCCGCGCGGGGGCGCGGCCGCGCGGCCCGCGCGGCGCGTTGTGACGTGACGTCACAAGCGGTTACGTGACTATAGCGGGTATATAATTTTGTAAAAAAAAGAAGGAATTATCCGAAATATCCGTAAAATCCGGATATCCGGATATTTCGAATTTCCGCTATCCATTTTATCCGGATAGTGAATTTTAACGGATAATGCAAGCCCTAGTCACCAGGCAGTATCTCATGAACCGTGATAGCTAGACAGTTGAAATGACGATAGTTGAATGAATTCACAGACGCTGTTTTTCCGTTGCCGTTTAGTTTATAAAACATTTGTTGTATGGGGGAGCCCCCTCATACAACAAACGTTTTTCACTCGATATTAATAACGGTAACAGGTAGAAGCTTGAAATATTCGCAAAATATTTTCTTGTATGTTTATTGCAATAAATAATTATGAAATTAAAATAAAATAAATATTTAGGGGGGCTCCAAAGCAGTACGGAACCCTTCGTGCGCGAGATCGACTCGTACTTGGCCGATTACTTGAAGTTTGCATACGAATTAGACGATCCAAATTTAAATCACTTTACTCCCTAGGGAGTTTCAAACAGTATTATTGCCCTGCCGTAGCCATCGAGACTGTGTTTGTACTGTACTACCAGCCTTTTTAATAGTCCACTACAGGACGTAGGCCTACCCACGAAGGGTGATTGGGCCAAATCCACCATGCTGGCCTAGTGCGGGTTGGTACTGTGTTTAGATAGTAAGTAATGTCTTGTTTTACGTTGAGATTGTATGAGATTTAATTGGTCATTTTCGTGCAGGTGGTAGGTATGAAAAGCTGAAATTCCGCTCCGATTTGTGGAAATAAATGTCAAAACAAAAAATGGTCACCCGGCACGTTATGCCCTTAGTAAGCATACCTACTAAGCATAGGTTATAGGTACAGACTACCTTTTTTTTTTGACCCAGGAATACCTTTATGGAAACCACCAAACCTGGGGAGGCCGGTGGTTATGTGGGAGTCTCCACCGCTAGTCGGAGGCATACCCACTAAATACCTGCTGGGGGGCGATTCTGTTAACCGATCTCGTTGCTGAAGTGATACGTTCTAGAACCTCTCTCGTTCAAAAAAACGATAGAGCTTCGATTGATGACGTAAAAACGTGTGACGTAAGTGTGACGGTACTGAATCGAAACTTTCGTGAACTAATTCGTTGCTCCGACGTTTCAAAGCTGACACGAAACGTCGAAGATAAAATTGATGACGTCAAAATCGTGTGACGTAAAACATAACGATCGATGTCAAAATGAAATGACGTAATTTAAGTGTACGTATTCAGGCAGGGCATTGATGTTGGGGCGTCGTCTAATTAGAGTTATCTCAAATAAATCATAATATTTATCAGTATCGTCGAGACAGAAAAACCTTCCAAATTACGCAAGTCCAAACGTAAATCACGAAATCCAAATCCTCGCCTCGCTAAATTCCATTCGGCACGATCGCTATTTGCCGAACCGAATGATTCATCCACACAGATTGGATTTTACTACAGTGGCGATTGTGCTGAACCAATATGTGTGTAGCAACCCATAGGTTGGACTTGGGTTTCGTTACCTGCTTTGAGGGTAAATGATTTAAACCAACAAAATTAGGCAGTACATTATTATTTTATTTCAAAAAATACGTAATCGTAATATTGATCGTGTGTAATATGTCCCCTATTATTTATTTATTTCTGTAGTGTAGCTACATATCTTCAAACTTTAACGTACGCACTCCGCGAGCTACCCTAACAAAAAAGTCAACGACCATTGCAATAGATCTCATAGCAGGTGGTACAGGTAACTGGCTCGTCGATCACTGGAGAGCCGCCGAAGAATGCCCCGTGGTAGTTGATACCACAAGGAGCTAGGATGGACACTGCAGAAGAATCCAAGTGATAGTAGATGTCACGGAGAGCTGGCCCGTCCATCACAGGAGAGCCGCCGGATTCTGCTCCGTAGAAGTAGATACCACGGGGAACTGGAAAGGTCACTGCAGAGGCCCCAGTAGTTGTTTGAGAGTTGGCCAGTAGTTGTTTGACAAGAGGACGTCATCCGTTGATGGTCGCGAAGCTGATTGCAAGCAATGCTCAGTTAAAGTGGCCGATATTCAAGCGCAAGTTAGCTAATGGCCATCATTTTTAATAACCTGATGAAATTCGGCTGAAATTGGAGAAAATTTAGATTTTCTGTAAATAACAAAGTACCTACTCTGTGATTTTGATCTTTTGACAAGCTGACAGAATTTTAAATAAGGGTTTTGAAATAAGGTACTATTTATTGCCAGTAGGTATTTGATATAGGAAATAATCGGCCAAGTACGAGTCGGACTCGCGCACGGAGGGTTCCGTACTGTATGGGAGCCCCCCTTAAATATTCATTTTATTTTAATTTTAATATTTATTATTGAAGTGAATATAAAACTAAATATAATGTGAACATTTCAAGCATCTACCTGTTACCATTATTAATATAGAGCGAAAAACATCTAAAAATTCAGGTTTGTTGTATGGGAGCCCCCCTTAAATATTTATTTAATTCTCTTTTTAGTATTTGTTGTTATAACGGCAACAGAAATACATCATCTGTGAATTTCAGCTGCATAGCTATCATGGTTCATGAGATACAGCCCGGTGACAGACAGACAGACAGGCAGACAGATGGACAGACGGACATCGAAGTCTTAGTAATAGGGTCCCGTTTTTCCCTTTGGGTACGGAACCCTAAAAAGTATAAAATTGTATTGTAATGAATTAGATGAAATTGTATTATTATCGGAATTAAAGGTGTCTCAAACCAAATATCTGTGCAAACCAATCATCAGATTAATCTATCCACAGAAAGCGAGTCAAATATCAATTACTAGATTTAGCCAAAAAACAATCAGGGAATGGAAGTCTTCCTGCTTTCCTATTTCCTAAGAGATGTATGGCTTTTCAAGGTCAGAGTGAATAGGTATCTTCTAGGTCTGCGTGCTTCATCTTCGACCACAACTAGTGATGTGCCGATTCGATTATTTTAGTAATCGATATATCGATTATGCGCCCGAACATAATCGATTATTAATCGATTACTAATCGATTATGCCTATTTTTATTTATTTTTAAATTTAGCAATATAACATGATGATTAATGAGATAACTATGATCAACTTGACCTATACTTAGTACGAGTAAAAAATAAAAATTAGCACTAGTATTTTATAATTTTATTTAGTAACTTAGTTTTACAGCAATGACCAATTTGCGTTTAAAAATATTATGTAATCGAGATGTTTGGGCAGTAGCCGGTTTCTCCTTAAATTTGTCACTTGTCCGGTTTTAGAGAATATCCTTTCCGATGGAACTGACGTAGCTGGAATACAGGAGTATTTTAAGTGTAGTTTGTATAAATTGTCATTATTCGTTTTCATGCCTTTCCAATATATTAAAGGATTGCTTTTTCTATCAAGTAACGGCAACTCTAGGTACTGACGTAAAGTTATTATATTCTCCGTTGAAGCAGTTGTGACTAAGTTTGATTTTTTTGTCTCAAAATGGTCCCAAATGGATTGTTTTCTTGTTTGTTCCTGATGTACTTCCTCTTCTATTGCTGGTTCACTGGTTTCTTCAGCTTTGTTTCTAAGAAAGGTGAGTTCATCTAAGCAGCGTTGTTGAGCACTGGTGGCATTACTATCTAAGCCGAACCCGACCTTCTTGAAACGGGGATCCAAAAGACAAGCAATTCCAACATGTTTATTGCTTTCTAAGGAACCAAGTCGTCTCTGTATCACATCGTGCAATGTTTCTTTTAGTTGCGTTCCAATTGATGTTTCGACGTTAGGCAAATTCAAATTATATTGTAGTCCTCGTATCAGTGGAATCACCAATGCCATTGTGGGATATTTTTCTCCGGATAATTGTTCTGTGATTTCTTCAACATTTTTTAACAGAATTACACAATCTGCTAATACCTTCCATTCATTGTAGTCAAGATTTTCAGGAGCGTTGTTAATTTCACTCAAAGTAACTGTGAGTGCTGCCTTAACTTCACATAACCTTGCGAACATAATACTAACACTATTCCATCTTGTTTCTACGTCTTGTTTCAATTTCAGCAGTTTCATATTCATATTTTCTTGTATTTTGGACAGATGTGCAGTACTTTTGGCACTATGACGAAAGTGACCGACTATTCGTCTGCATTTCTGAATGATATTCTGAAGACTATGATTTTCATTCAAAGCTTCTTTAACGCTTAAATTCAGAGTGTGTGCAATACACGGATGATGGTGTTTTCGAAGCACTTGATTTATAGCTTTTTTCATGTTGGCACCGTTATCGGACACAATGGTTACAATTTTTTCTTGAACACCAAAATCTTCAAATATTTCTTGTAGAATTTCTGCAATGTTTTCGCCAGTATTCGGATTTAAAAGTTCTCTTGTAGCAAGGACTAATGACTGCAATTCATCATTGTAGATGCAATGGCAAGTGACCGTGATATAAGACTTATTTGAATCAGATGTCCATATGTCTGTTGTGATAGCCAAGAATTCTATAGAACTTAAAATTTCTTTTATTCGTGTACATCCTTTTTCATAATATTTACACAAGATAGATTGAGTCAAACATTTTCTGCTTGGAGGTTCGTAAATTGTATCAACTCCAGTAATTTCTTTTTGCAATGTCTTTATAAATTTTAAAAATCCTGTATTTTCTACTATCTGCAGTGGTTGGAAATCTTCACAAATCATTTGCAAAAGAGCAGTGTCAATATTATTTCTCTGATTCTGACTAAGTTGCCTTGTGACTATTGTTGTAGACAATGTACATTGTTTAAACTTTTTGGTCCTAGGCTCGACTTCGTCTTTCGTCGTCGTTTCAGGTTGGTCGGTATTTTTGCTTGTGGAAGGCCTCTCATCTTCAAGTAAATGAATGCGTTTCAGGTGTTCACGAAGATTTGTCGTGTTCCCGCAGAATTTGAGAGTCTTATTACACAGATTACATGATGCTTCTTGATTCGATTTCGTAAAATGTGCCCACACGTAACTAGAACTCTCACGTCGCTTCATTCCAAAATAAACGTTAAGCACTTTAAATAAATTTTAATATTACGCACGTCTAACACTCTCGAGGACTTTCTTATGTTTGGCGGTAAATAAACTTGTAAAATTTGAATTTGTCTACTCAAAAGTAGATTGGGAAAACCCCTAATAGAAATGAAACATTTATATAAGAAAGTCCCTATAGTAAAAAAGAAAAATGCAGGCATTTTATATGGGGAATCCCCAGTTTTACCACTGAACGTTTTGAATGTAAATATAAACCGTATAGCGTATGGTATTTTACTTGGGAAGTCCCTCTCACAGATTTATTATTTAAGGTTGGGATAGATTGAACGATAAAAGCTAATTTTTAATGTCACTGTCAGAAAAAATCGATAACTATCGATCATTCCAATGATAATCGATTACGGTCGATTAACTAAATAGTCGATTAATCGATTATTAGTAATCGATTTAGCACATCACTAACCACAACGTCGCTTACCATCAGGCGAGTTGGTGGTCAAACGCGGACTTATTTGGGTTAAAAAAAAAGCAGGTGAGGATAAAAAATACAGTTTAATAATAATTAATAAACTCTTTTTGTGAGCAAAACCTTATTTGTTGCAATCAAACATCAGAAAAAAAGTAATAACGCACACATTGAATAAATATTGGTTTTGACTTAAGTCTGATATGTCAGATTTTTTCTTGCTTTATTATTTTAATCTTAATTCATATTTTTACAGATTTGCCACGAAATTATTTAATTCAAAAAAGAAGTCAGATCAAATTATAATTGGATAGATGGTTGGAGTTTAAGAAAACAAAATTGAAAGGCGAGACAATAGAGATAGTCTTCGTTTCCATTTGTTGTTCCATCATTCAAAATTGTCAATGACGTAAGCGACATAAGTGTGTATACAATATGTTTGTTTGTGTAGGTGACGTGATACTGTTTCGTTTCTGAAACGTTTCTGCATCGTTGCTGACTCGTTTTGTACAACAGATCATTCAGACTATGCTACAATATTAGACCGTATCCGATAGACGTACTCTACTGGATTTTTTTTGCTTGTGTAAGAGAATATTTCATACATTTGACTGTGGATTAAGATATTTATTGTAAACAAAATTGCTTTAGTATAAATAAATTACTTGAAAACGGTTTGGTTGTTTCTATTTCAATGTTATACTCGTACCTAATTCACAGGCGTAGATCAATAGATATTGGAGGGAGTTTCAAGCCTTAATGAGCCTACCCTATCAAAGGTAATCTTATAACATTACCTAGAGAAAAATGCCTTGAATTCAAATTGAGTAGCCACGAGATTTCTCCAAAGCGACCGATGCGTTTTTGAGAAGAAAATCGGAAGTAACTTCATCCTCGCGTGTCGTTTTTGAAAACGCAGCCTTAGTGTGATTAAGAATAAGTGTACCCTTTGCCCTATTCATAGTAGCTGACTGCCTGGTTGCTGATTGTTTTTAATATTTAATTATGAATACTATATGCGATATACGGAATACAAGAAATAGAGTTAATAACATCCTCTTTTTTCTAAAATAGGTTAAGAAAGAATGTAGCGTAGTCTGAACGCACCGGACCAACCTTCAAATACTCCAAACATTTAATATGTCATAAAAACACATAAAAATGAATACGAACATTGACATTGACATTTCCTAAAATAAGCTGAAAATAGAGATAATTAGTAAGGAGTCTTATTGTGATTGTAGGTCTAATTATGATTTAGACGTCGTTGTATGTTTTCCCTAGTTAGGACTTAAATGATGAAAATTACGATACTATGTATTACGAGCTCAAGCGGGCCCGAGGAGGACAACAGCGTATCTGGCAACGCTGTCATAAAGGACCGCACAAGCCTGGCCCTACTCAGTAGGGCCAGGCTTGTGCGGTCCTTTATGACTACTGCCACGCGAGTAGGCACACAAAGTGCTGGGAGCACCGGTGCGTTTCTGGCTCCCGCCAGAAACTCTGCAGACGGTCCTGAGTGTTTCTAGCTTCCACTTAAAAACACTCTTGGGTCGTAGCCACAAGATATCCACAAGACCACGTGGGGTCATTTGTGTAGCATGTCATTCACATGGAGAATTATAATATGTATTGTAGCCGAGCCGAGTTGCGATCGTTATTGCACCGGTTTCTATTTCAGTGTTCTTCGACTATACTTCGGTTATACTTCGGCTACTTTTAGTAGTTACTCGTAGTAGATTGTCACATGATTGTCATTCATTACAATTGATTGTCACTTGTGATTGTCACCTGTGGTACAATTCTGCCATTATAAAATCAAGCGTATTAGCTTTTACTATGGGGAGAATTGGATAGTATTGGCACTTGATAATTTTGATGAATTTTCGAAAAAACTATTTTAGTTAGTGGTTTAATAAAATTAACTAAATTTTAAAATATTTGTTACTTTACATAAATATATTAATAGTACAATTATAGTACTACTAAAACCTTTTTAAAATGAAAAATGTGTCAGAAAAACATGTTTCTTGTTAGATTTTCTCCAAAATCGTACATATTATTAGGTATACCTACGGTTTAATGCTTTTGATTTAGCTGATATGAATAAAATGCGAAGATCACATTACACTAAGTATCTAAACTAGATAAGCAGTATTAGAGTGATTTAAAAACAACTGGAAACCAATTTTGGTTTATACCATGCCCGAATCAATGTTGCTGATAAATTGTAATCAAACTAACAAAAATATAACAGGCATCACATTTTATTGCATGCTAAAGTAAAAAAAACATAGATTTCGGCAAATTAAAAGTTGCAATTAAATAAAAAGGATGAGACGATAAGTCTGTGATCAAAGTTTATATTTCAGAACTACGTTTCTTTCAGTAGTTTTTTTTAAATAGGTTTGCATTTGACAACATTAAATGTGGTGGTATTGACTTATTTCACTTTCCCCGCTCATTCGTTTGTCAAATGAATCAGAGGTGTAGTGAGGAAGAACTGCAAACGGGCTTTTTTGCTCCGTTGGGGCCTCTAGAAGTAGTCCATTGTTGAACATAGCTTATTCATGAAGGTCAATTAGGCCCTTAAAAAATGAAGAAGCAAAGATCGAGGCTGAGGGGGAATAGGAATAGATTAAGACTATAAAATGTGCGATTAGGCCATCACGACTTCACAATACACATCTCCTACCTACTGTTAAACACGGATCGCCTCTGTTGTATGTTTTTCTTCACTGAAAAGCCAGTGGTGTATGGGCAATAAGTAGGCACATTTTAACTCTCTTCAGTCCCCACACGTGTTTGTGTAATATCTGTGCCATGTGGGCCCTGCGCAGTCCCCAAAGGAATAAATAAATGATACGAATATTTTTGTATAAAAGCTTTTAATAGGGTTTAATTAGCTTCAGCAAAATTGAAACAAAAATCCAAAAAACTTAACAAAAATTTGTTAAGTTTTTCAAAATGTTAGTACTTTAATTTTCTTGCGATGTGATTATTACTTACATAATGACATGTAGATTTGATATCGCAAGATAATAAATTGGTTGCCTGTAAAGTCGGTATACGGGCGAAAGTTTTACGTGACAACGACTTTGAGACGAATGAGAGCGAGTGAGAGGCACTTACGTGCCTCTCACTCGCTCTCATTGTGTGAAGTGTGAGCGGAGCGTAACGCAGTTTCTTGAAGTGTCACCCGGCAAACCAATTTATAAGACGTTGTCACGTCAAAATGTCTAGATAAACATACCTACCTTTAGTATTTTGATTCTTTGAGCTAACTCTAATTTGACGATAAACCTTCCCCCCCTATCAATGCCCTAAGTACCTACAAAATGTATCACTTAGTGACGTCATTTGCTTTTGACATCAAGGTTCAACATTGCACGCTTTTCACGTCATCAATTGTATCTTTGACGTTTCGCGGCGGCTTTCGAACGGCAGAGCAACGGATGAGTATCACGTTAGTTTTAACTCAGTAAAGTCACACGTTATTACGTCATCGATCGAAGCTCTACAGTTTTTTTGACAATTCCGACTGTCATAAAAACGAGAGAGGTTCAGGAACGTATCACCTCAGCAACGAGATCGGTTAACAGAATCGCCCCCCAGGGCTGTTTCCGCCACTGCGCTGCGCTATGTGTCGGGGCTATATACGGGCACGCTTCCGCACTCCTCCGCGGCCCCGACAGCTGGTACCGACTACCTACCTACTACCTATAGTGTACTTACTTACATTATGTAGATAGGTACTTAATATGCGAAAAAGCTAGGTCATTTCTCTGAAAAACAAAACAATTTTCCTTATAATCGAACACCTGGATTTTGAAACAGTAGGCAAAATCATGAATACAAATTAGACAAACAACTTTTTAGGTAAATACCCACTTTAAAATTTAAATTAAAAACTTTTGAGAACTTTTTAACGTGTTTACCTTCTGTTTGTCGGCCTCACGCCCCAGACAGATGAATAATTCTGTCCTGTAGGTATTACTTTTGAGCTGTAATTTGAACTTGAGTTTTTGCCTTAGGTATATCCTACGCTACTGAGTTCCTACCACGCCAGCACCACGCCGCCATGCGCCACCGCGCTCCCTACCCTATTACTAGCCTACCCATGCCCTACCCTTGCCCTAGAGATTAAAAATTTGAATCTAGCAGGAACATAAACTGAAACCGAAGTCAAAACCGCAAAGTTATCTTGGTAATCACCTATTTCACGTACTACAATTATGGCATGGCCACATTATCGCCCTACGGCGAAGTTATCGTCACTGGGGCTCATTCATCTAATTCAAACGGTAGTAATTGGTTGTTCACGATTTGAACTACTACCTGAAGCTGGGCACATACGCTGCGATGATCGCATCTATTCATCAGATCAGTCCAGCGAGGTCCTAATATAGTTACATTGCCGGTAGGTAGTTATTGAGGAATCAAAATGACACCCCTATTTTAATCGAAAAAATTGATTTAACAAAAAAATTATTGGCATCAAAGTTGTAGAAAATCAAATTTTAAACAACTTTTGTTCCTATAACTTCTGCTGAAAAATTGAAATAACACAAGTTATTGAAGAAATGAAATGGCACAACCGGCTATTTGAAATAAATATCGATCCTACAAAAAGTTAATGGGAACTAAAGTTGTAGAAAATCAAATTTCAAACAACTTTTGTTCCCATAACTTCTGCTGGAAAATTGAAATAACACAAGTTATTGAAGAAATGAAATGGCACAACCGGCTATTTGAAAAAAATATCGATCCTACAAAAAGTTAATGGGAACTAAAGTTGTAGAAAATCAAATTTCAAACAACTTTTGTTCCTATAACTTCTGCTGAAAAATTGAAATAACACAAGTTATTGAAGAAACAAAATGGTACAACCAACTATTTAAAAAAAATATCGATCCTACAAAAAGTTAATGGGAACTAAAGTTGTAGAAAATCAAATTTTAACCATTTTTTGTTCCCATAACTTCTGCTGGAAAATTGAAATAACACAAGTTATTGAAGAAATGAAATGGCACAACCGGCTATTTGAAAAAAATATCGATCCTACAAAAAGTTAATGGGAACTAAAGTTGTAGAAAATCAAATTTCAAACAACTTTTGTTCCCATAACTTCTGCTGGAAAATTGAAATAACACAAGTTATTGAAGAAATGAAATGGCACAACCGGCTATTTGAAAAAAATATCGATCCTGCAAAAAATTTATGGGAATCAAAGTTGTAGAAAATCAAATTTTAAACAACTTTTATTCCGATAATTTCTGCTGAAAAATTGAAATAACACAAGTTATTGAAGAAACAAAATGGTACAACTAACTATTTAAAAAAAGATCGACCCTACAAAAAGTTGATGGGAACAAAAGTTGTTTAAAATTTGATTTTCTACAACTTTGATTCCCATCAACTTTTTGTAGGATCGATATTTTTTTAAATAGTTGGTTGTACCATTTCATTTCTTCAATAACTTGTGTTATTTCAATTTTTCAGCAGAAGTTATAGGAACAAAAGTTGTTTAAAATTTGATTTTCTACAACTTTGATGCCAATTTTTTTTTTGTTAAATCAATATTTTTCGATTAAAATAGGGGTGTCATTTTGATTCCTCAATAACTACCTACTGGCAATGCAACTATATTAGGACCTCGCTGGACTGATCTGATGAATAGATGCGATCATCGCAGCGTGTGTGCCCAGCTTCAGGTAGTAGTTCAAATCGTGAACAACCAATTACTACCGTTTGAATTAGATGAATGAGCCCCCAGTGACGAAAACTTCGCCGTAGGGCGATAATGTGGCCGCGCCATCAGGATTACAAACTTATTTGTGTAGATACTAAAATAGGAAAACTGGACCAAAATTAATGTATGTTTGATTTTTTCCATGCTATTTATGTTTGCTAAATGTTAACGGTCATCAAAATAAAAAGCTTGTATTGTCTGCTAGAAGTACCTTAGTTCAATTCAATTCAATTCTTGATTTGTGGCTTCTGCGAAGGTGATTCACAATTTTGCCAATGTCTTGTGAGGTACTGCCATCAAACGGAAGTACCTTAGAATTATGATGATCGTTGAGTGAGTGAGTGTATGAGTGTGTCAGTGACAAAATCAAAGAATTTGACTAGTAATAATTCTTAAATTACTGGTTCGATTTTTATGAAATTTAGAAATATTCTTTGTTATATGACGTTCTCTTGATAGTAAAAAAATCAGACGTCTAGCTTTATCCAGACCAAAGTTACAGAGGGTTGAAAATGGCCTGAATGGCTTCGGGAAAAGTATGCTTACGGCTGTGCTCGACTTGTTTGGGTGCACTGCCGTGCACCCAGATAACCTAGTTTCCATGCTCACGAAGAAAAAAGTTTTAATGTCAGTTTTATCGGAATCGCGATTATCGACCTTCTTGTCTCGCCTGTCCAATTTTATGAAATAATTCTTATCAATTTCCCCTGCAAATTAAATTTCCACTGAAATTTGGCTATAATTAAAACCGAAAATCATGAATAGCATTGGAGAAGAATGTACAGAGCTCAAGAAGAAATACGACGACTGTTTCAATAGCTGGTTTTCAGACAAGTTCCTAAAAGGTGACCACGATGATTCTATGTGCTCTGGAATATTTAAAGTTTATCAGGAGTGTGTCAAGGTAATTAACAATTTTCTACGTAATATAAATATTGAATAACCATTATTATTATTGAATTCCATTTCAGTGTAGGTCCTACATATTAACCTTCATTATTACACAACTTTTTCAAATTTTACAGAATGCAATGAAGCAGCAGAATATAGATTTCAAAGAAATTGATAAAGACGTTTTGGGAACTGAAGAAGAGTTCAAGGTGCCACCAACCAGCAGCAGTTGACAGAAATCCAGTTTAATTTGTGCGCTCAATTCTGTGATGTTTTGCACCAAGTTCTATGGAAGCAGCAACAAATACATAGAATCTAATAAGTTAGAGCTGGGGTATAGAAGTAACATAGTTCTGTCTGATACTCCAAAAATATGATTATTTTTTCATGTTGAGAACTTTGCCTACTTATACATTATTTATCCCATGACAATTATTTTTAGCTGCAGTTAACGAAGCACCAAGTACAAGTAGAAAAAAAACACTTATCCTATACAAGACTTCTAAAAAATACTTTATCTAACAACTAGCTGACGTCCCGGCTTCGCCAGGGTACAATTGGCTAGAGAAGACAAATAGGATACCTAATTTTTTTGAAAATATAATATAGCCTATGTTTGCCGAGGATAGTGTAGCTTTCCAACAGAGAAAGAATTTTCCAAAACTGTTCAGTAGTTTCGGAGCCTATTCGATGCAAACAAACAATCAAATCTTTATAATATTGTTATAGATGCAATAACACAAGAAGTAGTTAAAAACTACAGTGTAAATAATGATTAGTATAGACCAAATCAGACTTTATGGCATCTGTGAGGTTTTCTATGTGTCGTAAATCCTCTATTGTGCTGCTAACATGGATATATGTAGGTATTGCTTTAGCACAACCATTCACCTCATGTTCTCAGACTCCCAAGAAATTTGATTCGACTTTGGGTTGATGTATCATTGTATTCCTGGTGGCAAATATTACATGTTAGCATTAATTCATATACCTAGCTTATAGTCTTAAAAAAATTATGAATGTATTCACAAATTATATTTGTTAGTGTTTTATGGGTAGTGTAAAGCGCATGATGAATTTAATTTGTGGTAGTCTAAAGTATTTTAGTGGGTAAAACCTGGTGAATCTTTCCTTGCTGGCTATATCCTAAAGTGTAGCAATTTTTAGTTTAGAAGCATGAATTTTTAAAATAAGTGATGAAATGCAAAGAATTGATGTTAGCAACATCCATAGTTTAATGTAATAAGTCAGACTAAAATAATTGTTTCTAATAGTCCATATTATTTATGTTGTTCCACTAGATGTTATGAGTATTTATATTTGTGATTGAAAGCATTCATCGGTAGCAAAATGTTGATGTGAGCACATTGTGTTAGTTTTACTTAAGTAGAATTAAATTATTATTTTGTGTACCAACAGGTTTGTTTTTTATATTTTAAGTAATAAAACAAATAACCATTTCTGTTAAAAGATTTATATTTAGTTACTGTTTCGAGGTTGTTAAAACCTAAACTTAATTTTAATTTACATTACTAACTCCATTATGGTGTGGGTCATGAAACAATACATCAATTACAAAAGTTATGAACCAGCGGTGCTAAAACAGCCATTTTAGTAATCACAATATTGTTGATTGTTCAATACTATGTCAATCTTTTTAGTTTCTGTAGAATGTTTTTCAAATGTCTTTAGCCAGTCATGGCTTAGGGCTAACTATTGAAACAAAGATGTTAAAAAAATACAAAGACTGTATCACAATATCAATTATCATCTTGTGGTCCATTTTGTCAGATTGTAAAATCTTCACATACAACAATTCATTTTCGAATATTTATTTGTCATTCAATTTATATGCCAAATCCAAATCAAATCTGGACAATTCGAGATTATTGCTCATGTAGTTGTTCTAGCTCTGCAGTTCTGAGAACATCACACCATACGGAAAGGGCTTAAGTATGAGGTATGATTAATTATCTTTGACTGGTGTCTCTCGGGCGGTACACAAAGCCTCTGCTCTTCATTTCTCTGATAACTCCAGCTGGCAACCTTCCCGATACTGAGATTGCATATACTCCCTTGCAAAACCGATCTGAAAATAATAAATAATAGTAATAATAATCCCCCATAATTATATAACATAGTAATAATAATTTTTGACCGACGAAATGGAGGAGTTACTCAATTCGACGCGAATTTTTTTTTATGTACAACCTCGCATAGCTTTTTACATAGTGGTCCGATTTTGATAATTATTTTTTTATTCGAATGAGTATATTTCGAAGTTGGTCCTGTTTCAATTTTATCGAAATCGGCGCAGCCATTTTTGATAAATCAACAATAATGTGAAAAATACTACATCAATCCGTGCGAAATATTCGCGAATTCTGTACACGGTTGAAGTCGGTCATGCTATTTTTTACGAAAAATAATTATACACATACAGCTTCTTACTAATATTATAAGATACAAGAAAGAGTAATGCGTCACACTCAAAGCCCCCACTATGATTTCCTGTAGGGGCCATGAAATACAAGAAAAAATATAAATAATGATTGACACCCATAGCCTACCCCCACTGTGATTTTGTTCCTTGGAGCAGTTGGAGCACATGCAAAGATAAGGACAACTAACATCCTGAGGGGTTAGTACAGGTTTACACTTAAATTGCAACTATGGTAGTTTCCATAAGGGTATATAAATTTTTGTACAGCTTCCCTGGCAGAAACGAGGAAGAACTAACAAAAATTTAAGAACCCACACGCGCAAGTTTAAGTAAACTATACACACTGAACAGATATTTCAATTCATCAACCAAATATCTGCCCATCTAGGTGTTGAATCCTGGGCCCATGCACAGAAGGCAGACTACCAACTGTGCCAGGAGGGTTGTTCGGGACAAAATCCACATCAACAAAACAGCAAAATCCATCATTATGTATCAATAAATAGGTGTCTTTTAGGTAAGTGTGCTACACCCTAGACCAGACATCTGTATAACATCAGGCATTATGTAGTCAAACACAAACATATACAAAATGAAATAAAAATAAGAGTAATAGAAACGGCGAAAACCAAGTATGCTTTCTAATAGGAGACCAAAATTATGTGGTCTGTTAGATATTTTCATTTAAAAAGCTCCTAAAAAGGCCATTAAAATTAGTGGTAAGGAAATGAAATGCTTACTTATTCTCTGCCACTTGCAAACCCAACTGTCTTCAGGACTCATGGCAGCTATCATTCTGTAAAACGTTAAATTAGATTAATATAAATCAGATTTTCCACAAACATAATACTTATAACATGACTCAAGCTTATTTTTACTTTTGCATATTTTGATTGGAATATATTTTAAATCAATTATGACATTCAAAAAAATTGGAGCTGAGATTAAGAACATTGAAATATATTTCATGAGGAATTCTCAGAAGCAAAACAGCTTAAGGCATAATAACAAATAATGATAATGTACTTGTTTTATTGTGTATCACAACAAAGCTGTTTTCTATGTATATTAGAAGTTATTATTACAGAATGAACACACTCTTCACTTCTATTTACATAATTTTATCATAAAAGTAATTTTTTGTACTTCAAAGTCTTCTTGTTTGAAGGGCAGTTAAATGTCAATTTACAACAGTAACTGTCTCCTTTAAGCCATGTATTCCCTGAGCAAAAATTGTTTATGAACTGTTTCAGAAACAAAACCTATGTGTTTCTGAAACAAGTTGTAATGTTTCAGAGACAGTTATTTTGTTTCTGTAAACACTGTGTGTTTATCGATATGTTTCATTGCTGTTCCTGGAAACATCTATGTGATGTTTCAGAAACTGTGTATCCGAAACATTGTTCCTCAGTGAATACATGGCTTAAAAACTACCCTTTTTATTAGTGAAATTAAGCATCAGCAAGCATCACAAGTACATACCCGTCAAAGTTATTGCTGGTACAATCATAAACATTGTCCTTGTTGTTTTTCATTCTAAGGAATTCATCGCAATTGTCACATCCATCATACTCAAACTGATCAAAAGTCTGGAAAGAAGATAGCAAACTCAGCATAGACAAATGTTTGAAATATATATTTTAGCATCTATATAAAGATCTAATTGGCTTCTAAGGATTGATGTATATGTAGGTATGTATTATTAATAAATTAGCTCAGAATAAGAAAGCTAAACGTAATTCCATAATATTGATAACTATTACAGGAGAAAATGGTAAACAGTTTATGTGTATAACATCTTCCATTATAATGAAAATCTCCCTATAACATAGTTCAGTATGGTTTAAAAATTGAGACAGTTTTTACAATTGAAACTTTAACATCGACTGAAAATGCTTAGGCCTTCAGTGTCGTTATGAAGAGTTTACTTAGTAAAGTTAGTAATAACAAGTCGTGTCGTGGTAAATGTTGAAAGTAAGGCATGCAACAGAACTAATTTAGGTGGACTAAGTATGAGTATAAGCCAAGATACGGATAATCTTACTGAATAAATTATAGGTTTATTTTATATCGAAAATGCTGTATCGAACCTTTATAAGCGAACACACAAGACAAGCCCGGAGTCCTCGAAGATCTTTTGGAACAGTTTCTAGAGCCATCTTTGATGGAAATATACGTCTGCAGAGATGTCTGTCTGATGAAATAACGATGTGTGTCCTTTCTTTGTGGTTTTAATATGTTTACAATTTTATTTCGCCACTAAATCACTGAAACAAAAGAGTTGCACGCAATCAAAACATGCACACGATCTGCAAGAAATTTGGCCAATGTTGCCGCTAGATCTACCTGTTATTTGGCTACATTACAAGACAAAGTACCTAGTTTTGAAGATACCTGCGAAATTGCGCTAGAAGTACCTAGTTAAAACAAATATTACTTTGTCGTATAAATATTAATATCGAAGTCGGAGGATGTGAAGATTCAAAATCTATATACAATCAGAGCGCAGCTTTATGTGAGCTTCAGTCAGGATTGGATATTGCGCGGCTTGTAGCCAGGCCCGCCGCTAGCTATTTGTACGCCGTGTGCAATACCGAATATGCTGACCTTGTCTATCTATGGCTACACACGCTGAGCTTACACTTTTGTGATAACAGACAGGCTGACAACAATAAATAAAATAAACACTGTTTATTTATTGTTGTCTCATAAGGGTGTGATAAATGAATATTTAAGGAACATACAAAGCCCGATTACAGAGGTGCCAGCGTAATTATATTAGCTAATTAGCATCGTTCTGTTTCTTTTTCACTTTAGGCATTCGATAGAGAGAACGCTTTTTACGTTGCTATTAAATTTACGCTGGCGCCTCTGTAATCGGTCTTATAGTCAAAATAAATAGCGATTTTCTACGTTTTTTAGGATACCCAAAGGATAAAAACGGGACCCTATTGTATATCATGAACCGTGATAGCTAGAACGTTGATCACAAATGCTGTATTTCTATTGCCGCTATAACAATAACTAAAAACAGAAAAAAATATAAATTTAAGGGGCTCCCAGTCCCATATAACAAATCTTTCGCTCTGTATTAAAAACGGCGACAAGTAGATACATACTTGAGGTAGATACATACTTAATATTCACAAAATATTTAGTTAAATATGCACTTTAAAAATAAATTATGTAATTAAAATAAATATTCAAGGGGGGCTCAGATATAAGGGACGTGATTTTTTACTCGATATTAATAGCGGCAACAGGAAGATGCTTGAAATATTCAAAGAATATTAAGTTGTATGTTCCTTCAAAAAATAAATAATTAAATTAAAATAAAATTTACTAAGGGGGGCTTACATAAGGTACGGAACCTTTGGCGCGCAAGCCCGACTCGCATCGCACTTGGCCAGTTATTTTACAATAAATACAAATATTTTTAGTAAGAAGTGAACAAAGGAAACGATTCAGTTTTATGGGCGAGCGAGCGTGAAAATTATCGATGTTTTTCATTTAAAGGACAGATTCTCAATTCATTTTTTTTTATAGAGTTTCATTAACTGGAAAATTATTTCAATTTAAAATGAAGGAGAAAAATTAAACAGTCTTGATATTACACAACCACGACTGCAAAAACTTTGAAAAGGTCTTTTATATCAAGAGCAAAATTTTTATTTTTTTTATTTTTAAAATGAGGCATGAACAATAATAATTGAACAACACAAATCAATCCACTTTCAAAATGAGAGAGCGCAGTGAGCGCCAAAAATTTTTGGATAGTTTTTCGATGTTTTGTCAGTAAAAGGAAGATTGGAACGTGACATGAGATGTGAGTAGAGCAAAACCAGTGATTTAAACTAGCGAAGCGGGCTTAAAAAAATTAAAAAAAATTTCAATAATGAGCCGATTTTAAATAAAAACGAAATAAGCTAAATCTTTTACAAAGTAGGAGCGGAGCGAGGGTGAAATTTATAGAATAAGAAGTTGGTCGTGGCAAATAAGCCATCACCTGACCAAAGACCAATATGGGCTCGGGGGGTATTATGACGCCCAGGCCAGACGTCCAGGGGGCCGTTCACAAGGATCCATGATGCTGAATCCGAACCTGAATTCTGAATGGATTCTGAAGATCTGAATGTATATATGCAAATAGATGTTAACGGTAAGTATACCTATTATAAACGAAAATTATATTATGACGATGGCTTTGAATATTACGTGATGGATCCCTAGATTTGCCGCCCCCTGAATGTGCCGTCTGCGTGCGGTGCTCGCCATGCACGCCCGCTTGCGGTGGGTTATAGCAACCTTCACATCTGCCGACTTTGATGATTTAACCTATATAACAGAATAATATAGTTTCGGCACACATTGACACAGTCAAATAGCTTCGACTTCATATAAAACAAATGCGGGCCTCGATGATGTGATACTGACGATTATCCCATAATTATTCATTAAAAATGATGTATAAAAAGGAACCAAAAGGAGCTAGATTCACCACAGTGGCTAAAACCAAATATTTTTTTACTAAGATCGTCCGCTAATCTGAAAATTCGCTAAATCTAGCTACAAACTTGCTGAAGCGGCAATGCTGAATTTGACAAATCATGAATGACTTAAGAAAAATAGACATTGACAGTAGAGTTGAAGCATTTTTTGAATTTTTGTTCATGACCATGGAAACTATGTCCTTTAGTCTTCATGAAGCGTTCCGCAGATAGCAGCGGCTTAGTCATCTAACAATCACAGGTCTGGATCTAGGCAGGTAACCATTTGGACCTCTGTAATTAGCCAAGCACTAGGCCGCAGCCGCAGGCTGCAGCTGTATGCGAGACTGTATTCTAGAATTCTAGATAAAGATAAGACATAGAATAATAAAATAACGCCGAGAATGATAATTTCAAATCAAGAAAGCGTCGAGTTTGAGCCTTTGAGGCATAAAGACGTTATTATTCTATGGATAAAGATATCGTTTATTGCTCTGTGAACTGTGTATAGAATAAGACTCTTGTAATTCTTCTGAGGCGTAATGCGTCTTACAAAATTATCCTGACGGGCATGCAATATAGGTTTTTGTTTTTAGACTTACAAGGCTATGTATATAATAAGCCCGATTACAGAGGCGCCAGCGTAACTTAAATAGCGACGTAAAAAGCGCTCTCTCTATCGAATGCCTAAAGTAAAAAAGAAACAGAACTATGCTATTTAGCTAATATAGTTACGCTGGCGCCTCTGTAATCGGGCTTCTAGTACACCTAGATGAACCAAATTAGGTCACAATATATTTACTTTCAAAATTACACAATAAAATATAAATAATAACTCACCACAATGTGACATAATTATAACAGTTCACACTATGTATTAGCACTTTTAAACCTACGTATAAAGAAGAGATCATTTTAACTTAAATCCTAAAAGATCATAATACCTAACATAGGTGATTTTTATTATATGAAAATATTAACTAAAGATCTTTGAAATTATAAAAATATTTACTTACATTATGTAGCATCACCAATTATAATTCTAGATACAATACAATACAATACAATACAACAACACTTTATTGACACCAACAAGAAAACATAACAAAAGAAACAAAGACAGAAAAGGCACAAAAGGCGGTCTTATCGCTAAAAGCGATTTCTTCCAGACAACCTCTCTTGGATGCAAGGAAACATAAAGACGACAAGGACGGTGTAAACGTAAAAAAAAAAAAGTTAAATAATGAAGAAAGTTACTACAAATTCCTAATCAACAATAAAATAAACTACATAATAATAGCCATACATAAATACTTATAATAATACATACAATAAAAATAAACATACTTAGATGCATAAATATATTACAAATAAATTAATGACGAGGAGTGATATGAGTATCAGTCAGAGAGAGCTTTGAGAGATAATGTTGCTGAACCTGGGCCTTGAAAGATTCAAAGCTCTGTGCACGTCTGATGGTCACAGGAAGGTCATTCCAGAGAGCTACAGCTCGGACACTGAAAGAAAAATCATAAAAAACAGTAGAATGAGATGGAGTGGAAAGAAGGAGATTGCTAGAAGATCTAAGATTGACAGAGTGAGTGTCACAAAGAAAAGTGAAGCAAGAGCGTAAATATGAAGGAGAAGAAGGTTTGAAGAGAATGCTATAGAGAAGGGAAAGTATATGAGTATCGCGGCGAAGACGGATAGGGAGCCACTTGAGCTTATTACGAAATTGGGAAATGTGGTCAAATTTCCGGAGGCCGAAAATGAACCGTATACAAAGATTTTGGAGTCGCTCAAGCTTGTCGAATTGCTCCTGGGTTAAGTCGAGATAGCAAGCGTCAGCATAGTCTAAAATAGGGAGAAGAAGGGATTGTGCTAACGCAACTTTGGTAGCCGTGGGAAGAAAATTGCGAATTCTTCGTAATGATGCAGAAGAAGCGTATAACTTGCGCTTCACAGATTGTATTTGAGGATTCCATGAGAGACAACTATCAAAAATAATACCAAGGTTTTTGACCTCGCTACTAAAAGGGATCGTAATACCGCTAAATACAATTTTACGAAGATAAGTTTGATCGATGCGTGCAATCATCCTAGAGCTACCAATAATGATGGCCTGCGTCTTAGTGGGATTGACTGTGAGCCCGAAAGAACGGCTCCAACATTCAATACGGCGCAGGTCATCATTAACAGCTGCCACAGCCTCATCCAAGTGATCGATTGTAGCTTGAGAGTAAATCTGCAAGTCGTCTGCATAGAGATGGTAGAGAGAAGTGATGTGAGAAGTAATACCATTTATAAAGATAGCAAACAGGAGAGGAGAAAGAACACCACCTTGAGGAACACCGGCATCAGTAACGCACCAAGAAGAGAGCGTATCTTCAACACGTACACATTGCCGGCGGCCATACAAATAACTATGAAACCAGTCAACAGCTGTAGGAGATATGTTAATAGTGCGGAACAGAGCAAGAAGGATATCGAAATCAACAGTGTTGAACGCATTGCTGAAGTCGAGTAAAGTAAGCACAGTGAGTTTCTTGTCATCCATTCCCCGTCTAATGTCATCGGTAATTTTAACAAGAGCAGTGGAAGTGCTGTGGCCTGATCGGAACCCAGACTGCAAAGGATTAAGGAGATTGTTACGAGTTAGGAAGTGATTTAATTGCGAATGGACTAGGCGTTCAAGGACTTTGGATAGGAAAGGAAGAATAGAGATAGGACGGTATTCAGAGAGTGATTTAGGTTTGGGTTTTTTGGGGATCGGAACTATGTGGGCTTCTTTCCAGCAGGAAGGCACCGCACTCAAGGAAATGGAAGTGTTCAGTAAGTGACATAGGATAGGTAAAATTTCATCAAGGATTGGGACAATCATATTACGACTAATCTTGTCACTACCAACAGCATTCGAGGAAATGGACAAAATACTCTTCTTAACATCACTAGCAGCAAATTGACTAATGACAAAAGGGGAATAGCTGGGTGTTGGGATGGAAGAAAGATAGTTTAAAGTGGCAAGTTTATCGTTCACATCAATATGAGACGCCGAAGAAAAATGTTGGTTAAGAGAATTAACATCAAGGTCACAAGGATTAGAAGTTTTTTGAGACTTTCCAACACCCAATGAGCGTAAAAATTTCCATACTTTCGCAGGATCACCATTTTCGACAGATTTATGGATGTGGTGGCGTTGCGCATCTCTACACATTCTCTTGCAGCGATTCCGAAGGACTTGAAATTTTTCCTTATTAGCATCACTAGGACAAGCTTTAAATTTACTCTTAGCCACCGCTTTTTGATGGATCATTTTTTTAATATCATCTGTCAACCAGGGTGCAGGTAGATGCTTCATCTTGACCGGACGAATGGGAGCATGAACATCATAAAGTTGTATCAATATAGAGTTGAATAGGGTAGTCTTATCCTCAATAGATTTGGCATCAAGAACTGTCGACCAGTCAATTTCGCTAGCATCATTACGCAATTTCACAACATCCATGGCACCGAAGCTGCGTTGCAGAAGAATTTTGGGCTTATTTTTAGGAGGGCGAATTTTGTAAGAGAGATAGATGACATCGTGGTATGATAAATCATGAGAAGTGTGCAAACATTGTCCGTGTTTGGCAACATGCTGCAAGGAGGAGACAAACATCAGGTCTAATAAAGAGGGAGTGGAATTGGGGAAATGATGGGTGGCGCTCAGAGGTAGAATATTCAGGTTGCTAGCCTGAATAATTGATTTTAGATATTATTTTAGATATTATTTTTCTTAGATGCATTTGTACAATCATAAAATTATTTTATATTGTAGAAGGTATTATCTAATAGATTTCTTTAAAATGCTTTTTAATTTATTTCCATCAGTAGATTTTAAATGTAGTGGTAAAATGTTATAGCTACGGTGGTACAAATTGTCTAATTAGTTTGAACCACTCGTATATTGTGTCGAGTACATACGTAAAATATTTGTTCGAGCTGATTTGTTCTCAAAAAAAATTGTGATAGTTGGTTGGTTGTTTGTTGGTTGATCTATGATAGTAGTACGCCTGAAAAGCTGAATAGCAAATCGCGAGCATGCTGTGCTCTCATATTTACACGTGAACGTATTTCATAAGAGGATTTTTACGCTTACTGAGGGACTTATCCCGAAATCGTGACAAATAATCGGCCAAGTACGAGTCGGACTCGCGCACGGAGGGTTCCGTACTGTATGGAAGCCCCCCTTAAATATTTATTTTATTTTTATTATTTATTATTGAAGTGAATATAAAACTAAATATTCTGTGAAAATTTCAAGCATCTACCTGTTACCATTATTAATATAGAGCGAAAAACGTCTAAAAAAATCAGGTTTGTTGTATGGGAGCCCCCCCCCCCCCCTAAATATTTATTTTATTTTCTTTTTAGTATTTGTTTTTATAGCGGCAACAGAAATACATCATCTGTGAAAATTTCAGCTGCCTAGCTATCATGGTTCATGAGATACAGCACGGTGACAGACGGACAGACAGACGGACATCGAAGTCTTAGTAATAGGGTCCCATTTTTACCCTTTGGGTACGGAACCCTAAAAATCAGTTGTTGCAAAAACTTATTTCACTCTCGGCGATATGTTTCAAGCAGTTGTTTTTTCTTCGAAGTTTTGAGCCTGGTTCAATGATAAATTGTTCATATTGATGAATAAAGGATCGCGCTGGATACAAGCCGCAACAATCCGATCTTAGGGGAAATTAACCGAGATCTATAGGGGAGGCCTATGTTCCAGCAGTGCACGTCTTGTGACTAAGTAAGTAAGTAAGTTCGTATAGGCCGGGTGGCTAGCCCTGGTGTCAGAGTTTTTAGGCCGCCTGAAGGCCTCTAACATGGCTGAACGGTTAAAACAACCGGGGCCTACAATTTAACGTCTTGTGACTGAAACGAACGAACGATGAGGTATAATATACAGTCAAACCTGGCTAACTGAGAACTGGATAAGTGAGAAACCTCTATAAGTGAGAGTAATTGCCAGGTCCCGTCATTTTACCCATCAATTACCTCTATAAGTGAGAGACCAAAACCTCTATAAGAGAGAGTCGTTTTTCCCTCATGGACCTCTATAACTGAGAGTACTATTTGTCTGAACCTCTATAAGCGAGAGTTGAGGGTAATGAAACATCTGCACTTTATGACCCATTCTTAAATTTCGTGGAACTACATAACTACCGTTGATTTCGGAACGTGTTCAATTCTTTTTTTTTGTATTTTGTGGGAATAGGTAACATTGTTTTTGTATCGCATTTTTTTGGAATGGCCACACGTGCGTCTATACTATCTTGTTTATTGAAATAGTGCTCTATTCAAAATTATTATGTGTTTTTCTTTCATCTACCTAACATTATTTTTGTATCACATTCTTTTGGAATAGGCACATGTGCGTTTACACTATCTTATTGGTTAAACTTACTACAGTTGAGTATCAATTGAGGAGAAAGGTTCGGTGTTAGTAAATAAATCTTTAGGAATAAATAAATAAATCGTTAAGTGATAAGCTTAAGATTGGTATTTAATGCGTTCAAAAGTGGAAAATCTCAAAATAAAATATGCAATGAATTTGATTTATCAGAATCCAACTTTTATAAAATAATAAATTCAACAGACCCTACACGGTCTCTGTGGTCTTAGGACATGGAAATATTACAAAGATTCGACTTTTCTAATTTTCCTAATTTTAATAAGTGCCTTTTAGAATGAATAAATAAAATCATCTATATATTCAATTCTAATCAACACAACCCGAACAATTAGTACCTAAATACTATTTATAAACATATTTATCATTTTTCACGCATGTAGATACCTACATACAAATTAGACGTATTTTTTAACCTCTATAAGAGAGAGCAGCCACTTCTGAAACTGGATAAGTGAGAAACCTGGATAAGTGAAAAACCTCTATAAGAGAGAATTAGATGGCGGTCCCTTCAACTCTCTCTTATCCAGGTTTCACTGTACCAAACCTTTGATAGTTTCCATCGTTCTCGTAGGTACTTTGCTTTAGGTACAAGGCCCTTGTACAACTAGAATACAACTAGAAGTTACTCAATCTGTAATCACTCGCATTTGGCCGTATCTTTAAAAAAATCTATACACATGCGGTGCTATAAATGAAGCCTGAAACGAAAATTTTTTTCTTTACTCAAAACCATTATCTTTTCTGTTTCTTTTTTGTACGTTATCAAACCCTTCAAACATAAAAATGGCCACAGCCAGTGCGCCGGCCAAAGCCGGTGCACCTGCCAATAATTATTTGTGTGTAGGTCTGTAGGTAAGTATGTTACGCGATTATTCCGATTTTGTTGATCCGCCAATTATGAAGGAACCATTTAAACGTCGATATTGAGAATCGGAGTACCTAATCGCCTAATAATTTACAAAAAAACTTAGCCGATTTCGTTTCTGTAAATTTGTGAATTACGTAGGTACGAGTAGGTACCTAACTATATGATATTGTACGCCGATGATACCTACATCGATCCGTGCGAACTATTAGAATTCCGTACACCGTTGAAGTCGGATTTTTGGCGAAAAATCCCTTAGGTAAATAAGTTTGAATAGGTTGGTGGGTGGCTAGTCCTAGAGTCAGAGTTTTTGCCGCAAAGGTGTTTGCCAACCTAAACCTAACCAAACAAAAAACCTTTGCCGTCGTTAAACGGTTAAAACAACCGGGGCCTATTTATCGTACCTACGAGTACCTACAATAAATAATTTGAAGTGATGTATCTTTCATGTGCAGTGTAGCGAACATTTTAACGTTATCACCTACCCTATAAAGTGATGAAATACTTGCTGGCCATCCATTGTTCTTATCTTCCATTATTTTTCTTAATTTGATAAGGACAATTGCTCAAGGGTTATTATTCTCGTAGATCTGTGAATGAACGCGGAGTGAGAGGTCAGCTCGCCCTTGCCCTCTGATGACGTCATCCGGCAGCTGCGCGCCCAGCGCGTGTCCAGTCATGGTTGGAGAGCCCAAGATGCTTTAAGTGGTTATGATGATGATGTCGTCCACGCTGATTTCGGCTACGGCGACCATTTTCCGAATGTGGGTTACTGATGGGTCCTCACATGCCTGATGTACGCAATTTTAGCGGTGAATGTCCTAGGACAGTGGCTACATGTGAGGACTCCATTTATGTAGTTGTATGTAATGTTGGACGGCGGTTTGTTTTTGAGATGGTCTCTTTTTAGGTCTAAGTCACGCCTCCTTTGGTCCTCAAATGCGTCCACGTTGGTATATACTGGTGGTACATACCAATTTGGTTATAGGGTTTATTCAGATCTTAAAGGTGTTCGCTACAATTCGATCTCGCTGATAGACTCCGAAGGTAACCCCTTTCCCAAGCACGTTGTGTTATTTTGAGCTTATTCGTAGATATCTAAGGTTCACAGTGAAAGACCACGTTTCCACCTCAGACAAAATAAAAAAAATCAAGACGGAACGTCGTGAACAGACAAGTGAGGCCGGTTTTTTATAAATGTGAGAGCGTTGGTGTTGCGCCGCCATAGTTTGACTGACGAGCCAAGACATAGTTTCTTTGTACGTGTAAATGTGTGTGTTGTGTCTGTACACGGCGAGGCATAGTTTTACCAGCCTCACTTGTTTGTTCACAACATTCTGTCTTGATTTTTTTATTTGGTCTGAATTTTCCACCAACGTCACTCAATTTGTTACCTATATTTTTATGCAGACAGTTCAAATTATCTTATTTTCTGCACAAGCGGTAAACATAAGCTGGCAGTAATTTTACATAGTGGGTTGGTAGATGCGTAGGTGATCGAAAGTATACCTAAATTTGTTCACGTGTTAGGGTGTTGGCTTGTTATTGATCTAGATTCTATTAGTACCTATGCTTAATCCCCCGGTGCCGCGGGAAGCGCGGAAGCGTTGTGGAACATTATACCGACCAGCACGGGAAGCATGGCAAAGGGACAAATAGTCTTTCCACCGTTTTATCCCCTCAAAGAGGAAATAAAGTATGTATTGACAATGACAGCTGACATTAAAAGTGGATAAAATGGTTTTCCCCCCTTGCTGTGCTACCCAGGCAGTCGGCGTGGACTTCCATATAACTACCCGCCTGCGCTCGAGGTGTGGTGGTATCCTTAAAAGATTTTCCCTGTTAGAAAAAGGAGTATCGACTTGGCATATTTTGAAACGAACCCTCCTATGTCATTCTACAGCACTCGAGAGTAGGTAAACATAATACAGCCTGGAGACAGACAGACAGACAGACGGACGGACAGACGAACAGCAGAGTCTTAATTAATAGAGTCTCATCTTAATCTTAGTAATAGGGTCCCGTTTTTACCATTTGGGTATGGAACCCTAAAAATCTCCTGTTAGGCTCCCCTACTATCACTGAAATCCTCACTGCGTAGTAGGTTCATCATTATTTTATTATTCTTAGAATAGTAATTTATTAACATAATGCGCAGTTGGAGAATCCAGTAAAACCTAGTCTTTGGATCAAATGATTCGATTAATTGATTTGTTTCATTATAACGATCATAGATTAAAGTTTTATTATAGGCCGCGTCATACAAGTTGGCGGAAATGAAGTTAGCTAAGTAGGTTTTATTCGATTTTATAGAATGTCTTAGCGTACCTAAGTACATATGTCAGTAGCAATAACCAATCCTGACTGAAGTATCACACAAAGCCGCGCGTTTGATTGGATATTGCGCAGCTTATAGGTAATTTCATTTCCGCCAACTTGTATGACGCGGCCTATACTTATACCTATAAATTAAGCTATTTCTTAGGTCATCAGGTGGTCACGATTAATTGTACTATTTTAGGTAAGTGGAATACCTATAGCAGCTATATACCTACTGACATATGTACTTAGGTACGCTAAGACATTCTATAAAATCGAATAAAACCTACTTACAATGCCCGTGGCCGTACAATGTAAAGAGGTTTTAATGGATTTTATAAAATAAAACCTTATTACGATGCCCGTATTATGTTTTAAGTAAAAATTACTCCGCTGTCCGTCTGTCTGTCTGTCACCAGGTAGTATCTCATGAACCGTGTTAGCTAGACAATTGAAATGACGACAGTTGAATGAATTCACAGACGCTGCTTTTCCGTTGCCGTTTAGTTTAAAAAACATTTGTTGTATGGGGGAGCCCCCTCATACAACAAACGTTTTTCACTCGATATTAATAACGGTAACAGGTAGAAGCTTGAAATATTCGCAAAATATTTTCTTGTATGTTTATTGCAATAAATGATTATGAAATTAAAATAAAATAAATATTTAAGGGGGCTCCAAAGCAGTACGGAACCCTTCGTGCGCGAGATCGACTCGCACTTGGCCGATTACTTGAAGTTTGCATACGAATTAGACGTTCCAAATTTAAATCACTTTACTCCCTAGGGAGTTTCATACAGTATTATTGCCCTGCCGTAGCCATCGAGACTGTGTTTAGATAGTAAGTAATGTATTGTTTTACGTTGAGATTGTATGAGATTTAATTGGTCATTTTCGTACAGGTGGTAGGTATGAAATACTGAAATTCCGCTCCGATGTCTGCAGCAAATGCCTTTAAAAGTGGGGTTTGTGGAAATAAATGTCAGAAGAAAAAATGGTCACCCGGGACGTTATGCCCTTAGTAAGCATACCTACTAAGCATAGGCTATAGGTATCGACTACCTTTTTTTTTGACCCAGGAATACCTTTATGGAAACCACCAAACCTGGGGAGGCCGGTGGTTATGTGGGAGTCTCCACCGCTAGTCGGAGGCATACCCACTAAATACCTGGACTGTTTCCGCCACTGCGCTGCGCTGTGTCGGGCCTATATACGGGCACGCTTCCGCACTCCTCCGCGGCCCCGACAGCTGGTACCGACTACCTACCTACTACCTATAGTGTACTTACTTACATTATGTAGATAGGTACTTAATATGCGAAAAAGCTAGGTCATTTCTCTGAAAAACAATTTTCCTTATAATCGAACACCTGGATTTTGAAACAGTAGGCAAAATCATGAATACAAATTAGACAAACAACTTTTTAGGTAAATACCCACTTTAAAATTTAAATTAAAAACTTTTGAGAACTTTTTAACGTGTTTACCTTCTGTTTGTCGGCCTCATGCCCCAGACAGATGAATAATTCTGTCCTGTAGGTATTACTTTTGAGCTGTAATTTGAACTTGAGTTTTTGCCTTAGGTATATCCTACGCTACGCCAGCTAGAATATGCTAGATATCGAAACACTCAAAAAATATTGGACAGGGTTTTTCTTTCGTCAATTAAACAAACAAAATAGTCGGGTAGGTATATTACACACAGATCGTAAGGTACCTACCGACATAGTTCAGCGAATTACAAGTTGAAAAATTTTGTTTTGTGTTTTTTTTTAAAATTTAAGTTTTAGTATTAGTTTAGTCAATATTTTAGTAAAAGTTAGAATAAATTATGTTATATACTAAGTTTTGTGAATAAATAGCCTGCCAAGTTGAAAAAGCTATAGAACGGTAATATAGTGGATGTACCGGTTGTGGCCACTGTACTGGTTGTGGCCATTTGGTGTCAAAATTATTGCATTCATCCTTACATAGTATAAAATAAAGTCGCTATTTTCGTTTGTTTGTTTGTCTGTATGCTTAAATCTTTAAAACTACGCAACGGATTTTGATGCGGTTTTTTTAATGGATAGAGTGATTCAAGAGGAAGGTTTATATGTATAAAAATTCCCGAAATTCCCACGGGAACGGGCACAACGCGGGTAAAACCGCGGGGCGCTGCTAGTTATAAATATAAACAATGTAATACCATAGATATTGTTTGTGTGAATCTAAATGTTGGAAATTTCTTTAAAAATATTATTTTAACCTAAAAGTTGTCTTAATGGGCAATCTTTAAAAAAATGGCCACAAATGGTACTAAGATGGCCACAACCGGTGCGTCTACCCTAGATATCATTACCGTGGCTATAGGTAACAACATAAACAGAAGCTAGAAACTATGATAAACAGATGGCCTATGGGGCCGGAGAGTTCTCGAAGGGAAATTACATTCCAACATGCGTAGTGTTGGACGTCTACCGAATCGGTGGACCGACGATATAATTAAAACTGCAGGAACACATTAGATGCAAGCCGTTTCTCTAGCTGATCATATTGGAATTAACATGAAGTAGGGACTAACATCTAGTAGTTTTTCTGTAGGTATCCTAGATAACTAGACTACGATAGACGTCTATTAGCTACCAGTAATGATATATGTACAGGGTTATTGGTAATAATGGTAATAGTAATAATAAAGTTAGCATCCTTCTAGGGGTTTATTCTTTTATTCTATGACTTTTATCAAATCTCAAAAGAAATGTGCTGTTCCTTAGAAAAATATCGTTCAACCTCGACAAAATGTATGGAACAGCTGTTTTTTTTAGCTTTGACAAAAGTCACAGAACAAAAGTTGTTAGTTATGATGTACAGCATAAGCCCCTAAAAGAATTGATTACCAATAACCCTGTAGGTATAGAACAACATTATGCGTCTCACCACAAAAGTTTTACGCACGCTTTAGACAATATTTAACAGTACAAATTGAACGGTTAAACAGTGTTTAACGCATGTTTAAATGTTTTGTGGTAAGGCGGTATGTGTTAAGCTAGTGTGTGTACTGTGTACCTACTAACTAGGTAGGTAGGTGGCAGCAGCTGCGCCCGTTGCGGTCACACGCCGCCCCGCAGTCTGCGATCGTTTTACATACGAGTTCTGATACCGACCAACTTCTGTCTGCACAAGTGGCCAAATGAGAGAACTAAGCTCGCAATTTGCTGTATTATTTCTTGTTGAAAACATGCAACAGTGACTCCACCGGCTTATTCCACAAAGCAAGATTAGATACCGTATTCTGCGACTCGTGCTCCAATTTGGTTGACATCACGCCAGGTTACAAATAATGATACTCGAATGTCGAGGGTCTTTGAACTAGGTATCCTTTGAGAAACATTTTTGACAGTCAGGATTGGTACTTCCCCAGTGCACTGTCAAGGGTGCGAATTTTACTAAGGCATCGTTTCCAACCGGTCCTATAGTAAATAACTGGTAAATTACGCATAACCTCTTAAGAGAGACTAGACTTTAGCACATCAAGATCAGCTACTTTTACTATGGAATCAAAACCGAAATGGCGAAAATGAAATCTTAATGTCATATTATGCTGTTGCATACTTTTTGTTGATAGTCGATGTTGATAGACTCTTCGATGGAACAGCTGATATTTTAATCGCGAATTCGGGGTTGGTATTATGGTAGAAGTTGTTCTTCTTGATGGGCTAAAACCACTCTTAAGAAATTGTGCTTAAGTTAGGTACCATTTCAAACTTTAAAGTTTTCTGGGGTTGAATTCCTAAAACTCGTTTTTTATTAAAGAAGATCTGGTGTTTGTACCGGCGCGGGCGGCACATTCGCACCCTTGACAAATTCCACCTTAAATGTCTTCGAGACATCCTGAACGTCAAATAGTCTGACCGTATCAGAAATACAGACGTATTAAGGCGTGCGAATGTATGCGGCATAGAAGCATACTTAATGAGACGCCAGCTGAGATGGAGTGGGCACGTATCCCGCATGCCTAATGTGAGGTTAATTAAGCGCATCTTCAGAACGGTAAGCGGAAAAGTGGAGGCCAGTTCTTGAGGTATAAAGAGGTGCTGAAGCGCCACATGAAGGGGTGTGGGATAGAGCCATCAACATTTGAAGATGAAGCCAGCAATCGTTCTGAATGGACACAGTCTATTCACAAAAAGATTTACGCATTTGAAGACCAACGAAGGCGCGATCTAGATGCGAAAAGAGAACAACTTAAAAACAGACCGCCTGCAAACATACTTTACAATTACGTTGATGGTGTCCTCACTTGTAGCACCTGCTCTCGAACTTTCACCACTAAAATTGGTTACTTCAGTCATGTGAGGACCCATCAAGTAACCTAAGAGGATACGCAGTCGCCGTGGCCGAAAACGGCCTGGAAATCATCATCATGGGATATTTAATAATAGGTACTTGCCTGCTACATACATTTCATCCTTACATAGTATAAAATAAAGTCGCTATTTTCGTTTGTTTATTTGTTTGTTTGTCTGTATGCTTAAATCTTTAAAACTACGCAACGGATTTTGATGCGGTTTTCTTTAATAGATAGAGTGATTCAAGAGGAAGGTTTATATGTATAAAAATTCCGGAAATTCCCACGGGAACGGGCACAACGCGGGTAAAACCGCGGGGCGCTGCTAGTACCTCTATAAAGCGCAGTCAAACATCAAGATTTCAGCAAACATTTAAAATTTAAAAAAATTGTAGGTACTTAAGTATAATAAATTGGCGAAATAATATTTATACAATACATTTTTATATGAAAAATTTCCATGGTTTGAATTTATGTGTAACGTTCGATACCTACTGAAACTGATTGTATAATTGTGTATATGAATAGTGTAATAATTAAATTAGGTACACAATTATATTTATATTATTACATATTGCATATGGAATAATCGTATTTATCACGCTAATATTGTAAAAGTACAAGTACAATACGAGTACAGCTTCATATAGATTTCATCATCTTTAGAAGAGCGTTGTACTTCATTAAATTCTGAAAAAATATTTCATTTTACAGATGGCCGTTCCAGTGAATATAGTTTTAATTACTATTGTAAGTTGTTGTTTTTAGGGTTCCGTACCCAAAGGGAAAAACGGGACCCTATTACTAATTTCTTTTATTTAATATAATAAATGTTATTATATAAGAAGTTGTTAATTATTAATAGTAAGAAGGCGCTGATAGTAAGAAGTAAGTTTTAATAGCCTATTTTTAGGGTTCCGTACCCAAAGGGAAAAACGGGACCCTATTACTAAGATTTCGATGTCCGTCTGTCTGTCTGTCTGTCACCGGGCTGTATCTCATGAACCATGATAGCTAGGCAGCTGAAATTTTTACAGATGATGTATTTCTGTTGCCGCAATAACAACAAATACTAAACAGAAAATATAATAAATATTTAAGGGGGGCTCCCTCCCATACAACAAACCTGAATTTTTTGACGTTTTTCGCTCTATATTAAAAATGGTAACAGTTAGATGCTTGAAATTTTCACAAAATATTTAGTTTTATATGTATTCACTTCAATAATAAATAATAAAATTAAAATAAAATTTAAAGGGGGGGTCCCATACAGTACGGAATCCTCCGTGCGCGAGTCCGACTCGTACTTGCCCGATTATTTTTTTATTGTATGTTATTGTAAGTTATGGAGAGCATCGATTTGAAAAAAAAAACATTCCGTATTTAACGATTAGAGCACAGAGGATTAAAGTAATACATAATATGTATATTGACTTGAACCAATAATAATATACTCGTAGGTACAGAAAATCTTTCAATTGATCCAACTCATTGGAAAGCTATAGTAAAGGCCAATGTTCACAATTGACATCCCACAGAAGATGTACTCGTATTATGTTATTGATGATAATGATAAGAATATATTAAGACTTATTATTATTAAGTCACCCATTTTACTATCTAATGGCATTTAAAGACTAGAAACATATTTTTCTTTTTCTGCAGGCTTTAGTTTCGGGATACAATGGCCAAGGTAAGTTTTATGGTAATAAAACCTAAACCTTAGTTGCCTACAGTCATCGAGCTATATTACTAGTAATATTTCCTCAAAGCCTACAGTAGCCTAGCGTCAAGACCTAGACCTTTCACTGGGAAGACCAGGGACTTTATAATTGATTCATTCGAAATTCGAAATAAATATACAAACCACTGTAATAAAATAAATATACAAGAGGCGTGGGTTCGATCCCCACCCAGGGCAAGTATTTATGTGATAAACGTACCTAGGTGTTTGATCTGTGTCTGCGTGTTATTTAGTTACTATCTGTATAAGGATGTATTTAAAACTATGTATAATTAGTTTATCAGTCTCTGGCAACCATATCACAAGCTTTGCTTAGTTTGGGGTCAGAGACCGAGTGTAAGATGTCCCCTAATATTTACATTTATTTTATTAATTTATTTATTTACTGTCCCACTCGGTCACGTGAACATTTACGTAAACGTTCAATCCGTTCGAATGTTCGGCTTGTCCAAAAACATTAGACATATATTTTTTCTTTTGTCAATTTAACAAAAATTGATGAAGAAATTTAATAGCCCGTTAAAGTTCCGCGTGACGTCACTTACCGCTATCAAATGTACCGGTTAGTGCCGTCACGAGCCCCCCACTCTCAAAATTTGACAAGGTTTATCTTTGTCACAGATTAGTTATTGACAAAAGAAAAAATATGTGTCCAATATTTTTTAAAATCTAACTGACGGACTAATTATTGTAATGATCTTTATACCTAGTAAACATCCCTATTATAGCGCTCCTGAGTCCCAATCCTAAGGATGGCACCTCTGTCTTATCTAAGTTATTGTAAAGGGTTATCCAGAACTAGTGTAGATAGATAACTCTTTATTGTGTGCAACTGTTACAATAGACGGTACAAAGTAGATATTTGTCTTAAATTAGTGCCACAAATGGCGGCCTTATCGCTGACAGCGATCTCTACCAGGCAACCACTGAACGGAAAAGATCACAAACAAGAGTATACATGGGAGGTACTAAACACAACTGATAATAATATAAATGTAAATAATACATACATACATACTACAAAAATATAAATACACATACAATACAAACATATATAATACATAATACTAATGTTAATAAGAAGAAAAAAGACAAAGGCTAAAATGGAAGTAGCAAACAAAGGATATAAAATGAGACAAGTTTTTTTACGAGGATAGAGAAAGAAGCAATGTCATCATTTTGAACACTCATCAAGATAAACATCTTTAACTCATTTCTTAAAAATGTGCAGTGACAGCGAAGTTCTAAGTTCTAAGGTAAGGCATTCCATAAGCGGACAGCGGTGACTGAAAAAGCATTTTCATAAAATGTGGTACGATGGGTAGGAGTTGAGAGACATAGCAAGGTTGATGATCTTATAGGACGAGAAGAGCCCTCACGAAAGAATTTGAAACGTTCTTTGAGATAACCAGGGAAGGAAGGATTAAAAAGGATGTTGTGGAGAAGTGTCAGGATGTGAGCATTTCTGCGAAATCTGATAGGAAGCCACATGAGTCTAGTGCGAAACTGAGAGACATGGTCGTACTTTCGTAACCCAAAAATAAACATACAGCAAAAAAAAATATACAGAAATTTTGAAGTCGCTCAAGTTTATCTAATTGGTTTTCTGTAAGATCAAGGTAAGTGACATCGGCGTAGTCGAGGATAGGAAGAAGTAGGGATTGAGCTAGCGAAATTTTGGTGCAGGTGGGGAGAATGCTACGCAGCCTCATCAAGGAACTGGCTGCTGCATACAGCTTTCTGCTCGTAACTTGAAGCTGCGGATCCCAACTTAGACAGCGTTCCATAGTTACACCCAAGTTTTTAACAGTACTACTATATGGTATGCTGACTCCATCAAATTTGACTTCAGGTAGTGTGGACCAGTCTATTTTGGAAATGAAACGGGAGCTCCCAACAATAATGACCTGGGTTTTGATAGGGTTTACTCTCAAGCCAAAAGCAGCACTCCAATTCGAAATTCGAACTAGGTCAGTACTTATCGTGTCAACAGCACCAGCCAGATTATGAAGAGGTGATTGAGGATATATTTGAAGGTCATCAGCGTATAGATGATAAAAGGAGGATAAATTTCGAGTGATAGTAATGATAAAAAGGAAAAAAGAGGTGGCGATAACACACCCCCCTGCGGAACTCCAGCTGTCATAGTGCACCAAGATGAGACTTTGTCATCAATGCGAACCCACTGCCGTCGTCCACAGAGGTATCTGCGATACCAATCTACTGTAGGAGAAGATACATTGGAAGAAAGCATAAGGGCAAGAAGAATATCATAGTCGACAGTATTAAAGGCATTACTGAAATCCAATAATGTTAATATAGTTAAGTTGCGATTTTCCATGGCAAGGCGAATGTCATCTGTAATTTTCACCAGAGCACTAACACTACTAACAGTGCTGTAGCCAGGGCGAAAACCAGATTGCAAAGGATTATGAAGGTTATGACAGGGAAGGAATCGACTGAACTGGTTATGGACAAGACGTTCGAGGACTTTGGATAAGAAAGGTAAGATTGATATAGGACGAAATTCAGAAAAGGATTTCGGATTAGGTTTCTTCGGGAGAGGAATGATTTGGGCGTCTTTCCATACAGAAGGGAATACACCAGAAGAGATGGAATTATTTAAAATAGCACAAAGAACAGGAAGGATATAATCAAGGATAGGTATGAGCATATTGCGACTGATTCCATCACTTCCCACCGCATTAGATGATATCGCAAGCACACACTTCTTCACGTCCTCAATCGAAAATGTATGATGACAAAGACGAAAGGTGATCTGGAGTAGGCAATTTAAAAAGAGAGAGAAGAGTTCTATTTTTGGAAGATAAGTCATAAGCCGTCTTAGTTAGGGTCGTAGCGTAGGGTTACGTGTATCTTAGTTGTGTCACGTTTATGCATCAGAAGTTTAATATCACTGGTCAACCAAGGAGCAGGAAGGTGTTTTATTTTGATGGGGCGCAAAGGGGCGTACTTATCATATATTTCGAGTGTACTAAGCCGAAAGGAGGTATTTCAGACCATTATTAGCAATTTTCACTATGAGGCCATCCAAGAATTCAAGAAAAAAATCCGCTGTTTTCCACATAGTTGCAATTTTGTATGGAACAGATGATTTATTCTACGATTCCGGGTTGGCCTCATGGTAAAAGTTCACAATGACGTTCTTAATCACCCCCTTTCGGCTCAGTACATAGCAAGCTGATACTCTGTATATGTATATGTCATAACTAAAAAAAACAGCTGTTCCATACATTTTGTCGCGGGTGAACGACATTTTTCTATGGAACAACTTTTTTTTTTGAGTTTTGACAAAAGTCGCAGAACAAAAGTTGTTAGTTTTGATGTACAGTATAAGCCCCTAAAAGGATGCTAATTGATTAGAAATAACCCTGTTTGGATGATTTGATACCTACACAACATTTTCGCGAAAACACGTTGTTTGTTGAAAATATGTTGTTATTCAATGTTGTAGAAAAAAGTTCTTAATAACTATTATTTTTCGCAAAAAATGGCAAAACCGCCTTCCATCGTGTACAAAATTCGAATTTTTCGCACGAATAATTTACATTATTGTTGATTTTTCAAAAACGGCTTAGCCGATTTCCGTAAAATTTAAAAGAACCTCCTCCTTTGGAAGTCGGTTAAAATGTATGAGTTGCCTTATTAGCAGTAAGTACAATAATAATAATAGTGAAATCTTATTTTTTGAAATCGGCTGAAAACCATGCAATATTTTTATGTCTATGGCACTTATCATTTATTTGCTTATTTCAAATGTAGTAAATTGTAGGTAGATGTATTTAATTTGTGTTTATAGAAACAAATGAGGAGTTCGAGCCCGAGGTTCCAGAAGAGTGCAAAAGTCTAGGCTATTGTACAGACGTTCCTAATTACCCATACGAATATGTCGACAAATTGATTGATAAGCTAAAAGAGGTACGTTTATAATAGTAGATTATTCAACATGGGGACAAAGTACTGTCTTATGTCGCAGGCGATATAATGGACCCTGAGTCCCTGAGACACTGAAAAAATAACGCGCGCAGCAAGGGAGTTTAAAGTTAATTAATTAGTGTAATTATGTATATAGAATCCAGAGTGAAGCGAGAGGTTCAAGCCACCCAAGACAGACTTTGTTCCAGCGTTGAACACTCTACTCTTCATACCTTCTGCGAGAAAATAAAAACCTAGGAATTTTAACAATGTTAAACACTATCATAACCTTATGTGTACTCACTAAGCAACTCGATATTGTTCACAATAAAATAAAAATTAGAACATACCTGCCTTAGAGTATATATTAGTTATTTATTCTCTAAGATACCTACATACTCGTAGAAATGCAAATCAAATTCGAAATGTAAATTGAGATGTAAGTAATACGTGACAATCATGGTCTACTCGATTGTCGTGGCCAATTCGATTATAGAATAAAACCTCTATTGTAAACTACCCATATTCGTTCTAAGTAAAGAAGTTTCCATACGAATTAGACATTCCAAATTTAAAGAGTTTCACTCAACATTATTGCCCTGTCCATAGCCCTCGAGATTGTGTTTATAATAATAATGACATATGTTACGTTGAGAATGAGATTGTATGACAAATAGTTGGTCATTTTAGAGCATGTGGTACAGTAGCGGCACGTAAGTCTAGCGCTGAGTGAAGTGTGGAGGGGATTGCTGCGCATGTTGACCGCCATGCTAAACTCAGGCGCAGCCGCCCCCTCCCACTTCGCTCAGCGCTGGACTTATATGCCGGGACCTTTTTGAAAATCTTTTTTATAACTAGGTAAGATCCATTGTCCACCACGCCTCGGGGGCGGGCGGGTTTTTATGTGGGAGTCCCCGCCGATTGGTCGGTATACCTATACTCGTACCCACCAAATACCAACTGACTGTCTAGCTATCACGGTTCATGAGATACAGCCTTAGACCTAAAGGGCAAGCAGAAAGCCCTGTATAGTAAAGTGTAATCGTGTCCATAATTAATAAGTATATGTCGTGCGATCACAGAAGAGAGAGAAGGAAATCTAGTTCTTCTGTTCTGTGTGTGCGATATTGTGCTATAAAAATATTGGTAGCTACGATATTATATCAAATTAAACTTTTTGCTGCCCAGTTTTGGTATTATGTTACTATTCCATAGGAGGGGGAGTTGGAAGACCCGGTGCCTGTAGTCCGGAGGAGTGTCCGAGACGACTCTCAAGCTGGCGAGCTCTGCGACTCCACTACACGGGTAATAAAACATAATCGAAGGAATATTCGATCCATAAGGGATGATTTATGTTAGAAGTTTAGAACGGGACGGCTCCGACCGGGCGTCGCGTCGCGTCGCGTCGGCGTCAGTCGTACGGGCCACTACTGTACACAAAATGTATTGAATGTGCGTCGTACGTGCGTCGTCCGGGCCCGTCCTGTGCCCGTCCCGTTCGTTCCCTATTATAAATATCCCTACTAATCATCCCTAATTATTTTTCGCGAAAAATGTCATAACTGACTTCAATCGTGTACAAAATTCAAATACCTAGTTCTAGTTCTATTATTGATGTATTATCTACTTCGTTAATTTTAATTATAACATGTAGATACGAGTGCTTTATTTGACCCAGTTTGGGAAGTAGTGTCTGAATTACTTACAATGTGACAGGGCTATTCCTACTCAATTAGCATCCTTATAAGGGCTTATTCCGTGCATTGTGACAATTATGACAAAAGTCGCAGAACAAAAGTTGGTTAGTTTTGATGTACGGAATAAGCCCTTAAAAGGATGCAAATTGATTAGGATTAACCCTGTATTTTGAACTTGTGACATTAAATAATAATTTTATTTTTAAATTTTTAAGTAGCTTTTTAGGTATGCTCAAGCAAACTTGTCGTTAAATTTCAGTTTTTTTTCCAGGAAATTTTATTACTCGCAGCGACTGATGCCTCCGGCTCCTGGCACTTTATACTCAAAGGCAAATACTACGAACAGGGATACGTAGTGGATTTATGCAAGTGGGTATTCGATCTGGGAAGCGCTTTTTGAACTTTGCACGGTTTGGTCGTACCTTTACGGAACTTGTATGGAGTACTCGCAACTTCCATAGACAACATAGAGATTCTCCATACAATCTGTCAGAGTTACGTAGGTATACGTTCTTATGTAGTAAGTAGGTTATTCCATTTGCAAAGGTAATGAAGAACCTACTTATCACGAAATGCTATTATACATCAAACGAGTATCTATTGGACGATCATAAAATAGCAAACTGAAATAAATAAATCGCTTCGCACAATATTGCTATATCCTAAAATGGCCATTTGTATAACTTAAACTAAACATGTTATTTAAGACTTGCATGTAAATCATGCTACATATGTTATAATAAACAATTGACTATAGACTTAGTCGTTCGAAGTTCAAAAAACGCATCCCAGATTCTAAAAGTGTGCTTACATACTACCGATACCTAAGTGCTACTTACTTATCTACCTATACAGGGTTATCCAGAACTGGTGTTCTAAACCGAAAGGAGGTGATTCGCACCATGATGATAAACAACTTTTTCTATGGGGCCAACCCGGAATTCGAGAAAAAAATCAGCTGTTTCATACATTTTGTAGATTTCAAGTTGCAATTTTATACGGAACCACTGATTTTTTTCTCGAATCGGTATTCGGTAAACCCGGTGGTTTACCCGATAGTAAAAGTTGTTCATAATGATGGTTTTAATCACCCCGTTTCGGCTTAGTAGGGGAGGGGATGGTATTGCCGTACACTTAACTTTAAATTATTTTTTCTACAAATTAGTTCAGCTTAAGGCCTAGTGTCACGTTCCAGATGATGTAAAATAAGTATATTATAATACGTGTTAGTAAAAAGAAGAGAAAATTTTTAAATATATAATATTGGGAAAATTAAAAAATTTGAATGGATGGAATCATTTACGGAATTACCCGACGCTTGAGTGTAATTCCGTACACGGTTCGTCTAATATCGTACAAGTTTAAAAGCCTCTTTAAATTCGGTTTATGAGCATATTATCGATAATAAAAGGTTTCATTTTTATCACAAGTCAGTATTTATTAGAAAAGTGCACACAAATAGTTATCAGAAATACTTATTCGCAAAATACAGCCATCTAAAAATTAGTACATAATTATGTTATAAGTTATTAAAGGTTTATATATAACTCGAACACGTTTTTGTTTTGATAAACTGACAAATAATAAATAACTATTTAAAAAATGACACAAACAACAAAACATCAGTAAATAAATTATAGCAGGTGTATTATTCCGTTCATTTTACGGTATTTCGGGCATTAAAAGTGGATAAAATGGTTTTCTCCCCTTGCCGTGCTTGCCTGCCGTGCCCGGGCAGGTGGGATAATAAATAATAGGCATGGTAACTGGGAAAAAAAATCATTATTAAGTATAATTAGTTCGAAAAACTATTGGATACGTATTTTTTTCTATCCATCAAACAAATAAGCCTTGATGACCAAAATTCGACGGTGGGGGCTCGTGACGTCACTTCTCTGTCAAAAGTAGGTATATACTTTTGTAGTTTAGTCGTGACGTTACGCGGAACTTTAACGGGCTATATCTTCATCAATTTTTACAGGCTTTTATTTACTTTCACCTGTCCCGTTATCTGTAATCAAATCTTGCAAGTTAAATTTTATCCACTTCACGGTTTCCGATTGAGCTGAAATTTTGCATACATATGTTTAAATCGTTGCAATATTATGATGACATGGTGCTGATCTGATGATGGAGCTGGAAGGTGGCCAAAGGAACTTAGCAATGAAACGACACAACCTCATTGAATTTGAGCTCATTTGAATCGTCTTGGCGAGTAGTTTATCTTTCAATGGTAACCAGGGTCTGTCAAACTTGCAATATTATGATGACATGGTGCTGATCTGATGATGGAGCTAGAAGGTGGTCCTAGGAACTCTGTAACGAAACGACGCAAACCTGTCGAGTTTCAGCTCATTTGATTCGTCTTGACGAGTACTAGTTCAGTGAAAGATTGCTTTAAAAAAAAAGGTTTTATTAAAATAAAATACTCGTAGGTCTAAGTATAATTATTTTTTTTGAAAATCTTTATGACGGACTAATTATACTTTTTTAGTCATCTAGCCGAATAGGCAAGATAAGCTAGATGACTGATATACTACATTTACATATTTTTTATATACTAATAAACATAATAATAACATCCAGAGACAGAGCAAACACCTAAGTTCATCACATAAATACTTGCCCTGGGTGGGACTCAAATCCCCCGCCTCTTTAGCCCAGGAGTCAGGGTCTCATTAGGCTATTTAGGCAGTCAAAGTAAATTTTATTTATTATGTTTATTTTTAACAGCAACAACCGTGGACCTTGCCGGCCGTCAGTCCAGCTTCAGTTCGGTTACGAAGCCACGTGTGAGCAGAAGTACATTTTCAGGTCGATGCAGGTTCTAAATAAAACAGGAGGGACTTTCCTGAAGGAGCTACGAATACCCTCTAATTGTCATTGCACTGTCAAGACAGTGGATTACTAACATAACTAAACCACAGAGCTATTACAACCAGAGTCCAGAGGGATAAAATGTGGTCGATCGAGAAAATCTGAAGACGATGCATTAATTTACTAATATGGCATAAGTTAGAAAGAGACATGAAAAATATTTCGATTCAGTGGCTGTTGCTGTGTTTTTCTCCCAATAGTGTAAAATTCCAATTCATATTTGATAGTTTTGACGGCTCTGAGCAAGATTTTCCATTCATTTTTGTGGTTGACAAATGGCCTCAATCGACAACAGCGCTATCTCTCTGGTTGTATTAACTCTGTGAACTAAACAGTTATAAATGACAGAACGGCGAATGAAAAAAAATACAGTAACCGCTTAAAGCCCTCATATATGTTCTGATTTCGTTGAAACCAACTAAATAGGGGTTGACCTCCTACATTGCCATAGCCTTAGGCCACAGACAGACGTCCCGACAATTTGCCGTTGTACCCAAGTAACCAGTTTTTATAATAATTATGTCGGACTAACCACGGCACACACAATTCGATTTGGCTGTTGGCAAACCAAATCGGTACGTTTGTGAAGGCTTATCAAAATCATTCAATTTTTGAAGGAGCCAATGGCCACAGAAGACAATATTCTATGGAAAAACGAACCGCTGGAGTGAGCCTGTAAATCCAGCTGGCTTAGCATACAACCACGAAAAGAGTTTTGTCCACTTGTTAAAAAGTGACAGATATATACTTCACCATAAGTCTGTCTCGTTCTGACACGTCGAAATAATTATTTCGTGGTGCGTATCACAGTACAACAGACCTTCTTTCTCTTCTGTGGTGCGTATATTAGCCCGGCTAGCCTAGTTCCATTGATACGCGGTTTCTTATTTTTCTTTCATCGTTGCAGAGTAGGTAATAAAACCTGGTTTAATTGATTAACATTGACTTTTTCTTATAACCTAATAATTACTCAGCGATTGAAATGTTGTGAAGAAAACATTTTTCTTTTACTTTAACTTTTACCATGACCTGTACTAAGCACAAAGCGGGTGATTAAGACCATAATTATGAACAACTTTTACCTACTATGGGGCCAACCCGGAATTCAAAAACAACTAGTCGTTCCTTACAAACTTGCAACACGGAATCAACAAAATGAAATAAATAATTATTTTTCGCAAATCCGATCGCAACACCGACTTCCACCGTGTACAGAATTCGACTAATTTGCACGATTCGATGTGACATCCATGTACATTATTGATGATTTATCAAAAACGGCTCAGCTGATTTCGATAAAATTTAAATGGAACCACCTCGGAAGTATACTCTTTCGAACTAAAAAAGACTTTTTTAAAAACGGTTCACAATTGGCAGAATATCGATGAACATACACCAAAAAAATACATACGAACATAGTACCTCCTCCATTTTGGAAGTCGGTAAATAGCAGTTTTTTTTTCTCGAATTCCGGGTTGGCCTCATAGGGGTGTGAGGACTTTTAGGAAGAACTTTAGTACCTACATCTAGATAAACGCAGAACTACTACGGGACCAATCCCGAAATTGAAAAAATTTGTGCTCCGTACATTTTGACGACAGCAAATGAGCTTTTCTGAAATAGTCAATTTTTTTTGTGTGGCTGGTCTAATAATATTAACGCCAAGTTGACAGGCAGATCCCATAGTTGTTCAGACATACCTACTAAATTCTTTTTGAAAAAGTTTTGCGTAACTGAACTGTAACCTTCTGAAAATAGGTGTTTGAATTATCTCCAGACCTTCACCATACGGACCGTAGACCATCAAAAATGACGACGGGAATCTTTACAATTCGGGTGTATTGTTACGTTGTAAAGAGGACCTAGTACGAGTTGGCATAGCAAACATGGCATAGTATTGTTTTTATGTGGCTTCTAGGGTTTGGGTCCCAAACCAAAACGAAATCGTGGTGCGCGATGTCTCGTGTCTCAAATTCCCGGGACTTATCGTAATTTTAGGTGACTCGAGTCCCGGGACTTTCGGGCCGAGACTCGAGACGTAATTTTGAATTATAATTATGAAATAATATGAATTTTTAGGAGCCTTGTGTTAGCGGAGTAAAGGATCTTGCTACTCCTACACAGTGGAATTGATCTGCGTTTTGTACGAGGCGACGAAATAAAAAGAACAACACGTATAATGCACACACTTGTATTGGGCAAAATTACATTGCTGAATTAATGATAGTCAGCTACTATCTTACATAGTCTTATTACATGCACGGCAAGGCGGTAAGGAGGGAAGAATTGAAACAAAAGGTGACGTATGCCCATAGACACACTTTACCGGACAACAAATTGCCATAATCTGTTTTTATCTATTCGATCGAATCAAAGCAATATAAATTTTGTTGGACGTCATTCGGTCGGGTCTACGTCAGACTAAATGAAACGGCGCCGATTATACAAGTGCGGCAGGAAGCGCAAGTTCATCAACTACTACAGGCAGACATATGACTATCCATGGATTCAACAATGTTAACAATGTTTTTGCTGGAAACATGTTCTTTGTTTCTACTAAAGTGTACAAATATTGATAACGCTCATTCTCTCACGCAAACCCACTCAACAACATCACTTTTATTACGAAGATTAATCATTATTTACTACAGCACTCATTCATCAAAAAGATGCAAGACTATCACACACGCATATTATGAACCAAAGATTCAGCAACAAGAACTATTACAAATTAAGATAATCGTAGCCAAAAACAATAACTCATCAGAAAATATATATTTACTATCTTCTCACTCACGTATATTAAAAAGTGTCACTACATATCTAACGACATTTTCTTCTTTGCCCATTTTTCATGATGGATAACACTTTAGATACTTTGAATGAAATAGACAAGGTAGAAATAGCTCATTCTTTTGAATGCAACACTGAGGATCTATCTAAAAAATTAAAAGTAGAAAAACGCGATTTGACTGTTATTACACAAAATATAAGGAGCATTTACTGTAATTTCGATGACTTTGTGCTAAATCTTTCATCCCTTGACGTGGATACAGATATCATTGTTCTAACGGAATGCAGACTAAATAATATTAAACCTATTCCACAGTTAAATAATTACATTTCGTATTTCTCGACACACAGACAAAATCAAAATGATGGTGTTACTCTGTACATAAAGGAAACATTAAAACATAAGGTAAAAGAAATTAAACTAGTGCAAGCTTCATGTCTACAGATTGACGTAATGAATAATACTATTTTATGCATTTATAGATCACCAGCAAATCCAAATGCTGAATCTTTCATCAATAGCCTTAGTATTCATTTAGCGTCGCTTAAATCAAATAATAACTTATTATTAACAGGGGACATTAACATAAATATAAAATTGAAAGAAACAGAATCGTCAAATGAATATAAAAATAGAACCAATTACCTAAACATGCTATCTACATATGGTATATTACCTGGTCATATATTACCCACCAGAGAAAAAAATTGCCTAGATCACTTTATGCTAAAAATTAATAAATTGAAATTCTCTGCGTCCATAGCTATACTACATACTACCATAACCGATCACTTTACCATACTTTTATGCCTATCTAAAATTAAACATTTACCAGTTCGAGAAAAGACCAAAACAACAATAGATTATGAACTTGCTTTGAAGTATTTAAAAGATAAAAAACTATCTGATCTGTTGCTTTGTGACGATCCTAATGTGCTAATTGACTTACTTATAGAAAAATTAACGGACTCAATACACAATTGTACTACTGTTACAAAAATTCCTAGTAAAAAAAGGATTTTAAAACCGTGGATCACAACTGGGATTTTACGTTGTATAAATAACAGAAATAAAATGCAAAAGAATCTTCGAGCTGATCCTTATAACACCACTCTAAAAATAACTTACACTAGATATAGGAATTATTGTAACAATTTGATCAAAAAATTAAAAAGAAATTATGAACGAGAGTTATTAGAGAAATCGGTTAAAAACAATAAATTACTCTGGAAAAATATAAAAAGTATTACATACACTAACAAAAAATTAACACAAAATACAGACTTATTGCACATGAAGTCTTCTCCTAAAGAATCTGTGAATTTCATTAATGATTACTTTTCAAATATTGGGAAATCACTAGCTACACAAATAAAACCCACTAAATCTACAAATACAATACATCAACAGCTAAACTCTTTTGTTCTTACAGATACATGTGTAAATGAAGTGGATAACATTCTGATGAATTTAAAGTCTGATAGTTCACCTGGCTGGGATAACGTCTCGACTAAGTTCTTAAAATATGCTAAGAGTGAAGTGGTTCCTATTATAGCGCATCTCGCTAATATTTGTTTTCAAAAAGGGATTTTCCCAATCTCCATGAAACAGTCAATAATAATCCCGATTCACAAGGGAGGGGATGGGAGTGATATCAGCAACTATAGACCTATATCTGTTTTACCAGCAATATCAAAGATTCTAGAAAAAATATTGAATTCTCGGCTCATTAACTATCTAAATTATTTTCATATTTTATCACCTAAACAATACGGGTTTAGAAAAGGCAAATCGACTGAAGATGCTATAACTGCTTTAACTTCTCTTGTAATTGATCAACTTGATAAGGGAAACAAATGTTTAGCGATATTTCTCGATTTAAAAAAAGCGTTTGATACGGTTTCCATCCCAATCCTTGTGAAGAAATTAGAAAGCATCGGAATCAGAGGAACACCCTTAAATCTCTTTATAGATTATTTGACTAACAGGAAGCAGCGGGTTAAGTTAGGTCAAACCATTAGTGATGATGTGGAAGTTATTTATGGTGTTCCTCAAGGAAGTGTTTTAGGCCCCACATTATTTTTAATATACATAAATGACTTATATAATTTAACATTAAACAACGCCAGTCTGTTTTCTTATGCGGATGACACTGCCATTGTTTTCTCGGCAAAATCCTGGAGTACAGTAAAAAAATATGCTGAGGCAGGTGTGGCTCGAGTAGCAGATTGGCTTAAATGTAACCTATTAACGTTAAATACTTCTAAAACTAATTTTATATGTTTCAGTATCAATAATCGTACTCAACCTTCTGATCAATTTAACCTTAGAGTTCATGAATGTGATGGTACCAACATGACAGACTGTAGATGTCCTACGATAGAAAGAATATCAAAGACTAAATATCTGGGCGTGGTCATAGATTATAGACTGAATTGGTATGATCATCTGGAACAAGTAGCTAACAGAATTAGGAAATTGATATGGATCTTTAAATCACTAAGGCATGTGGTACCTAAAAAAACTAATGACTCACCTCGAAACTTATTAAACGACATTTATGTGTCTTTGGCGCAATCAATTTTGTTATACTGTATTCCAATTTGGGGAGGCGCATCTAAAACTAAATTTATAGCTGTTGAACGGGCTCAGCGCGCACTGATTAAAGTTATGTATTTTAAAAAGATTATATACTCCACAGAAGCCATCTATTCGATCAGCGGCTTACTCTCAGTTAGGAAACTTTATCTCATCAATATAATTCTCAAAAAACATAAAACATTACCATATGATGCTAATTTACAGAACCCAACAAAAAGAAGGAAGATCTCAGTGACACAGATACCTAGATACAAAACTGAATTTGCTTGTAAGCAGTGTAACGCACGTTCGGCTACTTTATATAATAAATTAAACAAAGAGTTAGATATATATCCTAAGATATTATACGATTGTAAGAAATGTATCAGCAAGTGGGTAACTCCACTTAGTTATAGTGAAGTTGAAAAACTGATACAGGTTCCATAAATGTGCACTCATACACACACACATACAACCGCACACACTAAGAATTTGTATAAGTTGTTGTATTTGTTTAACTTGCTTTGCATTGTATAAGTAAATAACTTTCATCAAAATTGGCGTACCGATATAATCGTCAACACTTTGCACCATCTGTTAGTTTAATAAACAATTAATTGAAATTAACCGCAGTTCTCACTAAAGGCTTGTTTAATCATCGTGCTAGCTGGTATTGTGTTTGGTATTAATAACGATAAAAAGAGCCCGACGAAGAATGTACCCTGAATGGATCCAGCGGGGCAATTCCGTTAACTGATTCCGTCACTAAAGCGACACGTTACCGAATCTCTGTCGTTTTTCTGACAGCTAAAAGCTGAAAAAAAACGATAGAAGTCCAAAAACGCGTCACCTCAGCAACGAGATCGGCTAACAGAATCGCCCCGCTGTTTTCTTAAAAAAATCGACACATTCGTCGTACGCTTTGTTTCTTAGATTGCTGTTTATATGGAGTAGATAGCTTATTTTTCATAACCGTGGGTGTTTACGATAAATAGGGTTATACAGAACTAATGCCCTAAACCGAAAGGAGGTGATTCAGACCATCATTAGAATAGCTTTTACTACGAGGGCAACACGGAATTCGAGAAAAAAAACAGCTGTTTTATACATTTTGTCGATTCACAGTTATAATTTTGTATAAAGCAGCTGATTCTCGAAGAAAAATCAAAGTCTCGAAGTCTCGGGAATTTTCGGAACGTAGGTTGTAGGCTGTCTCGTGTCCCGGGACTTGTCGGCAATTCCCAAACCCTAAGTGGCTCCATGTTATGTTTTTGTTAGTTCTTCCTTGTTTTTACCGCGGGGCTATACTTATATAAATATATGGAGCAACATGGAAACTACAATATTATACGTATAGGCCGAATCATAAGTATAAGTACACTCCTGCGAGAAAATAAAACACCAGAAAATGATGAATATAGTACTCACTGGGCAACTCGGTATTGTTCACAATAAAATAAAACAAATTAGAATGTACCTACTAATTTTCATAGAAAAGCTACTATATTACTATTATACTACGTGAAAAACATAAGACCATGGCCAGCTCGATTACCATAGTCTATTAGTATAGTCTACACACGGCCATTGCAAATTATTGACAATAATGTTGTATGAAACTCCTTAGGGAGTAAAGTGATTTAAATTTGGAACGTCTAATTCGTATCAAAATTTCTTAACTCAGACTTTTAAGGACATCGTAAGGAAGAGATTTAATTTGTAAATTCGAATAAAACCTCTTTATATTACACAGCAACGAGCAGTGTAACGAGGTTTAATTCGATTTTATAGAATAAAACCTCTTTGCATGGACTTTTTTTTCACGTAGTATTTACATTCTCTGTTTTATTACAGCTTTGTGTGCGATTCTATGAAAATTCGTAGCAAAGACCTTCGAGTCGAAGGTCTTTGATTCGTAGGTACATTCTAATTTGTTTTATTTTATTGTGAACAATACCAAGTTGCCTAGTGTTTTATGACGTAAATACTCATATGCTTCATAATATTACTCATATTCTTGAGGTTTTATTTTCTCGCAGGAGGTATGAAAAGTAGAATGTGCACCACTAAAACCAAGTTTGTCTTCGTCTTGGGCGACTTGAACCTCTCGCTTCACTCGGGACTCTAAATAATTCCATAGCTTCACTCGAGAATTCTTCGCTTAAATTGAAACTCAAAGTGCTTGCCCTGGGTGGGAGTCGAACCCTTTGGCATAGAAGTCAGGGTCAACAACCACCAGAGGCAGTCATAGTATGGATATAGGTATTTGATTCTTTTTGTAATTTCGGATTTGGTAAAAGTAGGTCATAATAATGCGGAATAAGGTGTGTACCCCAAAACATAGTTCCTTAAAGTTAGATATGGGAGTTATCCCGAAAACAGGTTCTTTTTAGGGTTCCATACCCAGAGGGTAAAAACGGGACCCTATTACTAAGACTCCGCTGTCTGTCCGTCTATCCGTTGTCTGTCACCAGGCTGTATCTCATGAACCGTGATAGGTAAAACGTTGAAATTTTCACAGATGGTGTATTTCTGTTGCCGCTATAACAACAAATACTAAAAACAGGACAATATAAATATTCCCAATATTCCAATTCAATATAATATACAAGAACGTGATTTTTTTGCCGAGGGGCTCCCATACAGTGCGGAACCCTTCAAGCGCGAGTCCTACTCGTAATTGGCTGATTTTATTGAAAACAGCCCGTTTACCGCAGGACGAAATGCAACCTGCTTTCGAATCCGTAATCCGTAACTGGATGAAATGCAACCTGCGGGGCAATTCTGTCAACCGATATCGTCACCGAAGTGATACGCTCCCGAACCCCTCTCGCTTTTCTGACAGTTTTGATGACTCAATGCTGTCAAAAAAACGGGAGAAGCTCAAGAACGCGTCACCTCAGCAACGAGATCGGTTAACAGAATTGCCACGCTGCTTTCGAATCCGTAGGTTATATTGGAAATTTATTGGAGAGACTAATGTGTAATAGTGGACGTTTTACAGGTGATTTTCTATAATTAATCCGAATAATTACCGGAAAGGTATACCCCATAGGTATACATTATCATGAGTGTGTATTCAACCATCAAAAATGAGTGTAGTAATACCGTATCATACACATTTTATTCGGATTATACTTTGCACTAATGAAGCATGTATAATTAACTATAATTATAATATCATCACGCTAATAAAATGCTTTATTATCTGTTATCGTACTTATAAGTACACCTTTATGTGGATTTCAGCTTACTGTGACTCTACTTTTCACTAAACTCTGAAGAGTTATTTTACTATCGAGATGACTGTCATTGTGATTATAGCTTTATTTACTATTGTAAGTTATTGGTGCGAGTATAGTAGATACAGAAATCTCTAAAATAAAAATCTTTTTAATGGACCAAACTTGAAATCTCAGATAAAACTGAATATATTGATACATTTTGCCGATTTTAATTTTAATAGATACCTATCTACACTTACTGTTCACTGATAACTGTTATTTTTTTTTCCTGCAGGCTTTAGTTGCTGGTCACAATGCCAATGGTAAGTTGTCAAATAGCACGAAGAAAGTCTAGAACATAATTATTTTTCGCAAAAAAATGCCATAACCGCCTTCCATCGTGTACAAAATTTGAATGATTATTATTGTTGATTTTTCAAAAACGGCTCGGCCGATTGCTGTACAATTTTAATGAGACCACCTAGAGAGTATAGGTACTCTTTCGAACTCATTTTTTTTCGGTTCACAATTGGCGAAATTATCGCCGAACATACACAAAAAAAACATACAGACGAACATAGAACCTCCTCCTTTTTGGAAGTCGGTTAAAAATTAAAGGTACGTATTTTGTAAGCGTCGTGTCGTGTAACGTAAGAAAAATTAATGAAAAAACCAATCTCCATTTACTTCGCTACCGTCAGCGTCACCAGAAATTCACGGAGAGCGCAAAATTTTGTGTTGGGCGTATAGTAACTAGCTCTTGCACAACATACACTTTATGGAAAAAAAACTTGCTACGTATTTGAATGCAAACGAAGACCATAAAATGTTTTTCATACCAGCTGCTCGAAAATGACCCATTACATGTCGTAGAATCTCAACGTAAAACAAGTCATTATTATCTTAACACAATCTCGAGGACTATTGCAGGTCAATAATGTTGTATGAAACTCCCTAGGGAGTAAAGTGATTTAAATTTGGAACGTCTAATTCGTATGAAAATTTCTCAACTTTTTCAAACCTCTTTGCAATGCCCGTGTTAGGCCATGATAATCGAGCTGGACAAGGTCTTAGTTTTTTCATGTAGTATTTTATGCTAAATTGTGTGCAATTCTATGAAAACTCGTAGGTACATTCTCATTTATTTGTTTAATTTATTGTGAACAATACCGAGTTGCCTAATGAATACCTACACTAAGTGAATTTATTACGTAAGTATTACTCATATTCTTGGGTTATATTTATCGCAGGATGTATGAAAATTAGAGTATGGACCTCTAGAACCAAGTTTGTCTTAGTCTCGGGCGACTTGAACCCCTCGCTTCACTCAGGACTAAAACATCCTCGCTGCGCTCGGGAGTTAACTTTAGAGTCCTTCGCTACGCTCAGGGTCCAATTGTCGCCCGTGACATAAGATACCGCTTGGTTTTCTTGGTACATAATCTAATATTATACCTACTACTTATAGGTAGATGTAAGTGCACTCAACTTTAGATTTAATTTTTATAGCGTTAGAAGATTTCGAACCCGTGATATCCGAAGAATGCATAAATCAAGGCTATTGTACGGACGTTCCCAACTACCCAACTGAATTTGCCGACGAAACGATTAAGAAATTACAAGAGGTAAGCATTACGCATAAGCATTGCCATTCAGCGTGGCAATGCAGCTAGCATGCTGGGCACGTTGCCAACTGGCAGTGGGCTTGAGCATTTGGATTATCTTTAGACCTTCAAGTCAAGGGTCTCTGGATGATCCAATGCTTTTTATGTATAGGTAGTAGTAGTGTAAGTAGTTTTGAGTACAATTTACAATTTTAATGTAATTTATATTTCCATAGAAATTTTCAAACGTTGACATACACACAAGCAATATTTATGATGTTGCATTGTATATTATTTAATCTATTTATCCAGTAATTTTGACAACATATGGTTAAAACCGGAACATTGGTGGCCACAACTGATGCATCTACCTAACATCAGTTGTAGAAATTCGATGGCATAGGTACTTATGTAGGTACACAAAATAATCGGCCTAGTGCGAATTGGACTCGCGCAAGAAGGGTTACGTACAGTAGGTATGGAAGGTCCCCTTAGTATACTTTATTTTAATTTATTTATTTGTTTTTGAAGGAAATATACCACTTAAGATTCTGCGAACATTTCAAGCATCATCCTGTTATCAATATTAATATCGAGCAAAAAAATAACGATTCTCTTAAATATACATTTTAATTTAATTATTAATTTTACTTCAAAAAGCGCCCTGCAGGCATACATTTTCGCCGCGCGGTAGAAACTGATACTACGGTCTACTCTCCCTCCGTCTTACGAGTTTTCGATCATTTTCGTATCCTGACGCAAGTTTAACATTTTTTACCTATCCCAAAAAGTGCACAACGCCGATAAAGAAGTTTTCACTCCAAAAAATGCCAAGTCAATGCGTACGTGAATCCATCAATCCGCACTGGGCCAGCGTGGTAGATATGACCCAATTGCCCTTTGTAGGTAGGCCTTTATTTACGAGGGGGAAATCTTCTAAAGATGCCTGACAGCTTTGAGGTGCAGTCGGGTTATGTGGGATTGTACCCACTAAAACCCCTCCGGTGGCCAGCCTTTGTGCCTTTTTGGGAGCTCCGGGAGCTCCATAGGAACGCACCGATGTTCCATCGTTTCGCATCCGCTTTTCTATCGTTTTATTGATTAATCTAACATTTCAAGAGTTATCAGCCGCGATAGAAAAATCGGTTCACATAATGGGCCCAAAAACCGTAAACGGCAAGTTTTACAAAAAAGTTTAATTGAAATAAAAGATGCGGAATTTTATTTTCTACAATAATGGTATCCATGGATTTAGCCTTAAAGTGCGTAAAGTTTCCGAGATATCGGCCAAAAAACGTTTTTTCAAGATGAAGCTTGAAACGCCACCTGGACCTGTCAGCATTTTGTGATTTCTAGCTCTATCTAGCTAGTCTAAGCTAAATAGGCATGTTTACTGGGTATGCAATCATTACCTACTATAATTAGTTAGTTAGTTAGATTATTCAAAAATATTGGACACGTATATTTTCTTTTGTCAATCAAACAATAAATGACAAAGATCAATCTTGTCAAAGTTTGAGAGTAGGGGCTCGTGACGTCACTAGTGCGGTATATTTGAAGTAGACTACTGCCATCACGCGAAACTTTAGCGGCCTAAATCTTCATTAATTTTTGTTAAAATGACATAAGAAAAAAATACGTCTAATATTTTTGATAATGTACTTAATTGGCAGACTACTTATATTTTTTTAGTAAACAAGCCTATTGTGTGTTGTAATGACTTTAATAGTTTGAGTATTTTCGATAGTAGGTAAGTAATTATTATAAGCTGTGGCGTCATACAACAGCATTCAGCAGTTGTTCGCGTTCGTGTTTTTTGTTGTTCCTAATTTTATTAATACTCCACAGGAGGGAAGCTGGGAGGAGAAGGTTCCTGAGCCAAGTTCTTCTCGCAACATGATCTTTACATGGGGAGGGGTAATAGTAGAGCTCTGCCAAGCCAGATCGGAGGTAACACCGAAATATAGGCTGAATTATACAAGTCGGCGGATGTGAAGTTAGCTACAAACTGCGCTATTTCCAATCCTGACTGAAGCTCACAAATAAACCTGCGCGTTGATTGGATTACGCGCAGGTTGTAACTAACTTCACATACGCCGACTTGTATGACTCGGCCTATACTTTAACGACAATAAATAATTTACTTAATTAAAATGTACGAAAACCACGTTAGTTTCCATAGTGAGACAATAAATAACTAGTAGTACCCCGAAAAGTAGACCTTGTATGTGTTTAACTGAATCTTCATAAGCTTATAATTATCACGACTCGCTACTGACCAATTTGTTTGGTTACTTGAGATTTTAAACTATGCTGCCAAATATTATCGATCTCGGATCATAAATAGCGCATTAGCAATTTTTTTGGTTGATCCCACCAATCAAAATTCACCGACGACAAAAAAACATTAAAATATAGAACCTGTGTATCAAGATTCATCAAGATTCCTTGAGAAATGTGACCTCTAGGGGAGAGTGAACATCACAGACGAAATCAAATCGTCGAGTCAAAACTGAAACCCTCTCTCTCTCAAGTATTTATAGTGATGAAAACCAACAACATACCTAGGTAAGTATTATATAAGATTACCCAGAATTGTGTACTAAACTGGAAGTAGATAAATTATATTAGTATAGACCTTCATTATGAACAACTTTTACTATGGGTCTAACCCAGAATTCAAGAAAAAAAATCACTTTACTTCATACATTACGATATAACACTTCCGACTTGTAATATTGTAAAAACTAACAGATTTTTGTCTCGAATTCCGGATTGAGCCCTGAATAAAACTTATCTAGTTATCCGAAGACGCAAGGTTCGAATCCTGCATCCGCGAAGAATTTTTGAAATGTTTATCATAAAAAGTAACTCTTTGAATAAAACTTGTTCATAATGATGATCGTAATGGCCCTTTCGGCTATGTGTAGGGTTGCCGTCTCTAAAATTTGGCAATCAGGACACGACTCGTGAAAACTTAGAGTTCAAACCCCGGACATGTCAACAGAAAGCAACCCCTCCCCTATAGCTATGTGCAGATTTCACGGATAACCCTTTGTAAGTTCAGAAAATAATGCGATAAGTTTATTTTTTAGATAATTCATCCATTAGCCGCGATTGATAAAACCGGCACTTGGTTCTCTGTACTCCAGAGCAGATCCGGAAAACAGGGATTCAGAGTGGAAATATGCAAGTGAGTATACCAGATCACGTTAATGGTATCTACGAGTAACAGTACCTATTCCGTCTTCAAACAAACGTTAGGAAAGCGAAAATATATGCTAGTCATGCAGTCGCGGCGCGCCGTAGTGACGAACTATTAACGTTTTTAGGGTTTCTCGTTTTACTAGGGAACACTAAAAACATCAAAAAACACAATATCACTATCACTACATAGTATAAAATAAAGTCGTTTCCCGCTGTCTGTTCCCATGAATACTTATATCTTTAAAACTACGCAACGGATCTTGATGCAGTTTTTTTAAAGATACAGTGATTCAAGAGAAAGGTTAAATGTACATAATCGAGTAATACAACTGTGCGAACCCGGGGCGGGTCGCTAGTGTATTTATAATGAGAGCTTCCTTCTTCATTCACTAATTTCTTTTTTGTGATAAATATAATAATTGTACATCATAATAAATAAAAACTAGCAAGAAACTCAAGTAGGTAATGTGTAAGTAGATGAAATTAAAATACTGAAGTCGGGTAGCCCTAGCGCGTGATACGTTCTGCGTGACCACGTGGTGCCGTAGGTATATCTCAAGGACAGGGCCGAGTCACATCACAACACTCTTATGCTATGGCCACATCTGCGCCCTACGGCGAAGTTATCGTCACTGGAGGCTCATTCACTAATTCAAACTGTAGTAATTGGTTGTTCACGATTTGAACTACTACCTGAAGCTGGGCACACACGCTGCGATGATCGCATCTATTCATCAGATCAGTCCAGCGAGGTCCTAATATAGTTGCATTGCCAGTAGGTAGTTATTGAGGAATCAAAATGAAACCCTTATTTTAATCGAAAAATATTGATTTAACAACAAAAATATTGGCATCAATGTTGTAGAAAATCAAATTTTAAACAACTTTTGTTCGTAAAACTTCTGCTGTAAAATTGAAATAACACAAGTTATTGAAGAAATGAAATGGTACAACCAACTATTTAAAAAAAATATCGATCCTACAAAAAGTTGATGGGAATCAAAGTTATAGAAAATCAAATTTTAAACAACTTTGATTCCCATCAACTTTTTGTAGGATCGATCGATTTCTGCTGAAAAATTGAAATAACACAAGTTATTGAAGAAACAAAATGGTACAACCAACTATTTTAAATAAAATATCGATCCTACAAAAAGTTGATGGGAATCAAAGTTATAGAAAATCAAATTTTAAACAACTTTGATTCCCATCAACTTTTTGTAGGATCGATCGATTTCTGCTGAAAAATTGAAATAACACAAGTTATTGAAGAAACAAAATGGTACAACCAACTATTTTAAATAAAATATCGATCCTACAAAAAGTTTATAGGAATCAAAGTTGTAGAAAATCAAATTTTAAACAACTTTTGTTCTCATAATTTCTGCTGAAAAATTGAAATAAGACAAGTTATTGAAGAAATGGAATGGTACAACCAACTTTTTAAAAAAAATATCGATCCTACAAAAAGTTGATGGGAATCAAAGTTGTAGAAAATCAAATTTTAAACAACTTTTGTTCCCATAACTTCTGTTAAAAAACTAAAATAACACAAGTTATTGAAGAAACAAAATGGCACAACCAACTATTTAAAAAAAATATCGATGCTACAAAAAGTTGATGGGAATCAAAGTTGTTTAAAATTTGATTTTCTATAACTTTGATTCCCATCAACTTTTTGTAGGATCGATATTTTTTTTAAATAGTTGGTTGTACCATTTCATTTCTTCAATAACTTGTGTTATTTCAATTTTACAGCAGAAGTTTTAGGAACAAAAGTTGTTTAAAATTTGATTTTCTACAACATTGATGCCAATATTTTTGTTGTTAAATCAATATTTTTCGATTAAAATAAGGGTTTAATTTTGATTCCTCAATAACTACCTACTGGCAATGCAACTATATCAGGACCTCGCTGGACTGATCTGATGAATAGATGCGATCATCGCAGCGTGTGTGCCCAGCTTCAGGTAGTAGTTCAAATCGTGAACAACCAATTACTACCGTTTGAATTAGTGAATGAGCCCCCAGTGACGAAGATTCGCCGTAGGGCGATAATGTGGCCACGCCATTAGATATCATTACCGTGTCCAGACCTACACTGAACGCTGAGTTATAAGCCGATCCTAAAGGATTAGGTACACTAGATGCGTTCTGCGGTCAAATTGTACGCCCATACGCGTCTTAACGTTCTTTCTGCGTGTTCCACGGTCAGATCGCATATTTATACAAAATATATAAAGACCGACAACGTGGTACATAATGCGGGCTGCCTTTAATTCGACCTGACCGCAGTCCGCAGAACGCATCCAGTGGATCCATCCGTCGGATGTGATGTTAGCTACAAGCTGCGGATAACCCAATCCTGACTAAAGCTCACCTAACTTTGGGTTAGGGATGATTTATGTTAGAACGAGACGTGCACGGGACGGTCCTGGATGGGACACGCAAAAAACCACGTGTACAACTTTTTTGAAAACTGCAGATGAGCCGTTTCAGAACGGAGCCCCCGGACTACGGGGCTCCGAACGAAAGCCCCACAGTCTGACCCAAGGATTCATATTCATACATTCATCATTCCCTCAATCGGCAATACTCGAGATTATCTACAGGATTTCTTGTTTATAATTTCGTACCTCTAACGGTCTTGACAACTGACTAATAGATGGATAGGTCAGACAGACAGACAAACGGAAAACTTTTGAAGGATTCCTTTTGAGCTACGAAACCCTAAAAAACATGATTAAAAATGCAAAATCTATAAATTCTTTATTTCGTATAAATATGTGAGATAAGTACATAGTAGATACATAAGCAAAAGGAAAAGGAACGATGCTATCTGCAGTATTTAGGAATACTGTGTCGCAGATAGAAACGCCCACATCCAGCTAATATTTTTTCAAAAGATATTCTCAATTTAGAAGTTAATATAACAAAAACTACGTCGAGATTCGAGAAAACGGGCCGTTGTGAATTATTTAATGTAAATATCTAAGTCGGTGTGTATGACGGCGCTCGGACATTTTTTACTACCTTCACTTAGGGACTGTGGCTCTGTAGATATTTTTTCGGAGGCATTGTACCTATACGTACGACTCGCTGTGGGTGACAGTGATTAGTAGGTAACTGTATATAATGAATGATTGAAATGATCATCGAATTTGAGCAACGATATGGACGGTCAGTCTTCGGATGGGTGACCGCGGGTGGAATTTACAACTGAGCGCTATCGTGGCTCGGAGGACACGTTAAATTGTAGTCCCGGTTGTTATAACCGTTTATCGATGTCAGAGGCCTTCAGGCGGCTTTTAAACTTTGACACCAGAGTTAGCCACGAGCTTAGGTACTCACTCACTCAATGATATGATTGTCCCAACAGGAACGCCGGGGGATCTTGCATGCCGATAGCCCTGTTCCCGGACGGGTACACCGGCGGGTGCAAGCAGGAAAACGTCTACGAGAGGATGCATGCCTTCGATAAAAATGGGAAAACCCTCATAAAAGAGTTACAAATACCCTCTAGTTGTGCTTGCACAATGCAGCCTAAGTTAAGCCTAGTTTAAGAATTTGGTCATAGGCCGAATCAGCCTTCTTGGCGTCTGTGAAGTTAGGTACAAGCTGCACAAATCCCCTCTCAAGCGCCACCAAGAAGCTAACATTTGAATATATTGCTATTGTGCAAACACTCGATTGTGTTCGGAATTTAGTTTGTGGTCATTAAGGTGGGCATACACGATGCGATGATTTGATCAAATTTTCGCTTCATGCCAACTGGGAGCTCATTCAGTTAATTCAAAGGTAGGAATTGGTAAAGTCCCCGTCACGAGAAGCTATAAATTTGGTAAACAAGTGTTCAGGAGTTCACAACATTTGGACCAACAAAAAAATGAATTTGTTTAAGATTTAATAAATTATTAAGTAACAAATATTAATGAACATATATTATTTAAGAATAATTATTCGCTATATAAGCTATATCTCCATTGGTATACCAATTAACCTAACCAATTACTTTACAATTTAAAACCTACTTCTTATATTAACCTTATCTTAACAACAATAAAAAGTGATAACGAAACAATAACAACCAGATCCGCGATATATGCAAAGCAATGAAACAAACTCGTACGCATTCGAAACTCGAATGACGCGTTTATTTCAAAATGGCGTCCCGATAGTTTACAATCCCTGCGACGGACGCATTCCGGTACCAAGAAACACCAACGATAGCGCTTTGCGTCGTTAAAATATGATCCGACTAAATTAAATAGGTTGTTACTTTCATATAACCGTCTATATTTCATGTCGATTGAATATGGTCAATTTATTATTATCTCGCAATATAAAATGTCTACTTAGTAAAAGATGTTTGTTTACATAATTTATAGCTTCTCGTGACGGGGACTTTAGTTAACGATTTGTACTACTACCTGAAACTGGGCGCACAGAACGCGATGATCGCATCAATTCATCAGATCAGTCCAGTGGAGGCCAAATATAGGTAGTTAAATATAGCTGGTTAGTAGTTATTAAGGATCTTTGAATTAATTGAATGAGCTCCCAGTTGGAATGAAGCGAAAATTTGATCAAATCATCGCATCGTATATGCCCACCTTTACAATACCAATATTTCTAATTTTGAATTTTATTGCACACCAAACGTAATATCTAAAATATGAGCTGTAAGATTTCGTTCTTAGGTATCTGTCCAGATGGACAAATAAAAACACCAATAACAAAGAAAATTGTGCGGATCTTTGACATCCTTCCGTGTCCTATATTTATTGATACTTCATATTCTGACGCGGATGGGATAGTTTTGGTATAGGCAGCACGTCTAAATGTTAAAACTAAATGTTAAACTTCTTGTAGTCTTCTGTTAATAATACCTAAATAATTTGTTTGACTAAGTGTTTGTCGGCGATCACCGAAGTTAAGCACCATTCGGCACGGTCAGTCTTTAGATGGGTGACCGTGGGTAAGCATTTACAACTAAGCGCTACCATGGCTCAGACGACACGTTAAATGGTAGGTTCTAGTTGTTTTAACCGTTGAGCCAAGTCAGAGGTCTTTAAACAGCCTAAAAACTCTGACTCAGGGCTATTCACCCAGCCTAAATTGAGTTTTAGCGAAATTACAAGTCCCTAAAACTCGAGAACGAGCGGCTGGACGGAATTGGCTAATTTTGATCTTCAAATATCTATGGAGGAGGTTAAGAGCATCGCCTAGTGACAAAGAAATTGAGAAATAGGTATTTGGACTAAACTATTGCCGTCGCGATGCGCCCAAACCAGGGAGCTTCAATGTGTGTGGTGATGCAATTGTATTTGTGTGCGTACTGCGCTCGAACTGTCAGTGTGTGTGTGTCGCACCCCACCCGCGCCCCAAAGAACCAGCGTGGTCGACCGATATTTTATTTTGAATTGTAGCAAAGTATGATATTACGTAGAGTGCGCACAGGATAACTCTGCGCGCTATTTGATTTCTGTAGGCGTTGCAGTTTACATTGTATATTTTGACTGAAATAACTTCTTTCTAATTTTAAGTTAATTATTTTTATGGAAATATCTTACATAGTTCTTCAGACTAAAATAAATATGGACTCGCGCTTGAAAGGATTCGTACCGTATGGGAGCCAATTATGTAATTCAATTCAATTATTTGTTTTTTAAATTGAAATATTATATTACTAAATACTCTAAATATATTTCAAGCGTCTACTTGTTGTGATTATTAATAATTATTTTGCAAAAACTCACATCTGTTGTATGGTATGAATAAATATTTATATTATTCTATTTTTTGACCGATGAAACGGAGGAGGTACGCAATTCGACGCGTTTTTTTTTTTATTAGAAAGGGTATACGTCAAAGTTGGTCCCATTTAAATTTTATTGAAATCGGCTGAGCCATTTTTCATAAATCAGCAATAATGTGAAAAATGCTACATCGATCCGCGCAAATTCTGTTCACAGTTGAAGTCGATATTTATTTCATTCTATTTTAGTAAGTATTTGTTGTTATAATGGAAACAGAAATATATCATCTGTGCAAATTTTAACTGTTTAGCTATTACGGTTCATGAGATAGGTACAGCCTTGTGACCAACAGACAGACGGACAGAGGAGTCTTAGTAATAGGGTCTCGTTATATTACTGTAAACCTGCACATTATAAACTTCTTGCCTTTTATATGGTACCTACCATATTTTCATTCCGCTATTAGTCCCATAGTATAAAAATTATAGAGGATTCAATAAAACAGATGCGAGGTTTACTGTTTAGAGAACTGCTTGTTATACCTTGAACACGTTTAAAAAATTGAAAAAATTAGCAAATTAAAGCAGCAGTGGGTAGGACATACACCATAGTAGGTAATACAGGATAGAACATCTACCAAGTAGGTAGATATGAACTGATTAAAGCATTTTAAGCACTTCTAATTGAACTTTTCAGCTCTCTCCAAACTCAGTGGGTTGGCAAGTTAAAAATGACACAGGGCAAGGCACATAGTTCAATGAACGGATAGCCAATGGGGCTGTTTTGTCGAATGAATCTCACGTATAATCCGCGCCACACAAGTCGGCGGATGGAAAGTTAGGCGCAGAACGCTGCGCAAAAGGCAAAATATAGGTATGCGCGGGAGCCAGAAAGGGGCACCCCCGCCCGCCAAACTCATGCCTCCCGCGCGCTCCCTGCGCCCGTGCACTCCACTAGGCCAGGCGGCGTCGGCATGGTGCACATATGCACAATAATTAGCTCATCACAGTGAAGTGTGCCTCGCATCTGTTTAATTGAATTGAGAATTCAATTAAACAGATCAGATGCTAGGCTTACTGTTTAGAGAACTGCTTGTCATACTTTGGTTCTACGAGTACTTTCAATACTTACGTTTAAAAAAGTTAAAACAGGACACACACCATAGAAATACAGGATAGAATATCCACAAAATAGGTAGAGACAAACTGATTGAAACACTTCTAAGTAATTGAACTTTTCAGCAAAACTCAGTGGATTGGCAAGTTAAAATGACAGAGGGCAAGGCACATAATATGGAATCGGCAGATGGCAAGTTAGGCGCAGAATGCTGTGCAAAAGGCAAAATATAGGTATGCGCAGGGGCCAGAGAGAACAATGCACAGTTCTAGCCCAAATTATATGGCTATAGAAATATTTAATAAATTGCCAAGTAATTTAAAAGATATCGAAAGAGAAAACTGCTTCATAAAACAACTGAAAATTATCCTATTATCTGAAAGCTATCATACATTAGACGATTTTTTTAACGATAATCTAGAAAACGTACTAATAAATCGTTCCAATATAAATAATAAAATTGCCATACCCTTATAGGGTCATATAACTAACTAACTATATAACTATACAAAACATTTTAACTAAGAACCGCATGTAAATTTCATATGTTGCAATAAATGAATTGAGTTTGAGAGACAAGACGCCGAACACACCCGCCAACCTCATGCCTCCCGCGTGCACGCCTGTGCTTACCACTACGCCACGCGGCGTCGGCATTGTGCACACATGCGCAATAATTAGCGAATTACGGCGAAGTTTCATCTGCGGCTAACATCTCATCCGCCGACTTGAGTGGCGCTACCTATACTGGCAAGCGCAACATAGAACTTATTTATTTTATTAGATCTAGATTTATTTATTTTGTTGTGTTTGTAATGTGTCTGATTATGTGTTTTTTAATTATTTAATGTTGAGTCTTTGATACTTGAATAATTTAATAGAACGTTTTTCACTTAGGTAGGTGGACTAAGGATAATTATATTTATACGTTACAGTTATTACACGATTTTAGAGAGCATGTGATTTTCCTGATTAGAATCATTATTTCGCTTTAGGCGCAGAACTCTAATAATGGCACATAGTTCTAAGAAAGCTCAGTTTTAAGAATGCCCAATTCTCACAATGGCCAGGTCTTACAATGCTCAATTCTCAAAATGGCAAAATAATTAATAATAAGGTGATTTTTTTAAATGAAAATATGTGATAGTATAGTAAAATTTATGATGTACCTAACTCGCCAAAGCCTGTTGTTTTAGGTACCGGTAAGCCCTTATATGTATTTTAAATGTGTGATTTTTTTTTTAAATTTCTAATCAAAATTATGTTGCCATTTTGAGAATTGGACCTTCATATAATTATGCTTTCGTAGAATTGAGCATTCCCGGATTACTTGGGCACTATGCGAATTGGTTATTCTGCGCCTAACTCATTTAGTTAGATGCCTGCGGATACCACACGATATTCTGTATAATCGCTGCAATATGTCGCAGCAACTAAACGCCTATATTCCATACATAGAATCTTTTCTTCAAAAGTAACAAACATACACCGGTCAAATCACAAGATTGGAAAAGTTAACTAATATTTTTAATAAACATCGATATCGATGGACATCACTAGAGCATCGACAAAAATATCGACTATTACTACATCCCTAGTGCTTGTGTACGTATAGGTTTGAACCTCCCTTACCTCGACCCTACCCCCGCATCGTGCGATAGGGACAATTGCAGCTCAGAGCGATTTATACCTACAAAAAACTTGGCGAGACAACGTTTCGTATTACGCAGTTTTCTTCTTCATAAACTTTTTCAATCAAGTATTTTTTTATGTCAAAATTTAAAAAAAATATGTGCTCATGATTCTGTCATTTTATATTTTGTTAGATATTATTTTGTCTCTTCTGGTAGGTCTCTAAAGACGTCGGTAATAATGGTGAATATTTTTGTGATTTTGAAAGGTCATAGTTTGCCTCATAATTAATTTATCAAGAAAAAGAAAAGACAGCGTAGTTTAAACAGCTAAATTTAATTTAATGACAAAAAATTGAAGCTCTATAGGTATTTTCCAAGAAGAAAACAGCGTAATACGTTTGTATGGAAAATTACAGATCACCGGGGCTCTTAAGGTAGGGTTTAAAAGGTGAGAAAATATAAAAATTAGCAAGAAAAAAATAATGAAACATGAATTTAATTTTCTCAAAAATGTTCCTGCATGTAAAAGATATCGTAAGTACTGATCGTTGGTGGCGCGAAGACCCGTCGAAATTAGAATTGATCGAATTAGTGTGACAGATGAAGGTGTTATGGAGTTCACCGGGTCAGCTAGTAAGATCTAATAAAAGACACGGACCCTAGAGTCTCTGCAGAAATAAATAATGCAAAAAAATATATAGGTCTCTACACCAAAATAATGAATTTAGGGTAGACTGCGGCGAGCGAATGATGCAACGCTTCCAGATGCGTCAGTGCCTAACGTCGCGTCGTCCCAACGTCTGGCAAGTCACCTGGCTGGCGACCCAGAATCCCTGCTCTCTTGGCTTCACATCCCGACACGGTTCAACGAACCAACGTACGATCAATGGATTTAGACCGACTGCATTGCATACCTACTGATTAATCTTCATCTATGAGATCGTCCAGGTAATTTGGCACCTTAATACGCGTTTTACGATACATAGGTCTTAGTTTCTGACCCACATAGGTACTAACTTCTAAGTAATAAAGATCCGGATTGGATAGTTATAGGATAGTTGAAATAACAGTAGAAAGAGCATGTAGCGCGCAGGACAGATGAAAATGGCAGGGTTGAAAAGTTCTCGAGTGGAGACTACGTACCGGCAATCGCAGCGTATGACCTCTACCCTCAAGGTGAATGGATCACCACAGGATCGCGCTGGAAGTAAGCGGCTTCCAACCGAACTTATTGGAGATCTATAATACCCTACTGCTAAAATGAGGCTCCCGGCCTATGTCTTCTACATCCTACGGTACGTGTACCGGCAAGTTTTCGAGTGGAGACCGTGGTCTCGTTTAAAAACTTTTCCACCCCATCGGTCGTCAGTCTTTCTTGCTATATGCCCTGCCCATTGCCATTTCAACTTGCCAATCTGCTGAGCTATGTCAGTCACTTTAGTTCTTCTACGAATCTCCTCATTTCTGCTTCGATATCGCAGAGAGACTCCGAGTGTAGACTCTTCATAGGTCGTTGAGCTACTTGGAGCTTATTAGTAAATGCCCATAAGTAACAGACCACGTGCCATAAGTCATCGCTGGTAGCACACACTGGTCGAACACTTTCCATTTCAGGCACTGAGGCATGTCAGACGAGAAGACGTGACGCGATTTTCGGAACGCTGCCCAGCCGAGTTGGATTCGGCAATAGACCTCTTTCTTGAAGTCGGACCAACCTAATTGGACTACTTGTCCTTGGTAGACGTTTCGTACGTGTCAATGACTTCAAGATCCGAGTTCTCTACAAATATTGGGGTGGGGACAACATTGGCATTACGCATGACCTTCGTCATGTCCATGTTCATTTTCAGACCCACCTGTTGAGAGACTCGATTGAGGTGTTCGAGCATTGTGCTGAGCTCTTCCATCGAATTCGCCATGACTACGTTAACCTCTGCAAACCGAAAGTGAGTGATGTATTCGCTGTTGACATTGATACCAAATCCTTTCCATTCCAGGAGCTTGAAGGCGTTCTCCAAAATAACAAAATAAATTCTCGTAAATAGTCCAAAGTAGCTGTAGATACATCTCCCCGTCTTACGCCTCTTTTTAAAGGGATCGCTTTGATGCTATCTGGAGTACTCGGACCGACACAGTAGCGTTATTATACAAGCATTTCAACACTTCGATATACCTACCGATAGTCAATCCGGCATCACTGGAGAGACTTGTTGCCGCAGCGTATGAATGTGGTTTATGTGGTCTATGGTGCTATAGCCTTTTCGGAATCCAGCTTGTTGGGAATGCTGGAAGACATCAAGCTCATGAACTTAGAAGCGATATGGGTCTGTAATTATTTTCTTAAAGAGTATCACCACCACGCTTTTGTTCCATGCTTCTGGCGTTATGCACTTGAGAACGGCAATGTTGAAAAGCTTCTGAAGAACTTTTGGTACCGGTGTGCCACCTGCTTTCAGAAGCTTTGTCTTGTTGTTCTTAAGCTGATTCAAGGCCATTCTAATCTCGAACAGGCTGATTTATTATCAGTGAGGTGTCGGGTCAGCTTGGTTCAACCTTGAAATTCAACAAAATGTACAGAATAGCTGATACTTTTCTTCGCGATTTCGGATAGTAAACGTACCTAATAGATATTAGAAATATTTTTCGCCAAAAATGGGATAACCGACTTCAACCGTGTACAGGATGCGAATCGTTCGCGCGGATCGATGTCATCGACGTAGTTTTTCACATTATTATTGATTTTTCAAAAACTGCTCAGTCTATTTTGATAACATTAAAATGATATCACCTCTGAAGTGTGATGATCTCCTAAACAAAAAAGAATCGTCAAAATCGGTTCATAATTGGCTGAGTAATCGCGTAACAAACATACAAAAAAAAAAAAAAAACATACAGACGAATTGTAAACGTCCTTTTTTGAAGTAGGTTAAAAATACACCTGCTTCAGGAAAAAAGAAACATCAAGCTGATGTTGTTTTCAATCGCTTCGGCTTTCTAATTTTACATCCCAGACCATTCCCAGACGCTGAAAATGAAACTTGTTCAAACGAGATCAGTGGTAGCTGGTAGGTCATCATTTACCTAAATTATTTCGTTCAACTATTTTTACATCGTCTCTTTTCCAAGGACGAATAATAAAGTAGAACACAAACTAAGCGAGTATAAGTAGATAATAAACTGTGGCATTTTATTAGCAAAGTTTAGTTTTTAGTACTTTAACTTTGAGATCTTCTTCAGAACGTTTTAAAGTTTTTATGATAAAGTTTATTTTTTCCACTAGCTCGGTATTATGCAATAACCAGTCTGTCGAGTTTGGTACGATATGGATATTAGTTTTCAGAAGATTGATGGCTGCAAGCCGCTTGAATCTCACGAGAACAGTAAAATGAATTTAAATACTGCGGCAGACGGGATATTGCATTTTTTATAGCAGATATCCGAGATTTGGAAGACGTGAGGCGAACCGTGGTAACGACAAGTGGTGCATTTCCACACCTTAGTGAACCAGCACTAGGTCGGCCTGGACTTTGCCGTCGTAGGTAACCTTGGCAGGTTACGAAAACCAGGCCGACCGAGAATGCGATGGGTCGATAACATCAAACGAGCAGTAGGCTGCAAATTGATGTAGTTGGCAAGGAGCAGAGGTGAATGGCATAAATAGAGGGAAGCCTTTGCCCAGCAGTGCGTTATCATGGGCTGATAATGACGATGCTGATACTAGCAATAAACCTGCGAGTCAAACTCCTAATCGCACTAGCACATAGTGCAGAGGCGGAAACACCCCAGGTTTTTAGTGGGTATACCGCCAAATTGAGGATCGCCTGGGACTCCCACCGGTCTCGCCAAGCTGGTGGTATCCATAAAGGATTTTCTTGGGTAAAAAAAGGCTCAGTTCCAGTTCTTTTGATTTTAGTGTATCTCGGCGAGTGTGTTGCTGGCATAATGTGCAAAAGCAGTAAACTCGTAAAGAACGTGTTCTACACCATGGCTTTTGGTTTCGTTGGAGTGGCATTTACGAGCATGCATGGCCATTTTTCATCGTTCCGTGTAGTGGCCGCAAGATTCGTTCGGAGCGAAGAAGAAAAGATTTGGGTTTATATACCTACCCTACCATAGTACCTAATAATTCATAAGAATATTATAATATATATTATTACTAGCGACCTGCCCCGGCTTCGCACAGGAGCGATATAATTATACATATAAACCTTCCTCTTGAATCACTCTATCTATTTAAAAAAACCGCATCAAAATGCGTTGCGTAGTTTTAAAGATATAAGCATACATATACATGGGGGCAGACAGCGGGAAGCGACTTTGTTTTATACTATGTAATGATAATATTCTTATCTACTCTGTACAAGTAGTTAGTGGAAAGTACACACAGCCTCCTTTAGTAGGTACATCAAGAAAATTAAACTTTTACTATGTTATAAAATATTAGTGTGTACAAGAATAAGACTGGTAAATACTTATATTGATATAAGTAATGTGTTATAGTTACATAGATATAATTATAGTTTTATATAGATTATAGAATTTGTTATATACATATGTAACTACTAGAAGTAAATATTTTATAGAGAACTGATTAATATCTAGTAAGTAGAGCTAATGTTACCTCTCCTTAAATTGCGACGCCCTCACGGGGTCAATGTCACTTAGTTAAGACTCTAGTTTGTAAGAACTTTTGTTGTAACAGTGCATTGTGCAATAAACGAATATAAATAAATAAATAATTTACTTTAACAATTCGTTTATCCTTCAGCCATAAGACGTCTACTGGTGGACATATGCCTCCCCTATAGATCTCCAATGGTCCAATATGTTCATCTTGTGGGTGGACGTCTACCTGACGTATACCTACATGGTCTCCACTCGAATAATCTTCGACCTCATCGGTCATATGTCCTCCGCGCTATGTGCCCACTGCCATTCTAACTTCCCAATCCGCTGGACTACCTGTCGGTATCTTTGGTTCTACTGATCTCCTCACTACCGATTCGATCTCGCAGAGAGACTCCGAGCTCTCTCCGTAGCTCCTTGGGCTACTTGGAGCTTACAAATATGACCGTAGGTCATTGCTGGAAACACACTGTTCGAAAACTTTCGACTTACCTACCTACTTATTACTTACCTTTATTCACTAAGTCATTACTAAGTAGCCTAGGTTACCAAATCAAGAAAAAACTGCTGTTAAAAAAAAAAGTTCATTGCATATCGACAAAACGTATGTAACAGATGATTGTTTTAGAGACTTCGGGGTTAATATTATCTAAAGTGTTTTTGTCGGGGTTCGAATATAGTTTAAAGTCTTACTTAATAGTTTTTTGCGTACTTACTCGTAAGCTATCAATAACTCGGTAGGTCTAGGTATAGATATCAGCTACTGACAGAACAGCAATTTGCATTACAAGAATTTTATCTGATTCGGTTCTTGAAATTGTCTCGATGTTGATTATATTATTTGCAACTATGGCTTCTTCGAAGTCGCGCAGTTTAGTTATAAAAGCTCAAGGGTAAAAGCTTATTCATCAAAACTGTTGCTAACTTGTCTATTTCGTGATAACTATCGTCTAATATTTTCTCATTGCGATCTACTAGAAATTAGACGAAGAGACCAACACTTTCAATTTACGTTTAGAGCTATCAAATAGGCTTCAAAATTGAGCCCAGTAAGACTTCTATGCACAGAGATACCAGAGGGATAATGTGGTTTGTCGAGAAAATCTGTAAGAGATGCATTGATTTAATATCGCACGAGTTAGAAAGAGAGATTAAAAATATCTCGATTCGGTGGCTGGTGAAATTGGCCATATTTTTACAAGCTTTTATTTAGTTTCACCTGTCCCGTTGTCTGTCTGTCGACCTGTAATCAAATCTTGTAAGTTAAATTTGATCCACTTCCCGGTTACCTATTGAGCTGAAATTTTGCATACAAGTGTAAATCGCATGACAATGCAATATTAAGATGACATGGTGCTGATCTGGGGCCTTACTGTGTAAGCGCTCTGACGTTCGGCTTCGCTTTTCCTCCCGCTCGCTCTTGTGGCGTGAGTAGAGTGGCGCGAGCAGGAGAAAAAGCGAAGCCGAACGTCAGAGCGCTTACGCAGTAAGACCCCTGGTCATGGAGCTGAAGGTGGCCAAAGGAACTTAGCAATGAAACGACGATTGTCTTTCCTTCTGTGCTCAGACGAAGAAGATATTCTGTCTACGCTTCTGTGCCTCCCCAAAACTTGTACATTTACCGAGCTTTTTAATGAAAGCTTCCTGCATGTCTTGGCAAAACGTACGAGATTTGTATCAGGCATTATTTATGACCGTATTGATTTATTACTTACTTTGAAAGACTTAAAGTATCATTTTACATTACGTGTATGCAATAAAAATCTTTTCCCATCAGTAAAAAGCTTAGCAGAAAGCTGAGGCCTTGCAAGCGATCCAAAATTACCTGTATTGTGAATAGTGGTTCGAGGTGAGTCATCGCAGACTTGTAGACAGACGTAAATCCACAGCTTTACTACCTTATTGTTGTTTGTGAAATCAGGCGGCGCGTATCTCTTAATGTTCGCCTTTTTGTTGGCTGGTTAAATTTGTCTGGATTTGTTTGGGTGCGCTCGTGAAGGACTGCCACGGAGCGCTGGCAGCGGGCCAGTCTCGCCAGAATCGTGCGCATCCAACGTGCCGCCGACACCGCGCGCTCGATCCATCTCCCGCACTCGACTAGAATTGTATATCTAATAGAATACAAAGATCATTGGCCACGGTTAAATGTCGGTTCTAAATTATCTTACGATTCATGTGGCCGGTGACGACGAGACGCGGTGGCACCGTGCTCCGGCGCACGTGCGCGCGATCTATCCTGCTAATTGATGACTTCCAGTTTAGCTGATTATTATTTTGATTGCTTCTGAACTCCATTAATGATTACTAATGTGACTGGAAATGCGTAGTTCATTAATATTTTAACAGCTTTATGCTATTGCCAACTTTCTTAAAACATTGCGTCAACCTTAGTGTCTCTGTTTCCATGAATCGGAGATTCCATCTTTTTTTAGAAGTTACGGCGAAGTGAGTTGTAACAGGAAAATATGAATTAAAAAAATAACTGCGTAGTTTCTTTTTCTGATGTCAAATGTTTCGTAAGAAATCCGTAGTGGAAAAAGTGAAAAGAAGCGCAGGAAATGACGCACATCAAATTCCCTCTGAAAACATTATTGTAACCTCTGATACACAATTAGGTTCCAATCATAGGGAGATCTGTAAGTACCATCAATAAATATTTTCTTTAGGTACCGCGCAGTAAAGTTAATTAATTAAATCACCCTTGGGCTTAGATAGGTACTAATTGCAACAAGAATGGGAATTTATCCAATATCAAAAACTGCACGAAGGTATGGAATTATTGCAAAGTAGGTACCTTCCTTTACCGTAAAACCATAACTAACTAACTAACGTAATTGAAAAAATACCTTCTTAGGTTTACAAGAAGGTATTTTTTCAATTCTGCCAATTTAGCTTGAATTGAAATAGTGTTTTTTATTAAATAAATTACGTTCAAATGAATATTTATCGAGTTTAGGTTATATCATTAGATAAATAAATCGTTTTCAGGAGACATTCAAGAGAAATTCTCGTCAAAAATATTTACCAAGTAACGCGCATATTTCCATACAGAACCCTTCTGGCATGAGGTCTGTGCATCAGAGGAATTACTGATCGGCTCGTCACTCGATTAGGCTTATAATAAAACTGAGCTTATGAAGGTAGATCCACATTTTTGTGATTTAGATCCCTAATGTGTAAAAGTGGGTAGGTAATTTCACATTACACTACACATACACATTTAATACCCATCCACAATTAATTCCAATTAATTTTATTGGAAAAGTTAATTTAATCGCGATTTCAAGGTTAAGTAGTCCAATGACAAAGCAATAAGTACCTGGCATGCACCTACTTACTCCGTAACTTCACTGCGGATATCTTTGTTTTTTTTTTATTTATTTATTTGCTTATAGAAAAATAACATTACAATGTGGAGTAACATGTTTTGCAGGAAAGTCATGGATCTACTCGTATTCTATACCTATCATCCATACCTACCCACTACAATAAGTAAGCTTGTAGGTGGGCCGGGTAGCTGACCCTGGTGTCAGTTTTTAAGCCGCCTGAAGGCCTCTGACATGCATATACGGTTAAGATAACTAAGTACCTACATATAGGTACATTAATAATTTTGCCAAAACTCGAATCAACTTTTTGTATTCAACAGCTGAACTTTTTTTTTAATTTTGGGGTTGATTGCGTAGTAAAAGTTGTTCGACGAGTACCTAAAAAACTTGTATAATACCTACATCTGTTTGTCTGAAAGTCTGCACTTTGCAAAGCGACAGCGGACAGCCTGTAGTAGCTCGTGTACATATACCTATGTAGTAGGTATGATTAAGTATACCTATGTCTATCTGTACATAATCCATCAATATGGACAACTTTTACCTACTGAGACCTATGCCGAAATGGTATAAACCTGGCCAGGCGTCTGGTAGAGGTTACATACGACCAGAATGCTGGCATCTACTTTGACCAAAAGCTGAGTATTGCTATTTAGCGAGGCAATGTTGCCAGCATTCAGGTCACTTTATCACAGGGCTATTAGATTAGTTTTATTTTGTTTTAGTATAAGCTTTAGTGTTTTTAGTAGCTACGTTAAACCTACGTTAGTACCTACCTATTAGGTTTTCTTTAATAGGGTAGATATCTGTAAATAATACTTCATTCAATGTTATTTCAGTACGGTATCGAAAACCTTCATTATCTATCAGCTAAAGGTACGGAACAGCTATTACCCGATAAAAAAGGTATGGTTTATATTATAGGTATGGGCTTATGCAGAGCCATAGTCTGGCCACTGAAAGTTTACACTGAAAAAGCGCGGGAATACTAATAGTATTTAGTTATAGTTGTAGCAGTTTAGTGCTGCACCATGCTGATACTTATTATAATTATAACCGACTTCCAAACAGGAGGAGGTTCTATTTTCGTCTGTGTGTATTTTTTTTTTGTGTATGTTCATCGATAATTTCGCCAATTGTGAACTGAATCAAACAATTATTTTTTAGTTCGAAAGGGTATACTCCCGAGATGGTCCCATTTAAATTTCACAGAAATCGATTGAGCAGTTTTTGAAAAATCTATAGAATACAAATCTACGAATTTTGTACACGTTGGAAGGCGGTTTTACCATTTTTTTGCGAAAAATAATTATAATAATTTTTGGTGCGCATTTTCAGTGATCTTTGCGTAGACAGACTATATGAACTACATAAACCTAAACGCTCTTAAGATCTGTGCCATGTGCTTACAAAGTGTTGTCCAGTATTTATAGAGCGCCATGTGCCAGCGCGGCATGCACTCCATTGCACTTGATTACACCGGCACCTGCACCAGCTATTCTCGGAATAGTGTGTTCACGGCCCGTTACATTTTCCACGGCCGTCTCGATCAAGGTCTCAGCTATTACATTTCTCCGGCCTTTTGAACTTTCCTTTACTACGATGTACAAGTAGCGGCACGTAGGTAAGTCTAGCGCTGAGGGTACTGTGGAGGGGATGGCTGCGCATGTTGACCGCCATCCCCTCCACACTTCGCTCAGCGCTAGACTTATATGCCGCGACCTGTAACTAAGGATTGGCAAGTTGGAATGGCAGTAGGAGGGACACAGCGCGGAGGACTGATGACCGATGGGGTCAAAAAGTTCTCGAATGGAGACCACGTAACGGCAAGCGTAGCGTAGGACGTCCACCCATAAGGTGGACGAATGACCTCACTAAGACTGCAGGGTCGCGCTGGATGCAAGCCGCTTCCAACTGGTCTTACTGGAGATACATAGGGGAGGCCTATGTCCAGCAGTGGACGTCCTATGGCTGATGTATGGATGATGGATAGAACGTTAAGTACTTGACGACCTCATCAAGACCGCAGGATCGTGCTAGATGCAAGCCGCTTCCAATCAATCTTATTAAAGATCCATAGGGGAGGCCTATGTCCAGCAGTGAACAACCTATGGTTGTTGGATGGATGGAAGGGTAAGTACTTACAATACTTCTTTAAATGATATTTTAGGGTATCTTTATCATAAGCCATTGGTAGGTATACCTAGAAATTTTCTCTAGGGGGAGCAACTACCTACTTTTGCCTACTTCAGAAAAATGTAATGTGGGTACTTATTGACATTAAAGATTTCTAATGTGGGCAAATAGGTTTGTACGCCACGCCGAATTTATTTCTTGTTTTTGACATAACGTTTTAAAATATGACGTGAAACGAAAATGTCGAGCGCAAAGCAATTTAAAAAAAAAGTTGGTACCCCAAGAATGTTCCGAGTCTGTATTTTTAACAAATTAATAATTATTTTTTGCAAATAATAGTGTTACGAAGTAGGCCGCGCGCGGTACGACGGCTAGTTGTTTACACCTAATCACGAGATTTATGGTTTTATGACTCAGGCGGCACCGGCCTTTGTGTCGCTTCTATTGTTTGTTGTTTGTTAGATTTTTTTGTGGTGTTTTCGTAATAATTAAGAACAATAGGGTTTCTCGAACTTTATACTTGTTTACTTTGTCAGTCACAATGGCACCGAATATTCTACAGATTTCTAGAGAACCCTTATTCCGATATAAATAAGGCGATGGTTTTCGTTCGTGGCAGTTATCGCGTTTATACCGGAGTGAAAACATCTCGTGCTCAAGTGCGGTACCAGTGATTGTGAAGTGACTAGTTGTGTGAATATCAGTGCCAGTGTAAAGAGTTGTGCGAACCAGTTGTGTCGTGTGTACTGTGATTTTGTGCAATAAAGTGCAAAGTGAACAATCGGCGTTTCAACTGATTATCCAAGAACCCATCTCGTAACAATAGCATGACCGACTTCAACCGTGTACAGAATTCGCGAATATTTCGCACTGATCGATGTAGCATTTTTCACATTATTGTTGATTTATCAAAAATGGCTTAGCCGATTTCGATAAAATTTAAATGGGTGGTCACTTCAAAGTATATTCTTTCAAATAAAAAAAGTATTATTAAAATCGGACTACTATGAAAAAAGTTATGCGTGGTTATACATACAAAAATTTCAGCTGCCTAGCTATCATGGTTCATGAGATACAGCCCGGTGACAGACAGACAGACACAAAGAGTACTGTTGGACAGACAGACGGACAGACGGACATCGAAGTCTTAGTAATGGGTCCCGTTTGTCCCTTTGGGTACGGAACCCTAAAAAAGTATACGCGTGAAATTGAGTAGCTCCTACGTTTCGTCGTCGGTCAAAAAAGGTTGTATGCTAAATTCGGCACCATAGAGGTAGATGTAAATAGGTTTAATGATGGTTTAAATTCACAATCTTAGTGCACACAATGTTCTAAATTCAGTTATACTTTACCCTAGCGGATAAAAACGGCTTTTGCACTCAGATATCGAAGAGCAAAAATACTATTTCCGAGATGGGGAAATGAAAACTAATTTTATTAGCCTGTACAATCATCAATAAAACAAAAAAATGCCAAGGCGATGCTTACAACAGTTACAACCCAAGTCAAGCAAAAGTCCCAAGTCCAAAATACATAACGTAACAAGATGGCCATGACTCATTATGATTATCGTTACATATTCGTGGACGCTCCTTATCTTGCCATAATTATACAGAAACACTATCTATACAATATTATGACGCCACACATGCGTCAAACACAATTGACGACAATTCCCTACCACGAGTAATGTCCAAGCTAGCCCTTACATTCTTTGGTATTTTTCCCGCCAACATCAGTATGCAGTTTTTTAATAGTCCACAGCCGAACATAGGCCTTCCCACGAAGGGTTATTGAGATATGTAGGTACACCACGCTGGCTCAGATCGAGCTGCATGATGATTTCCATTTTCACACAGAAACCAACTAAAAGCTTTTATTTTTACAAGCTTTTATTTAGTTTCACCTGTCCCGTTGTCTGTCTGTCGATCTGTAATCAAATCTTGCAAGTTAAATTTGATCCAGTTATCGGTTGAGCTGAAATTTTGCATACATGTGTAAATCCCGTGACAATGCAATATTATGATGACATGGTGCTGATCTGATGATGGAGCTGGAAGGTGGTCATAGGAACTCTGTAATGAAACAACGCGACCCTATCGAGATTCGGCTCGTTTCACTCGTCTTACCGAGTACTTGTTCAGTTAAAGCTTGTTTTTTAAAAAAATATTTTTTTAAATATTATAATCGTTTAACACAACTTCGCCAAATAAATAATTTTGTATAAATTATTATATATATATTATTATAGCCAAAATTAATCAGTTTCGGCTGCCGCCCAAACCGCTAAAGATATAAACTTGAAATTTGGAATATAGGTACATTGTATGACGTGATGGAGCACTAAAGACGAAAACTTTGAACTTTTGACCTTTGACGGGGTAAAACGGGCTCTTTTCGTTTGTAAGTATATTTTGTTTTCCTCTACCGATTGACTTAAAACTTTGTATATGCTTCTCAGACAAAATGAAAAATACTTACGTTTGTTCTTGTTTTTCTGAATTTTCTTTATCTAAGGGGTCAAATAGGGTCCCAAAGTTAGTGAAAAAAACATAAATTACATCCAACGAGCGGAACGGTTTTGAATGAAATCTGGTATGTAGGAAGCACACAACATGTTTCAATACAGTAACTATTTTTATCCCGGAATATCTATAGGGTCTCTTAGGGCTAGCCAAAATTATCAGTTATAAAGCTAAGATAAAACTGGTAAATGAATTCTAACGAAATTTAGTACGATGCTAGACAATTACACAAATTACCACTTAGGATACCTACTGCTATCCCGGAAAATTTCAGTGGGTCACGATAACAATTTCTTAAAAAAATGCTAAAAATCTATTCGTAAATCGATGCAATATTGTTTAAAAATAGCCCACCCTTTTACCTAATAAATGACTATAATGACGTTTTGGGAAAAGTCCCGGATTCCTTGGCGAAATCTAGACCAAACGTCCTATAAAAGCATGAAAAATAACTTGAACGCGCTTTTTTTAGTAATGTAGTGAAATATCTAGAATAAAATTTAGATAATGATTCATCCTTCAATGGGGCAAAATGGGCGCCTAATAGTTTACGAAAGATTTTATTTTGTGAGCCAATAGACTTGAACTTAGGGTACATACGGATCAATGAACTTACTTTACTATGGGTTCTACCTGAAAAAGCGAAAATTACCTATTCTTTACATTTTGCCGCGGGTCGATGAACTTTTTATGTTGAACAACAGATTTTATTTACGTAATTTGAGGGTTCGTACCATAGTAAAAGTAAGTCAAATGATGAGTATAATAGAATCCTAGAATATGCCTGTCATCTAGATATAGGTACAATATGTCTTTCTCAAATAAAATATATCTACTTGTGTGCTACTTTTTCATCTGTACAGGGTCAGAGAATGCCTGAAAGCCCTACAAGTGTCTCGGTCACTTTTGCCTGGGCGAACGGTTTTGGGCAAGATTGTCATTGAGTTCAGGATAATCGAAATTTTCTAACAACTTAATGAAACATGTTGAATACCTGTACTGGGCTTTTTTAATAGTCCACTACTGAACGTAGGCCTACCCACGAAGGGTGATTGAGCCATATCCATCATCCAGCGCTGGCCGAGCGCGGGTTGCTGAATTCATATCCATAGATTTTTCTCTACGGACGTGCCTTTGCAGGTTGCTTCAATGTTTTCCAACAATAAAAAGCCAGTAGTGTAAATTCCGTACATAAGTTTCAAAGGTCAGTGGTCTGACCTGGATTAGCACCTTACGATTGTAATGTAGACCATGACATGCGATTGGAGTAGAATTTGGTATGCGAGTGGGAAACTATATGGGTCATGAGTGAGCAATATACCGAAAAATATTCTTTTTGCCACATAAAGAATGAGTAGGTATTTTAAAATATAACTTTATTAAGTATTTACCTCTTTGACTGCCTCGGTGGCTCAGTGGTTAGTGACCCTGACTTCTGAGTCAAAGAGGCGTGGGTTCGATCCCCACCCAGGGCAAACATTTGTGTGATGAACATAGATGTTTGCTCAGTATCTGGGTGTTATTTAGGTACTATCTACATATGTATGTATTTGAAATATGTAGGTATATGTAGTATATCAGTTTCTGACAGCCATATCACAAGCTATGCTTAGTTTGGGATCAGAGACCGTGTGTAAGATGTCCCCTAATATTTATTTATTTATTTATCTTCTGACAAGTTATAAGGCAACGCGGGCCAAACCGTAGGCTATTAAAGTCAAAGAACATTTTTACTGTCGAACCGTGTTACATTGAGATCTTAATACTAAGAACAAAAATATTGAATTAACAGTTAAGTCCAATGCGGCCATAAAATAATTATTTGAACATGAAAAAATCATACAATTATTATTATTTAATTAATTTCAAATATTTTGCAAATTAATATCATCTAAAAATTGTCGTAGGTACTCCGTAATAAGCTTTAGACACAAGCGAATTTAAGCAAATACTGAGACAAAGCAGGCCAATCCGTGGGATAATTATTATCCTTGCAAGTAATGCGAAAACCCGGGCTAAACCACGAGTTATTATTTTAAGCAAGAAAGTACTAAGACAACGCGGGTTAAACTGTGGGGAATTACCATTTAAAGTAAGTACTAAGAAAACGCAGACCAAACCGCGCAACATTATCATTTTGAGAAAATACTAAAACAACGCGGGCCAGACCATGGGCTATTATCATTGCAAATAATACGACAACGCAAGCCAAACAGCAGGCTATTATAATTTTAAGCAAGTACTAAGACAACGCGGGCCAAGCTACGTGCCTGTAAATTACCATCTTAATCAAGTTCTAAGAATGTGCAGGCCAAACCGCGACCTATTGTCATTCTAGCCAAATACTGGGATAATTCAGGCCAAACCGTAGACATTATCCTTTCAAGTATTACGTTATACGATAATGCGGGCGAAACCACAAACTATTATTATTTTAAGCAAGTGCCAAGACGACGTGGGCCAAACTGTGGTTTATTATCATTTTAAGCAATTACTAAAACAACGCGGGCCAGCTCGTGGGCTATTATCATTGCAAATAATACGATAACACAAGCCAAACGGTAAGCTATTATAATTTTAAGCAAGTATTAAGACAACGCGGGCTAAGCTGCATGCTATAAATTACCATCTTAAGCAAGTACTAAGAATACGCAGGCCAAACCGCGACCTATTATCATCGTCATCCTGCCCTTAGATTTACTTGATGACAATAAATATTATCTTATCTTTTCCCACTAGGTGGGGTCGGCACAGCACGTTTCTTTTCGCCACTTCACTCTTATCATAGATACGCCATCTCATCATCAACTCATTTTTCTCGCATATCATCTTGCACACAATTCATCCACACTTTTTTTGGTCGTCACTTCCCATTTCTGCAGCTTACCATCATGTTTAGGGTTCTTTTCGTAACATGACTCTCTTCCCGTCTCATGATATGCCCTTACCAAGATAGCCTGCCACTCTTTAATTTCTCAGTCACTGGCGCTACTCTCAGACTTCTTCTAACATACTCATTTCTAATCTTATCCATTCTTGTCAGTCCGCACATCCATCTCAGCATTCGCATCTCCGCTGCATACAATTTCCTTTCATTCTCCCCATGGTGGCCGAACACTTTGATCCATACAAAACGATTTATTATCCAGCCAAATACGATTAAGCCAAACCGTAGGCATTATCCTTGCAAGTAATACGTTATACGACAGTGCTGGGCTACACGAGCTAATATTATTTTAAGCAAGTGCCAAGACAACGCGGGCCAAACTGTGGGTTATTATCATTTTAAGCAATTACTAAAACAACGCGAGCCTGACCGTGGGCTATTATCATTGCAAGTAATATGACAACGCAGGCCATCAGACAGCCTTTTATAATTTTAAGCAAGTGCCTATGTACTCAGACAACGCGGGCGAAGCCGCGGGTTTTAAGCTAGTTTATAATAAACACAAATGTCGGAATGTTTATAAATTGAGTTGTTTTCGCCACGCTGAGTAGAACTATTGCGCATTAATGTGAGACAGATTTACATGAATGAATTTGAATGAATTGTTTATGATTGCCACAAACGAGAGTACGTGCGCCGCTGCGTCCCTACACTTGGCCTTATGCCCTTATGACTACTTGTTACAATGTAATACTGACCATAAATATATTGTTTAATCTCTCTGGATGGACGCCCTTTTCACCTCTGATTGATAATAAAGTGTTCAGAACACCCAGTGGGATTTTAGTGTTCCATACCAAACAGGTGTTTGTCTAATGCCTAGGTGGTTTCGAAAATTGATAGCCACAGAATAAGTAACTCTTCTTATAATGAAACTTATGTAGTGCATCCATGCATGAAACTATTTTGAATTGACGGCTAATTTCAACACAAACCTCCATTGTAAAAATCACTGGCCAGCTATGTGTAGTTTTCTTCTAATTTATGTTTAAATATTATTACCTGTCGCTCTTCTTTTGTTTGCTACAATGGACGTCTCCCGGGAAGCTTTTCGTTTCTATGATTATAAACGAGGGTTAACCTTCAAAATCAGAATTTCTTTATTGCATAAAACTGAGTTAACAAGACCTTAAAACTACAACGCCCTGACAACTTCCCCATTGCGGGCGTGCAACAATTAGATTTATTCTATACATTAGGTTCAAACCATGTTCAAACAGATAGGATATGGATATGATTATTTGAATTTATTTTGTCAAGTGTTATTGAATATTTAAGACCAGTGCGTTAATTTCGTGAAATAGTAATTTAATTATTATAAATGTCAAGTTATATTAAAGATAAGATAAGATTGAGGATTCTTAAGAAAATTTACAAGCTGTTTTTGGGGAGCCTGCTCCTGTTACATATTAGTTTCGTGAATTTAAACGTGGTCGAGAGAAGTTAAACGATGACCCCAGACCCGACCGACCACCAACTGCCGTAACTTCAAAACGTCATCAGGGTGGAGTGGCTATGGCGAGAGAATTTTGACCCCCATTTCATGCATTTAGGCTCAATTTTTTTAATTTAATTTAAAATGTGCAGTTCAAATCAAAATCAAATCAAAATTTGTTTATTTGTCAGCATAAACAAATAGTTAGTTTTCAGATCTATTCCTATATGTGTAGGTACTCCAAGACAATACTTTTAACAGAGTACTTCTTGGAAACAAGTAACATAGAAGTATAAATAAGCTATTTAATTTTAGGAAACCAGTTACCTAACCTCAGTTTCCTAGACGGCCGAAGCGGAATTGACATAATATTACACATCGAGAGATATAGGCTGAACTAAACATCGGATCACAGGCAGTTTCCACCATCCTGCATGAACACCATAAAATTAGAACTCTTGCTTCGCGATGGATACCTTATTCTCTCACCGATGAGCAAAAATGCCGTCGTGTTGATTGGTGTATAATGTTAGAAAAGTTCGAAGGAGGAACTTCGCTAAACGTATCCTACATTCTTACAACTGACGAATCATGGATATTATATCTACGATCCTCTAACGTAGTAATTCGCGCAATGGGTGTTGGAAGAGAACGATTTGCCCACAAAAATTGTTTGCGGTCGTAATAAAAAAATTATAGTGATTTTTTTCGACGCAGTAGCAGTAATTCCGCTAGAAGACCGTAGAACAGTTACTAGTGAATGATATAGCGAAGTTTGTCTGCCTCAAGCTTTCGGGGAGTCGAATAGCGAGCGCCCAAGAAGCGTCCGGGCATTCTTTTTGACCAAGATAACGCGCCCGCTCCACACAGCTACTAGAACCATGGTCTATTTGACAACTTCGGGGGTACAACTACAAACGTTACCCCATTCTCCGTACAGCCAAGATTTAGCACATTGTGATTTATTTTTTATTTCCCACGGTAAAAAATGCTTCGTGGGCGAAAATTTAGCACTGCAGACGAGGCCGTCGAAAAATTTCGGCGGTTATTTTTCGACCTCACAAAACACGTTTTTTAAATGTTTTGAAAGCTGGTTCAACGGAATGCATAAGTGCATTGGGATTAAAGGGGATAGTTTGAAAAGCTGTAAATAAACTTTTTTGTTTTCTATTTTTCATTTCACTATTTTTGGAACAGCCCACGTATATAGGCTTCCGAGACGGTAAACCAGCTAGGTGGCGCACATTGTAGACGGTCAAGATGCTTAGCTCACGATAAAATCTACGTTGACCATCTCGGAGTTCCTTTAGGTATTTGATTATAGAACTCTTGTAACAAAAGGTGAATATATTAGGCATAGGTACCTCTCTGTGACTGTTTGTCCAACCACACTATCAACCACAACTAACAAATCAAGTATTGCACTACTATTTCTCGAAGATACTTTTTCTGGCCATTTCTTTTCAACCGCTTGTAACTTCGTTGTGGATGAATCCAGAAGCCTGGAAAAAAATGGAGTGTAAACACTGTGAATACCTACTAGAGACGTTGTTATATTTTTATGTGATGTGGGTAGTCAGCAAAAATAATGAGTTATAGGCCGAATCATACAAGTCGGCGGATGTGAAGTTAGCTACAAGCTGCGCAATACCCAATCCTGACTGAATCTCACATGAAGTAACGAACTTCACATTCACTTGACCATTTGTTGCAATAGCGACATCCTAGTTGATCTAGTGTCGCTCAAAATTCCGGGTGGTGCTGACTTGATTTTCTTGAATGACAATCTCTATTTAAAGTAGGTATTTTCATATTTTCGGATCTTATTATCTTTTGACCTCAGACTAAATAAAAGTTGTTTTTTATTGGGTCTGAGCTTTTGACATTGTTTGTAAAATATAGCAGCGTGATGGCGGCCTTGAACAAAAATATAATTAGAAAATATGAAATTAAAAAAATAATTCCGCTGTTTTTTTCTGCTGTTTACCAATTATTTTAATGCTTTTTGGGCTACTGTACAAAGTCTGGAATGACTTTACTAGATCTTCTTTGAGCATTATTTTGACAACCTTCTCGAGATAAATCAAAATTGCTGTACTCGTACCTCAGAATAAGGACTTACTTTAGTCCTTATTCTAAGACTCGTACATACTCGCCAAATACCTACATGCCAACATGCGAGCAGCGGGTAATATCTCTGTCTGTCATACTTATATCTGTCGTGTTTTGCGGCCAGATATAATACTATGTGAGCTCATGTCTGTCGTCTAATTTAAAAATTAGCCAAGTGAGAATCGGACTTACGCACGAAGGGTTCCGTACCGTATGGAAGACCCTTTAGCCCCATTTCAAGCGTATAAAATTTGCCTTACGTACCTTTATTAATATCGAGCAAAAAACGACAAAAAATCACGTTTGTTATATGAGCAAATGTAAATTTCAACGTTAGACAGTTGAAATTTTCTCTGATAATGTATTTCTTTTGTCCCTATAACAAATATCTACTATCACGGATCTTGAGATACAGCCTGGTGACAGACAGGCGGACGAACGAACGGACAACGGAGTCTTAGTATAATAAGGTCCAGTTTTCTCGTTTTTTCTCTTTGGGTACGAAACCCTAAAATTGGAAAGATCTTTTAGTCCAAACTTTGATGGGTCCGAAACATTAAACAATGATCGGTCCGAAACATGGCAACCAATAAGGAGGTAACTAATCAAATGTTTTATTTAAACGAGCTGACTTGCAAATAAAAAGGTGTTAATCGAAAAAAAAAACAACTGAGGCGCGTGGAAAATGTTGTTAGTTGTTCCTCATTGATTTTGAAAATTATTTTCCGTGCATTATTTGAGATAAGTACTGTACAAGCCTTGGCCACAACTGTATGTATTGATGGACTTACGTACTCGTATGTGTGCCTAGGCTTAGCTTCGGCCCACATCTGTAAGCTCGTCCATCAATGCCTCTTTTACTGACCGCTGCAGTAACGTACCATTTCATGAGCTCCATACATTTTTAAAGAATTACCCTTGAACGAAGTAATTGTACAATTGTGATACTGCTCGAAAATTACCAAATAAATGTCTTACAATCTCATCGTAAATCAGGTCTGTCGCCACTAGTACCATTAACAGTTAATACAGTTAATAGTTAATAGAACTAGGCTACTGTTAATAATTTACAACACTAGTTCCATTTAAAATCAAGGTATTGGCAGACACCCCGGTTGTGGCCGGCGTACCAGCTGTGGCAATTTTTGTTTGAAGTCTTGTAAATAAAAAACAGAAAAGAGAATAATTTTGAATAAATTAGGAAAAAAATCTTCGTTTCAGGCTCTTTTTGACATGTGACATTTATAGCATGTGTATAGATTTTTTTATAATCTTTTAATAACGAAAAGTGGTAACTTTTCCTATTTCTTATGGAAATCCTTTTGGGCTCCTTTGTAACTAATCAGTAATTAATTTTATACTACACCTGCTCGGAAAGTACCTTGATACTTTATCAAATTTACGGTAGAAAGTACGTCATTGCATATCGAACAAATATGCGGGGAGAAAACGCATCTGAGCGGGAGAGAAAAGTGTATGAAAATCCATTTCTTACGTGGTTTTTCTCAAAAGCCAAAAAGTTTTTACAGTGAGTTTTTATCTCCAAGTTCGCAAAATGACACTGGCCAATAGCTGTGTGTTGGATGGTGTCAAACAATTTGAAAAAAGAACATGTGAAAATTGCAGACGCCATTGGCGCCATTTTCAAGTGTTACATTAAGCTTCACTAACTGCAACAATTTCAATATAAATTTCAATTAGTAAAGATTTAGTTTTTTATTTTCCTCGTAGGTGTAGTATAAAGCACTATGTATCACTCGAGAGAAAGTGCGATTCCCGATCTCGGGTGTTTTAAAGCCCTCGCCTACGGCTCGGGCTTCAAACGACACCCTCGACGGTAATCGGTCACTTTCTCCTCTCGGTGAACAATGTACTATTTAATACCACTTGCTGGAAAATTACCCATTATATGTCATAGAATCTCAACCTAAAACGAGTCATTATTATCTTAACATAATCTCGATGGCTATGACAGGGCAATTTTGTATGAAACTCCCTCGGGAGTAAAGGTATTTAAATTTGGAACGTCAAAATTCGTTTGGAAACTTCTTTACTTAGAACATATACGAGGATTGTCATCATCAGAACCTCTTGTCGGTTGAGAAACTTCCACGTCGCCCGTGACAAGATACTAAATTAATCTTTTAACATAGACTCTAAGAAGCCCCTCACATTTTTTTTTTTTAATATCGCCTTCCGTCACGGGTTTGGAAATGTCCTAATTCATAAACTTCATCTGTATAATATTCATTAAATAAGTGATAAAATCTGAAAGGAAGACGAAATAAGTAGGTATATCAACGAGTGTGTGTGTGTGGAGTGAGTCATAGGAAAAGGAATTGACGGTAAGTAATACATTCTCACAAGATAGAAAACTCCTTGAAGATATAATGCTCTCCTAGATAAGTCTTGTTTGATGGAAAATTACAAACATAGATTTTTTTCCTAGCATTCTTAATGTTTCATCTTAAGCCGAGTTAGGCGAGGAGTAGGTAAGTACTACTAAAATTCTCCGAATACCTTACTTACTGGTATTTTACGAAATTGCGTGACTTATCATATCCTAGTAGTAATAAAAATTATTCCATTACGTTTATCTTTAAGAGTTCAAAGGTCTTACGCGTGCCATGATAATATTATGTAATATTGAGCTCAGTCAGGTACAATATTTAGGTACCTGTATAATATTTTCTGTCTGTGAACGACATTTAGATTGCCGGGAAACTAGGAGATGAAATACCTAGGTATATAGCTCATCAAAAACTTGTTTATTTGATCAAAGGAAGGATATTGGATCCTGGAAAGTTAGTTCTAGAATTCTAGATTGCCTAGTTAGAAGCTGACGATCGGAAAATATAATGATATTTCAATCAATCAATACCCATAAGATACGCAGGTCAATTACCTGCGTATCTTATGGGTATCTTGTACATAGTTTCTACTTACCTATCTAGTAAAAAGTGTTCAACTGGCTTCCAAAAAGATCCAAAGGACGTTCTGTATTCAACTGTAAGTAGGGGAAATACGTACTAAATGGCATTTACGGGTAAAACGGCACACCAGCTGTATTTCAAATTTGGCGGGTCTTATCGTTCTTCTGGAAATACCATCTTATGCCCCAGTGGTATATTATCGAACTGTGAAAATTTTATCATTATTATGATAAAATTTTCACATTGAGCTGATACAATTTTCACTGAGCCAATAGGCATCGCTGGAAGTTTTTAAAGTTTTTACTAAGTTATTTGCTTTAAAACTTCAATGCAACGTTACTTTACTATCATTTTACTTTCATCCTTGAATATTGCATTTCGTTTTGATAAATATGTAAGTGTTAAATTATTTATGGGGTTTTATGTGTATAAAATGCAGTACGGACAAAACGGCATAGGCTTACAATGGACAAAATGGCATGGTGTGCCATTTAATGTTATAAAAGTAGATAAATTACAAGATCTTTTTAAACTAATACTAATGTTACTAATTACTATCACCTGCCCCAAAAGGAAGACTCATAAGTGGTTAGGGCAAAAGAAAACCAAAAACTCGACAGTTACAGACAGTTTTGACGTCGAATCCTATCATCATCTATTTTCGCGCTCAAAACCTGGAGAAGCTTAGTTAAGTAACATAAATTAGTTTCTTAGGGCTCAGGTTGAATCTACAGACTTGTCTAAAATAACCAAAAGCTTTATTTATGCAGGATGCGTTTAATAAAGGTGTATGCCATTTTTTCCATTACGACTATTCAATTTTGTCCGTATAGTATGGACAAAATGGTTTTTCATAGACCACTGTTCAAAACGAATTATTTCTTAGTTAATTGTTGTAAATTCTTGTTTTTGTAAATTAAATATATAGATGAATAGTCAAATTTTTCGTGCATAAGATTTTGTGGTTCTAGACATAAAAATAAAGAAATTATGAAAGAAATAGAAAACAGTATGTCGCTTTGGACGGACTTCCCCTAACTACTTTTGTTTTCTTGTTTGATCCGCCATGTCCATTTCTGTATTATAGTAAATTTATCTCAGTATTATTCTGAGTAGTAAATACAGAAAAAAAATCGAGTCGATGTAGTAAATTGTTTCTCTATTTACCGACTTCCAAAAAGGAGAAGGTACATTTTGGGTATGTTCATCGATATTTTCGCCAAAAGTCGTTTTTTAGTTCAAAAGAATATACTTTGGAGGTTTGGTTTGGACGCTCTGGCTCATATCTGGCGCAGCATATTTCTTTGGCGATCCAGCGTGGTAATGCCGCCAGTATAATGGGTACTTTTGGCCAGGGCACCATTAGGGGTGGCCTGTTTGATTAAGCTGTTTTTGACATGTAAATTGATTATTATTTACTTAAGTAATTTTAGTATGACATGGAATATTATGTATAAAATTTTATAATGTATTATACTACGTTCTTTGGAGGTTTACTTTATTTTATTTATTGTAGTTTATACTTTACCTGTTTAAATTTTATTGAAATCGGCTAAGCCGTTTTTGATAAATCAACAAAAATGTACATGGATGTCACATCAATTCGTGCAAATTATTCGAATTCTGAACACCGACTGATGTTACAATTTTATTTGCGAAAAAAAAAAAACTTACAGATAGTATTCCTAGTCGCGAAATGTCTCCATACTTTTTTGTATTAAGTACCTACTTTGGTGCAATTGTTTTCTAAGATAGGTAATTCTGTTTCACCGCGCTTACTCGTAATTATCCCTAATAAAAGGATACGGGTTTGTGGAAAATATTATGTCAACGATGTGAAGTCTGAAAACCATTGAACTAAAAAACTAGTTAGTAGATGATGGACATAATCTAGCTAGAAAATCATTTTACCTGCCTACTTTATACTATAACCATCTTTCACTATGGGACAAATCCAAAAGGTCGAACAAAAAAGTACATAGCACGAAGGATTGACGACCGATGGGGTTGAAAAGTTCTCGAGTGGAGACTAAGTACCGGCAAGCGCAGCATAGGATGTCCACCCACAATGTGTACGGATGACCTCATTAAGACCGCAGGATCGTGCTGGGTGCAATCTGCTACCAACTATTTATAGGAGGGATAGCTACCCACTTTTTAGTTTCTTGTGCGGGCACCGTAAGCTATGCCTTTGGTAAAATCATCTGGTGTTACATCATTGGCACCCTCGAGTCCTCATAGCCAATTAAAGCACTGGTATTGAAATAGGTTTGATAATTTTTTATAAAATATAACTTTCTAAATACAAGCTTTCGAGATCCTGGATATCATGTAGCAGCAGAGTGCTAGCCAAGCCAAGTAAAACGAGCCCAAACACGACGGGGCTATCTTGTTTAGTACAGGAGTTATATGGCCACCTTCCGACTCCATCATCAGATCAGCGCCGTAATATCATATTATTGCATTGTCACGCGATATAGGTACATATGCGTGCAAAATTTCAGCTCAATCGGAAACTGGGAAGTTTGTCAAATATAACTAGCAAAATTCCACCCGAACTTACACACTTAAACATCCATTGCAAGTTAAATAAAAGCTTGTAAAAATAGTTGAGGCCGACGCGACGGAGTGATGCAACTGTACTGCGTACTACCGTCATTAAGTACCTACTCAAGTCATTAGTGACGACGCTCGTTGTGTGTCATGGAGACTACTATTCTCTATTTATGGACTGTAGGTAGGAAGTTGTCTTCAAATCCCGAGTAAATAGGTATCTTCTAATTAACCGTGCTACAGCCAACACCGCATATTACTTACTTCACTTCCACATGGAAGTACTTCTATAAGTACCTTTCTCTGTTTACCGGTCTTAAAAAATTAAGTAGGTATCCACACAAAACTTTTTTCAACGGGCAAGTTCCTTTATTAACGGCAATAAATTACAATAGGTAATAACTAACATAAAATTTGCAAGCAATTTTATCAAATTAATTGGATCAACCACAGATCACAAATAATAAAGTTTAAAGATAATCCAAATGCTCCAACTCAATATCAGTTGGCAGCGTGCCCATGTAGCATGCTGGCTTTTAAAAATTTTTGTGAGCAATGAACATGAAACTCGAAATATTTTTCAATAGCTTAGTTTATTAAATTTAAAAGCCATAAGAGTAAAGATAGAAAAACTCCATTGTCCACCTCTGTAAAAGTCTATTCGCGTAGACCACTTCTACGCAGTAGGTAGTTTGCTACGCTCGGATGCTACGCCGCAATAGATTTCGTATGTACATGCACGTTATGTACCTACCTACACGTTTTTTTTACCAAGCAATTTTTTTTTCTAAAGTATATTGGTTACTTTGAAATGAAAGTATTCTAGACCATATTGGCCTCTACACAATTTTGTTTTATTACCTCATCGACAGCTAAAATATTTTTTTTAAAGTTCGATTTTCGCGCTTCAGTTACTTAGTGCTAACTCTCCATGGGAATAAAATAGCAAAATCAAAATACTTTATCAAGCAAAATATTATGCTAATATAGGTAGTCAATCAGATACCAGAGTAATAAAAGGGATACAAAACAACAAACTGCGTCTTCACAGCACAGACAGAATACCTACATACGAGTAGAACGATAACGTAGGGGCGCGCCAGTGAAGCGTGCCATGCATTGCGTACCGCCCGGCTCATTCATATATCATCTGAGTGACACTGACTACTCAGTAATAATTGATAAAACACTCTCATATCGCGTACTTACTATACGCGTCGTGATTTAGGAAAATCTTATAGATAGGAAAACGGCGCGAGGCGCGGGCGGGTTTCAGCCTACTTAAATAAACGCGCGATGGCACTCCGGAGCCACTCTGACTCGCTCCGTCACTGAGCGCACTTGAGATCTTTTGACTTTTGCAATACCCGCTTCCACATCTACCATGAAGTTCCTCGTGTTATTGGCTGCGTGCACCTTAGCCTGCGCCTTGGTCCCTCGCGACAGGGTGAGTACTGAGCGCCGACACCTACGCAGTTCAAAGTGCATTTGATTCAAAGAATTACAATCAGCCACGAGTGCGATATGTAATTTGTTGTCATCATCGATAAAGTTACGCGTATGTTTATGTTTACTCATAGTATCGATTAATCTTTGAATTGCGTATTTTGATCGAGACAGTGAATTGTGTTGTTTACAGAAATTATTATTGTCACAGTTGAGTGATTCCGAGTGTGATGTGTTTGAATTTTACGTTAAACAATGTTTACGGAATGATCAAAAGTGGTTAGTATAGAAGTAGGTAGTACTCTCTTAAATCAGCGCACAGCGTTCTAGAACACAAGAGAAGGATTTTACTTACCATACAGGGTTTAATTCGGAATTCGGATGCAGTTTCTACTATTTTTTATTTGTGCCTACGCCTACGGCCAAAAATGATCGGTTATTTTGGTGAAATGGGGGTACGAGTATTTTACTGAGCTGCTGTGATGATGCAGTTTTATTTTCAATTTAAATATGAGAAAGTATACAAAATACAGGTTAATTCTAGACTGGACTAGAATATACGGCGAAGATATTCTAATAGGATATCTATGATTGTACCCTACATACTCATCAGTATAACCCACTATAGTACCTACATTTCGCAATTTGTGGTCAGTGTTCCATACATTTTGTCAAGCTTTTTGACCGTGTAAATGAGTTTTCGTTAACTTAAAATGAGTAGTTTAGCTGTAAAAGGCAAAAACCCCAAAACAATTTAATTTCGCGCGCTGACCAAAACAAGGCTCTCGATGTTTCCGAATGAAACGCGTCCATTTGAATTAACCGACTTTCTAAAAGGAGGAGGTTCTATGTTCGTCTGTATATATTTTTTTTGTGTATGTTCATCGATAATTTCGCCAATTGTGAACCGAATCGAAAAATTCTTTTTAAGTTCAAAAGTGCATACTCTCGAAGTGGTCCCATTTAAATTTTACAGATATCGGCTCAGCCGTTTTTGAAAAATCAACAATAATGTAAACGATTCGAGTGAAATATTCGAATTTTGTACACGATGGAAGGCGGTTTCGCCATTTTTTGCGAAAAATAATTATTTTAATGTTGTTCATTTAGTGAAGTCAAGTTTTGGCTACATATTTTTCATAATCATAGTTTGAAGATACTAATCTAACCAAAAATAGAATACATATATAGATAGCTAGCTTTTGCCCGCGGCTTCGCCCGCGTCATATTTTGATTTTTGACGTATACCATAGGAACCATATTATATTTTTTCCGAGATTGAAAGTAGCCTGTCACTTTCCGGTCTTGAACTAAATCCGTGCCAAAAAATCATCATCCATCCTTTGCTCTGTTGCTGGGTGAAAGAGTAACGAATGCACTTTCAGATTTATAACATAAGTAAGAATACTACAAATTTTTCAGTTTCAAGTTAATCAAATGAGTTCGGTACCTACTAAACTAGTTTTGTTGCCAAAGTTTTTATTTGTACCCCAAAATTAAGTTGTTATTACTACCGACAGTCACTAAATTGGCAATATTAATAGACGCATTCTATTTTCGAAACATCTTCAGTCGAGCCTTAGAAATGAAAACTCGGTGAAGTTACAGTTTTAAGTTCCTATCCACATTTAATTTTGTCATTAGTTATTTTTTATTAGCTTAATTATTCTAAATTATATTAGCTATCGTTTTTAGCAGAATTTTCAAAACCTGCTTAGAAAATTCTTTGGGAAAATTTGCACATACATAGAAGCATCCTAATTTGTCTCTGTGTGTAGTGGAACGAATTATGATATTTAAAGTCTATGATTTTCCCCAAAGAATTTCCAATGTTACAGTTTAATCTCGGTTTTATTTAATTTTAAGAGAATAGCCTAGTGACGAAGAAATTGAGAAATAGGTATTTGGACTAAACTATTGCCGTCGCGATGCCCCCAAACCAGGGAGCTTCAATGTGTGTGTGATGCAATTGTATTTGTGTGCGTACTGCGCTCGAACTGTCGCCGCACCCCGCCCGCGCCTCAAAGAACCAGCCGTGGCCGACCGAAATTTGATTTTGAATTGTAGCAAAATATGATATTACGTAGAGTGCGCACAAGATAACTCTGCGCGCAAGTCGTGGCGCCACGTACGTTATTTCACTAGCATTCCGTATTCCCTGGCAGCATAGAATTTGTTCCTGATTTTGGCCGTACGTAGAGCTTTCTTACGCGTATTCTACGTATAATCTAGTTTCCTAGTAGGTATGGCGGAAAGCAAACAAAAATAATCCTTCCAATGATTATTTATTTTTCTGCCATTAGGAAGCGACATTATTTGTGACATAGGTTATTTTTTTATAGGCTTGTTTATTTTCTTTCAAATTATTTTATTATTGTTGTACAAAAACATAAAATGTACCCAACTAACATCATAAACAATGGATCTTGAACCCAAAGCAGGGAGTAAAAGTAGCAATTTGGCTATTTGATTTCTGTAGGCGTTGCAGTTTACATTATATATTTTGACTGAAATCACTTCTTTCTAATTTTAAGTTAATTATTTTTTATTTAAATATATAACATAGTTCTTCTACAAACTAAAATAAATATGGACTCGCGCTTAAAAGGGTTCGTACCGTATGGGAGCCAATTATGTACTCCTATTTCAATTATTTGTTTTTTAAATTGATATATTATATTACTAAATACTCTGAGAATATGTTAAACGTCTACCTGTTGTGATTATTAATAATTATCGTGCAAAAACTCACATCTGTTGTATGAATAAATATTTATTTTATTCTATTTTTTGACCGATGAAACGGAGGAGGTACGCAATTTGACGCGTATATTTTTTTTATTGGAAAGGGTATACGTCGAAGTTGGTCCTATTTAAATTTTCTTAAAATCGGCTGAGCCATATTTAATAAATCAACAATAATGTGAAAAATGCTACTTCGATCCGCGCGAATTCTGTACATAGTTGAAGTCGATATTTATTTCATTCTATTTTTAGTAAGTATTTGTTGTTATACTTAATGGAAACGGAAATACATCATCTGTGCAAATTTTAACTGTTTAGCTATTACGATTCATGAGATAGGTACAGCCTAGTGACCAACAGACAGACGGACAGAGGAGTCTTAGTAATATGATCTCGTTATATTACTGTATACCTGCACATCTAAAACGTCTGGCCTTTTATATGGTACCTACTCGTACCATATTTTCATTCCGCTATTAGTTCCATAGTATAAAAATAATAGAGGATTCAATAAAACAGATGCGAGGTTTACTGTTTAGAGAACGGCTTGTCATACCTTGGTAATACTTTAAACACGTTTAAAAAAACTAAAACAATTAGCAAATTAAAGCAGCAGTGAGTAGGACACACACCATAGTAGGTAATACAGGATAGAACATCTACAAAGTAGGTAGATATGAACTGATTAAAGCATTTAAAGCACTCATTCAATTACTTTTTCTGTGTACACATATATTTGAATTACAATCCAGACCATAATATAATTATATTTAAGTTGAACTTTTGTAACGATTGTGATTTGTTTTGTGTATGAATAAATAAAATGAAATAAAATTTAAAGCAATCCTAATTGAACTTTTAAGCTCTCTCCAAACTCAGTGGATTGGCAAGTTAAAATCACAGAGGGCAAGGCACATAGTTCAATGAACGGATAGCCAATGGGGCTGTTTTCTCGAATGAATCTCACGTCTAATCCGCGCCACACAAGTCGGCGGATGGAAAGTTAGGCGCAGAACGCTGCGCAAAAGGCAAAATATAGGTATGCGCGGGAGCCAGAAAGGGGCACACTCGCCCGCCAAACTCATGCCTCCTGCGCGCTCCCTGCGTCCGTGCACTCCACTAGGCCACGCAGCGTCGGCATGGTGCACATATGCACAATAATTAGCGCATCACAGCGAAGTGTACTCGTACCTCGCATCTGTTTAATTGAATTGAGAATTCAATTAAACAAATCAGATGCTAGGCTTACTGTTTGGAGAACTGCTTGTCATACTTTGGTTCTAATTTAAATACGTTAAAAAAAAGTTATAACAATTAGCAAATTAAAGCAGCAGTGGATAGGGCACACACCATAGAAATACAGGATAGAATATCTACAAAATAGGTAGAGACAAACTGATTGAAACACTTCTAAGTATTTGAACTTTTCAGCAAAACTCAGTGGATTGGCAAGTTAAAATGACAGAGGGCAAGGCACGTAGTTCAATGGACGGATAGCCGATGGGGCTGTTTTCTCGAATGGATCTCAACTACGATCCGCGCCACACAAGTCGGCGGATGAAAAGTTAGGCGCAGAATGCTGTGCAAAAGGCAAAATATAGGTATGCGCAGGGGCCAGAGAGAACAATGCACAAGTTCTAGCCCAAATTCTATGGCTATAAAAATATTTAGTAAATTGCCAAATAATTTAAAAGATATCGAAAGATAAAACTGTTTCATAAAACAACTAAAAATTTTCCTATTATCGAAATGTTATTATACATTAGACGAATTTTTTAACGTTAATCTAGAAAACGTAATAATAAATCGTTCTAATACAAATAATAAAATTGCCATACCCTTATAGGGTCATATGTATAACTATACAAAACATGTTAACTAAAAACCGCATGTAAATTTCATATGTTGAAATTGAGTTTGAGAGACAAGACGCCGGCTGGGGCACAGCCGCCCGCCAACCTCATGCCTCCCACGTGCACGCCTGTGCTTACCACTACGCCACGCGGCGTCGGCATTGTGCACACATGCGCAATAATTAGCGATTGTTAAGGTTTAAAAAGAACAACTTTTACTATGGGAGCAACTAACTCGGAATTGGCGATAAAAACCAGCTGTTCCATACACTTTGTCCATTATTATCAACGGACTTTTTCTATGGTATAGTTGATATTTCTCGCGGATTCGGCTCTGGTCGGTCCCATAGTAAAAGTTATGATGTACTTTACTCGCCAAAGGAGGTTGTTTTAGGTACCGGTAAGCTCTTATTAGTATTTAATATGTGTGATTTTTTTAGAAAATTTCTAATCAAAATTATGTTGCCATTTTGAGAATTGGGCCTTCATAGAATTATGCTTTCGTAGAATTGAGCCTTACCGGATTACTTGGGCACTATGCTAATTGTTTATTCTGTGCCTAACTCATTTAGATGTCTGCGGATACAACACGATGTTCTGTATAATCGCTGCTATATGTCGTAGCAACTAAACGTCTATATTCCATAGATAAAATCTTATCTTCAAAAGTAACAAACATACTGCGGTCAAATCATAAGATTGAAAAAAATAACTAATATTTTTAATAAACATCGATATCGATGGACATCACTAGAGCATCGTCAAAAATATCGACTATTACTACATCCCTAGTGCTTGTGTACGTATAGGTTTGAACCTCCCTTACCTCGACCCTACCCCCGCATCGTGCGATAGGGACAATTGCAGCTCAGAGCGATTTATACCTACAAAAAACTTGGCGAGAAAACGTTTCGTATTACGCTGTTTTCTTCTTCAAAAACTATTTCAATCAAGTACTTTTTTATGTCAAAATTAAAAAAAAAATGTGTTCATGATTCTGTCATTTTATATTTTGTTAGATATTATTTAGTCTCTTCTGGTAGGTCTCTAAAGACGTCGGTAATAATGGTGAATTTTTTTGTGGTTTTGAAGGGTCATATTTTACCTGCTAATTAATTTATCAAGAAAAAGAAAAGACAGAGTAGTCTAAACAACAAAATTTAATTTTATGACAAAAAATTGAAGCTCTATAAGTATTTTCCAGGAAGAAAACAGCGTAATACATTTGTATGGAAAATTACAGACCAACCAGGCTCTTAAGGCGTAATTGACTTAAAAACATTATTCCAAATGCAATTTGCGAAAGTAAAAAAAAAATACTTCTTAAGTTACGTTACGTGGTAATAATCAGGGCCCAAGTGAGGCGAGAAAGCGAGGCATCGGAGGCATCAAGCAGCCCAAAATGTAGACAAGACTTATTCTAGTGGTGCATACTCATACTCATCTCGTCACTCATCAATCATGTTTTACGTTGAGATTGTGTGATAGGTCATTGTCGAGTAGGCAGGTGGTATGAAATTACTAAAAATGTACCTAATGCTTGCTAGCCACCTAAGTCACCAAAAATAAATGTTTATGTCTATGCCCTAAGTACGAGTAAAGCTGTGTTAAAACTGATTAAAGTAAAGAAAGTATAGAAAACTCGGTTAAAAAACTAGAGAGTCAGATAAAAAATTAAAAACAAGGGATACATTTTTTTAAGATTTAGAAAGTCGAAATTAAAATATTTATTTATATCTCACCTAATAAGAAAGATTAAAAAAAATAAAAATTGGTATTTGTTAATTTCGTCATTTGGGTCATCAAAACATGCTAGTTTTGTGTCCATAAACATCATCAAAAAACATACAACACTAAACAAAATAAGTACCTATGTAGTACTTTCGTTGATTTGCATTTGATTGAGTAGATCACTTACTAGAAAGATAATAAATAACATAATTGTTTACGATGTTGACACAGAAATCACTGGAACTAGCCAATAGAAACTATATCAACGATAAGACGCAATTATTTCGGCGTAGTAAAAACAAATCGAAGCGAGGCTAGGTGGTCAACGACCCACATACCTTGGCCGACGACGGTGCCTGTTTGTTTACATGTATGAGATACGTATAGGTAACACATGAATCACTTAATAGTCCTATACATTTTTACTTCAATTAGCTACTTCGTCACCGATGATAAATAATTAATTATTATCTAATAATTATCTACTACCTACGTAAATCTAAATCACGCCAAGTCCACGAGAATGCATCGCTGGCTTATTATATCTTAGTGTGTATGTATTAATATGTGTGTGTGTATAATATGTAATAAGCTTGTATTTATAAGGGTACGATGGGGCTGGCATGAACTTTCGGTCGAAAAGCTCCCATAAATAAAAATAAATTAAAAAAAAAGCTACCTACCTATACAGGGTAGACTGCTTACCCTGTACTAAGACCCTAAAAGAGGGTGATTGAGACCATCTTTATGAATAAATTTTCCTATGGGGCCAAACCAAAATTCGAGAAAAAAATCAGCTTTTCCATACAAAACTGCTACTCGGAATCGACAAAATGTATGAAACAGCTGCTTTTTTTTTTCTCGAATTTCGGTTTGGTCCCATAGTAAAAGTTGTTCATAATGATGGAATGAATCGCTTTCTTTTTACTTAGTACACCAGTTAATAACCCTGTATACCTAATTATTGTGAATCTGTTTTCAAATCCAAGTGCCTGATTAACACTACTACATCAGCACTATCATCACTAGATACAGCACATATGCGAATATAAAGCGAATTTTTGTTGTTCCATAGAAAAATATCGTTCACCCGCGACCAAATGTATGGAACAGCTGTTTTTTTTTTGAGTTTGACAAAAGTCGTAGAACAAAAGTTGTTAGTTTTGATGTACAGAATAAGCCCCTAAAAGGATGCTAATTGATTAGAAATAACCCTGTATACTACGGGACTAACTGCGCACTAAAATTACGATTTTATTTATCTCGATTAGTCTCGTCATCACTACATAGTACAAAACAAAGTCGTTTCCCGCTGTCTGTCCCCATGTATGCTTATAATTATCTTTAAAATTAAGCAACGGATTTTGATGCGGTTTTTTTAATAGAATGATTCAAGAGGAAGGTTTATACGTATAATACACCTGGGTATTATACGGGGCGGGTCGCTAGTATACAATAATAATGTGTTCAAATCGCGTTAGTTTAAAAACAACACGTGTTTATAAAAGGCTCGCAGTGTGTGCAATCATTTAAATTATTGTCATGAAATTTCTTCAAAAAGATTAAGCCCACTGAATCGGTAAAAAACGAAAACATACCTATGTAGGTACTTACAAGATGGTGATACATTGTAGCATATCAATTGCAGAATTCATTCGTGGTATAAACATGACTTTTACGAAGTGTAAGTGCATACGAGTACCTACTTAGATAGAAAACCAAAAATAAAATGCTGACAAGGCATGATAAAACTTTTTAAGACGACGCGCGACAGTGAGCTTAGGCATTTTTTAAAACAGCGTCCTTTTTACGTGGTTTTATTTTCATGCAAGGAAATTGTGATCATGCTACTACTAGTACACCTGCACGTTGGTGATAATGCCTTGTTAATTAAAGCATTAAAAATGCGTGTCGGCTATACAGAGTGGAGAGCTGACTCGGACCATGAAATTACATATTTGGTATTTCGTTTTTAAAGCCTTCGACATACATGGAATTAATAAATGAAGCTATTTACTTATGTACAATTTTCTAAAACAAATCTATCTAAACAACGATTAGAGTTATTTTGACATTAGCCAAAGTATCGGGAATAACAGTTTTGATTAGTCTAATGTCAGAATGGTAGGGATTAATTCCATATAAAGCATGATGCCTCATAACTGTCTTTATTTATTATTTAGTTTGTTTGAAAATTTTGCTAAATCAATGTAAGGATTCGTTTATTTTTTTAATACTTTTATGACTGTTACTCTTTACTAGTACTACTTGTGGGTCAAATTTGGTTATTTTAGTACTTATTAAGGCTGAGAAAGTTCAAAGAGTTTTTTGTTCTAAGTGGGGACGGGCCGTTAGTACTGGACATATCACGTATACATGTAGGTACTAGAAATATCATCATTAATTCATCATCAAGTTCCGCATCTGCAGGGCGAACTTCGACCGGATACACTCAAGGGCGTTCGTAACGTGCGCCATCGTACGATGTCTACGGACAGATAAACGCTCCTCAACCCTGTTTGATAACGAACGCGTTTGTAGAACGTCACTATTCGCTCTAATATCGCTCAAATGAAGCCGCTGTGATAACGTCGCTTTCATTGATTCATTACTCTTAGGCTTGGTCCCTTTATCCGAGCAGCATTACATCTTACACATGGTAGGTAAGATGTGATGCTACTCGGATGAATATAGAGAAAGGGTAGGAAGAAATAAATGTAGGAAGATTTCTAAGTCCATATCAAATTCTTCAGGTCATTAAGTCATTATCATCGGCAACTCATCTTAACAGTTTAGTTTATACCTAAGTAGTTTTTAAAATATGAAGGAGACTAAATCGATTAAAGTAAATAAATGCATAGTTATTTTGGTTAAACAACCATTAAGTAGGTACTTATGTAATTATTTTTCGTCAAAAATGACAGAACCGACTTCAATCGTGTACAGGATTCGAATAATTCGCACGAATCAAGTAATTTTACTAATTATTGTTGATTTTTCAAAAATGGCTCAGTCTATTTCAAAAATGTATAAATAAGACCACTGCGAAAGTATGAATACTTATATCAAACAAAAAAATAATCACCAGAATCGGTTCATAATTGGCGAAATAATTGCCTAACATACATACAAAAAAAAAAAATGGTTGCCTGTAAAGTCGGTATACGGGCGAAAGTTTTACGTGACAACGACTTTGAGACGAATGAGACTCATTGTGAGCGCATGAAGTGTGAGCGGAGCGTAACGCAGTTTCTTGAAGTGTCACCCGGCAAACCAATTTATAAGACGTTGTCACGTCAAAAACTGACAGACGAATCGAGAACCACCGTTTTTGCAGTCGGTTAAAAATGCACTCCGGTATGACGCAATACTTTAATTTTATCAGTCAAGTCGTGAGTCATACTTACGAGTATATCGGGCACACTTACGGAATAACTGTATAAAATTTTCGTCACAGCATCAGCTCATTTTTGACGTCATGCAAGTTGTCGTTATGCTATGGAAAATTACGTCATCACAATCGTTGATAAGTATAAACCATTTTTGATTACAACTTGTTCGATAATGACCTAATTACACATCACAAAATATCAACGTAAAATAAAACACTAAATCCAATGGTAAAGAGCGCATGTTCACGGTAATTTGTTTCAGCCAAGAAAGAGACTTGCACGTTAAGTTTAAGACCCAATTAAGTTATAGTCTGACCGTCTCTGTCCCTGTCTCGCGAGGTTCTCAGTTAAACGGTCAGACTATAGGAACCGAAGTTAGTGCGCGTGTTTTCATAGAGAATCACCCTCCTGACTACCGAGGCCAGATTTGGAGCGCCTTCAAATCTTCCGCAGATTTGAAGGCGCTCCAAATCTGGCCAAATCTGCGGAAGATTTGAAGGCGATCTAAATCTGGCCTACCCTACTTTTTGGTTAACCCTACTTGGGATGAACTTTTTAAGTAAATAAAATGTCGGCAAAGATTTCGAAACTGTATAAAAGTATTACAATGCGATGCGAGTACAATGCATTGACGCACTTAGGTGTAAGCGATAACTTCGTTGCCCTTTAGACAATGTTATCATTAACTCATGATAAAAAATATATTGGTTCGCGTTATTTAGAGCAATCAATTTTCTTATAAGGTATAAATTTTGATGCCTATAACTAATTACTATAACATGTAAGTTTTCAGATTCTTGAAGCTAATTTGATGTTTTATATAAAGTTACTGTCCAACAATCCCGAATGCTACGTATTGTGACATTATTTGCAAACAATAGTAGGAAAAGTTTGAATTGGTTATGGTTATCCCTGAAAATGTACACGGCTCCCTCGGTAAAAAAATAATAAATGTACAATGGAAGCGATATCAATTACCTAATGTAATTTCCACAAACAGTATTTTTATTTTATTTAAATTAATGATCCACAGACTCCGGTGTCTGTGCTCTTTGTTAACTAAGTTACAATTGTTAGAATGCGACTGTACAATAGAGATGGGTTAGTTTAAATTTTAGTCTAAGTTAGTAGTTTCAGTGCATTGCGTGAATGCCGCGAGCAAACCGGCGACCCGCATGCAGCAATTTTGTACAAATTGTAAATTTTGTACCTACTAAAACAGAATTTTGAAAATGAATCAATTCAATTCGAAGGTCGCGGATCTTTCGTCTTTCAATATGTACTTGGACCAGCCAAAGGCCCGTCGGCCTTCCGGCAGTCCCAATGGTGATATGCATTATGCACAGTGTCCTGAATTTAATATTTGGTTTCAGCGAGCAGTGAACACGGAGGAAGAAGAGGAACAGCTGAGTAAAATAGAAGTAACAACACCCACTCCCGATTGCGCACCCCGGACACCGTGCCAATGGATAATGTACAACCAAGTTCACCACGAGGATCTCCTAATCGTAAACAAATAGTGAGTAGAATAAAATATAAACCATTAATGCTTAAGTTCATAGTACATTTATAAAACATTTTTATTAGGATTCGATTAGGCCCTGTATTTATACTTCTATTTTATAGTGCTCCCCCAAGAGCTAGAAAAACAAATGGACTAAAGAGGTCATGCTCTGGTACCCAAGAGACGGGAAGCGGATCAGGGGATGACCACAGAAAAGATGGGAAGACGACCTGCTGTCAGGGTGGCGCAGGAAAGCTCGAGATAGAGAGCTCTGGCAACTTCTAGAGGAGGCCTATGTCCAGGGTGGACAACCTAGTATTTAAGAAATAGAAATACGTGTAATGTTTTGTAAGGTCATATATTAGTGAATAAAGGCTATTTTTATTTATTTTATTTATATTTTATTATGCTCCTGCACTAGGCTGAGACTATCTTGTCTATCTTGAGTCTAGTCTCTTTCGCTTAGGTCGATAAAGTACCTAATTATTAATTCAGTATTTAGGACATATTATTTTTTACGAGAGGGCAATCGAGCTCCGGTCGGTGGAAAAAATAAAGAAAAAACGAAACTTAAATTTTCTCGGAAGTCGCACCTTTACAGAAAAACGTTTAAAGAAAAGATCTATCTAAATACCAAAATCTAAATATTTGATCCGTAGGTATCTAAGATCTGAATTTTGTAAAAACATAAACCGACTTACCACAAGATTTAAATACGCTTTAAACACTGTTTAACCGGGCAATTTAAACATTGTCAAGCGTGCGTAAAACTTTACTTTTGTGGTAAGACGGAAACAAGCTAATAAAATATACAAGAATTGTTTGTTTAAAAGTATAATATATTAAATGGAGATATTCTCATAACTTATGACTTATGATTTTTTTTTGTTACAGTTGTGTATGCGGAAACGGGGAATCGTGCGTGTACACCGAAAATGATACGAGTGTTTTTTCGTACGTGTACCGATGCCGGGACCTCTCTAAGTTAGGTGAAGAACTCGTTTTCGAAGACAGCTAGCCGACCGGCGCCCCATGACCATGACTGTACATCCATCCATCTCACCCCCCATTCATCATATACGAGTACGTTGCTACTAATGAGACGATTCCTTGAAACTTGAAATATTATTAATTGACAGTTTGTAGTTTTGTAAAAATAAAACACTGACAACAACAGGGTGTCCGAAAGTGAAAGTGAAGCGTTATCTCCCTGTAACTGCGGATCGGTTGTTTTTTTAGTGCTCATTTTATGTATTTCGTGAGTGCCACTTTTAACAATGACTATAAAACCTTTTTTTTTAGTTTACCGACCAATGTTTAAGTCATCTAAAACGTTTTTTTACATTTTCATTTTTAATGACTTAAGCTTTTAAAAATGTACTTAGATACAAGCTAATAGAAAGTTCAGTCAAAAATTTCAAGCTGCAATAAAATATATATGTAGATGTAATACCTAGAACATGACGTAACGTATCCGCATTTAGAGAAGAGGTAGGTAAATGCTAAGTTATTTTTTCGGACACTTACTTTTTTGTTGGCAGAACAGAAGGAAGCAAGGGCATATTGCGGCGCCTGGTTCATAATTAACTTTTACAAGTCCAAATTCACACACTGATCATCTACTCGAAAAAATATCCTCCTGTGCAATTTTCGATATTCATGTCCTATCATCAATGTTTCAAAATTTTTAGTAGTCTGTCTTTGGCGAAGTTGTTATTTGTAGATGCGCTCGTTGGACGGTCGTTCCTTCAAGTTCTGAAGCGTTCTGTCTTTATTATGTATGTTTTAATTATCTACACTGCCTCGCTAAAAAGGATACGTGATCCCCGCAATCTCTGTAACGCCTCTCGAATGAGTCAAGCTCGTCACGACAGCATTTTTTACGCCTTCCTTGAGCTATCGTCCATCAGGCATCCACTGCGTGACAATCCTGGCTCATCGGCTGAGGTGTAATCGCGCCACATATAGATAACAGTGACAACATACCAAAGTACCTAATATTAAAGTAAGAATGCTTCAGAGTTAAAGATAAGTCTCTCGTATATTTTCTCTAAATCAAAACTAAACGCGGGATTACCTATATGTATTTTTGTATAAAAATACATACTAATCACGCGATTTAAAATATAATAGGACTAAGTACAGAAATTGCACGTCGCAAAAATCATTAGAAATAGGTTATTGCAACTAAGTAGTTACTTACATGAAATCCGCCTGTCCATGGTAAACTTAATACATATTCGGTATTTTTGCATTTTTAAGTTTATAAATATTAAGTCACAGAATTCTTAACTTATTCCACCATCATGAAAAATTAATGTACTTACTAGATGTAGATCATTTTTAGAAATCATTGTAAGTGGAAGCCTGCATTCGTAACACTATAGCGATATGTGCTTCATACAAATGTTCCTATTTAGTTTAGGTTTATTTTTAAGTTCATTTTTTTTAGTAAGCTAAGTTTACATTTGTAAGAGAACTTTGAATCTCTTTTACATCTGCGGAGATGCTGATAATTTGAGGTTGTTTTTTTACTGATATTTTTGTGCGTGCTATACCTACGCAATTTGTGTTGAAATAATTATTGTGAAACTTATTAGCCTATCCATATAGGTAATAAGTCATTGTTTAATTTGATAATTTGTGTAAAATGTACTCTGTACATGTATAATGTGTAATTGTGTAATCTACATTTTCCATAATTGTTATTACGATGTTTAATTGATGATTTTAAAATATGATTTTTCACATGTGTACTTTGATATTTTTTATGTTTCATTGAGGTTTTGCGTTTTATAATAAACAACCATTTTCCGCACACCTTGTATAAGTAACGAGTGGGAATGCTACTAGATATTTTAATGACAGTTTTTTTTTAAATAACGGGATGTACACAATTTTCAATATTTTTACTAACAAATGATGGATGGATGTTTGGATACTTACCAACGATATTTAAGCTTCCTACTATCTAGTAGCTCCGACACGTCTTATGCAGGTACCTATGTGCAAAACAATTATGTTAGATAAGTAGTATGTCGGTTCGATTCATGCGAGTATTGAGTAACAATAGCAATCGGACATAAGTAGCCTAATTAGCATATAAGTTAATTTTATAATATGAATGCATGAGAAATAAAATTGACAAAATAAATTTTTAATGAACAATGTTTCTGTTGTTTAATTGACCGAGCAAGCTAAATGTCTATGCTTGTCCCTTTTGCAAAATACCTATCCCTTTCGCCAGGGCCTATAGCTTTTTGGGCTTCAGCCCAGGGCCCCCTGGATTCTAGGCCCCCGACTAAGTCAAGCCAAAGTAAATAATATATATAAATTAAAAATTTAAAAAACCTCCGACACATTGACAACCATTTTGGGCACATTTGTAGAATTTTGGTTCTTCCATCCCCACTTTAACCCACCATAACTCTTAAACGGCTCAATCGATTTTTATAAAACATAGCTAAGAACACTCTCAATTAAGTCTCCTTTCATCCAAAAAAAACTAAACTGAAATTGGTTCAGTGGTTCGGGCGCTATGATGCCACAGACAGACAGACAGACACAGAGACAGACAAACAGACACGTCAAACTTATAACACCCCTCTTTTGCGTCGGGGGTTAAAAATAGACGATAATGCGAAAAAAACTATAATTTTACTTAATTAAACAGATCGTTAACGTCTCTTTCTATCTTGCTATCCTATACTTTAAGTAACCTAATTAAGGAGGGCCTCTTAGTAATACTAGCCCAGGGCCCCCTAAACTCACGGTCCGGCCCTGACTTTCGCACAATGTACCTTTCGCAAAGTGTTCCTTTATCAAAATATCCTTTTAGCAAAATATCCCTCTAGCACAATGTCTCTTTCGCACTATGTTCCTTTCCAAAAATGTCCAGCAGTGGACATCCAATAGCTGAAACGACGACGAAAGAGACGAAAAGAAGAAGAAAAAGAAGTGATTTCATCCATCCATCAGCCATATGACGTCCACTGCTGGATATAGGCCTCCCTTATGGACATCCAACAAGACCAGTTGGAAGCGGCTTGAATCCAGCGCGACTCTGCAGTCTCGATGAGGTCATCTGTCCATCTCCTACGCTGCGCTTGCCAGTACAGTTTCCACTCGAGAACTACTCGAATTATTTGAGACTAGCTGCCCGTTCCGGCTTCGCCCGGGTACGATTGGTTAAAGAAGACAAATACTCAATTTTATTGAAGATATGATATAGCCTATTTTCACCGGGGATAGTGTGCTTTCCAACAGTGAAAAAAATTTTCAAATCGGTTCAGTAGTTTCGGAGCCTATTCGATGCAAACAAACAATCAAATCTTTTCTCTGTATAATATTGGTATAGAAAAGAACTATACAAGCCTTATATTATATAGACGTGGTGGACTAGTGGTTGTAACGCTGGCCTGTCATTTTTGAGGTTGTGGGTTCAAATCCCGGTCCCGTACCTATGAGTTTCTTTCGAACTTATGTACGGAATTACCTACACACCACTGGCTTTTCGGTGAAGGAAAACGGATAATATTTAATCGAGTGACTACTAATTTGAACAAAGCTAAAATTAATTCGAATTAAAAGCAAACAGAAATAATGAATGGGCGACTAAAAGCGAGCGAAAGCTAAATATTTGAGATAGCTACTGAGTGTTTGTTTTACTGTCTAACTGTGTTACTGACAGGGTCACGTTGGATGCAAACCGCTTCCAATCGGCCCTATTGCTTATAATAATGATGTTTAACTTATGTAGATTAGGTGTGAAACAAAAAGTATCAATTCGCTTCTGGCACTTTGCCAGCTGCTGCCGCGGCCGGCACGCTCGCTTCGTTCGCTCGGCTCGTGCGCTGTTTGTCATGTTCTAACCTAACCTTTTTTTTGTTTCACACCTAAACTAATCTTTGATGTGACGATGTTTGACGAAACTTTATTTGTCTAATAGGTGTTTGTCCTAATGAAAGATTTGATGAATGTTCCAAATGTTTTAGGGTTCCGTACCCAAAGGGTAAAAATGGGACCCGCAGCTCATAAAACGCTGCTCTTATAACCAGCTCAAACCCGACAAATAGTCACACACTTGATAGTCGCCCACATGATAGTCGCCCACCTATGATATATTTCACCCGGCTTATTATTATCCAAAAAAAAACATTTGATAGACATTTTAAAGAGATTTTATTCGATTAACGAGCTGGCCATGATAATCGAGCCATTAAAATTATGTTCGAAACAAATTACGGTGTGGTAAACCCATGGATGTATTGAATCTCGTCATTTATCATTTCGGAATTGGTTTGCTTTTCTAGGGAAACGTAGGTACCGTACTTATTCTAATTTGTTTGATTTTATTGTGAAGAAAAGAATACTGAGTTGCCCAGTGAGTACATTTAGGTTATGACAGTGTTTAATAATAGGTAAGTATTTATTTATATACCTGAGTTTTTTTTTGTCTCGCAGCAGATATGAAAAGATAGTAAGTACCTATACACCGCTAGAACAAAGCCTGTCTTCTTGGGCGGCTGGAACACCTCGTTTCACAGGACTGTATTTAAATATAACCTCGCTCAGGAGTTAACTGTCTCGCTCTCGCTGTGACACAAGATACGACTTTGTTCTCTAAGTGCATAGGTGAAATATTTTTGGCCAGTTGTTTTGTAAAAGGTATTCCAAAGAACGAAAACTTGCATTAGTGTCAAACCGCTTTCAACCAATATTATGGAAATCTATATGGAAGGCTCATGTCCAGTAGTTGACGTCTTTTGTCTGACAAGAAGAAGATAGAACTAAAATCACATCATCCACTACAATCAGGATCTGTAACATAATTGTTCATAGATTTATAGTCCCGTATTTCTCAGTTTTAAGCTCTAATACATCGGTAAATAAACCCTACACTGCCATGTCGGTATTGTTTTTCTTTCTAAATAGGTAAATAAATAAATAGTTACACCTAAAAACTATCGCGAAGCTACGTTACAGTAAAGTAGGTATTATTACTAAATTCCCGTCCTACCCTCATTTATTAACAATTGATCACCGATTTCCATCACAATTTTTCAGTGCCATTCATTCATCCAATGTTTATTCTTTAAATTCTTTAAACATAATTCACTGTAAATAAATAAAGTATGTAAGTTCGTATAGGCCGGGTGGCTAACACCGGTGTCAGAGTTTTTAGGCCGCCCGAAGACTTCTGACATGGCTAAACAGTTAAAACAACCGGGACCTACAATTTAAAGTGTCAATAAATAAAATAATAACAAAGATAGAAAGCAGACGGAAAGTTCTGGAATTGGCGTTATTTTTAAAGTGAGGGTAGATCGCAATTTTGTTTCGATACGTGGCCTTGCACGACAGTGCAAACTATCCCAGAAACCAGTTATGACTTATAACTTGTCTGTTAGTTGGATGTGTGTGTATTCGTGTTGTATAAATATTGCTCGCAAGCTCTGGAGGTTTCTTTTTGTTCTGAACAGTAGCGCGCCGCGGTTTAAAATTATATAATAATGTCTTTTTACAAAACCATGGAGGCTGCCGATAGTGGCATACCGACGTCAAATGTGACTACAACGGCTACAACGGTGAGTTTTGTCTAATATTGTTTCTTTGGCATCAGAGTGATTACCTCATATTTTTGCTGATAAACCTAATTCAACAGTAAACTATGAAAGTGCTGGTATAATACGATTCAAACCTAATGGCGTCGATGACCACGAGGCGAGTGATTGCGCTGTGGAAAATTTATAGGTTAGCAGGACTGAGGGGTGGGGCTCATATTCATATACTTTATTTGTTACTAAGTGTTTTACAAATAGGTCTTATAATTATTTTAAAGGGTTCTGCGTAGCGTGTTGCTAACTTCACTTTGATTTGATTCGAAATAGTTCTGTATAGGTATATTGTCTTTGAAGATGAGGCGCTTTGAGTAACCTACCTAATTAGATAAGTAGGTTATTAATTTTCGCATGACAATTTTGAATAACTTTGTTCTGTTTATTCAACTTTAAATGCTTATTTGTTTACTGGTACGTACAACCAAAAAACTTGAGGGTTAGTACGTAAGATCTCGGTGATCTTTTTTGTACGTAGGTAGGTAGATACCTGTCATGGAGATGAACAACGATAGCGAGGCGTGGCTTTCGAAGAGGAAGGTTATTTCTATATAAATATTTACGTTACACTGGGCTTTTTTAATCTAGTCTTTACTAATCTAATCCGAAAGTGTGTTTGTTGGTTAGTTAGTTTTTCACGCAGCAACAGAGCAATACAAGCAAACAAAGCAACAGACTGACTTGATATTGGGCATGGATATAGTTCAAAGGTCTTAGTGCGACATAGGCTATTTTTATACCGGAAAAATAAAAGGTTCCTATGAGATAACACAAACATTTTCGCACGTCGATAAAATTATGTCGTGGTGCGCTGGTCTAAAGAACAGAGCTATTCTATTCGGGACTATGCAGCTTCGGTGTTATAATACCCTCCTATGAATAGTACCGTCTGTAATACAATGCAATGCAGCTGTTCGTTCAAGGTTTTTGTATTTAGCCCACTAAACTTTTCCATTGTTGTATCAGGAGAGCTACGTGTCGGAGGGCCAGAGCGCCGCCGCCGGGCTGCCGGAGAGCAGGTTCTCTCCGCTGGCCCCCAGCTTCCGCTCGCGAGCCACCAGCGACCTGATGGGGCTCATGCACCAGGAGCCACGCCCTGGAGATGTCGGTAAGCTGACTACCTTGCATTGATGTATCGGGAACGCTACGGGTGGGCCAACTCCCACTATGTACTAAGTGGCCTTGGACTTCGCGTTTTTTACAAGCGTATATTTTAACTTTCAATGGATGTATCTATGTATGTATGTAAGTTCGGGTGGAATCTTGCAAGTTAAAAATTTGACCAACTTACCGGTTTCCGAGTGTCAAGTGGGAGTTTTGCAAATCAAATCGAATTACTTTTACGTCGCGTTGACCGAGCGCGACGAGAGCTTTGAAATTTGTCTGTCATTTTGCTGAGAGGCCAATGTGACATTTGATCAGTAGTTCAAGTGTCACTTGTGTCAAGTGATCAAGTGATACATAGCAGTCTCTATGCGTAGTTGTGCCATTAGGAACCCGTACTTAGTTTGGATGGCACAACTAGTTTTGGGCACGCTGTTTGTCTATGAGGAACATATCTGTGATCATGACTTACGCTTTTTAGGGTTCCGTACCCAAAGGATAAAAACGGACCCTATTACTAAGACTCCGCTGTCCGTCTGTCTGTCACACTGCAGGACTGCGTAGATGCTTGAAATATTCACAGAATATTTAGTTTTCTATTTAAATCGATAATAAAATTAAAATAAATAATTAGGGAGGCTCTCATACAGTACGGAACCCTCCGTGCGCGAGTCCGACTCGTACTTGGCCGATTATTATTACACTTTAGGGCGTTTCTACTTCTTTATTTATTGTAATATGTGTATTCGTTTGTCGTCCAGCGCCCGCCGCTCTGCACGTGGACAATGAGATGCTGCTGAACTTCCGGAACAGCAACTCCGACATATTTGACGACGTCCACAATTCCACCTACGTTATTGGTAAGTACCTACCTTCTTCATTTTTAGGTTTCCGTACCCAAAGGCTAAAAACGGGATCCGTACTAAGATTCCGTTGTCCGTCTGTCTGTTTGTCACCAGGCTGTATCTCGTGAACCATGTTAGCTCGACAAGTGAAATTTATACAGATGATGTATTTCTGTTGCCGCTATAACAACAAATACTAAAAACAGAATAAAATAAATATTTAAGGGGGCTCCCATAGGTAGGTACAATAAACGTAATTGTTTTGCCGTTTTTGCTCGATATTAAAAACAGCAACAGTGAGACGCTTGAAATATTTTTTCACGGAATATTTAGTTGTATCTACCTATATTCATTTCAAAAATAAACAGTTAAATTAAATTAAGTCTTAAATAAGCTCCCATACGGTACGGAATCCTACGTGCGCGAGTGCGACTCGTAGGTACTTGGCCGATTTTTTTTTTAGAAAGCGTGTGTTTCTCACTGAGTCCCATTTTTTATCTAGATCTTAGGTACATGCGTATTTCGTCGTTCGTCATCGTTTTAGGCCTCCCCAATAGATCTTCAGGGTACTTCTTCGAGTAAGGCATTCTTTGGTGATTTTCGTGGCAATTTTCGAATTCAATTTTTTTTTCAAATCCTTGTCAGAATCTTAAAATATATGTAAAAGTAATGTGTTATATAGAAGAGGCACCTCATAGAGCGATATACTTACAGAGATAATCGAGGTTAAAAAAATGGAGGCCACGCAAATCACAAAACACCCCACGAAAATGATAATTTGAAATTGACTTTCTCAGATGAGTTACTTACTGTTACTTCATATTGAAAATAAGTTATTATGTTATGATAAGGTAAAAAATAGGTAGGTTACTAAGGCAGAAATAGTATTTAGTAGTATTAGTCCAACATTATTTACTTAAGAAATTACAAAAATGAAAAAGTAAAAAAAAAACATCTTCAAAAATAACCAAAATAGGTGATTTCTAAAGCAGATAACGTTTTTAGTGGTATCAGTCCAACATTATTTATTACTAGGTGACCCGCTGCTAAACGAACTATGCGGTCAGAAGCTGATGGTACTGGTGAATCAGCACGTGACAATAGTAATGGAGTAAGAGGTTCTTTCAATGGATCACGGTTTTCTTTGTAATGAGTTTCTGGTACTTGTATGAGTTTCTCAACAAGGCAAAGTTTAGCTTGATTTTTTCTTTAGGTTATATTTTCGGGAACTTATTCTACATTTCTTTCGTTTTGCTTTTTGCTCGTAGCGGTTTAAGTCATGAATATAAGTATTTTTCCTTCGGTTTTTGTTTCATAATATCTCGTTCGGTTTTTCGCTTTCAACTCTTCATTAAAGCCTCTCTCTTCTTCTCTCGGATAACTTTTTTCTCTCTATTTTTTCTTATCTTGTTAATGGCATTTTTTGTCTAAAATATTGATAATCCATTATAATTTTACTAAACTTAAATATAGGTATCTAATCTAAAGCTATTTTCAATTGTTTTATTTATTTATATATGCACGATTAATGTGACAACGCGAACTTAATGGTATATGGAATTCTCTGTCAGTTAAGTCAGAAACCCACAGAACGTGACATTATAAGTTTGATTTAAACTAAGTTACATTTAACTTAAGTAATATAAAATATTATCATTCATAACTAATACAAAACTCAAAGTGATTTTATTTGCATGGGCAAAAATTGATTTGCGTGGGTCAAAACTACCACGTAAACCACGCAAATCACGGCCACGAAAATTAAAATAAATCCTTTTTGCTAAAAATGTACAAAAACCTTTTAAACAAATAAACTGTGTTTTGATTATAAGTTACGTTACTTTATATTTTTTCGCTACAATATTTTACTAAATAAATAAATCCACAGACACTGGAGATAATTAAACCACGCAAATCAAAGTTTTGAGAAACCAAACCCACGCAACAATGTTCTTACCTCTATTTTTTTTAAACTCGACGCACCACCATACAAGCACTCTGCCCGGCAGTCGGAGCGCAATTAGTTGTTTACTTGAAGTAGGATTACGCAACATCAGGTCGCGAATTTAGAGATGTGCTAGTGAAATTATAATAATCCACGCAAATCAGGAACTACCTTGGGACAGTTACATTTAATTTTTTTTCAGGCAATGTAGTTCTTTCAGAACTATGGTCTAATTTTTTATAGTATTTTAAACTTTTTAGGACTTAGTGTGTTTTTTTTGGTAACGATGTATCGTTTAGTTTAAAATATATAATTCACTAAGTGATCAGATCGGGGCTTGGGACACTCCACGAAAATCAAAGAATGGGGGTATTTCATTTTTTTATCATATTTATTTATAAATATAATTGAATAATAATCAGTATCCCAGTTTAGATAGGTTTTAAGCTTTGCGCGAAAAAAAAACTGGCTCGCTGACTTTAAAATTTCTATTATTTTTAAGTAAAGCCGCTTGAAAACTCTGACCAAAAGAATGACCCTTCAATAAGATCAGTTGGAAGCGGCTTGCGTCCACCTTGTGTGTGGAGTCGGGTGGACGTCCTAATGCGTATTTAATTGACTTCAATATATAGGCCCCGGTTCCATTTAGTCATATCAGAGGCCTTCAGGCGACTTGAAAAAACTCTCGACTCCAGCCGGACAGGGATGCGCTCGAATTAATATTTCTTTCGACGTGTCAGAACGAGACAGCGTTATAGCAAAGTATATATCTGTCACTTTTACACACGTCGAAAAGAGTTCTTTTTGTGGCTTTTCGTGGTCGCATGCTGGACTAGCGGAGCTTTACAGCCAGCCAGCCTATAAGTAGGTACAAACTTACTTAATATGTAATCGTCTGCTTACCCATTAGGTACCTAACCTACGTTTTTTGTCAAAAATACATTTACAAATTATTTTAAATAATTTAATTCTTTAGAATAAAATATCTAATTTTGCTCAGGAGGTGGACGACCGGAGTCCGCGGCGAACATGTGGGGCGAAGACTCTGGCGTCAGCGCTTCATCAAGCAGGAACGAGGACTTGGCCGACTCCTTTGACTTCCTCGCAAAGAGTAAGCGCGTTTTATATTTATACCTATTCGTTTATTTTACAATGCCGTGTCGATGTGTGTGCCGAAGCACAGCTGTAGTGGTCAAATGGTAGTGACACCCAATACAATCGTGAGGTCGTGGGTTCAAATCCCGGTCTCGTACCAATGAGTGAGTGGAATTTTACGAGTAGGTATGTAGGTACGGATTTCACACCACTGGCTTTTCGGTGAAGGAAAACATCGTGAGGAACCCTGCATAATGTCCGTAGAAGAAACTCGATGACGTATGTGAATCCATCAACCTGCGCTGGGCCAGCGTGGTGGATATGGCCCAATCATCCTTTGTTGGTAGGTCTACGTCCTGCAGTGGAGTATTAAAAAGGCTGGTACTACAGTACAGTATTGCACAATGCACTGTTACAACATAGTTCTTTACAGCATATTATTTTTCATAGTAAAGTGTCAAGATTATTTTTTTAGGATTCTGCACTTTAAAAATAAAACACGGAACCTTATAGACTCACTTTGTTGTCTGTCTGACCGTCCGTCCGTATATAAGACCTTTTATCTCGGGAATATGAAAAATCAAACTTTTCAGTTATCGTAGAAAAAGTTAGATGCGTTTGTCGTGAAAAAAAAAACTCATATTTCGACACTCGCAAGGAAATCCAAACCTATAGGGTACTTCCCGTTGACCCAGAACTACAAAAGGCATGGGCATTATCTTAAAGTACACATCTAGGAATAAATCTGAAAAATGTACATTTATATTTTATTACAAAAAAAACGTAGGCCCGAATTTCAAAGTGAATTGTATCATGTGGGGTATAATATGAAATAAACTTTATCAGCACAAGCTAAAACTGGGTTTTAATTATATTCACGATGTGTAATTTTCGAAGTATGACGAGATACGTAAAAAAAAAACACTTTTTCGATAGTTTTAATTACGCCTTGACATTTTAAGGAATTAGTTACCAATTTTGTGCAAAGTTCAGGATTTGTGTGGAACGCTCGGTGTGCGAGCCTGACTCGCACTAGTCCGGTTTTATTTTTATTTGAAAGCGTATGCTTCCCGTTTGTTGTTTTTAAGCTTGTGTAAAACAGAATGTTTCCATTCGAATCGTCCATAGAAATCGTCCAAAATGCCTAGCCTTGTAACGTAGGTATCAGGCCTGTTGTTCATATCACGTTGGCTTCGCCAAGTATAATTATACCTAACTTCACTGGTTATCACCTAGGTATTAAGCTCTAAGTCTACTATCTTATAGGCTCATTAAATTGTTGTGGACAGCAGAGAAGAAATAAATCATGAAATGGAAGAAACATTTGACCATTAAATTTATCTCGGTACGACTATGTATGTTTATTAATAATCCAGGAGAATGAGAATGTGAAACTAAATAAATACCTACCTACTTACTTAATGATAATAATAGTCTTTTTTTTGGATTTAATGAAATATCTATGTACAAAAACTCTAAACATAACTATTTTTCGCAAAACATGGTAAAACCGCCTTCTATCGTGTACAAAATTCGAATATTTCGCTCGAATTGTTTACATTATTGTTGTTTTTTTCAAAAATGGCTCAGCAGATTTCTGTAAAATTTAAATGAGCCCACCTCGAGAGTACACCACCCTTTCGAATAAAAAAAATATTTTTTCGATTCGGTTCATAATTGGCAAAATTATCGATGAACATACACAAAAATAAATACATACAGATGAACATAGAACCTCCTCCTTTTTGGAAGCCGGTTAAAAATGGTTACTACGAGTAAAATGTCACTATTTTAAACAAGTTCATAGCAAACAAAATAAAAACAAAAGGAACTCGAAATACCCTAAAAAAAAATTCTTCATTTAAAAACGTTCGCCCGCCCGCCCGGAGGTTGGCCGCGACGCGTGCGTCATAGTGGCCGTACTGGCTGGACCGCAGGCGGGCGCAAAGGTTCGCCACAGTTTACTTGTACTTTTTTCTCCGAAAAAAAAAAAAAGAATCATATCGCGGGATAATAAAATAACGCGAGAATAGCCGCGGGTAAAAGCTTAGCAATGTACCTAACAAGGTACACTTATCGATGTTTAATCGAATAAAAAAATATTGTCGCATGTTTACGCATTAGGTACACGGGCACGTTATGGTGCAAAATAACGTCTCTAAATTGTTGTTCAGGCCTGTCGTCGGCCAACAGCTACGTGTCGATGTTGACTCGCGAGCAGGTGTGCGTGCTGCGCGCCTTCCGCCCCAGCCTGCTGTACGAGTTCCTGCAGGAAGTGGCCAAGGTGCGCACCGACAAGCGCCTCCGCCGCGCCGGCCCTAACGTGAGTACACCATTACTGCAGGTCTGACCAGTGCAGGGCTGGATCTATCATACGGCTTTTTGGGGCTTCAACCCAACGCCCCTTCGATTCCAGCAAGCACACACACAAAAATAAGTTCAAATTCTTTGTGCTCACAAACATTTTTTTTTTTATTATTCAGTAAAGGAAAAATTTGAAACAGATGAGATGCAAGTAACGGAAAGAGTTTTAGCTGTAAAAATCGCGAGAGTGAACATTTTCCATGTTTCTTTTTTTCATTATACTAGTAGTATAATTTGGAAATTTTGTTCAAAATTTTAGGTTATTTCTGAGCCCCTTACGCCGGGGCCCCTCGGGTCGGGGGCCCGTGGCATTTTGCCAACCCTACCACCCTACAGTTACGCCACTGGATCTGACGTCAGGCGACAGCTACACAGATGTTGACATCAGAGGTGTGCGTGCTGCGCACCTTCCGTCCTAGCCTGCAGGACGCGTTCCTGCAGAGAGGGTGTCCCCGTGGATCCTGTGTTCACCAAGCAGCCTCGATATCTCGCAGTCGAACCAAACATTTAAACGAATTCCACACTACTTAGGCCTAATACCGTAGCAAGCGTACAAAAATCCTAGTTTGATTATGAAACGAGGGATGATTCTGTGCATGTTCCATACATTTTGTGTAAAAGCCCGGAAGGACCCCGTCCCGTCCCTTGCCCGCCCCGTCCTAATATAAATCAACCCTATCCCGATCAGATCATGCTACAGCCCTAGAGTTACGGCCGTGGGCCATAGATCGTATGATTTTTGACACGAAACCCGTACAACACGGTAATTGCCGTAGCATTGCGCATTGGCAACACTGATGTAAACATGATATGTTGTGGCACAGGAGTGCGCGTTCTGCAAGAACAACGGCGAGAACGAGGAGTGCTACTCGTCGCACGCGCTGAAGGACTGGCGCGGGCGGGTGCTGTGCCCCGTGCTGCGCGCCTTCCGCTGCCCGCGCTGCGGCGCCACCGGCGACCGCGCCCACACCATCAAGTACTGCCCCGAGCACGCGGACACCGCCGGTCAGTATGACAAACACTCTAGTACTCCTTGTGTCTCTAGTGTCCAACCATCTATCAGCCATAGGACGTCAACTGCTGGAGATACGTCTCCCCCCTATGGAGACCATCAAGTACTGCCCCGAGAATGCAGATACCACTGATCAGTATGATGAACATTCTAGTAGGTACTTGTGTGTTTTACTATCCAACCGTCGCGCATCGCCAACGCGAGCATTAGGTAGGTAAGCACCTACTTTACTATTGCCATTATTATGGTCTGGAAGTGCCGTCAGTGTACTATGTACTACATCATCATCAACCTCGTTATCAGTCATAGGGCGTCCAATGCTGGACATAGGTCTCCCCTTTGGATCTCCAATAAGAACGGTTGGAAGCGGCTTGCATCCAGCTCGATTCTGCGATCTTAATGAGGACGTTAATCCTCCTTGTAGATGGGCGCTTACCAGTACCAGTAGGTACGTGGTCTCCGCTCGAGAACTTTTCGACCCATCAGTCTACAGCCTTCCGTGATGTGTATCCTGCCCACTGCCATGTGAATTTGCTAATGCGCTGAGGTATGTCGATTACTTTGGTTCTTCTATGGATCTCCTCATTTCTGATTCGATCTCGAAGAGAGACTCCCAGCGTTGCCACAAAAAAATGGATTGCATTTGGTGTATTCCTGTAGTTTTTTTTAGTTTGTATTGTGGGGTAAGCCATCATGAAAAATAAACAGTAAACTACTAGTAGAACTTACAGGAATGACCTTAAAATTCCGACATAAGTTTATTGGGTTCCGCAATAAAATAAACACACACTAAGTCTGATTACAGAGGCGCCAGCGTAAATTTAATAGCAACGTAAAAAGCGTTCTCTGTATCGAATGCCTAAAGTGAAAAAGAAACAGAACTATGCTGACTAACTCGCTAATATAATTACGATGGCGCCTTTGTAATCGGACTTTATGTGATGATGTGCACCGTATATACCACATATACCTACTTACACGAGACTCGGACTCTCGTGTAAGTAGGTATATGTGAAAAAGTAGGTAGGTACCGTGACTATTTCTACAAAACGTCTGATAAAACGCACAAAATTAGATCGCAATACAGATATAAACTCGTGAAACCAAAGTCTAACTTAGCATTGCACAGCCTAATCTAGCCCAAATTAGGTATATGGCTCTTAAAATATTTAATAAATTTCCATATAATCTAAAACATATCGAAAAAGAAAACTGTTTCATAAACCAGCTAAAAATTATCCTATTATCTATGCTATTAGACGAATTTTTTAACGATGATCTAGAGAACATAATTAATAAATCGTTCCAATACGAACAAATAATTGGGTATATACCTGCCCTTATAGGGTCATACCTATGTATAACTAAACAAAACATGTTAATTAAGAACTGCATGAAAATAATTATTACATAATATGTTGCAATAAATGATTGAGTAGGTAGGTATATCAAAGAATATAATATACATATGTAGTTACATTTGTCCTTAACCTCCTTAACCTACTTACAATATATTATCCCTTGTCTAGCTCGTTTCAGTGTAATCTAGTGTAATATATTTTGTCAACATATCAACGCACAGATTCCTACTTGATTTATTCATTTTAGATTGTTGCCGTTGATTCGGCTCGTAAATTAATAAGTTAATAACAAATGGTTTCCGATGATCTCACGTGACAAAGGTGAACAACCTTTTGGAATATTGATATCTAGAATGTTCTATTAGGTACTAGGTATCATTATTTATGATCAATCCCATGTTCAACTTTTCGTTTTATAATCACATGTTGTCTCATTTAAATGTGAACCATAGGTATGGTATGGTCGGTACTTCTGATTATGTAGATTAATATTCATATTAGAAAGTAATAATTGGCCAAATGCAAGTTGGACTCGCGCACGAAGGGTTCCGTACACTATGGGAACCCGCTTAGCCCAATTTCAAGCGTCTACCTGTGCCGTTTTTAATGTGGAGCAAAAAACGGCAAAAAAATTACGTTTGTTGTATGGAGCCCCTTCTAAATTATTTATTTTATTCCGTTTTAGTAGTATTTGTTGATATAGCGGCAACAGAAATACATCATCTGTGAAAATTTCAGCTGCCTAGCTATCACGGTTCATGAGATACAGCCTGGTGAAAGACAGACGGACAGACGGACGGACAGCGGAGTCTTAGTAATAGGGTCCCGTTTTTACCCTTTGGGTACGGAACCCTAAAAAGGTTTTGGAAAGAAAAACTTTAATAATGAAATTCGAAATCTCGAATAAACATTTACTGTTATATACATTTTCTCCATTTTTTTTCGATCGTAAGCGTATGAACTTTGTATGGAATAATTTTCCGCGATATCGGGGTTGGTGCCATAGTAAAAATTGTTATAACGATAGAGTAGTTACATCTACATAATTATCCCTAAAACACTTCACTTTGCAAAATAAAATCTAGCATTTAAATGTTTTAGGTTTTATTTATTTGGACGAGAAAGATCCTACGGCCATCATCATTATCAGTCCTTATCGGTCCATTGCTCCCGAGTCACGCCACTTAGTGCGTTATAGGTTTTTTGTACGACCTAGCCTTGCGATATACGAAGATCAAGCATAAGTTCAATAATAATTAGCATGTGCTGTGTGTGTACTAATATTGAAAATACTAATAAAAATTACAATTGAATAGTACGAAAATTTTTGTAAGAAGAGTTTTCTAAGGACCTATAATGCGTAAAAATGATTTTATGAATTGGCGTATAATCAAGCGAATCCTATCGGAGCTCTTAAAGCTTAGATAAAAAAATGTGTCGATTCAAATGTTAATATTACCATATCTACACACTGAAGTCAAAATTTAATAAAGTATAAGTAAAAACGGGATTGGGTAATTTAGGAAGCCTATGTCCAACATGTAATATGACTGTAATTATGGCAATGAAGCGCTAGCAGTATTGCGGTTATGAAATACGCAGTAAAACTATTACTATACTACTAGTTTCTGCCCACGGCTTCGCCCGCGTGATATTTCGAGGCCCTACCTTACCACCCTTAATAAAGGAGTTGGAAAAAAAAAAACGATTTGACATTTGTTCGATCCGACAGTTTTTTTTTGTCATTTCTTGAGCGCACGCTAGAATAGCTCGCAGATGACAGAATTTTTCCTACTTACTTACTCGTAACACTTATTGTTATAATATGGAAAATTTACGCAATATCATTATAATTTATAGCCTATGTATGTGTTATTCTGATATATAAGCTATATAATTGCAAAGTTTCATCTCAATCCGTTCAGTTTTGCGTGAAAGAGTAACAAACATCCATACATCCATTCATCCATCCATCCTTACAAACTTTCACGTTTATAATATTAGTAGGATGTTCTATACATTTTTGTGCCTTTACATATTAGTAAAGTAATTAAAAAAAAAGTCCGAGCGTCTTCGTACATACCGACATAGATATTTCCATGAAATAATTCACAATGACTCGTTTTCTCGGATCTCGAGTACTTTCGAATAACTAAAAAGCCTGCCCACTACGCAGCTTGGGCAGGGTTTTAGCTCGGAGACTTTTTGTGCACGATTGTGACTCTATAGATATTTGCTCGAAGCTGTGTGTAGACAAAATCTTTATATTTAGTTTGTTTTCAGGATTCGACCGTTCAAGCAGTTTCGGTCGTCGCCGCTCGTCGTCCCTGCTGTTCGGGCCGCCTCCGTCCGTGCCCGGGCCTTCGTCCGCCCCCACCCCGACCCCCACCTCCCTCGGCCAGTCCTTCTGGAACTTCAACATCAACTAACCTGCGTCAGCTTTGCACTAAACAGTTGGCTGGCGGCATCTTTCAAACATGAGCTGACCGGAGCAAGATCATGTTTTATACAGGGTTATTCCTATTCAATTAACATCTTTTCAGGGGCTTATTCTGTACATCAAAACTAAAAACTTTTGTTCTGCGACTTTGAGCAAAACTAAAAAAACAGCTGTTCCATACATTTGGTCGTGAATGAACGATATTTTTCTATGGAACAACATTTTTTGTTTTTGACTTTTGACATAAGTCGCAGAACAAAATTTGTTAGTTTCGATGTACAGAATAAACCCATAAAAGGATGCTAATTAATTAGGTATAACCCTGATTAGGCCGAATTAAACTTCTTTTTTATTCATAGCATCTGCGTGAGGATTAAGCTTTGCGCAGCTTGAAGTTAGTTTCATAGCCGCCAAGATTGGATTCGGCATATACCAATTGCATTCAGAGAGAGATTTGAGTTTGGCAGCTGCCCCACTCGCGCATTTGTATATTTTGGACGATAAAAAAATATTTTTAGAAAAATTATCACATCATGAACATAAGGTTGTATATTTTTTCTAGAACTATTCCCCAGTCATTTTATGTCGTCAAAAATGTGCATAATGAATGGGCGAGTGAGTTAACTGGCTAACTCGATTAAGGTGTCTTTTTAACCGAGCTGCCGCAACTGCAACTGCCTACAGCACGTGCAGCGGCTGATAGAAACTAGTAGTGCAGCTGTGGCCAAAACAAATAGTTTGTCACAGCTGCACTACTAGTTTGTATCAGCGGCTGCACGTGCTGTTAGGCAGTTGCAGTTGGCGGCTCGGTTCCAAATAGCTCCTTTACGCATTTGGTATAATTTGAATGGTTCTATTTCACAGGTGTGTTAGGAACCATATTGCTCCGTTTGGCTTAGCTTTGATTAGCCGACTGACTTTCTATAGCTGCATATAAGACCCATGGCTCTTATCAACTGTCAAGACCAACTCATTAATTTTTTTAGGATGATGCACATTGCACTAGATACGCTACGCTGAGACTTTTACTTTGATGTAAGCTTTCGCCGCCCGTGTAACGTTTATCGTTCTTTAGTATTAGCATATTTTTGTAGTATACCACCAGAAGTCTTTGTATGCCCTAACTACAGCCAAATAGAATAATTGTAATATTTGGCTGTATATAGGTATTATAAAATTATAAGTGCGAAAGATTATGAAAAGCAGAACAGCGGATTAAAACGCAAGGCACGCGCTATTTTTGATATAAACTGCTGAAAATTGCGTTTATTTTCCTAGTTGAAAAATTAGAGTAATGAACAGCATATCGGTAGATTTTTCCAGGCTATTCAAGTCATAGTATGCTGGCCATACAAGATTTGAAAATACGTCAGGACAACTATTCAATTACAACGCGAGTCCTGCACTTTTATACGTTATCCTACAGTGTTGTTTTCAATGTCCAAGGATTTTAAGAGAAGTATACAGGGTCATAGGTATTAAACACATAACAGTTTAAGGGCGGGTTACATCTAGACAAACTAATTTTGTTCTAGGACTTTTAGAAAATCACGAAGAAAAAAACGGCTTTTTCATAAAAAAAGTTCGTCAACGCGCGGCAAAATGTGTGAGAAGCGTTTGTTTTTTTGGCAATTTTCAAGTCGTAGTACAAAAGTTGTTTGTCTAGATGTAGTAGACCCTCCCTTAAAAAGTTTTACGTATAATACCTATGACCCTGTATACTCATCATAACGATCAACTTTTACTATGGCACTAACAATGAAATCACGAGAAAATATCAGCTGTTCCTTACAGTAACTTATTGTATAGAATAGCTTTTTTTCACAATTTTGAGGTTTGTTCTATAGGTACCTAGTAAGTAAAATTTGTTCATAATGATGAGTATAATAGACCTCATACCTACTTTGTTAACCAACACCTTGTATAAGACCGGACCACTGTACAGAGCAAACCTGATACAGTCGAAAACTTCCGCATTTAAAAATATTATTTTTGTAAAAGCAACTTCTGTGTGGTTCAATATTATTATGTTTTCTTATGTTTGCTTTCAATTTTTCATTGGGTTTTTAGAATAATTTTAAACCATTCAGTTGCCTGTTACCCGATTAATACCATTAACAATATAATTGAACTGATTAAACTGTCAAATCAATTTCTTAAACCAATGTTTTAAACTAATTCAATTACAATTTTATGAATTTATTGTATCACAGACCACTCAATTTATTTGTGGAGCTCATACAAATCAATTTAAATAACGTAATTCTGCTTTAATTATTCGTTAACTTGGCAAATAATGAAATTAATAAAGGTTCCCGTGTACCAATGAAAAAATTGTTTTAAACAACCTATTTAAATACTGAAGAAAATTGATATTATGTACCAACTATTAAAGGTTATTTATACTAGTTAGTATAAGGTACATTTATGGTTAAATCTTGTCCTTTTAGAATAATTTTACACTGGTCGATATTTTTTTAATTTGTTCTATTAATTTTTTAAACTGATAAATTATAACTTTTCCACATTTTTATGTTTGTTGTAATATTCAGTTTTATTAGGAGCCCATAATGAAATTTCCAATAATAATGTAATCTATTGTACAGCAAATGATTTTTGACCAGTGTAACCACAAGTATTTTTAATAGGTTGTCATATGTTTAAATTAAATATAGTCATATTTTATATACTTTTCTATACACATTACAAATAAAGTATTTCGAGCATTGAACATCTGCATTTTATTTATTAACTCTGCTTTTTTTGGAATCATATAAGGGAGGTAGGTGGGTACGAATTAACGTTTTAAATTAGGATTTCAGAACTTGGAAGCTCATTAGCAAAAAACATTTTTAGTAGTTTTATTTCAACAATCATGAAAATCAGTTTTTTTAATCCTAAATAAACCTACTTTTATATACCTACTAGGCGAATGAGAATTTATTAGCCATTTTAAAAACTGTAGGGTGTATTTGTGCTCGTCGATATGACCAACTTTTACTATGAACTACCAGAATCGTAAACTGCAAGCATTTCTGAACCTAAAACTGTTTACATGATGCGTTCCTTTTATTTTGCACACTACTCCTTTTAGCGCCTGCAATTCCTGCAATAGAAGAAAAAATCAGCTGTTCCATACATTTTGTCCAGATTCGACGAACTTTTTGTATGGAATAGCAATTTTTTTTCGGGATTTTGAGTGAAAGTTAATTTTACTAGGTAGTTATAATGACGAGCTCTATATCCCTTACATCATGAATTCGCAATAACGGCGAATTAAACCATCACTTGCTTTCATAAATAAAAATATTTCTAAACGATGGAATCTTTCTCTGTTTACGAAAAATAGACAAACAAAACAATCAGACCATTAAAACATGTTTATTCAAATACAACTAGAATAAGGAAGAATTACATCAACAGTACGATAACAGAGTATTGGCTTATTTATCATATTGATTAGTGAAAAGATTTTATTATACTATTCCACTGGTCGATACGTAGTGACTTCAGGGTTATTAAGGAAGATTGTACTAAGCCGACAGAGGTTGATTCAAACCATTATAATGAACAACTTTCAATTCCGATTCAATTTTGTACGAGGCAGGCGATTTGTTTTTTTTGAATTCCGAGTTGACCCCATTGTACATAGAAGTGGTTGATAATGATGGTCTGAATCTCTATCTTTCTCTTTCGACTTAGTTGTAAGTTCATTTCACAATAATAATAATATTTGTTTACATAGTATAAATCTAAGAGATAAAGTTGATTTTCAATGGAATATTTTAACAGCAAGTCTTTTCATATTGTATAAAAAGTTTAGCATTTCATATGTGAACGCCTAGCCTAATTTATTCGTTTAGTTTTAAAATATCACTAAAATACAAATATTAACATCACACAAACATAAATTCGCATATAATAATATGGTAAATAGGATAAAGGGTCTCAGTCGGTACTTGAGGCACGAAACCGTTGTGTGCACGGGCATACACCAAGATAGACACCGCGAGCGCGTTGTTATGAAAACTAAAACTTTTTAATCTACTTATAAAAAGGAGGTTCTCATTCGATAGTATGTTTGTATGTATGTTACCTGATTACTCCGCCAGTTATGAACCGATTTTGATTTTTTTTTGTTTGATAGATCATCGTTAATTTTTTCGAAAACGACACAGCGTTTTTGAAAAATCAACAATAATATGAAAATTACTACATCGATGATGGATCCGTGCGAACTATTCGATTCAGGGTTGAAGTCAGTTACGCCATTTTTGGCGAAAAATAATTATTTGGGATGACTCGAATGACCTAAATGTCGACTCCTAAGTTACTTAATTTATTATAAGTTAAGTATGTAAAAAAATTAAACTCTAAACATCTCGTACATTATACATTATATTAACACGATACATGTACGGGGGGGTGTTTGACGGGGAGATCGTAAATTACGTAACTTTGCAGTTGAGATTTCTCCAAATAACGATAAATGGTTTAGGCAAAGTCCGAAAATCTTGTCTTGCCAAAACGTCGGCAAGCCTAAAATTGGGACGCAAACGTAGAACATTTTGCGATGTCTATCCTAATATATGTCCGTGTTTGTGTGTCATTCACACATGAGCGTGACCTTAGAATTTAACATCAGTTCGTAACGTTCGTTCAAAATGTTATTTATTTATAAATACAAGATGTTAATTTGCAAACTACAGGAACTTTCAAATGTACTATACTCATCATTATGAACAAATTTTACCATAGTATTAACCCCGAAATATCGAATAATAATATAATCAGCTGATTGTAGTGACAATAAACTTATTGTACAGTGAATGTACATTTTAGTACTTTTTAAGATTCCGCAGTAGTAGAAAAAGTTGTTCGTAATGATAAGTAGGTATTATACACCTCTGAAAGTCCCTCCAGTTTGCAAAAGAACCACCTGTACCACCGCACACGAGCGCCACGCCACAGCCATAAAACGCGGCCAAAACATCGCAAATGACGCTTTTGTTTAAAACGTTAGTGGTGGAAAGCAGCGTTTGTGGGCGCGATTGCAGCTCGTGTGCGGTGATACTTAGTTCATTTAGTTACAGTTTAAGTTGATAAACCAGTTATAACTAGATATAACACGATATATTTCTCGATTATGTTGCGGTTTCTACTAATGAACATTATATAGACAACAGCAACTGAGTCAGAACGCGAGTCACGATAAAGCTACATTCATTCTTTAATTTGCGAGAAGGGGACAGAAATATCTGTACATCTATCATAAGTTCGTTTATGCCGGGTGGCTAGCACTGGTGTCAGAGTTTTAAACCGCCTAAAGGCCTGTGACATAAACAGTTAAAACAACCGGGACCCAATTTAACGTGTCATCCGAGCCACGGTAACGCTCAGTTGAAAAATGCCACCCGCGGTCACCCATCCGAAGACTGACCGTGCCGGACGTTGCTTAACTTCAGTGATCGCTGACAAACACCTAGTCAAACTACGCTACGAGCGCTACATCTTTATCATGTAAATACTTATACAAGTAGATGATTTTTTATCGCGGCGCGCGTGCTAGCCAGATAACTAGGGTAATCACCAATTCTTGACATCAATAATAATTGTTATTATCATTAGTTTAGATTACGAAATACGTGAAACAATGAACTCATGATTTTCATTATCTTTGCATTAGATATTTCTAGTTAAATCATAAAATACGACAAAGGTTTTACTGGAAAAGCAATAAAATAATAATTATATAATATTGAATTAAAGCATGACTCCAAGTTCATCAACAACAACAATTTCAAAACCAAAAAATCGCCCAATTCTATCACAAGGAATCGAAAAACAAGTCTTACTATAGATCGGTAATTTAATGCTAGATATAGTTTTTGTCTCGCTCCCACTCGTTAGGCTTACGAAGCGGAGTGATGTCTCATTCTGACTTTCATGACTTAATTAAAACGATCGCGCTATGCTTGTAAGGTGCTTGTAAGCTATTTATTCGTTAGTTCATTTTCGGAACATCATAGACAGTAAAGTAAACCAACAAGAAAAATGCACTACACTTCTTTTTAGTCGGGTAGTATGGAGCAGGAGAGAAAATCTCGTTGGATAGACAATCGACTGTGCCAATGCCAACTGAATCCCATAGCTCTGTTAGTCTATAAAACTAGCGGTACACTATATATAACAAACACTGACCTATTCTAACAAATTGTAACAGGTAAATTCATCAAAACATCAACTGGATTGTTTATGTTACGGGTTATCATAGCTAGCATATGCTATATTATCAAAGCTAAGGCAGAGAACTGACGATGCGGTTTTCGTGCATCCGCCGCGGTTTCAGACCCAGCTGTCAAGAAGCAAATCCATGCAAAAATGCATTATATATAACTAAATTTTTGGAACAAAAATGTTGGATATTGTCGCCTTTGATTCTATACGACTGAAAAGAGATAATGCAAAAATATATCGAGCTTAGGCCATTACCTGGTACAGTATTTAATTATTTGCTTTGTTTTGGAAAATGATTTTCCTATTATTTTATTTAATAAAAATCACAATTTAAAGGAATTTCATATTTTTGGATCTTATTATCTTTTGACATTGCTTGTTAAATATGGCGGCGTGATGGCGGCCTTGGAACAAAAATTATAAAATGCGAAATTCCATTTAAATTCAGCATAAAATACCGTTGTTTTTCTGTGAATTTGTTTACCATATTTTGAAGCTTTTTTGGACTACAGTACATAGTCTGAGCTCCCTTTGCAAGATCTTCTTTACAAGATTTTATAGATTGTAAGTTGTACAACTCGTGAAACCGTAGGCGATAGAAAACGGATGACGGACGCGGTTGAAAACCATCCCGTGAGTTTATGGCCTAAATAGGGACTATTGAGTCTCAATTTAGACTTAGAGTATAAGGGTTTAACCCTTCTCATATCTACATATATATTCAGCTATGAACTGAAATATTCATTGATTTGACACACATTTAGGCAAGTTAGTTAAAACAATTGGCAAGTGAACAGTTTATTATTTAGGTACTTTAGACAAACATTATTTTTAACAACTAGGCGATTATATGTATACTAAAGTTTTTTTTTTATATTATAAAACATTATGTCGATCAAATCGACTAACAATGCAATCGTTAGTCAACAAATGGGCAATCGATTTGTTATCTATAACAACGGTTACTTATTTTAATACTTTCTATAACGGGAATGCACTCACGTTTATTTTGATTGTCATTGCCATAGACTAATTAATCTATGTCATTACATACGACTATAGTTTCGATCGCATGCATTGCGAAAGCTAGCACTCGCCTCAACTTAAGAAATATCGAAGAAATACCGAATGCAATCGAAGCTATAGTCCTATGTACCTAATGATTATCAAAATAAACATTCCCTTTACATAAAGTATTAAAATATGTAAAAACCACGTTAGTTTCCATAATATAACGGTTACTTATTAATTACCTAGCCTATAAATAAAATAAACAATATAATAGAAAAAATATTTGACGTTCGTTTATAAAACAGTATTAACATTGAGATTCGCTCTGAGCCGAATGTTTAACATTAATGTTTTCGTTTTTGAGTAAATGCTCATCGAATTGGAATGATTTGTTCTGCTCTATGTCAGATATAAACAATTTATATAGGAATGTTACACAATTAAGTCATTTATTAAAAAAATATCAAAGAATAATATCTGTTTTAAAATTGAGTTCGAACATTTGTATCTAACATCACAGCGGCCAAGTTCGATTCGGTCTATAGAGACTCCATTATTATCGTTAACCACATAATTTGAATTCATTAGAAGATAGAAACATTTAAATAATAACAAAGCAATAAGAATGTATTCGAATAAACTTCATACATTACACGAGTAGATTTATAATTAAAAAAATATCAAAATTGTATGCAGGCCCGCACGGTAAAATTGTTCCCAACCACTAGTACCAATACTCAAATCTTTGGTTCACTAAAATTACATCACACCATTCATAATAATATGGCCTTACGATTCTATCATTTCTTGAATGGAATAGGCATGGACTGGGTAAAAAAATCATAATTATCATAAGTCTGTGAGTTAGACTATCAAAAAATATCGGACACGTATTTTTTCTTTAGTCGATCAAACAACAAATGACAAATTTAAACTTTGTCAAAGTTTGGGAGTGGGGGTCGTTACGTCACTTCTCTGACAAAAGTCTATACATTTGTATGTGACTTGTGACATCACAAGGAACTTTAACGGGATATTTCTTAGTCAATTTTTGTTTAATTGACTAAAGAAAAAATACGTGTCTAATATTTTTTGATAATCTATTTGACAGACTATAGTCAAACCGTTAAACTCAGACATCGCCTGCGCGGTACAGGGGCGCCGGGGGAGACGACACAGGGGACTGAGACAGGCGCGGGCAGCGGGTCCCCGGCGCCCGCACCTGTCTCAGTCCCCCTTTGTCGTCTACCCCCGCGCCCTTGTACCCGCGCAGGCGATGTCTGAGTTTAGCGGTTTGACTACAGTTAAATATTTTTACCCATCATGCCTATTAAGCGCCTATGAGATATAACGACCGGTTTACATAATTCCAGTCCAGCGACCGAATCCAATTGCAATCTAAATAAGAACTTTGCGCTACAAGTCCAACCGAAGAGAAAACAAACTGCACAAGTTTAAACTTCTACCAAGAAAAATTAGGATATCTAACTAAGACAAAATGTATACACATTGACCTGAGTTAACATGTATAGGTAAACGTTTTGTTATAGTATTAAAGTGTACCTACGAGTACAACTACATCACTGTATACATTTTGTTTTATTTACGATGACGTGTAGGTATACATTTTGGATAAATAAAAGGAACTATTTTATTCCTCTTTTAGCATTTGTATTTATCCTCAGAGATAAATAACATTTTTGTGGAGAAAAAAAAACGAATTATATTAGGCCTAATTATGAAGGCACCATCGTAAATTCAACGTAAAAAGCAGCATACAGCAACGTAAAAAGTTTTCTCTCTATCGAATGCCTAAAGTGAAAAAGAAACTGAAATAGTCTAATAGCTAACTATTATAATTACGATAGCGCCTTCATAATTGGCCCTGTTATAGATTGAACCCTGGCAGGTACGAGTACCTACAATACAGGAAGCTCATCATATTTGGTTCCCTTAAAATGCAGTTATAAGCAGTCCTACCTTGTTACAAATAAAATAACAGTACATTTATATTAAATTCATTATTATTTTAAGCGTCTAGCAATTTATAATTACTCATAGATTTTAAAATGTGATAAAAATACGAAGGTAAAACATTAAAATTTGGCAGCAATTTTATAGCGTTTATAAAACCTCGATGATAATTTGCGGGAGATCAATAAAATTTAATTTTAAAATTCATAATATCGTAACGTAATACATACTTAATTAAAATTTAAAACTTAATACACATGTTTAAACTGTTTAGCTTGACAGCAATTCATCAGAAGATAGTTTTGTTCGGGCTTTCAATAAAGTCGCATTAGAGTGAAAACCTGCTAAAGCATTGTGCGTTTAGTTGTTACTACTATTCTAAAGAAACAAGTGATTTTTTTTCTATATTTCCTAAGTACGAGTAAACCAGTGGCAAAATGACACTAATAAATTACTGTACGCGCGCGAGTTGAATGCAGAGCTTAGGAATGCGAATGTCTCCCCCCGCTATCCGCACGCCCAACCCGCCCAGGCGCGTGAGGTGGGGCGTGCGGATAGCGGGGGGAGATGCTCCCGCTCTTTACCTCAGACCCCGACTGCATTCAACTCGCGCGCTATCTGTAGGTATTGTTTTCTACGATATGTAATCTGCGAATCTTAATTTCACCAGCTTATAGTCGTATAAGCATAAGCATAGCTTATAGTGGTGTGGTGGTATTATGACCTAGCTATTTTCACAATCAGAAGAGGCGTATTTTCAATAGTACTGTTGAACATAGGCCTATATTAGGTACAATCACGCTGGCCTGGTTGCGATTTGGTGGATTCGCATACGCCATCGCTCAGCAGTTGTATTCTTCATTACACTCAATAGATTGGCAGGTTTACACTCTAACTTTAACTCTACTTTAGAGTAGTTAGTCCGTCTGTTTCTTTATTTCATTGTCAATTCCAATTTATTTTTAAAAGGCAAAACAACGGATTAACTACTGCCAAGTAGCTTTGTAAAATAAGGCCCTAAAGAGGACGTTATACCACATATTATTTTTAAAACGCTACATAAAATGCTTCGAGCAAATATCTACAGAGCCACAGTCTCTTAGTGAAAGTAGTAAAAAATGACCGAGCGTCGTCATACATACCGACTTCGATATTTACTTTAAATAATTCACTATGACCCGTTTTCTCGAATCTCGACGTTATGTCACCTAATTGGTGCTTGTGACCGAGCACTTTGGCATCGCGCGGCGTTGTAGCCGGCTTACAATCGCTTTACGACTAACTAAAAAGCCTGCACTACGTCGCTTGGGCAGAATTTTGGCTCGGACACTTTTTTTGCACGATTGTGACTCTAAAGATATTTGCTCGGAGATAAAATGCCAGTATTTATAAAGGTACAACAAAGCTACAGATAGGTAGGAGAGGCGCATACGTGCAGAGTGTCGGTCGGAGTCACCACGGCCAGCGCCGGCGCGCCGCCGCCCGCTGTCACTCGCTGCCTTGCTCGCCTGCAATACATTACATATTTCCTTTACATTTGGTAAGTAAGTATAAAGTCCTAAAGGCGGGGTGGATAGCTCTGCTGGGTTATTCTTCATTCAAATTCACGCGTGTCTTGTATTCAGTCGGGTTAGGATGCGCCACGAATTATTACTTTCGACGTGTCAGAACGAGACACAGTTATGGCGAAGTATATATCTGTCACTTTTTCACACGTCGAAACGAGTTATTTTCGTGGCTTTTCGTGGTCGCATGCTTGGCCTACAGGAATTCCGTGGAGGAAGAATAGTTATACTTCACTATGAGGAATTCCAACTCTATGGATATCGAAATGGACGATATTATCGAGGCGGATGTCAGCGTTGCAAATATTATTTTAATTCCGAAGGAGGAAAAAAATCCAAGCCAAAAATGTTGACTCCGAGGTCGCCTTCCAACAGGTTAATGCAACGTAATTTAGAAGTTTAAAAAGGTTTAGATGGAGGAAGCACAGAAATGAAAGGTTTGGAAAGAATTCGGAGAAATCTTTGTTCAACAGTGGGATAATACAGGTTAAATAAAAAAATACATTGTACATAGAATAATAACGCCGAGAATGATAATTTCATGTCAAAAAAATCTCGAGAGTGAAGCATCAACACGATTGATGTATGCGCGAGTCATACGTATTTACGCGCGGCAACACGCACACTACGAAACAAGTAATGTTACTATCAGAATCAGATTACCCCAAAAAGTTGGGAAATTTGATCAGAGCCTTTAGTACAGATTTTGCATAACTTATACTTGTGCCTTTGAGTGTGGCTCCAAACATATCTGTTAATAACTTTTTTTTTAAATTCCATTAGTATGGGTATTATATGAAAGTGCTTTTCGTGTGGAACACAGTTTGTGAAATTGGTATTTTTTTAACTAAACGGTTTTAAGTACTAAAAGATAAAAAATAATAATTCTAAAATAAAATCGTGGGGCGCATCATACATAATGAAATCTTTCAGGCGAAGAGCTCACGATTTTATTGTTGAGTTATTATTTTTTATCTTTTAGTTTCGTTTAGTTAGAAAAAAAATTGACCAATTTAATTATTGTGTTTTTAGTTTTACTTTGTTACTACGAACTGTTTTCCACACGAAAAGCCCTTTCATGTAATACCCACTTTAATTTAAAAAAAAGAGGTGATTCAGGTCATCATTTTGATCAAAATGTACTATGAGGCCAACCAGGGATTCGCGAAATTCAATTCAATTCAATTAAATTATCAATTGCAATATATGTAATTTTTACATGCGGTTATTAGATTACATGTCATAATAATGTCAAATACATATGACCCTTTAATGGTATGACAAATTATTAATTACATTGGGAAGGCTCATTGCTAAATTATCACTACAAAATTAAAAATCAATTGTCATTACAAAATCAAAAACAAATCATCATCACAAAATTAAAATTAAATCATCATTACAAAATTATATAATTTTATAATGAAAAAAAATCTGCTGTTTTATACATTTTAACGATATAATGGCCTACTTGATTATCGTATGATATCTCTTTACGATAACCGCATCTGTTCCATGTAAAGAAGTGACGTATTATGACGTTCCAAATCAAGACACTGTCGCTCTGTCATAACCTAAGGTCATAACCATCTAATTATGATGATAATGTCTCGCTTTGGTACTTATCAAGTAGGATGTATGAAAACATAATAATATGTACTGATAATCCCGTGTCAAGGCAATGGAAGTATATTTCATTACTAATTTCAATATCAAAATGTGGGGGAAAAGTTTTACCCTTTACTTGCAACTTTTAGTCCTTATGGCGTCTGTCGAAATTTTGTGAATTTATATTTACATTGGAAGGCGTTTTACACCAAATTATTAGATAATTTGTAATACTTACATGTGGAATGTGATGTTGCTAGTTTGTTTGGTTTTGCCGATTCACTGTGGCACCCGTTTACCACACAAACCGTCATTTTAAAATATAAATTACGGGAGCTGTTTTTATCACGGTACGACTGTGAGTACTGCCGCGCGCCGTTCGCGTACCAAGCTTTTCAAGCTTGGTATTTCTTGCTTCACTTAGCGTGCTTGTTCTCGGTTTCTCGGCGTTATTATTCTATGACATTGTATATGTGTTACCTTCGTTGTTGTTATGTTTGGGCCGCACAAGCCGCTCGGGGTGCGAGTGCGCCAACTGCGTGTAGTCGCGGAACACTTCGTTGTACGTGTCGTCATTTGATGACATCTCGCTTTCGCGCATCTCTTCGTTCAGCTTCGTCAGCCGGAGCCTGGGAATCGGTGACAAGGTGGACATCAGTCTCTAGCCACTACTATCACGAATGCGAGCGTAAAGTAAGGCGCACACGTAAACATTACAATAAAGCTTTGTTAGCCGCTAAGAGAACAAAAAATCTAGAGAAAAGTGTGAGTACAAATTACGCCGTCGCATGCGCTAGTCCACCGCAACATTCGGTAATTGTAATGTGATTTAGATACGAGTATGTAGCCGCTGTGTCATTAAGCCCAATTCTAAAGAAAACGTAAAAAGTGTTCTCTATTGAATGCCTAAAGTGAAAAATAAACAGAAATATTGTAAATAGCTATTATATTTATGATGAAGGCGCCCTTCATAACTGGTTCTATTATCCAGAAATCTAGTGGGAGCTTTCCAATCTATTGCATGAAAAAAAAATATTTTACCCCCTTCGCACACGAGGCGTAGGCGTAGTCGTCTCGTAAGCGTATCGTAATACGCGCGTAGTACGAGAGCAATACGAGCGCGTACATGTTCAAACAAGTCCGCACACGAAGCGTAGCGTAGTCGTATCGTAGGACTGCTCTCGTCCTGTGCGCGTATTACTACGATACGCTTACGATACGACTACGCCTACGCCTCGTGTGCGAAGGGCCTTACTTCACTTCATATTAATGTTCATAGATTCAGAATATCACTTTATTGCGTTTTATACATAGATCAAATTAGGTATTATTGGGAGGCATGGGGTGGTTATATGAAAAGGAAAGTAGGTCACGAAAGGAAGATTGTCAAAGTTAAATTAATTCCTTCTTATTCGATGTGGGGGTGATAAGTGACGTCCCGCATGGGGTGTTTTATGGCTTCAATTTAGTATTAAATGCACAACAATAAATTCAAAGAGTTATTTTTGTGATAAACATTTAAAAAATTCGTCGCGAATGCAGGACTTTAAACCTGCGTCTTCAGATCGAGTCCTACATTCGCAACGAATTTTTTAAATGTTTATCACAAAAATAACTCTTTGAGATATAAACATAGTGTGGGATGCACTATAAAATTAAAAAAATCATTTTCAACACTAAATTCCCTATTTATATATCGCTAAGGAAGAAATACTCACAGGGTGACGATGTCAGCGTTAGCGTGGTCGACGGCTATATCGAGCGGTGTGTGGCCCTCCACGTCTGTGATGGCTTGGTCGGCGCGGTACCGCAGCAGCAGGCAAACCTGACACGTATCAACATATTACATAAGGCCGATAATCCTTTCATAAAACAACTCTCGCCCAGACAAATATGACATGTGTGTCAGTATGTGTATGTATGTATTTGACTACTTTTTGGAAATCGTTTTAAATTATTCTATAGTACATAATAAGCACACCACATTTATATTTCCGGGAGATCTACTTTATTTACAATGAAAATAATTGTTAAAGAATAGATTTTCAAGATCCCGTCAAAAATGATATTCTGTAATGGCGCTGGTCTGTGACGTCACACGCTAGAAAATAACGTTAGTTAATACTAGTAAATACGCTAGTTCACGTCCAAAAATTGACAAAAGATACTTTTGAAGTAACTTACAGATCCAATTTTTTTTTATAGTTTAAAACCATGCGCGGCGTACGACGTGACAAACATAGATCTAAATTTATTATTTACATAAAATAATTATACAAAGTGAGTGAATAGGTATCTTCTCAGACCTCTGCGTGCTTCATCTACGACCACAAAGTCGCTTACCATCTGGCTACTTGGTGGTCAAGCGCGGACTTATTCGCGATAAAAAATAATATTTAAAATGTACGAAAAGTATTTAGAGAAGATTGTATACCTGCGCAGTATGTCCCGCCTCTGTAGCGAGATGTAAGGGAGTTTTGCCCTCTTCGTCCTGCACGTTCAGCTTACTGCCGTTTAGTAGGAGGAAAGAACACGCCATCACGGAACCCTGCGGAACGAATAACATATTAGTATATTTATACAATAGTAGATTGTGTCATATGGGAGCAAAATAATATTTTTTCGGCGAGGGCGCCTTTTTGAATCCAGAGCGAAATGAGGGATTCTAGTGTAGACTTTAGTAGAATTCTGAACGGAGCGAGGGATTCAAAGTACGTCGCCCGAGATATCGGCCAAAAACGTTTTGTCAAGATGGCGCTTGAAGCTCCACCTGGATCTGTCAGCATTTTGTGATTTTATGCTCAGTAAGTGATCCTAAACCTAAAAATAATTTGGTTCGGAAATTTAGTGCAAAGATGACCAAAAAAAAGTCTACTTTTCCTGTACTAAGATAATTGCGGAGCACTTATAAAGAGGATTAAAAACTCATTACTGCCCGCTAAAAGTTTCTTATAGAAAACATCACCTTTGGGTGCACTTAAAGGCGAACCAAGACGTTCTTTTCGAATAGATGGGATGAAAAGTAAATAATGGAACCGTGATTGGTGGTCTAGTGGTAGAAACACCCGTCTATAATATAAAATTGCGTTTTACAATTGCGGGTTTGGTAGGTTGAATTTATTTACGGAAATTCACACCACTGGCTTTTCGGTGAAGGAAAACATTGTGAGGCAACCTGCATACGTCCGTAGAAGAAATTCGATGACGTACCAACCTGCACTGACACATGATGCATAACAATATAGCCCATTCAACCTTCCTGGGTAAGCCTACGTCCTGCAGTGGACTATTGATCAGGCTAGTAAAGTACAGTAAATAATACCGATATAGTCGAAATCGCAGGTAGGTTCGACACGATAGGCACTGGACTGAGGCAGATGGCATAGTAAGAGTGAAGCCGATACCCAGCGGTGGATAAAGAAGGCTGCGGATGATGTATGCTCTAATAATGAAATAATAATGCAAAAGAATTGGAAAAAAAATCTGTTATGTTAGTGAATTATGTTTTTCGTTGCTTTTCACAAGTCCAAATAAGCTTAAAATAAAGTGTGTGTCAAAAATAAAGTTATAATAATATTTAAAGAAATATTTTCCCTTTACAATAAAATAATTGCTATAACTATTTACAAATACATAATTATAGGTGCATACGGGTAGCCTACTGATGGCAAAATTAACAATTAAAAACGCCCATAACGATCACATTCAGCGTTCGTTTTGGGAACGTGTGAGCAAAAGTTGCATTGAAAACTGTTTTCATTCACAAAAAAATGCCATCGTGAACTGTCACTTTTGCCCCACCTGCGGTTTTTTGTGATCGTTTTTTGTAGTATAGAGTTTGAAGTTTAGCGTTCGTTTTGGGTAGTGAGCAAAAGTTGCATTATTGGCGATATGGGCGAAATTCCCAAACCGAACAGTTTACGTTCACGCTAGTTTTGCAAATACCAAATACGCCATCGAGCCCAACACGAACGCACCTAATGTGTAGATAATTGCAGCATCGAAGTTATCTCAAGAAGGAAAGAGAAAAATAAAGGTAAAGTCACACTGAATAGCGTCATGCAGTGGCGTACGGCTGCTACGTTAACGCACATCACAGAAACATTGTACGCACGCGCCACGTGGGGCGGCACGCACCGCGCCCGCTGTCAGCTGCGATACGTCCTATATAGGTAGGTAAAAGTTGTAGTGGTAGATTGACACTCACACTAAGCACAGCGTCATGCAGCGGCGTGCGGCCGCGCGTAGCCGCTGCGTTCACGTCGGCGCCGGCCGCCAGGGCAGCGCGCATCACGCACACGTTGTGGGCACGCGCCGCGCGGGACAATACCGCACCCGCTGTTAACTGTGATATGTCCTCCGATACTGTAACAGGTACAGATTTAAAATTAATAAATTAATTAATAACCTCCAACCACAGATATCATTAATCGGCTAAGTGTAAGTCGGACTGGCGCACGAAGGGTTCCGTACTGTATTGGAGCCCCCCTTAAATACTTATTTTAATTTGATAATTAATTATTGAAGTAAACATACAATTCAATATTCTGTGAACTTACTCACTTATATTATAGCTTGAATATTTCAAGCGTCTACTTGTTACCGATATTAATATCGAGCGAAAAACGGCTAAAAAATCAGGTTTGTTATATGAGCCCCCTTAAATATTTATTTTATTTTGTTTTTAGTATTTGTTGTTATAGCGGCAACATAAATATATCATCTGTGAAAATTTAAGCAGTTTTTCAGCTATAACGGTTCATGAGATACAGCCTGGAGCCAGACAGACGGACAGCGGAGTCTTAGTAATAGGATCCCGTTTTTACCCTTTGGCAACGGAACCCTAAAAACTATAAAACCAACCACGATACATAAACATTCACGAAAAATTAAGAAAAAAAACCTTTTTTTTTCATTTTACATTTTAGTAGTTTATACATTGTGACGTATTCGAGGCGTTGAATCATAAATGTTTCATGTTTTTGTCTCGCTCACGCTTATTCAGCGTACGGAGCGCTGTAATGATATGTCTTTCTGACTATACGTATTTCGCTTTAACCAATTAATACACAGAATAACGCTGATATCCTGTGTATTAATTGGTTTATTTATCACTTATTCAACAGAGCAACGGATCAACTGGATTTTTGGTATAGATACAATTTAAAAGTCGGAGTGTTGTCGAAAGCCTCGGGTAAAGCAAGTAAATAAATACCTGGTTCATCGTCCTCGCCCTCTGTGGAATCGTGGTCAGAAGGCAGCGCCAAAGAAACGCGCGCGGCCGCTAACTCCGCGCCGATCTCAAGCACCGGACTGCCTGAACTACTTGACTCTGGGATAAAACACAAGTATTTTTTATTTTATTTAATATAGGTTTGCGTTTGACTACACACTGTCTGATGTTAAGCAGATATGCGGTCTAGGATGTAACACGCTTACCTAGAAGATACCTATTTACACGGGATTTGAAGACACCTACATTGCACTTTAGCGGGAAGACTCAGGCAAAGCGTTAACTCAAGTTATTGTTGTTGTTGTGCGTAGACGCGTTCCACGAACAAAGTGAGACGGCGAGGAGGACGAGGGGAGCGCGTCTTCGTATGGTGAAATTAACAGTAAAATTCGTATAAAATTATCTAGTCTACTTTTTAACTTTTTTATTTGATTTGCCAATACTTTAGCTACTACTTAATACATTAAACATAATTTAAAAAATACTGCTTATAAAAACTCGTCAAATGAGATCTACGTTCAAAACAGAGGTGACTTTGGATTTTTTTTCGATCAAGCGAAGTTATTTCTTGTACGTATATTAAGCGCCACACAAATCGGCCGATGGGAAATTATGAGCAGAACGCTGCGCAAAAGCCAATATAAATGTAGGTATGCGCGGGAGCCAGAGAGACGAGACGTCGGGGCACACCCGCCCGCCAACCTCATGCCTCCCGCGCGCTCCCTACGCCCGTGCTCAACACTAAGCCACGCGGTGTCATTGTGCACACATGCGAAATAATTAGCGAATCACGGCGATGTGTCATCTGCGACTAACTTCTCATCCGCCGATTTGTGTGGCGCTTAGTAGATTTGCCAACAGAAGATATGCTCCAGAATCACTACATAGTATAAAACAAAGTCGTTTCTCGCTGTCTGTCCCCACGTATGCTTAAATCTTTAAAACTACGCAACGGATTTTGATGCGGTTTTTTTAATAGACAGAGTGATTCAAGAGGAAGGTTTATATGTATTATATATATATCTGTGCGAAGCCGGGGCGAGTCGCTAGTAACATATATTTTTCTCTTTAAAAAACAATTGTTTTATTTTGGTACTAAAATCTTGATTCTGGTTAGACAGTTTATAAACGACCCCTTAAGCATTCTAAGGCACCAAATATCATTTATCATTGTGCATTCTACTTCATTTGTACAGTTCGCTGCGTTGAACAATTTTAGGTTAGAAATAAAATTAACTAACTTGGGAAGCTTACACTAAAAATCTCGAGTCTGTTATGTAATAAAATATGAACTCACCACTGGTGTTGCTGTTTTCGTCACTCTTGTCGTCGGTGATTGTCTCCGGCACGGCGGGCGCGGTGCGGACCCTGCAATACAAAGTTTTACATGTTAAACTGAATGATAAGTAAATATTTTTTTTTTATTTAACCTGTACTGTCCCACTGCTGGGCAAAGGTATCCCCCAATTCCTTCCATTCCAAAATAAATATAATTAAATAAATATTAGGGGACACCTTACACACGATCTCTGACCCCAAATTAAGCAAATCGTGTGATATGGCTGCCAGGGACTGATATACTACTGAAACATATTTTTAAATACATACTTACATACATACATAAAGATAATACTTAAATAACACCCAGCCTCAGAGCAAACATCTATGTTCATCAGAAACATGCTTGCCCTGGGTGGGAATCGAACCCACGCCTCTATAGACCAGGAGTCAAAGTCTCTAACCGCTGCACTAGCCCACCGAGGCAGTCAATATTTTGGTTTTGTATTGAGGTGGCCTATGTCCAGCAGCAGCGTCCTATGAGTGATGGATGGGTGGAGAGAGCGACAATGACGTTGGTATTTATTGTATTTGTTTATAAATGTGTCATTTCAGTCCCCAGGGTGTGGTATAAACATTACCTGCGGCGCGTGCGACGCACGGACCAGCGGCGCGTGTTGCGGTGCGCGCGCGCAGCCTCCAAATCGCCGCGACGCACGATGTCGCGCACAAACGACAGCGACACGTATTTCGCGCGGATCCACGCCTCACGTACGCACCTGACGAAAAATTACCAATTCAGACACGTTACCACAGACCTAGTATAGGCCAACTCATACAACTTGGCGGCTGTGATGTTAGCTACAAGCTGCGTATACTCCAATCCTGAATGGAGCTCACTAGCTGCGGGAGAATTCCGTATCTTGTAGCTAACATCACAGCCGCCAAGTTGTTTGATCGCCCTATAACAGTATAGAAGATTAACTCGCCAACAACAAAATAATCGGCCAAGTACGAGTCGGACTCGCGCACGAAGGGTTCCGTACTGTATGGGAGCCCCCTTAAATATTAATTTGTTATCTGTTTTTATTTGCTGTTATAGCGGCAACTGATATACATCATCTGTGCAAAATTTCAGCTTTCTAGCTAGAACGGTTCATGAGATACAGCCTGGAGACGGGGAGACGGACAGACAGACAGACGGACAGCGGAGTCTTAGTAATAAGGTCCCGTTTTTACCCTTTGGGTACGGAACCCTAAAAATAGGTATTAAAAAGATTACCGCGCAAAATCAAGCAAGAGCAAGAGTTCATAATCAGCTTGATAAGAACGTAGCGCACGAACGTATTCCCATTTATAATCGTTCCGCTCGAAATTAGGTCATAAATTGCCAGATAACAGAAATTGTGTACTGACAGCTGTGTTAACGTTATGCTTTAGTTAGGTTTAAATATTGTAAATAGCTACTCTTTTGGACATACATCACGTGTAATGAATACTAGTACTACGAGAATGGAACAGAGAATACAGGGTTATTTCTAATCAATTAGCATCCTTTTAGGGGCTTATTCTGTACATCAAAACTAACAACTTTTGTTCTGCAACGTTTGTCAAAACTAAAAAAAAAATTTGCTGTTCCATACATTTTATCGCAGGTGAACGATATTTTTTCCTATGGAACAACAAATTTTTTTGAGTTCTGGCAAAAGTCGCTAAACAATAGTTGTTAGTTTTGATGTACAGAATAAGCCTCTAAAAGGATGCTAATTGATTAGAAATAACCCTGTATAAACTACTAAGACAGAACCGGGAAAAGTCGGTTTAAAGATTTAAGAATAATAGACTTACGTTTCACAATCCGGTGTTGCTCTGGTAACGGTGGTGTCGTCTGTATTAGCCTCGTAAATTAAATTCACTATTCTATTTCCTAATTCAGCCATTACCTGTAATGAAATACAAAATCATAGTTCGTCTCGGTGCGCGTCGTCATGGATGTATTATTGAAGTGAAACTTCTAAAGCGATTTCCTACAAGGTTGCGTTAATTAAACGTTTAACGCTACCATGGAGGGGGTATAAAAGCACAGTTGCGTCGAAGTTTCACTTTTTCCACGCGGAGGGACTCCACGCACTATTTTTATAATGGACTGGATGTGAAGTCACTCGTTATCTAAAAACAAAGCTTCGCCTTGGAGCTACCTATTTATCAATAATCGTTATTGTGATATCGAAATGCCACATGTTTTCAGTGAGTTACGAGCGGGGTCGACATCATTTTAAAATCATAATTGGCTTCAGGTCGAATCATACTTAGCTTGTGAAGTTAGCTACAATCTGTGCAAAACCGCACTCCTCACCACGGATAACATATAAATTATCTACTGCGCAACGGTTCGTATCATATCATCATTTCGAGTCCACATTCCTCATACGAACTGCCAATGTAGGTGTCTTCAAAACCCGAGTAAATAGGTATCTTCTAGGTAAGCGTGTTACATCCTAGACCACATAACTGCTTAACATCAGGCAGTGTGTAGTCAAACGCAAACCTATTCGAAATTTAAAAAATCACGGTCACCATGAAGTTTGATTCGACTTATAACCTCAGTTCCTATCTCCTTATTTCTCACATCCATGCACACTATCCATTTGGAACAGAGAGTTAAATATTACATCATTTCTGTACATTTTTGTCACCTTAATAATAGTCTCACCTTAATAATATCAGGTTCCCAATCGTCTAACGTGAGAGATCTGACTTTGCTGACGTGGACACCCAGCGACCGATGTATTCCCGAACATTCTGCAGAAATAAACAATCAAATTACTTCTGTTATTCTGTAGAACAGTAAAAAAAATCATTTGAAACATATCACAAGACAGTACGTCATAGAGTACCAAATTACTGTACATTTTTTTTTGTATGTTGAATAGGATAAATAATAACCGATTTCCATTTTAAACTGAGTCTTTGAGTTACATTTTATTGTTTTCTTTTTGCTTGCACCCGTTAGGTTTGATTATGGAGAAATAGTAATTCTTATTTTGACTTCCACAACTCAGTTTCACTCAGGCAGATGGTCTCTTCGTTGCCCATACCACAAATTATACAGTATTTGTTAAAAACTAAACTTCATACGATATAAGTACAGTCAAAACACAACGATATACATACTATGCATACGAACAGACAGAAAATGGAACGCTTTGCCAAAGTCTGTCTTTCCGCTAAAGTACAACGTAGGTAAGCGTACTATACCCTAGACCGTATATCTGCTTAAGATCGGACCGCATGTAATCAAACGCAAACCAATATAAAATAAAAAAATATACATTTGTATTTAAAAAGGTATTTTGTTGATTACCGATACACAGCGTGATGCCGAGGTTGATGCTGGCCCAGCGTGGGTTGGGGGAGCCACAGTCGCAGCAGAAGTTATTGCCAGGGATACTCAGTAGCTGCTCCCATATTCTGAAACAAACTAGTTACTTTAAAAAAGTGTAATTATTTTATAATCTTAAATTAAAACTATTTGGTCTATATATGCCATTGAATCGATTCGTGCGAATTGACTTAGTTTCTTACACTAGCTACGTACCGCACTTTCTTCATAGCGACGTTGACATGCCTGACATCGCTGGGCCGACTATCATCGGGGACTAGCACGAGTTGCGACTCCGGGTTCTCCCGGCTCTGTCCCTGCTGTATGGCCGAGCGAATGCCGTTCTGAAGAGCTCCGAACCAACAGTTCAGCATCTCTTCAGAATCCGCTTGGAGCATGTGACTCCTGAAAAATGATAAAGTGAGGTCGTATAGGTCGAATGGCTAGCCCTAATATCAGAACTTTAGGCTGAATCATACAAGTCGGCGGGTGTGAAGTCAGCTACAAGCTACGCAATATCCAATCCTGACTGAAGCTCACACAAAGCCGCGCGTCGATTGGATATTGCGCAGCTTGTTGCTAACTTCATTACCGTGAAGTTAGATCTTAGAACGTGCAAAAACCACGTTGGTTTCCATGATGGATGCTTACTTGGAAGGCGAGAGCACTTCGAAGCAGAACCGGCGCTCCCCGTCGTGCACGGGCTTCACGGTGCACAGCCTCAGGTCTTCTTCCATCACGGTCACGTTCAGCTCACCGGTGCGTTTCCTATAACAAATAACTCACTCAACTAAGCTAAAGTAACTCACTCATACAATATGCGGAATATGCCTATTAGGGATAATTTAAACAAGGACGGAGCGGGCGCAGGACACATAATGTATGGAATGTGCGTCGTACGGGCCCGGCCCGTCCTGCAATTGTCCCGTGCCCGCCCCGTCCTAATATAAATCATCCCTTATAGAGAGAAAATAATAATTTAACCATTTTGAACCGAAGAAGAAAATGCCTAAAGGCATGGCTTCGTAACATAATGTTCTGACCTAAAAAACTACATGAAAAATCGAACCTAGAATAGAAACAGTAATTTCAACAATACAATAATACTGTTACTGTTATTGCAAATTAGAGACTTTCTGAGGTACATACTCTCCACTATGAACAATATTTACTATGGGGCCACCCACAAAATCGCGAAAAAAAATATTAAATCAGCTGTTCCTTACATTTTGGCGAAAGTCAATGAACATTGTTTCCAAACAGTTTTGTCAGGTGTTTTTATGAAACTCTTCACTACAGTCAGGTCAATATCATGCATAAAATAATATCTTCACACCTTCACAAACAAACACAACATCAATCAAATCTTAAGTTCCGTGGGAAAACGTTGTTCTTACGAACCATTGTACACAACCACCTGCCTAGGTAGGCATATTCTATAGAAGTATGTCACGTTGGAACGAAATTCTCACGGCAGTTGAACCCCGCTAACAGCAGATAAACCAATAAACAATAGGCATTAGTTACGAGCGCGGCCGTGGCCGAAGACCGCCAGCCCGGTGGCGGCCTTATTTCACAAGCCTTCGCGAGCTGTGCTTATGACAAACACCATCCGTGAATATATTATTGGTATTTTACATTTTGTTAGCTAGCTACGTATCGCGATTTTCCTCTTTTCAGCATTTTTAGGAGCACTTGCAATGTTTGATAACGATACATACTCATTGCCCCCAATAGGATTCCGTGAGTCGGGATGTGCCACAGAATACAGAGAAAGACATCTAAAATAATACCCAGACCCGGATACATCGCTTACAACTTAACACAACTAATTAACAACTAATTTACCATAAGATACGTTACCATTATTTTTGTATTTTAAACTTGTAAACGTAAGTGGAAGAGCCTGCAGCCCACGACACAGGTCACCCTATTGTGGGTTGCAGTGCAGGGCACATTTGTATATTGTATAGTCTTTAGAATAAGTACCTAATCCTGTTTTTTGTATACTAAGCCCTATTACAGAGGCTCCAGCGTTAATTTAATAGCAACGAAAAAGCGTTCTCTCTATCCAACGCCTAAAGTGAAAAAGAAACAGAATTATGCTATTTAGTTAATATAATTATGATAGCGCCTCTGTAATCGGGCTTATTATATCTGTATAAAGATTTACATAGTTCTTAAGTTTGGATGCGGAACTCGGAACCCATGCGTTCTATCGCCGCGCCGTCGCCGCACCGCACTGGGTGTCTATACACTAAGCTCTCAAGTTTTATTTGTACATAGAAACAATAAAAACATACCTATAAACCAGCCGATTGTCGTACAAGTAGAACCACCGCCTGTTCCACGTCTTGAAAGCATTAGAGGTCCTCTTAAACAGATATCCCTGCATCCGCGGCTGGTTCTTCAAGGTGGGCGTGCTGAGCAGGCCGTCCTTACAGTCCCCATCCTCGGTCTTACAGCTCGGCAGCACCGTGTCCTTACTGTTGACGATCGTGTGACGGTTTTCCATCTCTTTGTCCAGTATCTTGGTGTCGTTCCGCATTGTTACGATCTGAAAGTGAAGTAAAGTTCGTATAGGACGGGGGCAGTTAGTTTTGTCCTTGTAATCTGTTTTTTTATGTAATGTGGTTGTCTAATAAACTGTTATTGTTTGTTTGGTGGCTCAGCAGTGTCAAGAGTTTTTAAGCCGCCTGAAGGCACTCGACATGGCTAAACGGTTGAAACAACATGGGCCTACAATTTAACATGTCATCAGAGCCATGGTAGCGCTCTGTTATAAATACCCACAATCACCCATCCGAAGACTTATAGTGCCAAACGTTTCTTAACTTCGGTGATCGCTGACAAACACCTAAAGTCAAACTACGCTAAATAGGTTACGTTTGAGCGCTACGAAAGTGAAGTCATAAAATACTCAAAACGAATTATGATTTTCGTGACAAGGGAAATAAGTGTGGATCAAAAAAAAATGATGTCATGGCAAAGAATATATAATAATGGTCATGGTAAGCAAAAATTACTTTTTATTTGACTGTTTAGTCAGTTTTTGTGATACACATTTCATTTTATGTCAGACATTTTAGCCCACTGTATCTTACTCCCATTTTCATCAAGCGGCTAGAAGCGGCTTGCATCCAATGTATGCCAGCGGCTTTATTGTTTGATAATAAGCCTTTTTTACGGAATAATAAATGTGGAAGAACTAGAAAATGACGATTAAAACATCGCAAAATCACTAGTCTTATGATAATTAACCGAAGATGGCATTAAAACATCGTGTTACGGTCTACAGATCTCAAAACCATTTTTAAGGTCAAGGTGAAAACTGTTAGAGCTCCAGTGAAAATCGCCACAAAACGCATCATATTATATTATTTACTTTACGATTAGATGATTGTTAGTGTTAAGTGGAGTAGACACGCGCGTTTATCGCCCAGCGATATTACCGCACCTCAAATATTATGACGTAGCGACCAATGCCCGAACTTGTACCTAGTTCGTGATTATAAAAATTGTACAATACGTGTATGTACTTACTTTACTTTGCGGAATTCTTAGTTAAACTAATAACTATTTAAGTAATGTATTGATTAACGTGATTTGTAGTTTTATACTCAATTAATTACTTAAATAATGTAATGTTTATGAATTTGTGGTTTTATAGTTCATCCTTTTTAGGGTTCCGTACCCAAAGGGTAAAAACGGGACCCTATTACTAAGACTCCGCTGTCCGTTTGTCTGTCTCGATGCTGTTCCTCATGAACCGCTATAGCTACAAAGCTGAAATTTTCACAGATGATGTATTTCTGTTGCCGCTATAACAACAAACAACAATAAAAATAATATTTAAGGGACGCTTACATATAACCAATCTAAATTTTTAGCCGTTTTTCGCTCGATATCATAAGATCATTTCATCAAGATTCGTTAAAAAATATACGACCTTTACGCGAGAAGCAAAATCCAAAGTAACGTCCAGACAGATGAAAATTTTGCTATCCCAGAGACTCTTCCTCGTTCATCCAATTAAAGTAAAAGTAAATAGAGAGAAGCGCAGCGTAGGACGTCCACCTACAAGGTGGACGGACGACCTCATTAAGACCGTAGGATCGCGCTGGATGCAAGCCGCTACCAACCGGTCTTATTGGAGATATTTAGGGGAGGCCTATGTCCAGCAGTGGACGTCCTATGGCTGAAAGGAAGGAAGGAAGGAAATAGAGAGAAAGCTTGTAGGTATAGGCCGGGTGGCTGACCCTCGTGTCAGAGTTTTTAAGCCGCCCGAGGGTCTCTGATATGACTAAATGGTTGGAACATCAATATAGAGAGTAAGACCGGGGGATACAAGTCGTAGTGCTCTATAACAGACAGGTATAGTATCATGGCACGCTATGCCTTGTTTTGTCACGCCCTGCTTGTTATGAGATCACAAAACCAGCTTTTGTTTACTCGTCACGGATAATTTACATGAAATATTTGTGTCATATTCACAAAACGACTATTAAATTATATGTCTTTTTAGCAACAATAACCCATAACCAATAGATTTTAAAGGTTGGATTTACCTCACCAAGTTCTGGATTTAGTATTTCAAGGAAATATGTGATCATGGTTGTTAATTAAATACTACATGTACTAACAAGACAACACTTGGATGAGATCGGCACATAACAATAACGATTAGAAAAAAAAGAGTAGCTTTGTCTGAAAAAATCTGCTAATTATAAAGATTATGATAATGAGCACACTGAATGCAAGCCGCTTACATCTAATTTATTAGACATCCTTATGGGAAACCTGTATCCAGCAGTGAACAGCAGCCTTCTGCTACTTGCCGAATCACTACTTGGCGGCTGTAATGTTAGTTACAAGCTATATACGGAACCCAATCCTGACTGAAGCTAACTTAACAGCTGATTAGTGCTGTTATATGCCGCGCTACACAAGTTGGCGGATGTGAAGTTGATGATCAACGTGCGGCTTTATGTGAGCTTCAGTCAGGATTGGATATTGCGCAGCTTGTAGCTAACTTCACATCCGCCAACTTGTGTGGCGCGGGCTATATGTGTGCTTCATTCAGGATTAGACTATAAGCATTAGGCAGCTTACAGCTATATAACATCACAGCTGCCAAGAAAATTGATTCGGCCAATATCTATATATCTATGTCCATATATGTATTGTGATGATGAGAGTTACTATAGCGATATGGTCGTACCTCGTCAGCAGTGTTCTTCAAGAAAGGCTCCAGGTCCTCCGACAGATCGGCGCCCTGGTGGTAGTAGGTGCAGCACGCTTGCAGATACGACAGGAACTGTAACAACACGCTCAATCAATCTAGGCAAACACATGTTTGAATACATTAAAATGTCGCAGTACCACTTTCTATGCAGAGTAGGTACATCGTGTTTTGCAGTACGTGTGTACTAAGTTTGTATTAGTGATTTCTGGTTGGAATTATAGTGATGTTTCTTTAAGGCGATTATAGCCTCAAATAGATTCGCTAGTTTGGGCGGAGACAGGCGCTTTTTACTCCCCAGTCAACCTTTGACAATCATCGTATAATCCGCGTGCTTTTTAGTGCAGGAAAAATATAATTTTGCACAAAATTTCCAAAGCATAAAATCAGAAAATGCTGACAGATCCAGGTGGAGCTTCAAGCGCCATCTTAAAAAAAAGGTTTAATGGTCTCCGTGACTTTTGCCCCGAAGTGCATAGTTTCCAAGACCAAAAACCTTTTTTCAAAATGGCGGTTGAAGCTCCACCTGGATCTGTCAGCATTTTGTAATTTATACTCAGTAAGTAATCCTAATCCTTATTAAAAAAAAATGCATCGGAAATTTCGTGTAAAGTTGACCAAAAAAAACGTCTATTTTTCCTGAGGTATTCCATATCTCCCTCTTTTCCTCTTCATATCGACAGCTAAAGAGACCGAATATGAGCCGCGAAGATCGCTATTAGCTCGTAATTTAATGATACCGCGTTTACATACATTTCAGGACACAGTAGCGGTGTGTTACTAATTCGCGGTAACTATCGTGAATTCAACTTACAATTTTTGGCGACCTTACCCAATAACATTCCAGTCCTATTACGAGATATAGCAATCCTGCAGTTAGACTGAAAGGCCTCTAGTGGAAACTCTACGTTATTAACACTTTACAATGTAAATAAAGAATACAACATTAAACTTCATTGTTCTAAACAGAAACCGTAAATAATATTTCACACAGACCTAACCTACATAAATCCACGTTATCTTTCAGAACAAAGCGCACGCTAATCCATTTTTAGATTTCCGCCTTGGCCTCAAAGTTCAACTTATTGATTTTTCAGTTTTATTACCAGCGCAAGTTATTAATAAACAAGCCAATAATGACGTAGGTAAGGTAAACTGTGTAGATTGTCTGACAGACAGATATTGAGTCACATTTAGGAAGGCAGTAGTAATGAAGCGACTTCCTTTACAGGTACACATACTCGTAAATAGAATATTATGTAGGTAATACTAGTGATTCATGCGTTACGAAATGCAATGTTTCGGGTTTTATAAATTACTTGTTCTAAAGGACTCGTGTTATGTGCACACCGCTAGCCACTTGGGTGAACGGCGAATTTTTCAATTCTAAAGAGTTCAGGAAAACTGAGTCTGGGACGGTGGGGAATAGTAATAATCGGCCAAGTACGCGCACGCACGCAGTGTTCCGTACTGTATGGGAGCCTCCCTTAAATGTTTATTTTATTTTAATTTAATTATTTTTATATTGAATGATATATACATCTAAACATTCTGTGAATATTTCAAGCAACTACCTGTTACCATTATTAATATCAAGTGAAAAACGGTTAAAAATTCAGGTTTGTTGTATGGAAGCCGCCCTTAAATATTAATTTTATTGTTTTTAGTTTGTTTGTTGTTATAGCGGCAACAGAAATACGTCATCTGTAAAAAAAACAGCTTTCTAGCTATAACGGTTTATGAGATACAGGCTGGCGACAGACAGACAGACGGACAGCAGAGTTTTAGTAAAAAAGTTACCCTAAAAATAGAAATAAGTGTCAAGACTATGACTAGATCTACGCCGCTGTATCAGTTGGTCACTCCACAGGCCCATTTCGCTGCCTCATTCATGTTGACATTTAATTTTAGTTTCAAAGTATTTTTATAAACGTCAAATAAATATGTAACGCGGGCACGTTATACGAGTATAGTTATTTTATGAGAAAGAACACACCATAGACTAAGAATTTATGTAGAAATTAGTAGAGTCATGCTCGTGCACTGACTGTTCCGTACAAAATACAAATCCTGAATGTATGTAGGTATGTCTATGATTTTTTGCGAAATAAAAGGCTTTAATTTTTTTTTAAACAAATAAGAAATTTGATTTTATAAACTCAGTTGCAAGGGGCTACAGATCTGCGTAGGTATATAATATAGTATTAATTTCAACACGTTATCTCCACGGGTTCCCGAGATTGACACATGAACGGACCGACGGGAAAACCAATGGACGACAAAGTGATTTCTATAAAGGTTCTGTTTTTCTATAGTGGCACGGAACCCTAAAAATGGATAGCCTTAACGCATAAAGCAACTTCGTTAATTACGAAAACAGTTACATAGATGCGGTGGGCTCTATGTGCTACTTACATAGAGCCCACCGCAACTATGTTACTGTTTTCGAACACTTGTTGAACACTCAATTTTTACAGCGTTGTTTTTCAGTCCAAAAAATACATACCTAAGTAAATAAACACTTTTGTCGAAGCAATCGTCAAATCTTCAACCCGTCACAAATCGTATAAAACTGTAATGCTTTGTTAGCGGAACACCTGTTTTATGGCCGGCGCTAAATTCAATAACAAAAATAAACTACACTGTACCGTTTTTAGAACCCAAATGTCGCGGTGGACGTCTCCAAACCTCCTCCTATACTGCGCAACCTTGCACAGTGTAGGCAACGGCCACTACGATGCGCCACAGCCTTGCCTCACAGATTAGGTAACAGTTACTATGATGCGCCAAAGCCTTGCACCACAGGTTAACGTTCAGTTACTGCAGCATTAAGAAGCACTAGACTTGCGGCGCAGTTTACGTCTCAGTCACTAGGATGGACTAATTTAAGAAGCTTCAGAAAAAGTCGCGACTGCGAAAAAACCACAAAATCCTCATCACAATATCGACTTCAAATATTCGTCACAGTTAGGTAAGTAACGGTATTTTTTCGCGGAATAGGCGACTATTTTTGTTTTCTAGTTACGGATGTGCACCTTCCGCGAGAGTGCAGAATCAACTGTTCAAATCTATTGATTTGAGTTTTGAGCGGTGTTAATATTAATCATTCTAAAGAATTAGTCACTCCTTAGAATGATACGGTATCATTCAAGGATATTTGTAATTGGCGATTCGCCTTATTTGGCTCCATTCGATACGATTGTGAGAACTCACTGATAGGGTTCGATAACTGATAAGCGAAAAGAAAATAACGATAGATTAGTAAAAGTGGGTTATATTTCCTTTCTTCCTTAATCTAAGATAAGGTACATTATTTTTTATTTATTCACTGCCACTAAAAAAAAAAACATTTTTTGATATACAATAGCAGTAGCCGTGGTGGTCTAATGACACCTGCCTTACAATCGTGAGGTTGTGGGTTCAAATCCCGGTCCCGTACCAATGAATTCCTTGGAATTGATGTACGGAATTTCACACCACTGGCTTTTCGGTGAAGGAAAACATCGTAAGGCAACCTGCATACGTCCGTAGAAGAAATTCGATGGCGTATATGTCAATCCACCAACCCGCACTGGGCCAGCGTGGTGGATTTGGCCCAATCACCATTCTTGGGTAGGCCTACGTCCTGCAGTGGACTATTAAAAAGGCTGGTACAGTACAGTATAGTACAGATATACAATAAGCAAAGCAGAGTTAAACCCGCAGAACAAAGCAAAATATATGAGAACAATATCCAGAATGTAGACTAAAAGTCGCCGTCAGACAGGAAAATAGTCAACATAAATAAAGTACCAAAATCTCTGCAGACACGCCGACGGTCAGTTAAATAGATAAATATAACACAGTCTACTCGTACAACGGACGCAAGTGGGATGTAAACAAAACACGTGACTCATCTTTTTTTTCAATTAAAATTCATGATAGTCAAACATGCGTGTCAGCGAGCACTGCTTTATTTACACGAATACACGATCGGGCAACAGTGAATGTTATAAATTAAACTTTAAATTCTAAGTCGTAAAAGTTTATTTATCCTGACATCTCACTTAGTGGCTAGATCTCTGATAGTCATAATCACCTGCATATACAGTCGATAGTGAATACAAAGTGCTGTATTGGGTTAATTCAGAACCATGTCTTAGTAAAAAGAATAAGTTTTATTGAACCGTATATTTGTGATTACGACCATACATGGTGCGACATGGTACCATAATGATAAAGCTTATCGGTAGAGTTGATTGTACATGCTTGTACGTAGGTTGCCTTGAAGATATAATTAGTCGATTGTGTTGTATTATAAAACAATAACTGAGTACGGCCGCCAAAAATTGTACATTTGGGGAAAAATATCTGTTCCGTTCATATGATGAGTATTAAGAATTCCGTTATTTTATTTAATGATATGTTTGAAGTGTATTCTGGTTCACACTAACATGTTGTTTCATAAATAAATAATTTAAACTTATATTGGTTGTCTCTAATGAGCGCATATTATTTTTTTTGTAAAGGCTTGTTTTAGTTTCCATACAAAAATCGTGTGTCCCACTAAGATGTCTTCTACTAAGTAGTCACATAAATGTATTCCCAGTAGTTTTTTACCAGGAAATTTTGGCATTTTACATTGTTCCATAAATTTGCTAACTTATAATTAATCCTTTTAAGTAACTAACGTAAAAATAAATACTAAAGTAATTGAATATATAAACGTCTCACTCTTTTTCCCGAATGATACTTCACGCAAGTTACCGTAATTATTAACGATAAAAGAGCTACATTCCAGCTCCTTAAAATACTTTTGAGTCATGGCAACACCATCCCCAGGTTAGCCAACATATGGGAAGAAATCGCCATTTTGTTTTCTGAGAAAGTGGTCTTCAAAGTGGTCGGCGCTTTTGTCTCGAGAGTTTTTATTATTTTCAAGTGAGAAAATGCACGGTAAGAACTCTCATTTACTAAATTATTTTTAGTTGTATGTATAGATATACTATTTCTGTAACAAATCAAACTGTGTGGCGTGCTACAACTATAAAACTTACACGAATAAATATTTTTTAGGTTATGTCCAGAGTTATTTTGATTCACGAATGATACCGTATGTTACTAATGTGTTACGTAACATTCGTGAACAGTTTTTAAGCGTAGTATACACTACAGAATATAAAATTAAGAGACTTTAGAACTTGTCTTTTTTGTGCGAAATAAATGCGTGTCAATGTGTTAATCTCTTTTATTTTTCTTAAAATTATCTTTTAGTAATAATCGTGTTATATTCACATTATTTTATTTCTTTTTAAATTATAAGTTTGGTCTTTTACATTAAATGTAACATACCGATTATTTATATATTTTTGAACATGTGTTTTAACCGACTTCAAAAAAAGGAGGAGGTTCTCAATTCGACTGTATTTTTTTCTGCATTTCTCCGGACTGGGTGAACCGATTTGAAAATTATTTTTTGTTTGAAAGGAGATATTTCCGAAGTGTCCCATTGTCACCCAGGTCAGGATGATGGGAAACCAGGGAAATTGACAGCAACTCTAACATTTTGTAGGCACGTGTAATGTGATTTGTGTATTTTCTAAATCTATTGAACTACATATATGCTTTTGGAACTGGTCAATTTATTTGGCTGAGCTGATGGTGGAACCTTTTATACCCAAGAAGAGGGAGTTCATCAAAAATTCTTACAATACGAGACGCTTTGGCTTTAAGGCAGTTAAGACAGGGCGATTGAAGTCGGTTTCACATTTTTTGTGATAAAATAAAAGCGTCATCTCGTCCCAAGCTAAGCAACCTAATGCTTGTGTTATGGTAACGAGATGACTGATAAACTACTTGTATACATTTTTTTGTTTTGTAAATACATATATATTATAGATAGAAAACACCCAGACCCGGAACAAATGTCTGAAAACCATGCAAACATATTTGTTCCATGCGGGGATCGAACCCGCAACCTTCTGCGTCTCAGACGGGCTTTTACCCAATGCGCCACAGAGGTCGTCACTAAAGCAAATATTTAATTACCTTTTTAGATGGTGTTAACGGCGGCGGAAAAACAGAAGCGGTACAGAGAGCGAATGCGAGCTAACAACCCCGAAAAGTTTGAAGAAGCCAAATTAAAAAATGCGGCGCGGAATAAACAAAGAAAAAAAATTAGCGAATGTACGGAAAAAGAAAAAGAAATCTTAAGGAAACAGTGGAGAATTAGAAAAAATAGGTTAAAAAATAAAGTAGAAGTAAATGTTGCAGAAAACAGGAGTATTAATCACACTGATAACAAAGCACTATTAGCAGAAAAGAAAAAGTACCAAAGACATTTGGCTATTGTAAAAAATGGCTACGAGACAAAAATCGGCAATATGTCAAAAAATATTACAGCACTTAAAAAGAAATGTTACCGCTTAATAAAAAAACAACAATCATTGATTGCATGTATCGAAGAACTGAAAGCAAAAAACACAGAATTGCTTTCAAATAACGTTTCTATAAATACTGTCCAAGATGACAATGGAATGTCACCACTTTCTAAAACCGAAAGCTTTATAGACAAGAACATACCTAATATATCTACACCAGAAAAACAAAAAGTAAAAAAACAGCTTCTTAATTATAACGTTATAACTGCTGCTCTACAGAATACTTATGAACAGTTAAAAAATAATAAAGACCGTAATGTTTTCAAAAGTATAGTCGAGAATGATATAGTGAAGAAGTACAAGACCCAAAGTGTAACTACAGCTGTATTAGGATTGAAAGGAAGAGCTCGTCACAGAGTAAACACTTTGATGAAAAATAACATGATTATAGACGAAATCAAACAGTTCTATGAAAAAGACGACGTTAGTCGTGCAACAGCCGGAAAAAATGAAGTTAAGACTTTAAAGAAAAAGAAACAACAACGACGCTATTTATTGAAAAGTTTGAAGGACCTTTACAAAAAATATAGGTTGGAAGGTGGCAAAGCAAAATATACATCATTTAAAAAGTACCGGCCTTTCTACGTTTTGCGTCCTAAACTTTCAAATAGAGAAACGTGTGGATGTATAAAACACGAAAATATTATGATAAAAATTGAAAAATTAAAAAATTTGGGAATGCTTGATACCAAGGATCTAGATGCAATCTTGAGTAAAGTACAGTGCGACTTAAATTCGAAAGAATGTGCTTATGGAGAATGCAATGATTGCAAAAATAAGTTACTTACTTCCTTTAACTGGGGCAGTCACAGTCAAAGTGAAATTGTTACTTATGAAGAGTTTAAACTAGAGAAACACGAATACATGAATAAAAAGAATAATAAAAGAGCAATAACTAACAAGATGGGAAAGAAACAGACAAGTGAATCATTGGAAACATTAGTAGAGAAATTTAACAAAGATATTAATGTCATCAAAAAACATGTGTATAACATTAAACACCAGTATTACCAGTACACAACATGTATCAAAAATTTAAAAAACGATGAGTTAGCAGTACATATTGACTTCAGTGAAAATTATACCTGCAAACTTGCAACAGAAGTTCAATCTATGCACTTTGGCGGAGCGAAACCACAAATAACTATCCATACCGGAGTTTTATACTCCGGTAATGGAATCAAGCCACAAGCATTTGCTTCCGTATCACCTAACAACGAACATGGTCCAGAGGCGATATGGGCCCATCTGGAACCTATTCTGAAACATATAAGAACAGAATATCCGGCTGTCACAGGTTTACACTTTTTTTCTGATGGGCCCACCAGTCAGTATAAGCAAAAAAAAAATTTTTTTTTGTTTTCTAAGGTGACAAAATTATTAGGATTTCCATACTCTACGTGGAATTTTAGCGAAGCTTCCCATGGCAAAGGCGCCGCCGATGGGGTTGGTGGCGCGATAAAACGCAGACTTGATGACAATGTGTCACAGGGTACAGATATACCAAATGCTGAAACAGCATTCAAAGTTCTCCAAGACTCGGGAACTTCTATAATGACCTTTTATATTTCAGATACAGATATTGCCAAGTACACAATATCTGAGACTCTGACTCCAGTACCACAGACTATGGCTCTTCATCAAATTGCTAACACGGAGACAGAGAACAATATTAAATTCAGATGTTTGAGCTGTTTTTGTAGTGAAATGCTGTCATCCAAAGGTTATTGTGGATGCTTGGATGTTAAAAACCACATGCTTGTTCAAAATAAAGAATTAGAAAAAGAGAATGAGATTGAAAATAGCCCAGATATGAAAAATAAAGTAAAGCGAGTTATTAAGCGAACTAGGAAAATGTCGGAATTAAGTGAAATGAGTAATTTGGGGCAACAGGAAGAAAACAGGAATAAAAATAAGATTTGTAAAACTGACAAAAACAAGAATAAGACAAAAATAACAGTATTAGCGGACGTTACATACAGATCGGAGAATTGTTCATTCTATAACAAAACTTTTGGCAATAATAGTCCACTGAAGCTCACAAAAATCAAAAAATCTGATACGTTAAATATAGCCGATAAAGTAAACATAAATATAGACAATCCGACCCCATCCACATCAGGATTGTGTGGAAAACAAAATATTACACACACAGCGAAATTTTTTAGTAGGACGCAAGCAATCGCTGATTCTGATGCAAGCAGCACAGAATCAAACGATGAATTTTCCGTACATGATACCTCAGATGATGAGATATTTATACCCGATTATGACTCATTTTCAACATCAGAAGAACTGGATGAAAATACTGAAAAGGAAAAAGATAAAGAAATAAAGTCTATGCAAAGCCATGGCGACACCGCAAATAATAAAGTTGAAGAAAAATCTAAAATATGTAGTAAAGAACCATTTGAAAAGACTGAAATGATCAAAAACACTGACAAAGACCATGAACTCCTAAATACTGAACGAGAAAATCATTTTAGTGTAGATGGCAGCGTATTAGTACCTAGCGACCCCTTTTCAGTAAATACAGAAACAAAATCAAAGAATAAAGAAGACATGGAGCTAAAAAGATTGAACAGTATTGGCGAAATTGAAACAGTTAAAGAAAAGTCAGGAAATTGCAACAAAATACAATTTAAGAAGCCTGATATAATCACAAACACTGACAAACACCGTGAACTCCCAGATGATACCGAAGAAGAAAAACATTATAGTGTAGGTGATAGCGTATTGGTGAGATATTTCCAAAGACAGTGTTGGAAATATTATGTAGGGTTCATAGAAAGTGTAGAAGTAGATGAAACCGTAAGTTATTCTGTACGGTTTTTAAAGACAAATTATAAACCAACATTAAAATTTGTACCTACAAAAAGAGATCGTGATGTTGTTCCCCAAATAAGTGTGGTAAAAAAAATTGAGCTAGAATCACACGGGAAAGCATATTTGTTAAAAGATTTGATGAGTGATCAAATTTATTTTGAATCCTGATAGATAATCGCAAGCTTACTTGTACCTACCTTTGCATATATTTTAATTATTATTCGTGATTCTCTGCATATTTTTTTATTATTATGTGTTTATAATTTGGAGGTACGAGGAGAATAAGGGTTTTAAACGACTATTTGTATTTGTAATTTCTTAAGTAATGTCCAAAGTACATTTTTGGTTCCAAAGAACTTCCAAAAATCGTTTTGTTTTACTAATTTTTAAATGTGTATTGGTCAATAAAAACATGTCTGTATCTCTTTTTTTATAAATAAAATACATACAAAAAAATGTGTTTTATTTTACATCATGTACATTGTACATGTGGCTTAATAAAGTTCACATGTGTTACTTTCATTCACGTATGTTACCGTGTGTTACAAATTCACGACTGTTATTGTACAATTTTTGGCGGCCATACTCAACTGCGTTTTATGGCATATCCGGATGGTCAGGTGAACTTTTACTGACTGGTAAAAAACAGCATGTTTTCGTACGTAGCAATTGTGACCAATTAGATATTTTGGGATATTCAGTAGACGTATTCAATAGACGTAAATTCAAAAGCTAATGACGGGATTTTTACGAGGTCATTGGTCTGTACGCGTAGGAAGGCTATTATCCTACGCTTCTTCTTTCAATATTAATCTCTTTCATACCTTTTCATTGCGTACTGAAGGACAAAATAATCTCATTTTCTACTCCCATTGGATTTTCCGCCGTTATGTAGAGTCAGATAATTATAGGTAGATATTTGTTCTGTGGTCACGATGATAAATGTGTGTAGATTTTAATCCAAACAAGATGTAATATGTAAGCTCCATACTACCTACATCACTTTATGACAATGACTCCAAAACATTAAGAATTACGTGACACTTAATCATTGCTCATACAAGGTGTTCATGCATATTAGTATGATGAAACAAGTGTGAAATCACGGGAAAAAAATCAGCTCCTCCATATATTTTGACGAGAGTCATTGACTTTGTATTGAACAGCTGATTTTTATAGCGATTTCATACTTGGTCCCATAGTAAAAGTTGCTCATAAAAGTAAATAAAAGCCCAGCATTTTGCAAAGCAACACCCTAAAATGTAACTTTGTATGTAAGCAATAGATTCTGAATCACTTCAAAAAGGTCATCGCACCAACGTGCGCGGCCTATAATCCTGTCGCCCCAGATATCATCCGTCCATTGCCCCGCCCCCTGAACTTGGCCATAGCCTTCCGTATTAGGTATATACGCTTCGGTCGTCGGCATACTCATAAGTAGCCCATTTCCGTGGGGAAAAATATGTTTATCTAGTAGAGAGCCCATTAAATAATTTACAGATAAACTTAGGCCTACCCGCGAACAAAGGGAAATAGAGCCATTTCTACTACGCTGGCCAATTCCGGAATGATGGATTCACATACACTATCGAATTTCTTCTCCAGCCCGGGTAGCACGGCAAGGGGAGAAAACCATTTTATCCACTCTTAAACTGTCAGATGTCATTGTCAATCCATACTTTATTTCCTCTTCGAGGGGATATAATGGTGGAAAGACTATTAGTCCCTTTGCCATGCTTCCCGTGCTGAGGTATGCAGGTTTCCTAACGATGTTGTCCTTCATCAAAGAGCTAGTGGTGTTAAAATTCGAACTCATATGACTTTCAAAGAGCTCTATTTGTATGTATCTGCATGGGGCTGGACTTGTAAAGCGTTCGTTACTACCACGTTACGGAGGCCACCAAAGCTTAGGTAGTCTAAATATTTGGGCATCCAGTAATAACAGTTTAGATGATATACCTTATTCTTTCTCAAATTAACTCGTTTTGTAACACTTTACCGTCTGGTTTACACCTAACATTACAGCCTGCAGCTGTTTTGTCATGTTGGGTAACGGACGGACTTTCGCTTGTTGAAAATTAATAAGGATGTTACTTTCACTTCAGTAATGCGTATTGGCTTGAATATTAAGTAGATTGAAGGCTATAATTTGATTGACTGTCAGCTGTCCCCAATATTTTTGGCGTGATGATATAATATTAGACAACTGTGCGAATAGCTAATTAGTGACCTATATTGTTCATGGTCAGACTTCACGGTAGTAAAATAAGAGTTATGAATAGGAAATCTTTCTAAATATAAATTAACACGATGGGAAACCAACAAGTCTTTTACAATCACAGATCAGGGAACAAGGAACCTTGTTCCCTGATCTGTGTTTACAATGGCATTAGTCATAGAACTATAAGCGCCTACGTGGTTTATCATTCACCGAGACAAGCAATTCGTTTAATTCCCGTTACCAGTACTGGGGCCTTATTCTTTTTACATTAAAATGAATTATAAACATAATTTAAATTATGCTTTTTGAAATAACATAACTTAAACTCGGTCTATAATTTTACAGTTAACATTCATTTCTCCAAACGAAATTCACGAAAAAAAAAAATACCGCGTTACGTTAGATTTTTATCGATAGAGGATCAAGCCCCAAGGATGACCGACAAAAACACACATGAAGTTAATAATATGATCAGTATTTTAGCACATTTACGCACTCCGTAAGCGTCGAGCAACAATAGCAAAATGTATGGTGAAGTTGATTAATTTAAATAAAATAATCATTTGAAACAACATTTTAAAATGTTGTGATTGGCTTAGTCGTAGATGTCTGATGTCTGGTCATTTGTTGTGTCGTAGGCAGACTTACAACTAATTTTATTTTTTATCATATTCTAAAGTATCGGCCTGGCTTGCAAACTGGTAGTCCCTAATACATATAGGTTCTTACGACTTCCCGTTACCAACATATCGTGAGTATTTTTCAAAGCAAATATTAAATTAGTCAAGTATTTAAATAACGAAATGCAACTCACACAAGGAAATATTCGTAGTAGTAATATTCGCGATGACGTATTAATTGATATTTTCCATAGCTAAGAGTTTCTAGTAGGTACTTACCGTAGCCAGCACCTCGTGCCGTTTCCTCGCCTGAAGCATGGTGATCTTTTGCACGTGGTCGAGCGCAGTGTGGCGGAAACACGAGCGTGTTGCCAGCAAGAGATTCATGCACTCCTCCACATCCGTCAACTTATGCCGAGACACCTACGGACAAGTTACAGTATTCAGTATTTCAAGCCTTGCCAAGAAACGGCATCGGTGACCAAGGCGTTTTTCCCGGGGGTTATAGAATCGTATAAGCCCCGGGTCATAATCAGGGTATTAAACCGGTAGGAATAACAACGCAAATCATGACGGGTTGCACCAAGGCATGGTGGGTTCTCCCAGTACTTACACAAATTTAAACTACGGGAGAGCCCATCTGCGAGCCGATAAAAGAAGAGACGCCTAAACATACAATATGTACACCGCCTTACCACAACAGATTTAAACACACTTTAACCGTGCTATTTGTACTGCTAAACAATGTCTAAAGCGTGCGTAAAACTTTTGTGGAAAGACGGATAATAACGGAATGCCCAGTCAGTATATGGTAGGGAAAGATTTGATTTCGAGTCGAAAACAGGCATCAATGTAAATAAAGATTTGAACGAAATCATGAAATATAAGAATGTAAGAGACAAGTTTATAGAATATAGTATTGAAGTATGTAATTAAGAGAAACAAATAGGAAATAAGTTAGGTTAACGTGTTAAAGGTGTTTGTACTATTAGCCTAGATATACGTTATATTGTAATTAATCTTAGCTGAAAATAATAATTAGTCGTAATACCCTTCGGATTTCGGAAAGAAATATAAAAAAAAAATTTCAAACCTAACAACGAGGTATGATTGATGCCACTGGGATATCCCAGGAATCTTTTTGCGGTATCAAACCAGAAATGAAGAGATACTGATTTGCTACTTTCAAATGGCTTACTATAGGCAAACCATTTAACTCGCGGAACGCCCGCGGGGTAAGAAGGGAGCGGGGGGAGATGTTACCGGGTGGGTGACAGGGGTACGCGGAGCAGAGAGCGTACGCCTCACCCCTCTTACCCACCCGATAACATCTCTCCCCGCTCCCTTCTTACCCCGCGGGCGTTCCGCGAGTTAAATGGTTTGCCTATAGGAGAAAACTTACTTTAGACATGTGAGGCGTGGGATCAAAGCCGGTGACGTACCATAGAAGTCATTAGAGGTTTTAGCTTCATGCACTCGGCTTCGGCTTTGCGGCGAAGGAAAGCATCGTGAGGCAACCTGCATGCGCCCCGTAGAAGAAATTCGAAGGCACGTGTTGGTAGTGGTACGAGTACAGTAGGCGCGCGAGTTGAATGCAGAGCTTAGGAATGCGAATGTCTCCCCCCGCTATCCGCACGCCCAACCCGCCCAGGCGCGTGAGGTGGGGCGTGCGGATAGCGGGGGGAGATGCTCCCGCTCTTTACCTCAGACCCCGACTGCATTCAACTCGCGCGCTATCTGTATGTATATACCCGGCAGTGGGATAAAAAAGGGCGTATTTGCTCAACAACTGTAGTGATATCAATCTCTAATATTATGCAAAAATATTTTATGATACGGAATGATCAACACATACTCAATTATAACATTGTTGAGGATGGAGTATGTATGAGTACCTACATGTATCAACAATGTTTTAATTATCTCATTACGCAAATAAATAAATTAGATGTAAGACGAGATTAACAAAGATGTGTAATAGAAATAACTTCCTATTTCTAACCGATATTTAGGTACCTACAACTATGTAATTAAAACATTTTTCACACTTTCGAAGAAGGTTTGAAAGTTTGAAGAAGGTTTGAAGGATAATCAAAAGGTCAAAACCGATAATAAACAACTACAACTACTTTTACTATGGGCCAATCCCGAAACAACGAAAAAAAAAACATAATCATACATTTTGTTCATAGTCGATGAACTTTTTGTAGGGAACAGCTAATATTTTTTCACAATTTTGAGCCGCAGGACCGCGCTTGATGCAGGCCACTACTCTCTAGGTCTTTTTGGAGATCTTTAGGGGAGGCCTATGTCCAGCAGTGGACGTCCTATGGGTGATGGATGGATGTATACGTTGGTTATAATGATGAGTACAGTATCTGAGATCCGGTATTATTGTTTGGGATGTCCTCCTACAGCCTAAACGGCTGGACCAACTTTGATATGACCAATATTATTAAATTGCTGTCTTCAGCATAGAATCTTATCTGTCTCCAAAAATATATACTATTATAAAATCGAGATAAGTTCTGTTATAAGTTGGATTCTAAGATTTTGGAGCCTTATCTAGTTTTTAAAATAAACATGCTGTTAGGTAAATTATTTGAGACATAATTTATGCCGTTTAAACCCTATTTTACAGCTAGAACTATATCCGTCTCACCACAAAAGTTTTACGCATGCTTTAGACAATGTTTATCAGTACAAATTGCTTACCACAAAAGATTTGCGTGTTTAAATCTTTTGTGGTCAGGCGATATTATTCTAAATAAAATCAATGTTTATGAGCGTAATAATTATATGCTTACCTGAGAATTCCTATTTAAAGCTATGTCCAGATCATTTGAGATTTTCTCGAAGTGATGTTTGCTTTCCTTAACGCCTTTAATGTCTCTGTAAAAAAATCACAGTTTAAAACACTATAAAAAACACTTTAGTTATTGAATTGTCCTTGATGAGTCTACAAAGTTGATGCCGTAAAAGCAGAAACCAAAACAGAAAATAATCCGATGGTTTAATTGATTGATGGATTATTATATTAGAAACGAACGGGGCACATACGACGCACGTTCCATATATTTTGTGTAGTGGCCCGTGCGACGCCCGGACGGGGCCCGGACGCTCTATTACACAAAATATATAGAACGTGCGTCGTACGTGCCCCGTGCTTTATCCAGGCCTCGTACAGGCCTCGTTCAGACCCGTTCCGAGCACGTCCCGTTCTAGTATAAAAATCATCCCTAAAGTGGGTCAAAATCAAGTTCACAGGAGTCGGCAACAAACAAACACAGATGAGACTAATAAAAGCATATTAAAAAGGAAAGTTTAACTTGTGTACACAATAATCTACAGGATGAGGGGTGTCTGTTCCGAGTCTTATTATCAATCAAAATGTGTGAGTCACACATCAATACACTGTTTATGAGGTATACTGGTTCATACATAAATAATGAGCAATGTTAATAATGTCCGGAATAGTAATTTTTCCTACACTGATAAGTTTTAATGACCAATAGGGTATTTGACTAGTTTTTGGGAAATTGTTTTAAATTATTCGTTAGTACATAATAAGCACACTACATTTATATTTCCGAGAGATCTACTCTATTAACAATGAAAATCAGTGTTAAAGAATAGATATTCATGATCCCGCCAAAAACGACATTCTGTAATGGCGCTGGTCTTTGAACCAATCGAGAAATTCTTGTTTACTATCATGTGACGTCACGGGAGTTGCCGCCCTTTTTAGAGCGTTCATGTCACAGATAAAATATCAAAAAAATCGTAATTTATTTCGTGCGAAGTTCAAAAATGAGTCCCCTGAGTTACATATTTCAAAATTATTTTCTTGAGTCTTTACGGAAGTTGTATTGAGTATTCGCAACTTCCATACAACATAGAGATTATCCATACAATCTGTCAAAGTTCCGCATACGTTCCCAGCAATGCGAAATTCAAAAATAGGTCAGGACTATTAGTTCCATTTAGTGTTTTGAAATAAAGTTCTAAAGCATCATCTCTAAAGTATCTTTGTTTTTTAAGAATATAATATTTTTGAATATAAATAGCTACTTGGAAAACTCATCTTATCCATCATCTTTCAATTTAGGTTCTTGGGGAAGTACAAATAAACCCCTAATTAATTAATTAGTGAGCCCTAACTTTATGTTATCTTATAAATTATTACTTCTTTACTGTCCTAATGTCTTTTCTCAATTGTTTACCCAGTAATTGGGCTTAATTGAGCAATTAAGATAATTCACATAACATTTTTTTGATTGATTATATTGTTAATTAAGACTATTAGCACATTATTATGCATTTACCTTATTTATTTAATTACTAAACACCCCTAAATAATATGTTGCATGCCCAAAAGTGTAGCTGTAGGTTTTTAAAACCTAGTATGAGTATAGCTTTGAAAATATAAATGATATACCATGCTTAAGTTCTATACTAACCCCATAGGTAAAATAAAACAACAAGGTGTAGTAAATAGAAAGTACAGAGTGAAATGTAAACCTAAAGTGGGTTGCAGTGCACATAACATTATCTGGCTGTACATTAAATAAATAAATAAATATTACGGGACATCTTACACATGGTCTCTGACCCCAAACTAAGCAAAGCTTGTGATATGGCTGCCAGAGACAGATATACTACATGTACTTATTTTTAAATACATACTTATATAGATAGTAACTAAATAACACCCAGACACATTATCTGGGATATAATATTTACTTGTATGATTGGTTCTTAACCAAGATGGACATAAGTCATAAGTTTTTGGTAAATAAACAATTGACTTGCCTCAATGACCCAATGGTTAGTGACCCTGACTCCTGGGCCAAAAAATGTTTTCTCTGTGTCTGGATGTTATTATCTACATAATTAGTATGTGTTTAAAAATATGTACATCATCACTACATAGTATAAAACAAAGTCGCTTCCAGCTGTCTGTCCCCATGTATGCTTATATCTTTAAAACTACGCAACGGATTTTGATGCGTTTTTTTTTAGTAGATAAGAGTGTTTCAAGAGGAAGGTTTACATATAATGCACCTGTGCGAAGCCTGGGCGGGTCGCTAGTGTAGTATAAAATTCTCTGGCAGCCACATCACAAGCTTTGCTTAGTTTGTGGTCAGAGATCATTTGTAAGATATCCCCTAATTAAAAATTACAATATGAAAAACAACTTACACTTTAATGAAAGCTGTGAGATTCTTGAGTACAGTCCGGGAGGCCTGGTCCAGGAGGATAGAATGGAACTTGTTCATCTCCTGCATGGCGTGGATCATTCGGTTAAGGGTCGCCATCACCGCAGGGTCCTCGGAGAAACAGCCCGTCAGATCCCATAAGGCATTTGTGAACGTCCTGTTAAATGGTTAATGATGTTTTAGCCTGCTATTCTTATTATTTGACTGCCTCAGTGGATTAGTGACCCGGACACCGAGGCCAAAGAGGTTTTTGTGATGAACGCAGGTGTTTGCTGTGTCTGGATGTTATTATATTATATCTTTGTATGTATTTAGAAATTATTTATATGTAGTATATCAGTCTCTGGCAACCATATCACAACCTTTGCTTAGTTTGGGGTCAGAGACCGTGTATAAGATGTCCCTTAATATTCTTATTCATTGTGGGGACGATAGTCTTGCACAGACGCCTCACATGTGGTGTTTTGTGCATTTCCTCCTCCAGGGACTACCCAAGCCAGCCCAGCTCTATAAAATAATGGAGCATTATTTTGGCCCACTGTCATAACTGCTTTAGTGGCTTGAATGGTATGTTAGATGATGGCAATGTCAATGGTTATGATAACGCAGAAGCATCATGCAACACTTTAGTCTACTAGCTTTAACATGTTACCTGTCCCCATACATTCTTTTCCACAACCTCATATGTCCACTGATAGTGATTAATCCACTGGCAACATAATTTAAAAAAAAATATGTCATGTTTTCATTTTTTATTATGTACTTATCGGTCTAAAATCCACAAGTCCAAATAGGTGACACCAAACTTATTGACAAGTCCAGGAAGTTAGAGCTCACAAGTAACACAAGAAACTGTGTACCGCAAATGGTGCATGGATGTGATGGGACCAGGTGGCGTGTACCTAATTTGGTACACTGGACAGGTAACGTGTTAACATGTGACTTCGTGACTGTGTGACATTATTTATTTTGCTAAAAATGTTGTCACCTTTTTCTTTCAAAAAATAACTGAAATGTGAACAATCAATTAATATTCATTAGTAGGTTTAACTCATTAAGAGAATAAATTAATAAAAATTCTGAAAACTATGTGCCATTTAAGTGTTGATGAATTTTATCCCTAGTTTAAGAATAATTTAATTGATGATTTATTGATGTAGAAAGTTTTATGTTGATATGCATGGAAATTACTGTACAGTTGAACAAATGTGTTAACAATTTTAACCCTAATTTAATTTTCATAAAATCATATTTTAACATGGTGTTGGAAAATATAGGGGGATGCAGACTTTGTATAGCTTTCTTGCAGTACTTAAAAAGGACATCTGTTTACCACATTTATTCCATCTTATCTACACCAGGAATTAGGTAGGTACCTACAATTATTACAGAATACAGCAATCAGATAAGATATGGCTAATAATGTCTGCTAATTTTTTATAATCCTATTAGTAAAACATATGCTAGAACAGTTAATGATATTGCACACTTATAAACACACGCTAGCAAACAAAAACGATGTGAATTACGTCCTTAAACAACACAACAAAAAAACGAGAACAGTTCTCACCCTCTATGAGTCATGTACGTTTTTCCTGAGTCTATCATAACTGCACATGACTTCAACACTTTGTCAAGTTTCTGCTCCAATCCATCGATGCTAGACTCTTCAGTCTCCAGCTGCTCCCTAAGAAACAAATCGTGCACATTGTAAATATTAAAGCATTGTAACGCACAACACGTATGAACATCTCACTTTCTATTCTATTCACTTTCATAGACCTAATATTTTGTATTTACCGAAACTTAGGAGAGTCTCGGAGACATTCGTCAAAATCGATTAATGGTTTCATGATGAGTTACTAGATTTGCTTTTGCACAATGTTAAAATCAAATTATATTCATTTCTGTAGTATTCGTAGAACAAAAAACAAAACTTTGTAGCATAAAGTGAGTGAAGCGATAGGTATCGGCACTAGCTGTCGGCTGTCGCTCGCTTTTTGGATGCGGTCCGAATTCGAACATGAGTGAGAGAGATCCAAGATCTAAATACAATCAGAAGCTGCCTTTCATTAAATAAACCAAAGATTTCGTCATATGATAGATGTCCTATACCGAGAGGTCCCATCTTCAATATTGGTAGATATTTTCCCGTAGGTGCGGTAGTTTTTCATAGTTTTATTTTATACATAGTCTACATAGATTCAAAAATAATACAAAATTCACATAACTTACGCAGAGATTGAGTTTTTTAACGAACTCATTCCTGTAATAAATGCTTAATTATATAAATTACAAAAACTACTGTTTGTCTTTTTCTGCTGTTATCATGAACTAGGTACAAAGGTAGGTATAATACATTAAGCCGAATCATACAAGTCGGCAGATGTGTAGTTAATTACAAGCCGCGCAATTTCCAATCTTGACTGAAGCGCTCATATAGCTGCGCGTTGATAGGGTTTCGCGCATCTAACATCTTGCAGCTTAGTTCACATCCGCTGACTTGTATTCGATTCGGCCTATACCTATGTCCTACATGAGAGTGACGTTTGAGTGGCTTATTCATATTAATTGAATCCGGACCATTCCGGACCAGATTCAATGGTGACAGCTGTCATGTCTCAAACTATGTCAACGTCACTCAATAGATCTACTGATAACCCTGTGTGATAACCCTTAAAATTTTATTTTACTAATTTAGGATTTTTTGGTTTTGTGGAAAAACGACGAACCCTTATAAATTCATTTTGTCCGTCCGTCCGTATATCCTCACGTCACAAGATCTTATAACTTTTGTTGCATAAAACCCTAATAAATTATCCACATTCCGATGTCAATTAAACTCTTTTGTTAAGGCCTAATTTAATAATTTAATTAATAAGTAACGATTTAGTATTATGACTGTCATGTTCAAGTCATGTTACTTAGTTTAAAAAATAACTCAGTTTTAAAAGATAGCTTGAGTCATTAAATTATGGTTTAAAAATATCTGGTACTTAAATATTGATGTAATATAAAAAAAAAAAAGATAAATAAAAATATCAACGAACTTTTGACGGCTTAAACGAATATTTTGCCGCGTTTTGTTTACATAGCGACTCGGATGATGACGTCATCTTCTAAAACTATATGACGGTGAGAGGAATCAGCTGTTATCTGTCACTTATAGTTGTCAGAGTCACGACCTGCATCCCCGGCATTGGAGTTTAAAGATACAAAGATAACGATGAGCTGAAAATGGCTGCCAGAAACCGTTGTCCTTACTCAGGAACAACGGTTAAGAAACTAGGAAGAACACGTCAAATTCCAGTTCCCAAATATTGTGGGCGCCTCTTTGTATCCCTAATCTCTATGGAACACAATGATTTATTGAAAGTTAGTGGTGTGATTTTAGCAGGAAACGAATAACCATCTTTTAATATCGATAACTATTTATCATAACCAACAATAATAATGAAGTATCTACCTACATAAGCTACTCAGAGGATATCTAAAATAATCCAAGACAGCAGTGTTGGCGTATCTTGGAGAGGCGGAAGCCCGATGAAAGGCAGCTTTTTAAGAAAACCCGATTTTTATTACTAAAGGTAATCGATTAAAAATCGTGACTGAAAATTGGAATTTGGAATTTTAGTGATAAATCTAAGATGTCTTTAGCTTTAGGCAACAACACTTTTTATCAGACAATGACGTCACATCCACTCTGACCGACTAGAGGAAACACCATGCGTTCAACTGTGTATGAAATGCCCGTTATATTTGTGGACTTTTAAAAATTATTTTCTAGATGTAAAAGACATTAAATTACTAAATATTCTTACATGCTAGTAAGAATGTTTTTTGTAATCCTTTAGTGATAAACTTTGTATAAAATAAAACGAACGCATTTAATTTCTGCATTTTCTTAATTATGGTTTTAAAATGGGTACAGTTTTAAATCTGGTATCTGGCTACACTGGCATAGAAAACAGAAAGAAATCATAAATCAAAACCAAAACAATAAAATTCAGCCGAGTAAAATACATAATAAACTCTTTGACGTCGAGTTTCTTGCAGATTAAAAGTACCTATGTTCAATTTATTTGTAACTTTATCTTCAAATACATAATCTTAATTTTTATCTCATTTACTTGTCAAGTCCATTTCACGTCTGCTCAAAATGATTTAAAAATTACACTGCACAATCGTTTTTGCCGTTTCAATTAACTTTTAATTATTATAACTTAAAAAAGTTAATTAATATTGAAGAGATCAAATTTTTACATATATTATAAATCGTACCTATAAAATGCGTATTTCGAACTAATTGTTTTCAAAGGTTATGTGTTCTTCACCTTGTTAGCACCAACTTTGTGAAAATGAGTCCACCGAAAGAGAACCCTATTAAAGACGACCATGTACTCACGGTGCTTTTATGTGCTATATCTATCCCACTTTCTATGTCGATGTGGATAGGCAATATCCTCTATTCAAAATTTATTGCCAAAAATGATGGATTTGATGGTAAGTATTTCTTGTTATTTTCTAAACTTCTTGCTTTTTTTACGAAAATATACTTAGTTTTGTTTTCAATACCTATTTCTTTTTTTTTTTGACAGAGCAAGAGCCTTTATTAACTACCACTAAGGTTTATTAACTCCCACTAAATACAAGAAATATATTCTAAAACTACATAACAAGCATTTGGATCATCCAGAGACCCTTTAAGGGCTAAAGATAGTCTAAATGCTCAAGCCCACTGCCAGTTGGCAGCGTGCCCGCATGCTGGCAGCATTGCCACACTGAGTGGCAATGTTTAAATGTTGAGCTAAATAAACACCAGCATTTTGGTCATGCGTTGTGTCTACCAGACACTAAGAATGACTTTTGAAAACAAGATGTATACTTTACAAGTATAAATATATTTTTATTATTTCTTAATGACCATATTCAGAAAAGTACTTAGGTAGAGTATTAATTGATATATGAGACAAAATAAGCTTTAATAAGTAATTCATAGAACTTTTGGCATTTATTCTAGGATACAGTACTTACTGTTCTAAAAATAGATAAAAGAAACTTTAAAAGCATGTTCTGCTTAACTATTTAAATAATTGGCCAAGTACAAGTCGGACTCACGCACAAAGGATTCCATACTGTATGGGAACCCCCCTTAAATGATAATAATATCTTAATTCAATTATTTATTATTGAAGACAAGATACAACATAATATACTGAGAATATTTCAAGTATCTACCTATCACCATTATTAATATCGAGCAAAAAACAGCTAAAACTTTAGGTTTGGTGTATGGGAGCCCCCCTTAAATATTAATTTTATTCTGTTTTTAGTATTTGTTGTAAGCGGCAACAAAAATACATCATCTGTGAAAATTTCAGCTTTCTAGTTATAACGACTCATGAGATACAGACAAATGACAGCCTGGTGACAGACAGACAGACGGACAGCGGAATCTTACTAATCGGGTCCCATTTTTACCTTAACAACCCTAAAAAAACTAGGAACCCTAAAAAGTAACAATTAAATAGATGGCTCAAGACCATTTTATTAACAATAATAATTACAAGACAAAAATTTTTGCACAGAAATCAGGGTTTCAGTCAAAAGTATGCATGCAATAAAACCTAATAAAATATAATAATAAATGACAAAAGTGTTAAACACGACATTGCATGATACGATAATGGCATTTTTTTTTTTTAAATCAGCACAAAGGCTATAAAATGAAAATAAACAACTCATAGTATGTACTCATACAATAAGTTTTATGTAACCTTTTTTTTCAGAGCCCATAGTAATTTCTCCAGGACGATGGCTTGCCTCCTGCCTCATCCCACTGCTCGTAGCAGTATATGGCTACAGGAAAAAAAGCGTTTCCATCAGTGGAGCTATGTTTGGCTCTGTAGTAGCTTTCATCCTCACTCTCAGCAACTATGGGTTCCTGGCATGCCTGTTTACATTCTTCATATCAGCTTCGAAAGCAACTAAATTCCGCCCACACTTGAAGAGAAAAATTGAAGTTGATTTTAAAGAAGGTAAGAAAAAGTTTTTCTATGTGCTTCCAGCAATAATATTGATATAATTTCAGGGATCAAATGTTTTATTGTATGCAGATTAGATATTGTTGCTTATTAGACTGTAAAGGTTATAGAGAGGCAGCTACCTTTAGAGGCCACAATAAGTTAGATTACTAAAAATTAAATAATCGGCCAAGTGCGAGTCGGACTCGCATACGAAGGGTTTCGTACCGTATGGAAGCCCTCCATAATATATTTTATTTTAGCTAAATTATTTATTTTTGAAGGGAATATTCAACTTAATATTCTGTAAATATGTATTTCAAGCATCTTCCTGTTGCCGTTATTAATATCAGGGAAAAAAATCACATTTCTTGTATGGAATCCCCTCTAAATATTAATTTTGTTTTAATTTAATTATTTATTTTTGAAGTGAATATTTAACTAACTATTCTGTGAATAGTACAGAAAATATATTAGACATGTATTTTTTCTTTTTTTTTTTAATTATACAAAAAAAAACAAGATAACAGAAGTATATAACTACAGTTCTCGATTGCGTATAGGGTATGAGAAAAAAAGATGTGCTATATATATATATTATCTAGATACTTGATTGCTATGTACATTGTACACGCGTTGTTATGATTTTTTCAGATTTAGCCTCTAGATAATGGTAAAAACCTGCACAATACTACTAGAAGAGATAGAAAATAGTTTATAAATATTTTGATTTCCTTAAGCATCTCAACAAAAAAATCAACGGTAGTTTTTGGCGCGAAAAAAAATTCTGACTACGACGCACGGCCTAGACGTCGCAGTCAGACAAAAAAACCGTAAACGCAGACAGAGACAAAAGATATTAGTTTCCCCCGTGTTCACACTTTTATAATTGCACATCACGCCATCTTACTTTTATAATTATTAAATATTATTTTTTGCGCCTTGTCTAGTTATACATATATACAAATATACTTCACTATGTGCTTAGGTAGACTTTAATGCACTTTAGGGGAAATGTATTGTTCTATGCTAGACATCAGTGCATTATCGCCCCACATCAAATAAAAATAAAAACTGCTATGACAGTATCATTTTTATGCTCTATTATTGATCCAGCTTACTTTAAATCCCAGCCTTAGCTTTTATAATAATTATAAAATTATGAATTTTCAGGTGGTCAGAGGAATTGGGTTCAGGTGCTGTGTAATTCAGGCATGGCGGCCCAACTTGGCATACTGTACTTATTAGATGTTGGAGCAAATGAAATGCCTATAGATTTTGTCAAAAATTACAGAGCTTCGTGGCTCTCCATAGGTGTACTTGGTAAGATCCTAGTTTTAACCATTTGAATGCATTTACCTACTTTGGTGCAGCAGGTAGTTTTGAAAAAGTTCCATTAATTTCAGGTAAATGATAACATATACTTACCTACGGCGATTTGTCGCCGTACAAATCGCCAAGTTCGCTAAAGCAATAATTTGGTTCGGGAGGGCTTGTATAGTTGTCAGTTGTAAAAAAAGCAATAAATAGTTCAGTACCTATTTGTTGTGCTAGATTCACTTACCCTAGGAAGTAAACTACTACTGAAGGAATATTTTTTACATCATGACATTCACATGGCATTTTCTAGTAATCTCATGGGCGTAGAAGCTAAGGCACGGTAATGGAATATCAGTATTGTGACTCGGCCCTGTCCATGAAATATATATCTAAAGCGCCACGTGGCCACGCAGAACGAATCATACGGTAGGGCTGGTATAATCATACACTGAAGGGCGCCTTCAGTGTTTAATTTAGTAAAAATCGCGGATCAAACCCGGACACGTTTAGCACAGGACCAAAAAAATGGCACCATAAGAGAGAGCCTTATATCCAGCAGGATAAAGAAGGCTGCGGATGATGATGTCCAATTAAGACCATATAAACTGTATACAACAAGTCTTACCTCGCCCGCGCAATTTCAAATGAATAAAGAAAAAGAAAACTAAGTACGTGTGGATTTGCATTATACTATATTTATATATGTGGATTTGCATTGTATAAAATAAATAATTAAATATAAAAAGCCCGATTACACCTACCGAGTAGAGTGGCGAGACAGTAAAACGTCGCTGGGCCGAGACAGTGACACGGCCGAGTGGCTGTTTACACCTAATTTTTGAAGTAGCGGCGAGACAGTCAGTCAGTTCAGTTTAAACATAGTTATGGGCAGGAAAAAATGGCTAAAAAGATTCTGTCAGTTCAGTTTAAACATAGTTTTGGGCAGGAAAAAATGGCTAAAAAGATTTAAAAATTACTTACACCTCTCTTAGTAGTAGAACTACCTGCATTGTTGGCAGAAGATAAATCTCGCATTTCGACGTGACCATGAATTAAAAAAAAGACCTGAGTTAGGTGTTACAAACAAGCTGCATCTCGATTCTTTTTACTTCCTGTAATCTGGTGAACAGAAATCCCACAAACACAACTGGAATGAATTTAAACACTTGCATAAACTTCCCTGTGGTATCCAAATCCCATTCTCCAGTCATTTTTTACGTTTTCAACAAAATGTGCCTCCCGCGAAAAAATTACGAGAACGCATCGAATGGCGAGTACGCCTGTTCATATGCACCGAGTGAGCGAGCGAGTCAGCGCGGAGAAGCGGGGGGAGGCTACTCGGCCCAAAAAGTAGAACGGGGACCGAGTGACTGTCTCGCCCGGTTGCTCGGCATAAACACATAGGCCAGCACTTACACAGCCACTCGGCCGTGTCACTGTCTCGGCCCAGCGACGTTTTACTGTCTCGCCACTCTACTCGGTAGGTGTAATCGGGCTTTTAGGGACACACGGTCTCTGACCCCAAACCAGGGACGTTTTATCTCCGGACTAGAAACGCACTAAGATTCGCATTCACTATATTCTGTCAGCATTACGTGAGGCGCGGGGAGGATAATGTTCACTGAAGTTTCGACCTAATACGTATGGAAATAAAGTCGAAATGTTAACGGGTGACGGGTTTATACAGCGGAGCGAGCGAGAACAATGCAGTTGCTGAAAATCAATTTTCGCCTTAATTGCTTAGACGCTCAAGTCTAAAATTGTGCAATGAAATGTCTGGTTTCTCGTACATATGTAGGTACATTTTTTCTTATACCATGACAGAGGGTACGCGCGTTGAATTCTTCTCCAGTAGCTAAATCCTCCAATCCCCAAACAAACAAAGCTTGTGATCATTGTGATGTGTTTGCCAGGGACTGATATACTACATATACATATTTTTCTAAATAATAACATCCAGAACAAACACATTTGTTCATCACAAAAATAGTTCCTGGGTGGGAATCGTATGCCTCTTTGGCCCTGGTGTCAGGGAGCACTAGCCACTAGACCTCTGAGGCAGTCAATCTGAAACCAATGCAACATAAACATTTTTTTACTTTACTTGTTGTTTCAATGTAATCTCAATTTATGCAGTCCTTATCCATTATTTATGTTTTAAACCTATGTTAATAAAAACAATTAAAAATACCTCCAAAGGTCAAGACAGAATAAATGTGTCACTTTGCAATATTTAAATTATTTATTTTATTTTTTCGAATACCGTTTTTTTAAATGTAATTGCTATAAATTGCCTTGCTTATCTTCTGAATACTAAGTAGCAAAGAAGGCAAAAAGCGGCATTTTTGACCAAGAGTAGCAATATTCCAGAAAATAAATGAGCTAGCTCAGCTGCGTCATCACTACATAGTATAAAACAAAATCGTTTCTAGGGATGCGAAAGTTCCGCAAAATTTTGAGTTCCTCAATCGTTGCCGCATCCTCATAAATAAAATAAAAAAATCCTCTTCCGCTATCGCTTCCTCAAAATTTAAGAGGAATTTATGAGGAATTTCACTGCGCATGCGCGTCGCGTAGAATGGTTTAGATTCATAGTTTGGTCCATTGGAAAATGCCCTTTTAACTAATTTTTGTGTATGGATGTACCTAGTTATGTACAGATATGACAGCGGCTTTTGGGTTGGGTCCGCTAGTATTTATAATTTCCTATCATCCTCTTCCTCTCCCGCTTCCTCTTCCTCATCTGCATCCTCTTCCGCTTCCTCATCCGCATCCTCTTCCTCCCGCTGTCTGTCCCCATGTAAGCTTATAATGGCTTATATCTTTAAAACTACGCAACGGATTTTGATGCAGTTTTTTTAATTGTGGTATCCCGAGATAATATCCGAACAGATAATAGATACGTCTCGCTTCCGCCCTCTTCCTTCTCTCTCACTCGTTCGAACTAAGAATTGTAGGTTAACTCGTGTGCTTATAAAATTATCGAAATAAATCAGTCTTTAATTAATTAGCGGTTTTATTAAGATATTAAAGTGGCGACGAGGTTTGGATTGGAACAAGCGTGTAAAAATTTTTCTACAATACAAGTGATTTCAGCATTACAAATTACCATCGCAGTCAAGATAACCTCAAAGTGAAATTGTTGTTCGTTTCGCCGGTTCGATGTTAATTAATTATTTTAATGTCGTCGGAAACTGACACAAAAAAACAATTGATAAAGTCGGGAAAGAGAACATACATATACAAGTGCAATAAGGAAGAATTGATAAGCATTTTGGAAGATGAAAAAATCAAGTTTTCGCCGAATTCTTCGATCGACGAATTACGGAAAAATTTAAGTGATTTTTATAAAACTAAGAATACGCGTCCAGTAAAAATGCTCATGAGCAGCGAACTACAGCCATTTGACGGGGAAAAGTGGGCCGTATTCGAACAGCAATTGGAGTGCTACATGGTAGTGTACGACATACCTGAGGAAAAAAAAGTACCATTATTAATAACTAAATTATCCCCTAAGGTATACGAGACTCTCACATATCTTTGTTCGCCAACCCCACCTCTCAAATGTGAGTACAAACATCTTTGCACTAAGCTAAAAGAAAAATATGTAAAAACACTTTCTACTGCTCTTGAAAGAGCACAATTCCGAAGCCGGAACCAAAAACCAGAAGAAAAAATACAGGATTACATCTTAGAATTGAGAAAGTTAGCGGCCACATGTAATTTCAAAGACATGGAAGAACAAATAAAAGAAAAATTTATCGAAGGTGTTTCTTCTAAAATAATAAAATTTGAACTGATGAAATCGCAAGACGACCTTCCTCTGGAAAGATGTATATCTATAGCAAGGACGGTGGAAGCAGCTCTCTTACATACAAACAGCACTGAAGTAACAGAAGTATTCTACAACCAACGAAGACCAAAAAATGCAAACAAAACAAAGAAATATACTAAACCGCAGAACGCCCAGTGCTATTGCTGTGGAAAACGAAACCATTTGAAGGCAGATTGTACATTAAAGAAGAAATATTGCTCGGAATGTGGGCAGCAGGGCCACATTTTTAGGGTGTGCCCTAAAAGACAGCAAGAAGCTAATTTAATTGAAATAGACAAACAAGTAGACGAAAATGAAGATGGTGTAAGTGATATCAAAAATCTATTTGAAGACTGTCAAACATATGCCATACAAACTGTAAGTAGGATACCGCCACACCACCTTATTATCCAGGTAGGATCTGGTAAAATACCATTTCAGTTAGATACAGGTTCAGAAGTTACTGCAATACCCTTGTCATTAAAAAACAAATATTTAAAAAATTACAAAGTGGAACCATGTAAAGTAATATTCAAAAATTTCGATCAAACCACTTCACAACCACTAGGCATTATCTGTAACATTCCAGTGAAGCATAACAATGTTTGTAAAAACCTAAGCCTTTATGTAACGCATGATAATACACCTTGTATTATAGGCAGAGATTGGTTAAATGAACTTGAGATGTGGCCTCCAAAATCAATCTGTAACACTAACACAATAAATAAAAAGATTATTAAAACTGTTTCAGATGCACAACAAATAATCAAAGAAGAGTTCGCAGCAGTATTCAGTCCGGGATGGGGGAACTTTACAGGTGAACCAATCACCTTAAAATTGAAACCAGGCACGACTCCGAGGTATTTACCGGTGCGACGCGTACCTTATGCATATCGGGATCAGGTAAAAGATGAAATATCTCGTTTATTACATAATGGCAGAATAGTACCAGTAAAGCAAAGCCAATGGGGTACCCCTGTAGTGCCAGTTCCAAAACCGGATGGTACGGTTAGACTGTGTGGAGATTACAAATTAACTCTCAATCCATACTTGGAAATGGATCATTACCCCTTACCGCACATTGAAAATATATTTGATGTTCTAAAGGACGGAGAGTACTACTGCGAGCTCGACTTAAAAGAAGCATACTTACAGGCTAAAATTTCAGAGGATTGTCAGGAATGTACAACAATTGTTACAGAAATTGGTACTTTTATGTATAAATACCTACCATACGGGGTAAACACTGGGCCGGGTTCATTTCAAAGATTGATGTGTGAAAAGTTAAGAGATATTCCAGGCACTATAGTGTTTATCGATAATATATACATTGCAGGAAAGAGTCTAGAGTCTACTTACAATACTCTGTCACTAATTTTAACTAGACTACAAGAATGTGGATTCAAATTAAAACCAGAAAAATGTAAATTGTTTGCTACCAGTCTTAAGGTATTTGGATTTAAAATAGACAAGACAGGTATAAGTGTTCTTAAAGAAAATATAGAACCAATATTGAATACAAAAGCTCCCACCAATCTTACCATGTTAAAATCATTTCTCGGCAAGATAAATTATTATGCAAGATTTTTAAAAGATATGGCCTCAGTATTAACACCATTGTATAATTGCACAAAAATAAATAAATTTAACTGGACTACTGAATGTGAGAAAGCCTTCAATACTATCAAACTGAAATTAGCACAAGTAGAAAATTTAAAACATTATGATCCAAATTTACCCGTCATAATTTCATGCGATGCCTCGGATACAGGGTTAGCGGCGGTACTATCAAACAGAAACAAAAATGGTATAACCCAACCAATTGCTTATGCGAGTAAAAAATTAAATACTACGGAACAAAAGTACGCGACTATTGACAAAGAGGCTATGGCAATAATTTTTGGCGTCACTAAGTTTTACAACTATGTCTATGGACGACCCTTTGAGCTTGAAACGGATAATTCAGCCTTAGTTAGAATTTTAGGACCAAAAAAAGGTATTCCAAAAATGGCTGCAAAAAGATTGCAGCATTATGCAATCTTCCTCTCAGCTTTCAACTACCAAATAAGACATATCAAAAGTTCAAATAATCCAGCAGACTACTTATCCAGAAATACACTAAACACTTGTAGCAAACAAATAGAATATCATCCTTTATGTACAGAGGAAAATGTGTGCAATTTGTATCATGTAAATAATAATGAAATAAAAAGCTTAGATTGGGCGTTTGTAAAATATGAATCAAAAATAGATCAGGAACTGTCACAAGTCATTCGATATAGTGTAGATGGCTGGCCAGAAAAAAAATACCTAGCACCAGATCTAATGCCATTTTATAATAGACGTAATGAAATATCTATAGATAGAAATTGTGTATTCTGGGGTCACAGAATTATAATACCAAGTAAAATTCGTGAAAAGGTATTACAAGAACTTCACAAAAGTCATTTTGGGATAGTGCGTATGAAAGAAATAGCAAGATCATATTTTTGGTGGCCAAAGCTAGATTCAGAAATTGAACAAATTACAAAAAATTGTATAATTTGTTTGAGTAACCACAAAAATCCTGAAAAATTGCAAAAGCCATGGCCTGTCCCCCACACAGCTTGGTACCGGTTACATGCAGATTTCCTCGGACCATTTTATAATAAAATATTCTTAGTCATTGTTGATAGCTTTACCAAATGGCCTGAAGTGTTTGAAATGGCAAATATGACTTCCACAAAAACCATAGAAGTATTTAAAAGTGTATATGCAAGATTTGGCTATCCACTTGGTGACAGACAATCAAACAACTTTTACCAGCTTAGAATTTCGACAATTTTGTAAAGAAACAAATGTAAAGCACACATTTTCGCCACCATTTCACCCGGCAACAAATGGGGCCGCAGAAAGGTTTGTAGAAACCTTCAAAGGTGCAATTACAAAAATTAAAGAAAGTGGCTGTAATTTAACATCAGCTGTCAACTTGTTTTTAATTGATTACAGAAGTTCTCCTCAGAGAACAACTGGAGTATCGCCAGCACGATTAATGCTGGGGAGGGAACTGAGGAACAGATTCAGTCTGCTACGACCTCCACCAATACAAGACACTGTCCAAGGAAAGGTACTATCTAGACAATATGGGAATAGAAACATTGAATTTGAAATTGGACAAAAGGTAATGGTTAAAGACTACCGAAAGGGTCAGAAACCATGGATAGAAGGTATAATAGTTGCTGAATCTGTTCCTGGTCTCACTTATAACATAGACGTAAGTGGTATGATATGGAAACGCCATGTCGATCAGATAATAGCATGTAGTAATACCTTAGGAGAGTAATTTGTAAGAGTAGAATACAGTAATACTTTTAAGTTGGTTGGTTTGTTAGACTATTGTATACCTAGTTATAGACTGTTGTTATTTGTAATATTAGTTAGTATAATTATAATAATATCGTAAAAGATAAATAAGGAACCTATGTAGTACCTACTTGTTTGTTAAGCCTTATTAATATAAGTTCCTACTATATGATACATAGATTGGTCTCTTATGCCTTCAGCTTAGAGAAGTGCGGGAGAGTGTGGTATCCCGAGATAATATCCGAACAGATAATAGATACGTCTCGCTTCCGCCCTCTTCCTTCTCTCTCACTCGTTCGAACTAAGAATTGTAGGTTAACTCGTGTGCTTATAAAATTATCGAAATAAATCAGTCTTTAATTAATTAGCGGTTTTATTAAGATATTAAATTAATAGATAGAGTGATTCCAGAGGAAGGTTTATATGCATAATACACCTGTGCGAAGCTGGGGCGGGTCGCTAGTAAACAATAAAAAGAACACACCACATCTGATTACACAAAGTTTAAAAATGTGCCTACTACTATTTCACCTTCCTAATCCGCTGGTCTATGTTGATAACGTCTACGCATCTCCTCATTCTTGACTCGACCACGCAGACTCCAATAATTTATGTAATCCTTCGAGCAAATTCCTACAGAGCCACAGTCCCTAAGTGAAAGTAGTAAAAATATGTCCGAGCGCCGTCATACATACCGATTTAGATATTTACAATAAATAATTAATAATGACCCATTTTCTCGAATTTCGACTTTATATACTTATCACCTAATTAGTGCTTGTAACTGAGCACTTCTGTAAATCACCTAATTAGTGCTTGTAACTGAGCACTTTGGCATCGCGCGACGTTGTAGTCGGTTTGCATTCGCCTTACGACTAACTAAAAAGCCTGCGTACTACGTAGCTTGGGCAGGGTTTTGGCTCGGACACTTTTGCACGATTGTGAATCCATAGATATTTGCACAAAGATGTAATTTCAGAAGTTTTGTTACAGGTGTGTTTGCTTGCTGCAACGGCGATACTTGGGCGTCAGAACTAGGGACTGTGTTATCTGATGCTGAACCCTTTCTAGTCACAACCTTTAAGAGGGTACCAAAAGGCACAAATGGCGGTATATCTACGATGGGCACGCTGGCCAGCATGCTCGGCGGATTAATCGTGGGACTCTCTCAATACTTAGTTATTTATTACTTTTCCGATCAAGCCTTGTGGATGTATTCGCCGCCACAATGGCCAGTGATAGTATTCGGAGCCCTAGCTGGTGTGCTGGGGAGTTTTATTGACTCCTTGTTAGGAGCAAGTCTGCAATATTCAGGTATATTTTTTTCTAAACATTGACAGTTTCAAAAAAGGGAAGATAAGTGACTCAATCGCAAAATCTGGCTCTATTCAACTGGGTCCAGTGGAGTCACTCGCTCTGTACTTGTTTCGCTTGCACTGCATGTGTTGACGCCTATCTCTATCCTTGTCATTCGGGGAGCTAACATCATAAACCGAGCTGACCCGAACCTAACCAGACCCATACTTATAATATTATGTTTGAATGTCACTCGTCTTCCCTTTTTGAAACTGTTTTTAACCCATGACGCAAAAGAGGGGTGTTATAAGTTTGACGTGTCTGTTTGTCTGTGTGTCTGTCTGTCTGTCTGTGGCATCATAGCGCCCGAACCACTGAATCGATTTCAGTTTAGTTTTTTTTGGATGAAAGGAGACTTAATCGAGAGTGTTCTTAGCTATGTTTTATAAAAATCGATTGAGCCGTTTAAGAGTTATGGTGGGTTAAAGTGGGGATGGAAGAACCAAAATTCTACAAATGTGCCCAAAATGGTTGTCAATTTGTTGTAGTTTGTTGTCAAATATTTTTGTGTCGGGGGTTTTTTAAATTTTTAATTTATAAATAATTATATTTTTGGTTATAAAGCCGTTTTTACGTGTCAACAACGGCAATGCCTTCTGAAATCTATAACTCTCTGATCAACCAAATCTGATCCACAAAATCGCCTGATGGTAAGCGACGTCGTGGTCAAAGATGAAGCACACAGTCTTAGAAGATACCAATTCGCTCTGACTTTCAAAAGCTTTTGATTATATCTCTTGAAACAAGAACTCAGGAGCTCTGACCGGCTGTCTGGTCTATTCCCTGGCTGTAACGATTTGAAACGTTGAGTCAATCCGCATAGAATATCGAAGGAAGTTCAATTAAAATCCAACTTTTGACTGGCATCAAAAAGGAGATTCTTAATTCGACTGAATATTTTATTTTGTATGTACATACATAATTATGTTATGCAATTACCAGCTCTGCCAATTATGAACCGACTTTTATGTTTCTTTTATGTTTTGTAGATCATACTTTGTAGGTCCCATTTAAATCCTTATACATGTATAAAATTCTATTGTACGTGTGTATGTCACTGAAATCCTCCTAAACGGCTGGACCGATTTAAATGATTTTTTTGTATGCGTTTGGGTGGCGCCCTGAATGGTTTAGATCACAAATCGGCCCGGCCGGCAGTAAAACGAAGTTCGCCGGATCAGCTAGTATTATATAAGTTTTTGTCGTCGTGTATCAGAGTCGTTTTTGAAAAATCACCAATAAAATGTGAAAATTACTATATTGACGACCTTCGAGCAAATATCTATAGTCACAATCGTGCATAAAATGTCCGAGCCAAAACCCTGCCCAAGCTACTAATGGGCAGGCTTTTTAGTTAGTCGTAAGTCTATTGCAAGTCGACTACAATGCCGCGCGATGCCCAAGTGCTTGGTTACAAGCACTAATTAGGTGACATGTCGTCGAGATTCGAGAAAACGGGTCATTGTGAATTATTTAATGTAAATATCTAAAGGAAAAGTATAGTCGGTATGTATGACGGCGTTTGGACATTTTTTTACTACTCTTACTTAGGGACTGTGGCTCTGTAGATATTTGCTCGAAGTTGATGACACATCGATCCGAGCGAACATATTATAATATTGTCCAATAACTTTGTTTTGTTACAGGCTTGAACTGCGAAGGTAGAATAGTGTGTCATTCTAGTCTTTCCGTGAAACATATCAGCGGTAGAAACGTGCTCGACAATCACAGCGTGAATCTCATCACCACGGTCATAATGGGCCTTCTGTTGCCAACAATCAGCAAAAACTTGTGGCCTCTTTTTTAACTCGACCAACTTATTAAAATTAAAAGTAATGCAGACTATTCAAGGTTAAAACCTCTCCATATTTTTTTATTAAGTATATATAACATCGTGCCAAATAGATCGCGGCATATAAGTCTGACGCTGAGCGAAGTGTGGAACTCATGCGCAGCCATCCCCTCCATAGTACCGTCAGCGCTAGACTTACGTGCCGCTAAATGTAGTTACATTCGGTCATCAATCGATCATCGTAGTTTTACGAAAATTGATTTTGCTAACAATTTTATTTATGTCAAAAATACTATAACAAAAATCAGCTATGCGCGATTGCTCATACGGCATAACATACCGCCCACTATAATGATTTGTGATTTACATAAAATAACAAGATTGAAACGCGTAGCGTTGACCGAGACGTGTTGTTGTCCACCACATCGGAAAATAAAATATTTGAGTGGTTTCCTTCAAAAGAATAATAAGTTGGCCCTGTTCAAATATTGCCCTCGAGTCTGATGAAAAATTCATTGTAATTATCAAATGCAGTCTGCATAATTATATACGTATAACTAAGACAAGGATCTTTGATGACTTGTTCATCTGATTCGAGGGTATTATAACTTAAGACTGTTTGACAATTTAATTTAATTTCACGCACTTTATGTCGTGAATTTTATACCTTCAAACAGGCAAGGAGTAGGCCAGCTTGTCTAGCATACGTACTACGACATAATTTTATCGATGAGCCAAAAGATATCGAATTATGATGAAGTTTTTTCTGTAACATTTTCACACGTCGATAAAATTATCGTGGTGTGTATGCTAGCCGTGCATTGCCCTGATTCCCTATCGAGAAAACGTTATGTAACTTGGCAACATTTTTTTATATTCGCGAATTTAGTTTAATAATAATAACCAAAAAAATTTGTAAGATTGATAATTTAAAATTCATACTACTTAGAGTGCGTGAAAATAAAAATGACATTAATATGCGCCCTACTTTTTGCTCTCGTTTTGAGAAAAAAATTGTTAATTTATTAAGTAGGTAATTAATACTACTGACATACTTATGTTAATTCGTACACGGGATGTGGATTTAGTTTTTTTTGGAATAGGTATATGAAGTAGCTGTTTAGCAAATAAATGGCCTTTTACAGGTGTGAAATAGTCAGAATGTTAATTTAGTGTGTCAGAGTTATATTTTTGTAATCTTTACTTAAAATTGTTTATAGATAAAATGTGTAAAATAATGTTTGTATTTATATGTATTTTAAGATACTTCTACATTTTTGGTACTTATTAGATTTTTATAAAAATGTTGTATTTTATTTCTTTCATTTACACTTTTCTCCCCATTGAAGATTTTAAAGAATTTGGCTGATTCAATCGTAATCAAAACGAAATTACATAATTTTATTTCTTATGAAGCAAGATAATAAATTAGGTATGTGTCGTTATGAGAGGAGCCACTATTGAGTTCTCTGATGAAAGCAGTAGAACTCCACGACAGTAATCATCGTCATGTACCCGTAGATCATAGAGGTCATTCTAAATAGGCCGTAGAATATCCACTGTTGGACATGGGTGTTCCCTATAGATTTCCTATTAAGCCGGTTCCGGTAACCCAATCTGCTTGCATTCAACGTGCTATGTATTGTGATTCTTCAGAGGCTCCAGAGCCTAGATCCACACAATGTAACATGTGTTTTTACTTCAGCATAACATTATTTGACGCTGGCAAATAACTAATACATAATACGCACCAAAATTTAAAAAAAATCGGACAGTGACATTTCTCAATGTTAACATGCAGTCACGCAGTTTCTAGGGTTCCACAAACCAACAACATTCACAGAAGCCCCAAACAAGAATTGATTGATGAAACTCCGTGGTTTGAGGTATTGCCTAGAGCGATCAAAGTTCATAATTATTATATGTATTGTATAGTTAAAGATCTTAAAAGTATGTTGACTCGCAGGCGTGGTGACGAGCGCGGGTTAGATAATGATACAAACATGACGAGCTATCCAAGCGTTCACGTATCTACATAGTGGACGTGCGGTTTAAGTATTTGTGTTGTAGTGTAAGTTGTGTTTCTATCAGTTATTATTTGTGAAAATTTTGTAGTATTTCGTTGATTATGATCTGGATTACGCGCATGAGTGTAGGCAAGTTGTCCTGTTGTTACTAAAACTCCTTAAGACGCCTCTAGTAAAGTCTCCACTGCTTTACTGAGGTACCTATGTTATGACTTGGACTTGACTGCCACTTTTTTGACTATGCTATGACTATTTGGATAAAATATCAAAAATGTTATTAAACTTATACTTGACATTGGCAAATGCATGAACCATGCGATGCCAAAATATAAAAACTGAATGGAGCACCCACGACAATATCAAGCCGACAGCCAGGCATATTTGCGCGAGTGTGACGAGCTCGCCACATCTACGAAAAAATATTCAAATAATGTTTATATTAATGAAAAAGAACATCAAGTTTTAGGTCTCTCTAGCTGCCAAACTGGTTGTTGGAAACACGTGTTTTGGAAACTAGTTTCTACTTAGGGAACACTATAAGGTATAGCAAAAGCAAAAACTTAGATATGTATACATATCTAGGTTTTTGCTTTTGTAAAGAAACCTTCCGGACTGGCATACGCACACGCACGCACTAGCTAGTCTACAAAAAAGTCTAATATCCTGAAATGTATTTACTAGAAGGATTCAAATGTAAGATAGATAAGGAACCTTACAATAAAAGATAAGTGACGCTTTGCGCTCTTGGCGCTCTTGTGACGGTTCTGTCAATAAGCTGTCAGCTGTCACAAGTCAGCTGGTAATGCCAGATAATATGATAAACTTCCAAAGAAAAATTTTGGAAAAATTATTTTAAAGTTTTTAAGAAAAGTGCTGTAAAATTAAATGAATCACTATAAACACCATAAGTATAGAAACAAATATATTTGTGAATATTCGTACAAAAAAACTCTCAGAGAAACGAATAATTCTCGGAAGTAAATCGAAGGAATTGCCAGTCGCGAAGTGGAGTCGTCTCGAGAATCTTGTGTTGTGTGATGTGATTTGAATGTTTTGTTGGTAAATTATTCTTTGTTCATGTCCGTAGTGAGGAAGAGAAGTGAAAACATCATAAGTCGCCCTGTGACTCATTAATAAATACAGTACGCGCTGTGGTGAAGTCTACGTTGTGATCCTCAAACCTAAGCCTATGAATGAGCCTACGTAAACGAAGTGATTTTGGGTGCTAATTTATATTACAAAACAAGTTCACTCGTAATGGTGTTATTGTTTTGATTCAATATGTCACTTCCTATAGAAGAGAGTCCTATTATAAACTCGGACATCGAGCATGATGTTACTAGCAGTCACAGAAATCTCATTGAAACAGAACCAGGTAAGATGTGTGTCATTTCCATCTATACCTACCCATTACAATAGGTCATATTCAAGCTAGATAACTAACACAATAGTTTTAACAGAACTATGACTTGACATTGCGAACAGCTGAACATTATCTTACAGCAACTCAATCGAACAAACCTCTGTATGTTGGACCAGTGAAAAATGAACCTTAAAAATGTGTTGTATACTATGCTTCCCGATATGCTTAAGTTTGAGTAAATTAGGTATTGAATAATATGATAGTGCTGTAAATAACTGTATGAATCATTGTAATTAACATTTTCATTTGGCGCTTTTCTGGATATATAACAAAGAAATCGAGAAAAAAGCTATTCAGTTGTTCGTTTGGATTTATAGATGTAGATGACAGGTGTATAATATACAGCTGATTTTGTTTTCACAATTTCATTGAAAAGTTTATAACAGCAAGTGCATTTATATTACACAAAGATTACAAAAGCAAATGTTTGAAAGAACCTATGTTTGTTTCTTCCACACATTAAATTATATCAATATGTTTTAGTCAGATTTACATTTTAGACTAGAATGTTTGTAGGTACCTTGCCTAGCCATGCCATTTCAAAAGAGTAAGGATTAGTGACAAGAAAATCAAGGGGGTGTATTAGTATTTTGTTATGTTTTGTTTCACCAACCAAAAATAATTTATCAGAATTTGGTGCAACAGTAAAATTAGTTAATAAATTAATGTTGCTATTATTGATTACATAGAAGCTGCCCTCAATTTGTGCTTTTGGTGACTGTAAGATTATGGCTAAGATGACTATTGTTTATAAAGTCAAAGTCAGTTGGGAGGAAAGTCATCAAAGTAATTTATAAGCCTCTGGTCTAGTGCTAAGTAAAAGTCTCCCCTTTAACTTGTGCTAAAGTTAGCTAGTCAGATGATTACGAAAACAGTTTATTTTTTACCTGCTTCTTTATTTTTTAGTGGAAGAGACCACAGGATGGGTGAAATGTCGAACAGTGCTGGGAATCATGGGCTTCCTTGGCTTTGCCGTAGTATATGCTATGAGAGTGAACCTCTCTGTGGCTATAGTAGCGATGGTAAATTCCACCACTCCAGTGCCATCAAATGATTCGACACTTGATGTCTGCCCCGCCTCAGAACCTACCAACAGTTCTCAACCTTCGGTAAGTGTAATTTTCATATCACTACATAGTATAAAACAAAGTCCATTCCTGCTGTCTGTCCCCATGTATGCTTATATCTTTAAAACTACGCAATGGATTTTGATGCGGTTTTTTAATAGATCGAGTGATTCAAGAGGAAGGTTAAATGTATAATACACCTGTGCAAAGCTGGGGTGGGTCGCTAGTTAACTGATAAATGTTAAAATAATACAGTTATTATTTTTTATATCGCACATGCCTTTATTAACTACAAAAAATTACAATTCTACATTTAAGTTAAAAATACATACTTAAATTGCTACTACATAAAAAGCATTATTTTATCCACAGAGACCCTCAAAGGTCTGTTAGATAAGGGTGCTCAACCCCACCGCCAGTCAATGCTGGCAGCATTTCCACAATGAATGGCAATGCTTATGTGTTGAGCCAAATAAGCAATGTGTAAAAAAATTTTTTTAGTAATCTTCTACTATTTATATAACATTACCAAAACATCCTTGCCTATTAACAATATGCATTGATGTTTAAAATTCATAGGTAAAAACTTCATGAATGTTTATTTCAGTTTTTGCATACAAATGATTACAACTGTTTTGATAAATTTCTCTAAATGATTAGTTGACAAAATCTAACTAAACCTAATTTTATTATTTGTTTGGTTTTAGAGGCCCGGAGAGTTCAATTGGACAGTTAGTCAACAAAGTATAATATTGGGATCTTTCTTCTATGGATATGTGTTGACACAGGTACATACATAAATTAAGAGAAAACTATTTTTCTTACATTCTTTTAGCTCAGGCTCAGGATGATCAGGAAATACAAAACTAACCAGTAGAAATAACCTTATGTAGAATGGTTATTTACTTAATACATTTATGGCACAATGCGCTATAACAACAAATACTAAAAACAGAATAAAATTAATAATTAAGGGGGCTCCCATACAACAAACCTGATTTTTAGCCGTTTTTGCTTTATATTAATAATGGTAACAGGTAGATGCTTGAAATTTTCACAGAATATTTTGTTGTATATTGACTTCAATAATAAAATTAAAATAAATATTTGAGGGGGCTCCCCAGTACGGAAACCTCCGTGCGCGAGTCGTACTCGTACTTGGCTGATTATTTAAATTCAATTTGCATAGATTCCAGGTGGAAGAATAGCAGAAATGTATGGTGGGAAGCTGGTTTACGGCTTCGGAATATTTTTCACAGCAGTATTCACAATATTGAGCCCAATAGCTGCGTACACAGATTTTTGGTTCTTTATTGTAGTCCGAGCCTTGGCGGGGCTATCTGAAGGCGTCACCTACCCCGCTATGCACGCCATGTTGGCGAAATGGATCCCTCCCTTAGAAAGGTCAAAGTTTGCAGCCTATGTTTATGCAGGTAAGAATGATTTTAAATTCATTTTAGACTGTGAATAATCTATTAGTCATCATTATTAGCGATTGCTGACGATGTTCTTATGCATGGCAAAAGTTCTAAAAGCTATGTGGAAATGCATAAAGTAACTATTATAACATCCACAGCAGTCGTCACCGCAGAAAACAGCATGAATTGAATCATCACTATTATTCTATTACTACTACTATTATTGCTTTTCAACTGACTCCCAAAAAGGAGGAGCTCTCAGTTCGTCTGTATACTTTATTTATTTATTATTTTTGAAGTGAAACTTCTAATGCGACACTCATCAAGGTTGCGTTAAACGTTTAACGCTACCATAGAGAGGGTGTAAAAGCACTGTTGCGTCGAAGTTTCACTTCTTCCGCGCGAAGGGACTCCACTTGCACTTTTTTTATCTACATTCTTAAAAGTAAATGTTAAGCAAACCATCCATAATCCCACTTCTGAGCTTGTTCAATGTTTGAAAAGATTGATCAAAATTAACAATCTTCAGAAATTTTGCTGGCCAAAATGTGAAGCAGCTGTGAAAAAAAATATGTCCATGTGGTTAGTTATAAAATTAATATAAATAACATTTATTTTAATTTACAGGGTCGAACATAGGAACAGTAGTTACATTACCAATATCTGGGTGGCTGTGTACGCTAGATTTCGCCGGCGGCTGGCCGCTGTGCTTCTACATATTCGGAGGCCTGGGCGTAATTTGGTTCGTTGGTTGGCTGTTCCTGGTCTACGACTCGCCACAGAAGCATCCCAGGATATGTCCGAAAGAAATCGAGTACATCACTACCTGTATTGGACCTCAGGTGAGAATAATGCACAGTAGTCCGATTTTTAGGGTTCCGTACCGAAAGGGAAAAACGGGACCCTATTACTAAGACTACGATGTCCGTCTGTCCTTCTGTCCGTCTGTCCGTCTGTCTGTCTGTCTGTCTGTCTGTCTGTCTGTCTGTCACCGGGCTGTATATCATGAACCATGATAGCTAGGCAGCTGAAATTTTCACAGATGATGTATTTCTGTTGCCGCTATAACAACAAATACTAAAAATAAAATGAATATTTAAGGGGGGCTTCCATACAACAAACCTGAATTTTTAGACGTTTTTCGCTCTATATTAATAATAGTACTTAGCAGGTAGACGCTTGAAATTTTCACAGAATACTTAGTTTTATATTCACTTCAATAATAAATAATAAAATTAAAATAAAATAAATATTTAAGGGGGGCTCCCATACAGTACGGAACCCTCCGTGCGCGAGTCCGACTCGTACTTGGCCGATTATTTTTTTAGTTCTGGCAAAAGTCGCAGAACAAACGTTGTTAGTTTTGATGTACAGAATAAGCCCCTAAAAGGATGCTAATTGATTAGGAATAACCCTGTATAGATGTTTGAGAGCTAAAAACAGCATGTGCCTGCGCCGATTTCTCGCTAGTTCAAGTTGCATACTATTATAGTTGTAGTATACAAGCCAATCTTCGCGGAGTGAGCTTCAGGCAGGATTGGGGATTGCGCAGCTCGCAGCTAACATAACAACAGTTTGACTCGACCTATATGTTGTTTTATTTGTATAAATTCAAAACTGCAACCTGTGACAACGTGGTACTGGTTGATTGACGTAATTCGGTATCTTCAAGTCGGTAGACTCGGTAGATACCGAATTGTAGATAGATAACCTTAGTTTGTTATCTCAATATTTCGGAAACCTAGAAACTGATATTATATTATTCTAAGGCTAGAAATAGGCTAATTATCTCATTTTATCTATTTATTTATCACCAAGTACCGGATGAACTTTACTAATTATTTTGGCTTAAGTTTTAAACATTCGCTCTTCGTAGGTCTATGTTCAGCAGTGGAGTAGCGCTCGTAGCGTAGTTTGACTAGGTAATTGTCAGCGATCACCGAAATTAAGCAACGTTCCGCACGGTCAGTACTTGGATGGGTGACCGCGGGTGGTATTTTCCAACTGAGCGCTACCGTGGCTCGGATGACACGTTAAATTGTAGGCCCCGGTTGTTTTAACCGTTTAGCCATGTCAGAGGCCTTCAGGCGGCCTAAAAACTCTGACACCAGGGCTAGCCACCCGGCCTATCTGAACTTACTTTAGCAGTGGACTTTTAAAACAAGCCGGTATAGTAAGTCATAAACATTTACTGTAGTTATTGGTATGTTTTCATTTTCATTGTTATTTGGCCAATTGAGAACAAATTATTTATTATGTTAGCTGACTCGTAGGTATCAGTTTGCGCTCATCCTATCAGTGCGATGCGTTGACTCACGCGACCTTACATGTGTTATTTGTAACGTAATAACATAACATTTTGATTCCAAATAGTACGTTATTCATTTTGTGAATATGCCGTAACTAGCTCATGTCCGCGTCTTCATTTATTTGGCTTGCCGGGTCAATATATGCCGGGATAAATTACCTTTATCCAAATATTATTAACTATACCTATATTATATGCTCATTTTCATCCATATTAGGTTTTTCGTGATTGAATAACAAACATACAAACTTTTACATGAACTGTAGAAGTATCAGTAGATAGATCAAAAATAATTCTTTATTGCCACACCAAAACTTAAATAAACTTGAAATAGGAACTTATAGCTAGTGTTACAACCGGCGGCCTTATTGCTAAAAAGCAATTTCTTCCAGGCAACCGTTACTTGTGAAAGATATAGATGATAAATGTAATGTAGATGTTTCAGGAAATCTTAAAGTGAAGAAAACAAAGTAAATAACAAACCTGACATGTGAGAGTTTTTATGTTAGCGAGTATAAATTATGTAAAGTTCCCTAACTCGTATTTAGTCCATGTGGTGGTTATGGGTATGGTATTTAGCCCTAATCTTTCCCATAGGTAGAGAGACGAGGCCTATGCTCAGTAATGCGACAGGTTAAATTTATTTAATTCAGACATCGTCCATATCACAAACAATTCACAATACTTACTTTAAAATGTTTAAATATCGAACAAGCAGTAGCGAAAACGTAACTTCATAGTGAATGCTTTTCGACAGGCACACACTCTTTACTTTTAATTAAAATGCCATTTCCGAGTGTGTTTTCTGATCTTGCAGTACTTACTATTATTTATTCTGTGATAATAATTATGTACTGTAATATTCTGAAATCGCGTTTGGCGGCTTGACCGCGTTTGCTGGACCGTGACTCATGATGATGTCATCGCGCTTGCATGGTTACACTCGTTTTCATCTAAACGAGATGCAAAATTAAAAAAAAAATAGATGTATAGCATGAATCATACATCTTGGCGGCTGTGGTGTTGGCTACAAGCTGCAGATAACCCAATGCTGACTGAAGCTCACTATACAGCAGCGCAAGGATTGAGTTTCGCACAGCTTGTTGCTAACTTCACAGATGTTTGATTCGGCCTATACTATAACCATAACAATATCTAGACACGCGGCAGCGTGTCCAGCCAAAGTGTTCAAAGAAAACTGGCGACGCAGCGGCCGTGTGTAATATTACACGAACCATTTGGAGCTACTTTTGACCCCCTCACAACTCAAAAACTATTTAGCCTACATACATGAAATTTGGCACATTTACTAAAGTCTTTTAGCTTATCAAGAATCCAAAATTTCATAAATTTTGCTCAATCAGTTATTGATATATTAACGTTTAAAAACTCGTGTTTCATTGACTGATTCACTCACTGACTTATAGATCAATAACCTAACCCACTTCCAGATGACCTAGAATCTTGATATTTGGCACCAAGGTAGACTTTCGGGCATAAATAAAGGAAAAAATCTAAAAACTGAAAATTATTGATAATTAGTACTATTAACAAAGTAATTGTAAAATTTACCTAACCAATACTCCAATAAATGGCGATAGCGTCGCGAGGCACTGAGATTTTCGATAGATGAACCATGCTATTTGTGATAGTAATATAATAAATACTAGATAACTTTTTCAGAGATAAGTGTACTATGATAATCATGATGTAACTAATAATTATTTCTGAACAAAAAGTTATGATATCTCCAAATTCTTGTTTTGAATAAATATTTAGTGTATTTCCGCTCTTAGACTAAGTATTTTTTCAATTATTTTATACCATTTTTTATAAATAAATTATATTTGTAATTTTAACATATTAATTAAATATTATTTTCAGGTTTACTACATTTTTTAAATAGATTACTAATCACTATTTTTGTTACAGATTTAATTATTTTTTATTATTTTAAACGGATTAATTAAAAATTTTGTTTCAGGTTCATTTATATTTTGTAAACATACCTAAGCCTAACTTTTCTAACCTGACCTAACCATAGTCGAACCATGATACAGTTTGATGATTAATTACTAATTTTGTTTGTGATTTAATTTGGATTTTGAATAGTACCCTTAACTTATATGACTACGACAGAGCGGAAATACACTAAATATTTATTCAAAACAAGAATTTGAAGATGAACTTCCGCAAAGTAACGCCTGATTCAATAAATTATGATATCTCATCAAAAACATAAATGTGAAATGGGAGCCAAAGTGTCGTCACCAAAAGAATTGAGATCTAACACGGGGCCTGTAGCTTAAACTTTAGGATTTTCTACAGAACACTTGGCCCCCGTGTTAGATCTCAATTCTTTTGGCGGCGACACTTTGGCTCCCATTTCACATTTATGTTTTTGATGAGATGCAACTTACGCGCTGTCAGGATTGGGCTATCCGCAGCATGTAGCTAACATCACACCCGCCAAGATGTTTGACTCGGCATATACCTAGTTGCGAGCACAGCGCGCAGGATGTCCACTTACAGCAAGATGGATTGACGACCGGATCGCGCTGAATGCAAGCCGCTTCCTATTTGTCTTATTGGATATCTATAAGGAAGCCTATGTCGAGCAGTGGACGTCTTATGATTAATGTGTTAATGTTGATGGTTCTTCGCACAAAATTGACTCTATTTTTTAATAGGAAGCTTTGGTGCACTCGTTAGTAAAAGCAACTTCTTGCAAGAAAATTCTTGCTACCTCAAATATCTACCTAAAACACTAACTAAGTATATCTTTGTTTAAGGTGGTTGCTTGCGGTTAGCTAGGCACATCAGTGCCAATAGATGGCGCTGATGGTCAAATTTGACGTTTTTTATTTTTTTATAAATGAAAATGTACATATTATTTCATGGTAATATATTTGCCGGTAATAATGAACTATTTGCTATTTTCTGAGCTATATTTCAGTTGTGTTTTCGTTGTTTAAAGTACTGAATTTGTACCGGGCAATATTGCGGGCCGCGGTAGACTACTCACTCACACAAAGACAAGGCTCTTGTTGTGTTCGAACGTGGTTCCAACTATGCGCTAATTTCGACACACTTTACATTGCATAGTTTGGACCAGTGGTTAGGAGTCCCGGTATTTGATACCGCGATATCGAGTTCAAATCGTGCTTAGCATGTTTCTTTTTGCGATGTTTTTTGTCTTCTAAATAAAAATCAAATACTGTTACTTAGTAAGCGCATAATTTGATAACGACAGGACCGACTAGTACTTAATTTTTTTCTCCATGATATCGTTTCATTTGCGCACGAATTCGTTTGCGATTTTTCCTGGGACCAGAGTATTGGTGGTTTTTAGGGTTCCGTACCCAAAGGGAAAAACGGGACCCTATTACTAAGACTTCGATGTCCGTCTGTCTGTCTGTCTGTCCGTCTGTCACCGGGCTGTATCTCATGAACCATGATAGCTAGGCACCTGAAATTTTCACAGATGATATATTTCTGTTGCCGCTATAACAACAAATACTAAAAACAAAATAAAATAAATATTTAAGGGGGGCTCCCATACAACAAACCTGATTTTTTAGACTATATTAACATTCTAAATTAACAATGGTGACAGGTACATGCTTGAAATTTTCACAGAATATTTAGTTTTATATTCACTTCAATAATAAATAAAAAAATAAAATAAAATAAATATTTAAGGGGGGCTCCCTCCCATACAGTACGGAACCCTCCGTGCGCGAGTCCGACTCGTACTTGGCCGATTATTGTAATCTTTTTGCGCCATGGCGTGCATTTTGCGTGGTGCCATGGTTTATTTTTGGGTGACTGATTGCATGTATAAAACACCGATAAAATCTTTATAGAATGGCACTCTGATATAGGTATCATACAAACAAAACACTGAAAACAAGAATTCAAGAAAAACCGAACCGAATCGTTGTAAACGCGCGTACGTACGCAATCAGTGTTGCCAACGCCATGAGTTGAAATTATCCATGAAAATTATCGTATTTTCAAATAATGTTTTCCTTCTATCTTCCAAACTTTAATTCCATAAAATCTAAGTCGTCGCCGTACAATTACTATTATGTATTCTGTGCCGCTACTAAACAACTATAAATTGTAATGTAGGCACCGTACGACACTATCTGTGTTCACTCACACATTGACAAAATTGAACTAAAATTCGATGTTATTTCTACTATTAATCTACTGTTTTCATCAACTAAAGATGAAATGCCGCAAATAAAGACCAATTTAAAAGCCAACTATAGTCATTTCAGTGTAAAATTATACTCTCATCGCCCATGAATAGTCAAATATATTAGTATGAAAATCGAACCACCTTAATGTAGTTGTAATATCGGCGTTCTGTATGAAGATAGGTACGCGTGTAGCCGACTGCATGCTACAGCAGCAAAGAACAGTGACGTCGCGACGCTACTGGTTTCCATGTATTTCTGTGGAATACATTCCGTAGTCACTGATACGATACTTGGTCTGCAGCAGCGTCTTTATATGAATCGCCCGATGACACTGTAGTCTGCTGCTGTAGCCTGCGTAGACGGCTAAAAAATTGTTAACACCTCGTTTTTCGCGCAAAAACGATGCAGTTACCAAACACTGCAGAGCTAAGGGCTCTGTCTAGGTTTTGCGTAGTTTACTTAAACTTTCGCTTTCGCGTGTGGCTCGATACATTTTGGTTAGTTATTCCTCGTTTCAGCCAGGGACGCTGTACAAAAATGTATAGAGCCATACGGAAACAGCTGTAGTTTCAATTAACGTGTAAACCTGGACTAACCCCTCTGGTTACTGTTCAAGTAATAAGGTCCTGTTTACCAAAATTTATCTACAAAATCGTTTGTTTTCAGGAGGACAAGCCTTCCATGTCAATCCCGTGGGGCAAGTTCATAACGTGCGTGCCTCTGTGGGCCATTCTCATAGCGCAGTGCGGCCAGGCCTGGGTGTTTTACACGCAGTTCACCGAGCTGCCGTCCTATATGAACAATATACTGCACTTTGACATCGTCGCTGTAAGTGTCTCTTTTCTTTTGACATGAGAACGTTTTATAAATCGATGAACGCCGGCTGCACGCACGAAAAAGCATGATTGTCACGTTCCGGCTGAGTCGAGCGTGCAAGCGAAAACGCTGAACATGCGATAAAGAGGCACGATCGGCCTAAGCGTTCAGCGACACAATGTTTTCATATGATGTTATCACGTAAAATTATCGTCCGAAAACCGAATTTACAGATTACCAATTTTTTTACATGGGGGAAATTTTCGCTAGGTACTAAGAGCTGCTTCGGGGTACAGTCGGATTATGTGGGATTGGACCCACTAAAACCCCCTCGGTGGCCGGCCTTTGTGCTGTCTTGGGAGCTCTGGGGCTTCCAGGGGAACGCACCGGAGCTCCCTGCACTTTTCTATTGACGTCCTGCGATTGATTGACGCATACAGCCCGATACTTACGACAACGTAGCCACTCAGCGTTGTTGTCCTCCCCAGGCCCGTTTGAGTGGATGGCTAGAGCTCAGACTCGAGCTCAGACGCCATCTTTTAGTAGGCTCTTGCTACAGGCAGGGGGTGCCGATGCCGTATTCTCTTGCCCCGGCATCAGGGCCACAACAGGGCTATCTTGCAGTTAACTAGTAGAAAACATGTAGGCAATAGGTATTGTGTAAGTAATATTTGCTTTTATGCAAAATGGGTTTGCGTTTGACGACATTTAAGAGGTCTAAGATCTTAGTCACCAACACAACCATTTTTCCCATTACGGAATCAATTACCCATATCTAAATGCTACCTTAACCTGCCTGTGTTAACTTAAGTTTAGTCGTAATGTAAAAAATCATTGTCAATTTCCTGGTAAAGAAACACGGAACAAAAATATCCTTGACAAAGCGTCGCTTCATTATTTTTACGGGTCTATAATTTTCTCATCTTTACAGAATACAAACTTCTAACCCTTTATCTCCTCATAGTGAGAAGGAATAGTTTTTTTTTTCTTTCATGCATTTTATACACCGCCGCGGTCTGGTTTGTTTGTCACCTACTAGATGTTACTTTACAAAATATTCTGTCTCATTTCTACTGGAGATTTTTGAGGTGATTACGTCTTTAGAATTACAATAAGCCCGATTACAGAGGCGCCATCGTAATTTTATTATTTCTGTTTCTTTTTCACTTTAGGCATTCGATAGAGAGAACGCTTTTTACGTTGCTATTAAATTTACGCTGGCAATATTTTGTAAAGTAACATCTTGTAGGCAAGGCAAGTCAAAAATACGAATGATAACAAAATCGGGAGATACAGTTTGGTGCTATATGGTAGCTTCAGATTTATCATCTCCATCTTAAATTCATACATTACACCGTTTGATAGCTAAAAGATCATAGAATTCATTACGCCAAGTGAGGACTGTGACGCATCGCGGGAGTGGAGGGGGAAGCCCCGCCATTTTGCTTACGTAAACGTATTCACGTACAACACACGTCTGTGTTCAGAGGGCTAAGTTGGAGTTTTGCAAATCAAATCGAATTACTGTTACGTCGCGTTAACCGAGCGCGCCGAGCACACCCGCGAGCACATTGGCACACACGCTTGAGTTAGCCAATCACTGACGTTGCCGTTGGATCGGTTTGGCGCTGGTTACATTATCGTAAAAAATACTCACACTTAAATAAATAAATATTAGCGGACATCTTACACACGGTTTCTGACTTCAAACTAAGCAAAGCTTGTGATATGGCTGCCAGAGACTGATATAATACATATACATATTTTAAATACATACTTATATAGATAATAAGCCCGATTACAGAGGCGCCAGCGTAAATTAAATAGCAACGTAAAAAGCGTTCTCTCTGTCGAATGCCTAAAGTGAAAAAGAAACAGAACTATGCTATTTAGCTAATATAATTACACTGGCGCCTCTGTAATCGGGCTTAGTATCTAAATAACACCCAGACACAGAACAAACACCTACGAGTATGTTCACTTAGCTATTCAATTTTCTGTACGTGACAAAAGATGGCGGTTTGAAATTTCCATAGAAATCACATCAAACGTTAACGCGATCGAGTTCGAGCAAGTCAAAATTGGCTTCGGCAGTTTTGTAGCAATAAACGATATTCTGATTCTGATTCAAGAACTCCAACTTAGCCCTCAGGACACTGCCACACCAAATTTTTAACTCTTATACCATGACAGATGGATACGCGCGTTTCAGGGTTTCGTAGCTAAATCTTCAAAGATCCCGATAGTATTACGCTAGATCCTTTCCGTCTTACCACAAAAGTTTTACGCACGCTTTAGACAATGTTTAAAAGTACAAATTGTACGGTTAAACAGTGTTTAAAGCGTGTTTAAATCTTTTGTGGTAAGGCGGTTCATTTCTTGTGTTATGTTTTAGAACGCGCGGCTGAGTGCTCTGCCATATTTGACGGCGTGGATCGGAGGGGTGCTGCTGTGTATAGTGGCGGACTGGACGCTCGCCAAGGGCTGGATTTCACGGCTCAATAGCATGAAGCTCTGGAACACTGTCTGTGAGTGGTTTATCTGAAGTTTAAATAGGCTGACATATGAAGGTTCGTTAAATTATTGTGCTTTAGCAAATCCCATTGGGCATGTAGTTTGGCTCTCGTATCTTTTTTTTTAACGCTAATAAGTCCGCGCTTGACCACCAACCAAATCGCCTGATGGTAAGCGACGTTGAGGTCGAAGATGAAGCATGCAGACCTAGAAGATATCCTCTTAATGAGATCCTTTGTCTACCTTTTGGATGGATGTTGTACTTTGTGATTGCTTGTACAATTTTACATGGTCTCGACTTAAGAATTTTTCGACCACGGTCATCAGTGCTGCATGTGGTCTGTGTCTGTGTTATTTTATTTAGTATTGAAGTATTAGTATTTAGTTTTGAAATACATTATTTCGTATTTTTTCTCAGTGTCTAAAACGTATTGTATTTCCAGCGGCGTTCGTGCCCGCGTTCGGTCTGCTGGGCATCGCGTGGGCGGGCTGCGACCGCGTGGCCGTCATGTTGCTGCTCAGTACGGCTTCGGCATTCGGTGGCGCCGCTTACGCCGGTACGTACATACATCGTAGGAAACAAGCTCATTCCTAAGTGATCCGTTCACGTGCGAGCTTAGGTTTTCGTCACACCTAGGTAGTCATTATCCTTTAGTTTAGAGAGATCTGGCGCTTTTTCAGGTGGGAGCCATATTAAGTTTTGTATATTTTACCGTGTACTAGCTATACCCACAGGAGTTTTTAGCGGCTTACCCACAGGATTTTTTATTTATTCCCTGGAAACATGATAACTTAAGTTGAAAATAGATTAATTGATCGTTTGATTAGAAAAAACATGCCTTAGTGTATTTAATGTAGTACGTAATGGTATAATATTGCTTTCAGGTAACCAAATGAACCACATAGATCTCTCGCCCCAGTTCGCGGGAACTATGTACGGTATAACGAACGCCGCCAGCAACATCTGCGGCTTCATGGCGCCCTACGTCGTCGGACATATCATCAGCCCGGAACAGGTAACTATGAAAATTTGCTGGAACAGGTAAGGTCATGTAGTGTACCTTGGGACCTTTATGTGAGCTTCAGTCAGAATTATATTGCGCAGTTTTCAGCTAACTTTACGTCCTTTTGATTCGGCCTATAATTGGCATGATGAATAAAAAATAGAATTAGTCCGTCAAATAGATTATTAAAAAATATCACACACGTATTTTTTTTTTGTCAATTATAAACAAAAAATATAAAGATATAGCCCGTTAAATTTCCGCGTGACGTCACGAGTCACATACAAATGACTTCTGTCAATCAATGTAGACTTCTGTCAGAGAAGTGACGTCACGACCTTATGTTGTTTGATTGACAAAAGAAAAATATGTGTGTACGATATTTTTTGATAATGTAACCCACGGACTAATCATAATAATGTTTATTTTTTGTAAATTCTAACAAACACTGTTATTTCCAGCAAACCCTGGGCCAGTGGCGGGAGGTGTTTTATTTAGCAGCAGCTATAGATCTCGGCACCAACTTGTTCTACTTATTCTTCGCCAGCACAGAAGAACAGGTCAGTTTGCACTTATTTTCATGATTTTTGTTTATGTTTATCTTAATCACAATTTAGCTTAATTTTCTAAAGCGTCTGGGCCGGAATCCCAAAAAGTTGCAGGTTCTAATACTGCAATCGCGACAAATTTTTGAAATGTTTATAACAAAAAGATCATTTCTTTGAGTAAATCCTAGTGCGTGAAGCACTATAAAATTAAATCATTACAATAAGTTTGTTTTGACCTGGTGGCTAGCCCTGGTTTTTAGGTCGCCTGAAGGCCTCTGACATGGCTAAACGGTTAAAAAAAACGGTTGGAAAATGCCACCCGCAGTCACCCATCCAAATACTAACCATGCGGAACGTTGCTTAATTTCGGTGATCGCTGAAAAACACCTAATCAAACTACTCTACTGACAAAAGAGACAATAACACAAATGTTTGTTTTTAGGACTGGTCTCTACCGGACAACGACGACATGACAGCGTCAGCGCCGGTGGAAAGCATCTTGTTCCCAGAGTCGTAGTACACACACCACACGACCGATACCAGCTTGTAGCCACATTGCACCTACGGCCGACGGCACTAAGGTGCTTTATTGCCTGGCGAAGTGACGGTAATACCAGCTACGTTCCACCTTCGTACAACGGTACTAAGGTGCATTATAGCCTGGCGAAATTGCAGACTTAATTGATGATTATTGCAATCACAACCCTAGATGTATTTAAAAAAATAAGTGTGAAAAAGTGGGGATACAAACGTATGCGTCTGAATTTTTAATACAAGAAATTTTAGGCCCAATCAAACTGAATGGCGTATGTGACGAGTTGTAGAGCAGTATAGGCTGAATCATACAAGTCGGCGGATGTGAAGTTAGCTACAAGCTGCGCAATATCCAATCAACGCGCAGCTTTATGCAAGCTTCAGTCAGGATTGGATATTGCGCAGTTTGCAGCTAACTTCACAAGCGCCGACTTGTATGATTCGGCTTATAGCAGTATATTCATATCAGCGGCGCAAGGCAAGGTGTGCGGATGCACAGCTTGTTGCTAACTTCAACGACGTCATTAAGTTTAATTAGGCTAATATTTACTTGTCTTCCTTTCATGTTACAATAAAAATATGTTACATGTTTTAAACCGACTTCGAAAAAATGAAGAGGTTCAACTGTATGTTTTTTTATACTATAAAGCAAGTCCCGCGCTTTGTGAGATTGGCCTGTGCGCTAGTACTCGATAGCTTGAAGAAACTGTAGTAAGTAAGTTCGTATAGCCGGGTGGCTAGCCCTGGTGTCAGAGTTTTTAGGCCGCCTGAAGGTCTCTGACATGGCTAAACGGTTAAAACAACTGTAGTTATAATGAAAAAACACATGAGTAAATCCCATTATGAACTCCTGAGACCCGGTGACTTTAAACTTAATTTTAAATACAAAAAAACAGTAGAAAATAACTACAACCTGATAGTTTTCCTTATTTAGATGAAAGATAATAACTATCATAAAATATCTGACTTGTCCCTTAATTCAAATATGAATCAGTTGAAAAATCAGGAATATGCTTTACGCAAACAACACAATACATATTACCAGTGATATAGGCCGAATCATACAACGGCTGTGGTGTTAGCTACAAATACAAGCTGCGGATAAACAAATCCTGGAGCAGCTGTTATACCACACAAATCGGCGGATGGGAAGTTATGCGCCGAACGATGCGCAAAAGCCGAAATATAGGTATGCGCGGGAGCCAGAGAGACTCGCGCCGGGGCACACCCGCCCGCCAACCTCATGCCTCCCGCGCGCTCCCTACGTATTGTGCACACATGCGCAATAATTAGCGAATCACGGCGGAGTGTCATCTGCGGCTAACTTCTCATCCGCCGATTTGTGTGGCGCTTAGTATAAGTGACCTCCAGTCAGGATTGGGCTATCCGCAGCTTGTAGCTAACATCAAAGCCACCAAGTTATAAGATTCGGCTTATATCGAGGGTCTCAGGAAAATATGAAGTAAATAATCGGTCAAGTGCGAGTCGGACTCGCGCGCGAAGGGTTCCGTACCGTGTGGCAGCCCCCTTCACACAATTATTTTATTTTAATTATTTATTTTTGAAGGAAATAAACAACTAAATATACTATGAATATTTCAAGCATCTTCCTGTTTCCGTCATTAATATCGAGCAAAAAATCACGTTTCTGGTTTGGGAGCCTCCTTTAAATATTTATTTTAATTTTACTATTTATTTTTAAAGAAAATATTTATTTAAAGCTTTTTCTAGCTATCACCGTACATGAGAAACAGCCCGGTGACAGACAGACGGACGGCGGAGTCTTATTAATTGAGTCCCGTTTTTACCCTTTGGGTACGAAACCCTAAAAAGCCCTCTATTTCCCAATACTTCAGCATTTTGGTGGAGTTTTATAAAAACTAACTGTTTTTGAGAGCATGGCGACGTACTCTCTGTAAACTAGTGAATAAATAGCCGAAAAGACTAAAATAATATGATTAGTCCGTAAGTTAGATTATCAAAAAATATTTGAAATGTAAGTTTTTTTTGCTAATTAAGAAAATATGAATATTAGCCCGATAAAGTTCTGCGTGACGTCACCCCTAATTTTTAGAAATGACGTCATGAACCCCACTCCTGAGCTAAGGCGTGCTTTTTTGATAGCGTGATTTTGCCATTTTTTGGTAAAAAAAATATACATGTCCAATATTTTTTGATAATCTAAATAATGTACTTATGATAATATTTATTTTACCCAATAATCATGCCCATTAACTTCACTGCGACTTAAACTAGACAATAACTTCCATTCATTTCTACTGCTCTAAACTAATATGACAGTACTAGAATTGTCAAAGTTTGTTTGAATTTCTACGGGAGACAAGAATAAGTGAAAAACTGCAATAATTTAGGATCTGTCAGATTACGTATAGTCTGAAAAACAGCGTATCATAATCAACACATCTTTCGTACAGAAAAAAAACATTTACGGTAAAGGCCGAATTATACAAGTCGGCGGATGCGAAGTTATAGAAGCTGTGCAAAACCCAATCGACGCATGTGAGCTTCAGTCAGGATTGGATATTGCGCAGCTTGTAGCTAACTTCACATCCGCCGACTTGTATAACTCGGCCTATAATTAATAGCGAATAAAGAATGAACCTCAGCCTTTAAAAAGATATAATCAACCTTTCAAAATTTCAAAACTTTATTAATCAAATAATTTAAAAACAAACTAGTACAAGCACTAGTGTACGTTACGATATGAGGATAACCGGCTGGTTACGGTTTCACTCGACTTGTAGAGCGTTGTATCTGTCTTACGAACCATTATTGGACAAACCATTTGTCACTTGTGACATTTGTCTTAAATTTGTCCAATGGACCTGAGAAATAACGTTCGTTGAAACTAAAATCAGGCAAATTATATCTTTCCAAATGTCGATGTTCATTATTAATTCGCGCATACTATAGTAACTTGTTTCTACGTTCATTAAATTATAAACATTTTAATCATATTTTTTTATAAATATAAATGTACTAATGTGTACTGAATGTATCACGGATTCTTAAATATTTTCATTACTTAGATTATAATATACCTAATTATATGTATAGTCTGTGATATATATACACAAAGCATGAATGAATATCATTTTATAAATAAGATTACGTGTATCTCTAATTGTATGTATTCTACAGAAGAATAAATATTAAAATAGCTAATACTAGAATAATGTACACTGTACAGGTATTTACTGTACCTAAATGATAATGTATTTGTTAAATTATTTTAAAATAATAGATCAATTTGTGGGCAATATTTTCATGTCAATTTGGTGTATTGTAAGATATGTTTTGTGAAGCTTTTAAAGAGCTGTTATCGACCTGCGAACATGCGTGGGGTGTGATGTTGTCAGCGGCTCAGATTGAGCTGATCGACTAGGGTGTTGGGAAATGCTCAAAATAAGCAGTCGTTCTATTTTCGAACCGATAGCTCCTATTAGGACTTATTCGTAAATATTCATGAGCATGAGTAAGAACAGGAGCGAGCAGTGAAAATCTGTATTAGTGCCAACGGGATTGCATAGCATGCGATTATAATAGTACATTATGAAATAAGTGCGGTAAGTTCTCTGCTTCCTTACTACGGCTCGGGCTAGCAATATTGCCTCGGCAGTAATTTTCAAAGCGCACGAATGTCATACGACGTTTTATAACATATTTGCGAGGAAATTAATAAAACTCTGACTTTGAGTGAAAGTCGTGCATCAGTCGAAGCATCGTGGGTTTTACATTACATTACCACACAAGTGCCGTAATGTCTCTCACTCTCTTGAGTGAAAGTAGGAGAAATGAGACCACAGAGTTCTGCAGTCGGTGGCGGCGTGCGTTTTACATTACAATAAAGCACAAGTGCGTAATGAAATACATTACGATATTGAAATAGGTGTAATTACAGCCACTTTACGAGCAAATATGTTATAAAAGACATAATATTTCAAGTTTCAAAACTTAAGCTCTATAACGGTATCTATCGACATACGAGCTGAGCACGCTCACGGCGCGCGCTCGCAGGTCGGTACGCTGCTTGAGTTGAAATGCTTCGTTTAGCTTGCCGAATTCAATTTTCATATATAATTGTTTTTTTTTTTCAATTACTAAAACTAAAAACTGGTTTAAAATTGATTTAAAAACGTTGTAAATCATCCCGTGTGTGCTAAGCTTCTAATTTCACTCGTAGGTGGTTAAGCCAATACAGGCTCGTGGAGACCTGAGCAAAGTGCTGAGAGCTTCAGTGCGTTCCCCTGAAAATTCCGAAGCTCCCAAAAGCGCTCATAAGCCGGCTACCGAGGGGGGTTTTAATGGGGTGCAATCCCATATAACCCGGCTGCACCCTGCACCCGTAAACAGTCGGGTATTTGCGAAGATTGTCTCGTAAAAAAAGGCCCCCAATGACACATATTTTTTTGCAACTCTAACGTATTTTATTTCAAGTTTATGCCTAGGTTTATGATGATAGTTGAATTCATTCGTTACATATTTACACGCTATTTACTGGTGCTTTTGCGATGACAATAAAATTTCTACCTTCTGTAGTGTACCAAAGATTATTTGAGAATTTCGAGATCCAGTTAATAATAGCTGAACTTTGTTTAAGTGAGAATTGCACAAATATTGCAATAACGCTTTAAATCTAGTTAATTTTACTTTGATCCTAGGATATTTATTTTAATTTCCTAATGAGTTGCTCAATCAAATTGAGAACTTACAATTCCCAGTATTCAAGGCTGCTGCACTGACAAAAAAGAGGCCCTATTTTGCAAATTTCTATACCGGGTTACTACTTACGGACAACCTATTAAGGATAATTTTAGTATATCTACGTGAACAACTATTGCTATGGAAAAGCCCTGAAATCGTAAAAGAAACTGTTGTTACATAATTTTGTCGAAAGACAACGAACTTTTTGGATAGAATATCTTAATATACTAAGGCAGCCCTCAGGAGGTAATTCAGTTACCAGTAACCTATTCGACTAAAATGAAATGAATGCCCGGGCCGTTTATTGTGTTCAATGACATTGAGTTGAAACTATTACAGATTATAAATTATAATTCAATGGTAAATTTTACTAGAATCATTCATAAAGGTAATACACTCATGTTAAGTACAAAAACTGCACAGAAAGTATAATGTTGTGATCTTTTTTAATTCGAACGGACTAGAGACGACACGTCTCTTCCTACGTCCCGAGATAGAGTGAGATGTTGTGTGTGAGCATGTACCCTATTTGATCATCTTTAAAAGTGTGCTTTTTGAGAACACATTCTTTCATTATATTTTGGTCGAAGAGTAACCCTGTGTAGACTTTACGATGAAATTACTATGATTTTGTTTACAAGTCTAAAGCAATTAATATTAATAACCAATATCGCTGGTATTGGTAATACTAGGTTAGTTGGTCTCAAAGTAAGTTGACTTGTAATATAATAAGTAGTAATTTGCGGCAGCGGTAATTATTGGCGACTTAAATACAGCCATCAGAAGTGTTTGTTTATTTCTCACATCACAGGTATCGTGTAAAGGAACGCATTCACTGGGCTGGAATCCGAAGCGTATGGAGCGCACGAATTGATTGCTTTGTCATTAATTTACAGAATAATAGAGATTTATAGCAGTCAGTTCCAAAAATCGGGTTCTAAAATTTGGCAATAAATAAAATGGTTGCCTAATTTTGATCGAAAGTTTCAAACTGTTTGTGCACGCTTGCAATGACACTTAAAACCGCTGTTTTACAAGTCTGCCCCAAAAAAGGAGTGTATAAAAGAAATGTTTTTATAATGTACTTATTTCAATGCATCTATCCATCCATCAGCAATAGGACGTCCACTGCTGGACATAGGCCTCCCCTATGGATCTCCAATAAAACCGGTTGGAAGCGGCAGCATCCAGCGCGATCCTGCGGTCTTAATAAGGTCATCAAGGTAAAGGAAATGTGGGTGGACGTCCTACGCTGCGCTTGCCGGTACGTGGTCTCCACTCGAGAACTTTTCGATCCCATCGGTCATCAGTACTCCGAGCCCTGCCCACTGCCATTTCAATTTGCCAATCCGTGTCGGTAATTTTGGTTCTTCAACTCATTTCTGATTCGATCTCGCAGAGACACTCCGAACATAGCTCGTTGGGTTACTTGGAGCTTATCTCAATGATCAGTATGGATTACTATGGGACGGCGTGCATTGGATCGGTATTTTTCCTTATAGAAATCAATTCGTCCGTTCTGTACGCTTCGATTCAGTGTGTCAACGGACGCGTAGTTTACGAATATGTACATGGGTAATGACACTTATGACTGCGGTACCTAATAGTAACATTTTAAACTTATGTTTTTAAAATTAATGGTCAAAGTGAAAATTACTTGTGATAATGGCCGTATCGTGAAAAAATAAAACACAATAAAATAAGTTCGAACATATCAAACTAGCTCAATCATTGTAAAGTATTTTTTTTTCGGGAACATATTTTTATGATGAGACCCAATGCAAAAAATTGCCAGTTTTGTTCACCGTTTCACGTTATTAGGTCTGTGGTAATAGTTTTTTTTTTATCATAAATGTAAGACAGTTTTTAGAAAACAAATTATTTTGGTACCTAAACCCACTGTACAATGCAGACAATAAGATGCACTAATTCTAAATCTTTCATTCCGTTGTACACATAGGATTAATAGCTCAATAACCTATGGATTACCTTAGTTATTTCTCAGGAATCCTAAGTCTAGTATTCGTAGGTAATTGATGAAAATCTTTGGCGTATAGTACACTTTCACTGCTGAGGTACTTTTTGTAAGGTGCCTGCTAATTCTAAAACGCACACGCAAGGCGGGAAGACGCTACCGCACACGCCTGGTGTGTGTAGTAGCCGCGGGGCGTGAGAATCGAAAACACAGACGTGTGTGTTTTCAGCAGTGAAAGTGTAAGCACATTTTACTATTTTATGGGGTTCTTACAAATATTTACTACGTCATACAGGCTGATGCTTTACAAAGAACGTAACTTTTAGAGCGACATACTACCTCTGAAAGTTTTGCAATTTGCAATCCTATCCTTGGGTAGGTCATTTCTTTATTCGCGTCTCATCATCTAGGACCTAGAATCTAGGTACCAAGTAAATCAAGCAGCCGTGTAATGTTAAACGTCTTATCATAATAGAATAATCGGCCAAGTGTGAGTCAGATTCGCGCGAAGGGTTCCGTACCGTGTTGAAGCCCTCCTTAGCCCCATTCTTCTTGCCATTATTAATGCGATTTGCGACTTGCGAGCAAAAAAAACTCCTAAAAATCACGTTCATTGTATGGGATCCCCCCTTAAATATTTATTTTATTCTGTTTTTAGTATTTGTTGTTATAGCGGCATCAGAAATACATCATCTGTGAAAATTTCAGTTGTCTAGCTAGACTTTCAGAGGTGCCATATAGGTACTAAACATTATGAACAACTATCTCGGCAAAATCCAAAACTCCTTTTTTTCGCGATTTCGGGGTACGGTTCGGTTGGTACCATAATAAAAATTAGTTATAATGATGAGTATATAAACACCTGAAAGTAGGTAGCCGTATTAAGGTACATTACAATTTTATTATAACATCTTCAAAATCCAACATGCGATGCCACTCGCTCACCAAGTGTTGACGCAATGTGAGTCTCGACCGACCACTCAATTCGACGCTCACAGGACATCGATAATTTGCGAACATGTTACATTTCAAATATTATTAAGTATTATGCACCTTTGATATTCAGATGGGTAATGTTCTTTAAGGGGTGTGCGACGCGATGATTAATGTTTCGTTCTCTACTTCGCGCTCTCTCATTCTCTCTTAAATAGGCATGATGACTACAATAATGTAATTAGTCCGTCAGATAAAATACCTATAAAAAAATATTAGACACGTATTTTTCCTTTTGTCATAAAGTTCCGCGTGACGTCACAAGTCACATATAAATGTATAGACTTCCATCAGGGAAGTGACGTCAGGACCCCCACTTCCAAACTTTGACAAGGTTTATATTTGTCATTTGTTGTTTGATTGTGACTAAAGAAAAAATACGTGTCCAATATTTTTTTATGATCAAACTTACGGACTAATCATAATAAGTAATGATTTTTTTTACCCAGTCATCATGCCCCATCTGTATTTAGTTCTTATATTAGTTGAATTATACATTAATTTATCATTCCAATAAAAATAGCACATTTATTTGTTATTTAAATTTTAATAATTTAAAATAACGCCTACTTCGAGTTCAAATGTACGCAGTATTCAATTTGTTTTCCACATGATAATTTAATACGATGTTACTCAGTGTAATTGATTAATTCTAAGATTTATATTTTTATTGTAAGCTTATATTTGCGTAGGTATGTGTTTTACAGGACAATGAAATGATTTATTTAACTCATCTTAATTAAATAGCAATGGAATATTGCTGTATCGTATAAAACTATTTGTATATTAGAATATGTAGTTTATTTTTTATAGCTTTTAGAATCTCTCATTATAGCAAATCATTCTGTTTTATTATTGGCTATGCTATTTAAATGTTAATTGGCTATGCTATTTAAAAAAATAAATTTGTTCGTCATTATAAAATGCAAAGCATGTTATTTGCTGTGATTATTTTTAAAAGAAAATTACGAATAATTATTTATCTCCTAAGATAATAATGGAAATGTAAATGACGTATTTTTGTAGACGGCAAATAAATTTTTCAAATAATTTTCGTTTCTTATTGCAGCCCAGGTGACGTTTAGATTTACATAAAGATTGTCGAAATGCGAAGAAAGGCGAGTGTGATTTTTTGTGGGTCCCGGGTATAATTGCTCACGCGTCGAAGGAGAAATTATATCTCGGGGGCAAAGTGGGCAAAGTGTGTTTGCGAGTGTAATCTTTACGCTATCGGCGCGAGCGGGCCGCGCCAGGTATATAATTGGCACGTGTGAACGCCCGCACGTCAATACTAATATTTGTTTTCGCCCCGCAGTGATGTTTTTGCTCCAGGATGAGGACGTTTATCGATAACGAGGTGTGGTTGGGACGCAATTATGACACTCATCAATTTCCGAAACTACTGTTGCGGAGGGCAGGTGCGACATTCTGAAAGACGCGCGTGAGTCCTACAATTACCCTTCTCTCACTTACCTGCGACCCGTGCGCTGCTTAGAACGACGACTAATGTTTCCCTGCGCGATCTGTCTGTCGTTTGTGGCTGCAAATTACAAAGCGATTCTCTTTATGGCCACGGCACAGATTTTTATTGTAAAAATATGTTAAAATATAGCTTTTTAACGTCAATACGTAATTTTACCGTCGTAAACGGCAATTTCCGAAAAAAGTGGTGAAATTTTTAAACCTTTCTGCGACGTCGTAAAATAAATGAGCAGAAGAGTTTTAACAATGGTGAAGTTATTGGCGAACCCTTACAATTAACTGTTAACAAAATGTGTGTTTGCTAAATCGGTGCTATTGTGCGGGTTGGTTTTGTTTCGGCAGCAACACGTCAATACGCGAAGGACGAGAGGCGAGGCGGTCAGAGATAAACATTAAAGAAAAAACTTTTATGAGCCGCCAAAGGCAATGCGAATGGCAACAAAGCTTAACGGCCGATGTGTTTATGGCGGTGGGCTGTTTTACAATATTTTCGTATTGTAAACCGATATTCTATAGCCCGTCCTGTATTGCGTATCGTCCCTGCTTCGCTCGGGAGAAAAGAATAACGGCAAGGGACTGTGGTGGTAGAGCGTTAACGTGTTTACATTGTCTTTTATGGCGTTAGAAAATCGTTTTAATTTGTTATGGCATTTTATGGTTTTACTTAGGTAGGTATCTCAGGACAGTGCGGCTAAAGATTATAGACTTACACATGTAATATACAAAAAGATAATCGCAAGTTTTACCTTCCAGCTCTATTAAGTAAGCTACTAAGTTTGTTGGTTGTAAGTTGGTAGGTATATCCAAATAAGATGATAAAAATGTTAGATTAAAACTTCAAGAAGATTTCGAAATAGCTAAATGTGTATTTCAGTTAACATATCGCATTTTTATCCATTTGCTCTTATTTTTTACGTTATATGTATTTGTTAATTTGTGTCATTAATAGTTTAATAGGTTTTTTTTTTACTAAGTTACGAACTCACGTTACTAACATGTTTTAGCCGATATTTTCTGGCCTTAATTATCACTCGAATTCGTCACGCTGATGTACACAACAGCCAAAATAAGAGAGTTCTCAAGAAAGGCAGTTAAATCTGTGGCTCCCCAAGCCCTTTAGATTCGGTAGCTATAAAACTTGCGTTGTCATCCACAAAAGGGTTTGTTTAGGCCCTTACAGCCCTGCCCTTATATCAGCTTCTGCGAACCGCGGGTGTCGACACGAACTCTACAAATAAACCGTTTATGTGCTTTGAACGATCCTTGGCCAACCGGAGATAATTGTTGAAATACTTAATACGCTGGAAAACCCTTTGACAAGACGTCTTTTTTACTCTTGTGGAAGTGGCCGACCACAAAAATTCTCTATACTCAGTTATTTATGCACTCAAATCATGTTTTGTAACTATAAAATAGTACCTACGAGTAAATACTTTAAAAAATAGATTCGTTTCCCCAGGAATACCTATCCATCAAACCTGTCTAGATCTGTTTGACCAGAAAATACCTTGACACGACTTTAGACTACGCTTATTTTTTTTCAACTTTTCCCAAAATACGTCTTTCAAAGTGGGGATACAGCAGCTCAGAATTATTTGATAATAACTCTACATAAAGCATAGTGTACTCGTAGCTTATAATAAAGTTCGGTGTTAAGTATTCTGCAATGTGGATTTTTCTTTAACTCACCAAAAACTACCTATACTTCTTGCGCTGGCACCAATCAGGTATTCTTAGAAAACAAGTATACTGTTTAAAATATACAAAGAATCAGCAAAAACGTAAAATAACAGTACTTCCCGACAAAAATAATAAAGCTGTGACAATAAAAACCGTTGACAGTTACGACAAAAAGTGCTCTATATTTTACCGTAAACATTATTAAAATAGAGCAAGCTTTTGTTTACGAAATGGTAACAAATAGGGTCCGATAATGTCGTAAAGAACTTTATTTTAGAATATGTTCCGTTAATTGTAACAGTCAATTTTTTGTCTTAACATTTACAGTTAAATCTTTAGAACGGAAGGCTCTATTTAGTTTTATTGGTTGCTTGAGGGACAGTTTATGTTAAAAAACCTCTCATCAATATTTTGTGACAAGACGCCCTACAAAAATATTTAGTTACCTATAGGAAGGTACCTCTTATTAATACTATATATGATTGTCAGTAATTTGTACTTTTTAGACAGCGATCTTCAATTTTTAACCATTGATTGAACCTAGTAGTTTTCCTGTAATGAAATTAGTATTTTATAACTACTTTATTTATTTCTGATCCCTGTGCTCTCCGTTCGACTACAAATAATGCGGAATTTCATTTCTGGAAGTCTAGCTCACCTAACAGCGAAATACGACGAATGACACCTACTCGTAGTTGTTGTGCGTAATATTACTACGTACCTACTCGTAGCATCGTATCGTAGCAAAAATGTGGGAAAAGGTTACCAATGACGTCAAGTTTGTAGCTACGAATAATAAATTTGTGTAGGTGTATTATTATAAGTCTTCATTTCAGAGTTACAATGCCTTTGTAGCTGTAGTGGAAATTGTTACGTAATCAACGTCATTTTAGCCATAAGACGTCTACTGCTCGATACAGATATTACAGTAAGACCGGTGGAAACGGCCTGCATCCAGTACAATCATGGCGTTTAGAAAAGCTCATAATTATATCCACCTTGAATGAAAATGCCTTAAAACGTTGCGCTTATTGGTAGGTGGTTAGTAGTTACATAGGAACCAACTTTTATACATTGATACATACTCGGAATCGAAATAGGTACTCCGGATTGCACACAATAATTAATATAACTGTCATGTAAAAAAAACACGCTACGCAACGTAAAACTACGTGACAACGTGTAGCTACGTAAAAAGCGGATTCAATTTCGAATTGATTGAACTTCCATCAGCCAAATTCCCTAAGCAATACCTAGCTTCAAAAGTTACCTAGAATTTAAATATTCAAGCTAGAATTCAAGTGTGCCGTTGCCGCCCCGCGTAGCCCGCGTCACCACCAAATATCCATCACAATGGCAGGTCGGACGAGCCACTCAAATAATCCGTCAGCCGAGCGACAGTGCCGGCGGTCGCCGCCGCCGCCCCTGTCGCCGGTCGCCGCTTGCAGCCTCCTTGTGTGCTTACACATCGCTTCTCAACTTGGGGTTGCGTCTATCCTTACTTCCTTATTTATCCTTACCTCGGACTAAAAAAAAAAAGACAGAATGTTGTGCATAAACAAGTGAGGCCGGATTGAACTCAATTACACACAAATACGCGTACAACGAAACTACGCCATGGCATGTCAGTCGCACTATGGCGGCGCAACACCGACGCACTAACCACATGTTTAAAAAAACCGGCCAAGTGCGAGTCGGACTCGCGCACCGAGGGTTCCGTACAAACCTGCAAGGTTTACAAAGTTCGTTCATTACGACAAAAAAGTAATAAGTTTATATTTATTAAAAAATATATATTTTGTAATGTAACTAAAAATTTAAGGTTTTCGGAATTTTTCCTTTATGTGTGCTATAAAACGTTGCTTCATGCCAAATTTCAAGATTCTAGGTCGACTGGAAGTACCCTTTAGGTTTTGATTCCCTTGCGAGTACTTGCGAGTTTCAAAATTTGCGGCATAAACGGCTGTATCTTTTGATTGCGTTGGCTTAGAAGTTTGATTTTTTCACAGCTTCAAGGGACAGTAGACCTGAGTAATTGATATAAATTTCAGCTTCATACCTCTATGCGTTCCTGAGAAAAAGGGTCTTGACAGACGGACGGACGGACAGACGGACAACAAAGTGATCCTATAAGGGTTCCGTTTTTTCCTTTTGAGGTACGGAACCCTAAAAACGGGCTTCACTTGACTGTTCAAGACTTTCTGTCTTCATTTTTTTATTTGGTGTGAGATCCTTACCTACTAATATTATAAATCCAAAAATGTATTCGTTGGTTTGATTATGACTAGTTCACGCAGCAATACAGGGATGAATCTACAATTGATTTTTTGTATGAATTTAGTTTGACGGTCGGAGATTGTCATAGACTACTTTTAATACCGGACTTTAAATAAAAAGTTCCTATGGGATACGCAAATTTTGAAAACCCCTAACTGGATTTTTTTAGAAGTAAAATAAGAACCGCATCATCGCTTCAGCTACATCAATTTTTCAACAAAAAGCTGGTTTTCTGTCAGTAGTACCATTGATTAGTTCCGTTGATGGTACTACTCACGTATGTAAACTTCGCTAGTACCGCTATGGAAATAGCGACGTGGAACTTATATCCTCTACGTCGCTAGTTCCATTGATCAGCACCATTGAGTTAACAATTCACATCCCTATATGTGACTCGTACCATTAATGCCTTCAGGTCTCTGTACTAAAATCGCTCCGTGTGTAATAACCCGTGTTGACAGCAGACGCCTATAACGTAGATAGATAGACGTCAAACTTAAATTCCCTCCCTGCGTTATAGATCGGTCGTTAAAAAGTTTGAGAAACATTACGGTAAGGTCTTTCGGCGGGCTTTGAAGTCGATCGCTGAACAAATTTATGCGCGTGTCAATACATTAGGACCGGCGACGCTAGTGATGTCAGCGCAGCGTGGGCGCGTTTCCATTTAGCGGCGGAGCGTGGGCGTATGAGGCGTATTGCTAAGCACGTGTCGAGGAGGCGTTCATAGAGACGTCTTAAGGTTTGTGATTATGGTGAACTGTGACATTTATACTTACTAAAGTTTTACTATTACTACTCAACTTATATAGACAAGCTACTGAATAAATGCGCATGTCAACGCTTTATGTCGGTGCAGCGTGGGCGCGTTTCCATATAGCGCGGAGCGTGGGCGACTGGGCGTGTGAAGCTTAGGTACGGACACGCGGTGAGGAGGCGTTCATAAAGACGTCCTAAGGGTTGTGTTGTGATTATTGTGTGAACTGTGATATTTATAAAAAAAATGGGAAACAGTTTAATTTCCACAAAAATTAACACAGAAATAGGCACCCATAGCTATAGGTAGGTAAAAATTACCAGAAGGTCTCAAACGCGGCTTAGCCTGTATCTTGAGTTTCGATGTTGGATTGATACAGACTTAGTTTGTTGCGCACGCAAGGAAATTTCAGTTGCAGTAAAATAAAAGTGAGATTTGGTAAAAAATCATAATAACAATGTAGTTATACTAACCTATGTAAATACTAGTCAAGTTTGCACGCTAGTAAAATCAGACTCAATAGTTTTTTTTGTTTGGACTCCCTAACGTGTATGGGTCACACTTGCTCTCGGCCAGTTTTGATAACACGAGGAGTTGATAAGGCCGTCGCTAGACAATGGAGCCGCGCGGGTAATAAACTGCATGCGGCACACCGGACACGACTGAGCTCCCGTGCCGTCTGTATAACACTCCGACTACGAAGGACTACAGATCGACTAGTTTTACCATTTTCCCTAGCCATTAGCCTAACTTGTACTTGGCCAGTATTGATAACAAGACGAGTAGATAAGGCAGCCGCTAGACAATGGAGTCGCGCGGGCGATAAGCCGCGGCACACCGGAGGCGGACGGTGCGCCGCCGCCGCTCGCGTGCCTTCCGCGCGCGACACCGACTATGAAGGACCACAGAGGGACTACTTTGACCATTTTCATCCGAGACTACATTTCGTTATAATTGGAGAACCGGAGTGCCGCCGCTTATCGCTCGCGCGACTCCTTTGTCTCGCGGAGACCTTATCACTACTCGTGTTATCAAAACTGGTCAAGTAGGTTAGGTACTAGTAAAAATAGTCGCAGCGTGTTGCGTTTGCGTGCTTGTACACACCACTCCGGCTATGAAGGACTACAGATAGAGCACTGCCGGTTTGACAGTTAAAAAGCTAAGCTTGACCATTAGTTCCAAACCTTAAACCTTTCAAGATTGTAGATTATTGGGACCCCGCCCACTTTGACTTCTTTTTCTAAGTTTTCTAATTTCAATCATTCATCATCTATCGAGAAACAGTCGACAGTTTAACATATTTTTTAGTATAAACTCCTACCTTCATCGTACATAAATCGGCTTGTTCTTTTTTTTGTCTTTTTGTCATTATTTTAACAGGTCTAGATGCCAAGTGCCTCAACAAATAGTCGCGATCTGTGTACGAGTATCTACTTACATTTATCACTATTCTATAGGCCGATCGATTCCGATTCTATAGGACGAATCATACAAGTCGGCGGATGTAGAATTGTGTACACAAGCTGCGCAAAATGCAATCCTTACTGAAGCTCCCTTAGAGCTGCGCTTTGATTAGACATTACGCAGCTTGTAGCTAACGTCACATCCGACCACTTGTAAGATTCGGCCTATACAATTTATTTGCCATAGGTAGGTACTATTATTATTGGTAGGTAGGTATAAGCCTTGAAAAGTCGTAAGTTAGCAACGTTCTTTTTTAGGGTTCCGTACCCTAAGGTTAAAAACGGGACCCTATTACTAAGACTTCGATGTCCGTCTGTGTGTTTGTTTTGTTGAAGTTATGAAATAAAACTTTCCCCTCTGCGGTATTCACATCCACAAGTTTTCCTTGGCTACGCGTCCCAGCCTCACGATCTCGCGCGTCTCGGCGCGGCCCGCGCCACTCCGCGCCAGTCGCGCGTCGACCACACGACGCGCCGCACGTCGCGCGTGTGCCATGCAGTGACCGCTGTGTAGTGACGAACTATGGTGACCGGAGTGCCCGCCCTTCAGGCCAGCCCTGCCAACATGACCTCGCCAACGGAGACTAAGAAAGGAGACACTAGAAGGGTGAGTCTTCTTTTTATAATACCATAAATCCTTGGATATATAAATTGTTCAATTGCCAGTGAAAAGTTTTTAAGAGTTAATTTGAAACTGAAAAAGACATCAACGCGCGCCGATATATAATTAGTTGAGATTTTTAAAACTGCCGATTTGACTCATTACTATTTATTTTTAATATTTATTCTGTATTTATATGGTATGTTATATAATTTTGAAATATTGGACGGATATGTACCTCCACAATGTAGTTATTATTTATTCAGTTTCAAACAAATTAATGTCAGTTTTTGGATATCATATTTCACTTTCAGTTTTCACTTGCTTGTTTTAGTCATCATGCAGTTGTTTTTTATTTAAAATAAAATAGCCTCTTCTTTAATACAAAACCACGTCCCTAAAGAATTAGTAAAACAGCACAGTGCGTAGGTATAATATAAATAATGTTTCTATACTTACATATCTAAACATTAGCTCTACAATATTGGCTGCACACGTTATTTTAGCGAGCAGACGCAAATTATGCCAAATGATATGTCACGACATCCAAGATCGTGATTGTATAGTTTTTGTTTACTTTCATAGAGGAAACTCAATGTCTCGTGCGGCTAAAGAAAACGTAGAAAGTTTTGTCATGAAGTTATACTAGAGGTACCAGAATGATACGTATATCGTACTACAGTAAAATATTGAGGAATCATCACTACATATTATAAAACAAAGTCGCTTCCCGCTGTCTGTCCCCATGTTATATCTTTAAAACTACGCAACGGATTATGTTTTTTTCTAATAGACAGAGTGATTCAAGCCGAAGGTTTTTTATATTATAAACCTGTGCGAAGCCGGGGCCAGTCGCTAGTACTTAATATTTCAACAATTTTCATATAGTGTTTGGGAAACTAATTAAATTTTTCAGTTTTCACGCATTTCAATTTTAGTAACACGAGATGCACTGATATTTTGTTTTTGAGTCAGCTTTTCGTGTCCGACTACTTATATCCCTAGTGAACAGAATATTTTTTCACAGAATTTTCATGTTTTCAAATTGGTCACTAGTAGGCACCTATATGCCAGTGTGGAAGAGTTATATTGCCAAAAATTCGTATTTCTGTTAGTCCAATGCGCGAATTTGTAGGTACAATATATATTTCATACGTACGCGGTACTGTCTACTAGGCCCTAGTATATAGTACCGCCCTAGTAACTACGGCATGTTATGTAGGTATACACATGTACTTGTGACCTTTGGCTTAAAATGCAACTCAAATGCATAAATATTTTCCGACATGTACCTATAGTAATAAATTTCTGTGCATTAACATTATTATTAGCCAATACCAAACTATAAAGAAAAGGATACTTACAAAGGTCTTACTAAAAACTGAAAATGATTGGACAAATTTGTGGTTTTCTTCGCGTCCTTCGAGGACCTTTATATTTATTTATAGATAGATAATATTTTTTTTAGTCTACAACACACTATAGGTAAGTATATAACATACTACTGACGCAAGTTTTTGCAGATTTCACAAAATTATTAAAACACATTTATTTTTTCTAATGCTTATTTCATGCCGGCTAGACTAAATTTACAGACCAGAAATATTCGTATGTAGCTATTATAATGTAATTTATGAAACATTAACTTATTAAATGGCCTAAAAATAGATTATTAAGGCGTCGGCGTTTTTAAAATTAATTCATATGACGCGTTACTTGGTGTTCGAATGCTCATCCTAGAAAAATAAATGTCAACTAGTGATTAATTTCATCATAAAATAGTTCTCGAAAATTCTGTAACGAAACTTGAACATAAATTAATTCTTGACATTGGCAAATGCATAATATTGTGTCGCCAACATTTTTGTTATTATAAATTGATTAACTAAATAAAAATTGTTAAAGAAAAGATAATTATTTTGCTCGTAGAGCGCAGAATACCTACAATGTTGATTTTCTTGTATAAGGTTCCAGTAATATTGAAGCCATTTTATTTCACTACTCGCTAAAACTATACATATCTGAAACGGCTAAAATTTCATATGTGTACTATATTTGCTGTGATTGTTGTTATTAACTGATTACAGATAAGAGGGTTCTCAATTCATCTGTACTTTTTAATCAATCTGTACTTTTTAGAGTTTCGTGGTAATTTAAATGTACCTATTTAACGCGATTATTCCGTCAATTATGAACCAGTTTTTACGATCCCAATGATTAAAGTCGATTGTGCTATTTTATATAAATAATTATTAAAAATATGCATATACATTTTAGTAGGAATACAATATGTATGTGGTTAGTTATGCAAAACCCACTCGAGTATGTACTTAGGTAGGTAAATTGGTATTTTTGAGTATGCTTATCGTCTCACCAGTCATCCAGTATCAAAAAACCTTGATAAACTTAAGGCAGATCTGCCACCGATTTCCTATCAATTGTAAGGGGCAACCTCGTCTCGGCCGCAGTGGGCAGACCCGGGGTGGGCAGACGGTGTGAGTCAGGGGTGCCTACTGCTTTACATTCTGTGGCGGGCGCGGGCGACGCGTGGGCGCCTTAGCACTCACCGGCCAACTCATCTGTACAGCCGATAAAATTGTGGAACTAAAAAAAATCCATGCTAGACTGCCAGTTTTGTTCAAAAACGCGCTTGCGGCGCCGTTGTCGGGCTCTCCAGTAATGTTGGTGGTACGTAGTGATAGCCGTGGGAACGCCGCCGCCCGCCGACGCCGCCCGCCCACAACGCAGATTGTATTATAGTTACATTACAGTAGCGCCACTGGCCTCAGTAATAATAAACCAAGATTAAAATGTGTGAAGGCGGCGTAATGACGTCTTAGATTATATTAATCGTATAAAAAATGGATGTTTAGATTATTAGCAAATGGATGACGAAGACCATCGGCCTTTTTGATTACGACAGTTAAAAGCATTTTTTACACATGATAGATTTGCGTTTGACAACATCCGGTCTAATTGACAAAATTATGTCAATTTGATCATCTTTTTCACTCATTTTACAGTGATTCGCGCGAGCCATTATCATGTCTAGTAGAGTATTTGAAATACCTTGGTAAAATGTGCTTAGAATAACATTTTCATTGACATTGTTATAATGAGGTACAGGTTGCGGCATATAAGTATAGCGCTGACCGAAGTGTGGAGAGGATGGCTGCGCATGGGTTTAGTATAGCGGTCACCATGCGCAGCCATCCCCTCCACACTACCCTCAGCGCTACAAGTGTAGTACGTGCTGCTACCTGTACTTAGGTACAATACTTCGACTAAAGTATGGAAGCCATAGAGATAAAGCGAAATGATAGCCTAACTTAGAACATTGTTGGTGTTACTTTACTAAGAATAGAATTTTCGTAAAGTGTTCTTAAAAAATGTGTAATCGTACAGAGAAAAGTGTTTTAAAAGTAAGTAGGTATGGTGGGATCCTCGTAAAACAATTTCGATAAGAAATCACCATCGCCACCGACACGGCGGCGGTAGTTAGTTAATCTCGAGAGGAAGCTATTAACGGCGGCGATCCATCATCGTTGATAAACATCGCGCCGAAGACGATACGCGGCGTGTGACCGGTGGCAGCACCCACGCTGCGTCATTCCACACGGTATATGCGAGTTTTGATATCTGTGTTGATATCTAGACTAGATGAATGGAGCAAAGAAACATTCAAAACTGTAAAAGCTCTACCTGATATATATATATATATATATACTTTTGGGAAAATAAAAGGAACAATGATAAACATCGCGCCGAAGACGATACGCGGCGTGTGACCGGTGGCAGGGCACCCACGCTGCGTCATTCCACGCGGTATAAATGCGAGTTTATGTGTTGATATCTACAGACTAGATGAATGGAGCGAAGAAAAATTCAAAACTGTAAAAGCTCTATCTGATTATTATAATCTTTAAGAAAAACAAAAGGCAATAGGATAAGGTATAGAACAATGATAAACATTGCACCGAAGACGAGATAGGCGGCGTGTGACCGGTGGGATGGCACCCACGCTGCGTCATCTCTCATCTGCAACGCTCATATTAAGATAAATTGAACAAAGACATAACTGCAAAAGCCCTTGTTGGATATACCTACTCGTAACTATGCTTTAGGACTAACAGACAGTAGACAATAAATTTCAAGTCATAGATCATTTGTTTTTCATGAACTTTGCCACGAAGACTTGAACATTTTACTGACGTACCTATGTAGTATCTCTTTTGTAGTATTTCTGGGCATTTTTTTGGACACAAACATATTTTTCAATATAATAATTTTTATACAACAGATTTTTTACACTAACAGATCATATTTTTTTAAATTAATCTAAAACATAGTTGGTACATTCTTAAGTATGTCAAAGTCACAGTATGGAAAGTAGAGAAATGAGTATGTATCATTTCAAATTTTCCACTATCTAGCAATTCCTTTTATGCGCAGATAAATGACTTATTTGTAGATATTATTATGTAGGTACCTTGTATACTTTTAATAATTATATAATTCCTGTGTTCGGTATACACACAGTGCCTACGCCACGCTGATAAAATTAGCACTTGACATTGATTGAACTATTGTGTATGATCATGAGAGAGGATGAGAAAGCATAATTGTCACATCTTTTTCTTGAATTGACAATCTTAAATATGTCATCCTCTTAATATTTGCTTATTGATTGATCTAGTATAGATATTTAATTAAAAATGCAGGTACACAAAAAGAAGTGTGAATTTCAAATTATTAATTTAGAATTTTTAAGATTTTAGCACCCAGTGGCATCAAATCCAGTCCTCACTCTGAGCATCAACACATACGTCTGCAATAATCTTATTTTATCGGTATGGTTATTTATTGATTAAGTAACAATAGCGTGAGAGCCATCTACCTTTTCATCTTATCATTGTATTGTTATTCGAGAACTACTCCTCGCTACGTCACTTTACCTCGAGTACAAAGCAACATATGGATATGGCATCCATTATTACTCGTACACATTTGACGTTCAACATTTTAGTGTGGGCTCCTCATTGACACTTCTAATGTATGTACACTCGCAACAACGAGCTTTGGTAGGAATTAGGACCTTGTTAGGGTAAAGTGCGATTCGTTTACTTTACTCTATTCGTACTTATCTAAGTGTTTGGAAAAACATAAATCTTTATTTGGTAATTGCGTCATGGTTTTTAGAATATTTTTATATAGGTAGGTATTTGTTTTAGGAGGAAAATAATATTCTCGATTATGGCTGTAAGTATAATAGTTTTTGACATAGAAAGCTTATAAATCATTTTCCAATAGCCAGTAAAGTTATTGCAGTTTTAGCACTTTATTGCGGACAACTGGAATAGGTAACTTGTTGAATGCGTTACATACATCTTATAACCTATGCAGTGTGATCGAATTTGTTCGAATACAATTCAAAAAAGACCCACTGACCGTTAAATTAAAACCGAATTAAACGAAAATGACCGTAGCAAAGGCATAAGCGTAACACCCTACGCAATTTTACGATTTCCAGGTAGCCTACGATTAGACTACTAGCATTTATTAGGTCCATCAGTCTATCTCGCTGGCTGACTATACAGGTAGGTTGTTTCTCTAGACTCCGGTCATATTCTAGTTAGAATACCAATGTACCTATTGTTATAACATTAGTATGACCACCGTTTACTGTAGAATCAACCTAAAAATAGCAATTAAAATAACTGCTGCATGCAGTAGAATAGCAGATGATTTGTGATTTCGTGGTCCGATACTAAAAGTTGGTACAATGATATCCTTGAATAATATATGTTTATCATCTAAAGAAACAGTCAGTATACCTACGTATAGCACGGATCGCATGTTATCTCGATCGCCATGCTATCCATCAGCAATCGCATGTCGGGATCGCGTGCGTTGTGCCGCATCCACGCGCTAATTGTCGAGCGGGCCGGAAGCCGCCGCGGTCGCTCCCACGCTTGGCACGCGACTGCGACGATGTGCCAACGGCGCAACTATTACTCCCAAGCTTCGATATAAAAAGGCCATCTTAAAAGTAACTCTTGATGAAAGAGGGATCTTTAGAATCTGCTTTATTTATAGGGTTACAAACGATTTAACGTTGGCTCTATGTCTCTGCGATTAGAACTGTAGCTGAACTACATTTTATTGTATTTTATAGACTTGGCTAGTTCCATATAAATTGCGAGTAGGTAATGTCTCAAATTATATTGTTCATGAGCTCTTAATATTTTATTTAGAAACGGTTTTGCTATTCTTATGAGTCCAATGAATTTACGTAGTTTGTGAATTAAGTATTCACGTTTTATTCCGTTATGGATCTTGACATGCATGAATGAATATTCACCTACGTCTACATTTAAACCAGGCGCAGTTACTAGTATAAACAGATCTGAGCTCGTATCTATGGCTTGAAATAATCACATCTGAGAACTAAGTGTCACGATCTTATTACTTGGATATTCCATAACATTTTTGAATGTCTTGAATGTTCTCATTCTCATGACATTTCTATAGTGAGAGATAGTGACAGAGATAATCTCAATCGCTCAGGCATACTTTGGATGGATCTCAATTGATGAAATCTCACTGCGTGCCAACGTGACACAGATTCGACCACCCGCCGATACACCAACTATCAATAGAATTGAGAAAGGGGCGCTATGATCGGATTTCCAATACAAATCTGATCAATTCCCCAGGAGTATCTCAAGTTCCTCATTTAACCACAACGGCTGTAAATTTGTCGCAATGCTGTTGCCACTGGTAATGCTCGTACTACGGGTGACGCTGACGACTGACCTATGCCATTTAGCTACGGATATTTTCAAAATTCTCCGAACTATTGTGTAACTTTATACAGTTTAAGTAGCTTTTGCTAGGAATTTAGACTGTTACGAATTTTCTTGTGAAAGAAAATTTTTCGTCTTTCATTCTGACTGATAGCTTGACAGTTCGTGCGGTAGTTCATCATTCTATTTAATATCTACGAGTATCATTTGCTTTATTCAACTTGTGTTCATAGTTTTAAATCATAATTTTTCTAAATATATTTCATTTAGTGTTAGGAGTTTTCTTCATTGCCTTGCATAAAGTCCGAGTTTGAACACCATCTCGCCTTACATAACGAGCATTCATTACATCATTATTGCGCGTAGTAGGTATTATGTTTCATATTCATCTGGTGAATTTACACTGCACTTGTGAATTGTGTGTAAGCTATGGTGGTCTAGTGGTAATGACACCCGCCTTACAATCGTAAGGTTGTGGGTTCAAATCCCGGTCCCGTACCAATGAATTCCTTTCTTGGAATTTATGTACGGAATTTCACACTACTGGTTTTTCGGTGAAAGAAAACATCGTGACGCAATATTTGAATCATTCATTCATTCATTTATTTATTGCAAATATATACATAATTCGGTTAAAAACTAGTTTAACTAAATATATGGCATATATACCCTGTATTGAGGGCGCAGCAAGTACAAACTTAAGTTACAGTTACAATATTACATACTTAATTTAGGTACATACACAATTAAGCAAGGACAATTTACATTATACATAATTTTAGACACCAACAGTGGCATTGATTAACTGCATGCTTTAAGAATTTTTGAAGCGAATGATGAATCCATGGGCCAGCGTGGTGGATATGGCCCAATCACCTTTCGTGGGTAGGCCTACGTCCTGCAGTGGATTATTAAAAAGGCTGGTACATTCTTCATCACTTGTGACGCCGCATTTCGCATTGCATCTTCCGCGTTTACAATCAGATAAATCAGTTATTTATGTACGAGTTAAACAACTTGCTATGCTTCCTTATTGTGTGCGTTGATTAAGACGCCAACTTGCGTAATTTGTTGCCTCTTAACCATCCTCACGTATTGTTCAACGTAGGCGTAGATTTCTTAAGAATATTGTTAAGAAATTAGATTTAATATCACCAGATGTTATAGCAGTGTTGTGATTCAATTCCGATATTTATTGCACAAAACATGGAGTTATAATTTCGTTGCGGCAATGTGTTAATTTAAATATTTCATTTAAGACAACACGCATTTAATAGATTTGTTCTATTAAAACAACAAGCACATGCAACATAATGATTTAAAATTATTATTTAAGTGCAACTTTTAGATGTGCCTATTAAAAAGTCATTTTTTTTGTATTATAATCAATGAAATGACATTCTGTAGGTATTTAAATTCGCTCTACAATCTGTGTCCTAGTGACCGTAAATTAGTATAGTGTAGTACTCTACACAGCATTCAGGGACGCTTTACTAGAATAAGAACGATCTAACAAAGAGTTAAGAAGTGTAAACACAACCAACGTGCACGCCTTCCTTTCATACAGGATTCTGAAATGACTATTCCTCTGTAGCTCTACCAAAAAAGTACTACTAGGTGCCTACTTTCAGCAGGAAGTTAGTAATTGTTTGAGAGATGAGGCCAGCTGAGATTCGTAGCCGTCGGTTTTCGTAAATAGCTGTCAAATGATAGGTACACCGCCCTGGCCGCGAGCCAGCCGGGTAATGTATCTGTCTGCCGCTATCAACCGCTCGCGTATTTACTAATTACAGGTTATCGTAAATAGGGCTATTCATAAAGGTGTGATAAGCCGAAAGAGCGTTATTCAGACCATCATCATAACGTTTACTATGGGGTCAATACGGAATTCGAGAAAAAGCATCAGCTGTCCGAAACAATATTCCAACTTGGAATTGGCAAAACGTTAAGTACTTATGTATAATATATATCACTACATAGTATATAACAAAGTCGCTTCTCTGTCCGTCTGTCCCTATTATATGCATATATATGCTTGTCCCATATGTATGCTTATATCTTTACAACTAGGTATGCAACGGATTTTAATGCGTTTTTTTAATAGATAGAGTGATTCAAGAGGAAGGTTTATATGTAAAATACACCTGTGCAAAGCCTTGGGGGGGACGCTAGTATTATAAATATTATAGGTAGCAGCTGATTTTTCGGATTCCACGTTGGCCAAATAAACGCAAGAGTTTTGGTCACGCGTCGCGTCTACTATACATGTAAGATAATAATACATATTTTTATTCATACCGACTCTATCTTAATTAACGCTATAACAACAATCAATACGTGTAGAATGTAGGTTTTTATAATAATCAGTAAAAACTGTATATTTTTAAACATACAGCAAACATCGTGACTGATTGTGTCTTTGTTTTCATACTGTAAATGCATAAATATGTCATGTGCATGATGTAATTAAGCATTTTCTATGATAAATATTGAAATCATGAACAAATAAAGTTCAGTTAATGCATCTTCAGGTATCTACTAAGATATGTTAAAAATATTTTCTTGTTACCTTTTGGAAGTTGTTAGTCAATTATCGTACAAATAAAGCCAGAAATAAAGTAGAAGGCGAGAACCTGTAAATTTGGAGGTCTAAACTGAAAACTGTAAAGATACGAATAAACTGTAGATTTACATTGAAAACTGTAAGAGTTGGCAACGTTGGCGTAGAATATTATATGAGACTAGACATTACATTATTTGTACTCTTCCCTCGTTGCTATCCTTAATTTCAGGCATAATAAAGTCCGATTTAAAAATCGTCTGGTAGGTTATATATACTTTGACATCCGGGCTAGCTACTTGGCCTTTCACAGTTTATTTTCTGAAGCAGTTGAAGCACCGGCTAATGTATAGTAGAGTAGGTATTTCTATCGGGCACGTGCCGCGCGGGCGCGTGTGGTGCGCCAAGCGAGGCGCCGCGCCGCCAACCAAATCTATTTCGCATGACTCGTCGCACGTTACGTAAACAGTCACGTTTTCATTGTCTCTCGTCTGCCGCCTCACAATACAGAATAATCTATGTTTGAGGGTTCTGTAGCTATTGATGCTGGTGCCGCGATGTCGCTTTGTTTCCTTCATTAGAATTTTAATTATCATAACGTCTACGTCTGCAGAATGAAACGGCCGGTCTGTTATCGTTTCGGAACGAGGAAGCGTTTTATCCGTTCATTTATCAGTAATATCCGCAGTGTTTATGCAAATGTTATGTCATTGAACTTTGTGACGAATGCGTTTGTTTGAATATCTGAGTTGTTTTGAGCGGAGGATTTTTGTTTTGCTGCAAATTGAGCTACTTTTAAGTGGGAATTAAGTCAGGACGACCACATGCACTAAACATTTCAATACGATTCGTTATTCGATTGTTGCCATTGACTAGACATTTTACAATTCCATTGTGTAGATATTTGAAAATTTTATGTTTATATCATGTGTCGTAATTTCCCTGCAAAATTCAAAGGCGTGTTTTCAGTCTAGCCGGTTAGTTCCTTGGCACGGTTTTCTATCGCAACTGGGGCTACGTGTAGTTGGCACGTGCCGGCTACGACGCGACGTGTAGGCTGGCTATTACTATTACTTATCTAGCTCGCTACGGATGACTTGCGCGTATTCTGTGGCTACGTAGTAACTATTTTATATTCTGTTGCTAGTTATCTTTATGACTGTTATGTATTCTGTGGTTAGTTGTCGTAGGCCGGCGCGTGTGCGTCGCGACGCGCGGTCACCTTTGGGATTAGGAGATTGTTTGGACGCAGAATACTTTCAGCATGATTTCACTAAGCTAGAATTTAAGAAGATGTATATTTATATTATACATGTCTCTTTTTCTCTCATTGGCTTGACTAGCTACTCTAGCTCGCTAGACAACTCCGTCAGCGTGCTAACTTACTGAAATATAAGAGCAAAAGCTGTACTAACTGCATGTTTTAGGTAATTCGAACGAGTTCACTATCGCTAAACCATAAACATTAGTAGCTGGTCCTGTCGTCACGAGTGTTGGTATGTGCGATAACCACATCACGTGCGCTATACTCACTATTGAACGCACTGTACCTGGTGCTAACTGCTACTTGACGAGAACTCTACAATCTATATACATTCAAATTTATTTTAATATTGATGATATAATCTACTGTTTCGTTTACTTTATAGATCGTTAATAAAGTTGTTGTATGTTAAATCCACCGTTGGACATAGGCTTACCATTTTTAAGGGTATTTGGCTATATCCACTACGTTGGACCAGTTAAGAGATGGTAGATTGACATACGCCAACGAATTTCTTCTCCGGACGTATGCAGGTTTCTCTATATAAGAATGTGTCGCCCGCCCGACGATACTGTTAACTACTGCTGTTGTAGAGTACTGTTGGCTACGAAATAGTTTGAAATTGTTACTCTTTATACGATTTATGGTTGTAGCGCGTGTCGCTTAGGTTTGAACTATGTCGTATTCTGCGTCAAACGGCGGCCTTCACCTTGAGCCGCACGCGCGTCGGATTAATGGCTCTATTTCTCACTCGCGGTTACCACGCCGCCGGGAAATGGAAAACTGAACGTGTTACGCGCGAGCTTTCATACAAAACTGATATAGACCTCGTGTGTCTCTTAATCTCTTTGCTTGGTGAGTAAAAGTAAGCTGGCATGGGCGAGGCCGTATAAAAACTGATCCAGGCATTGCCAAAATATGATAAATCTGCGTAGCACTGCTAGGCTTTAGTTGTCTAATATAAGTAAGCCGTGTCAGAGTTATAATGGCACCCGTATAATAGTGCTGATTTTTACTTCGCGGCTATTGTTTAAAAATATTTTTATTTTGTTATCGGGGTAAAACTTTACAAAAATATCTAGCTGCATCGGGGAGCAATGCAACTCACTGTTTTGTGTACCTACTTAGAGTTTTCCACTAGTACTAAGTAGTTTTTTGTCTGTAGGTACCGGATTTTTAGGCCTGTCCACAAAGGGTGATTAGGCCATATTCACTACGCTGGTACATTGCGGGTTGGTGGATATTCAGACGTCAACAGATTGAAAAACGTGAAATTCTGTAGGTACAAAGGTGCTAAAGATCTTTTTGGTTCGGAACGAAACCTACGTTCTCACGATTGTAAGGCGAGCGTTACTGCCAATGTTACTAGTGAGTATAGGCACTACCGTATATTATATATATAATTTTATTCAAATTTTGTGGTATAATAAAAAAATTAACGCCCAAAATGTATTTAGTTGTAGTCAAACCACAATAGGTTCGACTCGGAGTCGCGCCGGCAGTCGGCGTCCAAATTGCCATTACAATATAATGACTAATTGGCTACAATGTCGTCTGTGACACGACGCCCGAGTGTTGTTTGGTCTACATCCAGTTTTACAATCCTTTGTTTATCCGATGTATCAGCTTCAGGGACTTTATCAGTCATGATTATGTCCAGGAGCCATTTCGAACGCTTAAATTCACTGAAAACGAGTGACTCTAACTAGCACCTGGTCTGTCATTACTTTTTGATTTATAATAATTTATTCAGTAAGGTAAACAAGAACAATCTACAAATACCTATACTTATATACTACTAAGGTTTTGTGAGTAAGTTTCACTGTTACATTCAATTAAAATAAAGTTTAACTTCTAGGTACGAGTAGAAATGCCTATATCATTTTGGTAGAGTTTATAATAGTTTAGTCGCAAAGTGAAAAATTTCCTAATCTCGAATAATTTATCAATTTATCTGTTTCTAATTTTTTCTCTACGGACCTTGTATTCATAATTTCGAACCATTGACATTTTTTTGGTCTTGAATCGAGATTTTTTTTTACCAAATTAATGTCACCAGCAGTTGCTTACAAAAAAAAACATAACTTATTTTTTTAGTATGCAACGGCTGGTTTCATAATTTGTTTACTGAGTAATGGCTTACTTCTTGTCAATAAATATGTACCTACAGTCTACAGTCAACCTTTTTAAATGTTTTCTGTAAATGTCAATACGTACAATACAGTTTCAATAGTTATAAAGCATTAACAATTCTTCTACGCCTGTCGCTCACATCTTCTCCGATGATTTTTTGTAGTCTATTGTTATCAGAACAAATATGTATACCTACTTATTCCCACGCACGATATTAAGCAGCATCCTTCACCTTGTGCAAACGTTAGCCTACACGTGTAGTACTAATAGATGCAAATTCTCTTGACAAGGATCTCTACCTACTGGTAATAATTATATCTAAATATTATTGTGGTATCACTTTCTGCAAAAGTATTCAGCAAAAAAAAACTTTAAATATCTACGGTTATTTGCTCTCAAACTCTTTTAGCAGTCAAGCTGTTGACGGGGGCGCGCGTCTTTCGTGATGAATGAGTACTCGTAGGTACTGATGAAAAAATTTTTCGGAGATATTAAACGACATTTTGTATTGTTACAGAGTAATAAGCCGATTATGGAAAAGCGGAGAAGAGCACGAATCAACAACTGTCTGAACGAGCTGAAAGCTCTCATATTGGATGCTATGAAGAAAGACGTAAGTTTTACTTAACTTTTACGATTTAGTTGAATAAAAATTCTTCACGTCAGAATATATAGTCATATAGTCTTTCGTTCTAGAAATATATTACGTACATATCTTTAATCGAGTAAATTATCAATTCGTATTATTCAGATCCTTAGAATACAGTACCTATTTCTAAAACATGCTTGAATATTTGAGCATTATTTTCACAACCTTCTTGGAGATAAATCGAAATTGCTGTACTACTCAAATACATGAGAGCAGCGGCCGGCAAAAGTTGTGTGAAAATCCATACGAGTATCTGACTATCTGACGTATTTAGAGGCCAGATAACTTACTAGTAAATTCTAATCTGTCGTGTAATTTAAAAATGGATCACCTTTTAGTCCGAAACATGGCAACCAATGAGGTAACTAATCAAAGGTTTTATTTTGATTTTGAGTTTGGGATTTTGGATTGCTGGCCGCTGCAGAAATACTGTAATCGTATCATCAATCATTGTAGGCAATATTAATTCAAATTCCAATTTGTTTATTCAATTAGTACCGCGGCGCATGCCCGAATCGCACTGACGATAATTTGTAATGAATTATATAAAATTGATGTCATGTACTGTGTTCATGGGCAAGCGCAGCGTAGGATGTCCTTCCGATCCGATTAAAACCACAGGCGTTGGATGCGAGCCGCTTCCGTAGTCATAAGCATACATGAATGACGCAACATTACGATCACTCGGTACTCAATTTTATTAAAAAATCCGCCAAGTGCGAGACGGACTCGCGCACGAAGGGTTCCGTATCGGATGGGAGCCCCATTTCTCTTGCCGTTATTATTGGCGAGCAAAAAACTCCTAAAAATCACGTTTGTTGTATGGGAGCCCCCCTTAAATATTTATTTTATTCTGTTTTTAGTATTTATTGTTATAGCGGCAACTAAAATACATCATGCGTGAAAATTTCAGCTGCCTAGCTATCATAGTTCATGAGATACAGCCCGGTGACAGACAGACAGACGGACAGACGGAAAGACGGACATCGAAGTCTTAGTAATAGGTCCCCGTTTTTGCCCTTTGGGTACGGAACCCTAAAAAACGAGTCCTATAAAGTTTAAACAAAAAACTTTAATCAAAAAATGTAAAGTACCATTTCTGTATCCACAGCCGGCTCGCCACTCCAAGTTGGAAAAAGCTGACATCCTGGAAATGACCGTGAAGCACCTGGAAGGGTTGCGCTCGGAAGGCGCCCGGTCCCCGGACCGCTTCCACGCCGGCTACCGGCAGTGCGTGACCGAAGTGGCCAAGTTCCACGGCCTGGAGCCCGGGCTGCGGAGACGGCTGGTGAAGCACCTGGAAGGCTCGGTGAACGCCGCCGGAGCGAGCCCCCGGCCCGCCGGGGCAAGCCCCCGGCCTGCCGGCGCGCCCACCCCGCCGTCTGATAATGAAGACGGCTCTCAGCCACAATCTACTATTTTTATTTCTGGTGAGTCATCTGTCCTTTACTTTCTGGATGTATAGGCTTTCTTTTTAGATTTCCAATAGGATAAATCGTAAGAAGCATGCATCTAGTGCGATCTCAGTCTCAATCTGCTCAAACAATTAAATAAGCATTTTAAACAATTGCTTATAACAAACCTAACCAAAAGACTGGGTGTTTTGCCGGTTAATTAACCGGAAATTATTCAAAGTCAAACTACGACACACTGATAACCTAATTAACTTTTTTGCCAGTAAGCTGTAAAATTCTAATCTAGTGCAAAGATAATTGTATTCTAAACTTCTTACTATGTTGTAAATTTGCAACTAACCAAATATTTCTTCGACAGCTGGTCCCGGCTCAGGAGTTCGCCTAGTCCCGACGAGGCTGTCCAACGGGGACATAGCGCTAGTACTGCCCGCTGGAGTGAACACCAGCAGTTTCGGCGCGGTGCCTACCCTCGTGCCTCTATCTCCTCCTGACGCATCTTCCTCCTCCTCTTCTGAGCCGCGGTGTTTCTCCCCTGTGAGCTCGGGGTGGGGCACCCCTCCCCCAGCGACCGAGGAGCCCGCACCCCTCGCGCTCGTCACGAGGAAGCCCCCCGAAGAGAAGCCGTGGAGGCCGTGGTGACATTCCTTTACTTGTAACCTTTGAAGGCAAAGCTGGTCGGTGCTGGAATTTCCTGAAGTTCGTAGAAGGTTTGGTAGACATTGTTAGGTAGGGAAATACTGAGTCCAAACATGGAAAATGTACTTAATTGTTTTCATGATATTTGTTTTAAAATGATATTCAGTGGCTCGAAAAATGCAACTGTTCTTACTGTCTTTAGTTTTATAACACTAGGACAAATCTATCGAGTAGATGGTTTATATGTTTTCGGTTTTCAATTACGGACATACTGGTGTCCTTACGAGTCTTTAAAGAGTTAATCTAACCCTACAATTAAGATCTACCTCCTTACTAAACGCACTTCTTTTGTATCTCGCATCTACGAATTTCAAGAGATTTCCTGCCATACCAATTGCCTCTACTTTTAGTAATACTGTGATATATTTAGTTGTAAATAATGCACAGAGTATTGAAGTTCCTAGATTAGAATTTGTCATATAACTATTAAAAGGTCAGTTTTGTGTGATAAGTTAAACAAAATTTACTTAATTGTATCACAATCATTAGTTTTAATATAGGTGCTATCTCCAATAGCGTACAAATCGCAAATTGTTGCGATAGAATTCCGTGGAGATAACACATTAATAATTTTGTACATAAAAGGATGACATCTGTGGCAGTATTCGTGTATTTCAGTAGAACACAAAGGTTCTATTAAATACACTGCGTAAATATCCATTTTAGGTTAGTGCCATTTAATTTGCCTGTATATAAGATTTATGTTATTTAAACATTATTATAGCAGAAAGAATTCTATGTGCCTTATACAGCAAAATCGTAAGGTCTTCCAAATAGTAGTTAACCCTAATGCCAGTAATTTGTTATTTATAAATTGTGAATGAGCCGTTATTAAGCTAATTTTGTGACTGTTAAGCAGTGTCGTAAAGAGCGCTTTATACGCCCCGTGCGAAATATAACAGCGTTTATAAAACTACTACCCGTGACGCAAAACATGTTCTTATTATTGACTGCCTCGGTGGCTCAGTGGTTAGTGACCCTGACTTCTGGATTAAACAGGCGTGGGTTCGATCCCCAGCCAGCAAGCATGATTGAGATGAACATAAGTTATTGCTCTGTGTCTGGGCGTTATTTAGGTACTATCTATATAAGTATGTATTTAAAATATGTATATGTAGTATATCAGTCTCTGGCAGCCATATCACAAGCTCTGCTTAGTTTGTGGTCAAAGACCGTGTGTAAGATGTCCCCTAATATTTAATTATTTATTATTTATTTATATTTTTGCAATTTACAAGGTTTACGTTTAGGCACTGCTAGCACAGCCCTACCTAAACCTTTTCATCTTTATTTATAATAATTTCGTGTCAAGTTGTTTGTCCGCGATGAACTCCTTAACTACTGAACCAAATTTAACCAAATTTTGTACACTGTGAGCAGTTTGATCCAATTTAGGAGATAGGATAATTTATATCACAATTTATAGTCGCAGTTTTATGTATTGGTCATATTTTATAATATTATTATGCCAAAACAACGTTTGACGGGTCAGCTAGTAGCTATGTATGGACTACCACCCGAGTTAAATGTCATTATTTTTCTTTATAGTCCAAAAAGTGCATACCTTACACACATGAGCAAACGATAATTATCATAAATACAATTGTTATGTCTGAGTTGTGATGAGTTGTCAACATTTTCGTAGAGATCTTAATTAATATAAATCAAGAGTGCCAAGTCATTTGGCAAGGAGTATAATTAAGGTACTTTACGGCACTGCTTTATGAGATTGAAAGAACTTGATTGTACTTACAATTTTAAGTTTATAACTTAAGCTATTTTAATTTAGTGATTAATTTTGTAAATTTGACACGCCGAAGCGCTCAAATCAGTTTTGTTACCGTCATGTACCAGTTATAATATGTAATGAATAGAATTATGTTGTCTTCCAAGCAGTTACCTTGCTTATATTTATATTAGGTACATATTTATCTTTAAATTACTATCCATATTACAAACAAATTCACTAAGAACTTTTTCCTTCCTAAATATGGTATTTTTTTAAATAATTACCAATATTACCTATATACTTCACTTAGTTATAAGTAAACTACCTGTTAACGCGTATAATAATAAAATATTTTTGGAACAAATTAATTACATAAGATTGAATTATTTAATATTATTTGCTGATTTTAATAAAATAATAAAGTGATATTATTTAGGATTATATTATTAAAGTTTGATTTATATGTACGTACCTAAAATAAATACCTAATAAGTACATAATGCAATTAATGTATGAAATATAACATCAAAGATAGAGCTTGAATTTTATTTTTCAACCCTTAAAAGAAATTACCGGAAAGTTTCTCTGAAAGACCTCAACATCATAGCCGTATACATATCTATATATACATATCGTCTACAGCAACGGCACATCTGAAATTGAAATAGCCATGGTTATAAACACAGAACAACAGAACTCTCTCTTCTGTGGTATTATATAAACCAATACCAGAGATACTATGGTTATACATAACACAAGGTGGTCCTATGGGATTCAGCTAAAATTGGCCATTAAGCCTGGCATAGAGAACATAGAGATGCATATAGAATCTGGAAAGAAGACCACTACCGATAAAAATAAGTTTCTGTTATACAATTTCAGCTTGCATACAGATAAGTAATATACCTACAACCACAGAAGAGAGAAGTTCTGCTGTTCTGTGCCTACAACAGATAGGTATGTATAAATGTTTAAAACATAAAATGTTATTAGAGTTCATTAGACTGAAATTGTTCCATCCAGATTTCTCTACCAGATAGTTCAAAGGGACAAGGTTCCAATTTATTTCAACCAATTTTACCTTCGAGGAAACGTTACTTACGGCCTGTGTAAGTAGACAAGTACTACTTTAAGTAGTACTTATTTTTTAGTTTTTCCATGTATCTACAAAATGACATAATTTTAATCAATAATAGACATAAATTAAAAATTTAAAAAACCCCCGACACATTGACAACCATTTTGGGCACATTTGTAGAATTTTGGTTCTTCCATCCCCACTTTAACCCATCATAACTTTTAAACGGCTCAATCGATTTTTATAAAACATAGCTAAGAACACTCTCGATTAAGTCTCCTTTCATCCAAAAAAAAACTAAACTGAAATCGGTTCAGTGGTTCGGGCGCTATGATGCCACAGACAGACACACAGACAAACAGACACGTCAAACATATAACACCCCTCTTTTGCGTCGGTGGTTAATGAGATTAGAAAGAGCCTTACTGCTGCAATCACTTATTCCACACCTAGTTTAATTATCAGATACTGCACAAGCACCCACTACATACTTCCTACTAATAACAACGTACAATAGTGTTTTGGGTGGTCCGAAAATTTATCAGCACACCTTTGATTGCGTGTTCGTTTGTTTGCACTGTCCTGGCACTGATTGAGGGGTATTGGAGGAATTATTGCACCGGCAGCGGCAATTTGCTACAATCATGGCCCGCCATCGTTTAATTATTCAATTTTTGCCCACGTTGGGTGGCGAGCTTCGAGCAAATATCTACAGAGTCATAATCGTGCAAAAAAAGTGTCCGAGCCAAAACCCTGCCCAAGGTACGAAGTGGGCAGGCTTTTTAGTTGGTCATAAGGCGAATGCAAGTCGACTAAGTACAACGCCGAGCGATGCCAAAGTGCTCGGTTACAAGCACTAATTAGGTGACATAACGGCGAGATTCGAGAAAACGGATTATATAATATAAATAATCCGTAAATCAGTAGTAAAAAAATGTCCAAAATACATATCGACTTAGATATCGAAATATCGATAATTAGAGATTCTGTTCTCCGTTTTCTGTTTCTGGCCTGTTGTATGAATGACAGTAGATAGGTACGCTGATGATGCGTAAGATGCGGCTTATATTTCCTGTTTTGCGCCCCTCCCATAAAGATTAACAATAATTACATGATGTCGCAACACAATAATGTAACTTCGCGACATTCAAAAGAATAATTGCTATTACAGAGCCAGGACTTAAACATGGCCACATATTTGCCTAAAAGGTGCTCGCCACCTTCGAGCAAATAATATCTACAGTCACAGTCCCTAAGTGACAGTAGTAAAAAATGTCCGAAATACAAATCGACTTAGATATCGAGATATCGATAATTAGAGTTTCGAGAAAACGGATTAATCTTATGTGTGCCCATGAAGGCTACGATATTAATACATATTTATGTAGGAACCTATAGCAATTTGACGACTGATACATAATAATATAATAATTTCTTGAAATAAGACCAAGGACAGCCAATCGTGCGTCAAGCAAAATGTAAAATACAACGAGTAAGTAGATAGGTATTCTTACCGATCTTATTGGGACCCATCGACTTGCCATTTTTTTGACATTTAATATTCATGGGAGAATCCAATAATGTTCAGCGATAGACGTACTAAGTACGGACTGATAAAATACAAGTCGTCGTAAAATTGGTAATTTTTATATTATACAATACCTAAAGTGCTGAAAGTACAAACGGTTTCATAGTAGTTTTAAAAACATGTATCTACTTAGGTATTTATAGCAACACCAACACCTTATAAAGATATATTGTGAAGAGACTGTCTTATGCACCGCGCACCTAAGCATCCCACATCAGGTAGGTACCTAATTTATATTCACAATATGATATGTTCCTGCATGTAATAATCTTAATAACTGACTCTAACGACGAAAGTAATTGAAACGTGAGTTTTTATTAATTTTAGCAACACAACATCTGCCGCGCCACCCAAGTGGAGCGGGCACCGCGGGCACCTCTTGCTTCCTCCGACTCTACCAGATTTACAGCCAATGCCCTTATAATTTCAATTTCGTACCGGCTAATTTCGAACATATTAATCGGCCATCTCATCAATTGCTCTTTTAACGAGATTGAGAAATAAAACTGAGGTTAAATGGGCTGAACTTTTTCAGTCCGCTGTTCCTCTACGTGCTTATTTGAAAGATTTCTGCCGTAATTTTAAAAGCGATCGGAAACACGCTTACCCATACATATCGTTCAAGACAGGGACAATTGTGGACATCGAATTGCATATAAATTGGAGTTGTCAAGTGGCCGGCGTGTCGGCTACAGTCGGCTGAGTGACAGCTCCTCGTTACCGGAGGGTCGTTGCTTGCTGTCACTCGTATTTTTATCCTTTTTGTGCGTGGCCGGTGGCCGACCGTCGAGGCCAATTAATCAATGTTATGACGCGTGACATGACCTAATGAGCTCGAGCACGACGCCGCATGCTAATCGCTGCATCAACTCCGATAATTACTTTCCTGACGTCTCCAGGATCACGACAGTGCCGAGAATCCGAGGCCGCAAGCGACGCACTCAAACAATAGAATAGTTATCTTTTGGTGGTCTGAATAAACGGTCCAGATTTCTTCTGTTTTTTTGGATTAGACCGCCTTGAATAGGTAGGGACGGAGGTAGCAGCAGGCTAGGTGGGCATTACGGTGGTCGTTGCACAACGAATTCTGAGCAGAGATTAGCTCTGGCCCACCTTGATTGAGCTATTTCCAGCATTTACTTGGGTATTTGTGAATTGGTGGACAATGCACGTTCTAAGAAGTATGTGTTGACTTGAAATCTAAGTTAACGAAAGGTTCACAAGAAACTACTGCTACTGAAATTCCTCGAATAATTTGGATCAGTGAAACAGCTAATAATTTGTTAAAAAAAAACATACACAAGTAGTTTTTTGATTAATCCAACAACCGTGTTTGTTAAGTAAAAATAAACTAAAATTATACTTCATTAGAACCAGGGTGGGCTAAATTGGTAGCTTTTAATAATGGCGATCTGACCAAATTGGGGACCTCCGGTGCCACCTATAATTTGTAGACAGGTAAATAAAGTTAGCTTGATTAGACTGTAAAAAATACCTGAGAGAAGGCCATCTCGTCAAAAGGTAACAATCCTATTTAGATACGGATGTAGGATATTTGTTGTAATAAAAAGTAAACGGTGGATACACTTGAACCACCTTTTCGGTGATTAGCAAACATTTATTATTTAGTAGCAAGCAATTTATTAATAGCCACGGTTTATCTAATAGAGTACCCTTATGGTCACATGTTGATGTTGTAGATGAACTTTGTGTTATATAAAAAACGCGACAGCGCCACCCACGGCGTCCGCCGCGCGCCCGCGTCGCCACACGTGCGGTCACTTTGATTTCACAGCCGAGGTTTGCCAACACGTGGCAAGGGATAGAGCTAGAGGCAGTCCAAGTTATCTTAGGGCGCCCTTCTTGAAGAACAGAAACAATAATTTGATTTTAAAACTGATAAGGTGCATAGACCTACACTAAATCAAACAGTGGACAGAGAAAAAAACAAAAGGAAGTATGTAATTTTAAAAAGGCTGTAGCAAAGTAATTAGACTCGTAAACTAAAGTAAGTACTTTTATATTACCTAAATATTTAATGATAATAAAAACCCACACCAACTAGTGGTACGATCGAAAAGCTTTAGTAAAATTGACGTTTATTATTTAGAGAGTAAGTACATTTACAGGATAAACTATATAATATATTTGTTGTCTCTACGTTGTAACGGCTGATCAGATTAGGTGAAACATAGTATGAGCTTGTAACTTGAAAGTACACAGCACGGGACTACTTCTTATCTCAATCATTCGGGAATATAACAACTAAGCTATATGAGAGGCTAAAGTGTTATGTATATGTGTCCGAAACTTACATTTTAGGGCTGGTCCACAACTAGTCTATAGTCAAACCGCTAAACTCAGACTTCGCCTGCGCGGGTACGGGGGCGCGGGGGTAGACGACTAAGAGGACTGAGACAGGTGCGGGCGCCGGGGACCCGCTGCCCGCGCCTGTCTCAGTCCCCTGTGTCGTCTCCCCCGGCGCCCCTGTACCGCGCAGGCGAAGTCTCAGTTTAGCGGTTTGACTATAGCTAACGGCCTAGTCATTCAGCTTATACGAAATGTAGGTAATTCAATTCATTTCTCAACAATGACAACTATCACAAGAACACCAGGAGCTTGAAATTAATTCCTTATGGACACCTAATGTGTAAATACGAGATGCAAGCCGGTCTTATTGGAGATCTATAGGGTGTTAGAATATTGATTAACATATTCATGTTAATCTGTAGATATGTCCGGGTTCTGGACTCCTGGTTGTCAAATTTTAGAAATTGTCAACTCTAGGTAAATGTCAACTGTCAAGTTAAATAGATTTGTCTTTCTCTTCCTGCCTCTCACGGCATGGTGTGTTTTTTCTTTATTCATCTAATTGTTACAAAAATATCTGTGAATAATAATGTAATCATTCTTCATACAATACTGAATATCTTTATTTATGAATAATAAATGAATTCAATGTACTCAGTGATGTTATTTCCTTCGATCCACGACCAGAAATTCTAACATAGGGGAGGTCTAAGTCTATCAGTAGACGTCATTTGACTGAAATGACGAAATCCATAGAAGCCTCCAAAGTTTTTGGTATGTTAAAAATAATTGTCTATTCCTTGATAACGTACAATAATAATTAAGTATTGTACCAACTTGTTTAATGTATAATTATCTAGATACCTTTAGTAACGGCTTGTAAGCATCGAATAAGAATTAAAAATCATCATTACGACCTTTAATTACCGTTTTAATGCGTCGTCAGTGTAGATGGTATCTGCCTAGGTACGAGTACGTTCGGCGATTCGTTCCCAACACGCCTCCAATATGTACGATCTCGATAGAGAAAGAATGGATTCTTCAGAGCGAACATTAAGAGCCCCGGTGGTCTGTAATTTTCCATACAAACGTATTACGCTGTTTTCTTCCTGGAAAATACTTATAGAGCTTCAATTTTTTGTCATAAAATTAAATTTAGCTGTTTAGACTACTCTGTCTTTTCTATTTCTTGATAAGTTAATTATCAGGCAAAATATGACCCTTCAAAATCACAAAAAAAATCACCATTATTACCGACGTCTTTAGAGACCTACCAGAAGAGACTAAATAATATCTAACAAAATATAAAATGATAGAATCATGAACACATATTTTTTTTAAATTTTGACATAAAAAAATACTTGATAGATCTAGTTTTTGAAGAAGAAAACAGCGTAATACGAAACGTTGTCTCGCCATGTTTTTTGTAGGTATAAATCGCTCTGAGCTGCAATTGTCCCTATCGCACGATGCGGGGGTAGGGTCGAGGTGAGGGAGGTTCAAACCTATACGTACACAAGCACTAGGGATGTAGTAATAGTCGATATTTTTGTCGATGCTCTAGTGATGTCCATCGATATCGATGTTTATTAAAAATATTAGTTATTTTTTCAAATCCTGTGATTTGACCGTTGTATGTTTGTTACTTTTGAAGAAAAGATTTTATGTTTGGAATATAGGCGTTTAGTTGCTGCGACATATTGCAGCAATTATACAGAATATCGTGCTGTATCCGCAGACATTTAAATGAGTTAGGCGCAGAATAACCAATTCTCATAATGCCCAAGTAATGCTCAATTCTACGAAAGCATAATTCTATGAATGCCCAATTCTCAAAGTGGCAACATAATTTTGATTAGGAATTTTCTAAAAAAAAAATACAATTTAAATACATGTAAGGGCTTACCAGTACCTAAAACAACCTCCGTTTGCGAGTTAAGGACATTATAACTTTTACTATGGGACCGACCAGAGCCGAATCCGCGAGAAATATCAACTATACCATGAAAAAAGTCCGTTGATGATGGACAAAGTGCATGGAACAGCTGGTTTTTTATCGCCAATGCGGAGTTAATTGTTCTTTTCAAACCTATCACCTTTGCCCTAAAGAGGTTGTGCTTTCATTACCGGTGTTTTTTTAAATGAAAATGTGTTTTTAGGGTTCCGTACCCAAAGGGAAAAACGGGACTCTATTACTAAGACTTCGATGTCCGTCTGTCCGTCTCTCTGTCACCGGGCTGTATCTCATGAACCATGATAGCTAGGCAGCTGAAATTTTCACAGATGATATGTTTCGGTTGCCGCTATAACAACAAATACTAAAAACAAAATAAAATAAATATTTAAGGGGGGCTCCCATACAACAAACCTGAACTTTTAGACGTTTTTCGCTCTATGTTAATAACGGTACCAGGTTGCTTGAAATTTTCACAGAACATTTAGTTTTATATTCCCTTCAATAATAAATAATAAAATTAAAATGAAATAAATATTTAAGGGGGGCGGCTCCCATACAGTACGGAACACTCCGTGCGCGAGTCTGACTCGTACTTGGCCGATTTTTTCCATTTGAAATTATTTTTCCATTTTGAGAATTGAGCATTCTTAGAAGTGAACATTGTGAGAATTGGGCATTTATAGAATTGGGCATTCGTAAAATTGAACTTTCTTAAAACTATGTGCCATTATTAGAATTCTGCGCCTAAAGCGAAATAATAGTTCTAATCAGGAAAATCACGTGCTCTCTAAAATCGTGTAATAACTGTAACGTATAAATATAATTATCCTTAGTCCACTTACCTAAGTGAAAAACGTTCTATTAAATTATTAAATTATCAAAGACACAACATCAAATAATTAAAAAACACACTATTAGTCACATTACAAATACAACAAAATAAATAAATCTGTATCTAATAAAATAAATAAGTTCTATGCTGTGCTTGCCAGTATAGGTAGCGCCACACAAGTCGGCGGATGAGATGTAAGACGCAGATGACACTTCGCCGTATTTTGCTAATTATTGCGCATGTGCGCACAATGCCGACGCCGCGCGACGTAGTGGTAAGCACGGGCGTGCGCGCGATAGGCATGAGGTTGGCGGGCGGTTGTGCCCGTGCGGCGTCTTGTCTCTCTGGCTCCTGCGCATACCTATATTTTGCCTATTGCGCAGCGTTCTGCGCCTAACTTTCCATCCGCCGACTTGTGTGGCGCGGATTATACGTGAAATTCATTCGAGAAAACAGCCCCATTGGCTATCCGTTCATTGAACTATGTGCCTTGCCCTTTGTCATTTTAACTTGCCTATCCGCTGAGTTTTGCTGAAAAGTGTGTAGTAATTTGTGGATGTTCTATCCTGTATTTATATGGTGTGTGCTACGCACTGCTGCTTTAATTTGCTAATAGTTTCAACTTTTTTAAACTTATTCAAAGTAGAACCTAAGTATGACAAGCAGTTCTCCAAACAGTAAGCATTGCATCTGTTTAATTGAATTCTTAATTATTTTTTACTAGCAGCGCCCCGTGGTTTTACCCGCGTTGTGCCCGTTCCCGTGGGAATTTCGGGAATTTTTATACATATAAACCTTCCTCTTGAATCACTCTATCCATTAAAAAAAACCGCATCAAAATCCGTTGCGTAGTTTTAAAGATTTAAGCATACAGACAAACAAACAAACAAACGAAAATAGCGACTTTATTTTATACTATGTAAGGATACTACGGGACTAATCGCGCAATGAAAATACGGGAATAGTTACAATATAAAAGGCAAGAAGTTTTATATGTCCAGATAAACAGGGTTATCCAGAACTGGTGTACTAAGCCGAAAGGAGGTGATTCGGACTATCATTATGAACAACTTTTAATATATGTGGCCAAACCGAAATTCGAGAAAAAAAACAATCGTGTCATACCTTTTGTCGAGTCCAAGTTGCAGTTTTGTATGGAACAGCTGATTTTTAGTTCACGAAATCCGCAGCTGGACCCATATTCATATATTCATATTATTTTATTGGTATCAAAATACAAGATACAAGTCAGTCCAAACCAATTACAATTGTAGTTATAATTATAATATCCTTAAAATTTCAGCTTAGCTAAAGCAAAGCATAATTATCTTAAAATTACAATAACTTAAAATAGCTGTAGTTAAATTAATTAAATTGTATATTTAAATAAATGATTAAATATTAAATCGTAAAAACAAAATGATAATCATCATTTAATATAAATCTGAACAATGCTACAATATCAAAACTTAAAATGACAAAAATTGCATAGTTAATAAATTAACAGATATGAATTTGTAACAAAATATAGTAAACATAGTAAACTTTGTTCATAATAACGAACGTGTAGGTAGGTACACCTCTGAAACTTCCTTCACTTTGTAAAACTTCACTTGTAAAGAGGTATCGTGTATCCACCAGTAGACGTCACGTAACAGAAATGATGATGATGAATTGAGAAACCTTTCATTTTGACTGACCTACAAAAAGAAAGGGATTTGCAATTTGTGTATGTTCTGATTACTTCACATATTCGATTTTTCTGAGCCAATTCTCAAGTTTATTTTACTATTTTTCAATTTCAAAAGTTATTTATTTACACACATTTAATTTAATAAATACAATACCAGTGTTAATTCCATCCTAGTACTATAAAAACTTAACATAATGATTGTTCTGCAAACACTTGGCTTATACAAAACTTAAAACATAGATGTAAATATTAAAAAAAAAAAGGCGTCTGATAAAATTAAAGAGGATAAGTAACATTTTGATTTGCTATTGCAAGCTTTTTAGGAGAAGCATTACATTTAAAAATAAATTACGAACAGTTTAGTTTATTTTACAAGTTTTTGTTTAACTTGCAATGTATGTATGTAAATAATATATTTTTTTGGGTCAAACCATGCAACGCAATTTCGAAGCAGATATTGAAGCTATCTGTTATTTATTACGTACCTAAATCACTTGAAAGATTTTATACCCCAAAAATTGTGTAATATTCAAAATTTATAGGTTGAATTCATTTTAAAGTTTAGATTCTTCTTTTTGGACTATTTAATTTTATTTAAACTTTGTTTATTGTCTGTTGAAGAATTATGTGCGTGTTTTCCTTAAAAAAAGTTATTTGGGATATCTTAAGTTAGGTATTTGGTAGAATTTTCAGTATGTATATTGCAGCGCCTACAGAAATCGATTAGTTAAATAGCTATTTTTGTTCGCAGCTTTTGGCTTGAGGTCAATTGTGTAAAGTTGGCTATATATAAAGGTTTTTTCAAAAAAAAATTTTCGAAAGAAAATTAAAATCAATATACTTCGCCTCTATGTGTAAAAAATAATGTAGCTTTCTAATTCGATAAAAAATATTCAGTATAAATGTTTTCGTTTGCCATGCGCTATCCCAAAAAACCGGAGCTTATGTACCTACTTACCATATTTTGCTACAATTCAAAAGAATAAAAACGGCCGGCAGCTTGAGCATAGAGCGCGGGCGGGCGCGGGAAGGGCGCGGGCGGAGATGGTGCGCAGCACACACACACAAATACAAGTGCATCACACCACACATAGAAGCTCCCTGTCTTGGGGGCATCGCGACAGCAATAGTTTAGTTCAAATACCTACTTCTCAAATTCCTTGGCGCTCAGCTATTCTCTTAATCGTTCCAATTACAGGCTCGCTGCTTTCGAACCAACGGACTCTCAAATTAATTGAATTGATTAACCAATTGAATATAGCGCAATTTAGTTTTTGTCCGAGTTCGGTGTTGCCCGACGCGGACGGCCGATTACAGTGGCGAGATTCTTGTCAATTGTGCGTTTGTGAATGTAGGTATTCGTTTTGAATGCGATTAATTAAATTGTTCGCCAAGAATTTTCGTTCAATTATTTGGTTCAGGGTTCATGTTTGTTTAGTCGTGTTTTGTACTGACGGTTAGGTATTTAACGCTACTGACTTTCTCTTGACGCTTATGCCTAATAACTTGAAGTGTTCGTAAATATTTATCTAAAGCACAGAAATCTGAAACCCTGTGATCTAAAGCATTGGCAGTATTGAAACAATTTTTTTTTTACAAATATTAATTTTGTAGGGTTTTCAGATCCAAAATGTTCACACAAAATTTACCTACACTAAAAATTCACGTACTTATATCTAAAAATAAGGTCACGCTTACGAAATGACTTTACGCTTAACGTCAGATTTTTCATTCGATATTAATTTGATTCTAATTTAGTAGCTACACGGAATTTTTATTTGAAATAAAAAATTTGTCGTAATTAGCAGCATATTTAATCTTGCGAGCATAACAAGTTTGTCGAGATGCCTAGTTAGCAAAAGAAAAATGAAAAGGTAATTATTTAGAGCGAGGTACCTTCAGCCTCATTACTTAAGGCGACGCCTGGCCGAGGCGACATTTCGATGCTTAATTACCCTCCGTGTAATCAAGTTTTTAAAATAAAACGCTGTAAAGAGAATAATGTTCAGGCTTCAGATAATAATCAACACGCAAGATTCATATGCAACTAAGTACTGACGATTTTATTTTTAGACGCTATTATTGTTTCGAAAATTATAAGTGAGCCCATGAATTAACATCAAAAACATTAGTCACTGAATGAGTAGTTACCTCCTATAAAACCTTTCAGATCTCAGAGTTTGGGTTATTTTGTGATAAGTTAGTAGAGTGAGTAGTTTTTTACGTTTGAAAAGAAAGAAAAGAAAATCCTTTATTGACATAATATTTCATTTGCACATTCTCATATGAGGAAAAGAAGTATAAATGGTTCTTTTATGGACTCGTCATTATTTACAGCAGTTCTATTGTTTTTCCAGTCTACCTACATTACAAAAAAAAATAGTTATGTATGAAGGGACATGAGAGTATAAAGATGAGATATGCATAAAGATGCCATTTGTCACTTAGGCGTAAGTATAGGTATGTACCTAATTATTTTCTTTGGCCCGACCACTTGTTTTCCTTCACTACATTGTTACTTGATAGCATAAGAATCTGCAGTTTATAGAAGGTTGTTAAAAAGCCTATAAAGCTTAAAATACGACGTGCTAAACAAAAGTAAAATACAATATCTACTTTTCTCAGTTATTTTTACAAAAAATGTATTTCATTTTATCACTTTTTTATAGGTCTACAAAACAGAAACTTGATAATTAAAAATGTCTAGGTATCTTTTGGGTAAGTTTTACTGCAGTGGGTACTCATAAATAATTTTGCGTATGGGACGACAAATAAGTTAAAATAAGTGAACAGGGCACAAATTGTGCAAATTTGACGGTCCAAGAGTTTGTATCTATAGAAAGCTATTGTAAAAAATCGGCCAAGTGCGAGTCGGACTCGCGCACGAAGGGATTCCGTACCGTATGAGAGCCCCATTCCTCTTGCCGTTATTAATAGCGAGTAAAAAACTTCTAAAAATCACGTTTGTTCTATGGGAGCCCCCTTTAAATATTTATTTTATTCCATTTTTAGTATTTTTTGTTATAGCTGCAACAGAAATACATCATCTGTGAAAATTTCAGCTGCCTAGCTATCACGGTTCATGAGATACAGCCCGGTGACAGACAGATAGACGAAAAGACGGACATCGAAGTCTTAGTAATAGGGTCCCGTTTTTACCCTTTGGGTACTAAAAATGGAGAAAATAATAAATACCACAGGAATGAATTGGACACACACTTTTGGAAATTTATAAGAGCAAAATTTATATGTCGAACAGGATATCCTAAGGTTGTGATAGTTATGTAGGTACGATGATAAAACAAACTATATTATTGTGTTATTATTTCAACATTTATAGGTATTCTCCAAAGTTCTTGAGTGGATACCACGTACCGGCAAGCGCAGCGTAGGACGTCCATCCACAAGGTGGACGGATGACCTCATCAAGACCGCTGGATGCAAGCCGCTACCAACCTATCTTAATAGAGATCATTAGGGGAGGCCTATGTCCAGCAGTGGACGTGGCTGAAAATGTATGGCTGAAAAGAAGAAGAAGGTATTCTCTTGTTCGTGTTTGTTTGCTATGAAAAATTGTCGCAATATCATGCAATATTTGCATAGCTCTATATGCAGAGTTTACTTAGGGAAGAATTGTAAGTAGGTATATTTGTCAGTTACTAAACTTACTCATAGTAAGGAGAAACAATTGCTATGTTCCAGGTAGAAGGACGCTTTTCCTTCTGAGATAAAAAATATGTACGAATATATTCAAACCTATATAAATACTTTACTTTTCTCTTAGTAACACACCTGAAATTACAAGGCTCCGAAATTTGAATCCGAATTCCAGGAGCGCACTTTCTAACACACAATTGGGAGCTTTTTGTTACAATGTTGCAACATTGCTGTAATTTGACTTTAATTCAGGAGTACAATAAATACTGTTCTTGTGTCGGGCTTCAAACGCGTAGCCCCAGGAAAGGGCGGCGTTTGCACAAAAACCCAGAAATCTTCTTAGCATGTCAATTTTAAAACTTACAAAGAAATGTGAGTAAACATCTACCCCAGATAATAATATGACCTCCGATCAAAGACAATTTCAAAAAAGGGAAACTTTCTGAAACTGTCAATGCCTCCGATATTGATCATTGAGTAGGTACGGGTACCACAAAATACGGATTCACCTGACTTCACGTAAAATCTAGATTCGAGAATACGAAGATTTTTTAGAATTGTAAGTTTCTTCTCTCTTAGACAATTATTACGCATGTGATGATGTGATTCCAAAAAAATATATGTGCGTGCACAAAATGTGCCTGTGTAAGTTTTGTACACAAACCTAAGACCTCCGTATACAAAAATAGATATATGCGCGCCTAGCGCCGGTTTCTGTCAAAGACTCAATATGTCTATTATTTTATTCAATTATGTATTGTGTATGGTGCTATTCTAGGTACATAGTAAAACTATCCTACATAATAAAAAGAAAGCAAAACAATAAAGTAAGACGCATGCTCTATCAAAGCGATCTATTTCAGTGAGCAGTAAATAAGAGGCAAGGGCCACGGCGCGCCACGCTCGGAGTAGGTGCCATTTAGCCCCAAGGTGGTATACTTCGTGACTTACCGAGAGAGCAAAAAGAATAAAAATAAAAGACGCCCACACGGCTGCTTTAAAAATGTTAAAATAAATAAAATGCACACGTCGGCCCTTATCTGCCGCCGAGGACAGGGAAGGGCGCGCGCGCACTGCCGCTCTTTTTGCTGCGGCCATTATTGTGGCCTAGACCACAATCACCGCCTTTTTTGTATAATACCTACTGATAAAGACAAATAGTGGTAATTTCGTGGACAAAAAATATCTACAGCTAGACTTATCTACTAAATATACTTACGTGTAATATTTACAAATACCTAGTATTGTACCGATTTGTACAATTGTACCTAGTATTTAATGTGCAATGCTCAAATCTGATAGTTCTATTTAAAACTATTCGGAGAAAATTTACTTTATGAATAGTATTGTTGTAACATAAAATTCTGACATATTTACCATGTAAACGTATCTACTACTAAAACATCATCTTTACCATTTCTTCACTACATAGTATAAAAACAAAGTCGCTTCCCGCTGTATGTCCCTATGTATGCTTATATCTTTAAAACTACGCAACGGATTTTGATGCGTTTTTTTTTATAGATAGAGTGATTCAAGAGAAAAGTTTATATGTATCAAACACCTTTGGGAAGCCGGGGCGGGTCGCTAGTACTGTAATATTATGGAATAATCGATAATATAATTAAATGCTCCGGCGCGCGGCGCGTCGACAATTACTCAAGTTTCTCTAAACGGCTGTGTTCTGATAAACTAGGTATATAAATAACAAACAGACAGATACAGATAATAACCGTCGAAACAAATGAAGTATTAATTATAATTAAAACTTAAAATTATAATCCATAGTGTGTGGCAGCTATTAGGTAGCCATAGATGGCGTGTGCCAGCGGCAGCTGCAAACTCTACAATATAGGTACAGCATCAGTACATCGCAAATAATGCCCATCGCACGCCTCTCCGCAGATTCTACTTTCAGATCTAATGTGAGCTAGTGTAGAGAGTTTTCTTTCGTGGCTATTTCTTTTTGTTCAAGTGTGCGGCGGGCTTGCATGGCGTGTGCCCCGGGCAGGTGCGAGACCGGTCCTACAGTAATAAGGCTTGGACTCCATCAAAGCGGCGTAGAGCGTAGCTGTGTAGACTTGTGCAACGGTGTAATTGACCGTAAGCTCACTGTATAAATTAGATTATATCGTTGTACCGGCCTATCTACGAATGGTGATTGGCCCATATTCGACGCGCTGGTTTGCTCAGTTTGGACTACCTTAGGCCATCGACTTTCTTCTTTGGACGTATGAAGGCTACCTTACGATGTTTTTACGTAATTATCATACATATGTATATTGTAGTTACTGTACTCAGCGAATAACAAAACAAAAACTCCGGACCGCACACGATTGTGTTTTGGTTCTCAATAATCAAATTATGGCATTTTACATACATAATTATATAATAGACTCACGGACTACAACGCTCTGCCATGCACATCTCTCTACACATCTACTCGTACGTGCCGCTACGTTTTGGCGGAGTATGTGCCTCAGTATGAGCGCCACAGGTTAGGCAGCAGTGTCGGTACAGGTATTGCACGGCGCACGCTCCCATGAACACCACATATCCCGCATATCTGATAAATTGTGCAATTAATTTTGGCATAAAATTGGGTTATCGAATGCTAGTATTTCAATACAATGTTTCCGTAGCACGAGTTGGAATTCACAGATAATACACAATTACACGATAATTGACTGAAAAGTACAGCTGAAACATTTTATTACATTGATGGTTTCTTAGGTTGATGGTTTCTTCGGAGCGAAAATCACTTCTCATAGGAACTTTCAAGAATAATATATTTTCGGGAGCTTCTTTCGCGCGATATATCAACTCGTATTAACTAGACAGCGAGGTGGATATGGCCTATTTCCCATTAGTTGCCTCGCTTAAAAAAGAGTATATTAGTTAGTATTAAAATTGCTTTTAAATTAAATTTTTAAATTTAAAATTAAAGTTCAAGACTATAAACATCATATCATCAACATTCGTTTAGCCCACTATAGTCAAACCGCTAAACTCAGACCAGGCCTGCGCGGTACAGGGGCGCCGGGGGAGACGACACAGGGGACTGAGACAGGCGCGGGCAGCGGGTCCCCGGCGCCCGCACCTGTCTCAGTCCTCCTTTGTCGTCTACCCCCGCGCCCCCGTACCCGCGCAGGCCTGGTCTGAGTTTAGCGGTTTGACTATAGCTGCAGTCATGCCAGCGTCTTTTACCAATGTTCCCCATCTTACGCCAGTCTCGTATGTAGATATTACTGTGCTTTTTATACAATATATACTTCAGTAATATTTCACGAGGTATATTCACAATGTATTGTTTAAACCACAATAATGAGTGCCCGTTAAAAACAAAACCTGACATAAAGCGCAGGCTAAAGAGGCGTAAGCTTGTGCTTATCCGCGCCGATCCGGTTTGAGAACCGTCGACCTTTCCCAGTTGTTTTTTCGTTGGCAAAACTGTCTTATTTAAGTTAATTAAGTGAAGTATAAGTTCGTGACTAGCCCTGTGGGAGTGCGGCGCGAGAAACGTGACGGGCCGTTCGCAGCCGACCGTCGTCGTGTCATAACCGACACCCAGGGTCTTATTTTGATCAGCCAGCTTGGTGATTGATGAACGTTATGTACAATGTTAAATAGGAATTGATGACAACTTGGAGAAACTTTATGTGACTTTAAATCTTAAGGTTGAATGATCCGGAATGTCTTCACGTTGATCACTTGTTTTACTCTACAACAATAGAAAGTAAAAAAAACTCACGAATGTTATACATATGTTAACCTAATGAAAATTATCGTATACTGAATTATTGTATGTATAATAATTATTTTATCGCACGGAATGTAGATGAAATATAATCTACCTACTTGTCTTCTTCCCTACGAATACGAGAGGTAAGCTAGACAGGACAGTAAGTGCAGATACTTACTTATATGAAGATAAATTATATGGTAAGATTGCATTAGGAGGAAGAAAATGTCCTCCTTTTCAGGGAATACAACTAGAGGTAGCTGATTGAAAGGTTTTATATTACTTGACCTGGTTGGCAATTGACGAACATATTGCAAAATATTACAAGTAGGAATTGATGACAACCTAGAGAAACTTTATGTGACTATAAATCTTCGCGTTCAATGGTCTGGAACGTCTTCACAATTATTACTTACACTACACCTATCATAAATAGCATTTAATAATTACAAATTAATTAAAAATACAATAATCATAAATTGAAAGTAGATAGAGCTTGTCAAATATGCAATATTTTGCAAATACATATTTGTATTCTTCCTTTTGTAGATAGACAACGGATAGAAAAATATGTATATTATGCATACTAGCTTTTACCCGCGGCTTCGCCCGCGTTATTTTTTGATTTTGGCTAATGTTTATGTCGGCTGCGAAACCTAACCTAAGCGACAAACATCAGAATACCTTAGAAGTATGCTTTTGTTGGTTAAGTTACGGTTGGAGTGTATATACAACCCCCCTGTGTATTACCGCCTTGTCGTGGCGGGGGAAGTCTAAGGCAGCTGAAAAGGCGGCGCTCGAAGTCTCCCTCTTCTTTGGGTCTTTCCCCCAAGGCAGCTTAGAGGCCGGCACTCGTTGTTCAGCCGCTTTTAACTAAAGCAGCTGAGAGGATGGCCGGTAGGTTGCCTGCCTTATGAAGAGTGTTGCTTCTGAGGCGGGCTGCAGTGCCGCTCTTGCGACGCTGCAGCCGAGGATTAGGGGCTGCGGTGGGATGGAACTGGTTGTGTGGGTGCCGCCACCTACCCTACCTTCCGCTAGGCCGTAAACCTGTTGGCAGACGCAGTGGGGCTGCAGGGGAAGAGAAGTGTCGGTATCGCGATGGCCGTTCTCACTGCCCTCTGCAGTTGAAAAGGCAGGCGCTGGGCTACTATGACTGACTCGTTGCACTGGGACCAGGGCGTTGGAATGCTGTCCGACGCTCAGTGCTGGTTAGTCCCGAGTGGTGGATGACGATGTGTTTTGTGCTCCGAAACACTCCGTCATTATTGCGGGAGCGCAAGCTCCGTTATGGAGCCCGAGTCTGGGCTAGCGCTGTTGAGTGCCGCGAAGGAGTGCGAAAAATGTAGGAACGTCCTAAACTTGAAATAACAGGTTATTTCTGGCGCTTAGACGGCTGCTACCGCGGCCCGCTCGCTTAGTTTTTATCCTATCCTACGGGGACTCTTAAAGTTTTTGGGATAAAAAGTGGCCTATGTCACTTTTCTTCTTTCAAACTATATTCATGCAATAAACCAAGGCAATCCGTTGCTGAGAAAAAGTTATTGTCTTATCCTACGGGAACCGCAATTTTTTCGGAATGAAAAGTATCCTATGTCACTTTCCGTCTTCCAAACTATGCCCACCCCAAAAATCAAGTCAATTCGTCGCTCCATTGCTGAGAAACAGTTATTGTCCTATCCCATGGGAATCACGAATTTTCTCGGGATAAAAAAGTATCCTATTATCACTTTCTGTCTTTTAAACCATAGGTATCCATACCAAAAATCAAGTCAATCTTTTGCTCCGTTGCCGCGTCAAAGAGGAACAAACCAACAAACTTTTCGGATTGATAATATTAAAGTAGGTATGATGATTCTGTACCATAAAGGTAGAATAAAGAAACATGTTAAACCTCTAATGATAGTAGATTTAAAAATATTTTTAATGTCAGACAAAATGACGGCCTGTAACATGTGGCATGCAGAGGGAAAAAACATTTTATCTAATTTTAATGTCAGTTGTCATTTTCAATCCATACTTTATTTCCTCTTCAAGGAGATATAATGGTGGAAAAACAATTTGTCCGCTTGCCATGCTACCTGTGATTTATAAAAGTCTGCAGACAATGTCACCTGTCATCTAATTACGTTTCGCTGTGACGTTTCATTAATCCATATTAGCGTCATAGAGGAATTAATCACTTAGCGTCTTTGTGATAGTGGCGACAGTTTTGCTTTCGAGAGTTTTTGTCCTGTCCTACAGGAACCATGCAATTTTTTGCTTAACGTCTAACGCTTAGTATCTAAAATTCGACGCGCTAGGTTTTGCTCTTGAGTCTCAGCAGTTCTTTGCGCTGCGTGATGCTCGGCATCTAAAAGTCGCCGCGCTTGACTTTCTCCTTAAGTCTCAGCATCTCTCTGAGCTGCGTGACGCTCAGCATCTAAAATTCGACGCGATTGGTTTTTTGCTCTTGAGTCTCAGCAGTTCTTTGCGCTGCGTGATGCTCAGCATCTAAAAGTCGCCGCGCTTGACTTTCAACTTCAGTCTCAGCAGCTCTCTGAGCTGCGTGACGCTCAGCATCTAAAATTCGACGCTCTTGGTTTTGCTCTTGAGTCTCAGCAGCTCTTTGAGATGCGTGGCGCTCGGCATCTAATGTCAAACGCGTTGAAGTGTGCTCTTCAGACTCTTGGCTTCTAGCAATTTTCTTTACGCGAGCTCCGCTAGAACTACGCGCTAGATTCGATTTGCGTTTTGTAGGCATACCGATTAGAATGAAAACTACGTAATTAAACTGAAAAAATACATGTAACCTTCTCTAAAGTTTACAGGAAAAGGTTGAATGACTTTGACATTTGCAACTTGAGCAGCCTTGAATGGGCATTGGGCATAGAGAATGTAATTTGGAAAGTCAAGATGCAAATTACCATTTGTCATGGTAGAATAATATAAGTTTTTTCTTCTAAGATTCTAGCCAATGCGTTTTCATCCCCCCTTTTCAACCCTTTAAAACTATTTTTTCGAATCAAAAAGTAGCCTATGTCCTTTCTCAGGCTCTAGACTATCTGTGTACCAAATTTCATTCAAATCGGTTCAGTAGTTTTAGCGTGAAAGCGCGACAGACAGACAGACAGACAGAGTTACTTTCGCATTTATAATATTAGTAAGGATAAGGATAAGGATTAGTAAGGATTTTTAATCAACTTTACAATATTTACCGATTACTTGCAGGTTTCTTGGATGTAACTATGCTATGTTTATGTCTTCCATCGTGTACAAAATTCGAATATTTTGCTAGAATTGCTCACATTATTGTTGATTTTTAAAAAACGGTTCAGTCGATTTTTGTTAAATTTAAATGGAACCATTTCGAAAATATACCCTTTCGAACCAAAATATAATTATTCGATTCGGTTCACAACTGGCGAAATTATCGATGTTCATCGTGTACAAATTTCGAATATTTCGCTCGAATTGTTTACATTATTGTTGATTTATCAAAAACGGCTATGCCGATTTCTGTAAAATTTGAATGGGACTACTTCGGGAGTATATCCTTTTGAACTAATAAAGTATTTTTCGATTCAGTTCACAATTGGCGATATTATCGATGAACATACACAAAAAAAACATACAGACGAACCTTCTCCTTTTTGGAAGTCGGTTAAAACAATTCTTATTGCATATTCATTATGTCTAAACGTAAATGCAGCTCTAATTTTCATTCCTGTCTGCAACCAATGAAAGCCGTGACGGATGAGATGCAGACAGTCGGTCACGGTTGTAAGTGTACAAGACCATCTTACATACGGAGTTGATTAAATGGAAAAACTAAATATCCTAATAATATACAACAGTTTTATTCGAAAATTGTGATCGTGGCTCTCCATAGAATGATAAAAAAAGTTTGTCACACTTGGTGTCTTTTCACGCAACGTCAACTCATACCTACGTGGATACCTATCGACAAAGAATGGGTTGCAATTACATTTTTATTACATACAGCTGAATTATATACTTACTTCGCAGATAAGAAGTTAATTTTTAAAATTCTTAGCTACGATTTATTTGTTAAGGATTTTTTTTGACATATGTCTCTTTTGAAAAAGTCCCTTTACGCATTACGTACCTACCCATTCAAAGACTTGTTTTTCACTGATAGTAGGTACCTATATAACTATTGTACCTCATAATTTGTGACTTAACCCAGTTGATAGAGTGAGTGATAGCTAAAGCAATCCAATTTAGTTTTGCGCTGAAAGTATAAATATTTCTTTGTAAAAATATAACTATTTAAAAATACAAGCTTTCGAGACCCTGGATATAATGTAGCAGCAGAGTGCTAGCCAAGTAAAACGAGCGCAAACACGGCGGATTTATCTTTTTTAGTCCAGGAGTTCCTATGGCCATTCAATTGTTCGAAATAGTAACAATTATTTATGATTTTCACACAAGTCACAAGGGTTTTATTGACATCAACTCATGTTAAGTATGTTTGAGCATCTGCCCACAAACACTCCAAGTGCTCTCAAGTTGAGAAACCTGTGGGCAGGTCGGTATTTCAAAATGGCGATGATTGCGAGCGGCATCTAAACACTACGAGTATATTAACATTACGGCTGGGTACTACTACTAAGCGATGGCACATTTATTTCATACGAGAATCGAGATGCGAAGTGAGAGGATAGCAGAGCCAAGGACGACGCTCAGAAATGATGGGATTGCTCGTGTACTCGAGTAGATAAATTCGAATGATGTGTTGATGGACTTGCTGGTAAAATGGTCTCAATTCCATTCATGGTATGTAGGTATACGAATATAAAGAAAAGTTTGTATTCATAGATAATGAAAGATAACGTAGGTACAATACAACCACGGTAATCGATTGCACTTTGATGCGGTGTGCACGCTGCATTGTAAGCGGATCTCTGAAAAACTGTACTAACTTTGCTTTTTCCGAATGCGTGGTCTATTATAAATTAATATGCTTTTTATTGATCGAAGTACGTCTGTTCCATACATCCGACGACTTTTACAGTCGATTGTAACTTAAACAAATACTAAATTGTGAGAATGATTTTAATTTAATATGAAGATTCCAGTCTAATTTTGAAAAATGCTCGAAAGACTTAGAATCAGAATCAGAATTTTTTTAATTGCGTAAAAATAAATAAACAAGATCTTAAAACTATAATACAACGTCCTGCCTGACATCTTACCCATTGCGTTGCAACAAATAGATTTATTATATACATAGGTTCAAACAGATAAGATATGGTTATTTGAATTTATTTTGTCAAATGTAATTGAATATTTAAGATCAGTGCATTAATGTCATGAAATAGTAATTTAATTATGTATTATAAATGCCAACAAAAATTATGGCTGTCTGCTTGCTATGTACTTAGTTCTAGCGGCCAACAATTATTTATTCGACATTCAGTATTTGTGATCTGTAACGTTTCATGTCAATAAAAAGGTAAGTAGATAAAAAAGCTGGAAGGTAAAACATGCAAGGTAAAAAAACTTAATGACACCAATGTTTTACCACAATATTACACAGTCACTGCAAATAACAAGTGCTTCCACGTCATTATGAGCCGATGAGTATAATTCTCAAATATAATACGTGAGCAGAATCGGGTTGCTTTAGTGACGTGAAAATATATAAATTCATACAAGTATTAAATGGCTGCTAAAAATAAAATGTAGTTTTGCTGTGGTAAATGTAATTGGTTTTTTTTTTTTGGTTTAGTAATGGGTGAAAAACTTCTGAGATATTACAAATAAGTAGGTAATTTAGGTAGGTACATAAATGCTGGTCTTTATCTCACCCGCATTCATAATCGTTTTGAAATATTCTTGTAAAAAATTATACAAAATAGCTTACTGTATACAGGCTGTTGACTATTACTTTTTAATATTCCACAGCTGAACAAAGGCCCACCTAAATCATATCCACCAAGCTCTCAGAGCGGATTAGTTGGATTAAAATATGTCATCGAATTTCTTTGGAAAACGTATAAGTACAGGTTGCCTTGTCCTGTTTTCCTTCACCAATGAACCAGTGGCGTTGGACCGTACTTACCTACTTAGGTAGGTACTTTTAGTTGCCGCTATAACAACAAATACTAAAAACAGATTAAAATTAATATGGGCTCCCATACAAGGACCCTGAATTTTTAGCCGTTTTTCGCTCGATATTAATGATGGTAACAGGTAGATGCTTGAAATATTCACAGAATATTAAGTTGTACATTTACTTCAAGAATAAATAAATAAAATAAAATAAATATTTAAGGAGGGCGGGCACCCATACAGTACGGAACCCTTCGTACGCGAGTTCGACTCGTATTTGGCCGATTATTTTAATAGGGCCAGTGCCTTTATTAACTACCACTAAATACAAGACTTACATAATTTAAAACTACATAATTAATAAAATACTACTACATAACAAGCAATTGGATCGTTGACTTACTTGTCAACGGATACCTTTGGCTACGTCTGTGGTATCTTGGGTACCTATTGATATTAGAACCTACCTTTGTATCCGCAAAAGTCAATCCCGTCTCTAGGGTAGAATAATTCGTCAGTAATGAGTGGGTGCAAACTTCGTTATTCCGCATCAGCTATTTCGTTTTGTAGACGTGCACCGCTACCGGTATTACATTTACAGCGTCATCGTGAGACGCGCTGCCGAAGAGCTAGCGTCATTCTGACTAAGGTACTTGAAGCTTCCATTGCTCTAGAATTTCGTGTCATTTTGCTTAGCTATTTATTCCAAATTATTAACTATTGTCAAAGTTTTAGCGCGCGGAAATTCTGTAAGAAGCCATTATTAATTCAAAGGTTTTTTGTTGTATCTACTAGACAAATGCTCAAAAACCAAAACTTTTAAATAAAGTTTTTAAAACCATCGTATTTTACGCAAAACCTTGAAAAATTTAATCGTTTTTCTATGGTGTAGAGAAACTAACCTTTTTGTTAGCTTCTCTATATTCAGACTCTTTCAACGATAACACTGCCAACTTACAATTCTAGTTATGAAATTCAAATTTTTGAAATGTTTATCTTTGACAGGATCAGCGATCCTTGTTTTGTAAAATTGGGCAGTCTTGAGTTGGAAGTGATCTGGAAGACACCTTTTTTTTCCTCTATAATGTAATGAGTGTGAATTTGAGTTTGCGTGGACGAGCCCTGCAAACCGCATGAGCGTCGCGTGACAGTCAGGGTGAGAGGCTCCGGTCCCTTTGACTTTGATTACAGGTGGATCTCTTGTTTTGGGGCCACTGACCCCTTACCCCTGGAGCACTGGGCTGGCGCTGACTTAGAACCCTGTCGGCCAGTTTGGGCCGGCGCCTGTCGGCCGGTTTGGGCCGGCGCCTCTACCTCAGTCGACAGATGTCTTCACGCTAGCGCTCACCTAGCGCTACCTGGCTGGCGCCACACTATCGGCGGGTCCAGCTCAGGCTATAGAAAATCCTCGGCCAGCCGTCCAGCGTGGTTCTACGAGTGCTACCCTCTCCCTTTTGGCTAACTTTCCAAGGACACCTTCAAAATTCTCTCTCCCTCTCTCCGTTTCTTGAAGATTTAATTGACTATAAGTGCAGTGCGTGTTAGTGTAAATAAATGTGTAAATACTAAGGTTAGTCTTCTGTTTTAATCTCCGAACCGTTAGGAATCCTATCCACTCGGTAGGACTCTTAGGTTGGTTAGGTTTCTCCTGAGGTCTCTTAACCTGTGGTGCTGCAACCGGCTCCCCCGCTTGCAACATTACGGGTTCTCTAATCCTCTTTTAACTTGCGGTGCTGCAAACGGCTTCCCCGTTTGCAACATTACAGTTTGGCGCCCGACCTTTTTACTTATCCACCCCTGACTACTTATATTTTCTTATTTTACTGTTACTTGTTTTCTTTCTTTTCCTAAATTCTAAATCGATACTTCCACAAGTATCCACCCATCGCTTACACCTTAGGTATTTTTGGATTCTCTTTTGGTTATCATACTCCGATTCTCCATACATTACTCTATACTTGACTTTACAGTACACAGGCTACATAAATACCGCACCCCTACATACAGTCACTTACTACCTGGTTACCTCTGTAACCTACACCCATTCTTCGCTTGACGGTGTTAAAACCTAACGGTCACCTTCAAGTTGGGGTTTGGGAGACTATACGGCGAGCTGGAGGAGAGTATCCTCTCAGTGTACGTCACATACAGTTTGTAAGTTACCTAACTTACAGCTGAACACTCTTCGTAGTACATAGTAGTACATATCAACACTTGGCCTAATATATAAATTATATTCTATTACTACCTGGTATTATGTGCATATTATTCCGCGAGTCTCTCTTTGCTCTCATACGTCTTCAGTCATTACTATTCCCTTGACTCTACAGTACATTTAAACAACACAATACCGCACCCTCTCATACAAGCACTACTACCCGATTACCACTGTAATCGACATCCATTCTTCACTTGGAGGTGTTAAAACCTATCGGTCACCTACAAGTTGGGGTTTGGAAGACTATACGACGAGCTGGAGGAGAATATCCTCTCAGTGTACGTTACACGCAGGTTGTAAGTTGTCTTGGCTTACAGCTGAAGTATTCCTACATTCACAATACGTTTCAAGGTACTAGGTGATTTTTTACCTTATTTTTGTTGAACGAGATTTGCTCATGTGAATTTTATGCTCATGTTCTCACTAACCCTAATTTATTAATATTTTAGATGTGTAAGTTCAATTGAATATTAGTTAATTTACCTAATACTATTTTTTAGCTAACATTTCTTTCTTATCTTTGGTAATACGTCGTATCTTATTATTTTTAATCTAATACCTATTAGATTTACAAAAATGGCTAAAAACATTGTTTATTCTCATTTAAACAAACTTGAACTTGAATATGAGATCTCAATTCGTCATGAAACACCTTCAGGCTGTGTTTCCTCTCTCAAGGAGCAATTGGAGAGACTTTCTGTACTGAAACCAGCTGAAGTCATTTCTAAGTCGGTTTTCTCAGTGTCAGTTGACTTAGATCAAGTGTCAAAGACTTTGAAGTATATCAAAGATAAAGTTTCAATGTTAGAGTCTTCTCCGGATAGGTTGCTAACTAAGAAGGTTGAATCATTTTTGAATCATACTCATTTTCGTCTTGATCGTATTGACGTTTCAACGATTTCGGAAGAATCCTTAAAGCAAAACTACAAAGTTTTAAGGAGCGATTTTTTTTCAATTAGGAAAAGATTCGATGCAGTTCATAGCAACTTCGAGCATCTACCGAGTATTGATAATACTCAAGACTATGACGATTCTCCCTCTGGATCAGTTTCGGTTTTGCCCCGAACTGAACATAGAGATCATCAACCTGAGATACTATTCTCTAAGGCTGATTCTGTTCCGCATAGACCTACAATACAGGAGAGCACTTCGAATTCTACACAATCTATACTTCTACCACAAGAAGTGTTGCTTACCTTAGTCAATGCTTTAACAAAGAATACTCAAGTCTCTCATTCTAATGTCATGGTTGATTTTAAAAGTTTGACATATGATGGAAAATCATGCCCTCACTCTTTCTTGCAAAAGATGGAAGAGTTCCGTCGATCTAAAAGCATTTCTGATGAAAGTATTGTCAAACATGCTTTTGAAATCTTTAAAGGTGATGCTTTACATTGGCTTAGGTTTCAAATCTCTCAAAATGACTCATTGTCTTGGGATGAAATCAAAAGTTTGTTGATTAGAGACTTTGGTGAATTTGACTTCGATTATAAACTCTTGGAAGCGATTCGTAAGCGAACTCAAGGAAAAGACGAGTCAATAGCCGTTTTTGTTTCGATAATATCGGGTATGTTTTCCCGCCTACAAACACAGTTACCAGATGCAGAAAAGTTACAGATTATTATGCGTAACATTCGACCTTGTTATTCGATTTTTGTAGCTTTGAAGGAAGTAAAAACTCTTAACGAGCTGATTAATGTTTGTCAATTGTATGACAATTGTATGGATAAGAATTCTAGTTTTCATGAACCTCTCCATAATGATGCTTCCTGGGCAAAGGATTTTAACTATCGTCCCTCAACTTCTGGATTTTCTAAAAATGTTTTGAAAGCAAGTGAAGTCGTTAAGGAATCTCACCCCTTAAACTCGCAACCGCAGACGATTCCTACGCCTAATTTCTATAATTTCTGCCCACGTTGTAGAGTCACAGGCCATTCCTTAAAAACTTGTACTAAACCAAGGACTTTGGTTTGTTTCAAATGTGGTCTACAAGGGGTAAAGGTAACAGACTGTCCTAAGTGCTCCGTTACTTTAAATCAAAAAAACTAAATAATGACTTGAATGATGATTCTAAATCTTACAGCGATTCTAATGATTGGCAGCAATGGTTGAATACGGTTCGAAATTTTATGTTTTGTTATAAGACAACTGCTGTGTCTTATGATAAAGAAAAAGATTTTAATAGACCTTTTATTAATGTATCTATTATTGAACAAACTTTTTCGGGTTTATTAGACAGTGGGAGTTGTGTTACTATTTTAGGTAACAATTCTCATAAGGATATCTTAAAGTTAGGTTTCAAGTTATACAAATCATCATTTCAAGTCATGGTTGCTAATAAACAAAAATCAACGTCATTGGGTTACTTTCATCTCCCGATCAAATTTAATAATCGGATAAAATTTATTAAAGCTTTCGTCTTCCCTGATATTTACCCTTCCTTAATTCTTGGTTGGGATTTTTGGGAAAAGTTTGACTTAACACCTAAAATACTTTCTCTTGAAGTTAAATCTGAAAATAAGGAGCTTGTGTCTTGTTCTATTGAAAATAAGGTTACTTCGTTTAACCATCTATCTAATAATCAAAGTGAAATAGCTAAGGCTTATTCTTATTCTTATTCGACGTGGGGGCGATAAGTCCTGCACTGACGTCCCGCATGGGGTGTTTTGTGCATTTCCCCCTCCAGCGTCTACCCGAGCCAGCCCAGCTCCTTAAAGTAACGGAGCGTGGCTCTGGGCCGCTGGCATAACTGCTCCAGTAGCTTAGATGGTGAATAAGATGATGGCGATGTGGATGACAAAGCTAATGATAATGCCAATGCAGAAGCGTCATGCAACCCGTTAGCTATTCTAGTGTCTTCTGTGGCTTTGCAATGCCACAGAACATGCTCTACAGTTTCGTTTTCTTCCAAACAGCCACGACAAAGTGGGCTGTCAGTGGCTCCCAGTTTATACAGATGACTATTCAAGTTGCAGTGACCAGTTATGAGGCCTACCATAAGTCGGAGATCATGTCGCTGCAACTTCAATAGGTCGTTCGTGATGTTTTTATTCAGGGTTGGAAAAGCAGCCTTAGAATGCTTGCAATCCTCCCTTTTGTTCCACATATTCTGTTGTTCTTTTTCAGTGTGACGGCGCAACAATTCACGCACTTCCATCGCTGTCGGCTTACAGTGTATTGTTGCCCCGTCCCTAACCTGTTTTCTCGTACCCTCTTTGGCAAGGGTGTCGGCTATGTTGTTACCCGTACATGAACCGTGACTCTTTGTCCATCGCACGATGATTCTATGCTTACTTGATAGAGTTTGGAGTGTTGTATGACACTCAGCAATGACTCTAGACCTTGTTACAGGTCTTCTGAGTGCGTAGATAGTAGCAGCACTGTCAACCGTGAACACGATGACCTCCTTGGCCTCCCCGTTTCCAGCAGCTGTCAGAAGCTCATTTAAAGGTTCAAGTGCTTTTGCGGCTAGTAGCAGGCCCAGGGCCTCCGCTTGCAAAATTGTTGTAGTTTTACTCACGGCCAAGGACTCTCTGAGCCCAAGCTCCGGCGAGTAATATCCGCAGCCTGTTCCTTCCTTGTTTTTTGCACCATCCGTATACACATTCCAAGATGGCAATACATCGTTTGATGCATCGTTCTCTATGATCAACTCATACTTTTTGCAGTCGAGATGAGTTTTAGCTATTTTATCCGTACCACGGCTTGCTTCGGGAATTATTGCTGTCGCCCGATCTATTATTCTGCAGTGGTTTGTCGTGGCACCCGTACTTTTCCACTGATTTGTAGATTTAATCCGTAGGGCAGAAGCCATCGCCTCCTGCTGTATATGCAGGTGCAGTGGTGTGAGCCCTAAGATGATTTCGAGAGCAGCTGAGGGTGTCTTTTTCATACATCCGCTGATTAGAGAGCACGCAAGTCTTTGCGTTTGTTGTAGTTTAGTTATAGCGGTCGCTAGACTCGTACGTGTCCACCACACGACACAGCCGTATGTGAGAACTGGACGCACTATGACAGTATAGAGCCAGTGACAGAGCTTTGGCTTAAGACCCCAGTCTTTTCCCACCGCCCTGGTGCACTGCCACAGAATATTTGTTGCCTTCGTGGTGACATATTCAAGTTGCTTTCCCCACAAAAGTTTGCTGTCTAGCCAGATACCTAGATATTTAACTTCCTTGCTTAGTGATAACTTAGTACCAAACAGCGAAGGAGTTTTTAAGTCTGTTTTCTTGGTTTTTCGTGTGAATAACACTAACTCGGTTTTTTGTGGATTCACAGAAAGTCCATGGCGTTCACACCATTTTTCAACGATCTTGAGCGCCTTTTGCATCTTCTCACACAGAGTCGACTCGAATAGTCCGGACACCATGATCACCAGGTCGTCAGCATATGCCACAGTGACAATGCCTTCTTTGTTAAGGAGTGCGACGAGTTCGTCCACCACTACTACCCATAGTAAAGGTGACATAACTCCTCCTTGTGGGCAGCCTTTTGTGACTCGACAGCGCGTCGCGCCTGCCGTTTCAATGTTGGCTGTTCTGCCAGCGAGCATTGTGGTTATCCAACCATTTACTCTACTGTCTACTCCGTGTTTTTTCAATCCATCTTCAATACTAGGGAAAGTAGTCCTATCAAAAGCCCCCTCAATATCAATGAAAGTGGCCAAACAGGACTGTTTGCTTTCCAGTGCAGATTCAATTTTGTAGACTACTTGGTGGAGAGCAGTCTCCGTTGATTTGCCCGATTGGTAGGCATGTTGATTATTGTGGACTGGATTTTCCGTCAGGGGTCCACCTCTTATGTGCTTATCGCAGAGTCGTTCCAGCGTTTTCAATAGAAAAGAGCTGAGGCTTATTGGTCTAAACGACTTTGGATTTGTGTAATCAGTTTTTCCTGGCTTTGGTAGAAATACCACTTTCACTTCTCTCCAGGCTTTAGGCACATATCTCCACGCCATACACGATCTAAATATGGCGATAAGATGTGTTTTTATTAGTTTTAGGCCCCATTGCAGGAGAGCCGGAAATATTTCATCCAGTCCGGGTGCCTTGTGTGGTTGGAAAGTACTAATTGCCCATAGAAGAGTCTCTTCTGTGACAATAGAATCTGCAAAATCCCAGTCTTCCTTACCAGGTTTATGTGGTATATGTGGTTCCCATCCATCTGTGTCGTTCAGTTGACAATCTGGAAAGTGTGTTTGTAGAAGCAATTCAAATTGCTCCTGTTCTGAGGCTGTGTAAGTACCGTCAGCTTTCTTCAGAGTGCCCAACTTTATTTGTGAGTCACTAGATATGATTTTTCTGAGTCGTGCAGTTTCACTCTCCGATTGGATAGAGTTACTATACTTTTTCCAAGAGTTTTTCTGGCTCTTTTTGACCTCCACCTTGAATCGGTGGCGCATCTTTCTGTACTCCTGCCAGTCCACCGGTGCATCAGTGTTCATAGCTCTGTTGAAAAGGTGTCTGACCTTCTTCCTGAGCTTGGTCAGGTCCTTATTCCACCATCTATCTTTTTTAGGAATTGAACTATAGTTTTCCTTTTTTAACGGACAAGCTTTTTCATAGCTTGTAATCAAAGCATGTACCAGTACTTCTGTCGTGGTCTCTATTTCCTGCGGAGATAGTTCCGCATTTGGATCTAGTGGTGTTCCTGACATGGCCTTTTCGAGTTCAGTTCTAAAGGTAGGTATGTCAGTTTTCTTCGGGTTCCTATAGGTTCGTGGTTCGTGCTTACCAACGGTTAGACTATATCTGATCCATCTATGGTCCGAACCAGAGTATTCATCAGTCGCCACGTGCCAATCATTGATTGTATTAGAGATATTGGTTGTAGCCAGTGTTATGTCGATAATGGTTCTGGCCCAAGATGTTACAAAAGTAGGCTCAGAGCCATGGTTAAGTAGGTTCAAGTCATGCCTGAGGATGAACTCCAGCACATCATTTCCCCTCTCATTTGTATCGGGACAGCCCCACACAGTGCAGTGGGCGTTTGAGTCACATCCTATTATACATTCTAGTTTGTTACTTGTACAGAAAAGCATTAATTCTTCGAGCGCCGGATGTGGCGCATCTTCTGTGATATCTAGGTAAGCCGAGGCTACAACTACGGTGCTGAGGTTGCCTCGAAGACCGGTATCTAATTTAACTACAGTGAGATCATCATTACACAAGTGTGTCACCAACGACGCCTTATACGGCTGCGGGATATATATAAGAGTGCGCATTTTATTTTGCACGGGAGGAATGAATACGTTACCTCGGAGACCATTTAAGCCGCTTACCTTGCCACGGATTAAATACGGTTCCTGGACCAGTGCTATTGTGTTCTGTCGCTTCTCAAGGGCTTCGCGTAGGGCGGCGGAGCCTGAGACGCTATGATGAATGTTACCTTGAATGATATTGAGATTAGGACCACTGTTTAGTGTACTATGTGAACCTCCGGCTGCCGAAGCAGTCGAAGTGTGTGTGTTTTTGTGAATCAATTGAGTTTGGCAATCCATTTTTAAGACAATTACGCGGACCCCTATCTACACATTAGGCATCGTGGTCGGCGCGGGAGGGACCTGCACGATCCGTGTCCATGGACGACGCGGGCGAGAAGATGTTGAGCCCGTACAGGTCCAGCATCCCATCGCCCTCGTCGGCCGCGTCCAGCAACCGCTCCTCCTCCTCCCGCGTCCACCCCATGCTTTCGGCGAGCGGCGTGTCGTCGTCGGCGTCGGGCAGCGCGAGCGTGGTTTGACTGCACGAAGCAGCGCCCCCGACGTTCTCACCCCCCGGCACCCTCGACGACCCGCCCCCTCTGTTGGCTCTGTATCCCCTCACTCTCACGAAGACCTTCGCGCAAATGTAATACAGGCGAAAGTCGACACGTCTGAGGGGCTCAATGTCCTCTGGCGCAATACCCACCACTAGGAGGTGGTTGCGAGCGCTCCCCACAATTTCCACCTTGTGGGTGAACACTCGCCACCGCTCCACACCTACCTCCGGATTCATGGCAGCCAGGTATCCGACGAGTTGTTCCGGTCCGTCGCCACACAGCGCCGGCACTCCTCTCCCGAAGTCGGGGATATTTATGACCGCGGAGTAGTACCGCGGCACCTCGCTCTCCGGGACGACAACGCACTCGCCAAAACCTTCCCACAGAGCCGGCGACCTCTCCACGAGCGACTTGAGCCAGTCGAGTGCGCAGTCGTCCGCAGGTACGTACCTCAGCCCGCCGCGGGACGTCGCAGCCAACCTTTCGAACTGAGGCAGGCGACCATTGGCCTGTATGTTGCGGTTCACATAGCACTCCTGCTGTGCCTGCTCAATCGTCATACGTACATGCATAGCCCGCAGTTCGTCCATAGGTGCACGGTTACGCTCCATAATCAGCACCGCGGGGCCCCAAGTCCTGGCGGCCTCGGCGTACGACGAGGGCCCCGCGGCGACCATACCTCGTCCGCCCGCGAGCGCGCCGCCGCCGGGCGGCAGCGAGCCCGCGGGTGTCTCGTGTGTGCCGCGTGTGTTGTGCACCGCGTGTGATTCGGCAGAGTTCGCGCGTTGACAGACCTTTTTGTCGACTGCTACGCTCGACGTTGGTGAAACGAAGTCAGAGCTCCGTTGTCGCTTAGCTCCTCGGGTCGACCCCTCTCCTACCCCCGAGTGTGGATTAACCGTGTCGGACGCGGCGAACCCGGCGACCTCTCTCTCTATCCCCGTCCCTATCCCCGTGCCCGTGCTCACCTCCTTCCCCTTTTCCCTCCTATGGCCGTCAGACGGGCATAGGGCGGTTTTCGATGCAGGTCGGTGAGCACCAATTGAGTCGATCGGTGCCGGGTCGCGCGCCACGTGTGGGGCGTTCAGCGGCAGAGCCCTCGGGGGAGGCGGCGGCCCTCGGGCGCGCGCCGCGCCGGCCGTGACGGTCGCGGGCCCGGCGCTCGGGCCCGGACGTGGCGCGGCTACGCGGCCGAGGCTCGCCGCCCGTGGTGGGTCACGCGTCATGCATGCCACGATGGGGGGCGCAAGCGCCGCCATACCGGGCAGAGGCATGACGCCCTCCTGCCGCAGCTGATGCCAACTCTCCCTCAGCTGGTCCCCGAAAGCCCTGCGCTGCCTCGATAAAGCTCGCCGGCTAATGCCGCGATATAAGCCGGGGGACGGCCAGCCGCCCTCCCGGCGCCCACCTGACCCTACTACGGCGTCGCTCTCCGCCGCCGTCTCCCGGCGCCGTCCGCGCCGCTCCGCTCCTGCTCCAGGCTTCTGCACTGGTCCAGGTGCTGTTGGCTGCTGGGCGGCTGCCGCGCTCGTCGTCGATCCAGTAGCAGCTGCGGCCGGCGAGGCCTGGGACTCCACCCCGCCGTCGCCTTCGGTCGCCCACTTCACACCCTCCGGCCCGGGAACCAGAGGGCGCCGGGCGCTAGCCGGATCACAGGGCATGCTAACTTTGTCGTTTTGGCTCATCATATTAGTTAAGCAAGGGAACTGTGGAGCAAGCAGACAGTTAATGGGCGCTCAGCGAAGGGTAGAAGCAGTTGCCCAAGCTACTTCCCCCCGATATTTCGCGTGCTAGGTGGTGAGCGGGTCGTCCCGAGAAACACAAGGGAGGCCGCACTCCTCCACCACACACGCCCGGCCACGGGCTGCCGCGGAGGGGATGGGGTGCTCGGCATACCAAAGAATAATTTGAAATACCGTTCACCCCATCCCCTCTAATGCCCTCACTCTTTATCCGGGCTTGGGACCGGCATCGAACTGCGGTTATTGTGCTGAAAGCGAAAGCAAAAGCCAAGCAGCGGGTGAAAAGCAATAACTACAGTGAAATGGCGAGTTTAAGCTAAGGCTATGATTGAACGTTTTAAATCGATTTCTTTTGAAGAAAAGGGTCATTTGGGTCGTACTAATCTGATATCACACCGGATTGATACGGGTGATGCTTTACCTATCAAACAAAGGTGTTATCGACTTTCTCCGGAAAAACAAAAAGCTCTTATTGTTGAAGTCGATAAAATGCTTGACTTAAAAGTTATTGAATCATGCGAAAGCCCTTGGCTATCTCCAGTTCTTATTACTCCAAAAAAGAATGGAGAATGGCGTTTTTGTGTTGATAGCAGGAAATTGAATGCAGTCACTCGAAAAGATGCTTATAGTCTTCCCTTTATTTCGGAAATACTAGATAACCTCAAAAATGCTAAATATCTATCAAGTATTGATATTGCTAAAGCTTTTTGGGAAATTCCGCTGCATCCTGACGATAGAGATAAGACTGGTTTCTACGTCCCTGGTCGTGGAATGTATAGATTTACAGTTATGCCTTTTGGTTTAACTAACGCTCCAGCTACTCAACAAAGGTTGATGGATACCTTATTTACTCCAGAGTTTGATAATAAGGTATTTTGCTATTTGGACGACATAATAGTAATAAACGATTCTTTTGATGAGCATATATCTCTTCTACTTAAAGTTCACCAAAAGCTTTCTTATGCTGGATTAACCATCAACTTTGAAAAGAGCAAATTTTTTCGTAAAGAGCTTAAATATCTGGGTTATGTCGTGGATGAGCTAGGTCTTCGTGCTGATCCCGAAAAGATAGAAGCTATCATCGCTTACCCTGTTCCTACTTCTAAGAAAGAAGTAAGACAATTCTTGGGTACTTGTAGTTGGTTCCGACGTTTCATACCCAATTTTAGTTCTATTGCTTCGCCTCTTTGTAAACTAACGTCATCAGGCAAGAATGTTTCTAAAAAGTTTATCTGGAACGATGATGCTGATGCTGCTTTCAATAAGTTAAAAGAGCATTTGATTTCTACGCCTATTTTAGCATGTCCTGATTTTGACCTACCCTTCTCTGTTCACTGTGATGCATCCAATTTTGGCATCGGAGCTATGTTAAGCCAAATAAAAGACGACAAAGAAGTGGTTATAGCGTATATGAGCAGAACTTTAAATAAGCATGAGCAAAACTATTCAACAACTGAACGTGAAACACTAGCAGTTATTAGCGCTCTTGAACATTGGCGTTGTTATCTTGACAACGGTAAACCTTTTACTATTTATACTGATCACGCAGCTTTGAAGTGGTTTCAAAATTTGTCTAATCCTTCTGGGAGACTAGCGCGTTGGACTATTCGCTTATCTTGTTTTAACTTAATTCTGAAACATAAAAAGGGTAAAGAAAATGTTGTCCCTGATCTTCTTTCACGTTGTAAAACACCTAACGTTGCAGGCATTGGTTTTACCGAACCAATAGCTGCAAATGTTGATAATCAATTAAATTATTTTAATAGGTTGTTTGCCAATTGTCATGATAACCCCGATGCTTATCCAAATTACAAAATTGTCGATGGCAAATTATACCGTCACTTTGACACACCTAATTACTTTAACGAAGATTTTGCGTGGAAAGAAGTTCCTCCTCCATCAGAGAGGAATGAAATAATTAAGTCTTGTCATGGGCTATCCGATAACAGCCCTCATATTGGGATATTTAAAACTTATAAAAAACTTTGCTTGAGATTTTATTGGTCCGGTATGTTTAAGGACGTGGCCAATATGTGCTCGACTTGTGAAACTTGTCTCTCTTATAAATATTCGAATCATTCGCCTTATGGTCCTATGGGCAAACCTAAAATTTGCTCAAGGCCGTGGCAGAATATTTCTTTAGACCTCATGGGTCCATTCCCAATGTCAAGACAACGTAACCAACATATCTTAGTGGTCACGTGTTCTTTTTCTAAATATTGTCTCATATTCCCGATTAAGCGAGCTACTGCCCCTAATATCATTCGTGAATTAGAAAATCATGTATTTTTAGTACATGGTGTACCACAAACTATAATTATGGATAACGGTTCTCAGCTACAATCTAATGAGTTTCGAAATTTTCTTAACAGTTATAAAATACCTTTCGTCTTTTATTCACCTAGATATTGTCCTCAAGTCAACCCAACAGAACGTTATAATAGAACTATTATAACGGCTTTAGCTCAGTTAGTGGGTGATGATCATAGATCATGGGACATTCATTTGAAAAAGATTCAGATGGCTTTAAATAGTGCAGTAAATGTCACGACCGGTTTTACTCCAGCGTATCTTGTATTTGGCCGTGAAACAATTCCTTGCGGGTCATACTATAGTTCCTGTTCTAATCTTGACAGCGTCATCTTCGCTCCTCGAGACATTTATGCCCATAATTTAGGGTTACTTTCCACAATCTTCGATAAAGTACAAGTTGCTATTCATACAGCTCACTCTAGAAACGCTACAAATTACAATCTTAGACGGGATTTCAAAGAATTTAATGTCGGGGATATAGTTTGGCGGAAAAATTATGTACAAAGTAATGCTGGTGCATATTTCAGCGCAAAACTTGCGCCGAAGTACATAAAATGTAAAATTGTTGAAAAATTGTCTTCTTTGGTCTTTGTCTTGGAGGATCCTAACGGTTCGAGAGGTAGATGGCATGTTAAAGATATTAAATGCTAACTGTACATATAATATATTTTAATGATTTTTCTTTTTTTTAACTAGTGCTGATCTATGTTTTTGTTTTTCTTATGAAGGTTGTAAATAGTTTTCGTTTTGTTTGGTGTATAATGAGTACTTATAATGTTCTGATTAAGTATTCGTGTAATTCTTTTTTACGTACAAATGTACCTGTTAATGCTTCACAAAGAATCTAAACCCTTTGGCTTATTTTTTGTAATACCCTTGATTTTTATTTTTTATTTTGAATAATAAAAGGCTTGCACAATGGTTAAGTTACCAATAAAGCCTATATTGTGCTTTTATCTTTCGATATTTCAAATTGCACACGTTGCAATTTAAATATTAACTTCATTTGAATAGAAAATTACTTTTTCTCTTCATACCTCTGAAAAGTCTTAAGGCTTACTTAGGCCATATGTGTAAATATTAACTTGTAAATATTATTGTCTTAACTTTTATCGGGTTTTCGAAAAGGTGCGGGTTACGACACCTAAATCTAAAAAAATAAGCCTTCGTAATAATTGAATGATAATTCCTTGTGGAGTATGGTCATCATGGATTGTGAACCATAACCCCAACTTATGATTGAGTGTGCGTGCGAGGGAGTATGGAAGATGTGTGTGAATCTGTCTGGATGGTCAAGGTCTTGTTCTTAACCTGCAAAATTTTCAATGAGTGAAAATTTTTCTGGGGTTTTGGGGGAAATGTAGAGAAACTAACCTTTTTGTTAGCTTCTCTATATTCAGACTCTTTCAACGATAACACTGCCAACTTACAATTCTAGTTATGAAATTCAAATTTTTGAAATGTTTATCTTTGACAGGATCAGCGATCCTTGTTTTGTAAAATTGGGCAGTCTTGAGTTGGAAGTGATCTGGAAGACACCTTTTTTTTCCTCTATAATGTAATGAGTGTGAATTTGAGTTTGCGTGGACGAGCCCTGCAAACCGCATGAGCGTCGCGTGACAGTCAGGGTGAGAGGCTCCGGTCCCTTTGACTTTGATTACAGGTGGATCTCTTGTTTTGGGGCCACTGACCCCTTACCCCTGGAGCACTGGGCTGGCGCTGACTTAGAACCCTGTCGGCCAGTTTGGGCCGGCGCCTGTCGGCCGGTTTGGGCCGGCGCCTCTACCTCAGTCGACAGATGTCTTCACGCTAGCGCTCACCTAGCGCTACCTGGCTGGCGCCACACTATCGGCGGGTCCAGCTCAGGCTATAGAAAATCCTCGGCCAGCCGTCCAGCGTGGATCTACGAGTGCTACCCTCTCCCTTTTGGCTAACTTTCCAAGGACACCTTCAAAATTCTCTCTCCCTCTCTCCGTTTCTTGAAGATTTAATTGACTATAAGTGCAGTGCGTGTTAGTGTAAATAAATGTGTAAATACTAAGGTTAGTCTTCTGTTTTAATCTCCGAACCGTTAGGAATCCTATCCACTCGGTAGGACTCTTAGGTTGGTTAGGTTTCTCCTGAGGTCTCTTAACCTGTGGTGCTGCAACCGGCTCCCCCGCTTGCAACATTACGGGTTCTCTAATCCTCTTTTAACTTGCGGTGCTGCAAACGGCTTCCCCGTTTGCAACATTACAATGGTCGTATTTTTTACGCGTTCTTCTGACGTTCGGTTTCGCTTTTTCTCCCGCTCGTTATCATGGCGCAATGAACTAGCGCAAGCAGGAGAAAAAGCGAAGCCGGACGTCAGAACGCGAACACAATACTGCCCTGGTAGGAGAACAGTTCTGACATTTCAAAGCTTTTTAGTTTTGAACACGGAACAGCAGAACTAGAACTCTCTTCTGTGGTTTTGATCAATAATAATTGTAGACTCTGTCACATATCTCGTTCATTTTATCTAGATTTTTCCGATAGCACTAAACTAATTAAGAAAAATTATGGACACAAAATAATTTTATTTTTGTTGTAAAAACAATGCTACATGAAACAAATGTAGACATTATGAGTTAACCATCGATACGGAAAAATAACATTATCAAACAACCTTTATATTATACAAAACAGTCAGCTCTCCAACTAGTAATTCCTCGAGCGAGCGGCAAATGAAGCCTTTGAATCTAGAAAGATCCGTGATTGCATCTTCCCATTCATTCTATGCATCTGCCCTTTAATATTTAAGCTTTAAGCCTTTCTATTTGTATCTTTCATTGTGCGGCACAAGTCTATGTGCTTATAATTTACCGTCTTGTTTTCTCTATCAAGATACTATCTATGCTTGAGAATTTTATAAAAAATGTAAAGGACATGCTCTTAGGGCTTAGTATCCACTATCTAGGGAATTAAATAAGGCCCTATTACTACACTGGCTGCAGGTGGAACTTGTTGAATTTTTTTGTAGGGAAGTATGTGTTGTTATGGCATTCTTAATAACTTAGGTAGGTACTTTGAGTATTTTTATTGCGTGTAACTAAATACACAAAAACTGCATGCACACTTAATGCAGTCGTTTTCAAGAGTTAAACAGCAGTAAAGTTATTTTAAATTTATGATACCTTATGTAGATAACTAAATGTGTACCTATGTCATTTTTACCTCACAATTTGCCTCAGCTTGCTTCAAAAATCAGGTTTGTCGGTACCTATCATATAATTATATAGAAAAAAATATTTATAACGCTCAACTGTTTACTCGAGCCGTGACAGCAAAAGATTCTCAGCTACATTGAGCGCACAAAACGCAAACAGTTCAATCAAACCCTTAAAATACTTAAAGTACATTCTCCGTAAACACATCAATCACTAAATGACGCGCCACCGTACTTGAGAATAGAACGTTCGAACGCAAGCGTGACTGAAGGATCCTCACGCATCGTTTCACGTGCGATCTCCGTACAATACCGACCAGCTACACTTGAACCATTAAGATTAAGTGTTCTGAAATACGGTTGCTGCAAGGTGGGGGTTTAGGGATGCTGGTTAGGTAGTAGAAGGATCTAATTCTCTTTGGAATCAGCGGATCACGAGCGAGCGGCGCGTGCGCAGGCAGGCAGGAGGCGAGCCGCGCACGACCGCGCATAAATTAGAAATGACGGCCGTCACTGCCGCGAATATCAATGCATAATGCGGACGTACAAATTGAGATGCACATGAGATGAGATGAGTGAGGCAGTCTTAATTTGAATGTTATGCGCCTTGTAATTGCGCCGTGTGAATGTTCCGCGCGGCAATTACGAATTTCTATTTGGTGGGTGTGTCATTTCTGCTTGCGTAATTGGTGTTTTCGTTTCGTGAAAATAGTGGCGGTACGCGATTTGTAATTTTATTTGCCAGGTAGATTTTATGGAGTGGATGTAGTTACATGTTGTTCATGATTTTAGTTTCATAAAGTTTTCAAAACTTCTGATCAGTTTCAGGATGGTTTCTAGAGTCTTAAATATTTTTGGAAATATGTAGGTTGCAGAATGGTAAAAGTAAGTTTGTAGCCGGGTGGCTAGCCCTGGTTCCAGAGTTTTAAGCCGCCTGAAGGCCTCTGATATGCATACAGTTTAACACGTCATCCGAGCCACGGTAACTCTCAGTTGAAAATGCTACCCGCGGTCACCCATCCGAAGACAGGCCGTGCTGAACGTTGCTTAACTTCGATGATCGCTAACGAACACCAAGTCGTAAACCTTTAATTAGTGATAAAAAAAAACACCTAGCAGTATGGTTATAAGTTTATAACTTACTTTTCCAGTGCGATAGCACGATGTAAATACCTACTTAGGTACTTTTAGTCAAAAATAAATATTTCGAATGGACATACTCCGAGGAACGAAATTTTATATCCACGATAAGTAACGTGGCTTGAAGTATATTATAATGTGCCAGGCACTTCTGTACATAAATACGCTGCAGCTAGAACTATGTAGCATTCAACTATATTCATCAAGTATCCTACTGTTGCTAGATATTGTAATGTGCAGTGTATTCACAGTATAATAATCCGATAGACGTAGAAGTGTAGGTAGGTAGAGTAGATATACTCGTAGCTTATTATATCTGTACGGTAGAGCCGCCGCCGCCGCCGCCGCCGCCGGTCCCACGGTCCCGGCAGAGGCGCGCGACCGTGGCGACCTCGGAGAGAGCTATGCACCGTGGGTTATACAATAGAGGTATTTTGTACGATAGGGAGGTGCTTCATTGAATATCATCTTCATGGCTTGTGGAAAGTAAGAACAGCCTAAGAGATCTACATGAAACTAATATATTTAAATAAAATAACTTTCCTAAGCAACTTCCGTCATGATCAGTCTTTGGATGGGTGACCGCGGCAAGTTGTGGGTACCGGTTGTTTTGACTGTCATGTCAGCGAGGTCTTCAGGTGGATTAAAAACTCTAACAACTAGGCACCCGGTCTACAACTCTACATATAGTAAGTTACTTTTTATTTTGTCTGAAAACTATCTCATAGGTATCTTATTAACAGTTTCAATTATAATAGACTACATGTTTTAGAACTAGGTAGAGTAGATAATTTTAAATTCATGTGAATTCAAAAAGTGCAAGCCAGTGCCCTGTTTTGAGCTGGATTCCAAATCTCTAAGCCTAAGTCAATCTAACGAATGAACTAAAAGAAATATTTTAAATACTTCCCCTCTCCACAAAAAATGCTCTATGCAGAATTAAGCGTTGATATTCGACCAAGTGATAAATATAATAATTAGGTAATCTGTTATAGTTCATCAATTCATCTATGTCCTTATAAATATAAAATATTAGATTGCTATGAAACCTCAGGTAAAGATTATTGTTTGCCTCCACAAACCTTTAAATTGTGGTAACTAAAGTTTGATGGTCTATTTACAATTTACATTTTCCATTCCTTCGGGCCATTCTTTTGAATTATCCAGCGGTCGCGTTATCTGTTCGCCGACACATACAGTAGATCACCGTCCATTATGCGCCTACGCGGCGCACGGCGCGAGTTATTCCACTTTGCCCCACTGCCCACTGAGCTGCCCCAATGGGGCAATGTGGAACAGTTTGAAGTTACCGTCAAACCAAGATGCAAACTCATTTGCAAAACAATGGATCACAGAATGAAACTTAAATATTTTTCAGTAGACCTAACTTAAATGTCCAACAGTAAAGCAAAGTCAACAATTTGTCTCAACGACGTGAATTAGCTTCCTAAAGCTGGTATCACAATTTAGACAAAATTAAAATGTAACATACTAATTAATGGATCATAGGCTACATGAAATCTTGGGGCGCTATCAGTAAAAAATCGGTCAAGTACGAGTAGGACTCGCGCACGAAGGGTTCCGTACTGTATGGGAGCCCCCCATAAATATTTTTTTTTTATTTTAATTTTATTATTTATTATTGAAGTGAATATAAAACTAAATATTCTGTTAAAATTTCAAGCATCTACCTATTGCCATTATTAATATAGAGCGAAAAACATCTAAAAAATCAGGTTTGTTGTATGGGAGCCCTTAAATATTTATTTTATTTTGTTTTTAGTATTTGTTGTTATGGCGGCAACAGAAATACATCATCTGTGAAAATTTCAGCTGCCTAGCTATCATGGTTCATGAGATACAGCCCGGTGACCGACCGACAGACAGACAGACGGACATCGAATTCTTAGTAATAGGGTCCCGTTTTTCCCTTTGGGTACGGAACCCTAATAAAAAGGAGGGAAAGTGTAAAGTTATGGAACAACAAGAACAAAGAACACCTTGCATTCCACAGTATGTTTTGTGTTCCATCCTACTGCCGCGTGCCGTGTTGTAGTCACAATTTAGTTTAATTTTGATTTAATTGCATACTCCGCTTAAACTTGAGAAACGTGCACATTATGCTAATTTATTAAATGCTCAATACCTACAATACTTATAAGGCATAATATATTACTTAAAAAAGGTTTGTACAGTACAGTATATTAATTCTGTATAGCACACACAGCACTACACATGCCTAGTAGTTTCAAAGGCTGGCGGGGCGTTGTGGAATGATGGCGTGGTGCGTCGCGGTCGCGCGCTGGGCGCGGGCGGCGCGTGCCTGGGAACCGGCGGCGCGCGCGCGTTCCCACGGCCTCGCTGACCTGCGCCCGCGCACGCCGCCCGCGCGCCACCACCGCACACCGCACACCGCCGCCACGGTAATAGTATCTAACAGTATTCCATCTTCATACAAACGGTCGGAACGCAAATCACACCTATGCGCCTCGGAGTTCGATATACACTCCTTACACAACGGTCGCAGGGGACGGAGTGAGCGTGCGATTTACCGACCAAGCGGGCAGCCCTAGTTTACGTTAGGTTACGTTTTGCGTGGCTACGTGGGGCTGTAGTTATTTATTATACAAGGACAGGGCTGAGTTATAATACTGTTAGATGCTATTACTGTGCCGTTGCGCCGCCCGCCGACTCATCTCAGGTATGAGTAGGTACATGGTAGCTTATGCCACCTACTAATATCGTCGTGCCGCGCCGGTAGATACGAAAGTATACAATCAAACTGCCTCAGGCGTCTGTCAGAGTTATATTAGTATAATTTTATTGCGTATATGGGTAATACAGCATGGCAAGTTGACAAAAACTTGTGATAGACTATTTTAAACAATATTCTGAAAGTTGCTTTAGACACTTTATTATTTGATAAAAGTAATCTAGATATTAGGTACGAGTACAAGTTACTATAGTCTGACCGTTTAACTGAGAACCTCGCGAGACAGGGACAGAGACAGGTGCGAGCGGCGGGGAGTCCCCGCCGCTCGCACCTGTCTCTGTCCCTGTGTCGCGAGGTTCTCAGTTAAACGGTCAGACGATAGCAATTAGCAAAGGAGGGCGTCGCTACAATGTACTTTGAATAATAGTAAGTAGGTAGTCGCGTGTATGAACGTAATGATGTTATGTAGAAATGAGTTTATATAAATATTCAGTCAATAATTCAGTTTCAATTTTCAATACCTAAGTAGTTAAGAGATACTTACTTCACATTAGGTACTAATGTAAATTATATCCTTCCGGTACTTCCGGTAAGTTGAATTCTTAAAATGTTGAATTTGCAAAGAGTTGAATTTGCAGTAAATATGTAATCATGTACCTAGTGACTGTGTAGCAGCCTAATAGATTTAATAAGCTACAGTAGAAACATTAAATTGTGTTGTCAGTTAAAAGCAAAGTAGAAAAACCACATCTTCAGCTTTTGAATTCGCTAATCAAATTTTTATCAAGCGATTAAAGAAATCCCGCATTCATAAAACTGTGATACACGAATGTTCCTCATCAACCGTCATCAGCACAACATGCATGGGCATGTTTTACAACTTATTAAAAGCCAGATATTCCTTGCAGCCAGAATACTCCGAACAGAATGCGAGGAAGTCTCCCACGGAGCTCGCGTAATGCCAGGCACGAGTAATAGGTACAAGACTCGCCGGCGAAAGGTTTTTCTGCACTTACTCGTACATAGCCATGTCCTCATTATATTAAAAACGAAAAACCTCATGAAGTTAAAAAGGGTTGGAATGAATGAGAAAAGAAAATGTTGTGTAACTTGCTTAGTATCTCTACAATGTTCAAATGTTGATTCAGTGAAATGTGAATTCAGTTTTGTTCAGGCATTACAAGAGTTTTTAATACTCTCGGTAGCCCTTTGCAGGACGCTTATAAAATTAATTATACAGATGATTATTTTGGAAATCTTTTATTTTTAATCTTGATACCTTTTGTTTTAGACAAAAGAAATAGGAGAGTTAATAGTATAAGCAAAAAGACTGAAGCTCAGTTGTGGGCGATCAAATGCCTGTTGGAAATGAGGGATGAGGGCATTAGGCAATCATTATTTTGTCGTAAAAAACGCAATACCGACTTCCACCGTGTACAGAATTCGCAATCAAGCAATTGTATCATCCACAGACCCTTCAAGGTCTAAAGATAATCCAAATGCTCAAGCCCACTGCCAGTTTATTGTCTTTAGTTCACTGTGCAAAATGACGACACGCAAGAGGTCTCGCAGCCGTAGCCGTAGCCTCTTCTAACAGTTTTTTTTATAGAGGTAGTTACTATTCTTAGCATGATTTATTAGCTGACTCGAGAAGAAGAAAAAGCTAAATTTTTGATCGCGTTGACTAGGCGCTCAGAAGTTTTAGAAGATAACACGACTATACAGTGGCATTACCTCGTACCTCAGTGCACGCGTGGCCTCAGCGTCCGCGTCGGTCTCAGGCGGCGCTCGCATCTCATTGAGTCATGCGACGCGGCACGTACCCGACAGGTTAGATGCAATCTGCTTGCTTTATGGCCCGCAGGTCGGCGGCCTTTATTCTCTTTCATTATATTATAAAACACCTTTACGTAGGTACGGAGGATGGAGTCGAGTAGGTACTGACTGTGGTTACAAGGACATATGGAACTTTGTCGTCGAAACGTGGTCTTTTACTGTGGGTCCTAAGAATAAACTCCGAATAGCCCAACGTGCCATAGAAAGAGCTATGCTCGGTGTCTCTCTGCGAAATCAAATCAGAATGCGGAGATCCGCAGACAAACCAAAGTTACCGACATAGCCCAGCGGATTAGCAAATTAAAGTGGCAGTGGGCAGGGACCAGCAAGAGCAGCGTAGGACGTCCACCTACTATGTGGACAGACGATAAAATAAAGATCGCTGGAAAGCGCTGGATGCAGGCCGCTTCCAACCGGCTTTTCCGGAAATCCATAAAAGTATAGGGTAGGCCAATGTGCAGCAGTTGATTTCCTACGGGTGATGGGTGGAAGGTTGCAAGGATGTCGGCAGCAAGAACTGTAGCACGCTAGTATGTTTTGATTTGTGTCAATGTCTATATGAAACATCCCCAATATTTAACCTCTAAGACCCATCCTATCCGAAATTAGAGAAAAAAGAAAGCTTACGATGGTATGAGGTAGGTACTTCGGAAAACTTTCGATACTTTTGAGTTTTGGGGTAAGCAAGTTGACAACCGGTGATGAACACCAATGTTGAGATTTGTATTTACATAGTAAATACACAGTACTTTTGCAGAGTTCGTCTTAATATATTTATATGTCTCAGTAAGGTACCTATTAATTGTCTACCATTGCCTCGGTAATGGGAGACTCAAAATAAGACCTGGAACTCCTTATCATCCATATTTTATGGCTGCAGACGTGGTCGGTCTATAAATATATAAATAAATGATTGCACGTCGATGTCAGGATTTTATTTCGAGATCCTCCGATAGGAACGTCCATAAAGCGACGTTTATTACCTGCCCGTAACTCGAGTAGAGGATCATTTGCGTCAAAGCGATATTTACATAAACAAGGTTCGTGACACGCCGCGCGCCGCTACATGTGAGGAGCCCGACGAAGGCGAACAATAAGCTGGCATTATCCGAGCGCGCCACTCAGCACGCCGCGCACGTCCCGCTCGCGTCTTCATCTGCATCCGACGAACGCACATCTCGCTTTTATTTTCTTGCGATCTTGCACAAGATGCATAAACACAGAACCCCACCGTTAAAAGAAATTCTATAAACGTTTTTTACCACGACTTGCGAAGTCACGTGCGGGGCTCGTGCGAGGTCATGAAACAAACAAACCAGTAAAAAGTTCGGCCGGCTCAGGCGTGCGCTCGAAGGCTCGAATTAGGTGAGGTCCTGCAAAAACGCGCTACCTGCGACTCGCGTCACTCCGAGACTTTGAGAGGACACCGCGTCGACCGAACTTAACCGAAATTAAGCAACTATAAATAGCGCTAACCACGAAATGAGACATCTACCTGCTACCTGCCCTCCGAGAAGAAAAGGAGCCCGAATCTAAGCGGAGTCTTTGTCAGCGGTAGCCGAAACGAGTTATTTAAATTCAGAGTTCGTCTGGAGCGCGACGCCTACGTCAGCGGGTGAGATGGACGGCTTAGGTTTTTGTTTTGTGGAGCATCGGAGCTTGTGGCGAGAGCGCAACGTATTGAAACGATCGTGCGGATGCCCGCTGCGACAGCACGCGGCTAATAAAACAATCATACCACTGGTCAGGCCAATTACAGCCCTACCGACTCATTCGTGGGGTATCGAAAATTAAAATTTAATTGATGGCGCGCTGCTCGCGCCGTAACTCGCGCCCGCCGCCGCCCACCACCGTCTCCGCAGCAGTTATGCAAAGTGGATGTTAATTCAATTTGCGCCTTTTAAGAGGCCATTTGCAAGCAAATACGCAATTTCGATCTAAAAATTTATTGTTTGAGTATGTCTATACGGAACCGATAAGTATCTGAAAATTCTCACGTGTCAGACCGAATTAAATAATATGAAACGTAAAAAAAGAAAAAAAAACAACTCCGCCACATAGCAGCTATCTTCAGTAAAATGGTAGGTACGCTGACTAAAATTAGGCATGATCAATCTGAATTGCAAATGCACACAAAAGTACCCACTCAAACATTGCGCTCGTCGTTGCCGCTGCCTTTGATGGACAATCGTCGTTTGTTCATTCGAATTCCCTTAAATGACAACTTAAGTGGTCGAAACATGCTTTTCCTATAATGGGATGCAAATGCGATTTTCAAACGAGTAGCAGTGACAATGATTGACTTTTAAATGGTTTTAAACATCAGGCGAATCTCCTGTTACTTCACGGAACTCTGACAGAGTTTGTCTCTGAACTCACAGACTAAGCATGCAGGCATACCTTACCGGACTTAAAATGCACAGTAACCCCTACATGGGATATAAAAAGATGGTTGACTCTGGTATTTACACAGGTAGGTAGGTCCGAGGTAATTTGTATCTGGCTGTGAGGCGCGGATGAATGGTCCGAAGGCGGAGGCTCCTGAGCGCTCCGCTCGCATACTGATGAGCCGACACTGGCGGCTCTAAGACAGCTGGAGGTCCCAATTATTTCTGTCTTTCCCCGCCTATTGTGATGCTACAGCTACAACCTTTTTCGGTGTAACGAACGAGAATTCCTTTTTGTACACCGTATCCGTTGAACCGTGACTAAATTGGAGCCGCCTTCTGCTACGCCGCTCGCAAGAAACACACTTGCGCATCGAAACCACTTACGAAAACTATAAACCGCGACCTTAATTAATCGTTAATTGCTTTTTAAAGCTCAGCAATAACACGAGTGCGATTAAATTGTGTGCAATTTAGTCTCATTTGCCGTCGAGATTATTACGGCCGGTTGCACGGTGAAAAATAAGAATCGGGTTTTCAAAAATCGATTAAGAAAGACATGATTAAGCGCCGAGGTTTTTGTGCTCGTTTACTGGCCAGTATGTGCGGCTTAACCCTAGAAAGATAATCTTATTTAGATGTACGGAAAAGATAATCATACGTCAAAATGACTCCTCAGTTTTAAATGGCTATTATTTCAAAGATTATTTACTTCATTTGTTGAATTATGGTGTGTATGTATTTCACATATCAGTTTAAATAAAAATACAACATAATAATATATAAGTACTGTTTATTAATTATTTAAAAAGTAACGAAACATAATGGCTGTCATTTTAAAGTAATAAAACAGGAACTTCTCTTATAATTATGAAATCACATTTTTTAGACTAATCGATCATTTCTAGTAATACTGTTAGTTCGAAACAATAGATTCTATACATTTTTAACACTTGAATCTACGGAGACTGATTAGATGCAGCTCAGGCACATGTCAATGCTATGTTCACGACAAATCACTTTTTTGCACTTTTTGCAACATCCGCTAGACTTACGCTTTTTTTAGAGGGGCAATAGGCACAGTAAGAACGTTTCTTTCGATTGGGCTCTTCTGTGTCGTCTTCGGTTGGTCCAGGAGCAGACGTATTCTTTATCTCATCTCGCAAATATCGCTTCAAAGTGGGTGCTTCCAAGCGCTTGGCTATATAGGGTGAAGTTAGAGCCATGCTCAAGTGTTTCATGAATTTGCGGCGGTTTAGATGCATCTCGCCTTTAGTGACAACATTGTGCCTGTATATTATATATGCATTTACGAATGCAATATTCAGAATCCGATAAAAAATGCACATGGGCCATCTGTTAGACTTCCTACTGCACGACATGCTCGGCTAGGCCGAGAGACGGTTATCAGACGACGAGAAGCGGTAGATGGTGGTACTTGTTCAGCATTTCTTTCGGGTGGTAGACTGGATGCTATTGACTCTTGGTCCCTCTCCTCATCGACGAATGCCTCCTCAACGTTACTCTGCACGTCGTCTTCGCTCAGTTGGTCCTCGAGCTCGCTGTCAGTGTCGGCAGATGAAAGATCCTTATCGCTCTCTAAAAGAGCCGCCAAGATGCTTTCGTTTTTTAAATTCCGATTTCTCATTGCGACCGGATATTCTATAATATTTATAAATATAAAATAAAGGTAAAAATATTGCTAAAACAAAGAAAAGTTACCAATAAGAACTGAATTGAAACGCATACAAAAATCCTAAAAGTCACGTAAAAGATAATCATACGTCATTTTGACTCTAACACCTGTTGTATTTCGAAAACGGAAAGACTTACTTCGATGCCGCGACCGCCACTCGATAGCTTCGCCCGGCAACTGAAATGTCCGTATAGCATTGCGCCGGATTCGCGCGAATTAGAGAGAGACAGCAAAATTTCTAAACACACGGAGTCATTTTGACGTAGATTATCTTTCTAGGGTTAAACTTAAAATGTTTGCATACGTGGCAATAAAGCAATCGTGCGGTAAATAATTACGTTATCTCGCCGCTTTTTGTATGCGCTGTAACGCATAATTCTTCCTTTCTTCTTTTATGCGCACTGTCAGCCCGAGCCGAGCTAAATTGCGAGCATTGTAAGCTTATAGTATGTTTACAAGCTGTCGGAATTTCGTGTCTTTCTTTTACACCGCAGGCATAAAAGTAGCAATTTACAATAGTATAAGCTACTTGAAGAAAAATTAAAAATAGACACCGTGCTTCGCATTCTGTACCTGATGTAATCTATATATTTCAAGCTATAGAAAGGTATACTATTAGGTAAGTATATAATTTAATTGGAGCACCTGCCTAGATCAAACTAAAGCTTACCAACCATCTGCGATCCTCTTTGAAAAATGACCTACACCGAAATGCCAATATATGATCGACATTTAAATAACTCCCATAATAACTTAATTGAGAGAGTCAACAGAATATCGGTAAGAATCATCGATGAAATATCGAATATGTGGACGCCCACCAGCGCGATTTAATTACGAAATCAATAATCGAATTGCGTTTGAGTTAATTGATTGTCTCTCGATATCAAGCCGCTATCGATTCGCGTGCATCTCTAGATTTTAATAAATGCAAAATTAAAGGCGTATATCTTGGCTTGTGATATGTTACAGTTTAAACACAAATCGTACATTCATATACGATACCGAGTTACCGCCAACCCTGCATTTTTTCTAGAAAAAATTTTCACCCCCTTTTCTTGTAGGTAAAACAAAGAATATGTTCTCAGTTTTTTTTTTTTTTTAAATTTAATTGATGAATTATTTTTTTGGTAAAAGTATGTGAAAATATCGGCTCAACAATACAAGTAGCGTGAAGTGTTATTGCCACTCTACAGAGTGATTGTGCGTTCTTGACTCTTGTACAATACCTACCGTTGATAACCGTTGTATGATGGACTCGTCCATCATTTCCTGATCATACATCGCTTCCTACATTATCCTACCTATCTATAGTATCAAAGTAGGTACGAGAAACGACGCTTTATAGAAAAAAATGTTCCGCAACTCGTAGTGGTCGCGCGATCATTAAAAACGCATTAGACTCCGATAAATTATTTTATAAAATGTCGATTCACACCTTTGCCCCTGGCCAGCGTGCCTAATCGAGTCGAGAACCTTGCATTATTAGGGTACTTTGATATTTTTTGAGAATACATCTTTTTCTGGATGCTGTTTATATTTTAAAGTTTTCTACATATAAATATACATTAGATGAAAATTATTAAGGTAAGTTACTATGTATAAATATATACATGTAAGTATAAATTTACCCAGACTTGACAATTTCAGCATAGCATTCGTGAAAATGAACTCGCAGAAGTGCCAATAAGAAACAGTTGTAGCTAAACCAATTTTTTTACAAATATAAAAGACAATTTTGGAATCAATGGCATTTCAGAAATTTGATCAATAATTTTGTTACACTGATAACAAGGACAAACTTGTGATAATATCAAGAAATACCACCATGTTTGCGTGCGGAGATATAAATAAATAAGTAAAACGTTTATTGTTCTATAAAGTTTTCACAAACAAGTTGTGCACTAGATCCAACACTAGGGCGACCTGTGTCGTGGGACCTAGGCTCTTCCTTATTATAATATTATGTAATTGTACAAATACTACTAGGTATTAGGAAAAATGGTTATTTTCCAGCTTTTATAGGTATGTAGTTATACAGCTAAAGCAATTCACTATTAACTAGTGAAGTTGCAAAAGTAAATCTTACATTTAAAAAAGCAAAAGAGGTGATTTTTGCTTATTGGTTATGAGGGTCACCGTTCTTGCAGAAAGACAAAACTCACAAGATTACATAACAGTTTTTGCATTTATGTACAATATATAAGTATCTGCTTACTCCTGTAAGTATCTGCTTACAGAGAACGTAGTGCAATAAATTTCTAAGTTTCCCATGGCTAAATTTATTCATTGTGATAATCATCGTACACAGCGTAAATTAACTGAACCATCCTAGATCACTATCGCTTTAATTGAATACCGCTTTTCAGGTGTCGATTTTTATCAAGCAAACTTGCAACCCGAGTTACGCCAAGTAGTTTGCATACCCCGCGATGGTTTCACGCTGTGACTTAATTTCGTACATAAAATTCGCTTTAAGTCACCTAATTAGCCTTTAGCATCGGTCGATAAAACGGAGATACCTATTTACTCGGTTGAATACTGTTTTTAGGAAATTCAACAGCGAAAACTGTCACTGGAATACGCTTCTGGGCACTTTAGTATCGTTAACTGTTATTTTATTTCCGGCAAAGTTGTACTAAGTATTATGCTTTTTTATTATGCCTAAGGTCATAGCTAAGAGTTCTATCTCTACAAGCTCTACGTTTTACAAGCTCTTATTTAGTTTCACCAGTCCCGTTGTCTGTCTGTCGGTCTGTAATCAAATCTTGTAATTTAAATTTTATCCACTTCCCGGTTATCGATTGAGCTGAAATATTTTGCATACATGTGTAAATCGCGCGACAATACAATATTATGATGACACGGTGCTGATCGAGTTTCGGCTCGTTTTATTCGTCTTGGCGAGTACTTTTTAAGTAAAAGCTTGTTTTTTTAAAAAAAAGAAATGTTATTTTAATATAATAATTGTTGCGAACTTTTTTTGCATTTCTGCGTAAGAAAGCTCCTCAACGTTGTCCTAGAGAAAAACTCTGATTACTCGAATGACAATGAGTACTTTAGGAGGATATACAATTTGTACGATCCGTTGAGACCCTGTTTAGCTTTAGCCTGGCTTGTTCACAAAGCCTCATTGACTTGTCATCGTAAATCTTACACCTGACATGGACCGCTTTGGTGGTCCACCTCTCCGACCTCTAACATCACGTGTTGAGGCGTGAATGTTTCGACCCATAAAATCCATGGGGGCTATAAAATAATCAAAGATTGAAAGCTGTTTTGTTTGAGCGAATGAAATAAAAAAAAAGCTTCAAAACAGAGCCTTAAATTATGAAAATAAATCCTAAATCATACTCTTGCTAAAATTATGACATATTTAAAAACACTGATATACCTACTCCGCGCAACACAAGTTTATGGATGTGAAGTTAGCCACTAGCTGCGCAATAGCCAATCCTGACGAGACGTGACGTGGAAGCCGCACGTTGATTGGCTATTGCGCAGCTAGTGGCTAACTTCACATCCATCAACTTGTGTGGCGCGGAGTCTATCTGTATAGAAAACGTTATGTAGAGCGCGCATAGCCATACATAAGTAGATGCATTCACCGAAATGCTGCTAATACAAGTATTCCGTTTCGCTGCATATTTACCTACATACTTTGAATATTACTTTATACTAGTTTGCAGAGTGAGTCAAGCTTTCATAGCAAGACTACGGTTGCATAGATTGCACTTTTGCAATGAAAGTGCGCTATGGGCATCCGTTTATAGCCTTAGTTTACGAGCCCAGTAATTACCCTCTACTTTCGTCCTTCTATCTACGAGCAGACGAGCTAAGTACCACCATTACAGTATGATGACATATTGCGCGGTAAAACGTTAGCAACTTATTAAGCCCGATTACAGAGGCGCCAGCGTAAATTAAATAGCAACGTAAAAAGCGTTCTCTCTATCGAATGCCTAAAGTGAAAAAGAAACAGAACTATGCTATTTAGCTAATATAATTTTATTACGCTGGCGCCTCTGTAATCGGGCTTATTGTGTGCTTATCGAAACCGCCAATGGTTATGTCCTAAATTTTACCACTGCACGGGAAGCATGGCAAAGGGACTAATAGTCTTTCCACCATTATATCCCCTCGAAGAGGAAATAAAGTATGGATTGACAATGACATCTGACATTACGAGTGGATAAAATGGTTTTCTCCCCTTGCCGTGCTACCCGGGCTGGAGCACCTCAAGCAACTCTTTTACGGCAAAGAGATAAATTATCTTTCCACCAATTTATCACTCTCGAAGAGGAAATCGATAAAAATTACATGAGATTCAGTTCAATTTTTGAAGAATGGTCTATCAAACAAAAAAAAAAAAAAATTAAATTGGTTCATCATTGACAGAGTAATCGCGTAACATACTTACATACAAAAACATACATTGGAATTAAAATCTTCCTTTTTTGAAATCGGATAAAATAGTTTGGTATATCGAAAAAGTTTTGTTAGTAGTGATAGTTAGCAATCGTGTTTTTTCATTAATAATGCTTTACAGTCATAGTCCCCACTAGGACCGGGGAATGCTATGGAACATACCCATATAAAAAGGGAACTAACACTCAAACCTAAAACATATAATTAAAATCATCACCCAAATATATGCCCGGCCAGGAATCAAACCTGGGACCCCCCGAACTGCGCTAGGAGCGTCGTCAATGGGGTCCGAGTTTGTGAAAGGGCCTACATTAATAAAATATTCCTAATCTCTGTGTAATAGCAAACCCCACATAAATCGGTAGCAAATATCCTTCAGTTTGGGGAATTTTCTACAAGTTGGCATTAATTCTGTAATTTGCTAGTATTTTAATGGCTTTACTTACAGCTCACAGCATTTTATTCCCGGCGTGGATAGTGATAGATAATAATATGGAGAATGATCCTATGATGTGTAGAGATATTGGCTTGCGTTATCGTTAATTAACAAGTATCTACAATGTAGAAGGAAATGCTTGAAGTGACTTTGGTTGACTGAATTAATTGATACAGTTCATATTTACATTGAAATGCAATGGCTTATGACCAAGATACTCAATTAGTCTATTGCCACCTCAGAATTACCATCAATAAAACAAAATAAATCCAAAAAAATCTGCCATGTACGAGTCGGACTCGCGTATGAAAGGTTCCGTACTGTATGGGAACCCCCCTTAAATATTTTTTTTTTTTTTTTTTTTTTTTTTATTCTGAATAGGTTTGCGTTTGACCACATACTGCCTGATGTTAAGCAGATATGCGGTCTAGGTTGTAGCACGCTTACCTAGAAGATACCTATTTACTCGGGATTTGAAGACGCCCACATTGTACTTTAGCGGGAAGACAGACCCAGGCAAAGCGTTCCACATTCTGGCTGTTCGTATGAGGAATGAGGATTCGAAACGCTTGGTTCTAATGCGCGGTATGTCCACCATAAAAGGGTGGCGCTTTGGTCGCGTCTTTCTAGCCGTACGATAGAAGAAAGGGGCAGGTGGGACCAGATTGTGCAACTCCTGGGCGCACTCTCCGAAGTGGATCCGGTAAAAGGCCGATAAACACGCTACCTTACGTCGATGCTCGAGACTTTGCAGCTGCGACATAGTCAGAGTGTCGTTGTCGATCAGCCTCTTGGCTCGCCTCTCAATCGACTCCAGAGCCTCCAGTTGATATTTGGCGGAGCCATCCCAAAGGTGAGAGCAGTATTCCATGCACGATCTGACTTGAGCTTTATACAGACTAAGCAGTTGCTCAGGTGTGAAATACCGTCTCACCCTAGAAAGAACACCAAGTTTTTTGGAAGCTAAATGGGCCTTTGACTCTATGTAAGAGCCAAAGTTAAGAGTCGATGAGAGTGAAAAGCCTAATAGTTCCAAGCTGTCAGTTACCGGAACGGAGACACCACGGAAAGCGGGAGACAATTGGAAGGGTCTCTTTTTGGCCGAAAACAGACAGGCTTGAGTCTTCGTGGCATTAAACTTGACCAGGTTAGCATCACCCCAGTCAGAAACCGCCTCCAGACTCAAGTTGAGCCGCTCGACCATAGCCTCTCTGTGAGACTCGATCTGTGGCCCGCTGGTTCTTGCATCGGATGTGTAGCTCTCCACGACTGTACTGTCGTCTGCGTACCCAAAGATTCCGGGCTTTAGCAGATCGTTGATATGCAGTAGGAAGAGGGTCGCAGAGAGCACTGACCCCTGAGGAACCCCGGCATTGATAGCCATATGATCTGACGAGCAGCCATCTACGACCACTCGTATCGACCGATTCCTCAAGAAATCTGATATCCATGCGCAGAAATCAGCAGGCAGGCCGTAAGATGGAAGCTTGCCAATTAGGCTCTCATGCCAGACCCTGTCAAAAGCTTTGGAGATGTCCAAGGAGACAGCCAGCACCTCCCCGTGCTTTTCGATGACCTCACTCCAGATGTGTGTGGCGTACGCCAGAAGGTCCCCAGTAGACCGGTTTCGGCGAAAGCCGTACTGATGGTCACTGAGTAGGTCATTCGCTTCCAGGTACGCCAGGAGCCTGTTGTTAAGGACACGTTCCATACTCTTGCAAAGTATGGACGTGATCGAAATCGGTCTGTAATTGGCAGGGTCCGCACGGCTACCTTTTTTGGGTACAGGCTGCACGTTAGCGAGCTTCCAAGATTTGGGCACTTGACCTGTCTTCAGAGATAGGCGAAAGAGGCGAGTCAGCACAGGCGACAACTCAGGCGCACAAGTCCTCAATACAATGGCCGGAATACCATCAGGGCCACTGGCCTTGTTCACATCAAGACTGCGGAGAACCTTGAGAACCTCCTTTTGCCGGATATGTATATCACTCATTACAGAGCCACAATTTGGCAAGGTTGGAGGTCTCGCACTACCGGGGTCCAGACGCGAAGACTCAGCAAATTGTGATGCAAATAAATTTGCTTTCTCAACCGCGGTATGGGCCAGCGAACCATTGGGTTTCAGCAACGGAGGCAGTGAGGGGCGGCAGAAGTTCGCTTCAACCGATTTAGCTAGGGACCAGAATGCCTTACTACCCGCAGGGTAAGAAGCAAGCTTATTGCCTATTCGACTAATGTGATCAAAGCGAGCCCTCCGCATAACCTTTTTACAGGACTTAGCAGCCCTATTGTATGCCTTCTTCCTCAGACGAATGTCCCTCGACTTACGGTTTCGAGCATCGGCCCAAGCCAGGTATGCCTGATGCTTTTGCGCTTCGGCGCGTCCACATTCAGGTCTAAACCAGGGCCGAGCTTTGCTAGACAGAGGCACGTCCGAAAATGGGATGAAGTATTCCATGGCGGTACGAAGCACATCTGTCACGGCATCCGCGCACGTAGAAGGATCATCGGAAGAGAAGCAAACAGACTGCCAAGGGTAACATGCAAAGAAACACCGCATCTCATCCCAATCCGCTAACTTGTACCGCCACACTCGCCGTGACCCTTTGGGGCTGGGGTCTGATGGGGAGTAGACGGATACAGATTTCACCAGACAGTGGTCAGATGAACCTAACGGTGAGGAAATCGCCACTGAATAACGGTCTGGATCGGTGGTTAGCAGAAGGTCCAAGCAGTAGGCTGTGTGCGTGTCAACGTCAGGTACCCGTGTGGCGCCTTGAACCAGCTGGGTAAGATCTAGTGTCAAGGCAAGCTTGCGCGTCTCAAGCCCAGCATGGTTAGTGTCTAGGTATGGGTGTAGCCACTCCTTGTGGTGGCCATTAAAGTCCCCCAGGATCACTAATTGGGCCGAAGGGTAGCTGAGTTGAGCAGCATCCGCCGCCTCACTGAGGTATTCAGTGAGTCTGGTTGTCTCCTGGTCCCCGCTATGTGATCGGTATACACAAGCGTAGATAATTTTCTCTAGGCCAGTGTCCGCCAAAGCCCAGAGCACTGAGAAAGAGGGGTCTTCAAACCTACGAAGGCGCAGAAAGCAAATGTCATCCCGGGCGTACACGCATACACCCGCACGTGGTTTGAAACGGTGCTCCAGGGAATACCCTGGGTAGGAAAGATACGACACGTCGGATGGACCAGCAATCTGCGTCTCCGTGAGAAACAATAGGTGGGGTCGATCTGTCTCAAGATGATGATGGACAGGTGTGAGATTGGTGCCCCGAATATTGCACAGGTGCACTTTAAGTGAGAGGGAGTGCTGCCGCTGTGTACACGTTCTTTTGCTTCTACTGTTTCTCATGGTTATTTGCGGAGTAAAGCAGGTAGAAAGTCGGTAGTGGAACGAGACGTCACTCTGCAGATCCAGTGGTACAACGCACAAACCACACACATCCATGGTAGACTAGCCTGGAGACCGCGGGGACGCCCGAGCCCCCCCAAGGATGTCCATCGGGCCCTCTCGTCCGGTCGCCAACCGGCACGATGGCGCATCCCTGGGATTTTTCGACAGATGGCGGGGCAGCCTTTCATGAGTGGCTAGCTCACTACTTGGGCCCCGTACTATCTGCGGTCGGCCAGCGACAAACCGTGCCTCGGATCCCGCTGCCCTCCACGACTAGTCGGCCGATGCGGCAATCGATGCGTGCACCGTATTCGATCCACCAGAGGACGCTACTGTTCCGACCCGACTTTCAGATTGGCGTCACCAGACTTCGCGCCGGAACACGAGCTCAAGAGAGTCGTTTGGCGGCGCGGCTTAGTCTGGTGGGTGGTCTCTCGCCGCGGCCATAGCCTACCACCAGTATGGTTGCTGCCTGGTTAGCACCACCCAGGACCACGTGTGGGGGACAAAAAATTAAGAGGGTTCCTACCCACGGACGAAGGCAGCTCGGTCCCACACATTTTATTTGATTATTTATTATTAAAGTAGGCATGCAGCTAAATATTTTGTGAATATTTCAAGCATCTACCTGTTACCATTATTGATATCGAGCGAATAACGGCTAAAAATTTAGATTTTTTGTATGGGAGCCCCCCTTAAATATTACTATTATTCCATTTTTAATATTTGTTGTTATAGCAACAGAAATACATCAAATGTGTAAATTTTGTGAAAATTTCAGCTTTCTAGCTATAGCGGTTCATGAGATACAGCCTGGAGACGGACAGACAGACAGACGGACAGAGGAGTCTTAGTAATAGGGTCCCGTTTTGCCCTTTTGTACGGAACCCTAAAAATGGACAGAATTGAGTTATCGATTGTGATTCAAGATTTTAGATTGAGGCACTTTCAAAAGCCTGTTTTTTGTGGCTTTTCATTGAATGTTTCTCTGAAATAAAGATGCAAAGAAAGAGCAATGATATAAAATGAGCGAAGTATTCAAATGAAGTATGAAAGTAAAGACTCCACGGTGCAAATAGTACAAATAGACTCATTACCACATTAGTTATTGCCTACCGTAGGCATTATAATGGCTTGAGAAGTGCAAAAAGTCTTCAAGCGCGTTCCGATTTGTTTGGAGCCAACTGCCCGTCGATGACCAAATCGATTTTGTGTAAGGTCGGTCCAACATTATTACACAGGTCTACAAAGAAGATTATTTTTTGTTGCCCTGGATATTTCTGCGGATTTATTTGTTTTCAAGTCCACAGTTTCCGGATAGAAGAATTAAAGTACTGAGTTGGCTCTGGTTTTTATGAATTTGGCTTATTTTGTATTTCAATAGGTTCCAATAGATTTCCTGAAAATCTGAGATAATTATAGTGTGGAACAGGGAGAGCGCATCTACCAGAACCTAAATGAGATGAAAGAAAGGTATCTGGTTTTATGGGACCGTCACATGAGGGCAGATGATGGCTGGTCTTTAGAAAGAGATTTCTCCCTAAGAAAATAAAACAATGAAGGTAAGGAAACGCCTTTCGGTAAGGCGTTTTTCTGAAGTTGTAACGTGAATAGTAGGCATAGAGCTACTCGAAACCATTTTTACATCCAGGGCAACAAAACCACTGTTGACCAGTGTTATTAATACGGGTTGAAGGCGGTGGACTCCAACCAGTCAACCATACATCGGCTCATTGTCGGGACGTCTACCTACGCGTCTGTAGCAATATCTGTTGGATGTCCGCCCCGATTTGGTTAGCTTTAACCAAGTCGTAACGTGTAGGTACTAGGGCTTATAATCATAATTACATATTTCTTAATCAATGCATTTACCTTCGTGTATTAACGACTCTGTCAATAGTGAATTGTGGATCATTATTGAGCTAATTACTTTTTGAAATTATGTTATTAAGTATAATTACGGACTGTGATCTATGCAGCATCAGCGAAAGACCTGTACAGTGCAGCATTAAGGCGTATTCTTAGAGCAATATTACATGCCGTAAAATAAGAAATATTTTAGAAATCGTAACATCATTACAGATGGAGGGTTTTTATAAGGTATAATAATACTTCAAACAAGATTATAAATACTTAGTTTGGAAATAGAGCTTTTTCTTTTCTCATTTAATGACTATGAAAATTATCTAGTTAGAATTTTTAATGGCCATCCGGCAATTAGTATAAATAATGTATTCAGGGTAATTTCTAATCAATTAGCATCCTTTTAGGGGCTTATTCTGTACATCAAAACTAACAACTTTTGTTCTAAGACTTTTATTAGTTCTCAAAAAAAAAGTTGTTGTTCCATTGAAAAATATCGTTCACCCTCGACCAAATGTATGGAACAGCTGATATTTTTTTTGAGTTTTGACAAAAGGCGCAGAACAAAAGTTGTTAGTTTTGATGTACAGAACAAGCCCTTAAAAGGATGCTAATTGATTAGAAATAACCCTGTATATGCTTCATATGATTGATTCAGGGATTTGATGAAACTAGTAGTACGCCTTCTGCATCCAAGCCAGATATCCTGTATCAAAATTTTATTGAGTTAAGAATTGTTTAAAAATCAAACACCACATTCATTCATTTAATTTATAAGGCATTTTTAATCTGTTTAATTACGAAACGGAATCCTCGGTCGCTTACTTTTACATCAACGTTTAAGATCTCTCTAACTTACGTAGGTAAATCAAAATGTACATATTGATGCACTTTTATTCAATGAAACATTATACGACTTTAAAAATCTGAATCCTAGCTTAAAAATTGCCCCAGGTTCTTAATACGATGGCCAGTAATGGGCCATTCAAAGCAGAATGTCGTACTTTTTGTGGCGATTGGTCCCAAGATATTGGAGCACAATGTACCAATCAATATAGTGTATAATTAGCTGTCAAACGATAATCACTAATGATCGGTTTTTATACAGGACCTATTTTTGAAGCCTACAAAAAATAGACTACTTTCAAGTCTGCGCCCTCTGGCTGTGTGAGATTTTGAGACAAAGAATGCATATTTTACGCCCCAGCCAGACTTTAGTTGAAAGAAGAGCATGAAAGGATAACATTGTGTTCAACTGTTCATCTATAAAAACATAAACAGTATTTGTTAATGATGATGTTAGTAGAGTGTACATAAAAATAAGAAATGAAAGTTTAGTGCAATGGCATGGCTGTTTGAAACTAATTTCTGTAGAAACGTTATCTGTATTATGTATGGGACTTTTTTTGAACTTCATTTTTAATAAGGTAATTTTACTTTATCTTCTAGCAGATTAAAACGGCTTTTGCACTCAAATATCGATGGGCAAAAATACCTATTCTTTCCGAGATTGGGGGAAAAAAATGATATTGGTTTGTAAAAAATACAGTATCACATTTATGCGTTTAAAGTGATGATTAAAAAAGAATTATCTCATAATATGGAGTTAAAGACAGATCAGATAAAAATTATGTAACCATAATTCTCGATAAGAAATAAATTGTTTAAACATAAAAATATTTTCTATTTTTTATCAAAGAGCGTATTTCACGGGCTGTTTCCAGTAAGTGAAGGTGCATAATTCGCGAGAGTGCGCTGGCGCCGTTTCAAAATCGATCTTTTTATGTTGCGTAGGGTTTTAAGCTGGTACGGTTTAAAATTCTTTGTGGTGCTGGCTACGACGCATCAGACATGTCTATGACAGAGAATGCGTGATGCTTAACATAACGTCTAGCGTGTTGTTCATCTCGTCACTCAATCGTAACAAGAAGTGTATTTCACGGGGTGTTCCTAGTAAGTGAAGGTGCGTAATTCGTGAGAGCCGGTGCGCGGGCGCCGTGACAGATTCGATTTGTTCATTGTTGCGCGCTAACGATCTGTTACGGCCGCGTGCGCCCTACCGTGATCTTAACCGACGGTTATGTAACTAATTGAAATTTTTTCTAGCTTATTTGTTTTTTTTTTTTGAAATTGTTTTATTAACAGTCCAATTAGCGAAACCAGCCCTCCTGCTTGTTACTAGATATGACTAAATTTAAGAGATAATATCATACGGCATGGCGACGGCCATAATTAAGAAAAGCGTTTCCCAAAAATGTCCCCAACATCTGTGGAAACAAGCAAACTGGAAACACCGTTTGATTTTAGCTGTAATTTAGAATAAGAAGATTTGCTGAATACTAAAATTCTAAAAAAGAGACATTCGTACAACTTGTTTTCTAGGAAGATATCGCTACTGGCGATAAGGCTGCCGTTTAGATACGTGATTGTATTTACCTTTTTCGTACAATAGGTCTGGCTTTTTAAAATAAAATGTTTATCTATCTTTAACGTAGGTAACTTAGATAACACCACACTCGGTAGATCTTGTGGCTGCTCTACAGCTAATTTACTTGCATCAATAAACCAAAATAATAGATCCCTACTAAAATTATAAATGTGAATGTAAGTTTGTTTGTTACGCTTTCACGCAGCAACCAAGCTACGGATAGACGTTATATTTGGCATAGGTATAGTTCAAAGGTTGGAAAGTGACATAGGCTACTTTTAATCCGGAAAAATAAGAGGTTCCTATGGGACAGCATAAAAATCAAAAAACGCGGGCGAAGCTGCGGGCAAAAAGCTAGTATACATATATTTCTATGTTTAGAAGTAAAGCTGTGGTTAAGCGCAGTGCAACCGGGCTCTTCGACGCAATCTATCAGTGGCATCGATTCAATTAGCAGAGGAACAATGGAATTGCCGGAACCACGAGGAAGGTTACTGCCGGCTTCGGCCACCGATCACGGACCGCTGCCGGCTCCGGCCACCGGTCACAGACCGCGTTTACCTACAAACGGTCTTAAGCTCCTAGGTTCATTACCATACATTGTATTCTTCATAGTTCAAAGTTCATCAATATAAATATACTGTGCGTGGTCGCGAAAAAACCTATTGATGTAGCAGTTAAGAGCAGTGCGCTGGCTCTCTCAATGAAATCTATCAGTGGCATCGAAACAATTAGCAGATGAACAATGGAATTACTGGAGCTACTGTGTAACTTACTGCTGGCCGATATTACCTACGGATGGGCTCAATCTGAAAAGGTTGATAACCATAATATTTTTTTAGGGTTCCGTACCTCAAAAGGAAAAAACGGAACCCTTATAGGATCACTTTGTTGTCCGTCTGTCCGTCTGTCAAGACCCTTTTTCTCAGGAACGCGTGGAGGTATGAAGCTGAAATTTATATCAATTACTCAGGTCTACTGTCCCTTGAAGCTGTGAAAAAATCAAACTTCTAAGCCAACGCAATCAAAAGATACAGCCGTTTATGCCGCAAATTTTGAAACTCGCAAGTACTCGCAAGGGAATCAAAACCTAAAGGGTACTTCCAGTCGACCTAGAATCTTGAAATTTGGCATGAAGCAACGTTTTATAGCACACATAAAGGAAAAATTCCGAAAACCTTAAATTTTTAGTTACATTACAAAATATATATTTTTTAATAAATATGAACTTATTACTTTTTTTGTCGTAATGAACGAACTTTGTAAACCTTGCAGGTTTGTACGGAACCCTCGGTGCGCGAGTCCGACTCGCACTTGGACGGTATTTTTTTATTGGCAAGTGCCTTTATACAATACTACTCACATAGGTTAAAACTAAATACACTACTACTAATAAGGCGATAAGGCCGCCCTTGTACAACATTATTTTGTGTATTTTCTGTTACCTACATTACTGTAATTTTGGTGTACAATAAAGATATATTTATTTTATTATTTATTTATTCATTACTACATAAAAAGTAAATGAATCATCTATAGACCCTTGAAGGTCTAAAGATTATCCAATTGCTCAATTCCACTGCCAGTTGGCAGCGTGCCCAGCATGCTGGCAGCATTGCCACGCTGAATGGCAATGCTTATACGTTGAGCCACATAATTACCATGTATTGTTTTTCATAGTTCAAAGTTCATCAATTCAAAAACTGAGATGTTACGTTCATCAGTGTAATAATAAAAAAATAAATATTAAATGAAAATTAGGGGACATCTTACACACGGTCTCTGACCCCAAACTAAGCAAAGCTTGTGATATGGCTGCCAGAGCCTGATATACTAAATATACATATTTTTAAATACATACTTATATAGATAGTACCTGAATAACACCCAGACACAGAGCAAACACCAATGTTCATCACATAAATGGTCGCCCCCACCCAGGGCATCGTTCTTTCAGGGCATTCATCGAACCCACGCCTCTTTGATCCAGAAGTCAGGTTTACTAACCACTGAGCCATCAAGACAGTCATATATTAAATAAATAATTATTATAAAAATATAACTTTTTTAAAAACAAGCTTTTGAGATCCTGGATATCATGTAGCAGCAGAGTGCTAGCCAAGACAAGTAAAAGCTGCGCTTGCCGGTACCGATTATCTCTACAACTTAGCTCTAAATTTATTATTACTGAAAATAAACTAATTATTTTTTCAATTACTTACTGTGTTTTTTTTATAAGCTGTAGTCTGCAGCTCTTTGGATCGCAATCCCACGCACTAAATATGCTACTTACTTGTATGTACCGTCCGCGGCGAACAACCAGTCATCAATAAGTATTGGAATTTATGACCCTCGCACCCACAGGATGCGATCGATAGCAGGCTTTAAACTTAATTCTGGGTCTGGACGTGTGGGTGGAGGCTTTTAAAGCGCACATTAACTTTTGTCAAGTAGGTACTGTCTCGCCTACATAAGTCTGCTTTAGTGCTGGACCTTAAGTTACGTCACGTTCACATCGTTATTCAGATATTCCAGCTATTGTTTATATCTTTGCCATACATATTGCGAAAAATCAGCTGTCTAAATGTATGGAACAGCTAATTTTAAGGAGACTTTAAAGTTGATCCTAAAATAAAAGTTGTTCATAATAATAAGTAGCTACTTAAGTTGCCCCTAACTTTATCAATATGATGCTGAAGAATGGAGAAGCTTGGATATTGAGCAACTTTTAGAGTAATGTCCGTTAGATAGTCAGTAGAGTCTTGGGCTAGCTAAATGGTTCCTTCAGGGCGTCTGGAAAAACTTACTCCACTACTACAGATTTAGACTTTAACTAAATTTAAAAGAAAAAAACAGCTAAGTACTACAGTTTTATACACTAACTAAATCAAAAAGAAAACGATCATAATTTAGAAGACTTGAACTATGGAAGAAAAAAAATCTTTAACGCTTCAACTTCGAGAAATTTGACTCCTAAATATAAGAGAAGTAACAATTTCTCTCAGATTTAATTCAAATGAATAAAGAGATTTTGGAAGTCCATGCATTGTGATAAACTAAAAACTACAAATCTACACTGCATGGTATCACGATTCACATATTTGGCTGATATTTTTTTGTAACTCGGTACAACTGAATAAAGATGTGCCGACTCTTCACAAGTCAAAAGAGCATTGATAAATTATGACAGGCCTGATTAATAGTATCTTAATGAGAACAAAATTGCAATTATAGCTCAAACTTACACGATTGATGGATTATCTTTCAAATATCGGCAACATAGCAAGACTGAGATAAAAGATTGTCTCTTAATAAAGAGCAACTGCTAGTTCAGGTCAACACCTCGGCAAAGAAAATGTAATAATACTACGTAACCTTGGCTTATACTAATTTAAAAAACAATCAAAAATTTAAACGGGTTGCACTCCGGGAGTGCCGGCAGAAGTGAAAAATTTCTCCCTCCGTCTTACGAATTTTCGATCAGGCCACGTGTTCTGATGCGAGTTTAAAAAAATTTACCCATCCAAAAAAGGCACAACGCCGCTAAAAAGGTTTAAAAAATTTCAAATTTTCAATAATTTAACAACCCTGGTCACATATTTTATGGAAACATATTTTAAAAGAACATCACCCAACACACACACACACACACATTAAATAAAACATCGCATAATATTTAAAACACCTACCTAAATACCTTTCAGACAAAATTAAACGAATGCTAATTGAAACATTCAGTTGGGAATTTGGGAACTGTAGCATATATCTAGATACAAATACATCTGTGAAGTTTATATCTAATATCCTTTTTTGTCGGGGTTTGTAATACCGAATTACCTGTATAAAATTACCTTTTTCATTTGTCACAAAAATGAAATTGTAGTTAAATTCTGACCGCCTTGTTAATAACCGAAGAGTTACTTTAAAGCAGTTGGTTCGTTTTTTGTCTTTCAAAAGTGATTTAATTTTACGAAAGAAAGATAAAGACAAAATACGGACTAAATACTCTAAAGAAATATGTACAGTATGCATGGCTAAAATCATTCGTTTAACTTTGAATCTCATATTGTGATATTTTTTAACAGTGCAAGTGTCTTTAATAACTAGGTACCACTAAATACAATACTTATATAATAAAAAGTAAGTAAGTTCGTATAGGCCGGGTGGCTAGCCCTGGTGTCAGCGTTTTTAGGACGCCTGGAGGCCTCTAACTTGGCTAAACGGTTAAAACAACCGGGACCTACAATTTAACGTGTCATCCGAGGCACGGTAGCGCTCAGTTGGAAAATGCCACCCGCGGTCACCCATCCACTTTTATAATCTAAAACTGATATTGATTAACTATTCTCTATGTCAATATTATTTTGAATATTGTTTTCAGTGCGGTTTTAATCCGGTCGTTTGTCTATCTTATTGGTGTAGGTATTATAACTATGTAAACGCTGTTATTTTTTACAACACATCGTCAAATATTATTACAATTTGACGAGATAAGCGTCAATCTTATCTTCACAGTTTCGGTTTATCTTGCAATTCTTGCAAAAACCGAAACTGTGAAGATAAGATTCGGATTTCGATTCGGATTGTACCTATCTAAATTCCCAATCAAACCGTTATCATCAAACCTCACCTGTATCAATTAATATAGTCAGTTTCCCGAAAAGACCATTGTGCGTTTTACAAAATTACATTTCATATACCCAAAAATCTAATTGGTTGCATTTTTTCGATTTAAGTCATTTTGTAATTAATATTAGTTAGTTTTCAGAAATGACCATTTATTGTGTGGTAACAAAATGAATTTATTTTAAGCAAAAAAGAATTAGTACAACCTTCTCGATTAAGGCTTTATAAACAGAATACGCTGTTTTTTGACAGCAGAATTTCTTTTTAACCGACTTCCAAAAAGGAGGAGGTTCTATGTTTGTCTCTATGTATTTTTTTGTGTATGTTCATCGATAATTTCGCCAATTGTGAACCGAATCGAAAAAATATTTTTAGTTGAAAAGGGTATACTCCCAAGGTGGTCCCATATAATTTTTACAGAAATTGGCTAAGCCGTTTTTGAAAAACCAAAAATAATGTAAACAATTCCAGCGAAATTTTCGAATTTTGTTCATAATGACAGGCGGTTTTGCCATTTTATGCGAAAAATAATTATTTAGTTTCTCATTCCACTTTGTTCTATGGTGTTTGTTTTTATCATATACAAGTATAGAGATAATATTGTCCATAAAAGTGATATTCAAGCATGATCTTATTTAGCACTGCAAGTTATAATGAAGTAAATAAATACTAAGCCGACTTGTTAACTTACGTAACGGTGAGTGAATGATTGACATTTTAAACAGTGTGAGATAACGCGACAAAAAGCAACAAACACACAATATTTTTACATAACCCAGCTGACTAGTCAACCAAATGATAAAGACTACTAACTAAGGATGATTTACGTAAAACTGTGACAAGTAAAACGCTAAAAGTCAACATTAATCCAATAACACTACATCACAAAAACATGAACCTACACAAATGAAGTACATATATGCGTATGTGTGCGAAAATAGTTTTCCCTCTCTTAAATGCAAGTCTTCAAGCAAAGACTAAGCGCCGTATTTTTGTGTGATTCTAAGTCCATTAGTGGCAGCCGGTATTGTCACAAACCCAAGATAAAATGAGTAATCTGACAGGACATTAACATGCGAGCTCGTCTACCACGCTAAAATTTTAAGCATGACTACGTGTTACCACGTGAAATTGATGTAAAAACACCAAATCTGCTTTTCAAATGAACGATTAGATGAATGATTTACATAAAATGTGTGAGATAACGCGAAAATTCTACTAACGCAATAGCCTCACAAAAATTTATGAAGACGAAAATAGTTTTCTCCCTCTTAAGTGCAAACCTTCAAGCTCAGAGTCAACGCCGTATTTTTGTGTCATTTTACGCCCATTAATGGCAGTCGGTGTTGTCACAAACACAAGATAAAGTGCGTAATCTGACGGGACATTAACTTGCGAGCTCTTATCGCCCCCACGTTAACATTTCAATTAAAGCTTGAATTAAGAAGTTGAGTTAATGAGTGGTCAGGTGATGCTGATCGCTTACAATACGACACGGATTGCGAGAGTAATAAACTTGAGAGGCACGTTACTTGTGTTGAATGTTAGTTTTTGTCTTATTTCTTCGTACTACTTTGTGGATTTTTTGCTGATAGAAGTTATGTATCTTCTTGATAATTATAATGAGGATTAATGAGTTTAAATGAGCAGCTAATAAGAAAAAATAATTGGCAGGAACTATTTTGATATTTATGAGTTACATTTTTTGCTTATATTACTTTATGACAATATCTCCATCATAGTACTCGTAATAACAAGGAAAAATTATTTAAAATTTTGAAAATTGTAAACCTACCAATATAGCAGGAAAATTACTCTGGACAGAGAAACACGCAACTTAAAAAACCACTACCATTCTTATGCCTTTTAACGATAAATTCTTACTTAGTCATTTGTTTGTTTGTACATAACTCAGATCTCGGATACGGCTGTAACGATTAAAGTGAAATTAGGTATTTATATTGAACTTTTCTTTATAAGTTTATCTGCATGGGCGGATTTTACAGGCGGGCTTGTACTGAGCAAGTACTCGGTCGCTGTCTACTTTTTGCGTGTGGCGCTTTATACAAGCTGTAGTTCAGCATTTCAACAAGTTCACCGTAAGACGTGTCGCTACACACTTGCATTTTACAGTAGATTGAATGAGGAGCGGTAATTGGAATTAGAGAATATATGGGCCTCGTAAACAGGAGGTTGGAGGTGATTTGAGCGCTGTCGTCTGCTTCGACGATGACCACTTTTCGCTGTACCAATTAAGACAAGCATGCGAAGTCTATAAAGTATTAGCTTCTGTTTATTTTTAGGTAGGTATATACCTACTAAGCGACTTACTATAATTTTTAGATGTTTGTAGAGTGTACATTAAGATTTATCTTAAATCGGTAAATATGTAGGTAAAAATAGGCTGTTTGAATTTTTTGAGCTAAATTTAAAAAATATTTAAAAAAAAATTAAGGAAGTACATTACTTTTTCGCGATCTGTCTCGGGTAAGTACTAGTATAGTGTTCACTAACCATGGAATATGTTGTCCAAAATACTTTTTGAATTTGTATTAGTTTATAGACATATCTAAGTATTATAAAGGCGTTTGATCTTTTAGATTTAAAAACATGGGCGTAGCTAGGGCGGAGCACGAATGGGCCTTGAAACAGTTTAGAAAAATCTTTGCTCACCATTAAAAAAACTTGTAAAGTTAATATATTCTATTTTACTTGGCAGGAAAAAGTAGGCAGCTGCCCCGCCTAGAGAAAACTTGTAGCTATTAAAATTATTTAAAAAAAACAAAAATTCTGAAAGGCTGAAAAACTGTCATACAAAATTAAAATGTAAGATTTATTGATGAAAGTTCATGTGGCAAGTATATGATAGTTAGGAATTGGCTACTTTTGTATGCATCTTACTAAAAACAATAAAATGTGCGTCTACATAATATGTATCTAGTGTGTTGAGTTGTAGTAAGTAACAAAAAACTATAGCAGTACTGAGCAAGTACTGCAAGACCAAAATGAGGCCAACATTATAATATGAAACCAATCAACCAAATGAGCTGTCAATTCACATTGAAAATCAAGAGCAAAAATGTTCAGGTTTCCCTATAAGGTAATTCGTAAAAACGCTTACAAAAAGCCCGCTGCTTGTTTGAATGGGTACGCGTCGCCGCAATCGACTGCACAGGCTGGTGTTGCTAGACCAGACAGATATATTTCCAAGGTAAAAAAATTTTTTTTTAAATGGAGCTTTTATTAACTAAGTTCCCACAATCAAATAAGATAAATCTACAGCTACTACAACACAAAAAACCCACTGGATGTCTCTAACAGCTATAATGATAACATCAATGATCAGAACCTAAGTAGTTGTTCAAAATAAGGTGTAGGTATTGTAATACACCTTACACATATATGATTAATTGCAAAATGCAAATACACCAGTCGGCTATCCATATGGTTTCATATTCTAGGATTGAATCTTTTTTGTCATTCTTTGATAGAATATTTTTAATACGCTGTTATTATTCTACTTTTCAATTTAGTTGAAATAAGTCCATATTTTGCCACTTACTCCCAAATTTAGGGAAAAACTCACAAGCTGCCACCACTGAGCCAGGCCTTATAAGATGACGGCGCGCTCGCGCGCTTCCCCACAAAGAATGATACAAGAAATAATTACGCCCATTGATCGGAGCTCATTAAATCCAGCCAATAAGAATACTCCTACTGACAGACTACTAAATATTCTGCGCTGCTTTCGTCGTACAAAAGGAAAACGGTCCGCAATTTGCCGCGGCGCCGCAGCCTGCCCTTTCTTATATTGAAATAATTCAGTCCGCTACCGCTGTATTCAATTAGAGACGAGCCGTTATTCTTTGGAATTATCAATTAGAGCTCCCGTGCAGGAGGTCGCTCGCTCGTTAGCAGGCATTCTAAACGCGATTCGCTTTTCTCGGAGGCAACTGAAGTCTCATCGAACGTGACAGCAAAAAGTTTACTCATTTTTTTGCCAAATACTATTTACATTCAATGGATCTTGTTACACTTTGAATCTAAAAACTAAATGTTGAAGAAATATGTTGTTTGTTAGGATCATAGATGATATGGTTAGGATAGAGTTGTTTCAATTTATATTTTGATGTTCTCGTAGATGGCACGACGAATCGCGAAGTGTGCGTTGATGTCTTTTCTAGGACGCGTTGCATCAGTGTTGTTTCAAGTAAATTTTAGAGTGCCGTATGCCAACCACAAAAAATCCGTATTTTACTGAAAACGAATGGAGAAAATTAATAAAAAGACCGTATTTTATATGGCAGATAGGGGCAGCCAAACCGTATAAGTCGGATCCTGAAAGCCGTATAATACGGCAATTGCCATATCAGGAACATCACTGCGTTGCATTCACATCGTAGACAGTTAACACTACCTATTCCACATAATAAATAAATATACGGGTTTTCCTCGTATTTTTCAGGCAATGATATTGATAATGTAAATTTCTTCTCCCAGAACTATTTAGGATTCAGGAGTTCTAATCTAATAATTTTCAGCTTTCAATCCAATATTTTATTTAAATTTTAGTTCTACAGGCCGATAAGATAACAGAGACAGCAGGTAAGTATTCTGTGTCGAATTAATCGTTTTCGATTGTATTGGGGTTACAATACAGAACATCTTTTTATGAAGATTTTATCTTCTAAATGTTTATTTATAAAAAATAATACCAAAGCGCCATAATACGTAACTACGTGTAAATTGTATAACTCTAATAATATTTTCAGCGTAAGTTCATTTAAGCGAATGGCTAGCCCTTGTGTCAGAGTTTTTAAATCGCTTAATGGCCTCCGACAGGGCTAATTTTCAGAAGTCAACCAGTAATATGTGTTGGTGTATTTGTATTTGCTTTTTCAACCTTTTGGCATTACCAAAAATGCGCTTAGGTACGTCAAGTTTTAACATTAAGTTAAAAATAAACAAAACAAAAGTACATAGGCATATTGTTAATCACTATTTTTAGCCAGCTAGGGCACGGCAGAGCTACTCCCAAGCCTTTCTATCATCTACATATTGTTGACAACTATAAAAAGCATAACAAATTAGTTTTTCCTTAACACATTTTTTTAGATTATTTTCATTTTCATTTGGCAGCCATATCACACAAGCTATGCTTAGTTTGGGGTCAGAGACCGTGTGTAAGATGTCCCCTAATATTTATTTATTTATTTAAATTTAACATTTAACTTGGAATTTTGTTATATGTGTAAACGGTATTCGTATTACCGTCACCTGTGTGTGAATCATTTAGATATAGACATATTTCGTAACGACTTATGTAAATGTACTAAACACTGCGGCGATATGAAAATCAGCGCGTGCGCGGCTCGTGCACGTCACGCGCTCTTCACGCCGTCGGAAATTAACATCCAGGTACGTCAGTGTGGAAGATAATGTGCAGAAAGCCAAGTTAGGTGATATTTTTGAAGTGAAACTTCTAATGCGACCTCCAACAAGGTTTTGTTAAACGTTTAACGCTACCATGGAGGGGTATGAAAGCACTGTTGCATCGAATTTTCACTTCTTCCGCGCGGAGTGACTGCACTTTCACTTTAATTTTTAACCGTCTTCCAAAAAAGAGGAGGTTCTATGTTCGTCTGTAAGTATTTTTTCTTGTGTATGTTTATCGATAATTTCGTCAATTTTGAACCGATTTAAAAAAAAATCTTTTGCGTTTGGTAGACCATACATTTAAATTTTATCGGAATCGGCTGAGCTAAACTATTTGAAGAATCAATAATTAGACAGAACACACTAAAATTTTGTCTTAAAGTTCCCTTAGTCTCACAGCCAAGGTTTTATTCATCGATGCACACTTAATTCAACACTTTCATGCATTCGTACTCCTTTATCGCGATATTTATGAGATAATATAGAGTAGGTGGTCTGTGTCTATTTATTTCGTGGTGATGCCGTCACAACTCAAGCTAATGAAATTGCCAAACACCTTCAGAAAATGATACTTTTCTCAGCCCTGATGACGGAATGCTTCTCAGAAAATGAAGTTAGCTTTTACGCGAAACGGTGCTAATTTTTATATGAGAGTGAAAAATTTTCATACTAAAAACTTTTAGTACACGGAATTTTATACGATTGATTTTGTAAAATTTAAAAATGATAATTGCTTGGCGCGAAATTGATTTCGATCAGGGTTAAGTAATTTTAAGACCAATGTTAGAGGCCGCGGTATTTTAAATCCGTAAAAAAAAAATTGAAACCTTCACGTTCCAATCCACTTTTACTGCAGGTACGAGTATATATCATTAGTTATAATGCGTGCCCTTAATGTATGAACGGTAATTCAACTCTCGTACTCGAAATTTTGAACGTTATTGCATATGGTGTAGCAGCATTACTTACCAGTATTTACAATTCGTATAAAACACTAATTAGGAACACTTCGTCGAACAGTTACATTCATAAAACAACAATAATTGTAAACTGTCGATATATTTATTGGAAGTTGGAACGTATTGCTACGTTTAACTTTATGGATGAAGCAGCAATAAAGTTATGGCACGTTTACGTTTTTATTCTTCACTGAGCTTTTGATTCGTGTTAGCGATGCACTTTATTTTCGGATTTTTATGGCAAGATCTACATAGTTATGCGGTTGAAAAGTACTTGTGCAAAGTAAGTAAGTAAAAAAAGAAATAGAATAAAATATATCATTTTTTGAGAAAATAGTTTAGTAATTGAAAATGAATAAGTTTCGTATTCAAAGCTATACATACAATGTTTTCTGTGAAATATATTTTTATTTTTAGAAAAATATCCGATTAGTAAGTAATAAGACTTAGCATATCGCTTTTTCTCGTCGTGAGTTGATACCTACGCTACGACTTATGGGTAACACGAAACATAATATTAATGCTAAACTTTGTACAGTGTACATACTAAGGCTATTAGCTAAACAATGTGCTAGTCATTTACCTATATGGACATTTTTTTTAAATAATCTTGCTACATTTTACTTTATAAAATCATTTTAAAAAAAATCAGTATGTACCTATATCTGTAAATTTCCCTTTAATCAGATGGGTCATCAATCGACGACGCAATTAGTATTCAGTCAGTGAACCAAAACAAGAACCGATCACGTCCTTGTCGAAGAGCTCACAAAAACCTGAAACGTTAGTTAGTTTCGCGTACAAGAGAGCACTGGCCAGTTTTTGCTAAAGTATTCCGTATCAATGGATGGCTGAATGGCCGGACTGCGCAAGCGCAACAAAAAGTGATGCGCCGCGTGTCGCCATTAGTATGGCAGCGGCATCCGAATGTGAGCATTAATTTACCGATAATACTGAATCGAATGATGCGGCATCGGCACTCGATATGTTGGCTGGGCTCGGCAGCACGCGCTCGCTTCCTGCCTCGTGTTTCGCGTTTCACATCGAAATGCTGGCACATATTGATGACGCTTCGCTTTTTGCCAAATTAACCGGCTGTGAAACGAGTTGGAAACCAATGAGGTTCCGTCGGCTTTCGGATAATTACTGGCACAAGACTGAAATAATGTTCCACATTTAAAGTAATCATAACCTAATTGCGTTCAATATAATTTATAAGCTCTCATGCAGTATCATAGACGTAATATTTCCATTTTAGTTAACAGATATAATAAAGGAGTTATTTTGATCCTAATTTGCTCGGTGGAATTCTATAGATTGTGGTCAAGATTCGAGATACCTCTACATCATTTCAAGAATGTAATCATGTTCATCTTAGTGCCTGCACCGAAGGTTTCATTCCATCTACCTACGTGAAGATTATAGTTGCTTATAAGATTATACGTACGTATGCTTCTTGTTATTACAGGCGAGCAAAAACCTCAAGGATTGTCGATAAGCGGCGAGACCAGAGAAAAATTTAATCGGCGAAATGCACAGAAAATTCATGTGTGTGGTGTGGCATTAATTAAAATACTTGGCTGGCATTGTGCAGGCAGAGCCACAATCTGTCCCGCCATTTGTTATTCAGCAGGTTTTGATAAAAACACATTTATTATTCGTGCGCTTCTCGAATCAACATAATGTTTTGCAAAATGTTTGACTAAAATGCCGACGTAAATGGCTATTTATCTCTGGCTGTGGATGTTTTGTGACTGCATGAATCTTTAGGTATCGTATATTAAAAAAAAATAAGTAAGTACTTAGCTAAATTTTCAGACTTTTAATTTATCCCAATCATCCCACCATGACCATTATTTTGCCGTTAGAATTCTTTAGATCACAAACAAAAATAAGAACATATCAGAATCTTTCAAACTCAGAAAAAAATGTTATATTCATCATTCAAATCGAGTATGGAACTCGAGTCCTCTCCGCAGTCATCAGGTTCACTTCGAATACGTCAACCTATTTTCAAATAATATCTTGATAGATAAAACAGAAAAAATGCCAAGTCGATGATGCATAGGTACTTAAATAGAAAAGCATACTTTTTAAATTCCTAACTTTAGATGATTGCTAATGCTTCGTTTTAGTTTGTTTTGTTTTCAAGCCAAATGTTATTTTCTCTGCATGTCCCAGATGACCATTTGACTAGCCAGCAAAACGCATATTAACTTCCTTAATATTAATGAAATAAATAATAAAAAAATCACCTACAACTGAAGGTCTGAAAAGAATGAATAAAGAAAGAAATCATTTTTAAATATTCCATATTAAGACTACCTAATAACATTTTATCTAGGCAAGATAATCCCTGAATAAGTAACTATTGCATAATTACAGCATTACAGCAAATGCACCAGATGATTTACAAATGAAAGTCTAGTTCAAATTATAACTTTAAACTGTCACATCAAGTCCATAATGAGCTTTAAACATTATAATAATAGTCGCTTAATTACGACAAAAGAAAAACGAGCCATGAGTAGGGTTACCAGAAGAAATATTTAAAAGTCATGAAAAAATTAGAAGATTTTCACAATTTGCAAATCTCTAAATTGTGGAAGTGAAAGTTCTCCGGAGGTGTCTGAATAATGTAAAAGTTAGCTAACATATGGGGATCTAGTAGAGTCTGTGGAAAAAAATCCTGACCCGGAATCTGAAACGAGATCTTATAATATAGGTACATATTCGTAAAGTTGATATAATTTCAGTAAACTGATTTGAAAACTTCTGCAAGGAAATTGACACTTATTATGGCTCGCATTGGCACGCTACTACTATAGCAAAATGGAGAATGTTCAAGTCTTTACCACCATTTGCCAATATAGCGTCGTAGGTAGGTATATCTTTCTTCTTTTTAAATATAAAATTCTCGTGTCACAATGTTAGTTACCTTACTCCTCCAAAACGGCTTTACTGATTTTTACAAAATTTTATATGCATATTCAGTAGGTCTGAGAATCGGCTACTATCTATTTTTCATACCCCTAAGTGATGAACAACCCTTGTTCACCCCCGGGGGAAGCCGGCATGGGCAGCTAGTTGTTTCTATAAGCATATACAGTGTGGAGAGCTGACGCCTACATTAAATCTTCTTCTTCTTCTATATAAAAATGAATGTTTGTCTGTATGTTCTTTAGAATCGTAAACTATGCATTTGATCATGTGATGATCTGTAGCATAGTGTGCATGAGCCAAAGAAGGTTTCTGAGTTGGTGCGACCAATTTTGAGAGTAGACAGATGGTGAGATGAAGTTCATCGAGTCAGCTAGTGAAAAATAAATAAGAAAGAAAAAATAATTAAAAAACCAGCTGTTCCATACAAAATTGCATCTCGGAATCGACAAATGTAAGAAAAAGCAGATTTTTTCTTGAATTTCAGATTGGCCCCATAGTAAAAGTTGTACATAATGATAATCGAAATTTTGATTTTATTTAATGTCGGCGACAGCTCTCTACACTGTATAAGTATAAAATTAATAATTAGGTAAGAAACCTCTTTTTCAATTGCATTATTTAAATAGAGTTGAAATAGATAAAAAGCCATCTGGACTAAATCATCTTTCGAAAAAAACAAAATCTCATCAGAATCGATCCATTCGTTTGGCAGTTATTACGATGCTACAGGTATAAGAGCATTTCAGACAGACATGCACAGAAACACACTGACACACACCTCAAATCTATACTACCCTTCTTTTTGGTTTCGATTCATACAATCCTCAATCCCAGGACAAATCTCGAGATATGGTAGCCCTACCCACGAGATAATGGTCATCGGTTTGCATACGCCCGCGGCTGCGCCGTCGACAGACGATTGACAATGAGCACTCATTAAAGTCAAGATCAGTCCCGATTCAGAGACAGGCTCAAAAACAACAGTATTAAAATAAGAGCACGTGCAAAGGTTATTTTCATCAGTCAGTTGATCAAGTCAATTCAGTTTCTCAAAGCTTCTTTGTTTCATTTTCATATGGGCGAACGTTTTCTTAAAATTAAGACCTTTTGTAGGTTATAGTCTATGTTTGTTATCTATATAGTATATGTCTGTTATCTATATATATACTAGACTAGGTGTACTAACAAAAAGCTCAAGTTGAGAAAGAAAGAAAAACAATGAAATTTGACCAAAACGCACTTTTTGATTTACCGTACTGAACCTACAGGCTACGGTTTAGTTCAGACACTAGGCTCAATCATAAAAGCTATTTGACAGCTCTAAATAAAATTTAAAAGTATTGGTCTCCTTGTCTAATAGATTGCAATGAAAAGGACTGCTACATTTTAAGTAATTTTGAACATGTCCCGTCTTATGCCAAAGATTTAAACACGCTTTAAACATTGTTTAACCGTGCAATTTGTACTGTTAAACATTGACTAAAGCTTGCGTAAAACTTGTGGTAAGAAGAGCCTACTGTGAGACTAAGATAATAACTCTGCTATAGTGACAAAATATTTAAGGACAGCTTAGTCGTCTATTATAAAACCTTTTATAAACAAACTTTCAGCATAAGTTATCAAAGGCAATAACCACACAACGCACACGGAAGGAACACACAAGGTAACAAGGTGCCTCGTTCTATAAATCGGTCTCTCATGCATATGAACACGGCTATTTAGTGTAACCAAATGAGCTCAATCGCCGCAGACAGCGCCTTGGGAGCGATATGACAATGATTTATGCTCCGCCAAGTAAGCTTGAGCGCCATGGGTGTTACTTTATACCACGTTACCACTTTAAAGTACTTACTACTTAGGTTTGATTATTTATTAAGAAAGGAATGTGGAATACATCAAATAGTACCTACTCAAAAACTCTGTCAATTAATAATTATAATTGAAGAGGACGAGGTAATCTCGACTATTTTTGAAAGGAAACGAATTTCGAAATAATTAATCACGAATGTTTACAAATAAAAATTACGATCAACAGGTTTTTTAAATGACTATATTTACAGGGGATGATTATTTCTCAGTCACCCACTAAGTACATGTAGACATACAGCCATACTTAGAGAGTAAACTGAAGGTAAGCTAATAGGTGCACATGTTAGATCCACTTCGAGAGGAAACTGAAGCTACATCTCTCTTCATAGAATCAAATACCAATGGCACTATTAATAACTGTCTCAATCAAGTCTAGTACTCGCGAAGCTTCACAACTCCATTTAAAAAGCTCTTTATTGGCTTCAGTTTCTTAGCGCGCGATACAATCGGAGGAAACGGGATTGATATGTTCCATGTTTTTGTACCGTCATAAAAATCCGCCTTGTATTAAATTTAAGCGCTTTAAAATTGCACATGAAAGCGATAAAGCAAGCGAATGAAAATCGATGACCTGATATTTGGGAACACACGGCAGGATGCAGTTTTTATTTGGCTTATACAAGATTTTTTGTGAAGGTAGATAATTTTCTTGATCGTCGTTGGTGTCGTTATGTGTATTGACTGATTTTGTGATGATATAGAATTTTTTTTTTTTTCAATTTGTACTAGATATTTATACTATTTATAGGAGGGCCGGATTTGGTGGTGTGGAGGCCTTGGGGCAACAAAGAAATAGAGCCCCCTTGCCCCCCTTAGCCACAAATAGAGGGATGACTACTCCTTCCATATGGGTAGTAAATGTCAAGTATTTACTTATCAGGACTTTAATATTTTACTGATTTCCTGATTTGAATGAACAAATATTTTTTTATTAATATTTAGGAATAACATAATATTTTTTCTAGAAATTGTAGTTAAACATAATAAAGCGGGAAAAAATCAAAAGCAAAGTTGTTTGCTAGTGTTTACTCGTTGGAAAATGAAATATTTTTTTCGTCATCTATTGTGGAAGCCCCTCTGTTGTGGAGGCCTCGGGCAGTTGCTTCGGTTGCCCTCCCCTAAATCCGACCCTGGACAGATGCTTCGGTTGCCCTCCCCTAAATCCGACCCTGGACAGAATGTATACTGCATATGCTGCCGGCAGTATTTGGATTATCCCCATCTATCTATTATATAAAAGGCTTCCCTGAGTGACTGACTGACAGACAGCCTACAGCCCAAACCGCTAAAGATAGGAACATGAAATTTGGAACAAAGATACATTGGACCACGTAATGGAGCACTAAGGATGGAATTTTGAAAAATCGAGCTCTAAAGGGGTAAAACGGGCCCTTTTCGTTTGTATGTAACTTTTTATTCCCTTAACCGATTGACTTGAAACTTTGTATACATGCTACTCAAACAAAATAAAAGTTAAGTTTGTTCCTGTTTTTCCGAATATTCCTTATCTAAGGGGTCACATTGGGTCCCAAAGTTGGTGAAAAAAGCGTCTATTACATCCAACGAGCTGAACGGTTATGGATGAAATCTGGTATGGAGGAAGCACACAACATGTTTCAACACATGAACTATTATTATCCCGGAAATTCTTTGGGGATCCTTAGGGATAGCCAAAATTAATCAGTTTAGGCTACAACCCAATCCACTAAAGATAGAGACTTGAAATTTCGAACATAGGTACAATGTACAACGTAATGAAGCACAAAGGACGAACATTTTGAAAAATCGACCTCTAACGGGGTAAAACGGGCCCTTTTTGTTTGCATTTAATTTTTTATTACCTATACCGATTGACTTAAAACTTTGTATTTATGCTTTACAAATAAAATAAAAGTTACGTTTCTTCCTGTTTTTCCGAATTTTCCTTATCTAACGGGTCAGATAAGTTCCCAAAGTTGGTGAAAAAAGCATCAATAATTACATCAGACGAGCTGAACGGTTATAAATGAAATCTGGTAGGTATGTAGAAAGCACACAACATGTTTCAATACAGTAACTATTTTATCCCGGAAAATCTATAGGGTTTCTTAGCAATAGCCAACATAATCAATTATAAAACTAAGATAAAAGGGGTAAATGAATTCTAACGAAATTTGGTACGACGCTAGACAATGACACAAATTACCACTTGGGGTACTGCTATCCCGGAAAATTTCAGTGGGTCCTTCAGGATATCAATTTCCTAAAAAAAGTACTAAATGACTGTTCGAAAACCGATGCAATATTGTTTGAAAATAGCTCACCCTTTTAACTAATATATGACTATTAACGTCCTGGGAAAAGTCCCGGATTCCTTTTCTAACGCTAGGCCAAACATCCTATATAAGCGTGAAAAATAACTTGATCGCGTTTTTTTTTTAAACGTAGTGAAATGTCTAGAATAAAATTGAGATAATTTAGATCCTTCAATGGGGGCAAAATGGGCCCCTAATAGTTTATGAACGATTTTATTTTGTGAGCCGATAGACTTGAACTTAGGGTACATACGGATCAAAAACTACTTACTTTACTATGGGAACTACCCTGAAAAATTACCTATTTTTACATTTTGTCGCGGGTCGATGAATTTTTTGTGTTGAACAGCTAATTTTATTTACGTGATTTCTGGGTTGGTACCATAGTAAAAGTTAGTCAAATGATGAGTATAATGGAATCCTAGAACATGCCTGTCGTCTAGATGTAGGTGCGCTATATATTTTTCAAATAAAATGTACCTTCTTGTGTGCTACTTTTTCGTCTGTACTTGGTCAGAGAATGTTTGAAAGTCCTACAAGTGTCTCGATCTCTTTTGACCGCGTAAACGGTTATGGGCGAGATTTTCATTGGGTTCAGAATAATCGAAATTAAATTTCTAATGACTTAATGAAACATGATGAATACCTGTACTGGCCTTTTTTAGGGTTCCGTACCCAAAGGGTAAAAACGGGACCCTATTACTAAGACTGTCTGTCACCGTACCGTAATAGTTGGGCAGCTGAAATTTTCACAAATGATGTATTTCTGTGATCGCTATAACAAAAAATACTAAAAATAGAATAAAATAAATATTTAAGGGACATACAACAAACGTGATTTTTAGGAGTTTTTTGCTCGCTATTAATAACGGCAAGAGGAATGGGCTCCCATACGGTACGGAACCCTTCGTGCGCGAGTCCGACTCGCACTTGGCCGATTTTTAATAGTCCACCACTGAACGTAGGCCTACCCACGAAGGGTGATTAAGCCATATCCATCACGCTGGCCGAGCGCGGGTTGCTGAGTTCACATACGACATCGATTTTTCTCTAAGGACGTGCCTATGCAGGTTGCTTCAATGTTTTCCATCAATGAAAAGCCAGTAGTATGAAATTCCATACATAAGTTTCAAAGAGCTCAGTGGTCTGACCAGGATTAGGACCTGACGATTGTAATGTAGACCATGACATGCGAATGGAGTTGGATAAAATTTGGTATACGAGTGGGAAACTACATGGGTCAACTCATGATCGTCATATATCTCATCATAAATCGAAAAATATTCTTTTCTCGCTATAAAACAAATCAGTAGGTATATTAAAATATAACTTTATTAAGTATTTATTTTATGACAAGTTATAAAATAACGCGGTCCAAACCGTGGGCTATTAAAGTCAAAGAACATTTATTGTTGAACTGTGTTACATTGAGATCTTACTACTAATCACAAAAATATTGAATTATCAGTTAAGTCCAATATGGCCATAAAATAATCATTAGAACATGAAAAAAATTATACAATCATTATTATTAAATTTAATTCGAATATTTTGCAATTTATCATCTAAAAATTGTCGTACTCCATAATAAGCTTTAGATACAAGTAAATTTAAGCAAATACTGAGACAAAGCAGGCCAATCCGTGGGCTAATTATTATCCTTGCAAGTAATACGACAACGTGGGCTAAACCAAGAGCTATTATTTTAAGCAAAAAAAGTACTAAGACAACGCGGGCCAAACTGTGGGAAATTACCATTTAAAGTAAGTACTAAGAAAATGCGGACCAAACCGCGCGCCATTATCATTTTAAGCAAATACTATAACGACGCGGGCCAGACCATGGGCTATTATCATTGCAAGTAATACGACAACGCGTGCCAAACGGTAGGCTATTGTAATTTTGAGGAAGTATTAAGACAACGCAGGCTAAGCTGCGTGCTATAAATTACCATCTTAAGCGAGTACTAAGAATACGCAGGCCAAACCGCGACCTATTATCATTTTAGCCAAATACTAAGACAATTCAGGCCAAACCATAGGCATTATCCTTGCAAGTAATACGTTATACGATAATGCTTTGCTAAACCACGACCTATTATTATTTTAAGGAAGTGCCAAGACAACGCAAGCCAACCGGCAGCCTTTTATAATTTAACTAGCGACCCGCCCCGGCTTCGCACAGGTGTATTATACATATATAAAACTTCCTATTGAACACTCTATCCATTAAAAAAAACCGGATCAAAATCCGTTGCGTAGTTTTAAAGATTTAAGCATACAGACAAACAAACAGACAAAAAGCGACTTTATTTTATACTATGTAGTGAAGCAAGTACTAAGACAAACGCGGGTCAAACCACGGGCTATTTTCATAAGCAAGTACCTGTCTACTAAGACAACGCGGGCGAAGCCGCGGGTTTAAAGCTAGTTTCTAATATGACTCTAGTTATAGTCCTCAACTAGAAATAAGACTGTCTGGGAACTCCTGCTCTACAGTCGAGAGTTCTAGAACTTCGTTAGACCTTCCTTAGTTGTAGCTTAAGGAGTTGTTTTTATTGTAATTTACAATACACATGCATGCAATAATACATAAATATAGCATTAACTTAGGTAGTGTTAAGTATGAGACTGAGATAGATAGGTATGTAGAATAAAGAATTTGGTCGCCCAACTTACCTATAAACTTCAGAACAGCGCCAACAAGACCACGTTCTTGTGACATTCGGGACAATTACATGACAACGGCATTCCGAAGGCAGCATCCTCAATGTTTATTCAGGCGAAGACTCCAGCACCCGGAATCCGCGCCGCGCACCCGGTCCAGCAAAAACCTGGTTCGCCCGCGCCCAGCTCAGCCCAGCTATTTGTCAAAAATAAAATTATGTTCTGATTATTATTTCAAGAGAGAAGAAATCGCGCGGCATCCGCCCGCCAGAGGCCGCGATGCAGGCGATAAAGCGACAATAAAATACATAAATAATTCATACCGGGAACGCGAGTATTGATTCGCAAGAACGTGTTTCAAATGTTTTATTATCGTCGATATTAATAAATGGGGCAGATGTACGTCGTTGTTCTTGCGACTGCCGCATGATTGCTCCGGTTGGCAGGTCAATTAATAAAAATCAAATTTGTTATTTCTGCTGGATTGTTCGTTGAAGGGAACCTAAGCGGGTGGAACCGGTTGCATTTGTAGTTTCATATTTTAAAGTCTGCCTTTCCCGTGGTCGACGCAAAAGTCATCCTTCCTTTTTTTAGGGTTCAGTACCAAAAGGGTAAAAACGAGACCCTACTAAGACTCCGCTGTCCGTCTGTCTGTCTGTCTCCAAATTGTATCTCATGAACCGTTATAGCTAGAAAGCTGAAATTTTCACGGATGATGTATTTAATAATAATAATTAAAAATAGAATAAAATTCATAATTGAGGGCTCCCATACAACAAATTTGATTTTTTAGCCGCTTTTCGCTCTAAGTATATTAATAATGGTAACAGAATACTTAAACGTAACTTGAAATATTCACAGAATATTTAGTTGTACTTATATTCAATTTAATAATACATAATTAAATTAAAATAAAATAAATATTTAAGGGGGGCTCCCATACAGTACGGAACACTCCGTGCACGAGTCCGACTCGTACTTGGCCGATTATTTACTACACTATTCATCACTAATTACATCCCATGTTTTCTCAACAAAAATGTAAATATAATTAAAGCTAGACATAATTAAACAAAATACCGTGACATCACACGTGTTTAAGTATAGTAGGTACTAAGCACTAAGCAGATAAAATTTGCTTTGAATATTTTAGTATTTTTACGAAACAAAAAAATCAACCTCTTTTCGGTGAGCCGTATAAAAATAGACCGACTCAATGGTCTGACCATTGAGGACTCATTACGAGTACATTTAAACAATACGCATTTATTTATTTCATCTCCATCTCGAAGTCTTGAACAAGCTATTAAAATTCAGCTGTTATCGATGCGCAGCATGCCAACCAGGCAATTACATCCATATGGGAAAAACGAAGACCAGTCACGAAGTAGCCAATGACCATTGAGGAGTGAGGCTGGTCACGGAGTAGGGCGGGCACTCGGCCCTAGAAGTCGGAGCCTCTATCAAGGCCACTTTTTCAGATCATGGACCTAATTACAATAGCGGATCGATATGTCATCGTATGTCAATACATACATCATTAATGTGGGCAAAAACTTATGCCTGCCGAGCTATCCCCCTCGAAATTCATATGTAGGTACTAACATTTGGAAAATAATAGTTATAGTTATTTATTTATGCAAAACACATGTACATAGAAACTAATTCTAATTTTTTACATGTATACCCTAATAAAAAAGTACAATTGTGTTTCCATTCGTAGGTCTTCATTAGGTATAAATATCTTTCATCATTATCATCATATTAGCAGTGCATTTACTGCAAGATATAATTAAGCCTCAGGTACTTACGAATTTCCAATAAGACCGTTTGAAAGTGCCCATCCAACTTGTTTTTTACATTCTTTACGGATCGTCATTGGATATCACTGGATGTGATAAAATTTTATATTCCTGTAGATAATGATCTAATAATACTTATTAACTATTTACCAATATTAAATCGTAATTATTTGAATAAGCACTTATTTATTAACATATTTTAATAAGTCTTGTTAAGGGAGCACAGATCTCTGAAATACAAGCTATGCTTAGTCAGTGTGTTCAAAAGTTATTTGTTTAATGAGTCAATAAATGAATACTTATTAACAGAAAAATAAACATCACAAAGTACGCTATTAACAGGGACTATTAAAAACAGCAAATAACAAAAATCCAAAATAAAAATAACATTACGATCTGTGATTGCCTTCATTTGTTTTACTTTGTAGATAAACCGGGTCGTGAAGCAAAAACAGGCCAATTACCTACATATTTATAGAACGCACACATCAAAATTAAATATTATGGCCGGGTACATCAAAGGAGAACTCGCAGAAGTTGGAATACTTTTCAGTATCAAAACTTGCGTACGTAGTGTCATAAAAATTGTCAAACCCTAGTAGGGTCATATAAATGTAGGGTTTTACATATTACAACTATACAAAACATGATAACTAAGAACCCCATGTAAATTTCATAAGTTGCAATAAATAATTTGAGTTTGAGTTTAAAAATCCGCAGACTTATTTCACGGGGCAGAAGATAATCTAATTTATTTTTTGTAATAGGTATTTTTTTTTGATCAGTTACGAGTATTACCAGAGGCCTTAGATAATAAAGTCGTCATTCCATTAGCAAATTCGCTAAACGGAATTCCATAAAAAAATATAGTAGGGGAAACCTACTTATTGGTGTAAGCCATGGATATGCAAGCTGCGACTTTATCATTCAGTCGCGAAAGAGTGCGCAAGCGTCCCTGCAATCCCGACTATGACGCGCAGAAACGGAACACCTTAGCTAGGGTCTTAGTAGGAACATCGACTAGTCGGCGGGACTCCCACCCTCCGGAATCCGGGACGAGGTGGTATCCATAAAAGATTTTTAACTAGAGCAAAAAGATTTATCACTCAGATAAAATTAGGCACCTTATGTTCTTTAAAGTACCCCACATGCTACCTGGAACATACTTTACATGGAATCTGTTGTTATCAGTTATTGCTATGGCATACATTCCGTAACTGCACGTGCGTGCACAGTGTCAAAGGCGCCGCGGAATGAAGATTTGCCCACAAAATGTCAACAAGGCCGACAAAGGCGGTCTTCGAATAAGGCTCGGGCCCGCGAAGTACGGAGGGCCTGCGGATCGCCACGCTTTGCCATAATCGGCTAATTGTGCACCTAACGAGCACCCACCGTGTAACCCTGCCTGCCTGCCAGGACTGCAATCAGTCAGTCAGGGTTACACTCTCTTATTCATATTCACTTTCATACTCTTGCTCTTATACAGAACGTTTCTCTAAACTTTTAATACAGGGTCACTGGTAACTTACGTAGAACCTGGACTTTAGGTACATCATGATGAACCACATTTTGTTCCATAGAAAAAGTTTACTGACTATTTTTTCGCGATGTTGAGATTGATAGCAGAGTGTAAAAAGCCATGTAGGAAACCAGTTTCCTAAACGGCTGAAGCGAGTAAAAGTTATCTTGATATCTTCAAATCGCCCTTAAGAGGTAGTATTGTAGTATCTTAACTTTTCCACACTTTAATAAAAATGTAATCAACTTTATACCCCTTTTTATTAATGTCTGTGGGCATGGTGCAAGCAAGTAATATCGGTACTTAACTAAAACTGTTATGGACATAGCTCGAAGGACTAATGACCGATGGGGTCGAAAAGTTTTCCAGTTTTAGTTTTCCACGTACCGGCAAGCGCAGCGTAGGATGTCCACCTACGAGGTGGACAGATGTTGTCATCAAAACCACTAGATGCAACAAGCCGCTTCTTCTTGGAGATCCATGAGGCATATGTAGAGCAGTGGACGTCATACGGGTGATGGATGGATGGAAATTGTAATGAGACGCAAGTATACCGTAAGTACGTAGAATTTTAGATAAGTATAGACAAAAACTGAGAAAGTTCATAACCGTGTTTTAGTTAGTAACGTTCGTCTAATAATTTGCTATGATTAATAGGTAAGCTAAACATTTCAGATAATATGAACTGTTCCTTACACTAATTCCATGCTACGAAGCCTAATAGTCCTAATACATAGTAAGTTACTGGCTACTATTAAATAGAAAGCTAATACGTCCATTAAATACAACTCCGTTTACATTTTCCTCGGCTTCAAATCAGTGCCTACAAATTAACATTGTATCCGCTATGAGATACCGAGACTGCAAATTTAGCATAACTGCACGATAATATTAAAGAAACGAGCTTACTCATCGATAAATATTGAAATCCGCGATACGTGGGGACCACACACGCAGCGGTGTGTTTGTACGTCGCAAACGGCTGGATATTTCAACAGCTTATTGCTGGAGCTCATTGCGAGTGTGTAATGCGATGACAAGTGAGGACACAAAATCCTCTTTATCTCTCGCACGGCGATTCGATTAATTCTTGATTAAAAATAATTAACCATTCGCAACGGAGCCAGTTTGGCTCGCGCTCGAGTTTGTCGTATCTGGATGTCTCTTATTACAAGCAATGATGAAATTTAATATAGAGTAGGTAGCTTAATATATGCCTACCTATAGTCAAACCGCTAAACTCAGACTTCGCCTGCGCGGTACAGGGGCGCCGGGGGAGACGACACAGGGGACTGAGACAGGCGCGGGCAGCGGGTCCCCGGCGCCCGCACCTGTCTCAGTCCTCTTTGTCGTCTACCCCGGCGCCCCTGTACCGCGCAGGCGAAGTCTGAGTTTAGCGGTTTGACTATAATTGTGTATTTTTAGCCGATTTTGGTAATGGGAAAAATTCAAGGAACCGTCACCATTTTTGGGAGGTAAATAAATATTTCCTAAGTAGGTACCTATGTACTCGTATATGCCTGTTTCTCCTATTTAGCTTTAACAAACGGCTTTTAAAATCTATTCATATAAATTTAGGATTTCGTTTGGGTTAGGGGGCACAACTCATCTAAAAGTAAATTCTAGGTATACTTCCAGGGAGTTAAAAACTCTTTAGCCATTATTTTGCTTTTTTCCTTCCCAATGAGTGAAAGGCAGAAAGAGTGGTGTAGGAAAGTACAAGATAACCTAACACAGTACTCGATCTGAGAGGGTAGAGATTGGTAATAGTAGATTATGCACCTAGTGAATGAAGTCGTGTCTTGTGTCACGGGCGACATATTGAACCCTGAGCGAAGCGAGGGGACTCTAGAGTTAACTCCCGAGCATGGCGAGGGACAAAGTTCCAAGACAAAGACAGGCTTCGTTCTAGAGGTGCATACTCTACTTTTTAAACCTCCTGCGAGAAAATAAAAATCCAATAATTTGCATAATGCTGCCACAACTGCTGCATAGCGTACTCACTAGGCAACTCCGTATTGTACATAATATAATTAAGAACATACCTACAAATTTTCGTGGAAAAGCAAACCAAATCCGAAATAAAAATAAAGAATGTAAGAATAACTATTACCTAGTCTCTTAACTATACCATAGTCGATATTTCAACCAACTTAAAAATTTTACGCCAGTTATTTCCCTTTATATTTGCCTAAGATACAATGTGAAAAAAAACACGTTGACACGTTCATTTAAAAAACAAAACATTATATAAGTAATCAATCCATTACCACCCACAGCCCGGGTAGCACAGCAAAGGGAGAAAACCATTTTATCCACTTTTAATGTCAGTTGTCATTGTCAATCCATACTTTATTTCCTCTTCGAGGGGATATAATGGTGCAAAGACAGTTTGTCCCTTTGCCATGCTTCCCGTGCTGGTGGTTATAAATATAATAATTAAGTGCAAAGTCTCGAATTACCCACATCATCTTTCAATAAATCGAATTCGCTACTCAACCCAAACATTACAATTCAAAATTACAGAAAAAAGTTTAACAAAAGCTTGATTGGTCTTTTGAATCGGTTAGCTACGGTCTGCTACGGTCGACTGCTACGAATAACCTCATAATAATTCGTACTCAACGTGTGACGGTTCTATTAAACAATTTAAGAACCTACTCATATTTTTTGCTTCTTGCTATTATAGATATTCTTTATTCAAGGTCTGCAAGCATCTTGAGGCCTTCAGGCGGCCTAAAAACTCTGACACCAGGGCTAGCCACCCGGCCTATACGAACTTACTTTAGCATCTTTAGGTAGTAGGTATTTAGTAAAGAGTCTGTACTAGATGGACCTGACCTGATGATCTATTGGTTTTGTTTCAGATGTCCATGTACGTTAACTGAGTACCGCGATATGCATAAGCTTAATTTTATGGACTACGTTTGGCAATCGACTCGCCTGAAGGATAGCGACATTGAAGCCAAATTATAACTCGAATTCAATTCGATTAGGAAGAGGATTCCTAGGTAGGTAGGTATTATTGTTTAAGCAGGCGCAAAAAAATCCCTATGCACAAAAAGTATTCCAGTTTCACTGTTATCATTAATTAAAGGTTTACGACTTGGTGTTCGTTAGCGATTATCGAAGTTAAGCAACGTTCAGCACAGGCAGTCTTCGGATAGGTGACCGCGGATGGCATTTACAACTGAGCACTACAATGGCTTGGACGACACGTTAAATTGTAGGTCCCGGTTGTTATACCGTTTAGCCATATCAGAGGCCTTCAGGCGGCTAAAAACTCTGACATAAGGCCTATACGAACTTATTTACCACGTCAGTCTCATTCACCAGAAGGAATAGATAACTCTTACTTTACCAGCAACTCGTACAGGTTGTTGGAAAAAAATTGATTTCTATAACAATTCCCATCACCTTTTGGAGATTTTATGAATTGGAAGGAGTTTAAATAAAGTTTTGTAGTTAATTTTTGCTTTGTACCTACGTCCATTGAAAAAATAATATGACACAGGTTACAGAGCACTTCTCTTTTGTGTATGAATGGGACACCCGCCGGTGAGGTGGCGACCGTGGGAGGGTCCTGCAAACCTTTTGCCGTGGGAATCTATCGATATGACGAAGGCTTTGTCATGGTGTGATCTGTATTGAAGGTTTTGACAAGTACGTGGGAAGCATTAGCTGCTGCTACTACGCAAAGTTGGTATGTAGATAAGTAGGTATACCGTATACGTATCTTTCTATCAATCATAATAAGAACGGGTCTCACAGTTTCCTGTGACTACTTCTAACACAAATCGAAAATGAATTCGTAAAGGAGGTAGGTATGGGTACTTACCTCATCGACTTGGCATTTTTTTACTAACCTATATTACTTCGCACTCACGCTGCATCATCGACTTAGCATGTTTTTAACATTGCACGATTTTATAAGACACGCACTGCAAGATTTTAAAATCTGACAGCAAGGATCTAAGACCGTGATGACGCAAGAACAGTCAGGAATCTAAAAAAAAAATAAAGGAAATTGCCTGCGGCTAAGTAGAGTGTTATCCCAACGAATCCCTTAATAAATAAAAAAAATAACAAATTTATAATAGTCAGATGAATGTGATTTTTTTAACATTATGAATAACACTGATCTACAGTGGTATTGTTGCCCTGGATGTAAAAGTGGTTTCAAATAGCTCTATGCCAACCATTCACGAAACTATGGGTGGAATTTATAGATTAGCTCTATTTTTTTTTTAATTTATATTTTTGATTTTTCATAGTCAGTACAAATGAGAAAAACATAACAAGTAGGTACTAGGTATATACTTAAATATATTTTTTTATTTAAAATTTGTATGTTTTCATAAAATCATAAAAAAACAGAGCCAATTAAGTACCTACATACTTACTTTCATGAATATACTCAGAAACTGTGGACTTGAAAACATATAAATCTGCAGAGATATCCTGGGCAACATTTTTTTTGTAGACCTGTGTAATTTTATTTATTTTATTTTAATTTATTAATTAATCACTAGGTTCGGTAGGTATGTATGTCACACGGTTCCGTTCGGTTTACCCAATCGTAAACTTCGATCATAAGCGTGGCAGAACGTCCGTGTATCGCCAGCGACCACAGTTAACTTTTATGGGGATTTTTATGAGTTTAACACGACCATTACGCACTTAATATTAATATTACAGCACGCCAGTTTGGCCCTCGACTCCTCGCCTGATGAACGCAATCATAATTCCATTTAATGGCACCAACACTTTATTTTCAGAAAGTGAATAAGCACAAGCATTACTTAGTAATAAGGCTATTAAATTCATGTTACCTATTGGAGAATATGTATAATGGGATAGCCTTGGGCAAATATAGATGTGCCTTGTAAGGAGCTACGATCAGTGAGGTAGTTGTAGACTACAACTTCTGTAGTCAACTTCTGTTTATGCTCAACTTAGCGTTTTTGGGGTTCCGTACCCAAAGGGTAAAAACGGGACCCTATTACTAAGACTCCTCTGTCCGTATGTCTGTCACCAGGCTGTATCTCAAGAACGGTGATAGCTAGAACGTTGCAATTTTCACAGATGATGTATTTCTGTTGCCGCTATAACAACATATACTAAAAACAGAAAAAAAAATTAAGGGGGCTCCCATACAACAAACCTGAATTTTTAACCGTTTTTCGCTCGATATTAATAACGGTGACAGGTAGATGCTTGCAATATTCACAGAATCGTTCAGTGAAGCTCTAAAGGCTTGTACACATAAACACGATACGATGTTGCATTGTGCTACACCGCGACATTGTTTCACGATGCGACGTCGTATCCTGGGATTCAACGACGAGCAAGCGACTCCACACCACATCGTTATATTGCTTTATAATATGACTCTCGTTATTCGTAACAATAATAATTGAAATAAATTGATGTATATTCAGCATCTTCTATGTATCAGTTTCTTCTTTATAGTTATAGGCCGAATGATACAAGCTGGCGGATGGAAAGTTAGGCGCAGAACGCTGCGCAAAAGGCAAAATATAGGTATGCGTGGAAGCCAGAGAGATGAGACGCCGGGGCACACTCGCCCGCCAACCTCATGCTTCCCGCGCGCTCCCTACGCCCGGGCTCACCACTACGCCACTTGTATCGGCATGAATTAACAAATTACGGCGAAGTGTCATCTGCAGCTAACTTCTCATCCGCCGACTTGTGTGGAGCGGACTATACAAGCTGCGCAATATCCAATCCCGACCAAAGCTCACATAAAGCTGCGCGTTGAGATACTGCACAGCTTTTAGCTAACTTCACATCCGCCGACTTGTATGATTCGGCCAGTACGATGTGGTGTCGCTTGCTCGTCGTTGATTCCTGATAAGACTTCACATCGTGAAATAATGTCGCGATGTAGCACAATGAAACATCGTATCGTATGTGTAAGAGACCTTAGAGCTTCACTGAACGCTAAACTTAGACACCTACATCAAGTAGGTAATACACTGTCGATTTTCCTTCGATACGTACGAAGCGGTTTGACTCAACATTTCTGATTCGTACCGCCAGGGAATGGAACAGTCTTCCTGCTTTCCTGTTTCCTAAGAGATATAATATGAAGCTTTTCAAGGTCAGAGTGAAAAAGGTATCTTCTAAGTCTGCGTGCTTCATCTTCGACAACAACGTCGCTTACCATCAGGCGAGTTGGTGGTCAAGCGCGAAAAAAGGAGGCTTAAAATGGAGCTTATTGATTATCGCGCTATCTGTTTTATATTTCTGATAAGTACCCACAGTCAAAATCATTAGGTTCTTAGAATGCCGTCGGACATTGTTAACATTTTATTTATTCAAGAGGTATTTGCAGCTCTAATGCAATCTGCCACGTTGTGTACAATATATAATTACATTGACTAGCTGTACAGCTTATATTACCTATCTATCTATGGTGACAAAATAACTAAATATTTCTTTTCCAACATGCTTGCCTAAACTAATCGTACAACGTCCTATTATTCCCAATAGCCATTGTAACATTCAAGTTAATTAATGTACTATCAATGAATATGCAGAACGCCATCAAAAATGCAGCCTAAGAAAAATAATGTTCCTTTGTAATGGTGTCCAAGTTACGTGCAAATCTATTGATCTAACCCTTCACCGCTATCATGATCAAACAACAGGCGTCGATACCCGTCAATAACTTATTTATCACATCATGAATATGCAAAAATAACAATTAGGATAATCAATATTCGCTTCGATCTACACTTTTGTCGAGTCATTGAGCAATCATTATAAAAAGTCGTGCGAAAATTCTATTAGAAGTACGCACCCATTTTATGGCGGAGGGTTAAAACATCTCGACGGTGGTCTTTAGAATGTTCCGGCATTTCTTTTTTCGCTGAGTCATACTAGATTTACGATAAAATAGCTAACTAAGTATCTAACTGCTCACAGAAACGCTTGATTTACCTAACTAATTTTATTAATTGTAAAATAGAGATCGGAAATCTATTTAGTAGCTCAATGGTACCTTTTAAAATTAAAATTTAGCTTAGTTCAGATTTGAAGCATGACCTAAAAATTGTCGAAGAATAATTATTGTATTTTAGCCAAAAATGGCACAACCGATTTCAGTCGTGTACAAAACAATTTACTTTCATGTATTTATGATATTTGTATGTAATTATATGAATATTTTTGAAAACCAGTTCTGCCGATTTCTTTAAAATTTAAATAGGACGATCTCTGTAGTATGATCTATCAAACACAAAAAGTATCATCAAAATCGGTTGATAATTGGCGGAATAACCGCATATGATACATAAAAAAACATACAGACGAATAGATAATCTTCTCTTTTAGAGGTTTGCTAAAAATTAAAAGAGCGCCTAGTAACAATCTTACAGCTTTTGCTATAAGATTTTGATAGGCGCTAACTCTACCTCTCTCCTGTCTTTTACTCTAGTAGTACCTATAGTCCGTGCCACACAAGTCGGCGGATGGGAAGTTAGACGCAGAACGCTGCGCAAAAGGCAAAATATATGCGCGGGAGCCAGAGAGACAAGACGCCGGAGTACACCCGTCCACCAACCTCCCGCGCGCTCCTTACGCCCGTACTCACCACTACGCCACGCGGCGGTGGTGGCGGCATTGTGGAAACATGCGCAATAATAAATTAGCGAATCACGACGAAGTGTAATCTGTGGCTAACTTCCCATCCGCCGACTCGTGTGGTGCGGACTATAACCGTAGTAGTTTCGTGTCGCCCGGGTCGAGCTTCTTAGTTATTTGTGGAAAAATAACTATTATAATAATATGTATTATAATTACCTACAATACACAATTACGTCAATAACAATGCATTATGGAAACGCTTACCTACACGGGTTACACCGTCCAGTATATTTGTCAGTCGCCACGTCCGTCGGTCGGTCGGAACATTGATGGTCGGAACGGTTCAATTTCGAAGGCTCCATCCAGCCCGGGTAGCACGGCAAAGGGAGAAAACCATTTTTCATACCACCTGCTCGAAAATGACCTATTATATGTCATAGAATCTCAACGCAAAACGAGTCATTATTATGAACACAATCTCGAGGGCTATGGCAGATCAATAATGTTGTATGAAACTCCCTAGGGGTGTTTCAAATTTAAAGTGATTTAATGGAACATCTAATTCGTATGAAAATATATCAACTTGGAACATTTAAGGACATCGTTATGAGGTTTCATTTTGCAAAATCAAATATAACCTCTTTACATTGTACGGCAACTGGCATTGTAAGGAGGTACTATTCGACTTCACAGAATAAAACCTCTTTGGTGCCCGTATCAGTTCGATTTTATGGAATAAAACCTCTTTGCAAAGCCCGTGTTAGGCTATGATAATCGAGCTGGCCATGGTCTTATTCTTTTTATGTAGTATTCCATCTTCTAAAAGCATAAAGCATAAGCATCATTCTTTATAAAAGCATCATAAGACCTGTCGTATTGTATGGATCAGAGTGTTGGGCCAAATTGTTGACCAAAGGGGAAAATGAAAGGAAATTGCATGCAGCGGAGATGCGAATGCTGAGATGGATGTGCGGAGTGACGAGGATGGATAAAATTAGAAATGAATATGTTAGGGGAAGTCTGAAAGTAGCACCAGTGACTGAGAAATTAAAGAGTGGCAGGCTATCTTGGTATGGGCATATAATGAGAAGGGAGGATAGTCATGTCACAAAAAGAACGCTTAATATGACGGTAAATGGCAAAAGCGGGAGGGGAAGACCAAAAAAAGTGTGGTTGAATTGTGTGAAAGATGACATGCGAGAGAAAGGAGTTGATGATGAGATGACGAATGATAGAGTGAAGTGGCGAAAGGAAACGTGCTGTGCCGACCCCACCTAGTGGGATAAGGGCAAGATGATGATGATGATGATGATGTAGTATTCCATCTTCTTTTTTTATTATAAATTGTGTGCGATTCTATGAAAATTCGTAGGTACATTCTAATTTGTTTTAATTTATTGTGAAAAATACCGAGTTGCCTAATGAGTACCTATACCTACACTTAGTGAATATATGACGTACCTAAGTATTACTCATATTCTTGGGGTTATATTTTCTCGCAGGATGTATGAAAAGTAGAGTATGGACCTCTAGAACCAAGTTTGTCTTCGTCTTGGGCGACTTGAACCCCAGGCTTCACTCAGGACTCTAAATAATTCCCTGAAAATTGTCGCCCGTGACATAAGACACCACTTGGTTCTCTTGGTACATAATCTACTATTATCCACTTTTAATGTCAGTTGTCATTTCAATCTATACTTTATTATTTGCACTTTGAGGGGATATAATGGTGGAAAGACTATTTGTCCCTTTGCCATGCTTCCCGTGCAGGGCGCGATACGTTCACATAGTAAAAGTTGATCACCCCTTTTCTTACAGTGCAGTACAGGGCAAGCAGATAACCCAGTATGATGCTGATACCTCAACTTCTCGTGCCGAAGAAACCAAACGCGGCGCAGTCAACAATCTATACAGGGTTATTTCTAATCACTTAGCATCCTTTTAGGAGCTTATTCTGTGTATCAAAACTAACAACTTTTGTACTGCGACTTTAGTCAAAACTAAAAAAAAAACAGCTGTTCCATACATTTAGTCGAAGGTGAACGACATTTTTCTATGTAACAATAACTTTTTTTTTAGAATTAATGAAAGTCATAGAACAAAATAGTTTTGATCTACAGAATAAGCCCCTAAAAGGATGCTAATTGATTAGAAATAACCCTGTATAATTATGAAAATAGCTTTTGCCAGCGGCTTCGCCCGCGTAATGTTTTGATAGGCCCTATAATAGGCGTTTGACGTTTCCGACGCGGTCCGGCTTGTTGGGCGCGAGAAGGTAAGCGTTCAGCTTCAGTTCGCGACAGACAAATATGTATAGTCAATTTCAAAATCCTCGCTTTGAAACAAACACATAAAATTAGGTGCAAATAAAAATAAATTGAATATAAAAAATCAGTCAAGCTTTATTCGCAAAAATATATCTTGACGAAGCAGTTAATAATATTATAAATGCGTGTCTCTGAGAATCATTTCGAGTTCACTTTCACGGTTTGGAAATTTAAATTTCAAATCACAATAATCATAGATATTTGATTACATATAAATACCATCATGAAACAAAAGATTTGCAATACTCGATAATTCCCGTTGGACAAAATCATTATTCAAAATAATTGTATCATCAGTAGTGAGTACCTACTTATGTACTTATACAAAATCCAATAAACTTATACAAAACAATGAAGTATCGAATACACAGTTGCGGCCTAGTCTTCAACCAATCACAGATCTTGATTAAACCATTTCGGTCACTGATTGGTCGCACACTAGGCCGCAGCTGTCTGCGAGATGCTTTAAGTAAGATATAAAAAAATCTTATCTATGTATGTAAATTAAGCAAAGCAACAGCAACATAAATTGCGAGGAAAGCATAGGAAGCTAATATGATAATATTTCTAAATATTTCGGCGTCATTTTCCAAGCAGTTTTTTTTTTCACGTTTAACATTTTTTTTATATCATTAAGGGTAAGAAATTCAATTTAGATGGACGGATTTAGATAAATTTTTATTCCCTTTTATAGTTCGCTCAATTGCCTTACAAGATAATTATGCACAACCAAATTATTTTTTAACTTGGCAAAAGTAAGAAGCGCGAATTCCTGTATCAAAATTTGATTGAGATAAAAGTACATTTAATATACATTTATCAAAATCCTAGAAAAAAGCCAGAGCACCTAAAATCATGACTGGAATATGAAATAGGAGAGATCACTATTAGCGATAAGGCCGCCCGTTTTCACACAAACATTAAGCCTTTTTATCCTCAGGGTGTAATTAGGACTGAAGTGTCCAACTCAAGGGCTTACTAGATTACTCTATATGCAGATAGTCTTACTGTCTCACTCTTGTCTTACTAAAATGAGATGATTTACTGATAGTTTCTACTTCCTACGTCTACAACAGATACCAGAGAGATAACGGTGTTGTCACCTGACACAATCAATCAATCAATTCTTGATTTGTGGCTTCTGCGAAGGTGTTTCACGATTTTGCCAATGTTTTGTGAGGTACTGCCATCAAACGTAGAGAATTTGTACGATGTTTGATGTGTTACCTGTATTGGATAGGCAACAGTTTTTGGATTTTATACCATTCACCACCGGAACAAACACAGTATAATCCAATTCTCAACTACAAAAATGTGCGGCCGCGAGTTGTCAAAACTGTCAAATATGTATTGGAATTTGACGTTCTGCGATGCAAAAATCCGACAATAGCCGAGATATTTTTCATGTCTCTTTCTAACTAGTGCCATTTTAAATCAATGCATCTCTTTCGGATTTTCCCGACAATGCCCCTCTGGTATCTGTGCTGTCTGCGTATCGAATAGCCGTAAAAAGCCCATAAAGGTACACAAACAAATGAGCTACTTTTCCTTTCATTTCATATGAAAAGAAAGACACGCAACACATACGCTCGGGACACACGGGTTCAGTTCAAACACTCAATAACTTGAGATCAAGTTTTTTCATATAGACAATGTAACCAACATTATTATTACATCCAATAGAAAAATCGACCTATCATCCTTCTTGAATAGGCCGAATCATACAAGTCGCCGGATGTGAAGTAAGCTATAGTCTGACCGCTTAACTTAGTCCTCGCCTGCGCGGTACAGGGGCGCGGGGGTAGACGACAAAGGGGGATTGAGACAGGTGCGGGCGGTGAGGACCCGCAAGGCGCAGTGCGCGCAATATCCAATCCTGACTGAAGCTCACATAAAGCTGCGCGTTGATTGGATATAACGCAGCTTGTACCTAACTTCACATCCGCCGACTTGTATGATTTGGCCTACACTATAGGATCATTCATGAATTACATCAAAAAGAAGTCAAAAAGTGTAATATAGAGTACTTTCTAAGCCTAATGGGCCAATTAGATTAGTCAATTTGATATGCAATCTGAATAAAGCTCTGGTTTCCTAGGTTAGCAAGCCGTCATATAATTACTGATGTTGTAAGTTTTATCTCATTTTTTTGCCACAGACAACGTTCTAGTGTCACCATTTACTGCTGTATTACGGCCGCTATATGACGGACACCACTATCCGAGGAACACAAAGCTGACTCACTCATATCTTAGTGATAAATCAGACTAGTCTCTATCATCATCTGTGGTCATCAGTCTCAAGCTTGTATTACTATTACTACACACTTAGTTATCTTAATTTCATTACCGAAAACTAGAAAAATAATTAGGGTTTAAACGAACTTACCTTACGTGAAGTTATATCCCAATTATGCGAGATTTTTCGGTTCTATGTGACTATCTGTATATTGAATAATCTAATTAGTCATTAAGCTTTGTGTCACGGATATTCCAAGTCCAGTCCTTATGATGTAATTCAAGGATGGGTTCTTAGCTTTAATTGATTACAGTTTCAAGATCCAATCTTCCAAAGCCTTGATGTCAGCGGGGTTGTCATCTTCACCAGTGTTAGCCGAGCCCTCGACGAAGTCCACTCGGTTGTTCAGATGAGAGAACTCGAAGTCCTTGCCTTGCTTGCCGAGGTATGTGTTGGAAGACTGAGATGAATCCACTGATTGTAGTTGGTTGGACTTTGTGACGCGGACGAGATTTCTGTAATAAAGCAAGACGTTTGACAATAGTAATAATTATATAGTAGATAATCAAAGGTCAGCTGAGGATGTAATCTCAGCAAGGACTATAAACATATTTAAGAATGGACTGGACCTTTGGATAAAGAAGGAAAAAAACATTTGACAGATAAATACTCATTTTATTCGACTCTGCTCGATATAAGCACATCAGTATACACTGCTTGCCTATAAACAAATAAATAAATAAATAATCAAGATGGCATTTTGACATCAGAGCAAGAACGAACGTTCAACTCATGTTTTATTGCGCGATAAGTCCCGTATTAATATAGTAGGAAAGTTATGGGTTCAAACTTATCGTTTCTGCGTTCTGGCGTTCAGCTTCGATTATCCTCTCGCTCATGTGGTGCTAGAAAAAAGCGAAGCCGAATGCTAGAACGCGTACACAAGAAGGGAACCGGTCCCATACAAATGAGTACTTTGTAATAGGCTTGTTTACTAAAAAAATATAATTAGTCCGTCAAGTAGATTGTGTTAAATTTTATTAGACACGTATTTTTCTTTTGCCAATTTAACAAAAGGTGATGAAGATATAGCCCGTTAAAGTTCCGCGTGACGTCACTATCCGGTTTATCTTTGTCACTGATTGTTTTATTGACAAAAGAAAAAATATGTGTCCAATATTTTTTAAAAATCTAACTGACGGACTAATTATAATACTGATTTTTATACCTAGTAAACATCTCTATTATGAATAGTTTGAATGAAAATTAATCATTGGTGTGAAGTGACCTATCAATTAAACTTACCTTATGTTCTCAGCCACTAATAAATTTGATTTATACCTACTATATGGATTTACAAATGACTGGATATTGAATGACAAAAAAATTGTGAGGCAATTGCTGCATTAACGCAACTAAATGCAACTGCATTAATCCGTAGAAATTCAATTGAACCACTCCACACTGGGCCAGTGTTGTGGTTAGGGTTTAATGGCCCTTTTTTAGTAGGCTTATGTTTGGTACTTACATTTCCTTCTCCAGCAATCCCTGAATGACCTGGCTGCCCTTGGCGAGTGGCTGGTCCTGCTTGTTGCACAGGATCAGCACGGGCGGGCAGTTGCTCTGCACCACCGGGTCCACCAGGATTGTGTACAGATATCTGTTGGAAAACCATATAATGTAAAACACATAAGGCTATCATATACAGGTTGGCTGCCTTGGTGGCTTAGTGGTTAGTGACCGTGACTTATGGATCAAACAGGCGTGGGTTCGATTCCCACCCAGGGCAAGCGTGATGAACATACATGTGTGCTGTGTGTCTGGGTGTTATTTAGGTACTATCTTTACAAATATTATGTATTTAAAATATGTAGGTAGGTATATGTAGCATACCTATATATCAGTCTCTAGCAACCATATCACAAGCTTTGCTTAGTTGGGGTCAGACATCGTGTGTAAGATGTCCCCTAATGTTTACAGGGTTATCCAGAAATGGTGTAATAAGCTAAAGGTGATTTAGACCATCATTATGAACAACGTTTACTATGGGACCAACCCGGAATATGAGAAATAATCAACTATTCACTGATTCAGACCATCATTACAAAACACTTTTAATAAGGGCCAACTCAAAATTCGACAAAGAAATCAGGTAGGTATATTTATCTCAGAACAAACTGCAAACAGCAAACTGGCGTTCCGTAGGCAGATCAACCAGACTAATGGGTCATCAACATCAGATCCATCATGGGACACATGTGAATAAAATCAGCCCAAGACAGGGAAAACTGGCACAAGGGAGAGGAGGCCTATACCCAACAGTGGTTTGATACAGGCTGATGATGATGATGGAATAAGAATAAAAAGCAAGTCTTACTCGGCAACATCTCGTATTTCCTTCTGGATAGTAACAGAGTCCACAACATAGACAATAGCTTTGGCGCTGCTTTTGTATTGGTCGAAAAATTTGTTTCTCAACCTTTCTTGACCAGGCAAGTCTATCATCCTTAGTGAATTCTGAAATATAGGAAAAAGTTAAATGTAACATTGACTTTTAAAACATTTTAACATACTTTAGCTTGACGAGTCATTAAGTTATTGAGCTCCTGGTTTACTATATCAATACATGTATAAGAGTAAGGATGTCACTAGTTTACCTATTTACTAAGAAATTATTATTGCATCTTATCATTGGTTAAGTTTTCTAGGGCTCTATCATCAATTATTCTACAAAGAACTAACCCAATCAAAATTCTTGGTGTTAGTGAAATTAGCGACAAGTTACACAAAACCCAATCCTCGAGTATCTGTTAAGTGTGCTTCATTCAGGATTAGGTTTTGCACAGGTTGTAGCTAACATCGCAGCCACCATTTTATCATAAACTTGTAGCATGCAAGTTCTAATCTAGAAGGTAGTATGATCAACATTGTGGATGAATAAGCTTCATGCATTTAGCATGTATGTGCCTTTAAAAGCAGCTTTAACTCGGTAATTTTAGTATTTCTTGGCTCCTGTAGTAGTAGAACTACACTAGCTTTCAATAATGTGGAAAATGAGAAGCCTTTGCACTGCTGTTAGAAGTCATCTCAGAATTTTTTTTTTGATGTGAATCTTCTAATGCAACATCCAACAAGGTTATGTTAAACGTTTAACGCTATCATGGAGTAGGTATGAAAGCACTGTTGTGTCGAAGTTTCACTTCTTCCGCGCGGAGGGACTCCACTTCATGGTTTTTTTTATTTTATAGCCTTTTTGCGTTTTAGTTTGTTAGTTGAGTTTTTTTATTTTTTTTCATTTCCTTATAACATGCGATGTCAGGTTTTTGTCATGTATGATTTTTATACATCTACATTTTTTTTATTTTATCATGTGATGTCATGTTTAATTAATTACATTTTTTTTGTCTTTTATGATATAATTATAATTACTTTTCCTTTACTTATTAATACTAGTTTTTATCAGTGACATCAGTAACTTAAATCTTATTTTTCAACCTTCAGCTTGCCTGCCAGCATAGGCCTCTTCCGGGGACTTCCTGGGATTCTAAGATATAGGCTGAATCAAAATTCTTGGCAGCTGTGAAATTAGCTACAAGCTGTGTGTGTTCACTCTCTTGTGTCTACATTTAATTCATCATTATTATTATCAGCCGTAGGACGTCCACTGCTAGACATAAGCCTCCCCTATGGATTTCCAATAAGCCCGGTTAAAAGCAACCTGCATCCAGTGCGTTCCTACGGTCTTAATAATATCGTCAGGCCACCTGGTCGGTGGACATCATATGCTGCGCTTGCCGGTGCGTGGTCTCCATTCGAGAACTTTACTGCTCCATCGGCCATCATCTACATAATTGATATTGCTACTGCACAACCACTCGTCTCTTGTTCACAACCACCAAGACATTTGATTCGGCCTATAAGAATAATAGTTCTTACATTGGATGTTATATACTCTTCGACATTTTCTTTCATTGATGTGAAGGTCTGACGATACTGTGAGTATGCCATTCTGACAAACAGGAGAGTCTTTCCGGAGTCAGAGAGGCCTGTTAGAAGAACTGATCTGCGAGCATGTCGTCTCCTTGAGAAGCACCACCAAAATACTAGAACAAAAACATTGTTGTTTATCATTCATCCACAGGGTTCTAGTAATTTATTTGGATACAATTCATTCGTTTAAAAGGTATAACGTTAAGGTAAGTTTAATATATGGTAAGGTAAAAGGTAATTGAATACTTACTGAGAGTAGTTATGAGAACAATTACACTTAGTAAGGTTATGTATCGTGGATCATTGAGAAGCGGCTCCGTTTGAATTTTTTCTTTCACTACTTCTGAATCCATGATTGTGAAATAGGAGCTAAGTAGTTTACAGCGGTGATTTTAATTTGTAAACGTATTTATTTCGCTAAATTTTGTTTTTGAAACAGCAATTAAAACGAATCAAAGAAACAAAATAATGAAATGGCGCAACGCAACGCAAATGACGTTTACATACGTGCGGTGCGCAGTTAGCTAGTGTTACCAGTCCGTACTCCGTTGATCACAACAACTAAACGTAGTGGTTAAATTCTCTTTGACAACAACATAACTATGTAAAGCACAGAACAGCAGAACTAGATGTAAAGAATCGGAGATAATAAAATATGTATACCACGTGGAGGGAGAATAGGGTATATCACGACCTGTAGTCATGACCAAACCGGATCTTAAAAGATATCGGCTCCAATTTGGTCACCAACCAAATCGTAATATTACCTTCCTATTAACGGTTTTACTTCTACAAAATCCTGGTCACAGCCCGGTGGATCAAGAAGTCAGTAGAACAAAAAAGAAATTATCGATTTTAAAATCAAAGACGAGAATGTACTCTATAAGGCTGAGGTTACATATATATGCAGCAAATTCATTAAAAATCAGCACCAACTGGCTGACATCGTGAAATTTCCGTACCTGACTGCGGTTCCTGAGTTAATTATTAGTTATTATTTTTTCTGTGGGTGAACTGATTTGGAAATACTTACATACGAGTAATTATGTAGGTATGACTAAGATTTATAACTACTATTTTAGCTGTCGATATGCAAATAAATAGGTAAATACTATCTTTCTATCAATATTACGTATTAGTTATGTATAAATTCAGTTTCGGTAAACAACAGGTAAAAATTGTTTATTATCTTTAGTTAGGTGCAGTGTTGCCTAATGCTCAATATAATCGACGTCGTGCTCAAAGCCTCAAAGGGTACCTTGTTGGTCGTGCGTCGTCGGTATCTAACCATTGTGTCACAAACGGTATCCTAACATAACCACAAACAAAGATAATGCGTCTATTTTACTCTACAAAACAAGATAACTTGGCTGTTATCATTTTTTTAGTTCTGTTTCAAGGCCGAACATTCATGCAAACTATATTCAAGCAAATACGTAATAAGTAGGTAATTAATTTTGTACCGTGTGACTTTTTAATTTCACTTCAGAACAGTCTCAACTCTCAGTCAGTAAAGTTGTTCTAAATATTTTAACAGGAAACGACGTTCTTGTCGCAAATTGAATGTTTCCCAGGGGTATTGTTAACAGTATTCATATCGTATTCGGTACCACTAAAACTAGTTTACGCAAGATGAGTATCGACATTGGAGGTGAGTTGTTTGTGATTTTTATAAATACACTGTTATGTTTCTTTAAGTATTGATGAATATTAATATATTTATGTATAAAATAACCTTCTTATGGTTACATGTTACAGGTATGAGAATAAGGTACAAGGACAAAAATGAGACCTTTCTTGAGAAACATTTAGTGTCCAAAGAACCATTCGGCCAATTTCGTTCATGGTTCGAAGAAGCTTGCACGAGAAAGGAAATTTTGGAACCAAATGCTATGTGTTTAGCTACTGTATCAAAGTAAGTACGAAACATTTTAGTAAGAAATCATAAAAATAAGTAGCAATTGAAAAATGTATTGTCATAGCAATAGGACATGCTAAATCGCGCATATTTTTTTATTCAGGGAAGGTAATCCTTCTGCAAGATTCGTATTGCTTAAAGGTTATGGAAAAGATGGTTTTAAATTTTTCACCAACTATGAAAGTCGTAAAGCTAGAGAATTGGTGAGTTCTAATTTTTTTACATACATCTGGTTGAATGTTGATTACAAGTTAAATATTTATATTACCTACCTATGTATAAAAGATATGTATTTAAAAAATTTAATCATATTTTAGAGTGAAAATCCAAATGTAGCAGCTACTTTTTACTGGGAAGTTTTAAACAGATCGATTAGAATCGAAGGTCACGTTGAAAAGTTATCTGAAGAAGAATCCACAACATATTTCCATACTCGCCCGGTTCCTAGCCAGATTGCTGCATGTGCCAGTTATCAAAGCACACCAATTGAATCTAGAGATGTTTTGTGCGAACGGGAAGCAGTTCTAGAAGCTCAATACATGATCCCGGAAAAAGAAGTTCCAAAACCAGCATATTGGTGAGCAGAAATTTTCAGTAAATCACATGCCAGAGAAAGACTTATTTTATAACTAATGAAATTGAAATGCTTGTTTGCAGGGGAGGCTTCATCATTCGCCCTAGAGCTGTAGAATTTTGGCAGGGCCAAAGAGATCGTTTACATGACAGAATAAAATTCAGGAAACCTAATGAGGGAGAGGTGCCGGATGGGAAGCTTCTCCATGAGGGTGAAGAAGGATGGGTTTATGAAAGATTGTCACCATAGAAATCGTTGGCTCAAAGGGATAAAGTCAACTAATAAATCAGAATAAAGTTCAATATTGCCTTTTATTTTATGTAATTTTTATTTTCTTAGTTACTCTCAAAATTTCTCTCTGTATTCCACCTGAACTTTTCCAACACACTTCACTTTCTAATGACTCATTGTTTTTTATACTTTGTTCAAATTGCCTGGTACCACCTCCCACACCAAAATAGTAAGTCTTTGCAGCTACATATATAATGCCGTTACTATCTAATTTATCACCAAACAGATTAAGAATCTTTTCGTAGTTGTCCAAATTATAAATTGTTTCAGAAGTAAGAATAATATCAAAAATATCAGTGCATTTACTGTTGAAAGACGCCCAGTCACCATTGTAAAATCTGCATCTTTTCAATTCTAGCTCTTTTTCACCTTCTTCAATGTTTAGTAATACATTAGGAATCGTAAAATGTTCGATGACTTCCTTATTCTGAAAGAAAAGAAAACGCAAATTACTATTTTAAAAATTTCTCTCCGATATTATTGACAATGGTGAAAAATGATTTTTTTTTAAAACAACCTTTGCGTGATTGTTTATTTTTCTTAACAGTTTTTTTTTGAAATTTAACTATAAGTTACTTACATTGAATAGCAGGGTTAAATTTTGTTTCAATGATCACCACCATCATTTATTTTCAGAACTTTGTTTTCGTCAAAAACAGAAATGTTTCTTAAAGGTAGGTATACTTACATAATCTTGAAATGTTACTGTTGCTCCCTTCATAAAAGTATAAATTCCAAGTATACCAGCTCCACAGCCTAAATCTAGGACCCGTTTTCCTTCAAAGCTTAATTTACTGTTATTTTCTTCAAAATATTCAATTAAGTCACCTGTGCATTCCCAAATTTTTAAACCTCCTGAAATATAGTAAGAAAATAAATACTTAATGACAAACAAATAGTATATATTTTTGTATATTAGCATTAATACTTGCAATATAAAACTTACAATATAGAACTAAGCTAAATGCGTCACCTTTTGAAGGAAGCACCGCATGCAGTTACTACTTCTTACAAAACAGTATGAACAATAATCACTTAAAATGTATGAACTGCAATTATATAATTAAATAATAACTTTTTAACTTAGTTATTTGCCATAAATTTACCAACCTTCATATTTTCCAGCTACAAGATCAGTATGCTCTTCTTCAGCTAGTTTAATAACGCTTGTAAGATCACCGTCACTAATCTGAGATGACATGTTGCTGATCATGACATGCCCAATCTCGACATCTCCACATGTGTACATTTTAGCATGTTTTGCTATTTGATCAAGTATATTCATTTGATTAGTTGGTAATATTTCACAACTCTCAATCCATTGAACATTTTTTTTGTCAGCAGACTCAACTAAAAATAATTAGGTGTATTAAAAATTATTCAAAGAATTATAAAATAATTTAAAAAAAAATATTTAAGGAAAAATAAACGAAATATTACACATACCTTTTTTAGTTTCTGTATCTTCACCACAAAAATTGAACTTGAAAGAACTCATTATACCTGCCGAGAACAAAAAAGATTATAATTTCTTTATGCTTCAATCAATGCCCACCTATACTAAAACAGAAGAACATATTATGTATTTTCATAGAAATCATAAGTTTGGTACGCAACAAATTAACCTGTAAACGTTTGTATACTTTTAAAGTTTTCAATAGGTACAACTTGTTGTTTTATTTGAGGTTATAGTTTATATAAATTCACTGCCGGTAACTACTTATAGCTTTGTCTAAGGTCATGGCTGTGTGTCTGTACTCCGCTTTAAATTAAGTACTAAAAAGGTTTGTTTTTGTATTTCTAATGCATTAAAAAAGAATTAAATTAAAAAGTAAAAATGACAAATGATTGTTACCAAAAAATAACTTGTAAAATATGAATCCAGATATAGAACTTGAATTTCATCTACAAAAGGTATGCAAATCGGGCCAAATTCTTATTTGTAATTTAGAATGTATAAATTGATAAAATCACAGCGCGATTTTTGAGTTTGTTGTGTTGAATGTTGACTTTGCTTTTTTTTTTTTTTTATTCGCCCATTTTGGGCAGGCTAAAGCCTTTAAGGCCATACCGCCTTGTCTTTGTTGACTTTGCCAATAAATCAGTGTTGCAAGTGCGCATTTCTCAATTTTACGTTTTGCACTATTTTCTCAAGTGATGAATGATGAATGCAAGCAGGGTGCAGTGGGTAAAATGTAAAATTGCCGTAAACGCTCGTATGCTCTCCAAAATTGCTAATCCTATAAATTATGATTTAAATTACTTGTAATTTTCAGGTAGCGTGTCGTCAAATGAATAATGTGCTGAAACAGGAGTTTTTCACTCCTTAAGCATCCCCCAGTCAGCTGCGGCCTGACAGCGGCTGCGATCTAGTGTGCGACCAATCACAAAGCCCGTACAGCAAGATTTGAGATTGGAGGATCACAAGGTCGCGGCTGCAGCCGTAGCAGGTCGCAGCGGTCTGGGGGACGCAACAGGCACGATATTCATAAAAGAAAAAATATTGATTTAAAACGAAAAGCATTACAGCTTGGTCCAGTTTGCACATACTAGCTCCAAAAGTTTACAATAAAAATGTCTATTGCTTTCTCAGTCAGTGGTTCTCACCACAGCACAGAGCTATTACAACCAGAGAGATAGCGCTGTTGTCGCTTGAGGCAATGCTCAACCCTTAGAAAAATAGTACGTTATTTTTCTAAGGCTCAACCGCAAAAATGTATGGACAAGATAGCGACACTATCACTTGTTGTCAGTTGTTGTCGCTCAAGAATTTGACACTATCGGGACAAACACACTGCAACTATACCTTGTAAAAAATAGCTCGTGAATCTTGACCATGAAGTATTGTGTACCGAACAATTTCTTTGACTATAAAAAATATAGTACTTGATGGGCGTGAGTCATTTCGCGTAGGTCAATGTCAATGTCTCGCGTATCAAGCTATTTTGTACAAGGTAGAGCCACTGGATCGAGATATTTTTCATGTCTCTTACTAACTCATGCCAAATTGAATCAATGCATCCCTTTCTTTCTTTTCTTGATCGACTACACAATCCCTCTGGTATCTCTGTGCCACAGAGCTATTGTTCTCACAAAGATACTGAAGATACCACAGAGCTATAACGACTCTGTGGAAGATACCGTTTGTAGAGTGCGTTTCAGGAAAGAAGTCCCACGGCAAGAAGTGAAACTAATTTTAACAGTACGGCCAGGCGACGCGTCTGAGGGACTTCTTTCTTAAAAACGAGTCTAGTACTTACCTATATCTGTCTGAGTAAAACTAGAGATCGTAGGTACCACGAAAGGAGTTCCCCGAAATAAGTGAAACTAATTTTGACGGATCGGCCATGCGATTGTGGCGACGTGTCTGAGGGACTTCTTTCGTGCAACGCACTCTTTACCGTTCTTATCTGTGTGATTCTTGTTCGCTCTATGTTCTTGTTCATTTCATGCTTCTTGTTCATTCATTTGTATTCGTTCAAATAATTTTACTTTACGCACACGAGTGTTTAGAAATCGTTGATATTCACAAATAAAATAGATTCGAGGGATTTAACTATATTAAATCCCGACAAAAATTATCAAATACAATGACAGACGTTGCGAAGAAGGTAAATTCTGAAGTATAAAATAGTTTCATCGCTTTGTTTGACACGAGTGAGCTGCGACCAGCGTACGTTGATTAGTGTGCGTGAACTTACAGTTCTATAGATTTTTATGCTGAAATACTATTTGCGCTGTGCATCTGGTGTCAGTTCAGTGATTTTGTTACTTGTTGAACATCGTTGCTGCTTCTGGAATACTCAATAATGTCTTCTGTAAGTTTCCGTGATGAATAGTCAACATAACCTCAATTGTAGCGGCCGCGGGGTGGCTATTCAAGATGTATCGCTCGTAATGGCCGTTGTTACTCATATTTGATTACGTATGCTTCCAGGTGCAAGACTACAAAGATTCCCTGAAGCAGAAGGCCGAACACTTGATCATAAAAGGTTTCCCAGAGAAGATAGTAAAGCTTAATGAACTGTTGGAAACATCAAACTTTCAGAATCGGAATCTGTCTGATGTTCACCAGGTTAGAATCCTATTAACAAGAATTTCTCACTTTAATCTAAACTCATCTCTGTATGGCACATCTCTATCATGCTGCAGAACACTAAGTTCACAACTTATTTATGTTATTAACCATAATATGTTTGGAGTACCCTAAATTAGATGCCACAACAGTTAGCATATAAATCCTTCTTAGAGCCAAGTAACTAAAAAATATGCCCTAAATAATTATGTTCTCTAGCAATGTCCAACAACTTCATGTCCAGTTTTTATAACCCTGGTTTAAGTAGGCTGAAATAATTAAGTCTCTCTATACCTACTAGCATGTGTAATTTTGTTTGGATTTGCTAACTAGTGCTAACTAGAGTAGTTATATTTGGAAACTAGTGAGTTTTGGTAATCAGACACGAATTCCAAGAAAAGATAAGTCCAAATTGAAAGAAAAGTCTAAATTCAGCTGAGACACATTCGTATTATCTTATTTTAAATGGAAAATGAATGAAGTTGTGCAACAAAAAATCGTTACTAACATTTAAAATCCAAATGTGTGTTTGTTGATTACTCCGTTCTTGCATGAAAGAGTGTCACAAGCTACTTTTTAACCCGCAGTGAAATAAACATATGCAAAGTTAGAAGTATGTAAATTGTCATGAATGAAAAGTGAATGTTGAAGAAATAGAACCTAAATTGATTTTCAGGACCTAAACATTCCAGTGCCAGTTACAACATCATCTAAAGAAGAGCCAAATGCCAAACGACCACGGGTGGACACGTCAGAAACATCCAGCAACACAACGATTGAAGGCACTCGGGTGTACTCGCTCCCCAATGGCACGGTGACTTGCAACAAGCCTCTCAGTGACCTCATACACCTTGTCAAGCCACATATTAGGGAACTCGTTGAAGATTCCAATTTGGTAAGTAAATTTCTTCAATTTTGTACTTAGAGTAAACTGGAGCAGTTATGCCAGTGGCCCAGAGCCAAGCTCCCTTATTTTTAGCAGCTGAGCTGGCTCGGGTAGATGCTGGATGGAGAAATGCACAAAACACCCTATGCAGAGCATCAGTGCTGGACTTATCTCCCTTACTTCAAATTAGAATTACACAGAGTTAATTTAGTTGCTACCTCCCTTGAATTCATTGGGGCTTACAATAGCCCATGTCGAATTTCGGGTAATGAAGCAGCTTGTTATAAGTTTTATCTGACCAATACTTTCAAGTTTATTCATTACAAAGTTGATACACTTTCATTTGACATACTTTCGAGTTTATTCATTAAAAGTTGAATGTTCCCCTTATGTCGTATGAATAATGTGCTGAGCTTTAAGGCCGCTGCATACGTAACGAGAAAATACCTCGGACGGGACTGAACGGGAAAGGGGCGTGGCTGCCCCGTTCGAGACGGGAACGTGTTCTTAATGCATACGTACCGTAACGTAAATTCGGATCTAACGTGCTAGTGTTGTGAAACAGGAAAGATGGATTTTTCATTTTAACAATTGGCTTTAATTGCAATGCAATAAATGATTACCGTCTCCAGTGAGTGATAATTCGAATGCAATTTTATGCCACAGATAATTCTTGAACTCTAAATAATAATCAAAATCACTTTATTCATAACATTCTGTCACAAGTTATATACTTATATTCAGTTAAAAAGATCGCGTCTTGAATATTCTACAAATATCATTCGTTCTTTTTACCTTGTAAAAAGACAATTATTTATCATTTAATAAGACAATCAATACAATTAATTACAATTACGTTAATATGATAGAATTACAGTTCTATAGTTAATTAAACACAAAAATATGTCTACAATGCATTAATATTAATTATTGCTCACAAAATACTAACAACAATGTCAACATATAACAAACTAAATAATCGGCCAAGTACGAGTCGGACTCGCGCAAGGAAAATATATATTTTAAACTAGTGAAGTTATTTATTTTCCAAATTCAAGTCAATGTCAATACAGTTAATGTCAAATAATAATATACATTACATAAACACCATTACATGTATTCAAGGGAGTTATCGACCTGAGTCAACAACTCCCTAGTCAAACAAACCTCCGCAAAGTGCATTCCGCCCAAATGTGCCCATTATGCTCGCGGCGTTGCCCCTCTGAATGGCAAGGGAGATGTGCTGTGCTAAGTACGCCCCCGACCGTGGATCCTGTCCCCTCTCCCTGAGACGCCGACCAAGAACGCGCACGAACTCCTTGGCCTCGGAGCACCACGAACCCGCCGTCTCAACGGCAAACGGGACAAAGTCGTACGTCGATTCCATGCAGGAGTATTTGAGGCGTTTTCCTCGGGCCGCTGCCTCTGCACCCGCACCGGCTGACAACTGGGTAGCTGAGATGTGACACGAAGCAAATGTGCTTACACAAGTCGCGTCCCACACGAGGCAGCGTCCTTTCTGCCATGGAAGAAAAAAATATATTTAAAAATATATTTTAAATATATATTTTATTTTCTTTTTAGTATTTGTTGTTATAGCGGCAACAGAAATACATCATCTGTGAAAATTTCAGCTGCCTAGCTATCATGGTTCATGAGATACAGCCCGGTGACAGACAGACAGACAGACAGACAGACGGACATCGAAGTCTTAGTAATAGGGTCCCGTTTTCCCCTTTGGGTACGGAACCCTAAAATTGAAAAAATACTTTGAGTTAGCTAAATTATAAAGGTAAAAAGCTGGATGTGTGACCGTACACACTTGATTAGTTTATCGTCGTCCATTTTCGACGGTGATGCAAACGTACAACACTACTTTTCTCTCCGGAACGAACGGAGTGACTGTGCATACGTAGCGGAAACACGGACGGGACGGGGCACGTGCCGGACGGGACGTGCTAAACATCGTTGGCGACGATATTTTTCCCGCCCCGTCGGTGCCACGTTCCCGTCCCGTCCGTGTCTCCGTGACATATGCGCTTCCATATACATTTTGTATGGAACGATATTACTAAAATTTCCCGTTCCGTCCCGTCCCGTCCCGTACGTGAAAAAACCCGTCACGTATGCAGCGGCCTTTATTCATAGCATTGCAAGTGGACATTTTTGTACATGTAAGGACATGTTGTATTTCAGTAGAACATACAACATTTGAGTTAGGTACCTATTGGTTCAGGTAACTCAAATTCTATCTCATTTTGATTTAGTTAGGTATATTGAATCCTTTTTCATTGGGATTATAAATTCAATTTACAATAATGAAAATTTATTTCACTCATGTATTTTTGTGTGATTCACATACTGTTAGGTAGCGGGTTTTACCACAGTGTTAGGAATCACAGTTTTTGTTGAAACAGGAAAATTCTTACGTGTTATTATGCAATTCAAAAATTACTCTGAAAATTCTGTTCATGTTCCTACTTGTTATATCCCTATGATCTTTTAAAAAAAGAGTAAAAATTCTAGACCCATTATTATTGTCTATTAACACAAAATAATAATGTGGCCTTGAAAAACTTGTATGGAATGTATGAATTATTATGAAATCTTCTCGATGTGCAAATTGTTTTGTCAGTACATTATGCATAGTTCTAGTTACGCAATCATATTTTTAACAATGTGATCATTTTAATTTTTTCCTATTATGTATGTGCTCACTTATATCTACAAGTTGTAGATATAACGTTATTTGGTTTGTTAGCCTTCTACAGTACATGAGCTTGTGTATTTCATAATGTTCAAAAAGTTGGTTCTACCTACTTAAAGAGTTGTATAAGTGAAATAGGCAGGAATCAAATTTCTTGTGGCTGTGAAGTTGCTAAAAGCTGCGCAAAACCAATTCTTGTGCAGCTGTTATGTGAGCTTCAGTCAGGATTGGGTTTTGTCACAGAACAGCAGAACTAGATTAGAAAGGAAATCCATACAAATTTTCTATGAAAACCGCTGTCGCCAAGTGTGTATTACCACTGTAAAATATCTGCACAATAACTGTGCAATTTTCACTAGCATCGGAGATTTTTTTTTTCCTTTAGAATAGAGCGTAGTATACTTTCTGTCACATCACCAAGGTACCTAAGACCCATAACATTAATTTGGTCATAATTTAAATGCCGTGTTAAAGTTATTAAATTCACTTTATTTTTTAATGTTACATAACAATGGCAAATGCGTGGTACATGTCAAGCCAAAAAAAAAAAAATGGGCCAATCTCGAATTTGAATATGGTATCACAGTTGTTTTTTGGCATTTAGCTAGTGATGGGCGACATGAATTGTGCAGTTTAATTTTATCGATAATGTGATTTTATACGTATTGCATAATTTATGGATAATGTAACTGGATATATGTAGTACATAATTGATGAAAATGATTGTGCAGTTTTATTACTATTTAGGAATTTTTGGAATTAACACTGAAAAATCATGTCAACGTGCCGTATTGTATTAATTTATAAAACTTGTGTTTCTATCAGTTCTAATATAGGTACTACATGGATGCCAAATCAATTCCTGCGAACTATTTGGATTTCGTACACGGTGGAAGTCGCCTAAATTCCATTGTTGGCTAATCAATTGTATTTAGATATTTTGTGCTGGTCACGACTGTACCTAACTATTTTTCATAATGAATATTATCATAGTACAAATATTTTATTAAATTACACCATAATTACAATACAATAAAAAATAACTGTTATTTTCACATCGTAAATACAAAACAAGCTTAAACTAACATTACATGTGAACACAATTGAATTACATGTGACAATATAAGTTATCATAACATCATAATAGAACTTACACTTGACACTGGCAAATGCATATTCCATGCGACGCCAATATTTATAAGAAGAAGAATAATTACAATCATATTTTTCTAGTTTGGAGCTCGATAATATAATTAATTCATTGTATTAGCTGAACGTAGACGTAAATGGTTACGTGGGCGAGTAAGAGCGCGTGCTTGTGCTAGCGGGAGAGATTATTCGGGGTGGTTCGAATACATTTTTTCTCGAAACATTCTATTTTAGCGTCCCTTATTATAAGTCAACATTTATAAATATCTTTAAGTAGTGTTCCATACCTCAAAACAAGGAACCCTTATACCTAGACATACATTGCTATTTTGTTAATTGGAACTATACAATGGTATAAGGAACTTCAGAAAAGGTTAATCTTTACTGACAATAGGCCGATTACTTAAATAAAATCGGATTTAATTTTCAAACACGCATCAAAATAAAAAGTAATTTAATTCAAAAACACTAAAGAGTATTGATATCAACTTCGAAGAAAATTAACCCCAAAATAACTTTCATATTTCAATAAAACACGAAACACATCTTCCATCAATTCTATTACAGAATGTTAATGCAAAATCTAAAGTAAATGAACCAAAAATCACGTTGTTTCACAAATTGTACACGATTTTGTAGGAATCCAGTCTTGCCGTCCTGTAGCCTCGATCCATTTACTCTTCGTCAGAGGATCGGCTGGAAAGCTGCAATGAAGATACAATGTATCAATGAAAATCAAAGCAAACATGCAACGGCAGTCGGCTTCGTGTTCAATCTATATATTTATATGTACCTATATATATTGGACCTGATAACTTTTATTCATAAGGAACATAAAAGTTAAAGTGTGATGCAAATACAATTATTAATAAAAATTACACCACAATCACAAATATTTTATTAAATCAAAATATCCAGATACTTAATAACAATAAATTTCGAATTGCGAAATATTAACTTACTAGCGAAATTTATCGATGTCGATAAAATGTTTGCAACCACTATCAACGAAAATCTAGGCAGTAAAATAAATCATTTAAATTTAAAAATGCCCACAATTTAGACTTACAAGTGAAAGGATATTCCTCCTTTTTGTAAACTAAAGTCTTTGCTTTGTATTCGACACGTTATAATAGCGCAAACCGGCATTTTTTTTGGCAAAAATTACCTCTGAAATCACTTGAACGACTGAGACACTAAATGTCACGATTTCACGTAACTTGAGTTATAACTCATGTACGTGGCGACAAACCTCCCCTCCACATCGCCTTTCTATTTCCTTCTCTCTTCTGTGGGTTTTGTGCAGTTTATAGCTAACTTCACAGCCAACAAGAAATTTGGTTCGGTCTATACCTACTAACTAAATAGTTGTCACATGGGCAATGGTAAAACTTTGCACGGTTATCCTCATGGATTAGATATATTAGTAATGCCATAATTGACTGCCTCGTTGGCTCAGTGGTTAGTGACCCTGACTTCTGGGTCAAAGAGGCATGGGTTCGATCCCCACCCAGGGCAAACATTTGTGTGATGAACATAGGTGTTTGCTCTGTGTCTGGGTGTTATTTAGGTATTATCTATATAAGTATGTATTTAAAATATGTATATGTAGTATATCATTCTCTGGCAGCCATATCACAAGCTATGCTTAGTTTGGGGTCAGAGGCCGTGTGTAAGATGTCCCCTAATATTAAAAAAAAAAAAAAGCATTTTTGCTTTACACAACTTTATCAAATTTTTTATTTATTTGGTATAAGCTTACTTGCTATAAACTATCACTAGTTTTGGAATAGTATTTTTTGCAATAGGCACTATTGCTAACTGATAAAGGCTGCACTGCACATGCTGGAAACAAGACCCTTCCAGCTGATCTTATTGGATATCTATTGGAGATATATTATTATTTACATGTGGACATCCTATGACTAGCTCTTGATATGTATAAAGATTTCTAGAAGAAAAAAAATCTATTACAAATTTCTTTAGCCATAATTATTTTTTGCAAAAAATAGCAAGACCGAATTCACCCGTACACAGAATTCGCGAATATTTCGCTCGGATCGATGTAGCATTTTTCACATTACTGTTGATTTATCAAAAATGGCTCAGCCGATTTCAATAAAATTTAAATGGGACCAATTTGGAAGTAAGTATACTCTTTCCAATAAAAAAAGAATTATTCAAATCGGACTACTATGAAAAAAGTTATGCGTGGTTATACATACAAAAAATGTACGCGTCGAATTGAGGTTCTCCTCCGGTTCGTCGGTCAAAAAGAAGAACTACTGAGAGTAGCAATTTGAGATTTGCGAGTATGAACGAAATCGGTTAAGAGCGAGTCGAGATATAGGCTTATGAAGATTCAGTAAAACTAGATACGAGGTCTACTGTTCAGAGAACTACTAGTTATCAAAAAATTTTGTCCATCTTTGATCAACATGAGCTATGTTATTATCCCCAATTCTATAGCGGCACTAACTTATAAAACTCTTCTTCACAGCTAAAAATGTGGATCTCATTCATGATCCCGAAAATCGAAGACGGTAACAACTTCGGTGTATCAATACAAGAGGACACGCTGGCCGAGATCCAGTCGGTGGAGTCTGAAGCGGCTGCCTTCTTCGACCAGATCTCTCGGTACTTCATATCGCGGGCGAAAATCGTCTCCAAGGTTGCTAAATACCCACACATTGATGATTACAGAAGAGCCGTCAGAGTGAGTATACATTTTTTACTATACATTTTATCTTTATCCTTACTAATAGTATAAATCTGAAAGTGTGTTTTTTTGCTGGTTTGTTACTCTTTTACGCAGCAACAGCAATGTGTTGACTTGATTTTTGGCGTGGATATAGTGCAAAGGTTAAAGAAGGCTGCTTTTCAACCCATAAAAATAAAAGGTTCCTATGAGATAGTATAAAAATTAAAATATCTCGCGCAGGATAAAGCTATCTATAATTTTTCAGAAGTTAATGGTATGCACACACACATGTTGCTACACACAAAAGCGGGCCGGTACAGTCAGTTCGGCAGTCGCAAGTTTTCGCATGACAAAACGGAGCCGAAACCGTTACTATACTTGTTTGGTATAATCGTTTTGTGCCGATCGGCTAGTTCAACAGTATTAGTTGGACGAAAAAAAATGAGGCGATGAGAACAAATAAAAATAATGCCATTGCTATTTATACCGAAAGTAAAACAAGGTCAAAATTTTATTTACGATTTTTTTTTTACTAAGTAATTAGTAAAAATAAATATTACTATTTTACCGACTTCCAAAAAGGAGGAGGTACTATGTTCGTCTGTATGTATTTTTTTTTGTGTATGTTCATCGATAATTTCGCCAATAAGGAATATGCATAAATAAGAAATTGAATGTGTTCGTTTTATTTTTGTACTAAGTTAATCACTAAAGGATTATACTAGAAAGAATATTTTTGTAATTTAATGCCTTTTTCATATTGATCATAATTTTTAAAAAAATCCACGAAAATACCGGGAATGTAATACATATTGAACGCTTTTATGCGTTTCCACTTGTCGGTCAGAGTGGATGTGACGTCGTCGTCTGTATAAAGTGTTGTTGCCTAAAGACGTATCAATTCCAATTTTCACTTACGATTTATAATTAATTACTTTAGTCATAAAAATCGGATTTTCTTAAAAATCTGCCTTATATCGGGATTCCGCCACTCCAATATACACCAACACAGCTGTCTAGGATTATTTTAGGTATCCCCTAAGTAGCTTATGTAGGTATATACTTCAATATTATTGTTGGTTATGATGAATAGTAATCGATATTAAAAATCGGTTATTCATTTCCTCCGGAAGTCACACCACTAACCGTCAATGAATCATTGAGCTCATAACATAGAGACTAGAGATACAAAGAGGCGCCCACAATATTTGGGAACTATGAAATTTGACGTGATATCACACTAACTTTCTTCCACAAAGGTTGAAGAATGACAAAGGTACAAAATCAACAATAAACAATAATGTACATAGATGTCACATCGATTCGTGCAAACTGTTCGAAATCTGTACACGGCGGAAGTCAGTGGTGCCGTATTTTGCGAAAAATATAATTAATAACTAATACGTTTGTTTTATTCCCCAGGAATTGGACGAGAAAGAATACCTGTCACTGTGGCTGGTGATGTGCGAGATCCGCAACCGCTACTGCTCGCTCCACGACATCGTCATCAAGAACCTAGAGAAGATCAAGAAGCCGCGCTCCTCCAACGCTGAATCACTCTACTAGGCGACATTCTATTCTATCTCACATAGCAATCCATTACACGACTACTCTCAAACTGGACGGAATCGACTTTTATTCATTAGGTTTATTGTGTAAGTCAATACGTAGAGCTAAACGTTGCGCGAAACATTCCATCGCCAGCTTTAATCGCGCTTTGTATCGACCTTGGAAGATTTAGTTACGGGAGAAGCCGTACAACTCTGCCATGGAATAAGTTAAAAAAATCTCAAGTGGACGTGGAAGTGGTGTTACCTAATTTGAAAGCACATTTTTAGACTCAAGCGTCTAACCCAATGGTTACCAAAGTTGACCAATCTAGTACAATTTTCCAAAGCCTTCTAGAAAACTTAACCGCTACCAATTTGAATAAAAGACTTAAATAAAACTAACTACACAAAGTCAATTTTAAAGGGAAGGATGAAATAGTTTTATGAATTGCCATTAAAATTTATTTATTTATTTATGCCATTGCAGTATTGACATCAACTTAAATTAGAGTTTTAATCGTAGTGAGTTTGATATGTCTAATTTATTTCTGTACTTAGTTTTATTATGGTGGCCCACTCAATATTCGTTCGCGATAAACCAGTGGGTCGTGACACATAGTTTGGAAACCCTGGTCTAAGCAATGAAATTGGAATATCAACTGGGCTGCACTGCTTACGCTCGCTCTGCCCTATAGACCCGTCACCCCTTAACATTTCGACCTTTATTGCCATATCATTTAGGTCGAAACTAGATCGTTTGTTGAAAATACTTCACCCCTCATGCCTCACGCCAAGTGCAACTATCCCTACTGGTGGAACTAAATCTACAAAAAGTGCACTTATCCCTACCAGGAGGGTTAACTTGGTAGGGATAAATGTACCAGCCGGAATTTTTCACGTGCGGTATTATTGTCAAAGGCTTCTCACATGGCTAGATCCTTCAGGGTATCGACTCATACAAGTCGGCGGCGACTCGGTGCTAGAGTAACCTAGTGAATAAAAGATAGATTTTCGCGTCGCAATATCATAGCAATCGAGACACTGACTCGTTTATTAAACTTGCAAATTAATATCAGTCGAGTTTTGCGTTTGACGCGGACTCCACTTTTAATAGCATTTTAAGAGGCGTCGATTTTAAAATTGAATCAACTTGCTTTGGAATTATGATGTGATCCGATTGTATTGAGACGTTTCATTATTTAATTATTAAAATTAAGCGCAAATATTGTGAAATTGTTACTTAAGATACGGAACCCACAGCAAACAGTCCTTTGAAATAGTAGGTACCTATAGAGTAAGCCCGGGCTGCCGGCGACATCGGCTGGCCCTTAAAGTGATGTAATTGACTAATAGTCGATATTTAATTTAATGTGTAACCACTATTTTAATTACAAATACATTTCTATGAATGTGGATTTTGGTGGTTTTTGTTTAGCTAGTAGCGAACCCTCAGAATAAGGACTAGAGTGAACCTGCCTATAGCTTATAGGTGAGATCAACCTATAGCTTATAGAGAGAATACTAGCGTGTTCATATAGATAACGGACGTTACTAAGCTTTCTTAGAAAAGTTTCATTTTTTTTACACATTTGGATTGTTATTAAAAATGGATTTTTTTAAGGTAGCATTTTGTTACAAATTATAAACCCTTAGCAGAAGTTTCCTTTAGTAAAAGTGTTGTTAACTGTCTAAGTGTTTTCTTGACTGCTGAACAGGTCAACCTACGAAGGGTGATTGGGCCATTAGCAACCGTGCTGGCCCAGTGCGGGTCGGTGGTTGGTGGTGATGGTGAACTTTTTATGGTAATATTTGTCACCTTTTTACTGTTATGGACACTGGCAGTACACATTTTCAATTTGACATACTTTTCAAAAACTGCCATTTGGACGTAACTTCAGGTAAGTTTTGACGTTTCCTTCAAACATTTTTCTATTTATTTTGCAAATTTTGCATCTTGATTATTAGTGTATGTCTATTTATTTATACACTACAATACAATTTACATCTGTAAAGGACCCGAAGAATGGCGAGCGACATTAATCAAGACAATTTCGGAGATAGCACTAGAACGCGGCCCGGGCTCGAACTGAACGGGAAGTGTTCTAACCACGTGTTCGATGGCGCCGGCGAGAATATCCAGTACCACAGCGACTCTGAGTCGCTCGCTTCCCGCAAAAGCAAGACGCGCTATATCAACCCCGCAATCTACATCGAGCCTGTGGAGTCTACGCACTCGGTGACGTCACTGCATACGGACTCTTACTCGGACGTCGTAACCCCGCACCCCCACAGCTCATACAGGAGCAATTCCACCCCTCTCCTGAGCGGGAGGGAGTCGAGTCAGTCTTCGGGAAGCGTGAAGCGCAAGTCCTGCCGTCTGGTGGCGCAAGGGCCAGCTGACGTTGACGATACCCCGCGCTTCGATCGCACGTACCGCGAAGACGGGCCTGACACGTTTCGTCTGTCAGTAGCGTCGCTCTCAACCACTACCACTGCCAAAGAAGAGCGGGAGCGCAATGAGAAGAAAAAACAGGACGCTTTCGAGCAATGGCTGGCGCGAAAGGAAGCAGAGGTACGCTCAAAACGATCGCTTGCTATATTCACATTTCCAACCTAGATAAAGCCTTCATACTTTTTTTTCTACTAAGTGTAATCGATTTTTCTTAATGTTGGTTTCTTTTATTAATCTGACCCTATCTTTTCGGTATCTAACCTACCGTCGTCATACCTCATAATATGCGTAGTGGCCAGTGTCCTATGCAACACAAACGACAATTACGAAGTACCAAAGTGTATAGGACTCATAATATCGAACCTCTTTTTCTGGATTCTTTGTATTCATAGAGCTTGTGCAGTACTGTACTGTACCTACCAGCCTTTTTTAATAGGCCACTGCTTGGGCCATATCCACCACGCTGGCCCAGTGCGGGTTAGTGGATTCACATACGCCATCGAAAGAGTGGAACGCCAAATGTGCAAAATATGTCGTCTAAGACTTGACATAGCTTCTTAGATGTGATATTTTGCATAGGTTTAACTTCTATCCATTTCGATAATGCGTCACATAGCACCAACCAATATGTCCCTTGAAATGGCCCCGCAAAATCTAAATGCAATCTATCCCAGACCTGTTCTGGAATGGACCATGAAAAAATCGGTAGTTCTGGATTAGATGGGCGATTTTCTTGACATCTTGTACATAGTTTGACAAATTCATCAATGTCTTCATCGATAGAAGGCCACCATACATAAAAACACCTCGAACAACCAATTGCATTTGCATCTAGAAAACTTCGGCCAGCTGAGAGTAAGTATTCTGTCATTGACCGTGAAGCGCTAGCTATTGTTTTCGGCATTAAAAAATTTGACCAATACTTAAGAGGCACTAAATTCACTCTGGTCACAGATCATAAACCTCTAATTCACATTTTGGGGACGCAACGGAATCTTCCTAAACTGGTAAACAATAGATTGGTAAGATGGGCTTTATTAATAGGTTGCTATCAGTATAAAATTCACTACCAAAAGGGGGAAAATAACATACTGGCAGATTGTCTTTCGAGGTTGCCAAACCCAGAGACCCAACCATCTAAAGCTGAAACAACTGTCCACAAAATTACCGCACAAATGTTAGGAAACAAACTATGTGACTTACAATTTATTATCTGAAAAGAAAATAAGTGAAGAAACAATTAAAGATAAAACATTATCAAAAGTACAACAGTACATAAAGACTGGCTGGAGAGAACTGGAAAATTCATACAAGCATGATCTCAAACATTTTTTTAGAAAACGTTTTGAACTGTCAGTTGAAAACAATATAGTCATGTGGCAAGGACGCATGGTCATACCGGCAACATTACGGAAAATGGTTTTGTCGTATCTTCACAAAGGTCACCCAGGGATATCTGCAATGAGAGCGCTCTCTCGTTTTTATGTATGGTGGCCTTCTATCGATGAAGACATTGATGAATTTGTCAAACTATGTACAAGATGTCAAGAAAATCGCCCATCTAATCCAGAACTACCGATTTTTTCATGGTCCATTCCAGAACAGGTCTGGGATAGATTGCATTTAGATTTTGCGGGGCCATTTCAAGGGACATATTGGTTGGTGCTATGTGACGCATTATCGAAATGGATAGAAGTTAAACCTATGCAAAATATCACATCTAAGAAGCTATGTCAAGTCTTAGACGACATATTTTGCACATTTGGCGTTCCACGTATCATAGTTTCTGACAATGGCCCACAACTAACATCGTATGAGTTCAGCAAATATTGTGAATCTCAAGGAATTTTGCATGTGACATCATCTCCACTACATCCACGGACAAATGGACTTGCAGAAAGATTAGTGAGAACTTTTAAATCCAGGATGGCCACAAATGAAACCAGTAATCTTAAGCACCGACTGACTGAATTTTTGTTTACCTATAGAAATACTCCTCATACGACAACTGGCAAATCTCCTGCCCAAATGATGTTTGGCAGACAATTGAATTGTCTCTTATCAAATATTAGACCAGATAAGAGAAGAACTTTGGAATATAAACAAGTTAAAAGCAACATCATGAATTCCACACCCGATTATCATCCAGGGGACGAAGTATATGTGAAAACAAAACTGGATAAGAAATGGCAACCTGCTACGGTGAAAGCCCGAAAACACAAGTACTCATATGTGATTACAACATCTAATGGGGGAGAATACAGGAGACATGCAGATCACATAAGACCAAGAGCTATTAAGCCTGCAATTTGTTTATCAGCTCCTGCAAGCTCACCATTAGCCATGAGAGATAGTTCATTTGCTCCTAGAACACCAAATCCTTCAACACCTTCACCCTCTAACAGTCCTGCAATACCTACGTCATCGGCATCGGCGTCTCCAGCGTCAGTGTCATTTGCTCCTAGAACACCAAATCCTTCAACACCTTCACCCTCTAACAGTCCTGCAATACCTACGTCATCGGCACCGGCGTCTCCAGCGTTTGCAACACCTTCAGCTTCAACCTCTCCTGAAATTGGAGTTGCACTACCACCGCTTCGACGAAGTCATCGCCAAGGGAGACCGCCGCGTATATCGAAGTAACTGCTGGTTTCAAAATTAGGTGTCAGTGCTGTTTTAACTTCACGAAATGTTTCTGGTGTAAGCAAATTTATCAATAAGTCTTTCCGCAAGTTTTCATTCGTCACATCCAGTATTTGGCATTTCTTTTCAAAAAAATCCAAATAATCTTCTATTCTACCGTTTTCTTCATTGAATTTGTCCATATTGAAGTTTTTTAGAATCATAATTTTGTCATTTTTGGTGATAGAAGCGTTCGTTACGCTTTGCGTATGTGGTGTTTCGTTTGTACGTACGGTTTTGATGAGTAAGTGTAGTATTTGCGTTATTTGTTCTTGCTGCGCCTGTTGAGCACGCAAGAATTGAGTAAATTGTTCGTCATTCATTTTTGACTTGCTATTTCTCTTTTAATCCTCGTCGCCAATAAAATAAACACATGTTATTTATGCAAAATCATGTTATTAACTAATTTAAAGACAGACGTCAAACACTTCATAAATAAAAACGCATGACATTAAATAAGGCCGAACATCATGAATCAATGAGGTTGTATCAGGGATATTATAATGATTGTGTAGAAGCGAGAGAGAGTCCGCCTCCAAAAGCCGAAGCACCCGTCGCCGCCGTCGACCACGGCGGAGCAGCGCGAGGAGTCGTACCGGCGCTGGGTGGAGCGCAAACGGCTGCAGGCCGAGCGCCGCCGCGCCGAGGACATCGTGCGCCAGTACCGCTGCACCGAGCGCGCCGAGCGGGACCGGGCGGCCAGGGAGCGGGAGCGGGAGGAGAAACTCGCTGATTGGATCAAGAAGAAAGAGGAAGATATGAAACGTAAGCGTATGAAATCATAGCCAGTAGGGCATCAATCGTCGGTATAACCAGCGGCTGTAGGCCAGCAGCGCTGCGCCGTGGACATCGTGCGCCAGTACCGCTGTGCCGAGCGTGCCCAGCGGGACCGGGCGGCGAGGGAGTGGGAGGACAAACTCGCTGACTGCATCAACAAGAAAGAGGAAGATACGAAACGTAAGTGTTCCAAATTACTGTACCTACATAGGCGTCGAGGGCATCATGCTCTAGTACTGTTGCGTAGAGCGGGGCCCAGTGACTGGGGAGCGGGAGGAGAAACTCACTGAAAAAGACAGCGTATGAATTGATTGTAGACTGGTGTCCAGGACATGGTGCGTCAGTAAGGCTGCTCGACGCAGCCGACAGGATTGAGCGAGCAGGGAGTGGAAGCTGAAGGTGAAATTCGTGGACTGGATTAAGATGACTCGTTTTCAGCAATAATTAAATGCAATGAGTAGGTAAATAAAATTAAAGTATCTGCCGAAGACATCAACGACAACGATTTCAAACAATTCTACCATGTTATTATAAAATTGATTGGCGAAAAAGATACCTACTCTATTTGAATGTATTTGTTTTTCGTGTTTAAAACGTAGGTATGTTGTTTGACGTGTAATATTTTTCATGAATAAAATAAATATGAATTAGACTGAATAAGCTCTCTGTGGTCATTACTAAGATAAAATTAAAGAACACTCGAAATGTTTCAGTAATGAAGACTCGCGAGGAGCGCAAGGCAGCACGCGCGGCGATCGAGGAGAAGCGCCGGCGAGCGAACAACGAGCGCGCCTACCGCGACTGGCTGCGCACCAGCAAGAATAAGCCTCTGCCGGTGCCGCTCAACCAAGGGGAGCTCAGTGAGTCTATACGCTCTTTTACTTTGTCTCTTTTGTCCGTTTGCAGTTATCTTACTTCCAACGCTTGTTGTTGTTTGGTTATTATTATTGGCATCACTTGGCAGGGTAAGAGGGACTGTATAGCCCGGGAAGCTAGTGCAAAAACTGCAAGTACTTTCTAAAAGCTGAACTTTTGATATTACGTTATCATGGTGGTGGTGTACATGCCTCGGAGTCAGTCAGCTAGGTTCCTTAGCGTTTGAAACTACTTCTAAAAGCTGAAAATTTTAATAAAAATAAAAAAGGTTTGAGGACAGTCATGTAACAGGTCCAGTCAGTTAGGATTTAAGGTGGTGCTACTTTAAGAAAGAACTTGCATTTTTGAGCTTAGATACCTCCCGAGCTAGTGTAGCTTTCTAGCGTTCCGCGAATGATTTTATTTCCTGACTATCACATGGCACTGAAAGTTGCAACGTTAGCCAGTAGCAAATAGTAGCATTATTTTATGTAGTTCTTTAACCTTTTGTTAGGGACAGATATTCTACGCATTCAAGAGGCGATCGAGGCTTCTCTACTTTAGTCAGTTGACTTATGTGAGAATGTGTAAAAGCTCTATAGGACATGCAATGTATTATTACCTGTAACCTTTGCAATTAACTTAAAGCTTACTTAAGTTTCGTCATGGCAGGTATGCGTGGCTCGGTGTCCCAGATGTACATAAACCCAGTTCCTTGGCAGTCCCTGACATGAAGAATTGAGTTCTAGGTACCTACTAAGGTACACTACTAGTTTCCTGTTTAATCAATGTTCGCAACAAAATGTCGCGTCAAAATCCAAGATAATTGTGCATTGCCAGTTCGCGTGATTCTGTGTTATTATTTGTAATATACTTACTTGGTAGTGTACTCGTAATTATGTAATTAATTTATTTTAGAGTAAATTTAAAATTTTTAGACTAACATTTTGTACTTGTTTGTTGTTGTTTACATGAAGGTTAGTTTCTGTCGGAAATAAAAGAAACAATTTGTTTAGTTCAGATTTTTTATTAAAACTATATTCTTATTCAAAAAATTCTTTAGCAGGGTCCCGCCAAGTGTAGATATTAAAATCTAATTACTACGTTTAGTTTTGAGATTAGAACTACAAACTATTTAATTTCGGCACGCGATCTACCTAATTTATAATCAGTTAAAAGATATGAAAAGAAAACTTTGCGAAAATTGAAATAATGTGCGTGATAAGAAGCTCCTACTCGACTTTCAGACAGCCTGCTTATAAAAGTTGTTCAAGCCACATCCATTTCTCTTTTAGACAAAATAATCTACAATAAACTCAGTCCGTCTCGTCACAAAAGTTTTACGCACGCTTTAGACAATGTTTAACAGTACAAATTGCACGGTTAAACTGTGTTTAAAGCGAGTTTTTTTTAATCTTGTGTGGTAAGGCGGAGTATCTTTGGTCGAAGCTTCACACCGTAGTGCGCAGTATCACATCGCTTCTGGTGTTTCAGGTACAATGTTCTTATTTAGTTAAAAGCATTAAACAGTATATATAAATACACTTGAAAGATTCAATACAAAAAGCACTGCTCACCGATGAATGGCAGTAACAATGAAATATAAACGATTACTAACTAATACGAGTTGGTTTACTTGAAATAAAATGGGAAAATACAACTTGAAATTTAGCAGTTATTGAACTGTAACCTATTTGAACTCAAAGATGATAATATAGTAATTGAAAATAACTCTTGATGAAGGTATAAAGAAATCTTATTGGGGTGTTGGGTAAAATTATGTTCATTCTTTCTTCGAGCAGTTGAATCTTTAAATTTTATTTTATATACCGTAGGACTTTGAACTAAATGTTTTCACGAAGTTTAGCCTTATGTTTGGGCAAAACTTACAAACAACTTGCGCTCTCGCTCGTACAATCAACATATTGCATTATAAAAATCATTAGGTGTGAGACACGAGTACATAGAGATGTTTTTGAAATATCTCCTTTGTTGTCGTAAAGAAAATGTTTTAAAAACATTTTCACCCTTATCCTTAGTAGTTTTTAACAAGGTGACTGGCATGACAGTAACTTTATCCAAAAATATTCTTTTACTAAACATTACGACGTACCTATAGGGACTTTGATGACTTTTTTTTTGCGGAGACTAGGTAGGTATATATAGGTAATCCTGAAATTGTTATTTATAACATAGGTACCAGTTACCTTGAAAAGTAAGGTCTGGTTCCATCCTTAGTAATATTACAAATCCAAAGTGTATTTGTTGGTTTGTTCCTTTTTCACGCAGCAACTGAGCAACGGATTGAATTTTGGCATGGACATAGTTTGAAATATGGATAGTGACATAGACTACTTTTTTCCTGGAAAAATAAAATGTTCCCAAGGGATAGCACCAAAATTAAAATACCACGCGGGCGAAGCCGCGGGCAATATCTAGTAGTAGATAAAGTTAATCATAATGACGAGTTGATTAGTTCAATAATGATGTACTTCCCTACAATTATACTTGTTCCTGTCTAACCAGTCATCAAGAATTTTATAAAGTTGAACGAGTGAAGGAGAAAGTTCGGTTTGATCCTAGCCTATTTTAGTAGATTTCTTCTTCCTCCTGTAATCGCAGTATGTCCGATTTGTTCATGAAGTAGTAGGAGGGCTGTCGTCCCTTCAGATCTTTGAGCACTCGTTTCGCTCCGCAACGGATCAGCACGCGGCTGAGCGCCTCTATCTTCTGGACTCCCATAGCGTAGTGAAGCGGCGTGCGTTCCAACTGTTGAAAAATGTTATGATACATTTTAACCGACTTTCAAAAAGGAGGATGTTGTATGTTCGTTGTTTACTATATTTTTTTGTGTATGTTCATCGGCTTAGCCATTTTTGTTTGATAAATCAACAATAATGAAATCACTACGTCGATGCGTGCTATTATAATTCTGTACTCAGTTGAAGTCGGTTATGCCATTTTTAGCAAAAAATATGTTTTTTAAATTATTAATATTTTATTATTATTTAAGTTTTGTTGCAATTATAAGATATTAATTACTTCGTCATTAATTATTAATATTTATACAAGTATTATAAGTTCGTGCTTGACCACCAACTCGCCTGACGGCAAGCCACGTTGTGGTCGAAGATGAAGCACGCAGACTTAAAAGATACCTATTTACTATGACTTAGAAAAGCTTTAGATTACTCGATACTCAATACCTGAACCGCTTCTTACTTATCGAAAGAAAAACGGCTGTGTAGGGGTGGTATTAAGGCTTTCTTACGTGATCTGTCCTCTTACCTAGCTCGACGATACTGTTGCTGCTGTTGCCCTAGAGCCATTCACATCGCGATTTGGCTATAACCATTCGTAAATGAATGAAACACGAGTTCTCATCACGTACAATGAATAATATACATACGGTGCAATAGCTCAAATGGAAAATTGAATGAAATGTAGAATTTATCGAGCATTCCCACGTCAATATCAACAACATCTAGACGACAGTAATATTTCAAGATAATAATTATATTATTTTGAAAATAATACTTTTACTATAAGACCATTCTAGAAATCGCAAATAAAATAGCTGCTATAGCAGCAAACAAGAAGTTCTTTGATTTCGACAAAATGTGTGGAATAATATTTGCGCTACTAGTGTTAATTTCATAGGAAAAATAGGTCATTCATATTGATAAGTATAATGATATCCTATATCATATCATAATTATGACAAAGATCACGATATTGTCGACATAGGCATGATGACTAAAAAAATATAATTAGTCCGTCAGATTGACTGAGTTTTTATAGTAGTACGAGTAGAGACATTGATAGTCTATCAAAAAATATTAGACATATAGGTATTTTTTCTTTTGTCAATTAAACAAAAATTGACGAAGATATAACTTAATTTTCTTGATAAACTATCAATGTCAACTCAGTTTGTGACGTCACGCGGAACTTTGACTAAGAACTTTGGCTATTATAGTCAAAGTTCCTCGTGACAAGTGCCATACAAATGTATAAACTTCTGTAAGAGAGGTGACGTCACTACCCCCACTCCCAAACTTTGACAAGGTTTATCTTTGTCATTTGTTGTTTGATTAACAAAAGAAAAACTACGGCTCCAATATTTTTTTATAATCTAGCTCACGAACTAATTATAATAATGTTTTTTTTTACTCAGTCAACATGCCTATTATGCGTCGTTACGAATAAAATAATGGTACTATTTCGAACGTTTCCATTATTTTAATGGTAACGCCAATTACAAAGGCTTCGAAAATTCCAACTTTTATTCAGATATTTATTTTCCTCACCCTCTTACACATCGAGGTGTTGGCAAGAATTTATGGTTTACGCCTCCCACTGAAATGAAATCTAGAGTCAGCACGCAACCAGCGTATATTTACCTTTACGTTTATGTAGAGTTACCTAATAGGTCGTATTTATAAAGCCGGAACTAAGCTGAAGAGTTTTTTCAACTCGCTGTTAGAAAGTAAGGGACTTTTTCGTGGTTATGAAAATAAGTTCCTATGTTTAGTGGACCAATGAATGTAGATAGATCTGAGTAGGTAGGAAATATTAAATGCACATTTATTTTCTAATCTTGCGTGGAATTCTCGTGAGCGTCTCGTAACGACAGCAAAATGAATGGCGATTGGATAATTTGATCACCATTAATTTTGCTATCGTTATGCGACGCTAACTGAACTGAACTGTTCTAAGCATTTAATTCATGTTTGCATCTGAAGTGTAATAAACTACAATCTGCATCGTGTGTGTTGCGAAGATTTGTTTGAAGTTTCTAAACTTGTCTTCCGTTCCGGCTAAACCTGGCTACTCCCATGCTTCAACCGAGCTATTACAGCTAGAACGGAACGGGCTGCTTTTAAGTAAGTAGACGTTAACTTTATCTATACTAAGCGTCACACGAATCGGCGGATGGGAAGCTATGCGCAAAAGCCGGAATGTAGGTATGCGCAGGAGCCAGAGAGACTAGACGCCGGGGCACACCCGCCCGCCAACCTCATGACTCCCGCGCGCTCCCTACGCCCGTCCTACACACTACGACACTGTGCATACATCCTTATCCTTACATAGTATAAAATAAAGTCGCTATTTTCGTTTGTTTGTCTGTATGCTTAAATCTTTAAAACTACGCAACGGATTTTGATGCGTTTTTTTTTAATGGATAGAGTGATTCAAGAGGAAGTTTTAAATGTATAATACACCTGTGCGAAGCCGGGGCGGGTCGTCTAGTGCTCAATAATTAGCGAATCACGTCGAAGTGTCATCTGCGGCTAACTTCTCATCCGCCGCTTTGTGTGGCCCCTAGTATACGAATGTGGGTCTTACATTATCCCCAATCCGCAGCAGTTCCGGGCAGGTTTGCGCCAGATAGTCGACTATTTCCTCGTTTTCTGCTAAGACAGCTATGTGCAGTGCTGTTCTGCCGAAGGAGTTGTGACTCCTCACGAGCGTGCGGCCGCCGTCCGCCTCCACCGCCGCGCGCACGGCGGGCAGGTCGCCGCGTCGCACCGCGGCTAGGAGAACGTCGCGAGACTCCTGGAAACATTTGTATTGCCATGTTTAAGGATTTACCACACTGGATGCGTTCTGAGTTCTTGGGGACAACGTTGTTCATACAAAATGCGTGATGCGTTAAATCTGACCTAACCGTAGAACGCAGAACGCATCCAGTGTGTCAAATTCTTTATCTCAGGAAGTTTTCTGGGTTTAGGCATTATCACCTTGATGCCTTATCCTATTAGGTGGGGTCGGCTCAGAATGTTTTCTTTGCCCCTTCACTCTGCCTCTGGGTTTAGGAATATCTTGTAGGAATCCAGAAGGAATCGTTCTATCGGCATTGCTTCCAATGTTGTGCTCAGTGTATTGCAAAAGATGCAGTGTAGTGGGTTTAGGTTCTTAGTTTCTTTCAATTTACACTTGTTTTGGGGTTCTACTCTTGCATGGAATTAATTGATGTTCTATTTGTGTTTTACTGCCGTGACAGTATCTCAAATGATTAATCTTGATTTTTCAGACTTATGATTACAAATAATTATCTGTTATATTTTATTATAATGCTATGTATGTACCTCAAACTAAATATGGAGAAACCGAAACATCACTATAATCACGAAGACAAGACTCGTGCGTACGCTAATTCTACCCATATTTTTGTATGCCTCGGAAACATGGACTTTGCGAGATATTGAGAGGAAGAAGATAGATGCTCTCGAGATGTGGTGCTGGAGACGAATGCTTGGGGTATCGTGGACTGAATTTCGCACCAATGTCTCGATACTTCAAGAACTCGGCATAAAGCAGCGTCTGTCGGCCACAGTACAATCTCGTATACTTGCTTTCTTCGGACACGTTTCGAGACGAGGTAGCCAGTCCTTAGAGCGTCTAGTCGTCCAGGGCAAAGTGGAAGGCACAAGACCGCGCGGAAGGTCACCCATGCGATGGACCGACCAAATCAAATCTGCTGTGGGCGGGCCGGTGCATGAGTGTACCCGATTGACCTCTAATAGAGAGAGATGGCGAGACATCGTGAGGCGTATTACATCTGCCTCTACCACCACAAATACTACGTGATGACCACGACCGCTCTGTCAAGAGCGTAACGACTAAGAAGAAGTACCTCAAACGCTGGTATAGAAGAGAGTAGGTTGGACATTTGGGCTTCTCCTCGCTGCGCCACGACGTCAGTGATCGACGCTCCTTCTTCATCGACGACATCTAAGATGTGGTCGTAACCTTCCATTAGCAATTCCATGATTTTCTCAGTTTCTCCTGAAAAAGATCATCATAATGAGAATTACACTAGAATTTTAATCAAAAGATGTACAATAAGGTCCGCTGCTGGAAACATATACTTTCTAAGGTTTTCCATAACATTATATTAAAATATAAAGGAATCGAATTCTGGAAAAAAAATCGAATAAAAGAAAAAACAAACAAACAGAGTAAATGAATAATTTCCTTAGATTTACATTCTTCTTTACATCAAGCTGACGGCCTCTTGATAGTAAAAGTTCTCAAAAAGGATTTGCCTGTTCATTACGATACTGTTCACATCTTTTTTGTTAGTTCTGGTTGAATAATTACCCCTGGCAGCCAAATGCAGCACAAATCTGTCGATTTCGCTTGTATTTTCCGGCACGTTGGCTTGCGTGGAGATGTCTCGCGCGGTCCGGTACAGCTCGTCCCGGTACCCGAGGCTGACATCCGACTCCTGCAGCAACTGGAACAGCGCGTTGCGAGCGTGCGTCCGCGCTGCAGCGAAGTGCAGCATCGACTGCCCGTGTTCATCCTGAAAAGTGAGTTTTGGTTCTCATGTCGCTGAACCAGATGGCATCATTCATCATCATATCACTGTTTATCTATATTTTCAGTAAGACCGGCCGGAAGTGGTTTGCGCCCATCGCATTCTTGCTATGTTATTAAGACCGAAGTTGTACTCACATGACGCCATTTGTTTGATTAATTATCGAAATTCGAAAGTTTCATTCTTAGCTTGTGTTCTACCGTAAGGGAATCTTAGCATGGCAGTCAGTGTGCACGTCTTACTTAATTTGTACTACTGCTTTATTGAATCTTGGTTAAAAACCAGTCAGTATGATCTTGTACAATGTTTTTCAGAAAAAATGCTCACTCTTTTGGCACTGCTAAACGCAGTCTCCGGCGCATCAGGACTGGCCATCGGTTGTGGATCCACGGTGACGACATCGATGGGTCGGTGGGGTCGCGTGGCGGTTCGGGTGGCACTACGCGATGGCTTTGGTACTGCTGCTGCTACTAAAGGCACGGGGGCTTGCTCGTTTTCTACCTCTGCTTCTTGTGCCACGATCATGTTGGATTCCTTTACCTACATGAAAAAATATTTATTGTAAAACTCATCATCATAATTATATTTCATCATCGTCATTTTCTAAAATATTGTTTTGTCTCAAATCCATAAACACTGTAATTTATTGACTTACCTGAGGAGTCCCCACTTGAGGCTTTTCGTGCTCCGGAAAGTTATGAAGAAAGCTTGCGAGGAACGCTACCGGATCCTTAGGCTTTACATTAGCCACCTCGGTCAGACCTTTGATCAAAGGATCGCCGAGAGCTGCGAATACATTATTCGTATAAACATCTTTGTCTATAATATCTCTCTGTAGACCTTCCATTTTCACTTTGAATAAGAATTAAAATAAAGCTTACACTTAGCGAGATATCTGCCCTCTTCGGTCTGAAAGATGGGAATGTCCATTTGCCCATTGTCGGGGACGGTCGACCCTGAAAGCGATCAATTATTTACTATAACGGCCTTCAGTTTGCTTTGTGACGTCGACACAACACGTGGTAAATATGCCCTTATTCACAGAACCAAACACCTGCTGGGGTGGTCAGGCTATTAAAAGGGTGAAGGGTGGTGGCGGAAACTGGACAGAAAACGTTCTATTAACAAATGACAGACATGATTGATATGGCCTATTTGATATCGATCGATGACTAACAGCCTTCTGTGCTGCTTTTAAATCAGGTCAATATCTGTTTTAAAATATACCTACCTATTTTCTTTCAGCTGAATCACAAATGAAATATCACAAGTATTGGGAATTAACTGACGTCACACGTGATATAGGTATCTAATGTTGGAAAGACAAGAAACGGCTGGTGATGAGCGTGCAGAGAATTTTTAAGCATCTATTTAGCGCGAAAACTTTGCAGTTGCGGTACTATAAATATAAGTCCATGCATACACGTCACACCACGCAAAAATCAAAAAACATGAATATGTAAATACTGACCTAAACATCTTAAAATTGATGCTCATCTGTAGCCATTTCATTACTTTCAGCACAATCTTTCCAACATTCGATAAAAATAAATGGTGACGTCTTATTGTGAATGCTAATTAAATTGAAATTAAGAACTATAATGAAGATTGGAGTATATTCTACGGCTTTTCTCGTTTCTCAGGGCTGTCTAAATCAGATAAACTGCTTCTTTTCCGTCGAAAAATATTTGTCAGCATTGTGGTAATATGTGCTGAATTTTGCATCGATAGGTCTTTTTCCAGATGTAATAAGTTGGATGAAGCAGTCGAGAAGTCATTAAAACAGTTGGTTTCCGTAACACTCAAACATTGATAGTTACTGATTCTTGCTATGCCAGCACTCAAAGTCTCTCGATACTGTAAGCCCCTCATAGCGCACAGTTGCTTCATATTTTCAGGATCTTTTGACAGCCCAGGAAAACTTACAATTAGACTAAATCTTATGCCAGCTCCTAAAAATGTTGGTCTGCTTGACAAATGTCCAAGTTTTACATCCCAAGCAAATTCAAGTTTCTCGTGAAGATATGTCATGATACAAGACAGTTTGCTAAACGGTAAGCCGATCTCTCCTGGAGACTCTGTTGCAGTTGATACGAGAACACGTATGTGGTCGTGGACATTTAGCCATATTGCAATTGATTTATCATCGCTCAGAAATACTCCACGGCCATAAGGCCAGTGTTTGCCATGCAATCGTGTACAATCATCAATTTCGTCTCTATCACACAAAGCTACTAACAAGCCATTCGCAGCCAAAAAGGCACATATTTCGGATGGTTTCTCTAGCACTTCGTTCAACGTATAATATGTACCACCCCTTTGATCTGCTTCTGGATTCGGGTGCTCGCTAAACTTTGTAAAACTATCTTCCATTAGAATCGTTGTGACTATTCTTTCAATACTTTCTAATTTACTTATTTTAAGATTCAGAGGTAGCTCGAAATTCTTTAAATTTCTTGAACACTCAATCGTTCCAGAAAGTACAAAGTCATCATTTGGGTCAATATTCAATTCCACTAGCGGCTCGTCAGATAGTTTTGGTGTTGTTGGTTTAATGAAGTCTGACCGTGGATGTATTGGTAGGTCAGATCTAAAATTCATGTTGTGTAAATCCTTGATAAGTGGATTTAAAAACTCATTAAAAACCACATACACATAGTAGTCAGGAGCCGTTATACCACCAGGAAAGTCTTCCTCTACTGTTTGAACAAGGTTTCTGTTATCTGGTAGTTTTTTTACTGCTGGCCAAATCACATCAAATAAGTCATGATCTAGTTTTGTGGTTCTGTATTTTATTGTATCGAATATAGGTTTTTTCAGAAATCTTCCAAGAACAAGTGGCGGTGTCGCTTTATTTGATGACGCTGATAGTGGTGTTCTCACTGATTTTGCAGAAGACAGTAGACGGTAACATCGTTCCAAGGTATCCAAAGCTTCAGGCGTGTCTAAACTTCGACGCGATGACACATGATCTTCAGGCACTATACATACTCAAGTTTTACAAATTATTACAATTTTGAACTACCTACTTTGATTTTTGTCATGTGTAAAAATAAAAAGAGCATAATTAACTATTACCTTTGTCAGAAAACATGGTCTGAGCAGCCTCCTCGCTTATTCCAAAGTCTGATAACAGTTGATCAAAAGGAAGCAAACCAGGATTCTTGATATAATCCTCTGCTGAACTTCCGTTCTGTAGAATAACGATACATGGTTACATTTACGATAGAATCAAAAATATAACAATCTTGGGTGTCATTACGAGTAATAGTACACCATATTTGTGCTTACATCATCCAAATCCTTCGAATTAGCTCCAAGTTGTTGCATTAAATTGTAATAGTGGCCATTATCGGGCAAAACGGCTGCATAATGCAAAGATGATCTACCTTCAAAATCTACAGCGGATAACGTCTCTGGAAATCTGTCATAAACATATTTGATCATAATTTATCCAATAAATATAAATTAGTTTCCAAAAAGTAAAATACAACACGTACCTTGAACCTAAATACTTGATGATGTTCGTTTTTCCATGTATTGTGGCTACGTGCATAGGAGTGGCTCCATTTGGCGACATAGGATCTCGTGCGATAGCAAATTTCCGTCTATCTAAAGCAGACTGTAAATCTTTCAAGTTACCTTCACGTGCTGCTATGTGTACTTGGCTTATTTTTTGCTAAAATTAGTAGTTAATTTTAATGATGTCTCATATTTTAAGACGTCTAAAAATTAAAGTTAGGAATGTGACATTTACTTACCATATACGAAGGTACATTGTCCAAAAAACCTTGCAGCTCCGCATTCCCTGATCGTCTTCCAATTAACCTCGATCCTTCACCGTTTAATACTAATGTAGCCAACATTTCCATATTTGCATTGTTTATTAAATCTGATACTTCGGGATCTGTTTCATTATTCTGCGAATAAACACTTATTTGAAAATTTGAATAACATTGCACTTTGAGACTACTATTGTGAAATGCACTCGCGGTCTAAGTTACTGGTTTAAACAGATACTAAAAAGCTGGCAAATCAATTCATGACAGTGGTGTTACAAGGTGCCTGTGAAAAGTACACAGTGCTACAATGATGCTTCTAACTAATCTAATGAACACCACAATCAACTAATTAATTTACGCTTTACCTTTATCGATTGTCGCATGTCTTAGTTGATGGAACAATTTTTACGAATATACTTACTACAACTAGAACTTCTCCGTGAACTGTTTCATCTCTTTGTATGATACTTGCATCCTGAGAATCCTGTTCAGCTTCCCCATTAATAATACCTTCAATTAGACTTTCTTGAGTATTTCGGCCGTTGCTCTCGCGTCCTTAATTAGCAAAATAATGAAAAATAATGAACTTGTCTGGGACCCTTTCATTATTGGTATATAGTTTGTATGACTTATGTTTTGAGAATTTCGTGTGCAGTTCCAGAAGTGATTTCGTTTTTACCTATCTTGGCACTTCCAATGTTGGATGCTTCTGCAGTGCTTTTGAGATTGTATTCGCTATATTCAGAACTAGTGTCTCCTTGTACTTGAACATCATCATCGTCTTCGTTGATGGCACTACTGTTGTTATTACCTTCATGTGCAGTGATGTCACCATCTTCTTTAACTTTTTTACGGGGTGATGAATTGTTGTCTTCTTGACCATTATCGTCAGAATTGTGGTCTTCTTCGACGTGTGTTTCATTTTGATTGTCAGAATTGCGGTCTTTTTCGACGTGTGTTTCATTTTGATTGTGAATATCAACGGATTGTTCGGGATCTTCAATATTTTCTACGTGAGATTCATCTTCGCCCACTGACTTATTATCGGCGTGGCCATTTTCCTTAGTGTCATGTAAAAGTTCGTGATCAGTGCTTTGCTCATGACTATGACTTTCATTTGGTACTTCGCTTGCTTTATTACATTCTTCTGGTTGATTTTCATTCGTTTCATCATTTTCCTTATCGTCATCTGGCTTCTCTGTATTTTCTTTTTCTGTGTTTTCTATTTCATCTGTCTCGACACGATCTCCTACTGACTCACCACCTGTCTCTTCGTGATCTTTCGTCTCTTCGTGATTATCTCCTGATGCTGAATGATCTTCTCTTACTTCTTCATGATCTTCTCCCGTCTCTTCGTGATCTTCAGTTGTTTCCACATGATCATTATTTTCTTCTGCAAATTGGGTTTCTTCAGCAGTATTTTCGATGTCATCATTAGTATTTCCAACTTCTCCTTGTTCATTATTTCCTTCATTTTCTTCATGTTCTTCTTCTACTTCTGTTTCCTAAAATGCATAAAATAAATTTTCATGCAAATGTCGATTAACAAGCCAAGCAAATCAACAAAAATCGATTAGTGTGTTGTGTGCAGGGCGTCTTCTTACCTTACTACTTGTATGTGCCCGTTCTTCTACGTTTTGTTCAGATTCATTGTTTGTCGTTTTCGCTTCATCTAACTCAGGTAAATCTTTTATGAATTCGTGCGTACTACTAGCTTTCATAGCACCTGCTCGGTGATCAGCTGTACTATCAGATAAAGTGTTACTGGTAGCTTTTGAGGAAATATTTTCTGTAGATGCTCTGAAATTTTTCTTTCTAGTCTTTTTAGTTACTTCTGTTATTACGTAGTTGTCTAATAATTTCCAGTCCCAAGTAGGTGGGTACGCGCTAGAAGGCGTTCTTGGTGCATCAGGTATTGTTTTAAATAAACTTTTGTCTATTTCTTGAGGCCTATTAACGTAGTAAGCTGGTGTTTTGTTTTTCTATAATAAACAGAAATGTGCATTAAAATGGTACTACTATCTATTCATTCTATCTAGTTCATGGCACTTCATGGTCATGAGCTATGTAATCATTATTTTGTACGCTTTCTGAATGTGTTGTAAGTACTCACGTTATCCACAACACTTTCGTCGGCTCCGAGGCTGACTAGGGTGTTGTATGTGTGCTGGTCGTCTCTCATCGCCGCGGCGTAATGGAGCGGTGTCCTACCGTCGTTGTCTACATCGTTGATTCCTTGGGGATACCTGTCTGCTAGGTATTTGAGTATACCGCCGTGTCCGAGACCGGCAGCCTATAATATTATAGAAAATACATTATTTTGTTAATTACCTGGGAACAAAAATATCACGAAATGTCTTTACAAATACTATTATGTCGTTCAATTTGTGATTTTTACGATTAGAATATACAATTAAGTGAATAAAACATTAGCTACAATATTCCGTAATGTTAATGTACTATACCTTAAAAGAAATAGGAAACTAGATCTTGTTGCAAAATCTCGTAATTAGTTACAAAGACTCGAAGAGTAGAATGTTTATCGGGTGAGCACAAGGCTTGTGAGGCGTGTGAGGTTCGCGTCTTCGAGGACTTTGGGTTGCTAGTAGCCACTAGGCGTCAGTACTAGAGTTTGGATGGCTAGTAGCCACTAGGCACTTACGCACAACACGCTTCTCTGTTCTACAGTCCGAGTATAAGTAAAGCCCTCGCTGGGTACCGGGTGTAAGAAGAGCGCTCCCGAAGCCGAAAGAGGGTTATTCAACTCATCAATGAACAACTTTTATCACCGAAATCATTAAAACACCTCAAAATTCAGCTGTTTCATTCATTCTGTCAAGAGTCAATGAACTTTTTGTGTGGATCAGCTGTTTTTTTTTTTATAATAAATAAATATTTGGAGACATCTTACATACGGTTTCTGACCCCAAACTAAGCAAAGCTTGTGATATGGCTGATATACTACATAAACATTTTTTAAATACATACTTTTATATAATAGATAGTAACTAAATAACACCCAGACACAGAACAAACACCTATGTTCATCACATAAATACTTGCCCTGGGTGGGGATCGAACCCACGCTTCTTTGACCCAGAAGTTAGGGTCACTAACCACTGAGCTCCCGGTCAAAGTTTTGCTTTCGGCCTTGGGAGCATTCCCCTCACACCCCATAGATACTATTTAGAGGTAAATACTTTATGCATGACGGTCATGTTATGGGTGTCTCTGCTTGAAAGAGCCTGCGGCGGCACCGGGTCGCCGGAGTGCTTCATCAGTGCCTCCAAGTCGTTGTCCACCACCGCCTGGTGGATGTCCCGGATTGTGTTCTGAAACATGTTTTAAAAATATATAAATTATATAGTTTAAAAAAAGAACGCTCCAATTGTTATACTCGTATTGTCATCGGTCTTTCATAAGTCTACAAAGTTTAAATTAAATTTGACCTATAAATTAGGTCCTAATCACAATTCACTCTTCAGTAGGAGCAAGAATTATGCTCCTACTCATCATGTTGGTGGATAAGGGTTCTATTAATATGCTTGATGCTTACGGAGTAGGTAGGTACTTACGTAAAAGTTTTGTGCTACGGTACCGTCGTTATACGCCAAGCTTGTGGGATCATAGATCCCATTCTAGAAGTTTACGGTCATTACATTACATAATACTTAAAAGATTCTAAATATAAACGGTGTAAATAGCTTACAGTACAAAAAAAATAGTGCTTAATTAGCGCCTATTTTAGATTTACTCACTAATTCAGCACCCATAGCCGTAAAGGTCATAACCGCCTACAAAAGATTTATTAACATGACACGTAATAATTCTACCAATTTAAATGCCACGCCATGAATTTGTAACCAACCCATATTTTAAGCCCTTGCGACTAAAAAACTTGTTTTCTTATAACACCTTATCGAGAAAACAAATTCCACAATTTACACATCATACAATCTCCACGTATTTTATGTAAGTTCAAACACCCTCAGGAGTTCAATCACTCAGTCAGGACGTCCAGGCTCCAAGATGTCGCCGGTGATAACCGATATAAACAGTGCTTTATTCTCTTAATGCATAATCTACTTTTTAACTGAAACCAACATAATATAGTTACGTTTACTTTACGTGTTGTACACTGTGTTTACATTTAGATACACGATGCACCACAGTCGCGACTGACTTATCGCAGTCGTCTCTTTCTATATGTAATCTACAAGTATCCGAGTACGTACCTACCATGATGTAGGGAACAACTTCAAGATACATCTTGACGACTGGCTAGTCTCCATACTTCGCTCAGCAGCTAAGTCCTCTCACACGATGCTCTACAGATGATACATATTGCAGTCGTGTCCATTTACAATCTACAAGTGTAAGAGTACGTAGTGTAGTGTACGTACCATGATGTAAGGGACAGCTTCTAGAAACTTCTTGACTATCGGCTGGCTGGAGAGTTTGCTAAGTAATCGCCAATCACATACCGTGGCCCTCCCAAATGACTCGCTGCAGACGCGACATGTCGCAGTCGTGTCAAAATAACTACAACCTACAAGTATACGAGTACGTACCATGATGTAGGGAACGGCTTCGAGAAACTTCTTGACGACTGGCTGGTTGGACACCTCACTCAGCAGCCGCGTGCCGTGGCCCTCCCACACGACTCGCTGCAGACGCGACATGTCGCAGTCGTGGCACCATATTCGTATATTGTGCCGTTTTATCACCAGCCCTGAAATAATAAAATATTTATGTCTTAGCGAATTGTTATCGGCTTAATCTAAAATTAGATGGTATAGGCCAGGGTGTAAGCCCTGGAGTCAGAATGTTTATGCTGCCTGAATTCTTTGACGTGGATTAATGGTCGCAACATCCAGAGCCTTCAATTTAACGTGTTATTTGAGCCACAGTCAACCATACTCAAAGACTGATCATGCCGAACATTGCTTAATTTCGGTGATTGCTAAAAAAGTGTTCTTTCAACAAGTCAAGCTACGCTATGAGCGTTACTATTCCAAGCGCTACCTTGTGAATCGGGAAGTTATTCCTTACTAGCTGCCCGTCCCGGCTTCGGCCGGGTACGATTGGCTAAAGAAGACAATAAGCCCGATTACAGAGGCGCCATTGTAATTATAATAGCTAAATAGCATAGTCCTGTTTCTTTTTCACTTTAGGCATGCGATAGAGAGAACGCTTTTTACGTTGCTATTAAATTTACGCTGGCGCCTCTGTAATCGGGCTTAATGAATAGTAAGAATCCCTATTTTTAAAAAAAAATGAAATAGCTTATATTCACAGGGGATAGCTTTCCAACAGTGAATGAATTTTCCAAATCGGTTCTGTAGTTTCGGAGCCTATTCGATGCAACCAAACAATCAAATCTTTCCTCTTTATTATATTGATATGGATGAATTTAATTAGATAAGGTATTTCATTTACGCTGTGATCATTGCACCAACCTCCAGTCTGTCGGATAGTCATAAAGAAGGATGCAGCGAATGGACCTGTCGTTTTTTTTTTTTGCAAGTAGGTAGAAAACAAAACATCATTTATAATAATGATATGTGCTTCAAAAATTTAGTGATTTTTTGCTGTTTTCATATCACTAATTAAAATTAATATTAGACCACCAGAAAAATTACAATGATTTTTTATTGTTGGCGGTATGACCTTAAAGGCTTTAGCCTATCCAAAAATGGGCACATTATTTAAAAAAAATCACTATTTTATTACTGTTGCTGTCAAAAAGAAAGGAAATGTCAAATTCAGTCGATCAGATGATGTATTCAGTATTACCAGATTTCGTTTTCGGTATTCCGACTTAGCAATTTTTTGGAGGGGTTGATATGATTATTTTCTTTTTTAACATGCTCCTTCCTTAACTCGTTTTAAGTGTTTCAACTAGTTATTTTACGAACTGAGGTGTCTTTTTACATATTTTATAGAAACATACATTTTTGTATACTAAAAGATTTTCAAAAAGAAAGAATACTTATATTTTTAGGTTTCACTCACTTTACTACTAACAAAAAGCTGCAGTTGAAATTATCCGAGATATTCCTGATTATTTTGAGCAACTGCACGAAGCCGGCTGTGGCTGCACAACTGAGGGGTTAATCCAGGTTTACACGTAAATTGAAACTACAACTGTTTCGGTATGGCCCTATACATTTTTGTACAGCGCCCCTAGCAGAAACGAGGAAGAACTAACCAAAATCTATGGAGCCACACGCGAACGCGAAAGTTTGAGTAAACTTCGCAAAGCCTGGACTACGAGTAAGGGCTCTGGTTATCTATGTAGTAGTATGAATTTCTGCAAAAAAGATTCCGATTGCGGCTCCGGCAGCACGTGCTACCGAGCCTCAGCTGCGAGTGTTGTTCACCTGTTTAGACAAGTCCGACGTGATGCCTGTCGCAGCACGTGTAGCCAACCTCGGAATCACTCTCGACTGCGGAAGCAGGCAGTGGCTGCATTTCAGATGTGTGTTACCTGCAATCGCGACCTGCATCCGCAGGCTGCGGCCGAAGTTCGAATAGCAGCTAGTTGTGGTTCTTATACTATTGGTAATGAAGTGGATGAATACCGAAATTCATTATCATTCATTTTTTCGTAGTACCAGTCGTCGTAGTTACCATTTAGCGCTTCTGGCGCGTTTTTGACGTGCTGATAGCGAATTTTTGCCAAAAGGAGTTGGCAGCACTGCTATGGTCTATAATTCTATAAATCAAAGTAGGTACTTATAGCTTGAAAATTGTTTTCGGTTTTTCTTATTTTAACTTCATTTTAAACAAACTTGTACATATCAGAACAGTTTTAGAAGCGTCATAAATTACTCTGGTGATGATAACATTTTTATAAATGAGCTTGGGAGAAACTGAGTGTATTCGTACACAACAGGTATTCGTATGTATGAGCTGTCGACATCCTTCTTTTGTTTTTAATAATTGTGACGGCTATAATGTAGTTTTGACATACTCATCTTGAAAACATGATCAATTTATATCGACCTGCGTAATTGATTCGTACGAAATCGTCCGTCAACACACCTTGATCCAGTGGCGATGGGTATGTTCACTGATTTGTTGGAATCGCAATCGATGTTAAAGTTCAAGGTTGTCGCCATTCAAAGGAAAAGGGGAAAAGTGGGAAAATGGTATCGCATTTCATTATTCAGCGAAAATTACGACGAAAAGCGTTTTCGCTTCGATGAAGTATTCATACGATCTAAGCCACGGGCTTGATCAAATTATAGCCTGTTTGCTTCGACTTGTTTGTGTTGTTTAAGCATGCACCGATTTTATAAGTCCCACTGAGTGAGTGAGAGTCATACTTGGTTTGTAAATTGTTCTATTTTTAGTTGTTTCCGTGTTTACCTATAATTGTTTTGCCCGGAATAAAATTTTCTGTATTTCTGTATTTTTATCAAACAAAACTTGTAGAATTTCTTTAAAAAATCTTCTTTCTTTTGCAATTATCTAAATAGGAAGTTTATTGTCCCTGGGCTTGAACAGCTCCACACAGGCTGTTGTTTTGCTAATTTCAGGTCAGAGGTGTTTAAACTCATCATTATGAACAACAACTTTTTTTACTACGGGATCAACCCCAAAATTGCAAAAATACATTAATTTTAGTACCCGATAGTAGAAGTTGTTAATCATGACGAAGGAGTGTATATGTACACCTCTGAAAGCCCCTGAATTTTGCAAAGCAACACTATATTGGTATCAACACTGGCTAGGTTTCGCTTTGTGCTCTTAGCTGTCTACTACGTCTAGTATTTCGAGCGTAAAGCCGGCAATAGACAAAAGTACCCAAATTAAAAGACGGCTATTGATTTCACGACGTCTATAATATTCTAGATCCGTTTTCAATCGATTCATTGAAAGAAATGGAATTGTTCCATCGGACGGAGTCTAAAAGAAATTGTAAAAGTTTGAGGTCGTTACGTTAATGAGGTCAGGTGTCAGGTGCGTGTCGATCACTCATCGTCCGGGGATAGACAGCCAATCAAACGATAAGGATTTCAATTTAATTTAAGGGTAAAAACTTAGTAAAAAAGTAGTGCAATATACGCAAATTGCGGCCACCTTCGCCCATTGGTAATCTCAGTAGCAACTTTTTTCTACAAAAAATAAATACGGAAAATATTTTTTATGTCTCCAACAAAACACTCAATTCTTCTCCAAAAGTTAACGGCAGCAAAAATGTGTTTTTTTTAAGTTTATTTTGTTGTTAGGTACCTAACATCTCAAATAGTAAGTTCGTATAGGTCAGGTGGCTAGCCCTGGTGTCAGAGTTTTAAGGCCGCCTGAAGGCCTCTGACATGGCTAAATGGTTACAACCGAGACCTACAATTTAACGTGTCATCCGAGCCATGGTAGCGCTCAGTTGGAAAATGCCACCCGCGGTCACCCACCTAAATACTGATCGCGCGAAACGTTGCTCGCTGACAAACACCTAGTCAAACTACGCTACGAGCGCTACAATAAGGGTTTGATAATTTTTATAACGTGAACGAGCTTTGAATGTTATATAAGCTACAAGTAAATATAATATAAGCTATCTTTTGTATAGTAATACAATATAACTTTGTCGCGCACCAAAATCAATAACTAAAATACAAAGTATTTGCAAGTCTAAAATAGTGGTAGGCATAATACCAATGCCGCAATTATGTTTAAAAAAATCAACGTACTCGTAGGTCTACATAAAGCCACATCTACGGCGTAGGTCATCCTACGCCGTAGGCTATATCTACGACGTAGCCCTATTCTAAATCTCTCTACTCTAGCCATCTTAGCCAGAAACATCCGTATATTTTTATGAATAATAATTGTAATATTTCTATCAAAGCTCTTCATGTTTTCTTAATTTTTCAGATTTAATTTAACCGACTACAAATAAGGAGGTTCTCAATTCGTCTAAATGGTTTTTTTATGTATGCTACGCGATTACTCCACGAATTGTAAATTGATTTTGATGATCCTTTTTTTGTTTGGTAAATCGAAATTGGCTAAGTCGCTTATGAAAAAACAACAAAAATTACTACATCGATGATACATCAACTCTGTACACAATTAAAGTCGGTTGTGCTATTTTTGGAGAAAAATAAATTTATTGCACCCAAAGTTGTCACCCATATTTCATTTATTTACTTGCATATTATCCATCAACCCGCACTGGGCCAGCGTGGTGGATACGGCCCAATCACCCTTCGTGGGTAGGCCTACGTCCTGCAGTAGACTATTAAAAAGGCTGATAATACAGTACTTACATATTATGGGTGACAAAGATAATGTAACCTATAGTACACTGCCTGCCTCGGTGGCTCAGTGGTTAGTGAACCTGACTTCTGGATCAAAGAGGCAAACATTTATGTGATGAACATAATGTTTGCTCTGTGTCTGGGTGTTATTTAGGTACTATCTATATAAGTATGTATTTAAAAACTATGTATATGTAGTATATCAGTCTCTAGCAGTCATATCACAAGCTTTGTTTAGTTTGGGGTCAGACACCGTGTGTAAGATATCCCCTAATATTTATTTATTTAATGTACAATAAAAGAAGTTCGACACACTATATTGTTTGTCAGTCAAACACTCGTAAATATGCAGATAACCTCACACTCACGCATTAGGAGTAGATATCACAATGTAAGCGCATTTTGTACATTGTATAGCAAATTCGAGGCAGTCTATTGTAATAAGATAATCTCATGTTACCAGTCTCGACTATTTCTAATAAACATTCATAAAAGTACGGAACTCTTTGTTGCTATTTAATGAAACTTTGTATTATGGTAAGTACGAGGGTCAAACTGAAAGTTCTTAGAACTGGCCACTTATAAACAATATAATAAAAAAATAATTCTATAATTTGAAAATAGAACTCTTTGCCAATATTACTGAGTATATACTTCATTCATTTGTCATTTGTTTTACGATTTGGCGGCAAATTGAAAATTGTCTGTGTCACGTCAACATGAATTTAACACGAGAAAATTTTCGTGCAATGATTTTTTATGACTTTCGATGTCATTTAAGTCAACAAGAAAGTTATGATAGACTACGATTGGCCTTTCACGATGAAGCCCCATCTCGTGCGACTGTTTACAACTGGTTTAATGAGTTTAAACGTGGTCGCACTAATCTCACTGATGATTTACGTGAGGGACGGCCTTCTACGGCGACGACTGAAGATAACATCTGTGTTGTGCGGCGTATGATAGAGACTGACAAAAGAGTGACCTATCAGCAGATTCGGACAAGCTTAGGCATCGGTATGAGTCAAGTGCACAAAATCCTACACGAACATTTAGCGGTCAGGAAGCTTTGCGCCCGGTGGATACCTCATAATTTGACTGAGGCTCAAAAACTCCATCGTGTGGATTGGTGCCGTAAAATGATTGAAAGATTTAACGGAGGTGACTCAAATGCTGTGTTCGACATACTAACAGGTGACGAAAGCTGGATTTACTGTTATGATCCTGAAACCAAAAGACAATCTGCTCAGTGGGTGTTTCCTTTCGAGGAGTTGCCAACTAAAGTGAAGAGAGATCGAAGTGCGGGGAAAAAAATGGTGGCCTCGTTCTTTGGAAGGATAGGTCATTTCGCGACAATTGTGTTAGAGGATCAAAAAACAGTTTCTGCAGAATGGTACACTACCAATTGTTTGCCACTTGTCTTGGAAAAAGTTCGAGAGAAACGACCTCGCAGTAGGATCCTCCTTCACCACGACAACGCCTCATCGCACACCGCCAAGCGAACGATCGACTATTTGGCGACATCAAACGTTGAATTACTGGGTCACCCGCCGTATAGCCCCGACCTCGCGCCTTGTGATTTTTATTTATTTTCAAAAATTAAAGAAAAACTTAAAGGAAAGCGGTTTATGAATGCTGAAGAAGCGGTGGCTGCGTATCGCGATGCCATTGAAGAGACCCCTAAGGACGAGTGGGCAAAGTGCTTTTCCCAGTGGTTCCATCGCATGCAGCGGTGTATTGACGTGAATGGACAATATTTTGAAAAGATATAATAAAACTAATAACTGGCTAATGTAATCAGTTTTTGATTTTCTAAGAACTTTCAGTTTGACCCTCGTACGTAAGTGCTTTAGTAAATCGGTTAAGTACCTACTTATCCAATTTCGTTATGTCGTATTGTAGTATAAAAGCTAATTTTGTGTCGTTTTTCTAAGGGCTATTTGTCAGAAGTTTGTTTCTTTGTCTTTGACATATTGTAATATGTTTAGAAATGTTCATATGGTTTGAAAAATATATGCACATTGTTTTAAGTCAAAATCAATTTGAATTAAAATAGGTCCAATTTTCATAATTTTACTAACAGCTGCCGACATTTCGTCTCGCTTTTTTTCAATTGTTGAAATCACAAATTCTTGAAATATAAGTGTAGAGTTATCAAAAAACATTTAGTAACATCCTTTTAGACTTGACACCACAGATGTGTTTAGATCACATAGAGTTAGGTTATATTAAACAGCCAGGTCAAAAAGTATTTACTTTTTGTTTACCCTACACATTAAAAAACCTACCGTAATGTAAGTGAACTCGAATATTTAAATTTTACAGAATTAAATATAGTATTTTTTTTTTACTTCACCAAAGATGAAAATTGAAGGCGGCAATTTAATTAATCTATAGCCTTGAATATTTGGTCATCGTGAATCATGTACGTGCGTACCTTGTTATAACATGGAGTTCTATAAACAATGAAATATTATATCAAACACATTGGTACTGAGCTTGTCATGGGGCTGACACAGAAGCTCTAAACCAAGTCAAGGTCATGTTTTATACTCAGGGACTTAGACAGACAGGTTTTAATGTTTAATGAGCTGGCCATCGATCGATGACATACTGCCTACGCCTGGTAGGCTTTCAAAAGAACATTAGGGACACTTTAGTGTCTAGAATAAGCTTTAGGTACACTTATGTTTGCTTTTATGAACGTAAAATGTAAATTTTAGATCTCACAATACACTAATGTTATTTTGTGATCTGAATAAGGATTCTGACTGAATAGTCAGAATCGAGAGACTCGGAGAGAGAATTCTCTCCGAGCCGTCAGTCAGAGATAAAATAGAGTCTCCACCCATTAAAAACTCACGCTAATGCTATTTCTTTACTCTGTCTGTCTACAAATAAATAATTTATTTTTTTGCCGGGATTGACACAGATAAAAAGTCTATTGTCAAAAGCTTCATTTTAAAGCAACTCACTAAATTATTCAATTAAAAACCTGTTTTTTACAAGAAATGAGATATGTAGCTAAATGCGTAGTGTAGCCATTACCATTGTGCGAAGATGTGAGACGGTGTGACGTAAATGATTCTAATAGTGAATTTATTTCGCATTTTTTTTTCTTACATATCTACATTATTTCTGCATAATTCATTATTTGGTGTATAAGCAACCTACTATAATTCAAGTGTACTTAATTGTGTAAAAGCTTTTTAATCAAAACCTGCAGAAATATATAACACTACTAGCGACCCGCCCCGGCTTCGCACTGGTGTATTATACATTTAAACCTTTCTCTTGAATCACTCTATCAATTAAAAAAAACTCCGAATCATAACCTCTCACAAACATGTAAAGCTTTATACGTGTAAGTTTTTATGATGCTGACAGACAGTAAAATACCATAAAACAACGCAACAAGTTCGCGTGCCTGGCCATATTAGCATAACAGGGAGTCTCAGAACACCCGCCAAATTCGACATCGTTGTAATACCCATTAAGAACGCCCACTTGAAGTGAAACGATCAAACAGCTTGTGTAATTTGTATTGTAAATCAGAATTGACGTAATACTCGGGTGGAATTCGTGTATAGCGTAGTTGGATGGAAAAGTTCCTTTGTTTTATTCAATACCGAATAATCTTACGTTATAGGTAGTAAGTTTAATTTTGTTGTTTTGTAGATATGTTCTTTACCTACATTGAAGTACTAAATATGTACTACATACGTACTTATTAACCAACGAAACGGAGGAGGTACTCAAATAGACGTGTATATTTTTTACGTAGTAATATTAATACGGATATCTTTTTACAGAACAGAGTATTTTGATAGTTAAATTCTAATGGAAAGGGTCCTCGAAGTTGGCTTCGAAGAAATTTTATTAATATTGTTTAATTAGTGTTTGAATAATGAACAAAAAATTAAAAATGGCATGCATCGATTCTAGCGAACTATTCGAATTTTGGACGTAGGTATATTGCAGTGTTGGAAGTCAGTTGTGATATTTTTGGTGAAAAAATAATAATATCATTTTGCATTGTTTTTTTTTCATACGATGTGATCTATTACAAATTATTGTGACTAAAGTTTTGGCATTTGAAAATTAACTTTATGATTTTGTTTGGTAATAATTAGGATCTTATTAAAATATTATGGGTACTTTGCGATCTCAGTCAGCTAATTCTTAACCGTTCCGAATTAAATGTTGAGCCACTTTTTGCTCCGAGACGAGCTAAGTTAATAGTAACTTTAATACTATAAATGCTCTTACCGCACGTGAGTGCAAGGTTCAAAGTTCGTTGGGTCACAATATCGCTTAATGCAATATAATAAATACTTTAATGCATTCAAATTGTGCAATTACTTCTTTTAGAAAAAACTAAGATCAACGTTCACATACAAGTTCAGCTATACATAAAAGCAAGTGTCATTAATTTAAATAGTTCCCTCATAAAACCATGCATATTCTATTATTATAGATGACCTGTGCAGATTGTTTCAAAAAACAACCAAGTGTTTGTTAAAAAATAAACTTTATGAGAGCGTGGGCAGGTCCAGAATGGAAAGGCTTTCGTAGAATAAATATTCATGAGCACGCGACCGGCCCCGCCCGGCCAAGCCTTCCATGCTAATAAAATTAATGTGCCTGAAACTATCATCTGGATGGACAGCTCGCTGATATGATAATGATTTAAGATAAGGAAAGTAATTATGAGATTTTCGGTAAAGGTTCTTCACTTATGCCAATGCTCAACTTCTATGCAAAATAAAAAGTGCATTTAATTTTCTAAGTTTAAAAATTGGATACATCCCTTCGTCAGCTATGAGAAGTCCTCTGATGAGCATAAGCCTTTCCTATTAGGCCATCGGTTTACAATGTCATCATCAACCAATCGGTTTACAATAATTACAACCTGCGCTTGCCGATACGCGGTGTCCACTCGAGATCTTTTCGATTCCGTGGTCATCAGTCCTTCCTGCTATGTGTCCTGCTCACTGCTATTGCTAACTTGTCAATCCGCCTTCGTTCAAAAAAGGATATGTTATTTAAAGCGTTGGTTGTTTTTTTTTTTTTTTTAAAGTCTAAAGCGATTCACACAATATGGTACCTTGAAAGTGACTGAATAAATTAGTGAGACATCGGAAATTATCCAGTGAAAAAAATAGACGAACTTTGGGACACATCGAAAAAATATTTATGCAAGTACGCAATTTGAAGAGTATTCCAAAAACCTCTAATAAAAAGCGTAGTAAAGCGAAGCAGTTCGATCCAAACCAATTTAGCCAACAATTTTGTGAACCAAAATTAACTACACTCTTGAATAAATAATTTGTCATACTGATATGAAGACAAGCGTGGGTAGTGAACTTTTCTAGTAAAACCTTTTGACTTAACTACCAAGTATAAGCCAATCGCTCTCTCACATTAACAACTTTTTTATAATACGTCCAACATACTGGTACGAGTACATATATTTTATAACTTAACTAGCGACCCGCCCCGGCTTCGCACAGGTGTATTATACATATAAACCTTCCTCTTGAAACACTCTATGTATTAAAAAAAACCGCATCAAAATCCGTTGCGTAAGTTTTAAAGATATATGTAAGCATACACGGGGACAGACAGCGGGCAGCGACTTTATTTTATACTATGTAGTGATAGTGGTCATATCATAATAATAAAATAAATTCACTTAACATAAACAGACTGATGATAAGCAAAAGTACGGTCTATGTGTGGCAAGATTAACTAGAAGGTCCTATTTGTTTACTCAAAATTTGAAAACATTTAGGTACATTATACTTTACGGGAAAAACTGTCTCAAGTAGAGAATTTTATGTACCACAGTTCCTATCTTCTTTACTCTTCTTGAAATAAAACGATCGAAATATTAAATACGATTAGAGTCATTGGTTAGGTACATATATGTATAGTTTATACAAGTTGTTTATAATCTTAATCAACCCCTTTTGGATTAGTACAGGGCAAGCAGATAGCCCTTTGTACCTTATATAATTATATATGTATATCTTTGAGTCGTCTATTACAAAAGATGATTGATGATTGTAGTGCGCAAAGCATCAGGACAAACAAATTTTGAATTCAAGCTTTACTCATCACGTTAACTAGGACAGTTAATTGCCGGTAGCTCGGAATGGCGTGTGGTTGTAATAGATTTATGAGCTTATGGATTCCTGGTCGGCGATTATAAATGTATTTTGACATTCCAAACCAATGGTTCAGTGAATAGGAAACAATGTACTGGTTTTGGCCACCTTAGTGTCTTAGCTTCTATAAATTTCAATGATTGTGTGGACAATTTTGATGCTTAAATAATATTTTTAAAGAAATTTTCAAACTCTAACATACACACAAACAGTATTTATGGTGCTACATTTATCCAATAATTTTGACATCAAATGTTCAAAACCGGCTCAGTGGCCACCGGTACGTCTGCCATAAGTTTTCTAATGATCTCTAGGATTCGATAGACTGTCAATAAGATAATTTAATATTTATTAGTAATTGAGAGGATAATGTAATATATTGAGAGTGATGAGTAAGTCGCTTGTGTGATAATAAAAAAGTAAAAATCATATCGCATTTTGAACATAAAATGTAGCGCTTTGTAATTAGTAGAAACTACGTGTTTCTCAACGATCACCAAAGTTAAGCAACGTTCGGCACTGTCAGTCTTCGGATGGGTGATTACGGGTTGCATTTATAACTGAGCGCTACCCTGGCTCGCATAACATTTTAAATTGCAGATCCCTGTTTTTTAACCAAACGGTTAAATAGCCATGTCAAAGGCCTTTAGGGGGCCTAAAAAATGACACCAGGGGAAGCCACAAATATATATATGCAAACTACCTATACAAACTTACTTAATGTTCTCGTATGTTTTACTCAAACTCTACATCCACTTGTTAGTAAGTCTACGGTTATGAAATAAAGTAAATATTCCTATATAATATGGTGCGGTGCTGGTGACACATATACACATACAAACCCAGACATACAGTCAGTGGCAATTACCCCACTGACTACTGATCTACCTGATAGTATTCGAACACGTAGGTATGTGGTTTGTATTCCACTTTATTACGGCGATTATTTTTGAATGTGTACTAAATTTTAGGTTTCAGTTCAGTATGTAAATTGAATTTGCTTTGTGCTTATAAGTCATAGATTTGGTAATTAAACCATGCCATACTTTACCATACTGTTTTGCAGATAAGCTAAGTATTGTTACAAAGTTGGTGTCTAATAATACTAATCGCTGCCAGGGAAGAATTGAGAAAAAACTCTGGGTGGATCATCATAAGATAAGGAAAAATTCGAAAAAATCCCTTCCGAAATTCGAAAAAATCTAACGGACAACATTCGTCTAACATTTTTACTTTAATTATTTTAATACTTAAAATGAAATTACTTTCATAGTCGTAGTTCAAAACATAAAATATACTGATATAGGTGCACAATTATTAATAAGACTGTCCGTAAATTGAGGGTATTTACTAATTAATAGGTACTAAAATATCATCTATCAAAAACAATCTTCTCGAAAAACTTTTCACTTCAAAGTTTCGAGACATTGGTCATAAACTTTAGAAGAGCGACTCCACAGCCTATGTGACTTTAAAGTACAAAAAATATGTCTTAACCACATCACGACAATTAACTAAACTATCTAAATTAGCATTATAAAACCAAAGTCACTTTTTTCCTTAGAACCTGCGTATCTGCTTACATTTGCTAAAGTATAAAATTGATTGCATTTGTTTTCACCATATTATAGAATACTAGCGACCCGCTCCGGCTTCGCACAGGCAGGTGTATTATACATAGAAACCTTCCTCTTGAATCACTCTATCTATTAAAAAAACCGCACCAAAATCCGTAGTTTGCGTAGTTTTAAAGATTTAAGCATACATAGGGATATAGGGACAGAGAAAGCGACTTTGTTTTATACTATGTAGTGATTTCTCCCTACAAGTTTATAAGTACCTAGGTAGCTATGATTTATTCGTAGCCGGACAAAGCAGAAACGGGCTAGTTAGGGACAGCTAGTGAATTTATAAGTCTTTATTCTTACAACAACTGACATTAATTTCTGATATCAATGGATTCTGTAATATGGTTTGTATATTAAATTCATAACGGTTCATAGATACAGCCTGGAGACAGACAGTTAGACAGTAAGACGGACAGACGGACAGCGGAGTCTTAGTAGTAGGGTCCCGTTTTTACCCTTTGGGTACGGAACTCTAAAAATCTGTCAATAAATGTAGAATCCAAAACTTCCTCTTTTTTGAAGTTTGAGGGTAAGTATCGTGAAATTGCTAGTCGAAAAGTAATGTTATTACTCATGTAGTTAGTTTTCATACTTTTAATTTTTCATAACATTTGTATTTTTTTTTATTGTCCAGTAGATTATTATTATTAGATATTGTATTGTTTGACATTATTCTACCATTTATGGTATAACGAAATGCGGAATATTTAAATTGACATTTAATTTATTTATTAATGTGATTGAATTTATTTATAGAAACCCGTTCTATTGGATTTTTAAATGCACTTTTATTTTATTAACAATTAATCATACTTGATAATGTTTGCTAAAATATGTTAGTATGTATTAATTACTTGTAATTAGTTGTTATCAATAAAAAATATGAGTATGAACGTTATCATGGAGCTACTTTATTCATGTCGGTTATACACATTAAGTAGGAAAGTAAATCTATAAAATGTATAGTATTGTAAAACTTAATAAAAGTAAGTAGAGCACGAGTAAAAAGTGTACTTAATTAAATTCAAACTAAAGAGCGATCAAGCTACGTTTGTTTCAACATTAAAAAAAAGGTCACAGTTCGCGTTTTCTCAGAATACATATACAGATAAAATTAAAATAAAAACCCTCTACCTAAATTTCAAAATAGTTTGAGCCGTTTCTAAGATCCAATTGTTGTATAAAGAAACACCGCTTCGCTGACAGTGGAAGGTATGAGACTTACCAGGCGGGCTGCGGTTCTCGTGGGCCATGTCCAGCGGCGGCGCGGGCAGCGCGGGCAATGGCGGTGGCGGCAGCAGAAGGCCCGCACACACCACCCCCACCCGCGCCCTCGAGGGCTGTGGGTAATACCACACACCACTCGGGTATGTATGGGGAAAGTATGGGGTAAGCGCGGTGGCAATGGATATTGCTTTACCTGGGCTATACCAACTAATTTGGTTGCTATTTAGCGATAAGGCCGTCAGCTGCTAGATTACTTATAAATTTATGATTGTGTGTTCCACTTCTTTCCTTTAATTTATTAAAATCTTGGTGTACAATAAAGAAATAATCTATTTCTCTAATATAGTGTATATTAGATAAATAGATAGATTAGATCTTTACCGTGATTCAGACGACATGTTTGCCTTAGCTACCTAGCCGGGCTAGCCTTGCTAGTTGTTGGCCCAGTTGTTTTAACATTTTGATAATGAGGCTTTTAGGCGGATTAAAAATTCTAGTCTCAAGACTAGTCACTCTAGTTACCTAAAATGCAATCCGGTGGCGAAAACAAACATAACACATGCCAGCGAGATTTTAATTAGTCATTAAACATTTTCCGTCTTACCACAAAAAATTTACGCACGCTTTAGACAATGTTTAACAGTACAAATTGTACGGTTAAACATTGTTTAAAGTGTGTTTAAATCTCTTGTAGTAAGGCTGTTTAGGTTTATAGAGTCGGTGTTTGTGTAGTAAATGGTGGCTTATGGTGATGAGTTCAATGTAAAGTTCTTAACATAAGTAGTTACGTCCAACCGGATGGTTTTTGGGGAAGTAAATTTTAAGAGCAGTCTTTGCGTTTCATACCGTTTGACCTACGGTACTTGCAACGTGATAACCATCACTACCACTCTTACACGATAAGGAATCAGCTTTTCACGCATATTCACACATTTTAATTAAACTACCAATGTAAAAAAGGTAGGTATGTATACCATACGTGACATAACGCTCAGCTAACTTTTAACAGTCCAGTTAATTTGGAGTTGCGAAAATTTATTAATTTGCTTATCGTTGTTTTTTTTTATGAAACTAGAACTGATGTAAAATTGACTCGACGCTACTCAGAATTTTACCTCCGATAGTTGCTCGCATGCAATGATATTGTATATTATATATACTTCTTGTATGCATACGAGTACTTACCTGTCTGGTACTCAGTGTTTGCAGCTACATAGACTAGTACAGAGAACGAGACAAGCAATGACTGGTGACATAATGGCAGAGCAGGTGATTGACGAGCTGTTTATTTTTGCTCTGCGCTCCATCTTAAGCATACTGCACAAGTTGGAGATCAAATTTGTGATCTCTAGTCGTATACAAATCTACTCCTGCTATCATAATCGACGGATTGAGGTAGGACGAGTAATGCACGGTGTTGTCAGTATAAGTAGGGGTCCATCCCGCCGCGTCCCATGCCGTCCAGCATACACGAGGCATCGCTTCACACCATGGCATTGCTGCAGAGCATCGTGAGAACACATACATCGTGTTCTCTTGTTATATCCACACTTACCAGGCAAGCTTCTGTCTGCTGTCATATTTGGCGGCAGCTACGGAAGCGCGAGTAACGCACAATGTTGTAAAGACAGTAAGGCTGTACGTCACGCTGTCTCACGTACCCCTCGATACCTTTAACAGGCACGCGGTCGCTGCAGCATCACCTCGCTGTGTGGCATAGTATATTACATTGTTCCCTTGTTGTATTTACACTTACCAGGCGGGCTCCTGCTGTCTGTACCTAATCATATCTGGAGGTGGAGAGAGTAAGACGAGTAATGCGCGGTGTTGTTTGTAGATGGCAGTTGTTTGTAACGCTGTACAGTGCACCCCGCTCCCTCTAAAGACGCGCAGTTGCTGCAGCATCTCCTCACGGTATGGCATAGTATATTACATTGTTCCCTTGTTGTATTTACACTTACCAGGCGGGCTCCTGCTGTCTGTACCTAATCATATCTGGAGGTGGAGAGAGTAAGACGAGTAATGCGCGGTGTTGTTTGTAGATGGCAGTTGTTTGTAACGCTGTACAGTGCACCCCGCTCCCTCTAAAGACGCGCAGTTGCTGCAGCATCTCCTCACGGTATGGATTAGTATATTACATTTTCCCTTGTAGTATACAACAAAGGAACAATGTACTGCAGACAGCAAGAGCCCGCCTGGTACTTACTAGTCATATCCGGTAGTGGAGAGGGTAGGACGAGTAAAGCGCGGTGTTATCTGTAGAAGGTAGTTAAAATAGTTGTTTATCACACTGTCCCGCGTAGCCCCCGTGCCCTCCAACAAGCATGTGACAGCTGCAGCATCACGCTATGGCGTAGTATATTATAGTGTTTCCTTATTGTACACACACTTACCAGGCGGGCTCCTGCTGTCTGCAGTCATGTCTGGAGGTGGAGAAGGTAGGACAAGTAATGCGCGGTGTTGTCTGTAGAAGGCAGGCGTATGCCCGGCCGCGTCCCGCGCGCCCCGCGCAGCCCCCGCGCCCTCCAACAAGCACGCGGCAGCTGCAGCGTCGCGGCACAGCGCGGCGTAGTGCAGCGCCGTGCGACCTTCCTTCAGCATAATAATAAATCAGTAATCACTACACTATAATCATGTATGACCTTTAACAAAACGTGCTATGAATCTCACGTTTTGTTTTTAACATTGAAGATAGGAATTTTTATGCTTTAACCATTTAAATAGTTAAAAATGCATTAATTTATATTTCTTGCACGTTTTCTTTAATTGGTTTGCATTTGACAACATCTCATCTATCAGTAAACTGTTTTGTGTTTTGTTTGGTTAGAAAAATACCCATGCAAACAATGCCACTTACAGCATAAGATATACTTATACCTACATATCAGTCTCTGGCAGCCATATCACAAGCTTTGCTTAGTTTGTGTCAGAGATCGTGTATAAGATGTCCCTACTACTAGATTAAATAAACCGATTTCAACTCTGTGTTTCGTGATTTATTTTGCTTAAAAACAATACAAAACTTGGTTAAAAAAATTCACACAACCTTTGCTTAAAGATTTTTTCTTTGCACTCACCGAATCCTTCATATGCACGAGTTGTGGGTAGTTTTTCACGAGATAGTCAGCGATATCCATATAATCGTAATATATTGCTTTATGCAGCAACCCAACGCTCGCCTCGTCTCGGCACATCACCAACTTGCGGCGGTTGTACTCCGCTTCCAATAGGTCCTATAAGTTACATATTATTTAAAATGTATGTATCAAAGTAATAGTGTAGGTCGTTAAATTGCTAACATAGTAATGTTTTACATTATCTATATATAGTAGCTTATTATAGAGGCATTACAAATTGTTCACCCAGTAATAAGTCGAGCTACGATGTAGCACATAGAGGATATGTAGTCGTGCTACGATATGTCGTAGCGTATTACAGGACGTATCGTAGCTCGCTACAAAGATTGATGTAGCAGTTGGCTGCTGCGGCCTGCTACAAAAATTATGTTGTTTGGTACGATAATTACTTGCTTCTGTGCATAACATCATGTTGCAACATTAAGATGAGATTCGCTATAAAAATGCCATAGTTTGTTACGGTTAGCGGGATGCTACGATATGTCGTTGCTAAACCTTTTCTGTATAATACCTGTAACTCCAGCAGATAGTCTTTCAGCGAGCGGTGGAGCGCGTCATACTTGGCCAGCAGGGAGGGCAGGTGGTAGCGGGAGACAACGTGGTGGCACCATGGCAGCTGCCCACTTTTGCCCACCCCAGAATAAAAAAATAACTTCCTTGTTTTCTAGGGTGGGCAAAAACGTTTCTTGGGTAGGAAATGCATGGACGGCACAGGTTCAGAACAACTACTGTACTGTATAGCTACCTGCAGCTCCAGCGTGTCGCACTTGGCCTGCAGCGCGGGCAAGTGGAGCGTAGGTGGCAGCGAGGCGGCCAGCAGGTGGCCTTGACTTCTATCATCACTACCGATCCTGTACAGTTACCTGCAGCTCCTGCAGCGAGCTCTTCTCCAGCTCGCGGTGCAGCGCGTCGCACTTGGCCTGCAGCGTGGGCGACAGGGCGATGGCCAGCAGGCAGATCTGACTTCTAACATCACTACAGCTCCAGCAACGAGCCCTTCTCCAGCGTGCGGTGCAGCGCATCTCTCCAGGTCTGGTGCCCGGTGGTGCGCGGGTGGCATCGCGGTGGCAATGCTAACTTTAGCTATTGTTATGTATACTTACCTGCAGCTCCAACAGCGAGCCTTTCTCTAGGGCCCGGTGCAGCGCGTCGCACTTGGCCTGCAGCGCGGGCAAGTGGTGCGCGGGCGGCAGCGCGGCGGCCAGCAGGCGGCCTTGGCCCGCCAGCACGGCGCGCTCCAGCCTGCCGGCCGGTCCGCCGCGCGCCCACGCCCGCAACTCCGCCGCCGAAACCACACCCACTACTGGCACACAAATACCAGGTACTTGTATAATTTTAGTGGGAATACCAAGGGAGACACCAACTTTACGGTTCAGTAGATGTAATCTCGCACTGTGCCACCTCAGTGAGCCAAACTCTGACACCAGGGCTAGCCACCCGGCCTATACGAACTTACTTACTGTACTCCAGTGTGTACTGTAGTTCAGCACTGGCTCACTGTGATATCACGCCTATTACAGATACTTAGGACTAAATAAGTTCCTAAATAAATAAACAGTAGAACCCCCCTGATTTCGTTAGGGAGTAGCTCGCGGGCCCAGCCTATGTGCCGGGACAGGTTAAAAAACAAAAACAATTAGCGTCCCACAGACTCCTGCAGCCTGTAGCTGCTGCCAGTGTTCGACCATCTGCAGAAGCATATTAGCATTCGGCTAATTGAATCAAAACCTGTGATGATAGAATGCAGCGCACGAAGACTGTGACTGTGTTGTGTGACTAAAGAAGATCCAGTCCACGGCTTAGGTAAGCTTCTTTTTCATATTCGTTATTCGTTTGTATCGAGGTTTTTTACCTATCACTTTAGGCCCACGTAACAATTGTAAATGTGTGATTTAACAACTAAAGCAAGATTCCTTTGCCTTTACCTGTTGAAGTAGGTAGTAGTAGATTGCATTATTTTAATAAACACAGAGTTTACTTTCACAATAATGGTATTGTACTCGTATAAACATGGACTTGGCATTTTTATTCCATATCGATGCGTATAAACGATCCATAAAAGCCTATTAAGACAAGAGTTCAATTTAAATTGTAGAAAAGGATAAGTACAATACGTAGCCACTAGTCAAAAACCTCGAACAGTCAGCGCTTGCAGCCTTAAAATTTTCCGTATTAGCTCCACGGAAAAATATGGCTGCGGTTGTAGCACATATTTTGCGCATTTCTACAGGAACTTATAATTGTAGTCAAAGTACATATATGTACGCAATAAATATACATATTCATAATTTATGTATTCATTACACCTTGCAAAACGTATACCCTTTTGTTGGAGAAAGTCTAAAAGCTTTTCTCCGATACCTACGAGTATATAAGCGTAAATATGGGTACTATCCATATTTGTACCCTACGAACTTTCTACTCGGATGTCTGGGATACAACTCGCTTGAAGTCAGGAGATCGCATGATCAGCTAGGCATCATGTGTCAGATCCTTCGAGGGAAATTAAATGCACCGGATCTTCATGATCAATTATGTCGCTTGTTTGTCCCTGATAGCCATATCCGGTGTAGGAAACATAGGCTATTTGCGGTCCCACTATGCAAAACAGTTGCCCACCAAAAATCCCCAATACCACGATCACTTGCTTCGCTCAATGATATCCTTGACGCCAGACAGCAGTGCGATCTGTTCACTGGTGACTGGAAGACAATCATGGCGGAATGTTTGTGCTACTGTGAAAGGTGTGATGAATGAACGAAAGAATGGATGACATGACTTTGTTTTTTCTTCTTTGAAAACATTTAAGTTTTTTGTATTATTGTTGTCATTTAGTGTTTTAATTTTTTTTTTATAATTGAATTCATTGTGCTTTGTAATTTAATATTATTTTTAACTAAATTTCACATTGACGTAATATTTTTTGTGTGTGTGATTTGTAATGTATTGACGTAACATAAGTTACATTATTTATCATTAGTGTAATTGGTGCCTATATGTACCATATAATAAAGAGGAAAGATTTGATTTTTTGTTTGTTTGCATTGAATAGGCTCCGAAACTACTGAACCGATTTGAAAAATTCTTTCACTGTTGGGAAGCTACACAATCCCCGGGTGTCATAGGCTACATTATATTTAAAAAAAAATAGAGAGGCTGCCAGTTTGATATAAATAAATAAAAAAATGGTAAAGGGCAATATATTTGACCTTTTTTGCAATGTTTTATGACTAGGAAAATCTCACCTTAATCCTACGTATACGTACTACCTATACGTAAGTAGTATTTTGCCAAATGTAACAGATAGATAATACTCGTACATAACAGATAGATTACAATTTTATATCAGTATACAGTTCACAAAACCTGAAGAAGTGTACAGGCAATTTTATTTTCACTAAGATGCACTTTGAAAGTGAATCTGGTATCACAAATTCAATCCATTGTCGAAATTTTTAGGTTTTATTTAGCTGTTTTTACTACTTAGAATAAAAAACCGTGTATTTGCCGTAATGAGAGTGATACGCGACTGGTGTGTTTTAAAGCTCTGTTCCAAAGCTTATCGTCTCTTGCGATAGACGGAATAGATTTCCTGATTGGTTTACTACCGCCTTTTACATGGTGTTGCTTTTACATTTTCAATCAAAAGTTAAGGGAGCAAGACAAAAATAATAACAGGCTCTCATCCTTGTAGCTAACATCACAACCGCCAACAAGTTTGATTCGGTCTACACTACAATGATATTTTTCAGAATTCATTGCAAATAGTAGGTATCTGTGACGATTTTGAAAACATTTCTCTCTTTATTGGCAAAAACAAATGTATAAATTTAGACAAACTAAATTCTAAATTTATGTAGCTATATATCTATATAGCTACATAAATTTAGACAAACACTTATTAAAATATTATTATTTTCAAATATATAAAGAAATTAGAGGTCGTTCATAATACAATTTCGAGAAGTTTTTGTTTTCACTTATCGGTGTAACTTATTATCTGTAGTTGCAATAAGTGCTCATTTACTTACATAAAGAATACTTTGGCGTTTATAAAACAGAGTTAAAAGGGTAAGTAATTATTTACCATACTCGCAATCTGAACTCAAGGTGTTCGACCTTACACTTATTCCATTAATTTAAAAGGTTAAAAATAAAATGCCATTAAAACAGCCTGTTTGTCACGGTTGTTTCACCCTCCGAGATTTACATGGGAGATTTATACGCCAACAACTTGAGCTTATCGCCGATCTAACCTTAAGCTTGCAACAGTTCAATTGTCTACTGGAAACTCTTGACCAGTGGCCGTATTACGGAAAATTATATAATTTATGATTAACTGGCGACCCGCCCCGGCTTTGCACAGGTGTATTATGCATATAAACTTTTCACTTACTATTAAAAAAACTGCATTAAAATCCGTTGCGTCGTTTTAAAGATATAAGCATACATAGGGACAGACAGACAGGGAAGCGACTTTGTTTTATGCTATGTAGAGTTTGATCGAGCGAGCGAAGCTCTCCGTTTCGAAATTGACGATTTTTTTTATTTGTCTGGATGTTGGTGTTCCTCTACAGGCTCTACATTTTTTTTGTCGCTGGCGATTCTTGATTGGGGCCTCCTATTTACCTCAAAAAGGGGGAAAATTCGCTGTAGCGCTATTTATCACCCAATTTTGATAATATTTAAAGACAATATTAGATATATACTAAAGTATCTAAATCCTGACAAGAGTATGAATAAAATCGGTCAAGAGCAAGTCGAGATATAGGCTTATGAAGATTCAGTTAAACAAATGCGAGGTTTACTGTTTGGAGAAAAAACTACTAGTCTATATCTATATATATATATATAAATAAATGAATTGGCTGTTCGTTAGTCTCGCTAAAACTCGAGAACGGCTGGACCGATTGGGCTAATTTTGGTCTTGAAATATCCGTGGAAGCTAAGGGAAGGTTTAAACGGTGAGAAAATATAAAAATATAGTGAGTAAAATAATAAAGACATTCATTGAATTTTCCCATACAAAATGTTCCTGCATGTAAAAGTTGTCATTGACAGTTGACAGATGGTGAGATGAAGTTCACCGGGGCAGCTAGTATAACATAATTGTTATCCCGTTCGCGCTTATTTATATGTTTAAATGCAGACAGAAGAAGGTACCATCGATCTAGATTCTAGATTATACTTGTACTGCATGATATAGAGGTACTTGCTTTTACCCGCGGCTTTGCAGAATATTCTTTTCTATTGCTTATTTATATCTTTTTTTCTTTGGTTTTTTTTTTGCATTTTTGTTTTCTTATTGTACCCGTCTATAAATTTAGTGAACAAAATCTGTTCTAAAACATACAAATTAAACATCAAAAACTGTATTTGCATGCAGAAACAGACATGTCCTAGAAAAAAATAACTGTCATGGGGCCCAACCTATATAGACTGAAAACGGGAATCCTACTAATAGTATAAACACGAAAGTTTGTGAGTATGTATAGATGTTTGTTACTCTTTCACGCAAAAACTACTGAACGGATTGAGATGAAACTTTGCAATAATAATGCTTAAACACCAGAGTAACACATGGGCTGTAATTTTTAAAGATATTGCTTGAAAAGAAGTTTGCCGGGTCAGCTAGTTTGATCATAAAATGATGCAGAATGCATAATATGTAAAAAATTAAAACTAAATAATTGCTGTATGTAAAAAAAATTAACTCTAGCTTTCCTTCTCATTTAGTTTTTTAAATATCCTGTAAAAATGATGAATGGGACATGTCCGCTTTTGTTCGCCAGCTCCTTCATTTGTAAAAACTCTTAGTTCAATAATAATAATTGATGTTATTTACTCGTATTTCAAGCTAGCCCGAAGTTCTAGTAAAGCATTGCAAGATTTTTATGCAAAATGGTTTGCATGACTTACTCGTACTTTTTCTTGGAGTGAAAGGTATGTCATGGAAACATAACGAGCGTTGAAACAGTAAAGCCGATAGCCAAACGAATTTACAACAAGATTTTGTAGAAAAAAAAGCTATTTATTCACTAGAATTAAATTTCTTGCATAATGAGATTGTCAGTACGTATACAAAACGACTTATATCGTTACTTTTTCAAAACGTTTGTGTAGGTACAATATGAGTATTTACGTACTGCTTAATTCTAGAATTTTTTATATATTTAGAGCTTTTTTTTTTTGAAAATAGACATCCTTAGTTTGATATACATATGCTTTTATAGTTCTTTTTTTTCAGTTTTAAAGCATTTATTTTTGAAGTCTAAATAGACTCCATCAGCCGCTTCGTGCGGCGTGCGACGACTGCGTCACCTAAAATCATCGTAGACTATAATTTAAAGATGGCCATTAGAGAGCGAGACGCGGCGATGGTGGAGGTCCTAAGTGGTATAAGTAGTTTTTTGGATAATAACTAAATCATTTGAGATGCGTGTATGCCTGGAGCACTCATGCTCGCCAAAAGGTTCTTGCCTGCGGCAGCGTCGTGTGGCGGGTCGCCCTCTTCCCTCAAACATGGTCGAGGAGGGCGACAGCTGGCGCGCGCGTCACACTCGTGAACGGGTGCTGCTCGCGGGGGTCGGACTGCTCCCGGCATACACGCATCATGTCGTAGTTTTAAAAAAAATCGTAATTTTTAAAAATTTAATTAGGTTTAGTTTTATTTTAGTGTAGAGTCCTCTAGTAAAGCCTTAGTTTTAAGAAATATTGTTCAAATCATATTAAAAAGCACAGGCCCTGGTGTCTGTGGAGTGTAACACATCAATAAAAAAAAAGTCTTTAAAAACATAAAACAATAAACTAAAATAACCTATCTAAAGTAAAATAATTAAACTCAACATAGATCGTTAAGTAAGATCTTTATAATTGTTTATCTTAACAAAAGATGAAGCCATAAAATCCGAATTTTCACTTATAAATACAATATTTAGAATGTTGTCTCTCTTGTAAAGTCAGTTTTGTTTTGGAAATCATTGTGCTGTACCTATTTACGAAAACCTCGAAAAATTGCTCAATTAATTTCAAAGTGTTTTTAAATTGTTACACCTAATAAGTACGACACTAAAGATAAATTATTACTGTGCCCTCTATTTCAATGTCCATGGACAATTCGATAGGTCATACCGAGGTGAACAGCCTATGGTCAGTGAACCCCATCAATATTCCATGGTGTCCTATTACATGCCGCACACCATGTTGCAGGTTTCGTTTATTTTATAGCGTAATAGCTCCATCCTGTCACGATAGCAGATTACTCAGTCCGATGCAATCATCGACATGAAAAATATGTTTAGTTAGTACCTAGATGCAATGTTTTGGAAAAAATATAGAGTAACGTAAGGTAGGTTAAACTTGAGTTACCAAGACGGAGAATGATTGCCTTAAGGCGTTTTGCATGTGGAGTAACTTAAGTTGAATCAACTATCAACTTTTTAAAAGTTTTCTGTAAAAAGTTGGTAGTTGCTATAACGTTTACGGTTGCCGCACTAATAAGGCAATCTGAGCAACATTCATAGCTGAGTAGCTCAATCTACGCAGCGATCAGCGTTCAGTGTGACGATGGATGTCGAAGAAGCAGCACTTGTTCTCATCTTATTGCGTCGTCGCCGTTGACGGCGTCAACAAGTACAAATTACAGGTCGCGGCATATAAGTCTAGCGCTGAGCGAAGTGTGGAGGGGATGGCTGCGCATGAGTTTAGTATGGCGGTCAACATGCGTAGCCATCCCCTCCACAGTACCCTTAGCGCTAGACTTACGTGCCGCTAAATGTATTCGCAATTAGAAACTATCTTGCAACTGAAAACTGTTGACGATTACCGGAACTTGCAACTCGAGTTGCTATGTGTACGCAGTCCCATTAAAATATTATGTAAACAGCTAATTGCCAGTTGCTGCAATAGCTGCTCCATGTGCAAAGCGCCTAAGATTGTGAGGAGAGTTCAAATCCCGATCCCGTACTTATGGGCTCTTTAAAATTTGTGTGGGTTCATGACAAGGTTTGAGTGAGGTCAATGCCAATCGCCCTTCGAGGCTAGTCCTATGGTCAACAGAGGCTGACACAGTACGATTAACGGAAGAAACGTCTGTACGTCCTCGTAAATGACAATGCGTAGGCTCTCGCGTACTGTCTCCTATGATAACCATATTAGTTTAGTTGGAAGAACGTCGGCCAGCCAGCCACAATATAATTTTTGTCGACGTGTGAAAAGTGACAGATAAATTATCATAGCTCTGTCACGTTTTGACATGTCAATAAAATTATACTGTGCTTTGTAGGCTCTGTCGTCGTTTCGCCCCGCATGCTGTTCGCCCCGCGGGCCGAAACGCCGAGAACGATGAAAGAAGAGGTCATTTCGGTCCACGTTGATAATAGTACATTGTTCACCGAGAGGAGAAAGTGACCGATTACCGTCGAGGGTGTCGTTTGAAGCCCGAGCCGTAGGCGAAGCGTAGGCCGAGATCGGGAATCGCACTTTCTCTCGAGTGATACATAGTGCATTATACTACACCTACGAGGAAAATAAAAAACGAAATCTTTACTAATTGAAATTGTTGCAGTTAGTGAAGCTTAATGTAACACTTGAAAATGGCGCCAATGGCGTCTGCAATTTTCACATGTTCTTTTTTCAAATTGTTTGACACCATCCACAGCTAGTGGCCAGTGTCATTTTGCGAACTTGGAGATAAAAACTCACTGTAAAAACTTTTTGGCTTTTGATATTTAGGTTACCAGCGCATAGTCTTACCCAAAATTAAAAAAGAAAAACCACGTAAGAAATGGATTTTCATACACTTTTTTCTCCCGCTCAGATGCGTTTTCTCCCCGCATATTTGTTCGATATGCAATGACGTACTTTCTACCGTAAATTTGATAAAGTATCAAGGTACTCGTACTTTCCGAGCAGGTGTAGTATAAAGATCAATTTCCCGCATCAGTATCGTATGCTAGCTCGGCAGAACTTTGTAGTAGAGTAGGATTCCTGGTCACACTATTCAAATGTTTCAATCGTAAATTTAATAAATAATTATCTCGGGCAGTAAATCGTACCCATTTGGAAACAAGAAAATTACTGAAATATTTAACTTTACCCGTGAATTATACAGGGCTATTTCTAATCAATTAGCATGCTTTTAGGGGCTTATTCTGTGCATCAAAACTAACAACTTTTGTTCTGCGACTTTTGTTAAACCTCAAAAAAAAATTTGGTTTTCCATAGAAAAATATCGTTTACGACAAAATGTATGGAACAGCTGATTTTTTTTTTCGAGTTTTGACAAAATCGCAGTAAAAAAGTTGTTAGTTTTGATGTACAGAATAAGCCCCTAAAAGGATGCTAATTGATTAGAAATAACCCAGTATAGTAACTGTTACACAGATTTGATAAAATTAGAAACTATTTGTAGAAGTAAACTTTGGTCGCTTCGTTGTTAATCTTTGTGTCCATCTATTAATGTAATATGGATGGACGGTAGACCCAAATTACTACAAAACTGGGTGAGCCAGACGAAACTTGACCAGGTAATAGTTTTGTCTGACATACTTATGTATTTATCACATGCATGTTAGCACGTTTATAGCTGTCATAACTTATTTGACTAATTACGTTATGGGTGGGCACTTAGCGTGTTACAGTTGCAATGCTTTCGGTATTTATTGCAAAAAATCTCACTGTAGCACGCTAAGGTCGCGTCCGTTAACGGTAGAACACTTTACAGGATTTTATATAGCTTTAATTAGTACAGGGTTTCTCAAAGTGCGGTTCGCGGATCCTCATGGGTTCGCCATTTAATGGTAGGGAGTTCGCGAGAAGATTTTTACGTAACAGTGACGTAACTAGATGCCTGACAGGCGCGTGCGACATAAATAAACGCCTGTGAGAGTGAATCGGTCAAAACTAATCAAAATTTAAACCGTCTCAATTTGCGACAAGACATCAGTAAGGTCCGCTCATTATTTTATTATTTATTATGGTTATTTTTTTTACACCTATGTATTAATTTTCATTTTTTGCTCTCTTTCAGCCTGAAACACAGGTTTAACCTAGTTCAGGTAAATGTGTGTGTGTGTGGTCTTTACTAAATTGTTTTTGCTTTTTACATGTAGTAATGGCTTTGATGTTTTTATATACATATTTAAATATAAATTATTTTTAGTGGGGTTCGCTACGATCTAGGAAGTTTATCAGTGATAGCCATAGATAGATAAGTTCGAGTACCTGATCCTGAATTCAATGCCCAGAAATATACTTACTGCTTTGGGTTTTTTAACAACTTTAAAGATATTCGTGGCACGAAAGTGTATTTCCATAACATGGTATTGACCCTTCAGCCTTGAGCCCTTATCTTTAAACTGTCCGCCCATGCAAATAGGTATATGGAGATAATTGTACAGTATGATAATATAATGTTTTGCACAATGTTGAATTCGCTTTTGTTTCTTCATTTCTCACCTTATGTAGATAATGTATTAGAACTATTTTTGTTTGTTTTTGAGTTAAATAATTAGGTACATCTAATATGTAACGACATGATTGAAATAAAAAAAGAACATTTTTTGCATTATTCAAGTCTTTTAATTTGATAAAGGTACTAATTAGTATCATCTGTGACCACCTCAGGGGATAAACGATTGCTCTAAGTAGGATTAATATTATCGTTTTATTGCGACATTGCCAATATTTCAAAAAATTACTCATTTAGATAGATAAAAAGAAGAAAACCTTTAAAAGTCAATTTGGTGCCTAAAATGAGATCGTTGCTTACTTGCGAATGCCTTTTGCAATGTTTGATAAGGTTATACAGGACATTGTATGATTAAATATATTGTCATATCGCAAGACAAAATACCCATCTAACACGATAACGATTTATAGACACGATTGTGAAAAAATCCATTTTGAACTAATTTCGCCCCGCCATCCTCACGTAGAATGTTTAGCCGGGCTAGGATGCGCATAAAGTAATATATTCTTTCGACGGGTCAGAACGAGACAGCGTTATGGCAAAGTATATATATGTATCTTTTTCACACGTCGAAAAGAGTTCTTTTCGTGGCTTTTAGTAGTCGCATGCTGGACTAGCTGGTGTCGGCACGCGACTGCGGCATCCAGACAGGCGGCCGGCCCAATGGACATGTTTACTTTATGTCTTCGTCCTGCCGACGTAAAACAACTGTACCTTTTACTTGTTAGGTAATTATTTTGCAATCAAACTGTTGTGATAAAATCAACTATAATTTGTGCGCTGGATAGGTTCACGTTTGATTGCATTAAGTATTTAGAGATGCGGAGATGTTTTTTAATGTTTAATGATTTATTTACAAAAATAGATTTAATTTAATTTACTTGGTGTTTCTCAGCGATCGCCGCAGTTAAGCAACGTTTGGCACGGCCAGTCTTTGGATGGATAACCTTAGCCCGGATAACACGTTAAATTGTAAGCCTCGGTACTTTTAGTCATATAAGAGGCCTTCAGGTGGCTTTAAACTCTGATAACAGAGCTAGCCATCCGACTTAAAGGAACTTACTTGTGAATAATACACTTTTGTTTACTTGAGAAACCAACAACTAAATAGACTAGATTATAATAAATATAAATTAGATTAACCAAGCAGTTACTTACTTCCTTGTTCCCACACCACCAGCCACACTTCATCTATAATCTCAAATAAAAGAAAGATTTTACGTAAGATCTTAATCAAAAGTTCCATACATTTTTGCTTTTAAACTATATTATCATAAAGAGTTAAGCCGAGCTTCACAAACTCTACATCTCGGTTAAATCTTGTGGTTTCTTTATCATTATATCTGCAGCCCTATCTCTAACGTAGTGATTAATTCCTCTATGGCCCTATCTACCTACACTTGCATTTTTTTATTGCTTAGTGCGTTAATAGGTATTGGTAGTACTTAACACGGGCTATAAACGGTACATTTATTAGGTAAGTAAGACGTATTGATGTTATTAATATTTATTTTAGATACTTACGTCTAGGTGGGCTGTAATGCACATAGACTCCGTTTTTCCTCGAGTTTCGTTCAGTGAGCCACTTTTTGATACTTTCCATCACAAACAATGACTTAACTGACGCAATTTCGCTTACACGCACAAGTTTTATCAGATGGCTTTATACCACGTTGATCGATAAGCTAGATAAGTATGTGTATAGTCTATTCTATTGGGAACGATGGAAAATGTTTCCTATAAAATATTAACCAACAGTTCGACTGACACACTTCTTCTGGCCTAGTAATGGGAAATAGCCGCAGAAATGTCTATATTATATCAGAATTTCACATTAAAAAGTGCACTTTAGTTGAGCGAAAACCTTTTGCAGATTAGTATTTGATATAGTACCTACTTGTAGGAAACTATTTCATCCATCTAAATACTACACTTCAATTTACAGGTAGGTACCTACTTCAATAGTACAATAACAAGATTTCAATTCACTTCAGAACTCACACAGTGTCAGAATTGTTTTCTTGTACAAATTGAAGATAATCTGTTTTCAGTCTTCAGAAACGCGATTTTTTTGCAACAACACGTGTGCTAATGTACTATAGCCAACTAACCGACTTGCTTACACATGAGACGATGCGGTATCAGGGAATCCAATAACAATAGGTACAGTTTAGAACGCAAGTTATGTCTGCAATATCTTTTATATTCCACTCTATAAATATTTTGTATTTGCTAAATATTTTTTATAAACATAATCAAATATAATGAATTAGTTTTACAACATAACACTTGCCGCCTTATTACTAAGGTAGGTACTTTGTTGTCAAAGTCAAAGCTACTTTGGAGTACGTAGTTAGCCCATGTTTTGTATTTTACGTACCTAGACAGAGCGAGATAGAGAGTATTTTACAAGCGAATTGAAATTGTCAAGGAAGTAAAAAGACAACACACGGACTAACTACTCCAGCGTTGCTCCAGCGTATTAAGGCGGTTAGAGTTTGTCATTGTTGATCACCGATGTTAAGCAACGGGTTGGCCAATCAGCCTTATTTAACTTTTTTTGTATGACCAATAAAGTCTTATTTAAGCTAATATCGTATATATTGGGATAGCTCAAGAGTAGCTGACTTATATTATAATAATTCTATTAGAAAATTCTGCTCATAGTCATTCTCGTCAGTCAGCTGGTTGTATCGCATCGATCAAAGGAAGCAGTTGTCACTACTTGTCACTAATCGAGTAAACCTTCCGCTATTGTGACTATAATAAAATGCATATTTTATATTTTATGATTAAATGGTATAATGTGAATTATGTGAAGCAAAACTTGCACATATTATACCTAAGTTAGTATTTATTTCATTGAAATCAATAAAGGTATGGAAACAAAATCATTTTAATTCATGTATTTTATAAATTGTTCGCAACCCGAGCCCAATTTCTTCTTGTCAAAAACCAGTGCTATAAATTATACAACATTGTACCAATATTATTTTAAGCTGCCTAACATTTGTAATAAAATTGTTCACTAGTGTTTTGTAATTAATTTATTAGTAAGCTCAAAAGCTAGGGCTCATTAATTTGCTAAAATGTTGAATTTTCAAGTATACATGGTTATTTTTAATCAATTAGCATCCTTTTAAGGACTTTTTCTGTACATCAAAACTGAACTGTACTTAACTTTTGTTCTACGACTTTTATTAATTCTCAAAAATAAAGTTGTTAATCCTCGACAAAATGTATGGAATAGCTGTTTTTTTTTGATTTTTGACAAAAGTAGCTGAACAAAAGTTTTTAGTTTTGATGTACAGAATAAGCCCCTAAAAGATTAGAAATAACCCTGTATAGTTCACATTCATTTACCCTATTTCGTACTTTTTACAACTAAAATGCCCGTCCCGGCTTTGCACGGTTAGGAATGAATTATAATATGTAGATCGCTGTAAACCTTAGGGAAGAAATTATTTATGAGGTGTTGAAAACAATTTGCATTGCAATTTGTTGTGTAGTTTAGAAGAATACACAGACAGACACATAAAGAAAGCGATTTTGCTTTATAATATGTAGTGATTAAGATATTTGTTTGTATCCTAACATTTTATTTTTTATCTGCAGCTATTTTAACTTGATAGCGTCAGTGTTCCTGACTCAGCAAAAGTATAGTAATGAACCTGTACCGTCACCACACGGAGTCGACGACGTGATTAATGGTGGAGCGATGCGGCATGTAGAGATACTGACAGCTGTTTTAATTAAAAATAAGTATTAGTAATGATTAAATTGTTAGCGACAAAGTGATTGCGGAACTATGATAAAACAATCAGTGGAAATCGTCCGCTCTACAGGCACAAGTTTTGCATAAATCGTGGCAGATTTGGGACCTAACCCCTGAACCGGTTCCTCCTGATACGAATAGGTACGTTTTTTGCCCGTGGTCTTACTAGATGTAGGTACTACTAGTAGGAACACGGGCGAAAATTTATTCCAAGCACTCTAGTAAGACTACGGGCAAAATTTTATATCGAGTATACTTTTTAACCCCGGACAAAGAGAGGGGTGTTATAAGTTTAACATGTCTGTGTGTCTGTGGTATCGTAGCTCCCAAACGGATGAACCGATTTTCGTTTAGTTTTTTTTTTTGGGTCATAGATAATTTTATTCCAAGTGTTCTTAGACATGATTCATGAAAATTTGTTCAGCCGTTTCAAGATTATCAGCTCTTTTCTAGTTGATGAGGGGATCTGACTACCTTCCATATGTCCTATCGATTCGACATTTGGTACCGTTTTACTTCAATGATATTGAAAGGACAGAGTTTATTTTGTGTCGGGAAATTATTTAAAAAAAATTACTGTTGTTAAATAACTTTCACAATAAAATATGATAAATAAAAGAAAATCTCTGTAAAGGGTAAAATTATAATTTATATGAAATTACAAATAAAATTTACTTGTTTCTATCTATATGTTTTTCTTTGATCAATTTTTCTTCGCTATCCGACAGAGTGATGTTAATATTGAATCCGATGTCTTTCTTTTTAATTGATTTTTGCTCTATTGAATTTGTTCCGCTTACCCCTGTAAAAGGAAATTATTAAAATAGGGCAATTAAGATTACTATGTAACTTTAAATAATCAAAATAACAAATGTAATAACCTTAACGATCATAAGCGTTGTGCAAAAGTTGTTGTTAATAAGCCACTAGATTTTAACCCTAGAGTGGGCGCGTGGTGAGCATTTTGCCGCCCTCATCAAAAAAACGCAAATAATACGCGAAAAAAATGTCCACTGAGTTTGCGCTTTTTAGTAGCTGCTTTTAATTTCGTTAGCAACTCATGCCGAAAGACTGGACGCCACCAATTCATAGGGAGCCCTTGGAGGAGGAAGTTTTCACCGGCGGTCGTCGCCAGGCAGCAATTTGCTCACCACGCGCCCACTTAGGTAGGTACGTAGGCGTAGGCAAAAACTCAGTCACATTTTTTTAGCAAAATTGAAATTATGTAATTTTTCCGGTGAATATATAACTAGTATATAATAAAGTAACAGTTTCGTTGTTTCACGCACAGAACTTTCATGGCTATGAATAGGCCTCCACGATAAATCTTCAATAAGACCGATTGGAAGCGGCTTGCATACAGCTTGAAAAATAGTTTATTATTTATAACTATTACGTGATAAAAATAAATTACAATATTGAAGATCGTATACTTATAATAGTATCTGGGCAGGAAAAATAATGAAAATTATACCAAAAAAGGATACTACAGATGCTCAAAGTTACTGTGCAATGAACATCGCATATACATTTGTGATGTATGATTTATCATAACCTATCCTGTATTTGCAGAAAATATATAATTGTGATATTATTTTCCATTGTAATTGGTATTACATAGAATAATGTAGAATAACTAAAAAAAAAGTTAGTAGCAATGTTAAGTTTTCCAAAATCGTTAATTAACGAAAATTTAAATATCAGAGTTCAATAATTACTTAGTTTTTTAAAGCTTACTTATGTACTTCTTAAATCCCGAGAAAATAATACATATTAAATGTTTTGTTGCTACTTAAAATGGACATTGAAAAGAAGCGGCAAAATACTCCCCACGCACACACTGACGTTACAAAAAAGACGCGCTCACTCTAGGGTTAATTACATGACGAAATAAACTCAAAAGCTGCTAAATAAACCTTTCTGATCATACATAGGTACCTACTCATGTGCAAAATAAAGTTCAACGTACCGTTATTTAGTATTTTGTGGTAAAGATCATTAAACTTTTTCTGCCTTTTTACATTAGAAGGTGTGCGGACGACCAAAGTCGGAAGCAATATGTAGTGTTCAAGATTTGGTTCTTCTTTTGGCTGTTTACGGCGATTGCCATCTTTTTTCACCACGAGACGCGGATTTTTATTTTTATATCCCGACGTACTACTGCTGCTTGTGAGATCCTGCTGTCTAGGTACGTCGTTCTTACTGTAACTTGCTGGTGGTTCGCAAACACTAGAGTCTGGTTTTGTTGATGTGTGGTAGCAACATGTTGGCTCTCTTGAAGATGGCAACCGCTTAACGTAGCTAGGACCAGGGGAAGAGGAGTCGTCTTGTCGATATCTAGGTCTGTGCCGTGAATCTAGCATCATCGCGTCGTGACTTCCATGACTTCTGCGTAAAGTTTGTTCTTCTCTCCTTCTATCAGATATTACGAGACTGCCCGGATTTACGTCGCTACCAACGGCGTCTTCACTGCCCGGCCTATTCTTGTGGCTGGCTACGATGATGTCGCCAGTCTTACCCAGCGGTCGACAACTCTCATGACGATGGTTTAGTTTAACTATCCTGTAGTGGCGCCGCCTTCTGCGCTCGACGTGTGCAACTCGTTCTCTGAGCATGCTGTCGATCAGTCGCTGCAGCTCGCCTCTTGTACTGCATCTGTCGGCGTGAGCCCTGCGACCCAATCGAGTGTTCGGCCAGTGAGTCCGACACACGTCCTCGTATATTATATCACTGAGAACTGCTTCTCGAGAAGGTGTCAATTTGATGCCGTCATCACGAGGGGCAAATTCTCCTTGAGCTAAATAGTGAACTGTATCCATAAGCCTGTAGTCACGAACGGGATTGAGCTTGTGCCGGATTTTATGCACGCGTTCAGCTGCCAGTTTTGGAATGTCGTCTCGTTTACACGGTACCGACGCGCACTGCCGGCGCCCTCGCGCTGTGATTCCGTCGTATGTAGTGAAATCACGACCGTATTGCTCAGAGTTGTGTTCTTTCTCGATAGTGGTAGCTTTGCTCGGTGACAATGGTGCCGCTTGGTGGGCGTATCGCTGGAAGGCTGAGGTCTCAGGCACGTGGCTGTATTGCTGTATGTAGCTACATCCGGCTCGTGCGGTCCCATTATAAGTTCTCATTTCATTACCCTTCTCTTTATCATCGTCATCAGAAGAAGTCAGTGTAACACGGGGATCTAATGCACGGAACACCATTTCCTGCCTCAAAATCTTTTTTTCCAAGTAATCGACTCTTCTACTCAATTTATTTATTGTGTTACTAAGTGGTAAAGAAGATTCTTCCGACGTCGTGTTAGTCACAATCAAAGTTGCAATGTCTACTTTATTCGTGCCTAATGTTGATGCGTCAACTTTCACTTCGAGCTTAGGAAGATTCATATTCGGCTGTGTGTATATATAACATTTTTCCGGAGATCTTGGCTTATCATTATAAACATTTACGTCGAGTGAGGGCTCAGCTTGTGAGCATCTGGAACTAAGCGCGGAACTTTCAACCTGAATGAGAACTGTAGATATATCTGGGGTTTTTCTGGGGTCGCAGGCGATTGAATTCGGCGCATCCGATTCGTCTTCGCTTAAGTCTGAAAATAAAAACTCTTCTCAAAATTTAATTGGGAATTAAACTAAAATTATAATCTAAAGGACATGACCAATACCTAGTAACTTACGAGTAGTAAACGACGAGTGATCACCGATAGCAAGACGCGACCCTGATTTGCTCGAGCCCTGGAACACAAAATCACCATTAGTATTTAAGAAGCTTATGTGTGTTTAGAAATGAGAAATAACCACCTTTTTTGAATGAAAACGGCTCTTTTCTGCAATGTATAGTGTCTTGATGGCTGGTGCGCGAGGTTTGATTGAAACTAGAACCCTTTGTGAGCCCTGTCCAAACACTGGATTTTTCTGAAATATTTCTAACCCTGTAAATAAATATACCTATGTAGTATTTAAAAAATGGGTTCAACAGATGGTGCATGTATTTTAATGACAATTTACCAATAGGTACTGGTTTCTTGGATTGTCGAGCTGGGCTCGCTTCAAGATAATCCACTTGTCGTATCAATTTTTCTTCTTGGATGGATATTAATTTCTTCTTTGATGGAGACTGTTTATTTTCCATCACATTTTATTTTTTTCTTCCCCTGCATAGTTATAATATTCGCGATCCGAAAAGATGTGAGAAAAACAATAATTTAGATTCTAATAAAACGAAAAATTCTGCCAGATTGACAGACAGTGGACTTTCATGGTTTATGGTACTGCTTCAAGTCTATGAAAATAAACTTTATGAATCTAATCATCATCTAGTTTCATATACTCAGCTAGATTTTGAACAAGATCGGGAAAGCGGAAAAGCTACTTCGTGTGAAATTTCATAGCGCTCCTACGCTGGTAAGGTAACTTTTCCTAAGAAGAAGTAGAATAAACAGTGCCACATTTTAACATACTTCAAAAAGGAGGGGTTTTGGTAAATCATGTCACCACTTTTGGAGGCCTATCTCTATGTCTGGCAAACGGCACTACGAGTAGGATCTCCAAAAACCCTGTGTGTGTAGTCAACCACATGTAAGAATATGTGTCTAGGTACCCCGTAATGTCTTCCCCGAGTTCACTTGCTTAAAAGTTTAAAGTCGATATAATACTTTTTAATGCGTTATTTTAAAAATAGAAGACATCGGAAAATGATTAATACAATTGTCAAAATTAACAAAGAGTGACGTGTCGCCTTTTTGTGATTTTCTAAAAAATTGTTGTTCAATATTTGGATAACAAATTGGTGTCGTTCTAAGGAAACAAATACGTATGGATGCTAGTGTGATCGTGAGGCATGACTGAGCAAGAGAAAAAGAGCGGCGGCACCACTGAATCCTCGGTGGTATTGGTGGAGCAGTCAGCTACGAGCCGACACAAGCATCCCTTTCGGCCTGTCGACATGCAGGAAGATGCGCCCAAGGAACTTCATCACAAGCGGTCTAAAGCACCCGCAGTGCCATGTATGATTATTCTTACTCCACTTTGCCATAGATGTCACATGTTAATATATTCTATCATTTCAATAAAACATCGAAAACATATCATTTTCACCTGGCGGCGGTGCAGATATTTCGGATATATCTTCTTGGTATGGGTCTTAGTTGTCCTGACAAATTTGTGTGTGTTCCATGGCTCCTCAACACAGGAAATCCTTGTGGAGGGCTACGAGTGTGAACGTTATTTATTTCACCAAACAAAACTTGTTGCAAATACAATTAAAATTAACTTTTTTTTTCAATGAATATTAGTTATTTATCGTTTAATTTGTTCACAGCGGTAACAGAAGAACTTAAAGATAGTATATATACCGAGAGCAAAGGAAAAATAGAATGTGAACGGGGTGAGAGATTACAAACTTATACGTACCTTAGTTGCGTTAGCTGCTGATCTTTAATTTTGTATACGATTTTCAGCCATGTCCTCCGAAAAGCACAAGCATGTTGTTGCCAAGAAGTTATCTTCGGTCACCAAGCGGCGAGCCTCTTCCCCAGAAGGCATCACGCTGGCTCCAATGATGGCCGACATGAAGGTGCAGTCAATGAACCTTTATTGCAATGTCATGTTCCTCTATTAAATTCCATTCGTTCATGCTATCCAGATATGAATGTTCCGTTCATGTGCCATCGTGATATGCGGTGCTATTATCGCGTGATGAATGACCCGTATTAAATTGTTTTATACCCTAAAGTCGTTATGTTGAGTACGGATTTAAAACAATGAATATGTACCTCCAGTTAAGTAATATGTGTACAGAATAGCCACTTGGCCACTCAGTTCCTCTTATCAATGTGAGCGTTGTTGAATCTCACCCCCACGCTTACCCGGTGCGACCGACTTTTGTCAAATTCTAACTAGAAAGATTTTTAAGATGTGTCTCTGGTTACTGCCCGGCGGTGCTCAGAAGAAATGAAAAAGGTTCTCTAATAGTTACTGCTAATAATTTGGTAGTATTCTCACAATTATTGAACAGACGACAGTTGCGATGCATGTGTAGTCTTTTCATTTATTTCGTATTGAATAACATGCAAGTGTGGTCTTTTCATTTATTTCGTACATGAATTGTATCTGGATAAACTAATTATTGACAGAAAGAATCTAAAGTGTCGTCACAGCCGATCCCTGCTCCGGTGCCGCAGCCCCCGGAGAAGGTCCAGGACCAGCCTGCGAAGCATGATGAGAGGAAGGACGACGAGGACAGCATCAGCGAAGATATCGCAGAGTTGCGGACCCCCGAAGTGGACAAGGCTCCGTCGGAATGGGTGAGTGTGCCGTAATTTACTTTGAGCATCACTTTCATTAAAAATAAAACAGTAAGTAGAAAGGAACGTTTGTTCAAAAGAAATCAAATGTATTTTCGTTAAATGTCAGAATTAAGTAAAATAAATATTTTTTACAAAGTGCACGAGCGCAGAGCACGAAAATTTGAGAAGTTTTAAACCATCTGGGTTAGAGTTTGTAACATAAAACTGTTTAAAATTATGCGAGACTCACAAACAAACTTGCATTTTTGGAATAAAAATTGAGCAATGCCAGAGTTCTACTACTTATTGATGAGGTAGAGAAGTTTACGCCGCGGTAGCCCGCACGCCTCATTTTCGCTTCGTTTAACGCGTCTCCAAATGTTACTGTGTACTTGGTTGGCACGGGTCATGCGTAGATTCTTCGTGCATGGATAAGATAAAGAGAAGTGATATAGTGGTATTGTTGCAGTCGGACGAAGAGGAGGCAGGCGGGCTGCCGCGCAGCGAGTCGCGCGCGTCGCGCGTTTCGCGTGTCGTGCGCCAGCTGTTCTGCTGCGGAACGCCCTTGGAGCCCCCCTCCGAATACAAGATGTCGCCCCGCACCGAACACGACGCTGTATAAGCGCGGCAGTACACATCCGCACATAAATCCATGTCTAAGACCGCAAATGTCACCGCAGCTGGCCATTTTCAATCGTTGCGCTCCAAGACAACCTTTGGGAATGGCCAGCTGGACAAAAGGAAATACTGCATGTGAACGACGCGTGTGTACTTAGTTGTGTATATGAAAATGCCAATAAATGTAATTTTTGTTACTAAAATGACACTATGTATTTAGCCAGTGTGATCCTCCAGTTTTAAATGTTTTTACTTATTATAATTTTGGGCTGCGTTGTGAACGTAATATATTATTTAAAAATAATAAAATTTCAAGCTAGATTTAGTCACAGGCTGTGCCAAAAATTTACAAATTACGCGGTTTTAATTTAGGAAATATTGCTGTTCTATTTTAAAATTAATAAACCATTTTTCCTCACATTTTACCTTTGTGTTATTCATTTTTTCTAAATTTTTTAGAACATTTGACTTTTGCCAAAAGGTAAATTTATTTTTTTAACAATTGAACAATAAAAGTATACAGGTGTAATCGCATATTATTATAGGGTATATAATAACACTATGTATACCTACGGTCAACAAACGTTACAACTTTTACATAGGGGCTATGATTTTTTTCTTCCAATTCTGGAAAAGAGATCAGCTGTTTCATTAATTTAGTCTATTCAGAGTTGCGATTTTGTATGGGACAGCTCATTTTTAATCTAGAATTCTGCGTTGGTCTCAAGTTGTAGACAATGGTCTGAATCACCCCCTTTCGACTTAGCACGTAAGTATATCTTATGCGAACAGCTTTGTTTATGATAACATTTAGCAGGGTATAAATTAGGCCACTTTTTATTGCAATATTACTCTTACAGATTGAGAACATCGCAAGCTCTAGGAAAAAGGAAGTTTCTTGGAATGATGATGAGTATTTGTCTAAGGTGAAACTAGAGGCAACCTACGAGGCAAGTAATAGCTAAAATAGCCTTTAGATCTTTATATTAATGATTGGTTTTGCTGGTCAAGCGCAGCGAGACCAATCAATCTAAGCTTTCGATAAATAAACTCAAAGAATAAAACACAGGACATTTGAAGACAGCTTATCATAGGTATGATATATCTATTCATTTAGCTTATTATTCTTGTTTATCCTTCATGGGGTATGTCTTTACATACCCCATGAAGGATAAACATGTATGTAACAAGGGTATGTCTATACATACCCCTCAAAAATTTAATCAAAGAAAACTGTTGCAGACAACAACTCCTCTCTACTAAGGCAGGCCGCACACCAGGCATATATTTGTATCGTGGTAACTGTGGCGCCACATTTAAAACGCGACACATTTAACGCCCCCGTACATCTGTTCGCGAGCACGCACACTAAGATACATTTGTGGCGAGTGGACTATGTGGCGAGGCGTTGTGCCCGCTACACGAATTCAAGATCGAACTCGTTCGTTATTTGTATCGCGTTGAATTGAAAACATGAAAGACAACATTGAATTTTACATTGAGTTGATTGCAGAGGATGAAAAAATTCTGTATTATACAATCATACGCTTGCTGATTATAGTAACAGACGTATTACAGAAATTATTTGGACTAACATTGGCGAAAAATTTAATGAAAGGAGTAAGTTCCTATCTACCTTTGCACATTTAAATCGTGTTGCACTAGCTAGACTGTGTAAATATTTTGCCATGATACTAGTCCGTATGGTTTAATGAAGTAATGATGTCGAAATTCTCAAAGCGGTGCCACGCTACAACTGTGCCTCCGGTGTGCGCGTATACAATACGTTTGTGGCAAGCTGGATTGTAGCGTCGTAAATGTGGCGACGTAAATGTACGATGCGTGTAGCATGTGGCGGTGGTGTGCGGCCTGACAATATCATAATGTTTTTTTGCATGATATTATGTACAAAAACTTAACATAGGTGTAACATACACTTAACATAACTTAAACGTGCTTATCAGGTTTTTTAAAACAATTCATGCGTTTAACGCGACGTAGTTCTGAGTATGCATGAAACATTAATTTAATATTAATTAAATTAATATAATAGAATTACAAACATTGGAAATCAGTTAAATATATTAGGTAAGTATTTTAAATAAACGAATGAATTGCAGGACGCGCCAAAATCCTGTATGTTAGAGAAGAAGGCGTCGTTAGGGCCCTGCTTTCATGTAGCTGCACCTTTCGGAAGACCCTCGGGAATATCTATTTGCTTAGCAAAGGTGACATGATGTTAATGATGTATATCTGTAGATTTAGACAAGAAGCCGTGGTCTAGTGGTATAGGCCGAATCAAAAAACTTGGTAGCTGTGATGTAAGCTACAAAGGTGAGCCGTTGTAAAAAAAACTTTCCACGGTTCACCCAGGTGGTCTCAGGAGGTGGACGGTAAGTTAGAACTGGGATAATCCAGCCTTCGGTGAGCTTCAGTCAGGATTTGGCTATCCGCAGCTTGTAGCTAACATCACAGCCATCAAGTAGTATTTCGGCCTATAGTAACACCCGCCTCACAATCGTCAGCCTAATTATCTTCGAGAAGTTGAATATTTTCCACGTAACTTATACAGTAACTGTATTTGCATGAAATAGCCTCGACAATAGTCCGACATACTGCTATTTCACTTGTAATTTGATTTACTATCTGTTTTCAGCGATGTGCAAACCCTGAAGTAGATAGTAACAAACCAGCAAAATCTATGATCAATATCTCATTGTCCAGGGTAAGTTTGATTTTAATTAGAAAAAATAAGCGTATTTCAATTCAAATCTTTCTTCTTTCTTTATTACATAAAAATGAATCGCGGTTGTTAGTCTCGCTAAAACTCGAGAACGGTTGGACCAATTGGGCTAATTTTGGTCTTGAAATATCCGTGGAAGCTAAGGGACGGTTTAAAACGGTGAGAAATTATAAAAATATAGTGAGTAAAATAATAAAAACATTCATTGAATTTTCCCATACAAAATGTTCCTGCATGTAAAAGTTGTCATTGACAGTTGACAGATGGTGAGATGAAGTTCACCGGGGCAGCTAGTTTTAAATAAAAACTGCTATCCTGCTATCTATGCTTATGCTGCGTAAGAAGAAGGCTTATTTTAACTGATTAATATACCTAATTAAAAAACCCCCGACACAAAAATATTTGACAACAAACTTTCAATTGACAGCAAACATTCATTTGTAGAATTTTGGTTCTTCCATCCCCACTTTAACCCACCATAACTCTTAAACGGCTCAATCGATTTTTATAAAACATAGCTAAGAACACTCTCGATTAAGTCTCCTTTCATCCAAAAAAAAACTAAACTGAAATCGGTTCAGTGGTTCGGGCGCTATGATGCCACAGACAGAAAGACAGACACACAGACAAACAGACACGTCAAACTTATAACACCCCTCTTTTTCGTCGGGGGTTAAAAATCAGTTCATTGTATTAATCAACAAAAAAGTCCCATGCATACCCTCCATAGGTGTCTGTGTTGCGGCGTGTAGATGTTCCTGTATTTATGATTTTTTTAATTGCGTGTTTTGCAGAGATGCCTGGTAAATAAAACAATTTATCGCGAACCATATACTAGCATAACCCAGAAGAAAAGGACTACACCAAAATTAGATGCAGTACGTATCTACTAATAGCCATCACTAACTAGTTGAAAGATTTAAGAATTTTTAGAGAAGATATAAGTAAAGAGAGAGTACAACACTATATAGAATTCGTAGTCTAAAAAGTCTAGTAGTATAAAGATGGTAAGACTGAAGATTGTAAGATTAGGGCAGGTGCCCCGATTGCGGACACTTTAAGAAATTTCAGTTTTTAAAAATTCGTCAAAATTAAAAAAAAGTGTTTACTTGAGATTTTAAAATTGCTTATGACACAATAGAGATTTGTCTATTATTATATATTATTTCCTATAGCTATTTTGCAAGTGGGCAAAACAGTGGTTGTGGCCACTTTTCACCGGCTGTGGCTGCGCCTATGTGGCCACTTTACATTTTAAACAAATTAGTATACCAAATGCATAAGTCCGAAGTTGTTGTCTGAAGTTTATGTGACAAATGGTTGTTGCCAGTTTTGTCGCGAATTACGTATGCCAAGATTTTTATCCCTAATTTTATTGCAAGATTGATTTGCAAGATTTTAGCGTAAGTTGTTACGGTAAGTGATGACTTGTGGAACAGAAACGTGGCCTCTTACTATAGGCCTTATTAATATGCTCCAAGTAGCCCAACAAGCTATGGAGTAGGCTCGAAGTCTCTCTGCGAGATCGAATCAGAAATGAGGAGATCCGTATAAAAAAAAAAACAAAGTTACCCACATAGCCCAATGGATTGACAAGTTGAATTGGCAGTGGGCAGGACACATAGAGCGGAGGGCTGATGACCGATGGGGTTGAAAAGTTCTCGAGTGGAGACTACTACGTAGTTGCGATCCGTCCACCTTGTGGGTGGATGTTCTCATCCACCCACAAGGTGGACGGATCGCGGTAGATGCAAGCCGCTTCCAACCCGTCTTATTGGAGATATATAGGAGAGGCCTATGTCCAGCAGTGGACGTCTTATGGCTGATGGATGGATGGATGTTACGGTAATTAGAAAATTGAAATGGCTGTAAGCAGTGCACGTAATACAGATAACACTGATGACCCTTGAAGCAAAAAGTTCTCGAGTGGAGACCACATACCGGCAAGCGTAGCATAGGATGCCCACTGAAACGGCAGAAAGGCGATCTTTTTATGACATGAGAATTGCACTGGATGCAAGTTGCTTCCTGAACTTATAGAAAATACTGTTCTGTTTCTTATTTATAAGGCTTCAAACATAAAAATGGCCACAGCCAGTGCAGCGGCCACAAACGGTGCACCTGCCAATAGTATTATTATTATTTCCAGGTTCAAGCGCAAGTTCGCGATGCACCAAAAGGGAATTTCCTTGGAACATTGAAAGAGAAAATTTCTAATTTAGGCGATAAAATAAAAAATTCTTTTGTATGATATTTTTCTGCATCGTGAATTTGATAATACAAACGCATTTTGTTTTTGTAAATAGATTTATTTCATTATTATTAATACAATTGTTTACAAAATTTGTACTTACAAACTTATCAAACAGAAAATATACATAAAAACCGTAAAACAAGTAAGTTTGTTTTTGTTCATGAGGGTTTCCCAAAACACCTAATATTAGTTCGCAGCACTGAGACTTTAAATCTATTGAACCAAAACACGTTTTCTGAGTTACAAATTCAAAAATACGTTCAGGCCGAGCCCAGGAGTCGCTATCACGTGTGAATTGAGAGGTTAATTGGAGAGATCTGCTGAAGTAGTTGCTGTCGTATTAGTAATGTGTTAGATAGATATCAGAATTTGGTAAAAGGTATCAGGCACAGGGGTCATGCACCCGGTCTCGCATCTGTTGTTCGATGGGCACTTTGCAAAACCAGTAGGCGAAGTCCTGCAACAGCAACCAGTATCGTAGTCTTCCTACCATGTTGAGAGTTTAGTTAGAGGGTTCAAATACAGGGGTCGCTTTCATATGTCAAAAGAGAATTTGGTTGGAGGATTTAGTTGTAGCGGTGTTATTTGAGATTTTGGTTGATGGTTTCAGACACAGGCTTCGCGCGCAATGTCTCGCATGTGTTTCTTGATGCGCACGCTCTTGGGCACGTTGCAGGCTCAGCAAGCGGAGCCTTGTAGTGACAGCTACTGTTGTAATTGACCTTTCATGCATGTGATTTGAGAGTTTGGTCGGAGAGTTTAGTTATAGGAGTGGCTGTCAGAGTTTTGGAGGTTTCAAGCACAGGGGTCACGTGCCTGGACTCGCATCTGTTTCTCTATGCGCACTCTCTTGGGCACGTTGCAGGCTCAGCAGGCGGAGCCTTGTAGTGACAGCTACTGTTGTAATTTATAATGTGATTTGAGAGTTTCGTCGGAGAGTTTAGTTATAGGAGTGGCTGTCAGAGTTTGTTTGGAGGTTTCAAGGACAGGGGTCGCGTGCCCGGTCTCGCATCTGTTTCTCGATGCGCACGCTCTTGGGCACGTTGCAGGCCCAGCAGGCGGAACCCTGCAGCGGCAGCTGGTGCGTGAGGTTGGCGGCGCGCGCGGCGTCGTAGTCCGCCTGCCGCGGCCGCCAGCACAGCTCCGTTGACCCACACGTGCAAGTCATGTCGCGGCAAATCTGAAAATATCACATTATATCAATTCTATATTCAAGCCTTAGACCAGCAATTGAAGTAGGGTGATTTCTAATCAATTAGCATCCTCTTAGGGGCTTATTCTGTACATCTAAACTAACAACTTTTGTTCTACGACTTTTGATAAAACTCAAAAAAAATACAACTTTTTCATACATTTTGTCGAGGGTGAATGAAATTTTTCTATAGAACAACAACTTTTTTTTGAGAATTAATAAAAGTCGTAGAACAAAAGTTGTTAGTTTTGATGTATAGAATAAGCCCCTGAAAGGATCCTAATTGGTTAGAAATAACCCTGTATATAATCTCCACGTCGGGGCAGAGGCCTGAATACGTAATTACAATTAACATTAAAATTCAAACATCACTTTAGTTAAATTTTATTAAAAAGGCTGATACAATAGGGACATTACGCAGTACATAAAATTACTGTCATTGTAGACATACGTAAAACTCGTAGCATAGCTCATTTGAGATGTCTACGTCGTAGCATAACCGTAGGTGTGCTACGCCCTACGGCGTAGATATCATAATACATTTTCAGTTACAATTTACATAGTAGACAAACGCAATTTTTGGTTGTTTACTAGTGATAAGGTCCAGTTGGTGTGTGGCACGCACGGCACGATGGGCGGCATGAAGCACGACACCAGCGGGTAAGCCCGCTGGTGTCGTGCTAAGGCTATGTATGCTAAGGCATACGGACCATAAAATAATTCTATCGACGTGTCAGAACGTGACAGAGTTATGATGAAGCATATATCTGTCACCTTTGCACACGTCGATAAACTCTTGTCGTGGTCTTGTATGCTAAGCTAGCTGGTGTGCGTAGCACGTCGTAACTGCTACAGTTATGGCTACAATGTAGGGCGCGTCGCAGCATGGCACCTGGTCCGTGGCACGTCGGACGGAATGCTACAGTTACAGCTACAATGTTACGGAGGCGAAGTACGTCACGGCAGCGGTCGGGCGCACTTCGCCGAGCGCGCGTGGCACGTCTGACGGACTGCTAGTAATCACATCTACGAGTATAATGTTACTGAGGCTAAGTACACGTCCCGGAAGCAGTCGGGCGCGTCGCAGGTTCAGTAGGTCAGCGGCACACACAGCACGATGGACAGCGTGAAGCAATCGTCGGGCGCACGTGGCACGTCGGACGGACTGCTACAGTTACAGCTACAATGTTACCGAAGCGAGGTACTCGTCCCGGCAGCGGTCGGGCGCGTCGCAGGTCCAGTTGGTGGGCGGCACGCACGGCACGACGGGCGGCGTGAAGCACGTCGCCGGGTGCGCGTAGCACGTCGCGCAGCAACACTGCTGGCACATCGTGTACACCTGGAAACAATACTATCGGTCATACAAGACTCACTTTAACCTCTGGGGAGATGTGAGTCTAGCAATTCAAAACAAGCAAAACCGTGACGAGGTCCAGTTGTAAATAAATGCATACTCCACAGAGTACGAAATTACTCTTTGCACCCTTTTTGCACAGGTAAATAAATCGGCTTTATTGTGGTTCGTTTTACTAAAAATGACATCAAGTTGTTGCTCTCGCAAATATTCTTGACCAATGGTCTTTATCATTTCTCTAGTATGATCTTCCTATTTTGGAGTCGATGTTGTGTGCTAAAATTCATATTCCGATTTTTGACCAAAAATTTGCCACCTCAACAATCTCTTTGTTACTTCATTTAAGTCCTAACTATGTCGAATCTGCCCGACTGTGCAGCATGTCCTAAAACCTGCAATATCTAATACCATGACATGATGACATCACACTTTTATCTTACCTAACTCTTACGCTCAAAATCACGGATCAGGGAAAAATATCAATGTTAACAAATAAAGATGCCATACCAGCCAAATAGCTCTCGCAATCTCGTTACGGATATACGGCAAGCAGTTGCATAACAGACAATTTTCGAACTTGGATAGCTCTGGGACACCCATGTTTTTCTCGATGCCAGAAGGGCCCAGCATTACCTGAAACCATAGAAAGTTACGAAAATTAGAAATAAGTAAAATTCAACCCGATGATAAACTTCATTGTCATTTAATCGCTCTGACTGATGCGATAAGCTTTCAAAATAAAGTCTGTAGAGACAAGAACACGAAGGGTACCGTGTGCACGCCGCCCTCAATATATTTGATTTTGATTATTTATTTTTGAAGGGAATTTTCAGGCATCTACCTGTCACTGCAATATCGAGAACAAAACGGCTAAAAATCAGGTTTGTTGTATGGGAGCCCCTTTAAATATTTTTTTATCTGTATTTGTTTAGTATTTGTTGCTATAGCGGCAACAGTTCAGAAAATATCAACCTTACAGCTATAACGGTTCATGCGATACAGCCTAGTGACAGACAGACAGACAGACAGACGGACAGTGGAGTCTTAGTAATATTGTCCCGTTTATAACCTTTGGGTACGGAATCCTAAAAACGGACAATCAAAAACGATTGTAACTGTCAATGCTTACGCATTATGATCACTATTATATTCCTACCACTTAACTCAAGTTATAATTCTACCGCTTAACTCAGTCAACGCCTGCGCGGTACAAGGGCGGCGGGTCCGCACTTGTCTCAGTCTCCTTTGTCGTCTCCCCGGCTCCCCTGTTCCGCGCAGGCGATGACTGAGTTAAGCGGTAGAATTATAACTTACCTCACTAGCAAAGAACTGACAGTCAGGCGCGCAAGTGCCCAAGCTATCCACATAGGCGCACTGCAGTACTTTCTTGGCGCCCTGGAGCCCCTTCACGACGTTGATGGTGGTGCGAGCCACCGCGAACGCGCCGGCGAGGCACGCCGTCTCAGCACAGCATTTTGCGTTCGCTACGGTTTCCGTGCCGCTCATTATGCAAGAAGTTACGCACTCGATCTGAAAAATGTGTGAACTATTTTTAGATACCACTCAAGTATTATTGCAAGAACCCTAAGTAGAGACTTATGGCACAGAAACGTGGTCTCTCACTTTGGGCCTAATTAGTAAGCTCCAAGTAACCCAACGAGCTACGGAGAGGGCTATGCTCGGAGTCTCTCTGCGAGATCGAATGAGGAGATCCGTAGACGAACCAAAGCTACCGACATAGCCCAGTAGATTGGCAAGTGAAATGGCAATGGGTAGGGCACATAGCACGGAGGTCTGATGACCGATGGGGTCGTAAAATTCTTGAGTGGACATCACGAACCGGCAAGCGCAGCGTAAGACGTCCACCGACAAGGTGGACGGATGACCTCATCAAGACCGCAGGATCGTGCTGGATACAAGCCGCTACCAACCGGTCTTATTGGAGATCGTTATGGGAGACTTAAGTCCAGCAGTGGACGTCCTATGGCTGAAAAGAAGAAGAAGCAGAGACTAAAATTCATCAGAACGGTGTTGGCGCGCACGCAATTCAATAAAATATTCAACTAGCCTGCTCCTGGTTTACAGCGCAAGACCACACTGATGCGCTGAAGGAAGTACAAGCAGCAAGACTAACACGCGCAAAAAACCTGTCATGGTAGTGTTGACGCGTACACAGTAAGTACAATAAGATATTCAACTAGCCTGCTCCTGGTTCATAGTGCACGGGTGGACGGCCGATGACAGCACGGGCACCATAGTGGCTGGGGAAGCCCCTCCGATGACAGGCACGCGCACTGCCTCAGGCGGCTTGCGCAGAAAGTCCGCCAGGGCAGTGTTGGCGCGTACGCAGTTCAGCTCGACACAGCCGAGCAGTGTGCGGGGATTGTACACTGACCGGAGACGCTGGATCTCGCCTACAAGCGGCACCATGCTGTCCACTGGCTCAGTTGCTACTATTGTGAATGTCTGTAAATTTTATAAAAATATTCAATCAGGCATTGTTATAGCCACCACTGGCTTTTGGATGAAAGGAAATGATTGAGGTGAACTGGATCCGTCCGAAGAATAAATCCCAATCGCCTTTAAAATGAGCAGACCTGGGACCCTATTGTGGAAGCGCTCTAACCTTCGGCTTCGCTTTTCTTCCCGCTTGCTCTTGTGGCGTGAGACTGGCGCCACCACCGGGAGAAAAAGTGAAGCCGAACGTCAGAGCGCTTACACAATAAGGCCCCAGTATTCAGCAATTCAGGCTTTCAGTTCAGTCTTTTTTTTGCGAATCAAAAGAATTGTTAGTATTTTTTGTGGTATGTAACTTATCGTTAACGTTATTTTTTTAAAAAAAGTAAAATTTCTATTAAGAGCCACGTTGCTAGAAAATTATTATTTACTGACCTGTGGACAGACATTGCATATTTGTAGAGTGACTTCAGTTAATATGGGAGCGCTGTTCTCAAACGTGTCGCAACAGTCTCGAGCTACAATGACTACCACTTTAGAGCCCTGGAACAAATAGCAACGTTACTATAGTCAAACCGCTAAACTCAGACTTCGCCTGCGCGGTACAGGGGCGCCGGGGGAGACGACACAGGAGACTGAGACAGGCGCGGGCAGCGGGTCCCCGGCGCCCGCACCTGTCTCAGTCCTCTTTGTCGTCTACCCCCGCGCCCCCGTACCCGCGCAGGCGAAGTCTGAGTTTAGCGGTTTGACTATAACAATCACCATTATAAGAAGGTTCGACAAACTATTCAACTTGTATCGTACTTTCTGGTAGAGTCCATAGACTTCTTCAACAGACATATTATTATAAACTCGAGACTAGGATTGCCTATATTTGGGGCAGGGCCGTATTTAGAGGTGTGAAGGCGTTGGGGCAACAAAGGAGTGGGGCCCATGGTCACATCTAGAAGAATAAGTATTTTTTCAAGATGTGTAGTAAATTCCTAGTATATTCAAGTATATCCTACTTATCAGGACGATTTGGAATTTTGATATTTTACTGATTGCTTGATTTAAGTGAGCAAATAAAGATTAATCATATTTGTCAATATTTAAGGCAGTTGCCCTGGTTGACTTCTAAATCCGGTCCTGATCAGGGGTGCCACGGGTCTAACCTAGACCTAATACTTATTAACATTATTGAAGAGAATAGCAACAGCATCGACCACGATACGATGACCTTTGCACTTGACGATGACACAGCCTAACTCTGACTCCTATCCATTCGTAAAACCGTCGATATAACAAACAATTTTTTTATAGCTATAAGTTCACGTTTGACCACATGGTGTGAAGCAGACATACCCAAACATTTGATGAGCAAACGATAATATATATCACACTATATAGATTTACCGTTTAAGACTAAGTAACAAACCTTCAGCGCGTCACACAGCATATGTCTTCCAGAATACGAAGACACCTTGCACTTAGTGTCGACGTGGCTGAGCTCCATGCCCTGCCCGCACGTGGCACAGATGTCGTACAACGCGATCTCGTCTAGCAGAGGACACTGCTTCAACAGGAGTGCTAATGGTTGACCTGGAAAACCAATCGTGAGGGGCTAAAGCAGATAAGATGGTATATAATACAAATAATCCTGTTAAACATTCGGTAAATACCGACGAAGTGAACATGTGAAGAAAAACCTCGTAAAGAAATCATGCCATGAAAGATGCCTCATCACCACACTGTTGATTTTCCTGTGTTACGTACTAAGTGGATTGACTCAACGTTTCTTCCGTACGGCCAGGAATGGAAAAGACTCCTTCCTGTTTTTTAAAAAAATATGGTTAATCCGAAGCTTTTCAAAGAAGGGATAGTTATCTTCTAAAACTGCGTGCTTCACCTTCGACCACAACGTCGCTTATCATCAGGCAAATTGATGGTCAAGCGCGAAAAAAAAACGTAGATGCGTAAATAGTAACGTAATATATACGTGGTATATACGAGTATATACTATTTACGCCAAATATTAGAGCTACGTCCGTACCTAATAAAATCTTTTTCATATATTCTGAACTTTCTAGATTTTACTTCAAAATGTACAGCTATCATCAAGCTTTTAGTGACGTGATATTTTTTGGAGTCAGGTGTGGTTATGACTAACCACACAATCAAATATAAATTAACATTGAATTAGCTTAAGAAATCTTTAGATACACGCCACTACCACTCAGTCCTATTGGAAACTTAAAGGGGAAACCTATGTCCAGTAGCGATTTTCTGTGTCTGAAGCCTGCTACTAAAATCTGCAACCACAAAAAGTCCTGCAAAACGATAAGGAAAATTATGTATATAATACTTAGGACAATGAAAATATATGTACTCAACCCTCAGACCAAAAAAAAAATCCAGGCAGAACTTCGTGAACAGACAAGTGAGGCCAGTTTTTTATACATGTGGTGAGCGCGTTGGTGTTGCGCCGCCATAGTTTGACTGACGAACCAAGGCGTAGTTTCGTTGTACGTGTTTGTGTGTGTAATTGTGTCTGTAAATAAATAAACAAATAAATATTAGGGGACATCTTACACACGTTCTCTGACTCCAAACTAAGCAAAGCTTGTGATAAGGCTGCCAGAGACTGATAAGCTACATACGAGTATATACATGTTTTAAATACATAATTATATAGATAGGACCTAAATAACACCCAGACACAGAGCAAACAGCTATGTTCATCACATAAATGTTTGCCCTGGGTGGGTATCGAACCCACGCCTCTTTGATTCAGAAGTCAGGGTCACTAACCACTGCTGCCGTGCAGCCTTTAAAATGCAGTATGAGCAAAAACGCGGTTTCGAGAAAAACGCGAAAAACTTTTTGATTTGTTTTTTTTCTATGTTACAAGGTTTTATGACGTATGTTTTGAATGCCATTGGGCGCATCTGAATTCGAAGAAAGACTTCAGGAAAGAAAATACGCACTTAGATTATTATATGATATATAAAAACGATTTTGAAAAAAAAGATCCCAAAAAAGAGCAGTTACTACACATAAAATTTAGTGAAAAAGTTCGCATAATCAGATTAAAATGCAGTAATTTGAGTTAGTACTGCAAAATTATGCGGGACATGTACTACTTTGCCGTTTAAAATGCAGTATCAGATTTATTTTACTGCATTTTAATGTGTCTCTTGAATAAAATGTAGGTGCAGTATGTAAATAATTATTGACTAAATTACGTAAGCTACTTATTTTATGGAGTAAGAAAGAGTATTTCGATCAAAATATTTTTTATTAAAGATATAGTAAGAAATCAACACTGCACTTCAACATCAACAAAAATCAACACAATCACTTTTTATTATTATTTAGACTATTCTGGCTCAGACTTTTGTGGTATCATAGCAATTTGGGTTAGTCACACTCACAGTTTAGATGTAGTAATTAAACCTTAAATCACTTATAACATTTATGATCAACACTGCCAATAATCAGGGCTGGATTTAGAGGTCTAGAGGCCTCGGGGCAACAAAAGAGTGGAGGCAACCTGGCTCAAAATTATTTTCCAAATGAAATAAATAATATTTATCGGTCTAGGGAGTTAATACTTCCTGAAGATGGGTAGTACATTGCAAATACTTATTAGGGTCATTTGACATTTGATATTTTATCGATTGCCTGATTGGAGTGAACAAATATAGATCTATGATTTCTGTTTATATTTAAGAACAATACAATCATGTTTATATAAAGTACTTTAGGTAAAAGTAAAACAGTGAAAAAAATATCGAAGGGAGAGTTGTTTACTAGTTAGATAAGTCGGATATTGAAAGGTTTTTCCCGAAGTCTCTGTTTGTAGGGACTCCTCTTTTGTGGAGGCCCAGGGCTGAAGCCCCGGTTACCCTCCCCTAAATCTGGCCCTGCCAATAATACTTACGAGAAAACTGAAATATGCAATAAAAACTAATGAGATCTTTCAATAGAACTGCTCAGACATACTTAAACACTTAAATAACTATCTAGGAACAATAATCATAGGTATTCTTCTAAGTATATATAACAAAACAAATGCTCTCCTTCCGTATGTTTTAACTACGGACGTAGTACGGACGCACCACGGCGCCGCTGCCCGCGCTAGTTCGAGTCGCGGCGTCATCCCTTGAAGGCCGCAAGTTCTACGTGTCCGTCGAGAACGTCAGCTCCGGACACAGAAGAATGGCTGCGGGAGTTCCTCAGGGGAGTTGCACATCACCATTCTATTATGCCATTTACACGGACGACATACCGATCCTGGAAGACCTCAGACCAGGAGAACGGGGAGTCGTCCTCGCCCTCTTCGCGGACGATAGCGCTAACATTGCGTCGTCCAGGAACAAGAGAATAGCCGCTGGCAGGATCCACTAGTCCTAGACATCCTGCCAGAATGGCTCGATTAATGACGGATTGCCATCAACGTGGGAAAGACGGCAGCGCTGCTGACCGGGAGATCACCAAGTCTACCACCATTGATGAAGCCACTGCAGCTTAGAGGACAAGACATTGCGTGGGAAAGCACCTGCAAGTACCTGGGTGTCTACATCGACCGGGCCCTTCGCATGAGCTCGCAGACCTTGCACGCCGTTCACCAGGCGAAGGCTGTTCGAGTCTTGCTGCGACCCGTGCTGAGCTCTAAGCTGCCACTGAAGACCAAAGTAGGGATTTACAAGACCTACATTCGTTCCTGGTTAACTGACGCAACGCCCGCTTGGTACGCGCTCTGCTCAGCCAGCCAGAAGAAAATGATGCAAGTGGTGCAAAACGTCGCTCTGAGGATGATCTCGGGAGCCGGCCGGTTTTTTCGCAATGACGTTATCGCCCGGGACGTGCGAATCGAAACCGTGAGGGAGTCCGTGGCTCGTCTGTCGCGTGGCATGTTTGACCGCGCGGACAATGGGCCATAACCCCACCTGAACAACATTGCGCCGCTTCACGCACGCCTCCCTGCCGAACGTACATGGCGTGCCCTCCCTAAAGATCTCCTCTTGGCTGGCTCGGACACGGAGCAGGACTCTGAGGGACCAAGCGGCATCCAAAATAGAGATGAGGCCTAAACTAAGAAGAGAGTACCACCAAACCAAAGAATGGCCACCCCAGTACAACCAAGCCAAGATGTGGCCAGCGATGGCCATACAAGTGGCTAGCGAGGGTGCTGAGAAAAGCCGCCCGTCCTCGCGGACGGAAAAGGGTACTCGCATCCTCCCAACATTGCCCCTCAGCTCGATAGCTGAAGCGTCCAGCCGCCGAAGAGAGCGCAAGCTCGAGTTGGCATCCTAACCCTCGCCAAACACGGGGGGGAAGAACCCGCATGATGATGATGGGCTGTAGGGACCCGCCGCCCACATCTGTTTCAGTCCTGAGTTAAGTCCTGTCTCAATACTGAGTTGAGCGGTAGGATTATACTTGTAACCAATATTCCATAAAATAGAATTACGTGATCTATCATTGTACATTCATGTCAATGTAACAATTATTATGTAAAAAAAAGGTCTTAGAAATAGGTGATAGATTTGGATAAATGTAAATGTGTTATCATAATTTATTTAGAAACCTTAAAAACATCGAAATTACCACACAAAACAAGTAGCCACGCGCTGTCGACGTCCTCCTTCCACGGCGCGGCGTTCGGCACGCGACTGATTGAGCGACAAATACTAGCTAAAATGCAGTAGGAAATTCCACGAAAACAGTGGAATACAATAAATTGATTTGAATTACCAATTAAATTGCAGTAATTACGACTTATACTGCAATTTAGGCTGTAAAATGTAATTATTGAAGTGATAGATATTATCGATTATACTGCAGTAAATAACCAAAATACTGCAATTTAATTAGTAACATTGACAACAAAAAGTAACCTATGATATAAATAAAAGACAGTTCAATTAACTTCACTGCATTTTACTTTGTTTTGACCGTATGGAAAAAATAGGTGATGCTATCTTAAACACCGCGTCTTAGTAACTTACTGCAGACTAGTCTGTAATCATTTTGAAAAGTAATAAAAATAAACTTTGCAGTATTCATATTTTCAGTACATTATCTATTTACTGCGTTTTAGTTTATGTGTTCACCATATTTTTAAGGTTATGTTAACCGTTTTTTTGTAGCAGTGACGACATTTACTGCATTTTATCTGGGAAAACAAAGCTATTAAAATACAGTAATTGCTCTTACTGTATTTTAGATAGTTTATCGTTACAGTTTGCATAAAACATTCCTAGTTACTGCGTTGAGGTAGTAGTTTTTTACTATCTTGTAGTTGCGATAATCAAAAACCGATTACATCATTCGATTCCTTATGACGTGCCCATTACGGATCAATATTTAACTCAAAAACGTAAAAAAGTCAGATACTGCGTTTTAAGGACTGCAGGGCAGACTGAGCCACCGAGGCAGTCGATCGCTGTCTGTACTTGGCGAGGCCTAGTTTTGCTGCCCTCACTTGATGTTTCACAACATTCTGTCTTAATTTTTTTATTTGGTCTGAGACTCAACCAACCAGTGCACCCTGCGGCCCCGACAATGCAAACTTTCATGCCATTCGGGCAAGTACTGTAACATTTCCCAGACCATTTTATTTTCTGACTATTGCAATTCGTAAAGTTCCATGATGTTCTCAAAATTTGCCGATTCAAGCCATATGTCCTTAGTGCAGCCCTAAAGAGCTGCATTGTATTTTTTTATAATATTTTATTGAGAATTTTGTAATTTCTATTAACTTGGTAAATTTTGACTGAAATTGACAGAAGACGTTAGAGAAAATGAAAATGTTTATTTAATAACCAGCTGATTGACATACATTTTTCTGTGAAGTTTGCATACAGTAGCAGAAAGTAATATATCCAAAGCACGGCAAACCATAAAGTTATATCATTAGCACAGCTTCTGCCGAAATTATTTATCGCAAAAAATGGCAAAACTGCCTTCCATCGCGTACAAAATTCGGATATTTCGGTAGAGTTGATAAAATTATTGTTGATTTTTCAAAAATGGCTCAGCCGATTTCTGTAAAATTTAAATGGGACTATTTCGAGAGTATATTCTTTCGAACAAAAAAATAATTTTTCGATTCGGTTCACAATTGGCGAAAATATCGATGTTCATCGTGTATAAAATTCGGATATTTACAAACGAACGTCGGTATTATTTTCTTTTTTACTTATACAATCCATTCATCCTTTCACCCATCAGCAATATGCAAATGGACTTCCACTGCTGAACATAGACCTCCCCTGTGGATGTCCAATAAAATTGAATGTATGACATTACATAATAGAAGTTAATATTTTATAGAGTGCTGATTAATATCTAGTAAGTAGAGCTAAGGTTGCCGTGGGGTGCCGGCAGAGTAGAATAGCACCCCCCTCTTGTATCAGGTGTCGTAAGAGCCGACTGAGGTACTACGGAACCGACAGATGGCGGTATATCCATCCAAAACAGCGTAGCTCAAGTGCAACAGGGCGGGGATGGGCAGCAGCATCCCCGTCGCGAGAGCTACGCACTGCGATTGCCAACACGCCTGCCCAGCGCGGCAATTACGGGCAAAACCCCCTTAATGATTAGTAAAAATAAGACCAGGCCCCCAGTCCCCGGCAGCGCTGCTATTCCTGGCTCCGGCAGCGGCCATGGTAACGGCGGAGCACGGGGTGCTAAGAATCGCCGGAAGAGATCCGGCTGCCACCCCACCCGACAACTGGCCCTGGCAACATATAACGTGCGCACAATGAGGACTGACGAGAAGATTGCGGAACTGGAAGAAGAGTTGAGTAGGTTGCGATGGGATATTGTGGGGTTGTCTGAAGTCCGTAGAGAGGGCGAGGACACGATAACCCTGAAATCCGCCAACCTACTTTACTACCGGGAAGGTGACCAACGGTCCCAAGGTGGTGTCGGCTTTCTCGTCCACAAGTCTCTCGTTAACAACATCATTACCATTGAAAGTGTGTCGAGCAGGGTTGTGCAGGAGGCTATGTATGAGGACGTAAGTCGGGCCATACATACGTCTAAGACCCGCTTCACGGTTGTTATGGGAGATTTCAACGCAAAGTTGGGCAAAAAAAAGCGATGATGAGTTGAGAGTGGGGCAATTTGGATATGGGCAACGGAACCTCAGGGGCCAGAGGCTGGCAGATTTTCTGGAGAAAGAGGGACTCTTCATGATGAACTCTTTCTTTCAGAAGCCACCTCACAGGAAATGGACCTGGATGAGCCCCGATGGTTCTACGAGAAATGAGATAGACTTCATCATGACTAGCGAGAAACGGATATTCAACGATGTCTCCGTGATCCACAGGATAAAAACCGGTAGTGATCACAGAATCGTGCGAGGCAAACTGAATATTAACGTTAAACTCGAAAGGTCCCGCCTGATGAAGTCTACGCTCCGACCTACTCATGCTCATATACAAAACCCCGAGAACTTTCAGCTCGAGCTCTCAAATCGCTTTGCTTGCCTGGAGAACTTTGCGTCTGTGGACGAGATCAATAACGGGCTCGTAGAAACTGTCCAAACGGTAGGTTCTAAGTTCTTTAGACCCCGCCGTTCTGATAGACCTCGGAAATTTTCCGATCATACTCTAAATCTCATGGCCGAACGACGCTCGCTAAGACTGCAGTCTTCCGATGATGCAAAGTCATACAGGCGGCTCAATAGACAAATTTCAAAATCAGTGCGGTGCGACATTCGTCTCTTTAATACCAAACATATTAAGGAGACGATAGAGCGGAACAAAGGCTCCAAAGTGTTCGCAAGGCATTTGTCTATTGGGCAAAGCCAGCTACAAAGCTGAAGAGAGAAGATGGCAGTACAGCGTCGACCAAGGCAGAGGTATTGGAGGAGATCGAAAAGTTCTACGGACAGCTATACGCCTCGGTAGCAAAGCCTGTAAACAGCGCGGCTAGAGACCTAAGAGCCAAGCTGACCCGACACTTCACCGAAGACATCCCGGACATCAGCCTGTACGAGATTAGAATGGCCCTGAACCAACTTAAGAACAACAAGGCGCCGGGTGACGACGGAATCACTTCAGAGCTTCTGAAAGCGGGTGGTAAACCGGTACTTAAAGTCCTTCAGAAGCTTTTCAACACCGTCGTCCTCGAGGGCATAACGCCAGAAGCATGGAACAGAAGCGTGGTGGTGCTATTCTTTAAAAAAGGTGACAATACCTTATTGAAGAATTACAGACCCATCTCGCTTCTGAGCCATGTTTATAAGTTGTTTTCAAGAGTCATTACGAATCGTCTCGAACGCAGGCTTGATGACTTCCAGCCTTCCGAACAAGCCGGATTCCGAAAAGGCTTTAGTACCATGGACCACATACATACGCTGCGGCAGGTTATACAGAAGACTGAGGAGTATAACCAGCCACTTTGCTTAGCGTTTGTGGACTATGAGAAAGCCTTTGATTCGGTCGAGACATGGGCTGTGCTTGAGTCTCTTCAACGATGCCGTATTGACTATCGGTATATCGAAGTGTTGAAGTGTTTGTATAATAACGCCACTATGTCGGTCCGAGTACAGGAAGAGAGCTCCAAGGCGATCCCTTTGAAGAGAGGCGTAAGACAGGGAGATGTTATATCTCCGAAACTGTTTACTGCTACTCTGGAGAACGCCTTTAAGCTCCTGGAATGGAAAGGATTCGGCATCAACATCAATGGCGAATACCTCACTCACCTTCGGTTTGCCGACGATATCGTAGTCATGGCAAAATCGATGGAGGAACTCAGTACGATGCTCGAAGGCCTCAATCGAGTATCTCAACAGGTGGGTCTTAAAATGAACATGGACAAGACAAAGGTCATGTGTAATTCCCATGTTGTACCCACCCCCATTTCAGTTGGGAACTCGGTTCTTGAAGTCGTTGACTCGTACGTCTACCTAGGACAAGTAGTCCAGTTAGGTAGGTCCGACTTCAAGAAAGAGGCCAATCGCCGAATCCAACTCGGCTGGGCAGCGTTCGGAAAATTGCGTAACGTCTTCTCGTCCGACATACCTCAGTGCCTCAAGTCGAAAGTTTTCGACCAGTGTGTGTTGCCAGTGATGACTTACGGCACAGAAACGTGGTCTCTCACTATGGGCCTTATTAGTAAGCTTCAAGTAGCCCAACGAGCCATGGAGAGGGCTATGCTCGGAGTTTCTCTACGCGATCGAATCAGAAATGAGGAGATCCGTAGAAGAACCAAGGTTACCGACATAGCCCAGCGGATTGGCAGGTTGAAGTGGCAATGGGCAGGGCACATAGCGCGGAGGACTGATGACCGATGGGGTCGAAAAGTCCTCGAGTGGAGACCACGTACCGGCAAGCGCAGCGTAGGACGTCCACCCACAAGGTGGACGGACGACCTCATTAAGACCGCAGGTTCGCGCTGGATGCAAGCCGCTACCACCCGGTCTTATTGGAGATCTTTAGGGGAGGCCTATGTTCAGCAGTGGACGTCCTATGGCTGAAAGGAAGGAAGGAAGGAAGAGCTAAGGTTACCTCTCCCGCCCTCACGGAGTCAATGTCACTTAGTTTAGACCCTAGTTTGTAAGAACTTTTGTTGTAACAGTGCATTGTGCAATAAACGAATATAAATGTTATATGCGGATTCCCTCCCGCGCTGTCGCGTTGCACGGACGAGTTTGTTTACATACCTAAAGTGCGCGCGCGACTGTCGTCGTAATATACTTAAAATGCCGAATGTAACTTCGAAGTGTCCTAATTGTAATAAAGTACTGACGAAAAAATCACCGGGACTGGAGTGTAGTATGTGTGCAAAAATAGTACATGCAAATGCAACATGCTCAGGTCTTACAGCTAAACAGCTCGCGGCGCTGCGTAACGCGGATACCATCGGCTGGACTTGCGGAGTATGTCAGTACAATTCTCCGAATAGGAAATCTTCCTTCATAATACCGGAAGAGGACGAGGAAGAAGAAGAAGACTTTTCCGGTGGTATCTTAGATCGCTACTGTATAGATACAGAAAAGTTAATGAAAAGTATTACTACCGAGATGGAGAAACTACTAAAAAAAATCATTGCTGCCTATCGAATATTCTTTAGAGAAATGTTGTAGCAAAATGGAATACCTGACTAAGACAGTAGAAAGGCACAATAATGAAATTAAAGACCTTGGTAGTAAGTACACTAGTATCAAAACTGAACATACACAAATGCAAATTGAAGTGAAGGCACTCAAGGAGTTGGTTCAGAAAATCGATCAGCATCGCTTGGATACTGTGTTGGAACTGTCTGGACTGCCTAAGTTACAGGAAGAAAATAACTGACCTATCTTCAAAACTGTCCCACATCCTGAATAGGAGTAAATCTGAAATTACCAACGTAAAACAAATAGAACGTCGTAATGGATGTGATAGTGTCGTACAATTAGGATTCCAATAAGTTGATCAAGCTAAATCATGGGTACGTGCCGCGCGAAAAACACAAATGCGGGTAGAAAATATCGTCAGCGGGGCTGCCTCGGCTACTTCGACTAATGCAAAGATGAGAGTAATACTACGCCCAGCCCTAACAAAAGCCAACAAGGTGCTCCTCTGGCAAGCACAGCAAAAGCTAAGGCCCACATATAAATATGTATGGTATCAAGACGGTAAGGTGCTAATTCGAATACGTTATTAACCTAATTTGAGCAGCTGATACCCTAATGCTATAGATGTACCTACCTACTGTTATTTTAGTATTTTATTTATTTTATATTTGTAAACAAGTCTAAGTACAGTTTTATATTGAAATTATATTTATTAGGTAATAAGTTACCTATTGCTATTTTAATAAAAATGAAAATGCTTACGTATATTGCCTAGTTACACTACTCATTTATAATCAATGTTTTGTTACAATTAATAAGTAAACCAGAATATCTACCAAGGTATGTGACGCTAATAAAAGTACAAAGTATTATAAAGTTACCTGTGTTGTGTGGAAACTGGTTTGCTTATCAGCGCGTCAGAGGATAGTTGCAATATGTTTCTAAATAAGTACCTATTCATAGTGTATTATATCATAACATGTTAGTGAACTGAGTCGTCAGTTATTTATTTATATATTCATTTTTCGTTTCATGGTATTTGTATTATTGTTTCTTTGGTAAAACAATTACTATTTAGCAATTAATTTAATAAGGTATATTATGACATTAAAATGTTTATATTTATAATTTACCACAATGATTCTGCATCTCAATATATTTTTATTGTGTTTGTGCATCAGCGCGGAGGTTTTTGTACCTATACAAACTTACCATGGGTTCTTGGTACAATATGTTTATATATTATTGTAACATGTATTGAACTTAAATAAAAAAAGTATGCTAGAGAAGATGGATTATCACGAAACGCTCATTTGCGATCAACTAAATATAGTACTTTATCTTTAAATGCTTTTTAGTTACAGCTTCTATAATAAATGGTTAAATTACCTCATATACACTTTTATTATTATTATTTGTAGTAAAAATTTCGCTCGATGCCTAAGTGATCTTTAATAACTGGTTGAATGTACCTCGTCTCTATACCCTATATTTTACAGCTATAACACTGAGATTACAACGTTGTTGATGTCACATGACGAAATGGCGTTGTTTTAGTCCTATTTAAATTATCTTTGGCTAATGTATGTAAAAACACGATACGTATGAATAAATTATTAGTAAAAACCATCGCATGAAATGTGTTTTACATTTCATACGTGTACCTACTTTTGTTCGAATCACAACTTCAAGCGACACTGCGATTGGTGGCTCAGAAATGAAGTGGGTTTTGAAAAGAATCTGGTGTTCAAATCCAGTAAGAATTATCTCCTTACGTGCGGTTTTCAGACCACTGTACTTGCTTTTATCTTTGCTGGGACTTTTCCCATACAGCATCGGATCATATGAAAGCAGCTCCCGTTTCTCCACCGTACAAAAATCCATGTATTTAAATGCAATTTGCGCATTATTCTATAATTTAGTAATTTGTATCTTCTTGGCCTTGCATCTTCGACACATCTACTTATCGACTGAAACCAGCGCTATGACGGCGGTTATTATGACGGAACTGAATTATATTACTGAGCTATTTAATCTTACTCTTTTTTGCATTGTTGCCTATATCTCTGTTTATTTCCATCGCCGTAAATATATGAGGATTTTGAATGCACTCGCTTCGCGTATCGACCCACCGAATAACAACAGTGAGAAGGTTCTCGCAGATATTCGATTCCAAATCGTTGTAATAGCGATGGGGGGGATCGGTCTCACCTGTGTTATGCAAGTATGTGTGAACTTCACCAGGAATGACAGCACATGGAAGATGTTCCTAGTCGTTTTCACCTTCAATCTGCCGCAACTCATACAATTTACGTTTCTCGCATTTTTCTACGTGCTCATTATGATGATAGTTGGAGTGTTGAGAAACATTAGAGAGCAAACGTTAAAGATCGCAAGAGAAAACAAGATTTACGTCTATGGTTTAATAAATGTAGACTCGAATCGACGAACACTAACTTTGAGACAAATGGAAATCATCTACATCGAGATGTCAGAACTGAAAAGGACAGTGAACCATATTTTTGAAGCTCCTACCCTGATAACATTAATGCAGTGTTTTCATTCTATAGTCAGCGAGTCTCACATAATATATCATGGCGTCGTTGCCCAAAACAATATGAAGTTACACGAGATTATCAATTGTTCTGTATGGATCGTGTATCAGCTGATGAAAGTTTATGCTGTTGCTCGAGCGGGCAACTGTTTTAAATTGGAGGTAAGTATTGTAACTAAATCTCTATTTACGTGTATTGTTCTTTCTTCTTTAATTTTGCGTTATGTAGCTTGCTACGCTCGCCCTGCGTCTGCGCCTATGCGCTACGCTGGGCAGACAACGTAACGCCGCGTAGCGCGTAGGCGCGGCTACGGCGTTGATTACTCGTAGCCAAGGTCACTAAAACTAATCTCTGCCTATACTAGGAGCCTCCTGAGAGGGAATTGCGGGGCTCGCGGGTGGTATTAGATTTTTAACCAATCAGACAAAAGGGCCCGGGGATGGCGACATCAAGCGATGTAAGCGACGAGGTTCGGGGCAGTTTATAGCAGCCGAAGAAAGTACAGTAATTTGGTTCTATGCGTTCAGCATTCATCAATAACTAAGCATGTTTACTGGGTATAAAAATTATAATTATTAATCCGTTCATATTAAATCCGTAATTGTAATAATTAGTCTGTTAGTTAGATTATAAAAAAATATGAACACATATTTTTTTCTTTTGTCAATCAAACAATTAATGACAAAGATAAACCTTGTCAAATTTGAGAGTGGGGGCTCGTGACGTCACTAGCCGGTACCGGTACCGGTACATATATTATGTAGTAGGTTAGTGACGGCAAGCGAAAACTTAAACGGGCTATAGCTTCATAATTTTTTGTTAAATTGACAAAAGAAAAATACGTGTCTGATATTTTTTGATAATCTACTTGACAGACTAATTATATTTTTTGAGTACACAAGCCTAGAAGGCAGGCCACTGGTGAGATTTTGATGAGTGATGATACGAGTAGGTACAGTTATACATAGCCCGGTTGCAGGACAAACAGCTGGGTGTATAATATTGAGAGTTGAATTATTTTCTTTCGTTACTCTTGATGTACCTATAGCTTCTTTGTACTATAGTCAAAAATATTTTATCATACTTTGTGCTATGCTCACAGGCAGGTAAGTAGGTACATTACATGTATTTAGGTATTTATTTATTTCAGGTACTAAAATTAGGCCAAGCCATACATAACATCCCAACCGAAAGACTAGACTTGCGTTTTATAATGGAAGTGAGTATTGAGATGATCATCATTCAGAGAAAGGCTCTTGTCGTTGGAGCAACTTCCACGTCTCGCGATCTTCTGCTAGTGTTTTCACCTCCTTGTACGACATGACATCTACCCACAGAACAGCAACTATCTCTCTTCTGTGCATCTACCTTTTCTTTAATTTGGTCTAGAATTGTTCTCCGTGGTCTTCCCCTTCCTCTCTTTCCTTCTATTATGGTTTCTATTAGATTGCCATGTCGTACAAGGTGGCCTAACATCTTTCTTCTTCTGTTCTCGATTACTAATAAAATCTTCCTTTTTTCCTTGACAATGTTTAGCACTTCTTGGTTTGTTTTCTTTTCTTGATTTTTATCAATAAAAATAGATTCTCGTATTTTGGGCATCATACGTTTAGAAAATAAATTAGGAACACGTGGTACCACGGTAGGTATATGCCGAACCTTACAAGTCCACGGATGTGAAGTTACTTTGAATTTGAAGCTACAAGTTGCGCCAGACCCAATCAACGCGCAGCTTTATGTCAGCTAGGCTAGTTAGGACTGGATATTGCGCAGCTTGTAGCTAACTTAATTCACATCCGCCGACTTGTATGATTCAGCCTATACTTCAATTATATTATTATATCATATTTCTGCTGCTTTAAAACTTAAACAGCTGCTATTTTCTATAATATTGATTACCTATACATGGAAAAAATATCACCTGTGCAACTACATTACCAAGGATGAATAAATAGACCTACAGATAGGTACTTAGTTCTAGCGTTCTACATTAACGAAAGCGGTAAGATAGTAAGTTCGTAGACTGGGCGGCTAGCCCTGGTGTCAGAGTTTTTAAGAAGCCTTGAAGGCCTCTGACATGGCTAAATGGTTAAAACAACCGGAACCTACAATTTAACGTGTCATCCGAGCCACGGTAGCGCTCAGTTGTAAATGCCACCCGCGGTCACCTATCGAAGTTTGACCGTGCTGAACTTTGCTAAACTTCGATGGTCGCTAACGATCACCTAGTCACTACGCTACTCGTAGGTATGAGCGCAAGGTAAGAGGTAGGCAGAGTGTAGAGGTAAGATAGTGGATCCGATTATAAGTACCTACTTGGAAAATTCTCTTCCTTTACCTGTAACGTAGGACACTTAGACGTTTAGTACAGTCAAAAAAGAAAAAAGCTTTGCACTAAATTTCCGATCCAAATTATTTTTTAATAAGGTTTAGGATCACTTACTAAGCATAAAATCACAAAATGCTGACAGATCCAGGTGGAGCTTCAAGCGCCATCTTGAAAAAACCTTTTTGGTCGATATCTCGGAAACTATGCACTTAAATGCAAAAGTTATGAAGATCATTAGAAAAAAAAAGAAAATATAGAAAATAAAATTTCGCATCATTTCATCCATCCATCAGCCATAGGACGTCCACTGCTGGACATAGGCCTCCCCTATGAATCTCCAATAAGACCGGTTGGCGGCTTGCATCCAGCGTGATCCTGCGGTCTTAATGAGGTCATCCGTCCACCTTGTGGGTGGACGTCCTACGCTGCGCTTGCCGGTACGTGGTCTCCACTCGAGAACTTTTCGACTCCATCGGTCATCAGTCCTCCGCGCTATGTGCCCTGCCCACTGCCATTTCAACTTGCCAATCCGCTTGCAATTCGCATCATTTGTTTCCAGTAAACTTTTTTGTAAAACTTACCGTTTACGATTTATGACCCCTAAAGTTAAAGTTAACCAAAAAAATTTTTCCTGTAATAGTTAGGTTCTACTAGATTTAGACTGAAATATTTTTCAGGTGCAACATTTTTCGTCAGCAATCACGTTTTACGGGAATGAATTAACTGCTTATGGACTTTTTCCTCTGGATGCTACTTTGACATTCAAGGTAGGCTATTTGTTTCTAATTTTACTGCGCTACCTGCGTGTTAACGCGTAAATTAGCGCGCCAATTAAGCGTTACTGAACGCTTTACTCGGCTAGTCGTAGGTTTTAACGCGTTAAAACGTAGGCATCATTTACGTAACAGCTAAATTTGCGCGCTTATGCAGGTGGCATAACAGAAATAACATTATTTTTGAATGTAATTTCGAGCAAAGAATATATAATAATATTCGAGTTCAATTTTTAGGGTTCCGTACCCAAAGGGTAAAAACGGACCCTATTACTAAGACTCCGCTGTCCGTCTGTCACCAGGCTGTATCTCATGAACCGTAATAGCTAGAGTTGTCATTTTCACAGATGATGTATTTCGCTTGCCGCTATAACAACAAATACTAACAATAGAATAATATAAATATTTAAAAGGGGCTCCCATACAACAGACGTGATTTTTTTTGCCGAGGGGCTCTCATACGGTACGGAACCCTTTATGCGCGAGTCCAACTAGTACTTGGCCGATTTTATTTTTATTGTAATTGCATATTAATTATTTATTTTCTTTCAGACGGTTGCAGCCGCAGCGATGTATATTATCATTTTGGTTCAATTTGATAAAGCAAAATAGATAATATTTACCTGGAATTTTTAACCGTCCAGTATTATACATACCTACATAGACCTACCCACGAAGGGCGATTAATAACACTGGTTTCATAATATACAATTATACAACATACCTATGTACAAGATTTATCTTGTTTTATTTCGTGCATCTATCTTATAGGCCGAATCATAGAAGTTATTTGACTGCCTCGGTGGCTCAGTGGTTAGTGGCCCTGACTTCTGGATCAAAGAGACGTGGCGTGGGTTCGATCCCCACCCAGGGCAAACATTTATGTGACGAACATAGGTGTTTGCTCTGTGTCTGGGTGTTATTTAGGTACTATTTATATAAGTATGTATTTTAAAATATGTATATGTAGTATATCAGTCTCTGGCAGCCATATCACAAGCTTTGCTTAGTTTGTGGTCAGAGACCGTGTGTAAGATGTCCCCTTATATTTATTTATTCATGCAAGTCGGCGGATGTGGATTCAGCTACAAGCTGCGCGAAAACCCATCAACACGCAGCCATTAAGTATTTGGTTAAATACGTAGTGCGCGCAGCTTTATATGAGCTTCAGTCAGGATTGGATATTGCGAAGCTTGTAGCTAACGTCACATCCGCTCTCCACTCGGATGATTCGGCCTATACAAATCTTTTCAGGACAAAAATTAACAATGGTTAATAAAAATTAACTATAAGCTCATAAACTAATTCATATACCTACTGTACTGTACCGACATTTTAATAGTCCACTATCGAAGATAGGCCTACCTAAATGAGATTGGGTCATATCCTGCACCCTAGCTCAGTTTGGATTAGGGGGATTCAAATAAATCATCGGATTTCTTCTACAGAATTATGCAACCGTTCCTCGCGGTGTTTTCCTTCACCGAAAAGACAATGGTGTGAAAATCGTACATAAATTTAAAAAAAAAGTCTAGCAGTGGACTATTTATAGGCCGGTACATTACCGTTTAGAACCTCCCCATTTAGAAATAACTACCACTACAAGGTTACAGCAACAGGTTACCAAAACATGAAATGAAACTACAACATCTATATAATATGAGTATATTGATCCAATTATATTATGCAATAAAATAATAACTTAACTACTTAACTACAGTTCTATGCCTTATATTGTTAGGAAGCATATATGTACATAGCTATAATATCGTATGTAGATTATGGAATGATCAGTTAAATATACTAAATGACAATAAATATCAATTAGTCCTAAGGTTTTATTATCAAAAAAAAATAAACAAAAGATGAAGATATGAGCTCCATACATTTTACAGAATTATAGCTCTTTAAAGTTCCGCGTGACGTCACGGCTAGCCGGGTTTTGATAGTACGAGCTGGCTGGGACCGAGGGTACTCAGATTTACCTTTTTTACGTGTTTGTGTCGTCCCAATTTATATCCAATTTAATCCTTTATATAATTATATCTGACAATTATAATAATTTGTTCACAGGGATCCCCTGGGGGATTAGTCTGGGGGATTCTGGTGGACGTACTCTAATTTATGGATATCATTAAGCTTTTTGAATAAAGCACCAGTGATATTGGAAAGCAATTTTTAGTTTAATTGGAAATCACGCTACTTTACATTTATACAATCTCTGTTAAAATAATGGTTTATTGGGAATATTATTAATTTAGTAATGGTATCCCCAATATTGTATAGTCTGTACATAGTTCTATAATAATCGACTATCTCTGTCCCCCTTGATATATGCTCTCTCTCTCTGTGATGGCCGCCAAGTAGGCAAGTTAATTATCGCATCTTCTCTGTAAAATTAAATTGTAAAAACTAGGTATTTATAACTTCCTGAAGCCAATTAATAATATATCAGTGGAATACATTGTTGCTGTTTTAATATAAATAATCTTCAAGTATCGACTCCTTTTTCAAGACGCTAAACTATCACTGATCGTCCTCTGCTTGCATGAAGGTTATTTAAAATACTAACCTCCAGAGGTTATGGGCCCAGATATCTGAAAAAGGGTCGAAGTCGAAGTGAAAGACAGACAGAAAAGAAAGGCAACCTGAGTACTGGTGGTGGCGATGCTGTACATAATGTTCAAACCTCAAATACCGGCGGAGACAGCCGCCATTACGTGTTCGAGAAATTAGACGGCGTGGCTAATTTCCATTTATGGAAATTTCAGATGAAGAATGCCCTGATCTTAGAAGATTTGTGGCAGTCATTGATACTACGGATTGATTGATCCATCCCGGGACAGGCGAGCGCTCGCACGAATTTGTCTATCAATTAAACCGTCATGTATTCAGTACGTGAGAAATGCCGCGACCGCTCATGAAGCGTGGACAAAATTAATCTCAACATTTGAAGATAAAGGTTTTTGTCGTCGAATTACACTTTTACGACAATTACATCGTGCTTCTTACACCGATTTCAACAACATGGAGGCGTATATAGAACACATTATGACATTAGTTCAGCAACTGACCGACATAAGAAGATTACTGGAAGATGCTGAAATTGCCGAGTTGATACTATCGGGTTTACCACAAGATTACGATGTGGTAGTATCGAGTCTTGAAGCTGTTGCAATATCCGGGAGTGTCAGTAGTGAAATAGTAAGGATGAGACTTCTTCAAGAAGAGCACAGAAGAAAACGTGAACGTGAACCAGTTGGTGAATTAGCTCTCTTGTCAAAATATAAGAAGAAGATATCATGTCATTTTTGTAAGAAGACAGGACACATCAAATACAAATATTACATGTATAAAAGACACTCAGAGTCAAAGAATAAGCAAGATATGGCTTTACTGACTGGAGCGACAAGCTGAAATTTTGTAGACACGACCTGGCTGCTTGATAGTGGGGCGAGCGCACACATGTGCAATAATCTGCAGTGGTATTGTAATTTCAAAAGTTTCACGAAGACAGTTTGCACCGCAGATGGGAATTCCATGTTAAGTCTAGGTATTGGCGATGTGAACATTTGTATAGGAAATAAAACACAACTTATCAAAGATGTTATGTTTGTACCAACTCTCTCAACCAATTTAATCAGTGTCAGTAAATTAAGTGAGGAGGGTTTATTAATAAACTTTAAAGAAAATAAGTGTTATGTTTCCAAGGGAAGTTCATTGTTAGTTACTGCTACTAGACAAGGCGGAATTTATGTATTGGACAAGGTGTGTGGTGTTTTTGTCTGATTCACAGGTGAATTCAGATGTAGCCATGAATGTTGACATGGAAGCTGTGTTGAAGCTACAGAGTTTGCCAGACACTGAGGCGACCATGTGTTCATCGGAGCGATGGCACAGAAGGCTGGGACATTTGAGTTATAAAGGGGTAAGTGTTCTCCGTAAGCTAGTTTCAGGTATGGATCACTTGACTCAGTATGATGCAACCATTCCTAAATGTGTGTTATGCGTTGAGGGGAAGCAGGCTGTTTCCTAGGGGGTGAAGCCAAGCGTGCTGAACAGCTGTTGGAGCTTATCCATTCCGATGTTGCGGGTCCCATGCCGGTGAGTAGTCTGGGTGGTTCCAGGTACTTAGTCACGTTCACCGATGATTTTTCGAGGAAAACATTTGGTTATTTAATCACACGTAAGTCTGAAGTTTTGTCCAAGTTTAAGTGCTTTAAGGCAACTGTCGAGAAACAAACTGGTTGTTTTGTTAAATGTCTGCGAACCGATAGAGGTGGAGAATATTGTAATGCTGAGTTCTCCAAGTACTTAGAAGGTGAGGGTATTGTTCATCAGACCACCTGCCCATACAGTCCTTCCCAGAATGGTGTCTCAGAAAGGCTGAACCGAACTCTTTTTGAGAAAGCTCGCTGCATGCTTAGTGAAGCTCGACTTCCTAAGGAATATTGGGGTGAGGCGATATCTACCGCTATATATCTTAAGAACCGAAGCCCTACAGCTGCTTTAGAAGGTAAGGTACCTGAAGAAGTTTGGACAGGCCGTAAAGTAGATGTTAGTCATCTCCGTGTTTTTGGTTGTATGGCAAACAACATTAATTCCAAGTATGAGGCGTGACAAGCTTGATTCGAAATCAAAGCGTTGTATTTTTGTGGGGTATGGTGAACATACAAAAGGATATTGGTTAATTGATCCTTCTAATCCAAGACAGATCATTTATTCTAAAACTGTGCCATTCTTTGAGAATCAGTTTGTTGACTACTGCAGAGAGAGCAATACTAAGACACAGAAAGTATGTAATGATACTATTTCTGAAATTGGCATGCAAAGCCACCAATTTCAAGGTACTAGTGATATGCATAAAATGCCTAGTAACATTCAGAATGTTGATAATAATGATGATGTTTGTCAGGTGCAAATGCACAATGAAGTTTTAAGGAATTCTGACATTGATTATTGAGGAAAACAACTGTGATATTAATAATAGTAATAATGTAATTAAATCCAATGTGAATATGATGAATGATAATTCAAATGATAATTTATATTTATCTCCCGTTTCAGGAGAGTCCTCGTTCCAAAGCGCTGAGTGGCTCGACAGTAGCGACAGTGGAGATTGCGGAGTGCCATGAGATACTTCCATGAACGAAACAGTCGTTCGAGGGGAAGGTTCTACACAACAGGTTCCTAGTAGTGATAGCGAGCGACCTGTTCGTTTTACTAGAAACAATAAACCAGTAAGGTATGTAGACTATGATCTATCTGATTCATCAGACATTTCTCTCTTGGTAAATTTTCATAATGAACCACAAACCTATGAGGAAGCATTAGCAAGCCCTGATAAAGAAAAATGGCTAACTGCTATGCAGGATGAATTCAATTCACTAATGAAAAATAATGTTTGCTAAAGTCTGATGATTCAGGTGATTGCCCAATATATAAAGCTCGTCTAGTGGCAAGGGGGTTCAGTCAAAAACCTGGGGTAGATTATATGGATACCTTCTAACCTATTGTACGACACTCTTCACTTAGAATTTTATTTTGTATAGCTAATGAGCTTAACATGGATATAGAACATATAGATATAAATACAGCCTTTTTAAATTCCAAACTTGATGAATGTATTTATATGGAACAGCCTTTAGGATTTTCAAATGATAAAACAAAAGTTTGTTAAATAAAAGTCTGTATGGTCTTAAACAAGCAAGCAGGCTGTGGAATAATAATGTTCATGTTCTATTGACTAACAACGGTTACACTCAAAGCAAGTGTGAACCATGTGTTTAATTTAAAAATATTGACAATAAGTTGACTTTAGTGGCTATTTATGTCGATGACTTCTACATTGTAACGTGTTGTAATGATGAAAAGGTTAAATTGTATAAATTGTTACAATCGGAATTCAGTTGTAAAAGTTTAGGTACTCTAAAGAATTGTTTGGGTATTAGAATACATAGAGATAAGACCCGTGGTACCTTAATGTTTGACCAATCTGAATATATAAGGAAGTTATTGGAATGTTTTGGTATGACTAATTGCAAAAGTGTTTCTACACCTATGGTTGTAAACAAATTGGACGAGGCCACAGATGATGACACTCTGTCAGACAGTACTTATCCATATAGAGAATTGATAGGGTGCTTAATGTATTTGGCCGTATGTTCCAGACCTGACATTATGTATGCTCTTAGTCATTTAAGTCAGTTTAACACAGCTTTCAAGCGACATCATTGGTTGGCTGCAAAACGGATTTTGAGGTACTTGAGTGGTAGAATTAATAAGAGACTTGTTTTTGAAAAATCCGGCAATTTTAATATAACTGTTTATGCTGATGCAGATTTTGCCAATAATGTCGTTGATAGAAGGTCGTATAGTGGCTTTGTTGTAAAAATTGGTGACTCTACTGTATGTTGGGAGTCACGTAAGCAACGCTGTGTCAGTCTTTCAACGACTGAAAGTGAGTACTTGGCCTTAGCAGATTCTTGTAAGGAAATATGTTTTGTTAGACATTTTTTGTATGAAATTTTTAAGAAACAATTAAATTGTAGAATCTATAGCGATAATCAAAGTGCTCTTAGGTTGCTTGAGACAAAATAATATTGCCATAAAAAGACAAAGCATAATGACTTACGCTACCATTTTGTAAAAGATATTGTTAAGGAAAAGAATGTAGTAATTGATTATTTACCTACCGAAAGAATGGTGGCTGATATTTTTACGAAACCTTTATCTAGCTGTGAGCATATTATTACTGACTTAGGTTTAAGAAATGTGTAGTAAATAGACATTCCAAATTCTTGTTAAGATGTTGCATATATTGTGAGCCATCAATATTTGTAATGTAGAGTCATGTATTTCTGTGACAGAGATAGTGTTGTGTTACTTTAATGATATGTAACTTATTGTCATAATGGAGGCATGCTAGACATGAAGTAGAAACAATGTAGTTTTGTTAAGTTAACTTGAATTGTTAATTGTTTACACATATGATTTGTGTCTATTGTTCTACATTGTTGAAAGTTTTCATTCATGTTACGCATGAGGGGAAGTGTTAAAATAATGGTTTATTGGGAATATTATTAATTTAGTAATGGTATCCCCAATATTGTATAGTCTGTAGATAGTTCTATAATAATCGACTTTCTCTGTCCCCCTTGATGTATGCTCTCTCTCTCTGAGATGGCCGCCAAGTTGGCAAGTTAATTATCGCATCTTCTCTGTAAAATTAAATTGTACAAACTATTTATAACTTCCTGAAGCCAATTAATAATATATCAGTGGAATACATTGTTGCTGTTTTAATATAACAAATCTTCAAGTATCGACTACTTTTTCAAGACGCTAAACTATCACTGAACGTCCTCTGCTTGCATGAAGGTTATTTAAAATACTAACCTCCAGAATCTCCGCCGCAGCCATCCACTTGCTGACAGAACGTCAAACAAAATGGCGCTGTTTCCTAGAGAGCGGTAATTGACACCGTAAAGTGAAAAAGCCTAGAACTTGTAACGTCATTGATATGATGGCCGCTATACTAAGAAACCAAAGTTTAATCGAAACGCTCGTTTGCGATGGCACATACGCAATGACATTGTTGCTCATTTTACTTCTTGCATTTTACACCCCTGCCATCTTCAGTTTGGAGTTTTGGAGCCACTGTTACCTTGTGGGTTTTGTTGCTTCAGCCGAATGTATCCATAAATATGATCTCTCATTGAACAGTAACATTGGCAATCTGAAATAATAACAAGTAAGAATTAAAACTTGAGATTGCCATAAACTCACTTGGACGGGCTTGGACATATTCATTGACTACTGGAGCGTCATAGAGAGATGCTGCTCTGCATACAGCCGAAAAGTTTAGTTGTCCTAGCAACTATTCGTTTAAGTCATAAGGTTTTCTCTTCTTCATCTTCTTTTATGTTTTGGCGTAACATTATTGTGCATTTGCCAGTGTCAAGTATATTTAATAATTTTGATATTTTATCAAAATAGTCAGTCGTAGTCACGTCATAGTCTAATAAAGTCGCAGTCAAGTCCAAACATAGTCCAAGTCATACCTCAGTAAAGCAGTGGAGACTTTACTAGAGGCGTCTTTGGAGTTTTGGTAACAACATGGAAAAACATGATACGTCACATTTACTTGCCTACACTCATGCACGTAAATCAGCTCATAATCAACGAAATACCAATATTTTTCACTAATTATCACTGATAAAAACACAAGTTTAACAAAATAATACAATGAGGCGACATGATTTTTCCGCGTTCCCGCCATAACTCAAGGTTTTCTCTAATATAATTAATGCAAACGAGTGATTTCATTTATTGTATTGTAATTAATTAATTATTTAAGACTGAATGATTTTGATTTTATGTTACGTTTGTTAAATATTTACTGACTTTTTTACTGACTGATTTATTCTTAATAATATGATTTTGATATTGATGTTAATTTTTTTCTTGTTTTTTTTTAGAATTTTGAATTTGAAATAGTTTCAACTATAAGGTCGTCCGCAGCTGGATATATGCCTCCCATATAGATGTCCATTAAGACCAGTGGAGGTGGCTTGCTTCTAACGCGAACCTACGATCTTAATAGGATCATTTGTGTTCCTTGTGGATCTTTATTTGGGAACTTTTTGACTCCATGGTCCTTCGCAGGCCTGACAGTAAAAGTGCATAAAAAGCCTAAGCCTAAGGCCTAAGCGTTCGTCTTGTTGACAACTGATTGTTGATTTAACAGTTTTCTTTTGAATTCACGTGTCTGTAAACCGACTTTAGAGACAACCAATTTCTTTTTTTCACAATTTTGGAGAGATCATCTGCCAACCGTCTCTTTGTGAGATCGAACCAGGAATGAGGAGATCCGAAGAAGAAACAAAGTTATATGGCCCAGCGAATTGGCAAGTTAAAATGGCAGTGGGCACGGCACATAGCTCAGAGGACTGATGACCAATGGGGTCGAAAAGTTCTCGAGCGGACACCACGTACCACAGGATCTCGCTGGATACAAGCCTCTTCCAATCAGTCTTATTGCAGATCCATAGGATAGGCCTATGTCCAGCAGTGGACGTCATATGGCGGATGAAAGGATGGATGATCTGTCAACATATAATGTGTAGTTAATGTAACGATACAATGCCAATTTAAAACCTTGCACGGCACAGCACTGTACTAGTCCCTTGAGATATTGTATTTTGCATTGTCTTAAAAGATCTAAGTACATTGTTTCAGCCAAAGCTTGTACACTGCTCCATAGTCAGTCTTTATGACATTTATTTGCATAAGCACACAAGAACACTAAAGAATACAATAAAAAAATAGTATAATAATATCCTAGCTTAGGCCTCCCCTATTGATCTCCAATAAAACCAGTTGGAAGTGGCTTGCATCCACCATGATCCTGCAAGTCTTATCACTACGAAAACCAATAAATATATTGTTTACCAATGTATGAGTACAGGTCACGTAGTCCCTTTCTCTCCTATGTTATTTTTACAGTGATCTTGTAATGTAGATTCGCATGTTGCAGTAATTTTATTTTGATCTTGTGATGTAGATTCACACATGTCACTATCATTAGTTTTATCATCTTCTAGTATTGTAGATTCACATATGGCTGTATTATGAACTTTACAGTGATCTTGTAATGTAGATTCACAAGTTGTGGAGAAGTCACATACCTCACATTTTAACGCTTTTTTAGTATGTGTATGAAGGTGGCGTCGCAAGGGCCTGGCATAAGCCGATTCAAAATCGCACATGTCACATTTATAGGGCTTGTCTCCACGGTGTGTCCTCAAGTGATCTTTCAAATTACTGACACGAGCTGTTCTGTAGCTACACAGCTCACATTTAAAGGGTTTTTCACCTGTATGGGATCTTATGTGTTCTTTTAAAATACTTAACTGGGTAGATTTGTAATCACATATGGTACACTCAAATGGACGTTCACCAGTGTGTTTACGCATGTGACGTGTCAAATGACTCTTCTCCGCTGCCCTATAATCACACTCGGTACACTCAAACGGTTTCTCGCCTGAGTGTCGTTGCTGGTGACGTTTCAAATGGCTTTCTGTAGCTGATTTGTAATCACACATGTCACAAGTATACAATTTGTTTTCCGCATGGATTTTGAGGTGCATTTTCAGTCCACTTTCCCGAGCTGATCTGAAATTGCATAGATGGCATGGGTACGGCTTTTCTCCTGTGTGTTTTCTTGTGTGGAGTAATAAGTCTTGTGAGCGTGCTGCTTTAAAGTCGCACATGCTACATTGAAAGGGTTTGTCGCCTGTATGTTTACGCATATGAAGATTCATTGTGCCCATTTGTGCCGATTTATAGTCACATACAGTACACTGATATGGGCGTTCTCCTGTGTGTATTCTGACATGTCGTTTGAGATCACTTGGCACTGGCGACTTATAATGACATATGTCACACTCATACGGCTTCTCTCCTGTGTGTGCCTGGACTTGGACTTTTTCTTCAGTTGTTACTTTAACAGGTATGTTCAAACTGAAAGCTTGGACTGACTCATATTCACATATTGGGACATCAAACAATTTCTCCTCAGGTTCTTGTTTCACAGTTACCTCCACTTCAGGTTCTTTTTCATCCATATTTTAGTGTTTACTGGAAGCTGTAAAATTATGGAGTAGAGTAAGTACTTACTTATTTAGACAAATTGGCAATATATTTTGTAAAATTAACTGTATATCAAAACAGGCCAGACCTAGCTTTGGATTTACACTTTGAAAAATGTAATATGTACTAGTATATTATACATAGGAACATGAATTAAACCTAATAATGTAGAATTCTGAAAAATAAACAATTTTTTATTTGTATAGCCAGATGTAAGAGTGTAATAGCAAAATTGTAACAGGATGTACCTAGTTTGGTTGTACTTATAGCAAATCTTGAATGGAAGTTATGTTATTTAACCTGTTTGTAGTTTTTTGTGATGTATAATAATGAGTGGAAGCCTGCTGAGCTAGGTCTATTATGCTTTCACTAAACTTAGGAACTTTAAAGTTCTCTAGTATAACTCTTTATAAATGTTACTGACTCCAGTTACTTTTATTCTGCACTATGAGAGCAGAATAATTTATTATTACAGGTTTATACTTTCAGACTAGAAGTATCTTTTGTGTCCGAACCTGGTTGTTGAGAGATGTATAACGTGTCGCAGTGATTAATTCCTCTATGGATAGATGCAGGGATAATACCAAGGAATAAAATTTATATACTACGTATCTGGAAGGCTCACTAATTACAAAAACGCGGTCCGAAAGAGACTTAATACTAAGTGGCCGTGTCTCTTTCTGATCTTTCTACGCCAATCACAGAGAGGCATAACTCACCATATTCTTTCTTTGGTTTGCAATGAGTTACCAGCATTTTGCCATCACATTACTCCCAAATGACTATTATCTTTTAATAACATTTATTCGAATGTAAAATACCTTTTTTTTATTCTGTGATAATGACAGCTAATTGATTTAGTTGCAGAAAAAATTACACTTGCCTCTTTTTAAGGGAGATTACATTATTCCCAATGTTCCTGATGTTTCTACCATGTCATCTTTATTATATAATAGCAACTGTGTGAAAGTGACAAAGCATCTTACAAGTAAGTCTCTCTCTGGACCGTTTTTCCTTTTTACTATATTTCATTAAAAAAAGAACGTTTTGCTGTTGTGATAAGGTTCAAGTTCCTTATTATAAAAAGCATGGAGATACGTCGAGTGAACCTTCCAGTTACATAGTTTAGAAATTCCTTGGATAATACAAGTAGATTTAGGTACCTACTGTAAATAGGCTGATAATTTCTAATTTTCGTAGACTCGTTTTTGAAGTGAAACTTCTAATACAACTTCCAAAATCCAAACTTCCAATTCCAACAAGGTTGCGTTATTAATCGTTTCGCTACCATGGAGGGGGTATGAAAACTATGAAATGAAAGCACTGTTATGCGTCGAATCGAAGTTTCACTTCTTCCGCGCTGAGGGACTCCACGTTGGTTTTTTATTAGTACATAGTGATAATGCCCATTCTGCCCTGGATAACTCTTCTTTTACAAAAGATATAATTTTAAATTCAATATAGCACAATTAGCCACTTTTTTACAAGGAAATGAAGGGAAGGTCAAGGATAACATAACAACAAAAACAATGAAAATATTGAGAGAAAGAGATAGAGTATGATTGTAAATCAGGGTAGTATCTATAAGTAGTCTGTGGAATCAGGGGTGCGTTTATAGCCCGGCCCAGGCCGATCCCATTCACCATCAGTCCAAATGGATGAATGTGGCTAATGTTGCCAATTTAGTGTATTTAAGACTTCATTTTTTACAGATACAGTTTGAAGTTAAAGGTAGCCAGAAATACTATGTATACAAAGATAAATCCACAGATGATTTAGTTTGAAGGTAATCAGACAAGTTGCTAAACTATTTTTGACGCTGAATGAAAAGTCGCCATTACTAAAGTGGAGTCATTTTAATAGGTCACTTTTGACAGTTCATGAATGCAAAGAAAAATATACCTTATACTAAAGGAATAAAACTCATGAAAACAATATTGACGACGACCGATAAGTGTTCTCGAATACGGCTTGGAGTTTTATTCCTTTAGTACAAGGTATATTTTTCTTTGCATAAAATGAAATGTCAAAAGTGACCTATTATCTTGTCCCTACTTTAACGACGAAGTCGCAAACTCGTAACAACGAATGGAAGTCATCCATTTGGACTAATAGTGAATGGGGCCCCGCACTCCAGACTAAGATATAATTGACCTGGTGATGTCTTTGACACCCGTTTAGGGCATCCGTCCGGCGAAAAAACCTAAAAATAAATCTGCCCCGTTCATGCACTCCCACCGGTATAGTTTTTCTCCTGACTAGGCTAAGTCTTATCGAATTTTAAGGTAAATAAAATTTTATTTTGTCTTTGATTGGTCAGCTATAGTTGTCATCGAATCTAATTTGACAGATCGTTCAAGGTTTGACATATTCCAGTACAAATTCCAGTACATATTTGACAGTTTTGGCAGCTCTGAGCCAGATTTTCCATACATTTTTGTGGATGAGGATTGCCTCAAGCGACAACAGCGCTATCTTTCTAGTTGTAATAGCTCTGTGTTTGTAGTAGATTTGAGCGCCGAAAAATAAATAGATAAACTAGTTAGATGCCATAAACGCAGATAGAAACTTCGAAATAAGTAAGTAATACTCAAATAATATGGAGGTGTCATGCAATGAAATGTCATATCGTTTAATGAAAATTAATCAACAATATTGCTCAATGCACGGTTAATTTATTTTTACTATTCTAACAACTTTCAACTGCAGTAGTAACAACGTTAATTTATTCACCGTTCTTACTACTGGTACTAAGATTGATAGTAACACTGGTAATAAACCAAACCAACAGCTTTCTCCGGACAGTGGCGGGCTGCGGTTTTTTTAATCAAGAGCTGTGGTGAATGTTTCTGTTGTCTGAGCCCTTGGTCCAGATTTTGCGTAGTTTACTTTCGCGTTCGCTTGTAGCTCCACACATTTTGGTGATTTTGGTTAATATCCGCCAGCGGCGCTGTACAAAAATGTATAGAGCCGTGTAAGCCTGGACTAACCCCTCTGGGGGAGCTCTGGAGCTGAAAGGGTCTCCCAGACAGCTGCGGGCAAGGCTACGGCAGTGGCTGCGATATAGAGTTCGACCAATAACAGATCTTGATTTAAAAACGGGCTTTGTGATTGTTTGAACTCTAGGTTGCAGCCGCAGCGAGGTCTACTTTTGCACAATCTAGTAATCAGTTTCCAAAAATGCACTTTATGACAAAGAAAACTTCCTTATTAGCACGGCAAATATATTCTTAATTTCAATAATGCTAAGATTCTGTCTGTGGAGATCTTTAAGGGAGGCCTGTGTCCATCAGTGGACGCAACGTGGCTGAGAAGAAAAAAAAAGAAGATTCTGTCCTAAGATATCATTGTATTTATTGACCAACTTTTACTATGGGACTGATTCTCTATACAGGGTTATCCAGAACTGATGTACTCAGCCTACTATTTTTTCTGATAAAGTGCTTGTTATAGGTTTTATCAGGACTTTTTTTTGTTCTAAAAGTGACAGTCTTTAAATGTATTTAATTATTTTATACATTGGGAAACTTCCTTATTGCTCGAATACTAGGCCGCAGTCGCAAACCGCAGGCATCTGCAGGACGATTTAGGAAAAACACAGGTGTTTTTAATAAAAACCCCTTTCTTTTTCTTTTCCTGAAGTATTTTTCTTTTCCTGGCGCATTGTTTTTGAGCACGACTTGGACGTATACGGAACTTTGATAGATTGTATGGAGAATCCGTTAAGTGGCGTATACGCCTAGCCATACAAGTTCCATTACGCCCAAGCCGTTCGAAGTTCAAAAATTATGCCCATGTAAACTACGTAGTTATCGTGTGATTTCATACATCATTGTTAGTTCTTTCTCGTTTCCACCAAGGGCGCTGTATAGAAATGTATGGAGCCACACGGAAACCTCTGTAGTTTCAGTTTACGTCTAAATACACTAATACCAAACTAATACTAATCCCTCTGTTTCAGTTTTTGTTATCTGTGAAAAATAAAATGTTCACTTCATTTTCATGTTCATTCATTTCATTCGACTTTGGTGCGCTTGCCGGAGTGGTTCGTATTTTAGTTTTTTTTTAGAAATCAAATAATTAAACGCGTTAATATCAGTTATAACCTTCGTTTCACCTCTTTTCAGGATCAATCTGCAGTACGTCGATAGTTTAATTAAAATGGTAAGTAATCTGTTCTGTCCTTGGCCATTTAATTTCTCATCGATTTCGTATCTGCTTCGTAGACCTTTCATTGATATTCCTTTCATGCTAGATCCCAAAAGTAGTGCTCTTGTGTTTCTGTTTTCTAATCATCTCTAATAAATATTTATCCTTTATTAGTTACGTTTACCGGCATGCGGCGTAGCCATTTTGAGTCAATGTAGGTAATGGCCGGCGGCCGCCATGTCATTGATCACATGTTTTGCCAATTCTACTTTTCCGTGTTAGTCATAGACTTGTGCATAAACTGGGTTCGTTTTAAAGCAAAGAAATACCTGTCTGTCCGTCCCGCCTAAATATACAAAGAAATAATGTTTGTTCAGTACCGGCAAGTGAGACCCAACGCCCTCCACATGATGCAGGTAGGTGTGGAGTATGAAAACGTACTCGGTCTAGCGTGTCCTCTTTCCTAATCATTTAATTATTACAGAATATCAGGTATTCGATACTAGTTATTTGGTATAAAGTAGGCTAAAATCTCATTAGGGTAGCCCTGAAGACCTAATTGAATTACAGTTTGCTCATCAGCTGACAGCAATAACCTGTCATGTTGAAGCCATTTTCTTCAGAGTCAATGACCTGGGACTTGGATGTATTGATTTGTTAGGTACCTACTAGGAATGTGAAGGCATAATGCACAATAATCATGCAATAAAAGTATTTATCACATTACTGTACTGTAACGGCCTTTTTAATAGTCCACTGCAGGACGTAGGCCTACCCACAAAGGGTGATTGGACCATATCCACCATGCTGGCCCAGTGCAAATTGGTGGATTCACATAGGTACGCCATTGAATTTCTTCTCTGGACATATTATGCAGGCTACCTCACGATGTTTTCCTTCACCGAGAATATCACATTAATATGTGATATTTTCCATATCCCACATAAAGCTTCATAGAGCAACTTGTTCACATCGGACATTCCAAATATTTAACAGAAACATTAGCTACTAGGTACCTACATAATTAAATCATTTTAGATTTATAGGTTTTCAAGTGTGCCTTAATAGATTAGCTATGGGTTATGTTGATTTATTTCATAACAATATTTTGATAAGGTGGTTTTAAGTGAGATTTTCACACTAATCATGTTAAATCTTTGTAATAGTGTGAGAAATATGATAGCTTCGAATGGCTGTGTTAGGGATGATTTATATTAGACAGGCCCGGGCCATGTCTATGTCATGTTGTAATATAAACAGTTTTGTAGGAAATGTATGCAACATCTGACATTACTAACCCGGATGGGGCACAGCCCCTGCCTAGCACGATCTTATATAAATCACCGGATATGCAGTGCACCCTGTAAAGTCAATCACCTGTATGCAGTTATACTTCATAAACCGTTTGTACCTATGTGTTAAATGGAAAAAAAAGTATAATAGAACTGGTCTCAACAGTAAACAAGTTTGCTGATCAAAACATTGACAGAAATGTGAAACATTTGTGGTAACAAACACACTTTTCAATGGGTAATTTTACTGTTTGTCAATAAATGGACATGTAATACCTACACTGCCACCTTCTTCAGAAATTGAAAACTGGCATTTAGTAATAGTAAAGATTCGATCAAAAGATCATGACCTCGCATGGCAATTAGGCTACATCTACTGTTGGGCTAGATTTGACAGTTGGTGTTTCACACTCACCATAAATAAGTGATTAAATCCTTACGAATTCCAAAGAACGCATCGTTAGATTTTTGCTGCTCTTAAAATACACAACATTGCAATGCAGTTTTCAATATCTGTTAGAATAATTTCTCTGGAAGGTTCATAGGTTTGATTTGAAGTTAGGTGAAGCGGAAACAGGCAATTAATAATAACTATACCTACTAGTATTGTGGAATTTGTGGAGTTCCAAAAATGTACTTTTGTCAGCAGATGGACGGTAATGTGGTCCACCCGCACCCAGTGCCCGGAATGGGCGGCGTGGTGCACGGGCTGCCGGTGCACGGCGCCGGCCCGGACGGCGAGCACGCGCCGCTCGGCCCGCGCCGCCGCTACCACAACAGGCCCAAGCCCAATAACAACCTGGAACGCCTGCCGCTTGACGAGGCTGCTAAGAGGGTAACTACGTAACTTACTAGACTCGATACTCCGTTCCAGCGCGGGCCCGGACGGCGAGCCCGCCCCGCTGGGCCTGCGCCGCAGTTACCTTAACCGGCCCAAGCCGAATAACAACCTGGAGCGCCTGCCGCTCAACGAGGCTGCCAAGAATAACTATGAAACTTGCTATACTCGATCGATATGTTTCTATCAGTTCAAAATTAAGCTCCTGGAGTCTAGGAGCGTCTAAAGCTCGACGAGGATGCCAAGTGCCAAGAACCAACTATGAATGAAACTTGCTATACTCGATACTTCGTGCCGGCGCGGGAGTTCACGGCAAACATGTACCGCCACCACAACCGGCCTAAGTCCAATAACCTGGAGCACCTGCCGGTTGACGAGGCGAACTATGGAACAGCTGTACTCGATACTCAGTGCCGGCGGCTAGGCCAGTGCGGCTGTCCGAAATCAAAACTTAACAAGTGAACCTAGCCCCTCCTATGATAAACAATGTATACTCACTATGCTTATATGGCACATAATTCTTTTCCCTAAAAGGGGCAGCAATACATTTGCTAGGTTTAGATTTTGAACAGCCGAGCCGAGCTAGATGATGTCAAGGTCTTTCAAGTTTTAATTAAATCAGTGCCTATGTCACACAAACTCTGTGTGAATGTCCTAAATTTATCTTATAACCACAGGAAATGGAGTCCCTTCCGATGAAGACACCAGTATCCGTACTCCAAGAGCTGCTGGCGCGGCGCGGGACAGTGCCCAAGTACGAGCTGGTACAGATCGAGGGCATGATCCACGAACCCACCTTCCGGTACCGCGTGACTGTCGCCGATATCGTGGGTAAGGTCTTTTAAGTAAATTAATATTAGAGGACATGTGTGTTAAAGTCCACTATCCTAAATCTATTTTCTTATTTCTAGAATTAAATCTGCAGCTCATGAATCAATAAAAAAAAGAAAAATGCATACTGGTACCAATGTTTACGTAAGAATGGGGGGAGGAGGGGTAAATAATTGTATTAAAACTGCTTACGTAATACTTGAACGGCCCCCATGTGCGAAGCAAAGTAACTCGCTGCTATTAAGCGCGAGCGCCAAAATTTTTCGGCTTTTTTCAATAATTTAAAAACAGATATGAGCAAAGCAGACCAACCATGCTGCTGTCATGCGCGACCGCAGCGAGCCTCAAATTTTTTCAGTAATTTCAAAACAGGCATGATCATAGTACTACTTATAATATGTGCTAGTGCAGTGAACGTAATATTTTTTTCGGTATTTAGTAATTTTAGCAAGTATGTTAATAGTAAACTATTATACACCTAGACTACTCTCAAGAGTATAAAGTTATTTGCTTTTCTAGTAGTTTGAAAACAGATACATATGATAATAGTACACATAACCCTCGCCTATACCGAAGGCTGCACCATTTACGGTTGAGGGCCGCGGTTTGACGACCACTGATATAAGAGGTTTGAAATCACAGAAGAGAGAGAAGTTTGAAATAGTTATTCAGTGATCTTAATACTAGCAAAAAAATATGGGGGGCCTTGTTGCCAAATCATCATCATCACTATCAGCCGTAGGACGTCCACTGCCGAAAATAGGCCTCCCCTATGAATTTCCAATAAGCCCGTTGGATCGGCCTGCATCCAGCGCGTTCCTGCAGCCTTTATGTATATCGTCGGTCCACTTGGGGTCTTATTGTGTAAGCACTCTGACGTTTGGCTTCGCTTTTCCTCCCGCTCGCTCTCGTGGCATGAGAAACTGGCGCGAGCAGGGGAAAAAGCGAAGCCGAACGTCAGAGCGCTTACACAATAAGACCCCAAGTGGACCGAGTCATCAGTTCTCCAACTACCTATCATTTATTGTTGATTTTCCAAAAATTAATGATGAGCTCTGAAGTATGATCTACTAAACAAAAAAAGAATCAAAAATAGGTTCATAATTGGCGAAGTAATCGCGTAACATACATACAAAAAATATCCTTTTTTTTTTGTCTTAATAATGAAAAGTAAACTGCCATGCACTGTATATTAAAGTTAAACATTATTCCACAGCTATGGGCACAGGGCGTTCCAAGAAAGAGGCCAAACACTCTGCTGCCAAAGCCCTGCTGGACAAGCTCACTGGAGCGACCCCTGCCGATGCCAACACCAATGGAACAGCTACTGATGCGTAAGTATTTCTTTTTACTTTTGCTCTCATCTTTGCCTATATCAAGGCAAGTATGGTTGTATGGTACAGGCCGAATCAAAGTTTTTGGAGGCTGTGAATTTAGCTACAAGGCCTACCAAGGTGCACGAAACCCAATCCTCGAGCAGCTGTTAAGTGAACTTCAATCAGAATAGGCTAGTTGACAATATTTTTTTGATGTCCTCTTGTAACAGGTAACCATAAACAGAGCCTGAAAACAAAAATAAAATCAACTCAGAAATAAAGACAAGCATATTTATTTTCTTGCTAGACAAAGAGCGCACTATAGCAGACTATGACGTCACTATGCCACAAATGTTCAAACCCCTTTGATTCGTCTTAAAATAAAAATTAGACGTCCACAACAAGCCTGCCGTGGCGAACGTCTCTTAACTTCTGTGACCTCTGACAACTTAGTCAAATTAGGCTTTTTTTTCTGTGACGGGGGGGAAATCTTTTACAGATACCTAGCTGCTTTGGGGTGCAACTGGGTTATGTGGTCTTAACCACTAAAACCCCCTCGGTAGCCGCCTTTTATGCTTTTTGGACGGCACTGGGATCTCCGTTGGAACGCACCAGTGTAGTCAAACTAGGCTATGACTGCTACATTATTTCTATACATTGTTATTATATGTATACAGGCCCGCGACCACTGTAGTGACCTCGTTTGAAGACAAGCTGATCGGTAACCCCGTGGGCTGGCTCCAGGAGCTCTGCATGTCTCGCTTCTGGCCGCCGCCGTCATACTTCGCTGAGAATGATGACAATGTCAACAGGCGTAAGTATTCCATGCTTAGAGATTGAGACACTAGCTTATTTTGTAAAACTAGAGCTGTCAGAATGTGTCATGTGAATGCACCAATAGTATTGATTTTATTTATTTACAGCAGTAAAATTCATAAACTAGAGCAGTGTTTTTCAAAGTGTGGGTCGCGACCCCCCCAAAGTCAAAGGATATATCGCGAAACCTCGGTAAAAGAAAAAAAACTTTAAAAAATGTTTGTTTGCTGAGAAAACATTAATATATGGTCTGCGCAACATCGGATTTCTATATGTGAAAAACAATTGAAAAAATTCCGCGCTCACTACACTCTCGATTGTTACAATGCTTCTTTTGCTTAGTTTTTCTCTTGTTTCCATGGGAAATGATAAAAGTATAGAGAAAGAAGTACTGGAGTATTACAATATTTCAAATTGAACTTAACCAGAAATCCAATTTACAAATACAAAATAGTGACTAAAGGGGGTCGCGCCATGAAAATGATAGAAAAATCTGAACTAGAGTGACATTTTCCTTCCCCAAATTCAACATGCTGGAAACCTAATATTTTAATTGTATGTTCTGGTAACAATTAGTTAGTTAGTTCTTTAATTCGACAAATGGGTGTCAGAGACACACTTTTGAATAGTCAACAAAATCTATAAAATCTACACAATGGTAAAGACTTAACAAGAAATCAATTACTTACATAAATAAATCATCCATTTCAAACTAATTCGCACTCCACAATTAATTAAATCACATTACATTATTACATTTACAGTTTACACATTAAAAACAAGTAAACACAACAAGGTGCCAAGTATATGAATATCGAAAACCTACCAAATGTATCCAATTTGGTAGATTTTCGTCAGTCAGTCAGTCAATTAATAAATACATGTATGTATTGTGTAGTAATATTGTTATTATCATGATTAATCTCGTATTACAGGTTTGCCGCATGAGCGCCAGTTTACCATCATCTGTACTCTGCTGAAGCGGCGCGAGGTCGGCACGGGCAAGTCTAAGAAGCTGGCCAAGCGCCAGGCCGCCTACAAGATGTGGCAGGCTCTGCAGGACAACCCTCCAGAGTCCTTCCAACCCGATGAGGAGGTAACCTTGGATCCATTTTGATAGCCATCTGTTGTAACTTACATCATCCCTTGTTAAAATGTTTTATTTGAAATTGTGAACACTGCTGCGTCCTAAAAAAATAATGAGCCTTTTCAAAATTTCTTTTACACTAACAGATTCCTCGAGATGCCCCACTGAGTGTGCCCCTTTGTATCTAAAGCCCTGAAAGCACTTGGCCAGGTATTTTACTATCTTTCGGTCGGCCCCCGCAGATACCTCCGCAGATGTCTAAATTGAAGTGTCTTATTTTCCGTGTTATGTTCTAGGGTGGCCTCGCGTCCCGTTATGCCGACTTGAAAGATAGTAAAATCGCTACTCTGACTACGAGTCACAGCCACAAGGTGTCGCAGTTTCACAAACATCTCAAACAGTCTGTCGGCCCTAACCTGGCCAAGTTGCAGGTACGACACGTTTTCATTACTAAGCATGGAATTCATAAAATAGTTGACTGTTTTCAAATGATTTAAATACTTGTATACAGTTTGTAATGCATGTGGAATGTTGACGTAAAAATGCGATTAAGAACAGTGTTGTTTGGCTGCCATTTGTATAATTTTGCCAAGAGTATTTTTGTAATGGATTGTTCATTTTGCAGTCGACTCCGTTGAACAACAAGGACTTCAACTTCGTGCAGTTCCTGCAGGAGATAGCCTCAGAGCAGTCTTTCGAGGTGACGTACGTGGACATCGAGGAGCGGTCCATGACGGGCATGTGTCAGTGCCTGGTGCAGCTGTCGACGCTGCCCGTGGCCGTGTGCCAGGGCGCCGGCCTCACCAGCAAGGACGCGCAGGCCTCCGCCGCGCAGAACGCGCTCGAGTACCTCAAGATCATGACCAAGAAGTGAATACCTCATCAGCTTGCGACATCAATGCGACACTCCTTCGTAACACTACGCTAAACATGGATCGGGAGTATGAGATACTTAGTTCGCACGCATGCTCGCACTTTATGTCGCCAGGTTTTGAGCCATAACTTATATTTATCACCACTTCCCATTTGAATAATGGCATTATGTCCCGGTGCCTGCAGCACTTCGGGCTATGCTTTATTAGCTGGCATATTTGCAGTATCTTACTTGTGATTTGTTTTTCTCGTTAGTGTTTTTGATGCGGTGGGTCCGAGTTTACTCACACTTTATGTTCTTGTCGTAGATGTTCATTTTGTTTATTGTGAATGTTCATCAGCAAGTGATTCTTCACTTGTACTACGACTGCCAATGTGCGAGAATAAATTGCATAGCCCGTAAACATAATGAAACAAAGTATGGAGTGGTCATATAAAATAATACAAGCTATACTTTGCATAGAATTAGTGTAATTTTCCCAGCGTGGAAATTACTGATATAATAAAAAAATAAAAAAAAACACAAAAAAAATATAAAAAAACAAAATGAAAAAAAAAAGTGTGGACTATATTTCCAGTTTAATATTCAGCATTATTTAGGCATGGTTTTGCATTTGTATTAAAATCAATTATATCTATTTATCTACTTATCCAAATCGAAATCTTAGCTTTTAATGTAATATTGTAATCATGGCGTAGCCAATCATTGTAATATTATGTTGTAACCGGCATAATTATACAGACTTGTTTAAATTTAGTTAGTGTTGTGAGTTGTTACTCAACATGCTGAGCATTAAACGGAAAAAATATTCTCAGCTAGAGTTTGTCTTGTTGACGAACTGCCCGACCTTTGCTTTGTAACAAGCTCCGACGTGCAGTCGACTAACTCACTTGAACTTGAATGAACTTTTTACAAAGTGCAAGGGTTGGAAAATCTTAAGGATCGATTGTAGAGGCAGGGTTGTAGATTGTTTTTATTTCTGTACCAGTGATGTCTAGGTTTTCTTTTGACTTCACGATTGAAAACTTTGCGGGGAGGCTGAGAACCATGTGCTCGGATGAATTGTCACTGGATTAGTGGTGGAGAAGTTAGGATCCCTTGCCTGTGAAAATGGGCATTATTTTAATGCAAAGTATAGAGGTTGTAACATTAGTACAGAGTCGTCGTCGCTGCTCGCCGCCATTCCCGGGCACCGACGAGGAACCTGCACGCACCCAGTTTCTTTTAAATTGAATGGTGTGAGTTCAACCTGCCCTCGTTAAAACATCGCACTGTTCAAGTTAGAAAAGACTACTCGAGTAAAGGATTGGAGTTCTGTTCAACCAAGACCGACTAAATAAAGTGCCATGTTCGACGATCGGGACATGTAGTTCACCTATTATTTTGTGTTTAGTGAGTCTTGGTTTTACTTGTTCTTGTGAATATTGCAAGAATAATAATATTAATCATAGGTTACATTGTTCACTAACATTAAAATTTTTGTATTTCACCCATGCTCATGAACTATTTTAAATGTAATAATTTTGTTTTCTTTTTTGCTATTGCATTGTTTCTGCTCTAACTTAATAAATTTTACCAGTGTCGCTTACATAGAAAAAATCTTTTATTTTAAAATCCCTTAGGTACGATATTCAATCTTTCTATTTCAAAACCGATTTTGAACACCAGATAAGCAGACTGTAAAATTCTCATAAACTACTAAATGTATCTAATTTTAGCATACACCAACAACGAACCTAAGATGTCAGATTAGCTAGCTAGGTAACACATAAAAAAAATATATTTGGGTCTGCACATGCGGTTTGGGCACATGTTTGGCAGGATTTGTCGAACGGCAAACCCGATCCGAAACAGCTATTATAACAGGTAGGTACTTCACTTAATATCATTACCGTGACTAACATGAAATGTTTTTTAAGTTTTATTGATATAAGCTTCTATTACATATTGTTTACATAAGGTATGAATCATACCTTATGTAAAGAAGTCGCCGTCATCATACCTCATGATGACGGCGGCTTTATGTGAGCTTCAGTCAGGATTGGATATTATGCAGCTTGTAGCTAACTTCACATCCGCTAACTTGTGTGGCGCGGCCTACAACCTGCCTAGAATAGCAAAAAATATTAGGCACATATTTGTTCTTTTGACAAAAATTGATGATATAGCCCGTTAAAGTTTCGCGTGCCGTCACGAGTAGACCAAGACCAATATTTATTATTTTATTAGACTTGACAGAAGTGACGTCACGAGCCCCCACTCTCGAACTTTGACAAGGTTTACATTTATTGTTTGATTGACAAAAGAAAAAATACCTACGTGTCGAATATTTTTGAAGTGAAACTTCTAATGCGACTTCCATCAAGGTTGCGTGAAACGGATGGAGGAGGTATGAAAGCACTGCTGTGTTGCGTCGAAGTTTCCTTTCTTCCGCGCGGAGGGACTCCACATGCATTTTGTTTTTACAAACTGAGGTGTTCCTCGTGGACGCTGCTTTCGCACCACGGACTAATTATAATAATGATTTTTTACCTAGTCATTGCCTATTATTATATTTAGGTACAGTTTTGCTCTTTGTTATGTTAATAAATATTATTTTAATCGTTTCGATAATATTGCGTAGAAAAGTGCCTGATAAAAATTATTTAGCAAAATTAGGTATATTAAGAAAAGAAATATAGTAGATGCACCAATTGTGGCCTTCTAAGAGTTCTGAATTTTATTGATTCTGTAAACGATTTTAATGCTAAAATTATATTTTCAAACTTTTACTTTCACACAAACAATATTTGATGTTTATAATCTATTTACTTATGCATCATTTTTTTTTTAATGACTTATAGCTGTTGGCCACTGAAACCTCTACAGCTTACCGGACATGGGCGAGCGCGGAAGGCGGCTGAGCCCTAAGATTAAGTTATAGGGTGACTAGCGCAAGGGCACCTGAGAAGGTACGGACCTCGGCTTGGGCCGTCACCCGGCGGGGGAGATCAGACTTGCCCGGGCACCCCAGAAGGGGTGTGCCCTGTGGCCCTAATGGGTTGAGCTGGTTGACTATTTGGAGAGAATCTAACCGATCTTCTGACAGATCCGGAGGGTCCTCGACCTCGCCGGCGAGGTCGGTGTGTGTCTGTGTGCCTTTGGTAACCGGCGCCTATACCAAAAACGGAATACTTCCTGTTGCAGGGAGCTGTCGGATCGGCCATTTATGCATCAAATGGCCAAAACCGTACCGTACGGGAGCCCCATTTCTCTTGCCGTTATTAATAGCGAGCAAAAAACTCCTAAGATCACGTTTGTTGTATGGCAGCCCCTTTTAAATATTTATTTTATTCTGTTTTTTGTTATAGCGGCAACAGAAATACATCATCTATGAAAATTTCAGCTGCCTAGCTATCACGGTTCATGAGATACAGCCCGGTGACAGACAGACAGACGGACATCGAAGTCGAAGTTAGTAATAGGGTCCCGTTTTTGCCCTTTGGGTACGGAACCCTAAAAATGGTCTTCAGTAAAACCGAGGTAGAACCATTCCTGCCCCAAAATCCTTTATGCAACATCTAGCAATCGACCAAAAATATAGGGAATAAGTTATTTTGACATCAGCCAAAATATTTAATAAAAACTACCTTGCTGGCGTTTGATGATTCATTTATTAAATGGGTTATAAAGAAAACATTTTGTGTTAAATTAAATATTAATCTAAGTAATTCAAAGTTTCTTCTTCGGACAATTTTGAAACTGTCGTAGCTTATTTCGTGTTGATACACAGACGTTCTGGATTGCACTGCCGCGTCGCTTTGGGGTGTGCATTATTGTAAAAGATCTTTTAGGATTGTACTCGTATTGTGGTGTTTCAATATTGTGCATTGCTAGATTGGCATCGGCATCGTCATTTTGAGACAGCGTCCAAGTTTCTATTTCTTTTCTTGGCGTCAGTTGGATATTTGATTCATTTAGAAAAATACTGTCTTCCGTATTAGCATGCAAATTATTCCAGCGAATTGGTTCATAGCAATCGGTGGATACCGCAATATCTTGGGGCTCAGTTTCATTTTCATCACGAAATTCGGGAGGAGGCGGAACTACATCTAAATCATCCGTATTAAAACATTGAAGCAGTGTTTTAGGGTTAAACATTGACTGATCTAAATTGAAATCAGTTTCTATACATGGTTCTAATTCTTCAATTACAGGATCTTGTAGTTTAGAGTCAAAAAGTTCTTCAACTATTCCTGATTTGTCTTCGTTATGAGAGATGTTAGGGACATATATTTCAGATGATTCCTCCAGTTCTGTAGGCTTCAACATGTTTGCATTCATAAGTTCTTGTGTATTAGGTTCTCTATGTTGTTCTTCAAATATTCTAATCCCATGCATGCTATCCATAGCCGTTTGACTATTGATTTCATCAATGTTTTTGCGTTTAGCTGTTTCGCTTAACTGTAACTTTGACAAAGGAGTCCTCAAATTATTGATTTCAGTAATCTTGAAGGGTCTTTTAGTTTTCCCAGATAGGTTTTTCATAGAACTCTTATCCGGAAATTTGGGTTGAGTAAGGGGTTGACTAAGTCTTCCAGTTTTGTCTTTCCTGAAATAAATCTTAATGTTAGAATTATATCTATAATAATCTTATACCCAAATAATTAAGTATAATAAAACATATTCTTTAGAGTAAGGTATTTTGAAACAAGATTTTTTTTGGTATCTTACCTTAGCATCTGACTATACTTTTGTAGGATACTTTTAACTTGATTGCTTTGTATTTGCGGGCTTTTAGATTTGTTATCAAGTTCGTGAGTAATGTTGTCAATCTTATTTTTATAGTCGCTGGTCAGATGTATCGAAACGCATTCTGTATTCTGTTTGTTTTGCAAATTGGTCTCCAAAGGAGGTCGTGCACTTTGCGTGGGTATAATAGTGTTTCCATCATTTTGCTGTGTAAAAGTACCTTGAATGGCTTTTTGTGTCATCTTGGTAGCGCTGACTTTATTAGGATAAACTACTAGAGATTTATTTCCATCTCCGATTTTATATGATGCAAGCATTTGAAAGTCTTGGCATTCAATTTCAGGTCTGTCTAGATAATCGTCATCGTCATTTTTACTATTACATGCACCTTTTTTTTCTACCTCAAAGCCTATACCTTGAAGTTCTGAATTCATTGCATAATTTTGTATTTCGTTTCTATTATTTTGTATGTAGTTTTGTCCAGTTATTTCAGTTATATCAACGTCCATTTTTATCTTTCTTATAACTGTTACGTAATTTTTTCTAGTGGCCACGTCAATTTTTGTTGCGGAATATGAATATTTTCGTACATTTGAGTTTTGATTGTATAGTTCTGAACCATCGTCGTTTTTGGGGCTACAATCTGGTGATATTCCGGTATGTTGTCCTGAGTCAGGGTCACAGACTTCGGAGTGATTATACGATGTGCTTGCTCTAGAATGAATCGTGTCGTTTTGATACTTGTTTTGTTTATGAGGTACTAAGTTATTTAAAAACTTAGAGGGTTTATCTTGTGTTGCGTAATGTACTTGAACGAGCTTAGATGGGAATGCGATTGAGCATTGGGTATCAAGATTTTTTTTGAAAGAGATATCATTGTATGGAAGACGATTTGTTATACTCGTTATAGAGTTATTATTTCTAGTTGCTAGTTTGGTACCCGTGTCTTTAACTGGGGTTTCATCCGTATTTTTATTTTTATTGAAGTTAGCAAAATGATTACCAGTTGCTGGTTTGGGACTGTTGTACATAACTGGAAGTTCATAGCTACATTCACTTTGACTTACGTCATTAGAATTTTTGCCAACTTTTGCCGGATTTTCCTCATTAGTTATTATAACTGAATCCAAGGTACCATTTGTATCTTCCGTGATATGATTGTCTCCAAGTACTGAAACAGTTTGATTGGTCTCTTGAATATATTTTTGTGCTAGTTGTTTTAAAGTGGCGATCTTGTTTTCATTTGCTGTTCGTTTTAAACTGGCGACCTCGTTGTCATTTGCTATTTTATTATCTACGAAAACATGTTTGTTTTCTTGTTCATCTTGTAATACACCAATATGTTGGTTCTGTAATACATTTGTTGTTTCGACCACATTACTAACTGTATTATCATTGAGTTTTCTCGTCTTTGACTCTATTTTGCAATCTGCGTCATTTGTGTTATCTTCGTTTTCTTTTTCTTCCAAAATATTTGCTAATATTGTGTCTGGTACGTTTACAGTGCTTTTCGTATGTTGCAAAAAAATATCTATCTGATTCTTAATAGAATTTTGGAACCCGCAAGTTTCATCATTATTATTATCATCTTCTTCGTCACTAAGGTCCACTTTTTTATTTAGCAAGTCAATATAATTATAAGTGGAATTTTTGTTTTTATGTAAATATCTTTTCATATTTTTATTTAAACTCTTGCGAAGTCTGTAGTCTTTTGACTTCAAAGTATTTTTTCCTTCAGGTATATTCATTGTGGATGATGATTGTAAGGCACAAGAACTTTGCACATTCCTTATGTTTTCGTGAACAGTAAGGTCAACACATGGTAGATTTAATTCTTTATTACATTCTGATATTTCATTCTCAATGTCCATTAAAATGCTATTTATTTTCTCTTCATCAATCTCGGTCATTTCGTCGGTGTCTTCAGTGAAATTTTTATTCCATCCATCCAAATTGTTTTTGTTTACTGGTATAGAGTCAGCATAGTTTTTAGGCGAATTCATAACAGCCGTTTTACTTTCTTGTTCTGTCGTTTCCATAGATGATGCTGGCTGTTTTGACTGTGTGAACTGTTGCAGAATTCTATTAGACATCTTCACCGATTTATCCAAATCATCTTTTAGATTTTTAGAAGTTTTTCCAAACGAATCTTTCAGGCATTTGAGCTTGTCTATCAGAGCGTTATCTCGTTTCTTTTTTTCCTTCGACTGTACTATATTATTTTCTGGAGCTGTCTTTCTCTTCCGTTCTTTCAAGGTTTCTGTAGCATCAATCAGGTTTATAGTTAAATTCATTCTAAAGTTCTCATTTACAGTCGGGTGTGCTTCTAAATCTTTGAATAAATATTCACATTGTGCATCGATGCCAACTGAAATAATTTCAGAATTTATTATTAATAACATTCGAAATCAGAAACAAAATTCACTTTAACAAACAGAAACCGTTACTGTACTGTGTGTTGTAGTCTTACCAAATGTAGAGCTTATGCAGCGTACTACGATTTTGTGTTCAAAATTGTGCTTTCTAGTAATTTGATGGGTAATGACTCCATCGTAAACACGTATCAAATCCTTATCCCTGAAAACATGAAACATTGTTTAGCAAAATTCAACGAGATGTTTAAAGATTTTCACAAAACGAAAGAAGTGAAGAAAGGAAGGAAATAACAGAAAATCAGAAGATAATTTAGAGAACAGATCAAAGTGATTGCCATGCCATGAAGGGATGTCATAAAACTGAAAAGCGTAGTAGTTTCTCCAGCGACAAGAGCCTATTTCAAAAGCGTCAATTCATGAATTTTAGCATTGTAGTACAAAAACTTGTACGCACTTGAAATTTATGAGAACCAGAAGATTGTTCTCGCTATCCCCGACGATCAAGTAGCTTTTGTGAGTCTCGCCCGCCGTCAGTTGTTCCATATTTTCGGATAAATGGTTCTGATTGAGCAGGGTCAGTTGTATGGACACTGATTTCTCGTCTACTGGGGTCATCGTCAGCTGATACTTTGGGAGTAAGCGGATTTGTTTGCGAAGGATATTGCCGGCTGGAGGACCTTTGCTCATTATCTATAAAAATGTAGTTAAAAGTATCATAAAACTGAAGCAATCGATCGAATACGCTACAACAAGATACGGATAAAATAGCTACTATAAGCCCGATTACAGAGGCGCCAGCGTAAATTTAATAGCAACTTAAAAAGCGTTCTCTCTATCGAATGCCTAAAGTGAGAAAGAAACAGAACTATGCTATTTAGCTACGAGTAACATAATTTTAATTACGATGGCGCCTCTGTAATCGGGCTTTATGTCAAGTAAGGCCATTTAGTCTTGATTCTGATCATTCATATACTCGTATCATTAATTTTCTCACACTGACTATTGATGTGGAAAGTAAATCGTGGGTCTTCTTAGATGTAAGTTTAAATAGTATTTACTTACTTGTCCTCTCCAAGTCCCTTAGATGACTTTCCTCTAGCAGCATGAAGTTGACTTTCCTAGCAATAACCAACATTGCGCTGTACAAGGGACCGATGCCTTTCAGCTGTTTGCTAAGAAATGGGGAGGTTTCCCAAAAGTGGGTGATGAAGTTTTGGTGATGTTCAAGACGTAGTTTTGGGGCTTTTGGGATATAAAGTACCTACCTGCTGCAACGTAGGAATTTTTGGAGGTAAATATATGAAAAATTACCCTCTCCAAGTCCCTAGGATGACTTTCCTCTAGCAGCATGAAGTTGACCTTCCCAGCGCTGGCTAACATCGTACTGTACGTGGGACCGATGCCTTTCAGCTGCTTGCTGACATAAGGCGAGTTTTCCCACAGGTGGGCGGACACGCACTTGGCGAGGATCAAGGCGTTTAGGACGGCGCTGTGGTATGGGGGCTGTTGGGATACCAAGGCGGGCCGCGTCAAGTACGCTACAAGACCTGAAAAATCGATTGACACGTACATAGTGGTGCTTTGCTAAGTGCAAAGAAACATTCATACAGTCATAATAAATTGTGAACAACTTTGACTGGTCGACGGCGAGAGAGTGGGATTCCAGTCCCCTGCATCGAACGTGGAGAGCGTACCACGCTCCCGTTACTTAGTCTTTTGTTGACATTTTAATATACATATTGTAGGTAATTTTAATTTAATCTGTGTAATTTATTGTGGGCATTGTCTGTTGAATAAACAATTTCAATTCTTTTCATTAACTGAACAGCTTAAGTAACTTTACCCTGAAATCGTAAATAATCGGCCAAGTACGAGTCGGACTCGCGCACGGAGGGTTCCGTACTGTATGGGAGCCCCCCTTAAATATATGTTTTATTTTAATTTTATTATTTATTATTGAAGTGAATATAAAACTAAATATTCTGTGAAAATTTCAAGCATCTACCTGGTACCATTATTAATATAGAGCGAAAAACGTCAAAAAATTTAGGTTTGTTGTATGGGAGCCCCCCTTAAATATTTATTTTATTTTGGTTTTAGTATTTGTTGTTATAGCGGCAACCGAAATACATCATCTGTGAAAATTTCAGCTGCCTAGCTATCGTGGTTTATGAGATACAGCCCGGTGACAGACGGACAGACAGACATCGAAGTCTTAGTAATAGGGTCCCGTTTTTCCCTTTGGGTACGGAACCCTAAAAAGAATACGTGCGTGCCATACATTTTTTTAAAGAGAATATACAATGTCAACTTTTTGTATGGAACAGCTGTTTGCACTTTCCTTTGAAGACTCGAGCGTTTTTCGCCAGTTTTTATTAGCACTTACATTTGCACACCCTGTCAGCGATCCTCATAATCTTCATGGCCTCTTGGTTGAGCGAAGGGTCGGGGATGTTTAGACAGCCCAGTATAGCTTGGATCATGCTGGAAGAAACAACATATCATTTTTTAGTGTATAATAATGTAGTTAAGTACTACATTAAACGGTTATAGTATCTCTTTAAGTATAGTAATGTTATTAACAACCTACAACATAACTTCATAAAAGGTTTTATTTGATTTTTAACTAAATTAAAACCGTAAAAAATGTTTCAAGAAAATATGTGCCTTATTCATTCACAGCACAGACATATAAAGGGAACTTCCCTTTATATGTCTGCACAGTCCGTACAGTACCTACGGTATTGACCGAATCAAACTTTTTGCACCGTTTACCTCAAGACGACTCGTACAGGCTTTGACAGACACTAAATAGTCAAAGCGTCCAGGCAGATTGCGACATCGATTACAGTCATTTATAACAAAAGATATGCCAAGTCGATGATTACAGTAGAGACTTACCAGCTGAGTTTCATCTGTCGCGAGCTGATTTTCCCTTTCATGGGGAAGTGGATGGTAGCGGCTGTGCTCTTCCGTTCAGACAGCGGCGCTCGTCCACCTTGAGGTGCATGTCGGCTAGCTCGTGGCTTTCGCCAATTTGCCATAAAATATTCCAGGGCTTTGTTTGGCAACATTTACATAAAGACGACTTGTCCAGTCAGATTGAGACCTAGATTACAGTAGAGACTAACCAGCTGAGTTTCATCTTTCGCGAGCTGATTTTCCCTTTCATGGGGAAGCGGATTGTAGCGGCTGTGTTCTTTCGTTCAGACAGCGGCGCTCGTCCACCTTGAGGTGCATGTCGGCTAGCTCGTGGCTTTCGCCAATTTGCCATAAAGTATTCCAGGGCTTTGTTTGGCAACATTTACCTAAAGACGACTTGTCCAGTCAGATTGAGACCTAGATTACAGTAGAGACTAACCAGCTGGGTTTCATCTTTCGCGAGCTGATTTTCCCTTTCATGGGGAAGCGGATTGTAGCGGCTGTGTTCTTTCGTTCAGACAGCGGCGCTCGTCCACCTTGAGGTGCATGTCGGCTAGCTCGTGGTTTTCGCCAATTTTCCATAAAATATTCCAGGGCTTTGTTTGGCACCATTTACCCAAAGGCGACTTGTCCAGTCAGATTGAGACCTAGATTACAGTAGAGACTAACCAGCTGAGTTTCATCTGTCGCGAGCTGATTTTCCCTTTCATGGGGAAGCGGATGGTAGCGGCTGTGTTCTTCCGTTCAGACAGCGGCGCTCGTCCACCTTGAGGTGCATGTCGGCTAGCTCGTGGCTTTCGCCAATTTGCCATAAAATATTCCAGGGCTTTGTTTGGCACCATTTACCTAAATACGACTTGTCCAGTCAGATTGAGACCTAGATTACAGTAGTGACTAACCAGCTGAGTTTCATCTTTCGCGAGCTGATTTTCCCTTTCATGGAGAAGCATGGCAGCAACTGCGTTGTTCCGATTCAACGCGTCCAGGCAGCGTTGCTCGTCCACCTTGAAATTCCTGTCAGCATGCTCGTGTCTTACGCAAATATTCGATAAAAAACTGGAATTTGGTGCCGTTTACCTAACGACGACTCGATCAATCAGACTGCGACCTAGGTTACAATAGAGACTAACCAGTTGAGTTTCATCTGCCGCGAGCTGATTTTCCCTTTCATGGGGAAGCGGATGGTAGCGGCTGTGTTGTTCCGATTTAACGCGTTCAGGCAGCGGCGCTCGTCCACCCTGAGGTGCATGTCGGCTAGCTCGTGGCTTTCGCATATAATCCATAGGAGGCGCTCCAAGGTTTCGCTACCGTTTATCTGAAGCAGACAGAAATGTACGAGCAACACTGTGTTCCCGATTTAAAGGCAATGTTTGTAGAAAAGATTTAGGGTACCTAAAACAAAATCTAATTTTAAACCTCTACATAATTATCCTGTACCTATAAGTTTTACTCGTTGTAATATCTAGTGTGAACAATGAATATCAATCAAAACATAACTTAATAGTTAGAATTCTTGAGCGAAGATTGCAATGCTGCGCCGCACAGAGTTTTTCGAGAGACCAGAGAGCTGTTATAATCAAGAAATCAGACCAGCGCTGTTTAATCATAACAGAGACTTTCGGTCAACTTATTTTTTTTGATTTTACTAACACATACGTTAGGTATGTCTAACGTATATGTTAGTAGAGTTCACATACCTACTAGGTGCTCTTACTACTATTTACACTTTCCCGTACCGGTCTCAAATTAAATAATCAATTACCTACCTTCATGATATGCTTCATGGTTTCCAAGTCGAGATAGAAGACGGACATGAGCCGGCCGGCCTCCGTGGACTCGATGCAGCACGCCTCGTCCATTGTTATCATCCCGGCGCTGCGTAAGCCGTTCATTGCCTTCACGCAAAGTTCTGTAGAAATTAAGTTACAATATGTACGGAGACTGGAAATACTTCACATACATACGTACTATCGGCGATCAAGAGATGAGAGTCGCAATCCGTAGTATGGATTTATACCTATACAGTGTAGTTCCAAAACAACTACATACTTACATACCTACACTATAAAGGTATTAAATTCATAAACCGACTTGTAGGCAGGTAAGTACGTAGCAGCTGTGAGTAGCAGACTGCAGCAGACAACAATGTCTTTGCCAAAGTACTGGTGCCTTTGATTTGTAATAGTTCGATAGACTTTGATTAAAATGCATTCTGTAACTAGCGGCAAGGGTCGTACCGCAGGGTCTATCTATGTGTCGCCCGACAACACTGTAAGTTGCTGCTGCTGCTGCGCACTCTGTTTTGTACGGAATTAGACGTTACATTACTTCGAACTAGGACTTTCATTTTGCTCTCTCATCACTAGAAAGAGTGAGTCAAAAACCCAGCAACTATATTTGGTCAGAATCATGTAAGAATATTTCAGAGTTTGTATAAACTTAAATTACTAAAAATTCTAAACTTAACTTAAAATTTACTAAATTTCGAGCTTTGGTAGCTGTATCGAACGAAACTTACGGACATTTAGACATCTACATTATCCAAAATATAAGGTATCTGAGATCATAATAATAAATCAATCGATACCTTTGGGTAGAAAGGTCGTATAAACCATTTTGGCCAAATTGAGTTATACTTATATACCATTTTTATCAGATTTTTTTTCTCTATCGATCTGTATATACGAAATGCAGAAATTCACACAAAAATGGTTAATACGACCCAGAAATTTTCGGGCATAGCCTCTTACAAAAGGTAAATTTTCAATGTAAAAGCCGAATGTTTTTTTTTTTGGTTTTGTTATGATGTAATGACCATAATTTACATTAACTCAGGGCGTAAAAATAGTCGTTAATTGTAAATGGTTTATACGCCCTAACGTGTTAAATGCATTATCTAAACATAGTTTAAATGATTATGTCCCCAACTGCACTTTATAAAAACAAATTGCAAATATCGGATGTAAAATATAGAGATTTAAAACGTCTATGTGATAATGGCATTATACCAAAAAGGTACCACCAAGATTATTTTAACTTACCCCATGGAAATGTGGCTGATTCTCTTACGCTAACCGACGAAGAAGACGAGGAAGAGCTAATTGAATAATACAATTATTATTATAAAAGAATAACTTTTCGGATTTATTTCTATTTTCTATTTCGTATTTACGTAATTTCACATTTCGTTCGTTAGCAAAATATTATTTAGTAAAAAAACGAGACTATGTTAAATGATTGTATTCTTTGTCACCTAAAATTATTTTTTGAAAATATTTTTCTCAATTCATAATTCGTTTTAAAATAATATATAATAATAATTAAAATAATTTATAGTAACAATTCATACATAATTTTAAACTAATTATGAATACAAATTTATATCATAAATAAGTTACTTTTTAGTGCATAAATTAGTTACGTTTAGTGCTTGATCGTTTTTTTTTTTTTTTATTTAGTTGCAATTCAATAAATTACTTAGTAAGTAAGCCTTAGTACAAAGGCTTAATTCAATAATTTATTGAATTAAGTACATTTAAATATGTACAAAAATAAATAAAAAAAAGATCAAGTCATAATTTTATAAATGATTAAAATGCCTGATTACTTTAATTTAGAAGAAGTTTGAATAATATTTGTTTTTTATGACTAAGTAGATTTTTTTATTTCACTTTTCGGTTTAAGTTGTTACACTGAGCTAACCAGCTATAGCGGGTTAGCTCAGTGGTTTAGAGCGTCGGGCTAGTGATCCGAAGACGCAAGGTTCGAATCCTGCATCCGCGACGAATTTTTGAAATGTTTATCATAAAAAGTAACTCTTTGAGATAAACCTAGTGTGGGATGCACTATAAAATTAAAATCATTTCAATGGGTATTAGAATAATAATAATTGAGTTCCTACTAATTCTGAGAGTAACAGGATTGTTTATTAGTCAGAATTCAATTGATATATGATTATAAATGGTTTTTAATACAAAAAAAACTAAATATATGGGTTTTTACGACAGTAAATGTGACCATAAGCTTACCAAAAATGGATATACGACCTATACAGTTTTTTAAAGTACATTTTCATGGGGTGTATTAACCAAGAATAGATTTTTTCTTAGACGTAAATCCAAGCTAACTTTAAAACTTAAGCAGATAGATAGGTTTTGATGATTTAATCTTTTTCATTTGCAAATTGTAAGAACCTTTCTTATAGATCATTTTTTTATAACTTCAAAAACAAAAAAGTTATGAATTTTTATGTAAAAAAAAAATTGTTTTTCTGCTCTCCTGAAAAGTCGGGTTTTGGTTTATACGACCTTTCTACCCAAAGGTATCGAAATATAAATTTAGTAAGTACAAAAGATCAGACGGCAAACAAAAACTATCTGAATGGACCACCAACGGTTAGCGCATAATGCACTGCATGACGAATGATGGAATTGATATCATTAATTTAAATCCCAACGAACTCGTAGCATAACACCCTAAAAGGCAACCCAACCAAGATAAACTTCAAGAGTCGACTTTTTTATACAATTAATTCAAAATCTAAAAAGAATAAAATAAGAAGGATTTGTGTGCTCCTGATATTTGATACAGATAAAGTAAATTTGTGATTATTAACGGAACCTAAAAGCTTTTAAGTAGGATTTACATGAACCTTTTTTTAAACTTTGTCATGAGAAGGATAAGATAATTTGGAGTTATATACCTATTAGTGTGTTTGTGTAGTACCTGCGTCCTGCATACCGTTCAACGAGAGCATAAATATCTAGACACGCGGAAGCGTGTCCAGCCAAGTCTAAGAAAAAATAACTGGTGACGCGAAGTGTGTAATATTACACAAACCATTTTGAGCCACTTTTGACCCCTTCATAACTCGAAAACCATTTAACCTATATATAAAAAATTTAGCATATTTATTAAAGTTCTTTAGTTTATCTACATTACAAAATTTCATTAACTTTGCTCTGATGGTTAATGAAATATTAACGTTTAAAAACCGGGGTTTCATTGACTGATTCACTCACTGATTCACTGACATGTTTCGCTAACTGCGCATGGGCGTAAAGTGAAGATTAATTCATTAATTCTGTTATACAAACAGTTCTTGTTGTAACGAAATAGCCAAGTCACATATATTGACTAAGCTGTAGAGTTTGTGGAGAAAGGACTTGTAGAGTGAGGCGTGTAGAGTTAGAAGCTTGGCTTTACGCGAGATCTGACAACTTTTTGATAGTGGGAACTGTGATTTAGACTTGGCTTCATTTCACATGAAAATGTTTTTGTTGGATATACTTATACAGGGTTATTCCTAATCAATTAGCATCCTTTTAGGGGCTTATTCTGTGCATTTTAATTAAGTAAAGCACAGGTGTTACTCACGCTTAATTTTAGTAGAAAACTGCTACTACCGCTACTATAGTTTTGATCGCATTTGGCGATCTTTCTCAAGGTTGGAGTACTAGCACGCAGGCTCGTTTCGCATAGCACTCAACTTATTCTGTACATCAAAACTATCAACTTTTGTTCTGCGACTTTTGTCAAACCTAAAAAAAAAATGTTGTTCCATAAAAAATATCGTTCACCCGCAAAAAAATGTATAGAACAGCTGATTTTTTTTAGTCTTGACAAAAGAAATCAAACACTAATACCGATACTGCCATAACCGCTTATTACGCGTACGCCTATGCCTGGCTCCGATATGGCATAATAATATGGGGAAACGGCACAGAAGTAAACGACTTGCTTATCAAACAAAAAAAAACGTTCTCGTATAATAATGAACATTCAACGACGTGATAGTTGCAAACCGTATTTCCAAAAACTAAAAACATTAACACTCCCATGTAGGTACCTAACCTATATATATATTCTTGAAGCAGCAATATTTGTCTAAAAATACCCAGATTTATTCACGTTCTCTTCAAATCCTCGTCGCAGTAACCAATTAGTGGCACCAGAGCCTATAATGGAAATTGTCAGAAAAGGTCCCGAATACATGATAATACGAATCTTTAACAAATTACCAAAATCAATCAGAGATGAAACAAACTTAACAGCTTTCAAAACCAAATTAACATAGTTACTTTTAACAAAATGCTACTACAGTTTGAAAGATTACTTAGACGAAAAAACTCAATGATATCACGTTCATTCTGATACAAAGCAAGCCAAAGTTCCTAATTGAAAATATTTATCTATATTATACCTAGTTAGCTTATAAAATATTGGAGATAATAATATGTATGTATAGCCTTTAAGAAAATTCCTAATAGCAATAATATAAAGTAGCTTTTAAGTTAGATAATGTATTCTGTACAATTTTGCAACACCCTATATACAGGGTTCTCAAGTATATCAAGTGTTAGCAAATACATATGTGTATGTTAATATCTTAAGGTTAATTAAAGATGCAAATAAAGATTTCTAATTCTAAAAGTCGCATGACAAAAGTTGTTAGTGTTGATGTACAGAATAAGCCCCTAAAATGCTAATTGATTAGGAATAACCCTGTATAGTAATATTGTAAGTACTGCATTATATTTGACTACTAATCTATATTCCGAATCAAACAACTTGGCGGTTGTAATGTTAGCTACAAAATGCGGATAACCCGATACCGACTGAGCGCGAGGATTGGGAGGTTGCGCGAGATCGGGACAGGAAAAGCTCAAAATCGCGGAAATTAGAAAAAAAAAGAAATTAGATTATCAGATGTACCTACGATGAATTTATTGAATGGAGAATACCTACTAACTGATTTTCTTTTCGTGATTCAGGAGTGACTCAGCATTCAAAATAATTATCTGATTCAAAATTTTGTCAGTCTCCAATAGAAAAAAAAAACAATTATACCGTACGTATTAGGTACCTACCTATTACCTACCAACAACAAAAACTTGCAAATGTTGCTATAATATACCTAAGTATAAACAGAAGAAAATAAGGAGGATACGAAATAGGCGAATGCCTACTTTGATATGCAATTAAATAAAAAAGGAAAAATACGTAACATGAACATAATTGCCATTCCAATGACGTGATATTTACAAACGTTTATAACAATTTAGCACAAACGTAGGCAGTCATTATGTGCCTTCGAAGGCATCAGAAATAACTTTATGTGTAAAGGGCATGAAATAGTCTGTGCCATGAGTAATGAGTTAAACGCGATTAATTTTTTTTTCTGATTCTACTTTTTACCAGGAATAATAGTTAAGATGGAGCTCGTTTACCTACTTAGAAGATCCTGGTATGTCTACCCTAGATTAGCTTTACATAAGTTGTACCCATTTACGGTAAGCGGTAAACCCTTATAAAACGTTTGTCTTATTTCAGGCATTAAAATTGCAAGCTTTTTTGGGATGTACTTACTTCTTTTCAACCCTTAATATAGCAATCGAGGGCCGTCGTCGCTCTATCTAATAGCCCGGGAGGTATGCGCAAAAAATATATAATGCATAATATGCGCAACTACTTTCTTAAAGCTGAATTTTTGGTATTACGTAGTCATAGTGGTGTACCACAATACCCCTGATTCAGTCAGCTGGGACGCTTAGTGTTTGGTGGGGATAGGAGAATGGTGTACGGGTAGATAAATAATTTAAAAAAGTATGACAACAGCCAATCACCTGAAACATGTAATAGAGCCTGCCAGTCAGGATTTAAAGCGGCGCTCCTTTAAAGAACTCCACTATGACTACGTAATATCAAAAAATCTGTTAGAAAGTAGTTGCATTTTTTGCGCTTACCTCCCGGGCTATAAGGAGCATGTAATAAATCGATGGGTAGGAGCCGTTCATCACTCAAAAAACGGAACCACTGAGGTGATTGATGTACCTACTGACTGACGTGACATGACAGATGACTCGTCTAACTTCATGGGTTATTCTATGGGATAATTATCTCATAGAAAAATACTTGTAATTTTTCTATGAATTATCTTGTGACAGAGCGCTTGTGGCTTGCGCCAAGCGTCGTAAGATCGCGTGCGACGACAATCGCGAAGGATCACCGTGTGTCGTCGGCGACGCTCTATCTGAGGTCGGAGCCGTTCATCACTCACGAACCGGAACAAACTGAGCTGATTGATGCGCTGACAATTGAGTTGTGTAACGGTGTAATGGATAATCCCTTGGGATAATCCTGCATAGACAAGATTATAGCACTCTGTAATTAATACTAAGGTATTTCTTTTGTATTTAAACTTTACAATTAACCTCGTAAGTCTGCTAAAACTAGCTTAAAATATTTTAACAGGTTATTATATTTTGATAGACCTATAGGTACCTATTACATAAATATAGTATATGAATATGTGGTGTCTAGACAAGACAATCTAGTTGCTATTATAGGAATTAAAGTAAAGGATTGGTGTCTTCTAGGAGTGTATTTACTACGTATTTTGCTATTTAATTTCTTTTTCTCATCTGTATTATAAGAGGAAGATTTACAGTAATTTATGTTTACAACCCTTGGGACTACTAACAGTTGCAACATACTACATTGCTTGTCTCTCGCTAGAATAACGTCTCTATACATAGCTTTATCCCCTACAAGACAATTTATCTCGTTTTACTGAGTAAGTAAAACGAGATAACATAATCGCCGAAATTAAGCAACGTTCCGCACGGTCAGTACTTGGATGGGTGACCGCGGGTGGCATTTTCCAACTGAGCGCTACCGTGGCTCGGATGACACGTTAAATTGTAGGCCCCGGTTGTTTCAACCGTTTAGCCATGTCAGAAGCCTTCAGGCGGCCTAAAAACTCTGACACCAGGGCTAGCCACCCGGCCTATACGAACTTACTTACTTACTGAGTAAGTATCTTCCATAGATCTTACGAGATGGGACATACCGTGTCCATTTAGTGGGGATCTAATTTCACACGAAACTTTTTGAAAAATCACAACTACGAGTAATACCCATTATTATTTACAAAACACAACAAATTATTCATATGTAATCACACAACATGCTGAGACTGCCTCAATGGCCCAATGGTTAGTGCCCCGAGTCCTGTGGACAAGGCGTGGGTTCGATTCCCACTCAGGGTAAGCAGTTTTGTGATAAACATAAGTGTTTGCTTTGTGTCTGGATGTTGTTATTTATTAAAAGTATTTGTTTAAAAATATATGTGTTTGTATCTGGCGGCCATATGATACGCCTTGCTAAGTTTGGGGCTAGAGAACGTGGGTAAATATCCCAAAAAATATAAAAAAAATGGATTTATGAAAAAAAAACCCTTTCGGCTGCGTTTGTAAACGTGTTTTGTAACCCGTTACAAAATAATAAACTTTTCTCTTTCATCGTTACCCAGTTACAAACTAAAACTGCAATGCACGTTTCGAAAACTCGCATTTTGTGGTGTTTGAGTATTTGCTACAAATAACTGTCTCGCGTACCGTATAGGACCTCTCTGAACATCTCTATGGCATCTTCAAATCAAACCTCGTAGGCATTAGTACGCACCTACCTACGATCAAATCGAAGAAGCTGTAAAGCTATAATTCAAGGCCTAACTAAGCTGTGCCTTTGACATTTTATCACATAAAACGAATTTTCAATACAAAGAATTTTAGAAACCTTTTGGAATTACGTGCGGCTTTTATAAATAAATAGCGCACATTGTAAATAATTACATCCGTTAATGTTCCAGCACTTTTCATTAGCTTGTGTTAATTTATGCCTTAACAAGGCATATTTATCTCACTTGTGAGTTATTTATTAATGCGACGATGATGCGACCGGATTCTTTATCGTACGATTATAATTTAAAAATACATAATATCTACACGAGAAAAAAATCACGAAAATCCCGGAACGCATGGCAATAAACAACCGAGCATTTGTACTATGTACCCATATTTTTTTATGTAATTGGTTAAAAACAGTGCTATAGCAAATAGTTTAAAATATTATGCGTTAATTAACCGTGTTAAATTAATAATAATGACTATTATGGAAATCTTCGGAAATTATAGTAAATTCAAATTGCGTTAAAATGCGGCAATTTACGTTGATTAATAGGCAATTTTATCAATAAGTTTTAAAATATTTTTAGGCCAAAGGCGCGCGGCGATTACCTCGCCCCACGGAATCAGTCAAATTACCTATTATGAACAATTCGTTCGTTAGCACTTTAAAAATAGATGTCAGATAGCTTTAGTAATTGGAAAAAAAATATGTTAATAATATAAATAAATATATATATAGAGAAATATAAGCTTGAGTACACCTACTACCTACTTACAGCTAATTTAGACAGACTTCTATGTAGGTAGATGAACAATTTCTTTTAGTTATCTTTTTAGGGTTCCGTACCCAAAGGGAAAGACCCTATTACTAAGACTTCGATGTCCGTCTGTCCGTCTGTCTGTCACCGGGCTGTATCTCATGAACCATGATAGCTTATTTAATGTATTATTATGAACCCTTGCTACTAGGGTAGTGCAAAACCGTGATACCATAGTACCCGTGGTACGAGTACCACAAGAATTAAAGTCTCTGGTGTAAAAATGTTGAGAACCACCCGACTGAGTTTGACCCAGGTGTAGATGTTCAAGGCTATACCGCAACAATTTACTATATCTATAACATGACCTATCATCTTTCATTCGTTGCTACCGAAGGTTGCTACAAAGTACAACTACAAACACAGTAGTTATATGTAGAAGGTTATCTTGTTACCCTGTACTAAGGCAAAAGATGTGATTCAGACCATCGCATCGTTTTGAACAAATTTGACTATGGGCCAACCCAAAATTCGAGAAATAAAATCAGTTGTTCCATACAAAGTAGCCACTCGGAATCGACAAAATGTATGAAACAGCTGATTTTTTTCTCTCGAATTTCGGTTTCGTGCCATAGAAAAAGTTGTTCATAATGATAGTCTGAATCACCTCCTTTCGGCTTAGTGCACCAGTCTTGGATAACCCTGTATACGAGGAATTCGGCTTTATAGCTATGGTGCTCTGCAAATGTGGAACAGCAGATTTTTTCGATTTCGTTTAGTTGTTCATTATGACGAATACCTATATTATCTGACAACCGAAAGCCCCTGCATTTTGCAAACCTATATCATGTAGGTATAGCTTGAATTTACAACAACTAACACTAGGACAAGTAGTCCAGCTAGGTAGGTCCGACTTCAAGAAAGAGGCCAATCGCCGACACCAACTCGGCTGGGCAGCGTCCGGAAAATTGGGCAATGTCTTCTCGTCCCACATACCTCAGTGCCTCAAGTCTAAAGTGTTTGACCAGTTTGTGTTGCCAGTGATGACTTATGGCCCTGAAACTTGGTCTATTACTATGGGCCTTATTAATAAGTTACAGGTAGCCAAACGAGCTATAGAGAGGGCTACGCTCGGAGTCTCTCTGCGAGATCGAAACAGATATGAGGAGATCCGTAGAAGAACCAAAGTTACCGACATAGTCCAACGGATTGGTAAGTTGAAATGGCAGTGGGTAGGGCATATAGCGCGGAGGACTAATGACCGATGGGGTCGAAAAGTTCTCGAGTGGAGACCACGTACCGGCAAGCGCAGGACGTCCACCCACAAGGTGGACGGATGACCTCATTAAGACCGCAGGATCGCGTGGGATGCAAGCCACTGCTACCAGACGGTCTTATTGGAGATCCATAGGGTAGGCCTATGTCCAGCAGTGGGCGTCATATGGCTGATGGATGGATGTATAGCTTGAATTAAACATTTACGTAGATTTCAAATTCAGTTAAGAGTAGGTACAGTAAACTGTATGATTGAAGCCTAGAGAATAATTGATGCTTATACAAACACAAATGGATATAAATAATTAGAATTTTGGTGATATTTTCTCACCTTCAATTTTGTTCGTAATAAGTTGTTGTGGTGCTGCTGGTGGCAATCCAAGATATCTGCAAAAATAATTAGGTTTTATAACAATATGGATATTATTACTCCTAAAGTAGCTCTATCATGGGGCTCCACCACAGTATTTGCTTTAGCGCTCTATATACTTTAATAGTTAATTGAGTAATTATTTACTGTACACACAAAAATTTAAATAAACTAAGGAAACCAGTTGAACTTTTAAATAATTTAACACAAATTATACAAATCAGTTGAAAATTCTATTAACAATAATAATTACATAATATTATATGCGCGACATCGTTAAACAGGTGCTAACGCGGTTTTGATGTTTTCGTTCTTAGTCAATTTCTTTTAAATATACCTCTAGTTTAGGAGAGGCTCAGTACGCCACACTAGGCCTAAGTAGTAATTACCGTTTAGGGTCGCGCGCTGCCCGGACGCTCAGAAACGTAGAGCGGACCCATTGGACGCACTGGGCTACATCCTTCACGGTTCCCAACGCTGCCTCGCTGTTCAGGTTCTCAGCTAGCCTCTTGTGGAGATAGCTTTGCAGAGGCTCGCTACCGCCTACCAGGGCTTGGTAGCGTTGCTGGTGTGAACATATCAGTTTGTTAGGTAGGATCTGTAGCTTGAAAATAGTAGATTGTATCACATGGGAGCAAAATAATATTTTTACGGCGAGGGCTTTTTTTGAATCCAGAGCAAAGTGAGGGATTCTTATGTAGAATCTTGTAGCGAGGGATTTAAAGTACGTCACCCGAGCCAAAAATATATTTTGCGCCCGAGTGGTATACTCTACTTTTCATCATCCTCTATGAGAAAAGGCGCCTGATATTTTAATGTAATATTATTATTTAGTAAAACATAGAGTAATAACTAAATTGAAAAACTTTTTTCATCACATCTATTCGACACAGAATAGGCTCTATTACACAGGGCACTATTCAATAAAGACTACTTGGTTCGCGTTTAAGGCGAGGCTATCTGAGAACTTTAGGTATTTTAGGCTAGCACAGGCGCCAATTTTCGGAGCGCGACGTATTCATTTACGCGACTCAGAAATTGTGAGCTACGCGCCGCGCGCTCGTCTTCCGCGCGTCGTCAGCCGCGCTATATAAGTACCTTACCGCAGTAACAAATATCAACCAGTTGACATACACCTATTTTTAGGAAAATGAGAAAATGCCTTATCATATACAGTCATTGTACATATATTTAGGAATATAAGACGTCATTGAGTACTGTATCCTCAGAAACCTAACTACATTGAAGTACCTATAAATTTCAAGTTAGGTTTGTTACTCTTTCACGACTAATACACGTTTGTATGGAAGTTAGAATGCAGTTAGCTCTGACATGGATGGTAGCTGATATTAGTTACATTTTCGGGGTTTAGTGACTTTTCGGATACAAGATTTTTAGGCACGTTGTCCGAAGTATCATTTTATTTTTTTCCGTAAAGGTTCCGTAGGTATATCAAAAGAAAAAACTATCAACCCTTATAGGATTACTTTAAAGTCCGTCTGCCTATCCGCCCGTGTGTCAAGAGGTCAAGACCTATCTTGGGAACAAAAGGAGGTATCGAGCTGAAACTAAACCAAATAAACTCAAACTACATCTAACAGTCATTTTAGTTTTTCTAGTCTCCCTTAGTTTTGATTACTTAGTTTCTGGTTTTGCGCAATTTCCGGTATTTGTACGGAACGCTCGTTTGGTGAGCTTGATTCGCACTTGTCCGTTTTTTATTCGATAAAAATATCGTACCTCTAATAGAATAATGTCAAGTCATAGCTCTATTTCTCACCATCATAACAGTTCCTCCTCCTTATAATCGTTCCTTATAATCCCTATACGCACGTGTAATAAAGGTTATAATAGATTTAAATACAATATTTAAAAGATATTCATTTCTCACGTTAAATTATTTTTGTGTTTTTAGACATATGGCAGACAGCTTAGTTTTGCCACATTGTGGCACATTGTAACAAAACTAGGCTGTCTGCCACATGTCAAAAAATACAAAAATAATTCCACCTGAGATATAAATACATTTCTTATAAATATTGTATTAAAATTTATTATCATCATTATAACACGTGCGTATAGGCATTATAAGGAAAAAAACTCACAAGGTCTAAAAACTAGGTTTATTCTGCTAGATAAGTCACACTAGACGTTCATGTCTAAATGTTCATATATGGCACACATTGTGCTCACGTTCAAATGTCCAAATAAGTCTAAATTTGCGTAAGAAAACTGACACTAGGGGTTTTTCAACTTTCCTTTTTTACTTGTCTCTCAAATCACTCTGCAGCCCGAACCTGCATTCTGCAATCCACGGTCTATAACTGCCCAGCACCAGATAAACCTTACCAAATTTCCAACTTAGATATTTTTTGACAGTGATATATCCTTCGGTCTCTATTTACAAATAAATCCTCACGTGTATTCTGATTCTGTAAGATTCTAAATGGTAACTACTTTGAAATGTAGGAACATTTATACTAGAACATTGTACTTAAAATTCGAGTAGCATAAAGAAGGATGCAGCGAATGGACCTGTCGTTTTGTTTTTTTTTTTGCAAGTAGGTAGAAAACAAAGCATCATTTATAATAATGATATGTGCTTCAAAAATTTAGTGATTTTTTTCTGTTTTCATAACACTAATTAAAATTAATATTAGACCACCAGAAAAATTACAATGATTTTTTATTGTTTTAACATAGATTACATACATAAGAAGTGGCGGTATGACCTTAAAGGCCTTAGCCTGTCCAAAAATGGGCACATTATTTAAAAAAAATCACTATTTTATTACCATGAAGTTTTAGGTAAAGGTGGAGAGTGCACTCCTAATACCTATTTGAGTCAAATACCTACACATTGCTATCTCACTCTCTGTGGTCGGAACTCTCTTTCTAGTGTGGTGTATGGTATTTCTATATATACACTAAAAATTCCCGAAAATGGGTAAAATAATTTCAAAGTTTTGAGTTTATCAACTTCATCCAACCCCAAACTATGATTTATATGAATTTACAGTGTTTGCAGTTTAAAAGGGGATAAAATGTGAATTATTGTAAAACTGATAATAAAAGCAGAATGCACAAACTGATCACAAAAGTGTTTTCCAGTATCAGATCCATATCATAGAAAACCCAATAGAAACCCCAATACCTATGGGAGTGCACTCTCCACCTTTACCTAAAACTTCGTGTTTATTACTGTTGCTGTCAAAAAAAAAGGAAATGTCAAATTCAGTCGATTAGATGATGTATTCAGTATTGCCAGATTTCGTTTTCGTTATTCCGACTTAGCAATTTTTTGGAGGGGTTGATATAATTATTTTCTTTTTCAACAGTTAGTACATGCTCCTTCCTTAACTCGTTTTAAGTGTTTCAACTAGTAATTTTACGAACTGAGGTGTCTTTTTACATATTTTATAGAAACTTACATTTTTGTACACTAAAAGATTATCAAAAAGAAAGAATACTTATATTTTTAGGTTTCACTCACTTTACTACTAACAATAAGCTGCAGTTGAAATTATCCGAGATATTCCTGATTATTTTGTTTGATATTACTCGTAATAATCCTTAAAGGTGCTATTCGAATCTCGGCAGCAGGCTACAGCTACAAACAGCACTTGCAATAGCTGCACGAAACCGGCTGTGGCTGCACAACTGAGGGGTTAATCCAGGTTTACACGTAAATTGAAACTACAGCTGTTTCGGTATGGCCCTATACATTTTTGTACAGCGCCCCTAGCAGAAACGAGGAAGAACTAACAAAAATCTATGGAGCCACACGTGAACGCGAAAGTTTGAGTAAACTTCGCAAAGCCTGGACTACGAGTAAGGGCTCTGGTTATCTATGTAGTAGTATGAATTTCTGCAAAAAAGATTCCGATTGCGGCTCCGGCAGCACGTGCTACCGAGCCTCAGCTGCGAGGCTTATATGGAAACTATCCCTTCACACAACTCTCATGACGTCAGAGACCGCGTTGCCGTCGGGTATATTTTCAAAACCAGTAAACTAAAATAATTTCAATAAAGCGTACCTTTATCTAACATTTGTGACGTCACTGTCGCGTGTTGATATCGGGTATACATTGAGATTTAGTATACGCCCCGCGTATTTTAAAACATACCCGACCGCAACGAAGCCATCGTTCGGTACGCCGCGCAGCAGCGGCCGGCGAAGTGCCAGAAGCAAACCGCCTTGATAGATTAGGTGTGAAACAAAACAAAAAATAAATAAACCTAACCTAACCTAACCTAACCTACAAAATACACGTCCCTTATAAACATCACAATAAACAATAAACTCACAATAAACGTTTTCTGATTTCTGATTTCTGATTTCCTTTATCTGATACCTACCCCAAACGGATGTTGCGGTCGGGTATATTTTGAAATCCTTAACACGACGGTTCATATTTTTAAAGTATCCCCAAAACGAATGTTGCAGTCAGGTATATTTTAAAATCCTCAACAAGGCGGTACATATTTTTATGGTATACCCGAACTCAACACTATAGAGCGTTGAGTAAAGGTATAGATTCCATATAAGCCAGCTGCGAGTGTTGTTCACCTGTTTAGACAAGTCCGACGTGCTGCCTGTCGCAGCACGTGTAGCCAACCTCGGAATCACTCTCGACTGCGGAAGCAGGCAGTGACTGCATTTCAGATGTGTGTTACCTGCAATCGCGACCTGCATCCGCAGGCTGCGGCCGAAGTTCGAATAGCAGCAAGTTGTGGTTCTTATACTATTGCTATGTGGATGAATACCGAAATTCATTTTCATTAATTTTTCTAATACAGAATCCTAAAATCAGATATTTTAAATACATTTTGTCGATTCTAAACTGTAATTCAGTATAGGACACCTAATTTTGTTTTCAAATCCAGTTGAGCACTGTTACAACAGTGCTCAACTGGATTTGAAAGTTCCTATACTTCTTGCCTCTTCGGCTTAATACACTCTTTCTGAATAACTATGTAATAATTAAATATTTAAATTAAATAATTCCGTGTCCTAGGAATTCACTTTCTTTTCTGATTTTACAAAACAGATTCAAGCATTCGTGTCCTAAACGTCACTGAAAATATATAAGAATTGGAACAGTCAGTTCGGACAAAAATGTCCGATAATATTATTGTGTCCGAACCGTCACGGAGGCGTTTTGGGGAGTAGATTTGGTCAGTATGGTACCTAGTAAATGTACAGTATTTTAGAAAGAACAAAGTTAACCTATACAGGGTTATACAGAACTGGTGCACTTAGCTGAAAGGTGGTTCAGATCATCATTATGAACAACTTGTACTATGGGGCCAAACTAAAATTCGAGGAAAAAATATTCAGTTGCAGTTTTGTATGAAATGGCTGATTTTTGTTCTCAAATTTTTTATTACCTGCTTTTTTCAGGACGATCCGAAAATCTTGTATACGGGTTCGTTGGGCCGTCCAGAATAGTGAACTTTTTGTATGAAGTAGCATTTTTTTGCGATTTTGGGGTTGGTCCCGTAAAAGTTGTTCATAATGGTAAGTACAAAAATGTATAAATAATAATACTTCTGTTCCGATTTATGTATGTAATGTGTTTATTTTTACTTAATTTTTAAACATTTTTTTTTCTTTGTGTATGTTTCCCTAAAAGGAAATAAACGTGTACTGTACTGTACCAGCCTTTTTTAATAGTCCACCGCAGGAAGCAGGCCTACCCACGAAAGGTGATTTGGCCATATCCACCACGATGGCCCAGTGCAGGTTGGTGGATTCACACACGCCATCGAATTTCTTCTACGGACGTATGCAAGTTGCCTTGCCACGATGTTTTCCTTCACCGAAAAGCCATTGGAGTGGAATTCCGTACATAAGTTCCAAAGAAACTCATTGGTACGGGACCGGGATTGAACCTACGACCTCAAGAATGACAGGCCAGTTACAACCACTTAGGCCACCACGGCTTCAAATACACGTGTATCCACGACATAATAATTATCTATGTATGCTAATCATTCTCCCTATCACTCCGTAAAAAATATATTCTACATGCTAAACTCGCTCTTCTAAAAGTAGTCAGTGGGTGGGATCTGTTTGAGTACCTATAGCCGGAGCCGCTCGCGAGAAAATTTGGCGTGCGTCCGACGCCGACAAGCTCTGAGAGCGGACTGAACCGTGTCAGGGAGCATTTTGATACCATGATTTCATGATAAAAATTAGTGTAAAATCACCATACTAGCAAGTCAAAATTTTCGTAACGTACAGTCCTTATGTTTCTGATATGTAATATGTTAAAAATAAAAAATAAATGTCGTGTCTAAGATGGAATTACTCAAAAACTCATTCGAAATCCAACATAGAGGTGACTTTGGAATTTTTTTCGATCGAGCGAAGTTTTAACTATCATGTATCAGAGAACGTACGTTTTTTAGAAATATGTTCAAGAATAACATATATTTTTTCCAACAGTAAAATTATACATTGCTGAGGAAAAAAATTGGTTTTAAATACGTTAAATCGGGCTAGTAGGGCCTTAAGTGCACCCAAAGGAGGTGTTTTCAATAAGAAACTTTAGCAGGCAGTAATGAGTTTTTAATCCTCTTTTTATCTGCGCCGCAATCATTTTGGGTGATGAAAAGTAGAGTGCACCACTCGGGTGACGTACTTTGAATCCCTCGCTACGTTCAGGATTCTACTAAAGAATCCCTCACTTCGCTCTGGATTCAAAAAAGCGCCCTTGCCGTAAAAATATTATTTTGCTCCCATATGATCCATAGGTAGACACGCGAAAGCGTGTCCAGCCAAGTCAAAGAAAAAGGAACTGGCGACGCGACGTGTATAATATTTCACGAATTATTTTGAGCCATTTTGACCCCTTCATAACTCGAAAACTATTCAACCTATATATATGAAATTTAGCATATTTATTAAAATTCTTTAGCTTATCTACGATAAAAAATTTCATTAACTTTGCTCTGACGGTTAATGAAATATTAACGTTTAAAAACCGGGGTTTCATTGACTGATTCACTCACTGACTCACTGACTTATAGATCAAAAACCTAACCCGCTTCCAGATGACCTAGAAACTTGATATTTGGAATCAAGGTAGACTATCAGGCATATACAAAGGAAAACATCTAAAACTTTGAACTTTTACCCCCCCAACCCTATAATAGGGGATGAAATTTTGTATGAGACTTCCACAAATTTTCATGCTATAAGTCTAAAAATTGATAAAAAGACTCCCTGTTAGAAATAATAAAACACGTATTTCAGGATTTTTAATAAATCAGCCCCCAACTCCTAAAATCGGGGGATGAAAATTTGTATGTCACTTTCGAAACTTTTGATGCCAGAAGTCAGAAAATGGATATCCGAACTCGTTGTAATAGATAATAAAACATAATTTCAAGATTCTTAATAAACCATCCCCCAAACCCTATAACTGGGGGATGAAAGTTTGTATGACACTTTTGCAAAGTTTGATGCTAGATGTCCAAAAATTGATAAAGGGCCTCTTTATTACAAATATAATAAAACACGTATTTCAAGATTTTTAGTGAATCTCCCCCTAACCTTTAAAACTAGGGGTATACTTAAAAGTTGGTATGAGACTTCCGCAAGTTTTGAAGCTAGAGATATGAAAATCGATAAAATTGCTCCTTGTAGTAAACTACAAAAAGAAGTGAAATCCAACAAAAACATTTTCATGTGAAAGGAAGCCAAGTCTAAACCACAGTTCCTACTATCAAAAAGTTGTCAGATATCACGTAAAGCCAAGCCACATATATTGACTAAGCTGTAGAGTTTGTGGAGTAAGGACTTGTTGAGTAAGGCGTGTAGAGTTAGAAGCTTGGCTTTACGTGAGATCTGACAAATTTTTCATAGTAGGAACTGTGATTTAGACTTGGCTTCATTTCACATGAAAATGTTTTTGTTGGATACAATCTACTATTTAAGGACGTGATAAGAATTCCAAAATTGAAACAGAAAGATATCGCTTAGTTGAATATTTGTAATGAATGATCCATCAGGCATTTGTATCGTCGCAAATGTAAAAAAAAGCAAGCTAATATACTCGTACCTTAGTCTTTATTTCCAAGATCTATTTTACACGTGAGTATGTTAAGTACGCTCTCTCAGCTCTCATCAAATTAAAAACAGAGAATTGTCTAAGTCGGTAAATTCATCACTGGAATTATTTTGTTTAATGTTTTTATAAATTGTGAATTTGTGATGTAGGTGCACAATTAGGCTTAGACCAATCATAATTAATCGAAGATGTTAGGAAAGTTCTTAATTGTTCCGATAAAACCCCGATGCGGTTTCGACTTTACAATTTTATTTACAGCGAGATAGTTTTGAATTGTTTTGATCGTACCTGCCCAATGCCAATGCCCATTATTACTAAGTAATAGAACTCATTTTCAGACATAGGTATTTTTTCATTTCTAGTTTGCATATCGGAGCCAAGAGACTACAGAGCTAATACAACCAGAGGGGTAATGATGTCGATCGAAAATATCTGAAGGAGATGGATCTAGTTAGAAAGAGACGAAAAATATCTCGATTATGTGGCTGTTGTCGTGTTTTTCTCCCGATAGTGTCAAATCGCAATTAACATTTGACGGTTTTGACAGCTCTGGGCAAGATTTTCCATACATTTTTGTGGTTGAGAATTACCTCAAGCGACAACAGCGCTAGTTGTACTAGCTCTGTGCAAGAGAGGGATCATAATTTTGTCTTTTTTGTTATGTTCAACTTTTTTTAAATTTATCTCTTCTCACCACAACCATCCCTTTTCCTTATCACAGAGTATTAGCGTTTAACAGAGATCCGATATACTTAGTAGCGTTTGATAAACTAGATAAAGGTTGTATAAGAATTAGAAAACGTCGCAATGTAGGGCTTTCGAAGAGCGTAAAAAAAGATAAAATGTCAAATTTTCTGTCAATTTTTATTTACATTTTTCATACTACTAGATTTTGTAATATTTTTATTTTTTATATTTATATTGATTTTATTTCTTTAATTGCAAACATGGTGTTGTCTACTAAAGAAGAAAAAGCTAAAAAGGAAGCTGAAAAGCTTGCATTAAAATTAGAAAACGCGGAATCTTACAAACAGCAAAAACAAGATGAGCTCAAACGAGAGTTAGTAGCACATTCTGCAGCACGTAAAAACCTTGATAAGAATTGGCATGAAACAATGCTTCAGATAAAAGAACCTTTATTTCGTAAGGAAATCCAAAAAATACGTTTCACCTTTGAAAGAAACCTTGACAAAAAAGACCATTTGATTGAAACTCTTATGCATTTTAAGAATTTAGCAGATCAACAATATCAACGTACGATTTACAGTTATTGTGAAAGAGTAGACAGTGTAATCAACAAGTCCCTAGCAAACATTGAGAATATGAATGAAAAACATAATGAACAGTCAGCTAAAATTCTCAAACAGGCCAAAGATGATAAAATAAGTATTTCACAAAAAACTAAAAATGCCGAAAAATATTTACAATTGCTATCGTATACAGCATGTACCGCTGCTGATGACCGTATATGGGCAGACCGAGGTGAAACCTTAGTTAAGAAAGAGGAAGAAATTAATACATTTAGCGCAATGCGTGAAGATCTTGTAACTTTGCTAGAAAATAGCAATGACGCTATGTGGTGTAAATACATGGCAACTCTTAAAGCCTATGTTGCGAGCGCTTCACAAAATCAAAAACACGTTAAAAGACTACGTCGCAAACAAAATACGATGGCGCACATAATTGCCACTCAATCTCAAGAAATTATCAATAGTGAAGCTATGATCACACGTTTACAAGCTGAACTGAAGTCTTACCAGTCAAACACAAAAAAATATTCTTCTTGTGTTCCTTGTACACAACATAATATAGAAGCTTGTAAACGATTAAAAAGTTCTTTAAAAAATGGCACTGATATAGATAAGAAACAACTAGCAAATTTAGTGAATGCATCAAATGTTTCTATCGATTGGCTTGAAGCTGCAATCAAAAAGAATGAGAAAATTTTACGTATGGCATCAATTTGCAGGAAATTTGAAACTCTTTATGAAAAAACTCTGCCCTACGGTTTGACGACGCCTGATACTGTGGTACAAGCAAATTCACATGTATTACCTATTGTAAGTTTAAAGAATTCCTACTATTTGATGTTGACTGGCCCGACACGTTCGACTTATTCTTTGGCAAAATTTTGGCAAAGAATGCAAAAAGCAGAATTGTCGAAGAAAGCTTTATATCGAGAAAAAAAACTTTTAGAAGAGGAAAATGCTAAATTAATGCGCAAAGTACATCAGAGTGGAAAAGAGAATGTTAGCTTAGATGCGAGTCAATGTCCATGCACTCAAGATTTGAGTAAAAGGTCACATATTCATCAACCTTATGCAGTTGACGGCACTTTGGAGGCAAAAAAACTATTGCGATTCTAAATTAAGACATTATGCTTTTAAGTAAATAATTATTGTTTCCTTTAAATTTAGAAACCGCATTTTTGGGTTCGAAATAGGAGTAAGCATCTTAGAATTGATTAGTTTGGTTTAATTTATCTTATATGTGCATATGTTACGGGAACACTAAAACGCTCATATCATGTGCTTCAATTTTAGTTTCAACACCAAATAAAAGTAAATAATGCTAAAAATAAGTTTTTACTTAATACGCGTCAACTAAGTAGAATAATATAGTACTCGTCAATACAAAATCATCGCAACAAGATAATTTAACCACTACGTTTATCAACGCATTCAAACACGACAAAGTTATTTATTGCTACCTAAGTAGGTACATAGAGTTTTATTCTACAACTATCACACATTAGTTATTTTTCAACTAGGTATTTCCTAAAGTTTATTACGATTAGTACCCATGTTAAATTACAATAGCATATGACAGTCAAAATTATTGTTATCATTTCAACCTTGCTCTTGACATTATTGTTGGCTTGAATTTCGTTTGGCTGCGGTGTGAATCGCACTAAACTTAATGTAGGGAAGGTTGAGTGGTACCCATGACTAGATTATCTGATAACAATTGCTTTGACACGTTAACTGGCAAGGATTTGGCCGCACAATCAACATTCTTTTCTGTATTATAACAATCTCATAAAATACAGTCTTGATTTTTTCATACCATTGCTAGCAAAACAAAGGCCAATTATTACAAAGTTGTAACTCGTAAAACAGACAACAAAAACCACATTATTCCGAATGTGTATTGTCTAGGAAATAAACTGATCAGATTGTGGAAGATGATCGGAGTTAAATTAACGCGAGATTACCTACTATCCCTAAAAGAGACCACGGAGGCTTAATTTAAATGAAAATTTCTTTCTTATGTAATATAAAAATAATATGTATGAAAAATAGCTAATTATCTAAAAAAAAAATTATATCGCTACCTTTCCATATACAGGTTATGTTTGATTCCATAATTTCCTGGAAAGTTTGTGCCATGTACTAAGTTACTGTAAAGGTAGATTCGGTCTACAATGGCCACGGTTACCTCTCAAAAAATTTGGTAATTTACTAAATTTTGTAAGGGATGTATCTTAGAACAATTTAGTTAAAAATTAAATTACGACATTCACCCAATGATCTGCAGATAACTCTTATTGTATCCATCCACCACATCAACAGTTTAGTCATACTAACTTATAGCGTATTTCAGGTCCTCTCGTTTCATATTTAATTTTTAGGTTGCACAGAAATACATATCTACCAAAGGTACTTATTAGCTTACGGTGCACATTTGGAACGTGACAGAGGTAACAAAAGCACATGCCGATAATATAGTCCTACACTTCCTCATCGTGAACTGAGGATGACAGATACTCGTACTTTCACCTCTTGCATCAAGATGTGTCAGAAATGCGGGATGCTGCTATGCTTACTCTACATTCTACATTACATAGGTTTTGAAAAATAATTTGTATTCTCTCATTATATTTATTATGAAGATGTTTTGTATTTCAATGTGTTTTAGCACTTCTTACGGTGTAGGTATGGTGCAATATTTATACCCAACATACCTAAATATTAAGTTAATTCGGCTAACACAGCGGTTCTCAAACTTTTTTTGTGACGGAGCCCTTTTGGAAAGTAAAATATTTGAACGGACGGAACCCTAAAGTAAACAAAAAAATATTTTATGTACTCTGTTCTTCGGAAAAATGTCTCAAAAGAATCGCGCATTAAGTGAGATATACCTATCTGATCTTCACAATTATCACCTTGTCTTCACAATTATCACCTTGAAACATTTCTGAGTAGCTAGAAGATTACTATTGTTTTTAGAATATTCTCGTGGAGCCCCTACAGAAGTTTTGCGGAACCCTAGGGCTCCGCGGAACACACTTTGAGAATGGCTGGACTAACAGAATCATATAATAAAATGTGGTACAGGGTTCTGAACGGGTACCATAGGTATGACATTCTAGGTGGTGTCGACGGCTGACCCATGCATGCTTCACAATTTGCAACAAATGAACATAAAATATTGCTGGTCTCTTCATTTAATCGCATAAAATACCTTAACCAAAAATATACGTAGTCGAAAAACAAATTTTACACGACTCGGTGAAGATTCATCCAAACTGTGTTTCTTAATTTAGTGCATCAAGTTCCCACGACATGATGCTTAATATTTAAAACATGCTATAGATAACATCTCACGATCTATAGTATCTAGTTCCAAATTAAGTTTAATGCTTAGTACGTCTGTTCATTTGAGCCTAAGATTAAGGTTCAAGGTCAAACTTTAAACGGTTGATAACCAAAACAGGCAAAAGCCCTAAACGTTACGAAATAATTACATCTACAATGCCAACAAATGCGTGAATTAAGTGTTTATTACGCAAAATGATGTTCGGTGAAGATCGTACACGCGAGAGTATTATTTGTATTGACGGGTTGGACAATGCGTGGATTTGGATGGTGTTCGTTAAGGCAGCAATGTAAGGCGTGGATGCACAATGGTATTTAGTCACGGCTATTGATGCATGATCAGGGATATGCACGTGTAGGGACATCCATCATGATAGGGCGACATTGCGGCATCTTCGCGCGGCTCGCGCCGTGGGGTGGTATAAAGGAGGGAGGACGCCGGGGCGGCCACCAGTCCTGCCTAGCACGTTAAACGACAATCATTGTCAACAGTAACCTGTAATAGCTTGTGTAGTGACGTGATTTGTGTTTCGTGTATTCTCTAAGGTGAGTCCTTACGATGATGAATGGCAAGAGTTAGCATACGAGACGGCTATAAAAAAAAATTCAAAATTAAATAGAATACCTATAAGTATCTGTCTAATCCAAGTATAAAAATTATGCTTGGTAAATAATTAAATTCTAGTATATCTAACTTTGAGTCAAATATTATTTTGATACTAAACGTTAATTTTGACTCTAAAGTAAAATAATCATAACTTTCGCAAACAATGGCAAAACAAACTTCCATTGTGAACAAAATTCGAATATTTCGCTCGAATTGTTTACATTATTATTGATTTATCAAAAACGGCTCAGCCGATTTCTGTAAAATTTAAATGGGACCACCTCGGGAGTATATCCTTTCGAATTAAAAAAATCGAAATCATCGATAACCATACACAAAAAAAGTACATACAGACGAACATAGAATCTCCTCCTTTTTGGAAGTCGGTTAAAATGTTAATTGAATCTGCACGTAGCTAATTATATCTATCAATTAACACTTGCACAAATATCTCCGCGAGAAATGCATGAAATCCATTGTCAATAGAAGAAAAACGTGAGAGTGTAACCCTGTAATATATTGATTTATTGCATACTATTAGTACCTATTGAAACTTGAGCAAACGAATAGCGATATTGCAATGTCGTCGGCTTTAATGTCTTTCTTTTCCATTACTTTGGAGGTTTGTCTGCATTTTTCTCACGGTTTAAATGTTGTACTTAGTTTGGCTAAACTTGTGACGGTTGATCCACAAATGTTTAATATCTATCTTAGTAGAGATTAGGTTGAGGTTTCCGATTATTAACATTTCAATTTCAGAATATATGACCAAATTGGTATATAAACTCCCGATGAGACTCAATCTTTATCTCTATAGTAAGAACAGTGATTGAATTCATTCATGCTATAAGTATCATTATGAGCCTATGGGCCATGTAAATACTAAATATTATAGTTGCTTGTTGAAAAAGATTTACAGCGAAGGAAGTATTTAACCTAATCCTTACACAATACCCAAATGTTTTTCAAAGGGTTACCCCTTTGAAAAATTTAGTCAAGAAAATCATCGCAACCACATTATTGCATGCAAGATTTTTGTGAGAAGAAGTCATTTGTTCGTCCCTATGAATCGATCATGCAAGGCCAAGTCTTGATTACTGTCTTTGCGTTTTACGGAGATTACGTCAAATTTTATTAGGTACCAGGGAATATAAGTAAGTAGTTATTAACCGACTTCCAAAAAGGAGGAAGTTCTATGTTCGTCTGGATCTATTTTTTTGTGTATGTTCATCGTTAATTCTGCCAATTGAGAACCGAATCGAAAAAGTATTTTTTAGTTTGAAAGGGTATATTTTCGAGGCGCTCCCACTTAAATTTTACAAAAATCTTATTACAAAAGTTTTTGAAAAATCATCAATAATGTAAACAATTCGAGCAAAGTATTCGAATTTCGTAAACGACGGAAGGCGGTTTTGCCATTTTTTGCGAAAAATAATTATTTTAGTATTGAGTTTACGATTCAATACTACTAGAAACAAGTGACAGCCCTTAGCGTACATGTTTGAAACTATGACAGTTTAAATATAAAAAAGCGTTTCTTTCAAGTTCCAAATGAAATTGCAATTAAAATTCTGAAATGATTTAAAAGTTTTATAGGACACTAGTGGACCCCGCGAACTTCGTACCGCGAAAGTTAATAAATATACGGATTGCTATGGCACATAAAAAGTAAATGTAAAAATAAAAAAAGAACGGGATAAAAGTATCCTATATCCTTTTCCTGGTTCTAAGCTATCTCCCCACCAATTTTCAGCCAAATCGGTTCAGCCGTTCTTGAGTTATAAATAGTGTAACTAACGCGACTTTCTTTTATATATACAGATTTTCTTTTTTACAGATTTTTTTCTTTTATATATACAGATTTTAAAAGATCAACCCATCGTAGTTTCCGACAATTACCTACTCCTATTGAAGCACTTTACAAAATATAATTAAAAAAACAAACATATGTAAGTGAGTAGCAAAAGCAAATTTCTTATTGCTAAGTACTAAACTTTGTATTTCTTGTGAAATACACAAATCAGCTCGACATCGCATTTAATTATAAACTTTAATAGAGTAGAATTTTAACTTTAATTAATTAATTTAATCAAGAAGTCAAGTGCAAATAATGCTAGTTATCGTGAAATGTAAACATCATGGTTAATGGTTGGATACTAGTTACTACAATTAAGTTAATTAGCACTTCATTGTAGCATCCATCATTTTCTTCTTATCGATCGATACAAGATGATTATCTGCATAAACTCTAAGTAGCTTTTAGTGTCAGTTTTATTCACCTATTAATGCAACATTGTAAGAACTGCACTGTAGATTTGCAACCAGTTTACAGGTTTTATTGGAAAAGTATTAGGAATCATTTAATGATTATACGAAAATTCAGTACGAGTATATTCAGCATATGCTCAAAGGGTGCCTTTTAGTTCTTCAAAAGAAAATATAGTATACGATATTACTTAGGTACTTTCAAGAAATGCTTTTTTGAGGGAAACGAGTTAAAAATAGGTTTCTCAATGGTTGAAAATTTGGTGTAATAGTGTCCCATATATGGTAAATAGAGTCCCATAGATCAAATGAACAAATCTAAAATAATTACAAATCCGTTCTGTTTGATGTGCAACTTTTTCGTGTCCTATTTTTTATTCTATATAAAAAATTAATACGCATACAAAACTTACGAGCGTCACAATTTTTAATTATATTTCAACCAAAATTCTTCTTTTAAATTAGGTTATTCATTAAGTATTGTTATGAGATGATGAATCTGCGGAAATGTAACGGTTTGCTAGGTTACAAAATAATTCAGACCCATGAATTATGCATTAATGCTAAGTTCAACGGGCAAGGTGATTCAACTATATTCAATAAAATACCTACAATCTCAGTAGTATTAATTATATTATTTTGGTTGCAAGTACGTTTTTTGAGTGTATCGTAAAAATAATGATGTATTTTGATTAGCGCTATAACAACAAATACTTAAAACTAAATAAAACAAATATTTAAGGGGGCTCCCATACAACAGACGTGATTTTTTTGCCGAGGGGCTCCCATACGGTGCGGAACCCTTCATGCGCGAGTCCAACTCGTACTTGGCTGATTTTTTTGTATGTGATTATGGGCCCTTCATTTAAGCACCGTTTTAAAACCGAACGTAGAAAGAGATAACATTTCACAAGTAGTTTAGTTAGGTGTTTCTTAACGATCACTGAAGTTAAACAACGTTTCGCACGGTCAGTCTTCGAATGGGTGACTGCAGTTGACATTTATATCTGAGCGCTACCGTGGTACGTATGACGCGTCAAATTGTAGGCCACGGTTATTTTAACAGTCTAGCCACGTCAAAGAACTTCAAGTGGCATAAAAGCTTTGACACCAGGTCTAGCCACCCAACCTATGATATACGAACTTACTTTTACCTCTGTACTATTAAAATATTATAATGTTTTGGTTATACGTATAAATAAAAATAACTGTGTGACATTATCATTTGCAGAAAATAACAAACAATAATTTGTTAAATGTTATTTTGGTTACTTATTTTTTGGGCCATTATTTACCGCTTTAAAATTGAATGAAAAAATGAAATAATATTTTACAAGGTTTATTTTATTTATTATAAATAGTTTATTTGTTCCTAATGCCTTAAAAAATGTAGAATATTCCTGTTAAAGAACCCAAAACCCCCATTCCAGTGTATAATAAAGTCGTTTGTCTGAAAAAATAAACAAATTCGAAACTTTGGACACCGCTACAAATCTTTTAAAGATTTTTTGTTATTTGAATTCAATAAGTTAACTCTTACTCGTTTTGTATTCTTAAAAGGTTCGAAGTTTTATTAATCCTGTGTGAATAAAATTATTCTAACTAGCTGCGCCCCGCGGTGTTACTCGGGTTAGCCCGAGATAAAAAGTAGCCTATAGATGTGTTAATCTAAGGTCTATGCTACCTTCATACCGAATTTCATCCAAATGTGTTCAGCCGTTTGTGCGTGAAAGAGTAACAAACATCCATACATACTCACAAACTTTCGCGTTTATAATATTAGGAAGATAACTGATAGCTCTAGAGTTCGCTGACGAAACAATACTTCATTGTGAAAAAAGATGAGGCATCTGTCTAGTTTCCTAAACCAAACTAAAAACTATGTTGTTTAACTCCTACAAAAAGATCAATAAATATCACCAAAACGATGAAACTGCTGAGATTTTGCACGATTTTGGAATTGGTTCCATGAAAGTGGTTTTTACAATTTTGGTTAAAGTGGTTTTTACAAATTTGGTAAAAGTTGTTTTTAAAAAAGTTAGTTCTCTATATCTATGTATTACCCTTTGCAAAGCAGCACTTTGTACGAACCTGCATAATACTGGAGCTATCTGCTTGCCCTGTATCAAGCTGTTCTGAACATCTTTTACCTACTATGGGGCCAACCCGGAATTCGAAAAAAAAAACAGTTGTACCATACAAAATTGCAATTCGGAAACGACAAAATGTATGAAACAGTTGATTTTTTTCTCCAATTCGGAAACGACAAAATGTATGAAACAGTTAAATTTTTTCTCGAAATCCAGGTTGGCTTCCTAGAAAAAGTTGTTCATAATAATGATCATCACGTCCTTTCGGCTTAATACACCTGTTCTAGATTACCCTGTATATACATTGCATTTACAATAGTAAGAAACTAGTAAATGTCTTTTTTTCCAGATGAGTTCAACAAAATTAGCAGTGTGCGCCTTCGTGATCGTATGCATAAGCATACGACAGTCGATGGCAGCCCCCGCGCCACAGGAAGAAAACTACCCACCGATGCCAGTAAGTTTTAAATAAAACATAATAACTATAAGCCAAATGAAATGTCTTGGCGGCTGTGATGTTAGCTGCAAACTGCGAATAACGTTTGGTTTTTTTAATATGCACATTTTACGCGACAGACGAAAAATCCGCGAGCTACTCTCTAAACATTCCTTTACAAAGTGATCCACGGAATCTCCGACTGTCCTCTCATATTAGAAGAAATGCCTTTGTCGCTATCTTAAGAATAGAATTTAACGAATCTTGAGTTGGCGGCAGGCTCCTAGAACTAATTTGGCACCTAACTCCCCAACACATAGATTATGTCGAACTTATAACGAATTTAATGTCTCATAGGATGATCTTTACGATTCCTTAACTATTTTCAAAAAGAAATTACTTAAGTCTCTATTCAGTGATGCTTAACTTCAATATTTTGTAAATTTTAGTTATTTTAGTTAATAGTTTATAATTATAGTCTAACCACTAGTGGCGAATGTATACGCCTATAATTGGTGATCATATCAGTCCTATGTATTACTGTATTTGTATTTATTTAAATGTGTTTAATATGTTAACTGTTGGCGTATCTTTAATACATAAAATAAACTAAAACCCCATCCTGACTAAGGGCCGATTTCACCAGTGAATTTAAACGCGATCAGAGCAACCTGAACTCGGTGTACGAGCCTAAACCGCTATTTCGGATTTCATCATGGCAATCTGAACGCATTTTTAGCTAAATCGAGTTTAAGTTCTGAACGCCCGATTTTTCGTCGTTCAAGCTGTTAAACTTGGTTTAGACCACGGATTGATATTGATGGTTAGGTCATATTTGTAAACAAATGTTAAAAACGCAGATACAAGCTGATGATATTTTATTGTAAATTACACTAAAATAATATAAAAATACTGTAAAATGGATAGAGCCTGAACACTCGCATTTAAAGATAATGAAGAGACTTGACGAGACTTGAATAAATAGGAATAGAGGAATAGTGTTATTCCTCTCGCCCACGACGGGACGCCTGAGATGGATACATGAGAGGGATGAACACTTGGATAGTCGTGATGATAAAAATAATCAGACACATCATTTTGTTTGTGCGGTAATCTGGTATCAGCTTATCACACATAACATGACTACCGAAAATATAAACTGCTAAAGTTCATACATAAAACATTCCATAACAGTCCCTAACGGTTCTTTAGCCAGGCTCGGCCAGGATCTGCTGCTCTCTCTTTTATTACTCTACCTGGTGTTATATCCAAAACCTAAAGGATTTACAACTACAACTATCAGAGCTTTTTATTTGTACAATAACTTGCCAACGGGATCGTGAGCTTCGTGAGACCTTAAAAATAAACAAATTCCCGCCGAAAACTACACGAAGAATATGACATACAATCATTGGGACGGTGTTTGAAATGACGTGGCATTATTGCTACGAAAATAAGGTTCAAAATAAAAGCCCTACCTAGGACACGTTTGAAGTTTGTCCACCATCTTTGTGAAACCAAATTTGACATTTGATCAGCAGTTCAAGTGTCATTTGTGTCTAGATTACATAGCAGTTTCTAAAGATTTTCGACGCCATGTTTGTGGAATCATGCATCACAACTTTTTTACTTTATGTCACTTCTACTGTTTTTCCTTATTCTGAGCATACAATACATCCATTACTTTGACAGTGACGTTAAAATTCAGTTTTGACAATGAAAATACGATTGTGGTTGGCTTTGCGTTTAGTTTTTGCCACGTCTGAACTCGTAAACTTGGTTTTCGCGAACGCAATCCAATTTACGCTGGTGAAATCTGTTCGATGTAAACGGAGATCTATGATGACTATTGAACTCGCTTAAATAGAACTGAGGTTAGTTAAACTAGTCTAGTTGCTTCAACGGTGAAATCGGCCCTAAAGCTCACTTAAAAGGTACGCGAGGATTAGGTTACAGCGGTTATAGTTATGGAGGAGTGCAAAAGCGTGCCCGTAGCACCGACACCAAGCACTGTGGTGGAACACTCCAGGGTTTTTAGTGGGTACACCGACCAGTCGGCGAGGATTCCCACATAACCACCCAATGCTTGCCCCCAAGGAGCGGTGGTATCCATAAAGGATTTTACTCGGACAAAAAAGGATTGGGTTATCCGCAGCTTGTTTCAAACTTTACAACCGCCAAGATATTTGAATCGGACTATACATGCCTGATAGATGCTAGATAAACTAGACTAGATACTAGATAGATGGGCGTTCTACGGTAAGATTGACGGTAAGTGGTTTCCATTCGAGAAATTAGTGTCGCATTGGTCATCAGGTAATTTAAATTTTGAATCCTCGATTTTTGTTTATCAAATGGCACAAGTACATTACATTAGTAAAGGCTTGAGGCATAATCCTTGTGTATGACAGTTATGTCAGTCATGAGTCAATCTCATTAGAATTTACGGGATATTTATAATATAAACTACCAATTGAAATAAATTTGTTTGAGTACCGAGGTGCTCCTATGATATCAACATAAGCTCAATATTCTTCCGTATAGAAATCGCATTTCAACATAACGCATAAGTATGTTATGACTGTGCTTTATCTAAGTTACATTGGTAAAATGTGCATATTTGAAAGACATAAATATATCAGATTTGTGGCTAAGCACTAAATTACGTAGTAACTATAACCTGATTGGTGTTTAATTTGAATAAAGCTAACATGGACGAAACCTATAATTAAGAATCGCTTTAGAATATCAACAGGAGCATCATTAATTCTTAGTATTAATTAATCGGAATAGGAATTTCTACTGTGCACCCAAAAAGGCAATACCACGGACTATTTCTCCATTTATAAATGAGCATGCGGAGTTAAATACTCTTAATGCTCTACATGTAACATTCAAGATGCATCTTCAGGAATGTTTGTTCTTCTATTCACTAGCTAGGTAATTACAACAGTACAGCAGAAATAGGCATAGATGTGCATCTTTGACATTTTATCCGATGCGCCGACCACATCACTTTATCATTAACAGATATAATAGGTCACTCGTGAGATGACTCATTCTGTACTAGAAACTTACGTTGCACGTTGCAGTTTTTGTCTTTGTGCCTACAACAAAAGCTCGTCTTGCAGCAAAAACTGTTTGTTATTTCTCAATTTTTTACGTGGTAAGTATTTGATTTCAAGATAAAAAATCATCCTTCGTCAAATAAATAAGATATTTTTTAGTTTTATTTTACATTCACAAACTAAGCTCAGATAAGCTCATTCTTTAATTCTTTCAAATTTAATTTTTGCTTACTTAAATGATATACGCCACTTTTTAGGGTTCCGTACCCAAAGAGTAAAAACGGAACCCTATTACTAAGATTCCGCTGTCCGCCTGTCCGTCTGTCTGTCTATCACCAGGCTGTATCTCATTAACTATTATAGCTAGAAAGCTAAAATTTTCACAGCTGATGTATTTCTGTTGCCGCTATAACAATAAATACTAAAAACAGAATAAAATTTATATTTAAGGGGGGCTCGCATACAATAATCATGATTTTTTAGTCGTTTTCGCTCGATATTAATAACGGTAACAGGTAGAAGCTTGAAATATTCACTAGTTGTATATTTACATCAATAATTAATCATTAAATTAAATAAATATTTAAATGGAGCTCCCATACAGTACGGAGCCCTTCGTGCGCGAGTTCGACTCGTACTTGGCCGATTTTTGGTTTATCAATAAGGATAATAATCCTTACTACACAACAGATCGTTAAGTAAACATTATTTTAGTGATTAGAATTAAACATTTACAGAGTTTAACTTTATCTTTGTATTAATTTATGGCTTTTGTACCGTTTCTGTCTTTTTCTTAGTTTGTATTACTAAGCAGCATAGGTCAAAGGTTTGATTTAAATTATGGGCAATGCCTGACGCATCTTCAGGTCCGTGTCCTTTCTATGTTAAGGTAGACAACTTTTAGTTTACATCTAAACAACAAATGCAATTTAAACTTGCAATTTATTGTTTATACCTTATAATTTTGCTATTTTGTATGATGTGCTAACTGCTAATAATGTATTCATTCTAAATTTTTTTGCGGCAAAATTAATAATTTTAATTTATTGCTGCTATGGTATACCTATATACAAGTACATTAAAATACATGACTCTCCCGCCCCCCCCGCAATCTGTTTCACCCCTCCCCCCCTTGAAAAGTGTCCCATTTTACAGATTTTCTCAATTTTCAGGAAAACTATACAAGCTAGGACAAAATGGTCAACGACAGAATTATTTGTCAATAAACTGCCTACCAATAAGTCCTAACATTCATTTTGATACGATTTATAGTTTCCAAGCTATGGTGCATCAAAGTTTACTAAAAATGTGCGCTTAGCGGAAATAAAACATAACATAGAAAAGCTACAACAATATTTATTATTTTTTACAAGAAATGCGTTTATCTAAACAAAATAAACATTTTTTATTTATTTTTTATATAGTAAGTACTTAATATCTAACAAAAATCAGTATCATCATCATTATCTTCTAAAGACTTGTTGAAACAACTAAGGCCCTGGCAATGGTTGCACATGGTGGAACAACGCAATCCAGCTTTGACACATCACATCTTTTTCGGCAGCCTTTTCTGCAGCTGCACGATACTATTTTGAGTATCGACTGTGGAGCTGGTGATTTTGTGGTATATATGGGTGATAAAAAGTTATTATTATTTTTCCAACCCCAGTTTTCTGGGTTCAATTCGTTTCCTCGCCATAATTGTACTTGATGAAAAGTACGCATTGAATGCTGAAAAGCTGCTCCTGATGAAGGTGGTAACTTTGATAATATCACCGTATTGTTCGTCAGACCAACATATCTGTTGAAATGGACGTATCGTAACTCGTTTAAACTTTTCTCGCTTTGCTTAGCCCCATACAAGGCGAGAATATATCTTTCTCCCGCTTCTTTTACCTGTTCGTGTGAGGCATCCGGGTTATTGAAAACGTTTATCGTATCTTGCAAGTCGATCTTTTTACCAAGCAGAATAGACTGAACTTTTCCTTTGCCGTAGAATGCTGAAGTAGTATCGCAACCACTTATGGCATGCAGAAAGAGGATCGATTCCCTGCAATTTTCGACCACATTTCCTTCTATTAAGCTTCGGGTGCTATAAAGTCTCTTGTTTACACTCCCTTGGCCCTCTTTCAGCAAGTATATATTCTTATGTAGTGGAGTAAGACCCAGTAAAAGAACCAACAGATCTATGTCTTGCCCAACCACTACGACATTCTCATTTCTTTCGGCTTCTTCTATTGCCGTATGAACAATGAGCATATCTGCGTCATCGTCCGCTGTTAACGAGCTTATCCCCTCGTTGTTCAGTCGCTTGCTAAGCTGCGAAATAAATCTTTCCTTGTTCAAAAGATTGCTTAAGAAACTTGCTTTTGTTTCAGTTATACGACTCTGCTCATTAAACTCTATTTCTGGACACTTTCGGTTTAGCATTCGTCTCAACCTTTCAGAGCTTTTTGTGCTTTTACAGTTTTCGCCATAGCCGTCGAATACGACGACAACCTTCTCTCCGTAACATTTTTTAATGTACCTCACATAAGCGTTGTAAATATCAGAGTATGTCCCTTCTTTTGGCCAAATCACTCTATGTATTAGAGAACCGCCATCTAAAACGTAAAATCGATCGCTATCCAGTGTCGGTTCAGGGACATTATTAAAGATGTCGTATAGGGCTGATTTTTTTGTTTTTCTCATCCCTCCGTTTTCTTCAAACAACGAAAGAGGTACTGTCGCCAATTCATGACAAAAACAGTCGCGTAAATCTTTTGGGGAGTGGATGGTACAGACAATTCTTTGGAATAGTTGAGTTGTGTCAACTTTTGTAAAATCTTCATTACCAGGTGTTTTTACTGATTTGCTAGAATGTGAGATCGTTTCGATCGCGCGCGAGTATTTAAATAGTGATTATTTGCTGGTTATCAATTTTTAGTCATCTTTGATGCACCATAGCTTGGAAACTATAAATGGTATCGAAATGAGTGTTAGTACTTATTTGTAGGTAATAAAATCATAAATAATTCCGTCTTTGACCATTTTGTCCTAGCTTGTATAGTTTTCCTGAAAATTGAGAAAATCTGTAAAATGGGACACTTTTCAAGGGGGGGAGGGGTGAAACGGATTGCGGGGGGGAGGGAGAGTCGTGTATTTTAATATACTCGTATATAGGTATCACATAGCAGCAATAAATTAAAATTATAAATTTTGCCGTTTTGCCCATACATTGAAATCTAGAATGAATACACTATAATGAGATATAATAAATAAATATTAGGGCACATCTTACACACGGTCTCTGACCCCAAACTAAGCAAAGCTTGAGATATGGCTGCCAGAGACCGATAGGTATACTACATATATTTATTTTTAAAAACATACTTATATAGATAATAACATCCAAACACAGAGCAAATATCTATGTTCATAACAGAAATGCTTGCCCTGGGTGGGAATTGAACTCACGCTTCTTTGACTCAGTAATCAGGGTTACTAATCACTGGGCCAATGAGTTAGCAATCATCAGTGTAGCTACACTAACGTTCTTAAGCTACACTAATGTTTTGTGTCCAAATTTGCAACAGTGTTTGCGTAGTATTTTTTCGCATAGTGATAACAGAAATTTTTCAATTTTGTATTTGTATATAATATACTCTGCTTATTAGGATCTAACCGATTTAAAATTTGCTGTCTCCCTAGATTTAAAGGTGCTTTATAAAAAAAAGTAATTTCATGTCATAAGAAAATGTCAAATAGAACGTAAAAAAGCCGATTTTGATTCATAATCAACATAATGATATCATAACAAGCAGTCATCTACGCACATAGGCAATTTAAGAGCACAAAGACAATTGACAAACCTTGAACCAACTTTGACATAATATGCGGTAGAGAAGAAGTCAGGTCATCGCGGTATATCCGTCTCGCAAACAATGTTAATAAATTAAAAATACACCTACTGTTAAGATAAATAATGGAATAACTAGGTTTACAACAACTGAGTGGTTCATAATGGTATAAATCGGGAGAATACAATGGCATTATTGAATTGAGTGAGACGTAATTATGGACATCTGTTAGTCGATTGTGCATAACAAAGTTCGTGATAGGAATAACGAGGATTGCAGATAAAATCTCAAATCTCAATTAGTGATTTTAATGAGTAAAAAACAAGTCTTTTGCATTTAAATGCTTCAGTGAGCAGGACGCAAACGAACAAAAAGGATAAAAGAGCGCGTTGATGTCTTTTCTTGGTAAAATCCGACTTGACCTTTATAAAATTGAATATGTTTACTTTACGACGGACTATAACAAAAATTCACGGTCCAGTGAACAATTAGCTGCATTCTCATAAAAGTGTGTCATTGTAACGTATTGTATTGTTCAGTCATAGAGCACTGTAGGCGAGAGCGCATGCTATCGGTGCATCGGCTATTATATGTTAACGATGTGAAACAAACTTAAACAAACTCTTAATTGGACGCAAATTGGCGCAATTGCGTTCACTTTGTGCGCTTTATACGCTAGTATCGTCGTCTTAATCGGCCGCTAATTGTTTCGGATGAGAACTTCATTATATCACGCGAAGTATTTATTTGTTTTTGTCTTAGTTAGTCGTAATTAAGGCTCCAAGACATTAATTTTAATAATTCCACTTACTAATTTTAATAATTACAAGGCAGTATTTAATTGACTAGGGAGCTTTCGTCAATGAAAAATAAACACCAATAGCGCTCATAGCGTAGTTTGACTAGATGTTTCTTAGCAATCACCGAAGTTAAGCACCGTTCGATACAGTCAACCCGTCGAATGGGTAACTGCGGGTGGCATTTATAACTGAGCACTGTCGTGGCTCAGATGATACGTAAAATTAGCGATCCCGGTTATGTCAGAGGCCTTTAGGCGGCTTAAAAACTCTGATACCAGGATTAGCCACGATAACGGCATGCGAGTATACGAACTTATATTTTTACAACATTAAAAATATCCCCCATCATTAGCGATGTTTACTGACATTACAACATATCTTTTAATAAGAACGTATTGTGCATAATAATTTAAATTATTCAGTCGTGAGGTATTTTAAACTAGGTAGATATAAACATACAAACTTTATGTTGATTGTATTCTGAACTAATGAAGATATAAGTAAATATGACGTATATTTTCCGTAAAATTATGTTTTTTAAATTTTATCAAAGGTTTTATATTGTTTGTGCAGGGTGTCAGAAAAAAAATTAAATCTTTGTTATTAATCTAAAGTTCTGCTAATTTGACTAGGTCTTACAATATTACAACATTTTTATTCAGTAGTTAGTCTTGCCGTTTTTAATAGGGTATAAAAGTTAGCCATTTGAATAAGTTGGTGTGAAATAATTTTATCAGCTTTTTTTTCACTAATCTATAGAATAAGCATATGTTCAGCAGTAAACGTCTTACGGCCAAAATGATAAAACAAAATGTGACCTGTCTCTGCAGCTAAGATACTGATTCTTCATTTTGCCGTACATCCTGTATTATGTAGCGGGATGGTAATGATACTTAAGTTTGATTCATAATTACCTAAAGCTTAACATTATCTTTTATTCGTTTAAATGAGAATAACTTCAAGGCCAAGCTTTGAGATAATCAAATCGAAATAAAAACGTCTGAGAATTTTTTCACGTAACTTTGAGTAATATAAGGTCACTTAGCAGATATAATTTTTGAGAATAACACAAACTATAGGTATCTGTTAATAAATATACCTATAGTGTGTTTGAACAGTTGTAGAGTTTGGTAACAGGAATTCATCAGATTTATGTCAAATTATTCAACCAACAAACAAAACTTTGCTTATTTGTAGCATCCTGCACATCGTAGAAACATGTTTCCAGTGTATTTGTGTAACAGTAGAACTCTTTTTGTAGAGTTTGGTAACAGGAATTCATCAGATTTATGTCAAATTATTCAACCAACAAACAAAACTTTGCTTATTTGTAGCATCCTATACATCCTGCACATTGTAGAAACATGTTTACAGTGTATTTCATGTATGAAATGTACACTGAATTTATTTATTTTTCAAATGTTTCGTCAAGCGAAGTAATAATTATAACATTTAAATAAATATCAGTTTTTTTCATAACTTATATATTTTTTTCATTTTCTAAGCTAATGATTGTCATAATACGGAAAATATAGTTGTGACGACGACTGTATATCAGCGCAGTGAAGGTTATATTAAATCAAGTGAGAAAATTCGTCATTTCGATAATAAAAACAGTACTGTATGGAAAAAAATCTTATACACATTTTAGTTCTATACTTGTAGCCTAGATTCTCATTGGTACTAGTATAAGAAAATGTTATAAAATGATAATGCGATGTCATGCTCGGTCATGATGAAGGCATTCGTGTGGTTAGCATAATTTCAGCTACGAGTATTTCTTAACTGGGGAAATGTAGGCTTCTAATTTTGCAGATGGTGAAGATTACTTTAAATTACCCGTTTTTTTGTTTTGCATACGATTAAAATGTAACATTATATTTGTCTAAGTTGCATTAGACATTAGCATGGAATAAATTAAGGCAGCAGGAACCCTGTGGCAACGCAATAAAGTGCAATTCATACCGCGTAAGTGCCCACCGTTCCAGGCCAACTTACATACTCATACATACTTTCACTCCCTAATTAATATCTAGTCTATGTCTAGTACGAAGAATCGGTGCCTCAACATATCGTAGGTGTCGCCCGCCCAAACGTACCCAAACTTCGGAGAGACACTAGGGGGGGGGGGGGGGGAAAGCGATTTAGTGATATTAGCTAGAAAATTATAGATCTTTTTCAAGATTGGAGTAATAAATATAGCACGCGGGCTCTCGGTACTCTTAAATAGTCAATCAAATTTGAAAAAAAAAAACATAACTATCCTTTGGTAAGACATTAAACAGAATAGTTTCAGGAACTGGAAATTGGACTACTCTACAATCATTATTGATGCTTGGTATTTCTTATGAGATGCTAAATGCAAAGTTTCAGTTCATTATGGTCTCATAATGAATCATATGAACATAGTTTACGACGCGACACTGGATATCATCAGCTCGTATATCGAGTTATACGGTGATTGGACACGCGGCTTAAGTATAGACTCCACTAAAACGGAGCGAAGATGTGCAAAGTTACGTAGAGCGCTTAGTAAACCCATTGCAAAAATGCCATAGGAACTTATTTGTTTAGAGAGGAAGAAACCGCGAACAATTTCGCGGTGTATGAAATATTGACTTTGACTTAGATCAAAATTCCGCTTGGTCGCGATTGCGTTTTGTTTCTCTTCCATGTACCACCATAGCCCAGCAAATTGGCAAGTTGAAATGATAGTAGACAGGGCACACAGCATAGAGAACTTATGACCAATGGGGTCAAAAAAATCTTGAATGGAGACCATATCGGCAAGCGTAGTGCAGGATATTCACCCATTCATAAGGTGGTCAGACGACGTCATTGGGACTACAAAATTGCGTCAGATGCAAGCCGCTTCCAACCGATCTTATTAGAGATATATAGGGGAGGCCTATATCCTATAGTGGAAGTCCAACGGCTGAAAAGTAAAGAAAAAGAACCTAGTGTGTCATTTTTGCATTGGATGGGATTACGGCTACAACAGCCTGTCTATCTTTGCACTTTTCCGCTTTGCTCCGCTTTGGCAGAGCTTAAAGTATTACAGGCGCGGGTCGAGTATCAACCTTACCACCAAGGGTAATGGGGTAATGGCCAATATAAACATCCTTAGACGGCCACACGCAAACCAACAGTAATTCGACATGCGACTTATAATTAATTAAAAGTTAATAAATTGTATTCTGTCATGATTAAAGAAAAGTTCAATACAATTCACTTTTGTGTACAAATGTCTAGATTTGAGTCGAGACTATAGGTAAAGCAGTGTATTTGCTACTTAGCTCGCTGTACCATTCTCATAATACTCGCAATCATTGTCAGTCGGAGTCAATAAAATGAAGGAACCCGATGCTTATTGTGGGCAATAAAATTACTCTATTACGAATAAGTTAAAAAAATCAAAAATCATCATCATGAAAACTTAAGAGCAGGGCTCTTGTCGGTGGAGTACCTTCCACGTGTCGCAGTCCTGTGCCAGTGTTTTCATATCCCCATATGACATGACATTTTCCTAAAAATGCTCTCCGTGGTGTTCCTTTTTTTTTCATTCTACCTTTCCTTTTATTATGATTTTCATTATATTGTCATGTCGTTCAAGGTTTTTCCTCTCCTGTTTTAGATTATTGTTAAAAACTTTCTTTTTTCTTTGACAATAGCATCTCTTGGTTCGATTTCTCTACTGTCCAGTTAATAAAAAATAATTAACATTTTTTAATTTAAACTTTTCCTTCCCCAGTACGAGTACAAATACGACGTAGAAGATCAAGAGAAGCTGCTCTACTTCGGTGCCAACGAAGCTGGAGACGCGCAAGGCAAGGTCGTCGGCGGCTACCGAGTGCTGCTCCCTGATGGTAGACTTATGAACGTGGAGTACACAGTGGAAGGAGACAGCGGATTCGTACCCAAGATCAGTTTTGAAGACAATGCTAGCCCTTTCGGTAAAGGGAAGTAAGATACTAGTCGGAACTGAATCTGTCGCAAAATAGACTTTAACGTCAGGACATAAAAATAACTTTCATCTGGGAAATAGTTGTGCGAATATAATAATTTTAACTAAATATAACACAGGTGTTACTCACGTATACTTAAGTAGATATTAATTCCTACTACTCGTATAGTTTCGATCGCATTTGGCGATCATTTTCAAGATTTCTAAACTAGCTTGTGGGTACGTCATACATACTTGAATACCTTGTGTTGTATTTGAATTAAAATTTGGGAAAACCACGCAAGTTCCTTTAATCAGATGTAATCAGTTGAAAAATGTTCATTCATAAAACTATTGTACTATAAAAATATTGTACTATACTTGTATATGGCGGATTGGTAAATAAGCCCGAGGAACAATGGCACAATAGAAGAGGTTTATACCTATTATAGTGACCCATGTTTTTAAAGTGAAAAAAATACGTTATTGTAACGTGTAAATTCATGGGTAACATCGATACAGAAACAAAAACATGTTCATTGATGCTTGATATGAATTTTATTGTGTGACAGATTTTTATCTAGTTCAAACGATTGTATAGGTATATAAGAATCTCGTGCTATGAAGAATATCAGTGAAAAAATAATTTGTACAGAGATGCAATTATTTGCTTCGTAATATTGTACGTGGATTTACTCAGAACTAACTTAAAAAAGTAAATGCAATTTACGCACATTGACTAAAAAAAGGTTACACAGAAGTAGAACACTGAAGGACATTTTAAGTTTTTTTTTTGTTTGAATTAATATTTATGTGACATAATTTTTGAAGAGTTTTTTATAGCACGGAATTTATTTACTACCGGCATTTTAGATATTAGTACCTAACTAACTCATATACTTACATAACTAACCAATGAATCATAACTTAGGAATAAAACGATCTCTACTGAAATTTATTTTAGCAAAAACTGTTCAATTTTGGTTATTATTTGTTCTGAAAGCTTACTAAAAATATTGCCTACTAACGTAGTTTGTTCTTAGGCTACTTGGTACTTACATTGTTGTAAGTAACCGAGATAGCAATTACTACAAAAATTGAATTATTATGCAAATTATTTAACCTCCTTTCTTACTAACATTAATTAGATTTATAAATATCATTACAAAATGTATGAGTTACCATATCTGTGATGAAATTAATTAGAGGTCGTCATTGCCATTAAATAATAGTTTGTATGAATTTAGAATATTCTTTTTGTAAAAATGAATATTATTGTACTAAACTTATTCATTAGATTTAGTACGTCAATTTTGATAAAACTTTGTATTAAACTTGAAATGGAAAACTTTTGTGTTTTTATCTTTTCTAATTTTAGAACTCCAATCACTAGTCTAGTACTGTAGTACATTTTGTTTTTTTTTTATATTTCGTCAATTAGATTTCCGTTAAATTTTATTTTTAATATTTTATTGCAGAGCTGAATTTCGAGTGTCTACGGGGTGTCTGAGCTACACTGCAAACTTATTCTAGGTTGTTATCTATTGTACTGATTATTAAAATCAACTTTTACTGTGGGACCCACTACAATTTCATGAAACAAAATCAATTGTTGGAGACATTTTGTAAAGATCGATTTTTTTTGTAAAGAACAGCTGATTTTTTCTTTGCGATTTCGGAGTTGACTCCGTAGTATTTGCCATATTCGATCATGCATCACTAAGTAAGTTCGTATAGGTCGGGTGGCTAGCCGTGGTGTCAGAGTTTTTAGGCCGCCTGAAGGCCTCTGACATGGCTAAACGGTTAAAACAACCGGGGCCTACAATTTAACGTGTCATCCGAGCCACGGTAGCGCTCAGTTGTAAATGCCACCCGCGGTCACCCATCCGAAGACTGACCGTGCTGAACGTTGCTTAACTTCGATGATCGCTACGAACACCTAGTCAAACTACGCTATGAGCGCTACCGCAGTGTAGTGGTTAGTGCAGTGTATCAATAAACATTGCATCACTATCAATGTTATATTCCGGGGCTATGCTATTACCTGCCCGTACTTAATACACAATGACACTGCACCGAAAATAGAGCGCGTTGATGTCTTTTCTATAAAATTTGTTATGCCATTATTTTCTAATATGTGTAATAAGTGAAAAACATATACATAGGGATGTATTTGGAATGTTAGTATTTTATATAAGGGCGGACCGCATTTGAGGCGCACTGCCGTAGCACTACTGCAGTGAGCGTATAGGCCGAGTGAATTTTTTTGGCGGTTGTGATGTTATAGCTACAAGATGTGCAAAACCCAATCCTGACTGAAACTCACTTAGCAGCTAGGCGAGGATTGGGTTTCGCGATGCTTGCAGCTTTTAACTAATAAATAATCGGCCAAGTACGAGTAGGACTCGCGCACGCAGGGTTCCGTACTGTATGGGAGCCCCCTTAAATATTTATTTTATTTTTATTTTATTATTTATTATTGAAAGGAATATAAAAGTAAATATTCTGTGAAAATTTCAAGCATCTACCTGGTACCATTATTAATATAGAGCGAAAAACGTCTAAAAATTCAGGTTTGTTGTATGGGAGCCCCCCTTAAATATTTATTTTATTTTGTTTTTAGTATTTGTTGTTATAGCGGCAATCAAAATACATCATCTGTGAAAATTTCAACTGCCTAGCTATCATGGTTCATGAGATACAGCCCGGTGACAGACAGACGGACAGACGAATAGACGGACATCGAAGTCTTAGTAATAGGGTCCCGTTTTTCCCTTTGGGCACGGAACCCTAAAAAGTAAATCTTCGAAGTAGCTAAGATCTTTGATTCAGCCTATATCTGGGTGTCAGAGTACAATTTGAAAAATAATAATATTTACATATCTACATCTCAATAAATGACACAAAACCACACAAGCCATTTGAAATGACTAAAAGTATATTTTGATATTTTGTCCCGCAAATTGCAGTGCCACATTTCCACTGACGCAGCTTAGGGGGCGTCCATAAATTACGTGAGGTATTTTTCATCAATTTCCCCCCTTGGTCGTTAATCATGACATTTGCTTCCACTCCCTCTCATCACCCCTAACATTACGTGAATTTTTTAAAATCCGTAGTTTTCTATAAGAAAGCCGGATATAATACGTAGTTCAAAGAAATACAGTTCACTTTGGTACATTACTGAAATTTTACTCTCGACAACTAAATTTTATAATGTTTAGTGAAGAAAAAGAAATACGTCATATTTTCCAAAACCCCCTTCCTCCTTCACGTGAGATCGGGACAGATTCATCTCGAAGCACCTCACGTAAATTATGGACGCTCATTTAGATCCTCCCTAAACACCTCACGTAAATTATGGACGCTTCTTTAGATCCCCCCTAAACACCTCACGTAAATTATGGACGCTCCTTTAGATCCCCCCTAAACACCTCACGTAAATTATGGACGGTTCTTTAGATCCTCCTCTAAACACCTCACGTAAATTATGGACGCTCTTCAAATGTGACAAGCCATCAAATGAATAATCGGCCAAGTGCGAGTCGGACTCACGCACGAAGGGTTCCGTACTGCATAGGAGCGAAAAACGGCTAAAAAATCAGGTTTATTGTTTGGGAGCCACCCTTAAATATTTATTTTATTCTAGTTTTAGTTTATTTGTTGTTATAGCGGCAACAGAAATCCATCATCTGTGAAAATTTCAGCTACCTAGCTATCACGGTTCATGAGATACAGCCCGGTGACAGACGGACAGACGGACACCGAAGTCTTAGTAATAGGGTCCCGTTTTTACCCTTTGGGTACGAAACCCTAAAAACTCAAAACAACTAAAAAACAAAACATTTCGTCACAAGATAAAACGTTAATAATGAACACCAAAAGTAGCCACTGTAAGAGATTTAGCACTGACCTTGTCACAGAGGCGAGTCATGATGACGGCGGTGGCTTCGGTGTCGAACTGCGGCCGACCCGCGCGACCCACCATTTGGAGGACCGTGCTCATGCTGTACTCCTACAATATATTTACTATTAAATAACTAGCTACCCGTTGAGCGTCATATCAGCTTCATCTATCACACTCATCATCATTTCGTTTCAATGGCTAAGTTTTTTTTTCTAGTTTATTTATATTTACAAAGCTATGCGGTATCAAATGTGCTTTAGAGACAAAAATCTGGCAACCTCGATCGCACTAATTCGGTCGATTGTAATTTCGATGGCGTCACCAAAAGCGAGATACGGCAAATGTTGTTTTTAAACTTTCGCGATTTGAACACATTATTATTATATACCACGGGACTAACCTACCGGTCTACCCGTGACCACGATCGATGCAACTCGGTCAAAACGTCGGGATGATGAGGTATTTATTTATCTCGTAATTTTAGTGCGCGATTAGTCCCGTGGTATATAATAGTAAAAATAGACGGCAACTTTTACAAATGATCTACAGGTAGGAACATTTTGTATGTTAAAATGAAATTCATGTTTTTATTATTTTTCTCGCTATTTTTCTATATTTTCTCACCGTTTAAGCCTTTTCTGAACTTCGACAAATACTTATTTCAAAATCAAATTTAGCCAAATCGGTCTAGCAATTTTCGAGTTTTAGCGAGACAGCAACAACGATTCATTCTTATATACAGGGTTATTTTTAATCAACTAACTAACTAATTGATTAGAAATGACCCTGTATACACAAGACAATACATAAAAGTTTCGAAAAAAGTTGATAAAACTAAGTTAAATGAAACCATTGACTGCTGGCTATCAATCATAGGATGTCGACTGCTGGACACAGGCCTCCCCCGTGAATCTTTGGTTGGTAGCAGCTTGCATCCAACATGATCCTGCAGTTTTGATGAGGTCGTAACCACATTGAGGGTGCAAGTCCTACGCTGCGATTCCCAGTGCGTGGTCTCCACTCCACTCGTCAACTTTTCAAATCCGTTTGGAATCAGTCCTAAATGCTATGCGCCCTGCATACTGCCATTTCAACTTGCTTATCCGCTAGCTACCTACTCGTATGTCAGTTAATTCAGAGCTTCTACAGATCTCCTCATTTCTGATTCGATCATGAAGAGCTACTACAAGCAAGCTCCATAGCATGTTGGGCTAAAATAAATAAATAAATAAAAAATTGGGCTATTGGGCTACATTTCAGTTTTGTATTATGTAAATTAACTAATGGAATTAATATAAAGTTTAGTGACCATGGCTATCATAACTATCACAATTAGCTTACATAAATGAAAACTAAGGTGCGTCAAAAAGACACATAACAATCATATGTTATGTAACATCAAATGCATAGAGCTCTCGAGAGTGGTATTTTCTTTGCGCGAGACATTTGAATGTTGCATATTACCGGAAAACGCATGTATGTGAAACATACATTGCAGATCACAGTATCGTATCAGTATAATATCAGTATAATCAACTTTACGCAACACATACTGACAAATATAAAAAATAAAGAATACTCTATCGGCCTCCTTATGGATTTAACAAAAGCGTATGACAAAGTGTCACACGATATACTTCTGCAAAAACTATACAAAATAGGAATAAGAGGTAAACCCTATAACTGGATAAAATCATGCTTGGCAAATAGAAAACAATTCGTACAAATAGACCATCAATCAAATAACCATACCATAAAACAAACTATAGATTCAGAGTTACAGACACTCAACTGGTCCATCCCTCAAGGCAGTGTATTAGCGTGCATACTATTCTTACTATATATTAATGACTTCTCAAAAAATGTTGATACCCCCTGTGTAATATTTGCTGATGATATATCTTTACTTTTCAACTGCACATCAGAGAGTGACGCACTAGCCAAAATAACCAAGACTTTTACAAATGTGAAATCTTGGCTGGAAGTACATAACTTAGAACTAAACACAACTAAAACAAAAATAATTCAATTCCACCCATACCAAAAGCCACCATTAAACCTTTCTACACTAATCAATAGCATAAATATAAATGAAACATGCACAGCGACACTGCTAGGCATTACCATGGATACATATCTAAAACTGGCAAAACCACGTTAAGAATATAAAAACCAAACTGTCTCAATTTATGTACGCATTATCAATTTTAAAAACAAATACAAATTTACAAGCAGCAAAACCCGCATACTATGCATACGCCTACTCGTGGCTAAAATATGGTTTAGTCATATGGGGAAACAGTACAGACGCAAAAGAACTCTTTATAATGCAAAAAAATGTATCCGAATACTAATGAATATTCGCCAAAAAGACAGCTGTAGACCTCATTTCATTGAACAAAACATACTAACACTCCCAAGCCTATATATACTAGAAGCGGCGACATTTGTAAAGAAACATCCAGAAATATTTATATATAACACAAACCCCCGTAGAAAAAACCAACTCATAGCCCCGGAGCCAAAATTAGAATTAGTTAGACGAGGACCGGAGTATATGATGATAAGAATATACAACCACCTACCTAAAGACCTACAAGAAGAAACTAATCACAAAATATTCCAAAATAAATTCAAACGACTTTTAATAAAAAAAATGCTATTACACTATTGATGACCACCTAAACGAAAAAGTTTCAAGCTCACCAAAAAACTATAAAACAACGCTTTAATGTATCTTAATACATAAGTTATACTTAGTAAATTATACTATTTGCGACACCCTAACGACAGGGTATAATGTGCACTGTGTTGCTATTATATAAATTTAATTGTAACCAGACATATTATAAGGCAATTTGTATACCCAAATAAATAAATAAATATCAGTACACATAAAGGAGATATTGCAAATATGCATAGAAATTGGGCCACTAAAGGGTACAGTACTTCATAATTTGCTTTGTGTCTTTCGGAAAATGATTTTCCCGCTATTTACAATAACAGTGTCCATTAAAAGTAATTTCGTGTATTCGGGTATTAAGGTTACATGTGACCAAAATGACAGTAATTCAATGACTGAACAAAAATCAAATTGGAACATGTGAAATTACTCATAAATTAAGCATTTGATGCGGTTGTTTTACTCTGCGCATTTATTTATCATAGTTTAACGGATTTTTTGAGCTACTGTGCCTAGTCTGAGCCCATTTTGCATTATCTCCTTTGTCGTATTCTGAGGGATTCGTTTGAGATAATTTATTCGTAAAATAAAATATGTAGTTACAGTACAGTACAGAGTACACTGTGGACCTTAAATGAATAAGCCCAACGCGCTATGGAGCGGGCTATACTCGGAGTCTCGCTGCGAGACTCCGACATAGCCCAGCGGATTAGTATGTTGATATGGCAGTGGGCAGGGCACATAGTTTGGAGAACTGATAGCCGATGGGGCAGTAAAGTTCTCGAATGGAGACCACGCATAGGCAAGCGCAGCGTAGGACGTCCACTGGCTAGGTGGACTGACGATATAATGAAGATCGAAAGAACGCACTGGATGCAGGCCATTTCCAACCTGGCTTTTTGGAAATTCATAGGGGAGGCCTATTTCAAGCAGTGGGCATCCTACGGCTGATAATGATGATGGTTATGACAGAAAACGAAAAATGAAATAAAAAAAAGATAAAAGTTACTCATATAAAGTGAGTTTGAATAGTAGTGAGTAATAATTGTGCAACTATTGGCATTACGCGTAGTTGTGATTTTAGAAGAGATTTATGCGAAATTAGATGCTCGCTAGATCAAAACGACATGTCTCATCTTACAATCTATGATCAAATAAGTGGGTTCGTGGGTTTACCTGGTAGGCCCCATTCACGTACTGCTGTGTGTTTTTGATAATGACGAGATGAGCCGGCAGATTCACTCCCATAGCTAGAAAATACAAGCTTTAAGTAGATAGGTACTCGTAGACCTATAAAGATTTAATGATTTATCCTCCTGAGATAGTAGGTAATTTTTTTAAATTTATTTTAATACAATATAAACAAATAATAACAAATTGGAAATTATTACTGCAATAATTTATTCGTATTTCCTACGAATTTAATTAAGTGTTTTTTTTAATTATCTAGTTACTATACTTATTTAGTAATTAAATATTTTCATAGATGTAGAGGAAAATATTTAAAAATTGGATCATTTACATCAAGTGACTTTTAAACTTTAATAGGTACCTACTATCGAAAATGTCGAACTTAGCAACACCTACTATTGATACTATCTATAGTAAAAATCATGCAATAGTTTTGAATATTGGCGATACTATCGATAGTATCGAACAATGACACTATCAATACCATCGATACTATCGATAGTATCAACATTATCGATAGTATTGGTACTATTGAAAGTATCGATACTATTGATAGCATGCGTTTCGATAGACTATCGATACTATTGACATTCGACAATAGTAATATAGTTTCAATAGCACTATCGATAGTAGGTATAGCTGATTTTCAAGGCCACTATAGTATTAAGATACTATCGATAGAATAATATCACTATCGTATCAACACTGCTCTGAACATACCTAAAGTAGTGGTAGTGATGAGTATGGGCAGGTCTCTGTTTCGGAAAGCATATTCTATGTTAGTTCTTTCTTCGTAAAGCAAGCCGGCGTGGTGGCATCCTATTCCACTCAGCACTAGCGCCTACAGAAAAAGTCATAAACAGGGTTATCTGCTTTCCCTGTACTAAGCCGAAAGGAGGTGAGTCAGGAATTGGAGGGTAAAAATAAGCTGTTTCATACAATATGTCGATTTCGAATCGCAGTTTTGTATGGAACAGTTGATGTTTATTTTTCTCGTGTTTTGGGTTGGCCTCATAGTAGAAGTTGTTCATAAAGATGGTTTTAATCACCCTCTTTTGGCTTGGTACAGGGTAAGCAGATAATAACCCTGTATTTCGGACGGCTTTATTAGTTAAGTTCAAAACGCTAATAAAAAATAAAATATTAAAAAAACCTTTATTTTTTAAAACCAAGCTTTTACTGAACTAGTACTCGCCAAGACGAATCAAACGAGCCGAAACCAGATAGGATTGCGTCGTTTACAGAGTTCCTATGACTACCTTACAGCTCCATCATCAGACCCTGGTTACCATTGAAAGACAAACTAACTCGCCAAGACCATTCAAATGAACCCAAACTCGATGAGGTTGTGTCGTTTCATTGCTAAGTTGATTTGGCCACCTTCCAGCTCCATCATCAGATCAGCAGCAAATTTCAGCTCAATCAGTAACCGGGAAGTGGATCAAAAACTTGCAAGATTTGATTACAGACAGACAGACAAGGGGTCAGGTGAAAGTAAATAAAAGCTTGTAATATGAGACTTAGTCCAGCTAAGCAGGTAGGTGTAATTGAAAAAGTGTGTATTGTATACTGGCAAAAAATACAGAAAGCTGGAAATTCAACATCACAGTGTAGTAAGTAAGTTCGTATGGGCCGGGTGGCTAGCCCTGGTGTCACAGTTTTTAAGCCGCCTGAAGGCCTCTGACTAAACGGTTAAAACAACCGGGGTTTACAATTTAACGTGTCATCCGAGCCATGGTAGCTCAGTTGTAAATGCCACCCGCTTTCCCTCATCCGAAGACTGACCGTGCTGAACGTTGCTTAACTTTGATGATCGCTAACAAACGCCTAGTCAAACTACGCTATGAGCGCTACCGCAGTGTAGTGGTTAGTTCAGTGTATCAATAAACATTGATTTATTTAACAATCTGTGATCGATACATGATATATTTTCAGTTTAATAATTTCTAAGAGAAAAAAAAAATTTTTAGAAAATTTCAAAGAATAAAACCGACCTGTCAACCACCTTTTTTCATACATCTATTTTTAACCGACTTTCAAAAAGGAGGAGGTTCTATGTTCGTCTGTAAGTATTTTTTTGTGTATCGTTCATCGATAATTTTGCCAATCGAATTGAACCGAATCGAAAAATTGTTTTTAATTTTAAAAAAATGATTTTTTTTTGTTGAAAAATCAACAGTAACAATGTAAGCAATTCGTGCGAAATATTCGAATTTTGTACACGATGGATGGCGGTTTTGACATTTATTGCGAAAAATAATTATTATCTAATAAAGTGGTAAATAAATTGTCGGGTCTCCTAGTGGTAAGGGGTCATAGTTGTTTTAGGTCAGTTTAGGCTAACAATATTAATAGGTAACAGTCTACCAGAGGTATTGGCTATTAAGTATCTACAATTCCCCTGGGTAAATATTCTGTTCACATCTTCCCCCATGCAAGATCTGGCCCAACAAATGTGTACCTTACCTGGAGCTTTTTGTTCTTGATGGTGGAAGCCAAAGCATCGAGCTTGGCTTTCTGCTCGGGGCTAAATGAGACGGTCAGTTCCTTGGCTAGAGTTTCAGCTGTCAGCGCTACACTTTTCCGAGTGTTGCAGAATATCTACAAAAGTTGGCTACTTTAATAATTGGCCAAGTGCGAGTTGGACTCGCGCACGAAGAGTTCCGTGAAACATGAAAGCCCTCTTAATATATTTTATTTTAATTTAATTTTTTTAAAGGGAATGTACAACTTAATATTCTGTGAACATTTCAATCATCTGCCTGTTGCCGTTATTAATATCGAGCAAAAAAACAAAGTTACTTGTATGGAAGTTTAAAATTTAAATTTAAATTTTATGTTATTTTAAATACTTATTTTTGAAGTGCATATAAAACTAAATATTCTGTGAAAATATCAAGGATCTATCTGTCACCGTTATTTATATCGAGCGAAAAATTATATCGGTTATTAGTATTTGTTGTTATAGCGGCAATAGAAATACGTCATCTGTGAAAATTTCAATGTTCTAGCTATCACCGTTCATGAGTTACAGCCTGGTAACAGACGGACAGACGGGCAGCGGAGTCATAGTAATAGGGTCCCATTTTTACCCTTTGGACCCTAATATAGGCGGAATCAATCAGAACTTCTCGGCGAATTTGAAGTTAGCTACCTACAACCTGCGCAAAGCCTATTCTTAAGTAAACAATGTATACGTAACAGCTGCGCAAGTAGGTGCTTTGCACAACTTGTAGCTAATTTCACAGCCGCCTAAAAGTTTGATTCTGGCTATACCTAAGACCTTACAAATGTTGGTGTAAGGGGATTATTATTTTATTCCAGCTGATTACTAAGCATAGGTGTCTTAAAATCCCGAGTAAATAAGTATCTTCTGGGTTTAGCGGGTCAAAGGCGTAGCAACTCTAGACCACATAATATTTGCGTATAACCTTCTGGCGCCCTATTTTTCAACTTCGTACGCCTGGGAACGTATACGGAACTTTGACAGATTGTATGAAGAATCTCTGTGTTATTGGATCTCATATACTATGGAAGTTGCGAGTACTCCATACAAGTTTCGTATACGACCAAGCCGTGCGAAGTTGAAAAATAGGGCCCCTGAACGCCAAAGTCTATACTTGACTAGCACTACCGGGCACCAACGACACCTAAAGTTAATAAAAATCCGGACCACATAATATGAAATAAAAATAATAAATAATTCGTGGCGTGGCTCTCAAAAGGTTAATTACAGACAGGATGAAGTAAAACTCAAATCTACCCAATATTGACAAAATATGTTACTAAGCTTTTTTTTTCTGTCGCTATTACATATATCAGTAAATTGCAAACAAATTAATTTTCTTTTAAATCGGACAAGTGCGAGTCGGACTCGCGCACGAAAGGTTCCATACCATGTTGGAGCCCCTTTAGCCCCATTTCTTTTGCCATTATTAATGGCGAACAAAAATACTAAAAAATCACGTTTGTTGTATGGGAGCTCCCCTTAAATATTTATTTTAGTTTGTTTTTAGTATTTGTTGTTATAGCGGCAACAGAATTACAGCATCTGTGAACATTTCAACTGTCTAGCTATCACGGTTCATGAGATACAGCCTGGTGACAGACAGACAGATGGACAGACGGACGAACAGCGGAGTCCCGTTTAGTCGTTGAGTAGGTAGTAATAGGGTCCCGTTTTTACCCTTTGGGTTCGGAACCCTAAAAAGGATGTTGTTAAGCTTTTTTTTGCCGCAATAATATCAGTAAATTGCAAACCAATTCGTTTTTATAATAACGTTTTTAGGAAAATAAGTAGGTATGTCTGTATTTAAATTATTTTGCTTACCAACGTAGGTTTTCCATTATGGTACTTCTGTATGACCGGCCATAGCTTGTAGTTGAGTATGATGTCGAATTTGAAAATGCTGGTGCCTTCAGGACACGGGTACCCTTCTACTACGCGTTTCAGCTTTACAGGACGACTTTCATCACCGAAACTAAAAAAAATTGTGCCCAATAGGGATGTTTACTGGGAAAAAAAATCATTATGTAATATAATTAGTCCGTCAGTTAGATTATTAAAACATATTGGACACATATTTTTTCTTTTGTCAATCAAACAATTAGTGACAAAGATAAACCTAGTCAAAGTTTGAGAGTGGGGGCTCGTGACGGCACTAGCCGATACATTTGATAGCGGTTAGTGACGTCACGCGTAACTTTAACGGGCTATATCTTCATCAATGTTTGTTAAATTGACAAAAGAACAAATACGTGTCTAATATTTTTTGACCATTTATTTGACGGACTAATTACGAGTAAATTTTTTTAGTAAACAAGCCTCGTAATCAAACAAAATGGATTTTTCAGTTTTGGTATTTGTTTAACCCAAGACTGACTTGTTTACTGTCGGACTAATGCCCAAAATGTCTCCATAACTATAAGTCAAAACCATTCATCAGCATTTCTGTCGTAGAACGATTGCTTGACATAGGCCTCTGCTATAGAATTCCAATAGGATCAATCGCCATCTGCTTTCATCCTGTGCGAAACAACGCGATCCTGCTTTATAACTGGTCATAGGACCATCTTAAAGATTTAGAAATGGCTGATTTTAAATGGCGTGAGTCCAATGAGTTTTTGTGATCAGGTCATCTTCTTACTTTAAATATTAGTAGAAATCCTACACTGCGCTTACAGTAATTGTTTTTCATTCAAGAACTTGACTGTCTCTTCGGCCATCAGTTCTACGAGCTGTGCCTTTTCCTCTGCCACTTTATTTTGCTATGCCATTGGACTAGTAGGTAACTTACTTGTAGTAAACGGCCGGTCTGTCGTCAGTCCCTAGCCAGGCCGCCACGTCGGCCGGGTTGCTGACCGTAGGCGACCCGGCCACGAATCTGATCCTAGGCGGGGACTCTTTGCAGTTCGTCTCTGTTCCTTGGTACTGTTTCCGATGGGATAGTAGCCTAACTTACTTGTAGTAAACGTCCGGTCTGTCGTCAGTCCCTAGCCAGGCCGCCACGTCGGCCGGGTTGCTGACCGTAGCCGACCCGGCCACGAATCTGATCCTAGGCGGGGACTCTTTGCAGTTCGTCTCTGTTCCTTGGTACTGTTTCCGATGGGACAGTAGCCTAACTTACTTGTAGTAAACGGCCGGTCTGTCATCAGTCCCTAGCCAGGCCGCCACGTCGGCCGGGTTGCTGACCGTAGCCGACACGGCCACGAATCTGATCCTAGGCGGGGACTCTTTGCAGTTCGTCTCTGTTCCTTGGTACTGTTTCCGATGGGATAGTAGCCTAACTTACTTGTAGTAAACGGCCGGTCTGTCATCAGTCCCTAGCCAGGCCGCCACGTCGGCCGGGTTGCTGACCGTAGCCGACACGGCCACGAATCTGATCCTAGGCGGGGACTCTTTGCAGTTCGTCTCTGTTCCTTGGTACTGTTGTTGCAATTGAACTATCCGGTGGGCGGATTGAGCTGAAGACTATATAGAACAGATATTACAGTTATTCTTTTGTTCGGTTTTATTTTGATCAAGGATTAGATTACCGCAAGATCACACGAGATATTAATTCAGTAGGAGGGTTAAATTATTGCCCTGATGCCGGGGCACTAGAATACGGCATCGGTATCCCCTGCCTGTAGTAAGATCTAAAAGGGGTCACCTGGGCTCAGAGTGAAGGGCTCTGGCCATCCACTCAAACGGGCCCGAGGAGAACAACAGCGTGTGTGACAACGCTGTCGTGGAGGACCGCACTAGCCTGGTCCTAGTACCAGGTGAGTAGTCACACAAAGTGCTGGGAGCACCGGTGCGATCCTTTTGGAGATCCCGGAGCTCCCAAAAATGCACAAAAGCTGGCCACCGAGGGGGTTTTAGTGGGTACAATCCTACATAACTGGACTGCACCACAAAGCAGTCGGGCATTTTCCGAAGATTTCCCCCTCGTAAAAAAGTGGGTTAAATTAGCGTTAAATTAGAAAATGGATCATGCTATAGGTAAGTGTAGGTACTCACTTACCTATAGCATGATCCATTTTCTAATTTAACGATAATTTAACCCACTCAGAAATAATTTGTATCACTGCGACCAGCATGTAATCTGAATAAATGGGAGAAGGATAGACAACAGCTGTAACTTAGAAATGTGCGAGAAAGGTAAAAATATTAATGGAAAATATGAGTAGGTAATAGAGATGCCTCAATAGTCTTCTGATGACTATGAGTACAGCTTCTAGGATATACAGGGTCATAGGTATTAAACGCAAAACCATTTAAGGGCGGGTCTAGTACATCTAGATAAACAACTTTTGGAAAATCACGAAGAAAAAATAAGTTTTTTCATACAAAAAGTTTGTCAATGAATGGCAAAATGTCAGTAGAAGCGATTTATTTTTCCAATTTTCAAGTCTAAGTACAAAAGTTGTTTGTCTAGATGTACTAGACCTGCCGTTAAAAGGTTTTGCGTTTAATACCTATGACCCTGTATAGACTAAGGCGTCTGATCGTTCAAAATGAGCATTTCGTCTATCAGAAATCGTTGAATTTGACCAACTGAAAGTAAGAGAGAAAAGGACAGACCATATAGGTGGAAAGCATGAGTAAGAGAGATACCTCAATAGTCTTCATTCTGCTGACGACAGCTTCCAACACAGGACCTCGGGTCTGATCGTTCAGTATATGCACTTCATCTATCAGAAACAGTTTGATCACTTCGACGAGTTGCGAGTGCTCGCGCCAACGGCGAGTTATCATGTCCCATTTTTCAGGAGTTGTTATTATTATCCTAGAAATAAATATAATAAATATTATAAACTAGATGAAGTCTCATCTTCAACAACCACTTCACTATCATCACTACATAGTAAAAACAAAGTCGCTTCCGCTGTCCTCATGTCCTCATGTCCCCATGTATGCTTATATCTTTAAACTACGCAACGGATTTTGATGCGGTTTTTTTAATAGATAGAGTGATTCAAGAGGAAGGTTTATATGTAGGGGGAGTCCCCGAGTACCGGACACTTAAGGAATAATACAAATAAAAAAAGCTTGTAACAGTATTACATGCTTATTTACGTTTAATGAACTCCTAAATATGTGCGTAATCATCACATAAATATAATCAGTCTCTAATATTACTTTACATGTATTAGATACTAAGGAAAATCTCATACAGTAAAAATAAAATTCTGAAAAAGGTCCCCTAATATCGGACAAATAACTTTACTATCATTATGTATACTGAACATTAGTTTAACAAGAAATTATATCCCCTCGAAGAGGAAATAAAAGTATGGATTGACAATGACAACTGACATTTAAAGTGGATAAAATGGTTTTCTCCCTTTGCCGTGCTACCCGGGCTGGTTGATGCACGACCCCCCTGTACTTCATTTAGATGTAGTTTTCTAAACGCGGCACAAGTTACAAATAGGCACGCTTCCTTAGACAGATTTAAATAGAGTCCGGCTTTAGGAGTTGTCCGGGGTTACGGGACTTCCCGCTATAATAAACCTGTGCGAAGCCGGGGCGGGTCGCTAGTCGGTTAATGAACAAGTTTGTTTTCGCTACAAGGATGTCTTAAACTCGACGTTATCCTTACTTCCTTACTAATGTTATAAATCCGAAAGTGTGTTTGTCGCAGTTTGTAACTCTTTCACGCAGCAACAGTACAATGAATCGAATTGGTTTTTGGTATGGATTCAGGTTGGAAAGTGAAAAATAAAAGGTTCCAATGGAAATGGGATAGCACAAAAATTAAAATATCACAAAAAAAAAAAGATTTAGAGCCCATATTATAATCTAACTCTTAGCTCTAACCGGAAGGACCAGAAACTCCACCCTCTTGGTTTTTGAGTTATCGTCAATCTTACTAATGTGGCCAAAAATGCTACAATGCTTTGCACCAGTTCATAACATGACTCAGTTTCTAATATTACTTCATTTTTAGGGTTCCGTACCCAAAGGGAAAAACGGAACCCTATTACTAAGACTTCGATGTCCGTCTGTCCGTCTGTCTGTCTGTCTGTCTGTCACCGAACTGTATCTCATGAACCATGATAGCTAGGCAGCTGAAATTTTCACATTTGGCCGATTATTATGATTATTTCGTAGAGCGTAATCATTAATAATCGGCCAAGTACGAGTCGGACTCGCGCACGGAGGGTTGTACTGTATGGGAGCCCCCCTTAAATATTTATTTTATTTTAATTTTATTATTTATTATTGAAGGGAATATAAAACTAAATATTCTGTGAAAATTTCAAGCATCTACCTGGTACCATTATTAATATAGAGCGAAAAACGTCTAAAAATTCAGGTTTGTTGTATGGGCCCCCCCCTTAAATATTTATTTTATTTTGTTTTTAGTATTTGTTGTTATAGCGGCAACGGAAATACATCATCTGTGAAAATTTCAGCTGCCTAGCTATCATGGTTCATGAGATACAGCCCGGTGACAGACAGACACAGACGGACATCGAAGTCTAAGTAATAGGGTCCCGTTTTTCCCTTTGGGTACGGAACCCTAAAAATCGAGTTTGACAATTTATGGAATTAGCTCAGCAAAATTATTGCTTTATATTTTAATTTTGTAAATTTTTAACCGACTTCAAATAAGATTATCAAAACATACAGACGATAGTCTGTATGTTTTTGTTTAGGTTACGCGATTATTCCGCCAATATTTAAACCGATTTTGATGATTATTTTTATGTTTTGTTGATCACACTTCCGAGATGGTCGCATTTAAATTTTATCGAAATCGGCTGTGCTGTTTTTGAAAAAACATTATATTATCTACATCAATTTGAGGCCTAAAAACTCTGACACCAGGGCTTGCCACCCGGCCTATACGAACTTTATCAATTTGAACAAACTATTAGGATTTTGTATACAAATTCCAACTTAAATTTGTTTACAAAATCCTAATAGTTTGCTATGCTATGTATATTAAAAGTTTATGCCATTTTTGGCGAAAAATAAATAATAAAATAAAATAAATAGATTACAGAGACGCCAGTGTAATTATCTTAGCTAAATAGCATAGTTCTGTTTCTTTTTCACTTTAGGCATTCGATAGAGAGAACGCTTTTTATGTTGCCATTTAATTTACGCTGGCGCCTCTGTAATCGGGCTTATTATTATCTCCTTATCGAAATTGTACAGCAATTCACCTGTAAGGCTTCAACTGTGAGAAGTCTACATCCGTATCACCGGTGACTTCAATGCACAGGAGGCCGAGCTTCGTGAACTTTGGGTACCATTCCGAGAGCCTTTCAGTACATAAGGCTTTTACAGGCGCCACTAAAAAATAAATTATGGAATTCATACATAGTTACGAAATACGAAGTGTTGACATAACATAACAAACCTAATAATATAGTCGAAATATAGTTGAACAAACATATAGGTCTATTATGTATAATAATTACACTCATTATTACGCATAATTTTTTAAGTATGAATAAAATTACCACAGACTGTGGTAATTTAATCGTTTATTTTTCGTTAAGTTGTTTGTCTATAAATGTACCTACTAGACCCGCCCTTTAAAGTTTTGAGTTTAATACCTATGATCCTGTATAAGCTAGCATCAATATCGGAAAAAAATGCTTTGTCGATATAAGCTAGGTTTACGAATCAAAATTTGAGTTGTACTGTATTGTTAATTTGTTTATTTTTAACCAACTGCAGATAAAGATAAAGATATCGTTTATTGCTCTGAACTGTGTACACTAAGGTGTTACAGGATTATTTAGACACAACAGCTTATCCTAACGGACATGCAATAGGTATTTGTTTTAGTAACTATGACTTACAGAGCTATGTACTTACTGTAGATAATTTTAAAGTCGTTTGTGTATTGTTTATCTTCCAGTTCCATCAGTAGCTGTACTATGGCCATCTCGAACACCACTGTCTTACCCGAGCCAGTGGGGGCGCACAGCACCATCGATTTATCTTAAATTGTAACCAAATAAATAAATCAAAATAGGTTTTTTATAGGGCAAAAGTGCCTTTATTAACTACAACAAAACTACACTACTACTACATAAAAAGCATTGATCATCCACAGACCTTTGAAGGTCTAAAGATAATCCAAATGCTCAAGTGCACTGCCAGTTGGCAGCGTGCCCAGCATGCTGGCTGCATTGCCACGCTGAATGGCAATGCTTATGTGTTGAGCCAAATAAACACCAGAAATAATATAGGTTACATTATGTATTACTGTACTTTTTAACCGACTTCCAAAAAGGAGGAGGTTCTATGTTCGTCTGTTTTTTTTGTGTGTGTTCATCGACAATTTCGCTAATTCTAAACCGAATCGAAAAAATCTTTTTTAAAAACTCCCGAGGTGGTCCTATTTAAATTTGATAGAAATTGGCTGAGCCGTTTTTGAAAAATCAACAATAATGGAAATACGATTCGAGCGAAATAACCGAATTTTGTACACTATGAACATCGATAATTTCGCTAATTGTGAACCGAATCAAAAAATTCTTTTTTAGTTCAAAAGGGTAGGTATACTCTCAAGATGGTCCTATTTAAATTTTACAGAGTTCGGTTGAGCCGTTTCTGAATAATTATTATTCGCAAAAAATAGCATGACCGACTTCACCCGTGCACAGAATTCGTGAATATTTCGAACGGATCGATGTAGCATTTTCCATATTATTGATGATTTATCAAAAACGGCTCAGCCGATTTCGACAAAACTGAAATGGGACCAATTTCGAAGTTATACTCTATCCAATAAAAAAAGAATTATTGAAATCGGAATCGACGAAAAAAGTAATGCGAGGTTACACAAAAAAAATATATATATAAGTACCTACGCGTCGAATTGAGTACCTCCTCCGGTGGTTCGTCGTTCAAAAGTCAACAATAACGTATACAATTCTAGCGAAATATTCAAATTTTGTACACGATGGAAGGCGGTTTCGCCATTTTTAGCGAAAAATAATTATTAAATTGCCATTACCTACCTATTATTTTTTGTTGTTTAGGTATTTATGTTGCCTATATTTTATCGCAAGCTTGATTAGCTTAAACTGTTTTATAAACAGGCTTTTTCTACGAGACTCCAGTAATGCCCCCACAGTAAAAGTTATTAATTATATCTATTGAGTGAGTTTATTATAACTATGAGTTATAACTATGATAAACTAGAAAATGTCCATTTTTCAAAAGTCGTCAAGCAGAAAAATAATTTCGCGGAAGTAGGTAAACTTCGTGTAGGTACGTCACCCTTCGTGGGTAGGCTTACGTCCTGCAGTAGACTATTAAAATAGTCGGACTCGCGCACGGAGGGTTCCGTACTGTATGGCCCCCCTTAAATATTTATTTTATTTTAATTTTATTATTGAAGTGAATATAAAACTAAATATTCTGTGAAAATTTCAAGCATCTACCTGTTACCATTATTAATATAGAGCGAAAAACGTCTAAAAATTCAGGTTTGCTGTATGGGAGCCCCACTTAAATATTTATTTTATTTTGTTTTTAGTATTTGTTGTTATAGCGGCAACGGAAATACATCATCTGTGAAAATTTCAGCTGCGTAGCTATCATGGTTCATGAGATACAGCCCGGTGACAGACAGACAGACGGACATCGAAGTCTTAGTATTAGGGTCCCGTTTTTCCCTTTGGATACGGAACCCTAAAAAAGACTGGTATAATAGGTACTGTCATATTATTATGTATTTTCTGTAGGTAGATACAGTAGGTAAGTAAAAATTTACCCGAGTACAAGGCATCTTCAATGACGCTGGACTGGACCAAGTTAAAAAATGGATAGCTAAACACATCACGATATTTGGCATCTGAAATAGAAATAAGTAGGTACTTATATGAAGTTTTATAACCTACATATAGGTAATCAATACTCAACAACTTAATGGATGTACTAAGGTACTATAACCATGTTTATGCGCTAAAGTAAAGTAGATAATATTTAGTACATATAAAAGATTTCTGCTTTACTAAAATCAATAAATAAAAATTGAGAATTTTACGAAACATTACCTATTTCCTCAACACTGCGAAACTGCCCATATTGGCCAGTTCCTTTTGCTGGCCTCGAAATATCTCGAATTTCATTAACACGAGGAATGAAATTCTCAAGATTATTAGCCCCATGATCTCCAGATAGAAAACTTTTGGAAGAAATCGATAAAGGCTGAGATTCCTGCGAGTCGGCTATCTCATCGGCATCGCCCGAGGGTATAATATCTGTAAAACTAGCAACAAAATCAGTTGAAGTGTGGATAATAAGTAACTATATAATTGCTGATATCATTAAAATTAAAATAAGACTCACAGGCTTAAGTTACTCATGACAAGTTAAAAATTACACGCTACACCAAATCACCAACATAATATAGCAATTTGCTTTGCAAGAAAAGTTTCGACTTTATAAAAAAAAATTCAATGTTCCCGCCAATTTTTATTTTTCTATACACATGGCTTCGTACGTCTATGTCTATTGCATACTTAGGATGAGGAGTGCGTTTAGACACTACATAAGGAGCGTGACTTGGATATATCCCGAGGATAGCTGCGGCTTGTGGCTGCGGCCTACATAGTCATAGGCCAATCGCAGATCTGTATTTGATTATTAATTTGGTCACTGTGAAGGGTCTCCCAGAAAGCAGCGGGCAAGATGCAGGTGCGGTTGCGACCTAGTCACCCACCAATCACAGATCTTGATTTAAAAAACCAGCCTTTGTGATTGTTGGATGACTAGTTCGAGCCGTGCGTGCACCTTGCCCGCAAACTGTGCCCGCAGCTGTCTGGGGGCGCTTGAGTGATCGAAGTCGAACAGCAGCTAAAATGTCATAACGAAAAAAAAAAGTCAAATCTTACAAACTTTACTGTCAGTTGCACGTCAATTGATTTGTAGACATGTAAAGATGAAGTGTGACCGTTTGCGGTATATTGCCTACTGTTTTAGTAGATTTTCGATGTAAATAAGGAAGTTTCCCATTTTCCAGTTTTTGAAGTGATACTTTTAATGCGACTTCCAAAAAGGTTGCGTTAAACGTTTAACGCTACCATCGAGGGGGTATGAAAGCACTGTTGCGTCAAAGTTTCACTTCTTCCGCGCGGAAGGACTCCACATGCATTTTTTATTTCTAATAAATTACACTAAGTGTGCAATATTAGTTATGGTGTTTTTATTTTTCACTTATCTTCAAAAATGACGGAGTTATGAATTTTTAAACCGCAAGAAACCAAAAAGCCCGACAACGGATTATCGCGTGTGACTTCGCAACTCCCTAAAGCCGCGCCGAGGGTTAGGCGGTAAGGAAAAATAAGTACAAGACTAAGTGGAGTCGCGCGGATTCTTCCGCGCGGAGGGACTCCACTTCGACGCAACAGTGCTTTCATACCCCCTCCATGGTAGCGTTAAACGTTTAACGCAACCTTGTTGGAAGTCGCATTAGAAGTTTCACTTTAAAAAGGCTGGCACAGTACAGTACTGACGTTTTCGAATAACAGTATTTTAGTAGGTATTTTTGAGTATATTTTGAATAAATTTTTGTAAAAAGGCATTTTTGGGTATATGTATTTGGTTTTTAATGTGTTTTTGGTGAAACCTAAACCTAGGATTCGCAATTTTAGCGAGGAACTTTTGGTGGAAAATAGTGAAATATATTATACCGCTTCAGTATTTTTTAAGGTACTTCGGTATTTATGCGAAAAATTTAATCTGGTCACACTGTTGACAATTTTTCGTGTTTATTTTCCTTAATTTTTACAAGAATTAATTCCCGAGTTCTCAACCACAGATCTGTTGCTCACTACTTTGATTGAAAATGTATTAAAATCAGTAATTATCTAGTCACTAATAAATAAAATGTAAGTGTGCTCCGTCTTGACGCAAATTGTGACGACTTCCCACTTTTCCAGGAAGTCTCAGCCAAATATTTCACGATGTCGTGTGATGCTAATTATCGTGGTATTTATTTTGTTTATAGGGATGTGATAAATGATCATCATGCTATTGGCAATGATGAGACTGTCAGCATCGATACACTTACCCTTGAAGAATTAATTCAAGAAGAAAGAAATAGGGAAATATCACAGTTACATTCACTGAGCAAAAAAGTTTGCTATCTTCATACGGACTTGCTTTACTACCGAAATCTCAAGAGCAAACTTGGGAACGATTGTTATGAAGCATGGAGAGTAATGATAAGGAAGGTAGGAGGAACTCCAAATGGCTGGAGAGACCTCGGTTATGCTTTGGGTGTGAGCCAAGATGATTTAGATGTGAGTATCTGATATTATTTATGTCCTATTTATCTTATATTAGCCTATATCTTCCGCGACCATATGACATCTAATTCTTCTAACATTTATCCTCAAAACTACTAACACCTTTGTTGCCTGAGATCGGAATGAAATTATTTTTTTACTTTTCCTATAAAATTTGTCTATGTGCTAATTAGTATTGTGTTATCTTGATGCTGTATCTGAACAACTGTTTAAAGATGACTACATATCAGCAAATACTGTGTACACTTGTCAGTTAAGAGATACTTTTTTTTTTTGGCTTGTTCTGGTTACAAGCCACCTTCACTTTAACATGTAATTTACAGATGTCCTCCAAGTCAGCTATTAGGAGACATCCTATTATATGACTAAAACTGTTTTCAGTATATCATGGCTTCAGTAGAAGAAGACCCTGCAGACATGGTGCTGAAAGTATACCGGCAAAGTGAAAGAGCTACAATAGATAAGATCATAGACGCATTTATAAAATTGAAAAGATATGACATTCTGAAAGCTCTGGAAGACCCACTATCGAGTGTTGCTCAGCATTTCAACAAAGATGATACAGGTTATCAAAGCAATGAAAAACTCACTGGACACAGGGAAATAGTAACATTAAAAAACCTGCCTAATGATCTCCCAGCAGCTTTAAACAGACATGCGATCATAAAGAAAGAGAAGCCTGTAAAAGAAAAAGAACCAGAAGAACCTAAACCAACGCCTATACCTCCGGTGACAGAAATTGAGCCCACCTTAAATGACTGTCCCATATTGTTCCTAACATTTGCTCAAGATGGTTTGCCAACAGCTATTAACATACAGGACTATGTAAAATCCTGGTCTGATGTACCTGATGTAAAAGTAATAACTCTGGGTGGTAGACGAGAACAAATATATCAGAACCCAGAAAAGTTTATTAGGGAATATTTTGAAAAGGTGAGTTTTAATCTTTATTTCCATTTCAAAGACTAAGAAATCATGAAAATCCTATGAAATTGCTATTGTATCTGTGACCCACAGTTTTTGTTATGAAGATTTGAGAAGAGGGTGAAACGACGACATAGCCGGATTTTGATTGCTAACTCATGGAAAACTTGTTTGTCAAATTTTTATTGATTGTCACTAAGCCATTTTAGATTTTAACTGTGACTGAATTATGGCCAAATAAGTGCACATTTTTTTATCGCTAATTAGTCCACACTTGACCACCAACTCGCCTGATGGTAAGCGACGTTGTGGTCCAAGATGAAGCATGCAGACCTAGAAGAAACCTATTCACTCTGACCTTGAAAAGCTTTAGTTAGTTTATATCTCTTAGGAAACAGGGAAGCAGGAAGACTGTTCTATTCCCTGGTGGTACGAATCACATATTTGTAAATTACTGAAACATTTTTACTATCTTTTTTCAGGCTGATTTTATAGTGCCAATCATCACTCCTGGTTATCTCGATGAAATAACATCACACAATGTTAACATACCAAACACAACAGAAAACTTGGACCATCGATATGTCAGCTTCATCTACAATTTGATAGTCAACAACTACATCCATGCAACAGGTTGTTTGAACAAGAAAGTGAGGAGTGTTTTACCACAAAATGCAGTTGCAGATGTGTTTAAAAGAATTGTGATGTATCCTGACCTGATGCCTTGGACGTACGAGACTAACTTTGATGAGCAGTTCCAGGCATTTTTGAAAAAATAATACTCTGACATTTGTAATAATGACTGACATAAATTCATATTTATGTATCCATGTACATAACTGGACCTCTGAATAAGGAAACTGGACCCATTGTCTTATTACAAATTTATGTAGTTTAATTAAGTGTAGTAAAATTAACATTTATACAATTTTAAGTATTTGATGTATAGGTAGTAAATTAATGCCATTTATTGTATATAATTAGCAATTTTAATAGACACTTGCCTGGTTCTTTTCCCGGACTGCTAAGTAAGGGTTATATTTTTAATTAGAGCATTATGCTTGTACCTGATATATTCGGCAAACTATAATTTAAATAATAAAACTCATTTATTTTAATATTAGAAAAGTTTTATTTATTATCCTTGAGTAATACTACAAAGCTAGATCAAAATATTACACTAAGTTTTTAAAGTACTTACATACAAGAAGAATTAAAGCAATCTAGGCACTTTACTTTTTTAACAAGTTATCAGTTATGGCCTCATTGTCTTTCAGAGAATATTATCTAGAAAAATAAACAAATTGTGTGGTTAAGGGAAAATACATACAATATTACATCAATGTGCTGCCATTAACAGAAAGAAATTAATTTGTAACAAATTCATAATTAGCTAATGGCAAAGATTAAGTAAATTAATATGACTATATTCCAGTTATGTAACCCTAAGAAGTATAATTAAAAGAATAAAACTATGGTGATATTGGTAGATGACATTAATTGTGTTGTAGCACTGAAAACATTCAAGACCTATGGTAATTACTATCTTACAGAGATACCAGAAGGATAATGATCAAACGAGATTCTCTTTCAGATGAAAGAGATGCATTGATATGCCACAAATTAGAAATAGACATGAAAAATATCTTGATACAGTGGTTTTTGTTGAATTTTTTGGCATGGAAAATCAAATTCATATTTGACAAAAAACGCAGACAGATTTTTCATATATTTTTGTGGTTGAGAATTGCCTCAATGACAACTGTGTTATCCCTCTGGAATCTTTGTGCTATCTTTAGATTAGTGCACAGGGACATTATTAAATCTTGTCAAAATAAACATACTGAAGAAGGAATCTATGCCGTCTTGAATGACTTGCTATTATTATTTTACTCTTTAGAGGGAGCTTTGGTTTCTTCACCTCCATCATCAAGGGTGCTGGTGTCATTGGCTGTGGAGTCAGCGGTGCTCACATCATTCACATCAATACCAGTGTCATTGTTACTGCCGTTTGCAAGTTCTTCCTGCAAATATATAATTAACAAATTTTGTACAATAATTCTAAAGTAAATTCACATAGGCTGATATACATATCTCTTAACTCGCGTATCGCCTGCGCGGAAGAAGGGAGCAGGGGGAGATGTTACCAGGTGGGTGAGAGAGGTATGCGTAGCAGCTCTTTGCTCTGCGTACCTCTCTCACCCACCCGAAGTTAAGCAGTTGGCCTATAACTGTAAACTATTTTTAGTAAAAGTGGCAGTCTACTCACAAATGAAAGGTTTTCCACTACATTTACCACTTATTGTCCATGTGTTATAGCACATAAAATGCCATGGTTAGATTTCCTGTGATAGTCTACTTACTAAAGCTCAAAATATCCAACCTTGCATTTTCAACAGATGGACAGACATTGTTATAGGCTGCTTCTGTTCACACTATACTTCAATTAGAAATTTTAAAACACCAGCACGGGTAGCATGGCAATGGGACAAATTGTCTTTCCACCATTATATCCTCTCTAAAAGGAAATAAAGTATTGACAATGACAACTGACGTGAAAAGTGAATAAAATGGTTTTCTCCCTTTGCCGTGCTACCTGTGCAGATTCAAAAAATATATAGACATTTTTCCATAATTCAAGAACAGTTAATTTACTCATTAGGTAGTCTGGTCAGTACAGAAATATAACTAAGTATATATAAGTATTACTTGCACAAAAAAATTTTTGCCAGCCTTTATAATAGTCTACTGCTAACCAAAGCCTATCCACAAATGGCTTTTTGGGCTTCAGCCCAGGGCCCCGTGGATTCCAGGCCCCCAGCTAAGTCAAATTAAATGATAATATGAAAAAAAAGGCAAGGAGACCCTATGTCTCCTAAGATCTTTTCCTCTGTTTTAGAAGAAATCTTTAGAAATCTAGACTGAGGCTTCCGGACATTTTTCAAATATTTTATTGTCTTATTTTTTCCTATGCTCAGTAATTAGGTGGGCTCCTAAGTATGTAGTATTAGCCCAGGGCCCCACTAAACTTACGGTCCGGCCCTGGCAATTGGGCCATAAGTGTCATGTTGACTCAGTGCTGGTTGGTTTCATACACTAAAATCTCTTCTACAGACATAAGTAATATGCAGGTTGCTTCATGATGTTTATCTTCACCAAATAGCCAGTATGTGTAAATCTATACATATATTCCCAAGAAACCATTGATACTGGCCTTGAAAGCTTGAAAATTGGTTTGAACCATTGTTTCAGGCTTTTAAAATGAGCTTTCTTCCACTTTAACTACAGCTTTCTTTGGATTATCACCACATGATTGCTTCATTTAGGAGGGAATATAACTAACATATCTTATATCTCTCTAGATACACAAATTTTACCTTAATAACTTCCACAAAGCTATTGGCTTCATCCAGCATTTGCTTATACAAAGCCATTTTTTCTTTAAGATCTTCTATAATCTTGCGGAGCCTTTCATTTTCTTCCAAAGACTCCTGAAGGGCGACTCTATAATGTATATCAAAGTTTGCTATTAGTTGTTGAAGTTACTTCCAATATTCATGCAATCAACTAAGCTTATTGCTATTTTTTTTATTTTATTCATGGTTAGTCACTAACAACTACCCCAAAGCATAGTGTTTACGTCTTTTTGATGAACAATTAAGACTCAATAAATCTTAAGAAAAATTGGTGGATTCAATCATATTGGAAGCACAGTAGAACACCGACTATCCAAATTAATCGGGACTGGGGTTAATTAGAATAATCAGACTGGTAATTAAGAAAAACAAACTGTCAAACATAGAATAATAAGCACCGGACAGCAAGAAGTTGTACACCATCATATTTGGGTTGGTGCTCCATCCACTTGAGGGTGTTATCGAAGCACATAAACGCTTCACTGTGAGATGGTACACTTTGGTCTTGTGCCTCTTCCCCTTAGGAGGACCAATTCGGAGTTCTACTGTATATCATTCTAGAACAAGATGTAAAGCATCCAAATGGAAGATCAGAGCCTATCTTTCAAGACCCGATACTAATAATATTAGTTACATGATAACATATTATACTGAAAAGGAAGACAGTACTCACTGGCGTTTCTCAGCTAGAATTTTCCAATAGTTCTCTGATGCACCTTCAGGGTTAGTCAGGTCATCCACAGTAACTTTATTTTGACTACTGGCTTGAGTTTCTTTTGATGACAAGTTCTTCCTTTTTACTTCAACGTCACTAAAATAAGGAATAATATTAGTAAATGCAACAATGGAAATTGTACAAACTTGTTTTATTGACTTGCTTACATGGAAGTTTCTTGAGTAAGTTGATGTTTTAAACTTTTGGAGGGTCTACCCACTAAATTTTCTATATCGGACGCATCACGTTGCAAAGTCTTCAGTGAACTTCTTGTTGTTCGTACAGACTCCTGAAAAAGATATGCGAATAAAGCGGAATGCTTATAATACTCACGATAAGATTCATTTCAAAATGAAAGTTAACATTCTAACCTGATCTTGACCGCTCATCTTGAAATTGAGTACGTAGAACAAATCAACAAAATCTAGAAGCTAGTTAGCTTCTGAACTTGTCTGTTCACTTGATATTAGCTGAAAAATGCTGCAGTTAGAAATTAGAATATGTATTTACATAGCCAAATTACGGCAGTTTCTTTGCTTCTTTCCCGCGATTTTTGTTATTTTTTTTTTTTTTCTTTTGGTTTAGTTTTAGCGTTGAGGTAAAGACGCTATAGTAGGTAGTTTTCTTTATTTTGATTAATCGACTAAAATCACCATGGATGTAGTATTACACAAAAAACTTCTCTGTTGTATAATCTGTGAATATTGTTAGTTCCTCATAAATCATATTTTTGCGGGAAGAAAAAGCTGTTCTAATCTTGTCACCGTTAGGAGGCGAAATTTGAAAAAGTGCTCTCTTTCTTGTTTTTTGTAGCCATCTCTTCTATTTACCAACAATTAGTATCATATGTTCATTATTGCTTGGCCGTGGGGTGCCGGCAGAGTAGAATAGCACCCCCCTCTAGTACCAGGTGTCGTAGGAGCCGACTAAGGTACAGCGGAACCGACTAATGGCGGTATAACCATTCAAATAAAAACGTAGCTAAAATGGCACAGGGCAGGGATGGGGAGCAGCATCCCTGTCGCGAAGCTACGTTTCTGCGATCGCCACCACGCTTGCCCAGCGCGGCGATTACGGGCAAATACCCAATATGGAACAATCAAAAAGACCAGGCCCCCAGTCCCCAGCAGCTTCGCTAGCCCGGGGCTACGGTGGCGGCCCCGGTAACGGCGGAGAAGGGGGTGCTAAGAATCGCTGGCAGACGCCCGGCTACCACTCCCGTAAACGACGACTGGCCCTGGTAACACACAACGTGCGCACGTTGAGGACTGACGAGAAGATTGCTGAACTGGAAGAAGAGTTGAGTAGGTTGCGTTGGGATATTGTGGGGTTGTCTGAAGTCCGTAGAGAGGGGGAGGACACGATAACCTTAAAATCCGGCAACCTGCTTTACTACCGGGAAGGTGACCAACGGTCCCAAGGTGGTGTTGGCTTTCTCGTTCACAAGTCCCTCACCAACAACATTATTACCATCGAAAGTGTGTCGAGCAGGGTGGTATACCTAATACTCAGAATATCCAAGAGGTATTCGCTGAAGGTCATTCAGGTATACGCACCGACATCGTCACACCCAGATGATGAAGTGGAGACTATGTATGAGGACGTAAGTCGGGCCATTCATATGTCTAAGACCCACTTCACTGTTATTATGGGGGACTTCAACGCAAAGTTGGGCAGAAAAAACGACGATGAGCTGAGGGTGGGGCAATTTGGATATGGGCAACGGAACCCTAGGGGCCAGAGGCTGGCTGACTTTCTGGAGAGAGAGGAACTCTTTATGATGAACTCTTTCTTCCAGAAGCCGCCTCACAGGAAATGGACCTGGATGAGCCCTGATGGTTCCACGAAAAACGAGATAGACTTCATCATGACCACCGAGAGACGAATATTTAATGATGTCTCCGTGATCCACAGGGTGAAAACCGGCAGCGATCACAGAATTGTACGAGGCACATTAGATATTAATGTTAAGCTCGAAAGGTACCGCCTGATGAAGTCCACGCTCCGACCTACTCGTGAACATATCCAAAACCCCGAGGACTTTCAGCTCGAGCTCTCGAATCGTTTTGCTTGCCTAGAGAACCTTGCGTCGGTGGACGAGATAAACAACGGGCTCATAGAAACTGTCCAAACGGTGGGTGCTAAGTTCTTTAGACCCCGCCGTTCAAATAAACCGCAGAAATTCTCCGATCACACTGTAAATCTCATGGCCGAACGACGCTCGCTAAAATTGCAGTCTTCCGATGATGCAAAGTCATATAGGCGTCTCAATAGACAAATTTCTAAATCCTTGCGGCACGACATCCGGCTTTTTAATACTAAACATATTAAAAAGACAATAGAGCGGAACAAAGGCTCCAAAGTGTTCGCAAGAGATTTGTCTATTGGACAGCCAATTGACAAAGCTGAAAAGAGAAGATGGAAGTTTAGCGTCGACCAAGGCAGAGGTATTAGAGAAGATTGAAAGGTTCTATGGACAGTTATACGCTTCGGTCGCTAAGCCTGTTAGCAGCGCGGCCAAAGATCCAAGAGCCAAGCTGACCCGACACTTCACCGAAGATATCCCAGACATCAGCCTGTACGAGATTAGAATGGCCCTGAATCAGCTTAAGAACAACAAGGCGCCGGGTGATGACGGTATCACATCAGAGCTCCTGAGAGCGGGTGGAACACCGGTACTAAAAGTCCTCCAGAAGCTTTTTAACACCGTCGTCCTCGAGGGCATCACGCCAGAAGCATGGAACAGAAGCGTGGTGGTGTTGTTTTTCAAGAAAGGTGACAACACCTTATTGAAGAACTACAGACCCATCTCGCTTCTGAGCCATGTTTATAAGCTGTTTTCAAGGGTCATTACGAATCGTCTCGAGCGCAGGCTTGATGACTTCCAGCCTTCCGAACAAGCCGGTTTCCGAAAAGGCTTTAGTACACATTCACACCACATTCATACGCTACGGCAGGTTATACAGAAGACCGAAGAGTATAACTTGCCACTTTGCTTAGCGTTTGTGGACTATGAGAAAGCCTTTGATTCGGTCGAGACTTGGGCTGTGCTCGAGTCTCTCCAACGATGCCGTATTGACTATCGGTACATCGAAGTGTTGAAGTGCTTGTATAATAACGCCACTATGTCGGTCCGAGTACAGGAAGAGAGCTCCAAGGCGATCCCTTTAAAAAGAGGCGTAAGACAGGGAGACGTAATTTCTCCGAAACTGTTTACGGCTACTTTGGAGAACGCCTTCAAGCTCCTGGAATGGAAAGGATTCGGCGTCAATGTCAATGGCGAATACCTCACTCACCTTCGGTTTGCCGACGATATAGTAGTCATGGCAAAATCGATGGAAGAGCTCAGCACGATGCTCGAAGGCCTCAATCGGGTTTCTCAACAGGTGGGTCTTAAGATGAACATGGACAAGACGAAAGTTATGTGTAATTCCCATGTTGTACCCACCCCGATCTCTGTTGGGAACTCGGTTCTTGAAGTCGTTGACTCGTACGTCTACCTAGGACAAGTAGTCCAGTTAGGTAGGTCCGACTTCAAGAAAGAGGCCAATCGCCGAATCCAACTCGGCTGGGCAGCGTTCGGAAAATTGCGTAGCGTCTTCTCGTCCGACATACCTCAGTGCCTCAAGTCGAAAGTTTTCGACCAGTGTGTGTTGCCAGTGATGACTTATGGCACAGAAACGTGGTCTCTCACTATGGGCCTTATTGGTAAGCTCCAAGTAGCCCAACGAGCTATGGAGAGGGCTATGCTCGGAGTCTCTCTGCGAGATCGAATCAGAAATGAGGAGATCCGTAGAAGAACCAAAGTTACCGACATAGCCCAACGGATTGGCAAGTTGAAATGGCAATGGGCAGGGCACATAGCGCGGAGGACTGATGACCGATGGGGTCGAAAAGTTCTCGAGTGGAGACCACGTACCGGCAAGCGCAGCGTAGGACGTCCACCCACAAGGTGGACGGATGACCTCATTAAGACTGCAGGATCGCGCTGGATGCAAGCCGCTTCCAACCGGTCTTATTGGAGATCCATAGGGGAGGCCTATGTCCAGCAGTGGACTTCTTATGGCTGATGGATGGATGGATTATTGCTTCTGGACTAAGGACCCAGCGGTCGTCAAGCGATATCTGGTAGCCTTTGGAAGTTATGACGTCACAAAGATGGCCGCCGACCGTTTAAGGTATTTGCTTATATCTCGAGTCCTATTTCATCAAATAGCTCGTGATGGGCATCGTTTGATAGGTCTTATAATGACCCATTATTGTTTCTTGAACATCTATTACGTAAGTGTAGTCATTAAAAAAATATTTTCAAAAAATCGATTTTTATACTCACACTTTTGTCTATTTTCCAACATAACTTAAAAATTAAATGGTTTATCTAATAAAACATCGAAACAAAAAACATGGAATGTCTTTTTAGCTTTCTACTAACCGTAATAACGTTGTCCTACTATAATAAATAAACGAGTAGTGACTCTATTTCTGTAAAGTAAGTACTGCGTTGCGCTGGCCTTCCGTGCCCACAGAAGGCATACATAATACATTTTTTAGCATTGTGCGGGTCTTAAGCCACAAACAGTCTTCACAAATTATATCTAGTTACATTTTAGGTGTTATTGGCGCCATCATCATCATCATCATCTCAGCCATGGAGCTTACTTTCCGTGGCCACTTATTGCATGCCTCATACAGATTTTTTACCATAGTTACGGATCCTAAGCCACGTTTTTCCTTTAAAACATATATTCTCTTACATTTTAGGTGTTATCAGCACCATAATAATCATCACTTCAGCCGTGTGACCTATACTTACTGTACATAAAATCAATTACAACAGAATATTAATCGAGGTCGTCTCTCCAATCCATCTCATACTTCATCTCGCTAAGCTTTGGTCTCCGAGAACTTTAATTTTCTTAATTTTATTGTACCTACTCTCAGCCCCGGTAACACGGCAAGGGGAGAAAACCATTTTATACACTCTTAATGTCAGGGTGTCATTGTCAATCCATACTTTATTTCCTCTTCGAGGGGATATAATGGTGGAAAGACTATTAGTCCCTTTGCCATGCTATCCGTGCAGGACTTCTAATTTCAATCCATTTATCCGGTTTTCCATGTCGGTAAGTTCGATTCGTCTATCAAGAAGTCATATTGTTATGAGTTAACTCTTGCAAATAAACCGAGGAAAACTTTTCAGTAGCTCATTGAGTTATTTTGAGCTTGATTGTAAATGATATCAAAGTATTTATGCGCATTATATGGCTGCAAGGTAGGTCCGTCAATTTCAGCATTGCGTTGTAGTACTAACATGTCAATCAATATCAGTGGTAGAAAGCATATAGAATATAGATGAACGGTTGACATACACCGTAAAAAGCATGTGAACATGTGTGTTAACTTCAAGTTTTCTTCACACAGGTTAAAATTAAAATTGCTAAACAATTAAAATAGCTTTTACAAAAAGTTAGGTCACAACATTTTTGTCGTGGCCCGCACAATGCCCGGACGGGGACCATCCGGGCTTGTATTCAAAATGTATGGAACGTGCGTCGTACCGGCTCGTCCTGTGCCTGCCCCGTCCTAACAGCCTGTGGTCCTAATATAAATCATTACATTAGGTGATCTTTGCATTTTGAACAATAAGAATTCAAACCTATAGCGTTACATAATTACTTTAGTAAGGATTCAATGGAAACAAAAATTTTATTAATAGGAACCATAGTGAAGTATACATATAACCTTCACTATGATAAGAAAAAAATTTAAAAAATGTAACACCTAAACACAAGGAAGTTACATAGACGTAGCTTCCTGCCTTGCCTAAACATTGTACACAATTCAAGCAATAAACGACATTGGAAGTATTAAATAAATTAAAATATAGTTCAATCAATTCTTGATTTGTGGCTTCTTTGATAGTTAGGTATGATTCCTATCGCGGCTGCAGGCAGCAGCAGCAGGCAGCAGTGCTGCCGCTGCACTACCGGTCCGCATACATTTACTATGAGTTTATATGAGAGTACATTCCGAGCTAAGCAGCAGCAGCACGGCAGCACTGCAGCGGCAGCACTGCCGCGCTGCAGTGTCGCCCTGCCGCCGCGGCAGACCAGTAGTGTCGCGACTGCAGCTACAGCGAAAACAAAAGAGCATCACAAAATAGGAGAGAGGTGCCACGAAAAGAACACGTATTGGAAGTGACAACTCACATAACCGGTAAAATAAAAACAATTTCGAGACATCATTATTTTTGTTGCAACCTTATAGCAAGTTTGTCAGCTAACTTCATATAATATTCTTATCATTTAAAAAAGGCGGTTTCATGCTAGTGATAGTATTGTAATTGAAAAGTATTTTATTTATTCTAATATACCTAGTTGAGAAACGTTTCTTTGAGAACTGCAAGATAACTATTTATTAGTGGATCACTGTTTGAGATAGGTTAGACATCCACAGATTCAGATAAAAATACTTAGAATGAAGACAACGGGCATAGATTAAAAAAAAAAACGAAAATTAATTATAAGGAAAATGATTATAAGTGTCTGGATCTTGACTGATTATAAGCCAAAGTATTAATGTTCATTTCATTTGCCAAAACCTTGCAATATTGTAGATTTCTGTTTAAGTTTGTATTTGATGTAAAAGTTTTTTATTGTATTAATCTTTAAGATCAAAACGGTAAGATTTAATAATAGCAATAGTTTCAGCTACTCTTATATTTGATATTTGTAGTTATTGTACACATGTTTCCTCGAATTTAGGTACTGTTCCTTTCATTAATTTTTATTTCTCTTATAATACATTCCAATTATGAAAGGGACAAAATTAACTTTTTTTAAATGCATAAAGAAACATCTAATAATTGATTAATGACAATTATTGCATTATTCAACTCTAACCTGTTCCAAATATTTATTCAATAACATACAAGGACCTCAAAATCAAAAATGTACCTATCATGCCACCTCTCCCCTAAAAGGTCCGTTTTGACATTTATTTGTCTTCGAGATGTAGCTAGTGATGTAACCATACGACTCGGTACTCGATACTCACGATAAATCGATTCAAGTTTGCATGAGTATTTTATCGATTTGAAAATGTATGGTAAAGTGCATTGGATTAAAGTTCTGAATAGAAAATGGAAATTAAACTTTGATGTTGTTGGTATTTTTAAATGATAGTGTGTTGGGAAAAGTCAATTTTCTTTCATTTAATATTTTTCAATCGCAAAAAAGAGGAAAAGTCTGCAGAAAAATATTCAGTCAATAATTTTCTTAATATCGTGATAACACTTGACGATTTTGATATTTTCATTTTTTTTGTGTAATTTGACAAAGTATTGCGAGCTCTATCGACGATATTATTTATTTTGAAATGTCAATGAAAACAACCCAGATATAGACATCGAGCTATATTACTACGTATAGAGAGGACGACGCACATCCCTACCATGTTCCGCCCAAGTGCAGCCATATGGCTGCACATCAATTAGTTGGTTCCTAGCTCTTGAGAACATCAGTCTAGTTTGTTTTAAAACGAAAAAAGTTCTAAATTATTGAATATGGTCTCGTGTGTGTTAAGATATTGCACGAATAATACAAAGAATACGGCGAAGTGCAAAGGAATAACTTTCCATCGGTGAGTAATTAGATAATCATTTTACAATTAAATGCAAACAAAATATTATCGGATGGCGCGTGGACGCCATGTTGCGATACTTTTCATAGACTAAAAATGAAGATGTGACATTGTGTGTAACAAGTGTAGGTAAAATTAGGGTTTGTTCCCAGTGTTACTACCATTCTTACTACCAGTAGTAAGAACGGGAAACGAATTACTCTTCTTACCACTACGGTTGAAAGTTTTTAGAACAGTATAAAAAAAAATACAATAACAAAAACAAACAAAACATGACATATTTGTATTTAAACCGAATTTAAGTTGGTAGTTAGGTATTATACTTATTAAAAAAAAAACAAGAACTGTTACCAAAAACTAAACAGAAAAATTGCTGTAGTACCTAATCAAAACAAATATTATAATTATTAATATTATGTTAATATTCAATAATTCAACTAATATTATATTATGAAGAAGAAAAAACAAAGTACGAATTCAATTGAAGCGTGTGTAGGTAATATAAACTTTGTCACTTCTGTAGTCAGTCAGCATCTTAGTCTATAGAAACGACAAGTTAATGCAGAACGTTGAACGAAACGCGTAAGCGCTTCGAAGAATCGCGGCGCTTTCGACCTTTTTGCCACGAGAAAACTATACCTTAAAAGTGTTCTAGCGCTGCGTGTTTATACTGGCTGATTAGACGACTAATTATTGTTACAGTGCTGAAGCGCACTTTAGTTATATTCTTAACAAAATTGAGCATGATATTTGGTCAGGGTAGCTCCTCTATACGTAGTAATATTTCCTCAAAGGATATAGATAGATATAGAGTCGGAATGCAGACGGATTAGACTTTTCTACACAGTACAACGTCGGGTGAATAATTGTGCCCCCCGCGCCGAATCTGTTGATTTTCTTTTACGATTAGCATAAAACAACAACACATTATCGTCCTCTTCTTCCTCTTCCAATAATAAAAATAAAAGTTTGTCATCAATCGACATCTTGCAAATGAATGAAAACACAACGGCAAATATCACTACGTGCAGCGCGACACTGCTGCCGTACTCGGAATCAGCGCGGCAGGCAGCACTGCAGCGGCAACACTGCAGCGGCAGCACTGCTGCCTGCAGCGGCGATCGGAATCATACCTAAGGTATGATTCCGATCGCCGATAATTATCACTGATAATAACAAAACTTTAACAAAATAATACAATGAGGCGACATGATTTTTCCGCGTTCCCGCCAAAATTCCAATATAGTGTCTCGATACGAGTTGAAAATAAAAAAAAAAACAGAAACAAGATGTCAATTTGGAACGAACTGTCCATCTGTCAATGCCATACAAATGCCAGATTTTTTGTTGCCAGTGTATTCCTTGTTACTCAGAAAACAGGAAATAATGATCGTCAACTCATTCAAACTGATCTGCATTAACACCTTGAAGCCTATACTGCTCCGCAATTATAGGGCTACAAAAGTATGGTATTAATCTACGTTACGTTACATTTTGAAAAGGGGTTGAATCCCTTTTCAACATGTTAAGTAAACTGTTTCAATTTATAAAATCTATGCCAGATTAGATATTATTATGTTTCAAAAAATGCTTGCTTTGCTCTGGCTCAATAAATTACATCCAATTTTTTGTTATGATCAAAGGGATCGCATTCGAGCGCTCTTCCTATACTCGGACTGACATAGTGGCGTTATTATTTATACAAACACTTCGATTTAACGATAGTTAATACGGTATCACTGGAGAGACTCAAACACAGCCAATGTCTCGACCGATTGAAAGGCTTTCTCTTAGTCAGCAAACGCTAAGCAAAATGGCAGGTCTCTTCGGTCTTCTGTATAACTTGCCGCTGCGTGTTGATGTAGTCCATGGTGCTTAAGCCTTTTCGGAACCCGGCTTGTTCGGAAGGCTGGAAGTCATCGAGCCAATTTTAGTGAAATGTTATTATGGTCCATCTCATCATGTTGCCCAATTTTTTAAACATTGCTTTTCTATCTAGAGGTAGAATATCATTTGAATCATCACATAAATAAACTTTGCAGTGAATACTTTTGACTTACAGAGACTTCTTGAAGTTCTTGAGCTTCATAATATCATAATAAATTCACCAATATTCAATAAAATCTTTACTAAGGTGTTGGATCAAAACTGAATTTTCATTTAGTTATTTTGTCAAGAACCGATGAACCTTTACGGAGGAGGTATTCAATTCGACACGTTATTTTTTTCTCTATGTAACCACGTATTACTTTTTACGTAGTGGTCCGGTTGCGATAAAAAAAAATTTGGAGAAAATATGTTTCAAAGTTGGTTCCATTCAAATTTCATCGAAATCGGCTGAACAATTTTTGATAAATCAACAATAATGTTAAAAGTACTGCTTCGATCGGTGCAAAATTTTCGCGAAGTCGGTCATGCCATTTTTACAAAAAAATAATGATATTAGGAACAGATGTTTTGTTTTGCGATTTCAGGGTTGTTATGCATTTTAAAAAATATTCGTAATGAGTAGTTTGTAATATAATATATAATATATGTATTATAATATATACCTATTATCTCAGAGAGTAAAAAAAAATTAGGAGTAAACGAATAAAGATGTTTTTAGAAATACATCTAGTATTAATTACGAAGATCACCGCATATATTTTTCGGAATGCAATCAAAATGACGAAGCCGCTTTAATTGGATTGTCCGAAAAATTAAGTAGCCACAAATCAAGAATTGATTGATAATATGAACCACTATCCATCCTCCCACTCTCATAATCATAGATTTTCAGTGCTCGCTCGCTCCTACTCCCACTTGGCCACGTGACTATTTACGAATACATTACACAGTCAGGTCATAAATTCTGTCACATGATTAATATAAAATAATTGAAACAACTTTATTCATTATGTAACCATTTGTATACCAAAATGAACTTAACAAAACATAGATTCTTATGACAATAAAGTTTATTCAAAATGACCTCCGTGATTTCCTCCGCGCAGCACGAACGAGGTCCATGTCAATATCGGCGGCTGCCTTAATCAAGGATGTCTTGAGTGACTCCAAATTGGGATGAGGCTTTGAGCACGCCTTTTCCTCCAAGTGCTGCCATTTATCTTGTAATCTAACGGACTCAAATCTAGACTGGAGGAGGGCCAGTCTTCGTGCCGGATGAAGTCGATTACACGCGCCGCCAGCCAGTCTAGTGTGCTCTTCGCTCTATGAGCTGGCGCCGAATCTTGTTGTAATACCCAGTGCCTATTATTGAACATGGTATGAGAAACAGGTTCCACAAGGTTCGTCAGGACTGTATTTTGATACACAATTGCATTTGTTTTTACACCTTTCTCACAAAAATGTACCTCTGTTAAGCCCCAATAAGAAACTCCCAACCATACCATGAGCGAGGAACCATACCTTAAACGATGTCCTGTTTTTCTTCGATATGCCCGAAGCCCTAAGTCTTCATTTAACACCCTTTCCACCGTGGTTCTGCTTAACCCCATCTGAAGGGCCAACAGTTTCTGCCTACGTTTGGGATTTCTTAGAATTCGCGCCTTCACAGCTTTTATCACTGCTGGAGTCCTAACAGACCGAGGGCGACTATTTCTTGACCTGTCATCTACACTAGAGTCTTCATTGTATTGTTTGATGGTACGATAAACGAATCTTTTGGTTATATTCAAATTTTTCAGTACGTCAAAAATTTGAATTGGCGCGTAACCGCAACGATGCAACGCAATAACTGCAACACGGTCTTCTTTAAGCGTCCACTCCATATTTAAAAATGAGTAAAATTCTATTAAGTATATATTTTTTATTTTCATGAACAATTCGAAATTCGAATTGTCGAAAAGGTTATTACCTTTTTTGTGGCCAGCATTCTAAAAGAAAAGTTCTTACTGTGTGACAATACTTATGACCTGACTAGGTATATTATACGTTCAACCGTTCAATTAGTTCGTAATATTAGCTAGATTTCCAAAAACTCGGGTAAAGCTAAATTCCTAAGTGGTAACACAAGTTGTTGCATGCAGTTCGTGTTCGAACTTCGGAAAGAAAGGGGTCGTGACAAAACACTTTGTGTAGTGAAAAAATCGATTTATTTCAATAAACAAATAGGAATTGTTCGTAAATAATACGGCGTAACCATCAAATACTACATTTTTATTTAATAACATGACTTCGGAATTCAGTTACCCATAGAAATAATTACATTAAATGTGTGTTATTTTCTGCATAATTTTTTTATCTTATCAACCTATCTGAAGGGGCCTACGATAAATCTAGTAACCTAGATTGTAGATCAGCCAGCAACAATAGTTTGCGTCGAAAATAACCATTAATATAATACAATGGATACTCTCAGGTGAGCGAGTTTTATTTTCCTTCAAAGTGTTAAATAGCCGACCTACGTCAAACGGAGTCAAGGCTATTTATAACAGTTTGTCATAAACAAACGCAAACATTATTTTTAGGGTTCCGTACCTCAAAAGGAAAAAACGGAACCCTTATAGGATCACTTTGTTGTCCGTCTGTCCGTCTGTCAAGACCCTTTTTCTCAGGAACGCGTGGAGGTATGAAGCTGAAATTTATATCAATTACTCAAGTCTACTGTCCCTTGAAGCTGTGAAAAAATCAAACTTCTAAGCCAACGCAATCAAAAGATACAGCCGTTTATGCCGCAAATTTTCGACACTTGCAAGGGAATCAAAACCTACAGGGTGCTTCCCGTGAACTCAGAATCTTGAAATTTGGTACGAAGCAACGTCTTATAGCATAGATAAAGGAAAAATTACGAAAACCATAAATTTTTAGTTACATCACATAATATATATTTTTTTAATAATTTTAACCTTACTACCCATTTCCTCATAAACGCATAGAGGTATTAAATTGAAATTCATACCAAATACTCAGGTCTATAATACCTTTAAGCTGTAACAAAATCAAACTTCTATGTCAACGCAATCAAAAGAAACAGCAATTTAAGCTGCATATTTTGAAACTCGCAAGTACTCGCAAGGGAATCAAAACCTAAAGGGTACTTCCAGTCGACCTAGAATCTTGAAATTTGGCATGAAGCAACGTTTTATAGCACACATAAAGGAAAAATTCCGAAAACCTTAAATTTTTAGTTACATTACAAAATATATATTTTTTAATAAATATAAACTTATTACTTTTTTTGTCGTAATGAACGAACTTTGTAAACCTTGCAGGTTTGTACGGAACCCTCGGTGCGCGAGTCCGACTCGCACTTGGCCGGTTTTTTTCTGAAATATTATTGTTACTTAATTCAGCATCATTTATTCACAATCTTAAATACTGCATTTTCAACTATAAACTTTTTCAGGTTTTATTTTGTGACCTGGAATGTTGCCACCAAGGCGCCTGGACAAGATTTAAATGCGCTGTTAGATTTTCCATCGCAGTTTAATAAAAATAAACCATTGCCAGACTTCTATGTCATCGGGTAAGTAACTCAAACAGTCTATTTAGTCTTTCAAGCAACTAGATTAGCTCTATGATTTAGTTTTAAAATATTGTAATACATGTTTACACAAAATAATAAAAAATCTTTGATAATAGTCATGGTGGTGGTAGGATACTTTGGTACCTATTTAGGAAGCATGTATTTTAATGTACAGAGAAAACCTAAAACGATTTACCTTTTTTAAAGTGTGCGTGCCTCGCATACAGTGATTCGAATCAAAATTGCACTTTAATTACAATTAACTAAATGCTTCAGAAATAACTTATTATTAACTAACTAATAATAGAATTAACTAATTGCTTCAGAAATGATAATTTTTGATAGAGAGTTCTGCATGATTATAAAGATTATAACAATAATATTGACCTCCTTTCTTTTGAGGCCAGGAGCTGTAATGTAACAGCATGATATTGTGCATTTCATAATAGCCATTACATCACCAGGTGGAAATATTCGAGATGAACTTGTTGGTATGCACTGTGTTTAAAAGTAGGGTTTCATTGATAATACAATATTGAGTATAATGCCTTTGGATAGAATTGTCATTGAAATGTTTAAAATAACTAAATTATCACACCTGATTAAAAGAAACATTGTACCTATAAATATCAAGCAATAGCCATGATCTTTTACCATACCTGAATATTAGCTTTATTTGTTTTGTTAAATAATTTCTCTACTATTTTTTCTGTCTGCAGTTTAAGTAGGACAATATTTGCCGATTGTATAATAATGTTTCTATTGTATTAATACATTGTTTGAAAAATGTTGTGGTCATAAAAACACAAATCAATTTAAAAAAATAATTCCTACAACACACTGTGTGCCAAGTCGCCTGTCATAGCTTTACTGGGCTGCAAATAAATTATAGCTGCAAACTTTTTGGAAGAAATATTCTAAAAGATGGTCATAACCACATTGCAATCTGTTGTGTAGTTTAGAAGATCTAAGAGGATACACAGACACATAGACACAAGGTAATGACCGAATCAAACATGGCAGCTGTGATGTTAGCGACAAGCTCTGGATATCCCAATCCTCACACAGCTGTTAAGTGAGCTTCAGTCAGGATTGGACTATCCACAGCTGGCTAGATATTTCATTCGACCTATTCTATACCCGAGATGTCAAAACCAAGTGTGATTACAGGCTGCAAGAAGTCAAGTCGCAGCCTCAGAACATGCTTATGGACTCCCTCTTCACTGATGCTTGGACGTCAACCTTCAACAACATCCTCTGCAGACAAGGCTACATCATCGCTAAGAGTACCCGACTCCAAGGGATCTTGCTACTGGTGTACACTCAGATGAAACATATCACTCATTTGAGAGACATTGAGGCGCAGTATACCAAGACAGGGCTTGGTGGTATGTGGGTGAGTCTTTTTTGTGTCCTGTATACGAGTAGTTAAGCCGCGTTCATAAATTCTCGAGAAGGGCTCGAGCCCCCTCCCGCAAACGCATTTCGTAGTTTATGGTGGTGGTAGAGAATCAAAAGGTTAGCTAGCAGCGCCTGGTATATGGCAGCTGTGAAGTTGGCTACAAGCTGCGCAACGCTCAATCCTGACTGAAGTTCCCAGCTGCGCGTTGATTGGGTTTCGCGCAGCTTTGACTAATTTCAATGCCGCCAAGTTATTTTATTCGAGCTATACATATAGGATGTATTTCTAGACAGCTAACATTCTGTAATATCATGCTACTCATAATTATGCAAACTTTTACTGTAGGATCAATGCTGAAATCGGAAAGAGATGCATTGATTTATTATGGTATGAGTAAGAAAGAGACATGAAAAATATCTAGATTCAGTGGCTATAGTCTGACCGTTTAACTGAGACCTCGCCTGCGCGGTACAGGGGCGCCGGGGGTGACGACACAGGGGACTGAGACAGGCGCGGGCAGCGGGTCCCCGGCGCCCGCACCTGTCTCAATCCCCCGTTGTCGTCTACCCCCGCGCCCCTGTACCCGCGGAGGCGAGGTCTCAGTTAAACGGTCCGACTATAGTTGCCGTGTTTTTGTTCCAATAGTGTCAAATTCTTGTCAAATTCCAATGCATATATTTGACAGTCGACAACTAGTGATAGTGTAAAAAAAACAAATCCCACATTCTATGACCTTAATTTCGTGTTACATATTGAACATATTTCATCGATATTTTCGCCAATTGTGAACCGATTAATTATTTTTTTTAGTTTGAATCTTCCGGGTCCCATTTAAATTTTATCGATATCGGCTGAGCCGTTTTTGATAAATCAACAAAAGTGTACGTGGATGTCACATCGTTGCAAATTATTCGAATTCTGTACACGGTGGAAGTCGGTGTTGCGATTTTTTGCGAAAATAATTATTTCTGAACCAAGTCAATGCGATAAGCAAGCTGGTTGTCAAAACATCACACTAGTCCATAAATAACAGTTTACTACTACTTAGAAATGTTACTCAGAATGCTGAGTGCTATGATATAAAGATCTTGAATCTTTTTAGTTGTCTTTCCTAGTATTCTTGTGAGAACAAGTCAATATTTTCTTGCTTTATGATGCATGTAAGTATGTATATGCAGGGCCGGATTAACCCTGTATGGGCCTGTAGGCAATACAATTTTCGGGCCCCTTTTCTTTACTTACTCTCATTGAATAAATCATGTGTTTTTTTTTTTTTGCCTTCTACCCACATTCCTGAATACAATTCCCGATATAGGCATGAATGACGTCTAAGGGCGGGTTCAGACTTACGCAGGCTCTATGCGTGTTCAATGCGTGAGAGGCACCTGCGCAGTCCACGCGTAGAGTAAGCGTACGTTTGATCCGCCCTAAGTCTAGGCGTTTTTTATGTATACATAAAAAATTAAACGCGACGCAGTTATTTTTAATTTAAAATATATGTATTTTAATCAAACACAATAAACAAAAGAAAAAGAAGTAATTTCAGTACCTTCTATCCGTTCCGTCTTAATTTACATATGGACTTTTCTAATTTTTTTAGATATAAAATCTTTTACGACTTCTTCAATGTGGACCTTTTCCAATACGTCATTTTCAATTGCCATTATCGACAATGAATTTAACCGATCTTGAGACATTGTTGCTCGAAGAGAATTTTTTAATAATTTTAATTTTGAAAAATTTCGTTCTCCTGTCGTGTTTGTTATCATCAAACTTCTGTAAATTTGCAATGCTATCATAACATTTGGGAAAGTTGATTGAACCATATTATTAAGGATCAATTTATACGATTCTTCAGCAGCTACAATGTTATCTTTCCCGGCATCCTCCAATTGGAAGACGAAGTACTTGAACTGCACCATCTCGTTTATAAATTCATGCTCAATGTCCTCGGAATAATGCTCACAAAATGTTGTACAAGCCTCTTTAATTTGATCGTCCGACTTTATTAAGAAATCTGTTAAAAATCCAAATAGAGAATAAACTTCCTGATAGCTTTCTAGTCGTCGTGTCAATTCTGAATGCAGCACGTCCAGTACAGGTAAATAAGTTTCGATTTTCAACTTCTCTCTTCCCCTGAGTACAGTTTCTTCTGCAGGCCCGTCATCATGATGCCTTTTCCTTCTTCGTACGCGCTGATTTTCATCACTGTAATTAGTACCACTTATCTCAGATGCCTTCAACTCGTAGTCGTCAAATGAATCTCGTTGCGAAAGCAAAAAATCTAAAAGCGATTTTAAAAGATCAACGGCCGTTCGAAGTTCAATGGTTGCTTTTTGTAGCGAAATACTGACACCATTGATTCGATCCAGTATTGCAGCCCAGAATACTGACATAATGGCATTTTCTTTTTTTTTCAGAATCCTTTAATAAACATTTGGCCTCGTGAATCACTTGCGGTGTCTGTGTCTCATCTTCAACAATAGAGTGCAGAGCTTTCTGAAAACTCTTATAACCTTTTGACAGGGCCTTGGTCGCATCGGCTCGTGCACACCACCTTGTCTCAGACACTTTTTTTGGAACTAAAGACGACGATTGTTTAGTTTCATCTTTTGTTTCGAGACAATGGAGCATAATTGCCCAGCGATGAGTTGATGCCGAAAAAAAGTTGTATAATGCTTGTACGAATCCGAAGAATGAGATAGCTCCAACGCAGCTCTCCGCAGCACGTACTCCAACCAAATTCAACGAGTGCGCTGCACATGGGATGTATTGTGCGAGGGGATTTATTTTTTTAATATGCGCCTGTAGACCATTGTAACAGCCAGACATATTTGCTGCATTGTCGTAAGACTGACCTCTTGCATTTTTTATATCAATGTTATTTTGATATAAAAAATTTAAAACTGTAGTAGCTAGTTCTTCTCCTTTGTGACTTGCAATAGGAATAAATGTAAGAAAACGTTCTGCTACTTCTCCATTTGATGCAACGTATCTCAGAACTACAGTCAACTGATCTATATGGGATATATCAGGCGTTGAGTCGACGCTCAGTGAAAAATATTTTGCCATTATAATTTCATCTATAATATGTCTTAAAACCTTGCTCCCCAATATTTCAATAAGTTCCTCGCAAATCGTAGAAGACAAATACGATTGTTTTCCTTTTCCGACATTGCCATATTTGGCCAAATGAGAACTAAGAAAGGGATCATATTCCGCGAGTAATTCTAAAATACCCAAATAATTGCCATTATGCTGGGAACCAAGAATTTCGTCATTGCCACGAAATGCTAGTCCACGGGATGCTAAAAATTTTATGACTGACACCACCCTTTGTAAAACATTGAACCAATATTCTTTTTCTTTGTTGTATGCAATTTCCATAGAAGTGTCAATTCGGCCTTGACAACGCCGTCTACTAATCAGGGTATGTACACATTCTCGGTGCGTTCCTGTATTCTCATGAGATTGAATTCTATGTGATGCGTTTTTCCAATCAGAAAATCCTGTTTGAAATTGCGATTGGTTTTCAACGCCACCAAAAAAAACACATGGTAAACAGTATACTTTTCCAGTCGATGGAGAATACATGAGCCACTCTCGTTTCATTTTACCACCACTTATATGTTTACGAAAAAACATTGACTGAGAAAAAAATCTTTTGCTATCTTCGTATTGACGGCTTGAAGCAGAAAAATCACAGTCAAAGTGTTGACATTCGTTAAAATCTCTGATACACCAATAATCTTGTATTTCTTTGGTAATATTTTGCCACAAGCCAATGTCGTTCTGGTATTCTACAACTTGATAGGCTACGTTTTGTTGTGACGATTGGACGTCGTTCTCAGCCTCACTTGCCTCGGCACCTGTTTAGTAGCTGTTTCTTGATACTGGTTAGCCTGTTCAGAACACTCGCTAAAAATATCACCTGACTCCGCCTCCGAACTCACGGTTTGATCAGCAGCAGACGTACTCGGAAAAGGTTGATTTTCGAGTGGTTGACGAACAAATCCAAGTTGGAAAAGGTTTTGCGTCTTCTTTAATACCTCATCACGCTTATTTTGTTGGTCTAGCCGCTTTTTACGTTTTTCTGCACCGCTCAAATGCTTTTTTTTCACGGGCTCATCGGACATTTTGTTCCTTGAAAGAAAGGTGTAAATGAAAAACTGTGGCAAAGAAATGGTTAAATTTTCAGAAAAATAAAGATCTTCGTACCTATTTGGTCAAATTATAATGTCACAAATAATTATTAAACTTACCTTATTTAATTCTGTTTTAAAATCAATATTTATTCTCTCAATAAGTTTTCAAGACAGTGTTAATTTAAAGAACTAATACTCTACTCTAATTAATAGTAAATCTGCCGCAGATTTACTCTTAATAAGATTTACAATTGACATTGACAAATATGGCAAAATCTGCCTACTCGCTGCGTTCAGAATTTTTTAAATACTTTTGGTGTATGTGAAAATCGTAAGTCTTCAAACACGGAGCACACTAATACTTTTTTAAATTTACTTTACAATCGCAAAACTCACATAATTATTGTAATTAACGTATTTCGAAAGATTCGGAATTATTACGCTACACATTATTATCACGCTACGGAAGCTTACAGAACGCACCCAACGAATCGGGGATTCCCCCAACGCGAATGAAGTCCAGTTACGTTCCGAAGGATTATATTAGTTCTAATATTAGATACTAGATGGTTCTGTATGTATAAGTATTACATGCGTTGATATAAAGAATAGTATTGTTGATTATCATTTTCGATCCACAAAACTTTTTTTTGCGGATTTCAGTGGGCCCCTGTCGATCCTGGGCCCCTAGGCAGTTGCCTACTCTGCCTTAAGGTTAATCCGGCTCTGTGTATATGAGTAATTTGTGATAGAAGTTATTTTTTATTATCTCAAATAAGTCCCCGCTTTACTATCGAATGTTTGATGGTAAATGACGTTGTGGTCTAAGATGAAGCACGCAAAGCTATAATCGGCCAAGTGCGAGGAGATCTCGCGCACGAAGGGTTCCGTACCGTATGGAAGCCTCCTTGAATATTTATTTACTTTAAATTAAGTAAGTATTTATTTTTTAAGTAAAAATGTAACTAAATATGTATTCTGTGAATATTTCAAGCACCTGTCACCGTTAATAATATCGTGCGAAAAAGCGCAAAATATTCAGATTTGTTGTACGGGAGTCTCCATTTTTTTTTGTATTTGTTATAGCGGCTACAATAATGTGACTGTGAAAATTTCAACGTTCTAGCTATCACGATTCATGAGATACAGCCTGGCGACAGATAGACAGCCGTACGGACAGCGGAGTCTTAATAATAGGGTCTTGGTTTTACCCTTTGGGTGCGGAACCCTAAAAACCAATTCACTCTGACTTTGAAAAGCTCAGATTAAACCTCTCAGAAACAAGAAAGCCGGCAGTCTGTTCCATTTCCTGGGCGATCAGTAGCGTTGAGTCAAACCGCTTTGTATATATCGAAAGTAAATCAACAATGTACAAAATAACAATTTTTCGCAAAAATGGTACCACTGACTTTCACCTTGTACGTAATTTGAATAGTTTGCACGAATCGATGTGACCTCCATGTATGTACATTATTGTATTGTTGATGAATATTAAAAATGGCTCAGCCGATTTTGATAAAATTTATGTGAGACCACCTAGAGATATAAATTTTTAAAAAAATAAAATATTTTTTTTTAAATCGTTTCACTATTTATTGGAGAAAATTTCGATGAACAACAACAAAAATTTTTTATTAAAAAAAGCATGTAGCAGCAGTGCGGGTAAAACTGGCAAGACAAGTAAAACGAGTCCGAATACGACGGGCTTATCTTGATTAGTACAGGAGCTACTATGGGCACCTTCCGATTCCATCATCAGATCAGCTCCATGGTACCATATTATTGCATTGTCACGCTATATACATAATCATGCGTGCAAAATTTCAGCTAAATCGAAAACCGGGAAGTTGGCCAAATTTGAAAACTTGCAAGGTTCCACCCGAACTTATATAGGTACATATTATATATCCATTGCAAGTTAAATAAAAGCTTGTAAAAATACATACGAAACATAGTACCTCCTCCTTTTTGGAAGTCGGTAAAAATGGGATATGAGGATTTTTCAGGTGATGGAACCCTAAGTTCAAAGTTCAAATATATTTATTTCAATTAAGTACCAAAGATACACTTTTGAAACGTCATGAATCTAAGCACATTTCAAACCATTAACAATAAAGTTAAAAACAAAAAATAATAAATAACCTTAGATTAATGATTGGTCGCGCGACCATTCATCACAAACTAACCAATCATTAATCCAAGAATACCACGGAAAATAAATAAACAATAACAAAATAAGTTAAAATTAACCTCATCTAAAAATAACAACACAATGTTGCAATATGTGAGTTATGGAAACCCACCAGCTGGTTTGGTTGGTTGGTTTAGGAAAGACCTGGCTCCCCCCCGAGTGGGTTCCCGCCTTGTCGTGGCGGGGGGGCTTAGTAGCCAGGTCTCGCCAGCCTGGTGAACGAAGAGGAACCCGAGGTGGGGCGGGCCAGCGCTGTCGGGTGCCGCGGAGGAGTGCGCAAGCGTGCCCGTAGCCCCGACACCAAGCGCAGTGGCGGAACACCCAGGGGTTTTGGTGGGTATACTGTCCAGTCGGCAGGACTCCCACATAACCACCCGCCTGCCCTCGAGGTGCGGTGGTATCTATAAAAGATTTCCCCTGGTAAAAAAAAAAAAAAAAAAAAAAAAAAAAAAAAAAAAAAAAAAAAGGAAAGACCTGGCTAGGAAAGACGGAACCGCCACTCCAGATTTTTTCCTATCGAGATTTGTATTTGCTACTCGGCGCGGCAATACCCATTCAATTTTAAAGACACCTCTACACATAGATACAGTCTGAGACTGGTTGTTTGTCTATAAATAGGCATTTATCAAAATTATTGAATTGAGCTGTTACTCGTATCTAGTGGATGTTCTGGTTCAGGTCATTCTACCTACTGTATTTATTCAATGACGTTACGTCAAAGACAAAGTTGGTAATTTGTTATGTAAACACCTATCTAGATACGAGTAAATTCAAGTATTCTAGCTTAACTAAGATGCAATATGTAAACATTGTTTTGGTCAAATAAATTTATTATTATTTTGTAGTAACGAATATCGTTTCTGTCCTGCAACAGGAGGTATATATCGCACGGGCCAAAGCCAAGTGCATACTTAAAAATTAATTTTATTATAACAAATTCAGTAGTTTTTTATGCCTACGCAGTATCGTGTTCATGTATTTAAAAATTTCCGCACGATTCTGCAGGTGTTCAGTATAGCAGCTTTTTGTAGGAGTATGTAGCTTGTTGATGGGATTATTATTAAATACCTAAATCTGGATTAAATGATCCGTTTTAGGGTTCCGTACCCAAAGGGTAAAAATGGCCGGGAGTCTATTACTAAGACTCCGCTGTCCGTCTGTCAGTACGTTACCAGGGAACGTTGAAATTTTACAGATGACGTATTTCTGTTGCCGCTATAACAACAAATACCAAAAATAGAAAAAAAAAACATTTAAGGGGGGCTCCCATACAACAAAACTAAATTTTTAACCGTTTTTAGCTTGATATTAATAACGGTGACAGTTAGATGCTTGAAATATTTACAGGATATTTAGTTACATAACTATTAACTTCAAAAGTAAACAATTAACTTAAAACAAAACAAATATTTGAGGGGGCTCCCATAAAAGAAAAGTGATCTTTTGTGTGAATATTTCAGAGGCTTAAAATATTCACAGAATATTAAATTAATTAATTGTTTGTTCCCTGCAAAAATAAATAGTTAAATTAAAATAAAACATATTAAGGGAGGCTTCCATGCGGTACGGAACCCTTGCGCGATTCGCACTTGGCATATTATTTAAAATTCTGCTCTTATTAGAATGAATTGATGATGATTAAAGTTTTTTTATTATAGATAATTTATTGTCATATTCTTGTTATTACTCGTAATAGTTGATTATTTAAGTATTTTCTTTTGTTCAGTTTTGTGAAATGCATGGTGGAATACATAATTACACTCTATCTATAAATACCTACTCAGATATTAAAACCGCACAACGTTTTATGTGATACTGGTATCATTCTAATATAAGATAGCACTTGTATAGGTACTAATATGATGTTCTTATCAATACCACACTTTGCAATGTGTAAGTACCTACTGTAGTTCCTAAACGAAAACCTTACGAAAACGAATATAGCACTAATATAGGCCCAATTATGAAGGTGCCATCGTAAATTTAATAGCAACGTAAAAAGTGTTCTCTCTATCGAAAGCCTAAAGTGAAAAAGAAACAGAAATAAGTATTCTAAATTGCTAAATTGCACCTTCATAATTGGGCCTTATGTGAAGGAACACGAAAACGGTTTTCGTTTGCATTATAAACTCTTATACCTACTAATGTTTCCGTGTACTACGAGTAGGTATGTGTGCTCTGATTTCTTTTTTTAAATTTTGATAGTTTATCATTTTAATTCTTTAAAAATACTGATGCTTTAGCGTCTGTAGTACTCTCCCAGTACGCCCGAAAACTGCTAATAAACTATTTCATCACAAGTTATAGAGTAACAATGCCTAACAATTTCTCACTATTAGAGTTTGTACAAAAAGAGAACCGTCCTGGCGTTACGGTGAACTAACAATAAGATTATAATTAGCAGCCAAGGTACTGACTACTTCATAGACGCGAGTCTACTGATGAAAACCGAATTGGTGTCTACCAGGTATCAAATACTTTAGTTGTACTAGCAATGACAGAGCAGTGTTGTCAATTTAACAAAATTAGTAAAATGTCACACGGGCGACCTCACCTACGACGCTTCTCTTTTTGCACAAACTCTACATTCACAAAAATAGCAACCATCTGTGAGCCAGCAAGGTAAAAAATCAATAGCGTAAACCAGTCCTCTGTGAATAAATTATTCCGCGTCTAACCATGGTACTATGTGTTTATTTTACAATCGAGATCGCGTCAAGTATAATGTGAAGATTTTTTGTTTTGTAAATTATAATTGACCATTAAATACCTACGTAGTTTGTATAAAATATCGTGTTAAGACTCTTCTGCGTATTCAAGTTTGAAATTACCTACCACTGTCGGTTATTCAGTTTCCAAAGTAGGTACTAGAACAGTTTCATGAGGCCTTCTAAAATGAGATAATTAAATCAATCCCAGTACTAAAAATAAAGGAATTAGATCCAAAAGAGCTAAAAATTATTACTAAAGTTATTAATCTCTACCACTACGAAAATTGAACTGTTTTAGTTGACTTTATTTAGTTGGAAACGAACTGAAAAAGATCAAATGTGACACTAGACCACCACGGCCTACGACACTTGACGGCCGCCCACCAAAACGATTGGACAAGTAAAGTCATAGAGCCTAAGATGATGTACGAATACATTTAATTCTGGACGAGGAAGCCAATCGAAGATAGAAAGTAAAAAGCTAAAGAAAAAGTTAGTTATTGTTAGTTAGTTGACTATTAGGCCTATACCCAGCAGTGGGGTAAACAAGGCTGTGAGTGATGATGATGATGACTATTATATATACATAGACTATAAGACACATAACCGGAAATCAGTTTATGTAATGAGGGAGAAGAGCCCCAACTATCGCTACGTTAAGTAAAGGGTTATAGGGGGGATTATCGGCTAAGCGTGGTTGTGATGTTTTTGTATGGTTACTACTATACATTTATAACCTAATTTCCAAAGGTTGAGCAAACGCCTTCCTATCGTATTTCCATTTGTTTCTATCTTGGGTAAAGGTTTTCCAGTCCTTCTGGTGGCTGTCTAGGTCGCGTCCCCCCACGCTGCAGGAAAAACTTTCTTAGTGGTCCCGCTATCGCTTTCTGAATCTGCCGCTCGTTCCGAATTTTGCATCTACTAGATAGTAATTTGGGGGCCCAAATTATTTATGGGCATAAATCTTGCAGAGTAGTTCATCATCATCATTGTCATTCCGTAAGCGCTCACTTCTGAGCGTAGGCCTCTGTCGTACGCCACTCATATTATTCCGGTCCTGTGCTAATCTTGCCCATGTTGGACCCGCTGCTCTACAGTAGTTACAGTAGTACTGTAGTTAATAATATTTGTACAAGCTTTTATTTCACTTGCAATGGATGTACCTATGTAAGTTCGGATGGAATCTTGCAACTTAAATTCGACCAACTTCCCGGTTTCTGATTGAGCTGAAATTTTGCACGCATTTGCATATCGTATGACAATGCAATAATATGGTACCATAGCCGATCTGATGTGAGTCGAAGATGGCCATAGGCCTGTCGTGTTTGGGCTCGTTTTACTTGTCTTGGCTAGCACTCTGCTGCTACATGATATACATGATCTCAAAATCTTTTATTTAAATAGTTATACATATTTTTATAATAATTTATTGTTTCAGGGTAACAAAGGCGCGGTCAGCATTCGTTTCAACCTATACGGATGTTCTGTCTGCCTGGTCAACTGCCACCTCACAGCACACGAGCATCTACTCGCCGACAGGATCAACGACTACAATACAATCATCAAACAACACTTCTACCACATCTCCGAGACTTCCAACATACTTTATCACGAGTGAGTACAGTTTCAAGTCCTTTGATTTTGAGGTTTGTTAAAAAAAAAATGGCAGAACTGATTGCTTAACATTAGTTCATCTTCTTTGCTGCGAAAATTGCTGACGATTATATTTTATGAATGTATTTTAGCTATATTTTTATCTGTCTTATGCAGGCATCATATAGATCTAAGTATAAATTGAGTATATTATATCGTGTTGGCGGAGGCGGTGGGGCTGAAGGGGAAGAGGAGTGTCGGTATCTCGTCGGCCGCTCTCCCTATCCTCTGCAGCCGTAGTGGCAGGCGCGGGGCCACTTTAATTGATCTATTGCATCGGGACCAGGGCTGTAGGATACAGGCGCTGTCCGACGTCAAGTGTTGGTTGGTCCCAGGTGGTGGATGACGATGTGTCTGGTCTTTGATATATCATCATTCTGGCGGAGGCGCAAGCTCCGTGGTGGGGCCCGAGTTGCGCCAGCGCTGAGGGTGCCGCGGAGTAGTGCGGAAGCGTGCCCGTAGCCCCGACACCAGGCGCTGTAACACAATATTCCTGTTTTTCTAATACGTTCTATTTGCGTTATTCTTGGTAAGAGGCTATAATATATTAAATCAAAACATTTTGATTTAAAATGCATAGTACGTGACTTGACTTGGAAGTTATCTGAAATTGCGACATTACATTTGTTTTATGTAACTACGTCACAACTTAGGACAACAATCATGTACAGTTGATACCACAGAGATCTAGAGAGAGACCGTTCTACCCGGCTCGCGACACACGCCCCCGTAGCATATACGCAAACATCACAAAATGCATAATTACGAAACATACATTGCAGCATGCGATGTTGTATGGATGTGGTGGGCGCAGTGGCATAACTAAACCATCTGAGGCCCGTGGCTAATTCTTTAGATGGGGCCCCCAATTGTCGTGTTGTAATGTAGTTGCAATAAACCATGTAAGTATATTCAACACGATTAACAGATAAAGATAAGAAAATTTAACTTTCAGCGCGAATTTTTTTTGATATTTTATTCAGTAAAGGGAAAATTTGAAGCTGATATATACGAGTTGATGAGATGCGACTAAAGAAATAAAATACTATTAGTACGAAGGAATTTGGAAATTTTGTTCAAAATGTTAGGTTATTTCTGAGCTCGTGACCTTTGGACCGGGGCCCTCTCGGGTCGGGGGCCCGTGGCATTTTGCCAGCTCTGCCACCCTATAGTTACGCCACTCGGTAGACGCATATGGATAAGTGATTTGATGAACTGTCATTAATAATTATGTAATAAATTATTGGCGTAACGCGTAGTATAATGTGTATAATATAGTAGCATATAGTGATTTTAAGCAAACAGTATTGTGCGAAATGAAGTCCTCGCTAACGGTTGGATCGTGACAACAAGTCTCATATCATGAGATCTGTGTTTGGACGAGGTCTTCGTTTGACCCTGGTATGGGCTGCGCCATAGAGGTGAAATAACTCGTTATGTAGTTTTTGCTCTCTCACGCAAAAATGTCTCAAGTTTTTATTCAAATTGCTGTAAGTTGGGCACAGTACTGAAAAAATATGGCTGGTTTAATACTTACTCTTTTTAGGGTTCCGTACCCAAAGGGTAAAAACGGGACCCCATTACTAAGACTCCGCTGTCCGTCTGTCTGTCAGTCTCCAGGCTGTATCTCATAAACCGTTATAGCTAGAAAGCTGAAATTTTCACAGATACAGCTATACCAACATTTACAACAAACCTGAATTTTTTGCCGTTTTTCGCTCGATATTAATAATTGTAACAGGTAGATGCTTGAAATATTCATAGAATATTTAGTTGTACCTCTATATTCAATTCAATAAAAAGAATTAAAATAATATAAATATTTAAGGGGGGCTCCCATACAGTACGGAACACTTCGTGCGCGAGTCCAACTCGCACTTGACCAATTATTTTATCTTGAGTTATATTATTAGACTCATCTATATTTGAACAATTTTTACCTCGTGACGAGCCCTTCACGGGGTAAAAGTTATTCACTGTATGAGAGATACCTAATCTTGATCTTTTGAAATTTCATTGTAGTGATTTGTATGTACTTTTACTAAAAATACCTACCTACACTTTAAAGATTTAAAGTTGTTTTTTGTTCTCCTAATTTATTGGGCTTCCATATAATTTGAATTCAAAAGCTGCAGACGCACATGATGCCTTATTTTTAAGAATTGATTATGAGTTGGAAATTCATGTTTCAAGGTTAAAAATTACGTTATATGTGTAAGTTCATGTTAGAATTCAAGTGTGTTCATATCATCTTCTAATCTAAACCTTTCGACAGTAACATCTTACAACTTACTTACAAATAGCGTAGCGCTCATAGCGTAGTTTGACTAGGTGTTCGTTAGCGATCATCAGTCTTCGGATAGATGACCGCGGGAAGCATTTATAACTGAGCGCTGCCGTAGCTCGGATGACACGTTAAATTGTAGGCCTCGGTTTTTTTAACCGTTTAACCATGTCTGAGGCCTTCAAGTGGCCTAACAACTCTAACACCAGGGCAAATCGGGACAAAGGGACAAATCAATAAATATACGATCAGGTTTAGTCCTATCTTGTATGATTTGGAATAGTGATCAAACGGAATTTATACGTGCTATACTGTTTACATACTTATCCTTATTCTCAATGTTTGCTACGATTATAAAAAGGGCTTAGTCGGCTTATCTTCTTATAGGGCTGACATCATTGCAAGGCTACCTATGTTATCTACGCAAAGTGGTCAAACGAATGAACCAAAAATTTTTTTTGAAAATATTAGGTGTTATGGGAAGTTGCGATAGTGTCTCCCCCGTTTAACACTGTAGTTAAGTTTGTCGAAAAGTACTTGGGATTTTTACCATCTAAGTACTTAGCTTGAAAATTATGATTCACGGGCAAATATTACCAAGTTTGATAACCAATAGATACTATTTCATGTGTCTGCCGACTGATAACCTGTAATGTCTAGTACCTACTTATAGATAAAAGATATGCAAATGTTCATGTCATTTACCTATTTATAAAAATAGTTTTAATCAATGTTCTCATTCGTATATTTTGTGTTATTGAAAACAATTTTTGTTAAGAATTTTACGCTAAGTTCGTAAGCCTCGTGTTCAATTTTTCACTCGCCTAAAGGCCTCTGACATGGCAAAACGGATCCCACAATAGGCATAAATGATAACTGGGTTAAAAAATAATCATTATTATAATGAGACCGTGAGTTAGACTATCAAAAAAATATTGGACACGTATTTTTTTCTTTTGTCAATCAAACAACAAATGACAACGATAAACCTTGTCAAAGTTTGGGAGTGGAGGTCGTGACGTCATCTCTCTTACAGAAGTCTATACATTAATATGGCACTTATGATGTCACGCGGTACTTTAACAGGCTATATCTTTATCAATTTTTGTTTAACAGATAAAACAAAAAATACGTGTCTAATATTTTTTGATAGGCAGTAACCAGGAACGCTTGCCTGAGTCTGTCTTCCCTCTAAATTACAACGTGGGTGTCTTCAAATCCTTTCTTCTAGGTCAACGTACTACACCCTAGACCGCATATCTGCCTAACATCAGGCAGTATGTAGTCACACGCAAACCTATCCAGAATAAAAAAATATAGACGTAGACAAAAAAAATTAGGATTCGAGTGTGCACTTATTAGTCGATGTCTATTTACAACTATCGTTTAATCAGCTAACATATTATCGGTAAAAGATAAAGTATACCGAACAGACAATACAAGATTAAGCTCTACCAAACCAAGTTACGAGTATAATACCTAATATTATTAGGTATTATAACTTGGTTATACCTTATATTATTAGGTACGAGTATTATAACTTGGTTTGGTAGAGCTTGAGCTTGTCATAAAAACGGAAATGAGAAAAATTAAATGTCCTATGTTCGTCTGGATGTATTTTTTTGTGTATGCTCATCGATAATTCCTCAAATTGTGAACCGAATCGAAAAATTCTTCTTAGATCGAAAGGGTATCTAGTTTTAAATAATAATTGTTTCTGAAAAAAAAAATGGCACAACCGACTTTAGTCACTGCAATCTACGTACGAAATTCGAATAGGTCGTTCGAAACGATGGATGCTATTTTTTAACCGACTTCCAAAAAGGAGGAGGTGCTATGTTCGTCTGTATGTATTTTGTTCATCTATAATTTCGCCAATTGTGAACTGAACTTGTCTTTTTTAGTTTGAAAGGGTGTACTCCCGAGATGGTCCCTTTTAAATTTTACAGAAATCGGCTTAACCGTTTTTGAAAAATTAACAATAATGTAAACAATTCGAACGAAATATTCGAATTTTGTACACGATGGAAGGCAGTTTTGCCATTTTTTGCGAAAAATAATTATATAGATATTGAAAGCGTAAATGGCAGATAACTTATTGAAGTGAAAACTTCTTGCGGTGTTGTGCACTATTTGGGATGGGTAAAAATGTTAAATTTGGACACGTGACCTGCGGGCTTAGCATAAGGACCATAAAATTATACTATCGACGTGTCAGAACGTGACAGAGTTATGATGAAGCATATATCTGTCACCTTTGCACACGTCGATAAACTCTTGTCGTGGTCTTGTATGCTAAGCACACTGGTCGAAAATTCGTAAGACGGCGCAGGGCGCTTGCGCGTGTGTGCGTGTGTGATATTATATTTTACCACATAAATGATAGTACTTTATATGTTCAAGTTTTCACTTCTGCCGGCACTCCTGGAGTGCAACCCGTTGTTTTTTTAACCGATATCATAAGGAGGTTCTCAATTCGTCTGTATGTTTATTTTTGTAAGTATGTTACGCGATCACTCTGCCAATTAAAAACCAATTTTGATGATTCATTTTTTGTTCCGTAGATCATACTTCAAAAGTGGTCCCATTTAAATTTTATCGCAATCAGTCAAGTAGTTTTTAAAAATCAACAATTATCTAAAAAAATACATACAAACGAACATAGAACCTCCTTTTAGGAAGTTGAATGGCATACATCGATTCGTGCGAACTATTCGAATTTTGTACGGATTGATGTCGCCTTTGTAGACCAGAATAACCAACAGTAGATAACAAAATAAATTAGGTCGATAAATTGCAATACATGTAAAGTGTAATCAGATTATACGGATAGTCGAAATGGCAAAACAATAATATACTCAGTTATTTCCATCACCAATAAATGTGACATTTTCCTGTTTATTGTGTAGACTGATAGCATAATACAACCACAATAGGGATGATCTAAATCAGCGAATGTATATGATGTCTGCCTTCTCTCGACTGATGCACTGGGTCTGTCACTTCGAGCAAATATCTACAGAGCCACAGTCCCTAAGTGAACGTAATAAAAAAAATGTCCGAGCGCCGTCATACCGACTTAGATATTTACATTAAATCATTCACAATAACCCGTTTTCTTGAATCTCGATGTTACGTCACCTAATTAGTGCTTGTAACCGAGCACTTTAGCATCGCGCGGCATTGTAGTCGGCTTGCAATCGTCTTACGACTAACTAAAAAGCCTGCCCACTACGTAGCTTGGGCAGGGTTATGGCTCGGACACTTTTTTTGCACGATTGTGACTCTAGTTTGAGTTTTGACAAAAGTCGCAGAACAAAAGTTGCTAGTTTTGATGTACAGAATAAGTCCCTAAAAGGATGCTAATTGATTAGAAATAACCCTGTATAGATGTTTGTTCGAAGCTTAACCTGCATTTTTTTGAATCCCGGTATTGAAGATATCGTTAAACATTTCAATGTTCTTTATTCCAGCTACGTATTCTGGATAGGAGACCTGAATTTCCGCAACGACCATCCCACCGGTTCCAGCCCTACGTCGGAAGAAATAGTCGCTACCCTGCAGAAAGTTGAAAAAGTTAGTTTTACACTAGCCTACTATAGTAGGGTATTTTTTAACCCTTTAAAGTGTCGAAATGTTTAAGTCGCTCGTCTAGTTATGTATCATGGTGTCTCATAATATGCCATTTATTTGGAACAGTAATGTAGCTCACTATTACTTGGCTGTTAGTGACTGACAATATTCTGGTATTTTCGTTGGCAGACTATAAAAGAGCCCTATTACCACATTCAAAAATTCAAATTCAAAATTTATTTATTTCGGACAACTCAAACATGATCCATCTTTTGTTTGCTTACAAACTAGGGATAGTTAATATTTATCTGGTCATATACTTTGGAGGCATCCCCTGCGGAATCATGGTCCGCACGAGATGCCTCAGTACAGGAGCATGCGGGTCGTCCGCTATCGATTTCAGGATGGTGTTGTCCCTCCCCCGAAACACTGATTCACCCCCGTCACATTGATTACCAAATTTCGCTTAAAACTAGTAGTACATTTTTAGGGTTCCGTACCCAAAGTGTAAAAACGGGACCCTATTGCTAAGACTCCGCTGTCCGTCTGTCTGTCTCTCTGTCTCTAGGCTGTATCTCATAAACCGCAGCTAGAAAGCTGAAATTTTCACAGATGATATTTAACCGCTACTAAAAACAGAATAAAATGAATAGTTAAGGGGGGCTCCCATACAACAAACCTGATTTTTTAGCAGTTTTTCGCTCTATATTAATAATGGTATTAGGTAGAATACCATGGTATGCTTGAAATTTTCACAGAATATTTAGTTGTAAATTCACTTCAATAATAAATAATAAAACTAAAATGAAATAAATATTTAAGGGTTGTTCCCATACAGTACGTAACCCTCCGTGCGCGAGTCCGACTCGTACTATTCCGTTTTTTTCATTTTTTAATCTACAGGGTGATGGGGAGAGGGGTGCAAAGCTGAAAGGCGACGCTAGCATAGATCATTTAGACCCCTTTGAGCCATGGTTGTCTAAGACGAAGTGGGACTATTTTTTTTTTAAACAATTTTTTATGATTTTTGGCTAAAATCCCCGAAATTTTACCGTTAATTGCTAATGGTGGCCAGTTTGAATAATAAGTGATTTTTTTACATGTTATTTAATTAAAACAATCTGTAAGCAATCTAACAAAACATGTACTGAGCTTGTGTGTCATCAGATATTATTTTTACAGTCACTTGAAGTTCCCAAAAATTTTCAAAGATTAAGAAAACTGTTTTATGACGGCGTTTAAAAAAATAATTAATAAAGCTTTTTTAGTTCAAACCTTTTTGAAAACATGCTTAGTTATTGTTCTTTCTTTTGAGATATCATTTACGCCGATATCTCAAAAATTACTAAAATTAAAACGTAAAAACCAAATTGAGGCAGAAAATTTAAATTTTTAGGCAGATCAAAGAAACAACATTTTGCTTCAAAAAAACTGTTTTGTGTTCGAATTGATAACCGAGTTCAATTCTAAGAATGATTCATTGCACGTGCAGGAACCAGGAGGATTCTAAACAAAGGCCACCGCGCGCGGCGGCAATAAACTTGCCCTTTCCAGGTATTGCGCCCAGTAAAAGAATGGGCCATAAATTAGGGTTTATTTTACAGCAAAATTGACTTTATGGCAATAAAATAGTGTATCTCTATTTAGGATCAGTAACTACTTCAAAGGACTCGTCATCGTCACATCTTTTAGTCAAGTAACAACTGCCCTTGTGACTAGACGTAATTTTCATCGCGTTCATTCATAATTCACCGTATCCAGTTGTAGCCCTAAGCGCTCCTGCACGTGTTGAATTAGTATTGGTTATTTTTGTTTTACCGTGTCCAGTCGTAGCCTTAGCCCTAGCTTTGCGCTCCTGCACGTGTTGATTTTGTAGTTGTTTGAAGAGTTGACATTTAGTGCGCTCCTACGGCATTTTTAAATTGTGTAGTGACTATGGCTACTTTTTCCAATGCGGAATATGCGGATATCGTCTTCATGTATGGTAGAGCAGACGGCAATGGATCTTTGGCGCGGCGAATGTACCAAGAGCGCTATCCGAATCGCAGGGTACCGAATGTTCGAGTGTTTTACAACACATTTCGTCGGCTTGCTGAAGTTGGGATACACCGCGTGGAACCTGGAGTCAACCCAGGCAGACACACTCCTAACGTCGAGGAAGACATCATAGCAGCATTTGAAGCGGATCCCCATACCAGCACCAGAGCAGTAGCTCGAAATCTTAATATTTCACAATGGAAGGTGTGGAGTACAATGCACCAGAATGATAAATATCCGTTCCATGGCACGGGTGTGCAAGGTCTGGAAGAGCAAGATCCCATCAGAAGGATTCAATTTTGCCGTTACCTCCTCAACAGAGACATTGAAGATGAGTGGTTCCTGAAGTCAATCTTGTGGACGGATGAAAGCAAATTTTCTAGGGAAGGCATAACTAACTTTCACAACCTCCATCAATGGGCCGACAAGGGCAACAACCCCCACTGGAAAAAGCAGGTGTCGTTCCAGAGGAAATTCTCTGTCAATGTGTGGGCCGGAGTAATTGGCAGTACGTTGATTGGCCCCCACTTCTTACCAGACACTTTAAATGGCGATAATTATTTGGAATTTCTACTTGACGATCTACCTGTGCTTTTAGAGGAATCCGGTGCCCCGATATTCGAATCGGAGCGCGAAATTATCTTTCAGCAAGACGGCTGTCCAGCGCATTGGACATTAAATGTATGGGAATGCTTAGATCATTGCTTCCTTGATAGCTGGATCGGAAGAGGTGGGCCCATCCCTTGGCCCGCTCGTTCACCAGACCTGACCCCGTTGGATTTCTACGTGTGGGGTCGTGCCAAGGAGCTAGTGTATACGAGCGTAGAAATCAATACAAAAGACGAACTGATAGAGAGGATCAATTCAGCTTTTGAAACCATGAAACTGGAGATGATGTTAAAAACCACAACAACAGAAGTGAGAAGACGGGCTCGTGCTTGTGTTAGAAATCGCGGTAGTCATTTTGAACATGAAAAATAAATTATTTCAAATCAAATGTTGTTTTAATTAGTCCACATTAAAATTTAAATTTTCTTCCTCAATTTGGTTTTTACGTTTTAATTTTAGTAATTTTTGAGATATCGGCGTAAATGATATCTCAAAAGAAAGAACAATAACTAAGCATGTTTTCAAAAAGGTTTGAACTAAAAAAGCTTTATTAATTATTTTTTTAAACGCCGTCATAAAACAGTTTTCTTAATCTTTGAAAATTTTTGGGAACTTCAAGTGACTGTAAAAAAAATATCTGATGACACACAAGCTCAGTACATGTTTTGTTAGATTGCTTACAGATTGTTTTAATTAAATAACATGTAAAAAAATCACTTATTATTCAACATGGCCACCATTAGCAATTAACGGTAAAATTTCGGGGATTTTAGCCAAAAATCATAAAAAATTGATTACAAAAAAATAGTCCCACTTCGTCTTAGACAACCATGGCTCAAAAGGGTCTAAATGATCTATGCTAGCGTCGCCTTTCAGCTTTGCACCCCTCTCCCCATCACCCTGTATATTATTTCAAGGTTGTACCATATGAAATAAGTAGTATGCAGTTTGCTATTAAATAAGTAGCATGCAGTTTGCGACCCGTGCTTAGAGATGAATAACGAGGGATCACGCGACACTATACATATTGGTTTGGGACCTTATTGTAGTGAAATACAAGGCTAAAGAATAAGAAAATAAGGTGGAGTTGTAGTAGATTATGCACCAAGAGAATAGGGCAATGTCTTAGGTATGTCCAGCTAGTCCAGTATTCGACCACGAAAAGCCACGAAAGGAACTCTATTCAACGCGTGAAAAAGTGACAGATATATACTTTGCCGCAACGCTGTCTCGTTCTGACACGTCGAAAGAAATATTACGTTGTTCATATTTTAATTTGACATAAGTATGTCAAAACTTTCGACCCATAAGTATGTTCTGTTTTTTCATGAAACTAAAATTTTTACTGACAAATATTGATACTTTTTGTGCAAATTGATTGGTATCATGTTATCTATTAATAACAATGCGGAAAAAAAAAACTCTTACAATAAATTGTTAAAATTACATTTAAAAGTTAGTTGATAAGCAAAATATGTTAAATAAGTTCCCTAATTACATTGGGCATAATTGATTTCCTAATAAAAAAAAATAAAAAATTTGGTACGTGGTGCGCATCCGTGCCTGGCTAGACGGCATATCGGGGACTCTAGACTAGTTAACTGAGTCCCTGGTTTTCTCTCGGTACAAACTCCATTATGTAGGTAGTTTGACGAATAATAATATTTGTTTCCAACAATTGTCCAGGATAAATACACTACGCTTCTCAGACACGACCAGCTGAAAGCAGTGATGGAGACGGGTGAAGCGTTCTCAGAATTTGCCGAGCCCGAGATTCGGTTCCCGCCCACTTACAAGTTCAACATCGGGACAGACGACTATGACTTGAAGTAAGTCCTCTTAAATAACTTGACTGCCTCGGTGGCTCAGTGGTTACTGAAGTTGACTTCTGGATCCAAGAGGCGTGGGTTCGACCCACCCAGGGCAAGCATTTATTGGTACAATGTGTACGTATATGTGATTAATTTTATTATTTGTCAATTTAATGATTGACTATTATTTTAATTCTAATTGTAATAACTATGATTTAATTAACGTAATTGGTGTACATACCGTGTTAATTGAAAGAAATAAATTGAATTGAATTATTGGTGTACACCAATAAATGCTTGCCCTGAACATTGGTGTTTGCTCTGTATCTGGGTGTTATTTGGGTACTATCTATACAAGTATGTATTTAAAATATGTGTATGTAGTATATCAGTCTCTGGCAGCCATATCACAAGTTTTGCTTAGTTTGGGGTTATAGACCGTGTGTAAGATGTCCCCTAATATCTATTTGTAAAAAAAACCCTAAACCCTGATAAATGTATGTCAGACATTTGGCAGGAAAAATTTACGAACAAATCCTGTGCGATAATCGCCGAGTCATTTAGTTTTAAATAATAATTGTTTCTGAAAAAAAAATGGCACAACCCACTTTAGTCACTGCAATCTACGTACGAAATTCGAATAGGTCGTTCGAAACGATGGATGCTATTTTTTAACCGACTTACAAAAAGGAGGAGGTGTTATGTTCGTCTGTGTGTATTTTGTTCATCTATAATTTCGCCAATTGTGAACTGAACTTGTCTTTTTTAGTTTGAAAGGGTGTACTCCCGATGTGGTCCCATTAAAATTTTTAAGAAATCTATAATATCTATATGTATAATACACCTGTTCGAAGCCGGGGCGGGTCGTCTAGTTTATTACATAAAAGAAATTCGCTGTAAATGAAAAAAGAAGCGTTCAATAAAAATACAAATTGAGTTTTTTTGATGTTTTTAGGGTTCCCTAGTAAAACAAGGAACTCTAAAAACGTAAATCGCATGCTTACTAGTTACAAATGTACATGTTCGTTCGTCACTACGACGCGCCGCGACTGATTAGCATACCAGCCGGTCTAGTATGCGCGCCACGAATTATTTTGTTCGTAGTGTCAGAACGAGACAGCGTTATGGCAAAGTATATAACTGTCTCTTTTTCACAAGTCGAAATGAGTTCTTTTCGTCGCTTTTCATGGTCGCATGCTTTATAGCCAGAGCATACAGCACTCCGAGGCGCGTAGGTATGATTCGCTTTCCGACCGTTTGTATGAAGACGAAATACTGTTAAATATCATTACCGTGACTATGACCATAACAACCCACTCAAGAGCGAATCTCTTGCTATTTTTCTCAGCACATATATACTAATTACTTGTCTTTTTCTTGTAGATATGAGCTAGGTTTTTGTCAGGGCAACTTTTCCTCCAACCCTCACCGGCCTTATGGTTTTTGACCAGTGAATTCACCTCCTAGTACGATATAACCTCTGTCTTTTTGATTTGGACTTAAATGCTCTGGTTGGATTCCCTTTTCTTCTCTTTTCTTTTTTCTGTTTTCTTTTTTCTACAGGGTTATTCCTAATCAATTAGCACCCTTTTAGGGGCTTATGGGCTTATTCTGTACATTAAAACTAACAACTTTATTCTGCGACTTTTGTAAAAACTCGAAAAAAAATCAGCTGTTCCACACATTTTGTCGCGGTTGAACGGTAATTTTCTACGGAACAACATATTTTTTGCGTTGTGACAAAAGTCGCAAAACAAAAGTTGTTAGTTTTGCTGTACAGAATAAGCTCCTAAAAGTTTGCTAATTGATTAGGAATAACCCTGTATATTTTTTACTAGGATATCATGTAGTCAAACAAAACGAGAAAAAGGTGGTCTTTCCTCTTATATTATCACAAAATTTTATGTATTTCTCAATGTAATCATTTTCTTTCTCCACATTTTCAGACGAAAACCTTCATGGACCGACAGGGTCTTATACAAAGTGATAGCAAACAACTACGAAAATATAACGTTGCGAGCAGATCTCGTTTCGTACCACCATCTACCACATTACACGGTCAGCGACCACAAACCCGTCGTAGCACAGTTCAATATTAAGGTTAGTGCACATAATATACTGATGTTGCTTTGTAAAGTGCATAAAATGACAAAGATACTTACCATCCAGCAAATATCTGCAGAGCCACAGTCCCTAAGTGAAAGTAGTAAAAAAATATCCGAGCGCCGTCATACATACCTACCGACTTAGATATTTACTGTAAATAGTTCACAATGACCCGTTTTCTCGAATTTCGACGTTATGTCACCTAATTAGAAAGTTAATGCTTGTAACCGAGGAGATTGGCATCGCGCGGCGTTGTAGTCGGCTTGCAATCGCCTTACGAGTAACTAAAAAGTCTGCCCACTACGTAGCTTGGGCAGGGTTTTGGCTCGGACACTTTTTTTGCACGATTGTGACTCTATAGATATTTGCTCGAAGATACTTACATAATGTTTCTCTAGACACTGTGACTACTTTTTACTATGGGGCCTTCTCATAAATCGCGAAAAAAAATAATTAAAGACTGAGTTGGACTTTACATTCAACCCTGATTTTACGATAAAATAACTGATCCATACTTTAAATAAGTTGACTTTCGATAAAAGGTTTTTTCGCCATTTCGGTAATGATCAGTAAATACAATGATTTTCTAGAGTATGTGTTAGTCGTCTAAAGAAGCATAACATTTTTCTTAGACGCTGTTGATGTAAAATTCTGCTCAGAAAAGTTGTAGTCCGTTTTTGCTCAAGGATAATGATAATTATGCATTGTATTATTTACCTTATTATTGTTAGGCACTTTCCATTTTCCTATATGAGATCACAGTCGTTATGTAGGTATGTTTATAGGCATCTTTGCATAATTGTAATTTATTGTAGTTTAATAGGAGAAGCATTGACTATGACTATGTATCTGTACATTTTGTTACAGCTAAAATTATTTATTATTGCTCGTAACTTCACATGTTGTCAAAAAATATCTAATTGGTTCTTCGAGTTTAACATGGATTAGCTCTTATTTTATTTAAATGAGTAAAAATGAACAATTCCATTAATAGTAGTTTATGCAACTGTCATATAATGAAGGGTATTAAAACACGAGTGTGAGTTTATGAATCGAGTTTCATAATAGTAACGAGTGTTTTGATACCCGTGTTATATGCAGTTGCATACACTACTTTATCTTCACTAATAAAAAAAAAAAAAAACATATTGCGAAACATTAAATTCACGCGTACGTGTATTGTCACAGTGAACTTGGCGCCATTAAAATCTAACCAATGAGAGTGCAGCTGCGCGCGCAGGGCCAATCAGGAGCGAGCGCGCGATGTTATAATGAGATTTTACGATATCGATGTGGATATTATAACATCATGTGAAATTGCTTAAATGTTGTCTGCGCTATAACAGTAGTCATTATTAGTCAAGTATTGGAAACATAAGTAGAATGTTACAACATTAGTGTAGAGAAAATAAGTAATACAATTAATTCATTTGGCTGACTCCTTAAGCTCACGAACTAGACATATATTTTGCATTGTGATTTTATTTTGCATTAGAAAACTATCCACTGAACTTTTCAGTACAGTCGCATAACATTTACTGGTTTGGTTGGTCTAAAGATTCTTATAATAAATAAATTATGTGCTAGAAATAAATTTAGACTAATGGGAATTAATATTGGTGGATGGGCCTTACTTTTATAGTGTTCATCAGCACGCATTGCACGTACCTATACAGGGTTATTCCTAATCAACTAGCATCCTTTTAGGGGCTTATTCTGTACATCATAACTAACAACTCTGCGACTATTGTCATAACTAAAAAAAATGTTTTTCCATTGAAAAACATCGTTCACCCTCGACAAAATGTATTGAATTCAACAAAATGTATTCTTTGAAGTGACTTGTTAAACATTGCACGTATGTAGCACGGTAGTATATCTGGCACGGCTTCATTCTGTCGATGATATCGGAGCCGGTGCGGTCCGTGCCTTCCGGTGTTAGCAAGCTGTCGGCGCTCCTAGCACCTGTTGACATCAATGCTGCCGTTAGCACACTCTCGGACGCTGTATCGCCGGTAGATTTCACTTGCATGCTCGTGCCGCGGTTGATAGCGTCTGAGAAAGAAATATTGTTACATATTGCGCAGCTATAGTATATTTATGATTTCTTTGAGCCAACCTGAAAGGATTCTCTTGAAACTATCAATCTCTACCCTGCGACCTAAGGGGCAGCGTATCAATTGGTTGTAAACTTTGGAGTGGCTAGAGTTTTAAATTGCACGTATATGTAGATCCGGCACGGCTTCATTCTGTCGATGATATCGGAGCCGGCGCGGTCCGTGCCCTCCGGTATTAGCATGCGGTCGGCGCTCCTAGCACCCGTTGACATCAACGCTGCCGTTAGCACACTCTCGGACACTATTTCGCCGGTAGACCTCACTAGCATGCTCGTACCGCGGTTGATAGCGTCTGAAAAAGAAATATTACTGCATATTTGTACAGATAGCGCAGCTATAGTATATTTATGATTTCTTAGAGCCAACCTGAAAGGATTCTCTTGAAACTATCATTCTCTACCCTGCGATCTAAGGGGCAGCGCATCAATAGGTTGTTAACTTTGAAGAGACGAGTTTTTTTTTAAATTGCACGTATATGTAGATCCGGCACGGCTTCATTCTGTCGATGATATCGGAGCCGGCGCGGTCCGTGCCCTCCGGTATTAGCATGCGGTCGGCGCTCCTAGCACCCGTTGACATCAACGCTGCCGTTAGCACACTCTCGGACACTATATCGCCGGTAGACCTCACTAGCATGCGAGTGCCGCCTGTAGTAGCTGCTGACGAAGATACGTTCTCTACTGCGGTTAGTATGCTTTGTGCTTGTCGATATTTGTGAGCTATTTTTATAGTGCTACGTGTAGTGTGAAACGTCCCGCAGTTAGCTGGGGCCTACGATTGCGTCCCAGTGTTCGACCAATCACAGAGGTCGATATAGTTAACTAGACCTGTTATTGATCGATGACTTGGCCGCAGCTGTCTACGGGACGCATAAATAACAAAATCCTCGTGTATAACAATACACGATACAAGATACGATACAAGATTCCCGAATATCGATAATCATTTGTCAATGAACAAGATGGCGTCATTTTCAACCGAAACAGGCTGAAAAGACGATAGGTATCGTCAATGACATAATATGACTATTGAAATTAAGGAATGCCATATCTAAGAATTTTGCTCTGCCATGGTGCATATATAGTACCTTTGTAAATAGATTGTATATTTTGTATTGTACATAGTTTGAAAGGGTATTTACACTATGCGATATACAAGACCGCGTTGTTACTTGATACTGCGTTGTTATTTCAGAGTAGCGTTTTCTGTATATCGTATAATGTAAAACCCGCTTCAGTCAGAAATGCCCCATTAGCTTACATTTTTACTATAATACATAACCTTTCGTTGGTATAAGTCACATTACTAGATTTCAATTTTTTTTGGTTATAATTTTAATCTGTAAATAAAATCTAACTTAAAATTTACCGATATCAATTTTCTAATAACAATCAATTGAATTCATTATATGTACTAGTCATTCATACATTAACATTTGAATTAATTTGGGTGAAGGTTTTTATCTCTTCATCATTAAAAGTAACAATTATTTCTATTTGCCACTTATACTGTATATGAGATTTAAGCTAGAAATTTTCAAGATCGATTTATACAGAACAAGCTAGGGCTTGACTCTAACTCTTGTTCGATGTTATGCAATAATTAGGCGTGGAATAGTACATGCCGAATTTCTAGTTTTTTATTTGATTTTTTTATAAAGCAAGTGCCTTCATTAACTACAACAAAATACAATACTACTAGCTTCAGCTAAAACTACGTACTTAAACTACTACTACTACATAAATAGCAATTGGATCATCCACAAACCCTTGAAGGTTTAATTTCTAATTTAAGGTTATTTTACAAGAAATACAGATCAAAGTACAAATATTAGTGGTCTATAATACAGAGCTATAATATAAATATGTCTATGCAGGCGTTTGCTAACTACACGGAAAAGACGGTAGAGTTCGCACCGATATCTCGAGTGTGGTACATCGGCGATGCAGACTTCCGCACACAAATCACACTCTCGCACGACGTGGAAGTGCACACTAGCGACTGGATCGGCATCTATGATGTAAGTATCATCATTATCAATTTTAAAATGTCCCCTATACATTTCCATTAAGATCGGTTATATACATCTTGCATCTAGCGCTTCATTGTGTCGTCTCAGGTCCACTATTCACCTTATAGGTGGACATCGCCGCTTACTTTTTAGGGTTCCGTACCCAAAGGGAAAAACGGGACCCTATTACTAAGACTTCGATGTCCGTCTGTCTGTCTGTCTGTCCGTCTGTCACCGGGCTGTATCTCATGAACCATGATAGCTAGGCAGCTGAAATTTTCACAGATGATGTATTTCTGTTGCCGCTATAACAACAAATACTATAAAGAAAATAAAATAAATATTTAAGGGGGGCTCCCATACAACTAACCTGAATTTTTATACGTTTTTCACACTATATTAATAATGGTTACAGGTAGATGCTTGAAATTTTCACAAAATATTTACTTCAATAATAAATAATAAAATTAAAATAAAATAAATATTTAAGGGGGGCTCCCATACAGTACGGAACCCTCCGTGCGCGAGTCCGACTCGTACTTGGCCGATTATTTAAAACTAACCAGTGTAAAAATAAGTAGGAACTCCTTAGTTTTGATAGTAGCTTATAAATTATTCTGATTTTCAAGAGAGACAAGGTATAAATACAGTTGTTCAATGAGAGCTTTGCAATTAATTTTCTAATGAATTATGAAACCTAGATTGATAGTTCGTCATCCCTTAAAGACCTAATCGTAAAAGTATTGCGTGGATTTGGCCCTTGTATATACAGGGTTATTCCTAATCAATTAGAATCCTTTTAGGGGGTTACTCGTATTCTGTACATCAAAACTAATAACTTTTGTTCAACGATTTATGTCAAATCTCAAAAAAAAAGTTTTTGTTCCATAGAAAAATATCGTTCACCCGCGATAAAACGTATGGAACAGATGATCTTTTTTCTTGAGTTTTGACAATAGTCGCAGAACAAAAGTTGTTAGTTTTGATGCACAGAATAAGCCCCTAAAAGGATGCTAATTGATTAGGAATAAATAACCCGGTATATTTTTTGTGAAAGTTGCATCGTTATCCTGGACGCGATTGGCACAGGACTGACAGAGATGGCACCATAAGAGAAAGGTCTATACTCTGTAGTGTAACAAAGAAGGCTGCGAAATTAATGATGATATAAATTCACCAAAAAATCCTTGTTTTGAATAAAAATTTGTTTCCCAGGCAAACTTCCACAACCTAGACGACTACATAGCGTACGAATACGTATCGAAAGTGAGCCTGCCCGAGCGGCCTGCAGCTAACGGACAACCTCGGTCCATTACCCTGAGCTTTCCTGTGGGAAGCGGGGTCAGGACGCCGGGCTTCTACCGGTTCATATACTTCAGCCAGCCGAACAATGACGTGCGGAGTGTCTTAGGTAAAATACGTCCGAATATCGACCTAAACTTAAGTAGTGATGGTGAATATTTGAGTATTATCCTCGCTTCATCACACTGAGCTTTCCCGTGGGCAGTGGGGTCGAGACGCTGGGCTTCTACCGGATCATATACTTCAGCCAGCCGAATAATGACGTGTGGAATGACTTAGTTAAATATACGCACGAATATAGACCTAAACTCAAGTAGTGATGGTCGATATTTAAGTGTTAAATCTCGGTTTATCACATTGAGATTCTCGGTACCAAGTGGATTCAGGATGCCGGGCTTCTACCGGTTTATATACTTCGGCCGGCCGAACAACGATGTGCGAACGCGCAGTGTCTTAGGTAAGAAATATACGAACAAAAATTGAAATCTAATCTAGTCTTAGGTATGAAATATTCAAACTAATATCACCCAGAAATTGCCGGTGGAAAGCAGCTTCCCAAATTTTGAAGAAATCTTTTGAGTCACTCACTTTCCGTACAGTGTAATTTTACAATCAATGTTTCCAACAGGCGTATCCGAAGCGTTCGAAGTGAGCAGCAAAGAGGACAAACTAGTCGCTCAGGCTGAGCAACCCTCCACCAGCCGGTCGCCGAGCCGGCCCAAACCCACCACCGCCACCACCGACATATTCACCGACTTCACAGGTATTATATTTTACTAATTAATAGAACAGTTGCGAGTTCGAAGAATAGAAAAAAAACTTTATTGCTTAGCTGTGTACAAAATGATGTTACATAAAATTCAAAAGTTCGAACAGCCTGCCCATTTCGAGCGCACAATATTAATACACTTATTTTTGTAAAGAGTATTAAGCTAGAGTTACATAATAACATTTATCTACACTAATGTTGTAACATTCTACTTATGTTTCCAATACTTGACTTATAATGACTACTGTTATAGCGCAGACAACAAAACACTCAATTTAAGCAATTTCACATGATGTTATAATATCCACATCGATATCGTAAAATCTCATTATAACATCAATAAAACGCGACCAATTAACCTGGCGAGCCTTATGTCGAAATCCTCATACAAGTTGTATAAAATTTTGATTTTAGGCTGGCTTTTGAAAACAGTTGGGTTATACGTGAAAACTTCGTCGAAACTACTAAACTTACATACACAAAACTCTTTGGTAAGATCTTGTGCCAATGAAATAAAAAAAGAACAGCGCGCGCTCGCTCCTGATTGGCCCTGCGCGCGCAGCTGCGCTCTCATTGTTTAGATTTTAATGGCGGCAAGTTCACTGTGACAATACACGTACGCGTGAATTTAATGTTTCGCAATATCGACTACGGAAATATGAATTAATGTAAGGGACAAAAGGCCATTTTTCAGGAGAGCCAAAAAACGATCGCAATTTTTTTTTATTTCTTTATATCTTTTTTGTTTCTTGTCTGATTTAAATGACTTCTAGGGCGAAATTGCATAAAATTTTGAACTGTTTATGTTAAAGATATAATAATTTGAGATATCCCTGTAGTTTAGGAATTGACATGTCCCTTACATTATTTTTTTCTGTTAAAATGACCGAAATTTTAAAAAAAAGTTAAGGTAACGTACATCTCATAATCAAATACGAGGTAAAATTGCAGTGAAGGACATCGCTTCAATAGGTTTTTTTAAATAAATAGCCCCAAAAGTTTGTCATAATCATTTATTTTCAATGTAATTATATTTAAAAATGTGTCACTGACGCTAAGTTAAAAAAAAAACTACATAAAAAACTTCTTATGTAATTATAAGTCTTAAGCAATACTTTTAAGTAAGTAATATCACAATAAAATGCCTTAAAAAACTTTTTAAATTATGAAAAACTAACGTTAATTGTCATAAAAAGACCATGTAGGAACTTTTATATTCAGTCTTCCATAATATAACAATAAAAGCTTCCAAAAAAAGTTAAACTACGTACAAATCTTTGTAAATTAAACAAAATCATAATATAGTTCTGAAACATGTAACAAGAATAGTACCTATAAAGATTAAATTGGTTTCTTTTATGGCAACAGTTGTTTTAATTATTTGTGGTTAACTATTATTATTATTTGTGGTTAACTATGATTAAGTTTATCATATTCGTTTGACAAAACAAGGAAAGGCATGATCATTATTTCAATTCACTAAATATGACTGCAACGTACTAGGCTTGTATAGGTATAATATGACTTTTCAAGACTTTCCTTGTGTTGTCATATTAAATTTACAAGATTATATTAACTTATGTATTTACGTAACACTACTATGTAGGAACTGCCTATTGCAATCAGGCACATAAAAGGCGTAAGGCAATAAGGCAAAGCTGATTGCAATAGTTCCTACATAGTAGTGTTACGTAAATACATAAGTTAAAATAATCTTGTCAATTTAATATGACAACACAAGGAAAGTCTTGAAAAGTCATATTATACCTATTTGTTAGTTACTATTAGTCTTCCATAAAGAAACAATAAAATCTATTAAAATAGATGATAAAATACTTATAAACAAACCTAGAAAGCCTAGAAACATGTTCAGTCAAAATTAAACAAAAACAAATAGGGCACCTAAATATCCATGGTTTACCTATAACAAGCTATTAAAAAATAACAAGACAATAACCTCGATTTTAGCAAGTAAATTATTTGTAAGATGAATCTTATCCAGTAAGTTTCTTTTATTTTACAACAAAAGGAAAGACGTGAAAAACCGGATTCAAACGCTTTTAAGTGACAGTTACAAATCGGCTATATGTTTTCAAGACTTTCCTCGTATTGTCCAATGAAAGTCATAGAATTATCTTAAAGGTGGGCATACACGATGCGATGATTTGATCAAATTTTCGCTTCATGCCAACTGGGAGCTCATTCAGTTAATGAAAAGGTAGGAATTGGTGGTTCACGATTTGAACCACTACCTGAAGCTGGGCTCACACGAAACTATGATCGCATCTGTTCATCAGATCAGTGCAGCAGGGGCCATGTAGTATCATCATGTACTTAACCATTGCTGGTAGGTAGTTATTGAAGAAACAAAATGACACCACCCATCTTATTCGAAAAATATAGATCATACAAAAAGTTGATGGGAATCAAAGTTGTAGGAAATCAAATTTCAAACCATTTCGGCTCTGATAATATCGAAATCAAATTTCAAACCATTTCGGCTCTGATAATATCTCATAAAAATTTAAATGACACCTGTTATTAAAGAAATAAAATGGCACCACTATCTTATTAGAAAAATATCAATCCTAGAAAAAGTTGATGGGAATCAAACTTGTAAAAAATAGAATTTCAAACTACTTTGGATCCCATATCTCATGAAAAATTCAAATAACACAAGTTTTTAAAGAAACAAAATGGCACGCACCACTATCCTATTCGAAAAATATTGTCGGAACAAAAGTTGTTTGAGATTTGATTTTCTACAATTTTGATTCCAACAACTTTTTGTAGGATCGATATTTTTTTAAATAGAGAGTTGTACCATTTTGTTTCTTCAATAACTTGTGTTACATAAATTGTCATCAGAAGTTGTCGGAACAAAAGTTGTTTAAAATTTGATTCCCATCAACTTTTTGTAGGATCGGTATATTTTTTTAAATAGTTGGCGGTACCATTTCATTTCTTCAATAACTTGTGATATTTCAATTTTACAGCAGAAGTTATAGGAACAAAAGTTGTTTGAAATTAAATTTTCTACAACTTTGATTCCCATCAACTTTTTGTAGGATCGATATTTTTTTTAAATAGGTGGTGGTACCATTTCATTTCTTCAATAACTTGTGTTATTTCAATTTTACAGCAGAAGTTATGGGAACAAAAGTTGTTTGAAATAAGATTTCCTACAACTTTGATTCCCATCAACTTTTTGTAGGATCGATATTTTTTAAATAGGTGGTGGTACCATTTCATTTCTTCAATAACTTGTGTTATTTCAATTTTACAGCAGAAGTTATGGGAACAAAAGTTGTTTGAAATAAGATTTCCTACAACTTTGATTCCCATCAACTTTTTGTAGGATCGATATTTTTTAAACAGTTGGTGGTACCATTTCATTTCTTCAATAACTTGTGTTATTTCAATTTTACAGCAGAAGTTATTGGAACAAAAGTTGTTTGAAATTAAATTTTCTACAACTTTGATTCCCATCAACTTTTTGTAGGATCGATATTTTTTTTTTAAATAGTTGGTGGTACCATTTCATTTCTTCAATAACTTGTGTTATTTCAATTTTACAGCAGAAGTTATGGGAACAAAAGTTGTTTGAAATAAGATTTCCTACAACTTTGATTCCCATCAACTTTTTGTAGGATCGATATTTTTTTAAATAGTTGGTGGTACCATTTCATTTCTTCAAGAACTTGTGTTATTTCAATTTTACAGCAGAAGTTATGGGTACAAAAGTTGTTTAAAATTTGATTTTCTACAACTTTGATTCCCATCAACTTTTTGTAGGATTGATATTTTTTTTAAATAATTGGTTGTACCATTTCATTTCTTCAATAACTTGTGTTATTTCAATTTTTCATGAGAAATCATCGGAATCAAAGTTGTTTGAAATTTGATTTTCTGCAACTTTGATACCCATCATTTTTTTGTTAATACATTTTCGAATAAAATAGGGGTGTCATTTTGATTCCTCAATACGAGTAACTACCTACCTACCGGCAATGCAACTATATTAGGACCTCGCTGGGCTGATCTGATGAATTGATGCGATCATCGCATCGTGTGTGCCCAGCTTCAGGTAGTAGTTCAAATCGTGAACAACCAACTACTACCGTTTGAATTAGTTAAATGAGCCCCCAGTGACTATAACTTCGCCGTTGGGCGTAGTTGTAGCAGGACCATTATAGGTTGGCGTACCTATATCAGATCATAGAGCTATTACAATTACAACCAGAGGGATAATCTGATTGTCATGAAAAATACCTATCTCATTTCAGTGACTGTTGCCGTATTTTTCTCCCGATAACCCTGTTTGCCGCCTACGCAAAAACGACGGGGCGTTATAGTTATAGAAGAAAGAAAATTGCACATCTAGATACCTTTTTCGTTTTATTTGAAAAATATCAATCATAGAAAAAGTTAATGGGAAACAAAAATGTAGGAAATCAAATTATAAGCAACTTTAGTTCTGACCATTTCTCGCGTAAAATTAAAATTACAAGAGTTAATCAACATTCAGGAAGTGGTTCAAATCGTGAACCACCAATTCCTGCCTTTTCTTTAACTGAATGAGTGCCCGGTTGGCATTAAGCGAAAATTTGATCAAATCATCGCATCGTGTATGTCAAATATTAACTGTGAAAATAACTTGTTAAAAATGTTTACCAGAATTAACATAAATACGAGTATCAAAACAATGAAAAAATCTTAGTCAACATTTATGTAGCAATGCTTTCATGATTAAATTATAGTGAAGAAAAAATAAATGCTTATTCATCATCATCTATTCATGATTTATTGATAATTTAAATGATTATTCATTCATTTGAGGTTAATCCTAAAATTTACTGTGCATCTTCATCTTCTTCGTCTGTTTCCAATGAAGTGTCTAAAACTGCACCATCATGCGGAAGATTTAGGTAATCCGCGTGAAATCTTCTGGGAATATTGTTTTTATTATTTATTAAATGTTGTTTTTATTAGTTATTATACGTAAATACATAAGTTAATATCATCTTGTAAATTTAATATGACAACACAAGGAAAGTCTTGAAAAGTCATATTATACCTAAACAAGCCTAGTACGTTGCAGTCATCTTTAGTGAATTGAAATAATGATCATGCCTTTCCTTGTTTTGTCAAACGAATAGGATAAACTTAATCATAGTTCCACAAATAATTAAAACAACTGTTGCCATAAAAGAAACCAATTTAAATTGATGTAAGAGGCATATCGGACTTGAAAAACGTAACTTGTAATAGCGTAAGGGAAATCAATTGGTTAATAGGCTGATAAACTTAACGTATGAGACATATTGCATTTTTTATGTCTGTTAACGTACTTTTTACCCCTTATTTTTGATATTTTTGCTCCCTTTTTTTTGTGGTAAGCGACATTTTTTTCAAGATATTAAAAAGTTATATATACCATTCGATAGAGCTCGGAATTCTGAATCCAACGATGTATATAACTCAAAATCACCAAAATGTCCCTTACATTAATTCATATTTCCGTAGTCGATATGTTTTTTTTATTTTTATTAGTGAAGATAAAGTAGTGTATGCAACTGCATATAACACGGGTATTAAAACACTCGTTACTATTATGAAACTCGCTGCGCTCGTTTCATAAACTCACACTCGTGTTTTAATACCCTTCATTATATGACAGTTGCATAAACTACTATTAAACAACTTTATAAATTGGGTAACCCGAAGGTAATTAATTTGTGGTTTTCAAAATATTCTTTTATAGAACAGAACAGTTTTTTTTAACTATTTCCTTCTAATCCTTACATAGTATAAAATAAAGTCGCTATTTTTGTTGTCTGTTTGTCTGTATGCTTAAATCTTTAAAACTACGCAACGGATTTTGATGCGGTTTTTTTTAATGGATAGAGTGATTCAAGAGAAAGTTTTATATGTGCGTATTACACCTGTGCGAAGCCGGGGCGGGTCGCTAGTACTTTTATATGTGTAAGTTACAGATTTTGATAGCCATAGCATATGCGCTATTTGAGAACATGGCATTATTAAATTGAGATATACAGATGTCATATTTGTGTTTTGATCTCTGGACTTCGGTACGATTCGACTTTAGGTCACAACTCATATCTTTAACTGAACCTTCATAAGCCTATATCTCGACTCGCTCTTCATCGATCTGGTTCATACTCGCAAATATTGTTAGTATTTAGATACCAAACAATATTGTCAAATATTGCCGAAACCGGCTGCTAAATAGCGCGACAGCGAAAATCTAAAATTGCCGACGATAAAAAAAACTGTAATGTACAAAACCTGTGTACCAAGTTGTTTCGAGATTTGTGGAAAGATCGACCTCAGACGAAAACCAAAATCTGGACAGACGAAAGTAAAATCGCCGTATTAATACAAAAGATCTTCGCTTTGCTTTAGTCAATTACACTGATCTACAGTGATTTTGTTGCCCTGGATGTAAAAGTGGTTCCGAGTAGCTCTATGCCTACCATAACGAAACTATGGATGGTTTTGTAAGATTGGGTCTATTTTTTTAATATTCGTTGAAAAAAAATCATAAATTTGGTTTCAATCTTCAGAAAAACGGATTTTGGTAGCTTCCTTGCTATATTTTCTTAGGGGGAAATCTCTTTCTAAAGACCAGCCATAATCCGCCCTTATGTAACGGTCCCATCTATCCTGATACTTTTCTTTCATCTCTTTTAGATCCTGGTGGATGCGTTCTCCCTATTTTACACTATAATTACCCCAGATTTTCGGAAAATCTATTCACCTAACTAAATGAAACTGATAAGCGAATCACATAAAATAAGCTAAAATTATAAAAAAAAAAACAGAGCCAATTCAGTACTTTCATGAATAGATTCAGAAATAATTATAATAATCAATATATTCAGTGGCCTTGAAAACATCTAAATCCGTAGATATCCAGGGCAACAATTTTTTTTATAGGCCTGTTTTGTATTTATATTTCACTAGTTGCCCCGGTGAACTTTATTTCTTCTACTTTCATCTGTCACATTAATTCGGTCGATTCCATAGAGATTCCCTGAGAAATAATGTTGTCGATTGAGATAATCGGAAAGACATGCATTGATTTAATACGGCAAGTGTCAAAAAAGGTGTATGAGGTAATCTTGATTCGGTGGCTGATGCCGTGTGTTGGTGGCTGTAGCTGTTGCCAAATAGATGTTGACGTCTAAGAACGTCAAATTATAAAACACTAGCTGCCCGTCCCGGCTTTGCCCAGGTACGATTGGCTAAAGAAGACAAATAGTAATGATCCCTATTTAAAAAAAAAAAAAATATTCCCTATGTACACCGGGGATAACGTAGCTTTCCAACAGTGAAAGAATTTTTCAAATAGGTTCAGTCGTTTCGGAGCCTATTCGATGCAAACAAACAAACAATCAAATCTTTCCTCTTTATAGTATTGGTATAGATATGTATATGTCAATTCCATTCATTTTTGTGCTGAAAACAGCCCTCAAATTGCACTCCCGTTAAGATTCTAGTAGTTATTATTCTGTGGTCGATTCTAATTTGGATGGCGTTTAGCGCCACTGACTGCCAAATACATCAACTTTTACAGGTAGGGCGGTAGGAAAATTTCATTTGTTTGGGAAAAAATTGATATTTTTATTTTTCTCGCTATTTTTCTACAAGTATGCCCTGTGTTTACTGTAATGTCATTTAATTTTATACATATTCCATTTAATTGTTTCTCATTGTTCCCAGGTCTAGACGTGGCTAAGCTGTCTAGGCACTTCTCAAACGACCTGAGCATTGACTGACTAAAGAGCTACATCCCCGGCACTCCGGGACCCACCAGAAAGGTGGAATAACAACGAATGCTGTGAGATACTGCTTGTAATATAAATATTAAGTTCCAACGCATAAGTCGGCGCGGAAAAATCATTTTTTGGCATATACAGGGTTATTTCTAATCAATTGCGACTTTGGTTAAAACTAAAAAAAAACAGCTGTTCCATACATTTTATCGCGGGTGAACGATATTTTTCCATGGAACAACATTTTTTTTTGAATTTTGACAAAAGTCGCAGAACAAAAGTTGTTAGTTTTGATGTACAGAATAAGCCTCTAAAATGATGCTAATTGATTAGGAATAACCCAGTATACAATAAAGTAGGTACCTACTCGTTGTGAATTTACATAAACTCATTTATCAGCCATGGATAGGTAGTATTAGGGATGATTTATAAGACTGGGCCTTGCCGGGCACGTGCGTGCTCCGTCCGTGCCCCATCCGGGCCGTGGCCGGGTTAATAATGTTAGCCATGGCATACATTTCTTTAAAAACTGTTTATATTACAACGTGGCCCGACCGGGCCCGGACGTGCCCCGCCAAGGCCGTGGCAGGGTCACTGTAAGCTGAGTGTGAGTCTTTTCGTAAACATGACGCGCTCTACGGCGAGTGCGTAAGCATGTAATTTGTATGAAGAAATGCCACTAGCGGCGCGTTTTTGAACTGTACTGTCTTCATACAAATTACATGCTTACGCGCTCGCCGTAGAGCGCGTCATGTTTACGACAAAACTCACACTCAGCATACTGAGGTTAGGTATTATATACATTTCGTATAAAACTGTTCATATTACAACGTGGCGCGGCCGGGCTCGGACGGGTCACGTTCAGGCCCAGCTCGGTCTAATATAAATCATCCCTTACGAGGTACATTAGTAAATACAGTACTCTCTCGCTAATCCGCCACCATAAAATCCTAACTATCGGCGGATTATAATGTACAAGAACAACAAATTGAAAAAAAAAAACCTGCCGCTAAATGAGTTTTCGTAAACTTAAAATGACAAAGTTTATCTGTAAATGGCAAACCCAAAAAATGTATTTCGCGCCCTGACTAGAAGCATCAATTAAGGTCACGGTTCGTCATAAATATTTTGTTTGCTTCCGTAGTTTGTATGAGAATAACGTATACAAGTTTAGAGGCAGTTATGTTTTCTAGGCACGTTTAAAACGATTTCGATGTCAAGTACCTCTCTAATAGTTTCAGTAAAGCCACGTTAAATTGTAGGCCCCGGTTGTTTTAACCGTTTAGCCATGTCAGAGGCCTTCAGGCGGCCTAAAAACTCTGACACCAGGGCTAGCCACCCGGCCTATACGAACTTACTTACTTAGTAAAGCCAAAGCCTTTTTAGTTGCTCTGTGAAAAGTGAACGTACATTAACGCCATGCACTAATAATAGCCATCTATTCATTTTATTCGTAGCGCTCATAGCGTAGTTTGACTAGGTGTTCGTTAGCGATCATTGAAGTTAAGCAACGTTCAGCACGGCCAGTCTTCGGATGGGTGACCTCGGGTGAAATTTACAACTGAGCGCTATAGTGACTCGGATGACACGTTAAATTGTAGGCCCCGGTTGTTTTAACCGTTTAGCCATGTCTGAAGACTTTAGACGGCATAAAATCTCTGACACCAGGGCTAGCCATCCGGCCCATACGAATTCACTTTATTTTATTCGTCCGAATAAGCAAATAGGTACAGGCGAATGCGAGCAATTTCTCATATCTGTTGGGCAAATAATAAACAAGAATTTTACCAAAACATTTTTTTAAACTAGCTTTGATTGAACAAGTACTCGCTAAGACGAATCAAACGTGCCGAAACTCGATGGAGTTGCATTGTTTCATTACAGAGATACTCTGAACACCAGCTCCATCATCAGACCCTGGTTGCCATTGAAAGACAAACTAATTGCCAAGACGATTCAAATGAGCCCAAACGCGATGAGGTTGTGTCGTTTCATTACAGAGTTCCTCTGACCACCTACCAGCTCCATCACCAGATACTGGTTACCATTACTTGTCATTATTCTGAGGTCTAAGCCGTCTCCATATAAGTTACGTATACGTCCGCGACGTACGAAAAACATAAATTATGCCCCTGGTATTTGTTCTGAAAATCATGACAGTGCATTCGCAAGTAGTTCGTAGCTTCGCCGATAGATGCCACTGTACAATGTTAAAACACGCAATCGTTTGTAATTGACGCTGTACGCGTCAATGAATGAGTATATTGTTAATATATTATGATAAGGAATCCTGTTCGAATCGAAACTCGAATAATAAGAGAATTGTATAAGTAAACTGACGACGCAGCGCATCATACATATTATGATCCACGATTCACTGATATTAGAAAATTAGCAAACCGAAGATATTCAAAAACATTTAAACGTTTTATATTATTGTAGTCATCATTTTGACCAACTTTTATCTACAATGGGGCCAACCCCGAAATCGTAAAAAATAAATCAATGTTTTATTGTGCAAGTGAGATACGTTGATTACCATTCTATATTTGTGTGAGAAAGCGCGATATAGCGTCGTATCCGAGTCAAAGTTTGAGTGAGATATACAACTGAATAACTGAACTACTTGAATTGTTACTGAATTAGATAGAATTAAGGATAGCAATTGAAGATAGATGATTGAAGGTTTATTCGCGAACTACACACGTCTACAAGATGATCCTACAGGGGCTCTATTTTCAACCCTATTTCGTAGTATTATTATATTTTATTTGCCTATACGTATTACGTTTGCGAAAAAGGTTACATATTTTTCTATACGTCATTTTCGACAAATTTTGCACTGAACCACCATATTTGTACTTGTAGCTGCTAGTTTGATTATGACTTTTCTCATAGAGAAACAAAAATAAGCTATTGTAAAAACACGTCGTGTTTGTGGGTTAAATTCACTCGGACATGGGCGTGAATAGTATGTATGAGGAAATTTTTAAAAATCCAGGGATCTAAAAATCGCGTGTATCGCCAAAGACCTTTTTTATTTTGACCATACGAAATTTGCTAATAAATATTTTTTTAACTAATTTGCTTTGTTTGTAGTTATATCGATTTCAGTGTTGGCCGCACAGTAAAACTTTTCTTCTTCGTCGTGTCAATGGTTCAAAATGGTTAAATTATTTTCTCCCAATATTTGGCCACTGCGACCCGCACGGCCAAAGAGTAAAACTAAAGTTGTGCGTAATATTATAAGGAGTACCTACTATGACCTCGTTTCGACTCAGTCAGCTTATAGGCGCCCACACTAAACACGTGCCTATAAAATAGTGTCATAATAAAGCAAACCTCTTATACGCTATAACACAGTTATTCCGGAAAAAGGCCGCTAAATTATATCAAAGGAGGTGCTAATCAGATTTTATGGCATCTCGCGATAGTCGTAAAAGTGTAATGCAATCATTCCTAATTTGGTTTTATTCCCATCGTATTTCTTAGCTAGAGTTGAGGCGCTCGCTTTGTCTCCTACGTTTTTTGTAGCCTATTTTATTAGGATTAAATCCACTTGAGATTGCGTTGCGGAAGTGTTAGTTTGGGCAACGAATACATAACAATTCTACGTATAGTATTATACTCGTACTATACTTATTCTATGATGGTTTGGGTAACGGTATTACGCGATGTTTCTTCAAACGACTCGTATATTTAACCCCCGACGAAAAAGAGGGGTGTTATAAGTTTGACGTGTCTGTTTGTCTGTGTGTCTGTCTGTCTGTCTGTCTGTCTGTGGCATCATAGCGCCCGAACCACTGAACCGATTTCAGTTTAGTTTTTTTTGGATGAAAGGAGACTTAATCGAGAGTGTTCTTAGCTATGTTTTATAAAAATCAATTGAGCCGTTTAAGAGTTATGGTGGGTTAAAGTGGGGATGGAAGAACCATAATTCTACAAATGTGCCCAAAATGGTTGTCAATTGAAAGTTTGTTGTCAAATATTTTTGTGTCGGGGGTTTTTTAATTAGGTATATTATTTAGACTAGTGAAGCTTTGTGAAAAATAATTTATTATGATCACTGCGAAAACAACGCTAAAATCGCAAAAAAAAAACTGTCGTTAAGTACAAACATTAAAATGTTACTCAACAAAATGTACTGTCCACATGTGTTAGTTGTATTCAAAGCGTTTTACTCTAATTTTCCAGGCCTAGCGACCTGGTCTATACGAACTATACTTACTTACTATTCTTATTAGGTTCGTTTTATGATGCACTAGACGACCCGCCCCGGCTTCGCACAGGTGTATTATACATAAAAACCTTCCTCTTGAATCACTCTATCCATTAAAAAAAACCGCATCAAAATCCGTTGCGTAGTTTTAAAGATTTAAGCACACAGACAAACAAACAGACAAAAATAGCGACTTTATTTTATACTATGTAAGGAAGGATACGTACGTAAGTACAGTACGCACTATTGAGCCAAGTAGGTTATGAATGTCTTTTTGAAAATATGCGCGTATACAGATGTATTTCGAGAAGACAGAAATATCCTATATTTTAGGAAAATCAGGTTTTACTTGATTTTCTTTAAAGAAAACGTAACATGCCTCTAAAGCTTGTATCGCCATCAAACTATACCTAGTTAGAAATTGATCTTAGCATAACAATATAGTAAAGAGTGATTTTTAGTACAATAATAAGTAGTACATTTGTAAAGAGATATTTTGTAGATAAATAATAAATAGGACACAGTAAACATGACATTGAGTATTAACAGAACATTCCTTTGAATTCTTATGTGTGTGGTACTGGTAATAGGTATATGGTTTTATTTTTTTATTACATCTTGTGTTCTTTTTTCACCGTATGGTAAGCTTAGCATTATTTGTATTTGTTTTATGTGCAATATTTATTGTTATATACCTAATAGAGAAGGATTTGCCAATGGGAACTTAATTCTCAAATTAGGAGGATTTATTTTCGAGTTGAAATGTGTCTTTTTCTACTTTTAAAACTTGCCAGTTTCAAACGAACAAGATAAGATTAATTATTCACTAACTCAGAAGGAGAAATACACATTTCTTTTGTAGCTGCCAAAGTTGTATGAAAATTCTGACGTTCAGTAAACCCCTTACTAATTTATTTATTAACTACTAAGTAGGTACTCTATAAAATGGTATTGAACAAAGCTTTTTACTGTATAAATGAATAAATATTTACACATATACCTATCATAAAATGTATACATACAATTTGTAAATCGTAAAAGCCTAGATAGGTGCTGCTTATTTGCGTATCATAAAATATGAATTGTGGTATATTTATAAAGTGTATATGTTTATATTATTATTATGTATTGTATTAAACGAATTATTACTACTATGCTTACATATAAAATATATGTATCAACATATCCATAAAGTTTTCTTGAATGTATTCTAATTTACAATAGAATGTAAATATATCTTTGTTGTAATAATTATATCATTGATATTATATTTTCTACACAGCATTTTAAAATTCACAACAAAAATTTGTGATCACATTAAGGTGTTATTTTCATTTTTTTTTAGTAGTAAGACCACAGAATTTCTTATGAGCTCAAATTAAGGGTATTGGACAATAACTTATAAACTTTAGGTTGCTTTATATTGTGATTTGAAGGGCCAAAATACCCCGTCCTATATTTTTTCTAATTTAATTTATGTATATTATTAAGAAAAAAATACATTGCAAAATTTAGCTTATGAAATATATTCATGCGTGTTGATATAGGTGTTACTTGTCAAAAAAGATGTTTTTTGCATACTTTCGACAGAATTACGCGTTTATGCAGTCAGTTAAAAAAATGTATTCTATAATAAATGGTTAAATTAGCAAATTTTTTAGTTTTAAATACTGGAATTAAGGTATACCTAAAATAATTACTGTTGGAAGATAACGATGTATTTTTCAGTTCTTTTCCTCATTATGCAATTCCATATTTTTTATACCTCCGATCATTTCACCTTAATTAGACATAGACATAATTATATACATAGACAGCTTTTTTTTGTGACAAAAATACAGAACAAAACACGTAACATACAGTACAACATAATAAATATTAAAACTAAATAATTATGCCAAAGGAATTCAATCTATATTTCTGTCACAAACCAGCTCAACCTCAGCGTATGCTGGTTAGGAACCAACCAGCGCTGAATTATGAACTAAATAGGTGTACTTATCTTAATTATTTGTTTGATTTCTCCTTTTCAATTGCTCACACAAAAAAATACAACGCCCAGTTGTTATTTATGTTACTGGTTTAAATAAAAATAAAATTCTTTTATTTCAAGCACGTGTTGACCCAGATAACTTTAAATAGTGATAAAGCTTTGTTACTATTTAAATTACAGTAGGTAAAGGATAGAGTATAAAAATCATTTACATGATTACATGAAATGATGACGAATAAACACTGCTATAGGCCGATTTAAATATCTTGGCGGATGCGACGTTAGCTACAAGCTGCGGATAACCCAATCCTCGCGCAGCTATTAATTGAGCTTCAGCCAGGATTGGGCTATCCGTACCTTGCAGCTAATATCACAGCCGCCAAGATGTATGATTCGACCTATAAATAGACATGATAACTAAAAAAATATAATTAGTCCGTCAGATACTATCAAAAAATATTACACAATTAATTTTTCTTTTGTCAATTACACAAAAATTGATAAAGATATAGTCCGTCAATGTTCCTCGTGACGCCACAAGTGCCATACAAATGTATAGACTTCTGTAAGAGAGGCGACGTCACGACCCCCACTAGTAGCGCTCGTAGCGTAGTTTGACTAGGTGATTGTCAGCGATCACCGAAATTAAGCAACGTTCCGCACGGTCAGTACTTAGATGGGTGACCGCGGGTGGCATTTTCCAATTGAGCGCTACCGTGGCTCTGATGACACGTTAAATTGTAGGCCCCGGTTGTTTTAACCGTTTGGCCATGTCAGAGGCCTTCAGGCGGCCTAAAAACTCTGACACCAGGGCTAGCCACCCGGCCTATACGAACTTACTTACGACCCCCACTCCCAAACTTTAAAAAGGTTTATGTTTGTCATTTGTTGATTGATTAACAAAAGAAAAAATACGTGTCCAATATTTTTGATAATCCTCACGGACTAATTATAATAAGTACTTAATGATTTTTTTACCCAGTCATAATGTCTATTGTAATGCTCATATCTGTAAAATTTAAGAGCAAGGCTCTTGTAGGTGAAACTTCCACGTCTCGCGGTCCTCTGCCAGTGTCTTCACTTTGTGATGTGTTCCTACGGATAAAATTTATTAAATAAAATATTACAATGCTCTATCAAAAGTAGGTACGTGATATCATACCGCGTAGTTAGCTCTACCAAATTTACAATTAAGTTTTCCATAATTTCACCGATTTTACTATCACAATGACCAATTGAGTCAATAAAATATGAAATTAATGCAAATTGAATATTGCTCGTTTTACAGTATTATCAGAAAATAGTTTATGCCAATAAAGAGCAAATGCTCGTCAATATAATTAAAATAGAATTGATACCACGCCATAATATTTGCAATTATGTCGACATTGCATTTCTTTATTATTTTAAATCTGAGATTATTTCTTTTACACTTACTAACCTACCTATGAAACAATACAGGATTATCTGCTTACCCTGTACTCAATCGAAAGGGGGTGATTAGGACCACCCTTATAAACAACTTTTACAATGGAGCCAACCCAAAATTCGAGAAAAAAAATCAGCTGTTCCATACAAAATTGCAACTTAGCATTGTATGAAACAGCAGATTTTTTTTAAATTCTGGGTTGGCCCCATACTAAAAGTTGTTCAAAATGGTGGTCACAATGACCTCCTTTCGGCTTAGTACAGTTCTGAATAACCCTGTATAAGCTAACTTTGTACAAGTTGTAAAGTAGGAAACATTGTATACTTATTTGTAAGTAGCTATATTACTTGCCAATATCAGTACAATTTTGTTGATTTCTGTTGATGTTATAGGTATGTCTGTTATTTTCTTAAATGGAGTAATGATAACCAAGTTATAGATGAATTTACGTGTACTTATCTTAATGTAGCAATGTATATCGCAATATATCTTATGTTACAAAGTATTAGAAATAACTAGAGTAGTTAGATTTTTTTATTTGTAGACCTTATTTATTGTAGAATGTTAATTTTGATTTGTAAAATCAATACGGATAATTGTGTATTATTATATTGAACAACGGTTATTTGCTATTCAAAACATGTGATTAAAATTTGTTTGTTTTGACACTTGCTAATTGGATGTTCGCCTCCAAAACACCGCGAGCTTTCCCGTTCCAATTTGTAGTACAAACAATTATTTGTAACTGTCACAATACTGTGTTAAATAATGGAAAATAGAATTTATTTGGTTGGACATTATTTTGTTTTATTTCACAGTTTGCCTTTTAATTACACTGTCATAGTTATTTTTAGTCAGAAACATTACAAAAAAAACCGTTCGCATGCATAAGTAATTAATAGTGAGAATTGAAAATTACAATTGTAAATCGCAAGATCATATTCAATCAGGGGCAGTATTTATCCGTCAATATTGACTCAATCCGCACGAATGATGTCTACCATTACGGAAGTTAACCGGCTCGTTAAACACAACACGTAAGTGCGATGTTCGCTGTTATTACATAAATCATTCAGCGATAAGTACGGGGAACCGCGAAACGACGCGGCATGCGTGCAGCCTCGCTCGTAGCACCGACTAGCGCCAAATCTGTGGCGCATACTGACTGACGTCTATTCTGCTCGTAGAAGTTTGCTACGCGAGGAAACTCTGCTACGAACGTTATCGGGAAAGCGCGGGAAACTCGCGCCGGCAGCGGTCGCTTCAGTAGGCTCGCGACCGCCGGCAGAGATGGACGGGTCCGTGCGCGCGTTCGCTCTCGCACTCGCGGTCATCGCGCTCGCGGCCGTGCGCGCTCACGTACCGTCTCGTGACAACATTCTGCGGATCCAGCTGTGGGACGCGGAGGGGCTGAGCCGACAGCCCGTGGCGGTGTCCGGCGCGCGCGCCGCGCAGCCTAGGAAGTTGCGGGTGGATGAGAACTCGCTGTACGACGCGATGCTGCAGGAGGCGCACCCGGGGGGTTTCGGGCGGTTCACGCGGCACAAGGTGCGCCACAAGAGGCGCGGGCGGCGCGCGCGCCGCGCCGGCACCGAGCTGCCGTGGCGGTTCCACGCCGGCGACCAGCTGCTCAACGTGGCCGAGTTCGACGAGGACGTGCCGTGGTCGGAGATCGAGGGCGCGGGGAACGCCAGTGCAGTGAGTGAGAGTGAGGTGCCGCGGCCCGTGGCGCCGCCGATGACGCTGCGCCAGCCGAGGGACGAGGTAAACACCCGCCGCAAACACTGCTTAATGTCACTCCTTTCATCGTTATCGCCGCCCGAGGTGGTTAATGGCCATTCAAGGAGCTGATAGCCGGACGGCGTTGCCGCTGGGAATCCCTATTCAGGCTTCCTTTTCAACGCACCCTCCGGCGACGATGCGTTGATAAAAGTGAATACCCTTCATTGTTTTTAAAATATTTTCTCGCCGGTTGTATGTACTCGTAGATTGCATCGTGCTCGGCAAAGCGAAAAATGTTTTTTCATCGGCGAGGGGATTGGCTCTCGTAGTTTTTATCGCCGATATGCTGGGATTATCTGAGAATGATTCATTGATGTTTTTTATCAATTTGTCGATAGCGCTGAATATCTGTTGGGGCGGTTATCGACATTATTACCTACCTTGGCGATCGCAGTCGTATGAATAGCAATATTTTATCAAATATCCAAAGTACGTAGATACACCGCGTAAGAACAACTTCATGCTCAACAGTCTAAATTAAAAATGTTTCGCGAGAAATAAAAACAAAGATTAATTAACGAGAACTTTCGTTTAAGTTCTCACAAACGCACAACTTCGCAGACGTCGATTAAAAAAGTAAAACACAACAGGAGGAAACGGGCCCATAAAAGTGAACTTTCCAATCTCTCACCTTAACCGACTTTACCGAGAAGCGAACTCGCTGCCAATTTAGGGCTTTTGCCTTAATACACCCGTAAACTTGTCTGGAGGTAAAAAGTAGTAGTACTTGCTAAGGTAGGTGTGAATAATGAGCCTTGAGTCGATGATCTTGTTTGTCGACTTATTGACTTTAAAAAAGGGGAAGGTTTTATAGTATTTTTGTAAGAACAAAAATCAAATAATGCATAAATAAAATATATTCCTGCCAACCGTGAAGATACTTACATTTTTTTTCTGTAATGTCAAGCAAGTTCATGCGAGTCCATGTAAATGTCTTCATTTCAATGCAGCAGTGTTCTAACCACTCCAATAACATTTATTTAAATTTAAAAAAAATCACACTCAAGAGCGCAGCGCAGAGAACGATTATTTTAAAGTCGCCAAATCTATAGTTGATTTTTCACCATATATAGGTAGATTAATCATTCATAACAAGAATACCTACTTAATAGGTAGGCAATTTTTTACCGGATTCAAAAAAGGTGGTTTTCAAACCGACTTTTTTATGTAAGTATGGTTTTATGTAGACTGCAATTATCGAAGTCTGTTGTGCCATTTTAGCGAATTATAATAATGTGAAAAAACAATCAAATTAATTAATGTTACACACGACCGGTTTTTAACTTTCGACCTTTGGGTGGATTGTTAACCTTTCGCGAAACTAACTGGGGTTGGGCATGCGAGGGCGCCTACACGGTTATTATGCTTTCACTTTTATAGCACATCGCATCCTTTATTAACACAACATAAGCTATTTTAAACCCTCGCTTTGGTAGTTGTTTTGTTTAGGGTCGTTCGCGAGATTAAATCTCTTGGCGGGAATTAATTAACAGGCCAGTTAGTAGGAAAACGACGCGGTAAAATATCAAGCGTTGTTTGAGAACAAACAACTTTTGTTTACGCTTTTTCCTTGTTTGTAGTCTTTTGCTTGCGGATGTTCACTATTTTGCTTCGCGGATTCCGGGAGTCAGGTGTTAGTTGTAATTTATTCAGTGCTGTAGCGGGGTTGGCTGTGTAGTAAGAAATGTGTTAAATGAGCAAAACGGCCTTGAGATTTTTCTATTCGTCGACCTTTTCTAGAGGCGTGACTTTTTTACCCTCAATTTATTTAGCTGTTATAAATTCGAAAGTGTATTTTTTGTTTAGTTACTCATTTAAGCGGCAACAGAGCAACAAATAAACTTCATTTTTGGAATTATTATAGTTCAAAGGTTCGAGAGTGACATAGGCTACTATTATCCCGGAAAAATAAATGGTTTCTATGGGATAGCACAAAAACCAAAATATCACGCTGACCAAGCCGCGGGCATAAGCTAGTTTTGGATAAATGTTTCGGTTTAATTATTTATGTAACAATTTATACATATACATATAGTACTTCATTCTATGCATATTGTCCCAAAACCCACACAGTCAGGTTGTTTTCTTATTTAAATTAAACTTATCTTACACCATAATTAATGTCTCAATCAAAATTTAAAACATTAACAGAAAATGCTCGCTACGCGCGATCCCAGAACAATCTGTTGTAGTACCCAGCAGGTTCCACATTTTAAACACATTTCTCTCAAAATATTCAGTTCTAAAGGATTAAGCGTCCAGCCGCATGACATGGACAGATGCTTAACATGCGTCGATGTAAATCCGATTGGCAATTAGTGCGCGTGAGGATGGTGCAGTCGTTCATTTATGCTCACCTGTGGGGTCACACCGCGGCCCGCCCGTCCTAGCCGCCGGCCCGTGCCGCCCATGGGCCTTATTCTTGCGCACTCGACATGATTTCATCCATTATTCAATCACCAACAGATGGTTAACAGGATTAGGCCGAGCCACTAATCAGGCACTGAAGATAAGGAAGTTCCGCAAACCATTTTGTGTTGAGACAGGTGGAAATCTTCACAATTTAAAGAATAGAGACCTCAATACAGTTTAAAATAATGACATATTTGAGAGACTCCTGGATTATCAACACCGGATGAGATAGTAAACACATCGGCTGAAGTAAAGAGGCTTTTCGAACACCTCTACGTTATTGATACATGCCTTGAAAATACTATACCTATTATTATTCCACCATTTTCTAACTTTAATGTTTTCTTTAATCGAGACTTTAATCACTTTGGCTCATTATTGCAATTCGCTTACCTACTCTGAATGGATGACCTAAACGTGCCAATCATCAATAATGCAATACAATATAACTTTATTGTACACCAAAAAACAGCTTAAGTAACAAAGTATTGACAATGTTTTTTTAAATTAGGTGGTACAAGGGCGGCCTTATCGCCTTGAGCGATTTCTTCCAGACCTACCTTTGGATGGACAGAAATCTGAGTACAAAAATGTGGTCGGTGGAATATCATAAACAAATTTGATGTAGGAAAAAAAACATCGCAGCTATTTTCAAAATAAAACTTCTCACTCGCCAGAGTGACAGTGACGGAGAAAATCTCGAGCTCTCCAAAATGGGAGCCGTAGCTCCGACGGCAATCAACCGGAAATTAGGCGCAAATCAATAATTTCCCTCCCAATACTGTCCACTACGCGCTAATAGAGTCTGATTGACTGCCGTGAAACGTCGAACAGAATGTACCTACGTACTACAAGGATTCATACAACTTACAGATGGAGAGTTGAAACGAAATTGAAAGAAACCTGCGAGGTGGGACAAAATATTATTTCACATGTCATACCTTACAAGACATCACAATAAATGCACAAAATTTTAATAAATGTCAAATTATAATATACGAGTATCTATAATATTCATTCACCTACAAGACCGATAGACGGATGACCTCACCAAGAGCGCATTAGATACGAACCACTTCCGCGTCTTTTTGGAGATCTGTAGGGGAGGCCTACGTTCAGCAGTGGACATCCTATGGCTGAATAGACGATGACGAATAATATACAGATAGACAAAACTATTTATTTATAACCACAAAGCAAAACTTAAACATGATACGAGTATGATTATATAATGGCGGCCTTATCACCCATGGCGATTTCTTCCAGGCAACTAATAATATCTCTACTCCGGGAAAAAAATGTAGGTATTTCTAACTAGATGGTAACGCCTCTACAATACCAGTTGGTGGAGGTTTTCTTCGCTAACAGGAACCTATAAACCTATTTATCTATGACCTTATTTACTGTCGTCATAAAATGCGATGGACCATCCTAAGTATGACAAAACAGTCCCGTTTCTGATCTTGACTGCCGTGCTCTCTGATCTTCCTAAAATAATAGGGAAAGGAATAGGTCCGATAGGTATAGAGTTTATAAGCTAATGTGGTTCGAGTCAGTTTGCTATATACGGTATCTGCCCAACGTTCTCTCTATAGGTACGAGTACCTACTCTTTTTATGATTGTGAGCTATGACCAGACTTCTAACAGACGCTATTAATCAACGTCGAAAATATTCGCACGCCAAGCTTATATTACGGCATAACGGCACTTATGGACTTCATTTGCCTAATGTTCTGTTCCAATTTGTGGGAGGATTTATCATAGTAAAAACGGCATTTTATAAGTAGATATAAATTCGAATAGCTACTTAATAAGTAGCCATTCGTTTGGAATGCCTACGGTTCGATCAATAACAAACCGCTTAAATTAGCTCTACGGAAAACATTATTTGGAGGGTATTAGGTCATTCTCTAACGTAATAAAAACTATGCTTCATGCTATTTAGTGATAATTATATTTATGCCTAGGTATATCAAAATTGAAATGAAATAATTATTTTTCGCAAAAAATGGCAAAACCGCCTTCCGTCGTGTACAAAACTCGAATATTTCGCTCGGATTGTTTACATTATTGTTGATTTTTCAAAAATGGCTCAGCCGATTTCTGTAAAATTTAAATGGGACCACCTCGGGTTTATACCCTTTTGAACCAAAAAAGAATTTTTCGATTGGCGGAATTATCGATGAACATACACAAAAAACAAACATACAGACGAACATAGAACCTCCTCCTTTTTGGAAGTCGCTTAAACAGTCCCGTTTTTTTTGGAAGTCGCTTAAAATAGATATAATAGCGTTAATACTCATTAAGAAGGGGCTCTATTTTTCAACTTAGATCGCCTGGGAACGTATACGGAACTTTAACAGATTGAATGGAGAATCTCTATGTTGCCTATGGAAGTTGCGAATACTCTATACAAGTTCCGTATACGACCAAACCGTGTAAAGTTCAAAAATCAGTCCCAGGTCTAGTTCGGCGATTGTTAAAATAATAGACGTCACGTCATTTAGTTAAATACCTACTCAGTAGAAAATAATTTTAATTGCCATGTAAACCTTTTCCAACAAAACTATCAAATGTCAGGGACTCTTTAGTTACCTAGTTATTAGTTATCAACTTACACCACAATTTTGAACCAACTTAAACCTATGAAAACCCCAATTAAAATCACTGATCAAACTGCCTATACCTATTTCAGGTGAGACTTAAATCTCTAAAAGCGGTAATTAAAATCACCGATCAAACTGCACCGAAGGTCAACTAATTGGATAAAAACGCTTATGTTAAAATTTCACAAAACATCTAATCCCTAAATTGGCAATTAGGCATCCTAAATCCTAACCCGCAATACCGCATTTCCCTAACTTTCTACATAAACGTACCCAATTACCGTAGCGACTTTGAATTCATCACCCACAGTTTTCATTAATTATGAAACGTAATAAAGGGATCAAGTGTACCATTATGTTCCCCACAAACGAACCTCGCTGCTCTATTGCATCTCTAGGGAACGCTTCAGTAAGGATCGAAAACAAGTATATTATTAACGAGTAAATTAACCGATATTAAAAAAAAAAAAAATTAAAACTAGTCTCGAAATTTTCTTGTTGCGAAAGTTGATTTTGTCGATAATTGCCAAGGGAAATAAAAAAGTAAGTTTCTTAGCTTTGTATGGAGTTTTTGATGAAAGAAGAAACAAAATTGTGTAATATGTATTGATATTTTATCAAACAAATATGTAGGTTTAAGTATCTAGGGTCTGTGGATGATCCAATGCTTTTTGTGTTGTAGTAGTGTAGGTAGTTTTAGCATATAAAGTAGTATTGTATTTTGTTGTAGTTAATAAAGACACTTTTGCCCAGTTAAAAAAAAAGTATCAACCTATTATAAGTATTTGTTTCGAAGTTTTTGGCAATGTGAAAATGTACTATAGGAACTAATGTTTAACTTACTTACTATACTTATAGTAAAATCTCTAATGCGATTTTACTTTTATGTTTGGTACATAGACTATTTTGAAACTGTGATTTTACTTTTCACTTGGTTTTTCAAATAAAACGTGACGTATATAATTTCCGTCTTGACAAATTCCTTTCAATACAACGAAGCTAACGTCGACACTTATTCCTAGCTAAAATATCCGATTCACGACGATCTTAAAATATACATCTTGGCGAATGTCGCAAATAATCTGGAATTTTTCATCAGCTGGAGAAATAAAGATAATCTGGGCCTCAGATATTCAGAAAAGTTTGGGAAATGAAATACGTTTTGTCATTTTCGCCGGCGAAAATTTGACGTCCTGTTACTTAAAATAACATATTTCGATCAGTTTTTATCAGGTACTCTGCTAGTGTGAAAACTTACTAATGAAAGGAAACATTTCTCTTGTGTCGCACTAAAGTAAAGGCAGGTTCAAGTCCTGCGTTCGCGACAATTTATTGAAATTGTTGTCACAAAAATAACTCTTTAAAATACTTCGACATTTAAAAGATTTTGTTAAAATAGATATTTTAATTCGTAATTACTGTCTAAATTAATATTAATAACAATATTTATTATATCTTAATATTATTTATTATATCTTAATATTATTTATTATATCTTAATATTATTTATTATATCCTAAGAGGCTCTCGCTATAAGGTTGGGTCAAGGGTCAGATACAGAAGGTGGTCGTCCTGGACACGGCGCGCATTGTCAGGAGGTTCCTCTCTCTGTAGACTCTACCACCGGTAGCTTGGGCCCCGCCCAGCTGCCGGCGGCACTCTAGGGTTAGGTTTTTTTAATAGTATTTTGTTCTTTTATATAAATATTGTATGTAATAAATGAATATGTGAATATTTATTATATGTTAACATTAAATTAGAGTTGCTACTCTAATCTGCTGATTAACTTTGTAACCCTCACTAGTTTTGTTTAATTATAGGTAGGTACACAAATTGTTTACCAGACTTTTATTAATTTCAGTCCCTGAGTTTAAGCGGCAATATTGTAAAATGGGATCTTTAAAGTTCCCCTTATCTCCATTATGCGTGGTTATTACATGCAATTATGCGTTAAAAACTATTAAAATTCCATCGCGTGCCCTTTCCTTACTTATTACGCTGACGCATGAAAGTCCCATTGCCGCGGTATACTTAGTAATTACTGCATAATAGAAATAGAACTCTTACATTATGTGTATCCGAATTTCTATTAGATTATACGAAGTCATGGTTATTTTAGACACTATAAAAAAGATTAATACAGTAATCACGAATTCATATTCGTAGGTATACAATATACATATAAGAAAGTATTGGTTTCGTTGAATACACGTACAAAACATAATAAACGAATAAGTAAATATCAGAACGAAAGAGGTAAAATAACGAAAACACGCAGAATAACAAATTCAGAGATCAAAGTAGGTATCATGTAATAACACGAATCGCTAGGGCCTTTGTAATAACAAGAATTTTTACCTATCCGCATATCGTATCTTAAATGCAAACAGCTACGTAAGCTATGTTACGCAAATTCACATGCCCACATCTTCTGCCTAATACACCCACATTACAGCCTTGCTGATATTTTCTCGTAATAATGTATACCGGAATACCGGAGTAACTTTAACCACCTAATAAATAACGGTAGATAGCGCTGCTAAGGGGGAATCAGGTGCGACAGATGACAAAACTTGCGACACGGAGAGTTATCGACCCCACCTTTCCGCTCTACCGCTTAATGATTAGGGGTGACGTAATTATGCCTCCAATATTTCAAAGACAGATGTCAAAAATTGACTCTACCCTCCTTTTTATAACGCTCTCAAAACGTTATGATTTTGTTACGATCTTGTCTACATTTCATAAATTCTTTATGGGAATAATAAACCGTAGATCGTTATCTTTGGCTGTTAAACATTAGAAATTACACTTTTAATTGATGTCTTCATTTGAGTATCTTTGAGTTATGTCGTGATTAAATCTTTATGAGATAAACTCCGCCTAGCGTTGGGTGGTGCGAGTCCGGCTTTATTATGAGTTTACAGTTACGAATGTATTTTGTTTTGAAATGTTCAAAAAGTGGACTACTGAATTTTAGGTATGTAAGTATGATTAGACTGTAAACAAGTATACGTTGTAGTATTTACTAATAACGGTATACTTTTTAAATAAGAACTATAACTATTACCTACATTTCATTAGAGAACCTAATTAAGTATGTGAAGGGGCAAGTAAATTACAAGTAAGTTCTACTAGAAGTTATAGAAAGCGTATTTCTTTTACTCTACATAAAAAAGCTCTAATAAATATCAGCTTTATTTTTACAGATTTTGTTTTAGAAACATTCAATGATATTCATTCATATTTGCTTCCGCAGAATAATGTTTCTTGAAAGGAATTGTTTAGTGTTCGTAATACGTACTTGTATTATATTATGTATCTCTATGTGATTAGAAATCCTTAGTAAGTATTATTTATTAGATTAGTTTATTCGACATTCCGCAAAATGGACTAAGTTCTACGAGTAATTTGTTAATTATTTATAGCAAATGGATTTCTACTAATGAAACTTAATGTATTAATAAATAATTAATTTATAAAGTTCATTACGTACTAATATACATAGTAATAAGATCTCATATTTTTAACGTCTCACCGCATATATTTGGCAATACGAGTAAGTTTGTACATTAATTTGAACTAAGCACAGCTATGCTTCGAGTTCTAAAACATATTTTACACGAATGAAAATTAAGCATTCAAATTTTAAATATCACACATTTCATGTAAAACTTAATCCGTTAGATGAATAATTCAGGTATTTACCAAGTTCTAAAACTCATTTGAAATTTTGCAGACATGTAGACATTGTAGACCTACATTATCATTGAACTACCATAGGTAATATATGTAGATTGGTTGCACAGTAGAGAATAAGTACTTGTGTAAAAATCTTTGAATTACTCGTGCAACTGATTAATACAGATACCCGCCTGGTAAGTACTGGTAATACGAGTATGTCTGTATTTACGGCTGAAACATTGGCCGGAAAAACTCATTACTGCAATTTGTGATTGTCTTGGCAATTCATTTGTAACATTTAGCTAGAAAGATGTGTCTACTGGTTTATAAATAGCGATTTCGTATGAGAGGAACAGCTGGAAAGAACAAAAATCAATCATCTTGTAATATTGTCGACCAACCTTGTATTCGAGTATTAACTATAAATTTAATAATTATAATATAGAGTTTTGTTTTATTAGGATCAATTTTAAGAAACTAAACGATACATTGTGCGAAAAACAAACTAAAAATACAACTAGCGTAGGATTCACAATATCAACCATAAAAATATATATTTCAAGTCTGTGCTTGTGTCCCACCCTGTATAATCACCAGCGAATCCTTATACACCTTCCTCAAATTCTCCTATAAAGTATCCTGCGACAAAGCGCCTGTTCAATTCCAGGATCCCCTCTGCATGTGTCGGGATTACCACGAAGACAGCTAATTTGCTTCTCGGAGGGAAGATTTATGAAGAAGTGTTCAACCGGCGCCGCTGCCTATTTTCACAAATACTCAAAATACAGTAGCTAGGCTCAGTAGCCTCATACAACAGTCAGCCGAATAACGCACACATAGAAATCGCTCACGGGTACAAAATGGAACTCTATCGCTTGAATTGTATGCCTTATGAAAATCGTATTTGCGTTTTAATTAAATGAGTTATTAAGACCGTAGGAACGCACCAGATACACGCTTTCAACTGATCTTATTGCAAATCTATACAATCCAGTTATGCAAATCAATATGTAGTACGTTAAAACAGTTACAGTTAAAATGATAAACACTTCACAAATTCGACGCTAAGTCAGGACTGCGAATTAGCTCAGTCGGGCTAGTGATCCGAAGACGCGAGGTTCGAGTCATGCAATCGTGACGAATTTTTGAAATGTTTATCACAAAAATAGCTCTTTGTGGTAAACCTAGTGTGGGATGCACTATAATATTAAAATAATTTCAAATCTATAATATGATTCAGTCCCATTATGGATGTCCTACGGCTGATATGGTGATGAAGATGAAAACTTTTACATATCTTATTATCATTACGCCACACTTACAGAGTATTTTAATTTTTTTGCTTTGCGTGCGTCTCCACAGCGTGTTCTAAGTTTGTGCTCCTAACGATGTCTATGTGTGCGACGCTCTACTATGGCTAATATAAAGCTTAAATACAGCACTCTAAGTGTTTTGTGCTATTTCTCTCGCCGTAAAGACGCGTCGTAAAACGTCGAATGTTTACAGGTGGAATGTAAAAACAGTGGCGACGAAGATTTAGTGTTTTCTTAGGTGTCTGTGACAGGCCCGTGCGAGTAACAAGTTTGTGCGGTAAATGAAGCACGTTTACTTTGTATTTAAACCGGATTCCCACTTACTTGCCACAGATAAGAGATGGAATTACTAAGTTTTTTGTTTTACTACCTTTTTAAGTAAAATCAGGGAGAATATTCCCTTTCGTATTATTCAAGTAAGTAAGTACGGCCGGGTAATTAACACTGAATTTAGAGTTTTAAAGCGAAGGGTTTTGGCATGGATAAATGAAACAACCGGGTCATCCGAGCCACGGTAGCGCTCAGTTATCATTTCTACCCGCATTCGACTATCTGAAGATTGACCGTGCCGAACATTGTTAAACTTCAGTGATACCTAAGAAACATCTACCCAAACTACGCTATGAGCGCTTATTGTGTCTTATATATTGTATATGGTGATCTAAGTAATACGCTCGCGTTACAATGTGTAATTTTGACTTCGCAGGCTTAGTTATGAAATGGTTTCTTGTATAAGCCAATTTTGACAAGCCAGATTAAAATTAGAAAAGAGCAATACTATTCCATGCCAACCATATCTAGAAACATAAATAGTACTTAGCGTCTTTTATGTGTTACTGCAGAAAATATTTCTCCAGGTTATTTTCGTACAGCTAAGATCTCATAAGATACATTGTATTAAGTAGGTAACCACGACACCGATTAGATAATAGTTACTAGCGTATGCAAATAGTTTTTACTATTGTAGACCTTGTAAAAGTAACTTAGGTATAGTCTTGAAAACTCTATAGATACTGTACTTAAGTAAAAAAATAAATAAAATAAATATTAGGGGATATCTTACACACAGCCTCTGACCCCAAACTAAGCAAAGCTTGTGATATGGCTGCCAGAGACTGATATACTACATACACTTATATAGGTATATTTATTGAAAATATTAAAATACTAATAAATTCTGGTATATTCATTTCAGTATGTGCAACAATTAACTAAAGCCTTTTTAATTCCAATCTACGAGTAAGTATTGATTAATCTATCTATAGAATTCCAGTTCTGCTCTATAAAATATTCACGACAGTCTAAAATAACTCTTTCCATTGACTCTACCGACTTTTCATCATAAATGCACTACAGTAATACCGCCGTCTAATTATCTCAATGCATGCAATTGTTTCAAAGCCCACGCTGATATCGAGTCTCTGATAGAGTCATTATCATTTAATTTTAGAAACGTGTAGTCTTTTACGAGAGCTCATTGAGAATGTTCTGTACGCCTACATTGTAGACGCAGACATCTCTACAATTTACTGGCGTGTTCAAATTAGAATTTACATGGGTACCAACATGTCTTAAAATGGACAAGTAAGTGGTTACATCATTATGAAGTAAGTAGGCAGTACAAGTATTTCGGTGGTGTGGTGTAAGCAAACATTTTGGCTGCAACATTTCTAAGAAGCAAATGCGTACGACACTTGTAGCTTAGGTACGACGATACATATTGCATTATTTTGATTTGATTCAAGTGGGTAAATCTTGTTATTAAAAAGAACACGGCGACAACCTTCTGGCTTTTGATAATACAAAAATCCGAATTCAACAGTAAATGTGAGAAGCCTAAATATGATAATCCGCTTACTCGGTCTGACGCTGTAGATGTACAACTCACAGTAAAATTTCATTTTAACAATAACTTGTAATAGGTATAGATACACACGTACACGTCGCGTCAAGTAAAAAGAACGCTGGAGCTTCAAGCTGCGCACAAGGGAATTTAGATCCTATTGCACACGTAATATGAAATAAATCTCCTTGCTGCAGTTAAAGCTGCGTACTATGAAAATTAACTCCTATTTACTGTGCAATAGGAGTTAAATTCCCTTGTGCGCAGCTTGAAGCTCCAGCGTTCTTTTTACTTGACGCGACGTGTAGAACTGATAAGAATAACTTTCTTTATTAATCGGGTAATTAAGTAGACTCAGGCATTATATTCCGTAATACAATGGCATATTTTGTCAAGGCAAAGCAAGGGTATATCTTACCAAAGGTGCTATATGTCTATATTTATTAATAACTTTTACCTACTATGGGACCGACCGCAAAACCGCGAAAAATCAGCTATACCATGCATTTTGTTGAGAGTCGCTTAATTATAAGTACGGAGCAGCTGATGTTTCTTTCGTCATATGAGGGGACCTTGTTTATAAACGTTATCAAGATAACAAAAAACTACAACACTGATACCTCAGTGTTGTTTATAAAGTGTTTGTTGTTTTTTTGTTTTTAAGAAGTCTTAAGTTACCTTTAATTATTTAGTCAAATTTAGGGGAATCTCAAACCAGCTGGCTTCCCAGTCGAGTTGTGATTTATTTATTACTACGATAACTCGGAAAAATAAATCAAATAAAATATCATATCATATAACGATAATGATCGTCATAATCTTCAGATTATCACCAATTTCATCAACATAACAATTCAACTATTTATAATTAAGTTCCATGCCGTTAATTTTAATGTTTCCTTACATATTTTTTTATTTCTTGGTACCAAAAGTGCTGATTATAACACGATGCGTGTAGAACTTATGATATCATTAATTATTATTATTAAATCTTGATATGAAGTGGAAATATTAATCGCTTACGATATTACTTTTAATGTCTTTCATTTATCATTTATATTTTGACTTCGTAGAAAATAATTTTCATTTGATAGAGCTTTATTCGTTAACTCATGTACCTATTTTTCAAGCTAATGATATTTTATCAATATAAATATTTTTGTATAAGACCTATAGTGTGAAAGATGATATGCGAGAGAAAGGAGTTGATGTTGTATCGACGTGTGATAGAGTTAAATTGCAAAAGGAAATATTTTATTTTTATTTTATTTATTTTCCACAATACAACTATCTTGACAGGTTCTATCACCTAATGCGATAGTGTAGCTATACTTATTATATTAAACATTTTTACCAACATTATTTCACTGAAACATTTTATAGTATATTATGTACAAAAAGAAAAGCATCTTAGCTCCTATAGCTTAACACAAACAAACAGTAAGCCCGATTACAGTGGCGCCAGCGTAAATTTATTAGCAACGTAAAAAGCGTTATCTCTATCGAATGCCTAAAGTGAAAAAGAAACAGAACTATGCTATTTAGCTAATATAATTACGCTGGCGCCTCTGTAATCGGGCTTAATATCCTGTAGTATGCCGACCGCACCTAGTGGGATAAGGGATTTGGCACACCGAATGCGTTCTGCTGTGTGCGGTCAGGTCAAATTTCAATTTGACCTGACCGCAGACAGCAGAACGATAACAATCAACAAAACACAAACACCAAGAATCATACATACACAACATACACAAACAACAAGAAACAACGTTGCCGATCTCAGTATATTTTGTAGTATTTTTTGTACTCAGTATGTTTGTATTGCTGACCAATTGCCCTGACCGGCAACGTTGTTAGGGTTCCGTACCCAAAGGGAAAAACGGGACCCTATTACTACTAAGACTTCGATGTCCGTCTGTCTGTCTGTCCGTCTGTCACCGCGCTGTATCTCATTAACCATGATAGCTAGGCAGCTGAAATTTTCACAGATGATGTATTGAATGATGAATATTTCTGTTGCCGCTATAACAACAAATACTAAAAACAAAATAAAATAAATATTTAAGGGGGCTCCCATACAACAAACCTGAATTTTTAGACGTTTTTCGCTCTATATTAATAATGGTAATAGGTAGATGCTTGAAATTTTCACAGAATATTTAGTTTTATATTCACTTTAATAATAAATAATAAAATTAATATAAAATAAATATTTTAGGGGGGCTCTCATACAGTACGGAACCCTTCGTGCGCGAGTCCTACTCGTACTTGGCCGATTATTCATACCTACACAATGCAAGATGCGTTCAATTTGACTTGACCGCAGACTGCAGACCGCATCCAGTGTGTCAAATCCACTGTAAGAGCTCATGTATAAGAACCATTCTGCTACGCAGAACTTTGAAATATAATTTATTTGTCTCTAATATAAAAAATAAAAAGTAAAAGCCTGAGCATTTATAAGCTATTTACTTCTCTATTTGTAATTAGGATTTAGTATTTTAATAATCGACTAAAGCTTTTGCATGATGCAGAATGTACTAAAATATAATAATACCTACAATGAGTAACAGAAAAGTGTCTCAATAAAATGCTAAGCGCACTCAAAATACCCAAGGAAATGAAAAGAAAGCTGTGAATAATCACAAGGCAAAATGCCAACAAATAGCTGCTTCTGGCTTGACTATTCATATTTTCTGCTTCTATATGGCGCGGTTACACTGGTTGCTATAGGCTATTTACTATAAGATATTGAATAGCTCTATTAACCACGAGATATTTAATAACTCACTATGAGTACTGGTTTTACAATTGATTTACTAGTTTAGAGCAAAATAAATAAATAATAATAATAGGCCCGTTAGTATGACCATGCGCTGCATTGTGACTTGTGAGTACTACTCTACTTGTAAATAAAATATTGCCAAATTGACTTGTACGAAATCACAAGTACGCTTGACTGTTTAGTTTTATATTATCACTGGATATCTACTAGTTTAATAGTAGTTGTTATATTATAATATGTATAGTGCTAGTCAGAATGTACTGGTGACTAATGTCAATAACTCGTCAGTACCAGACTCAGTTTCTAAAAATAACCCGAAACAAACTATTAACAAGCTCGCGCAACTACACGGAAACTCTATGCAAAACATGAAATTAGAACATTGTAACTTAGTCTTAAAATAAACTTAAAAAAAAGATTAGTAGGTATTGTACGTTCACCCACAAAGAGGATAGACCCCTGGATCGTGGTGGATGAAAGCCGCTTCCAACTGGACTGGTCTTATTAGAGATCTATAAGGGAGGTCTATGTCCAGCAATCCTGTAATTTATTTTAAATTCACATTACGCCCGATTACAGAGGCGCCATCGTAATTATATTAGCTAAATAGAATAGTTCTGTTTCTTTTTCACTTTAGGCATTCGATAGAGAGAATACTTTTAACGTTGCTATTAAATTTACGCTGGCGCCTCTGTAATCGGACTTATAATAGTTTTACTAAAATACGCTAACTTTTCTTTAAAAAAAATTCTAGTTTTATCTAACATTTATCCTCAACCACACCGCCGCATTTTTCTACAAAAGCTTTTAATCCGTATCATTACCATCTATAAGATTTAGCTAGACACAACCAGCGACTAACTCAAGGATTAACATAAAACACTCAGTTATTACTCAAGTAAAAATAATATTATCGCCACTAAAGTAAATTAACCAGTTCCCATTATATATGACGTGATGTATCGCAGTGCGGTAATTATTTTATTTTCTTCAGTCACTAGCTGCATTTAGGGTTGCTATAGATAGTTTAAAAGTTCGCTCGGTTAAATTAATGACATCCCGATATCACTTCTTGCTTTTTCATCGAGTGGCACGCAATACGGTAGTGAAGCTAAATTTCAAGTGTCTCCGACGTGACGGTCAACATTTAGAAAAAAAAATTTCTAAAACATTCGCATTTGTTTTTCACAAAACTTATTTAAATGAGCTGATATTATGAGTACTTTATTTTTATTCCATTCCTGATTCTGCAACCGGCCACCCTTTTCTATATTGAGAAAAGATAGAGATAAGAAGTATTATAAGCATTGCTGAACGTGGTAACCCTGGTGGCATTCGTCTTCCTTAGGACGTCGACTTAGGAGGTATTCTTCACAATCAGTTGGATTGTATTCGGCAATAAATAAGCTGGACTTGTTGAAGACAACTAATTAAGTTCTTCTGACTGCGCGCGTGGGCGACCAATATTCCATCCTAACGATGCAATTGATCGCTCATCAAATGAAAAACATCTTTATTTCCGTAGCCTTAAGAGTCAAGGGTGAGCTTTTATAAAGTTTTTATGCAAATTTCTTATATTTAGTAGGTCTATATTGATTCCATTTCAATAATTGATAATGTTAATGAAGACGACCATGAAATACGTGTAGGTCTTGATGAAATGTAAATTATACAACTTTCGTTCGATGATGTACCTACCTACCTAGGTGTATGGAACAATGGATAATAAAATATCGTATGTATCGACAGAAAGCATACTTAATTGCACAGATGGCTGGAAGAGATATTTTAAATATTAAAATTAATTCACAAGTCGGCCTTGAGCACCGGAATGCAGTTTTTTTGTTGTAATAATGACTTACATGATATTTTATCTGATACTTTTAAGTAGTTTTTTAATGAAAGAAGCGATTTATAGTCGGATTTTACCGAATTTTTATGCGACTATAATTTAAATAAAAAATGGGGTACAACCAAAGAACTTTATACCTACTAAAGTTCTTGTTATTTAATTTCCGTCTTATCTTCAGAGTTCAGTTTAATACCTATTTACTGAACCAGAAAATCAACGGTGATTATTTTGAACTATCTTACTGCAGAGCTTAGATATCTTTTCATTACGGATATTGAAAAGAGTGATCTTGTTTTTGTATTCGAATCTAATTTCATTCGATAAGAAATCGGCAGGTCTAAGGCTGCCATAGCCCATACTTACTATGTACTACTGCCTAAGCACTTTACGATAGTTATGTGTGTTAGTATGTACTTAGGTAGGTACGTGTACTTAGGAGTTTATGATAGTTGTTTGTAGTAAGTAAGTTCTTAGTAATACGATTTCACGCATTGCAGTTTTATAAATTGCATCATGCCATATCTCAGAAAACATGGATTTCTCCACTTTCGAGGTTGTGTGTTGGGATTCCCTCAAAATGCTAGGACTTATCATTGGGTATCTTTGATGACTAACTGCAACGTCATTAAGGAAACTTTGATTTACTTGTAATATCTCTACTGATTCATACAAATACATATTAATCCAATGTCCTTTGTTTAGTTTGATTAATTAATATCAAAACTCTAACAAGATGATTATGAGTCAAATCAGTTAAAATCGAGTAGAAATATATTATTATGAAGATTGAGTTAAAGAGATCTGCTGCGATTGAAACTTACCACTACTTAATGTATTATGATTATAATTAAGATTAGTTTAATTGTGCGTTTTCACAGATTACTCGAAAATATTACAACATTTTTGCGATTTTTACTGTTTGGAGAACTACTAGGTTACTATGAGACAGTCATATCAACTATCAGGACATACAACTATCTCGGACACTCTCACTCATTATGAGTATTGTATTTAAACTTTCGCGATTTGAACACATTATTCTTATACGGGGCTAATCGCGCACTATAATCACGAGATAAATATTAGTGTGGTGTGTCGTAGACTCGTGACAATTTCAAGTTCAAGTTGAATTGGCGGTATCAGCTGTTTCGCATTCCTGTCTACCCGTGACCACGATCGATGCAACTCGGTCGAAACGTCGGGATAGCGAGGTATTTATTTATCTCGTAATTATAGTGCGATATATATATCATCTTCTCTTCATAAACCTATGTAAACAGACGTGTGAACCAAACGAATAATTGCGTCGCACGTATTTAAAGATTATCAATTCAAATTCAGCACATGAAAGCTCCTGGGCCACCCCGGCGTATGAATAAGCCTCAGGGAGCTCTCGGTCCTAAATCACGGTGATCGATCTCCATGGCCTCTGGTCTGTTATTGGCAACACACGGCTTACATTTTACCACCCTGTCACAATAAACAACATGCGTAAGACAATACTGCCGTATATTCAGAAGTTTAAGTGGTGAATTGTCATTTTAATGTGACAGAATTCCACGGGACCTAATAAAAATAATGATAAATGTAATAGGATACAAAATAGACACTTTCTCAAATGAATGTATTTTTTTATTAAAATTTTTCGATGTGTATAAATACCTACGAGTACGTACGTACTTATGCATGATCTGACTATTTCTAGACACATCAATCTCATAGGTATTAGTTATAATTATATAATAAAAAAGGCAATCTATATTCATATTATACAAAGAAAGAGCACGGATTTATTGGTATAAATTGTTTCAAAACATTTTGAATACCAGATCATTGTATCTATTAGAAAAATTCTTTAACAATTTTAAAGATTCCTTGTTTAACCTACATATATGGCATAGGGGCGGTCTGTTAATAAATGATAAATGTACAATTTTGAAATGTTTTATGTATTTAAGTTTGCACCACCGGTCATGTCGTATTCACATTTCTATATATCCGAAGGTTGTCTAGAAAATATTGTTTTTAGTTATAAGACCGCCTTTTGTGCTCTTCTTTACATTTCTTCTGCCACTATTGTTCCTTTTTGTGATATCAATCAATAGTATTATGTTGTTAATTTACAGATCTAAATAATATTTTTTATTGTTCTAGGTAATAAACGAGGTTTAACAAGGACTCTTGTATCAGTTACACGAGATGACCACAATACGATCGCCGTAACACCAATTTTCAAATTTACACAAGGTGCGTACTGTTGACATATCAATTTGTGGCGCCCGATTAACTCTTCACCAGACGATTTGTCAAGCCTTTGTTGATTGCTTACGATGAAGACGATATCTATGATTGATGTTCATACAATAAGTGCCATATGATTCACCGCATAATATTTATGAGTATAAAATGATACTGTTGAAACGATCTGCAAAAACCTGTATAATCGTTTTTCATCTCATTCATTTAAACGGCCTGTAAAAAGCTGTGTAACCGTTTTTGATGACACGTTAAGTTGTAGGTTCCGGTTGTTTTAACCGTTTAGCCATGTCAGAGGCCTTCAGGCAGCTTCAAAACCCGGCCTATACGAACTTTCTTTTTCACCGTTTCTGAATCGATTTGTGTCTAATAGACATTCGTTATCGTTATTATAGCCGTATGACGTCGAATATTAAACCAGTTGAAAGTGGCTTGCAACCAGAGCAATCCTGTGGTCTTAATCGGATCCAACAAGGCAGTGAAAATCTCACGCCGCGCTTACTGACTTAAAATATATTGTGTTAATATTATCGCGATGTACAGTATGTTACTGACGTGTCAAGTACCTAATGCAATTTATGAACTACTTCTGAGCCAAAGTTCACTCGAATCCGTTCAGGCCTATTTGCATGATTGAGTAACAAACATGTGACAGTCATGTAAAATGTCGCACTAGAGAGTAGAATTTGTATGAATATTTAAGTTACTCAAATAGTTAATCGAGCCGGCAAAACGGTTTATTTGCTAACCATAAACCGCTAACCAGATCATTTATCATTCATATAATAAATATTTAAGTTAGTACAAATAATCACTTATGATCCAGCACAAAAATATAGTATTTGCTTTGCTAACCACAAATTGTTGCCAGATTTGATTGACAGTTAACCATTTCAACGGTTTCCTTAGTTGAAGTCAAACGATAGCCCTATTAAATTAAAATGGCTCGTGCACTAGCGTCAGAGATAACATAAAATTATAGCGAAGAAATAAAAACAAAAACTGTTGTATCATGTGTTGTGTAATATTTTATAACAGTATTCACCGTTTAACTTGATATAGGCAACACTTGTGATTAAAACGCGTTATCAATCTTCTAAGCGTCAGCTCTCTGGTTTCTATAAGACAGGTGTTTATAGCTTTTATTATTTATTTCGTATCAGTTTTTTGTGATTTCGAGATAAAGTACAATCACACTAAAATTAAATTGTAAAGGTATGTACAAACGGAAAGTGAGTCAGTAATAGGCTAGATGGTTAATAATTATTTATCGCAAAAAATGGCAAAACCGCCTTCCATCGTGTACAAAATTAGAATACGGCTCAGCCGATTTCTGTAAAATTTAAATGGGACCACCTCGGGAGTATAACCTTTCGAACTAATAAATAATTTTTCAATTCGGTTCACAATTCGCGAAATTATCGATGAACAGACACAAAAAACATACAGACGAATTAGAACCTCCTTCTTTTTGGAAATCAGTTAAAAAAGTGAGGGCGCGACCCCCTCTCCTGAATTTTGATGCACATTATTTTGGCCATTCTATGTTAGATTGACATAAGAAAAAAAACGTGCTTAATTTTTTTTTGATAATCTTACTACCGGACTAATTTTATTATTAGAGTTGGGTTTCTGTAACCTGACTAGGTTACCTATCATGCTTATTGCTTAAAAATAGATAGATATTAGTTATCGTGTACACGTCACATAAACTAAAATACACACGTACGACAGCTGCTGCTATTAACATATTTTCTTTCTATTTCGTTTTTTTTTAAATATATTTATTTTTAGATCTAGAATAATAATCGAGCCACGGGGGAGGTCTACGATCATAAATGCTGTAGAGAATACACAATCGATATTTCACACAAGATCCAATTAGTTTTAAAGTAGCCAAAGTGATTTATCACCGCTCCAGGCGTCGAAAAAGGCTCTCGTATGCCAACACTAAAAGATGAATGTAGATTAAAATTGTCATTTGAATTCACTATTGTTTCTGAATAATGGGAACACACATTGTTCTATGGATTGTTTTGACAAGATGTTATATTGTAATTTATGATTTTGTCACAGTTTGTATTGTTTTGTAAGAAGACTACGTTGTTTGACGTTAAAATTATAAAGGCGTAAAGTTGTTTAGTAGAGTAAACTCTTTGCGCAGCACAATCTTTTTTAGTTACTAGCTTAAAACCCGCGGCTTCGCCCGCGTGGTCTTAGTACATAGGTGCTTGCTTAAAATGAAAATAGCCCGCGGTTAGACCCGCGTTGTATTGGTACTTGCTTAAAATTAAAAAAGGCTGTCTGATGGCCTGCGTTGTCATATTACTTGCAATGATAATGGCCCACGGTCTGGCTCGCGTTGTTTTAGTAATTGCTCAAAATAATAAAAACCCACAGTTTGGCCCGCGTTGTCTTGGCACTTGCTTAAAATAATAATAGCTTGTGTAGCCCAGCATTGTCGTATAACGTATTACTTGCAAGGATAATGCCTACGGTTTGGCCTGAATCGTCTTAGTATTTGGCTGGATAAAAAACGTATTGTATGGGTCAGAGTGTTCAGCCACCATAGGGAGAATGAAAGGAAATTGCATGCAGCGGAGATACGAATGCTGAGATGGATGTGCGGAGAGACAAGAATGGATAAGATTAAAAATGAGTATGTTAGAAGAAGTCTGAAAGTAGCGCCAGTGACTGAGAAATTAAAGAGTGGCAGGCTATCTTGGTAAGGGCATGAGACGGGAAGAGAGTAATGTCACGAAAAGAACCCTAAATATGATGGTAAGCGGCAGAAATAGGAGGTGACGACCAAAAAAAGTGTGGATGAATTGTGTGCAAGATAATATGCGAGAGAAATGAGTTGATGATGAGATGGCGTATGATAGAGTGAAGTGGCGAAAAGAAACGTGCTGTGCCGACCCCACCTAGTGGGATAAGATAAGATAATATTTATTGTCATCAAGTAAATCTAAGGGCAGGACGATGATGATAATAGGTCGCGGTTTGGCCTGCGTATTCTTAGTGCTTGTTTAAGATGGTATATAAATTACGCAGCTTAGCCCGCGTTGTCTTAATACTTGCTTAAAATTATTTACAGTATTATTTACAGCAGTTTTTCTAAATAAAACAGCATTTTATTAATCACAGTCGTCTTAATATTTAACCTAAACTAACCTAACCTAACCTATTTTTTGTTTCACACCTAATCTATAAAGGCGATTCGCTTCTGGCACTTCGCCGGCCGCTGCCGCGGCACGCTCGCTTTGCTCGCTCGGCTCGTGCGTTGTTTTGTCATGTTCTAACATAACCTAACCTATTTTTTGTATCACACCTAATCTAATTTCTTCACTAATTTACCCTAAAGAAACCATCCATTGATCTAGACCCCTGATAACAGAGCATTCCCTAGGAAGCGAGGGTCAACTTAGGGATTATGCGACTGGGATAGTTATTTTGCTATGAAATATGAAAAAATTGCTGTGCAGTCAGTATTTATGCTATGTATGTAGTATTTTTGTACAAAAATAAATTTAACTGTATTACATTATGAGGAAAAAAGTAATGTCATATTGATGTAAAATTTCGAATTATCTGCAGTTTGAGTTTTGTTAAACATTTAGTTTATTTGTAGTGAAGTAAGTTACTTGATGTAAAAAAGAATATAAATGATGAGTATGTATTGATAGGCGATTATTTATTTGATATGCAATTTATATTATCCCAAATTATAATAGCCTGCCTTTTGGCTTGCGTTGTCGTATTACTTGCAATGATAATAGCCCATGATAATAGTCTGGCCCGCGTTGTTTTAGTATTTTCTCAAAATGATAATGAGTACTTACTTTAAATGGTATTTCCCCACAGTTTGACCCGCGTTGTTTTAGTACTTTCTTGCTTAAAATAATAGCTCATGGTTTAGCTCGGGTTTTCGTATTACTTGCAAAGATAAGATTAGCCTGCTTTGTCTCAGTATTTGCTTAAATTCTCTCGTGTCTAAAGCTTATTACGGAGTACCTACGACAATTTTTAGATGAAATTGATTTGCAAAATATTTGATATTAATTAAATAATAATTGTATGATTTATTCATGTTCAAATAATTATTTTATGGCCGCATTGGATTTAACGGTTAATTCAATATTTTTGTTCTTAGTATTAAGATCTCAATGTAACACAGTTCAACAGTAAATATGTTCTTTGACTTTAATAGCCTACGGTTTGGCCCGCGTTGCCTTATAACTTGTCAGAAGATAAATACTTAATAAAGTTATATGTTAAAATACCTACTCATTCTTTATGTGGTAAAAAGAATATTTTTCGGTACATTGCTCACTCATGAACCATGTAGTTTCCCACTCGCATACCAAATTATATCCAACTCCATTCGCATGTCATGGTCCACATCACAATCGTAAGGTCCTAATCCTGGTCTGACCACTGAGCTTTGAAACTTATGTACCAAATTTACACTAATGGCTTTTTATTGATGGAAAACATTGAAGCAACCTGCAAAGGCACGTCCATAGAGAAAAATCGATGTATATGAATTCAGCAACCCGAGCTCGGCCAGCGTGATGGATATGGCTCAATCACCCTTCGTGGGTAGGCCTACGTTCAGTAGTGGACTATTAAAAAAGTTCAGTACAGGTATTCAACATGTTTCATTAAATTATTAGAAATTTAATTTTGATTATTTTGAACTCAATGACAATCTTGCCCAAAACCGTTCACCCAGTCAAAAGTGGCCGAGACACTTGTAGGACTTTCAGGCATTCTCTGACCCTGTACAGATGAAAAAGTAGCACACAAGTAGGTATATTTTATTTGAGAAATACATATTGTACCTATATATAGACGACAGGCATGTTCTAGGATTCTATTATACTCATCATTTGACTTACTTTTACTATGGTACCAACCCCGAAATCACGTAAATAAAATCTGCTGTTCAACATAAAAAGTTCATCGACCCGCGGCAAAATGTAAAGAATAGGTAATTTTCGCTTTTTCAGGTAGAACCCATAGTAAAGTAAGTTTATTTATCCGTATGTACCGTAAGTTCAAATCTATTGGCTCACAAAATAAAATCTTTCGTAAACTATTAGGGGCCCATTTTGCCCCATTGACGGATGAGTCAATATCTAAATTTTATTCTAGATACTTCACTATATTACTAAAAAAATGCGTTCAAGTTATTTTTCATGCTTTTATAGGACGTTTGGTCTAGATTTCGACAAGGAATCCGGGACTTTTCCCAAAACGTCAATATAGTCATCTATTAGTTAAAAGGGTGGGCTATTTTTAAACAATATTGCATCGATTTACGAATAGATTTTTAGCATTTTTTTAAGAAATTGTTATCGTGACCCACTGAAATTTTCCTGGATAGCAGTAGGTACCCCAAGTGGTAATTTGTGTTATTGTCTAGCATCGTACCAAATTTTGTTAGAATTCATTTACCCGTTTTATCTTAGCTTTATCTGATAATTTTGGCTATCCCTAAGAGACCCTATAGATTTTCCGGGATAAAAATAGTTACTGTATTGAAACATGTTATGTGCTTCCTACATACCAGATTTCATTCATAACCGTTCCGCTCGTTGGATGTAATTTATGTTTTTTTCACCAACTTTGGGACCCTATTTGACCTCTTAGATAAAGAAATTTCAGAAAAACAGGAACAAACGTATTTTTCATTTTGTCTGAGTAGCATATTAACAAAGTTTTAAGTCAATCGGTACAGGAATACAAAATATACTTACAAACGAAAAGAGCCCGTTTTACCCCGTCAAAGGTCAAAAGTTCAAAGTTTTCGTCTTTAGTGCTCCATTACGTCATACAATGTACCTATATTCCATATTTCAAGTTTATATCTTTAGCGGTTTGGGCGGCAGCCGAAACTGATTAATTTTGGCTATCCCTAAGGATCCCCATAGAATTTCCGGGATAATAATAGTTCATGTGTTGAAACATGTTGTGTGCTTCCTCCATACCAGATTTCATCCATAACCGTTCAGATCGTTGGATGTAATAGACGCTTTTTTCACCAACTTTGGGACCCAATTTGACCCCTTAGATAAGGAATATTCGGAAAAACAGGAACAAACGTAACTTTTATTTTGTTTGAGTAGCATGTATACAAAGTTTCAAGTCAATCGGTAAAGGGAATAAAAAGTTACATACAAACGAAAAGGGCCCGTTTTACCCCTTTAGAGGTCGATTTTTCAAAATTCCGTTCTTAGTGCTCCATTACGTGGTCCAATGTATCTTTGTTCCAAATTTCATGTTCGTATCTTTAGCGGTTTGGGCTGTAGGCTGTCTGTCAGTCAGTCACTCAGCGAAGCCTTTTATAAAATAGATTATACTTTTGAGTACAAGAAAAAGAAGGTAAAACATACAGCAATATTGAAATAACGAGATTAAACTTTACAAACAAAAAGTTTTACTAATTGCTCTCGACCGATTTTGAAAGAAAGAAAGAAAGAAAATTTTTATTTACCAAAATATGATTAAGTTAGCAATGTCAAATAAATTATACTAATATTGTACCTAACTATACATTGAAATCAACAGTGGGTCCCAAACTCAGCTAGGCCGGTCTCTTGGGAGCCCTTACAAGTGGAGTTATCCTAATCAAATTCGCGTTGAATTTTTAAACTTCAAAATTCAAAATTGGGCGAAGCCCAAACATAGGTAACATAAATGTTTTGTCACTCAGGTAAAAATATAATAAAAGTACAATACTTACCTAAAACGTCAACACCATGATATGGAGTAATATGAAATATATCAATCAACGTATCTAAACTGTGTGTTTCAAATGCCCTACATGTCCATATTTCGAGACCCTTTCAAAGATAGGTCAGCCTCTTTTATAAATCAAAGAATAATAGGCTCTTCCACGATAAAAAATACTGTCCGTAACGTCACAATATTCGCCCCTAAAAACGTGATCATCAAAAACAATGGAAAGCACAACACGGGTCGTGTTTGCTGCCACTGAACTAACAATTTATGCATGGCTCCTAATGGTGCGCTCCATCAGGCTTGTTTGCTAAGCTTTCTATGAAATTTTATTCGGTAACAGGCGTAGGCTTTTGTCTTGTCCCAATTTTGGAGTCAATATGTATTTTGAGGGTTTTTTTACGTGCGGGTCTTGTGTTGCTGAAGGGGTTGCAGGGAGAAAAAATATAATGCATTTATGTTTGACTCGTCTTCACCCTTGAGGAATTTTCTCATATTTGTTATAAGTACAGTATATAAATCAGCCATTCTTTCTTCTTTAGTTATCATCATCATTTTAGTCATAGAATGTCTGCTACAACTAGACATAAGTTTGCCTTATAGATTCGAAGTGGGTTACATCCAGCGCGGTCCTGCGGTCTTAATGAGGTCATCTGTCTCCATTGTGGGTCTCGACTACGGTGTTGTTGTTAGTTTTTGTTCTTTTAAATAGATACACATCTCTCCATTTATGATTTCATCTAAGGAATAGGCTTACGTAGAGACTACACTTTTCATTCGAACTATCCTTTTAGCTACGAGTATATATGAGCCTGATCCATTGTTCAGAATGTTAATTATAGAAGTTTCGAGAATTCCAGGCTTTTCAGTCTAAGACGTAATACGTTTCATAGATACCATTCGGCGAATTTCTGAGCCTACGTGTCAACTACCTAAAATTCAATATCCAGAGTTATTATGTAGTGTCATAGTTTGAAATAGTTATTGGCAATAAATCAAATGTCTTCAACATGTAAATTGGCCACCCAAGTTTTAGTTACGGAACCTAAAGCCTGAGGCGTTCTCATTCCATTAGCTGTTGTTACTCGATGAAACTATAAATCTGACTAATCTCATTTCATTCTCAGCCAGTGAACATTGTTTCTATTAAAAATTTGATTGTTTTATATGATGCGGAGAAATAAAATAAGTTAGGAAGTTTTGTGACATCAGAACAGACGGACTGACAGGCAGACGAACTGACGCACAGATAGGACGTGACGATCTCATAAATGCACCTTGTTTGATGTTTTGTCATTGAAAGTTAAGTAAAAATACCTACTTACAATTAAGGCTACAGTGCTAATGCTCGTTATGTAAATGGTATAGGCTTAAGTTTGGTTCGGTTTTTAATTCAGCTAGAATAATTGCGATTGGCTTAGTATGATTCGGTTCTTAATTCAGCTAGAATTATTCTATGAGATTGTGCAATGTGCACAGCATCGTAATAGTGACGATAGTGTATCGATGTATTCATTCTTCAGTCTCTTATGAAGCTATCATAGATCGATACTACTTTGTTTCTCATGTCTTAATTAATTAATTTAAACACACATTTTATTATGGTATTCGTGGTAGAGCTAAGATAGACAGGTGATTTAATGCAACACATCTCGTGTCGATATTGTTCGCCGTATTCGTCTTCTCAATTTTGGTTCCAGTCCTCAATGTAAACAAGGTTTGGTTTTGCACTTCCCTTTTAAATCTTACACTATCTAAACTTGGAATGATCAAGTTTAAAAGGAATTGTAACACTTCAGAGTGACACGATAATGAAACTTATTGAATTGAATAGGTACTGTACGCTACATTCAGTTCTCAATTATTTCTTAGTAAAGATTTACAATATTTTTCACTGCGCTTCCTTACCTTACCTTGTCTTCAACATAAATTTAATGATCATTTCATGAGCAGAAAAGTTGAGATCTCAAAACATGGAGACCACGTACCGGCAAGCGCAGCGTAGGACTGCTACTACAAGGATCTGATCTGACGACTACTACAAGGAATACGTCGGATGTAAGCCGTCACCAACTGTGTTCTATAGTCTAATAATTATGTTCAGCACTGGACCTCCTACGGCTGATATGATGATGCTGAAGCCTGACAAAACGACTCGACGCACCGCTATTTTAAAACCTGACTTAATGGTTACTAATGTCATCTAATTGTTCCCAAAGATACCGGATACGACCATTTTAGAAATTCCCCGAACTCCGGCATTAAAAGCCCTACCAGTAATGAGTAATTCAGATTCACGTTCCATGCATTTTGTTTTATAGCATTTTTATGGTCCTCCGTTTGAACAAAGCTGACGATCGTCGTCCCGTTCGCATACATTATCTGGGAATCCGGAGGTCGCCCGAGCTCGTAAAATAACAATTATGATACTATCAATGTAGTGGAGAGGCTAAATTGATGAACGTACGTCATAATTCACTAAATTGAAGTAGCTATCTACTAATATGGACGAAGACTGTGCTTACTCATCTATCCGCCAACTACTCGTAGTTTCAGAGAGTCTAGTAGCTACTTTGGAGTTTAGGGTAATATGTAAATGATATTTATTTTAGAATAAATAATAGTAAGAATTTAGTTAAAATCAAAGTTAACTTTTCATAACTAGACTACAACACGTTAAAAAAACTTTCGAGTACTTACTGAAGAAGAAAACAAATGACGTCAATTGCCTTTACAAATGCCATTGTCGCGTTGATCGACTGGTGGCAGTAGGCCTAATGGGATGGTATTTATCCAAGCCAGTATAGTTGTCGAACGAATTGTTCCCAGAACATCGGCTGTACATCGTCAATCAAAAGCCTCAAGAGCCTGGTCAGATTCACATAAAAGCTGGAAGCTATACCGATCCCATTTCAATAGAGTTAGGCTGGCATTACACCGGGAGTAAGTCGAGAGCTCGCCTCCGCCTGGTCCTGTCCCTATTGTTTTATCGAACGTCCCGAGGGAGGCACCTTATTGTGTGTCAGACATGCGGATCATTGGACAGCCGACTCGATTAGTTCCTCAATTCAATGGCTCTTAGGGCTGGCTTTTAGCTAAATAACTTCGGCTAGCCTCTCTTTTGAGCTGATTCATGGACAATGTATGTTACATATTAAACAGAGATGTAAATGTGTGTGGGTAATACATTTAATTATAAAACACACAGACTAAAAATATTTTTTAATTAAATGTATGTAGGTATATCTGTTTAATATGTAACATACATTTTTTTTTATGATACATACATTGTCCATGAATCAGTTATACAAGTGAAGTAACATTTAGTTATGTACATTGTTTTGTATATAGTCTTATCCTTTGCCTTATCGAAATGGTCGTTATTCTTCACACGTCAATAATATAAATGAGAAAATATATATGTACTAATTTTATTTACCTATGTAAGTAAGTATAGCTATCTTAATCACTGTACCTTGTTAGCTTCAAGAATGAAATGTCAAACTCTAGACACGCTAAAGAACTTATTATTGAAAATAAAACAGCCGATTTGCAACCATAATACTTTCTCATTTAGGTATTTTTCGCCGTGAGTCAACCCTATCCAGTCCCGATCGAACCTTAATGTGCCACCTTTGTTTATCCAAATTGAAACGGAGTCGAGAGAGTAATTCAGAGACAAGATAGCGTGTAACCTGCTCCATTATAGTAATAGGCGACCTAAAGAGTCGTATAATGTACATCTTACGTCTCTTTAGGACGATTTGACTTAAAGTAGATATTTTCAAGATAAATGGAATGTTTTATTTTTTTGATAATGTACTCATTTCATATTCTTTAAGCCTGTTCTGAATGTATACCTACCCTTTAACTCCATATTATGATCTTATAACTATTCTGTTTGCAAACAAATACCAACCTACATTTGACTATTCTGACTAAAATTCAACATTTTTTTTCTGAGCACTAGAGAGTAGTCATAACGTTCCGTATAAATAGTAAAAATTGCTTACATTTATCTGGTTCAATGTATCTTCGAATAAATTTGGGTTTGCGTGCGTTTTCTTGTCAATCCGAACCGACTCTTAGATACATATCTAAGTTTTCGTTTCATAGATTAAGTACAGAGTTGAGATTCAAGCGATTAAAAAACTAATATTTCATACCTGACTCCATCATTGTTTTCTGACAGTGGATATCTTCAAGTCAAGAGTGAATATGTACGTATCTTCTAGGTCTACATACTCCATCTTCGGCTACAACTTCTCATTCCATCTGGCGAGTTGGTGGCCAAATGTAGGCCCATTCTGCATAAAAAATACTTTTCCTGAAATTTTATCATCGTTAATTTAATTAGTGAATGCCCAAAAAAAAAACCGCACATAAAATAGCTTTTTGGCTTCTTAGTTCTAAAACACAGATCTCCTGAAATCACTTTTAGAAAGTTTCTACCAAACTTAGCAGCGCATTATTAGGGATATTTTCTTCCAAATTTTGGTGAAAAATGTGCCTACATAATAGCAAGAATAATCTTAACCGCATTAGGCGGGACGAGGAGTAATTTGCCTCACAAATGTTAGGTATTTCCTTCAGGGAGATTATGTGGGCGAACCTGATGTTGTATTTATTGTAATTTCACCCGGAAAGGTGTTTACGGGCTAGACGGCGCTAGGTATTGGTGATTGTGAAATATAGAGCCTTTTTGTTAGTTATTTCTTGATAAGTTTATGTAAACACGTCCTTCGGCCACGCTATTCGCCCACATTTATTAACGGCTATTTATGTAGACGACTTAGGTAATGTAGTCATACATTACCTAATTAAATACACTGATTTCATCAAAAGAGTGGCAAAAGTTTATCGTGTTTTTTAACGTCGTATAAATATAACTTTTAAAAATTGCAAAGTTTCGTAGGTACATAGATTAGTTAGAATTGCCTCTTCATAAAGTTCATGTTGTCCTACAAATTGCACAGTCAAGTTAAAAAAAAACGTGGAAGTGAAGAAGTGAAACTTCGACGCAACAGTGATTTCATACCTCTCCATGGTAGCGTTAAACGTTTAACGCAACCTTGTTGGAAGTCGCATTACAAGTTTCACTTCAATGTAGCCTAAAAATATAAATATACTTAACTTATGTGCATTCAGCGGTAAAAATAAAAACAAATTACTACTAAGTTATACTTCACTCAGGTTTTAAGACGGCTAATGAGTCCATTTAATGATCTCAAAACCATCAAATTCATTAAGTCTGCACCAATAAAAACGCCCCAAAGATAAACAAAGCTTACAAAACCCCATAATAACCACAAAATCCCCACAAACATAAGTTTACGCAATAATAATTTATCGGAACACCGTAACGCTTGTTTTTATGAATATTTCATGACGTAATTATGCTTCTTCATAAATATGTCGTGTATTCACGCAAGGGGTGAGATGTTTTGATAAAGTATTTCTCTTTTGGGGTAATATTTAGGTTGATATAATGTCATGTGGCAGAAGAATACGGAGAAATTATTTGACGTACACTCGTAGACCGCCATTTGGGAAATTGAAAACTTAGCTTGAATATTTTAACCAAATTAGGTAAAGCGGTTGAGAATTTCGAACCGATACCTAAATTATGTGGGAGACTTTAGGTAACCTTCAATAAAATACGCTAAAATACCGTACTCCAAGTTTAGCCCTAAGCTTATAAGCAAAATTTAAACCAAATAAAATTAGCTTACGCAAAAGACTCCCAAAATTAAATAGGCTCTACTACCAAAAGAAATTTAATACTGTCAACCTATTTCAAAGTAAAGGTATTCAGATTTTCTTTCAATTTCAATTTTCTCACAAAAAAGAAGTCAGAACGTAAAAGCAAAAAGCGTAATGATGAAATTATAGTGGTCAAAGCGAAAGAAAATAAAAAGACAAGCTGAGCTAACCGTAATAAAAAATATTAAGTATAAAACGGACGACTCTCCCAATGAATTTTACTGAAAAAAGAAATGTAAGTGAAAGAGAATGCCTAAAACGTGAATAAGCAGGAGTTTTCTCATTACGGGATCTGAGAATAGGCCTGTCGAAAGGGAAGAGGCCAAATTAAGGAAATAAACTTTTTATAATAAAAACCGTCTTGGCCGGGCCATTGCAAATGACGAGTCATTAATTGTGTGATGTAATTAAGAATGAAAAACAAATAACTGGATGGGTATGGGCTGCTGAGATATTTTATTCATTAGTGTTCATGAGGAAAGGACTGCATACTTTGGACGTTTAAGATGTACTTTATAATTATTTTTCGCAAAAATGCCAAAACCGCCTTCCTTTGTAAACAAAATTCGAAAATTTCGCTCGAATTGCTTACATTATTTTTGGTTTTTTTAAAAACGCTCAGCCGATCTCTGTAAAATTTTAATGGGACCACCTCAAGAGAGAGAGAGAGAGAGAGAGAGAAAACACATATGGGTATATGTGTTTTCTCTCTCTCTCTCTCTCTAACTAAAAAAAAATTTTGATAGTTTATTGAATCAGGCGTTACTTTGCGGAAGTTCATCTTCAAATTCTTGTTTTGAATAAATATTTAGTGTATTTCCGCTCTGTCGTAGTCATATAAGTTAAGGGTACTATTCAAAATTCAAATTAAATCACAAACAAAATTAGTAATTAATCATCAAACTGTAGCATGGTTCGACTATGGTTAGGTCAGGTTAGAAAAGTTAGGCTTAGGTATGTTTACAAAATATGAATGAACCTGAAACAAAATTTTTAATTAATCCGTTTAAAATAATAAAAAATAATTAAACCTGTAACAAAAATAGTAATTAGTAATCTATTAAAAAATGTAGTAAACCTGAAAAAAAACAAAAAAAAAAAAATTTTTAAATAATATGTTAAAATTACAAATATAATTTATTTATAAAAAATGGTATAAAATAATTGAAAAAATACTTAGTCAATAAATAGCACCCTTATTCTTACTGTACTCTATTCGACACGTGTTTCGCCTCTAAACGAGGCATCTTCAGGACGTGTTGACTCTTCGAGCTCACTCACTTGTTACAGGTTTAATTATTTTTTATTATTTTAAACGGATTAATTAAAAATTTTGTTTCAGGTTCATTCATATTTTGTAAACATACCTAAGCCTAACTTTTCTAACCTGACCTAACCATAGTCGAACCATGCTACAGTTTGATGATTAATTACTAATTTTGTTTGTGATTTAATTTGAATTTTGAATAGTACCCTTAACTTATATGACTACGACAGAGCGGAAATACACTAAATATTTATTCAAAACAAGAATTTAAAAAATTTTGATTAAAAAAATACATTTAAACGAACATGGAACCTCCTCCTTTATGGAAGTCGGTTAAAAATTGACGTGACTGAGTTGACGATTGACTTAGCTTTGACTCTATCCACTTCAAGACAAGTTGCGTGCAACGTCAAGGAACCTACGTGTCTGAACTAAGTTACGTGCTGGCGCTAGCTGCACTAGTTAGTTGTTTTATTTAGAGAGCTGCTGAAGTTAAACTAATAAAATGTTTATCTCCTTTTGTTTACGAGTATTCCTACTTCCGTGAAATACTGAAACGTTATGATATGGTGTATCGGCGATTTAATTATTAAAAATATTGAAAAATTCTAGTAACCAAATTTTTTTTGGAAATATGTACCCGGAGAGAACTGGTGGTAAAACTTGTTTTTTTGGGTTAGTTTTAATTTTCACAATATAATGTTATCAACGCAGTAGATCGCGCAGTCTGGAAGGAGGAAAGGGAGGCCTTTGCCCAGCAGTGGGACAATACAGGCTCAAAATAATACTAATAATAATGTTATCTAACTTTAAATGTACAATAAAAAAGTAAAGAAGGGTTCCAAAGATAAAGGAGCAAGATAAAAATGCAAATAGTAGACTAAAAATCAAACTATGCAAATATGTACATTTTATACCGAACTTTATGAGTTAATATTACTTAATAGCCAGACCTCAATCTATGTACCTACGTATAAAAACCGTTTACCGCAGAGCTGTATAAAACTCTCATTTCGCCATCAACGAGCTGTTTAAGACGCAAATGAAGTTGTTAAAGTCTTTGCGATAATGACAGTCATTTCCTATCTCTGGGATACTGCTATTGACAGCTAGAGTTTCTACGAACCAAAAATGTTTCATCGGTGCTAGATAGTGTAGTAAATCATAGATTCAGTATTTTAACTGACTTCCAAAAAGGAGGAGGTTCTATGTTCGTCTGTATGTATTTTTTTGTGTATGTTCATCGATATTTTTGCCAATTGTGAACCGAATCGAATTTTTTTTTTAGTTCCAAAGGTTATACTCTCGAGGTGTTCCCATTAAAATTTTACAGAAATCGGCTGAGCTGTTTTTGATAAATCAACAATAATGTAAACAATTCGAGCGAAATATACGAATTTTGTACATTTGGCGGCTTTGCCATTTTTTGCGAATAATAATTATGTGATATCTGGAGTCCATTTCATGATATTAAATGTCGGACGGACATTGTAGGACTTTGGATGTAATTAAGTATAGACCTTTACAAAAGATTTCTGGCCGAATGTGATTTGTATACAAAGAGCTCCTACAATTCTAATCTGCCCATGTTATGGATAGAACTCGTACACTGCCTGCGCTTGTTAGAGCGTGGTCGTTATTCAAGAACTTTACGGCTTCATAGAATGAATTATTATGAATTCAATGGTGGCCGCATGAGCTGTACCATCATACTTACAGTAGAAGGCATAGCTGCTAAAGTAAAAAATCGGCCAAGTACGAGTCGGACTCGCCCATGAAGGGTTTCGTACCATATTGGAGCCCCGGCAAAAAATTCACGTTTGTTTTATGGGAGCATTGGGAGCCCCCCTTAAATTTTTATTTTATTCTGTTTTTAGTATTTGTTGGTATAGCGGCATTATAAATACATAATCTGTGAAAATTACAACTCTCTAGCTATCACGGTTCATGAGATGTATCTCGGCCTGGCTGTAGCCAGGTGATAGACGGACGGACAGACGGACAGCGGAGTCATAGTAATAGGGTTCCGTTTTTACCCTTTGGCCGTACCCAAACCTTAATCCTAAAAAGTAAGAAAAAAACTTTCGCATAACGTGCTGTGAACATATGTTTGGTCTGTAGAAGTCTTAACAATTACTCGTATGATTGCGATCACGGTGGTACACCCATTAGACATCCACTCTATCATAGAAATTACATGATGCTATACTTGTAAAAGCATGTAATTAACTGCTCTAGGTCCCAGTAGAGCCTTGTACCTGCTGGATATATTTCGTATGAGTGATTAGTTGGGTCCTCATTAGAAATTGAACAACTAATATTTATTAATCTTAAAAAATAAAATGTAGGTATTCGTTTAAAGAAATTTGATATGTAAATGAATACGAGATGTTTACTCGTACTTGTTTTGGTTTGTTGTTATTACAACTATTGAGTGACGCGAAATGAATCCTGACCACATAATAAAACCCAAATATTACTCACATATTTGTCAGACACGTACGTGATATTGGTACAATTGATTTGTGGTTAAATTTCTATTGGGTACAATTCACACCAATTTCGGGAAGTACGTAGCGCATATTTGAAGTCATCTGCATTTTTGCATTGAATCAAACAGGAAAGTACATGATTTGAATATTAACATCTCAAAAGAAATACAGTCACTGCTAACTCCGGCTAGAGGGTATTCACAAGAGTGTTTATGACTAAGAAAATGACCTGTTTATTGTATAAAGTTATTCAGAAAGGCCGAACCATAATAAGCCGTAAGAGGATAATTATTCAGACCATCAATAACAACAATTTTTATATAAATTGCCTGTCTAAATATGTCCCAGAGAATAAAATTAGCGGTCTCCTAGAAAATTGCAACTTAGAACCGATAAAATGTATGAAACAGATGATATTTGTTTTTTTTTATCCCGAGTTGGCCCTATAGGGAAAGTTGTTTATAGTGATGGTATAAATGACTCTATGTAGGTAGAGATAGATAGATTGATAGATAAAACTCTTTATTGTGTGCACTAATACCATTATTGTACAAAGTAGACTACTTATCTTAAATTAGTGCCACAAATGGCGGCCTTATCGCTGACAGCGATCTCTACCAGGCAACCACTGAACGGAAAGAGATCACAAACAAGAGTATACATGGGAGGTACCAAACACAACTGATAATAATAAAAATGTAAATAATATATAAATAAATACTACAAAAATAAAAATACACATACATACATACAATAAAATACATAATGATAATAATAATACTGAGAAGGAGAAAAGAGACAAAGGCTAAAAGGGAAGTAGCAAACAAAGGATATAAAAACAGAGAATTGAAAAGAGAAAGAAGCAATTTCATCACTTTGCACACTGATCAAGATAAAAATATTTCACTCTTTCCTTAAAAATGTGCAGTGACTGTGAAGTTCTTATGGAGACAGGTAAAGCATTCCATAAGCGGACAGCGGTGACAGAAAAAGAATTTTCATAAAATGTGGTATGATGGGTAGGAGTGGAGAGACAAAGCAAGGTTGATGGTCTTATAGGACGAGAAGAGCCCTCACGAAAGAATTTGAAACGTTCTTTGAGATAGCTTGGAGAGGAAGGATTAAAAAGGATATTGTAGAGAAGTGACAGGATGTGAGCATTTCTGCGGAATCTGATAGGGAGCCACTTGAGTCTAGTGCGAAACTGAGAGATATGGTCGTACTTTCGTAGCCCAAAAATAAACCTTATACAGAAATTCTGAAGGCGCTCAAGTTTATCTAATTGGTCTTCTGTAAGATCAAGGTAAGTAACATCAGCATAGTCGAGAATCGGAAGAAGTAGGGATTGAGCTAGCGCAACTTTGGTGCAGGTGTGGAGAAAATTTAGAGGTTTATTAAGACATTTTTAATTTTATGTCGATTACTTATTTATTCAGTTAAAACCACCATCATGCTACTTGTAAAGCAAAGTAAAATTTATTGCATAAACTGTGTAAAATGGTGGTACAATTTTTAAGTATGAACAATATATCCTAGCGGACATGCAATTTTTGGCTTCATAAAATCTTGTGATTCGACACTCAAAAATAGGTTGGAGGGTTTACTATATGACCACAGCTATAAGGTGCAATACCCACATCATTTTTTTTATTTTAGAGCTGATCACCTTTGGCGAAGCAGCACGCAATTTTAAATTGATGAAATACAATAATTACATTCAATGGAAGGTAATCCCAGCTTACACGACAGTGGGTACACAAAGTAATATCTTTATTTAATACTAGCTACTAGCCACTCGGCCTATATGAACTTACTTGTTAATTAAATACTCAATTCCTTCCTTAAATAGACATTGAAATTCTAGAAACACTAATCACATTGCAAACAAAGCAGATTTTACTAGAAAACTCCAACTTCATTTCTAGCTTAAACTTGTTTACTTTAATGTTTTATAGCAACTATTTCTCCTTCATTTGCAAAGAAATGGTCACCGCGCTGTAGAGTCGCAATAAGATCTTTTTAAACATAGATCTCGTAAGATGGGACATGTTTTTTCGATCTAGCGGGGATCTAACTTCCCTATAAATTTTCTGCTTAAAATGGCAACGACGCGTACCAATATAATAACACTATTATTAGGTACTTACAGAGTACAATAAATCACTTATTCAAATTCACTTATGTACATGTTTTCTGTAATATAGCAGGTATATAGCAGTTCTATAGAAGGCTGGCATATTTTAAGAAATCATTGTAATAATAATTATGACCAACTTTAAAGTTGGTAAAAGTAAATAAGTAAAAGTTCATAGTTATGATCCTTTGTGTTTCGTTTGTAAAATCCTTAAAAAATCATCATCAAAATCAAAAAGTAATTTAGAGAAACACACTGTACGTTTCGTATAATAATTATTTAATGCAAAAAAATAGCATGACCGACTTCACCCGTGTACAGAATTGGCGAATATTGCGCACGGATTGATGTAGCATTTTTCACATAATTGTTGATTTATCAAAAATGACTCAGCCTATTTCAATAAAATTTAAATGGGATCAATCCCGAAGTATACTATTTCCAATAAATAAAGAATTATTGAAATCGGACAACTATGAAAAAGTTTATGCATACATAAAAAAATATACGCGTCGAATTAAGTACCTCCTCCGGTTCGTCGGTCAAAAAGACATGCATTTTGCAGATTTTGAGTATTTACTACATGTAAGTGTCTCGAGTGCTCCGGGTAAAGAGAAAGCTTATCTCTAGATGTGTATGGATTCACGTTTATATCAAGAGGTCGGTAAAGCTGCTCAGTTTACTGCCAAGCTCGATGGTTGCGATAACACTACCGCTTCTATTTTATTACTCGATATCTGTGAGAACTTTAAAATGTTGACAAGTTGGCGGCGATTATTGTCTTGATAGTGCTACGATAGCGAAGACAGGCGTTACTTACTTATCTACTGTACTTTTCTGATTATGGTCTGCCCAATGTCAAACATGGTCTCTGCCAATTTTATAGGTAATTCTAAACTATATGCACTGTTAATGAACATAAACCTCAGAACAATAACTAAAGCATAAATAAAATAAAAGAGAAAAATATTATGTAGCACTAGCAACCCGCCCCGGCTTCGCACAGGTGTATTATAAATATGAACCTTCCTCTTGAATGACTAACCTACTAAAACAAATCTACTAAAAAAAACCGCGTCAAAATCCGTTGCGTAGTTTTAAACATATAAGCATACATGGGGACAGACAGCGGGAAGCGACTTTGTTTTATACTGTTTAGTGATATACCTAATCACATTTTGTAGTATTTTTAGTTTTTAAAACCGTTAATTTGACGAAGTAGATTCCTAAAGCCCCTGATCGACGTACAAAATAAAACCGCTGTGTTAAAGTTTTCTCTGTTGTATGACAGTATAACCACAGGAAAAACTTTAAAACGGTGGTTTTATTTTGTACGTCGATATGGGGTTTTAGACGAAAATAACGATTTTTTTATCTCTTCTTTTAAATAAAAAAAATTTAAAACAAACTTTTCTTTAACACATCGCATGTCGTAAGTTAGAGTAAGTACTTACATACACCTGTGTACATACTCGTACAGTAGGCGCAGCTGTGGCGGGTTGTTAGGCCGTTAATTAACCCGCCTATTAAAATTGACTGTCAATCACGGCTTAAAGATTTCCAGTTCCAAAATAGATAAGTTTTGTACTTACCGTTTCTAGTTTTCGAACTACTGACGTTTTTAATGCGGCAGTTGTCCAGCCTAATGTAACTGGCTATAATGTTAAACCTGCTCGATTAAGAAGAGCCACTGAGCTGGGAATGTCAACCGATAACTGTTTAATAGTTATTTGATGGGCAGTTTGTATTACACTAACATCGACATAACTTATACCGCTTACGTTTAGCTAATGACGTTGAACGTGAAGAAAGTGAGAAATGCGCTACCTACTCGATTTCGTTTCTCTATTGCCCGTGGTACATTACCGTGGTATATGTCTGTGTATGGTATATGGAATGTCCTATATATAGGAGCAGTCTTTCTGGGCGTCTGGTGGACGCGACGAGTGACCAAAATGCTGGTGTTTATTTGGCTCAACGCATAAGCATTGCCATTCAGCGTGGCAATGCAGCCAGCATGCTGGGCACGCTGCCAACTGGCAGTGGGCTTGAGCATTTGGATTATCTTTAGACTTTCAAAGGTCTGAGGATGATCCAATGCTTTTTGTGTAATAGGAGCAGGTTGACGTTTATATTATATTTATAACAAATATGTTTACACTGCAGTTTTTCTTACCAATTTTAAAGATATTTTCGTGATATACCTAATTGATATAAAAAGCTATATTTATTCTCATGCATCGATTACTTTACTATAGGTATTAAGCCTCACCAGTAAAAATGGATTATTAAATCGAAGTTTGTAGTCGAGATTTTACCTATGATACCACAAAATTGTACACTAAAAGCTTGATGGAAATATCTACATGAAAATATATCAAGTACGTAGCTACTGGTAAGCTGTTTTAACTAGGGAATCAATATATAACTAGTAATCAATTATTTTCGTAAAATCTATTAATTTTCAAATCCGCACAATAAAGCATCTCTTTCCCAAAGTTTGATAAACGGTCCAACCAAAACATACCCAAATCATTCCCGTTTAATTATTTTTATCTTCAATATAAATCCGCGTATTAGAAAATGAAAATTTCCGTTAGCCTGGGGCGCATTTGCGCGTTTGATCCGCAATGATTCATAGCTATAATCAGGCGGGTAAGCTCGCAATGCCGTAATTTATAAAGCGGTGACACTCGCATTGGAAAAGGAATTTAGGTACCTAGGGACGGAAATCGCCTAAATTATATCGGTATTGAACTGCTACAATTTCAGGTTGCGCTCTTTTCATCATCTCATCATTTTTCTGTTGCTAGCCCGATATTTAGGTTTTTATCGGATTTGCAGGTAGAATGTGTGTATATTATACTTGCCGATGACACTCGCATTGGAAAAGGAATTTAGGTACTTAGGGACGGAAATCGCCTAAATTATATCTGTATTGAACTGCTGCCAAATGGCGGTACAATGTCGGGTTGCGTTCTTTTTAATCATCTCTTGATTTTTCTGTTGCTAACCCGATCTTTAGGTGTTCATCGGCTTCAAGGGTAAACAAGGGTAAGTATACTATACTTTTCTGAGGTTTTTCATGTACCAATTGCTTAGAAATCTTAGAATAAGTGTATTGGTTCATGTGACTGATTATTAATAGATTAAATTTTAAAGTTTGTTATGATTTCATTTAGTAGATACGCAGTGAAGTTATCAAAAACTCTTATTTAAAAAAATATGAAAATGAAATCACTAGGTAATATTTAACTTAATGTCACTATTACTTATTCATGACAACTTCACTTATTTTGTTAAACGATCAAACTTTTATTCTATTTTACTTTAAAATCCTTTACTCCAGTGACAGAACCTTGCGTGCCAACTACATATTTAGGTTATTCGGTCCTTGAATTACGTGAAGTAATTAAGAAAGATAGGAAACCCTACACACCGCAGATTTGCTCCAAAACGCCTCAAATTAATGGGGAATTAACTTATTGTTGTGCGTGTCCTGGCAAATGGCCACGGCTTTGTTTTAGAATTGCTTTGTTTTGGCTTGGTTTAGCATTACGTTTATGTGAGGTAAAATTAAGTAAAGTATAAAGGTTACTATAAATGAATGATTAGAAGTAAAGTGGCCACGATAGATAAAGAAAATTTATTTTCTTATAGTACCTAAGTCTACAGTAAAACACAAAAATATACGTAAAGTCAAATTAAGACTATCTTTCGTATCGGAAGTTGGTCGAAAATAAAGCGTGTCATGAGTTAAAGCATCGGAAAAGAGTCTCTGAATTATTTACACGGCCTTGGCTAGCAAAAAATAAATACGTAAGTACCACTGTAACCGTGTCAGAAAAAGTGCCCGAAAACTAAATTTTATTACGGACCTAAACCTTTTATTTAGCAAAAAACGGCCACCACGAAATTGAATGACACTATCAGCCGAGTTCATTATTTACGGTCTTCCCTTTTCATAGTCGACAAACCTCGCTCTTTTCTGGACTCAAGGAGGCAAAGTTGTCAAATTTCACAGAATGTACAGAAATAGGCCGTGTCAAGTTGGAGTTAAGAGTCCCAATGACCCGGAGCGGTGACGATTATGTAACCAAAGCCTGCCCGGGTGACAGGGCTGGCAGACGAAGGTATCTGGGTTATGGTTGGTGAGATGAGATGCGTTTTTATTTATTGTGGAGGCGGTGTTTTCTTTCTAATAACTATAAGTCTGACAGCCTTTACTTCAAATCCACGGGAGTGGTCGTTAAATACAGACCTCTTTTTTAACTAGCCATTATCGAATATGTAAACTTTACAGATTGCGTGTAACTTTAAGTCCTTACAGTGTAAAGACTGAATGTGTAGTTACACACGTAACACAAAAGCAGAAAATAATTACGGATTAGTTTTTTTCATGTACAAATATGTAATAGCAGCATCTTCATTAGGGATTTATTGATTTTTAATCAATTAACAAATCTAAAAGATCTTCTTTTATTGATAAATAATTTATCTACATCATCCACGAGCCAGTTATAAAAATATTATTTAACAAAATTTGCTGAAATGAAATCGATCGTTTTATTGAAATATTTTTATGTCACAAAATTACTCTATCATTTGATACACACTACATAGATATAACGGCCTAAAAGAATACATAAATGTAAACATTTATTACGTTCCGCGATAAATCAGCCCGCGACAGCCCTGACGCGCGCGGCGGCACGGAATGAAAGCTGTGACGACCCTCGTCATCTCGAGGACTCGCGCTCCACATTCGCGGCCGCCGCTTCTGGCCGGTTGAACATCTATGCGAATGTTGACATTTGGGGTGCACGACCTTTGGACGATGTACAATGTGGTGGAAGGTGGAATGATGTATTTATTTATTGTAATAAAGATGATATTGATGACGATCTCGAGGACTCGCGCGCTCCACATTTGCGGCCGCTGCTTCTGGCCGGTTGAACATCTATGCGAATGTTGACATTCGGGGTGCACGATCTTTGGACGATGTACAATGTGGTGGAAGGTGGAATGATGTATTTATTTATTGTAATAAAGATAATATTGATGACGATCTCGAGGACTCGAGCGCTCCATATTTGCGGCCGCCGCTTCTGGCCGGTTGAACATAAATTCTATGCGAATTTTGACATTTGGGGTGCACGACCTTTGAACAATGTACAAAGTGGTGGAAAGTGGAATGATGATGAATGATAATTAATAAATTATTGTAATAAAAATGATAGCTCGAGGATCGAGTATCGGGAGTTCGCGTACCATATTTGCAGCTGCCACTAGAGTAGTTGAATATTTGTGCAAATGTTGACATGTGAGGACGGCTTTTGAACAATCTGGACGGTGGAATGATATGATATTTTATTGCAAGTAACGTTGATGATAATCTCGAGGACTTGCGCGTACTAAATTTTCGGCTGCCACTTCTGGGCAATTGAACATCTATGCGAATGTTGTAATTCGGGATGCACGGCCTTTGAACAATGTGAGTGTAGTACAGCTGATGATATGTTGTTTTTTAAACTTTCACGATTTGAACACATTATTATTATGTACTATGCATACTTATGCATCTATTATTATGCAACTTGGTCGAAACGTCGGGATAATGAGGTATTTATTTATATCGTAATTTGAGTGCGCGATTAGTCCCGTAGTACATAATAATAAAGCTGATGTTATGTTTTTTATTTATTTCATATAGGTTTGCGTTTGACTACACACTGCCTGATGTTAAGCAGATATGCGGTCTAGGATGTACCACGCTTACCTAGAAGATGTTAACGATGGTCAGATTTTAATATATTGCCTTTCGTTTTATGTTTTAATGCTAATGTAGGTACGTTTAATATTTTAATACAAAGTTTAGGCCAATACATGCAGGCAATTCGAATACCTAGTAAAATACTTTTTACACATTGCCTAAAAACTCCTGAAATGTATAGAATGCAAAACGCACTCATACAACGTATCACATACAAAACCTACCTATACCTGTCCCAGTACTTTTTCGCAAATATGTGTACAAGTTTTCTAAAGTTTATTATTATTCACTACTAGCTGAACCCCGCAGTGTTACCCGCGTTAGCCCGAGATAAAAGTTTTTTTCAAAATAAACGTAGCCTAAGTTACTCCTTATTACATCAGCTACCTGCCAATAAAAGTCCCTTTAAAATCGGTCCAGCCATTTCAGAGATTAGCCGGAACAAACAGACAGACGGACAGACAAAAATTGTAACAAATGATATTTTGGTGTATGTACCGTATATATATATTCATAGACACGTAGTAAAAAACGGTTATTTCAATATTACAAACATACTCTTAAATTTTATTTATATGAATAGATGTATAGTAGATGTATAGACGCACCTATAGATTTGGAATTACAAAAACCTATCAAAACTTTTCGAATAGTACAATGAATAATAGCACTCCACTCCATATTTTGATAAATGAAAATATTGCAAGACAGCAATGCAATCTCTCATATCTACGCCGAGATGCCCCGAGGCGTTGCACGGTTTCCTCAGGAGTACCGTATGTTACCCGTACTGTACTGTACTGCATTTGAAGTCCAAGTTTTGAAATACACATACGTGTTGAGCTGAAAGAATGTTTGATGACTTTAAGAAATGACGAACAAAAAAGCTCTTTATTCGAATCTCTCCTCACTAATAGGATTCCATGAACCTGGAATAACACGGAACATACATAAGGACAAGGACAAGAAACACTAAAACGCCGAACAGATACCTACAAGACCCTTGTTCAGCAGGCAATATTGTATTGCCAACTAGGACGCGACTTCGAGCGCGAGTTCGACTCGCACATGGCCGATTATTTTTTATTAGATTAGGTATCATATCAGATTTAGAAGGCAAATTGACTAAATATACACACATATGGTCAAAAATTGTAATATTTTCGAGGTCTCTAAAACTCAATTATAGGTATTTAATTATATTATTAATTACATAGCTTCGAATTAAAACTATCAAATTTGCGCTAAGAACGTAGGCACTTTACCTTGCACTGAGATCTAAGATCTAATACTGATAATTACATACTCGTGCTTAAACTGAGTTCATTAATGATTAATGAAATCATGACGCAGTAAAGAGGCTGTTAGGTTAATAGGCTCTCTTCCTTTACGGCGCGCTCGGCGTGATCTAATCGCGAAGAAAAATGTAGCCATCTCCGAACGCCCTTTCATGTTCACACGTGAAAATTGCGAGCGTAGATAAGTCCAAGTAAAATATCGATGATGTTTATGAATAAGGAAGATACGACTTTAATAAGATTGCAGGGTTAATTTTAATTTTTGTACCTACAATGAACTAAATAGCGAGTGCATCGGATTGATATCGATCATTAACAACAGGAATATTGGGCTAAACTAAACTACTTATTGGGCATTTCAAATTCTCACCTTTTTACGGTGTGTCTAGTATAACCATACATAAATGAATACATCGAAGAATACATAATTATGAAGAATTAAATACAACGCGTTGCTTTACAAAGTGCTCGCAGAATAAAAAAAAAATCCAAAGTTTTGTCGATAACATATCCACTTCGTCAATAAACGTGCTTTTGCTCTGATCCTCTCTCTGATAAAATTTGTGTAGGTACTTTGTAAAGATAAATATCATATATCTATAATTCATCTATTCATCAGCCACATGACGTCCAGTGCTGGACATAGGCCTCCCCTATGGTTCTCCAATAAGACCGGTTGCAAGCGACTTTCATCCAGCGGTCTTTTTGACCATCTCGAAGGTGGTCTCCACTCGAGAACCTTACGACCCCATAGGTCATCAGTTCTCCGAGCTATGTGCCCTGCCCACTGCCATTTTAACTTGCTAATCCGCTGAGCTATGTCGTACCTATGTAGGTCATATCCTTATCCTTACATAGTATAAAATAAAGTCGCTATTTTCGTTTGTTTGTCTGTATGCTTAAATCTTTAAAACTACGCAACGGATTTTGATGCGGTTTTTTTTAATGGATAGAGTGATTCAAGAGGAAGGTTTATATGTATAATACACCTGTGCGAAGCCGGGGCGGGTCGTCTAGTAAGAAAATAAAATAAAAACTAAGAAGAAAAACACCTGATGAGATAAAATCATCGCACGAGGTTAAATAAGTTTACTTGGGAGTTTGCGAAGGTGATTCGTAGTCGCGTGGTGTCAAGGCGAAAATATAAAACCGGGCGAATACAGGCCGTGATTCTGGTTAGTGCCGCGGCTGGAGCAATCTCGGTACGAACAACAGACAAGCTGGAAATGTAAATTATTCAAGTCTTGCCTAAATATCTGCAGATTTCCGCGCAAAAAGTGTCTATTTCGTTCAATGTTGGCGAATGGAATTTGGATTGGTTGGCTGAATAACAAAGAAGGTTTTTACTCAGCAGTGGGACGCTTTGGCTGGAAGACAAATAGATATGGTTAGATTGTTTGGATATATGTAAAATATTTGGTCAAGATAGAGGTATTAGACTTTTTGTGCTTATTTAAATACAGATGCATTCTATGTAAGTGCGTTTAATGGCATGATGACGTTAGACAGAATGGGGTCTAATCAACTTTTGACTTCATTTATTTTTTGATGGGTTAGTGAGAACATATTCAATTATTAATGAATAAGATTTCTTTGCAGCATAACTTATATCATAGTACACCTACGAGTACCTATCTAAGGTTTATATTTAATAAATAGAACACGAAATTTTGGCAAAGCAACGCGGTTTGAATCAACAAAACCTTGCAAGGTTTTGTGGTATATGAATGTAGCATGTTTACGAAGTTTACTTATATCTAAGTAAATTTGGATTACTACTTTAGTAGTTTGATATAACCTGCCTTCCTTTAAGTCGTTGCGAGATTAAAGGAAATATGAAATACATCTCGTAGTACCTACCTAAGTAACTTAGCTGTGTCTGTTGGTCTAAGATAAGTAGTAGGTATTTAGTTTTAGTGATTTAATGCTCTTTGGTGATTCATACGGTATTTAACGGACGTCAATCACGTACATGTAGCGGGGAATTATTTAATAGTTATTTTACTTTAGTGACGAAATATAACATTTGTGTATTTTATTATGACTGGGCAATGCGACTATTAACATAGTAGGTGTATAGGTATAAAACTTACGTATATCCGTGGTACCAAAGTATTCGCACAAATATTTATATTTGATTTTACTGCCCTATCAAATTCATCCACACAGACCACAATTTATGACAAAACTAGCGACCCGCCCCGGCTTCGCACAGGTGTATTGTACATATAAACCTTTTTCTGGAATTACTCTATCCATTAAAAAAACCGCATTAAAATCCGCATTAAAACAGACAGCAGGAAGCGACTTTGTTTTATACTATGTAGTGATAGTGATATGTAGTGATAATAACACCAACTGTTTCGGACTGCAAGGCTCATCATAATATCAACAGCCGGAAGTCCACTACTGGATATAGGCCTTCTGTATAAGTTTCTAATAAGACCAGTTGGAAGTGGCTTCCGTTCAGCGTGTTGTTGCGGAATTGATTAGGTCATCAGAATCTATTGATTCGTTTCTAAATCTTAAATTATATATGAACAATCAAACTAAAATGAAGCTTATCTAACAATAATGTGATGTTTTGTGTGATTATATAGACAACACAATATTTGAGACCAATAGCGACACAAAAGATACTAAAAAAGACAGAATATATTACCATTTTATCGCCGATGTAAGTTTTTACGTACTCGTAGTCGAAACAATAGTCAAATAAAATTTATTTTCACAGAACAAAACACGAACACCGAAAGTATACTTTTCTAAAAACCTCTGCGCAATCATAATTAGCTTATTTCCGTTTCTTCTCCTAATATGATTTCAACTGAAAAGGCATTAAGATGCCGCATTTCTCCAGTGGGAACGGAGACGTCCTCAAGTAAAATAAGTAAGTCAATAGGATTATGTAAATGTCGGCCGTAATCTGGGTTAATACTTCACAACGTTGCTAATGCCATGCTTACCTGCCACTTATTCCCTGACTACCAGCGTTGGTAGACCCGTGTCAGTGGTGAATAGTGGGTAGAATGTACAATTTTTAAATTCTAGCATATAGGTATTTTGCAACCGTACCTATAGTTCTCACTATTAGGTTTTGTTTCTCGATAAGAAAACAGCATTATACAGTGGACTTATGGACTACAACATTTTTCCCATATCTTTGGAGGAGTTTGGAGTTTAGGCGCTGACGTCCAGTGTTGATGGACCCGTGTCAATAGGAAACAGTGGGTAGAGTGTACAGTTTTATATGCCAGCAAATGTTCTGCTTTTCACACTTTTCCCCTTATTAGATCAAACCAGTAGGAGGGACATATGCACAAAAAATGCAAATATCATTAGCAATATTTAGTAGATTGGAAGTAAACGAGCACTAAAATATGACATGTAAAAAGTATTATTACACAATAATTATTATTAAACAATTACTCTTCGTCCATAACTTGAATTTGAGCAAGGAGTGTATGATCCTGGCGAAAGCCGCGGTTCCCTCTGCGTTGGTTGCGTGCGGTAACAGTGTGGCTTGTTCACCGCCGCAAACACTAACATTATTTCTTAAATAAAAAATTTATGTTTACGTCACTATAATCATTTAATTATAATCACTATAATTATTTCAGCAGTAGCATCCCCTCTACTGAACATGAGATCCCATAGGATCTGCAATCTGCTAGCGCGATTTTGGATTTTAATCATGTCATCTGTCCAACTTGTGGACGCCCCCTACACTGTTGATATAGATTTATGTTCACAGTAAATTATTGTGTAATCTGTTGGTCAGTCTCAATCATGGGTCAGTTAATAAAGCTAAAAAGTTTATACAGTCTTTAGTACTGTTTAAAAAAGCTGTGCTTTTTAAAAACTGCAGCCATTTGTTAAGTGTGATCATTTCGCGAGGGTGGCGTGACCATGGGTTTAGTTATGCTGGTCTTGTTGCCCTGAATAAATGTAGCGATAGTTGGTTTTTCTTGTAAAGCTCTTAGTTAAAAGTGTTTTTAAATTCTCCCTATTTTTAAATTAGTAGGCTTTTCATTATTTTAATGCATTTACAGTTTTTATATTGGAGTTCATATAAGAATTCCAATACTAGTATTAAAAGATAAACTCTTTTACGTCAATAACGTTGAGAAGCTGACTAATTCTAATTTCTAGAGCAGTTTTGCGAAAAATCAATTCATTCTTGTATTATCGTTTTTAGGCTCAATAATATTACCTACATTACATTTTATAAGTACTAAGTATAATAAATATATAATTATCTTGTCCAAAGCCTTGTAAAATGAATTCAGATCACTTTTGATTAGTTTAATAGTTATCTATCATATTTTAATTGACTTTTGTTTGTCTACTTTACCACTCCTTAACACCGGAAATCAGCAAAGTGGTATTTGTCCTAAAATAAGACAATTATGCAATTGTGGGTCAAAAACCTCGTGGGTAAAGGTGTAGTGAGAAAGGATCATACATTATTCATATCGACACGACCCAAAATCCAAATAAGGAAGTCTTTCTAAGAAATCATCGAGAATGTTTATAAACAAACATGACATTCATACGAACAAATTAATAAATCAAACATCGAGTTCGTGCTCGAGAGGTTATTTAACGCGGGAGCCGGTTCGTGTACGATATACGTTTTATGTTTACATACGATAGGGTTGTCACTCGGGCATTTTGTTCTCTTTTTTCTTGCACATAACACAGGGTTATTTGTAATCAATTAGCATCCTTTTAGGGGCTTATTCTATACATCAAAACTAACAACTTTTGTTCGGCGACTCAAAACACAATAAAAAAAATCAGCTGTTCCATCTATTTTGTTGAGGGTGAACGACATTTTTCGTTGGAACAACCACTTTTTATTGAGAATTAATAAAAGTCGTCGAACAAAAGTTGTTAGTTTTGATGTACAGAACAAGCCCCTGAAAGGATGCTAATTGATTAGAAATAGCCCTGTACACGTTGACAAAAGGATGTACTATTATTTTAAAATATCTTAAAATTGTAAAAAAATAACAACAAAATAGTCTTGCCATTGTAACATAATGATGCATGTGATTTTACCAATTGTGTTAAAAACTGTCAAATTAGGTAGGTACTACGATTTGATTACATAACCTAATTATTTTGATGTATGTTTTTATTCTGATTTGGGATAAAAATTTACAAAGGTCTTTTAATTTTTTTCTTTTCTTTATTATAACCTATTACCTACTAACCTGAATACGTATATTGACTGTTTCGAATCTGGATAATAAACTGAGATGCAAAAAACTTAATGTGTTACGAAAATATCATTATTCTATTCTGGTGTTCTTAAATTAGAAACAATCTTCGTGTAATACATATTTGATAAAACATCAGTGATAATGTCAACCAAGGAACATACTGCCTTACCACAAAAGATTTAAACACGCTTTAAACACTATTTAATCGTGTAATGTGTACTGTTAAACATTGTCTAAAGCGTGCGTAAAACTTTTGTTTTAAGACGGCTAATCTTTAAAGAGGTGTCATTGTCAACCCTACGCGGTTGCGTACCTTACCGTATGCTCAAACAAGGATATACGTAGATGAATCGAGTGGCGCTCTTACTCGTTGCTTGAATGAGCCGCTTGGAAATAGTTTGCCGTAACTTAACACCTGCTCTATTCTCCACAAAAAATGGTATAGGCCTGCCATAGACAGCATGTAGCTGCAAAACATTCAGTAAGACGAGAAAATCTACAAATGAAAACGAATTAACAGTTTGAAAGAGTTGTAGGTAATTTTAAAAATTATAGTGTTTTAATCTGTTAAGTAGTCAGTTTTAATGTGTTTATTATAAGAAGGCATATTATGTAATATAGAACAAAAGCAGCTATAAAATAATGGTTAGATATAATTTGTTTATGTATCTATCTGTCCTTGGTAGTCTGCAATCGCTACAAGTGATAATGCCGTCAATCAGATAATGTTTCTTCAGTGTTAGCGTTTATTTTTACAAGGTATCTAACAAAAATCAGACTCAAGCCAAGTACGACTAAGAGAATGTTTGACAGCAATTATATTTTATTTGTAGGAAGTTAATAAAACAGAAGAAAAGAAGAAAAAAAGTGTGTTTAACGCAACTGTTGTGTTACATTAAATCAATTAACATCGATCTAATCTGAAGAAAACAGAGCCACTTATTCGAAAACGATGCGGCTATTTGAAGAGCGTTTTACGGTTTTCCTCGACCATTCTAGAATTACACCTAATGACTATGTCATTATGAGGACATTGCTCCCTTGCTTTTGAAGAATTCCTACAAGTAAAGTTAACTTTAGAACCGTAAACATAGTATTAACTTGTTTAGCTTTATTTGCGATGCCTTTCAGTTTATTAACCAACTTCCAAAAATGGGGAGGTTCGTCTGTGTGTATTTTTTTATTTTTGTGTGTGTTCATCGATGATTTCGCCAATTGTGAACCGAATCAAAAAATTCTTTTAATTAGTTCAAAAAGGTATACTCCCGAGATGGTTTTATTTAAATTTTACAAAAATCGGCGTAGCTGTTTTTGAAAAATCAACAAAAATGTTTACAATTCAAACGAAATATTCGATTTTTTTACACGATGGATGTGGTTTGGCCATTCTTTGAAAATTATGTTAAGACTTGATTCAAAGTCAGCGTTTTTTTACCGTATTGTTTGTAACTGTTACCGTTTAGAGTCAACGAATTATAAATAATCGTGGTAAAAGCGTAGCAAAATAACTAGTAAAAAATGTCATAGAAATCACGTAAATTCATCAGCAAATGTTGATGCGTAAGTCAATCTAGTTTTGAAGGTGATCATCTTAAAATAGACAAAAGAATTCTTTAAAACTGGTTCATCGTTGTTTGAAACAGTCTTACCGAATAATAAAAAAAAATCGATGTAGTTTTAAGCTCTGAACTGCGTATCAGTACCTACCAGATGCTAAGTAAATAATTATTTTGTGACTTTGCTGTACTTCAGAATCCTTGAAACTCAAGTTACATATATTTAACAAAATCTCTATAATAATCTAAAATAAGCAAAGAAGCTTAAATGTATCAAATAATTATTATTTGTTACCTTGACGCAGTCTCAAATTTAACGTGCAAAAACAGCGACAGAGATACAAGAGACAATAACATTGTTCGCGTGTGTCTAAGAGAACTTCTTCTGCACTTTCCAAGTTTTTAGTCCAATCTAGCACAGTGGCGTACTCGTGGTAAGAACAAACAAGTCGGTCCATTAGTGCTAATTGTATTAGCTGTTGCCTACACGCTTCCTACGCTGGCCTGTCGTATATCATTGGAAGTGAAGGTGCACCGGCAAAAAAAGAAAGCTGGAGATAAGTACAGGGAAATAATGTAAAATTTCAACTAGGAATGCGATGTGAAGTTTTTAACTAGACCTGTAGTTACCAGTGCCAGTGTAAAAAGTAAGTATATATTCTAATTTTTTGGGCCTTGTATCGTAAGTAATTTGTTTTTTCTACTTACAAAAAGGCCTGGACAATTTTCTCACCAGCTTGTCTATCTATAGGTATTCTATGGACTTTTTCTTTTGCTTCTTTTCTTGTCTAAACTGTTTGTGTCTTTCTCTGTTCCGATGCTAAAAATATCAAGAAAAGACGGAGTACCTACCTACTTAAAGGTTTTCCTCCGATTTCTCTAGCTTATTCCTACTTAGTACCTTAGTACTATTTATATACTTACCAGTATTTTTCTATATCTGTCAGATTCGTCTATTTATTTCTTTTTCGTTGTATGTTTCTTTGTCGTACCTTTGTGTTCACTCCTCTTCAAGATTTATTATCACTTTGAAACTACGTAATTTCTTTTTCACCGAATGTATGGTTCCAGGAAAGAAGAAATCAATAACCTCTTACAAAATATAAAATTCGAGGAAAAAATAACTAGAATCATGGCTTGTAGGAGTTGTAGGCATGCCACTCCAATTCTGTGTAACAAACACTTGTACGATAGAGCAAAAAGTAAGAATCGTACCAAACAAAAAGCAATGAGTGCTTCAGAAATGCTAACGGGTACAGTCAACGTTCAACGGCCTGTAACCTTGTATAGAGCCTTGTTATGTAATTACCTTGAATTGCTTTCTGTTAATTCGATTATTACCTTGTCATGGTTTAAAAAAACCTATTGAATTGGCGTGGCCGTCATATGTACTTATTTGTGATCTAGTTCCGCATTTGGATAGGATAGTTCTAGAAATGTAATGCTACCGCTACGAGCTTTACACAATTACTGACACAATTGGTCTTTACAAATCAAAATCATTGGCTGATTTTGTCTGGCTTAGCAAATCCATCAATTGAGTTTTAGTACGTACCTCTTCAGTAATAACTAAATTATGACGAAAAGAGGTTGTCTGGAAGAAATCGCTTTAAGCAATAACTTTTTGCCATCTTTTGTGCTTTTTCTGTCATTGTTTTTTTTGTTATGTTTTCCTATTTGTTGGTGTCAATCATAGAGAACATAATATACCCCTCTATGGGGGTATGTTCTCTATGGTGTCAATAAAGTGTTGTATTTAAAAATGTGACCCAGTAGCAGTTGTTTTCACCATAGTACTTTTAAAAAAGTCTACCACAACGATAATCTATAACGCCGATACCTTGTAAACTTCATCCTCATCATAGTAAATAACAAAAACATGGTAAATATTTTAAATTCAATTGTTCTTGTCTTTTTAAATAATATATCTTACCAAATCTACCCAATCTCCAGAAAGATTCAAATGTAACATTTACGCATGATAGACAAATCATCCCAATTGAAACAAAATTAATTTGCGCTTGCAGTGGCTTGCCAACTTGCCAATGTTACCTTAAACATACATAACTGTACTGTACTGTATCAGCCTTTTTAATAGTCCACTGCAAGACGTAGTCTTACCCACGAAGGGTGATTGGGCCATATCCATCACGCTGGCCCAGTGCGAGTTGGTGGTTTCAAACACGCCATCGAATTTCTTCTACGGACGTATGCAGGTTGCCTCACGATGTTTTCCTTCACCGAAAAGCCAGTGGTGTGAAATTCCGTACATAAGTTCCAAAGAAACTCATTGGTACGGGACCGGGATTGAACCCACGACCTCGAGAATGACAGGCCAGCCTTACAACCACTAGACCACCACGGCCACATACATAAACATAACAATGAACATACATAAAGTTAAGACCATTATGTCGTGCCGCGTGTGTCTTGTAAAACACTTGTAAGGAGCGACCGAGTGACACTATTGTCTTCAATAAACTAAATATATTTTGTAAAACATCTAACGTTCATCTGTTCTATTTTAGTCCATTACAGAGTTTAAATTGGTAGAGTTGTAAAGTGATTGACATGTTAAATACCTTCTAATTGAGTCATAGACATATTATGTTACTAATGAGGCAATACAAGTCTTGTTTGCGGTGTGATTGATTTATTTTCACAAATGTACTTAGTCGGTTTGAAGGCAATTTAATTTGATTGATATATTCGTTGTATTTGTTTTGCTATTAGGTGCTATTGGAGCTCCATATTTAAACACACCCACTTAAGGTATTCAAGATTTGATGGTACTTTTGTTATTAATACACAAAGTATTATGTACTTAGGAAGGTTCAAGTTGGTAGTACCATTGTACAGATCATTAATTTTACAAGTTTAATAGACATTCCATGGTATGAATTAAAAATTAATAAAGAGTATTAATTTTTATATCATGAAACAAAAATGTTTCAAAAATAAAAATCCAAAACAAAACTTGTAGTGAACATAGATATTTATTTTTTTCACAAAAGGAATGATTATCAAGATTGTTTTTTCGTTTTCTTTGATAAAAACCTCCGCTGATTTAAGTATAAACCTCCTCTGACATCATAAAAGTAGCCTTCATACAAGCAAGTACCTAGAAACATTTAACATTTTGCTAGAACCTGACTAAGCTCAATTTCGTCGAAACAAAAATATTATGAATGACTTTTACGGCTGGACATCCGATAAATCTATTAGGTGAGTCAGACGCCTTCTAGTAAGTGGCCGTGACTTTGTACAAAGCCAAAACAAGGTTGTCAATCGACTATTTTACATTTTAATAGTATAGGTTTATAATTCGACCACATCTTTAGTTCTTCTAATTCGATTGATTTTTGTGATGTTCTAGAAAAAAAAACTGACACTACATACAAGCAGAAAAAATAAATGGCATGTGTTTTTATATAAATTCACAATTGCTTTTTTTTTGTTTTTATAACTTATTTTTATTTTACCCAAAAAATAGTAATCTTTTAAGAAATTAATTGAGCAGTTTTTATTCTTCCGCTTATTTTACTATTTTTATTTACTGTACTACATACGGGTCTACAGCCACTAGTTGGTAGTATGTAACTAAATTTTAGAACAGTCCTATGCTTCGAAGGTTATGGGCCATAATCCACCACGATGACCTAGAAGTGGATTGATGGATTCAGCTTACAAAGTAACTGAGACAAACTTTTATATTCATACTTCATATCATATAACAAACGTAGGTTGCAGCCGCCATCCCTCTATCGTAATGTTTGTTTTTGTTTTGCCCTTATCAAAATTTCATACTGTCTTGTCCGAGCTATCCACGAAAATGATGGTGCTCTACCGTGCGTTTGACGTTGATGTATAAGGAGCGTTCGTAGAATAGGGGATATAAAAGGTACATTTTCCAAGATGCCAGGATCATTATTATTCTATCAGACGTAATGGGCGATGATAGCGACTTTTATCGGTCAGGAGGCCACGTTTATCAGCCTTGCAATCGGATAAATAAATGATAACAATTTGAAAATCAAAATTAGTACATAAACTGGTATTAGAAGTGCCAATTACTACTTAGTGCTTGTAGTAGTGACCAATGGTTGTCCGGAAGAGGTTTTGTCCGTTTTTGTGATAATACCCGCTTTTGTCCTTTTCTTCTGTCTTTGTTTCTTCTGATAGTTTTGTTCCTTTTTGTTGCCTCAATAAAATGTTGTATTGCATTCTAGTAAGGTATTGTCGCTGCACTTTCATTATTGAACGTGAGCCTCAAGTAGATGTCAAACGTAGTCAAACCCAAACCTATAAGATAAAAATGTTGGTGGTTGTATTTTCCCCTTTTGTAAGAGAAAAATAATTAGCAACTGAGCAGCTGAAACTCAAGAACCTAAACAAAATCACTCAAAAAGATTTTGTAAACTAAAATGCCTATGTAATGCTGATAAAAAAATATTTTTTTCGTAATTCGCGTTTAACATACACGTGTACCTACATGGTTATAAATAGCATTTCCTAGATACGTATATCACGTAAATAAATTATTTTTCAATACTTATGTGTGCATTGAGGATTTTCCCAAGCAACAAATACCATTTATACCAGTATAGTAATTGCATTGTTATCATTAGGTTGCACAACACTCATTTACCTACTACAAGCAAATCAATATCGTCACGTCGAGTGCCCTGATAACAAATGACCAAAGTGGAATGTAACAAAGAGGACAAAGGTGTGACTTACAACGCATTTTGCAAATCACCTGTGTGACTCGTCTAATTTTTTAGGTATTTTTTTTTAATTCCGTGAATTAACGCAATGTATTTGACAGCAAAAGAGAAGAAAAAAATATTATTTACAAATGTCTACTACATAATTAAAAAAGAAAGAAAACTTAGACTAAAATCACTAAAACTTAAACTAAAATCAAAATAAAACTATTAATAACGTGGGTATTTATTTATTTATTAGTATGCATTATTTTGAAAAAAGTTTTTTACTATTTTCAAGTTTTAGTCTGATTTTCATTATGGAAAGTGAATTTTGTCTTTGCTGAAATTTGCTATGTATTTCTCAGGTGACGTTAACATTAATTGTTTATGCTCGACGTGTATTTTTCTCCACTAAAACACAATTAAACAATGTTTCTACACTAATTCCCTATTTGATTATTGAAATAATTAGCAGGAAAATTTTACAAGAAAATAGATAAATTACTATTAACGTTTGAAGGCAACTATTAGTAACAACTCAAAATATAGATTGGTGCTAAAACACAAACCAATAGTCCACAAAGTCGTTAAGAACTAATTTCTTGCAAAAGCGTACTAATCCTATAATCAACGCAAACAGCTCTGCAAAAGGAGGCCAATAAAATCTCTAATGATTGATGTTCTTTCCCAGACCTTAAGGAAAATTATAGAGTTAGGCATTTATTGGATTAAAAGCTTTATTCTTCCAATCTTTCGCGAAATTTTTGCGTTCGCCCTCCGGCTTGAGTAATTAATTCTGTTATTTGGGATTACAGAGAATTAAGGCGCTTTTATGCGCGGTCGGCGTGATGTGGTAATTAGAGTTCAGGTGACGATTTCATTTAGACCTTTTTAACCGACTTCCAAAAAGGAGGAGGTTCTATGTTCGTCTGTATGTATTTTTTTTGTGTATGTACATCGATAATTTCAATTGCCAACCGAATCGAAATAAATCTCTTTAATTCATAAGGGTATACTTTCGAGGTGTTCCCATTTAAGTTTTACCAAAAATCTGCTGAGCCGTTTTTGAAAAATCAACAATAATGTTAACAATTCGAGCAAAATATTTGATTGTACACGATGGAAGGCGGTTTTGCCATTTTTTGCGAAAAATAATTATTGAGTGTAGAGTAGACTTGTAGAGTATCTTAAAGTAAGATATTTTAGTGATGACAGTGAGTGCAAGCTAAGAAGGACTGATGACCAGTGGGAAAAGTCTCGAGTAGAAAACGTGTACATTCAAGCGCCGTATAGGACGTCCACCAACGAAGTGGGATAGTAGAGGTATAGTGGGGTGACCTATCGTGGAAATTGTGTCGTAAAATATATGTCATTTTGAGATTATGAGCTGCAGATTTCCTGTTTATGAGGCAGATTAACAAAAGAGGAAGAAGGTTTATTACTGATCTCAATTAAATACAATCAAAATTAAGTGTAATTGCATGGCAACGGGCAATGTAACTAGTACGGCTTGTTATAACTCATTGGGGTAATCAAGCAATCACCTTTACTATGTCTAAGTATGTAACCTAATTACGAACATATGGTGCCATCTGACTCATCGTATTCTCCTCAAATAAACTGATAAGACGTTACGTCAAACCAATATCATAATGGACTAACAAACGCGACCGCAGAGTCAAGCGTTTGATAAGACTCTCCACAAAACGGCAAGCAATTTACTTTGTAGAGGTAGGGCTGTGAAAAGGAAGAGGCGTCTCTAAAGCAGTGTTGACCGTGCAAACAGTAGATGGGAAATGAAATGAAACGAGCGAGGGCGTCAACACTCGCCGACTGGCAGCCCTGGTTGTTTGCATTCTATACTGTCACAGAGTAATCAGAGGTATAACTAATAGAAATATCCTGCAAGGTTTGAATTGATTGACTTCGGCATGATTTGAAAAGAGACGTGGTTAGTTTCTGTCATCTCGATGGTTGTTTGCATTTCATAATGTTGTGGTTGATCTAGAACAGAAATAAATGCGTTGATTTGCTACGTCACGATTTAGACAGAGACGTTATTAGTTTCTGTCATCTTTTAGTTGCCACGAAACTACTCCCGACTGCTGGTTGTAAACAACCAGCGCTCGATAATAAGTGGTCGACGCACCCCCTCGTGGAATTAGCTGTGACAAACTACTGGGAAAAAGTCTTAAGAATATAGATATCTGGATCATCGACACGACGAAGAAGAAGAATAAGTGGTATACCTGGCAACAAAAATACGTCATCTGAAAATTTAAACGTTCTGGCCGTTTACAGCCTAGTGACAGACAGACGGACAGTCGGACGGACAGCGGAGTGTTAGTAATAGGGTCCCGTTATTACCCTTTGGATACGGAAGCCTAAAAAGAGGGGCACTCATACGGTTTGTCGCCTTTTATGCACAAAAAAATAAGCCAAAATATTTACTCAGTTGTAAGTAGTCAAAAAATTAAACCTGCCTAAAAGATCGAAATAAGACGAACCGTACGATATCATAGCTGCTTGCATTTTTATATTAGTGTGGAGGCTTTGTTTCTCCACGATTCATATGGATATCATTTTACAACATGAAGTGATGATATTTCCTAATGTTTTCATACACTACCGAATTGAGCTAAATTAAATTATTGCTAAATCAGATGACGGTTAAAAGCCTCGAGGTATCCAAACTATGGCACTGATAGCAATACTTTTGCCTATTTTCAAAATACTATGCGTAAAATAAGTACCTACGACTAATACTCTTAAAATTAGAAAGAAAAATAAATTTTACATACTGCTTCGTTAACCGACAAAAAAGCAATTCCCTCCAAAGTCCAGTTAATCAAACTAAATTACATTACTGTAATCAAACAATATAAAGTCGTTATCAAAAGGCAGCCTCGGCTAATTCCTGTTTATGCCAAGAAGCAGGCCGTTAACGTTAATTTGGCAAACCGAAGCAATTTTTTATCGCACCCCGATTCACTTTGTCTTAAGCCTCCAGGATTGCTTGTTTTCTCATTTCCATGATAAATATTTTCCCAATTTGGAGCCTGACTTAAAGCAATTACGTTTAATTTACATTTATAAGCTGAAAGTTCGTCGATCTGTTGGGAGTTCGACAGTAGTGGGTTTGTGATTTTACAGTGTCGTAGTAAAATAAGGGTCGTCTTTTACATCGCTGTATCCATACAATCTAGATATATAATATATATGCCTACTACTAGTATGTACGCACCTATTAGTACGCTGCACTAGTAGTACTACTAGCACTGTACTAAAACGTTTCTGTTCCTTTGTTATTCGAACCAGTAGCTATACTAACTTTAACAAAATATGTATTATTTTACATACAACTACCTGAACAGAATAACTACATGAGAAGTACTGGTACTTGTAACTGGTGCCATCACAGGGTTAGTCCGATAGCAAAAGTTATTCATAACGATAAGAATTTTAGGAATTTAAGATTACCCACTCTTTGCAAAGCAACACCCATGTAAGTATATTTAAATGACTAGATGTTTCTCCCCGCATTTATTATAACAAATCATGACTCGTCTCTTCAATCTTCTATATTTAGGAGCAGAAGACCTCAATCTTTGTTTGAAGGTTCAACCTTTAAGGTTCAATGCAAAAGTGAGCGAGATTAACAAATAGGTAAATGATACAATCGCATCTGATAGTAAAATAATATAAAGGATCCTCATTTCCCCGCCGCGGGATGCCCGCAATCTCTACAATCAAAGCATTATTGAATTCCGTCTGCTACAATCTGCCTCGAGCTGGGTTAAAGTTTAATCGGGAACTGATGGTAAACTGTGTTGCATAGTACTTAACCGGGTATTACACGACATGATATTTAGGGGACCCTGAAAATAGGGTTAACTTATAGGATATCTTTTACTACATAGCCTTATTTTTAGGACGTATCAGAGTAAAAATACGTACCTACCTACCTACAAAAGCCGCAGTCTACATCGAAATATATGATCGTGTTGTATGGTCTAATATAAGTTTTATAACAATAAGCAACTAGCATTTTATAACATATAAGCAGTACAAAAGAACACATTTTAAAACATTTATTTGGTAAAATAGCTTGCTAAAGCTATTTTATAAATGTCCTTATTATATGACATGTGTATGTGTACTGTTCGTGATATCATGGCTGTACGGTGAATGATGAATACCAATTGGACCTTTTTAATTATTTAGTTGAATTGTGACAAGTCACAATCAAGTTTTACTCTAATCTATATGTATGAAAATAATTTACTAGATGCACATATGTATTTAAATTATGTTTAATGAACACAGTTAATTGAGACAAATGACGTGATAACATGGTTTAAATGTAATTTATAAAATTAGTTTTCTACCATTACGTGAATGAATTGCTCATATCACTATAGCGTATCATTATGCAGATATGCATTATACTTAGCTATGAGTGACTTCTCACAATTCTGTATCAAAATGTAGTATTATAGCCATAATACCCATAAACGGAGCAGGAAATTATCATGTCAATAGTTTCATAAATGTTTCGATAGCGTACAAAGCAAGATGGGATATTGTCACGCAAATATGTATAAGGCTTGCCCTCAGTGCCTTAGTGGTCTCTTTATCATAATATTATCCAAAATAGATTAAGTAGCTTTTATAATATAGAAAAACAGCGTAACGGTGCGGTGATGTGACAAAAAAAGATGTAGAAATCTCTACTCTATTTGATATGCCTGAAAGTGTAAAGTTATTCTGCTGTTCCTCTCATTTCAAGCATCTTATTATTTAAAATTTGTAGAATAAATAGTTTTGATTCTAAGAAAGGTCGAGTACTGCTTAAGTTTCAACGTTCGAGTGTTTTGCATTGCCTTTTAATTTATTAACTGCAATTGAAAATGCTCGAGCTACAATAAGATACCATATTTATAATAAATCCTAGTAAATCGGAAACTATAACGCAAATTGAGACGCATTAGTTATCTTAAGGTGGCTTATAGATAAAAACGTTTTCAATATTACAGGGAGGAGTAATGCCAATGATTAAACCATGATATTTCAAAGAATGTGTTTGTATTTTAAAATATAATATTTATATTTTAAAATACTATATTCAATGTTCATTTATAAAATCTACAGCCTAATTAACTACCTATTAGATAGAAAGACATATCACTTGTTCTGCTACATGGCCGTATGTAGCACAACAGTTAAATTTAAAATTAAAATAGTTCGTAATAAACCATTTATAGAAATATATTCATTTGTACGTGAATCGTGGTGCAAAATATGTATTATATAAATATCCAAAACTGATGTTGGTATCAAATAAACTCAGCTACACATACTTTTAGACTAATAACAAATACAATTTTACCTCTACAAATAAGATAAACTCAAATGGTATTCGTATGTGGTGTAACTGAACAGATAGGAATTTCACGATATCGGAATTTTACGCAGTCGTAACCGTTATCTGATAACTGTTATCGCTAATACTACATTACATTTTACAGTGATTACCTTGAAACACAAATAGAGAGGATAATCTGGGCTGTGGCTTATCGGTAGATTTAGGAATTTCTTAACTTATAACGGAAAAAATAAATGTAACATTGATTAGGGTAGAGTACATAATATGTTATCGCAGTTTCTCAAGGGTTGACACAATAAACATCTAGAGGAAGGCATTCTCTTTACTCGGCAAGTGAGACACTTATATGAAGCACAAAAAGTCGATGTATGAAGCAAAGCATCGTACACAGCAAAATGCATATTTGTTGTGTTCTGTGCGTAATGCAAGTACTCATGTGGTTGGCATTATGACTTTTAGAGTCAGGGCATATAGTAAAAGCTTATATCTCTACATGATGAACATTTTAACATTGCGAGGTCTCGTCTTTGCAACATTTTACTTTAGAATGTTTTTTGTGAGTTACGTTTTTCGTATTTAAGCGTTAAAGTCGTCATAGTAAATCTGTTTATGTGTCATGTTGAAGAAAATTAATTACTGAAAGTATTGAATTTTCTATTCTCTTAAACTTAGAAATGCACTCTTAAATCTAAGTCCATCGCCGCCATTTTAAAAAAAATAAACAGAAGCATTTGTCGCATTTTAAAGAACTTTTGTCTTCACTAATTGCATCGCATACGACAAATGATTCTAATAGGCTGTGAAATATTATATTAATCATTTCCGTATTTAATAACGATTGAAATTGCCGTCATTGTGTCAAGTAATGTACTTTATACCTTTAGTAGTACGCTGCTCCATTCTTGCGATAACTTTATTTATTTCCTACATTGCGTGAAATTTATTTAATAAGGGAATTATGTGGGTAGCAGAGAATGAGTTCAGTGAAGTGTTGGAAAACTTCTGTAGGTAGAAAAACTTCTTAGTCTTACAAAAGAATCTAATTGCATCCTGTTGCAACTGCAATTAATAAGAAAGCTAAGCAATCTGAGTAGGAATTAATAATAGTAAACATGAATGCCGGTTTCAATCTTATTCTGAAGACGCACTGAATTAAATCTTAATAATAACAGCAAAATGATAAAACAAATAGGCAAATATAAACAAATCCTCATACCTGGTAGGTGGAAACATGTCCTATCAATGTGAATTAAACAGGTAAGTATCTAGAAAGTCCCTAGGCAAAACAGCTTTCTCTGACGTCTATCTCTCGTTCGACATAATGGTCCCTAATAAGACAGGGTACAAGGCCCTCTAATTGTACCTATAAGTGGGGTACCTTTATAGGAAGGTACACGTCAAACATCGAAAACGTTATTTGTTATTTCTTGGAAGAAATAAACAGGTGGAGTACGAGGTAACGCGATTGTGATTTGGTTCCGTAGTTAAATACACGCGTTTTAGTTTATGTATGAGTTGGATTCCGACTTAACATTTTTATGTATTAAAAATACTAAATCATTTATTTCTCCAATTAATAAGCATGATTGATTTCTTGGTTCCCTGGCCCTTGTGCTAGGTAAATAACCTGTATTATAAGAGCCAATACCTTTTACTTACAATGACTGCCGACAAAACTCCTGACTGCCTCGGTGGCTCAGTGGTTAGTGACCCTAACTTCTGGGTTACAGGCGTGGGTTCGATCCCCACCCAGGGCAAACATTTGTGTGATGAACATAGGTGTTTGCTCTGTGTCTGGGTGTTATATAGGTACTATCTATATAAGTATGTATTTAAAATATGTATATGCAGTATATCAGTCTCTGGCAGCCATATCACAAGCTATGCTTCGTTTGGGGTCAGAGACCGTGTGTAAGATGTCCAAAAATAAAATGTTATTTTAGTTACATAATATATTAAGTATTGTATTAGTGCGAACAATAAAGAGTTGATTCATTCATTAATTTTATTCATAGACTTAAGTCAGTAAGTAATGAAATACCTATATCTATTATATTTATGTATCTATGTGTTTTATTTATAAAACAATTGATTTATCAAAAAATAGATAATTGGATTTGTTAATTTGTAGCAATTAGATAGTGCTAAAGCTGTAAATTCAGTTACTTAAACACTTTAATAGTTAGTTAATATAAATTTGTTTTACGAAATAAATCAAAATATTTAATAAAATCAACAAAATGGAAGCCCAAAAAAAAAACTTCTTTCCTCAAAAATCGCGTAAAGCTATCGGGAGATTTTCTCACTTATAAAATCGATTATTATTTGTGAACGGTACTCTAAAAAAAGTAAGTGTCACATCTCAGGCTGTTTATTTATTTACGGAACCCCGGTGTTGACGTGAAGTGCTTATAAATAAGACTCGTTAGGGTTGCCAGACTCTCCGCGCTTATCTACGGAATATTATTATTTTGAGTTATTTACTTGGCAACACCTTGCTCCTAAACTTGAATTATTTATCGCGAGCATTCTTTATTTATGATGGAGAGTTATGAATTGACCTTTTTATTTTGTTAGTTGGAATAGAGTTAGGGTTTTGAGTAATGGAAGAGTTTTCATCATTGGAATGAAAATAAGAGCCAAATTGTTTAAACTAAATTTTATTTAAACCGGAGCTATATTCTATACATAATTTGTCAACATTTTGAGTCAGTCTCTGGAACATACAATTTATTTGTAATATCGATATCGATGGATGTTATTGGAAAACGTCTACCGCTTTACTTTTTTCTTTCTCTTTAAATAAAATAATATGTACGAATAATAATAATAATCGGATATGAAGTAATAAGGCAACCGATCCATGATACGATATTTCTTATACTTGATCGATACCATCTACATCAAGTATGTTGTCTGAACATTCGCTACATCTCATTTTTATCAATACGTCTAAAAATAAGTCTTAGGAATATTGTACAGCCTTTTATTAAATTCTGAGATTGATATACAAAACCCTTGAAATATTTTCGGCCAAATTGCCTTTTTCATCGTAGTATTAAGAAAATAGACAGTCTTAAATATTGGTCTATGTAATAAATAAGGTTGTGAGTCTAGACGCTATTAATTTCGTTTTGAGCATGTTTTTTAAGATAAGAGTAGTTTAGTGCCTCGTTGGAAGATTGCGAAGATTGAGATGAAATTCTGTGAAATAAAATAAAGTCCAACCATAACTCTAGAAAACGAGAATAGTTTTGGTATAATAAAATAGATAATTATGATTGTCAGAAGTTATGATTGTGCTATGAAGTTACAAAAATATTGTTAGTAATTAGGTAACTCTGCAAGATGTATATCTTTAGAATACGGATATAGGATATTATTTTACTTATAATTTGACCAACTTTTATATGGAACCAAACCCGAAATCGCGAAATAATAGCAGCAAATGTTCGACTTTCGACGACATTGGACAATAAAGTGTATGGAACAGCCGATGAGTTGTTACACTTGTTACCAAAAATATTTACTTACTATTTTTCATTTCAGGTTCTATTAGGTACATATTTAGCTATCATGTGAAAGTAAATATTATGTTACGTTGTATAAACTACTTAAAACCTTCAAAATTGAACGTACAATGACATGGTCACATATCTATTAATAGCACACAGTAATATCCAAAGAGCAATGATCATGAAAAACTTACAACAAACTACATTATACCAGAACAAAATTACTACCATCAAAAAGCAATTTGTTGAGCTTTTTCAATTTACAAAATATGGCTTCCTAATCACCAACTAGGCAAACATTACGCTTTACACTAACGACACTCCGTCTCAGTATTAGACGTCATTAAAAATTAAAGCGCCCCAATAAAAAATAAATTGAAATCCATTATTTAACCAAATCGCCTACAAGCGATAACGACTGACGTTAACCTAAAAGCCTGTTATGCATCGAAGCAGTAGAATTAATTATTTACTAATGATGATAATTTCGAAATCGGGAATTTACAACGGATAATATTACGGGTACAAATTTGAGAGTCATGCATATCTAAGTACGTTCTTAAGAAGTAAATGCTACTAAATCTGAGTTACGTTACATTTAATGTAAACATAGCGTAGCTTATAATAGAGAAGTTGATTGCAGGGAAATTAAAGCTGGATGTAATCAAAATAATTATGTAGTTTGATCGAGTGAAGAGTGAATCGAGAGTCAATTTTGATATGTAGTGATTATTTACATATTTACACGACATGCATCTAAAGTAGTTGACTCAGAGGCAAGAAATATGCCTATGGCTATTGGTGTAGATTTAGTTTTACATAATTTTGAAGTAAAATTAGTTGTCGTGACGTAAAAATCTTCGTAAATAGCGGAACAAAGCATCCTACTAATATTTCAAACGTAAAATTTTGTATGTATGGAGGTTTGTTCCTCTTTCACGCAAAAACTACTGAGCGGATTGAGATGAAACATTGCAGTAGTAATGTTTATACATCAGAATAACGCGTACGCTATAATTTATAAAGATGTTGCGTGAAATTAAGTTCGCTGGGTCAGCTAGTCGCATATTTATAGTTCAAAGCCCGTCATAATTTTGAACTCTACTTATTTGACCAGAATCTGCGCGGTGCTGCGCTACATCACCCTAAGATGTTTAAAACCTTCGTTTGTCTTGAAATTTATTTGAAAATATCGCTTTCAATCTGGATCACAATAACGTTTTACAGTCTTTTTCTTGGTGGCGGAATACCTTGCCCAGGCGGATTCTGCAAAAGAACTTTACGTCTACAAAAACCCATACATTAATGATCGGACAAACTTGTACAAAAAAAAAAACAAAAAAAAAGCTAACGGCATCTTAGTCAAACTGAGTTGCTCCAGAGTCGCGACCGTCACGAGTGGGTGTTTATCTTATCTCTCTCTGTCAGAAGCGAGCTACCGTCGTCGTCGGCGTCGATATCTCATCATGTTGGAAGATAAACGTACACAGAATTAAATACACGGTTTATTGAGCCAGGCCCTTAGACGTCCTCGACACGCGACGTGACGGCAACGGGTTACCCCGTTGCCGTCACGATAGGCGATGATACTTGATAAGCGATGATAATAGGTAATCGCAATTAAAACTGAAGAAAGTGAGGGCTTTTTGAGCTTGATTTGAAAGGAAGTTTAGAGTGCTGGGAATCATGTTTTATATCTGCGTACCTATTAATAAAATGGTACGAGATCTATAGGTTGTAAATAAGAGGTCCTATACTTGTCCTGAAAAGGCGCCCGGCCGTCGACAGTAGGATAGCTTAACTCAGAGCTAAAACGGATAATATAAATCAATTTTTGTTTGACTGCCTCGGTGGCTCAGTGGTTAGTGACCCTGACTACGGAATCAAAGAGGCGTGGATTCGATTCCCTCCCAGTGCAAGTATTTATGTGATGAACATAGGCGTTTGCCTTATGTTTGGGTGTTATTTAGGTATTATATACATGTATAAGTATGTACTAGTATGTAAAAATATGTAAATTTAAATTAATTATATCAGTCTCTGGCAGCCATAATATGACAACCTTAGCTTAGTTTGGTGTTTAGTATTTATATCGTTGCCTACTTATTCATTGTTCCAGAATGTATGTGATTCTGGAGTAGATTTTTCTTTTTATTTTATCCTTGACGTAGCCAGTACAAGGGTCATACTCGTTAAGGGTAATAAAGACGTCCTGAAAATAGGCTCAAGACAAAATATTGCCTCTAAAAATACCGACTCTTTATTTTGTAGCCACGTATTTTTACGTGTGAAACTGCTCATAGAAAAAGAACTTTGTATTTGAAAATTGAAAAAAAAAATACAGCTACATTATTTTTGCTCGATTCAGAAAATATTTATTGTAAAATTATTAAATTTATTTTGCGATTTAATATTTTTGGTTATTTTATATTTTTACATACTGCTTTAGGACTCAATCAGACTTTGTACATATTTGAAAAAAATACGAAATTTAAATGTTTTAATTTTTTGAACCTCAAATTATAATCATCATTTTTAATCAACTTTTATCATCATAATCATCAATTTTTAATGTTTAAATACATACTTAAGATTATCACAGAAAAATTAAAGAGAATATACCAACAAGAACAGTGAGTAATACTACATATGTACGTAGTTGTAGTTTCATATCATTTCGTAAAGCCACGTTCAACAATCTGAAACAAACCGTATTTTACTACAAAAGTATTCCTTTGAAATTCAGTTTACGGCATGGCTTAGAACGTGGCGGAAAAGATTTTATAAGAAGTTATCTTCATGAAATCTAAAAAACTTCAAGATAATTACGGTGAAAATTAGCCGACCACTTACAGCCTTAAGTAGGTATCTGGTTATTTCTTGGTAGCGAGTGGGAAGTGATTAGTGATCTCTTTCTACGGACCACTGACAGCCATGATAAGTTTGTTCTGGTTCATATTTTAGTTTAATAGCCTTGTATTTTATGCTGATAAAATATCATTTACTTCAATAAAACATGTGTTTGGATAGCATAATAGAAAATATAGGTACCTATAAGTTGAGTGTTTTGAGTAAAATAAATAATAGAAAAGAATAATAATAAATTACTCATAAAAAGAATCTTGATAAATCAGGATTTCGGTCCACTTATTTCAGATGAGTATTAAGTGATTTTTTTAGGATAATTGATCTAAAGATCAAGAGTTTTGTTTAGAATCAGTAACTTAACTGTATATGTGCGTTCAAATGTGCGGAAACCACGATTGTTTCCGTAATAATCAGTCTTGTTTACAATGTTTGGACACTACCAGCTTCCAGCAAAAGCTAAAGTAGTATCTTTGGAAGTACAAAAGTACTGATTAGTATTCTATGGAACAAAGCTCGTTTCAATCTACCGACACGACAGGGATCGTGCCCATCTAGATGCATCATCTAAGATGCGCGTGCCGCCTGTCAAGTGACTTCTACCTCTAATAGCATTCATCTTTGCCTCATATTTGCATTGATAGAAGCTTTAGATACTGGGCTCTTAATAAGAGCTATGTAATTTATCGTTCAGTAACGCTAAAACCATGCTAAAGATTAGTAAATCGGTAATACAATTGTCAAATAACTTCAACTTGTACCTTTCATTTGCTTTGTACTTAATTCATGTTAAAAGTAGGAATATTTTAGGTTACTTAAATCTTTAGTCCAAGATAACCACAAGGCTATTCAAGTTTCAGGGCTATACTCGTAAATAACTACCACCAACAATATTATATACAAAGTAGCCATTGACGTGTAGCCAGTAAAAGTTAAGAATCTGCTCGTAAACTTTACGATTCTAATAATTAAGGATAATTGGGTCTGAGTTATGAATTTACTTTCAGGTCAAGGCTGAAATCAGGTCACAGAACTTGTAACAAATAATACAAGTAATTTCCGAGAAAGTCATGGCGGCTATAGCTTATATAGTAGCCTGCCTTTAGAGATTTATGTCACTGTCTCTGTCGTCAAAAACTCGTGCGAGTGAAAGTGACGGAGATATTCTGAAACATACTAGAATGGGCTCAGATTGGCTGTGAGAATAAATAACTAATAAACCCCGATAACGCTCCGGTCTCAGAGGGCACTTAAAGAGATTGGCCTGAAGCCTCTGAGAAGAAGCCGCATTCATTCCTCGGGATAGAATTCAGTTAATATGAGCATTCTCTCCAAAAAACTGCCCCTTGAAATAAATATCCTTAAGTGCGGCCGTCTTTTGCGCAAATAATGCTCTCACTTCAGTGGATCTGTCCGATGTAAGATGACCCTTGGTTAGTAGTGGCTTTTATTAGATTGATCTAAGTATAACCTTATTGAACGAGTGTAGCGAAGGTCTGAGAGTCAACAAATCGTCTTTTGTATTTTTATGATTTGTTTGCCGATGGATATCTACCTATCTCGAGTAAAGTTTTTTTGACAGTCACTAAATTTTTCTGGCCAGTAGTTTATGCATGATACAATGTTGAATTTTGATTCAAAGTCTGTTATCGGATCGAAAGATTTGCATCCTTATTTTCATTTGCAACTTACGGCTTTGTTCAATTTAAAAAGTGTGCATTTTGAGGTATAAAAACTTCCAAAAGTTATTCAAACGCTTTTATGTAGCTTTTTTTACATAAAATCAAAATTTAAAAGCTGATAAGTACATTTATGCAACCTAAAACAGAATATTACATAATTTAGGCATATTTGGTCCCTTAATTACTTTAAAATAGCTTTGAGGATTAAATCAAACTTGTTACCCACTCCCTCTGACCTTTAAAAGTTTGACAAGATGTTCGAAAGTTATTTGCTTGTTGATCATGGTTCAGACATAATTCCGACAGTATTTATAAACTGCTTCGGTGGCTCAGTAATCATTCATTAATCAGTGGTTAGTGACCCTGATTACAGGATCAAAGAGGCGTTGGTTCGATTCCCACCCAGGGCAAGTATTTATGTGATGAACATAGCTGTTTGCTATGTTTCTGGGTGTTAACATTAGCAGTGTTACCACGAGTCCTATGTTTTATTAGTTTACTTGTGGTTACACCACTCGGTGTTGTTACCACGAGTAAAAAAGTTTACTCGTAGTCACACTGGTGTAACAAAGCGGTGTAACCACGAGTCTGGACCCGTTATTTAGGTATTTTCTATATAAGTATGAATTTAAAAATATGTATATGTAGTATATCAGTCTCTGGCAGCCATTTTTTTTTTTTTTTAGCCAGGGAAATCTTTTATAGATACCACCACACCTCGTGGGCAGGCGGGTGGTTATGTGGGAGTCCTGCCGACTGGACAGTATACCCACCAAAACCCCTGGGTGTTCCACCACTGCGCCTGGTGTCGGGGCTACGGGCACGCTTGCGCACTCCTCCGCGGCACCCGACAGCGCTGGCCCAACTCGGGCCCCACCACGGAGCTTCGGCTCCCGCCAGAATGACGATGTGCCGAACATCAGACACATCGTCATCCACCACCTGGGACCAACCAGCACTGGGCGTCAGACAGCACCCGTATCTGACAGCCCTGCCGGGCTAGTATGCGCGCCACGAATTATTTCGTTCGTAATGTCAGAACGAGACAGCGTTATGGCAAAGTATATAACTGTCACTTTTTCACACGTCGAAATGAATTCTTTTCGTCGCTTGTCGTGGTCGCATGCTTTATAGCCTGGTCCCGATGCAACGGGTCAATTAAAGTGGCCCCGCGCCTGCCACTACGGCTGCAGAGGATAGGGAGAACGGCCGTCGCGATACCGACACTCCTCTTCCCCTGCAGCCCCACCGCCTCCGCCAACACGTTGGCGGCACCCGTTAGGGCCGCTGGCAGGACGGATAGGCAGCGGCCTTCTCGCCGCCCGTCCATCCCGTCGCCGCCCCCGCCTCGATGGGCTCGGCCGCGGCATCGCGACAAGCGCGACACCGCAGTCCACCTCAGTCGGCAAGCCGACCTACTGGCCAGCCTCTGCACGGGCTTGTCTGGGCCCAAGACCCGGAGAGGCCGGCCCCACCTCGGGTTCCTCTTCGTTCACCAGGCTGGGAAGACCTGGCTACTAAGCCCCCCCGCCACGACAAGGCGGGAACCCACTCGGGGGGGAGTCTCTGGCAGCCATATCACAAGCTTTACTTACTATAGTTTGGTGTCAGAGACCGTGTGTAAGATGTCCCCTAATATTTATTTATTACTATATTATGTGATATAATATTTTTACTAAACATAGATTACATTGTGGTACTAATTGTGATTGTACGGTTTTGTTGTTAATGAACATTTTGTACATTTTAGGTTATCTTAACGAACTTGATTCTTTGGACGAAGGACATCATTTATGATATCTTGTACTCATCATCATGACCAACTTTTACTATGAGACTAAGCGGAAATTCTAAATCGCGAAAAAAATCGCCTGTTCAATACAAAAAAGTTCTTAAACTTTGGAAAAAACATGATAGATATGGAATAGCAGAATATATACACAGGTACAAATTTATTCGTTTCAATTCAGTATTATTTATGACCGGGTACTAATTATATTACTTAGACTGAAGTTGTACGATTTGTACAGTTGAGTGGACTGTATGAGGTGCTTTTAAAACATAAAGTAAGTATCCCTGCAAGCTCAAGACGGCAAAATTAAGGAAATCTCCACCAACCTTCAATCCTCGACCGCCTCCAGACTTCAGCATGAGTAGGACACTGCTTGATGACCACAGCACTTTCCTTGACAACAGTTTCCGGGACACGGGGTGATATTAAATATGTTTAAAAGATGACTTCTTCAAGGTATGCGCAACGTAGGTACGCACTGTTCAATTGTCCTCGACTTAGTGACGCTTCCGCCCTTCGACGGCAGCGAATATCAAGCGGGTGGAGAAAATTTTCCCATCTACCCTCTATTTGCTTGCAAAGATCGAACAGAAGTATTTGTGAAATAAATGCCTAAGCATTTCAAATAATTTGGATTCTACGTTTGTATTTAAAGTATATTCTGATTTGTGGCAACAAAAGTCGCGTGATTAAAATAATAAAGCAATAAAAGAAATTATAAATCCCGTTGCGAGTAGAAGAATTACATTTATATGTAAATTCTCACAACGGATTATTACAACAATTTGCTGGGCAGCAGCACCATTTTTAGGGTTCCGTACCCAAAGGGTAAAAACGGGACCCTATTAATAAGACTCCGCTGTCGGTCTGTCCGTCTGTCTGTCTTCAGGCTGTATCTCATGAACCGCTATAGCTAGAAAGCTGAAATTTTCACAAATGATGTATTTCTGTTGCCGCTAAATTATTTAGCCGTTTTTCGCTTGATATCAAAAATGATAACAAGTAGATGCTTGAAATATTCACAAAATATTTAGCTGCATGTCTTCTTTAATAATAAATAATCAAATTAAAATAAAATAAATATTTAAGGGGGGCTCCGATACTGTACGGAACCCTACATGCGCGAGTCCGACTAGTACTTGGCAGATTATTGTTTACCATTGAGCTGGCACAATGCTGGAGTACTGGTTACTTGTACTACTTATGGGCCAAATTAATGAAGGCGTCAGCTCTCCACCCTATAGCTATATCAAAAAGGATCGTCGTCTTGTGTTTCGTGGTCTGTAAATACCTATATGATTTAACCTACCCATAAAAAGTTAGTATTTAAAAACATAACAGTATCATCCGAAATGAATTTCTTTTTCATTCCAGCTAGATATAAACCAGTGACAACATGCGTCGTTTCAAAAGAAAATAAAGTGAAAGAATCCGAAATAAACGCAAGTTAGATTTGATGCGAGTACGAAACCTGCCTAGTTTACCCTTCCTTGTGGTCCTACTTATTTTCCGCCAGGGTACGTGGTTCGAATACCACTTACTAACTATATATACCAGGGAAAGTAGCTCAATTTGACTCAAACTAGTTTGTTATTTTGCTTAATTTAATTTGAACTCTGAATGTAGTACTTACTTATCATAGTGAAAAACAGTTTTATAGCTTAACCTAGCAACTATACATTGCTACTAGTATTAATAATATTTATTCTAGCCAACGAATAGTAAGTAAGTAAGTTCGTATAGGCCGGGTGGCTAGCCCTGGTGTCAGAGTTTTTAGGCCGCCTGAAGGCCTCTGACTTGGCTTAACGGTTAAAACAACCGGGATCTACAATTTAACGTGTCATCCGAGCCACGGTAGCGCTCAGTTGGAAAATGCCATCCGCGGTCACCCATCCCAATAACAAACCGTGCAGAACGTTGCTTAATTTCGGCGATCGCTGACAAACACCTAATCAAACTACGCTACTAGCAGCGCTACGAATGAAACACGTAATCACTTTACTGTATAAAAGGATTACATAGTAAATTTTAGGAAGTAAAAAGTGCAAGTGAAGTTTGCTTACAAAGTGCACACCCGTCTTTCTCATAGGACAATAAATACATACATCAATTTCATTGCAAGCCTGATTCTAAAGAAAATGAATGCGTTTTATCGAAACGCTGCAGTAGGTATTATTTATATCATGAAATCCTAAAGAATATTATTTTTCTCATAGCTATTGTTTGCCGTTACTCGTACGTTATCTTCAAACGCTACATAATACGTAAACAATACGTCTCGTGAGCGTGAATGAAGTGACGTCAAGTAAATATTTAAGTTGTCAGCAGTTTCCGCTGCACCACTGGCCACTGTTTCTGCCGTGTTTGCTTTCCAAAATAAACTAAACAATAGATTGATAAATAAATAATTTGCCTGTGTTTTATGTAGACGGTTAGCTTAGCGTTTGATTAATAAATACATACTCACTGCTAGAGCAAAATTACTTACATCTAAAGCGAGAGGATGAAATATCCCTTTTGCTGCATGTTATTTTTTTGCCCAATTTGCGAAGTTAGCGTTTGATTCGGTCTCACAGGTAAAATCTTTATAGACAAATATAATTCAACTGTACGTGTATTATATTTGTATGACACTGAACTCCTCCTAAACGGCTGGACCGATTTGAATGAATTTTGTTGTATGCGTTTGGGTGGCGCCCTAGATGGTTTAAATTCACAAATCAGCCCGGCAGATACCTAGTGCTGCTGCAGTAGGTCCGCTAGTTATTGTATTTAGAATTTTCCAATTCTAGGTACAAAATTATTAAGACTAGGTTGTAGACAGCTCACATTCAGTGCATCCCGTTAACAATTTAGATCATAATAATGCATTTAAGTAAAAATATGACCATTTTTATCATTATGTCAGGCTGACACAATGACGGGTCTGCTAATGGTAGGTAAGCAATCGCCATCGCTTATGGACAACTACAACATCGAAAGTGTTCCCAGTATGCCTACTATTCAGAGTAAGGATCCTGGGGCTCGATTATGGTATATAGGTAACTGATTAAGTAGTTTCGCTTCTGTAACGCTCTTCTTTCACCGCCGCTCAAGAGGTGTCATAAGGCCTAATTATGAAGTGTTCTCTCTATCGAATGCCAAAAGTGAAAAAGAAACTGAAATATTATAATTAGCTATCATAATTACGATGGCGCCTTCATAGTTGGGCCGGGCCTATTGAGTTCGCGTTTTTGAAGCGTCCTAGAATATAGCTCCCTAGAAAATAGTACTACCAGTATGAAGTTGATTTACTGCACACGTGGGATTGCCTGTAATGTCAAATTACCAGGTACACGTGCGTCGCCTCCTGGGAGCGTCTTGTTTCTGTTTTAATTCTACTCGTTGTCAGAGGTCAGAGGTTTCGCTGTCAAGGGGAAATATGCTTGTGGAATAAAATAAGCTCCTATATTGAATTAGTGGTAGCTCTAAATTAGGAACTACGCAGGAGAGTTCAGAGCACGTTTTATCAATGCGGCGGATATCGCGAGGAAAGCGATATCGGAAGTAACTAGTGATTTACCTAGTGATGGAAGATAATTTATTCTAAACCTGAAGACTTGGGTTTAAGAATAAATTATTATATTACCCAACAGGACCAAACTGAGTTAGTGTAAACCTAGACGATCAAATATGTAGCGGTTGTGGTATGATTGCAGTTGACTGTGTAACTTGATGATGATGAAATGTTGATTCGAAAATGCAATGAAAAAAATGAATAGTATGTACATATAGTTAGTTCAATTAGATGTAAACCATGCGAAAATTCATGTAACAAACACAGATTAACAGTAATCTTCCTTGGTAGTCGGGTAAAAAGTTAGAGCTATATTTGGCAAATATGTTGTCGAATGCTACGTCTTCGACAACATATTTGATAAATCTATTTCTACCGATAAGCATTGTTGGCTTCAAGATCGCCGTAAACAAATATATCGTACTTATCTGTTTTCCATTCATTAAAACGAGCTAATTTAATTTTTCGCCGAAATATTGTGTCTAAAAATCTGAATACATAATTTAGATTAGATAGGTGCGATAAAATACTTCGGTTCGTAAATATCTTCTAACACCAATTCCAGCTAATTTACAAAGCAATCAAAACAATCTGGATCCGTCATTACATAGGTACGTACATGCCAATAATTTATGAAAAACCCAAAAAAACATGTTTAATCCGCAAGTGATTCGTAGAAGTCACAGTTAACTGCAGCTTTGCCAAAATATTTATCCATTTACCGAGAATAATGTCGCATTCCGGACTTATCAAATATTAGGCATGTCGTTGACTTCGATAAATTATTCATCACACCAAATAAATATCACTGGAGTAAGAATATGGAGACGTAATTTTGCTTGCGGCGAAATGTCATTAAACGATAATTTTATTTTTCTACCAGCTGCCCGACGCGGCTTCGCCCGGTAACAGATGAGTTTTACTCGTAGCTATAAACCTTCCAAAACAAATATTCTAAACGATAGTGCAAACCGCATTGCAATCTATGTCTAGTTTGGAAGATGTAAAGCGGATACACAGACAGACACGCAAAAATAGCGGTTTTGCTTTATACTATGAAAGATAGTCAAACTTATTTTTGGTCTCGATAAAATAATGCCGGTGGTAATCCATGGCATTAAGTTTCCATACTTACAAAGAAAGATGTAGATGATTGATGATTTTTGTACAATTTTGTGATTAATTTCATAATCAAAGATTTTAACAATACCTAAGTGTTCATCATCACTAAATTAATATTACTAAGTGCTCGCAGCCAAAACAAAACGTATATTAAAACACCAAAGCGTCATTCGTATTCGACGAATTATAAAAGAGACGATATACTTACTTTATCGCGTTTTTGGGATTTATCGGAAGTAAAACTGTTTTATCATCATAATTATCAAATGTTCCGTGAATTTCGCATTTCCGTGTAAAATATATTTTAGCACCTTCCTGTACCAGAAATCGTGAAGAATCAATTGACGCACATAAGGCTACAGTTATGTAAAAAAAATGACAGTGTTATCATATCCCTAAGTTAATAGTTCAATAAAGGTCCTAAAGTTCTAAAAAGATATCGCTGTAAACGATAAGGTTAATTAATCTATCGGACTGTTTACTATTATTCTAGATCAGGTATTTTCAGGCATTTCCGGGTTTATTTAGCATGAAGCCGCAAAGTATTTTATTGACCAAAATCTGATTTACTTTGAATAATAATTCTCTGTTAAACAAACCTCAAATATATTGATGTTAAATGGAGCCTTTAGACACGTTTCAAAGTCCTTTAAACCTCCGAAAATGCTTTCCTTTCAAACAAATTTTAATGTTAACAAAGCGTAATAAACATGGCTTAGCAACTGCCAGGAGTTTACACTCTACGTAACATGTTAACTCTTGAGCACTTTGTCAAATAATAATTCTCGAACTTTCGCTTGTCGTATTAAGAAAGGGGCAATTTTCGTAAAGCGACAAGGTACTGAAATGCTATTTACATTGTAAATATTTGTAGGGTTTTCGTTCCCGGAAGTTGACATTGATGTGAGTGCGGGTATTTTAGTAAATATAGAGGGCTTCCACGTTTCTCGCCATTTCGGAAATATAATAGTACTATTCAAGTCAAACTTCGTAAGAAATACGTAAGGCATTTAAACACTCTAATAAATTTTACGAGACCTTGGATAAAAATCTCGGATTCGTGAGAAATGTTACTAACAGTGGTAGAGATCTATCTTTACATTTACATTTAAGAGCTTAACCATTATTCACTGAATATATTTGATCTATGGTATTTTTAATAATGTTACGGGTAAGAATCTCATTGGAAATCTATAGGAAGCCTATCTCCAACAGGAATCATATTTCTGATATGGTTGTGCTGCAGCTGCCGCCTAAATTTTGCTGGTTTTTCAACTACAAGTATTGCTTTTGCCGGATTTTTGTTTTCTTTCATTGAATCTTACATAGTCAAACATTTTCTACAAAGTTTATTGTAAAATTAAGCGCTAGCTATTATAATATACTTATCGCTAAAGGACATAGTACCCAGGGAACAGTCTGGCCTAAGACAAAAGCATGGTGACTGAACAAAAGAAACCTTATAGAACAAATTGTTTTAACATTTAGAAATGCCAGCAACTTGCGGGCTTGGCGGGTTTGTGGTTTATCTTTTCACTCTGCCGGAACGAAAATATTTCTGTTTGTTTTGGTCGCTGATATGAAGATTAGGTATAAATCTGTAGTCTAGAACTGCACTATACGTAATAGCTTTATTTAGAATAGATATGAGTTAATTTTGAAATTTCTACCTATCTACATACAAATGAACATTTGCACAGGGCTTGCTGCTATGCATAGTTGCACATGGAAAAAAGTTGCAATAAGTATTATTCCTGCTACCAATTAAAGCAATCATGTTGGTGGAGGGTCTGCAGTTTTAGACTAGTTACTACTTAGGGATTGTTTTAGAAAGATCCAGTATAACATTATTTATATTATTTTTGATATTCTGACAGAAAATTGAACTAATTTTATTTGCTGATTGTATTTTTGGTGTGACCAAAAACGGATCATAAAAATAATGTAGACAAACTCAATATTCTATAATTATGTCCTTAAACGTAGCAAATATGAATTTTCAAAGACCAGTTTTATTAGTGGGCCTTTTAAAACGGGCTTTTAATATCGATCAGCACAATTTCTGCCTCGTCCATAGATCTCACGCCTCAATTTCTCAACACATTATTCTCAATTTGTAATTCCGAGGCAAGCTGTTACAGTACTTTACAACACGCTGCGCCCGCCCCATACCTACCTAATATTCGAGTTTAGATTACGAAGGTTGGAATCACCTCGAAAAAAAAACTTTGTCGACAAAAAATATATTTTATCAAGAATATTGAAGTTGTTTCGTAAATCGACGCACGAAGCAGAATGCTGATCTCGTTCAATCTTCTCGGAACTTTGTATCAGTAGGCGTACAAGTTTTACAAGATAAGATAGATATGAGGTTAGGAGTAAGTAGAGGTAGGCAAAAAGCTCAATAAAGGGGGCGCCACGTGCGTCACACGCCTTGTTATGTACGTGCCATGGTGTAATAAGATACCGATGGTGCATGCGATACCACGTAGAACACGGTCGGTAAACTTTTTGTACGATATAAATCTTCAAGAGGCGCCGAATTTTATTGATATATTTTTTAACATGTTTTACATCTAATCTCAAGAGTCAAAGAGTCCTACAGAAATGCATTGAAAAATTACTATTATTTTGTATAAAAATATTTCCGGACCGAAAATATTATTGGGGTTTCGACCAACTTTATGTAGGGAGGAGCTCGTGAAAACGTCAATACACACGGCCGCTGCGTCGCCAATTAATTTTCTTTGAACACTTTTGCTGGACACCCTGCAGCGTGTCAAGTCTATAAGTAGATACCTACTTATAATGCACGCCCGCGCTAATACGACAGCAGATTTCCTAGTGAAAAGTTTAGTAGTAATAAGTACTTTTGATTGCACATAAGGTCTTTTTGAGTCTTATTTGACCGTATGTAACAAGTGTCAAGAGAATTCACATTTAATAACAATGAAAATAACCGGATCCCCCTTAAATATTAATTTTATTCTGTTTTTAGGATTTGTTGTTATAGCGGCAACAGAAATACAGCTACATTATCTGTGAAAATTTCAGCTTTCTAGTTATATCCGTTCATGAGATACAGCCTGGTCACAGACAGACAACGGAGTCTTAGTTCATTCATTTTTACTCTTTGGATACGGAACCCTAAAAAGCTGCCACTGCTCTTATTCAAAGAAAATCTGCGTTAGTATCTATTCTATTTCCTTCTGTGCTCATAATATTGCGTCAGTTAATGATAGGCCCTTCGACTTAACTTTTCAGAATAAAATGACGTAGATCTCGTGGGAACGTCAGTGTTGTCATGTTCGCGTCGGTAATGACGCCGTTTTCCGCATACAATAAAATATAATGAAAATTCTTGGAAGGAACGATTTCACAACCAACGTAGGGACGAAGGGCGGTTACGTAAACGCTTTTGGTGTAGACAGAATACAAACGGTTAATTTGAAGGGCTTGGGCATTTTGGGGAAAACAATCAGTTGATTTAATATTTTAGACTCTTTTTATTGACTTCCAAAGAGAAGTTTTCATAGTGATGTAGCCAACCAATGCATGTTGCAGTACTATTCCTTCCTTTTCCTTCGATACGTACGAAGCAGTTTGACTAAACATTTCTGATTCGTATACCGCCAGGAAATGGAACAGTCAGGTCAGTATAGGTGTGTGAATAAGTCGCGACCACACCGTCGCTTACCATCAGGTGAGTTGGTGGTCAAGAGTGGATTAATTCGCGATAAAAAAAAAAACGATAATTACTATTTATAGTGGACTATTACTTAGCAGAGCATAATAAATAAATAAATATTAGGGGACATCTGACACACGTTGTCTGACCCCAAACTAAGCAAAGCTTGTGATATGGCTGCCAGAGACTGATATACTACGTAAACTTATTTTTAAATACATACTTATATAGATAGTACCTAAATAACAATAACATTTTTTTTTTCTCAACCTATGCTGTCCCACTTCTGGGCAAAGGTCTCCCCCACTTTCTTCCATTTATCGCGTTCTGTAGCCAAATCCCGCCAACCTTCCCGGAAAGTGTCAAGATCGTCACGCCAGCGTCTTTAGGCCTTCCTTGCTTTCGTCTGCCCTCCGGTACCCACTGTGTGACGATCCTGGCCCATCTCTCGGGGTGCATACTAACCACATGACCCGCCCAATCCCATTTTAGTTTAGCAGCTTTTTGGCCTACGTCAACTACACCTGTGATGGAAGGCAGTATTGTGTTTCTAACTCTGTCCGTCCTTTTTCAATAATAATAATAGTACCTAATTAATTTGACATAAGCGGTTGTTTTATTATCATTCATAAAAAAAAACACCGACAGTCAAAGTTAACTTAATATTATGTATGTTTATCAGATCCAGATTCTTTGTCAACTAATTGTATAGGTAGAGAAAGACGATACATTTTTAAAGTTTAAATGATCTAATGAATTATTTAGATTCAATTCAAATATTTTTGTAATTATTAATCCACCGATCTTGAGCATAGACTAACCATCAATACATTTATCTGTACAGACGTCAAATCGATATTGATTTTTGACCTACGATCCAAACCGGAGGAGGTACTCAATTCGACGCGTATATATTTTTTTATGTGTAACCACGCATTACTTTTTTCGTAGTAGTCCGATTTCAATCATTCTTTTTTTATTAGAAAGAATATACTTCGAAATTGGTCCCATTAAAGTTTTATTTAAATCGGCTAAGCCATTTTTGATAAATCAACAATAATGTGACAAATGTAACCTCGATCCGTGCGAAATATTCGCGAATTCTGTACACGGGTAAAGTCGGTCATACTATTTTTTGCGAAAAATAATTATAAGTTTGAAATAGCTCCAAAAATCAATATCGCGTTAAGCGCAAAGCGCTTCCAGCCGGTATTTTAGCAAATCCATAGACAATCGATTCGGTATCCATCTAGCAGACATTAGTAAAAGAAGCTAGCACTTAAAACTTTGAAACAACACAAAGATTAACCTAACTTAAAACTTGCCTACTACCATAGTAACTTACTAAATATAATAAGCTACGAGTAGGTACTAGCTGCTTATTTTGATCCCGGCTAATTTCCAAGACAAATTACTCGCGGCCTGCCAGCCCCGATAAAGGGTTCATTGTTCTTCGCTTAACTTTGACGTCGTGAAGCTCAAAGTTACCATTTCAAAAGTGAAAGCCCACCCTTAACTCTTTGTCTAATTGGGCGATCACGTTTTCCGGAGCGTGTAAATCATAAACAGACAAAGTTAGGTACTTGCGCTGGAAAGGAAGAAAATCTCTGATGAAATAGTCTACCTATATTTATGTGTCCAGTTCATGACGAGGTTCAAATTCAAAAGATACCAATATCGCTATAAACTGAAAAAAAGCGTGACAAGCTAATTTAGCTAGCTAGTAAAGTGATAAACACTTCAGTAATTTGGCGGGTTCGTAGTACAGCGTTTTAGCTTAAACAAAGCATCTGGGCCGAAATCCCAAAGAGATGCAGGTTCAAATCCTGCGAGCGCGGCAATTTTTGAAATGTTCTGTACACCTAGTGTGTGAAGCACAATAAAATCATTTCACTGAGGAGATCCGTAGAAGAACCAAGGTTACCGACATAGCCCAGCGGATTGGCAGGTTGAAGTGGCAATGAGCAGGGCACATAGCGCGGAAGAATGATGACCGATGGGGTTGAAAAGTTCTCGAGTGGAGACCACGTACCTGCAAGTATAAGGTGGACGGATGACCTCATTAAGACCGCAAGATCGCGCTAGATGCAAGCCGCTACCAACCGGTCTTATTGGAGATCTATAGGGGAGACCTATGTCCAGCAGTGGACGTTCTATGGCTGATGGATGGATGGATGGAAGTTATAAGGTTAAACGTCAACTAATTGTTCAATAAAGAAGATGAGTAGCGTTAGTAACGTAACTTAAAATTGGAGTTCAAATACAAACCAAAATCATTTCTGAGCTGATTAAATGTTGGGCACTCTGAAAACTAGTAGGTTTGAGCATTTGTATTTTATTTCTTTTCTTTTTATTTTAAATTACAGTTCTACAGACTCCAGGGTATGTGCCCTTTGTTAAGTTGGTTTACATTTGTTTGAATGCGACTATACAATTCAGATGGGTTAGTTCAAATCTTAGCCTAAGTTAGTAGTCACGGTGCATTGCGTGAATGCCATTAGCAAACTGGCGGTCCGCATGCAGAAATGCATTTGAATTATGTTTCTGTAGACCTAGCTCTGAGTCATCCAGCTGCTTTTTATAGAGTATTTTTTTAAATATTTTGTTGTAGTAAATTACGGGACTTGTCAGTAGAAAAAAACAACTACACCAGGGATAATTTTAGCAAGTCCAAACACTAAACAGCATTAGAACTATTTAAAAATCAGTGCTCGTTTTTATTTACAGATTGCGTCAAGTTTTATTTGAGTACGTGACCAATTTGCGACTAAAGTCTTGCGTGACGTCACCCACACGAATTTCTTTTATGAACACGTCAAAGTTCAAACACTCCCGTTGAATTCTGATTAGGTTGTCATACGATCTCAACATTTATCATTGTTTGGATGACAACCGTAATTAACTTGTCCTTACCTTGTTTTATGTGACCCAATTTGAAATGATGTCATGTCGGGAAAATCCGATGGTTAAACAACACGGTCCCCATTTTCTCGTTACATTTGTTGTATTTTTAATCGGATTAATGGCTAGTTAGTTAGGTTATTATTTTTGGTATAAAATACTTTTGAAGCTCCTTAAAGACGACATTAAGGTCATCGGAAAAATAAAGATATTTTTTCTGAGATACCAATTAATTAGTTCACTGTAAATATGCTCCGGTCAGCAAATTGAGAGCAACTTGTTACAGTATTTGGTTAAACTCTTAGCGCAAAATTATTGTTAGATAATTAGCAATTTCATAGAGTGGGCCATAGGACCTTCATGAATGAATATTATTTGGTTAACCGTGTACTACCTGTTGTTCATTATTTTGGAACTATTTGGATCTGTCATGAGTATTTGACAAACTTTTTGATGGATATTATTTTCAGGCTACTGTAACTTGTCATTTCTGCTTACCAAACAATTACACCCTCCCTATTTACAGGTCTAAAAAGCGACATTAAGGACATCAAAAAATATCTAAAGACATTTTGCCATTAGTAAATACGACCCGAAGGAAAATTACGATGTTTTCCGAGAGTCCTTGAGGTTTTCTTGAAGCGAAAAGATTTTTCCGACACTACATCAGTCTCGAAGATGGATTTGACGTTCAGTTGCTTCGTTATAATGACGCTCACGTTTCTAAGTACCTACTTCTTGCGGCTTTTCTTACTTACACCTACTTACGTATAAGTATTGTGCTTTACGAAAATGTGGGACGAGATTCAGTATGGAAAAAATATTCTCAGTGAAGTGGAACAGGTTTTCAGATATCAGAAACGTTTTATTTATACCTTTAAATTAAACATCTGGTCACAAAAATCGTTTCTATGTTATAATAGACTCATAGGTATACATTTTTTGGCTAAAAAATGACTGCTAGCTAAGAAAGGAACTATAACACACTCAATAGTACCATTTTCATCTTTCTAAGCGCTATCGTACGTTAGTACGTTAAATTGTAGGTTACTACAAAAATTGTTACAATCGTGTAGCTACATCAAATTCAAAGGCCTCTTCAAAATTCTGTCATAAGAATGATATATACCGAAAATATTGCCAAAAAAACAAAAGTTGTAAAAAAAAGCTTTATCTAAATGCCATATCAATTTCATCAAAGTCTTTAGATCCGCATTCGAGATCCATATTTTATTCAAACAAATATGTACAAGAATTGCTCGTTTTTAAAAGTTAAAAGAAAACATTTTCTTTTCATTGTCCCCAGGAAGACGAAGTAAAAGAGTTGCCAGTCGTCCCAAAATGCTGTCCAAGCGGGCAGAACCTCACCATCACCTTCGTAGAAGGCGCACCCAAGACGGTCTGCTCCCGGACCATTCTGACTTTCGCGCCGGAGTTCCACCAGGCCAACGAAACTCATATCTTCAGCTACGACAGCAACGTGTATGAGACCCTTGTTGGCAACCCCTGCATCTACGAAAGGTCCTTGTGAACATGTAACTAAATTTCCCATGAAATATATTTTTTTATTAGCTAAGACAGCAATCAATGTTGGCAACCCCTGCATCTACGAAAGATACTTCAAAGTTCAAGTTCAAAGTTTATTGATAGATAACAAACAGATGACAACAACTTTAATGAATCCACTGGTTCAGAACTAGTCTTACAACTGTATTTCTAAAGCCAGTGGCTTCTCCCAATTTAAACATATTACACTTGTGAACATGTAACTTTTCCCGTGAAATATGTTTTTTTTTGTTAGCTACGGCACCTACAGCAGAAATTTACATGAGACCAATGTCGGTAACCTACGAAAAGTAACGTAGATGCAGATGCCAAGAGTAGTGAAACGTTTCCCATGAAATGTTTTTTTTTGTACCTAGTATTTTTTACAGTATTTTTTTTATGGTGTATATGATATGTTGTATGTGTCTAATGAATGCTTCATTACTTCTATTCTTAAAAATGCTACCGTGGCTTGGATGACACGGTAAATTGTAAGACCATTTATCCATGTTAGAAGATTCCATTGAGGTGGTTTAAATATTCTCTCGGTCTATTAGAACATATTTTGTAAAACTCGAAGCCAAATGTGTCATACGAGGACCTAGTATGAAAAAAGCTTAACCGGTTGTGCAAATAGAAAGCTATTTATTTTATCAATTTCAAAACACAATAACGAGTATTTCCAATACGTGGTGAACGTCGATAAAACATGTGTAGGTAAATACAATTCAATTTTATGATGATAAAGCAATTTAATTCTGTACATCCGTTTAAAGCCTATACCTACCCATAGACAGTTACCTACAGAATTTGTTTTTAAATTAATATTTTTTTGAGTGATCGAGTGACAAGATGACCTATACGTTTGCGTATAGGTGAACAACTGAAAGTCATTCATTTGTTTAAGAACGTGGTTTGAAGCCATGTATTCACTGAGCAACATTGTTTCTGATACACAGTTTCTGAAACATCACGACGGGGAGCAACGAAACATACCTAACAAAATAATAGTCACTCAAACATTATGTTTTGTTTCGGAAACACACAGATTTTGTCTCTGATACAGAGTTTATAAACAATTGTTGCTCAGTGAATGCATGACTTGATTATTACAATGATTGTTACAGGTACAAATTGGAGCCGGAAAAATACAGCGAAGACGAATTTTATCTACTAGTAAACGGGTCATTATTTGTGCCGTATAGTAGACCTTATTTGCTAAGCACGAAGGACTACTGTATGGAGACGTTTTACAACGAAACAAACGCTGCTGGCATCACGCTCCCCATGGTCTGCTTCCAAACACCGATGGAGGAGACGAAGACTTCGGCAACGCTCATTGCTTATGCCACAGGTTTGTAATCTGGCTGTAATCAGCCAAGCTTTCACAGTTTTTACTCGACGATTTTGCTTTTGTCTGTCTGGATGGTGACTCTCCTGTATATTTCATATTTTTCATTGTATCTTGTGGAAACTTGGTAGATGGGTTATATACTCGTACATTGTTTAACCTACTTCAAAAAAGGAGGAGGTTCTATGTTCGTCTGTATGTATTTTTTGTGGATGTTCATCAATAATAATTTTGCCAATTGTGAACCTTATCAAAAAAATCTTATTTAGTTCAAAAGGGTATACTCCCTAGGTGGCCCCATTTAAATTTCACAGAAATAGGCTGAGCCGTTTTTGTAAAAACTAACAATAATGTAAGAAATTCGAGCGAAATATCCGAATTTTGTACACGATGCACATCAATAATTTCGCCAATTGTGAAGCGAATCGAAAAAATATTTTTTAGTTCGAAAGGGTGTACTCCCTAGACGGTCCCATTTAAATATCACAGAAATCGGCTGAGTCGTTTTCGAAAAATCAACAATAATGTAAACAATTCGAGCGAAATATTCTAATTTTGTACACGATGGAAGGCGGTTTTGCCATTTTTTGCGAAAAATAGTTATCTACATGTCATATCCTTCAATGAATCTTGAGGAAACTTGGTACACGGGTTAAACAAGGTCATAAGTATTAAACGCAAAACCTTTTATGGGCGGGTCTAGTACATCTTGACAAACAACATTTGTTCTAGGACTTTTGGAAAATCACGAAGAAAAAATCACCTTTTTCATACCAAAAAGTTCGCCAACGCGCGGCAAAATGTATGGAGAAGCAATTTTTTTTGCGAATTTTCAAAAGTTGTTGTATAAAAGTTGTTTGTCTAGATGTATTAGACCTGCCCTTAAAAGGTTTTGCGTTTAATACCAATGCCCTTGTTTACATATTTGTTTTTTTATCATCGGTGATTTTTGGTTACCGTTTGTCAACCGATTTTGTCAATATTTGGCAAGATTGTTTAGTATCTAAATCAATACATTTGGGAGGTCTACTATTTGGAGAACTACTAGTCATTGTCATATCAGTTGTATAGGTCCACTGCTAGACATGGGTTACTCCATGGATTTCCAGACTGGTTGAAAGTGGAGGATCGCATGGTTTTACTTTTAGGGTTGACCAATTTGAAAATATGGCAAAATTTGCCAATTCTTCATAGCCTACCTACCTAACAATAAATTAGACTCAATTACACTGTAATTAACATTTTTGAACTGCTAGGCAATTCTAAAACAAGAACCATATATAACCATAAATATGAATTTATGTGATGACTTCAACAAGTCTTGATTTCGACGAGCAATTGACTAAATTGTCGTCAATGTAAAACACGAATTGATTGTCAATGTCTCACGTCCCCGTGCAGTTCTGCTGTTCTATGGTGCTTTTTAACATTGGCCACAATTGAAGCGTAATTGCTCTTAGAAACCATAAAAAAATAGAACAATATGTGATTGATTGATATCCATATATGTACATAAAAATGAATCGTGGTTGTTAGTATTGCTAAAACTCGAGAACGTCTGAAACGATTTGGCTTATTTTGATCTTGAAATATTTGTGGAAGTTAAAGGAAGGTTTAAACGGTGAGAAAATTTATAAAAGTTGCGAGAAAAATAATAAAAACATAAATTTAATTTTCCCATACAAAATGTTCCTGCATGCAAAAGTTGTCATTGACAGAGACATTGGTGAGACGAAATTCACCGGGTCAGCTAGTAAATAAATAAATATTAGGGGACACCACCTTACACATGGTCTCTGACACCAAACTAAGCAAAGCTAAAAAGATAAAAAAATTCCTAAAATTTAAGTTTAATTTATTCGACTTTCTCGACTGGAGACCGCGTACTGACAACCGCAGCGTAGGACGGCTGCCGACAAGGTGGACTGACAATGTAATAAAGACAGAAAGAACGCGCGTGACGCTAGCTGCTTTGGTCTTATTGGAAGTCTATTGGGGAAGACTATGTCCAGCAGTGGAGGTCCAGGCTGATGTAATGATGAAGATGATTTTTCATCATCGAGCATGTATCTATAGAATCACAATTGTGCAAAAAAGTGTCCGAGCCAAAACCTTGCCCAAGGTAAGTAGTGTAGTAGTTATTTAATGTAAAATCTAAGTATACCTACTTAGATTATACATTAAATAATTCAGGTAGAAGGTATAAATTTTCTATTCTGTATGAATACGATAGGACATTTTTTTACTACTTTCACGGATTGTCTCGAAATTTTCTCTATTTTGTTATTGTTATGATAGGGATTCCCCGCTTGATTTCGCAAAAGTATTCGTTCTTATCTAAATCCTTAGCACGAGTATGTTGTAAGAGATATGATAATTATTTTGATTATTCATTATCATCAAACTAAAATTTAGACCATGACAACTCAGCAAAAAAAATCTTCATTACGTCGGAGTTTAGAACTTCAGTGTAAATGATAGCAGCTTCGAGCAAATATCATTGCCAGAGCCGCAATCCCTAAGTTAAAGTAGCAAATCAATGTCCGAGCGCCTTCATACCTACATACCGACTTGGATATTTACATTAAATAATTCACAATGACCCGTTTTCTCGAATCTCGACCTTATGTCACCTAATTTGTGCTTGTAACCGAGTACTTTGGCATCGTGCGGCGTTGTAGTAGCTTTGCAATCGCCTTACGACTAACTAAAAAGCTGCCCATTTCGTAGCTTGGGTACTTAGCTTAGGGTTATGGCTCGGACACTTTCTTTGCACGATTATGATGCTATAGATATTTGCTCGAAGAATAACAGTCAATAAGTGATGCGAGATTTATGATTATGATTACATAGGTGAGGTATATTATATGCAAGTCGCTCCCAACCGATCTTATTGGAGATCTATAGGGGAGGCCTATGTCCAGCAGTAGACGTCCTATGGCTGATGGAAGATAAGTGAGGAATAAGCTATTTGCGTTAAGGCTGGAACTCATTGCTTGAACTTGATGGTTTCACTTGTCATGCATAGATAAGCACTTTTAGGCATAGGGAATACAATCTAGCATTTCATGCTATTCTATCATGGGTTACGTAGGTTTTCAGTATCTCATAATGAAACCACAAACTGTCATAGTCAAGAGTATTATCAAATCCAGATGCGATGGAAAATTTCAGGTTTCAATATTGAATAACGAATCAGCAAGCGAAGCAATGTAAGATACTTTATAATGTGTAGACTAGCCCGTAGATAATTTTTGTATAGCAGCGAAAAATGATAATAGACGGTTGGAGGAGTGTTTAAGAGAGCTATCCCCGCACTGATTCTTAGTGCTTAGTCTTACGATAATATTTTTTTAAAGTACCAAAACTACATCATTCGTTCTGTTATTGTAAAAATTGATATTGATATTGTTATTAACACTTTCGACTATAAATTTTAGAGGTATTTTGAGGATATTTTTTGTACTGTTAAAACAATAAGAGAAGAAAAATAAACACATGAAATCACTTCCCATTTCCCATACATACGGTAACATTGTTTTTTGATTAGTGAATAATCAATAAATACCGTTAAAAATGGTTTTGGTCGGACGCACCGGTGGCGTCTTCTCTGTGATAGCAGCCTTAAACATATTTTTTACCGACTTCCAAAAAGGATGAGTTTCTATGTTCGTGTGTATGTTTTTTTGTGTATTTTCATTGATAGTTTCGCCAATTGTGATTTGAATCGAAAAATTCTTTTTTAGTTTGAAAGGGTATACTCCCGAAGTGGTTCCATTTAAATTTTACAGAAATCCGTTGAGCCGTTTTTGAAAAAACCAACAATAATGTAAGCAATTCGAGCCAAATATCCGAATTTTGTACACGATGAACATCGATAATTTCGCCAATAGTGAACCGAATCGAAAAATTCTTTTTTGGTTTGAAAGGGTATTATTCCAAGGTGGTCTCATTTAAATTTTACAAAAATCGGCCGAGCCGTTTTTGATAAATCAAGAATAATGTAAACAATTCGAGCGAAATATTCAAATTTTGTACGCGATGGAAGGCGGTTTTGCCATTTTTTTTATTGTTTGCAGGATTGCTGATATCAGTACCGTTTCTGCTGGCGACAGCGTGCGTGTACCTCTTCATCACAGAGCTGAGAGACACGCACGGAAAGGCGCTAGCATGCCATACGATCTGCCTCGCTGTGGCCTTCTCTTGCCTCGCCGCCACGCAGCTGGCGGGGCATGCCTTCCCTACTATTGCTTGTACAATAATGGGTAAGTAATCATCATCAACAAAAAAACAGTCTTTAAAAAAGAGCCTGGTGCAAAAGGTTCATTATTAGTATGTATTTATATCTTTTCCATATAAATGTAATTTTTAGTTCATAGATTGAAACACATTTTATAATACAAACAATGTTATTGAAATACTTTCGGAGGCGCTGTTAGCCTGATAAAGTCATTTGTATAATATTGTTGCATACAATTTTTTTAGACTGTGTCTACTCGTAGTTTGTACTTACTTTGTAACTAGGTATTTTTCTGACCAATAAAGAACTCATCGAAAAATCAAATCATCGTCATCGTGAAAACTTGAAATAGCCCAGCGCGCTATGGAGAGGACGTCTATTTTCAGGGTCTCTTTATCAGATCGAATCAGAAATGTGGAGATCCGTAGATGAGCCGAAGTTACCGACATAGCCCAGCACATTAGTGAGTTCAAATGGCAGTAGACAGGACACATAGTTTGAAGAACGGATTGCTGATAGGTCCGTAAAGCTCTCATATGGAGGCTACGTAGCGGAAAGCGCAGCATAGAACGTCCACAAATTAGCTGGCCTGACGATATAATTAAGCCCAAAGGATCGTGCTGGATGCAAGCCGTTTCCAACTAGGCTTATTTGAAACCCATAAGGGAAGTGCCTCTTCCGATGAAAGGATCATAATAAAATTGTATCAACAATAAGAAGTATTCTAATGTACTTAAGACTTGTCTGTAGATTGACAATAACTAACGGTTTTTACTAGTATAATTTTTTAAATAAAAGTTAAAATTCTTTGACACTCAAAACATGTGAACTCATAGCTTTAATTTTTAGTGGAAGTCGTAATTTTTCATTCTACAATGTTAACATACGAGTGCTTACTAAGTTTCACTGAGCAGGTGCTTCATCTTTATTACCTACTTCTCACTGAATTACATAGTCTTACGTGTCTTTATGACGCCGTCAATTGTCGAGCCTTTGATGCATTCTGCCGCGAACATGTAAGAATTAATGAACAGTTGCAGCATAGTAAAAGAAATGTTCTTCAATCTGTGGCTGACAAATTAGTAATTAGGTATTTTGATTGAAGTCTTGAACATCGATGTACGAGTAAGTTTCTATGTCTGTTGGAATTTTATCGGATAGTTACTATTAAAAGAGTTCTGGTCCGGCTTTTTAATAGTCTATTGCTGAATAAAGCCGACTAACGAAAGGTGATTGTGCGATGTATTACGTGTGGAAGAGTATGTCACTGAATTTCTCCTAAACGGCTGGACCGATTTGAACTTATTTTTTGTAAGCGTTTGGGTTACGCCCTGGATGGTTTAGATTCACAAATCAGCCTGGCAGATGGAACTGCAGCGGATCCCCTAGTATATATTTCTCAATAAAAATAGCAGACAATCGTGAGCGCAACTGTGTTATTTCTACAATAAGCTAATATTGCATTTATGCAGTACCTATACTTACGGGCTTAAACATTCTGCCCATTTTCGCATATTTAACATTTACAATGAAAGCAATAATCTTCTGAATATCTCCGATCCGTTTTGGTAGAGTCTAAGCCTAACAAGGTGAAAATTTACCCTTAAAGCCATGGTGTGGTGATGACGTCTACAATGACCAATAAATTAGTCGCACTCGGCAACTAAATAATTTAATGCAAACAAAGTTGTATAATAAACACATAACCGTGTACTTTATATTTATTACATCATTACACCAGCATCACAAGTCGGTAATGAAATAAACATTAATATTTGGAAAGACATTTTGCTGGGAGATATTTCTTACTGTTTCCGAGTTAATATCATTTTCATCACCGACTAAGCCTGTGTATTTGTTTCAGCCTATCTCATCCAATTCTCGTTCGTGTCTTGTTTTTTCTGGCTGAACGTGATGAGCTTCGATATTTTTTTGAACGTTAGGTAAGTGTGTGTTTTGTTTCACGTTTATTATTATAGAGTGTATTGCAGACCTTTTGTGTACATTTGCTAGCTTATTCTATCCGAGATTGGCTTTGTTCTTATTTTTAGATTATTTTAGTCCAAGTCTTGGGTAATCGAATTCCCTTTGTGCTAAGTTATTTGACATATTCGTGATATTGACTACTTGCCCTTCTAAGAGTCTTAAGACTAATGTTTCGTTTATCTTACTTTTACATATTTCTAAGAAGAAGAAATCCTTCGTTATGAATCGGGATAAGAAAAATGTATGTTTATTCCAAATTAAAATCAAGGTACACATAGACGTGGTATAAATCAAATAGTACGAAAGCATAGAATAGAAAGCATATAATTCATCATTTGTTTTTTTTTAAATAAAAAGTGCATCGGAAACATTTTAACACCTACCATACATAATAGTGATTTTCAAATATGTTATTTTTAAAAGCAAGTTTGAGGTCAGCACACCCTAACATAATATATCGATACGCTCTAAGCATGTTCCTAGTAGTATTTTTGTATTTTTCGAAGCATTCAAACATTAAAATAAAAATGCATTTTTCAACTTTGAGCTACTATTATGCTATTTTACAGCTTACCTATTCAAATGACCTAAAGCTAAATTGTGAAAACTTTTCAACAGGAGGTACATAAATTCGTCAGTAACAAGACGGAGTATGAGGAGAAGGTTTGCATGGTACAGCGCCTACGCCATCATCCTGCCCATGGTGCTGCTAATCATCACGATCACTATGGAACTAGCCCCTGCGGTGCCCAGCACCTACCTCAAACCAAACTTCGGGGTGAAAGGCTGTTGGTTTAAAAGTAAGCGTTTGTAACTACATCTTTGACTTTGTTTAGTTCGACTGCTTCGATGATCCAATGGTTAGTGACCCTGACTCTTGGGCGAAAGAGACGTGGGTTCGATTCCCACCCAGGGCCAATATTTACGTGATGAAAATATGTGATTGTCTTGTGTCGGATTGTTATTGTCTATTTAAGCATGTGTTTTAAAAATATATGTATTTACGAGTACTACATCAGTCTCTGGCAGCCATATTACAGGCTGACTTAGTTTGGGGTCAGAGATCGTGTGTAAGATGTGCCCCAATATTTATTTAAGTTAACAACTAAGAGTATCTAGGTATCTATCTCTGTCTAAAGCGTCAATCCTAATAAATACGCAGGATCTGACTCCATACCAAAGTAGAGCTGGGCTGGGCGTTGTAGTCTGCGAGTACATATTTACTTAGCAAGAAACCTCTCATGAGAGTGTTACTCATTTAAGGAGTGGAACTAAAATGCTTTGCCATGGTTCGCTCCGTTCTGAGTTGGTAGAGTTGGCTTTAACACGGTAAAAATATTAAATTATCGTATAATTAATAAAATTCAAATAGTATAAAATTACTTACTTTTTATTTTTATTTTAGCTCAATAACTCTTTTTTGTAGTAATATTACCGTATTTAAGAAACATTAACAATTATGAAAGCATTTCCAATTGTAAATAAATAAATATTAGGGGACATCTTACACACGGCCTCTGACCCCAAACGAAGCAAAGCTTGTGATTTGACTGCCAGAGCCTGATATACTACTTATACATATTTTTAAATACATACTTATATAGATAGTAACTAAATAACACCCAGACACAGAGCAAACACCTATGTTCATCACAAAAATACCTATACTTGCCCTAGGTGGGGATCGAACCCACGCCTCTTTGACTCAGAAGTTTGTTCACTAACCACTGAGCCACCGAGGCTGTCAAATAGCAATTTTCCTGCATTAATTTACCTACTTAATACTCCAAAGTGCTGAAAAGAAAGATTGCTAAAGACGTTTTAGTAGTTAACAAAGTTTTGCAGGAACTGGTGGCAACAGTCTCAAGTTTTAAAAAGAAACCCGCTGTTTGAAACTTTGAGATTTTTTGCAACTTCGTGATGATATAGTTACTCGTACTTGGATGTGATGAACTTCTTAGGACAAAATCTTTTTAGGATAGGTATTTATCTAGCATGGATTAGGTGTTTCATCAAATTTGGTTAAATTAAAATTTTCACGTAAGTTAGTTTCTTGTCTAACAACATACCTACAATGATTACTGTAAACTATAGTACGGATAAGCTGTTTGACTGATGGAAAGGGTTGTGCTTGCCCATGGCACTTTAAAAATATTTAAAACAGTTCAAATATTTATATGGAGTATGTATGTATTTTAGAAATCTAGGTTCGGGTTCAAGACACGCCGTGTTTTAGCTTGTGTCGTTCTGAAATTAATTACCGCTAGCCTGAAGGTGAAGGAAGATATCGTGAGGAAATTAGTTCTCTATGTTCTTAAAATGTAAGTTGTATAAGGTAATCAGAATTTACCGTGATTGACATAGGGCACAACACTCAACAATGCAACCCCCTTCTAAAATTAGAATTAGAACAGTAGCTACGAGTATATCAGGGACAACGTTCGCATGGTTTCTGATCCCAAACCAAGCCAAGCCATAGTACGATGAGGTCAAGAGAGTACTAATTACTGTTTTTTTTTTGTTGCAGCGGACCAGGCAGCGCTACCGTACTTCTACGGGCCTGTAGCTCTAATCCTTTTTAGTAACCTCATAATATTCTTCCTCACATCACGTGCATTTGCCATGCATTACGACAAGCTGAAGGATGTCACACGTGAGTACCTTTGCCTTAAACATACTTGAAGGGAGGTCAAAGATTTTTACACTTTCTCAAACTATCCAGCCAGATCCAAAACACAAAAATGTTGGATCTGGCTGGAAAACTTGAGTAAAAAGATTTTTAACATTCGTTTTAGAAACTCTTCTTTTACTCAGAAGTACTAGTCAGAAGAAATTTGTTTTCAGTGTATTTCTACAGCCACTATGGACAAAGTTTTTAAAGTGGTCGTCAACAAATTAACACACAACAAGAAAACAAGACAGCTTTTTTAACCTATTCGACTCTGAATGTTAAATTGAAATGTAGATGCTACGCGTCTTATCGACTATTATAGATATAGTCAGTAAGTCAGGTCAGAATCTAATTACACCATCACTCAATATTTCGAGATCAGAATACAAAGATTTCGTAGGTACTGGCATCTTAGTTAGTTAGTAAGAAGACCATGTCACCCCGACCGACAATAAGCTTCATACATAACACAAAAGACGTATCAGCAATGTTAAAATGACGTGTCATCACCGTAAATAATATAGTTTGCTCCCATATTTGTCGGTACTTTACGATTCATAACACCACCTATCGGGTATTCTTTATTACACCTCGCCGTACCACTTGCAACTGAATGATTGCAACTTTGTTATTTGCTAATACGTGCATGACTTCCCTTGAAATAATCATTGAGAATTCTTTGCTGATGTCATCTCACGTGTTTATTAATTGGTTGGCTCTATTTTGAAATTAGTGGCAGTGCTTGGCTATAAATTAATCATGGTGGCGCAGAAAAAACTCTAATTGTGATAGTTTGACTTGAATTGGCTGAATTTGTCGTAATTAAACAAGATTGGGAGAGAGCCATAAGTCCGATAAGGATTATATTTCTTCATTGATTGTAAACAGTAAGTTGTTCAGTAACGTAATTTCTAAAAATAGGAATAACTTTTGAAAAACTTATAATACGAGAAATACATTACAAAGTTATAACAATTCTATTAACTTTTGAATATTTCAAAAACTTATGATACGAGAAATACATTACAGAGTTAAAACAATTCTGTTACCTTTCCGCCACATAGACATATTTAACAACAACATATTCACTTTGCAATATTAACTTAGTTACCAGACAAATAAAATTAAAGATGAACGCCAAAAGTGCCAAGTTGTTGGGCAAATTTGAAAGTGTGTGATTATGTTATTTTATTGCATCTTGATCGCGATTTTTGCGAAACTATGAGATCGAATTAAATATTTTTCTTTCTTTCTAAATTCAACATTTTTCTCAACTCTTTTAACTTTTGTTAAACTTTATGAAAATCGCCTTGCGTTCGTTAACTAATTTCAAACGTTCAAACGAGTGTATTTTTTATGTTTAGATTCGCGTAAATGTTCACGTTAATTTCAAACGTTCAAACGAGTGTATTTTTTATGTTTTGATTCGCGTAAAATAAGTCACGGAATTTACACTGCACTCGGTTTCATACATAAGTCCTGTTTGTACCAAACAGCGAGCGATGAAAAACGAGTCTTCTCATTTTGTGATTTTTGTATGAAGCCGAAATTACGCGACTCACGTCTTTCAAAATTACGATAGTTTAGCCTCTCCCTTCGTGATTGAGTTTCAATTAGTTTCATTTGTTTTTAGCACTAGACATGACGCACTCAGACTTCAGCACGTCAGACGACTGGGTCCGGCTGGGCACGGTGCTGGGCCAGCCTCTGTCAGTGCCGGAGAGGCCGGCGTCCCCGAGGGAAACGAACGGAAATTTCAGTCAGAGGCTCAAAAAGTATAGGAAAATGTAAGTATGGAGGTGTATGATGATATTGTAGAGATCAAGATTATAAAGTGGTTCTTCTTCGTCGAGTCGATGGTTCTAATAGTTTCCAATAGTGGTAGATGGTTCTAATAGTTTTTCTGTACAAGTTTCGCCCAGTAGTTTGCCACTGCCACCCCAGAATGATGAGGTTACCCATGAGGTTACCCAGTGTGCAGTTGGTTGGACACTGGGGGCAGGACAAAAGGTCTAAAATGGTTATTATGTTATGCCAATATTTACTACTGATTTAAAGTCGCGTTCCTATATCTGGCGAGGCTGGAGACCAATTGCTTATTATTTGCGTTTTGGTGGTTTTGGTTTTTCACGACTATATTAAAAAGATTAAATAGGTATTTGTTTGTTATATTTTTATGAGGATAAAACATGTTTCTTATTTTTTAACAAATTCTGTGTACTTCCTCCTTGATTTTTGCCAAAAATTGGGTTTTTAAAACGACTTTTCTGATGTTGTAGTTATCAGTTAGCAACGATGATATCCTACCATCAGCAGGACTGTTATTAAAATAAATGAAGAAAGACGCTTTCCTAAAACCATAAACCACCGTTTTTCTTTACTATCATATCCCACCATAGTGTGAGAGAAATATGTTTGTCCCCAGTTTCCGCACAAGCTGCCTACTGTCCGTCATAATGGGCTTAACGTGGGTGCTGGAGGTGGTGTCCTGGGCCGCGGGCGCGGGCTCCAGCGCTGTATCTGTTTGGTCCGTCTTCGATATCATCAACGCTCTGCAAGGAGTCGTCATCTTTGCCATTTTTGTGTTGCAGCAACCTGTACGCTCTTTTGTGAAGGTAAGGCCTTGGCGTTGTATTCTTAGCGATAGGATGTTTCGCTGTAGCGTGTTTTGTGTATTTCACCAGCTATAATATATTCGAGTCAGCGTAGCAAAATTAGCAAAACAGAATCTAGGCCGCTGGCACAGTATTCGACTTGAATTGTTAAGTTAAATTCTAATGTTTTATTTTAATACCTACTAGCTTTTGCCCGCGGCTTTTGCCGCGTGATATGTTGGTTTTTATGGTATCCTTTAAGAATGTTTTATTTTTCACACACTCCGACTTTTAAACTATATCCATGCAAATATGAAGTCAAGCGACTTCTTTGTTATTATGTGAAAGAGTAAACAAATATACCAACCAAAACATTTTCAGATTTATAAATTAAGTTAAGATTCGACAGAAACACTTTCCCAGTTTTATGCATTTAGATACCTAAATATCTTTCTACAAACTTACCTTTTTGTGTAACCACTCTGTTTTCTTTAAAATAGAACTCTGCTAGATAAAGTTCCAGTTCCAGTAGACCACTAAGAACTACAGGCTCTATCCACGGACACATCGCACTTCCATCTACTTTACATTGCTTCACTTCAAACTTTTAATTTATTCTTTCATTTTGTACAGAACTCCAAACTCTTCCGAAGTTGCGGGAGCAAAAGAGACGGCTCCGAGGTTTCCGTAGTGAGTGAAAGGAACAGCATGATCGGACCCGGCAGAAGGGACTACGTGTAGTGTCGAGTTAAAAAAAAAAAAACAAAAATGGCTGAGACTGATAATAGTTAACAGTATTAACCACTCTGGAGGTCAAAATGTGAAATGGTATTTTGTCAGTTGTGACTCCTAAATTGTATCATAGTCATTATAATAAAATTAATGATTGGGCACCGGGAGTTAATGGTTACTTTATATTCATTAGTTTCTAATTTGTATCTGGGTTTTACGACTTTTATCTTTGTTGCATTCTGAGATCTGTTTTCTACACCATTTGCATTTTGGGCTTCCAGAAAAGCATCGAACGAAAGGTAACCTTATTTCATAGTTTTTATTCCTGTGATAGCGTCTTTAAGTTATATGTTGTCAAGATTTTAATTTTACTAAAATTGTTTTGTTATGTTGCCGTTTAATGGTAAGGGTGGGTCTACACTTATTCTAAGTACAACTATTATATGTATTATATGTGTATAATTATACCATATGTATCTTCTTTGGTACAACCACACTCTTCACGTAATTATCCTTCTAGTTATATTTTACTCCAACAAAATAAATTAGTTTTGTTTATCTTGAGTGTACAAAACTATAACTACTAATAACATTAGAATTAAGATACCATAATAAGAAAACTATCTCTACGTGTAAAAAAAATTTCAACTTATCTTCCAATTTAATCATTTTTACCGTAGTAAAGCCCATTGCAAATAATTAAAAGAAAGTTGGTAACATAATAAACAAACGTAACCGGATATCGAGTATTCGCCCAAAGTACATTAGTTCCAGAGTATCTATACTTACCCTTTCAGACGTCGAGTACACACGCACAGATCGAGTTACACTCGCAAATTAAAATCGGTGTTTACAAGCCGGCAGCACGTGTCAGTGGTTCAGATCAATCAAATGTAGCCCTACCCTTACTAATACTATACTATTAGGGCTGTTCGTAAACGGCCGACTCGTCACAGCCACAAACGCAGCTAGCAGAAAAAAATGCGGTAACTGGGCACTTACTATCCTGTGCCATTATTTAGGTGGTTACCTTAAAGTAAATATCATTAAACAATAAAAAACTCAAACTTCTGAGAATCAAATCACAGCAAAAGTGAATTAAGAATTGGCGGAGAAGCAAATAGGTTGTAATCAATTTCGTCATGGTTAAAATATATCTGTTTCTTTTTTCGAATGATACGAGTAGGTGCGTTCTACGGCAACTGTGTGACGCCTCACGTCGGTAGCAGCTTTGGCTGTGGCGATGCGTTCGTTTAAAATGGCACTCAGGTTGTTATAACCATAACCACGAGCACTTGGCCGGGAAAAACAGCAGTAATTTAGTCCAACTCTGAGTTGTATTAATAGCTATAAATAAGTTGAAAACTGAATGGGAAGTTTGTATCGAATTGCGATTATTATGGACCGAGAAACTTGGAACTTGGATCGAGAAATTTACAGTGGAATTTATCTGTAATAATATAAAAATATAAACTACTCACAAAGTAGGTACATAAGTGTTGATTAAATTTGTTTGTGGTTTACAACCATTATTATAATGGTTACAACAATTGTGAATACATATTATAGAAAAGTTTAAGCGAAATTGCATCTTTTTACATATTTCTGGAGATTCAAAGTAAAATAACGCGTAATCTTTTTTTTTTGGGTATGATCCGGCCGAGTTTTCAGTGGTGTAAAATAGTATACATAACTTAGCATAAGAAGATTAATATTTTTATATAACTCGCATGACCAATAACTTGTATAAGATGCATGTAGCTATCCACTATTTCAACACCCCTATATACAGGGTCTTTCTTTAGACGACGGACATGTAAGGCATCATTGTACCAACATTTACTATGAGACCAACCCTGAAATCAGAAAAAAAAAGCTTTTGTCCAATGCATTTTGCCGAGAGTCGATGTACTTTTTAACTGACTTCCAAAAAGAAAGCGGTTCTTTGATCGTTTGTATGTATTTTCATCGATATTTTCGCCTATTATTAAAAATGTTTTTTATTTCATTCAGTTCAGTTTAAGATTTTTTATACTCGAGGGTATACTCTCGAGGTAGTCCCATTTAAATGTTATGGAAATCAGCGAAGCAGTTTTTGAAAAATCAACAATGATGTGAAAATTGTGCATATACTAAAATACAAAACTATCCGAATTTTGTACATGATTGAAATCGGTTTTCCCATTATTTTGTGAAATATAATTATTGTACTTACGGTACAGATTTCATTCTCGTCATTTTGGGGTTGGTTCCAAAGAAAAAGTTGACTATAACAATGAGGCTATATTCTATAATATAGGTACAACGTTGTCTAGAGAAACACTCCGTAGAATATGTAGTGCCATAATATTATAATGATAGTAAGCCCGATTACAGAGGCGCCAGCGTAAATTTATTAGCAACGTAAAAAGCGTTCTCTCTATCGAATGCCTAAAGTGAAAAAGAAACAGAACTATGCTATTTAGCTAATATAATTACGATGGCGCCTCTGTAATCGGGCTAAGTATGTATGTATAGAAAAAATCGTGGTGCATTTCATTCCTTTATGAGAACTAGTCATAATGTGTAATTAATGAATGTTATATAATAGTTAATATTTATTTAACTAACTACTGTAAATAAAATGTATTAAGTAATCTAAGGCTAAATATAAACATCTTATATAAAATAGAAAGTCTACGTATCGTAGGATCAGTTTTGTTTATTAAAATAATGTTTTACATTCTTTGATATATTTTTATACATCCTAGCATAGAAATGTTTGCTTTTTAGTTAGTAAAAAAAACTTTCTTCAATACCGTAATTGTCGTTTCTAATATTTTTTTTGTTATGTTAGTTATGTAATTGGAAGTAAATGATTTTGTGTAAAGACTTTTAATGTTGTTCAAACTAATAATTTAGAAACTTTGGTCCGCTCAATAACCAAAATGTTAGAAAGTCAGGATGAGTCTTCAAGACCGTATTTAAAATATGTCATTATTAAGACAAGTACTTACCTATAACATATTTATCCCAATTACATTTTCAATTTATTAAAAGAATCATGATTTATTATTATTATACACATATTCATTTATTTTCTTAAATTTAAGTTTTTTTACAATATTTATATAAAAGAACAAAATACTATAAAAAAACCTAAACCTAGAGTGCCGCCGGCAGCGGGGCAGGGCCCAAGCTACCGGTGGTTGGGGCTACAGTGAGAGGAACCTCCTGACGATGCGCGCAGTGTCCAGGATGACTGCCTTCTGTATTTGACCCTTGACCCAACCGTCTAGCGAGAGCCTCTTAAGATGGTGGTCGAGACTCTTCGCTATTAAGCCGTTTACCGAAACGACTATCGGGACAATGATCGTCGAGTCCACATCCCACATGGCGGTAACCTCGTGAGCCAAGTCAAGGTACTTGCTGAGCTTGTCCTTCTCAGCCTTCACGAGGTTCTCGTCATGTGGGATGGTGACGTCGACGAGCACTGCCCGGCGCTGGGACCGGTCGACCACCACGATATCAGGCCTATTGGCGACAATAGTCCTGTCCGTGATGATAGAGCGGTCCCAGTAGAGCAACGCACGACCATTCTCGAGAACTGGCACCGGTGCGTACTTATAGTACGGCACCTCAGACTCAACAAGGCCGTATCGAAGAGCAAGTTGCTGATGGATGATCCTGGCCACTTGGTTATGCCTGTGCAAGTACTCGCCGTTGGCAAGATGAGAACAACCAGAAGTAATATGCCTGAGTGACTCTCCGGGACGGTGGCATGCCCGACAAATGTCGACCGTACCGTCCTTCAGGATATACTTCCGGTAGTTGTTCGTCAAGACAACTTCGTCCGCAATTGCACAGGCAAAACCCTCGGTTTCCCCAAAGAGGTCACCGAAGCGTAGCCAGGCCACCGACGCGAGCAGGTCCACATCGGGTCCTGTTAAGGCCCGATAGAACCGCCCATGCAGCTCCTTGCTCTTCCATACCGCCTTGCGATCATCGGTGCTGAGCACCGATGGCCTGCGCCAGTTCTCGTTCGCCAGGGAGAGCGGGGTGAGGCCTCTGTCAACCGCCACCACATCGCAATGCATCCCACGTCCGCTGTTTCGGAAATAATCCCGGAGACTGTACACTTCGCGGTTGTGGAGGTCCTTGGCATTTAAAAAGCCTCGGCCACCACACTTCCGCGGAATGTACAGTCTCATGACAGACGAGCGCGGGTGTAGCATGCGATGCAATGTGAGCAGTCGACGGACCCTCCTATCCAGGGCGTCCAGCTCAGTCTGAGTCCACCTCAGACTTATTATTATTATTATTAAACAGCAATACTACCAATAAACGATAGTGTTACATATATCTTTTTTAAACGTTGTGAATGAAATTAAAATATCATGTAGAAATGATTAATGGATTTGAAAATGTCTGTTCTCCAAATGAAATAACGCCTATTGTTGTTAAAGCGTTCCTAACGAAGTGTCGCGTAAAGTTATCAGAATTTCAATGGGAAGCATCGAACATAGACGAACCCAGAAGGACTAGATGCATCTGAATGAAATGCGACAAAATTGACATTGACAGCGCTCTGAATTCTCTTATTTCTGTGATAAACAGTTAAAGTTATCGTGACCGCAGGATTTGGTTCTGTTTAACTGACACTCGGGTTTCTATTCCGGTGCTTTACCAATTTGCTCATGACAAATAAAAAACAGCAACATGTTATTTTCCGATCTTGTTTATTACAAAAATAACTCTTTGAGATAAACCTATAGGGTAAAAAAATGCTTTTCACCCTGCTCTAAAAACTCTTCATTTTGCTATTAACACAGAGAGCGCACTACAAACTACTCTATTTCAGTTTACGCTTTGCGGCTTCGCTGTTTCAACGCAGAAGTCCTTCTGGTTTTTGCGTGAGTGAAGATGGCAGGCAAGCAGGCACTGGTTGTTAAACGCGTATGAATGTAAAGTAACTGACAAGATACTCGTTTGGTGTAAACGTCTCTGTCAATTAAGTTGCTTGAATTTGCAATGTGGATGAAGATTATATTAGAGGTGTTCTTGCACCGGTAATTGGAATTGCTTAGTCGGTTGTCTATAGTATTGGCAAGCAAGGGAACGTATTGCGAAACGACGCGATGTTAAATTATCAGAACCAGCTTTACCTTTATCTGAAAGTAATGAAAATTTGTATGAAGTCAAAATGATGTCAAAATGCACAAATGTAAGTCGCACTGCACTTTGTGTCATGAGTATGATTTTCAGTTCACCATTGAAGACAGCAGGGTAATCTGAACCACCTGTAAATTTACAATATTGCATTACTTAATAAGATTTATTATATTAGTGCCTGCCCGTTCTAGTTGCCGACTGCAAAAATTCTCTGTGTAAGAACAGCTTTAGACTAGATTAATATGCACGATAAAATAGTGTGTAAATTAGACTTCCACGTCAATCAGAGCTGATCAAGAACTAATAACAAAATTTATGAAAACATGGAGTCACCAGCCACTCCGCTTTTCCAATCTGGGTTCTGTTAAGAAATATTTACTGACATATTATCCGTCATTAAAATAACATTTAATTGTACAACTAGGCGATTATTCCGTTTGTTTTTTTTAAAATATTTTAATATAATTCATTGCCAATGAAAATGAAAAATACAACTAGTTTTCGTCCCAAAAATCAGGAAAACTAATTTCGCTTCAGTATGGTTTTGCCAAAAGATAATTGTTTAATTTTTATTTTTTTAGTTGGTTAAATTTAATGTTTGTTATTTTACGTGGAAATCGAATCCAAATTAAGAACCCACGACAATAATTAGATTTATAATGTAATTTTTTTGTTCGCTACAAAAGGCCTATCACAGACATCGAAAAATGTTGATGTCTCCTGCCTATCATTTTTTGTTAAAATCATTTTATAACTTTACTATTGTGTTGAATCTTTATAACATAATTGTGTAACTAATTTTAGTCTATAAGATTGTATAGTGTATCTAAGTGTAAGATAGTACGTATGGGTGTGTAACTAATGTATTATAACTACATAGTAAATTGTTGAATGTTGATGCGGAATTTTTAAGTAAAACTTCAAATTGTATATTTGTCTATTTTGCAAAACATGACGTTAAATAAACAAGCTTTATACAAAAATCTTTTTTATTTCACAAATAATCTAAGAGCCGGTTAAGATTGACTTTCAGCCATCTGATAAACCGAAGAAACATTTTTGATACATACAGAAGAGTGAAGGTCGTTTTTTCACGTCTCCTTTACTATAAAGTAAGTTCGTATAAATAGCCCTCCTGGTGTCAGTTTTAAGCTGCCTGAAGGACTTTGATTTTGGCTACACTGTGAAATTTTTATGGTTTAACCACTGAGAAAATGTATTGAGATACTTTCTCATCAAACGCTGTTGCTTAGCAAATTCTGTAGACATAGGTATCCCCAGCAAACGCTAAGCATCTCAGCTGACTGAATCCGGGGTATTGTTGTACACTACTACCATGACTACCTAATACCAAAAAGTTAGCTTAATTTTAGAAAGTAGTTGCATTTTTTGCGCTTACCTCCCGGGCTAACAGGATTACTGAGATATGCAAAAATAAGTTTATTCCAAAGAAAACTGTTGTTGTGTATAGGTACTCGACCAGTAATCCGGCTTCTTTTATCTAATCAGGAAGAAACCGATAGGTACTGAAATGTTGTGTTAAGGACAAACATTATATTTTTAACCGACTTCAATAAAGGACGGCCTTCATTTCTACAGTATTTTTAACCGACTTCCAAAAAGAAGGAGGTTCTATGTTCGTCTGTAAGTATTTTTTTGTGTATTTACATCGATATTTTCGCGAATTGTGCAAACCTAATTAAAAGTCCTTTTTTTTAGTTCTAAAGGGTATATTCCCGAGGTGGTAAATTTAAATTTTATCGAAATTGGCTGAGCCATTTTGAAAAATCATCAATGTAAAAATTGTATACCTACATGAATTCGAGCGAACTATTCGAATTTTGTACTCTATGGAATTCGGTTTTGCCTTTTTTGCCAAAAATAATTATTTAATGTTTAGCACGATGATTGTTTAACTCTGCAACTATTTCGCTAATACCCAGGTTTTTTATTTAAATTTTAACGTAAAATGACATAAAAACCAGTGTTTTAAACGAATTTTGCGAAATAGAACAGAACAGAAATCTATTAATTCTGCAAATCAAAACTTAACTTGGGGCACCTAACGCGCGTGTGTTGATAGGTAGGTGTCATAGGTATCTAACTACCTACTGTGCTACTGTAAAGCTATTCCCCCCCTTTTTTACATTACAGTGTAATCGCAAATTATCACATACATCGTTACGTTTTATCACAGGATATCGGGCCCTTACCGGTATGATAATCACTGGACCTACTTAAGTGTAACAAGAAGATGACTGTAGTTTCCGGATCCGGCGGCAAACTTGCGGAATTCCGACCGGACCCGGAATCCGCCTCTACGTCACTATTCGGCCCCGATTCCGGCTCGCATTACGCATAGATATCGATACCACGAACATTTTAGCCATATTTGAAGTAGATAGAGAACGTGCAAATAAGGTAAGATAACTTTGCGAAGTCAGATAATTTCCTTCAAAAACGAATGTGAACTCGCGAAAAAATAATCTGATTTAAACAGGTAAGTATTAGGTACACTAGGTAGGTGTACGTTTCAAATTTTACCTGAAACAGGGTAATTTAATACGTGTAAGTGTTAAGTAGCGAGTGAAACAATATTTGCTTAGTTTGGGGTCAGAGACCGTGTGTAAAAATGTCCTTTAATATTTATTTTTAAAAAAGTATTTAAATAGAATAAACATTACATTTACACTTCCTGTCAAAAAATACGCAGGTATTAAGTGGTACAATAGGCCCAATTTTAAATCGTAATTATAATAACAATTTAGAGTGGTCCTGTTTCTTTTTCACTATGAATTAGATAGAGAGAACAATATTTTACGTTGCTATTAAATTTACGATGACGCCTTTCAAATTGGGTCTAATAGGTGGTTTAGAATTAATAATTAAAATTAATCCAATATAACCGATTGGATTGCCAGGTAGGGTACCTAAATATTTCGCGCGTACCTTGAATGTTTGTAAATTTCTTTATTTCCACGCACTGTTATTAAGACTCAATGTATTTAAAATAGATAATATTAGAAATTTTACATCACATAATTAAACATTTCAGCGGCATGAATAAGTAGGTAAGTATCCTATGCGAAAAAATAATGTTTAGTAGGCACGTAAACATTGGGACATCAATGAATTCTCCTCACGAATAGTATCTTCAAGAGCATCTGGTTAGAACCGTACCGTATCGTAAAGGGAAACTTAGTATTGATAGCAATTTACCTTCCGATTCGTTGGACTGTAATCTCACGGAATTCCAACTGGTTGCAGATTGATTTCCGCGTCTATCGCGTAGGTACTTACTGCTGCAATATTGTTATAATTGTCGATAGTAAAAAAAAGTTCTAGCCATTGTAACGAAATGAATGAATGAATTGTCGATAGTACGTAAAGTAAGGTTTATAACAGTAAGGTTTATAAAAGTAAGCTAATTTTATCTTAGTTACAAATACAAAGGGTTGCTTCGCAAAGTGCAGTGAATCGCAGAAGTTATTCATTATTATGAACAAATTTTACACCAGGGTCAACCCCCAAAATCTTAAAAAAATCTGTTCGCTACAAAAATACGATAAGTTCATTGATCCCGACATAATGCCTCAGCACTTTGCTAACGAACAGCCTGTATATTAGTAAGTAATTATTAAGTTAGTAAAATAAGAAAAATCAATTAGCGAAATTTACAATTCTATTTTGGCACTACAGTCTCGTTCCCGATGTTTACAGTGCAGTTACAGTACGTACATATCTAAATTAGACTAAGAGATGTATGTATTTGTTGTGCAATAAACAATTGAATTGAATATTCTGTGCTAGTACAAACATTTCTGATGCGATGCAGCGCGCAAAAGCTGTCCTATTGTTGGTTTGCAAGGGTAACTTTTTTTGACAACGTTCAGAAGCATTTTGAAAGAAATAAAATATTGAACTTTCAGTGAAAATGAAAACAGTAAGTAAGTATTTTACTAGTCAAAATCACGTAAGCAGTTGTCGGGTTATTGCCACCAAAGAGATTGCCACTAGAAGACAGGAACTCTAGTACATATCTACATGTTTGCTATATCAGTTCACTTCACCTAAAAGCGCAATATCTAACGTTTTATATGACAGCGTGAAGGAGTCTTGAGCATTCTAGCTTTCTACGCCAATATCAGGATTTCTATTTGGAAGCTAAATAAGTAGCGATGTGAAATATGTGTTTTCTGTAAATAAAAACGGAAAATGTTTTGTTAGTATAAAAAAAACTAAATACGAAACATCTTACTGTTGGATAGTTTACAATTTACTTTAGGGAATTGTTTTGAGGTGAATGAAGTAGCTAAGTTGGTTTTTACTAGAAACAATTTTAAGGGAAGGTAAGTGTATTTTATTTTGATAAAACATAAGTATACTTACATAACAATTATTAGATCAAGTTATACAACAGAAATTAACTGTGATTATAATAATGTTTGATGAATGAACCTCATCTATTTATAATCATCTATTGTATCATTGTATATATGAATGAAAAGTAGGAGACGAACATAATTATGGTTAAAAAAGTTTCTGTGATGGAGAAAAAAGAAATAAAACTCTCAGCTAGAAATTGGCGATTAAAGTTAAATAAAGGTAAGTTAGTATTTTATAGTACAGGGTGCTGTTTTGTGTTGAGTGGAAAGTGTAGATACTTTTCCGAGGGGTATAATTGTATATACTCATCATTTTCAACAAGTTTTACTATTAACTTTTACGGGACCAACTGTGAAATCTTAGGTCATTTTTTGTATGAAACATAAAACTCTCTCTGAAACTCTAAAATAAATGAGTCAAACGATCATTATGGCGAGTAAGTTGAACATGTTTAAGTAAATGTCACTAGTTTTTAGGGTTCCGTACCCAAAGGGAAAAACGGGATCCTATTACTAAGACTTCGATGTCCGTCTGTCCGTCTGTCTGTCACCGGGCTGTATCTCATGAACCATGATAGCTAGGCAGCTGAAATTTTCAAAAATGATGTATTTCGGTTGCCGCTATAACAACAAATACTAAAAACAAAATAAAGTAAATATTCAAGGGGGGCTCCTATACAAATAACCTGAATTTTTAGACGTTTTTCGCTCTATATTAATAATGGTACCAGGTAGATGCTTGAAATTTTCACAGAATATTTAGTTTTATATTATACCTTCAATAATAAATTATAAAATTAAAATAAATATTTGAGGGGGGCCCCATACAGTACGGAACCCTCCGTGCGCGAGTCCGACTCGTACTTGGCCGATTATTATTTATAAAACGAGTCTTGCAACTAGGGACAACTTTTACGACCTTTGTTATCGTTAGTGTCTCAAAATAAAGGATTTTACGAGTACCTCTCGTGTTAACAATAAATTGTTTTTTTTTCGCGACTGTCAAAACTTAAGTTTTATATGTTGTTTTTGAACTTTTGCGTTTTGAACACTTTATTATATACTACGGGACTAACCGCGCACTAAAACTACGAGATAAATAAATATCTCATCATCCCGACGTTTCGACTGAGTTGCATCGATCGTGGTCACGGGTAGAATAACTCTCTAGTCTCATTATTTCTCATCATTTGTATAGGTATATAATAACAATAAGTTTTACAATTATATTTTCTACAAAGTAATTGTCGTGTAACGCGAATCGCCATGTAAAACTGGGTAAGTTTTCATACTAGATCAATCAATGTTAATAATGTTGCAACATTGTGTTTTCTGGTATAAAGATTGAATTTGTATATGGTCACCCTTTTCATGCAGTAATGGCGGTAGAGTCTGGCCAACAAAAGCTGTCCACGAAAAAAGGCGGGATTTTTTAAAATTCCCGCCTTTTTTCTTGGACAGCTTTCGTTGGCCAGACTCTAGTCAAAGACGAGACGCAGCAGTGAACTGACACCTCTACAGTTGTGTTGGTAAGGGACCAGGTTACTGGTCCAGGACCGGGACCATTAATCGGTACTTGGCCGGCTCTGGATCCTTGGTGAGTGTTTTGATTATAACTTACTGTTGACTGTATAAGCTATATGATGTAAGGGCCGATACTAATGTAGATTCTCGCGACTGAATCCAATAAACGCTAGTACTAAATACCTTTGGTAATGTTTTAAACTTGGAGCGTACAATTTGGAGGGTAATAGTTTCGGCTAACCCAGAGGTGTGCTGTACAAGCACACTGGCAGCGGTAGACCAACGTTGGAGCAACCGTGGCAGGACTATGTATGGGGATGGTAAGGAGGTCCTCGTGGGGCAATCCGATCCTTCAGTGAGGTTACTGGGAATTCCAGTCTCACATGGAATCGTCGTCACCAGGACACAGACAGACTGTGTTCATACCGGAGCTGGTCGACCGCAAGCCACTGTGTAAGCCGCTGAGGCTTACACACTAGGAATGTATTTGGCAAAGCCATAGTTATGAGGGATCACTACTGCATCCCGCCGAGTACGATAAGCGAAGCAGAATATTACTTAAATGAATTTATTATGTACCTTTTGTCACCCTAACTTTCTAATTCTGTACATTCTATCTAGGCATTTATTATACGGGTACGGAAGGAGCGACAGTAAAATAATCCTGTTAATCAGTACTTACGTTTAGGTACGCAAGCTTAGGTTGTTAGTTTTATTGTAGTTAATAAAACTCTTACCCCGTACAAAAAGAAAAATTATTAAACTATAACATTCAAAAGGAAGCACCAAAAAACCTCTTAAACTTAGTTTGTGGTGTGTGTCAGTCCAGCTTGCCACTAATTCTAAAAAAAGTCTTAAAGTGTCCAAAATATCCAGGTACGTGTATATTTTGTTCTAAAATGTTTATTGCAGTCACATTAACCATAGAAAAACAAATACATTACAATAATTCTATTCCAATACAATTTTTTTATACGATTAGTTTTTCATGAAATATAATTTTTCGAAGGGTCGTTATTGCAAAGACAATGTTAGCTATTTTTAAATTTTCCATTAAAAGGGGTTCGAGCAGCGCCTGCTCTGTTCACCCCGGTGATTGATGATGCTTATCTCGCGATGCAGGTGGAACCTGAAATATGGCCCCAGTCAATATTTCATTAACAAAATGGTGTTAGTACTACAAATTAAATTCAAATAAAGTCAGCTTTAGGCCTAATTTCACCGAGCAATGTCAAATATTTGATGCCGTGTTAGAGCTTTTAACAGACTGTCTACGTTATCGAGTGTCCCACCATGCACTAATGCTTTGTTAGTTCTCTTGACATGACGTTAAATCTAATCACTGCTCTTGAGGTCCGTTAACAGTTGACGGGCTGCCAGATGACAGATCTTAGGGGGAAAACGGGGCAATGGTGGTTAGCGGGGAAACATGGTCACGCTCATAACTAAAAGAAATTTCAAATCAAAATATATTTTTGCATGTGTTTTAACTCTTTTGTTTCAATTAATTTCTGTTGCGTCAATTAACCACAAAAAGGCAAAATAAATTTAAAAAAAGTCTAAAAAAAGCTTCAAAAAGGCTAAAAAGGAAAGTTCTTCAAGAAGCAAGCGATTTCTCATTGACTAACGTAGATATTGCGGACTTCTGCGTAAATGATGATGATGCGGAAATCCATTGTCTTATATTGGTCAAAGCCATTTTTTTATTTTATTTTAATATATCTTTTATACGAATACTCCAAAGATGATTGTTTTGATGTCAAATAATAGTCTGATAATGTAGAATAGCTATGTTATGTTGCCAAATAAACTGTGATTTATTTTGTGAATTTTATTTACAAAGCGCTTAATTGACCGTCATTGCTCTGTTCTCCCCCACTGATTGTCAGAAGATCAATCAAATCTGTGCCTCCTGTGACGATTGACCCAAGTCGAGTTTTACCCTTTTTAATTTTGACAGATAAAAAATTATGAGAAAAAAATTGCGAACTTTTTGGTATCTATTTACACGGTAAATATGTAGTTTAATCAGGGGTATAACTAGACTTGTATCATTCAACACATTTCATATTTCAAAAGACTAGAATTTTAGCAAACTGATAAATTCAAGTAAATTATGATAATACAGACAGACAAGTGAACCAATGTAATCTTTAGGTAAATATGTATGATTATTATTTGGTTGAGCAACATTTGGTTAAGAACATATTTTAATGAATTATATACGTTTTTCAACTTCTTTTATATCATTTTACACAAAAACAACTTAATAGGTGCAAAATGGTTTAAGTGTACTTGTATCACCTACCACGTGATTTAAAAATATATTAAAAATAAGAAAGGTACAACTTACAGATTGTTCATGAACTATTTTAAAACTCTAATATGTAAAATGAAAATTTAAATGCACATTGAAAGTTAATGTTTTTTTCTACAAAACGAGGTACTTAAATGTAACTAAAGCCCCTTGGTTTGCGAACTAGTTTTTTTTAACTTGTTTTGCTCTCCTGTAAAATTGTGATTTTTGATTTATATCACTCGTTACAGGAGGCACAGAAATAACTTCAGTCAAGTTTGACATTTTACCTAAGTATTAAAATAAAAAGTAGGCTGGTTGCATTATAATCCTATAGAGTGATTGTTATTTAAAATTGGTCACATAGCATTACATGCAACTAAGAAGAAAGTTGTGCAAATGTACATGCAATGATATATCAAATACAAACATTTCGATTAGGTCGTATTACAATGATAATGAACATAGAGTGAACAATTTGCTTAATGTGGGGTTTACTAACGATTTGTTATATTTTCTTCATAGGACAGAAAATGATCCAACAGTTATGTTACTTTTAAAGACCCATCAGCTAATGCCTCATTAAGAACTAACAAACATCGTCCGGTGAAATTGGGTCTTATTAATGTTGTAGAGTCGCTGTACAATGTGGAGGCTTTTGTTTTTTCTGTTTGTCTAGGAAGGAGCTAGCTAAGTTTAATGGTCAAGTAACATCAAATTATTTCTATTATTATGTATCATTATAACAAATGTATAGGTATAATATTTGCTACTATAGCTTACTATAGTAAGTTTGTATACTTAAGCCGAATGGGTAACCCTGGTATCACAGTACTGTTTATAAGTTGCTTAAAGGCCTCTGACTTGGTTAAAAGGTTAAAACAACTGGGACGCCAGCGCTCACTTGTAAGTGCCACTCGCGGTCACCCATCTGAAGACTAACTGTACCGAACGTTGCTTTATGTATCAATTTAAACTTGATGAGGAGATCTACAATTTTACTATTGTATATATTAAGGATATTTTTTCAGATAAAATGTGATTAATATTTTGGATTCAGAATATTCTACTTACCTATATGCATTTTTAATTTTATCAGTTACAGATCTAGATATTATTGTTTACAGTATTAAAATTAATAAAAAACCTGTTTTTAATCATAGCATCGTCGACAAATTCAAGAAAACACTTTTTATGAAATATGTTACTGGGACGTTTCTACTGCTAATAAACCTCTAAAGTACATTTTCTATACATACCACGTGATGGATTTGTTGAAAAGTCACACGTGAGGCATGTTCTAAAAAACGTGTTTTCACTCTGACTTTGCGGATTATAGCCACGAATATGGAAAGTGCATTAGCCGATGCTCCCTGAAATTCCATTTTAGGAGACTTGAAACGAAAAATGTTCCAAAATATATAAGAGGTTGGCGTGGTAAGTAAATAACATTTGCCATATCATACTTTTTAATTCCCTTCGTGGTACTTTGGTTCACCCTTCGTGGGTAGGCCTATGTCCAACAATAGACTATTAAAAAAGCAGTACAGTGCAGTACTTTTTGGTATTAGTGTTATAGATATACGTACGTAACAATGCTCTTCGGATGGGTGATCGCGGGTGGCATTTACAAATGAGCGCTACAGTAGCTCGGATATCATGTGAAATGTAAGTACCGTTAAATTTAACGGTTTACCCCTTTTCTGGGCAAGAAATGCTCATTTTTTTTAATCCAAAATCCATGCTTCTGAAAATCTCTAAATTTAAAGATGTTACATAATAATGTGTTATGTACATATTACTTTTTGATTTAACTAGATATCGATGTAATTCTCCATATACACAATCTCTATTCTAATCTATTTTTTATTCTATTGTTACATATTTTTATGTTTATTTAATTTTAATCTTGACATGTGAATAATTATTCTGATTATGATTCTAGTAGATACTTAAATTATGGTTCAAATTTGCTGCTTGGAAAACCAAGGCATGCTCTACAAGTGCCATATTTTACTGCCGCTAGCTCGGAAGCGGGTTATAATGTTCTGTTTATAGCATCAAGTGATTGATGCGCTCTTACTAACATCACAGAGATTAGATAAGGACAGAATATAAAAATAGATTTATTGCTTTTATCAAACTTCAGTTTATCACTATTAAAGAATATCACTATGCACTTATCAATTATATGAATTGATTGAATTACTTACTAAACTTGTAATTTTTTTTTAAGTGTTGGATCTAATGTTAAGCTCCGAGTTTACCAACGCTTGTTTAAGTTAAACGAGTGATTACTGTATTGAAACAACGGTTAGCGGTTGGGGAACAGCAACATTTCGTTAGCAAGCTGTTTGAGATTGAACCAACCGTTACTAAATTAAATATCTGTTGGTGAACTCAGGTATAGGACCCGAGTTAACCGCTTTTGAAATACAGTAATCACACGTTTGACTTAAACAAACGTTGGTGAACTCGGATCTAACTTGCTAAAAGTGGAAACATTGTATCGTTATACAGTAGGAAATAACAAGAAATTGAAATTCTATAGCAATAGAGCTAAATTAATTTTAGCAGGTTATTACTCGAAATCTATATATTATAGCACCTAAGTACCTACTTCAATATTATCAAGTCATTCTTTTTTAAGACATATTTCTTGTTGGGAATACGTCCTCATTTTACCTCCAACTCGCCTACCACTTAGAATAACTATTTATTGGTCTATTCTAATTTATACTTCTGAGTATTCCATTTTCATTACGGTAGCTTCACGGAACCCTTCCTTGAAATACAGACTCGTGCATAACGGATTATATAGACGTGTACAATATGGAAGGTGCATTATCTTGGTGTATGGAAGCATCACTTTTGGGGCTTTTGGGGTCGTAATCCAGAAAAATGCTTCAAGAAGAGCCAAGAATTTTAATAAGAGGGAAAGCTGTAAAAAAGAAAAAAACGAAATATAAAAAGCTGGAGTAAACGCCTCTTATCAGAACTCTACCTTTACATGGTCTATGGTTTATATCTCTTTCGAGGTACCCTTAGTATCTTCTAATTTCGAGAGCAGGTGGTATAGTTACATTGAATTGAAAGTGTTGTGAAGCCAAAGATGTACATCGTTAATTTGGTAACTTTTTAGAATGTTTAGCACAGTTAATTATAAAAAAGGCAGCTACAAATGCTATTAAACACTTACTGTAAATAAAACATGAAAGATGGCAATTTTTTTGTCTAAGATTAAACCACTATCAACTGAAGCTACATGATACAACACACGTTCAAATTCAATTTTCTCTAACCGCCCAATTAGAAAACTTTCAGGTGGTACAAGTTTTTTATTGAATTAATATATTACACTCTACAAACACTGGAGTCTGTGCTCTTTAAGATATGCATTGGAAAAAAATCCTATTGTAACTGGCAACTCGATCATGTTATTTTTATCTCTTTGAATCAGCAACCATTGTTGGAAACAATAACAAAGAATGATACGAGAGTAGAATCTCCGAATATAACCGTAATGTTTCTCTACAACCTACCTAGGATTGTCTCCACGGACAGTACCTATTCCCCGAAAATCTGTTCCCATTGAATCTGCGCCAGACACAATACGCCAGAAAGCTAATCCTACCGCATCATATGTTACGTATCCCTGAATATAGGATTTAGTTCCTTTCACTACATTAGCGATATAAGCAACTCTAGTGACATCGTCTCCCCTACTACGGATCTGTCTTATTTATTTTGTTATACCCATTTTTTATCTTGCCATTTTTGTTTATGGCACCAGTAGAAACAATGAACCATTTTAGCAGCAGGAAAATTTCTTCTTTCCATTAGACTGTTGATATAATTAAGGAAACAACTTCCTAAGTAGGTATCAAAAAGATTTAACTTAGGTGTCAACTAAACATGCAAATGTATGTCTTAAAGAATTCAAATAATTATTACCTACATGTATTTTATATTACTTTCAAATTTTTTTTTGAATGATTGATTACAAAAAAATAAACACTATAGTAAATATCTACTGAAATCTGTGGATGACAAAAAATGAATAATTAATTAAATTGTCTGAAATAAGTCTTAAACATAACTCAAATAAAAATCGGCCAAGGACAAGTTGGACTCGGCATGAAGGGTTCCGTACCGTATAGCAGCCCTTCGGTAAAGAAAATCACATTCGTTGTATGGGACCCTTAAATATCTATATTATTCTGTTTTAGTATTTGTTGTTATCTACAGCGGCAATTGAAATACATCATCTGTGAAAATTTCAATTCTCTAGCTATTACGGTTCATGAGATACAGCCTGGTGACAGACAGACGGACAGACGACAGTGGGGTCTTAGAAATAGGGTCCCGTTTTTACCCTTTGGGTACGGAATCCTAAAAATAACGATCCGAAAATTTCGTCTCGTCATTCCATACCCATCAACAAATTAATATCACTTATCTATCATTCCCGCACCGCACCAAAGTAAGTGACACATCCATCAACTAGCAATAGGTGGTAGGGGCCGTGGAACGTGCCTTATCTCGTATTTCGCTAACATCCCTCATCCGCATCGATTCGTTTCGCTTCGCTACATAAAACGTGATCGACGCACGAATACGAAGCGAATATTCGCTTTCTAAGCAATGCGAAGCTTTCCCTTACGGATGGATGTTTGATGAGTCTAACGCAAACGTTAACCTAGTTTGATGAGCACTCTATCAAATCAGCTGGCAATTCGTATTGGCAGAACCGAATTATCATGGGCACGGACGGATATTTTGATTTATGTGAATAGTGCATTGTACCGGCGCGAGGCGCACGCTAAGGCTTTTTTCGTCTAAAATAGTTCTCTATAAAAAGTTATTTTGTGAGATAATAAAAAATTACATTACTGAAAATGTTACTTCCTATAAACAAGAACACCATCTACCTACACAATATTAAAAGATATTACAAGTTGGACTTTATCAGCAATAAATATCTTAGTTGCTTGCTTTGTGTGGTCTAAAATAAAGCACATAACAGCTTAGCCGAAACTGAACAAATAATCTTCTTACAAATTCTATACAGAAAACTAAAGCAAATGAAAAAATTATACTTAGTTACCAGTCTAAAATTTGGACACTCAATTTCTGGATCCTTAATTTCATTCGATACATTTATTGATCTCGACAAGTGATAAATCCGTTTTTAAAACGTTTCTTAAAACTCTTATTATTAATTAAGGAGGAGCAAAAATTTCATAATTTTGAATGGGCGAACAATGCAGTAGAAATGAATGAACCAATCTCCGTCCTCGTACATCAAGCAAAACATACACGGTGACGATGATCAAAAAAGATGAGTGATGGAGCATTTTCCACACATTTTTATGAGCTCGTGTAAAATAATAACGCGCATTAATTCCGTACTTCCGTAATATCGTGTCGGAGGCTCGCGGGTGACGCGCCATCAATCTTGTTCATTTTTATTTCGCCCGACGCGACGGGATGAGCAGCTTGATTGAATGAAGTTTCACACTCCACTGGACGGAAATCTTCGAGAATGTACTATGAGAAAACTTGTTACGATTTAGAGGATGTAAAATGTGCAAGGTACCTACTAAACTTAAAGGTCTTTGTGCTCATGATATTATGAACAATTTTTAGAATAGGTACTATAATGAATTAGAGATACAAGTATGTCATTCGGTAACAAATCAATTCTATGACATTTGACAAAATGTATAGGTACTGACTTTTTTCTCGGTTAAGGAGTTGTGCTCACAGTGAAAGTTGTTCATAGTAACGTATAGGTAAACGGCAAGCTTATAATTTTGTAAGGTGTTTTAATTACCGTGCATTGATTTCATACTTCCTTAATATTTTGTCATAAGCTAGCAGGTTACGCGCCATCAATCTTGTTCATTTTTATTTCGCCCAACGCGACGGGATGAGCAGCTTGATTGAATGAAGTTTCACACTCCGCTGGACGGAAATCTTCGAGATTGTCCTATGAGAAAACTTGTAACGATATAAAGGGTTATTGGTAATTAGCATCATTTTAGGTGCTTATGATTTACATCAAAACTATTAAATTTTGTTCTACGACTTTTGCCAAAACTTTAAAAAAAACAGTTGTTCCATACATTTTGTCGAGAGTGAACGATATTTATCTATAGAACAGCATTTTTATGAGAATTAATGAAAGTCTTAGAACAAAAGATGTTAGTTTTGATGTACAAAATAAACCCCTAAAAGGATGCTAATTGATAACCAATAACCCTGTATAAGCTGTAAAGTGTACTGGGTCCTAACTTTAAGGTCTTTGCACTCATGAGATTTTGAACAATTTTTAGAATGGGAACTACAACGAAATTGAGATAAATAAGTCATTTCATAACAAAACATCTGACCAAGTTAATCTTCTACAGTATTTTAATTACCCTGATTTGATTTTGTATTTCCGTATTATATAGTGTCGGAGGCTCGCGGGTTACGAAAAAATAAAAAATGAACAAGATTGATGGCGCGTCATCAATCTTGTTCATTTTTATTTCGCCCGACACGACGGGATGAGCAGCTTGATTGAATGAAGTTTCACACTCTACTGGACGCAAATCTTGTACTAATGTACTATGAGAAAACTTGTTACGATAAAGTGGCTGTAAAATGTACCATGTACCATATAACCCAGTAAATAAAAAAATAAAATGTTAACTTTTTTTGTTATCCTCAATTAAGGCTCGGCTACCAGTCAGTATAACTAGAATAAACAATGCCGTCTTGAATTTGTATAATAAAGATAGTCAATTTTAATGAAGTTCCTAAACTTTTCCACAATTTTTAGTTTTGTAAAAAATATTATTTTATATAACTTTTTAAACACAAGCTTTTGAGATCCTGGATACCATGTAGCAGCTGAGTGCTAGCCAAGAAAAGTAAAACGAGCCCAAACACGACGGGTCTATCTTGTTTCGTACAGGAGTTCCTATGGCGACCTTCCGACTCTATCATCAGATCAGCCATTCAGCTCCATGGAACCATATTATTGGATTGTCACGCGTTAACATATGCGTACAAATTTCAGCTCAATCGGAAACCGAGAAGTTAGTCAAATTTAACTTGCAAGATTCCACCCGAGCTTCCATACATGCATACATCCATTGTACGTTAAATAAAAGCTTGTAAAAAGCAAACATTCTAAGGAATTCCTGTATTGTGCTATTTTCTTAAAAATCCTAATTAATGAATAAAATTCGTGCCCATTGCATTTTTACGACTACATTTTGTTTAATAGGAAAGGTCCTATTATAACCTTTAGCCTGATTGATATTCGATCTACACATAAACATGTAGGTAAGTTACCTACACAAATGTAGGCTTTTATCGTTATTAGGTAGGTACCATTCTACAAATTCTAGATTCCAACTATGTGTAACAGTTTTGATCCATATTTTCATATATAATAGACATCATTTTAAGGAAAAAAAAAACTATTTTACTATTAAATTAATTAAATAACTAAAAATTAATTTTTGCATGCGGAAATCCTGAATGTTAATTAAAACAATACTTTTTTTCACAAAAGTTTAGCTTAGGCCTTAATTTATAGGTCACAAAAATAGGCCTAATTGGCTGTAACCACGACATGTAGGCCACTAACATTTTAAGCATCTATTATTCAGAAGTTCGTGACGTTATTTTTCTACGAACTAAGTCGGTACTTTACTTTTATTGGTAGTACCTACAATTTTTCACTTACTACAAAAGTTGTATGAAAGGCCTTGAAAGGAAAGGATGAGGTTAAAGGTTACGAAAGAATCTAAGGAAAAAGCTTTCTCTACTCACAATACGATCACTAAAAGTGAAGATGGCAATTTTAAGAATTCATCAAAGCAATCCTGAAAGTAAAAAATAAACTTTTAAAATGGAATAGGTAAGCTATATGTACCTCGTGGCGCCTTTCTTTTTCGTAACAAGTTTCTGTGTTTTGTTTTCACATCTAAGTATGATCTACAATCCAGAAACAGTCACATTAGATACCTATCAGTATTAACTCACAACTTTTACATTATACAAACAAAATAATTGAAATCAAATAAAAATCTTTACTTGCAAGATTTTTCGTTATTTGGTTTGCTAGTTTTAATTATTATGCTAAACACAAACACCGTCATACTAAATATTCAAACAAAATTTTTATTTTATTTCTACCGACGTTTACCAATAATGCCAATTATTATCACACGAAACAAATATTTTATTAAAAAAAAAACTTTTTTTTAAATAAGCTTTTACTGAACAAGTACCTACTCGCCAAGACGAATCAAACGAGCCGAAATTCGATTGGGTTGCGTCGTTTCATTACAGAACCTTTGACAACCTTCCAGCTCCATCATCATACCCTGGTTACCATTGAAAGACGAACTTCTCACCGAGACCATTCAAATGAACCCAAACTCGATGAGGTTGTGTTGTTTCATTGCTAAGTTCCTTTGGCCACCTTCCAGCTCCATCATTAGATCAGCACCATATCATCATACAATAGCATTGTCACGCGATTTACACATGTATGCCAAACTTCATCTCAATCGGTAACCGGGAACTGGATCAAATTTAACTTGCAAGATTTGATTACAGACCGAGAGACGGGACAGGTGAAACTAAATAAATGCTTGTAATAAATCGTAGCAAGGCCAAAAGTACCATACGCGGTGGTGTATAAACCAGCAGGCTGAGTAGGCTGGAGCCTAGAGTGGTAGTATTTAGGGGCCGCCCGACAAAAATACAACAGCCTACTGGCGGCAAATGTGTAAATCCGTCACTAATCCTACGCAAAAGAACCTATCAAACACGGAGCCCTGATTATGATGACATCACACGACAGAAAAAGCTGTAGGCACTACCTACGTTCTAGCTTTAACCTAGTTTGGAAAAACTACACTATTTACGGTATGCTCACGTATTTGCCGCTGGTCGTTTCCACGACCCGGTGTGTTGACTAGGGAAATTGGATTTTTCTTGGCTCTGGCTCGTGTTGCGTAATTATGGGAAATTTGCTATTGAATCGACAATCAAAAAATTACTTAGCTTGACTTTAATCTTCACACAAAAAACGAATAAACCTTGTCATTTGTAAACATTGAAAGCCTGGCTTTTATCATCATATCTTGACGATAATGTTTAATTTATGAACTTAATTTAAAGGTTAAATAAATAATTAATTGAATGTTGAAATGAAATAAGGGTAATGCATAGCTTATTTATTTCATAATTAATTTCAATAAATGCATTAAATAGAAACACGAAATAGTTCACAAATAAATTAAGAATTAGGCTGTTAGCTATACCTATGTACATCATTACACTATTAAAATATGTATTTATTGTGCGGAACCTTTTTGTAACTTAAAATCCTAGATTTCTTATTCTTAACTAAAAATGAAGTTCAGGAAAAAGTTGATAAAGTTCAGAAGTGTCTTTGAGTCAAAGTGTGTTCAGAATTCAAAGTGATATGGTTGGTAAAAAATGAAATCAGGTTTCCTAAAAATTATGGTTATGCTTGGTTAATCTGACTTCTGTTTCTTGTGTTTATGGTTACTTTATGCAATTGCTAACTTTGCCGTCAATCTTGATTTCAAAAGATACCTAATTTGTTTACTGTTAAATTTTGATGTTTGATAAATAAATATCTAGAAGACTGATGAAACTGATGCTTCAATGAAATATTTCTCATTATAAAACTTATAGTTATCGAAAAATAAGTCGTTTATTGCATCGCGACACTAGGCCGACGCGATGGCATTCCCAAGTCATTAGTCGTGGAGTAATTAGGCGCTAATCTGGGGCGCGGCTGGTGCTGATGTTTGCACTGTTGTGCTGTGATATTGATTGGCACTCACCCACAGACAATCAACAATTTGGCGCAAACTGTAGAAATAATGCCACTTTTTGGTCAAGTGAAAGCGAAGCGAGTACTTCCCTCAGAAACAAATACGGGAAAATTTGCTGTCGTGCTATTTATCAACCGATTTGGATACTATTTGGCATCTAATACTTTACAAAATTTGCGAGTAGGTATGAACCAAATCGGTCACGAGCGAGTCGAAATATTATAGGCTTGTGAAGATTAAGTTAAAGAAATGAGACGGTTGATTAATTTAAAAAAAAAAAAACACTATAATAAGGATAATTTGATAATCCAAAAATTTGTAGAATTCCATACAAAATGACATATATAAAACTTATTTTTAAAATACTTTAAAAAAACTCAATTTAGAATTATTGGACAGCACTAAAATTATCATAATTCCCAATATCTGTAAGATTATATGTAAGAATTAATTCCAGAATTTGACCAAAGTAAAAAATAGTTAATAATTTCAAATTGCGATTTTAAAATCCGCGTATATCTGGGATTGTTGGCAAGGCTTCCCAGCTGGGCGGGCGGGCGGAAATTGGCATCAACGCCCGCCCCCACGCTTCCGGCACATAATCGGCGCGACGCTGGACGCATACGTTTAAAGTAACCGCGTTATAATCGCGCTATTTCCGCGGTTAGATTATAATTTCCGCAGACTAAAGCCACATCAACGCGAAAACTTTGTAGAATTGAATTCTAGGAATTAAATTACATCAACAGTTTTGTAAATGAAAGCGTTCGTTGGTGTGGACGTACTTAATAGTTTTCTAATTAACTTTAACCAAAAAGAGGGTTTTACATTCATTTGTACCTACAATAGATATTTGTACCTGCGATAGAGTGATGAGAAGAGCCATACACGCCTAATTCTAAGCATTACGCATGCATATGATACGAGTAGGTCTGTAATTGTTTGGTCCTTTGCTAGTTAGGTATAGGCTGATTTAAGTACTTACTCCTTTTTTCAAATTGTAGAGATAGAGAAATTGGCATCAGCGCCTGCCCCGCACTTCCGGCACATAATATACCTAATCGGTGGAATTCTGAATGCATACGATAATACTATAATACTTTATTAGTAATTTTTTGTAGCGTTTTATACTATTGAATACGTATTATATTAAAATTGCCAGCGAAAGAGATAAACGTCACCTAAATCAAAACAATACCTTTCTATCGAATCAGAAATTGTATTATACTTTATAGTAGGGGAGCCCAAGAGGGGATTTCGGGATTTACTAAAGCGCGGCAGATTAATATACAGGAGGATACCTTGTACCCGGTTGAGTACCTCCACAAAACATGAGGCCCATATATAAGGCCGCCCGTGAAGGATACAGGATCAGATTAGTAAAAAAAAATTGACCATCAGAAATTCTCGAGCGCGTCAGATTAAGATAGGGTGAGTTAATTACATCCTAAAAAGTGTATATTCCACTAATCTGACAATTTGAGAGTGACGTAAAAAAAGGGGAGGGCAACAAAGTTGTAAAAAAAAAAACGTCATCTCGACATTCTCGAGCGTAGCTAAATTTTTTTTTATTTTGAAGGAAATAATTCAAGAATAATAAAAAATATATAATCTGACGATTTCCGCAAGCCGTAATAACAAAAATTCGTCGATAAAGTTAAATGCGTGCAGCTGCGTGATGCCTACACTACATTTCCTTCTCCGCGTTTCTATTCCTCTCTCACTCTTTCTCTATATATTACTCTCTCACTCCGTCCCCACTCTGGTTTTTGCTGCCATAACAGTTGTTCATCAAGACCACAAACTAAGGGATACTACGTATCAGACGACCGACTGCCGAAGATTTTTTTAGGCCGTAACGTTATCTGTGGTGCGACAATTGAACCTCGCCCGCCGCATACTTCACCCCTCGGCTAACAATGCCATACATACTATTACTTATTCTGTGATATCAAAAGGTATAGCTGGGAGAGCTCAAATGCATAGAAATATTATTTCTTTGAACTCAGCGAGCTCAAAATTTCACATAAATTATATTTTGAGCTCAAAAATGTCATACGTACAATTTTAAGCGCCCAGCGGGCTTAGCATAAGGACCATAAAATAACTCTATCGACGTGTCAGAGCGTGACAGAGTTATGATGAAGTATATATCTGTCACCTTTGCACACGTCGGTAAACTCTTGTCGTGGTCTTGTATGCTAAGCTAGCAGGAATGGAATTAGCGAGAAGTTGCAGGGATGGCCTTTAAGGTGAACCGTTTTTCTTCTTCTTTTTTGTCAGATCAGGCGAATCCCTTTAAATAATCGTCAGATTATGATACAGTACGTTTAGAACATAAAGATGAACCATATATATCTTAATCTGACGCGCTTGAGTATTTCAAAATGGTGATTTTTTTTTGCACATTATGAAAATGGCCGCGAGTTTGCGTCCCATCGAAATCGTCAGATTAGTGAATGAGAGCTTTTTTTTGGTGCACTTAACACTCCCTTAGAAAATCTGACGCGCTCGATTAAATTTTTTTTTTTTCATTTTCAACCCTTAAATACAACCACCCGCATCATGCAAACGATCAGATTAACATACGTACATTATTAAAAATACGTAGGGCATTGATGCTATCAATATCTGACGCGCTCGAGGATGTCCATGCAACAGTTTTTTTTTACATGTTTAAAAATCTATAGCCGCTTCCCCCACCGATGTAAAGATATATATCATATAACATTTTATTCTTCTTATCATCTAAGCTTTGCATCCCAATAGGTCTCTACGACGCTCGAGTAAATCCACATTTAGCATCGTGGGCTCCCCTACCATTAGTGTTAAGAAACGCGATACCTCATATATCAGCTCAAGACCACCAACCCTTTCGGTAAAGTTGACGGTACGCAGGTATATCAATGTCATAAAAAAGCTGAATTAGACTTTACCTAATCTATCGTTGACGTAGATTGATCACGTTGGGAATGCGAATGTGTATTTCATCTTCAAAAAGAGTAGATACCTGGTATATGTACCACAACTCCGAACATGATACAGGAGGTTCGATGGGTGATTGATGTACCTACGTACGCATATTTTAAAAGTAATTGATGTTTTGGTGCAAAAAAATATCAATGATAGTGAATACTTATAAGAAAACAGTAAAAGTGTATTACAGTGAAGAGGCATGTGAAAAATGCAGATGTTTTGGATCTTTCACAAAGAAATTTGATCGTTTTAAGGATTCCATAGTCAACGAAAAACCTATATTTTATACTTACCTTAATTTAGCCATATTCGTTTGCTATCTCTAAGTATAGCATTAGCAATTATCCGATAATTATATATATCGGATAATTTTAGTAGATAAACACTAGAAATCTGTTCTATACCCATTCCAAATTACAGATTTATATGCCTACTATAGATATACATCGATCAATTCATTGATCTGTTTTGTTTGTGAAAAATGAAGGTAGCTGCTAAAGAATGGTATTTTTATTAGAACAAGTCTCCGTTTCCACCAATCATGAAATATTTCAGAATTTCCAACAGAATGGGCAAGTGGCACTGTTAAACTCTAAACATATTTTTTCTAAAACAACCAGAAACATGTGAAATGCAATATTTTTTTTCTAGAAAAATAAACTGATTACTTGTATTGACACCTTACAACTTAAAATAAGCGATGTGTAGTGCGATATACAATACATACGTCACACATAGGTAACCAGGTAAACTTGAAAAGTTCGCGTGTAACCTACATGGCTCGTACAAGTAGTAGGCAACAAAAATAAATCACTCCAAAAGTTTTGTCTTCCAAACAAAGCCGAGGTGTCCCCAGAACTTTGCCAACTAAATTTATTTCCCCACTTAATATTTCAAGGCAAACCTTTGAGTTACTTCTGTGACCTTCCTGAGTCCTAAATATCCAGGCAGCTTATGTAATCTAGCGGCTAGACGGATGCGTGTCGCTTAGAAACTAATGGAAACGTTTTAGGTATTTTTTTGTCCATTATGGTTTTATGGAATAATTTAGCTGTTATTTTAGTGTTACCTGTTATTGCTAACATAATCCAAGTTAAAGTGGCAATGTGGCTAGGGCACATATTACACAGAGTACTGAAAAGTGATAGCCCGTCAAGTTGTGACCCACGAAGATAATGTTTCACCTTGGCAATTGTAAAGCAAACAATTATGGCCTTGTATACAAAGGGTTACTTAGGAGTACCTACAGTTAGTACGTGTGTTGTCTTTTTCAGTCTCTGACAAATTGTCTTTCACTTGTAAAATACAAAACACGGACTAACTACTCCAAAGTAACCTTGCAGTCAATAAGTTCGTTAAAGTTTAGAGAAAAGCAAACAATTCTGCTTTATGATTATGTTTTAAATTTTTGATGTAAAAGGCACAGCGAAATACATTTATGTAAAATATTCTCACTGCAACACAATCTACAAGACATCTCTACAGTTCACAGTCTTAAAAAGACATCCTCTGCCGTACCTGATAAAGCTTCAAAGGATATTTTACTAAAAAAATTTCCTGTTTATTTTCCTTCACGGAAAAAATGGAAGGAAAATTTCGTACCTTATATTCGAGATAATCTTTCCCTTATTACAAGAACACAATAAACAAAGGTAAATTGGCCGGCCATATCTCAGGTGCTGTCAATTGAAATCCATTTAGCCCCCATTGTGCGTTCAATCAGGCGGTATAACAATGAGGGTAGGCAGTTAGGTTGTATAGGCGGAATACGAGTACCTAGGTGCGGTATTCTGGAACGTTCGGGATTTTCTCGATTACTTTCGCTGTTATAATAATATACTACAACTAAGATTTATTTTATAGGTATATATTTTATACACTTCTGGCTACGTCTGCTAAGGTGAAAGAGAACAATGACAGGATTTTAAATGGTGTAAAAGGTACGGTGCGGTGTCACACACAGTGATTTTGCCAGATAGGCGAGCAGACGCCTGATATGCAACCGCTTTGGCGCTGCAATATGAACAAATTTTACTATGGGGCCGACATGGAATTTGAGAAAATAAATCAGTTGAATCTTAAATAATTATTTTTCGCTGAAAATAGCATGAGCGACTTCAACCGTGTACAGAATTCGCAAAAATTTTCGCACGGATCGATGTAGTATTTTTCACATTATTGTTGATTTATCAAAAATGGCTCAGCAGATTTCGATTAAATTTAAACGGAACCAATTGCAAAGTATACTCTTTCCTATAAAAAAAATATTATCAAAATCGGACCACTACTACAAAAAAATATGTACGCGTCAAATTGAGTACCTCCTCCGTTACATCGGTCAAAAAATGAAACGAAAGAATATGTTTGAAACAGTTGTTTTTTTTTTCTCTAAATAGGGTGAGACTTATTGAAACAGGTTTTATGTATAGTTGCTCATAACGATGGTCTTAACCACGTTCCATTGGCTTAGTACACCCATTTTCAATAAGCTTATAAAGGAACATCAATGATACGCAAGGAGAGGGCATCGCTCAGGAGCTCAATTTTTGAAACGAAAAAAATGTATTTTATAGTCGCAAGTTATGTTATCCTATTTGCGCAAAGATACATTTTCAGAACTCGCTCCTGCTTCTACTCTCGTGACCATTTACGCATACGTCCTAGTCAATAGACAATATTTTATTGACGAAAACAAAACACAGGAAATACAGCAACAAAGATTAGAAATACACTAAAGACTGTACACTACCTAGTGTTTTATAGTGGGCTATTGGTTTAAGAATAGACTAGGCCACGCGCCATCACCGGTTCGCACCGTATGGACCAGCCAACTCTAAAGATTCCTAATATCTTCCGAAAGATAATGTCAAATACCCCTTTAAAAGTAAGTTTGTATAGGCCGGGTGGCTAGCCCTAGTGTCATAGTTTTTAGGCCGCCTGAAAACCTCTGGTGGTCTAGTGGTACTGACCCCGCCTTACAATCGTGTTTGAGGTCGAGGTCGTGGGTTCAAATCCCGGTCCCGTACCAATAAGCTCCTTGGAATTTATGTACGGAATTCCATATCACTGGCTTTTCGGTGAAGGAAAACATCGTGAGGCAACCTGCATACGTCCAAGGAAGAAATTCGATGGTGTATGTGAATCCACCAACCCGCACTGGGCCAGCGTGGTGGAAATGGCCCAATCACCCTTCGTGGGTAGGCCTACGTCCTGCAGTGGACTATTAAAAAGGCTGGTACAGAAGGCCTCTGACATGGCTTAATACTTAAAAACAACCGGGACCTACAATTTAACGTGTCATCCGAGCCACGGTAGCGCTCAGTTGGAAAATGCCACCCGCGGTCACCCATCTAAATACTGACTAATTCCTCTTTAGCTTCCTACATAAAACATAACTAGTTACTGGTTCTTTTATTTACATAACGCACTTGAGGTAGCAAAGAAAACATATTTCAACAAGGGTCCACCCTAGGGATCAAGAGACTAGACTAGGTTTACTTTATATAGCGCTCCAGGACAAGATAATTTATTATTTAGGAACACGCTTTTAAGGACTAGAAAGGAAAATTTGTTGGTTTAGTTCTTCAGTTAAGTATGAGTAGGTACGTGGTTGATACAATACCTGCAAGACAAATGAGGTCGAATTCGAAATTTATTTCGATAACATTAATCGCCCAAGTTCGAGTCGTACTCGCACACGAAGGGTTCCGTACCGTACGGAAGCCTTAACCAGCCCTTATATATTTTATTTTAGTTTAATTATTTATTTAAGAGGGGAATATACAAATTATTGTTATTATTTGTTGTTGTCTATAAAAACACAAGACAACTATTTTGTAATGTTAAGTTTCAATTCAGTACAATTTAATTATTTGCTACTAAGCAAAGATTATATTATAACAAATGATATTATTATTTTAATAATAACGAATGTAATTATTATAATTAATTGACGTGTATCTTTTATATTTTTGATACCAATAAATAATATGAATATGAATACAACTTAATATTCTGTAAATATTTCCGGCATCCCCTGTTGCCAATTTTAAAACCGAACAAAAAAAACACGTTTCTTGTATGGGAGCCCGCCTTAAATATTTATTTCATTTTAATTAAACTATTTTATTTGTTAGTGAAAATTTAACGAAATATTTTGTGAACATTTCATGCATCTACCGTTACCATCACCGTTATTAATATCGAGCGAAAAAAGGCTAAAAATACAGGTTTTTTTGTATGGGAGCCCCCTTTAAATATTTTGTTTTGTTTTTAGTATTGGTTATTATAGCGGCAATAGAAATACGTCATAATTATGTGAAAATTTTAACGTTCTAGCTATCACTGTTCATGAGATACAGCCTGGGGACAGACAGATGGGGACATAGCAGATTCTTAGTAAGAGAGTCCCGTTTCCCGGAACCCTAAAAACAACCTAGGTGAGTACTTCATTTTTTGCCATTATCGTCATATTAGACGCCCACTGCTGGATATAAACCTCCCACATAAATTTCGAATAAGACCGATTTGATGTTGCTTGTAATTAACGCAGTAATATATTAAAACCTGTGTACCAAGTTTCGTTAAGATTCGTTAAAAAATGGGACCTGTAGATGAGAGTCAATGTCTGGACAGACGAAAGCAAAATCGCACTTCGCTCGTCAAAACTGACACTCTCTCTCAATTCATTTGCTCAGCCAATAAAAATCTTAGCTTTGGGGGACTTAACCAATTTTCATAAAATACCTATTTTCTCTATATTTAGCAGGTCTGAGAATAGGTCGTAGGCTATTTTTAACCGATTTCCAAAAAGGAGGAGGTTCCATATTCGTGTGTATGTAGTTTTTTTTGTGTATGTTCATCGATAATTTCGCCAATTGTGAACCGAATCAAAAAAATCTTTTTCAGTGCGAAAAGGTGTACTCCCGAGGTGGTTCCATTTTTATTTTACAGAAATCGGCCGAGCCGTTTTTGAACAAACCAACAATTAATGTAAGCCATTCGAGCGAAATATCCGAATTTTGTACGCGATGAACATCGATAATTTCGCCAATTGTGAAACGAATCGAAAAATTATTTTTTGGTTCAAAAGGGTATACTTTCGAGGTGGTCTCATTTAAATTTTACAGAAATAGGCAGAGTCATTTAGGCTGATAAATCAACAATAATGTAAACAATTCGAGCGAAATATTTGAATTTTGTTTACGATGGAAGGTGGTTTTGCCATTTTTTTTTGTGAAAAATAATTATTACATCTTTGGGTGATAGGGGTAGCGCTCTACATTTTTTATACCTAATACAAAACAACGTTTGCAGGGTCCGTCAGTTTTAAAATAACTGTAAGTACTGTACCAGCCTTTTTAAAAGTCATCTGCAGGACGTAGACATCTACCCACAAAGGTTGATTGGACCATATCCACCACGCTGGCCCAGTGCAGTTTGATGGATTCACATACGCCATTGAATTTCTTCTACGGACGTATGCAGGTTAAATTGTCTTACGATGTTTTCCTTAATCGAAAAGCCAGTGGTGTGAAATTCTGTACATACCTAAATTCCAAAGAACTCATTGGTAAGGGACCGGGATTTGAACTCATGATCTCACGATTGTAAGGCAGGAGTGTCTGGGTAAAATAACACAATTGTATTGAAGGAATCCTAATTAAAGATATAATAAATAAATAAATAAATAAATATTTGGGGACATCTCACACACGGCCTCTGACCCCAAACTAAGCAAAGCTTGTGATATGGCTGCCAGAGACTGATATACTACATATACTTATTTTTAAATACATACTTATTTAGATAGTAACTAAATAACACCCAGACACAGAGCAAACACTTATGTTCATCACATAAATATTTGCCCTGGGTGGGGATCGAACCCACGCCTCTTAGATCCAGTAGTTAGGGTCACTAACCACTGAGCCACCGAGGCTGTCGATAATATAATTATTGTTATGTATAGTAATTCAATATGCACCTAGGTGCCTTTATTATCACAGACTAAGATATATTACTAAATTAGCCCGAGTTTGGCCCTGACCTTGGGTTATTACGTATAAAATATATTCATGCAAATTAGCCAACTTGAACCTAATTTACAAAGGAAACCACAATTTCGCAAACGGCCGAATCTGTTCTTCGCCACAATTCGCTAACTGTAGGGTCTTTCCTAGAATTTTCATTCACAAATCTTCCTCGGCCTCTAACCAGTACAGACCTAAGCTGGCCACAAATGGTGCTTTACTTCAAGATAACTGTTAAAATGGTCAGCTATAACATTAACATTTCGTGAGGTCAGCCAATTAAGGTCAGCAGTAAAGTTGCGTCTAAAGATTACTTGAAACTAGGTATTTTGACAAGTTTGTCTGAGGTTTGCTGACCCCGTGGCCCGTATAGGAGGCAAGTGATGAGAATTCGAAATCAAAGACCACCATACGATATCAAGTGGGAACTTGATTCAAATGTCTTGTTTGAAATGAGTTTCGGACCGCTTAACCAAAACCAATACCCATATGGCATTTACCATAATACGCTCTGCTTATTTGTCCCCAAATTTACATACCACTTTGGTTGTTGTCAGCTATGGAAATATCCGGATCTTCAACAAAACTTAGACAAAATTATTAGGAACACTTTGGCTTTATACCTTGAATATAAATTTTAAAGATCGAGAGTGGCTGCAAGCATCACTTCCAGTGCGTTTGAGCGGATTAGGTATCCGCTCTGTTCGGGTGTTTCTCTCCCCGCTTTTCTATCATCAGTCCATAGTTATCAAATATTGATCGGAAAAATTCTTCGAAATTGCCATAGTGTTCTAATATCCACATACATGAACGAGGCCAGAGATGCGTGGACAGTCATGTGCCCAAATACCGATTTTCCTAAATCACCATCCTCAAAGTGTTTATGGGATAGGCCGATCTGTGAACAAACACGGAATACACGTCTTCAAGCTCTGCAGATTGTCCCGTCTCTTAGCGGTTGCTGAGTGGGAATCGGAATAAACTTTCGAAACAGTTTCGAGAGGATCAGCATCGCCATCCAACATGGCCATGAGGCCAGCATCTTGGGAACTGTGCCTGCCGGCAGTGGGATTTTAGATTATCATCATATTTATTTATTTTTAGTTTAAGTTTTTTGATAATAGGTTTTTGTTTGTACATATATTAGTTTAGAAGTTGAAATTTATTTTTTAATTGGAATGTTCTTTAGATTTCTTGAAAATTCAAATAGAATGACGACGATGGTTTTGATTTTAGGCTTGCGTGTGACTACACAATGCCTGATGTTAAGTAGATTTGCGATTTAGTGAGTACTACGCTTACTTGGAATATACCCATTTACTTGAGATTTGAAGATACTTAAGTGGTACATCAGTGGAAAAGCAGATTCAGGTAAAACGTTCGTTAAGTTACGTACGTACGTGCTTCGTAATTTCATATGAGGAATGAGGATTCGTAATTCTTGGTCCTAAATGTTTAAATCGACTCAGCCGTTACGTTTTTTCAAAAAATTATGATCTGCTGACTGTTTTAATTTTACCTTCCAAATGCGAGTATTAAGTCACTTGATATTCAAGGTCTACGTCACTCAAGTACTTAAGGTCCTTATGTAGATGTAGGTTAGTCTGTAAAAGCCAAGCTTAGTGGCTGAATATTTTTACCACAATGATTATATTACGCAAAGACCTAAAATAACATCATAGGAAAACGCGGAAATCTCCGTGGATATGAACATTATTGTAGTTAATTAAAGAAAATATACGTGATTAAAATATTATTGCTTAGATGCATAATGTTCAATTTATAACGTATGGTGTGATTTTGACACATAAAATTAAAGTATTGGCAGACTTGTATTACATTAAATTTAAAACACGTTCGGTCATATATATAAGTACAGGATGTGTAAATTTCGGTTGTATATATAAGTACAGGATGTGTAAATTTGATTACAGTGAAATTATTTATTCCTTTCTGTAAAAAAATTATACCTAAGTAAACGCACATTACTTTCAATATTATACCATTTATCCTTATCACAAGTACATTTAATTCTTTTTATAGCTTTTATAAATTTTATCAATATTAATTTAGCCATGTATCTCCAAAAATACTAAAAACAAACCAATAAACAGAGTATTTTCTCATATAGCTACATAACTGTACCATAATATACAATATACTTCACAAGCATAAACTTTGTAATATAAAGTATCTAAGAAATGCGAAGAAGCTTTGCGTTATCCACTTTCAAGCGTGAACTTTAAACTTCGTGTCGTTCGCAAGCGTTTCCTCATTTGCCAAGAGCGAGTCGATATGCAATATCTCTAGCTTATTACAACTCTAGTTTAAAAGTCTTCCATTCTGATCCATTCATTTATTTCTTTAGTCGATTGAGGGAGTCACCGTCGAGTTTTCTTGAAAAACTCCCTCGGAGATTTATAGTTTCCTCAGATGGCCGTTTTATTATGATAGTTGGTCACACTTGCTGTATATGCTCGATACAGTGGCTCAACAGGATAAGTGGCTAAGCAGTTGGAGCAGATAACTCCGACATATCGCTGGTACGTGCAGCGTGTGTAAATGAACCGCCTATTTGTGTTAAAAGTTCGCGATGTCTTTGCAGACGGTGACAGTATTGGTGATTTTTTGTATAAGATAGCTATAATATTAAATTAATTGTGATTGAAGGTAGTTCGAAAAAAATTTATTAAAATTTAATTAAGAGGTAAGTAATTACAGAAAAACTTTTTCTAAATAATGAAATCTATTTATATTTCATTAAATCAGTTCGCAGATCCAAAATACGGGGTGTAACTAACTAGATAGCGAATATATCCTAAAATAATAATTTACTGGTCATTATGCTAAAGTGTTACCATGGGATCAATCCTGACATCGCCAAAATAATAATAATAAATAATCAGCCAGTCGATACGAAAAGTTTGTTAATTCTCTACGAAATCGCACATCGAATTTACAGAAATAATTCCTGTTTCTATGCTTTATTGTCATAATTACACGGGGTGTATTTCTAGACTATTACAAGATATTTGGTATTGTACGCGTCATAAATAACAACAATTATCCAGTCTGCAATTGCATAAAAACCATCTGATCCGCACATTTGTCGAATTTAAATTAACTTTTTGAAAGTAAACGAAATTTTTATTTCACGTTTTCAGGACTGGTCCCATAGTAAAAGTTGGCCATATTGATGAGTTTTATTATTATGAATGACGAGATTTAAGAATTCGTCGTTTAAAAAAAACCGATATATTTAGATAAAATATAGCTCACTATTTCCATTGCCTTTTGAACTTACATTTGTGCAAGGAGCATGATAACCATTGGAGAGCGCGTGGGCCCCTTTTTTCTTGAAACAATAGGTCACCGATTTTAAGCGGGGCGAGAGGTAAGCTCCGCTGGCTGTAATTGGCTGACGCCAAAATGACGCAATGACAACAGTTCTTGTAGTGGTGCCAAAAATGTTACTAGCAAAATATCGATATCGATATTTTTGACTTATCAGTTTTCTAAGGGTTGGTAAGCACTGCGTACGTAACGGGTGCAATTTTAAAATAAACAAATAAAGTGTAAAAAAAAAGAAAAAAAGATTATTCATTACATCATTAATTATAATTAATTATATTATATATATTATATTAAAGGCCAAGAGTGTGTCGAACACGCTCAAATGTGGGGTTCCATAGTTATGTCTTTGCCTTAAACAACTTCATTTTGTTTAGAAATTCGTTTTGAACCTTATACGAAAGCTATAAGGAACATTTCACCTTGACAAATACAGTATAACGGTTTTTAATTAATATTTCTAATAAATGTTATATAGGAGAAACATATAAATGCCTGCTCCTGTTATTTGAGATCTTTGAAAGAACAGGTATAGTATACGAGTAACAGGTATTTTCTGTTACATGTGAATATCTGTTCTTTTTATCTGTTCCGATAAATATGTCTCACTGCTATTTCAAAGAAACATCTTTAGACCTGTCTAACGATACCCCACTCAATATGGAACAAAAATACAAAAAATTGTTTTGTGCCCCCTTTCACGTATATGGGAAGGGGGTCTAAAAACAAAACTATTGATTTTTTTTAACATGTACAAATTAACGTTATTATATCTTTGTACTAAATTTCATATGAATAGGTGAAAAACTGACATTGTTATTGGGGCGTGACATACAGACAGACATGATGAAATTATAAGGGTTCCTAGATGTCTATGGAAATAAAACGTGTCTGTTTGCCTACAAAACATACACCAATCAACAGAGAAAATTATTTCAAACAACAAGTACTCTTAAATAAAATGTCGTAAATAATAATGCTTATATTATTATGATATTCTAACTTACCTATTCTTGAAAATATAGAACACATTCATGTTATCAAATATTTACTTAAATTATTATATTATGACTTTAACGTTGTCGATATAAATCGATGCGATGCAGCAGCACAGCACTATCAGAACAAAAGAGACGGAATGCTAACGAATGTTACAGTGTATCAGAAAGAGACAACATGAAAGACATCAACGGGTGCGGTTGACTAATTCAATATTCGAAACATTTTTTGCCAAAATTGTTAAATTGATAAATTTGAGTAGAAAATCACTTATCTGTGAAATTATATTCCATCTTTAGTGTAACTTGAAGATTTGGAACTCTTTCCACACCATTTTACGGCACAATTCGGCATTATTTTAACGTATTTACGTATATAAAACGCAAGCGCATGACGTGTTGACATTGGCACAAAATTACTTCGACTGACGAAAATACCGTCGGTGATTATCTAAAGCGCCTATCGTTGGTGAGGGTGGCCGCCCCGCGCGCTTTCTCCACTTATGCTCCTTGCATTTGTGTAAGGTAGAGTAATAGTGCGTTTTGGTCAGTCTTTGTGCAGAAGTTATTCATGTTTATGGCCACTAGGCCACCGTAGAGGGCACAGAATGTGTATGGCCAAGTATTCAGGTCAAGCTCGTAATGTGTAGCGCGGATTTTATTTGTAACATAGTGGTATTGCACTGCGGAAGTTTGTCATTACGTGAAGTAGAGATTAAGCAATTTGTAACAATTTGATAGATTGTGGTATTTGAAAAGTTAATGACACATACTGTCAGATTTTGGCTATCTCAGAACAAAAAACAAAAACACAAAGCAGTATTTCTGTTGTTTTTCGACCCTATTTTATTACTTTTCTTCAAGATACAAGGAGAAACCATAGATGAATGAAGGTCTCGCTCCGGTGGGAGAAACATTGCATGATATTTGCAAGGTATATTGTTACATTTTCGATAGTTTTATAATTTGTTTTAATATTATTAATTTTTTTTATTATTTTTATTGTTTTTGGCTACGAAACTTCCTGGCAAACTTTCATTCGTTGAAAATTGTACCAAATTAACGTAAACATACGAAACTAGGCTAAGAGGGTGATGTTAAACCTGATTTTAATAAAGCAAGAGGCAGAGAGAAATAGAGGGACAATAAGTACTTTCTATGTTAAGCTTTCTCATGTTAACATAAACTCTAAAAATGGCTATCTAAAGTTGGGTGAAGAGCAAACTGGGCAAATACCTGTTTTTTTCTATTATCTATAAATCTTAATAAAGTACACAATATAATTATGTCAATAACAAATAATAATTGTGTCAATCAACCACGATGCATGCTGTTCTTCAACTGTCGTTAATAGTTCCTCATTTAACAAATCTATTACTTAATTCGGATCTTTGAGTATTCAAGAACACCGACATCAATAACCATTAAAACTTATCAATTGAATCGGATTTTAGCGACGACACTCAGTCAAAAGTCTACGAAGACGAAGTACGAGTATACTTTGACTAGCTCTCTACTTACACTGTCTCACGTATGAGCCCGTCCCGAGACCCCTACTATAAGATTTATGAGCTATTTTATATGATAGTAGTATCCGAAGGGTTTTGTGATAAGTACTTCCCCGTCTTTTATATAGGTACGCTAATCATCGTTCTAGACTAGATCGCTGTCAGTGACAAAGCCGCCAGCTGGTGCAATAATTTTGTATAACAATCAAAATTTTGGGTACCTACTACCGTCTTCCGAAGGATCAGAAATTTATAACAAATACAAAAATGCCAAAACAGTACAGTTAACATTTAATACGAAGATATTAATCAAGATGATTTTAATAACAAATTTTTCTACTTACTAGCTTCTGCCTGTGGCCCGCGTGGTATTTTGATTTTTGTGCTATCCCTATAGGAACCTTTTATTTTTCCGGGATATAAAGTGGCCTATTTCACTCTCCGACCTTTATACTATAGGTATATCCATGCCAAAAATCAAGTTTATTCGTTAATCTGTTGTGGCGTGAAAGAGTAACAAACTAACAAGCCAATGTTAACACAACTGATTAGGGCAACACCGAGTTACTTTTTTATTTTCTAATTAACTGTCAATGTCAACAAGTGTCAGATCTCGTTTTTCCCCCGTTTTTGTAAAATTTCTCCTCTTGCTTGCCGACACTCAAACTAAAACCATTAACCATGTAATTTATAAAGATTTACGAAAATATATCAGTGCTATTATAAAGTTATCGAAGAAGTTTCATTATTCAATTACCATGAAGCATTCCTAAGCAATCAGCGCATACAGGAATTGGTCCTTCGAGCCGGATTTGAACATCAAGAACTTTACAACAACGCAAAATCATCGACTTCAAGATGTCGGCAAATTACAAGGAACTGAAGAAAAAACGTGCATCCTTCAAGGCGAAGCTCACGCAATTCAAGAAGTTCCTAGATTCAATCAAGTCAAACAACTCATTAAGCAATGTTCAGACAGGAGAGCTGAACCTCAGATTGTCTAAAATTGAAGAAATGTACAACGAATACGATTGTGTTCAACTAGAAATCGAAGCACAATTGGACGAAGAAGAAACAGCCAGCAATACAATCGAGTACGACGAGCGGGAACAATTCGAGGCGCAGTACTTCTCAACCATCGCGGCAGCTCGGGAGTTATTAAACAACAGCACCTCTGCGAGACCAGATGGGGATTACCACTCGGATACAGGTTCGACTCAGCATGCATCAGGTGGGCTAAGCTTAAAATTACCTATGATTCAGCTCGCTACCTTTTCTGGACAGTATCAGGATTGGCTAGAATTCCATGACACATTCATTTCTTTGATTCACGACAATCCCAGCATACCCAAGATAAACAAGTTTCACTATTTACGGTCCGCACTCCGTGATAGTGCAAAACAAGTCATTAATTCATTAGAATTCTCTGCCAACAATTACGATGTGGCATGGCAACTCTTATGTGAACGGTTTCACAACGACAAACTCCTTATCCATAATCATATTCAAGCATTGTTCGACATAGAACACTTACCAAAAGAGTCATCAGTCGCATTGAGAACCCTACACGATACATTAAACAAAAATCTTAGAGCATTAAATTCTCTAAAGGTAGATACTGACAATTGGGATTTACTAATCTTACACATGATTACCAGTAAGCTAGATGCATCCACCAGTAGGAAGTGGAAAGAACACTCAAGTCTGTTTAAAGAATTGCCTACATTAAAAGCATTTAACACATTTTTGAAAAATCATTCTGAATTTGTCGAAACAGTCGAGCACTCAAGTGTCAAGCGCAGGGCCAGTGAGCCCATACATAGCCGGCCAAACCGGTCATTCATTACCAACATAGAAACACAACAAAAACAGTTCAAATGCCCATACTGTATGCAGGACCACCCTATCTATCAATGTATGAAGTTCAAAACTCTCTCACCTCAGGCTAAATTACAGAAGGTAAAACAATTAAAACTCTGTGAAAATTGCTTGAGAGGTGGACATAACATTAAGCAGTGTAAACTAGGGCCATGTAGAAAGTGCTCCAAGTCCCATAACACACTTTTATGTGATTCCTCTAGCAGTAGGAAACCCGAGCATACGGTATTGGCATCAAACAATACTTCTGATGAATTAGAAATTGCTGATACTGAGAGTACAGTCGAGAACAACACAGTTTTGTCTTCTACTACAAATTTTACCAACAATTGTGTTCTTCTCTCAACTGCTTTAATAGACATTATTGATCACAAGGGGATTACACATACAGTACGTGCACTTCTTGACAATGGTTCAACAACAAACTTTATAACAGAATCAATTAGCAAAAAACTTCAGTTGCCTATTCAGTCAATTTCAGCAACAGTTGAAGGATTAGGCAGGAAACCAGTTCATATACATAAACGTTCAGTTGTAAAACTGTCTTCACGTACACAATCTTTCACAAAATCAATAGATTGTTTTATTGTACCACAAATAACACAATCATTGCCAGCTGTACAAGTTGACACTTCAGCTTTTGACATACCATCTGGAGTAACCTTAGCTGATCCCAGCTACCATAAGCCTGGTGAAATACAAATGTTATTAAATGCCGAGGTATTCTGGGACATATTGGGTGTTGGCCGCATATCTTTAGGAAAACGAGGCCCAACACTAAGTGAAACAAAGTTTGGTTGGCTAGTGTCAGGTGTAGTACCTACAAAACATACTAAAAACACTATACACAATAATACAGTCCACTGTCATTTTTCAAATGACATTCAAGTTCAACATCACTTAGACAAATTTTTTGAACTTGAGTCAATTTCATCACCTCAAAAATTAACTAAAGAAGAAAATGAGTGTGAACAATATTTTTCTCAGACAACAACCAGACTAGATGATGGTCGTTTTGTTGTGAAAATCCCCCTAAAACAATCTCCTGATGTTTTGGGAGATTCTTATCAACAAGCACTCACTAGATTTCATTCATTAGAGAAGAGATTCATGCGAGATTTGCCATATAGAGAAAAATATTGTGAGTTCATGCAACAATACCTAGACTTAGGTCACATGTCATTAAATGATATCAACAATGATAGATACTCATACATATTACCACACCATGGTATTTTGAAAGAATCAAACTTGACATCTAAACTTAGAACTGTATTTGATGGGTCAGCTGTCACAAGCTCAGGAGTATCATTCAATGCCATACAGCGTGTGGGTCCTGTTATACAGGATGATCTCATCAGCATTCTCATACGTTTTAGGCAACACAAGTATGTTGTGAGTTCAGATGTCAAAATGATGTACCGTTGTATACTAGTATCAGACGAACAACGTTGCTTACAACAAATATTATGGAGATTCGATCCATCACAGAAACTTCAATTATACAAATTAAATACAGTCACATATGGCACTGCCTCAGCTCCTTATTTAGCAACACGCTGTTTAGTGCAGCTAGGATTAGAATGTGAAGATCCTTCGGTTCGTGAAACCATTTTACATGACTTCTTTGTCGACGATTTCATAAGCGGCCATAACAATGAATCAGAATTATTAAACATATGTCAAGGTGTAATTAAGCAATTGAAACAGGGACAATTTTATTTAAGAAAATGGCGGTCCAACAGTGCTCACCTGTTGAACCAAATTCAAGATGATAATTCTGATGAATTGTTAAAAATAGTCAACGATGAAAATGCAAAGACATTAGGACTGAGATGGTCATGCAAATCAGATAAATTATTTTATTCAATAAACATTCATACAAACAGTAAAGTCATTACCAAAAGATCAATTCTTTCCATAATAGGCCAGTTTTTTGATCCGTTAGGATTAATTTTTCCATTTTTACTGACAGGACGTGTCATTTTAAGACAAGCTTGGGCAACTAAGTCACCCTGGGATCAAACTTTATCCCCTGAAATACAACGTGAATGGTTTTTGTTTCTAAAGGGTATACCATCACTTAATGAAATCGCCATCCCACGTCATGTCTTATGTGACAATCCAATTCGAATTGACATCCATGCTTTCAGTGATGCTTCGCTGATAGCTTACAGCGCTTGCATTTATTTGAGGTCAACCTCAGCTGATGGCCACATAAACGTTCACTTAATTACTGCTAAAAGCAAAATTGCACCACTGAAAGGTATGACTGTCCCGCGACTTGAACTCTGCGGAGCTTTATTAGCAGTCAGGCTTGCAACTAAAGTAAAAAATGCACTAAGGCTTAACATAAACGATTGGCGTTTTTGGTGCATACAACGAATTATCACATTTCCTGAAGTCACATTGCAAGGACATAAGCGCTTATGCTGCTGAAATTTCAACTTCATTTAAATTTTCACCTGCATACAGCCCAAACTTCAATGGATTAGCTGAAGGTGCCGTCAAATCCTTTAAACATCATCTAAAAAGAGTTTTATCTCTTACTCACTTGACATACGAAGAAATGAACACAGTTCTGATACAGATTGAAGGAATCCTTAATTCAAGACCGTTGACTCCATTATCATCTGATCCTAATGATTTGGTTCCCCTAACACCAGCTCATTTTCTTATTGGACGAACCTTGATGATGCTGCCATGTTCCTCTAGTAACCAGGATGAGAACCCACAGAGGATAAGAATGCTCACACGCTACAGACGAGTTCAAGCTTTGGTTTCCCATTTTTGGAGCCGATACTACCTAGAATACATCTCTGAGTTGCAGAAACGTGCAAAGTGGCAGCGGCAAGATAAAGAACAGTTGCATGTTGGAGAGATGGTACTAATAAAGGATGATCGCCTCCCACCCAACCGCTGGATGCTTGGCCGAGTCGCACAGCTTTTCCCAGGATCTAACAAATGCAGCCGTGTAGCTGACATTAAAACTTCTTCTGGAATTGTACGCAGAGCATACAACCGACTGTGCCCCTTACCAATTGAAAATTCCGTGGAACAGAATGTTCCACCCGGGGGAGCCTGTTAACACAACTGATTAGGGCAACACCGAGTTACTTTTTTATTTTCTAATTAACTGTCAATGTCAACAAGTGTCAGATCTCGTTTTTCCCCCGTTTTTGTAAAATTTCTCCTCTTGCTTGCCGACACTCAAACTAAAACCATTAACCATGTAATTTATAAAGATTTACGAAAATATATCAGTGCTATTATAAAGTTATCGAAGAAGTTTCATTATTCAATTACCATGAAGCATTCCTAAGCAATCAGCGCATACACCAACAAACACCCTTTGGTGATAATATAGTAAGAATAAGGATTATATGATCCTTATTTTCAGTTTCGTTCTCATCCAGATTTTCTACTATTACAAAACGTATTTACAAAAGAATCATAGTAGAGACTTTCAGACCGTGTTGTCAAAGTTCGAGTCAAACTCCAGCTTGCGGAAGATAGTTCAGGATTACCGCACGTTTAGTGCCTCTGTTCTAGCTGAAATAATGTTCAGATTCAGCTCTACCTGTAACTGGGGCGCTTTGAATTTCCAAAGGCTACACAAATGTGAGGGAGCCGTGGCGTGTATTGGATGGACTGGCAAGTGCTGTCGTTTTTTTGTTCGTTTTACCAGCAGGCCTGAACTCGGTTGCAAACTAAAGAATGAGCTTTTGGAAAGTTTGAAATGTCGTGTTTTTGGAAAATAAGCGGTTAAAATGTGTGAATTACTTTTGATCATGGTGGATTTTGTTTGATTGTTCTGAACTACTAGCGGCTTTATATTGTTATTGTTGAGTATAGGCATTACGAAGGGCAATTATGAAATATCCACCACGCTGGACCAAGCGGGTTGGTGGATTCACATACGCTGTCGAATTCCTTCTTCGGATGTATGCAGGTTGCCTCATGAAGTTTTCTATTACCAAAAACTCCAGGGTGTAAGTAGGTATATTAAGTTCTTACTGATATTATAAATCCGAAAGTGTGTTTTTAGATTTGTTCCTCTTTCACGCAGCAACGTAGCAACGAATTGACTTGATTTTTAGCGTGCACATAGTTTGAAAGACAAAATGACATAGGCTACTTTTCATCCCGGAAAAATAAAAGGTTGCCAAGGATAGCACAAAAATCAAATTATTACGCGGGCGGAGCTGCGAGTAAAAGCTAGTCACTGTACATAAATTCCAATCTACTCATTACTCATTTGTACAGCCGGGCTAGGATGCGCCCCACGAAATATTTCTTTCAACGTGTCAGAACAAGACAGAGTTATGGCGAAGCACAGAACAGAAGAGCTTTCTTTCTCTGTTCTGTGTTGGTGAAGTATATCTGTCACTTTTTCACACGTCGAAAAGAGTTCATTTTGTGACTTTTCTTGGTCGCATGCTAGACCTACAGGTTTGAATCGTCTCACGCTTGTCAGGATACCATTCTCTCATTAGACCACTTACAGAGAATATTGAAATAATCGGCCAAGTACGAGTCGGACTCGCGCACGGAGGGTTCCGTACTGTATGGGAGCCCTTAAATATTTATTTAATTTTAATTTTAATATTTATTATTAAAGTGAATATAAAACTAAATATTCTGTGAAAATTTTAAGCATCTATCTGTTACCATTATTAATATAGAGCGAAAAACGTCTAAAAAATCAGGTATGTTGCATGGGAGCCCCCCTTAAATATTTATTTTATTCTCTTTTTAGTATTTGTTGTTATAGCGGCAACAGAAATACATCACCTGTGAAAATTTCAGCTGCCTAGCTATCATGGTTCATGAGATACAGCCCGGTGACAGACAGACAGACGGACAGACGGACATCGAAGTCTTAGTAATAGGGTCCCATTTTTCCCTTTGGGTACGGAACCCTAAAAATGCCCACATGTATTCCCTTATCAAATAAAACTATGAACCGTGGAATCAGGTTGCGCGGAATCAATTCCGCAATTTCAGTGCTGTATGATGAAGTCCTGACTCATCGTGTATTACGAAAATCCGGTGCGCTCAACAAACTGCGTTAATAGGCTCGCATGCAGCCAAAAACGTTTATGTATATCGTACAAAGCCTAGGAATTAAATTACCTTAGAATTTATATTTTTGTATGCATGTATGGGACAGAGGTGATTAGCCTAAATATAGGGAACTCTATACCTAGCAACGGGTTATGGATACCATTAATATTATTAAAAAATGCTGAATTAGAAATATTTACAATATAATGTAACAAATATAATATTTACGGCATTAGATTTACCTTAGAAAATGTTCGAACAATATTGTCGAACCAAATCGTTAGAATAGCAGTTTATGTAGGTAATTAGTATAATATTATTAAAAAAAAACGCAAATTCAATCATAGAATAATAATTTATAAATAACAAATTGTTGCCAAAAAATATTTTTGCATGCAATAAAATCATTATCATTATTTGACTTGTGTAAGTTTTTTATTTTTAATACTAAATTAAATTATTATTAGTATTCGCAGTTTCCAAACCCCGTTAAAAACTTTGACAAAGATTTGTTTCTAAAAAAAATATCTTTGTGAAATACATCCGGAAAATAACACGATACCGTGCTTTTTCCTTTTTTGAGGCGATAGTACACACACATTAAACATTTTAAGCTTAAAACGAGTCTCGTATGAAAACAAGGACAATGAAAACATGTATGCAGTCATAAATTAAGCGTTACGTTATTTGAGCCCAATATTAATTCTAGAGCGGTCTATTTCTCAAAATACACACGAACTTTTTAAAAGCAAAAAGCAATTACAAACTATACAAACCAAGAGCACGGGAGCCAAAACCGGTAAATTGTTAGGCCAAGCGCACACGAGAGTATGTCCAACTTTTAAGCTTTTAAAACTTTAGTTTCGGAAACAATCACAGAGTTATTTAAACAGTAATTTAAAATTAGTTTGTTCACATTTGGTAATCGGTCACATAGCGTATTTTGTGATATGATAATTATCTATTTACAACATCATCACACACAGTTTTCTTTATAATGCTGCTTTAAGGTTTAGCTTTTTCTCTAAGTGTGCTTATAATATATTATAGAAATCTCCGTATAGAAATATATAGAGTCCGAGATATATAGAGTCCGAGAGTATAATAAAAATATAGAGTCCGTATAGAAATTAATAACTATTTCTTTGAATGACATAAAAATAATAGTGGCAATGAACATGAACATGTTAGGTTACAAGCAATTAAGTCTTTGTAAAAATAAAATTACTAATTAGTATTCTTATTTATGCAAAGATTTAATAGATACTTACTTTCAATAAATTTTCTGTTAACTATGATTTACAAAATCATACCAAGAAAAATGTTGCTGCGAATAACTCATTGACTTTCCCGGTTTGCTGATTTATTTCCAAAGCTTTCTGCGCTTGTACAATTTAACCCTGTCAAATTAACCTCGTCAACTGTCAACTGGTCGTATTGTGTACCCCAGCCCTAGTGAGAAAGCGACGGTGAAATTGAAACCAATAAAATACTGTACAAGTAAAACGTTTTCCATGTAGAGAGTGACAGGGCAGCTTGACAAGGGTTGTCATAAGTCTTTTTTCGTAGGCTTCCGCTATTCCGCGGGACACTACACGTGACAACCACGGGGCGTGAAGTAACGTCATATTGGTATTTGAATTGCTTCACCAACATCATCATCATCAGCTTATTTCAGTCAGGAGAGAACAAGGGTGATTGGCAAAAGAGAGATACTCGCTCTTTGGCCAATCATCCCTGTGTTGTGCTGGTCTCATACAGGTGTTGCCACAAAACTTCTGGATATCGTTACGGTAATTTGGAGTATAAAAATAGATTTAATGGTATAAGTCATATTTTAATGTCATAAGTTGCGTCACTATGAACGTGATTTACCTATTTTAGGGCGTAATCATCTGAGTACCAATTACCTGCTTGAATTGCATTGGCATAGATAACCATTTTTAGGGTTCCCTACCCAAAGGGTAAAAACGGGACCCTATTACTAAGACTCCGCTGTCCGTCTGACTATCACCAGGCTGATGAATTCTCATGAGATTCTCATGAACGTTGAAATTTTCACAAATGACCTAAGTACAGCGGTTGCCGCTATAACAACAAATACTAAAAATAAAATAAAAAACAAATGGTTAAGGTAAGTGTTTAACACAACAAACCTGAAATTAACCCTGTTTTTTTGGCGATATTAATAACGATGGCAGGTAGATACTAGAAATATTCACAGAATATTTAGTTAAATGTTCACTTTAAAAATAAGTAATTCAATTAAAATGAAATATATTAAGGGGGGCCTCCATATGGTACGGAACCCTATGTGCGCGAGTCCGACTCGCACTAGGCCGATTTTTCAGTTTAGTGACTGTTAATAAAAGTCATAATTCAGTTCTATCATGTGCATGGACGTACCATCAAATTGTGAGTCCCGATTGGGTAAATACTAATTTGCGAAGAAGCCTTCGTATGACTTAAAGACTAATGTCTGGGCCCACCTCTTGGCTCTTACCTGCACATTTACTTTCCTTACAATGCATCCACTTAGCCAAGTACAGGTAGTCATAGTCATAGTCATTTATTGCGTAATTATTCTTTACATGTCAATTGTACAATATTATTTTCATACCACCTGCTCGAAAATGACTTATTAAATGTCATAGAATCTCAACGTAAAACGAGTCATTATTATCTTAACACAATCTCGAGGGCTATGGCAGGTCAATAATGTCAAACTCCGTAGGGGTAAAAGTGATTTGATTTTGGAACGTCCAATTCGTATGAAAATTTAACAACTTAGAACATTTAAGGACATCGTAATGAGGTTTCATTTAGCAAAATCAAATATAACCTCTTTACATTGTACGGCAACTGGCATTGTAAGGAGGTTCAACTCGACTTCACAGAATAAAACCTCTTTGGTGCCCGTATCAGTTCGATTTTTTAGAATAAAACCTCTTTGCATTGCCCGTGTTAGGCTATGATAATCGAGCTGGCCATGGTCTTATTTTATATGTAGTATTTCCATTCTCTTTTTTATTATAAACTAGCTTTTACCCGCGGCTTCGCCCGCGTTATATTTTGATTTTGGCTAATGTTTATGTCGGCTGCGAAACCTAACCTAAGCGACAAACATCAAAATACCTTAGAGGAATGCTTTTGTTGGTTAAGTTACGGTTGGAGTGTATATACAACCCCCCTGTGTATTCCCGCCTTGTCGTGGCGGGGGAGGTCTAAGGCAGCTGAAAAGGCGGCGCTCGAAGTCTCCCTCTTCTTTGGGTCTTTCCCCCAAGGCAGCTTAGAGGCCGGCACTCGTAGTGCAGCCGCTTTTAACTAAAGCAGCTGAGAGGATGGCCGGTAGGTTGCCTGCCTTATGAGGAGTGTTGCTTCTGAGGCGGGCTGCAGTGCCGCTCTTGCGACGCTGCAACCGAGGATTAGGGGCTGCGATGGGATGGAACTGGTTGTGTGGGTGCCGCCACCTACCCTACCTTCCGCTAGGCCGTCAACCTGTTGGAAGACGCAGTGGGGCTGCAGGGGAAGAGAAGTGTCTGTATCGCGATGGCCGTTCTCACTGCCCTCTGCAGCTGAAGAGGCAGGCGCTGGGCTACTATGACTGACCCGTTGCACTGGGATCAGGACGTTGGAATGCTGTCCGACGCTCAGTGCTGGTTACTCCCGAGTGGTGGATGACGATGTGTCTTGTGCTCCGAAACACACCGTCATTATGGCGGGAGCGCAAGCTCCGTTATGGAGCCCGAGTCTGGGCTAGCGCTGTTGAGTGCCGCGAAGGAGTGCGAAAAATGTAGGAACGTCCTAAACTTGAAATGACAGGTTATTTCTGGCGCTTAGACGGCTGCTACCGCGGCCCGCTCGCTTACTTTTCATCCTATCCTACGGGAACTGTTAAAGTTTTTGGGATAAAAAGTGGCCTTTGTAACTTTTCGTCTTTCAAACTATATTCATGCAATAAGTCAAGGCAATCCGTCGCTCCGTTGCTGAGAAAAAGTTATTGTCTTATCCTACGGGAACCGCAATTTTTTCGGAAAGGAAAGTATTCTATGTAACTTTCCGTCTTCCAAACTATGCCCACCCCAAAAATCAAGTCAATCCGTTGCTCCATTGCTGAGAAACAGTTATTGTCCTATCCCATGGGAATCACGAATTTTCTCGGGATACATAAGTATCCTGTTATCACTTTCTGTCTTTTAAACCATAGGTATCCACACCAAAAATCAATTCAATCTTTTGCTCCGTTGTTGCGTCAAAGAGGAACAAACCAACAAACTTTTCGGATTGATAATATTAAAGTATGATGATTCTGTACCATAAAGGTAGAATAAAGAAACATGTTAAACCTCTAACGATAGAAGATTTAAAAATATTTTTAATGTCAGACAAAATGACGGCCTGTTATTAAACGTCATAGTAACATGTAGTATGCAGAGGGAATTAAACATTTTATCCAATTTTAATGTCAGTTGTCATTTTCAATCCATACTTTATTTCCTCTTCAAGGGGATATAATGGTGGGAAAACAATTTGTCCCCTTGCCATGCTACCTGTGATTTATATAAGTCTGCAGACAATGTCACCTGTCATCTAATTACGTTTCGCTGTGACGTTTCGTTAAGTGTCATAGAGGAATTAATCACTTAGCGTCTTTGTGATAGTGGCGACAGTTTTGCTTTCGATAGTTTTTGTCCTGTCCTACAGGAACTATGCAATTTTTTGCTTAACGTCTAATGCTTAGCATCTAAAATTCGACGCGCTTGGTTTTGCACTTGAGTCTCAGCAGTTCTTTGCGCTGCGTGATGCTCGGCATCTAAAAGTCGCTGCGCTTGACTTTCTCCTTAAGTCTCAGCAGCTCCCTGAGCTGCGTGACGCTCAGCATCTAAAATTCGACGTGCTTGGTTTTTTGCTCTTGAGTCTCAGCAGTTCTTTGCGCTGCGTGATGCTCAGCATCTAAAAGTCGCCGCGCTTGACTTTCAACTTCAGTCTCAGCAACTCTCTGAGCTGCGTGACGCTCAGCATCTAAAATTCGACGCGCTTGGTTTCGCCCTTGAGTCTCAGCAGCTCTTTGAGATGCGTGGCGCTCGGCATCTAATGTCAAACGCATTTAAGTGTGCTCTTCAGACTCTTGGCTTCTAGCAATTTTCTTTACGTGAGCTCCGCTAGAACTACGCGCTAGATTCGATTTGCGTTTTGTAGGCATACCTATTAGAATGAAAACTACGTAATTAAACTGAAAAAATACATGTAACCTTCTCTAAATTTTACAAGGAAAGATTGATTGACTTTGACATTTGCAACTCGAGCAGCCTTGAATGGGCATTGGGCATAGAGAATGTAATTTGGAAAGTCAAGATGCAAATTACCATTTGTCATGGTAGAAAATAAGTTTTTTCTTCTAAGATTCTAGCCAATGCGTTTTCATCCCCCGTTTTCAACCCTTTAAAACTATTTTTTCGAATCAAAAAGTAGCCTATGTCCTTTCTCAGGCTCTAGACTATCTGTGTACCAAATTTCATTCAAATCGGTTCAGTAGTTTTAGCGTGAAAGCGCGACAGACAGATAGACAGACAGACAGAGTTACTTTCGCATTTATAATATTAGTAAGGATTGTGTGCGATTGTATGAAAATTCGTAGGTATATTCTAATTTGTTTTGATTTATTGTAAAAAATACCTAGTTGCCTAATGAGAACCTACTACACTTAGTGAATATTATGACGTAAGTTTTACTCATTTTCTTGGGGTTATATGTTCTCGCAGGATGTATGAAAAGTAGAGTATGGACCTCTCAAACCAAGTTTGTCTTCGTCTTGGGCGACTTGAACCCCTCGCTTCACTCAGGACTCAAAATAAGTTGTTTATACCTGCGCAGTACTTAAGCTACCTCGATCGAGATTTTTTATAAGATTAATTTGGGCATCTCGTCGAACTTAACCTGCCCACGAAGATTCAGCCTGTTATTAATCACTTTAAGATCACAGGACAGGGCTGCTGGACTATAAGTTTGTATAGGCCAGGTAGCTAGCCCTGGTGTCAGAGTTTTTAGGCTGCCTGCAGGACTCTATAGCTAAACGGTAAAAACAACCGGGACCTACAATTTAACGTGTCATTCGAGCCACGGTAGCGCTCAGTTGGAAAATGTCACCTGCGGTCACCCATCACAAATACAGACTTTGCCGAACGTTGCTAAATTTCGGTGATCGCCGACAAACACGTAGTCAAACTACGCTACGAGCGCTACGAGCGCGCGAGTACATAACATAAGAAAGTACAGACATTTATTTAAATGAAAACGAAGGTAATTATAAATATTACCTGCTTGAAAGTCGTATAATTACCGGATGCCGTACGCGTCTTAACAAGGTTTTAATTAGGTTTAAATGCTTTGGCCCGTTCTATTTCCTGACACAAAGGGCCTGTTTTCATATTTTATTTAAAAACAAATCACTGTCGTCTCGCTGATCAAAGAATTGATGTCGAAGAAAGCTTTTCGTAAAATATAATTAGGAATTTCTGTCTCATACTTGAACCGAAACGATTGGAACCAAAATTGAACTGAAACTGAAAAGGAAATTTTGTAATCCTGAAAATTAACCCTTGTAACAGATTTTAGTTGTCAATAACTAGATAAGTGAATTACTAATACTAGTAAGTAATTAAATCAAGTAAACGCAAGAATAATGTTTAGTAAAATATTGATGAACATGGGGGAATTTAAGCCGATATGAATTGAGAACTTTCGTCCTTTTTTTAAGAAGTATAGGATAGATAAGTTCTAGGTAATTTTGCAATTATGTTTCATTTTGCCTGATCTACCTATATTTTTTTGAAACTCGACAAATTTTGCTGCTCTTTCTTCCAACTTCAGGATTGTTCTTATAATTATAATTAATCGCATGTCTAAAATTACTTATGAGTATAAATCCTTTAAAGAAGCAATAACTTGAACGTAATTAATGTACTTTTCTGTTGAACAACATTTTTTCTTTCTTTACTAACCCGAGGAAAAACCTTTCAAGTCCCTACATATTGCGAGTAGATTGTAATAAACTCTATATACAAAAGAAACCTTTGAATAATGAACAGGGATAGGAACATTACATTGTAATTACCTTACAAGGAAACGAAGTGGCCGATGTGTGCACAGAGCGTTCTTAAACAAGTTTATAATTACCACGTACGGAATAAGGCTTTCATGCCGGCTCTTCGGTACTCCTTAATTAACATTCACGTGGAAATATTAAAATATTCATATAGGAAACTGATATTAGAAGGTATTCTAACCTCGTGCGTACATTATATTGTTTTATGGAGAGTACATGTCACTTGTAATGTTTCTATTGTGTAGGTATAGCTGGCTTATGATTTCGCGTTGGTGCTTAATAAAATATGAAGATAAGTGAGATGAAACGTAAGGGTTGCAGACTTTCAGCAGCAAACCTAAATGGATAACTTCATTAGCCTTAGAAACCTAGAACCTAGATGCCCAGCGATTTCGTTAAAACTCTTTTACGTTGCTGTTTTTGAGAAGCCACGCTAGTCCCTTGCATATTGTTCTTTCTGGCCCAGAAGAATTCCGTTTCATGTTTTTAGGTGACGCAGTATTGACCTAATTACCCTGTGGTAAGAAGCTTTTTACTAAATCTGTTATTGGTTTGAATGACTAACAAAAGATTAAAAAGATTCACTTCAAGTAAATATTAATTATGATAGGTAATCTGAGTGTTAGGACTTCCTTCCTCCTCCTTTCAGCCATAGGACGTCCACTGCTGGACATAGGCCTCCCCTAAAGATCTCCAATAAGACCGGTTGGTAGCGGCTTGCATCCAGCGCGATCCTGCGGTCTTAATGAGGTCGTCCGTCCACCTTGTAGGTGGACGTCCTACGCTGCGCTTGCCGGTACGTGGTCTCCACTCGAGGACTTTTCGACATCATCGGTCATCAGTTCTCCGTGCTATGTGCCCTGCCCATTGCCACTTCAACCTGCCAATCCGCTGGGCTATGTCGGTAACCTTGGTTCTTCTACGGATCTCCTCATTTCTGATTCGATCGTGTTAGCACTAGTGTGGTGTTAACACTAACAAATAAATGATATTTCGAGACTGCGTTATCACTCCAACCTTATCATTATTATCATATCACACTAGATACAAGCTCCACTTATACATTTCTAATAAAACCGCTACATATGGTAGGTATAATTAGCATATTCTTGACGGCTGATATCCATCTGGCTGGCAGTGTAACACGAACCTACAAACCTATGACTGAGAACGAGAATCGGGTCAAGACAACCATATAACCTATTAATTGTAACCCCAAAACTAATTTATCTTTAAACACATTAGTTTGTTGATTGTGTGAAGCCGTGATGTTCTAGTGGTAATGACACCCGCCTTACAATCGTGAGGTCGTGGGTTCAAATCCCAGTCCCGCACCAATAAATTCCTTGGATTTTAAGTACGGAATTTCACACCACTGGCTTTTCGGTGAAGGAAAACATTGTGAGGCAACCTGCATACGTCCGAAGAATGTATGTGAATCCACCAACCCGCACTGGGCCAACGTGGTGGATATGGCCCAATCACCCTTCTTGGGTAGGCCTACGTCCTGCAGTGAACTTTTAATAAGGCTGGTACAGCACAGTTTGTTGATCTGTATAGAAATATTAAAAGTGAGCAGGTAACAAACAAATCTACCATTTAATAACAACAGTCACAAGTAACCCATAAAGTTAGCTATCTCTATCTATATCTTGTTACACGAAAATCTCTGCTCACCCGGCGCTGAGTCCTTAAGCAGATTGTAGCCTCTCATGCCAGTTGTTAGCTCCCAATTCGCCGCTTATTTCTTTTTATTAAGCTCCAATTCAATTGAAAGGATTTTTATTGCCAAATCGTATAATTTGGAATCGTTGAGTCTGGGCTAAGCATCTGAAATAATACGGCCGGTGCTATATTTGGACGTGGGAGTACTTACTAAATGCTTTTAATGAACTCTCGTTTATTTTAAAAGTTTGTTCGACAATATTTATGCGCAATTTTGAGTACAAATTGATATTAAAATATTTAAATTGATAAAACTGGACACACACGAAGGTGATCTTGTAAAAATGTATTTATCACTGTAATAGGATTTTGCGAGGTAGCGCAGGAAAAATACCGAAATACTTAAAGTTTTTATGGGATATAAAAATGAAGAGTTTAGTCGATTTTATCTTGTAAGTTTAATCTAATTTATATTCCAGTATTTTGTAACTACAATTAAATTTTATTAAAAACAAAATAAGTCAAGTTGTTAAAATAATTCAGTGATCGCCGGTACTGCCAAGACTTTTAACTATAAAGTATTGTTACTTTAGCAACAAATATCATTGCTCGATAAAATCCATTGTAATAGTTTTCTATTTTACTGTGGAAAATAACGTGGTTTTCACACATTTTAAACGATATACAACGGGACTCACTCACGTGTACGTACAGTCATAACACGACTATAGTTTCGGTCGCGTCCGGCGACCTTTCCACTAGACTAAAATCGTAATATCTATCTATCGAAGTCTAAGCTAACAAAATTACACCAATAATAAATTTTCACAAAACAATAGCTCAGGTTCTAGGAATCCCCTGTCCTCGTCGGTTGTTCCAACGTGCCTAAAATATCAATAATGTGGCCCTGCCTATGTCACGCGACAAACTTGCCGTGATATGGGTTATCTTAGCAAAGCGCGCCCTAATTTCAACTGTTTAAATAATTACGTTGTTAGGTTACTCATAAGGGAGCAACACGTAACAGTAGAGACAAAGTAGATTTCTTTCCATGACACATTTTTCTCATTACTGGTTGAAGGTCTTTGCATGTGCTTTTACAGGGTTATCCACCAACTTGGCCAGCGTAGTGGATATGGCCCAATCACCCTTTGTGGGTAGGCCTACGTCTTGCAGTGGACTATTAAAAAGGCTGGTACAGAGTTACAGGGTTATCTGCTTGCCCTGTATTAAGTCGAAAAGGAGTGACTAAGACCATCAATTCGAACAACTTATGCTATGGTGTAAACCCGGAAATCGAGAAAAAAATCAGCTGTACCATGCAAAATTGCAACTCGGAATCAGCAAAATGCAACAGCTGATTTTGTCTCGAATTCCGGGTTGGCCCCATAGTTAAAGTTGTTCATAATGATAGTCTTAATCACCTCCTTTCGGCTTAGTACACCAGTTCTGGATAACCCTGTATACTTAGGTACATTTTTGCAATTATTCGTATGTTGAATAAAGGTTTGAGCTTTTTTGAAAACTCGTCATTACATTAGTGGAACATCATACCATTGCTTGTAGAATTGAAAAATTTTTGTGGAACTATGTTCAATTATTCAACTTACTTTTATCAATGCTACAATTTTATTACTCTACAATTCTGCACTCAATGTTTTACCAATTCAGTTAACAAACACTAGGAAGAGAAAAGTTTTAGATTAATTACTTTACTTAGCTTTGCTTTTGAAAGGTGAACTAAACTGAGTTCCTAACGTTTCATTTTAAATTCATATTTTCTTAGGACGCCTAGCAGCAGCCTGTTTTTCTTTTAACTTTGACCTTACTGAACTATCTAACTTTAAAACTAAATATCATTGTACTACGTTTTTACGTTGCTATTATAAAATAGAAATTATGAGCGAATGTGTCGTAATTGTCGAAAAATCGAATGTGGCTCTTAATTGGGCTGTCTTTATATTGAATACGAGTCGTTTCTCAGTACAGAGAGAATTGTATATATTTAATAGGAAAAGCTGAGACCACATCCGTTGCCTGTATTGATCTTTGCTATCAATGTAGTAGGCGTCACGTGAGCTCTTTTGGTTAGAACTAAGTTCCTAATACTCCATTCATCAAGTTTAATTTAAATATTAAGATGTTGCTAAAATTAACTAGGTAACAATGCTGGCATTTTAAAATTCCATTGCTGAACATAGGCCTACATAAAAAAGACCAAACCTCCTCACCATGGCTGTATTTAATAAAACTTGAGTAATGTAATCAATATTAGCGAACTGAACACGAGAGAAGATAACTAGATCTAGACGAGGGAGTCGAAATTGTATCATCAGTATTCAGTATGTGTGACAAGATTCCAACTAATGAATGTTAAGGCAGATTCACTTGAATGATTTACAACAGGTGTCAGACTGGTTTGATTGACTCTACGTGCTGGGAGAGATAGGGTACCCTTGTTATATAGGTGCGAGTATTCTGTGATGAAGTTATAGTAAAGACTTAATTTATGAACGACTATGATTTAATTTATTAAACTAGATATTTCTTTGTCCGGATTTTTGCAAGCAGTTTTATCATCGCCTACCGGTTCCGTACAGTGAATGTGTTTTTTTAATAGGGCAAGTGCCTTTATTAACTACCACTAAATACAAGATATACATAATCTAAAACTACATAAACTACTACTACATAACAAGCAGTTGGATCATCCACAGACCCTTGAAGGTCTAAAGATAATCCAAATGCTCAAGCCCACTGCCAGTTGGCAGCGTGCCCAGCATGCTGGCTGCATTGCCACGCTGAATGGCAATGCTTATGCGTTGAGCTAAATAAACACCGGCATTTTGGTCACGCGTCAAGTCCACCAGACGCTCAGAAAGACTTGAAAAAAAAGGTGAGCTCCCGGTCCCCACGGACCCACTTTAATATAATAATTAAAGGTGCCTGTTCTGTTTCCAATTTTTACCTGTTTTTCAACTTGAACTATTTCTTGTAAGAATCTAATTTTGAAATCTATTCATGCATTTTAACGACATATTACGCACACAAAATACATCAACTTACTTAATTGATGTATTAACGTAATATACTTAATCGGCAACTATGGATGCCTATGAGACTTTGATGATACATGAAGAATGTACCTAATTGTTTCTATGTATGATTCAGATAACCAACAAACAGATAACATTTTTATAACATACGTAACAAACGAATTACCTATTAGTTTTTGACGTAACGTTGTACGTTTAACTTTACATTTAAAAATATTTCGCAAGACCATCAACAAACAAATCCTAACCTTCAGAGTTTATGGCCATGAGGCTTGAAAGTACAGGTTATCTCAGTAATCTACGGATAACAACCTCTCCAGATATCGACTCTCCAGAACAAGTCCTAGTATCTAATCTGATTATATTAATAGTACTTTACATAAACAGCGCAATCTTTATAGGTTTAGTAAGAACGCGGGCTTATAAGTTTCATAGTTCAAGCCTAGACTTGTGTTAGATAAGAGACGCAAAGTTGATTTGAATACCCGGCTTATCTGTTCCTTTATAGAATACCTAGTTCTTGATAAACTTGAAATTACGTGTTCTACTTTCCACAAAATTTTAATGAATAGAGATTTTTAAACACAGTTTTCAGAAAAATGATACTAGAACATAAGTAACTAACTAAGAAGATATGATCCGTTAGAAAAGGAAAGATTTACGTAAACAGCATTTAAATATCGAGATACTATGTTTGTAAAAGCCCCTAAAATAACACTAATATGAAGGAACACTTTCAGCTTCATGAGTCATCTTAGACACAGTAGCACTAATAATTTTATAGTAACCTGAGTATCACTTATCCAAAGAATAATCGTTGCATCCATCCGTGCCATCTATGGATACGGATAAGCGCCTAGTCGAGCTACGCAATGAGCATAGATAAACTGATTTAATCCGTTTCCGTACAACGGAAATCTAGCGACTAGATTTAATTTGACCAAAACTTGGACGCAAACAACAAACAGAGCACACTCCCCATATGAAGTTTCATTTGGACAGCGAACAAAAAGGGCGGATGCCATCGCAATGGCAACAGTTTAATTACGTTGGAATTACGTCGTACCCGCTATCGTCTGAGAATTTCTACTCCATGGCGGTATTAAATTGTTGTACAATCCAGACAATGGTCGTTATGTCCGGCAAATCTAGGACTCGGATATTGCGACCTTTATGAGGGGGAGTTTGTGCTTGTACGCGTGGATGTATTTGCCGTATTTGATTTACGCGTTCGTTCAACTTACAGTCAAGGTGCAGAGTTTATAATTGATTCACACATGAAACACGATTGGTTCCGTACCGTATAAAATCCCCCTTTAAATGAACAACTTAATATTCTTTGAATATTTTAAGCATCTTCCGCATGTTGCCGTTATCGATTAAAAAGTCACGTTTCTTGCGTGGGAGCCCCTTCAAAAATGTATTTTTTCTGTTTTTAGAATTTGTTGTTATAGCGGCAACAGAAATACATCATCTTTGAAAATTTTAACGTTCTAGCTATCACGGTTCATGAGATAAAGGCGTACATTCTGTCATAGATAAAGAATTCATCTATGATTCTGTTGACAGACAGCGGAGTCTTAATAATAGGGTACAGTTTTTACCCTTTTGGTAAGGAACCCTAAAAAGTAGTCTCAGCTAAGGTTACTTGTAATTTTATCTTTTATCTACACAGGGAAGTTGGCTGAATAATAGAATTACAAAGTCCGTCTATGTTGTATAGGCATTACCTAATTCCTAAAAATGTAAAGCAGAATATTACGTCTCCATCAGTTTGTTAATAAAAACTCACCACGCAACTAATAAGGCGAGAATCGAAACGGAAAACTGTTTCATAAAACTAAAAATTTATCTTATTATCCAAATGCTATCATAAAAAAAAAAAAAATTAACGGTCGAAAAACATAATAATAAATCGTTCCAATACAATGACTAAAATTGCCATACCCTTACAGTGTCGTATATATAGCCACAAATCATGATAACTATATGAACCGCATTTAAATTTTATATAATTGTATAATTTTTAATTTCATTCAAATATTATTATTCATACCCCTATTTGAATTGACAAAATGCACTTAAATGAAATCTAGAACTTCTACTTATCGATTTTCTTTCTACCACGTCAACAGCAAAGCTTATTGAGAGCGACTTTACTTATAATAAATTATTCCAATTATAAGTGGGTAACAAGTCGAACAAAAATGTTGCTCAAATATTCTCTTTATCGAGAAGATATTGCCTAGAGGGAACTGGGTTGTACCAAGCAGGGGCCTTACTGCGTAAGCGCTCTGACTTTCGGCTTCGCTTTTTCTCCTGCTCGCGCCAGTTACTCACGCCACGAGGGAAAGCGAAGTCGAACGTCAGAGCGCTTACACAGTAAGGCCCCAGGTCCTTTACCTAATCCCTAGCCGTCTTCGAGTGTTAGCTATGTGTCATATTCCGGCTGACCAAAGGCAAGACATATTTGTGCATCCGAAGCAACCCATCGGTTTTGGCCCGAAGAGACATGATGAGTGCTGTGATTGCAGTTACTCTAGCTCAATGGTTCCCAAAGTTGTGTGGGCTACACTACGACCCATCTATAACAAGTTTACAATAAAACCGGGAGCCACTTCTAGGAGATTTAACCGTTACTAATTTCATTAAAAGACTTTTCAATTAACTACATCAAAAAGTTATTATAATTGGAAGGACAAAATCATTTCCTTATTTTTTGCCATTAGGTACAGTTTTGACATCAACTTCAACTGGAGATTTTTTTCAACTTACAGACATTATGTATTTATGCACTTACATAATCTAAAATTAAATAAACTATTACTGGAGTTACCTTTTACCGTAGCAAGTTTGATAAGTCTAATTTGTTTCAGTTTTAAATTTTAAAGTGGTGACCCACACAATATTTGCTCGTGAACCATTAGTGGGTCGCGGTCGCGATCCATAGTTTGGGAAACCCTGCTCTAGCTAGGGTTATCTGCTTACCCTGTTCTAAGCTGAAAAGGGGTGGTTATGAACAAATTTTACTACTGGGCCAACCAAGAATTCGAAACAGAAAAAAATGCTGTACTACTATACTAAACTGCAACTCAAAATCGACGAGCTGTATGAAATAGGTTATTTTATTTTTTCTAATTATGGGTTAGCCCCGTAATAAAAGATGTTCATAATGATGGTCTGAAACGCCTCCTTTCTGCTTATTACACCAGTTCTGGATAACCCCATTAACGACCGTAACGGGAACACATGGACAAAAGTTTTTATTTTGTAATAATTTTATCTTAATTGAAGAAAAATGAATTAATAATAAAAATTTAAAAGTGTAGGTACCATAATCATAAGTGTGTTCAAAATTACTGCATACGGACGATATCTGAGCACTGAGTAACAATTATGATCTGTGGCAGTACCCTTAATGCAAATTTAAAAGTAAGTTTGTAATTGTGTAGACATAATCGTTAAACACGATTTTTCTTAAAACCTGTGTTTTTAAACGCATTTTTCTTTTAGCGCAGAATATTGGTTTTTCCAATCCAAATGTATTATTTTCGACCACATCACATCATCCATTACTATCAGGCGGTTGCGGTTGATGCTAAAACGCGGAATAATTGATAACTAAATAAGTTTAGCTCAATAACTTTTAATTGCCTTTAATATCAGATTTTATTGAATTATGACTGAATTCAAAGTACCTTCCAAACAATTTAATTGGATTAATTCATTTCAGAGCTACACGTCAAACTGACAAAAATAAATAACTAGGTAATTGACTTGCATGTGGTAAAATAAATAATTTAAAAACTCTTGGCTTCATTGGAATATTTTATACTAAAAAAAAACACCTCGAAGTTATGCGTTATGAAAATAATGCCACAGACAGACATACAGTCACGGTGATATACAAACACATTTATTAACACAATTATTTTGTATTAAGCTCTTTTTAGGTTGGTGTTTAAGAATACTTTTCAGCTGTGCTACTATTCCTGATGAAAAATAAATAAAACCTAATAAAGGTGATTTAAATCATGTTCCATTTATCGTTAATAAAGGTAATATTCACCTAATAAGCACATTGTTATGAATGCGCATTATTAAAAATCCAATAATCCCGTCGACGTCCTCATTTTCTCCACATTTTATCATCGAAAGGTTTCTGATAATAAAGTTTTCTCTCTTGTTACCAAACCCCTCACCATGCAACAAAGCCATCTACTTTAAAATCAGAACAAAAATTGGTAGAAACCTAACACGTTAGGTTGTCGCTTTCCAGAACAAAAATAGGTGGAAACCTAACACGTTAGGTTGTCGCTTTCCTTCCCCCCCGAGTGGGTTCCCGCCTGGTCGTGGCGGGGGGGGCTTAGGAGCCAGGTCTGCCTCAACCTGGTGAACCAAGAGGAACCCGAGGTGGGGCCGGCCTCTCCGGGTTTTGGCCCAAGACAAGCCCGTGCCGAGGCTGGCCAAAGTAGGTTGGGTGCCTTATGGGGGGCACGACAACTGAGGCGGGTTGCAGTGTCGTATGGGCGGCACTGCATCTGAGGATTGGAGGCCGCAGCGGGAGAGGACTGCTGGTGTTACGTTGCCACTTTCCCTGCCTTACGCGTCCTCGACAGGGTCGCCACCGTTATGATAGCGGACGCGGTGGGGCTGCAGGGGAGGAGGAGTGTCGGTATGTCGTCGGACGCTCTCCCTATCCTCTGCAGTCGTAGTGGCAGGCGCGAGGCCACTTCAACTGACCCGTTGCATCGGGACCAGGGCTGTCGGACACGGGTGCTGTCCGACGCCCAGTGCTGGTTGGTCCCAGGTGGTGGATGACGATGTGTCTGGTGTTCGGCACACCGTCATTCTGGCGGGAGCGCAAGATCCGAGGTAGGGCCTGTGTAAGGCCAGCGCTGTCGGGTGCCGCGGAGGAGTGCGGAAGCGTGCCCGTAGCCCCGACACCAGGCGCAGTGGCGGAACACCCAGGGGTTTTGGTGGGTATACCGCCCAGCAATGGGCGGGGACTCCCACATAACCACCCGCCTGCCCCGAGGTGCGGTGGTATCTTTAAAAGATTGCCCCTAGATAAAAAAAAAAAAGGTTGTCGCTTTCCTTGAGCTTTCCTCACAGTTAATATTTAGATTTATGAGGATCATAATTATAATTGCTCCAAATCATCAATATGTAAAAAAACGTGACATTCATCCACATTGAAATGAAAGAAAAACGCGCGCGTTCTTTTATAACTCGTGCAGCAGCAAACCAACATATCCAAATTTTACAAGGTATCTAACTTATTTTGATCAACTGAGTTATACAGACTAAGTTAGGTTTCAAAAAAAATTCAGAAAGTTCAAAGTGTTGGTCGTGATTATTTTTTCGCCCATTTTTGGGCAAGCTAAAGCCTTTAAGGCCATACCGCCTCATTTTATGTATGTAACCTTCTCTATGACTCTTCTTCTTCTTACTAAAGCAGTGGAAACTTTACTAGAAGCTTCGATAGAGTTTTGAAGATAACACGAAAATACATTTTTACCACATTACACTACTTGCCCACACTCATGCATGGATTTATTTATTTACCACAACTTTTACACTATTTAAAACTGATATAAAAACACAAGTTAAAGAAAATAGTTCAATGTAACGACATGATTTTTCGCCTTCCCGCCAAAACTCCTGGTCTTAATTAACGACGGGCCCGACTACATTTTAGACCTACCTAACGATTTAAAAAAAAGCTTTTACTGAACAAGTACTCGCCAAGACGAATCAAACAAGCCGAAACTCGATGAGGTTGTGTCGTTTCATTGCTAAGTTCCTTTGGCCACCTTCCAGCTCTATCATCAGATCAGCACCATGTCATCATAATATTGCATTGTCATGTGATTTACGTTTGCGAAATTTCAGCTCAATCGGTAACCGGGAAGTGGACCAAATTTAACTTGCAAGATTTGATTACAGAACGACAGACAACTTACAGGACAGGTGAATGAAAGTAAATAAAAGCTTGTAAAAACTCAGACGAAAGTCGATTTTCGAGGGTGTCATCTGAGATTAGATACATTTTGTTCGCATAGTACTGCATATACGTAGATCTTTGTTTTTCTTATTTATTTTGCGACACCTATCCTTCTGATTATTCTATCTCTGTGACTTGAAGCGAGGAACGTAAATATAGGTAATTTGATCGGCCGATAACAAGCATCGCCATGTTTATTCTATCGAGTGTAGAGCGAAATAATCGCATTGACTTTCATCGATAGAGGTGGGCGATGAATGAACTGGATAATCGAATCGCTGGTGATAATAATCGATTAAGTAGGTCGTATTTATTGAAATTGTCACATTAGAATTTTGTGACGAAACAAAGCTAGATGTTGCAGTTATTACGATAGGACACAGAACACTATAATTTATAAACTAGAATAACAGAAGGTCCAGTTTCGTATTTAATTTTAATTGTTAGAATTTAAAGAGTGGTTATTTTTATAGGCGACAGATATACTTATCCTAAAGTACCATTTTACTCATGTTTTTGATCAATCTTTAGTTATGGAAAACAAAATGAAAAAAAAAAACAACAAAAAATCTCGCAATAAATCAGCTGTTCCATACCCTTTCTCGAAAGTCATTGAACTTTTTGTTATGGTAACCGGTTTCCGACTGGTCTTTTTCAACATCTATAGGAGAACCCTATGCCCAGCAGTGGGCTTCCACGGCTCATTAATGATGGAATATATAGTTTTTTGGAGGAAACATTGTAGAGAAACTAACCTTTTTGTTAGCTTCTCTACATTCAGACTCTTTCAACGATAACACTGCCAACTAACAATTCTAGTTATGAAATTATTCAAATTTTTGAAATGTTTATCTTTGACAGGATCAGCGATCCTTGTTTTGAAAAATTGGGCAGTCTTGAGTTGGAACTGATCTGGAAGACACCTTTTTTCCTAAATATGTGACGGTGTGAATTTGAGGGTTGCGTGGACGAGACCTGTAAACGGCATGAGCGTCGCGTAACAGTCAGGGTGAGAGGCTCCGGTCCCTTTGACTTTGATTACAGGTGGATCTCTTGTTTTGGGGCCACTGACCCCTTACCCCTGGAGCACTGGGCTGGCGCTGACTTAGAACCCTGTCGGCCAGTTTGGGCCGGCGCCTGTCGGCCGGTTTGGGCCGGCGCCTCCACCTCAGTCGACAGATGTCTTCACGCTAGCGCTCACCTAGCGCTACCTGGCTGGCGCCACACTATCGGCGGGTCCAGCTCAGGCTATAGAAAATCCTCGGCCAGCCTCCAGCGTGGTTCAACGAGTGCTACCCTCTCCCTTTTTGGCTAACTTTCCAAGGACTCCTTCAAAATTCTCTCTCTCTCTCTCCGTTTCTTGAAGATTTAATTGACTATAAGTGCAGTGCGTGTTAGTGTAAATAAATGTGTAAATACTAAGGTTAGTTTTCTGTTTTAATCTCCGAACCGTTAGGAATCCTATCCACTAGGTAGGACTCTTAGGTTGGTTAGGTTTCTCTGAAGTCTCTTAACCTGTGGTGCTGCAACCGGCTCCCCCGCTTGCAACATTACGGGTTCCTCTCTAATTCTCTTTAACTTGTGGTGCTGCAAACGGCTTCCCCGTTTGTAACATTACAACATCTACTTATTTTCAATTTCTTCGATGGTCCCGTAAATTTTTGGTACTGTACAGTACAAATACCTACAATGATATACTAAAAAATACGAACCTCGATTAGAAACACCATAGGTACTTACAACACATTGAGTTCAACCAACTTTCGCGAAAAATGTAACAATGCCCTCATATAAATCACAAGTTCAATTCCGTAAAAGCGCATACATTCCTATCATCGGTGTATTTATTACCCAAATTGTAACTAACGCTTTCTCAAGCAACCCGCGACCCGACCGATCGCCGCCACCGCGTGGGGAAAGCCGAGCACGCATTGCTACAGATTTTGTGAATCCGACATTACTTGACGTATACGAGAGCTTCTAGAGATTTTGTGTAAGGAGCAGCTGCCTTCTTTAATTTACCATAGAAAAATAGAATGTATGCACTTTAAAGTTTTCAGAGGTATAATTCGACCGCTTAACTCAGTACTCGCCTGGGGGGACTGGGACAGGTGCGGGCGGCGCGGCGACGCGCAAGCGAAGAATTAGTTAAGCCACAGGTTAAGCGGTCGGATTATAAGCAAAGACGTTTCTAGGGTGGGCACCACCTACTTGTATACTCCCTCTGAAATTTTAATAGCGCCTATAAAAATCCGATGGCAAAATCTTAATAGGAACCATTCACAATGCATCAAAATGTATGCATTCCAATATTTCCAACCGACGACTTCCATCGTCGTCAGGCGCACGCGTTGCCAGTGTCTTGTTAGTCTCAATTTTTTTTTGACTTCGCCAAAACTCAGAAATAGACATGGCACAGACAATTGCCAATAACATTTTGGAAACTCGTTAATCGAACTCTTTAAACACCAGAAAAGCATTTGTAGCAATTTTTTTTTGTTGCCGATGAGATTTAGTCTCGTTTGTTGCAACTGGTAGAACTAAAATCGCATCGGTCACAGTGCGAAGTGCCAATAAATCAACAATTTAGCCAGCAATTTCCATAATTCACGCAATATCAAGTTACCCAGAGAATAAAGAAAAATCCAATTTCCTTCGCTTGCATCACGGAGGGAGAGCTTCGTTACGACGTGTTCATATTGACAGTTTCGGCGTCGTAAAGTGAACCGCTTACAACCAGGGTTGGATTTCGTAGCATACCTACATATAATTTACTGAGCGAGCGAACTGAGAGAGAGTCTCAGTTTTGACTCAACAATTTTGCTTTCGTCTGTCCGGAGCAGTGTTGCCAACTCTACTGTATTACCAGTAGATTTGCGGTTTTCATATTGATGACGCTATTTTCTGTTTTATTCCTAATTTTTACTGTTTTTCAATTAATGCTCAGCGCCCTCTAATTATACTTTGAAATAAGAGAAAATCTGAAAATATTGAAAATGACGCGAGGCAATCGAAGATGAACGTGGAAAATTTACTTCGTTTTATTTTATTGGGTTGTAATCCTTAGCTATAGCCAATATAACAATGTTTAGGAGTCCTAGTAACTAATAAAAGTATATAATTGTGTCAATTATACGACAAAAATAAAAGAAATCTGCCTCATTTCACTTTACCTACTGTTTTCTCTTGTTTTTTTATTGGTGAGCCGCTGTTTTCCATATGTTGATCCTCCTCTACAGACCTCCCTTGTAGAGGAGAATCAATTAAAGAATTGCTATAGCGCTTTTTTCAACCGATTTTGGTAATATTCAGCAAAGTTGTGCGAGTTATGAACGAAATCGATCAAAAGCGAGTCGAGAAGGCTTATGAAGATTCAATTTAATAGATGCGAGGTTTACTGTTCGGTGAACTACTAATTATCTCTTTGTGGTATACATTTGTTACGTGTTGCATGTAGTACTTATAATTACTACGATAGGACGATCCACTACTAGACATAGGCCTCCCCTCTAAATTTTAAATATGACCGATTGGCAGTGGCTTGCATTCAGCGCAGACTTACAGAAATTTTATTTTGTGGGATACCTTTTGATTGAAGAGCTCAATTTTTAAAACATTAGAACATGAATTTTATAATCGTTTGCTGCGCTATTCCGTTTACATTAACAGAGATTTTCAATGTTCGCCCCGGTTCTTATTCGGTCTTGGGAGCATTTACGCATACGTCCTAGCAAGCCTCATTTTCGAAGGGCAGGTACAAAAATATGGATGCGTAGGATTCGCTAAATTTTGTTCCTAAATTGTACGATTTTAATGATATACCTCGAGATAGATTTTTCAGTCGGTAGTATAATTTTTGCCAAAGTAGATAAAATTATTGTTTACAATAATTTTAACAAACAAGACAGCCTGGTTACAACCCTGCTTTTAACAAGGTATTATGATAGTGTTATTGAACAGACGATAGGCTTATTCTAGGTAGGTTTTATTTGATTTCTTAAGTAGAAGCAATAAATAACGTAGCGGACTAGGTGGTTACGTATTTTATTCTCCCATGTGTTGTATTGTCTCGCTTTTTTTCCAAACTCTAACTAGAAACTATACTGTACTCGTCGCAAAAGGTCAAAATAAAAAAAATTGGACAGATATTCTAAAATTATCGGTCGTATGTAGGTAGGATATATACTTTTACAGAATCAATACTGATGTTAAGCAAACATAATAGTATGATACTACAATTTGACCATACATATAAAAAAAATCTAAAATCTTTTTTTAAATCCTAATTTTATGAAACCCTTTTCGAAAAGTTGTAAAAAATCTCCATCTCACGTCTCCGATACGTTTCCTTTCAAAACTCTTCAGAAATCTATTCAAGCGTTGGAAAAACTTAACTCTATTGAAGTATCAGTTCGTTGCAGAATTATCGTCAAGACTCCCATCAATAACTAAGTTAATTAAGTTAAAAGCTCTCACTTAGCCGCCTTTCAACTTAAAATGGCCAATGGATAGCAAAAATAAACTACAATTTTGTCTGGGAAATGTTTTCTTTAGGAATATGGTTTCTTGATAATTTACAGCGGTACGATCAACTTTTTACCAGTCTACACTGGAGTAAGTTTAGACTGGGTACTTTAAAAAAAACAAATATAAAAGAAAATTAAGACAGCTATAAAAATAAAGACGCGAAAATAATTTGTTTACAACTTTTTACAATAGATCATAAAATAATCGGTCGAGTGCGAGTTGGACTCACGCACGAAGATTTCCGTACCGATGGCAGCCCCCTTAATATATTTTAATTTAATTATTTATTTTTTTGTTTATATTTAACTAAATGAGTGAATATTTAACTAAATGTTGTGTGAATATTTCATCTACCCGGTACTTGGGTACGGAACCCTAACAATAATTTCTTAGCGACATGCAATAAGTGAGTAAGCAAGTTCAAATAGGCCGGGTGGCTAGCCCTGGTATCAGAGTTTAAGTTGCCTGAAGGCCTCTTATATGGCTTGAACGTGTCATCCTTGCATCGGTAGCGCTCAGTTGGAAATGCCAGCCGAACTCACCCATCCGAAGACTGACCATGCCAAACGTTGCTTAACTTTGATGATCGCAGACAATCACCCAGTCAAACTAAGCCATAAGCGCTACGTAATGTACCCACATTCCATGGATTAAATCCAAAATTAATGGAATAATTCCAAAATTAATGGAGTAGGTAGCTGATTTTGTTTACCGCGATCTTAGAGTTTATTCCTCAATATGGGAAGCCAAAGAGCGAAAGAATTTCTTAAAATAATAGTTTTAAAACTTATTTTGATTATTTGAATATTACTAACCACAGACACCAGGGTCTGTGCCCTGTGTTTTAAAACTTTAAAACTAAAATTTGTTAGTATTAGGTATGCATCTGACCCAGTGTACCTTCATCCTTACGAAGGTGTTTCGGATATGAGCGATTATTCAGGGGCACGATAACAATGGGGGTAATAAATTATGATTGATGAATGCCCCCTAGGGAATAATGTGAACTCCTCCTTGGGGGAACAATAAAAATATTTGTACAAGTTCTTGGCAGAAAATATAAATATTCATTACAAGGAATGGGTAAGCGCGAAACCAATGTATTATAGACACGTTATAAACAAACAACTGAAAATCTGACTGGAAAACCTATTAATCAAACTTATCATAGAAATAACATATATTTCTTATATATTAATAGTATAGTATAATAGTAGTAATAGTATTTAAGTTAATAATTTTTAACATTTCTAATTAAGGTATTTATCACAAATTTTAAACGTCACAAAATCGTCAGTGTGAAGTTTCCCTGGAATCTATGGCAGTGCTTGAAACATGATTGAGTGAACTTCAGGCGTTTGCCTTGCTTCTTCTTGTCAAAATAGGAACAAGTAAAATGTATACCTATATAGTCATGTCGCCAGCCACCGGTCATGGCATATTTGTCTCGTAAGCATATCATGTTTACGTCTGGACACCCACGGCAAATGGCGTGATCATGAGACCACCGGATGCTGACACAGCGACTCACGACCACCCAATAAGTTAGACTAAGCTCTAGATTTAAATAACATTTTTATTTTCGTCATTCTGTATTCGGTCACTGCGTGACACACTCGCCTTTTATAATTAATTGATTTATAATTAAAATTAGTTTTTAAAAATACAAAGGGCGTTTCCCTAAACAAGTCTGGCGCAGCCGGTAGGATTTTCCACAATTTTCGCGAGTTACGGTGTTGCAGCGCCCCTAAATCGGTACGCGATACGGTGATTTCGCGAAGACGGAAAACTACGAACCAAACAAATACGACTCCTTGGGAAACGCGTGGACCTAGTGACCGGCACAGAATCAGGAGGACATGGGATCGAGCAGCCTAATGTGAGTAAACCTTTTCACATCCTGCTCTTATTTTCCCATGACTTTTCCAAATTTTCCCCTCGATTTACATTATTGAGTGGAATAGCAGTAAGATTATCTGATTTTGTTTTACACGCAAATAGGTAATTAATCAGATTAGTTTTAGGTTAATTCTCTTAATCACAATTATTAAGTGAATTAAAATATTGATTAAGTAAACTTTCCGCAATTAAAATTATTGTGTGAAATAATTTTAAGTAAGTTAAGTAACTGATTTGTTTTACACTTGTATCGGTAAAAATTCAGTGTAATTTAAGTAAGTAAAGTAACTTATAAAAATGGAATATAGAGTAATTCCCAAAGAAATTTTAGGTATAATTCCGAAGTATGACGGAGATGAACAGCAATTAAATTTATACCTTTCAAAATGTGATTATGTGGTCAACGGAAGTAGAATTGCGGGTAACCTAGCCCAAGAGCTATATATATTTCATTCAATTACCAGTCGGTTAACTGGTAGAGCCACAACTCTACTTAGCGATCACCCAAATATAACCAATTATAAAGCTCTCAAAGAGTTACTTACTCAACATTTTGGCGACCCGCGCTCAGAAGAGTGCATTGCTATCGAATTAGAGACCCTTAAATTAAAAACCGGGGAAACATACATACAGTTTTGCCATCGCATTCAAAACGTTAGAAGCTCACTATTTGCCAAAGTTAACAGACTCGCTGACGAAGGCATTAAAGCCGCAAAAATGATAGTTTATAATAATACAGCTTTAAATGTATTTTTATATAACCTCCCAGAAGATATGATTCGCATTGTGAGGTTAAAAGGAGCCCCTTCATTGGAAGCTGCACTGAGTATCGTAACTGAGGAAGTTAACTTTAAGTTCCAATATGACGCCAAAAATAAATTACTTAAACAAGCCTCAGTACAGCTACCTACGATGAGCTCACAAGCTACACCAAAACCGTTCAGCGCACCTCCAGGACTTAGGCAAAATATCAATCCGACGCCAATGCCGACATTTAAATTCGGCATTCCCCAGAACCAAGGTTTTAGACCAAATTTACCACAACAACCACGTTTCATGCCACCCATGCAAAATCCTCATAAATTTGGACAACCACAAGGTTTACCCCAACGTAATTTCGGCCAAACGCCCCCACAACGCGCACCGTTCCAGTACGGTGGCTACAGATTTGGTATTCCCCAACAACAAAATTTTAAATTCGGCATCCCGAACCAACACCACCCGAATGCCAATCAGTTCAAGTTCGGCATACCCAACCAGCAGATACAACCACCTAGACTTCAGGAGTCAGACGTCACGATGCGTACGGCACCTGTTAGGCAAAACCTTATGGTTAACGAACTGTTCTACGACGAGCCCAGTCAAGAACAAGCTGAGTATGGTTATGGTTACGAAGATAACGTAGAATACGCTATGAATGATTGTAATTATACTGAAAACGTTAACGAGTTCGACTATTCGTACCCTGTAATTGAAAACGATAGTAACGATACCGATACAGCCGCCCACGCGGAAAATTTTCAGGCAACAGCCTCGCAGAATGTGGTGAAATAATTAATTTGAATTATTGCGATAGTATCCTTAAATTACCACACGTGGTAATCCCCGAAATAAACTCAAAATTCTTAATCGATACCGGAAGTAGCCGATCTTTTATTAGCCCCGCCAAAGCGCAAGAGTTTTTCGATGATTTTAGGTACTATGAACCATTTAAGGTGATTAGTACACACGCGCAAAGCACGCACGACGAAGTAATATATATACCCTTGCTGAAAACATTTAAAAGCACACTTCGTCAAAAATTTTACGTCTATGACGTAGACAAACGTTATGACGGCTTGATAGGGTCCGACCTTCTGTCGAGACTAGGCGCAAATATTGATATGCGTAACCAAATGTTGGTAACGCACAACGCGAAAATCCCAATTATCTACAATCCACCCTACGAGGTTGAGATTCCACCGCGATCTGAAATGAAAGTAAAAATTCCCACGGACTTGCAACACGGCGAAGCAATCTTAGATTTCTTACAATTTCAGGAAGGCGTCCGCATGCCAACCGCACTCGTCAAGTGTGAGAATTATTTTGCGGAAACAATTATACAAAACACAACAGAGACTAAGACCATTATCACGTTCAAAGAGCCTTTCCAAGTAACGGTTTTTGAAAACGAGGAATGTAAGGTAAACGTTATGAAAGATGACTGTGTGATTGATGAAATACTGAAAGAAAATTTAAAAAAATTACGCCTAGATCATACAAATAAACAGGAACGTGACGCTATTGCCAAACTATGCTACGAGTACCGAGATATATTCTATTGTGATCAACTACCACTGACTTTTACAAACCAAGTAAAGCACCAAATTAGAACAACCAACGAAGACCCGATATATATCAGACCATATAGACACCCACCGGTTATAAATGAAGAAATTCAAAAACAAGTAGATAAGCTTTTGACAGACAATGTGATAGAAGAGTCTCACTCACCCTGGAGTGCACCTGTGCATTTAGTGCCCAAAAAATTAGATGCATCAGGCGAAAAAAAGTATAGGATGGTCATAGATTACCGACGTCTTAATGAGATAACGGTAGACGATAAATACCCTTTACCTAACATAACGGATCTTTTCGATAAAATAGGCAAATCCCAATACTTTACAACAATAGATCTCGCCAGTGGCTACCATCAAATTGAAGTAAATGAACGTGATAGGGCAAAAACCGCGTTTACAACACAAGCAGGACATTTTGAGTTTAAAAGAATGCCATTTGGCCTGAAAACAGCACCGGCAACCTTTCAAAGAGCCATGGACAATGTACTACGAGGCCTACAGGGTATGCATTGCCTGGTATATCTTGACGACATAATAGTATTCTCTAACAGCCTGGAAGAGCACGTCGAGAAACTTCGAAAGGTTTTTGATAGACTTAGAAAGACAAACCTAAAGGTAACCCTGGATAAATGCGAATTTCTCAGAAAAGAGGTCCTTTACCTTGGACATACGATCACCAAGGACGGCCTCATGCCAAACGATGATAAAATAAAGGCAGTATTAAATTTCCCACTCCCGCGAACTGCTACGGAAATTAAGAGCTTTCTCGGCTTAGTTGGCTACTACAGAAAATTTATCAAAGATTTCGCCAAACTCACTCAACCCATGACCGCGTGTTTGAAAAAAAGAAATAAAATAGACTGTACCAAACAAGAATATATAGACGCATTCGAAAAATGCAAAGAGCTTTTAACAAACGCACCGCTCTTGCAATTCCCGGATTTCTCTAAACCATTCGTCCTTACAACCGATGCGTCAAATTTTGCCATAGGCGCAGTCCTTTCCCAAGGACCTATAGGAAGCGACAAGCCCGTAGCCTATGCGAGTCGCACGCTAAACGATGCAGAAACACGATACAGTACAATAGAAAAAGAGTTGCTTGCCATAGTATGGGCAACCAAGCATTTCAGACCTTACTTATACGGAAAGAAATTTACCATTTATACAGATCACAGGCCGCTAGTTTGGGCAAAATCCATAACTGAACCTAATAGTAAACTAACAAGATGGAAATTGCGCTTAGCGGAATTTGATTACGATATAATACATAAACAGGGAAAACAAAACTGTAACGCCGACGCTTTATCCAGAATTAAGGTAAACGCACTAGGAGAAAGCGACAACGTTTCGATGAAAGTCAATATAGATAAAAAAGAGAAAAAAATTAAACGACAGCAACCTAGAGGCGAAACCGAACCTGTCCCCTCTACGTCACGAGAACAACCTACATCCACAATAGAACCGTCAACTGACTCTGAAGAGGTAATATCCATATGTAGCTCAGGTAGAAGATCTCCCTACTCGATTCCATCCGAAGGTAGCGTCACTGCAACTGCCTCTGAAGGCCAAGACGAAACAGATACTATAGGTACAATCCATTCAGCCGACAACTTAGACACCGATGGTTTCCTTATATTACAGGAGGCTATAGACACCAAGCCTAACCAGATACTCATACACACATGGAACAGGAACGAATTGTCAGTCAAAGATTTGTCTAGAGATAAACAAAAGGTATTAGAAGTCCACCTACCCCTAAATAACACAGAACTGATTAAACGATTCCTGAAAAATTATATCAGGCCCAAAATTAAATACTTTTTCTATTTTGAAGACCCAATACATCGCAGTCAGTTTTCGGAAACCAGTAGATTTCTTTTCCAAAAAGGAACAGTAAAGTTTTACGAGTGTACCAGGCGTGTAATTTATGTAGAAGATGAGGAAGAACAGCGCCAAATTGTACTTAAATATCATGTAGGAAAAAATAGCCATAGAGGGATTAAGGAAACTCTGGTACACCTCAGACGCACATATTATTGGAACAATATGAGCGAAACAGTGTCATGCATCATAAATGCATGTGAATTATGCAAAAAAATGAAATATGACCGAAAGCCACTTAAACCAGAACTACAATTAACGCAAACACAAATCAGACCATTCCAAGAATTATTTATTGATACTTTCACAATTGATGGAAAATCATATCTGACAATAGTAGATGCCTTCAGCAAGCTGGGCCAAGCCTTTGAAATCAGCGCAAAAAGCACCCCTGAAGTGGTTAGAGCCCTTATAAAGTATTTCTCCTTGTACGGAACACCGAATAGAATCAGCGCAGACCCAGGCACTGAATTCAATAATGCATTGATGAAAGAAATGCTATCATTCCATAAAATAGATTTACACATCGGCACACCCCATAATCCTAACTCTATGGGGGTTGTAGAGCGATTCCATTCAACAATTATAGAGATATATCGAATTGCTAGGTACGAACAAAAGGTGACGGACGCTGCGTCTGTTATGAGTTATGCAATTATGTCATATAACCACACAATTCACTCTACCACAGGCCTCACTCCGTTTGAGGTAGTTTTTGGACACACTGAGGCAAACACAGCATTCCATGTAGACTTTAACAAACAATTTACGCAACAATTAGTAAAAGAACACGTGAGGCGAACGAAACATCTGTACGAATACTTAACCGACAAAATTATTGATACGAAAAAAGCCGAAATTAAGAAACGTGGGGGAGATACAGATTTTGACATAGATGTAGGCGATACGGTTTTTATCAAAGGGGTAAACGTTAGGCGAGGTAAAGACAAACCGCGATACCAAAAAGCTCAAATAACTGGAGCCATACATAGGAACGTCGTACCAGTTACTACTCAAAATCGTGCTACCAAAGTTCCTATTAAAGACATCAAGCGCCCTCCACAGGTTAATCCTCCTGGTGGCTCAAGCGGGAGCCCTCCAGCTGCAACGGATTGACAAGAACCCTGGACTGTTACCCATAAAAGAAGGTCAAGCAGTCGTAAGTCATGACACCTGGACTGTCATTAAGATCCTAGACTTAAAATCTTTATATGAGGAACTAGAATCTAATATTAACAATTACAAAAGTTTAAAAAACCAGGCAACGAACTATTTTGAGGGCAACACCGTTGAAATAGACTTTACCGAAATAGAGAAGCAAACCGATTATACTATGAATATAACAATAGAAAAGTATAAAGAACTGATTCCGTCAATAAGATATAAGCGTGGCTTAATCAATCCCCTCGGTTCACTTATTAAAGCTATAACTGGTAATCTTGACAATGACGATGCTATAGAATACGAAAAATTGATTCAGGAAGTAAAGTCAAAACAAAATCATCTTGATACCAAAATGACGATAGTTGCCGAAATGTTGGGTACATTTACGAAAATGGCTAACTCTACCAAAAGCAATTTTGACCTCATTGAGGAAAGCATTCAAGATATCAATCGAAATCTCAACGACTCCAAATTAATACAAACCAATAACAGAGTTGTTCACATCTATAATGCATATATACATAATTTCCAAACCCTCTACTTAAAACTAAACGAGATTGAAACAGCTATTGCTTTTGCTAAAGTTAAACTATTACACCAATCAGTTATAGACACAGATGAACTAATCGCATTGTTAAAGAAAATTGAGAAAACTGAAAAACTTGTATTTACGGTAAGCATGGAAAACATTGTTAAAATAGAGCAGTGTATAGAGATGAAAGCGTACATAAAACAAAATCAGATAAAATTTATTATGCATATTCCTTTAATACGAAACGAGGTTTTTAACTACATAAAATTGATTCCCTTACCCGTTCGTAATCCAGACACCGGCCTTACCTCTCTAATCATCCCTAGGCATCCCTATATCCTTGTGAAAGGGTTGAAAGCTAAGCCGCTCTCCCAGCCATGCCGTGAGGTCGACGAAGCCCGTTTCCTGTGTTTCGAGAATGACGCATCACCACTAATTGAAGACAAGTGCGTCACCGATCTAATGAAATTTTCCATGAATATTTCAAGTTGTCACCCGGTTCCCGTAATCATCAAAGACGTAAGAGCCGATTTAATACAACCCAATCGCTGGATCATTTACGCAAATTCCGACACACTCCTTACTAAATATTGCGAAGAAGAAACCACCCAAGACACCATAGCCGGAACGTACCTATTAACTATGGACGACGACTGTGAAGTAAAGATAAAAGAATTGAAGCTCAAAAAACACCAAGATCAGGGAAAGAACGTTATTGACAGCAAGCTCATTCAATTACCTGCGACACTGCGGAACGAGTCAGACTGTACGCATGGGATGAGACCTGTCAACCTTAACGGAGTCGATCTTTCGGATACGCAGTTCCTGAATTATTTATTGCAGAAAAGTGGAAGTGAATTTAGTGATAGTGAAAGCCATTATAGTGCATTAGATCATAGGAGTGTTAGCATAGGAAACCTTATATTTTGTGTAATCCTCGTAATCGGCCTTGTATTAGTAGCATTTAAGCGTAAAATTAAGTTTTTATGTAAAACTATTCGGGATCATCCCCACCCTGTGGATAATCCCGAACTTGAGGAGGGAGGAGTCATGTCGCCAGCCACCGGTCGTGGCATATTTGTCTCGTAAGCATATCATGTTTACGTCTGGACACCCACGGCAAATGGCGTGATCATGAGACCACCGGATGCTGACACAGCGACTCACGACCACCCAATAAGTTAGACTAAGCTCTAGATTTAAATAACATTTTTATTTTCGTCATTCTGTATTCGGTCACTGCGTGACACACTCGCCTTTTATAATTAATTGATTTATAATTAAAATTAGTTTTTAAAAATACAAAGGGCGTTTCCCTAAACAAGTCTATATACAAAATATTATCGTGTGGAAATGGCAAGGAAAAGTGGACTTCAATAAATCTGACAGAAAGGAAATAACTACAATTCATTTGCGATTTATAACACGGTCTTTTGAATAAACTAGGGTTGGTGTTTTTGATTTTAGAGGATTAATTAACGCCTACATTTTTCTAATTTTCTTAATCCTGTTGAAAGATAACACAGAATAATTGGTATATTTAGCTTTTCTACTTTACCTAAAAATGCAACGCAAACCGATATGCCAATGCGTTTGTACAATGTAGAGCGTCATTAACAATATTGATTTGAGAAATTTTTAGAACTGTGTTTCAGCGTAGTTTTAATAATTATATTAAAGATAATTAATCACTAGGAACTAATCCTCAAAACCTCTCTTTAAAAAAAGGTATTTAAAAATTACCTATCCTAAGAGATAGCGGGATAAAAATATGCCATTAAGTATTCAAAAAAATAATCTAGCAACCTCATTTCAAATATCAACATGGAATGTAAGAAAAAATAATTGGCCAAGTGTGAGTTGGACTCACACACGATCCGTACTCTATGGGAACCCTCTTACTTTTAGCCCCATTTCAAGCGTCTACCTGTTTCCGTTATCGAGCAAAAAACGGCAAAAAAATACTTTTGTTGTAGTATGGGAGCCCCACTTAAATATTTATTTTATTCTGTTTTTAGTATTTGTTGTTATAGCGGCAACAGAAATACATCATGTGTGAAAATTTCAGTTGTTTAGCTCTTACGGTTCACGAGATACAGCCTGTTGACAGACAGACGGACGGACAGCGAAGCCTTAGTAATAGGGTCCCGTTTTTACCCTTTGGGTACGGAACCCTAAAAACAAGTCGATAATTTCCAAGCACACATACTAGACACTTTGCCCCACTTGTCCTATAATAGGGGTAGTAATAACAACACCGACAGTTCTATTTATCCTGAAACAGATCCAAAAGCATTTATCTCAGCTTTTCCACTATCCACATGGTCGAGAAGTAATATTTCGACCGCTACCAATGTTTGTCCCTGTCTGAAAGGGTTGCCCCGTGACAGATGACTAATGTTGTTTGTCTGCCTTGGTCCAGGCTCCTTCCTTATTGTTTACTTTCAATAGCCGTGATTAATTGCCGCGAATTTCGCTGTTTAGAACTGTAATTATCGGAGTTTTGCAAGGTTTGGTCTTTGTCTTTTTGAAGTATGGTTTATGTGCCTGTGGTATTTTGACTGTGTATACCACTGACCTATTTATGTTTGTACGATGTGTTCAAAATAGAAAATGGGGTTTAATTATGATTATCAACGGTCTAGATTTTATTTTTTTCAATTTAAACATTTTTATTATTATGTTTTAACCTTACGTTTTAGAAGCTAAAGTGTCTAGCGTAAACTTGACTCTAGAAATATCAGTTAATTTTTTTATTAACTACAACAAAACTACACTACCTACTACTACATAAAAAGCATTGGATCATCCACAGACCTTTGAAGGTCTTTAAAGTTAATTTCTTATTTGTATAAAATGTTTATATCTTATCAAGCAATACATTAATTAATTTCATTGCATGAAACTTTTAAAATTATTTTCGTGTTGTTAGAACTACTAATAACTGTAGATTACAGAATAAAAATACTTATTTTAGAATGATTAATTTTTAAATTAAAAAATAACGTCACTTAACTCTTTTTCTTGACAAAAAGTTTGATATTGTTTTGTTACCTGATAAATCATTTCAACTCTTTTTTTTTAAACTAAGTAAAACCTAGACGACGATTACATCAATTGATAAGTCAACTAGAAGAAAAATCATTTTCCTTGAGTAAAACATAACGTAAACTCCGCGTCGGGGTATTTTTAATAACGCGTAAAAAGAAAGATAAGAGAAAATGAGATCAATCATATTTTAAGAAGTATTTGTTACGTTTTGTACATCAGTGACCACGCACAAAAAAGTCCCACGTTCCGATTGAGCCGAGTGTGCAAGCGAGAGCGCTAAACTAGCGATAGAGGCACGACCAGCCTAAGCCACAGATGACAGAGGCCTAAGCTTTCGGTTTGTAACGCATATGACGTTATCTCGTAAAATTATTGTCCGTAAGCCGACTTTACAGATTTTTTTATTATTTATAGCCCAATGATAACCTAATTACACTGGTATTCATATCAAACTCATATTTTTTTAATACTCTCTATATTCAGAAAAGTCTTAAAACAGAGACCAACTGTAATACGCCGAGTTCACATTAGCTATTATCAAAACTTTCTGTCGTATATCTGTATAAAGCCGTGTGCACAAGTTCTGTGCAGCTCGTTTGCTCCTCGAAATATCTACACACATTAGCATTGTTTGAAATGGGACTTTGAAATCTAGGTTGTGCCTCGCAGAATTACGGTAGCTTACTGTACGGTAGCTAAATACCTAAATTTATGTGACCAAAATTTTGTAAATAGTGTGCGTCCTTAACTATTATTATAATATGGATAATATTGTGTTTTTTCAGCGTTAGCATGAGAGAATTATGTAAATTATTAAATCTATATAAATACTAAAATCGACAAAATAGAAGTAAAACATAGATAAATAAAATACTCGTATCTATGTTTAATAATCACTTTATTCAAACACTTCGTCACAAAACAAATATAGGAACATCGCGGTTGTAATCATCGCTCTTATTTATTATTACAATAAATCCAAGAATGTATAATTATTCAGCGTCCAAATATGTTGGTAAAAATAATTCCTATCTATGTTTTACTTTTATTCTATATTTACGTAAGAACGTTTAATTTTTATAAAGTAGGCACTTACTGTTTTTATACTGTGGTTTTCACGTATCAATAGAGACTGCAATTTTTCATAGTTTCACTCGTAGACAGAGTAGTTTCACTGGTTTTAATTTATTTTTATCAAAGTGTCCATATTTATTTATCTATCACGATTATGAAAATGTTTTGCTTCAACCAAAAAAAGAAAAGTAGACAAAAATACGACCAACTTTAAACCTAATATTCTACCGAACACAGTGGCTGAATTTTTTGAATCAAGATCTGTGATAGGTTGATGATTACCCCGCAGCTGTCTGCGGGACGCCTTAATATTCCTTGACCAAAAGTATCCATTATACCGACCACTTTGCCACGATAGATGGCCAACTATATGTTGCACCAGAAATAGCCCTGATCCTCGCGACCTTTGTATGTGACTTTTTCTTTTAGCGTAATCAGAGGAAAATCATTAAAGATGAAACATTAATACTTTAAAAAAAAAAAACGTTTTTCCTTCCAGCCAGCAAGTTTTAGCAGAAATATTTCTGCATGCTGTTTCCGAAGTGTCTCAGGGTTGAGTTAGGTAGGTAATTAAAAGTTGCGGGTCGTTAGACGCGCGACACTAAAACTTGTTCTGAGCGTTAATTTCGCGCCATGAGTGAGGATTGTACCTTTTTTAAATGTTAGCGTGTAAAAATAATATTACGTCTAGGTGCTAATTAGTTGTGTATTTCATTAGAAAATATCATTTTAGACTAACACAATTTTATAATTTAGCTTAGCTAATAAGTTTAGAGTAAACTCTTTACAACCTAACTAGAAATAACCACACATACGAGTATTTATTATCACGTAGTGCATTTTTGGTTGTTTTATCTTAAAATACTGATTCACTCTTTAAATAAAAGAAAAATGTTTACTTTTGATCTACATTTTAAAACTTTACTTACTAATCTTGGTATCACTACATAGTATTAAAACAAAGTCGCTTCCCGCTGTCTGTCCGCATGTATGCTTATATCTTTAAAACTACGCAACGGATTTTGATGCGGTTTTTTTAATAGATAGAGTAATTCAAGAGGAAGGTTTATAGGTATGTATAATAAATACACCTGTGTGAAGCAGGGGCGGGCGGGTCGCTAGTATTAGATATAATTAAAATAACCCTTTGGTTTAGCTTGTGTTTAATATATTGTACCTACCTACGCCCATTAATAATACGGACAATAAACGAGATAATAAATCTAAATAAACGTATAATTAGTTGATTTCATTCCACAAGTACAACTCCAGCCACAAAGAAATTCCATTTCCTATTGTTTGCCACCCCACAGGTCCACTCCCCCTAATTGAGCCATCTTATTGAATGTTTACTTTCCACAAACTCGCCTATTCATGCTCTGCCGAAAAATTTGCGAGAGGCCCTGACCTGCCTATTCAGCCGCATTTTCCTATATTTCCGTTTTTTCTACGACAAAAGCGTTAGGGAATCTTGCGGGAAATTAATGGCAACACCCATTAAGGTTAAGTGCTGTTAGCCCATGTGACTCGGCGAAAAGTTCAAACTTTACATCGTTCGAACCTTTTATTGTTTGGGCGGGGCTTTGTCACGCGTCTGACGGTAGAGCCAACTTTCTTGTATCTTGTCTAAATTCAAATTATATTTATCTTCTCAGACAAAAAAAAAAAAAAAATCAAGACAGAACGTCGTGAACAGACTAGTGAGGCCGGTTATTTATACATGTGGTGAGTGCGTCGGTGTTGCGCCGCCATAGTTTGACCGACGAGCCAAGGCGTAGTTTCGTTGTACGTGTATGTGTGTGTAATTGTGTCTGTCTGTACCCAGCGAGGCGTAGTTTTTCCGGCCTCAATTGTTTGTTCACAACATTCTGTCTTGATTTTTTTAAACGATCTGAGTTTGTCTTAAATGAAATAAAATGTATAACCTACATTCCTTCCTTCCTTTCAGCCATAGGACGTCCACTGCAGAACATAGGCCTCCCCTAAAGATCTCCAATAAGACCGGTTGGTAGCGGCTTGCATTGCATTGCATAACCTACATTGTAGGTATATTATCTGTTTTTTTTTTTTAATTAATTTAGCTACACCTAAAAGAAAAGAAAATATTGCTTTATCACTATGAAGCCACTAATTGTTACACGAGCTTTAAATTTCTGTGTCTTCGGTAAGTTTGTTTTTATTATTGTATAGGTGTGAACACTGAACAGTAAACAGTTCACGCGACACATCTGTTTCAAAGATCCTTTACCATCACAGAGTCAGTTCTTTATATTTTTATGTTTAGTTTACGAAACAAAATAAAACAGACAAACAAAACTATGAATAAAGTAAATAATCAGCCAAGTGCGAGTCGGACTCACGCACGAAGGGTTCCGTACTGAATAGGAGCGAAAAACGGCTATAAATTCAGGTTTATGTATGGGAGCCCCCCTTAAATGCTAATTTTATTCTATTATTTAGTATTTGTTGTTATAGCCGCAACAGAAATACACCATCTGTGAAAATTTTCTAGCTATCACGGCTCATGAGCTAGGTGACAGACAGACAGACGGATAGCGGAGTCTCAGTAATAGGGTACCGTTTTTACCCTTCGGGTACGGAACCCTAAAAAAGCATTCTACCTGTACATTTTGGGCAATAACCACTGTTTACCCCAGAAGAGATGTTATTATATTTACTACGAGTATATTTACAGAGTACTATAACAAAGCAAATTTCTCAACGCATTACATAAAACAACGCACTCGCCATAAATTGCGATCGAACCCCGTTATTTTTGCCATTCGAAGCAAGAAGACAAAGGTATAAACCAATTTTGGCTTCGTCACAGATCTCACAAGATGGGACATGTCGCTTCGATCTAGCCTCTCATCTCGGGCTGAGTTTGCACGAAACTTTCTGCTTTTCATTACACATTCTATTGACTGCTGCATATCACTTATTCATATGTGCTCACCGAACGCTGCTTTTGCATTGATTTTTAAATAAAGGTTTTGCGGTATCTACGTTTGCGCAACATAAAAATCTAGTAAAAATGATAATAGAAAGAAAACTAAAGTAACGGGAATAAACCACTGAACAAAATAGACAGACTGATACTTAGTAGATGCCATATCGTACAGGCGAAAACTCCAGTGGAGGACCGCGAAGCGTGGAAGTTGCTTTACGGACGGATGATTGAACGAGTATATCTATTCTCTCTCTAGATCTCTACGGGCCCCGTCTACCACTCCAATACCCACATTGTTTGCGGGAACTGCCGATAAGTTAAATGAAAGGCAACTTTTGATTGTTCCACCGCACCCGCGGAACAATGTTTGAAATCGGCGAAAAAACGGTTTTTACGATACGTAGTCAAAACTGAATCGGCAATTTTTCGATGCTTTCACAAGCGCAAACAAGTTACAGAATTGTTTGCTACGAGCTGTATTTCAAACTAGTGTTTTTCAACCTCATCGCGAAGAGTTTCAGTTTTGTTAGCTACGAAATTACTAAAAACACTGTTAAAAAATTTATATTATGAGTTAAAAAAAGAGTTTAGATGCGTTTATTGAAGCTATTTGTGACACTGTTACTGTGTTTTTGGTCACTCGTAAAACAAGTAGGTAGTTGTTATATTTCTTAACCAAACCTAATGATGGCATTATTTGAAATAAAGTTCATATTTCTTTCCCACAATTATTTTTAAATGTCCATTTGGCTTCAAACTGTTGTTGAATATGTTAAAATATCGATTTATGATCTTTTTTGCATAAATATACAGAGTGTTTCTCTAGACTAGAGACAAATTAAAAAATATATGTAATTGTACTCTTTATTGCGACTACATTTAATATAGGGCCGACCACTAAATCACAAAAAAAACAGCTGCTCTGCACAAATACTTTAATGTCACGACAAAATAAGGACAGCAAAGTTTTTTTGATATTACGAGTAATTAATATTTTCCATGTCCAGTGGATTTGAGTAACGAAAAAGTTTGAACAACACTGTCCTACACTGACAGCTATGGTGTTATTTTGGTAGAGTCAGAAAACGTTATTCAAATGCCTAAAGTTTGCAAAGTTGCCGTTTGCACCGAGGATGTTTATGGCAAAGTTGCGCAGAACGTGAACAAAAATAAACGAAAAATATTCAAAGTTGTCCAACTTTTATTTTCCTGATCCTCGTATTTGTGTCAATTAATTTAAAAGTTTAAGTAGAATCCTCTCTCTAAGTACTGTACTGTCTCCGTACGACCCTTTTTATAGTTCACTGCTGAACATGGGGCTGCCCATGAAGAGCGGTTGGACTATATCTACCATGCTGATCCAGTGTTGGCTGGTGGATTAAGCTATCAAATCAAATTTGTTCTTAGGACGCATGCAGCTTTCCTTATGATGTTTCCTTCACCAAAACGCTAGGTGGTTGTTCATAAGTCCCAAAGAACTCATTGGTAAGTACGGAATCGGTATCGAACTCTTGACTTCACGATTATAAGGTGAGAGTTATTACCATTACGTCACCACGGCTTCTTCTCTTTATACGTACCTACTTTTGCTGAAACATGTTCGTACATTAACGTGATTTTGTTAGACGTAATAGTTACGTTATTTTATCAAAAGCTCCACCTGGTTATTAATGCTTTCATATAGAATTGACCTCGATAAACCAATTTGTTCGATCGAAAGCCATAAACAGTATGGGCGTCTATTATATTAAGTCTACTCGATTTCTATTTTCAAAAAATATATATGAATTATTACATTGTACGTCAATGCTATATTCGATGAGGTATACCTAAAGTTAATGATAGTTTAAGGTAAATGAAAAATAATTATGTTTTGTTACCGTCGTAAATATTTTAGTCCTGTGTTGGAATTGTGTTTGTACAAGAATTCGTATTTGAAGGATTTTTATTTACCGAGTATGTACGCAATCAGATGCTCAAAATAATTATTTTACGCAAAAAATTACCGACTTCCACCGTATGTATTTTTTTCTGTATGTTCATCGATATTTTCGTCAATTGTAAACCGATTTCAAAATTTTTTTTTAGTTAAATAGAATATACTCGTACTTACGAAGTGGACCCATTTAAATTGCATCGAAATCTATCCATATATAATCGTTTTTGATAAATCAACAAAACGGTACATGGATGTCGGTAAACGGTTCGTGCAAATTATTCGAATTCTGTACACGGTTGAAGTCGGTGTTGCGATAATTATTTATTTATTACTTGCGAAGTAGGTAAAACAATTTACATTGTGATCTTACTTTTAAGTTGATACGCTACATCAGCTGCATTGTTAGCATGCAAGCAGGTACCTAATATACCACCATCATCTTAATCAAAGAAATTAATACTTCTGTTGTAATTATATATTTATTGCCTCAGTGGCACAGAGGTTAGTGACTCTGACTTCTGGGTCAAAGAGGCGTGGGTTCGATCCCCACCCAGGGCAAACATTTGTATGATAAACATAGGTGTTTGCTCTGTGTCTGGGTGTTATTTAGTTACTATCTATATAAGTATGTATTTAAAATATGTACATGTAGTATATCAGTCTCTGGCAGCCATATCACAAGCTATACTTAGTTTGGGGTCAGAGACCGTGTGTAAGATGTCCCCTAATATTTATTTATTTATTCTAATAAAATACGTTTTCCGTACCAAAATAGTTATTTTACCCATACTGTTATCAGTTAAAATGAACGGTCCCCAAGGCCCGACCGCAACCTTAACCTGTCAATACGCTCGTGCTCAATGCTCAATGCTCAAAGGGACCAAGTGGCAGGTGAATTGAATCTGTACCCACCAGGGCACAGGGTCACTCAGAACTTTGTTCTCGCAATAATGGAGCAGAGACCGCACGTTAGCAACTTGCGCTTACTTGAGCCTTCGTGTCTGACACGGCAGTCCGGGTCTGACAATCCCTTTTGGCACTTACGGGTAATGGATTCACTAATATGGTCATGTAGTTGCTATCAACTTAATTGATTGCTATCGAGGCATTACATTGGCTGTAATTGAATTGATTTTATTTATTATACGAGATTATTCTTCCTGAATTGTGCTCTAGTGCAAAAGCGATAAAACGACAGCTACAATTTTTTATATCTTGAAATTACTTATATTTAAGTAATTTGGAAACAAATAACATTTTCACCCTTAACCCTAAAATCACGGAATTCATTTTTTTATCCAAAGATCTGTTGGTAAAAGTGTTTATCTATCTTTGGTTTGTAAAAAATTTTTTGATTATCATTGTTCTAGAAAATATATTTATCAATATAATCTACTCAATTTTTTATTGCGTTTTGAAGTACAAGTGCCGCAAATTATTAATAATCTCTCCATCATTAGATTCACACGCCGTAAAGGTATTAAGCGATGACAGTGTGATCGCAACGGTTTTATTTTTTCACGACTTTTCAGCCTACAAAAGACCTATCGTTTGCAAATAGGCGAGTGTCCGTCAAAGTTACACTAAGAGCCATTTTTAGCTTGCGCTTGAACCACGTAACATTAGTTCCACTATGTCCACAAGTCGATCCTTTGTGCTGAAACGAGGTTCCAGTCATACGAGTACCTAGATGGAAAAAATATAAGCAGATATGGTATTTATTAACTTTTAATTCGTCAAACAAAAATGATCACCGCAATAAAATGTTTTGACGTATGTAAAATATAACTATGTCGCTATAAATTAATACATTTATAACAACATAATAATATTGTCAAAATTTATATTTATCTATCTTTATTTATGTATCTTGTAATTTTAGTGTGCGTTTAGTGCCTTAGTATATAATAATAACGTGTTTAAATCGCAAAAGTTTAAAAACAACCTAAATAAGTATTGTCGGCCATATTGTGAAAATGCCACTATGACATTTCATCAGTACTTCAAATGTCATTTATGTCAAATTATGATGGTGGTGACGTAGCAGTTGCTAAGCATTTCGATGCCATTTCGCTAAAAGTAATCATATTTTGAAACTTTCAACCCTATGGCACTTCTTCTATCTTTCTTTCTTCCATGGTCCCAATACATTGCCGGAAGGGGATCATCCATCACAGTTCGTCCAACCCTTCTACGTGCTGGATATTTATTATTTACCCCGGACTTTGCCTAGGACGCGCCCGACTTGTTTTAGCTTGGATCAAATACTTTTTAATATTTTTTGTTTTTGATTCAGAGTTTATTTTTATATTAACAACCATATATTTTGTGATGACTCATAAATCGTAGTCACAATATAACTTCTTTATAAAACCAAATATACATGACACATCTATATTAAAACTAACGACCCTCCCCTGCTTCGCACAGGGTGTATTATACATTTTAACCTTCCTCTTGAATCGCTCTATCTATTAAAAAAAAAACATCAAAATCCGTTGGGTAGTTTTAAAGATACAGGCATACATGGGGACAGACAGCGGGAAGCGACTTTGTTTTATACTGTAGTGATAGTGATAACAACAACAGCAATTCGCTTATTATATTTATAGATGAGCTTATTGCCTACAATCTACATACAGCGGTTTTATTACATATTGTTATCTATTAAACGCCTATTTATTTTAAAGTAAGCGTTGCACAGTTATCTTAGTCCTAATTCTTACTAACCGAAATCAACATAACCGAATCTCATACCTCATTAGTATCACAGTGCAATAAAAAATAACGATTTTCTAATTAGTGTTTGCTACAAACAGTACAATATTATGTATAAAGTGCAATGCTTATTGCTCAATATTCGAACGAGCTTTCCATAAGCTCGAATATCACTGATTTGTGTTTAATCTCTCGCTGACGAACGACGTATCGATATCGTAAGCTGTATCCGATATCTCTGAGTTGATATCTCTATTCTAGGGGTAAGAAAAGGTATATCGATTAATTTACCTATCACAATAATAAAACGTTTTAATAATAAATTGGAAGAAGTAACAAAGCATCGGGAAAAAGCTTTATATGATACTATCATACAAAAACTATTGTACATAGGTATTCTTGGATCATAGACACGTTGAAGAAGTATAATAAATTACAGATATTTCTCAATTTCATCGATTTCACTTAAATTAGAGATATAAGTAATAGGTAGAACGTATTATATAATAATTATATTCGCAAAAAATGTCAAAACTGACTTCCATCGGGTACGAAATTCGAATAGTTCACTCGAATTGATGTATACAATTTTAACACTATTGTTGATTTTTCGAAAACGGCTCAGCCGGTTCAGATAATATTTTAACAGGACCATCACGGGATTATACCCTTTCGAAATAAAAAAAATTTTTTCAACCTATTGGTGAAATTGTCGATGAACATACACAAAAAAAATACATACAGACGAACATACAATCATCCTCCACATCCTCCTTTTTGGAAGTCGGTTAAACATTAAAGCCGACGCTGTCTAGATACTAGGCGTAAAAATAATACAGCAGCCGTCTTACAACAAAAGATTTACCCACGCTTTAGACAATGTATAACAGTACAAATTGCACGATTAAACATTGTTTAAAGCGTGTTTAATTCTTTTGTGGTAAGGCGGTAGGTGTCTGGCTAAAACAAAACGTAGTTGGGTATGTAATGTAACATGTTTGGCTTTAGCCAGATACTATCATTATTTTCGTGTCATAAGAAGCAACTCCGAATTGTAATAGAATAAACAAACCTACCTAAATTTCTAAAACAAGTAAATATAATATTTGCAATCTATATAATCCACAAAACACGAGAATATCCAAAACAATCGTCAGTATCCATGTCTAGTGTTTACCCAAACTCATTGGCGAGTGTGTTCGCACTGAAACTTTAATTATTGTTCTAGTTTACTTAGCGCTGCATCATTGGAGAGCTGTGGTTGGTAAACAAGCATTTATACGGCCAGTGGGAGCTTGCATTATTATCTGTTGCATATCGATATCTACTTATTTCAGCATTTAGTATTATTTCATATTACTGGGTATTTCTCTAGACGGCGAAGATTTTTAAGATTATAATAATTGTGCTCATCATAATTATGACTAACTTTTACCACGTGGTCAACACTGAGTTTGCGAATAAAACAAATACAATGTTATGCATCATCATCATCATCATCATGCAACAACATGTCAGCCGTCTAGATAATCTTGTTTTAGCAGCTTTAATTTAATTTGCATATTAATGAATTTCCAAACACTAATGGTACTAGCGAAGTATACATAGGTACGTAAGTTGTACCATCAATTGATACTTTTGACATCTATGTCTAGTGTTTACCAAAAACCATTGGTGAGTGTGTTCGCATTGAAACTTTAATTACTGTAAGTTCCAGCTTACTCAGGCTGCATCATTGGAGAGCTGTGGTTGGTAAACAAGCGTTTAAACGACAACTGGCAGCTTGCATTACTATCTGTTTCATTTCGATATCTATTTCAGTAGGTAGTCTGTATTTCATATTTATGGGTACTTTTCTAGACCTCAGATATTTTTAGGTCTTGACAAACACTTTTACAATGTGGCCAACCGTACATTTGTATATTAAAAGAGTACAATGTCATAAAAAATATGTCCTTCGCGTCGCTTAGTTAAACTTCCTGTTTTGGCAGCAATATAATCGGCATTAATGAACATCTAAAGCTGATCGCCACTATCCATGTCTCGTGTTTAATCAAACTCATTGGCGATCGTGTTTGCACTGAAACTTTAATTATTGTTACAGTTTACTCAGCGCTACATCATTGGAAAGCTTGTGGTTGGTAAACAAGTGTTTATACGACCAGTGGGAGCATGCATTACTAGGTATCTGTTACTTATTGATCTCTAATGTTTATGTGATCCCATGATTTCTAATATAATATATCAATAATACTTTTAGCAGTTCCGGATTTTGGTTGTTATGTTAGATTAAAAAGTTTAATAATTTAAAAAAGAGTAGAGTATTATTTTTTTTGGGCAGATGCTAATATTCGTATGAAATATGTGATGTTTAATTGATTAGTAAAGGCTCTTCAAATTTAATATGTCTGCGGATAATAATAATTATTCCTTGCTAAAATTATAAAATCGAATATATTATGTATGTTAATAACTTGTTAATAACTTTTTTACGCAGTAACGCGAAGTTTCAAATTTATTTTTGCGTAGATACGCAATATATAACGCTAAGTTTTCCTGGTGTCATTTGGGTGAAGCTACGGGCAAAAGCTGGTTAGTATTGTTTAATATGCAATATTAATACAATCTACATTATCACTACTACACTACTACATTTATCACTGAACTTTCAACCAAATCATGCTCTACGCCTTCCTTATTAAATCTTATATACGCTCTACTTCTCATCCCGGTATAGCTTAAAGAAACTTCCTAGTAATAAAAGTTAGGTAAGCAAAAAACTCAAAATATAAACAAACAATAGTTTGAAAAACAAACGACAAAATTTGAAAAAAAAAAATACGCATGTTGTGGCCAATTATGAAGGCGCCATCCTAAATTTAATAGCGATTTGAATGTTGTAAAGAAACTTCCTAGTGATAAAAGTTAGGTATATAAAAGTTAGGTAAGCAAAAAACTCAAAATATAAACAAACAATAGTTTGAAAAACAAACGACAAAATTTGAAAAAAAAAATACGCATGTTGTGGCCAATTATGAAGGCGCCATCCTAAATTTAATAGCAATTTGAATATTGCGTTGCAAATGAAATATACATTCATACGAATATTAATTTTTTTAATCCCTCGCTGCGTTCAGGATTCTACTAAAGAATTGTTTTCTTTTTTATTATTAAATTAAATTATTATTGTGGGTCCCGCTTGTTTTAACCGTTTAGCCATATCAGAGGCCTAAAAACTCTGACACCAGGGCTAGCCACCCGGTTTATACGAACTTACTTTTACTAAAACACTATCATTTTTCGTAATATCTAAAAAACATAAACTGAAATATCTTCCATGTAGCGGTGCTACGAAGGCGTATTTAAGTCCCGGTTCCGCTACGGCGACTGCGGCGCGACCACGTCGCGACGTCACCCTTGACTCCGTATTAATATTTTCTCACAAGTGCGTCATGCATCAGCTCTCAGACGGCACCACTTCCGGTAATGGAAACTACCATTATAAATTTCAGTACGACACCATGTAAGTATTGGAACAGTACCTTGTATTCAATAATGAAAGGTATTATATAACATGTTCAACTGTTTAGCCAGCCTCAAAGCCTTTGGGCGGCTTAAAAACTTTGACAACCAGTTTAGAACAATAGCGTAACCTTTAATTTTCTTACTAATAAAAGAAAACATTTGATAAATCTCTAAGTATTTCTATTTTATAATAACGATCATATTAATAATTTGTGATATGAATTGTACCTCAGAATCAAGTGTGTATAAACCTCTACTACACCAAAACGATCAAAAGACCAGTAGATAATTTGGGTATGAATATTAAAGTGCCATTCAGGCTCCTATGAGACCTAGTGCGTGGTTCAAGTATTCTAATGGTACTTTAACGATATTTCATTTCAACTACGATTTTTGTAAGGCCCACTGTTTGTTAGTATAGTTAACAGTACCATAATTTTCATTTGATGTTGGAACAAAAAAATAAATTTATTTAATTATTTATTATAGTTCATTGAGTAATTAAAAAAAACTTAAATATACTGCGAACATATCCCCGCGGATCGATAAGTTAAAATGGAAATGGGCAGGGCACATAGCGCGGAGGATTGATGACCAAAGGGGTCGAAAAGTTTTCGAGTGCAGACCACGTACTCGTACGAGCAAGCGTACCGTAGTACGTCCACACAAGGTGGACGGACCGCCGGATCACGCTGAATGCAGGCCGCTACCAACCGGTTTTATTGAAGATCCATAGGGGAGGCCTATGATCAGCAGTGGACGTCCTATGTATGGATGATGATGGCCGTAAATGTAAATAACATTGTCACGGGATTAAATTAGGTTGGTACATGTTTGTTTACATTAGGTAAATAAAAAAATATTTAACCACGAGTCACATTTTAAATCTTAATTATTTACAATAGTAAAAATGTGAAAATGTACCTATTAACTTTTTGCTGATTGATGAATTATTTAAAGAAAGAAAAGATTAGCTTCTGTTTAAAAATACATAACAACTAAGAGCTTGTCAGTGTGAAGACAAGGGGGCATCGATATTTCCTTTAAAAAGACTTTTCTTTAAAAATATAGGTATATTAATAGAACGGAAAGTGACCCTCCTTAATGGGGTGTGACACTTTATGGTCTGTAGGTTTGATTGAAAGCATTTCTGTGTTTCCATTGTGAGGGGTCCGTGCTTCGTTCGAATTGAATTGTTTTCAAAATAACACGAGGTGTTATAAAAGGATTCGCAAACATACGTTAACTCAATTTTGTATGCGATCTTATTTCTTTTTACACTGGCAATTAGTCATTGTCAAAGCGAGCGAAGCATCCACCAACCCGCATCGGATCAGCGTAGTGGATATGGCTCAGTTGCTTATAGTGGCCGATGGACAATTTTACTACAATATCATACAAAACGAAACATTTTCAGACGATCAGTTACGTTTTTACACATACTTACATACTACAACGGGAACTGTACCGGCATTATTTGGAATCAAAACAAAAATAAATTTATTTAACTGCGATGTGTAAAATAAATAATCGGCCAAGTACGAGTATGGGAGCCCCCTTAAATATTTATTTTATTTTAAATTAATTATTTATTATTGAATCGTATTTACAACTAAACATTCTGTGAATATTTCAAGCATCTACCTCTTACCAATATTAATATCGAGAATATAACAGAAGTACATCATCTATGAAAATTTCAGCTTTCTAGCTATAACTGTTTATGAGATACAGCTTGGTGACAGACAGATGGACAGACGGACAGCGGAGTCTTAGTAATCCATTTGGCTACGAAACCCTAAAATGGCTGCAGTCAAACAACGCACCAGTGAGGGAACAGTATTTTTTCTAAGTTCAATGCTTCCGAGTATTTTACAAGTTGACATTTAATGCTAACATGTTAGTTAACTATTGATATAACTGATGCAAATTCTAAAGAAGAATGTTATTTAAATTCCACTCCACAAAGAAAAAGAATCACTCGGAGTTACAAGTGTATATAAAATAAAAAGATTTTTTGCATTAAAATTCGTTGTAGCATAACTACAAGAAATTTTAATACATTTTTTTAAATTATGTTCTTTTAAATGGTCAGCTAAAAAACTCCACACAAAAACTACAAAAGCGCAAGAATGCAAATCCTCAAAGAACTCTTAAAACTTACAGACTCTACATCATACTCTAGACAAAGCTTTGTGGTAACAAAACAACAAAATACTGGTATCTCATTTGAATACGTCGACATGGCAAAGGCATTATTCGTGTTGTTCTCGCAATGCAAGCGTGCAGTTTTATGAACGGTTTATTTCATCAAAACAGAGTTCTCAACACGGCAAATTACCCTTTTTGGTGAAAATGCACCAAGACGCAGGTACACGACGTGAAGTTAAGTTATTTCACGTACTTAGTTATTAACTTATTATACCCATTCGCGTAACTACATCACGTTATTTCGTCATCGTCATCGTCATCGACTGACTCGGTGGCTCAGTGGTTAGTGAACCTGACTTCTGGATCACAGAGGCGTGGGTTCGATCCCCACCTAGGGCAAGCATTTATGTGATGAACATAGGTGTTTGCTCTGTGTCTGGGTGTTATTTAGGTAATATCTATATAAGTATGTATTTAAAAAAAAAATGTATATGTAGTATATCAGTCTCTGGCAGCCATATCACAAGCTATGCTTAGTTTGGGGTCAGAGATCGTGTGTAAAATGTCCTCCAATATTTATTTATTATTATTATTTATTATTTACTTAAATGGTTTAGAGAATGTTTATAAAGCTTTTTTTGTATTGTTAATAGTTATGATTAGATGCGTAGCAGTTTTACTCGCTGCATGTAAAGTGAACCTGTGTATAGGTAGATACCTAAGTTGACTGTGGTATAAGGATAATTTAGTAACCATGCTGTTATAGTTTTTTCATGTGATGGAAATAAGAAGGTGCAACTGCAAAGTAAGAAAAAATACAAAACATTTATTTTACAACAACAATATTAATAAAATCACACGCACCATAGTGACAATTACAGCAAAAGTTTAAACTGTTTTTGCATGGTCATAGTGTGATTGAATCCTAATATCCGTTTCCTGTACTCACGAAAAGATTTATATTTACGGTTTTAAAATAGTGATAGAAGCAGTTTAGACAGTTACTTCACTTTCTTATCATAGTATGTATAAGTACTGTATCCTTGTTAAGACTATAATTATTTATGAGTGACTCAAGAGTTTGCCGAGTTATAATAGTATTGAAATAGGAATTTTGACAAGAAAAAACTACTATTAAATAGCAAATAATAGCAATATAAGTTAGGTAACATTTACAAACGCTAAAACAAATGTGAAACTAGGGTGACAATCGGTGGCCTTATTGCTGGTAGTGATCCCTTTCAGTCACGTCATAAACATAGGTTTACAAATCACTTAATGCACACATTTGTGCATTTTTTTACTAACGAAATATAAGTATATTATAGTATAGTATATATTTCTCATTATATTCTAATATCACTAAAAGTGTTACAAATAAATTGAATGCTGCCCAGTAAAAAATATTTACCTATCTTTCATTTTCAAATGTTTATGCTGCTCGTACAACTACTTATTCATGTTAATGTTTCCAACTAGAAAAACATATTTTGTCTCGTCGTGTAATAACGCAAGTAAATGGGTAAAGTTATGCCATGACCGGTGGCATATCGAGTGAGACGAATCTAACGACCAGCAATAGAATAAAGGTAGCCTTTCACAAGGAGACGAGCGAGCCCGCGAGAGCTAAAATTATATTTAAATAAATGTTTTTTTTTTAGGAGCGTGAAATCAAATTCAATTGCCAATATTTAAGTCGCCAAGTCACCCTAGGGCTCGATTTTTCAAGACTTTATTTGAAAAGTTTAAATTTTCTAAAAAACTTCTATCTCTTTTTTTTTCTCGAAAATACCTTTTAGTCAAAAAACTTAAGTAACATAATTTATTCAAACTTGTACTAAACAAATTTCACAATAAGTATACTTAAAGTAAATCTACAAAACTAAGTTAAAAACCTATAAAACTTAATGTAAGAGCCCTTTTGTAGAAGGAAACATGGCTAAAATGCTGGCTTGCTCGCTAAATAGCAAAATTAGCTTTTGACCAAAGTAGACGCCAGTATTCTGGTCATGCGTTTAAAATTAATTTAAGATCTCTCAAAAAGCCTTGGAAATTAAACTCAAAACATTGAATTCTAGCAAAACTAGCGACTTCAAACTAATATTTGTTTGAGGGAAAGGATATTTTTTTGGAATAAACGGCCTTGGGTTGATCATAGCATAAGTCAAATCAATATATTTTTACGGTTACCTATTTTCGTATCATAAGGTTTAAGCTTTACCCACAGTGAATTACAATCCTATCACCTGATTTATCGACAAACTCACGTAGTTTTGGGGTAAAAATTGGCAGTGATTTTTTTTCACATTATTAGGGTTCAATGTTGCACAACTTCCTGTTTGTTGTTTTTGGTAAAAAAAAACATATACTAAACAAAACAAAATATTAACATTCTAAAAAAATCTATATTCAAAACTAATTGGAATCTATACAACTTTTATTACAAATTTACTTTTTCAAAGGTTACAGAAAAAACATCTCGGAACATTTTTTAGCCCCAAAACAAATTTTCCCTCTCAATATGCCATCAGGGCCCAGGGTTGTCCGAAAATGTTATTGTAAAACCAAAAGTACCCTCAATATTGTATTAAATTATGTACGCCGCATGCGGGTTAAACCTTTCTTCGATATGATAGGTAAAGCCTAATGATAATGGGACCAACCCTTAAAAGGATTAAAAGTGTACGAGGATCGGTCGTAAAGTAAATAAGGGGTCTCAATGTGGATATTAGGTAAACAAACCATGTAAAATGTAGAACATCCGAGGTGGATGCGTTAAATATTGATTTAAAAGGGAAATTGTGTGCGAAGTGGACTGTTTTATATGAGTGTAAAGCTTTGACAGAAAGATAAAAATAGCTTGATAAGGCTTAATAAGCAGATAGATAAGGTGATTATAATACCGATGTAGAAAGAGCTATTCAAAAATCAAACAGGCTCATAAATAAGACCATTGTAAAAATACAACAAACATTCAAACTTTCATACATTTCAACATCAATTTTTGATTACATAGCTTATTTTATGTTATGCACAAATAATTGGATTTTAATTGAATTTGAGTTTAATATATCTGACCATATAAAAACTCAATCCATTAAAAATTATGCCATTATTTAACGCCAAAACGCAAACATGTACCAATAAAGCTCCTGAAGTTCCTTTACAACAATAACCTAAAACAGAACAAAAACCTGATCCCATTCAAACAAGATTTAACCTGGCACCGCGTCACACAAGAACAAAAAGCCGATTTTCTTGCAAAAACATAATCTTCTCTCTTCATTAATGGTATTCCCGATAGCTGGAACTCTCCGGACTTTCTAAAAACAGACGCAAAGCAGTAAAATCTTATCCATTAGCAATTAATCCCTGAAAGATGATTCCTTTTTATTCGACTTTAAATTTTTTATCTCTTTAAGTCCGTTTCAATTATAAAGTTAGGTGCTTTTGTTGATACTAAAAGCTCTTTTTATTGAGGCGAGTTTATTTTTTTCCAGAAGCTGGGGGATATTTATTGACATCTTGATACGATATCTTCATTATTCTGCCTGTTTACCCAAACTCTTATCTAGATTTTGTTTGGTTCTGCTTGATGTTTAGTTTAGGAGATGGCAATTACTTTTAAAAAGATTCCTCAATATAATAAACTTTGAAAAATTCAAGTCAAAACAAAGAGCAGTAATTTTACTTCATGCTTTTATAGTGCTTTTAAAACATCATCTTCAGCCCGTTGAACTGACTATCAGCCTCTTTTCTTGTGCCTCTCGGCCCTGTAATTTTTTAGTTTTCAATTTGTATACACGGTAGCTTCAGAAATTGAATAACTTAAGTCTTAAATGCCGCCTACTTTGCATTTCTTCCTAAGCAGTTTTAATTCTGAAAAGTTATGGAGAAGATTGTGTAAGAGAGAGGAGGTTTATGCCCTGCAATGGGCCGAAATAAGCTGATGATGACTGTGTATACGTAATAGTAAGAGACATCCAGAAGGCTTAAATTCACTTTTGTACAGTACTATACCAGCCTTTTTAATAGTCACTGCTGGAGTCGTGGCCTACCCACGAAGGGTGATTAGGTCATATCCACCACGCTGACCCTGTGCGGGTTAGTGCGGATCGGTCAAATATCTCCCACAGACAGAAAGACTAACCTCGTTGCTCTCTGATAGGAATTTGATTACACCTTATGAAACTTTATAGTATAAAATTATTGTCATTTATATTGAAGCAATGAAAAAAAAAACAAATTGATCAAAACTACGCTACTTTGAAATATAACCAAAGAAGGTATAATAATACTACGTATAGAACGGTCACTCGTTACCTCCGAGTCCTCCCACCCGTTTGAGTCATCCTCACTTCCACCCTCGTTCCGGGACCTCGGCCGGGTGGATCTCTGCGCTCGGTCTGCACTAGCCGGTGGTTTCTCCAACGAAAACTGCCTAGACTGCAACAATGGGGACAACTTGTGCTGTGTATGGTTGTATGTCAATGATAGGTACTCAACAAAACATAAAATTGTAATGTTTCCCTGAGAATAAAATCTGAGAGCAACATCCTCTTTGTTTTTTTTTCTTTTTGTTATACTCGTAGGTAATGCTTGCAAATTAAGCTATTGTTATACTTTTTTAAGCACTTAGTGTAACATTGTTATCTATAATCTTTATAAATTTATACGCAACTGTCTCACTCACGCGGCAAAATAAGGAGGATTTATTTAGCAGATTTTGTATGAAAAAGCGCGAAGTGTCCGAGGTGTGTTATAACTATGAAATGAATACCAAGTATGTAATGGGCGAATAAAGAAGTAAAAATGTAGTTTAATTCGACTGCCACCTCTCCAACTACTATTTCCCGGAAAACAAGAGTAGGGCCCGCAGGAGGTTAGCTCCGAATGATAATGGCCTGATTAAGAAAGGGCACGTCTGTTGTGTATTGTTGTTCCTTGGCTGTGGAAAAAAGGGAAACAAGAAAAACGTTTTGCGCCAATTGTTTGGCACAATAAGTATTGTGCAGTTTCAGCAAAAACTATTTTCATCCATTTAAAATTCTGTGCGAACGCGAAACTAGCCCTGTACACTAGATTTTTATTGTTACGTATGCAGTCCAGAATAAAATCAAAATTGAGTACCAACGGTTTCAATTCAACTCGCTAAAGTTACTTTTTCTACGTCAAAGATACATATTTTTTCAATCAAACGACTAACGTATGTTCCGTATATTTCATTGTAACTTTGGTAAGGGTTTTTTTATTACATTTCTACTCCACAGACTCCAGGGTCTGTGCCCTTTGTTTTCTATAATTTTACATTTGTTAATTCAAGACTACTTAATATAGTAAACTAACTAAAATTAAATAATAGAAACTAACTTTTGGTATCTCTCTGTTTTTAATCAACTGCCAAGGAAGAGTTAGGTTTTTACTGACCTATCTAAATGAAATTTCAGCGTCGATTGATGAATCTATTGCTGTACCCCGACCAAGCAATGAGTGACGCGGTTTAGTTGTATTCGCACACTTCATAACAATAACCTATATTGGTTGCGTACGCGGCCGAAAGCCCATTGACTAAGAGTATTTTTACCATACCTGGGTGTGGTTTGGTAACAATACAAAATGGTATTTAATAGTTTTTTTTTCGAAATCAAGATCATCTTATTCTACCCTTACTTCCGCCATATAAATTTATAAATAAATAAAATAAATAAATATTAGGGGACATCTTACACACGGTCTCTGACCCCAAACTAAGCATAGCTTGTGACATGGCTGCCAGAGACTGATATACTACATATACATATACATTTACATCCTTTGTTTTTGTAACGCTGCACAGTTTTGAGTTGGTACATCGACTAATCGACAAAATACACACATAACTACGCTGCCACCAAAATAAAAGTAGATTGACGTCAACAACTAGAACTAGGAAAGAACTTTTTGTATCAAATACAACCAAAAACCATTATCCCCTGGCAATATATCAATAGCTACCAATTACTGCAAATGGAATCAACGGCCCTTATCCCTTATTACTGTAACTACTAACATCTTCGGCGCGGCTGTCCGAATCACAACAGAAGTCCATTAGCCCTGCGAGGGATTAATTAATTCACAAACCGTTCCACGTGCTAAGCTGATCTTGGGAGATTATGATCTTTGAGCTTTTCAAGGGTTTGGAATATGGTAATTCTGGGACACGTGTTCGGTATCCGAAAACAGCTTAGGGCAGGTCTACATTTTTGGTATTTCACTATGACATTGCATCGTGACAGTTACATTTTCCGGGTCCACATAATCGTACCAAGTACTACCAAGCTCCGTGACATACGTGTAACGTGCGTACGAAACTTGTCACGCAGTGTAACATTTGTTTGTAGCAGATATACGAGCATGTCACGGAGCTATGTTGCGCATCATGATACCCAAACTAGGTTTGAATGTCACAGTTACGAATTAATATTATATGTACCAAAATATTGGCTTTTATTTTAAAGGTGAGACATTAATAGTTATTACCGTAACTAAAAACATCTTCGGCTCGGTAATGGTATCTAACAGTATTCCGTCTTCATTCAAACGGTCGGAACGCGAATCATACCTACCGTCGCCGGGGCGCGTCGCAGTGCCGAACGAACGTGTGGTTTTGTATCAGTGAGCGTGCGATTTACCTACCAGGCTAACAGCCCTAGCGGGCGAACGTGGCCACGTGGGACTTTAGCTATTTATTTCAAGGACAGGGCCGAGTCATAATACCTAATGTTAGATAGCATTACCGTGTCTTCACGACACCTGTCTGAATCACATCAATAGTCCATTAGCCCTGCGAGGTATTTATTAATTCACAAACCATTCCACGTGCTAAGCTGATCTTGGGAGATTATGATCTTGTAGCTTTTCAAGGGTTGAACAGGTTTAGTATATGATAATTTCGAAACACTTGTTTTGTATCTTAAAACAGCTATTAAGACAGGGCTACATTTTTGTCATTGCACTGTGTGTTACGGCGCCTTAGTGCTGCCTACCTTTTCTTTCTACCCGCACTTGCCGACTGCCATGTCCTACCCTCATCTTTTCCTAGACGACGACCGCCTAGGTACGTTCGTGGATATGTGAAACGCGCTGTTTGCTTTTGGCAAGCAATTACTGTTCCAATCACCGCATATATAATATTTTCAACCACCGCTTTGACGTGTGCCCTTGCACAACATTCCTCACCACGCATTTGAGATGACTGCCTGACGAAAATACCCAGGAGCAACCAGGATCAGGGTTCTGCAGCAGTGCTCACCGACCCGGAGTAATCAGGTTAGTCGTCGTCTTCCCGCACCCTTTTGTCCCGCGCGATCTGCCATATTATTTGGTGGCCGCGCTAATACTGTGATATTGAGTCGTGACCGTGACATTTTCACATTTTGCAGCTGGGTCTACGTTATCGTAACAAGATGAAGGCAATTGTGAAGTGCCAACTTGGGCATACAAAAAAAAATAAGCTGTTATCTACCTCTAGGTAAATATTATCTGATTTAAGACATTTTTTTTCATGTAATCAGCACTTCAATAGCTAGGTTTATACGTCTTAGTTTTTACAGTTTTTTAAATTAACCTAAATTTATAAGCCTGTAAAAAGTAATATTCTTAAGCAAAGTAAAATTTTCATATTTTGTATTTATAAGTGAGAACTGTTTGGCTTTCGTATTGTCATTTAACCTCTTTTTACTGTGTTTGTTTGAAAGCCGTTTGTTTTCCATGTAATTTAAAAATAAAAATAAAAGTTTCGCTGACAACAAAAACAACATTTTGTTACAATTTAAGGGTTGAAAACAGTTTTCTCCCGGGACGTAATTGAGTCAAAATTAGTATTTTTAACAAGGCGACACCTGCTAATGATTTCGCTACAAACAATATGTTGCCTTTATACTGTGTAACATATTCCGTAGATTTAAACGGCATATTAACTTTGGACAAGTTCAGTATGTATATATTTAAAAAAAAAAAAAGAAAGACAGTGTGTAGTAGGAGTAGACAAATTCTATAGACATTTTATTCAAATATTTTATCTGAAATTAGATGATAAGGAAGCATTTCAAACTAAATATTGCGAAAAGAGAATTACTCATTTATAGATAGCGATGTTCTACAAATAGCTGATGTCAGGGACATCGACAAAATTTAGGCTGTGGCATTTAGGCATTGATAAATTAAGCCGAAGACAAGACGAAGATGCTACTCGTACTAATACACGTCTTTTGCGCTACTGAGGAGACCTAGGAAAATTAATTAAGTGAGCTAGATAACGCCTGTGTGGTATATGAGTAAAAGTAATCAAGGAAGAACAACTCTGACAATCTCTGAAAACTCAATTTCTCTATGTGATAAATTTTGAATTAGCAAAATAATAAAACAGGTATTCGATACATTTTCTCGAATGTCCAAGAACATTTTGTAGGTATAGAACAGCCGATTTTTTTTGCAATTTCAGCGTTCGTTTCATTGATATTCTAGGAAGTGATTTACACAGATATGAAAATTTAATTTAAATGATAATAACATCCAATGGGCGTTCTTATCAATTACAAATGACTCACTTATCTTTAAATCTAAAATTATAATTTGTTTTCTGAAGCCCAAGACTACTTATTAGCTTAACATCCAGCTCATACGCTATGAATCACTAGATTTATAGGAACCTTAGCAATATCGCCGTACATAGAGCCCCTCGTCATCTGGTCTTCATTACTATGCGCGCGTGGGAGGAACCAGCAAGCGACCGTTTACTTCTGAGAATGGTTAACGACTGACACGAAGTCATTTGATATGATGGTAACAGATTTTGTGCAAACATTATTTAGTGAGCAAAAAAGATCGAGGCCGATCAAAGCTCTGAAACTAGGACCAGCCAGGCCCCGAGTTTTGAAGCCACCTGAAAGCCTATAATATGGCTAAACAATTAGAATAACCTAACATACTACCCGACTTATGGTAGTTATCTATAAAAGTGATTCGTATAGAGCGGATGCCTAGCTCTGATATTAAAGTTTTCCAGCTATGAGCGCCACTCTAAGTTTTAACATCTTTGTGGCTGTGGTGGACAATTCTGTCCCATGTTTATAAAAAAATATTGCTTTCACCTATTTCAACCAAAATTAAACTATTTTATTGAATTCAATCCAAATATTTCAAAAGATATACGAAACGACACAAAGACGTAATAAATCTACTGATACCTAAATTTTTTTAACATTTTTTTTATTTGGGTACGAAATAATATAAATATTCTCTTTTTTTTTTTTTTTTTTTTTTTTTTTTTATTTTATTTATTTATATATATTTACATTATAAAATAGCCACAAACTCTACGAACAACAAAAAAGGGCTCATTGGCACAAGTATATCACTCTAGAGACCTCCGAAGCCTCATAAACGAAATTGTTTGTAATTTATGGCAGAATTTAATTACTGAAAATCTTTTAGCCCCGCACCGTCCGACACTCCCTTGGTTTGGCAGGTTTTTCCACAATAACCAATGTAGCAGTAGAATCAGTACCTAAGATTGAATAAGGTGTAACAAGGTAGAGAATGAGTTAACCGTATAAATAATTAATTAAAAATTGTAGAACAAAAGTTGTTAGATATGAACAGAATAAGCCCCTAAAAGGATGCCAATTGATTGGAAATAACCCTGTATATATAATCAATATAAATAATGATCTGCTTGCCCTGTGCTAAACCGAAAAGGCGTGATTTAGACCATCATTATGGACAACTTTTACTATGGGGCCAACCAGGAATTCGAAAAAAAAACATGATTCCGGGTTGGCCCACAATAAAAGGTGATGGAATAATGATGATGGTCTCAAACTTCACCACGATCTGGATAACCATGTAGTGAAATATTTGCTGATTCAAAATCTTATTCTCTAAAAATTAGTTTGGTTCACTAAAGAATACCAGGTTTTAATATCGAGATTTAACATACTCACATTCACCGGTTGTTTTAATCGTTGAGCCAAGTCAGAGGCGTTCAGGCGGCCTAAAAACTCTAAAGGGCTCTAGACACCCGGCCTATAAATAGCCATACGAACTTACTGATTTACTTACGTATTCACATACGTAATAATACTATAAACAATAACCCACAGCTTAAGTAGTTAACTTTTAGCTGATAAAGCCGTGGGTAAAAGAAAGTTGTATTATAGATGCATTACATCTACTCATACTTACCTACTTCTACGCCGCGCTGCCAACCGCGTCACACGTCGCGTCGCGTCGTAGGCGCAACCCCATTTTTGTGTGCGTTTATAGAGATCGTGAACAACGTGATGTCTGCTACTGTTTCATGGCAGAATTTACCAGAATTTTAATTACGCCATCGCCACTTTGCGCCACATTCAGCCACGTCATGCCGCGGCGTTTCATTAGCGGTGTAAACAATTTTAATCGTCGCCAGTCTGGTCACACCCTGAAGACAAACGCGACAACTCGCCTGTTTTCTTTGTTCATTAGTTGTAATGTATTTTTTTCTTTTTAAGAGAGTTACTCAACATAAACAGTACTGAGAAGCAGCGTACTCTTTTTTTTCGAAGTGAAACTGCTAATGCGACTTCCAACAAAGTTGCGTTAAACGTTTACCGCTACCATAGAGGGGGTAGGAAGGCACTGTTGCGTTGAAGTTTCACTTCTTCCGCGCGGAGGGACTCCACTTGCATTTTTTCTTACTAGGATTCCAACCGTCTTACCACACAAGTTTTACGCACGCTTTAGACTAGATATATTGTTTAACAGTACAAATTGTACGGATAAACAGTGTTTAAAGCGTGTTTAAATCTTTTGTGGTAAGGCCGCATGTGTCGGCCTCGACACTGAGTTTCTTTTAGGAATAAGATTGGAAAATACTTTTTTATTTTCAATTTACTGGTACTATCGGTATTGACATAATAAGACAACGTTACTGTGTTGTTTGTGTTAATTAGGACATATATTTACTAGTTTGTACCTTATTAACATAGAATATAATTGAATATCTGGCAAAATATGATGTGACGTTTGCCATTGTTTATATTTTATTTTTCGCCAAAAATGCCACTACCGACTACTATCTTTGTAATCTACGTAGGTACAAAATTCTATACTTCGCTTGAATCAAACCGTACGAATCGAATCTAATGTATGCCATTTTTAGATAATTTAATAATGATTTTTCAAAAACCACTGAACCGATTTCTACCGCTGAAGTATGGATCTACCAATCAAAATAAGTGTCATCAAAATCGGTTCACAATTGGCGGAATAATCAGGTAACATACATAAAAGTAAACAACTTAGTCAAATTGAGAACCTCTTTTTTAAGTCGGTTCAAAATGAGGTAGGTAACATTTCGTCGTAGTAAAAATAAATAACTTATTACCGAAACTGTAAATGTTCCTATTTAAAGCAAAAACTTAAATCATCAATGAAACATTAAATACTTAAATTACGTAATAACTTAAAACACTAAGAATGCTCCCAATATCAACATTCCACGTAGAGTCTCAATTAATTCAATCTAGAATTTCAATTTCAAAGTTTACTTCAACGAACACGAAATACTTGGAATCGTAGGTCGCTTTATAAGACAAATAAAAGCAATGTTTGTTTTGGAAACCTTATGACCTATAAATGCTTTACTTATAGTGATTTACCCTCAGGATCAACAGTTATTTTATAGCTGTTTTACTGCTCAATATCTCACAAATTACTGCTACAAAAACTATAAGGTCGATTTACGATGGGCTTTACCAATAAAGCGGTACGAAATTATGTTTAAACAATTTTCAGATTCCTTTTTGTACTTATTTGTCATTTCAGCCGGAAGACGTCCAATGTTGGACATAGGCTTCCTCTGAAGATCTGTTATAAAATCTGTTGGAAGCGGCTTGTATCCAGCGCGATTCTGATGCTTTAATGACGTCATCTGTCGATCTTGCCGGTAAGTGTTACTTAAATAATAATAAAACAGGCCAAGTGCTAGTCGGAATCACGCAAGAATGGTTTCATACCGTATGGGATTTTTTGTAAATTATTTTTAATGATTTATTTTTGAAGTAAATATACAAAAAAGTTTTAATTTTATAGAGTTAATGTTTCTTGTATGGTAGCCTAAATACAGTAATATAGTAGCTTAAATTAATTTTATTCTGTGTTTAGTATTTTTGTCATAGCGGCAAAAAAACTAAGGTATATCATCTCTGAAAATATCAACTGTCTAGCTATCACGGTTCATGAGATACAGCTAGGTGATAGACAGATAGATAGACCGATAACAGAGTCTTAGTAAAAGGTTCTGGTTTTTACACTTTGGGTACGGAACCCTAATAAGTAAGACTCTGGAAGATTTTGTGACTGGTGAGTAAATACCGATGAATAATTGACTGATTTTTATACAATTTCATATTTTCACTTGAATAAATTTACCGAATTTTCATACAATAGGTTTAAACCGAATTCTCAGCACGGAGCTTTTACACATCAACTGCTTTAATAGATACATTTCAACCAATTTAAATTCAGTAGACACGCCACACAATCTCAACAAGAAGTAAAACACTTGAACTACAATAAAATATACATATCGCGATCTCCACTCGGAGCTAGGAAAGTCCGGCTCTACCAAAACCGAGCATAGTGCAGGAGTGCGGCAAAGGCAGAGCATTGTAGAACGTATGTCCATTACCGAAATGCTATTTAGGTAGTAGGTACCTACATTTATGGCTAAGAAGAACAAAACGAAATCAACAATAGTGTTTTGTTTCTCACTGATATATATGAGTACGTATAGCATTTTTGAGTTGTGGCCACGTCTACGGCAACGTATGACGTCCTATCATTTTTTTACATTTGTAAAAAGCTACTTGACAATTAGTATGGGTCAGATTACAAACGTTCACCTACATGGTGTGGAGATGACCTCATTATTTGTTGCAAGCCGCTTCCACCTGGTATTATGGGAGATGTTTCGGTGATACCTTAGCCCGCAGTATCCAGTAGTGGACTTCCTATTGTTGAAATGATGTATATTACGAAATTGTAGTACTTTTGCAGTGGAAAATACTCTCAAATATTTTTAAACTTTTGCTATTTGAGCACAATATTATTAGTGGTGTACGTATTTCTACAGACACTGTCAGTGTGGTGTGTCGCGGTGACAATTTCAATTTGAGTACGGCGTCGCATTTAGTCTACCCGTGACCACGACCAATGCAATTGGTTGAAACGTCGGGAGAAAAGGAGGTATTTAATTAGTACATATCTCATGTTTTATTGCGCGATAAGTACTTTATAAACATAGAAGGATAATAGTTGAAATGATATATAATAATGAATTGTAGTACTTTTGCAGTAGAATCTCAAACTACAACGCTATACTACTTCTGCACATCTCCACCCCGCTTTAGTAGAGACTGTGCCTTAATGGTCTCTTCAGTGGACTCGAATTTCCCTATTGTAGACTTGACAAGGGGAAGTGGAGTCCGACCACTTTTTGTAGCTCGTTTATTTCCAATTTGCAATAGCTATTTGTAACGATTCGACGGGATACGCTGCGAAAGAAAAATGACGGTGTTTTTGTGGAAATAGACGGGAAATATTTTTGGGCAAAAAGTAGGTTTGGTTGTGAAACTGGAATCGATGAATTTCGACAAAAACTGTATCAACATTGATAAAAAATATAAGTGGAGTCCCTCCGCGCGGAAGAAGGGAAACTTCGACGCAAACAGTGCTTTCATACCCCCTTCATGGTATCGTTAAACGTTTAACACAACCTTGTTGCATTAGAAGTTTCACTTCAAAAATTTTGAAAAATGAGCGAGAAGGTAATATTTTATTACTACAACAGATTTTTTGAAATAGAGGTGATTCATGAATTCACATAATTAACGCACGATATTTATTATGCCAACGTAGACTGTACGAGTATAAATATTTGAAGAGGTTTGTCCAAATAGGTATCTTTTCTGGCCATTTTGTAAATGTTTTAATAGGTAATTATAATTTTAATTATACGCCTCAATCAATGATATTCCTAAAGCAACAACGTTACATGATACGTAGGAACTCCGTAATCGTCGCATAACGAAAGCAAAGTTGTGTTATTTCAAATCAACCAATCATCCTCAATTTCGATATTGTCGCGCTACGCTCGTGTAAAATTTTACGCTAGGCATACAATAGGCCCAATTTTAAAGGCGCCATCGTAAATTTAATAGCAACGTAAAATAGTGTTCTCTCTATAAAATGCATTTAGTGAAAAATAAAATAGGACTACTCTAAACTGCTATTATAATTACGATGGTACCACTAAAATTGAGCCCTATGTGCTCTTGGTAAAACAAACGCCTCACCGAATACACAAAAACGCTATTAAATTCAAGTTCAAGATACGGTGAAAATGAGCCAACATTGAGTCGATGCCCATCTCAAACGTGTTCTTTAATTAAATGTACGCAATGAAGATCTCATATTAAGTTTCATGATCCAATAATCACCACACATCAAGCCCGCTTGATAATGAGAACGTCACTCAGCGGAGAGAGCCTAAGGCCAATCTCACACCAGGCAACGGCAACAACCGTTGTTAAAGTTCGTAAAGACCGGGTGGTTATATAACAGCACTAATATTGTTCTTTTAGTAATTGCACAGAGTAGTTAAATTACATCAGGTTCACTTTTAGTAGAGGTAGGCGTTGAAATTTATAAACACCTATTTACAAATATGTATTAAAATTCACCAAATAATATTTAAGTTAAAATAAAAATGTTTAATTCACCGCAAGAGATTCTAAACGCATTTCCATATGTCTAAAGAATAAAGCAAATCTTGATTTTGAGAAATTTTTCATCTTAAAACAAAAGAAGATCGCATTCTTAATTTGAAAAGTGCGCGCGCGGTCCGCGGAGGTCAGTTACGTCGCGCGGAGGTCGGTAGCGCTGGCGACTGCGAAAGCTCGCCACAGTTAGGCTCTGATGTCAAAGTTGCTACCTGAAAGCCTTCGAATTGACTAATCACTAAGCGGTTAAAATAACCGATACCTACAATTTGACTAGTCATCCAAGGCACGGTAGTTGTATTTGTTTGTATTACCTACTATTAAAATGCCACACTGATCGACATGTAGAACCTATGGGCGTAATCGGTCGCATCGCCGTTAAATACTTGTTTTATAAAAATTGAGACTTCAAGAACTCTTATAGGAATGGTTTTTTTTATTTACGTTGTGTAAACATTGAAGTTGAGCTAAATTTTGAAGACTTTCTGACAACTCTAAATTTGATTTATAGTATTGCTGTTTTTGTCTGATAGATTGCAATAAAACTAAATATACTTGCCAAGAAAAGCTTTCAGAATTGAGCTCACTATCAAAAACTAAACATACTATAAAAGAGCTAGGCGTCTCATCACAAAAGTTTTACGCACGCTTTAGACAATGTTTAACAGTTGTACGAAATGCATGCCTTAAACAGTGTGTTTAAATCTTTTGTGGTAAGGCGGTTAATGTCTCCAAATACAAAGCTGAAGACAGCATTTACATACTATTGTGATTTGTTTTGTAGGTGTGGCGACGGGTTTTATTTTGGTTTTCGTGTGAGACTGGTCTGACATAGAGCCGGGAACTCTCCAACAGTCGTCACAAGTTCGCTTATCTTCCCTCAGGGAGCGCTGATTACTATACATAGCTCCTTAAACAAACTAAGTAAAACGAGTGAACACCAAGCTTACAAAAAAAACAGCGAATATTGCTTTATGTGCTCGAGATCGTTATTTTGATTTGAAACTTGTACTTGAACGGACACCTTGCATTTTTTGGTTCCGTACCCCAAGGGTAAAAACCTATTACTAAGACTCCGCTGTCCGTCTGTCCGTCTGTCTGACACCATGCTGCATTTTTTATAAATACTTTAATTTATAACATCAGAGTAGGAACCTCGTACTTACACGTCCTATTTTTTTCGGGCATTAATTATTTATTATTATGAAACAAAAATAACATTGTCATAAAACTATTCTAAGATTATATTACTAAACGACGAAAATTCTAAGAATAATTAAAAAAACCTATTCAGAATAAAAAATATTGAATAATAATATATTGAATTTCCAACTGCGAAAAAAGTAGTAATGACTTCTATGTTGCTACTATATATACGTGATCAAAGAGGTCATATTAAAATTAGCTACGCCCTGATCAAGATATCTACCAATTTTATGATAAGTATAAGATTGAACTAAAACGAGCGCCAGGTGACTAGAATCACTAGTACCTACTTATTAGATAATTGCTTTTGCCCGCGACTTCGCCCGCGTGGTATTTTAATTTTTGTGTTATCTCATGGGAACATTTTACTTTCCGTCTTTCAAACTATGTCTATGCCAAAAATCAAGTAAAGTTGCTGCTGTGTGAAAAAGGAACAAACCAACACACTTTCGGAATTATAAATACGATTACATTAGCAAGAATTTGTCACTATTTTCGCGCAAAATTATATTGGTATACTATACGGCATGTATCAACAACTTTTATTACTAAAGAGTGAACTAAAACGAGTGAACCCTAGATCGGATAGCCGGGCCATCTCCGGAGCGCCATTAGTTAATGTTGCGGGCAGTTCCGAGATTTAATCTCGCCGCAGTCTGAGATCGGTGATTCCCCCGCTGCGGCGATCTTATCGGCGGTCATTACCGCCGCCCGCCGATAACGCGCCCTCCGCTCCATATCGACACCGAGATTGCTACAACTCTATTACTTCGACCTTTTATTGCCTCGCATAAAAGTGTAGACGTATAAATTGTATGTAGACTTGAATATTTACAAGTTAGAAGCTGCTGGTACAACTGTCATCTGTCTCACAACATGGCTGCCATACTAAGCGACCACTAAGTTTGACATCAAAAAGGTAAAACATCGACATGCATCATGCACCTGTACGTTTTTAGACGCATGTTTTTGTAAGAATAAACGCACTCAGTCGCTTTTAAAACAATTGTTGTAAAGTTTTTCACCGGACACACTGAATTGGACAGCAGTGGTCTCAGGAACAAAATATAAAAAATCGACCAAGTACGAGTAGGACTTGCGCACGCAGGGTTCCGTACTGTATTGGAGCCCCCCTTAAATATTTAATTTTATTTAATTATTTATTATTGAATTTTATATACAACTCAACTCAATATTCTGTGAATATTTCAATCATCTACCTGTTACCATTATTAGTATCGAGCGAAAAACGGTTCAAATTCAGGTTTGTTGTCTGGGAGCCCCCTTTAAATATTAATTTTAATTTGTTTTTAGTATTTGTTTTAGTATAACGGCAACAGAAATACATCATTGGTGAATATTTCAGCTCTCTAGCTATAACGGTTTACGAGATACAGCCTGGTGACAGACGGACAGCGGAGTCTTAGTAATAGGGTCCTGTTTTTACCCTTTGGGTACGCAACCCTCAAAATCAGCATACGACAAAATATTAAACAATGAGCGTGGACTCTCTATAGTTTATTTTTCTCAATGCACAAAGTTACGATTTCAAATTCTTATAATTAATCGTTGCCATTAAGCCATTTCATTCCGCGCGGTCCAGCGAGATATCAGAGGTGGACGGTATGAAGCGAAACAATTAACACATTCCGTCCACAAATCTGGAAGCGGTAATTTAAGGCAGCGTGTTTTAAATTACGAATGTGCTGTGTAAGGGTCAGGTCAGGCCAAGGCGTGATGCGACGCGAAGGAGTTTCAAGCGGTCAGGGCGGCGACAGCGGCCAGAGACGTATCGCAACAATGCGAAGCATAGATACAGCAATGCCACGTAAACAAACATATTACACAATAAGTAAGGAAATTGAGAAAAGCTACCACGACGCTCGCTATACTAAGAGCCTCGAAATAATATATATTTAAAACCTAAATACGAGTACCTAGTATCTTCTTTGTTTTCCTGATCTTTTCATTGTCATCGCTAACGTAGTTTGTAATACATGTTTAATCGGGGGCCCAAGTTTTTTCCACCAATTAGCCGTCGCAAAGAACTTCAATAGTTTCAAAACTATGACATCAAGCTGCCAGGCCTCTGAAACTCTTTTTATCCCAACCTTTTCAAATATTTTACACAGTCCACTGCTGCACATAGGTCTACCCACTAAGTGATACCTGCTGTTGAGCCACATTCACCACGATACGAGATACTGGCTCATTGCGAGAGATAATGGAAGAACTCATCATGAGTTACCTTAAACAGTACACGCTGCGCCGCGCTGCATTACTTCCCAGCCTGAACAAGCCCTTACAGCCGTGGGGCGGGTGGCTCGGGAAACAAGGCGCGGGCTGCCTTGGGGTCGAATCCCCTCTGAATAGAAATAGTTTCCGGCCACGGGAATTACGGCCCGCTCCGGGTCAACGGAATGAATTTTGATTTTGCTTTTTCTATGGCTCTGGAGCCGGATTATTGTGCTCGGTGTCCGCGCCCCGTGAGCTTACTTATGCAAACATACCGGCCCACCTGGCCCTGCTTGTATAAATTTGAATATTTATAAGTACCCACACAACCTCTAGAATTTTTATGACATTGCGAATTTGATATCGGCCAAAATCCTCTTTCTAAATAATTTTTCTTTGCACAAAGGATCTTGGGAGCTTTTTACGGAGCTCGTTTTAAATAATACAATTTCGAGACCAAACAACGGAAAGGGAAAATTTGTAGAGCTCGTAAGGTAGATATTTACTGTTGATTGTTAAATATTTATGAATGGGCCTCTAATGAAAGCTTAGAAATTAAAATAGGAATTCACAAATGACCCAAAAGAATTAATAATTACGGGGTTTTGTGTAAAAAGGAATGTAAATGTTGGGGTAAGTAAAGAGTTGGCTCGTAAACAAGTCATAAACGTCTTGTATATCATTTTAGGGGCCGCTTTTTCGTTATAAAATTTGTGGTAAAAAATCTAACCGACGGTTTATTGTTTCCGTTTAATTGTCAGACTATGTTTATGTGTGCGCTGTGACATTTATCGTGCAATAAAAGTAGTTGGTTACGAATTAGCTGATATTTTTACAGCCAAGAACTTATTTATTCGTTTCGTGTGGGCCCTCGCCAAGTCGTATCTTAACTACCAGTAGGAACAACGAAGGTTAAGATTATTATGTTTATTACACTTTGCCTTTGAAACTATACTGAACATATGGGTCGCTTGAACATGAAATCACGAAAACAAGAATAACACTCATTTAACCTTAGAATAAATTATAAAATATGCCTTTGAGACTATATTAGTTTGGATAGAAACTGTATACGGCTACAAACATTGAATTATGATAGTCGTAATATTACTTAACTTCCTTACGAACAAAAAAGTTAAAGCTAAAAACTGCAAGGTAGAAACCTACAAAGAAAATTAATCAACAAATAAAACGTTGTAACAGAATTCATATATTGTTTGCGGTCTTATTATTCATGTTCATATTATTTATTGGTATCAAAAATATAAAAGATACACGTCTATAAATTATAATAAATACATTCGTTGTTATTTAAATAATAATATCACTTATAATAATATAATCGTTGCTTAGTAGCAAATAATTAAATTGTACTGAATTGAAACATAATATTACAAAATATGAAAAAAAACATATTTGTGTAGATTGCATTAACAAGGTAGCATATTAGTATTGGCTTATCTAATCTTTACTTTAATTTAGGCTTTACTTTACCATTTTGTTTTTGCAATATAAAAATATCATAAAATATAAATGACCGTATGGAAGTGATGAATGCAAATCTTATTGTCTTACACAATCAATTTTTATGGAAATCAATCGGAGCCTATGTTCTACAGTGGCAATCTTACGACTGACATGTTGTTGATGGAAATGAGCAGTTTACGTCTTCAGGAATTTAAGCACGGTGCAGCATGCAAAGATTGCAAAGAAAGATGCTGCTTGTCGGTAGGACGTTTTTATAATTTTATTAGAAAAAAGTAAGCATTATTTTGGCCTCTAACTCAAATCATTATGAATTGCTAGTACTATAGTAGTTTAGCCCTTAAATGCATGACTTTTAAAAAATTTGGATTTTTTATTTATTTTACAGAATTAATGTATTGCCGATACTGGTTTTAATCCACAAAAACACATTGGGTTTGTAGACTTTTGGCAACAACATGCATTTAAGGGTTAAGCTAAGAATTGAGTGGTACCGTGGCTCAGACGACACGTTAGATTGTAGATTTCGGTTGTTTCAACCTTTCAGCCTTTAAAGAAACCTTTAGGCGACCTAAATACTCTGATACCAGGGATAATCACTCAGGAATAGTCTATACGAACTAACTTTTATAATATAAATTGATGCTCATAGCTACAAAATGTGACAGTGGGTCTTTCATCAACTAATTAAGTTAGTCGTTTTTTTTATTTCATAGAAAAGTAAACAAAACAGCTTTATTTTTATTCTACACCTATGTAACGTTCTATCTTCAAAAAAAGCTAAGAATCGTAAATCCTACAATAAAACAATATTATCACGACATCGTAAAACAATCTTTACGATTCTCGCAAACATATAAGTGAGATGAAATAACTTTGCTTTATCCATAAACAAACCGAAGAGTTCTTTTGTAACTCCTTGTTTTGGTTCATAACTTTGAAATACCAAAGATATTTTCTTTGTAGTGAAGTATATTTGTTAAGAGAACTAAAATTGGTTTGTATTTTAGTGATGAATTATACATAGCGTTACCTATCATATGTACCTATACTTACAATTTTGATTTTATACAAGAATATTTAGTCATCATCATTTCAAACGTAGGATGTCCACTGCTGGACATAGGCGTGCTCTATAAATTTCCAATAACACCAATCGCAAGTGATGCATGTGCATGCAGCGTAATCTTGTTTAAGTATCAAAGTATCCACCTTGCGGGTCAGAACTTAAAAGATTAAGTAAAAGAGAATATTTAAATGATTTCTTTAGATATAAATATACAGAGACAGTTATTATTGTTGTTTTAACCGTTTAGCCATATCAGACGCCTTTGGGCGGCCTAAAAACTCTGACACCAGGGCTCGCTACACGGCCTATACGAACTTACTTACATTTTTACAAAGACTTGTTTGCGGGCTGTAAAAAACTGTTTATAAGATATAGGATTGCTGAAAATTCCATGTATATCTAACAATGACATTGCAATTTTTACTAATCAGCTCTAAATCATAAAACCTTTTTATTAAAACTATATTTTTCCATGAATGTCATATTTTAACACCGCTTTGCTTAACAGGAAGTTTTTTTTTTCTAATATGTATTAGGGACTGATTGGATATTATTAAATACTTACATATCTTATTACAATAAGACAATACTAATATTACTTTAATTAAAATACTTTATTAGCATTTTATGTTTCACTGACGTGATAGTAGTTTATTTTTGTCATTGCTATTTACAGCGAGCTTTTAGAGAGAAACGAAGTGAAGCCTTTCACAAAACGGACTAATGCACATGCCAGCACATCCCACTTCGCTTACATTGATTCAGTAGTGATGGAGTATTGCAAACATCCTGTACAGTACACATACATACGCCCCCTGTAGGTAGCGGAATAAATTCATGAATGTTGTTTGGTAGATTTACAAAATTCTAACAAAAATACATGCTGATTGTGTTTGGGTGTTTTTTTTTTTAATAATTTGAGATTGTTTTAAGACTGATCTTGGCTCTGTTATTTTATTTGCCAGATTTTTACGACGTGGCTCTATGAAAAACACCGGATAAGATAAATATCTATTTGCACTTCAAAACACCTAATGATGAAGCATAAGTTTAACAATCTAACGTGGTCTTTTACTATGGATGGGTCTTATTAATAAGCTCCAAGTAACACTACGAGCTATGGAGAGGGCTATGATCGGAGTCTCACTACGAGATGGAATCAAGAATGAGACGATCCGTAGAAGAACCGAAGTTACCGACATAGCCCAGCGGATTGGCAAGTTGAAATGGCAGTCGGCAGGGCACATAGCGCGGAGGACGGATGACTGATAGGGTCGAAAAATTCTCGAGTGGAGACCACGTACCGGCAAGCGCAGCGTAGGATGTATCCACAAGGTGGATGGATGACCTCATTAAGACCGCAGGATCACGCTGGATGCAAGCTGCTATCAACCGGTCTTATTGGAGATTCATAGGGGAGGCTTATGTCTAGCTGTGGACGTCCTATGGCTGATGAATGGATGGATGGATAACAATCTGCTAAATCTAATTGTAATAGGTGAATGGATGGGTGAATAGGATAGAATCTGTTCACTCATCTATTGACCATAAATATCTAAGTTCAATAACGAAGTTTAAAAGTATGAGCTCAATTATGAATTAACCTATCAAAACAAACAACGGCAAATACAGGGAAGAAAAAGACGCCAGTACCTATAGCTTAGTACTCGTACCTATAAGCTTTTTTTCTTACATGCATCCTACATAATGTACCAGTTCAACATTTTATCTTTAGATTTCAAGAATCCAGAAGCAATGAAAAAGATAAAGTACATTGAAGTAAAAAGTAAAGTCGTAGGTACCAGTAAAGAAGAGACAACAAAAATCAAGAAAAAAAAACACTTCCTCAAGATCCGCCGCCTGGCTATCTAGGCAGGTAGAATGAAATTTAATGAATGAATGAATAAATGTTTTGTTTACTCTGTACATTAAAAAAATCACTTTTGGTTAACAAAGTACGTAACCCCTTCGACGAAGTCTACCTTCACGACGGCGGCCTGCCAGCGGGACTTTTTATGTTTCCGCAAGTAATAATATATCGTTCAAGTGTAGGGATTCCTCATATTTTTATTACGCACAGCGTAAAAATGAAGATCGAATGCTGTAACCCCTTGGAGAGCAACTCCCCTGGTAGAGCTTAGACACATCATTTTGGGTTAAAATGTTTCCGGGAAGGAATAAATTGTTTAAGTTGTTGATCTAGCAGGCAGTTTGTTAAAATTTTCGGTGTTTAGGTATTTATTTTGGGAGAGATAAAGTAACATTGAAGACGGTTAGGTTTTTTGCCGGCATTTTTCGCAGTAAAAAGCGTTATTTAGCTGGCCAGCTACTTAGCGAAATTCGAAATTGCTTTATGAACGTTTATACTCGTATGATTAGTGTTGTAACTCATATAAATTACTTTTTGCTTAGATAATTGTATTTATAGCACTATGTTCTAAAAATTATATAAAATATAGGTTATACTTTTATACTTATCTATCGGTGGAAGTATCACGTTGAGCTTGTTAATGTGTGTAAGTAGTCCTGATTCAAAAACAAAAACTATACCAAAAAAACCAACAATATTAAAAAAAAATTCAAAATAAAAAAAATAAAACAATAGAAAAAATTAGACTTACTTGGCGTCGCCTTCTCAATAACCCATAGCATAAAACTGATTGAGCATTGAGTAACAGGGTATCGAATTTCTTTAACTCCATTCACTGAAAGTATCTGCTTCCGGGAAATTCATTTCCGGTCACGTGCCGTCTTCCGGTCAACGACTTGACTTTGGGGAGGGGGGAATTTATACATTCCCTTATTTTCCTTATTAGAGGAACAGCTGATGCTAGACTGTAAGTGTGCATTTTTGCTGTGGTATAATTTATCTTATATGCAATTCAGAGTTACAATATTTATATCAAATTTTGTTTCAAAAATTTTTTTACGTTCAAACCTTATTAACTACCACAAAATACAATACTATTAGAAGCTAAAACTACATACACTAAATAAAAAGCAATTGGATCACCCTTAAAGGTCTAAAGATTAGATTAGTCCTTAATCCAATGCCCACTGCCTGTTGGCAGCGTGCCCTGCATGCTGGATGTACTGCCACGCTGAACGGCAATGCTTATTTATACGTTGAGCCAAATAAACACCAGCATTTATTTCAACTTGTTTACGTTGGTAAGATAATTTATAATCATATCATGTTCGTTGATAGCGTATCATAGGAGTGTTCGATAAAAATTCACTGTTTCATTACTTTGTTCGTTTATTCCAAAAATTTCTATTAAAATATTCTACGCTGCCGTACTGCTGTGTATACTTGCCAGTACGTGGTCTCCACTTGAGACCTTACTGACACTTTTTTTTCTAAACTGACGTGAACTTTTTATGCTTCACCCTAAAAAGAAGCATAGATATAGTTATATTCATTCAGTACAATGAAATAAGCAACTTTGTTACGCATTCCGATTCAATAAGTGTTTAATTATTACAATAAATAGGGATTTGACTCCGGTACAAAAAGTATCTATCAATCAGCAACTTGGCATACTATCACACTTTTCACTCTTTAGCAAACAAAATCATGGTTATAATATCTGTAAACTCTCAATTTATTTGTAAAATAAAAAATATACACTTAGCACAGTTTTCAGTACAGTTTTTCATCGCCCTTATTAGGTTATCCCATCCAACTGCCAACAGAAATGCATCCAATCAAAAACACGATTCTAAAGCCAAAATTAAGCGCTACTTTACTATTTTAACTCAGCTTTTACGTCATAAGTAAACCCTCAAAGACTAATCCAGTTTCAAAATACGAGACCACTTTCATCCATAATTGAGTAAAAACTGTTTGTCACTCGAGATTTAATTTGGGTAATACGGTTTTAAGCGCTTTAGAATTCATAGAGTACTAAGGCTTTGATGTTAGTAGAACATCTGAAAGTTTAGTATTTGGTGTTTTTAGTGCTTTAAATTTGCACAAGAATTAGGTAACGGGTCAGTATGGTTCTAATATTGGAATAAGTTTGCAAATTCAATTTTTATGCCTCTAGGTATAGTTTGTCATTAGCCTTGCTGCTACTGTACCAGCCTTTTTAATAGTCCACTGCAGGACGTAGGCCTACCCACGAAGGGTGATTGGGCCATATCCACCACGCTGGCTCAGTGCGGGTTGGTGGATTCACATACGCCATGGAATTTCTTCCTTGGACATAAGCAGGTTGCCTCACGATGTTTTCCTTCACCGAAAAGCCAGTGGTGTGAAATTCCGTACATAAATTCCAAGGAATTAATTGGTACGGTACCGGGTTTGAACCCATGACCTCACGATTGTAAGGCGGGTGTCATTACCACTAGACCACCACGGCTTATAAGCCTTGCTACTAAGCTAAGAAATATCAGTATCAATATCAGACAGTACAGTAATTCGTGCTAATTACTAGGCCTGGATAAGTGCTACTTTAAGTGGTAAAATCTATGGAAAAGTTGACTCTGTAATAAAAGTTGGTCGCAATCATTGTCCTTCTTTCAGCTCAGTTAGGTACATATATTTTCTTAATAGCTTTGTAGTGATACAAGGCATATAATTCTAACAAAACTTAAAAAACATTTCAGAAACTATAACTATTAAAATAAAAACAAAACCTTTTACAAAAAAAACTAATAAAAATAAAAACTAATCTAAAAGACAGAGGGTAACGTGGCCAGAATGCTAGCGGCGTAGTGATTAATTTTAATAGTACTAGTATAATAGTAGATACATTCTTGTTGTTATATCTCAATTAAAACTTAACGTTTATAACTAAATCAGAGCAATATCCTTATGGGTAAAATTATTTTCAACACTCAAAAAAAAGTAGCCACGGTAAAATTATGCTAAATTTAAATTAAAACTTAACATTGATTAGTAAGAGCTCTAACACACACCTACTTCAATATTTCAAAGTTGTCATTAAAAGAAACTGCATCCATGCATACAATTAGCACAGTATAGTAATTCATGCTAATTACTAGGCCTGGATAAGTGTTACTACTGGTGCTAACTCCAGCACGGGCGGAGCTTGCAAATGAATTGAGAGCTTTCGTACTGGTGCTCAATTGGGAACAAATTGTCAAAAGAGAGTAGAGAGAGAACCTTAATTCTTTTTCAATAGATAATTTCTCAATTTACATGCAAATTGCAATGAACGAAAGACGTAGTAACTTGTACTGTTTAACGATTATTACATTTCGTAGCGCGCATAGCGTAGTTTGACTAAGCGTTCTAATGCGGCACAGTCAGTATTTGGATGCATGACTGCGACTGGTTGCATTTGCAACTAAGTGGGAGCTGCCGTGTCTCGTATGGAGGTTACATTATGAGGCCCGGTGTATTCCATGTCAGAGGCCTTCTGTCGGGTTAAAAGTTCTTAGCCCTAGGCTAGCCACCCGGCCTATACGAACTTATGTCTTCTTTGTTTATGTTACTAAACCATCATACAATGACCACACATAAGTATTTAATTAAAGTAAGTACCAGGTTGATTTTAGGTACCTAGATAAATATTTAATTACAACTGTTAAAAAAACCAACACCCACAATTGAACGTGTCATCCCAGCCAGTCATAGATGCTCCAACGTTCACCCATCCGAAGACTGGCCGTGCCCAACATTGCTTAGCGTCTAAAAAAACATGAATATTTTTATTCACAAAACTGTTATAAAAATATCAATGGGTCCAGTACGAAAAGCAACAATCGCGTTTGAAAACCGCAGGTGATATCACGGAATTCACGGGCTATATCGTTAAACGCGGTTCGCCGCCCGGGTTCAATTCCCATAATCATTATTTATACCAAGTATGGCTTTTGCTACGCTAGTTTGTTATCGTTATTTACTGCTCAAGGATTAACCATTAACCCTATTGTGTTCTTACTTTAATCGCACTTGAACGAGTCATTCCAACTGATGTTTATATTTTACCTGGCAATTGACCCAATTAACAGAGATTGATTTTTAATGTATTTTAAGAATGAGATAATAAGGCCTAGCGTCAATGACTAGGAATTTTTCTAATGTTTTACATGTTCTCAACTCTAAATCTAGGTGTTAAGCTTAAACCGCATATTATTATGTAATTAAGTATCTACTATTTGGCAAAGTAAATAAACGTATTCTTGAGCCTATTTAAAACTCATGAAATTTACAAATAGAAACATTTATGAACAACTTCACGTATAATAAAACGTTGTATTGCAAAAGTTTAGAATATTAAAAACTTTTCATTGTACTCTTTTCACATACCTATCTACCTACGACAACAGTAACTACTCACGAAAACTTATTAAAAATAAATCAATGATAACAATGCCATGGCAAAGAATATATAATAATACTACGTATAGAACGGCCACTCGTTACCCCCCACCCGTTTGAGTCTTCCTCACTTCCACCCCGCGTCTACGTACCGCATCGTGCACTCTGCGCGCGGGCTGCACTGGTCGGTGGATTTTCTAATAAAAACTACCTAGACTGTGACAATAGGGAACACTTGTACTGTGTATGGTTGAATATCAATGATACGTAACAAAACAAGAAATTTTAATGTTTCCCTAAGGATAAATAATAGGAACTTATTTTACATTATTTGGTAACTTCCTCTTGATATTATCTTACAAAAGAAGTAGATCGGTTACTTTTTGTTAAAATGCTTCCAAATTAAGTAATTGTTATACTTTTTTAAGTACTAGATTAATATTCATTTTTGAAAATTAAGTACGCAACTGTCTCACTCACGCGGCATGTCGTCACGTTGTGGTGATCGCTGACAGCCATAGACGTTCCGCACACAAATGCGCGTGTAGCGACCGTGCGTAAGTGTGTTGTCTGTGAGTAAGTACTGTGTAGGTGTGCGTAAGACAGCAGATTTTGTATGAAAAATCGCGGAGTGTCCGGGCTGTGGCCATGGCGACAACCAGCCAGCATAATTAATCTACTCCTAAATTGCGGCGTCAATAAGCTAAAATATTCATTCGTTCAGCAAATATCGAACAGCTCAGTCGCACCTTAATCCCGCATTTAAGTTCCACTCGCGAACCCGAACATTCTCGCGTTCTCACTTTCACCGACAATCAGCGAGCGACTGCCGGTAACCGAGTTTCCCTAACGAACTCGATTTAACTAGATAGTAACGACTCGACGACCCAACTTCTTAATTAGACCAACCGACGATTGTACAGCGTTTTTTTGCACTCTGTGTGCCGAATAAACCTGAACGAGGTTCAGGCTTATGTCATATTTTTAAGTCTTACCTTGCAAAATGTGACTCTGTACTTTCTTAATGCATTGTTGAGGATTGGTATAGTAAAGACTTAATGACCCAATTTCTTAATTAGACCAACCAACGATTGTACAGCCGTACAGCAACCTTTTGAAAGAAGGACGCAGCGAATGGACCTGTCGTTTTTTTTTTTTTTTTGCAAGGAGGTAGAAAACAAAACATCATTTATAATAATGATATGTGCTTCAAAAATTTAGTGATTTTTTGCTGTTTTCATATCACTAGTTAAAATTAATATTAGACCACCACAAAAATTACAATGATTTTTTATTGTTTTAACATTATAGATTACATACATAAGAAGTGGCGGTATGACCTTAAAGGCTTTAGCCTGTCCAAAAATGGGCACATTATTTAAAAAAATCACTATTTTGTTACTGTTGCTGTCAAAAAAAAAGGAAATGTCAAATTCAGTCGATCAGATGATGGATTCAGTATTGCCAGATTTCGTTTTCGGTATTCCGACTTAGCAATTTTTTGGAGGGGTTGATATAATTATTTTCTTTTTCAACAGTTGGTACATGCTCCTTCCTTAACTCGTTTTAAGTGTTTCAACTAGTAATTTTACGAACTGAGGTGTCTTTTTACATATTTTATAGAAACATACATTTTTGTATACTAAAAGATTATCAAAAAGAAAGAATACTTATATTTTTAGGTTTCACTCACTTTACTACTAACAAAAAGCTGCAGTTGAAATTATCCGAGATATTCCTGATTATTTTGATATTGCTCGTAATAATAAGGATTATTATTACGAGCAAAGAAGAAAGGTGCTATTCGAATCTCGGCAGCAGGCTACAGCTACAAACAGCACTTGCAGCAGCTGCGCGAAGCCGGCTGTGGCTGCACAGCTGAGGGGTTAATCCAGGTTTACACGTAAATTGAAACTACAGCTGTTTCGGTATGGCCCTATACATTTTTGTACAGCGCCCCAAGCAGAAACGAGGAAGAACTAACCAAAATCTATGGAGCCACACGCGAACGCGAAAGTTTGAGTAAACTTCGCAAAGCCTGGACTACGAGTAAGGGCTCTGGTTATCTATGTAGTAGTATGAATTTCTGCAAAAAAGATTCCGATTGCGGCTCCGGCAGCACGTGCTACCGAGCCTCAGCTGCCTGCGAGTGTTGTTTACCTGTTTAGACAAGTCCGACGTGCTGCCTGTCGCAGCACGTGTAGCCAACCTCGGAATCACTCTCGACTGCGGAAGCAGGCAGTGGCTGCATTTCAGATGTGTGTTACCTGCAATCGCGACCTGCATCCGCAGGCTGCGGCCGAAGTTCGAATAGCAGCAAGTTGTGGTTCTTATACTATTGCTAATGAAGTGGATGAATACCGAAATTCATTATCATTCATTTTTTCGTAGTACCAGTCGTCGTAGTTACCATTTAGCGCTTCTGGCGCGTTTTTGACGTGCTGATAGCGAATTTTTGCCAAAAGGAGTTGGCAGCACTGCTATGGTCTATAATTCTATAAATCAAAGTAGGTACCTATAGCTTGAAAATTGTTTTCGGTTTTTCTTATTTTAACTTCATTTTAAACAAACTTGTACATATCAGAACAGTTTTAGAAGCGTCATAAATTACTCTGGTGAAGATAACATTTTTATAAATGAGCTTGGGAGAAACTGAGTGTATTCGTACACAACAGGTATTCGTATGTATGAGCTGTCGACATCCTTCCTGAACGAGGTTCGGGCTTACGTCACATTTTTCGGCTTTACCTTGCAGAACATGCAAAATACGATTGTGTATTTTCTGACTGCATTATTGAGGATTGGTTTAGTAAAGACCCAATTTCTTAATTAGACCAATCGACGATTGTACAGCGACTTTTGTGTGTCGATTAAACCTGAATGAGGTTCGGGCAGTCATATTTTTCGGCTTTACCTTGCAATACATGCAAAATATGACAGTATATTTTCAGACTGCGTTTAATTGTGCTTTACTGCTGATTGACGGTACCAACTCTCCGATTTAATTTCTAAATTGAGCTAAACAACGATTTTACAGCGACTTTTAACGGCCTGTGTGCCGAACAACCTGAATGAGGTCCGGGCTAGCGTCATATTTTTTGTTCAGTCTTGATTATTTAATATTACGGTTTTATTTTTTCCGGTTGCATTTGATAGGTATTAATGGTGGTAACCTGTCTCAAAAGAATAAAAAATACTTAGAGGTAATGCGTCTATTTAAATGCAAGGAATTGCAAATGTAATAAGTGATAGGTTTAGTAACTATGTGACGTACTCGTACTAACTAACCTTTTTACCCACTGACGAATAACTTCCAACCTTAGGTACGAATATAAAAAAAGGTTATAAAAAGTAGTTCATAATAATGATCTTCTTATTTCGGAAGCAGAAAATTCTTACTATATTTTCTATTTCCGTATTGCGCTTCTTAATTTTTCCAGCTGTGAAATTGTTCCGTAAATTATAATGTTTAAGTTTCACAATCTGCTGAATTCTTCGCGATGCAATGAAACAAAAATATTATGTATGCTATATTTTCAGCAATTTTTGTTTAACTTGCAAAAGAATAAATACGTGTCAAATTTTACTAGCCAAGTGCCTTTATTAACTACAACAAAATACAATACTACTTAATTATTAAGCCAAAACTACTTACTAACTTACTACTACAAACAAAGCAATTGGATCAACCACAGACCCTTGGGGATTTAAGGATAAAATAATAATTTATTGTTGTTACACTCTGAAGTTCATCTTTCAGAGAATAAAGTAAGAGTTACATAAACCAAGCACCAGAGTTGTGTTGCTAAATCGCAACTATTCAGTTACGATGTGTCAGACGCATGTGGATCGTGTCACTTCACATTTTAATTAACTAATCTAATTATGTTCTGTTCGCGACATGCAATCTCTCTTCTGATACTGTACAATGCTTGAATTTATATAAATTGTCTTCCATCCTAATACTTGTATTACGAGTATGTAAGAGAATTTAGATAAACTTAAATTAAGATTTAGATAACTATATTGTTTAACTAAAGATATAACTACTGATTATGTCATCATCATTATTTTATCTCTAAACTTCCGTTACGACTAATTGGAAGTGGCTTAAATCCACCAAGAACTATGTAGAGACTGTAGAAATATTTAATGTTTGTGAGTATATATATGTGTTTTTGTGGGTGTGGCTGTGTTTGTCAATGAAGTCGCTATCTTAACGGCCAATGAATCATCACTATCCCATATATTCAGGCATAGCAACTGCCATTTCAACGAGCTAATATACTTCGATAACATAATCAGTTCAGAAACTCTAACTAGATAGAATTATACCAATTCATGCTCTTTGATCGGGCACAACTTTAATAAGTTCCTTATTTATTTATTCCGATCACCGAGTTTCCATAATAGGAAAAGCTTCCTATCGATTATCCCCAGTCGATGAACTCGTCAACTTTTCATAACAACCAACTGCCATTCTAAAGTAAACGTCGAATGCGAAACTCAAATAAAACTTGCTCACTTAAATGTTGTACAAAAATTATCTTGAGTTGATTGATTTTTAATTAATTTTCAGAGCTTGGTACCATAAAGTTTATTTATTAAGTATCAATTGGAGAATTTTGGGTATTTATACTCAAAACTCTCCAGTTGACTCTATCGTGTACGTGTACCATATCCAAACTTAAGGGTACTTTTTAGGGTACTTTAGGATATGGTATTGCGCAAAAATTTGCACAATACTAACAGTTTGGTGCCAATATAATATCACGCACAGGTTGCAAAAGAAAAAGTTATGTGACTTTGCAAAAACGTAGGACAAACTGTAATTATTATATAGTAATTCATGAATATTTATTATAATTTGTACGACACAAAAAGTACGTAAGGAAATTCACACCAGTGCTATAAAACAAAACAACTCTAGCAAACTCCTCTAGAAAATGACTGACCCAGACCTTCTAAGTGGAAAGCTGAAATTATGAGGCACTGTGCTTAGAAATAACAGAGCTAGACTGTCAAGTGTTCCATTCAATTTCTGTCCGTTCACTTGGCTGCTATAATCTACATATGTTTTTCAGACAATTACGCTGCTTTAATCTAAATTCCATAGATTTCGCTACGATGAAATTGAACGGCACCATGCGTACCATGAACCGCTGAAATGTTGTAGGTCTTAGTTTTTTGACCTGTATAAATTTATAACAGCGGCAAAGTCATGTCTTCTTGTAGTCTAAAACTGTGTTTTCTTAGTTATTTGTGATTGTTTTCTATTAAGCTGGTAGTTTAATTATGGTATCAAATCCGATGACATTTTTGATAATTAGTAATTTTGTATTTTTTTTAACTTTAATTAATTTTGCATGGTAATTTCGTAAAATACTTATAGCAGTTCATACATTACATACCTATTATTGGTTTTGTGGCTAGCGTTGCATTTTAATTGAAGCCGTAAATATAACAGCATTATCCTACTTTTTCAGCAGTTGCGTAGACAAATATCTAATTTTTACATGTTGTACGAGAGTAGTTGCATTTCGATTCAAAAACGTACACGTCAGTTTAGGGCACGTTATTTTTGCGATGCATTATTTGTATGTTTATCTACACTAATGTTGTAACATTCTACTTATGTTTCCAATACTTGACTTATAATTACTACTGTTACTTATAGCGCAGACAATAAAACACTCAATTTAAGCAATTTCACATGATGTTATAATATCCACATCGATATCGAAAAATCTCATTATAACATCGCGCGCTCGCTCCTGATTGGCCCTGCGCGCGCAGCTGCGCTCTCATTGGTTAGATTTTAATGGCGCCAAGTTCACTGTGACAATACACGTACGCGTGAATTTAATGTTTCGCAATATGTTTATTTTTATTTTCATTAGTGAAGATAAAGTAGTGTATGCAACTGCATATAACACGGGTATTAAAACACTCGTTACTATTATGAAACTCGCTGCGCTCGTTTCATAAACTCACACTCGTGTTTTAATACCCTTCATTATATGACAGTTGCATAAACTACTATTATCTTATGTCTGCGACAACTTCGATTTCTGTGTTCAATATATTTAAAGCCTTTGAATTCCATGAAACAGTTTGTCGATAAAATTGTGAAGTAACGCAGTCTATTCAGTTTTCCTCCGAGACGGATGTCCGGCCAGTGATGTACGCGTTTGTTTACGTTCAACTCTTTCTGCATTCTGCATACAGCTTTGTGAGAAATAAGTGTTGCATCGACTTGAAAATACAACCTTATTTTTATGTTTTCTTATCTTTTCTTATAATTGGCCAAGTGCGAGTCGGGCTCGCGCTTGAATGGTTCTGCACCGTAAGGAAGCCCCCCCATAATTTACTTTATTTTAATTCATTAATTATTTTTTAAAGGAACATTCCACTTAATATTTCAAGCATCTCTCTATTGCCGTTATTAATATCCAGCAAAAAAAATCACATTAATTGTATGGGAGCATCCCTTAAATGTCTATTTTATTTAAATTTAATTATTTATTTTTAAAGTGCAAATTTAACTTAATATTCTGTAAGTATTTCAAGCCACCATTATTAATATCGAGCGAAATACGGCTGAAAATTCAGGTTTATTGAATGGGAGCCCCCCTTAAATATTTTTTTTCTGATTTTAATATTTGTTGTTATAGCGGCAACAGTAATACCTACGTCATCTGTAAAAATTTCAACGTTCTAGCTATTACCGTTCATGAGATACAGCTTGGTGACAAACAGACAGACAGACTGACCGACAGCGGAGTCTTAGTAATAGGGTCCCGTTTTTACCCTTTGGGTACGGAACCCTAAAAAGTAAGTTCGAATAGGCCGGGTGGCTAACCAGTCTTAGTTTTTAAGCCACCTGAAGGCCTCTGACATGGTTTAACGGAATTTGACGAGTCATAGGTACGAGCCACGCTCAGTTATAAAAGCCACCCGCGGTCACTAATCCGAAGACTGGCCGTACCAAACGTTGTTTAACTTTGGTTATCGCTGAGAAACGCCAAGTCAAACTACGATTTGAGTTCTATATTTTAAAAGTCCTAAATTAGTTACAAATGGTTGGGGTCAATTGCGTAGTGAAACAACTCAAAATTAGAACTCTAGTATAAAGTGCTACCACGAATTTGGTACCAATATTTATATCCACATGACGGATACTTAATTTGAAATGCATAGGTTTAAGACTGTGTAACCATATTGTTTATACCGGCTAGCGTTTTAGGTCTCCCGTTTGCGGTTGGTCGGAATAAAGTACCTGCAGTTAGGGTACTTGAGGTTTAAAATCATTTATTTGAATATAAAATGTAATGTGTTATTTCGTGATATTTTGCATACATGTTACCAAATAAGCATAATAAACATACCTACATAGTATTACATTGATAAAATACTATCTATATGAAATAATGTACTTGCGTTACCTTCGTCGTTCAAACTTCCCCTGATTTTACTACTGTTGAACGTCTCTAAGAAGTCGTAACTTACATTGTTACGTAACTGTCAAACAGTTCACAGTGATTCCACAACATTACACTTGTAACAAGGTTGTCAAAGAGTAACTCAATTTGGTGACAGTTTGTAGAAGGTTCGGAACCATAGAGATGTAGACAAAGACCTTCTCTGTGGTGAACGTGCACCCGCACGCGCCAAAACAGCGGAACCACAACGAAAACGTCCAACTTAACTGGAGACCTACTGGAAAATTACGTGACATCATCTAATCCGACATACTTACAGTGCCTCAATTCCAATGAATGTTACCAGGTGCGCGATATTGCATACCATTTCATACAAAAATTGATAACAGTGCTGCGCGCTACTCTTTCGGCACCGACTGGTGGAGCTGGTGAACTTTCAGAATTGCTCAGCGCGCAAGACTTATACGTATAAAGCAAATGATAATACACCGTAAAATGCATGTAGGTATGTACATACATTGCAAAATGCAATGTTGTGTTACTATAACCAAACAAAACACTATTAAGTAGGTAATAAAGATACTGGTTACCAAACTCTGGTATCATACGTGGCCGAAGGGAATAAATCGTGTGTTTATTAAACCTTACGTAGTAAGTAAGTTGTAATTTTAAGCAGAGTTCAAATTACAAAATTTATTTTTTCTGTGAAACTCTGAAAAAAATCAACAATAATGTAAACAATTTGAGCGAAATACCTATTCTAATTATGTACACGATGGAAGGCGGTTATGCCATTTTTTTCGAAAAATAATTATTATTCAGAGCTACATTATATCTCTGCTAGATGGAGACATTTCTCATCTCGGGAAATCTATGCTCGGAACCCTCCCTGATCTGGCGTCATGGTGCGAGCTTGGAACTTTCGCTATTAAGTCCTTACGAGACTTGGAGTTAAAATTTTTGCAATTAGCTTTATTACTTCAAAATGCAGAGGTTCTTTAATTTACTCTCAACAAACATCGATGGTGTATTTCAAATCATATTATAAAAACTAGCGACCCGGCCCGCCTTCGCTCATGTGTATTTTACATATAAAACTTCCTCTTGAACCATTCTATCTATTAAAAAACCGTATCAAAATACATTGCGTAGTTTTAAAGATAAAAGCATACACCGACAGACACGGACACGGGCAGACAGACAGGAAAGTGACTTTGTTTTATACTATGTAGTGATTACATAAACAATTTATAGTGGGGGCCGGGAGCTCATATCATTTTCAAAAGTCTTTCTGAGCGTCTGGTAGACGCGACGCGTGACCAAAATGCTGGTGTTTTTTTGGCTCAACGCATAAAAGCAGTGCCATTCAGCGTGGCAATGCAGCCAGCATGCTGGGCACGCTGCCAACTGGCAGTGGGCTTGAGCATTTGGATTATCTTTAGACCTTCAAAGATCTGAGGATGATCCAATGCTTTTTGTGTGATAGTAGTGTAGTTTTGTTGTAGTTAATAAAGGCACTTTTGCCCGATTAATAAACAATTTGAAATTAGCAAAAAAAAAAAAAAAGAATAAAAACAGCCGTTCGAATTATATTTGGTAAGAAGACGCCAAAACATTGTTAAGCATACAAATAATCTGTAGAATTTATTCAGTATTGCTGTTCATTAAAATAAAGTTTAGTCAAAAGTTTGATTCAGTCAAATTAAATTTATCAAACAAATTCAAAAACCTCATACTAAAATACGAGTATACTAGATCTGTTGGGTGAATTTTAAATAAAATATAAGCGTGTTTTAAGTTAAATTTTGAAAATCTTCTTTTTTCCATATTATACTTATTTATAGTACTTACTCGTAACTTTAATAAAATCAATGGACAATTAGTTTAAGCGTCATAATTAATATAAGAAACATTAAGTAATCCAAATGAATTTGGCAACAATAAAACAAGTCATGGGCACGTTTCGAAATACATATACAAATCAGGGCACGAAGAGTTCAAAATTAACGTGAAGCTTAGTCTGGCCACTGGCATATTATACACAGAAAATTGCCAATAACATTAACTTAGTTCTATATTCCAGTTCTGTAGATTTTGGTGCACTGTATAGGACTTTCACAGTGCAAACGAAGCGAAACATGTCACCGGCAACCGGCCACCTATGGTCATACCGCCAAACTGTGGCAGCTTAGAATCGGAACCGGAGATCGGCTAGAACTCCCGACTCACCAGTCTCGCAAGTTTTGCTTCCTGAATCGGTAGAGATATTAGGTAATTCAGCGACCACTCGCACTATATCATGCGCGAAATGGACTTAGCACCCACTGTTTTTTTATCTAACAGAATCAGGAATATATCACTCTTGATTCTGTTGGATAAAAAAATAAACTCACAGACTGGTCGCACGAAATTGACTGATTTGATTGGGTTTTAAATGTGTTGTTTTTCATCTAACAAGATCACGACTGTGGACTGATACATAAATAAATATTTTGTTAAGGGACATCTTACACAAGGTATCTAGCACCAAACTAAGCAATATGGTTGCCAAAAATTGATGTACTACATAATTATACATATTTTCATATAGATAATACTTAAATAACACCTAGACACAGAGCAAACACCTATATTCATCACATAATTTGCCCTGGGTGAGAATCGAACCCACGCCTCTCTGATCCCGTAGTCAGGGTCACTAACCACTGAGCCATCGCACTGCAACATTCGCTGGAGTGACGCAACATGTTTTTAAATAGATCTAGCACGTCTGAGCTTTAGTTTCAACTTTTTTAATAAGTACCTTCTTAATGCTGTTCCATTGACACCGAAGTCTGTGTTGTGGAATTTGTCCATTTTTTATTGACTTTTTTCGTTACTTTTAATAATATTTTGCCAAGACGCGATACTTACCTACGATAGTGCAAACTTACACGATTGAAAAGAGTCGACAAAAACACATTTTCGGGAAAGTGATTTTTCCGAATGAAAAACAGTAACTAAGTCGAGAAAGTAATTAGAAACTAATTGTATATTTGTCATGGCGCAGCTACTGTTATGAAAACAGCAGTTACTTGATATTATTGCAACTTGTAAGTTCCGTAATAAGTCATCCGACCTCAAAATTGCCCATTCTATTTTAAAGTTGAACTTGCGCGCTGACTTGAGCGGTTGAATTCTTCGCAACTTGAAAAGTGTTTTCGGTATGGTGATATGAAAACTTGGGGCGATGTGTTTACCGACACTTTTCTTCTTCTCTTTTCTTTTAAAGCTGGGGTCGGGTTCAATATAGTTTTAGCGGGATGGTATGGTGTGTTTGCAAATATAATAGTTGTTTATATTACGAAGTGCCTCGAGTCTTTGAATTGCAGGTTGCAAAGTAAAATTGGTTTATAAAGATGAGTACAATCATATACTAGAGTACGAAAACAGTAAAAGCCGTTTTAGTCTATTGACAGACAACCACTTTACAATCGTGAGGTCGAGGATTCAAATCCCGGTAGCCGTACCAATGAGTTCTTTAACATTTATGTACGGAATTTCATACCACTGATTTTTCGGTGAAGGAAAACATCGTGAGGGAACTGCGTACGTCTGTAGAAGAAATTCGATAGCGTATGTGAAACCACCAAACCGCACTGGGCCAGCGTGGAGGACCCAATCACCGTTTGTGGGTAGGCCTACGTCCTGCAGTGGACCATGAAAATAAAGCTGGTACAGTAAGTAAGTTCTTATAGGCTAGGTATCATATAGATACAGGTTACAAGTATCTACATATTACTCCACAGCTGTAAGATAGATATAATATGTGATTATATTGCTTCGTTCAAATCGTATAAAATTATATTTGACCGTATCGTATATAACGCATCTCTTGAATAAAATCAAAGCTTATCGCAAACAAAACAAGTGTACCCAATAATCACATTATGTTCGCCATAACTCCGCCATGCCGACTGCTCACAAGGACGAAGTAATAATTTAACTTCATTTGACCAGTAAAAATGTCCCGGAAGTGGCGAAAGGTCAACATTATGGACGCCAGCGCTAAAGCCCTGATTCCACCAATGCAGAGCGAAGCAGAGATGTGCGAAGCTGGGCATAGCGCTGCAAGTCGCAAACCCATCGCAGAAGAGATAAGATAAGATAAGATAATTTATTTCACAAATACCTAACCCAAACACAAAACAATACAGATTTAATTTGAGTACTTATTAACTAAACGAAAAATTTACAATTCAGATAGGTACAAAGGTAACAAGTATAAGCACTAATTGAATTTTACAAAATAGAAAGATAGGTATTTAATAGATTTTAACATCGTCTTGTATTACTAGTGGGCCCCAAACTAGGCTAAGCCTGTATCTTGGTGACCCAAACTGTGAGTTAACGAGTAGAATTTCGCGCGACTACGTAAATGTTTTAGTATTACTAGGTATATAATAATAATATACAGTATGCCTATTCTGTACACTAGTTATTTGCAGGAGTATTATTTATGTATACAAATATTAATGTTGCCTGTTTTAGTTTGCCAGTATGTTTGATTATGCGTGTGTATGAGAGGGTGTACATGTGCGTGCGTGTGTGTGTGTACATAACACTGCAATACGCAAGATCTCATGAGAGTCAGGGTTTGCAGTGTGTATGAATGTGTGTCTATGTGTGTGTGTTGTGGAAATGCCTTGAGAATTATTTACGCATGAGTATACAACCAGCATCCATCCCTGCGCAGTGGACTCATGGACATTGGTATATGGTGTTTTAATAAAGACAAAACGAGATCAGGTAAATCATGAACTGTTTTTTTACCACCTCCGATCGTAGACTTTGACCAGTGCTTCGGTTTCTTCATAGGATTTAGTCATAAGCCAGTTTTTAACTTTAATTTTGGCTTCCCTGAGTGTGCATTCTTTGAGGTTGCAGGTTTTGCTTATTGCATTATAGGCAAAATTGTGAATGTAGGGTGGTAAGCGCGAGGCGAACACAGTTCTAACATCTGGGAGCTGTATTTGCTCTGGACGTACTTGTCTTCTTCGTTTTTTTGGTAGCCTCAAAGTACTTGAATGGCTTTTTACTACGGCTCTCATTAAAAATAGTTGTCTTACACTAAGGACCTTCGTATCCTGATACAATTGTAGTGTGGGGAAACGGCGAGGCTTCCCGGTCATCACCTTTAATACTGCTCGTTGTGCCCGTTCTAGATCAATCATAGATGTTTTGGCTGCTCCGCCCCATACCCCACAGTACTGCATCAGAGATTGACATAACGCCGTGTAGACTAACTTTCTAACTTCTATGATTGCTGCAGTTCTAAGTGTTTTCATGAGAAAGATTAGCTTGCGCACTCGCTTCGAAAGCAGTTTTATGTGTGGCTCGAAGGTAAGGTTTTGGTCTATGATTACTCCCAGATATTTGACTGATGGAGCCTTGTAAATGATTGGACAGGGACAAATATAGTCTTTGAAGGTGCCGACAAGTGCGGGGCAAAGGTGTCTGTGTAACTTGATGCAATCGGAATTAAGTTTGGTGGCGCTTGTTATATGGAATCCAATGAAATTGGTTTTCTGGGCATTAAGCGTAAGTAAATTTTGATCTAGCCAGTGAGAGATGACAGCCATACCCTTCTCCGCAGCCAGAATCACATTTTGCCAGGATTTTTCGTGGAATAGTGCGACCGTGTCATCCGCATAGCAAATGAGGTCTGCGTTTGGTATGTCTAGTTCTAGGATATCATTGATATAGATGATGAACAGGGTTGGAGAGAGGATGCTGCCCTGTGGAACACCAAAGGAAATACTGTGTTCCTCACTCAGATGCTCACCAATTTTTAGACGTTGGCGTCTGTTGCTAAGATAGCTTTTAAACCACGCCAATGCGCTTCCTCGAACACCAAGGAGTTCTAACTTCTTTAGCAGCATGGGAATCGAAATTGTATCGAACGCTTTAGCAAGATCGAGAAAGACAGCAATGCTTCTATCCCCCCTATCCATGTGTCGAGATATGGTCGACGTCAACAATTCGACTGCATCTTCAGTCGATTTCCCACGACGGAAGCCAAATTGGCGGTCAGATAGCAATTTGTGGCGGTCGAGAAAATCCAGCAGACGTTTATTAACAATTTTCTCCAGAATCTTAGATAGAATAGGAAGTAGCGAAATTGGACGGTAGTTATCTACAACGTCCTTGGATCCACCAAGAGCCATATTTACTCAGTGAAGGATAAAACAAAAACTCCGCTCCGCTCACGGTTTCTTGTTTCTCGGTTAAGAAATATGTAATTACATATGGTTAGCTCTGAGTAATCCTTCTAGCTATGGAGAGGGGTATGAGGGGTAGGTCCGCTCAGTGCCTACGAGGAGATCCGTAGAAGAACCAAAGTTGGCAACTAAACCCAGCGGATTGGAAAGTTGAAATGGCATTGGGAAATGCAAATAACACGAGGGACTGATGACTGGTGCGGTTAAAAAGTTTTCGAGTTGAGACTACATACCGATATCTAAGCGCAGCGTTGAACGTCTATCCACATATTGGACAGATGACCGCAGTACCGCGCCGGATGCAAGTCGGCTACCAAATGTGTTTTTTTTGGCGACCTTATAACCAGCAATGGAAAACTATGATTGATATAAAGACGATGGAGCAAATGTATAGCTATTTCGTGGAGTTACGGACCACCATGCTCTGCTCAACTTCGCAAATCTCCGCTTCACTCCGTTTTATTGAAGTCTGGGTATTATATGGACGGGTGCCGACGCTAAGCCGTCTCACGTAATCGCACCCATACGTTTTCCACTTTCCAATAAATTTCAGACTTAAACGCTGGAAAATGGGCCACAAAGTCGCCCTCGGCCACTGCAGGTACACTATCAATCTATAGAAATGATAACGACTATTCTTTTAAAAATTAAATCATTGGTTATAGGCAAGGAGCATGATAACCATCTCCTTGGTTATGGGTTTTTCTATCGGTAAAACGCACAAGTAAAAAAAAAGTTTTTATCTTAGAATACGTTTCTCCATCCTAAGGTTGCCTGGAAGAAATCGCTTTTAGTGATAAGGCCGCCTGTAGTTGCCACTAGTTTTTTTTTTTAAGTAGTTCTTTCTTTGTTTATATTATCTGGTGTGAACAATAAAGAATTTATCTATTTATCTAAGTACTTACTTAAAACAATCTATTTAAATTTAACCAGCTAATTAAAGCTGTCAAACTTGAACTTGTTTTTGAATTATTGTGAATTAATCTACCCTGAGATGATCTAAAATCAACACATGAATAACTGCAGCCATCATATTGATTGATAATTTATTTCTCAAACTGTTCAATCAACTGGCTAAATCTGAATTACTTTAACAACAGTCTCCTACATTACCTTAGTTAATAGATACCCTGAGCGTTAAGATTATTTAGAGATCTTTATTATCCCAATTACTTGTTGCAATAGCAAGGACAGTTTACTAATTTTATTATAACATGTACTAATGATGTTTTTCATTTAACTAACCCGTTGCCCAGTTTTCGATGTTGTTGAGGATGAACCATGTTGGTTACGAATAATAAATAAACAAGTTAACTAACATTACACGTTTATAAAAGCTTGCTCTCTATCAAATTTCATTCAAAATGAAATGTCTATATTGCAATTAATAAACATCACTTGAATTCAACAATAAACAGTCAATGCACTCAAACGTTCAGCATACATTTGTCACACACATAAAATGTTAATTATGAGTCCCGACCAGCTTTTATGACGGAACGCTTTTACGCTAAATTGAAAACAACTCATGGTTTATTCACATCACGCTAGCATCACTGACCAATATCAGAAGAGCCTTTTGACATCTCCCAATGGAGGTGAAACGAGGATCTCTTTTCAGGCAGAAGGGTCAAATTATAGTAGTCGTTATCGTATCAAACATTTGCAATGACTCCGATATAACCATTTAATTTCTCATGTAGTGCTTTTAATTTATTAGCTTTGATTTGTTTGGATAAATACGTGGGATTCTTTATTCTTACTTACTACGGGACTAATCGTGCACTAAAATCACGAGATCAACCTGTGACCACGATCGATGCTACGTGATGGAAATGTCGATATAATGAAGTATTTATTAATAACCTACGAGTATTTCGTGATTTCAGTGCGCGATTAGTCTCGTAATATAAGAGTAATGTGCTCAAATTGCGAAAGTTAAATAACACGAGGGATTTTCACGTTGTTTTTAAATTGATAAGCTATCTCGAAAATGTAAAATTAATTATTGAAGCCTCTATTCTATTTACTCTAGCTTTTATATGGATTTTCATATCTGTATTTGATAGCTTTGTGTATTTTACAAAAGCTTTTTTTCAGACTGTTGTTTGCTTTTATGAAGGTTCTTTATCATCTCCAGAATTGCTTGTTGGGCCAATTTATCTACAATGAAAGTAATAAACAATATTTTGTCCTAGTTAAGATACATAATGTCTATTTCTATGCGTCTTTACTTAACTTTACGATATATCCCATCGGATGTCATGTCAGTCCTCCAGCTTGCAGTGTTCTGCTTTGTGGTTCTGCTCTCTGCCATTTCAAATATCTAATTCTTTGAGCTTTCTCATTTATGAATATCAAATATTGTGAACTATTATAATGTCATCAATGGTGTGAGAGACCGCACACGAATTCACAAAAAACTAATTGGTAAAAGACAGGGATTTGAACAATGGATCTCATGATTGCAAATCGGACGTTCCTACGACAAGCCCACCGCTGCTACCATATCAAATAGTACTTACTGAAATAAAATATAATTATATTGCTGCTAATTATCAAGAAGATCGTGAATTGACCAATATTTCCGCGTTTTCTGTAGAACATCGAGATAATGTTTGGTACATTTTATATAAAATTTACGTTCCAGGGGAAAACTCTTTTCACCCATTAAATTGTAACAAAATTTTATGAATTTAGTGTCAATCGCATAAGTAAGAAATATTACACGCTCATACCTACGTCTTATTTTTTTCAGAAAAGTTTTTAGTTTAAGTACACTTTCCAGCTAATTTTTTGCGTAAATATATGACTTTTAGAGGCTTATGACTGTCATTTAAAATACTGTAAAAATTAATACGTATAATCCTAGCGATTTAAGTGCTGATTATATGAAAAAATTAACAGTTCATTGTTTTTGTATGCCAAGTTGGCGCCTCACAATTGCCATAAGTTTGTATACAATTTCGAGAAAAAGTTATTTGAGCATCGGATATCCGTATTTCACCAGGTAGAGTAGCTTAATGGTCAGACAGTACGGCAAATTAATAGTTTTGCTACAATGACGCCCCTAATCTCATACGATACAGGTTGCTGATTTCATTCCGTGGCCTATTCATGAGATTTGAAGCCAGTTTAGAGATGAGCAGTGGCCATAAATGCACGGGATCTAGAGGTAATTTTTAAGTATTTCACATAGATTATTCATACTCAGACTTCTTTTGGTACCATTTACTTGGATATTTTTAAAAAACTGCAATTTTAAAGATGGTTACTATTCCTGAAATTTAAAAACAAAGAAAAACGTGATTTTTCATTCTTATGAAAAAACTTAGCGCACATAACTAGCTGACTCGATTCTTCTTGAATTAATGCCGTGTTTAATGCCGATTATAAAATTCAATATCTGGCAAACATAATCTGGTGATATTATTTCTAATGTAGATTACTGTTAGTGGATTTTTTCGCAAGCTTTTGTGCGGTGAATAAAAGACTACCTGACTCCATCGAGGTTTCAGTTTTCCCAGGTGGTTTCCCTAACCAAACAAGTTATACCTAATCTTAGCTATAAAACATTATAATTCTTTAATAACTACTAAAACTTAGAATGATAATACCCTACATACTACCTACCACTTAAAATTCAATTACGAGTACATCATCCACATACCACTACAAATCATTCAAATGGTCAAGCCTACTATTAGTTGGCAGCATACCCATCATGCTGGCAGCACAACCACACTGAATAGCAATGCTTGTATTTTTAATCAAAATTAAATGTACACCTACATTGCATCACTAAATTTACTTGTCCATAACTAATTAACTATAACCATATTACTAACATAACAACTTTAAGTAAGTTGTTATGTCACGTGCGATCTTTTATTGAATTTCCCTAAGTAGTTAAATACGTTCCAATCTTCCCATCTTCGAGGAAGACATTATCATAAATAAAATAAATGTTTGTGAGTGACATTGATACAACAAAGAAACCTCAATAAAATTGATGTTACCCTCTGATCAAAGGCGAAGTTTGTCTCAGGCGAAATGTCTAAAAAGGAAAATAGGAAAAATGAGCCCTTTTCCATCAAGAATTGTGATTGTAAGATATTGAAAATTATCTTTTGATTACATAGGTTTTTTTGGTTTCACGAAATGACATCTTGTAAAATAAATACTGGTAATAAATAAGCTCCAAGTAGCCTACCAAGCTATGGAGAGGGCTATGCTCGAAGTCTCTGTGCGATCGAATCGGAAATAAGGAGATCCCCGTAAGAACCAAAGTAGCTCAGCAGATTGGCAAGTTGAAATGGCAGTGAGCAAGGCACATGGTACGGAGGATTGATGACCGATGGGGACGAAAGGTTCTCGAGTGGAGGCCACGTACCGTCCAGCGCAGTGTAGAACGTACGTCCCCAAGGTGGACGGATGACCTTATTGAGACAGGGTCGCCTTGGATCCGAGCCGCTTCCAAGCGCTCTTAATGAAGACCCATAATTATATAAGAGAGGCCCAGAAGTAAACATCCTAAGGCTGATGGATGGATCATGGATGGATGGACGGATGTAATCTTACATGCCATGGACTTGCATCTATAAATCATATATCTTCAGAATTACCTACGATAAAAAAAGCAACGGGTTGCACTCCGGGAGTGCCGGAAAAAGTAAAAACTTGCTCCCTCCGTCTTACGAATTTTTCGATCTAGTTATGTCATGTCCTGACGCAAGTTCAACTTATTTCCCATCCCATCCCAAAAATTGCAGAACGCCGCTAAAGAAGATTTTACTTAAAAAAATCAATAGAAAGTGAAAGCAATTTAATTAAATAAATTATATTGCCCTAAAAAGTGTATTTACAGAAAATAAGACATAGCTACCTCAATATTGGTTCCGCGGTTCCTGTATTCACTGCTTTTTCCATCTAAGGAAGTATGTCGTTCGTCAACTAAAAAAACAAATATAGTAAAGTACCCCAACAACAAAACAGCCAGTCACAGGAAATTGTATCGTCATTCAATATCATCAATCACAATGCGGCGAGGGTCAATATTTGCTGACCAATCAGTGATACACCCGAAAAATGTTAACTACCTCGAATGAAACTGAAATAAACGTGAAATTTTATGTGTAGTGTATCTGCAGTGGAAGCCGTGGTGGTCTAGTGGTAATGACACTCGCTTTACAATCGTGCGGTCGTGGGTTCGAATCCCGGGCCTGTACCAATGAATTACTCGGAATTTATTTATGGAATTTCATACTACTGACTTTTCGGCGAAGGAAAACATCGTGAAGGAACCTGCAAACGTCCGTAGAAGAAATTCGATGGCGTATGTGAATCCACCAACCCGCCATATCCACAGTGCCAGCGCGGTGGATATGCCAATCACCCTTCGCGAGTAGGCCTACGCTATGACGTAGGATGATTTGCAGTGGACTATTAATAAGGCTGGTACAGTACAGTATCTTCAGTGGACTGTAACTGCTACTCTAAAACATTTTAAAGATAAGCCTCTACTATGTGAATAGACATGGACAGACAAGTATTATGTAAGCACTTGAAAATATCACGGAACAAATATGAGGACACGTAAATAGTAATTTTACGACGTACATTTAGTAGTATCGTAGGCCCAATTTTAAAGGCGCCATCGTAAATTTAATAGCAACGTAAAATAGTGTTATCTCTATCAAATGCATAATGGTGAAAAAGAAACAGGGCTACTCTAAATTGCTATTATAAATACGATGACGCCTCTAAAATTGGGCCTAGTATGTTCTTAGTAACATTATCAAATCATAGCCTAGATTGGGTAGAGAATATTCAGATAGAGTGTGGAGTACATTAGCGGCTAGCGCCCCCTAACTAAGTTGTTACGTAGAAGTTGACAATGTTTTAACGCGTTAAAACCGTGTCATATTAACGTTAGGAGTTACGTAACGACTTCATTAGCGAGCCAATTTACGCGTTAAGATGCTGATGTATCAGTAACGTACCAGAAATACGAATATATCATATGCAGTTGATTCTAGAAATAAATGACTGGAACTAAAACATTTTTATTTTGCCACTGCCAATACACAACACGTCTATTATCTATAGCTTGTCAAAGCACGAATTTTATGAGTACCACGGGTAATTTATCTAACTTTTCATTACCCACGGTTCATACGAAAGCACTGAAAAATATTTCCCTACACGTACGCGGGATTAAAATGAATTTGAGAGCACTCAAATATAAAATAGGACCAGGATTGGAATCGCCGTCACGTACTGTTGACACGGCCCATGGACGAGAAAAATCTGGTGGAAATGCGATGTGATGTGCATAATTTACACTGTCGCTAAAATCACTCTCAACTAAGTGTAATATCTATCTATTACTGAATACAAATTAAAAATTTTTTGCTTTTGCATAAATATTTTTAATTTACTCAAGATACTTAGAATATAGGTCAAGCATAGCTTATTTTCCAAAAGTTGCAATTATGTTACTATAAAGTAAGTAAGTTCATAGTTTTTGTTTTGTCAGAGTTTTTAGGCCGCTTGAAGGCCTCTGACTATAAAGTAAGTAGTTAGTCGGTTAATAATTTTACCAACTACGTTGGAATATCAGACAAATTCACTTAAAACACGATCATAAATGGAATTATACTTAGGGCCCGCAGCAATGACCTAAATTGCTTACAAGATAAAATTGGTTGTGTCTAAATCAGTGTAATAGCCGAATCAAATATCTCGGCGGCTGTGGTGTTAACTAAAAGCTGCGGATTTAACCCAACCGTTGCGCTTAAGTTAGCTTCAGTTAGGGTTGGGTTATCCGCAGCTTGTAGCTTACATCAAAGTCGCCAAGATTTTCAATTCGGTCGATACAAGAAATAAGTTTAGCTTAATTTTGGCACGCGAGCCACGCCTGCTTCGCGCTTCCGCCTATTTTTCCCTTCCGTGACTGGGCCGACATGTGGAGTAATTCGTGAATTTACAGCCAAACAACGTTTTTTCATTTTCGTTTGTTGTTCTATCGTCCCATTTGAAAATTGACGATGCGTATATAAATAACTAGAACACGTTTGAATACTAGACTTTTTGTATGGTCGTTTGTTCCAACTCATTTTTAGGGTTCCGTACCCAAAGGGCAAAAACGGGACCCTATTACTAAGACTCCGCTGTCCGTCACCAGGCTATTCCTCATGAACCTTGATAGCTAGAACGTTGAAATTTTCACAGATGACGTATTTCTGTTGCCGCTATAACAACAAACACTTAAAACAGAAAAAAAAAATAAGGGGGGCTCCCATAAAACAAACCTGAATTTTTAATCGCTTTTTGCTCGATATTAATAACGGCAACAGGAAGATGCATAAAATGTACACAGAATATTAAGTTCTATATTCCCTTAAAAAATAAATAATTATTAAAAAACATACCTTATTAGCCCCCCTGGCTTTCTTACGGCACGGAACCCTTAGTGCGCGAGTCGGACTTGCACTTGGCGGATTATTTATCCAATTGCCCGATAATGTGTTTGGGGTGTGCTCGTATGACAGTACCTTTACAATATGTCACATAATCAGGTATGTCACCACAGGCCAAGTATATTATATGTAGGCACGTTTTTTTAACACGAAACTCACCTTTGATGATTAACTATTAAGTTTTATGAAATATAAACCCATGCCACACTCTAACATCATTTATTTTAATAAATCATTAGACAACTCTAAAGTAATATGTGTAATCTTATAAAAAACTTTCAATATGATGATAGAATATGCTCCGTTTTCTGTAGCTAATATCCGATACGGAGACGTGACGATAGCTCTCAGAAAATATGTGCTCATACTTTTTGCAACGCGACGTCGAGGGACTGAATGTAGGGATGGTATGTACCTATACATTGTGCATACCTATACATTATTTAAGTCGATGAGCTTGGTAAAAGAGTAATTCACAATACATGTAATTATACCTACATACATATTTCATGATCCTATGTGTAACACGTGAAGATCAATGTAAAGTAATTGTAAGTGTATTAATTTAATTAAGTTAGTATAGAGAGGAATAATTTATACAGTGATGCAGTTAGGGCCGCTGGCAGGTAGGATAGGCAGCGGCACACTCGCCGCCCATCCATCCCGCGCCGCCCCCGCCTCGATGGGCTCGGCCGCGGCATCGCGACGAGCGCGACACCGCAGTCCACCTCAGTCGACTAGCGACCTACTGGCCTACCTCCACACGGGCTTGAGGAAAAAACCCGGAGAGGCGGCCCCACCACGCGTTCCTCTTCGCTTCACCAGGCTCCAGGGCACCTGGCTACTAAGCCTCCCCGCCACGACAAGGCGGGAACCCACTCGGGGTGTGGGTACGGAACTCTAAAAAAGAAACTAAATCTGTCCTCCTAAAAAATCTGTTTAGAACCTTATGAGTTTTTTAGCTAACATTTTATACCATACAAAACCATCGAAATTAATATAATAAAGCCTCCATTCCATATAAAAATATGTGGTGCACGTATACCCGTGTGGTCACGTTACACAAGTTAAAGAAGATGTTAAGCCCGATTACAGAGGCGCCATCGTAATTATATTAACTAAATAGCATAGTTCTGTTTTTTTTTTCACTTTGGGCATTCGATAGAGAGAACGCTTTTTACGTTACTATTAAATTTACGCTAGCGCCTCTGTAATCGGGCTTATAGCCTATCTAAAAGTAAAGACGCTTCTCTCGATTTGCTCAAATTAAATATTGAAATCAATCAAATAACTAACAGAGCGTAATGTTGAAAAACTAAATCTTATCGATACATTGAAGCCGCATCACTACGGTTATCAGACGCATATGGCGCCAAAAGACGCAAGACACGTTTATGACGTAAACTTTTCTATAAGTTTTGCACGTTTTATCAAAACAATATGGAGGGATTTGGTGGAAGAAAGATTTTTGAAGTTACAATTACTGATAAGAAAGAAGATAAAACACTCCCTTAGCTCCAAGAGAAATATTTCTAAGACCGACTTGATACATTTCTAAGCGTTTTTACTTTAAAAAAAAGTAAGTAAGTTAGTATAGGTGGGGTGAGTAGCCCTGGTGCCAAGTTTTAAGGCCGCCTGAAGGCCTCTGACATGGCTAAACGGTAAAAAAAGTAAGTAAGTTAGTATAGGTGGGGTGAGTAGCCCTGGTGTCAGAGTTTTAAGGCCGCCTGAAGGCCTCTGACATGGCTAAACGGTAAAAAAAAAGTAAGTAAGTTCGTATAGGTGGGGTGAGTAGCCCTGGTGTCAGAGTTTTAAGGCCGCCTGAAGGCCTCTGACATGGCTAAACGGTAAAAAAAGTAAGTAAGTTAGTATAGGTGGGGTGAGTAGCCCTGGTGTCAGAGTTTTAAGGCCGCCTGAAGGCCTCTGACATGGCTAAACGGTAAAAAAAAAGTAAGTAAGTTCGTATAGGTGGGGTGAGTAGCCCTGGTGTCAGAGTTTTAAGGCCGCCTGAAGGCCTCTGACATGGCTAAACGGTAAAAAAAGTAAGTAAGTTAGTATAGGTGGGGTGAGTATCCCTGGTGCCAAGTTTTAAGGCCGCCTGAAGGCCTCTGACATGGCTAAACGGTAAAAAAAGTAAGTAAGTTAGTATAGGTGGGGTGAGTATCCCTGGTGCCAAGTTTTAAGGCCGCCTGAAGGCCTCTGACATGGCTAAACGGTAAAAAAAGTAAGTAAGTTAGTATAGGTGGGGTGAGTATCCCTGGTGCCAAGTTTTAAGGCCGCCTGAAGGCCTCTGACATGGCTAAACGGTAAAAAAAGTAAGTAAGTTAGTATAGGTGGGGTGAGTATCCCTGGTGCCAAGTTTTAAGGCCGCCTGAAGGCCTCTGACATGGCTAAACGGTGAAAAAAAAAGTAAGTAAGTTCGTATAGGTGGGGTGAGTAGCCCTGGTGTCAGAGTTTTAAGGCCGCCTGAAGGCCTCTGACATGGCTAAACGGTAAAAAAAGTAAGTAAGTTAGTATAGGTGGGGTGAGTATCCCTGGTGCCAAGTTTTAAGGCCGCCTGAAGGCCTCTGACATGGCTAAACGGTAAAAAAAGTAAGTAAGTTAGTATAGGTGGGGTGAGTATCCCTGGTGCCAAGTTTTAAGGCCGCCTGAAGGCCTCTGACATGGCTAAACGGTAAAAAAAGTAAGTAAGTTAGTATAGGTGGGGTGAGTAGCCCTGGTGTCAGAGTTTTAAGGCCGCCTGAAGGCCTCTGACATGGCTAAACGGTAAAAAAAAGTAAGTAAGTTCGTATAGGTGGGGTGAGTAGCCCTGGTGTCAGAGTTTTAAGGCCGCCTGAAGGCCTCTGACATGGCTAAACGGTAAAAAAAGTAGGTAAGTTCGTATAGGCCGGGTAGCTAGCCTTGGTATCGAAAGTTTAAAACGGTTAAACCAACCTAACTAGAAAACCCAGCTTTTCTATCATTGGTGTTTAGTTTATATTTTTTATACAAATACAAATTTTACTTAATTAACTTATTTTTTTATGTTATACAAATTGTAAAAATATGTGTACTACTACTGTCTAAAACGTCGAAAATAAATGATGTCTTAAAATTTATTTCAAATAGTATAGCTAAAACGTTTACTAAAATAAAAACGCAAAGAATAAAGCTATCAATCAATGAAAGAGATTATAGGTATGAAATGGTGAATTACTTTTCGTGCATAAATAGGACTTACTCGTAATTGTATAAGTAACTAAATTTAAGTAGAATAAATGAAAATTAAGAATATGTACTTACTTAAAACCACTGACGTATTTACATATATCTCTACAATATGGCCAAGATATTATAAATTTGCTTTTAGTACGCTATATTTTATCAACTGCATTTTCAATCACAAAACTAAAAATAAACAAGACACTAGAGAACCTACAAGAGTAATCAAGAAATTAAACGGGCTGCGACAAAAATACTCGGAAATATGCAAACTCTAGCAATTTATATGCAAAGATTCATCGGCTAATCAACGAGCAGACTGAGAAGGAGTGCTTTATTTTGTACATCAATCCTGATTTATAACTGGGTTTAATTCAACCGGATCAGTTTCGTTTGCGACTCGAACTCGATTTACGATGTTATTTTAAAAATAGGTACAGTGAGCAAAATAACTGTAGGCAAAAGAAAACTAATTGAATTAAATCTCTCTAACTCTTCTCACCGTACAAATTTATTTTTAATTGTAGTTTATAATTTTCAAGCGATTAATTATTGTTCATATTGTTTTACAAGAAGTAGTAATTGCATACAGTGCTACATTTAAAATGTGACGCATTTAGCTTAATTCTATTTTGTACGTTATATAGGTATTGTGAGTATTAATGCAGTTGTGCAATGTGAAACCTAAATAAATCAAATAAAAAAATATTTATCGAAAGTTACTAGGTATTTTGTGATTGACCGAGTCTGTTATCATCATCTCCATCATGGTTTCACGGGTTGTGGAGTATTGTATTGTTTTTCGTTATGATGGGTATGTTGTTTATTGCCAATTGAGGTACTAAGAAAATAAGACATAAGTATATAAATAAGCTTATATACACCTACATCAGGTAAAGGTTGGTGTCACTGCTATTTTTTTGCCATATTTTACTTCAAACTTTTTTATACAAATTCTAGTTTTATATTAAAACGTAACTCTTGGATAAAACAGCTCTACTAAACAGAGCGGAGCGAAGATATACGGAGCAAAATACAGTGTTATGGTATACTCATTGAAAAATTGCTACCTATATTTGTTTTGTGAATTTAATAATAAAACAAGGTTCTATTCCGCCCAAGAATGCTTCACAACTTTGCTTTATATTTTACTAATGCAAATTTAAATATCGCTTTTATGCTGTGGGTTCACGGTACGCTCCGCCTAGCTCTTCTCAGCTCCGTTGTAGTGGAGGCTGGGTTTAAGTGTTGCGGACGAGGAAATTGGTAGATCCTTTGTATCAGCGCCCGAGGCTACTTTCGCAAGTGTTAAGTCTAAGATAAGTTCCAGAAGCCTGCAGGCGCCGCTCGATAATGCTTTTATTGGATTTCGACTCTGCATCTTGAACATTATCTTCTTAGACTTGGCTATTGATTTTATAAAAGAACTCACCTCTTTTATTGCTACTGCTACCTTTCAGATTGTTTTATAATTGTGGTAATGGGTTTCTGTGCTATGATATTGATTTTCACAGATCTATTAAATACCTTCTTCTTCTTTTCAGCCTTAGGACGTCCATTGCTGGACATAGGCCTCCCCTAACCTACTCATTTTAATTCGATTGTGACAAATTATTCGTACTTCAGAACATCAAAAATTGCAGCAAGCTAATAATGTCCACAATCAAGAAGCCGGGATGGCTTAATATGAGAAGTAATGCCTTACAAACGCGAGGCAAGAGTTCAAACTCTGACACGTACCAATGAGTTCCTTGGAATTTCTGAACGGTTTGTGTTTAAATACAACTGGTTTTCCGGCGAAGGAAAATATCGTGACAACCTGTATACATGAGGAGAAGGTTGGCGTGTGTAAAGCCACCAACCCGCACTGAGCCAGCATAGTAGTTATGACACTGCTGAATATAGGCCTGCCTTTGAGAGGTACCTTTCGAAGGTAGGCCTATATTCAATTTAAATTAAACCAAAATCCAGTTCCATATGTCATAAAATCCACCAAGCAAGTAATATCCAAGTGCCACTTAATAATAATCGTAATGAACACACTAGCCATACAATTAACGGTCGAAAGCCACCATCGTGTACACCACACTACGCCATCAAGTTATAATTTACCGAAATTGAATTCTGGCTAATGCCGACAATTTGCATAATGAAAGCTCTCGATTAAAGTTCTTGCTTGCACGAAAGCTCTGTTTTGTTTTGTAAAATGTGAATAGCGCTAATTGCAGTTAAGTAGCCTTTGATTTTTTGGAGTAGGACTTGGCTTACTTTCTGTATCTTGGATACTGACTGACTGACAAAAAGGGGCTTGATTTTATGTATGTCGGTTTGAATCCCACACAGGGAAAGCACATTTGCGATGAACGTAGATATTTGCCCTGTGCCTGGATGATATTATATAAGTATGTATTTTAAAATAAGTAGGTAGGGCAGCCATTTATCAAGCTTTACTTAGTTTGGAGTCAGAGACCGTGTGTAAGATGTCCTTTGATATTTATTTATTTTAAGTGTCAGACATTGCTATAATCTGAATATTATCAAAGCTAGAGTGAATTGGTGCAAGATACCATAGTTCACTCTAAGTTTACATGCCAGGTATTCAGCCACAACACCGTTTTCTGTCAGATGATTTGGTGGCCAAGTATAGACTACCTACCTTACACAACTACAAGGAAATTATAATTATTGTGTACGTGAAAACAATCAGTAAAGACAGCGCATTACTGCTACTGTGATTAGCGACCTTACATCACAATACCTATTTGTGAGATTTGTATCTAAAAAATAGGCACAATTTTGCATTTGTAGACGAAATCGTACACCTCATTTTCTTTAAAGTAATCAAAGGTAATAGCTTTTAGCTTATCTATATGGCTACCCATTGCACTGTTAATACCTTATTATCATTAGTTATGCAATGACACAAACAATCTTAAAATCGCAGATAATGCACAAAGGCTAAGGCGGAACCGGCTTATTGACAACTAATTATAAAAGCTTTGAATAAAACTGCTAGCAAAATTGAATTGAAATCAAATTTCAATGTTTTAATCTTGGTTTAATGTTTTGTGAAATAAATGACGATATTTATTGAATTTTATTGTTAGGTAATAAATTAACCTGCGTAGGTGCTTTGTAAAAGAGCTTATTTGGGCATGCTGGAAAGGCGAGGATCCGGTTAGTACCTTAATAGATGGAAATGAAACGTCGTTGAAGATCTGCTTGAAATCGGAATGGTAGAGTCGTCGTTTTGAGTCCCTGCGCCAACAAATATTTTATTCTAACTAATATTTTTTATTATTTTTATTTTTCCAATGAGAATCTGATGTTTGGCATCGGACAAGTGTAATATTCCTAAGGGTAAGTAAAAGTATAGGTAAGTAAATTATGTGTGGGTATTTGATGTCTTCCGAGAAATTTGGCTTCAGTTAAAAATGAAAGGTTCATTCATGAAAAAAATTAGCCAAGTGCGAGTAGGACTCAAGCACGAATGGTTCTGTACCGTGTTGGAGCCCCCTTAGTCCCATTACTCTTGCCGTTATTAATAGCGAACAAAAACTCCTAATAAATCACCCCTTAAATATTTATTTTATTCTGTTTTTAGTATTTGTTGTTATAGCAGCAACAAAAATATATCATCTGTGAAATTTCAGCTGTAAAGCCATCACGGTTCTTGAGATACAGCCTAGTGACAGACAGACAGACGGACATCAGAGTCTTAGTAATATGGTCCCGTTTTTACCCTTTGGGTACGGAACCCTAAAAATAATGGCATCCACTGTCGGTACAAAATTACTTGTCATCATTTCAAATCCTCAAACTATGTAAATAGACAACCAAATACAAGTAGTGAAATGTTCAACAGTCTGAAGGTATTGCGTTTCCAAAGACAATTTAATGACAAAACAGAGCTCCGTTGCGGCGATCCGATTTCAAATATCTCGGAAAGTTCTCAAGTGTTCTGCTTGCCAGTTCTGGCACTAATTGGCACTGAAGCAATGGTAAATGAAATGAGAATCACTACATAGTATAAAACAAAGTTGCTTCCCTGTCTGTCTGTCTGTCCCTATGTATGCTTATTTCTTTAAAACTACGCAACTGATTCTGATGCGGTTTTTTATAGATAGAATGATTAAAGAGGAAGGTTTATTATTATGTATAAAGCCGGGACGGGTCGCTAGTCTGATATAAAATTAACGTTTACCCCAAGGGTCGTCTTACGGATTTTTTTCCATTAGCTTCGCTTTACCTGTGGTTTACCACAAGAATCATTAATTTTTTTGTGATTAAAAGTAGGCTATAACTCTTTTTGACTTCTTACTTAAATTCGTGTAAATCAAGTCAAGTTACATTGCAGTACGTTATAACTGACCCAAAATACAGACTTAGGTGCCTACTGCATTTTACATTCTAGCTATGATTAGTTTTACATTTGGTTCGATGATTTTACGTAACTATATGAGCTAAAACAACCAGAGTGTACCTACACTTCTACAAGTATAATGTTTGAAATAAAAGTAAGTAACATCCTTTTTTAAACCTTGATAGCCTTCTTACACTTCTGTTATCGATTGAAATTAAGCAATTAATTTATGTAAGAGGCATCGTCATGGAATCTAATTACATTAACGACCATTAGGAAGATTTATCTGCCAATAATCAAATCTTATTCGTTCGCTAACGCCTTAATCAGTAGACATAAATCGGACAAAGAAAATAATTTGTCCCCGTTTTGTAGGGTTTCGTAAGCACAAAACATGGACGTAGTGTGGCATGAAATAAATCACTCACTGCCTCATTGACCCAGTGGTTAGTGACACTAACTCATGGGTCAAAGAGGCGTGGGTTCGATTCCCACCCAGAGCAAGCACTTTTTGATGAACATGTTGATGTTTGCGCTGTGTCTGTGTGTTATTATTTATATACAGGGTTATTTCTAATTCAATTCAATTAGCATCCTTTTAGGGGCTTATTCTGTACATCAAAACTAACAGATTTTTTAATTCTCAAAAAAAAAGTTGTTGTTCCGTAGAAAAATATCATTCACCGTCGACAAAATGTATGGAACAGTTGTTTTTTTTTTTGAGTTTTGACAAAAGTCGCAGAACAAAAGTTGTTAGTTTTGATATATAGAATAAGCCCCTAAAAGGATGCTAATTGATTAGAAATAACCCTGTAGGTATTTAAAAATAAGTATATGTAGTTTATCAGTCTCTGGCAGCCGTATCACAACCTTTGCTTAGTTTGGGATCAGAGACCGTGTGTAAGACGTCCCATTATATTTATTTATTTAAATACAGTGTGTGTTTTTGACGTCGGATATATTATTTATCTACACTAATGTTGTAGCATTCTACTTATGTTTCCATTATTTGACTTATAATGACTACTGTTATAGCGCAGACAACAAAACGCTCAATTTAAGCAATTCACCATGATGTTATAATATCCACATCGATATCGTAAAATCTCATTATAACATCGCGCGCTCGCTCCTGATTGGCCGCCCTGCGCGAGCAGCGGTGCCAAGTGCGCGCTCGCTCCTGATTGGCCGCCCTGCGCGCGCAGCGGCGCCAAGTGCGCGCTCGCTCCTGATTGGCCGCCCTGCGCGCGCAGCGGCGCCAAGTGCGCGCTCGCTCCTGATTGGCAGCCCTACGCGCGCAGCGGCGCCAAGTGCGCGCTCGCTCCTGATTGGCCGCCCTGCGCGCGCAGCGGCGCCAAGTGCGCGCTCGCTCCTGATTGGCCGCCCTGCGCGAGCAGCGGTGCCAAGTGCGCGCTCGCTCCTGATTGGCCGCCCTGCGCGAGCAGCGGTTCCAAGTGCGCGCTCGCTCCTGATTGGCCGCCCTGCGCGCGCAGCGGCGCCAAGTGCGCGCTCGCTCCTGATTGGCCGCCCTGCGCGCGCAGCGGCGCCAAGTGCGCGCTCGCTCCTGATTGGCCGCCCTGTGCGCGCAGCGGCGCCAAGTTCCCTGTTCCCTGACAATACACGTTTTTATTAGTGAAGATAAAGTAGTGTATGCAACTGCATATAACACAGGTATTAAAACACTCGTTACTATTATGAAACTCGCTGCGCTCGTTTCATAAACTCACTCGTGTTTTAATACCCTTCATTATATGACAGTTGCCTAAACTACTATTAGGATGACGTCATTGCATTGATGAGTTGATCTCGTAGTATAGAGTTATAAACCCTGAAATCGTGAAAAAATATTTGCAGTTCCATACAGTTAGCGATTGTGATTTTAGAGTTGGTCCTATAGTGAAAATAGGTAAATAATATAGGACGAATGCAATGACGTTAAATCCCTGAAATCGTGAAGATTATTCGCAGTTCTAGCAGTTTGTCAGTTGTTGGCAATGATATCTTGCAATAAGTCCATCGTCTAGAGATATAGGTAATGCAAAAGAAAGTGGGTAAAGTAACTCGTCTTCGAAAAATGAACTGCACCTCGAAACTGTCTACCACTTTGGTAAACGAGCCATTCTGATAGTTCAAAAGTAGATTAAATGTCAGGTACCTTTTAGTTAAGCGTTATTTTAAGACCGCAGCAGTGGTTAAACGCAAGTCTATCACAACAAATAAAACTTATGTTAACATACATTGTTAATTATATTTTGGGAATGTGGACGGAACTGGCGCCATTTCAGGGTCAGACTTTCAACGCCATTTCAAATCCCCTTCTCTTACATCCATGGCACAAAATGGAAGCGGCAACTCCCGGCTTGAAATTGTCTATTTGTCTCGGGTAATAACTTGTAAACTGCTCGACCTGGAAACGCTAATTACAAGTTTCAGTCTGTTCCTAACCACGAAGATGAATTTCAATGAAGAAAATACAACAGGACAATGGAAAATTATAGAATTTTTTATTCAAGCTTTATGCTTCTTAATTTAAAAAAAAAATAGCAATTACATTTAGTATTTTTGTAAATCACTCTAAGTCATTTATTAGGGAACACTTCAATCTCTATTTTACTCGTATTAAAAGGAACTACCTTTTTTTTGACCCAGGAAAATCCTTTATGAATACCATCAGGTCTGGGGAGGCCGGTGGTTATTTGGGAGTCTCCACCGGACCATCACTAGTCGGTGGCATACCCACTAAAAACTGGGTTTAAATACTAACCATCTTACCACAAACGATTTAAACACGCTTTAAACACTTTTTAACCGTGCAATTTGTACTGTTAAACATTGTCTAAGGCGTGCGTAAAACTTTTGTGATAAGACGGTATGTGTCTAAAAATGTATATGTTAAAGAGCACAGAAAAAAAAACTTTGTTTCGGGGCTACGGGCACGCTTCCGCACTCCTCTGTGGCAGCAGGAACTACCTACTATTTAATTGTACTGAAAAAAGTAAGTCAGAATAGTAATTAAAAAAGCTATTGTCATCTTGGTGGCTGTGATGCTAGCTAGAAGCTGCGAATAATCCAATCCTCGCTCAGCTGTTAACTTACTCCAGTCAAGATTACGCAATCCGCAGCTTGTAGCTAACATCACAGCCGCCAAAATATTTGATATCCCCTATACTCGGAATTTTAATTCGATTCCAGATTTGACATTAGCTACTGTCATTTTTGACAGTATGTACTGTCAAAAACTGTCAAAAATGACAGTAGCTAATGTCAAATCTGGAATCGAATTAAAATTCCAAATAGGTATAGGTATATCTGCAGGAGTAGTGTTAGTAAAAGAAATCTCGTCTTCAAACCCATTCCCGTACCAATGAGTTCTTTAGAATTTTTCGCTTTTTTACCGACTTCTGAAATGGAGGAGGTTCATCTATATTTTCATCAATTGCGAACAGAAAAAAAAATATTTCTAAAGGGTATAACTTCAGTGTATCCGTGCAAATTGAAATCGCCGTTTTTAAAAAATCAACAATAACGTACATGGTTGTCACATCGATACGAGCGAATTATTCGAATTCTGTACACGGTGGAAGTTGGTGGTGCCATTTTTTGCGAAAAATAATTCTGTACGTAGGTCTTTGTTTGCCTATCAAAAATACCAGTTTAAAAAATAATTAGTATTAGGGGTGTGAATAAATTATATAATCATCTACAGAACCTATTACATCTTACTTACCTATTGTTCCCAAACATGCTTCGACCTTAAAAATCTTCTCCCGGGCCACTAATTTGCAAGTCGTTAGACGTACATATGATAACTCCGAGTGTCTGTAGGGACCTTAATTTTCGGCTTAACTTAGGAACCTCAGGATTTATCAGTTTCATTAGGCCTAAGTTGAATGGAGCTTAATTTCCATCTACGTATCTCAGATTATGTGGGGGAAGAAATAACTTTCTCGTACTTTCAGTAACAGCGATTGTTAACATTCGCTTATTTTCTACAAAATTCTAATTTGTAGTAGTTCTCCTAACAGTAGTGTAATTAGGTCAAAATGCTAAATTAAACTGCAGGGATCTTGTTTCTCCAATATATTTCATTATTGCAGCAATCTCTTACATTTGCACCAAAACAACTTTACCGCCATCTTTTCTGTCTAACCTATCAATGTTGTCATTTATGGTAAACCAAAAGTTACCTATAAGAATTATTCTAACACATGCTATTACATTGAATAATGATTACAATCACAAAGATAAATAAATATTCTAGCATTGACCAGCAAAATTGGTGTTTTTTTTTTTTTGTTATTTTGTAATTATGTTATTCTAAATGGCGAGTGATGGGGAAGATTAGGTGTGCTCTGTAACAGTAGATGGTACATCTTTTTAACCACTTCAATTCATATGCAAATACATTTCGACTTACTCTTGATATATGGCTCATACTCGCAAATCTTGTTAAGATTTAGATATTGAACGATCTTGCCAAATATTATCAAAATCGGCTGATAAACAGCGCGACAGCAAATTTTCCCCTATTTTGAGGAAACTACAAGCATCTAATTAAAAGTCGCCGACGACAAAATATCTATTAATTCATAGGACCTATGTACCAAGTTTCGTCGATATTCGTTGAAAAATGCGCCCTGTAGCGGTAAATCAACATCCGGACCGACGACAGCAAAATTATCGAGAGGAAGGAAGGAATTATCTTCGGTAAAAAAACATCACCATCTGAAGCCTTATTTAACCCACTGCTGGATATGGCCCCTTTCTAATGGCACCATCTGTCTTTGTCTTGTGCCAATCGAGTTCAATAAATAATAATAGCACTTAACAGTAATTTTATAATTCACCATGATATATGATCATATCACTCGTTGGATTAATAATAGGCAGACTTTTAATGACACCTTTCATTAATTTCTTACCTTTAATCATTCAGAAACTTGTAGGGACAGTTTTACCAAAGTAAAATAGTCTGTGACATATTTAGTAATTTTATGTTATTTTGATACACACGTTTTTTGCGTGTACCTATCAAAAAACTATTAAAGTTGAATATGTTAAAAAACTGATCAACAAAATGTTTTTTTTAAATGTCAATTAAATGTTTTTGACAATTTGTATTAACAGCAGAACTCTAAAATTCTGATCTTTTAATATTTTAAACTTTAAATCAAAATGTTAATTTATTGACTATTTCTTGGAAATATTTATTTATTTGCATACTAAAAATATATTACAACTACTGAACTATCTTTACAGGCAAAAACATATTTATACAAAAGTTAAACTAAAAATGAATTTAAATAGATGATGATGAAAGCCCTAATCTAAATGCCCACTACCTGTGGGCACAGTGCCCAAGAAGCTGGCCCCATTGCCACGTTGGATGGCAATGCAATCCCCTGGGCAAAGTAGTAGTAATTTTGGTCACGTGTTGCGTCGACCAGTCGTAATGATAAGTCGTTTTATTATTTGCTATACAAAATCAATTTATATTACCTAATATTATAATAGTGCCAAATCTATTCGGTGTTCAAGAGTTTAAATATTTTATTTACTATTTTAACTTCTGATACTGTTAAACTAAGCTTTGTGCAACAAGCCCTCAAATTAATAGTACCTAAATGCATGCAGTAGACATAATAACCGCCTGATCATCGTTTGTCATGCTAACTAAGGGTTAATCACAAGCTATCTGCCCCTTGATTGGCGTTTCGAACCACTAATTGTCAACCAATTTAAAGTTAATAGCTGCAAAGTAATTTGATACGAACTATTCAGGAGTGTTTTCAATTAACCGGTGGTTAGTCGTAGTCGATTTGCTGGAAGCAGTCGTTAACCTGCGCTTGTAGGCTGTGTATATCAAACTGTTGATTTATTGCACGCGATATACATACATTGAAATTGTAGAAAGGCAGATTTAGCAGTTGGTCCGATAGTAAAAGTTGTGCAAAAAGGTGAGCACTAAAAAAACAATAACTTCGATATTGCGCTAAAAATATTATGCTAAGCTAAACTATTCAGGGTTATCTGCTTGCCCTGTACAAAGCCAAAAGCGAGTGATTGAGACCATCAATATGAGCAACTACTATTTTACTATGGGACCAAACGGAAATTCGAGAAAAAAAAAGCTGTTTCATACAAAATTGCAACGCGGCATCGACAAAATAATTATCCTTCCATTATACGGAAATTCCGTATTGGCCGCATTGTAAAAGTTATTCATAATGATGGTCTACATAACCCTAGTGGCTTAGTATACCAGTTCTGGATAACCCTGTATTATTTATGTATTTATGCCAAGCCAGTGTTGTTCCAAGTAAATTTTAGGGTGGTCGTATTTCAACCTCAATAGTAATTATTTTTCGCAAAAAATGACAAAACCGCCTTCCATCGTGTACAAAATTCGAGTATTTCGGTAGAATTGTTTAAATTGTTGTTTTCTTTTCAGAAACGGCTCAGGTGATTTCTGTAAAATTTAAATGGGACCACCTCGGGAGTATACCCTTATACCCTTTCGAACTAAAAAATAATTTTTCAATTCGGTTCACAATTGGCGCAATCGTCGATGAACATACACAAAAAAAATACGTACAGACGAACATAGAACCTCCTTCTTTTTGGAAGTAAGTTAAAAAAGCCGTACTATAGTGAAAATACAAGGGATAAAAACGCCGTATTGTTAAATGAACGTAATTTTCATTTCAAAAATGTATGAAAATACGACTATGGAAGGTCAGCCATGAGTCGTATTTTGTGTTCGTAGAGGGTCTGAAAACCGTACAATACGGCAAAAACCGTATCAGGAACAGCATTGTGCTATCTTGTTGGTGGTTCGTATTTGCCCTCATGAAAAACTTTAGAAAAGATTTTCACAGCTATAAATGTAGTTCTAAAATAAGCCGAACTAGCATTGAAATTGGCCCATTGTTGTCGATCGATCAAGGGCTCGTTTGCCAACAAAAGGGATAAGAGAACCGACAGAGGGCCATTCCAGAACCTTAACGAGACCTATTCAAAACTAACAATGGCCGAGATCCCGATGAAATCTCAACTTTTGCGTATTATACGCGATTGAACTAAAACAGATCATCTTGAGGCAGGATGTAAGGGTAAGAGACATGAATTATTATAAAAATATAATTTTATAAAAACACAAGCTTTTGAGGTCCTGGATAATTCATGTAGCAACAGAGTACTAGCCAAGACAAGTAAAACGAGCCCAAACACGTCAGGGCTTTCTTGTTTAGTACAGGAGTTCCTATGTCCACCTGCCAACTCCGTCATCAGATCAGCTCCATGGTACCATATTATAGCATTGTCACGCGATATAAATATGCGTGCCAAATATCAGCTCAATCGGAAACCGAAATGAAGGTCAAATTTAACTTACAAGATTCCACCCGAATTTACATACATATATATATAGGTACATCCATTGCAAGTTAGATAAAAGCTAGTAAAAAAAAAACAGCTCGCTGTTAAGTACTAGAAAATGCAATAGACTATAGAGATGCATAGGTTCTGGTAACTCGCTATCACAATAAGTCTTGTACTTAACCGGAATTCACTTAAACAAATTAATTTAATGGTGCTTCCGTCTTTTAATGCAAATTAACAAAAATACTCGGATCCGCAATAAAAAAGTCGCTTCTCCATACATTTTGCCGCGCGTTGACGAACTTTTTGTATGAAAAAGCTGTTTTTTTTTCTTCGTGATTTTCCAAAAGTCCTAAAACAAAACTTGTTTGTCCAGACGTACTAGACCCACCCTTTAAAGGTTTTGCGTAGGCAGGGTGTATACTTAGCTTTTAATCTCTTAGCTCTGTATATTATGCAAATAAATATATTCTATTCTATTCTACCTATGACCCTGTATAGATAAAATATATACCAACTATGCTATAGATACTTCACATTACAATAATTATTTTTCGCAAAAAATGGCACGACCGACTTCAACCGTGTACAGAATTCGCGAATAGTTCGCACGGATCGATGTAGCATTTTTCACATTATTATTGATTTATCAAAAATGGCTAAGCTGATTTCGATAAACTTTATATGGAAGCAATCTCGAAGTATCTCTTTCCAATAAAAAAAGAATTATCAAAGTCGGACCACTATGTAAAAAGTTATGCGTGGCGTGGTTATATATAAAAAAATATATACGCGTCGAATTGAGTACCTCCTTCGTTTCGTCGGTCAAAAACAAATTAAATCGTCACTCCAAAGACGAAACAAACCTTAATTTCCAGTTCTTTCAAAAACAAATGAACTCAATTAACCAAAATATAGATAACTTCGAAAGAGTCCTTTCAGCCTGCGGAAATGGAATACCCATGTTTCGTGTAACGGATCGTGCGGAATATTATTTATTTCTGTGAACTCTGGGTCATTCATCCATTCCCATCCAATATTATACGAAATACACGTGAAATACTTATTGAGGATTTATAACATTGTGAGTAGTAGTTACTATAAGTTCCAGTTATAACTATCATCATAATTTAGAGCTAATTTATGTTAATTACAGCCCCCTCCTGGGCCAATCCTTTTTTGTCCAATCATCCCTATTTCCCGCCAATTTGTACTAGTCAAGCCTATAATATTTGTTTGTAATACTTACATCTTTCCTGTACATCTCCAAGAAAAAAAACAAGGCATACACTACCTACTTATCATCATATCAGCCGAAACCTTCCATTAATGTTGCCAATGCAGTGGACATTTGAACGTTTGAGACGTTTTTAAACGGATTACATCTATTGCGTTCCTGCAGTTCTAATTCTTACCTTGTGGGCGGACATCACTGGTACGTAATCTCTATTACATTGGTTTATCCGCGATTAATTCTCATGTTATGTAGGTACTTTTACGAGCACCTGCGTGCTTTTGCTCACCCCAGAAAAATGAATATATTTGTTGCCTTTTAAGACTTCTGGAGTGGACAAGGCCTACCCTAAGGGAGTACACCCCCCAGGTCACGGCTAAAACTAAATCCACATGAAATCTGCAGTATAAATACGTCAATCACGTTTTTTACGTCCTCGTCACTTTTTACAAGCCTTATTAGTAATATCCGCTTTACGCTTCTGAAAAGTTCAACCACACACCATATTTTCCGGCCTCCATATATTTTCTGATGTAAGGAAATCCATTTCCACCCGTGAATAACCTCACAATATTGGACAATAAAGTTTTATTCCGCGAGAAGACCTTCTGACCCAGCTCTCATGCATATTTTAGGGAAACCGGTCAAATCCGGTTTTCCGTCTTTTCGTGCCGTTCGAATCTATTTGGGTTTAGCAAGGATATATGAATGAGGATAGGCTGAAAAGTTACTCGCACGTATCTTTTAACATAGCGGTAGGTATCCCTACCGCTATGTTAAAAGATACGTGCTCGCTATTCTTTGCTATCGCAAAGGATAGCGAGCGGAGACCTAAGTATATTCTACATACAGCATGCTTTCCACGTGGGGCAGATGCACTGGTTGTGGCCACTGCCCCGGTTTTGGCCATTTGATGGATTATGAACATTGTAATTGTTTGTGTGAATGCGAAAGGATAAATATTGCTTAAAAATATCATTTTAACCTTAAAGTTGTCTACACAATCATAAAAATTCGAAGTGCCCTAAGATGGTCACATCCGATGCATCTACTAAACACACTGTATTCTGCAATAAATGCTACGTGAATAATATGCATTCTGCGAATATGAACATCTCGCTCATTTATGTGTCTTGTGAGCAAGTATTTTTTTACATTTGAGTGAACTATTGGCCTCTGAGGCATATGTCATCCTAACAATTTTGCGTCACTTTGTGGCGCAACAGAGTAGCATAAAACTTTGCACTGCCTTTGCGTTACTGATGGCAAAATCTACGGCCTCACTCATACAGCTTACTGAACGTGAATGTGCGCGCCGCTTAAGATAAATAAAATATATATTGTTGTTAAGACGAGTGCGTCTTTGAAAAGTGCCGCCTTGAAAAACTTTATGAGTAGTACAAATGTCATGTATGGGTCAGGCCGTAGATTTTGCCACAAATAGCGAAAAATTTTTCGCTATTCTGTCGCGAACAATGGCGAACGATAATGATGAACAATAGTTAGGATGATGATACACAATTGATGTACGATATGATATTATTTGCAAATGATTACCTCTGAAGTTCATGTCCCATGGATGGCGGTTGATGTTGCGTACATAGCGTTAAAAATAAAATAAAATTGTGTTTTTATTATTTACCTATTATTAATTAAATGAGAGATTTAATCTAAAAAACTCGAAAAACAACTTTAATATTAGATCATGACTACTCACTAAGTGATCCTAGACTGTCCTAGAGGGTTGGTTCCATAGTATGAAATGCTCAGAATATAATATATAAAGTATTTCATCATTTATTCCTTTGGCCAGCACTTTCAGGTTTAGCCCAAAATCAATGATGTCCTTTATACTTACGAAATCTACTGTTCGGACACTACTAAGTAATAATAATTATAACTCTCGCGAAGATAAATGGTAATTTAAGTAAAATATGTTACACGTACTATTTATTGAAAGTTACAAAAACGAACAATATACCTATCTATTTTGTTTTTCTTTTAGTACAGACATTTGATCTCATCCAAGTTTTGCAAAACATGTCAACAGTAAAAAATAACTGCACCTAGTGTGTACTCAGTATTATTTGTGGCGAATAATAATTGATAGCGAAGATATAGCGAACGACCATGTTTTAATAGCGAAAATCGATCATAACTCAGTAAATAAGGCATATTATCATGCCACTTCGACGTTGGAAGATCACGTACAACTCACTTAATCGTACACAAAAACAATAATAGATTTCAATTAAAAACTTTTCTTTTAATCTCAAAAGAATCACTTCCTAAAACACGTGACACTTTCCACTTCGCACAGGTTATGACAGCGAACTGACAAAACTGTGGCCACTACGAGCTTAATGATTAAAGAGTACATTACTAAGGTGTTGTCACGACTTGATTTAAATCTCACTGTGCTTCTAGAATAATAAAACGAGAAGATAATGGTTGCGAAAAAAAAACCTAAATTATCAGTTCTCGAAAGTTTTTAAAAAGTCTACGTATTCATGTGTTTTTTCTTAAACAACACGTAAAGATATTAAAACCGTGGATAATTGACTATAACTTTATAACGTCAAATCAAACGGATTATCAAAAAGTGTTATGGTTTTTATTTTAGCGATCTGCAAAGTTCACTCCTACCGAAGCGGATTGGCGTTTTTATGAAAATTTCGTCATTTTTCGCAGATAAACATCCTATAACTTTGACAGTTTATGAATTTATTCCATTATTTTTACTGGTTGTTATTAACCAATCCTTACGACACACGATGATGATATTTAGAAACAAAAAAATAATTTACTATAAGAAAAAAGAGGCGGAGAGTTAGAGGACCTAAAAAGTGGCAAAATCTACGTCCTGACCCGTATGTCGAATAATGTCGAAAATTAATTATACTTAACGTTGAATTAACATACGTTGTCGGATGAGTCGATGCTATTTTGCGAAACACCTTGCCTTTAAATCTGTAATTATATGGCGTATCTCCTTCTTTCTTTCATCCATGAAATTCAGTCAGTTATGTCGCCTCTTCTGACATGTGGTTGTAAAAAGATTATCGGAAATAGGATAAAAACGTTTTTTCGTCGTGATTTCCGACGAGGAAGATATACCTATGAAGTAGAAAAAAAAATAACTTCAAAACTAATTTCATATTCTTAGTAATTTAAAATACTAAGTTCCTGTTGGCAACAATATAGCAAAACATTGGTATAACTCTTGAAACAGATGCGTTTCGGCTACACCTAACTAGTTGAGAATTTAAAACAGAAACTACTAGAAATATAATCGAATTCGAGCCATTTTTTTGTAAATGTGTACCTACATTTCAAATGGGTACGATTCGCACCTCACCGATAGCTAATATTTTATCGCTATTTTATACTAGGTAATTAGTACCTAAGTACATCTGTAGCATTATGTCAAATACAAGACATTTTACCATTTCACAGATATTGCTTTTCAGCCAAGAATCACTGAAAATAACAATATTTTCCAGCAATTCTAGCACACCTGACTGGCGTAAGTTTCTTCTTTGTACAAATTTCTACGAAAACTGACAAGTCCACAGGGTATCAAAAAAATTATATCCTTCTATCGATAGCAGTGTCTATATAATTAAATCAAAAACAAAATATTTAATACTTTTATTATTCCACCAAAGCCTAATTTATAAGTGACAAAAATATCCACCAATGTCGCCCTAAAAAAGTAAGTTCAAAGGCCGGGTGGCTAGACAGACGCCTTAAGTCTAAAAAGCCATTCCACCTTTAATAAAGCACCTGAATGGCGTAAGTAAGCTAAGTTTCCTCTTTACACAAAGTTCAAAGTGCGTGAGAACCGTAAACAGACAGGTCGACAATATATCGCGGAAAGGTGGCCGTTCTTCTAACTGATCAATGGCAGTGCCGACCGAATTACACGAGTTGTTTGTACCGGCGCCCGTGTGGAAAATTTAGTGTAGGTAGGTGAATATACTAGTAGTTGTCCGAACAGTAGACTTCTGTTTTTTGTATGTTCGTCAGACTTCTCCTCCAATACAAAAACGGACAAACGACCTCCAAAAAAAACAATGGAGACGTTAGCAACAAACACTATCTTGCGATTGATGCTTTACTGTGGTATAAGTCGACATCGCGACACATCTCTTTAACTGAATCTTTATAAGACTAACATGTCGACTCGTTATTGGCTTATATAATCATCAGCCAAAAGCGAGCCGATAAAATATTGGCTTTAACATGATTTACTTACTCACAAATTTTGTTGAAATTTAGATACTAAACCATCTTGACAAGTACTCGTATTTTCGAAATTGGTTGATAAATAGCGCGAACCGCTTTTACACTTGTTATTTAAATACGAGGGGTGATCCAAAAGTAATGATAATCAGTTATTTCTACTGCACACAAAAATACAAAAAAAAATATCAGTCACTTGCTCAATTACCAACTAGTTCAGGAAAAAAAAATCATATAAATAGGCCACGATTCCCGGGAGCTACATTCATTTGAATACGTGCTGTCAAGGAGTGAACATCAAAATGGAAAAACACGAAATCAGAGCTGTCATTAAATACCTCTGCTTGAAAAAAATGTCTACCAAAGACATACATAGCGACTTGGTGGAAACATTAGGGGACTCTTCTCCTCCATATTCTACAGTTGCACGCTGGGCTAAGGAGTTTAAGCTGGGAAGAACATCGACGGAAGACGAACACCGCGAAGGACGCCCATCGACGTTCCTCACTGAAGAAAATGTGAAAAAAGTTGAAGAAGTTGTATTGGAAGATCGAAGAGTGACTATCAGGCATGTAGCTGAGGTCACAGGGATCTCATATGGCAGCATTCAAAGAATCTATGGTGATGGCCGTGATGATGATGATGATGGTGTCGCACTTCGCCGTCCGTGTCCCAGTCGAACGTCCGTAAAATCCCGTAGTGTACGAACTGGGTGGATCAGTGCACGAACGGCTTCGCTGCTATCACACGACCTTCACCACTTTAATAAAAATGCAGAAGGCGGTTTGCTACGAAGGTTTATTGTAAGGTACAAATTTGCTTACAATCTTTGGTGACGAGATTATACAATTTTAAATGTTATGTTAAAGCGCGAGCAATGTTAATTATAAATAGAACCGATAGGTGTCGCCTCGAGTGTGTCGACTTGACTATATTGTCGACCGCGTGGCGCGCGAGCGTCGCCGGCCGGCAGGCTAACCGGTTCCGCGGATCGAGGTAGGTGGCGCGCGCGGCTCGTCGCCGCGGCGCTTGCAATGTTTACAATTTTACCTACTGTCAAAAGGTGTGGTGCGTTATGTAAAATTTATTTGTAAAGCAAAATGTATTTAAGTATTGTGTTTATTTATGTTTCTTTATTTATTTGATATTTTATTAGTGTTATGTACTGTTTATTGTTTGACCACATCTCGCCTGATGAGATATTATAAAACAATAGTAAATTATATATAGATTCGCCACATCACTCCCCTCCAGAGGCCATGTCTATGGACGATAATAATCAGGAAATCGCACTTGTCGACCAGAACGAGTAGTTCTGATGACTGGCGTAGGAGAAGGTGACGGTGGAGAAATTGGCTGTTGTGATGTGTGGTCTTGTGTATTGTGTGCTAATATGTACGCATGCTTAATTCTGTCTATGGAAACTCGGACATCTTTGCCTTTGACTTTAATTTTGAAGACTTTGTCACCTCGTTCGATGACTTCGTAAGGGCCTGTGTAAGCTGGTTGCAACGCACCTCTGAGCGCATCTTCTCTCAGAAAAATATGCGTGCAAGAAGATAAATTTTTATACACAAAAGTTTTATTTACACTGTGATGTGATGTCGGAGTTGGCTTTAAGTTGTCAGCAAATTCTCTGATACGGGCGGAAAAATCCGTAATATCAGTCGTACCTTTGCTGACCTTGTCCCCGAAAAATTCGCCAGGCAAACGCAATGGTTCTCCGTAAACCAACTCTGCCGAAGACGTTTGAAGGTCTTCTTTATAAGAGCTTCTTATACCGAGAAGCACTAAGGGCAATGCTTCCGTCCACGTACTATCGTCGTGACACATGATAGCCGTTTTTAACTGCCGGTGGAAGCGTTCCACAAGACCGTTGCACTGTGGATGGTATGCTGTGGTTTTTCGGTGTCTAAAACCTATAATTTTCGACAGCTCGTTGAACAACGCAGACGTAAACTGGGCCCCTCTGTCCGTCACGATGTCAGTTGGACAACCAAAGCGGGCAATCCAGTTTGAGAGAAACGCTTTAGCTACAGATTCTGCGGTTATGTCAACTATTGGGACAGCTTCAGCCCATCGCGTGAAGCGATCGACTGCTGTCAAACAATAGCGATATCCGCTGGACGGAATCAATGGGCCTACCAGGTCTAAATGAACATATTTAAATCTTGCTGTAGGTAAATCGAGGGTACCTAAAGGTGCTGAAACATGTCGATTTACCTTGGTACGCTGACATGATAAACATGATCTAGACCATTCGCGGCAATTCCGTTTTATCTGTGGCCAAACATAGCGTTCGGTGATAAGCTTTACACTAGCGTTTGCGCCGGGATGGCTTAACGAATGCAAACTGTCGAACGAATTGCATATGAGAAAGGTCTCCGCGCGTTGGGTACCGAAAATGTTAAACGAAGAGCAAAAGAAGAAACGAGTCGACATGTCAAGAGCAAATCTCGAAAATTTCCAGGCAGACAAGGATAATTTTTTGTCACGTTTTGTGACCATGGACGAGACCTGGATCCACCATTTTGATCCTGAAACAAAACAACAATCGATGACATGGAAACGATCCGATGAACCGACGCCGAAGAAATTCAAAGTGTCAAGCTCAGCAGGGAAGGTTATGGCGTCTGTTTTTTGGGACGCTGAAGGAATAATCATGGTGGACTACTTGGAAAAGGGGGCCACTATTACAGGCTCCTACTATGCAGAACAAATAAGAAGATTGCGGGAGGCTATTAAGGAGAAAAGGCGAGGCAAACTGCGGGCTGGAGTGCTGTTCCATCAAGACAACGCACCGGTCCACAAAGCTGCAATTGCCATGGCTGCCATTCAGGAAGCGGGCTTTGAGCTGGTGGATCACCCATTTCCCCATTCCCCTATTCACCAGATCTAGCCCCCAGTGACTTTTATCTCTTTCCACGACTCAAGGAACATCTCCGAGGCAAGAAATTTGACGATGATAGCGACGTGATGGCCGCGGTTGAGGACTTTTTTGAGAGTCAAGATAAAGATTTTTTTTCTAAGGGATTTTCTTTCTCGTACCCTCCCGATAAAAAATGTTTTTAGAAACTTTGTGCTAAGTTTCGTTGAAATTAATAAATGCGACCTGTAGCGAAAAAACAACATCTGCACAGACAAAATCAAAATCGTCAGACATAACTAGGAGACCTCTCACACTTAGTTCACGCGGTAGGATTACACAGTCCAGCGTGTTACAATAGGCCAACAGATTAAGTAGGTTAAGTTGCTGGTTGAAACGGCTGTGCAATTTTTGAAAGAAGATCACCCAAGTACCTTCTTTCAAACTCAGTATAAGACTAATATTTATAAGTGTTTTATAAAGTTCATAAGAAATCGCTGAATGAAAGCAGATTCCAACAGGTCTAATTGATAATTTCTAAGTGATACTCACGTCCAGCCCTCGTTCTACAGTGACATGAAGACTATGTAATTTATGGATAGAATTTTGGCTATTTTTAATGCTAACGAAATCTAAGTCTAGTCTAAAAGACACTTCAGCACAAAACCAGACTACGTCGTAAATAATTCACGATAGTAAAGTGTCGTCTGCCAATTCAGCCAGTGTATCGCTGCCGTCCGATTTCTACAAAGCGGCTAAGTGATTTTACCAAATTTTGAGATATGAGCAAAAAGGTGGGAAATTATATTTCTGAAAGATGACAAGACGTATCGTCTTTTTTTCTAGACCATTGTTTTTCTTTTCTTATTAGCTTTTTTGTATGAGTATAGAAAGCTTCTAGGTGTTAGCGTCGCTTAGAAATTGCATTTTTTGTTTTTTAGTCAGGTTATTCCATTAAAAACTGTGTACATTTGCTACACATAAAAACGGTTAGCTGAAGTGCAGCCGTTTTTTAGAATTGTAAAACTTTGTAATTGTGTGATGATTTGAATGGATGCTACAGTTATAAAATATTACCAAACTAAATAACAGCTACGTCACTTAGCTGCTTTTTAATGTTGTAAATAACACGATATTTAAAATGCACTACTCTCTTAATAAATGTTAATTGATTTTAACGGCTTATTTATATAAACATTAAATCAAAATTTATCATAATGTCTAGACTTAAACACAGTTTTCGAGAAAGAATTCCAGATAACTGTATTTTAGTGTAGTAAATATTAGGCCCGAACATATTGTTATAATTTCACATTGGCGGCAAAGTGTATTTTTTCTGAAAATTAGGATGATATCAAAATAAAAGAAAATTGTATATAATTGCAATTTTATATTTTCGCTAGGTACTAACTATGAAATAAATGGCACAGTCATAACTTATTAAAGAAAATATTTATAAAATCAAATCGAACCTTTGGCAACTTAATATTTAATGAGATCAATAAGTCAATATTGGTAACAAATTTATTTAAGTCTTGTATTTAGGCAGTTCTTAATATTTTTTACTACACTTATCTTAGTACTTATACTAATTGACTGGAAGTATCCTTATGTAATTTGAAAATCTGAACAAAAATATCCGTATTAATTGTACGAATAAATCAAAACTTAAAGAGGTAACCTCACCAACATAAAATTAAACAATAAAATAGATCAGAACTAAAGGTGCAACTTCTACATAACTTCAGTCCGGCTTGCGTAAACATAGATTATAATATTTAACTAAGAGCTTTTGTTAATTATTTATTATTTTCCTCTAAAATACTGTATGAATTTGTCAATTTTTTTAGAATTATTGACGTACAAAGTCACAAAATTATTTTATCTTGAGTTAAATACTTTAATTTAAGTTGACGCAAGCAAAAAATATCAAATAATAATTTAAAAATAAACCATGAATTATTTATCAATAAATCCAATTCAGATCTTTATATAACTTTATTATAAAGTAGACCTACTGTTTACTTTGCCCACATTTTCTGTGCATTCTGGCATGTCATGCCAGAACTGCATTTTGTGTGGTGAACTTATATCTTTTAGCGCGTTAATGATGCCGTTCTTTCGCTCTTTCTCTGTACCTTTTGGCGCATATTTGAATTCGGGTTTTAAAAGATCAGGATGCTTTAGACATTTGTCGGTCATGAATCTTAGTACTTTATAATCCTCCTGATCTACTTCTGTTTTATATAACATGTCGTAGTTTTTCCTTTGGAAACACACTTGAATAATGTCTTTCAGGTACACTCTTGGTGTCGACAAAAAACACATTTCCATTGGTTTAACTTCAACTCGTGATAAGTTAGCGGAGGCAACACACTCGGTAAAATCTTGAAAATCATAAAGTTTTCCACTTTTTTTCATGGCTAGTTCGACTTGGTGGTGGAATTGGTCACAACTCATAAAAGTGTGACCGGGTTCAAAATATTGGAAAGTGATCGATTCAGTTGCTATTAAATCACTGTTTATTAAATATATCATTAGTCCAAACAACAGCCAATTTTTATTTTGAGCGCTGCAGTTATCCATCCAAATGGTAATGTTTTTGACGTCACGGTGTTGTAAAATGAAGTGGTAGTAGCAGCTCATGATATCTTCTTGCTTGCGCCCAGATATACCGTCATGCCAAATGCATGCTACGGGTTTGTGTTGGCTCGTTATTTTACCAAACGGTGCAAATGTAAGATTAAATGTTGTTAATCTCGGGCAAAAAATTATACTTTTAAAGCTGTCGAGTCTCGGTAACATAATTACTTTCTGTAAATCCACACTATAGTAAATGTTTTCGTTAGTTTGTGGATGTTTTGTACGCGCTTTGTTATATTTTTCTCTATGAAGTACATATGAAGCGCAGGTCTCACAGCCTGGCTCTACATTATTTACGTCGTGACATGTACTTTTGGTGTGTAACTCATATCCTTCACAAACTTCGCATTCTTCATTGCCGAGCTTTGCGAATGATATATTCATGCTCTTTACGTGTTTTCTGTAGAGTTCATAAGACACTTTTTGTGATTGATATTTTTCACAAAAGTCTTTGTGCATCATAGTGACTGTAATATCACATGCTATATATCGCCTAAGTGGAGCTTGCTCTCGCCGGTAGTGGGGTTGTAGGGGTTGGAATGACTCTACATGGTCCGTAAGTAATTTGCGATCAAACGCAGTGAAAACCCAATGTTGTTAAAAAAAAGGTTTTGCATACTTCTACATTACTCCCATTTTCATCTTTTAAAGTGAACGTGCTCCAAGTCTGTTCAGCCCATGCAGCGTGAAGAAAACAATCAAACTTTTGAACTTACGATAATAATAAGACATTTTAAAGTATTTATACATAACATTGGTACAAGCTTATACTAATGACTAATTATTAGTCATTATTAATTATTAATTCTCAAACCAAGCGCTGTGGTGGCCACTGTCTGTAGATATAGGCGCGTCATTATATAGTTCGCGCAAAGCAAAGTCTTAGCGAAGTTCGCGCGCGTAAGCGTACTCAATGGATTAAAGGCGCCATTATTATTCTTGATGCCATGGCCTTAATAAATGTGTTCCTAGTAAAATTTATTAAATAAAATACCTTACCTCGATCCCGAATCCATTTTGGCGGGAACTTCCACACACGTTCATCCACCTCTCACGGCGTCCTGGCGACGAATGAGAGGGGTGCGCGGGTGCGCGATCGGGCTTGGCAGCGCGGGCGCTTTTTTACTTAAACGTTTTTTAGCGTTGAAATGTCACCAAACCGTTTTCTAACATTGTTTTTGCCGGTTCAAATTAGGAGCCAATTATAGCTAAAGAACAGTCACCGTCTTTTAGAGTTGTAAATTTAAAAAAATCTAATTAGTTTTACAACGATTATTCGTTTAGGTAGAGTTAGCTGTTTTATAGAATAGTAGATGTAATAAAACCGTTTTTTAAGCGTTGCAGGTATGACAAAAGGCTGTGTTACTACAAATTACTAAAAGACGTATTAAGTTGGGTAACGGTTAAATATTAACGCAAAAATACTTAGACGTTTTCTAAACTTGCAATCCAGAATAAATGTAAAGCTTCAAGCCACATTTATGCGAATTTAGTAGCATTTTAGTGTTGTAAGATGGGAAAACTGTGTTTAAGAATTGTAAAATACCAAAAAGTACGTAGTTAGCGGTGCACGTGGTGTTCGTAACTCTGCAACTAATCAAAACTAAAAAATAAGACCCAGACTAGAAAATAGAGCAAAAAATTCTGATTTTAGTAGTATATAAAAGTCAAATTCGCAAAAATGTCATTTAACGGTCTTTAAGAAATCGGACGGCAGATCGGCACAGGTTGACTACTGGTTATAAAAAGACAGAAGTATATTTTGAAAACATGTGCTGTGAACGCTGCTCAGACCTACGATAAAGTTTCTAACGTCAGAACAATAATGTTACTAATTTTAATGTTATGTAAGTAATGAAACTCAGATGGAACTTGTCGTAATCGCTATGATTATATGATATGTTAGAGATATTTTTTTTAGACAAAATGGCAAGAAAATATTATGGAGACTAACACATCGTATCAACTTCACCTCAAAATTAGTCTCCAAAAGCAAAACATTTGGCGCAATGGAGCTAGAAAAATTATGCCACCGATCCAAGACCGAGCTCTTTTATTTTAAGGTGGCTTTTAGAATTTCGGATTGCCATTTTCAACTGAGGCGCCACCGTGGCTCGGTAAATGGTGACTATAATTTGTAGGTCACAGTTGTTTCAATTGTTTAGTCTATCTAGTTAGAGACGTACAGCACGGGAAGCATGGCAAACGGACAAATTATCTTTCCACCATTATATCCCCTCAAAGAGGAAATAAAGTATGGATTGACAATGACAGCTGACATTAAAAGTGGATGAAATGGTTTTCTTCCTTTGCCGTGCTACCCGGGCAGGCTGCTTTAAAACTCTGACAAAATCTCTTTCTTAGTTACAATGGTATGTTGGCTGAAAGGAAAATACAACAAAGGTCTCTTGTTCCCCATCTAGAATAAAAATTAAAACTACTGTTACACAATTCAAATTAAATGTAAAAAAAAAACAGTACACTTTTTTAAAGCAGCCGGCAAAAACCTACTGATAACTTTAAAAAAAAAATAGTGTACTATTACTGCAGCTGCCAGCAACAGAGGCATTGGTGAACGTACGTGCAAATGTGGGCCGGGGCGAAGCCGAGGCTCACATACATAAGTCCATCAATGCCTAATTGTTGCCAAGGCTTGTATGGTACTTTTCTCGAAATTTAACTAAAATTAAACAGGATACATTTACTTTTCAAATCAATTACAAACAACAAACAATAAATTTTTCACGCTCCAAAGTGTTTAATTGTTTTATTTTTTTTCTTTAAATAGCTATTTGCAACCCAGTTCGAAATTTGAATAAAACTGACTAATCATCTCCTCGGTTTCCATTTTTAGGACTAAAAGATCGTTCTATTTTGAAATAATGCGACAGAAATAGTTTACATAGCAATTTATTTGGCCGCAAACTACGACGGATATTATATTGATTTTTGTACAACTTTTGCCTGCCGCAGCTCGCATGTATTTGACCAATACAGCAATTCCGATCTATCTCGAAGAAATTTGTCAAAATAATGCTCTCATTTTGAGAAAATTCATTAATTTTAAGTAATATAATTAGAGAAGAACATCTGTCCTTCTTTTACCACTGCATCGGTAAAATACTCGTTGCAATTTTAATGCAATAGTGCTTTTGATCCAGTACAAATTGACATCAGGAACATTGCAGGTTATATTTTGAAATATGTAGTAGGTATCTATCACAGAACAGCAGGTGGTATCTATAGTTAAATTGAAATGGTTAAATAATAATACACGGTTAAAAATCGTTCTTATGTATTTATACTTATGTGTATTTTTTATTTAAAAGATCAGATCATCAATGACGAAGTTATTAGATCTGTCCAGATGCGACTTCTCAACGGTGAAATTAGCCTCGGCCATGCCTTAGATAACTTAAGATAAAATAAGTAATACCAAAATATGTGAGTTTTTAATAACTTTCTTTCTTTCATGGGTTTATTCGTTTTAAGTTTTGACATTGGCAGTATAGGTATGGCTATTTGCGTCTAATTTTGTCTAACGTCTAACGTCAGTTGGGTCATAGGTACATTTTTTTGCCGGAACGGACCAATTAGTTGTGTAGAAGGGAATCAAAATTACCCACGGCACAATCAGTGTTGTGCGAAAGTTGTGCCTTGGGTCCGGAAGGGGTTTGTCTTGTAATTTATTTAAATCCGTGCGCAATAACTTCTTCTTTGCATGAACAAAGTTGAAATTTTGTTTTGTGTAGGTAATGGTTTGACACGCTGGTATAATAATAATTGAAAAATCTATCTAACCACAGCACGCGTTACATCTCGAGAAAATACATGTCATTCAGAGTATTACAATAGATAAAATAAAAAGAGCCTTATTATAGAAATAATTTTGAAAAGACCATAAAACTAGTCTTCGAAATAAAAATGATATATATAGGTACCATGTTTAAATGTTTATCTGGATAATATAACGCTAATTATGGACATTACTTTTGACACCAATAAAGTACCTACCTAATATGAATATTAATACATAGGTATCTTCTTCTCTTCTTATTTCAGGTCATCGGACGTCCAATGCTGGACATAGGCCTCCCCTAACGATCTCCAACAAGACCGGTTGGAAGCGGCTTGCATCCAGCGCGATCCTGCTGTCTTGATGAGGACCTTGTGGGTGGACGTCCTACGCTGCGCTTGCCGGTACGTGCCCACTGCCATTTCAACTTGCAAATCCGCTGGGCTATGTCGGTAACTTTGGTTATTTTAAATAGGTATATGAATATCTTTGTAAGTGTTATTTAATACCTATATCATAGCTATTATTTACGCTTGACGTGATTCATCTCACATGCAAAATAGGTTAAATGATCAGAAGTAGTTAGTAACTTACAATTTAGCGCTACCGTTTCTCGCATTAAGTACACGTTAAATTCTAGGTCCATTTTTTAGGGTTCCGTACCCAAAGGGAAAAACGGGACCCTATTACTAAGACTTCGATGTCCGTCTGTCTGTCTGTCCGTTTGTCACCGGGCTGTATCTCATGAACCATGATAGCTAGGCAGCTGAAATTTTCACATATGATGTATTTTGGTTGCCGCTAGAACAACAAATACTAAAAACAAAATAAAATAAATATTTAAGGGGCGCTCCCATACAACAAACCTACATTTTTAGACGTTTTTCGCTCTATATTAATAATGGACCAGGTAGATGCTTGAAATTTTCACAGAATATTTAGTTTTAAATTCCCTTCAATAATAAATAAAAAAATTAAAATAAAAAAATATTTAAGGGGGGCTCCCATACAGTACGGAACCCTCCATGCGCGAGTCCGACTCGTACTTGGCCGATTATTATTTATTAGTTTCTTACTTTTCAAACAGTTTATATGCGACTAAGCAATATATTCAACTAATAGATAGTTGTTACTATTCAAAAATGTTATGAAACCGTTTCAAATATTGCTCTATAAAATTATATTCGTTATTATAGAATAAATTATGTTCCAATTCATAAAAAGTAACAGTACGAGTATTGTAGAAAAATTATTTTTTTGAAGAGATAAAAGAGTAGCAAAACAGGTTTGAAGTATTAAAAGTAATATAAAATTTATTAAAATAACAAGAGAGAAAATTCTATGAACCTTTTCAATTTAGTAAGAGCAGTAGTCTGATGGGATAGAATCCAATAAACTTAGAGAGCACTTTTGAAATATGGCAATATACGTAGATATTTATAGATGGATCTTTTCTTAGTATTTTCAATATCGTTGATGAAAACTACATTCTTCGTTAATAATTATTCAGTACCAGAAAATAAATGAAATACAAAATTAGTAAAAAACATTATCATACTACTATACGGGACTTATCGTTCGTGAGGCCGTAGAAATTAAAAAACATCGTAATTTCAACCGAGAGGATGGTTTCAAACTATCAGTGTCGTGGATTCCTGTAGTCAACAAGTGCAAACTGCGTGGTATAGGTATTAAGACCTTTACAGACACTGTCAGTGTGGTGTGTCGCGGTGACAATTTCAATTTGAGTGATACGGCGTCGCATTTAGTCTGCCCGTGACCACGACCAATGCAACTTGGTCGAAACGTCGGAAGGAGAAAAAGAGGTACTTAATTAGCTCATATCTCAAGTTTTATTGCGCGATAAGTCCGTGTAGTAGTATGATAATGTGTTCAAATCGCGAAAGTTTAAAAATAACATTGGTAAAAAACGTTTTTAAATTAAACGATTTTATAAACTAAAAGCTGAATATTAGTAACTGAAAAATAAAATCGTGGGGCGCAACGTATATACCTAATGGAATCGTCTAGGCGAAGGCCCTACGATTTTATTTTTGAGTTATAATTTTTTAGCTTTTAGTACACAAAACCGTTTATTTTAAAAAAGTTTTTTATTTTTGTGTCTTTAGTTTTTATTTTGTTACTAAAAACTGTGTTCCATATGAAAAGCCTTTTCATTTGATACCCATATTGAGGGGATTGTGTGAAAAAATGTAATCCGCTATGTTGTAGCACTGGCCATCTTGTATTTACGTCAATACTGAATACAAAAAATTGTATTGTCATCGAAATTAAAGCTGTACATCAAATTTTATATCAACCTGTCCACGGGAAGGGGGTCAAATATCAATTACTAGATTTGACCCAAAAAACGGGCAAGTGAAGTTAGATAAAACCGTTTAAAAACGGAATCATTTGTTTCAGGATATAAAAGCCTGCCATTTACAACGCTGATACACACTAAGACCGCAATGTTCTGGAATGGAGATCGCGTATTGAAGAGCGTAGCGCAAAACATCTACCTATCGCTATAATATGTGGCCTAGCTTGGTAATTTGGTTTTTTTTCCATCTAAAATATCAATGAAACTGCGCTTTTAAAACATTTGTTGAAAACAATTTCAGAAACTCTAACAGTTTGTATTGAGCCATGATTACAGTGCAAATTTGAGGGGGCTAGTTGGCTGGTCCATACAAGCATACGAATTTTCTCACTAAGTAAATATCTATAACTAGCTGCACGTTCCCCGCGTTAGCCTGAGATAAAAAGTAGCCCATGTGTTAATACAAGGTCTAAGCTACGTTCATATCCAATTTCATCCAAATCGGTTCAGCCGTTTGTGCGTGAAAGAGTAACAAACATTCATACATACTTACAAACTTGCGCGTTTATAATTTTAGAAGGATGTTTATTGTTTATGGTATAACTTCCTTCATGCACCAATTCATAGTTGACACTTGATAAATTTCAAAATGTGCTCGAAATATCTCAACTTGCAAAGAGCAACCTCCCTTCCCGGGTTCTCGTTATTTACTCATTAAAACTTCGAATTGAAGGCGTTCGCAATCGGGAAAAGTAAAATAAAGTTTTCAATGACATGACGCAGAGGAAGTTTACAGTAATATTTTCTCGTCAGTTATTTTTATTTAAGCCCGATAACTTGGGATGAGTTAATCTTTGAATGAGTTGAAATTTCCTAGAGTTTATAACCTCTAAGTAGAGAATAAGCCCGATTACAGAGGCGCCATCGTAATTATATTAGCCAAATAGCATAGTTCTGTTTCTTTTTCACTTTAGGCATTCGATAGAGAGAACGCTTTTTACGTTGCTATTAAATGAGATATTGCAAATATGCATAGAAATTGGGCCATTAAAGGGTACAGTATTTCATAATTTGCTTTGTTTCTTTCGGAAAATGATTTTCCCGTTATTATTTACAATAACAGTGGCCATTAAAAGTAATTTCGTGCTTTCGGGTATTAAGGTTATATCTGACCAAAATGACAGTAATTCAATGTCTGAACAAAAAACAAATTGGAAATGTGAAATTACTCATAAATTATGCATTTGATGGGGTTGTTTTACTCTGCGCATTTATTTATCATAGTTTAACGGATTTTTTGAGCTACTGTACCTAGTCTGAGTCCATTTTGAATTATCTCCTTTACGTAACGGCTAAAATTTACCTACGGCTGCGTGCTTCTGTAATCGGGCTTATTATGTATATTAATTTGACTACCAAAACTTAAAGCAGGTAAATAATAATAATTCTGTTCCGTAAAAAAGGACTTTGGGAAGAATTGTTATATTTTTACGTTATTGTATGTGTGCTACAAAAAAGAGTACATATTCGTATTTATTATTATTCTTCCGTATTATGTGTGTACTGAAATTTCACAGACTATTTATGTAGTATGTTTTTATTCAAATACCACGACGGATAGAATTAACTACATAAGATATTTACTAATCTGAAGAGATATTTTGGGTATAATAGAAATCGCGATAGATTCATCGGCACGAATACCTATTATTGAACTAATATATTGACTGTGATTTTTTAGAACGCCATCGCGTTTGCAAAAATCTTACTTTTTGTAATATGTACATGACATGATACATTCATAATAGCTGTTATAAATCTATGATGTATTAAGTTAACGCGAATACAAAAATTTAATTTAAAAATCATAATAATGGTGTTCAAGTAATTCTATCGTTAAACAATGAGAAATATGCCTAAAAAAAACTAATTCATTTTCACTGTAACTTATCTACTCAACAGACCTTGATACAATATACCTAAGTACCTCAAAAGGTTAAGAATCGTTAGAACCTACAAAAATGCCTAGGTAATTTTATTTGAGAACAAGGCAAAGGAACTTATTGAAGCAAAATTCGATCAAATCAAGTTCTCGATATTTCGCTTTCAAGACTGGCATTGTTCAGGACAAAAGCTCTAACTTAATATATATTCCGGAAGCATCACTAGCACACCAATCGCTTTCAAATAAAAATATCGATTTCATTTTCCTTTGAGTGTTTGTGCTAGGAGTGGGCAAAATAAGGACAAATAATAAATATGAAGACTGCAGACGAGCTACTCCGAAATGAATTTGGACAAAATAAATCGGAGTGGTTTCAGTACATATGTAAACCTTTGTGGAAGTAATATGGAAAATATCATTTTGGAAACTTGGTCATAAGCTTAACCAAAAGGAAGTTTTGCCACCCATGAACCGATCGTTTTTAGGGTTCCGTACCCAAAGGGTAAACACGGGACCCTATTCCTAAGACTCCACTATCCGTCCGTCTGTCTGTCTCTCTGTCTGTCACCAGGCTTTATCTCATGAGCCGTTATAGATACACAGTTGAAATTTTCATACATGTGTTTCTGTTGCCTCTATAACAACAAATACTAAAAATAAAATTATAATATTTATGGGGGTACATGCAACAAATATGATTTTTTGGCGTTTTTTGCTTGATATTAAAAACGGCAACATGTAGAAGCTTGACATGGGTCTAAGGGGGATCACACAGGGTTTGGAACCCTTCGTGCGCGAGTCCGACTCGCACTTGGCCGATATTTTTTACACATTAGCACACAGCACTGTTAGAATACTGTAACAATTGTAACACTGTTTAAATACCCGTAATCTTTGTTGCACAATGAAATTAAAGCTGCGATTGCAGTCTACTTAAGTAACAATTTTTAAAATTAATTATAACCTACCTAGGCTTTAATTGACATTTATAAATACGTTATTTAAGTATAAGTACTAAAAACTGTTCTCAGTATGAATTCAAAACTCGCAGTTATAATCTAAAAAATACATCGACAAACCTAATATAAGTATCTAAAAAATATCATTCTCAATGTACTAGCCTTTTTTTAATAGTCCACTGCAAGATGTAGGCCTACCCACAAAGGGTGACTGGTCCATATCCACCACGCTGGCCCAGTGCGGGTTGGTGGATTCACACACGCCATCGAATTTCTTCTACGGACGGATGCAGGTTATGCCTCACGATGTTTTCCTTCACCGAAAAGCCAGTAGTGTGAAATCCCGTACATAAGTTCCAAAGAAACTCATTGGTACAGGATCGGGATTGAACCCACGACCTCAACAATGACAGACCAGCGTTACAACCACTAGACCACCACGGCTTTTTCATTCGTAATGCGTCCAACAAACTATTTCAAACCCGCGACAAACTTCTAAAAGTGGCCAGTTTGCAGCCGCCGTCGACTGATCCAAATCCAATAAAATCGCGTAGTGGCCACAAAGGCCTTCCCAGTGACGGATGTCGCCTTCGGAATTTAATATTTTATCGCCCCGCTTGTAAGATTGTGAGACTATTCGGAATTACCGGCTGCCTTTGACCCACTGTCACGCGGCTGGGAAGTGGGGACGAAGGTGAGAAGGGCCTTCGAGCAAATATCTACAAATCCACAGTCCCTAAGTAAAAGTAGTAAAAAAATGTCCGAGCGTCGTCATACGAGTACATACTGACTTAGATATTTACGAGTACCATAGATGAAGAATAGGATTTCGCCTAGCGGAGCGAAGACCTATCCTTCATCTATGATATTTACATTAAACAATTCACAAAGACCCTTATTCTCGAATCTCGACGTTATGTCACCTAATTAGTACTAAGCTTATAACCGAGCACTTTGGCAACGCACGACGTTGTAGTCGGCTTACAATCGCCTTACGACTAACTGAAAAGCCTGCCCATTACGTAACTTGGGCAGGGTTTTGGCTCGGACACTTTTTTTGGACGACTGTGACTCTATAAATATTTTCTCGAAAGTTTAAAACAGAAGAGCATTTGATACGAGCGTTGAAATTACTCTCTTCATTTGATACAATGTGTGTGACTAGGTGGACCGACGATATAATTTATACCGCAGGAACACGCTGGATACAGCCGCGTCTAACCGGGTTTAAATAATAAGATGAAAAATCTTCAAGCCATTTTGAGATATTTATAAGAATAAATCGAGACCAAATGTTGACTCCAACGCCGATTATAAGTCTTAAAACTTTCTCCAACAAACCAAACAGATGCTAACCTAATGACGCTTGCAACATTTCAAAACGATTTTTGCTAATTATCTTTTCCCTAACTTTTTGATTTACTATAAAAAGTTATTCGTAGCCAAAAAAGTATTCATATTTTTGAAACAGGCTTTAAAAAAACGTTGAAGATGCACAAGTTATACTCATACTCATTTATTGATAACAATAGAGTTACATGTCAAAAAAAAATTATCAAAGAATTAAAACACAACATAAAAAGAAAATATGTGTAATAGTTTTATACACCAATTAAATCAAATAGTAGTCATAATTATTAAACAATTATTAATGCATATAAATAAATAAAGAATTAAATTATTTACATACTGTTGTATAATTATTTATAGGTAGAAAGTCTTGCACTTTGTGGAATGCTTGCTCGACAAGCCAATTCTTTGCTCTGTTTTTAAATATCTGCCGTGAAGGCAGGTGTTATTTTTTTACTATCGAACAAGGTTTGAATTTAGAATTGGGAATTGAAAAATCTCTTCATCTATCTAGTTAGTATATTGTTGTACTAGAGACAGGTAGGCTGTCCTTCCTGATTTTATTTTGGCAAGAAGAAAACACAGCAACTGCCTGAAGTTCGCGTGCTTCAGGCAACAACGCGGCAACGTAGCGAAACTGATGTTCAATATGTGATATTTTTAACCTTCAAGGGTCTGTGGATGATCAAATTGCTTTTTTTGTAATAGTAGTGTATGTAGTTTTGCATAACATATAGAAGTATTGTATTTTGTTGTAGTAAAAAAGGCACTTGCCATTAAAAAATATGATATGAAAATAAAGTGTATTAAAATAAATGAAATGCCTTCCCAGTGAGTTTAAGAAATGGACTAATTTTATTCTTACTTGTATTAAGTATTTTGTTATTTAGCTTTCAAGTCCATTTTTGTGCCTTATTTCTCGTTTATTTAATTACATATGTCTGTACCAAAGTAAAATTCCAGTGTTTGAAAATAAAATGTACGATGGTTAATATTAAAACTACGAGTACGTCAAAAAAGTCACGCAACGCCACCTGAAATGTAACAACGCAAAATAACGCAACAAAATACGTACAAACGATATTAAATTGACCAAACAAACAACAAAACAACGGGAATGCAATTACGTCGCACTACATTTTTGGGGTTCCGAAGAAAAATCACAGTCACAAGTGGGTACCTATTGGAAAAGATTTACGGAACCCTAAACGTAGGTAGAATAATAAGCAACAGAATTATAATTGGTGTTATTAAGTCAGCGCCTTAGTTTTGCAATACGTTGTGGATTTACGAATGACATTTTGCTAAAATTAATAAATTGAAAAAAAAGCAACGGGTTGCACTCCGGGAGTGCCGGCAGAAGTGAAAACTTGAACATTGACGTTGTGCATTTAATATACTAAATAGACGGTCAAGCCATCTGCAGTTACCATCCGTGGATGCGCGTAGCCTAGGCTGTAGTTCATAAACATACGCACACTCGCGCAAGCACAAACGAAACAGCAGGAGCAGGCATACAATTTCGCCGCGCGGTAGAAAAAGAGGGCGATATTACTTCTTCTCCTACGCTGCGCCGGCGGTGTACTCTCCTTCCGTCCAACGAATTTTTGACCTGTGTGCTTAGCATACAAGACCACGACAAGAGTTTATCGTCGTGTGCAAGGGTGACAGATATATGCTTCATCATAACTCTGTCACGTTCTGACACGTCGATAGTATAATTTTATGGTCCTTATGCTAAGCCCGCAGGTCACGTGTCCTGAGGCGATTTCATCATTTTTTACCCATCCCAAAAAAGTACACTTCAGTAACTATTTAAAAGTAGCATCTATGTGCGATAGAGCAACCTAGTAATCATCCATAGTGACTATGAAGTAATTTTTCCTTATCTTCGTAGGTACTGGTTCCGTGCCATCCTAAGGTCCATAAGTTTTATGCATAATGATTTTAACCTAAATAATTTAACATTTGTTAATCAAAAATAGTGTTATGTTACGCTTTTGTAATTTAAAGTGTGTGTATGTTTACAGTTTAGAGGTATATGATAATATTGAAAATAAACCGAATTTCGTAAAAACACCGCGTAATTGACAGTTATTAGAGAAAACATCTATTTTTTGTTTAAGTTATCCATCTGTTATAATCTGTGCTCCAAACGTGAGGCCGTAGGGTCTCCCCAGGGCTTCTTCTTTATTAAAGAAGGGGAGCCCGTAGTTATTAAAAGCGAAAGTGCAGTGGCGCGACGGGGCATGCCCAAACACCTTCAGGGCAAGTCTATCTCGTTTTGGAAACATCATTTATGAGATGAGCTGAAAATGCTAGTCACCCAATACTTTTAAAACAAGGCTACTTAAAATTATATGGAGCTTTCTCTTTTACTGATATTGTTTAAACTAATATGTTCGGCTGACATACTTATAAAAAAACGTTTGACGAACCAAACCGGAGGAGGTACTCAATTCGCCGCGTTTTTTTTTAATGTGTAACCACGCATAACTATTTTCGTAGGAGTCCGATTTCAATAATACTTTTTAATTGAATAGAATATATACTTCGAAATTGGTCGCATTTACATTTTATTGAAATCAGCTGAGCCATTTTTTATAAATCAACAATAATGTGAAAAATGTAACATCGATCGGTGCGAAACATTCGCGAATTCTGTAGTCGGGTGAACGGGTGAAGTCAGTCATGCTATTTTTTGCGAAAAATATTTTTTATAATATTTACTTGAATATTTTTGTAAAATGTAAATTGTATAATTTTAAGTACACATTATTAATACATTAATTTGCATTATTTATTTCAGATTTATTTGGCATGCTTCGTCTTTACGAGTAACTCTATCGTCTATTGTTATAAGAGAGATGGTGACGAAACTCGGGCTCCTCCACTGTAAAAAAATGTTAACCGTTCTGTAGAAACATACAACAAACATTTTGTTGCCAAAAATAAACAATACGAATGCGTTGTACCTATCTACTTTTCTAATTAGGCCGAGCGAAGCGAAGTCTCAGAGTCTACTGGGACAAATCGGCACTTTTTGTATGACACGTGACATGATCAAAAATTCGTAAGACGGACGTACACCGCCGGCGCGGCGTAGGAGAGAAAGTAATATCGCCTTCTTTTTCTACCACGCGGCGAAAATGTATGCCTGCTCCTGCTGTTTCGTTTAAGCCAAAACACCTATAACAGTAAATAACACCAAATATAGAAAAGTACATCTATCTCGGGAAACTAGTAGGTTCATAATATCATATATAAAATTATAATGGTACTAATCAATTTTATAACTCTGCAGGATTTTCTTTCGTAATCATATTCTAAATACTCCCTATTATTAAAGAGCCAATAAAAGTAATACAGCTTTTATTGCAGAAGACTTTCATTAGGCACTTCAAAAGAGACAGTAAATTTTAAAATACATTTTTAACAAAATCTCTTCAAGGGAACGACGTAAATACGTTGAAATTAAAAGGCAAGAGCTCAACGAACTTTTATACCACTCGTAACATAAGGAAGTTTTAGTAGAGGATCTACTGTCTCTTCTGATTACTATTATAAGCCAAAAAGTAGCCAACTTTACTGCAGTCCACTTGCAATTGGCTACATTTAAAATTGTTATTTCCTTTGCTTGTTTTAAAACGAGAACCCCTCATATTTGTCATTTGTTAGACTACTGTTCTATGGTATAGGTTGATAGGCTAGCTACATAAGATACTTTTTTTTAAAGTTAAAATATTTTTTTTTATATCAGGTGCATGTGATTTGTAATCGCTATATGAAATAGTAAAAACTGTAGGCTAATTATAAAATAATTTTCAATGTGCATTTCTTTTATTCTTCCACATCTTGAAAGGTCTTGTCTTTCAAAGTTAAAAATAAACCTTGAATATGTTATTATATACTATAGTTATTGACATGCTAGTTCATCGGTTTATACCTTAATTGGATCTTAATGATAAGTTAAATATTTTTTGACAGAAATGGCACAATCCACTTTAACTACTTAAAAAAATCGAATTATTTGTTCCGGTCCATGTTTGCCATATTTAGATTATTGTTGATTTTTCAAAAACCAACAAAAATCAAATAAAAAATACGAACCTTCACCTATGAAATACATAATATCTACCAATCAAAAAAACAAACTAAAGTGGTTCATAAACGTATGTTTAATTTTTATTAATTAATAGATAATCATAACCTCTGATTGATGGATAATCATAACCACATTTTTTCAGGTCGGTTGAGAATGTGACGAAGCGACAAGAATCCGTAACCTGCAATCACAGCAGCACCCGGACCGAGCCAAGTTCACAGCGAATTTGTTCACGCACCCTCCTAAATGAATTATTCAGGGCGGTAAAATACAGGGTAAGAAGTTTAAATAGGCTGTTGTCTATCTGCCTGTCAATAATGTATTTTCATTTGGGGACTAATTTGCTGCTTCCCGACGAATCGGAAAGGCCTTGCAGTCGTTTGAAGGGGAGGCGAGGAAATGGTTTCTTTTAACCCTCGAAATTGAATGGAACTCTATTTTACAAAATTACGCTTTCGGGGGATACGGAACGTATTGTGAGAACCAGGTATATTCAACAATACGAGTAGTTAAACGTAAAGAACTGCGAATTTCACTTTCAACGTTGCTTGGCACCTAGCAAATTGGCACTGATGGCTCCATTTGGTTTAAAATCATTTGAGAGACTAAAAGAACTGCGTTAAATGTGTTTTAATATGTACTACTATGTGATATAGGAAAATGTTTACCGGAATTAGTGCCGCTAGATGGTGAGTGTCGCTGACGTCCAACCACCAACCTCAAATCAAACGAGCCCAAATGTTGCATTATAGCAACGGTATTCAAAAGTTTTGTAGAAATATACGGTTGAACGCGAAGGGCGTTAGCTAAAAATGAAGTATGTTCTCGTGAGTTCTATTACTAGTTCTACCAGTAGAAGTAACGGTACAAAATTTTCCCAGTAGTCCTACTCTAGAACTAACTGTACTAAATTGTACCGGTATTTCTATCGTAGAACAATTTGCTTTCAGGGTTTCTCAAGGTTGAATTGGTTAAAATCTCGTATCCTGCAAGGGGCTGCCAATGACGGTAATAATCTGAAAGTAAGTTCGTATAGACCGGGTGACTAGCCCTGGTGTCAGAGTTCTTAGGACTCTGACATAGCTAAATGGTTAAAATAACCGGGATCTCAATTTAACGTGTCATCCGAGCCACGGTATCGCTCAATTGGCAATGCCACCCGCGGTCACCCATCCAAAGAACCGTGCCGAACGAAACACCTAATCTAGGCTATGAGCACTATAATAATCTGAAGCTGATGCATAGATTTAAAAGCCTTAGAATGTTAACGTAATCAATGACCATTATTTTGTACCCAATGTTGACTTTCATGAAATAATTATTTTAAAATCTACCGTGTACAGAATTCGTATAGTTTGCACGAATTTATGTGACATCTATGTACATTATTGATGATTTATCAAAAACGGAACAGCCGATTTCGAAAAAAAATTAAATTTAGGTACCACCTCGGGAGTATACCTCATTAAACTAAAAAAAAAATTCAAAAGCATTTTACATCAGCTTTCCTTTCAAAAGAATTTTACAATTGGCAAAAAACATACACAACAAATATGCAGACAAATGTTTGTACAGAACCAAATGACAATCCAATACACCTACGAGTATGTACAGAACATAATTATTGACAATGCAATATACCTATGTACTATAATCATAATAGCTACGATAGAAACCGGATTGTTTTTCTTCACAAGTGTATAAAAATACAAATAAAAAGTCTGGCAGACAATTTCCTTGACTTCAGCGAACCTTTTCTCTACATTTCAACAGTTTTATTGCTGTTTAATTCCAGCAACGTCATCGTTATCATATGCCTCGTTATTTATAGCCTGCGGTTGTCAGTTTCATTCGGAGATATATTTTTGTCGCGTTTTAATAAAATTTAGCCCTCATAGCGGAGGTCCTCCTTTAAGAGTCGCCTGCACTTTATTGTCCATCCCTTAAGACGACGGTAGAAAATGAATCAGTTAACGATCTTACGTTAAGGTGCAACAAGTTGACGGCACGAACTCAGATTTGGCGTAGCTTAAATTATTGATATCTCAGCTGTATTGTCTGAAGAAGAGATAAATTCGATGATAAACAGTAGATATAGTGCGTGTGCACCTATTGCAATATAATGTTGTTTTTATTTGTTTTAAAATACCTATAATTACAGCTGCGTTCTAAATGCGCATAAGGTTTTCACCGTAGTAAATTATAAAAAAACTGTTTGGTTAATTTATTTAAATAATAGTTATTTGAACTAACGAAAACATAAACTAGGCCGCTATTTTCTTAAAAAAATACTCAGTTTAGTTCTTCTGTGTTTTTATTGCACCCAAAGTTTACTAAAAATGTGAGTCAAAATTCAAATGTTCCGAGGCTTATATCATTTGAGTGGAGTTTTTTTTTCACAATTTTTTTAGCAATAAGCATACATTTTGTAAAGACAAATTGATATAAATGCTAGTTTCAGATATTCAACAGCAAACACTGATGTGATTAGCCACCGACGTTTGTATGGAGCGATGAGCGACTTGTTTACTCTTAAGATTGAATTGCGTGGCAATGGTCGTTAGGCGCTTAAATAACTATAACAACAGAATTAGCCACGAATTATTTCGTTCGTAGTGTCAGAACGAGACAACGTTATGGCAAAATATATATCTGTCACTTTTTCACACGTCGAAATGAGTTCTTTTCGTGGCTATTCGTGGTTGCATGCTTGACTAGCAGGTTTATACGAACTTACTTTATTGACTGGGTCTAAATTGCTCTAAATATGTATAGGTATATGTCTGGCAGCCATATCACAAGCTTTGCTTAGTTTGGAGTCGGCGACCGTCCCGTGTAAGATGTCCCCTTATGCATTCATTATTACTGATTTTTTTATCAAAGATTCGACTGGGCAAATTTCTCGTAACGAGATATTTACTCCACATTACGACATTAAGTACTATTTTATATGCACACACAAAAATTAATTTAATTGCAGAAACAGAGGACATCCATTAGACGAGATATCCTCTTTAAAACACTGTAGCATTTTGTTGGTGGTGCAACCATGATTTAGCAATCGTAGTGTTCTATTGAGATAAAGTTCTTAGCGCGCACAAACAGACAACACTGAGCATTATTTAAATTCTGCAGACAATCTTTGGATGGATTGAATGTGGTATATATTCTTTTTGCCCGACGAAACGGAGGAAGTACTCGATTCGACGCGTGTATTTGTTTTTTTATGTGTAACTTTTTACATAGTGGTTCGATTCCAATAATTATTTTTTTACTAGAAAGAATATACTTCAAAATTGGTCCTATTTAAATTTTATTGAAATTGGCTGAGCCATTTTTGATAAAAAAACAATAATGTGAAATATGCTACATCGATCCGTGCGAAATATTCGCGAATTCGTGTACAGAATGTAGTCGGTGAACGGTTAAAGTCATGCCAATTTTTGCCGAAAAATAATTATTCTTTTTCTTTTCAACATTATCCAAGCTTTGTCACTGACTTAAAATTATACTGCGCTTATAGCATCTTTACAATTCCACCGCGTATTCAGGAAAAAAGTAATCTTCCGGGAGTCGAATTCCGCGGGATGTATACGACCCCTATTTGCAAATAGTATTGGTATTTCTCCTTCGTATTGTGAGGTTTGATGAAATACGGATTGGGAATTACTTTTAATCTGACCCTGTAATTAGATTCTGATGTATTGAGTTAGTTTTGATCAGGTCTTAGTTCCGGAATACATTGAGTTATTTGCTTTCTACCGACTTCCAAAAAAGAGGAGGTACTATATTTGTCTGTACGTTATTTTTTTTTTGTGTTTGTTCATCGATATTTTCTACATTTGAGAACTGATCTGAACACATAATTTTTATCGAAATCGGCTGAGTCATTTTTGATTCATCAACAAAAATGTACATGGATGTCACATCAATTCGTGCAAATTATTCGAATTCTGTACACGGTGGAAGTCGGTGTTGCGATTTTTTGCGAAAAATGATTATCGAGTGTAGATTTTGTGATTTGAAATGGATTTGTGAAGGGTTCTTAGATTTTTTCGTGGAAATTACTCGTGTTGTGTTTGTGTGAGTGTGTTTGAATGTGTGTGTGTATGCTTTTTTAGCGATACAATAAGAGTTTCTCAGTAGAGTAGTAGAGTATACATATCAGAATAGTATACAGGGTTATTTCTAATCAATTAGCATTCTTTTAGAGGCTTATTCTGTACATCAAAACTAACAACTTTTTTTCTGCAACTTTAGTTTAAACTCAAAAAAAATTGTTGTTCCATAGAAAAATATCGTTCACCCGCGACAAAATGTATGGAACAGCTGTTTTTTTTTTTTTGAGTTTTGACCAAAGTTGCAGAACAAAAGTTGTTAGTTTTGATGTACAGAATAAGACCCTAAAATGATGCTAATTGATTAGAAATAACCCTGTATTTATCTATCTATAATAAGATACCGCAATACATGCATTTGACTCATATGCCTGACGTTATGTTTTAATAACTATTCGTTTGAAAAGATGACAAAATTACTTATACACACCTACTATTTAATAAACGCTCACATACATAACAAGTGCACCTAATCTTGTGTATTCCCAAGATATTTTATTAATGTGTAACACTGGTCTCGGAAATTAATAAGAGTGTACTAAGACATGAAGAACCAGACTCCTCGTAAAAAGTACCTTCATAAAATTCCCGCAAACTCATAAAACTGAACGATATTAATGTAGCCGAGTATCTCCTGCTTTCACAACTTGCTGTTTTACGCCTCGATGCTTGTATTTGTATAATTATAGCTTTAATATAGTATAGATATGGTATTAGTGTAGTTTGTTTCTTAAACGACTTCTAAAAAGGAGGAGGTTCTATGTACGAAATATTCATCGATACTATCGCCAAATGTGAACAGAACCAAATTTTTTTTATTTCAAAAGGGTATACCTCCGACCTTCGAAGTGTTCCTATTTAAATTTTATCGAAATCACCTGACACGATTTTGAAAAATCAACAAATATGTAAAAAATGTATACGTCAATTAGAGTGAACTATTCGAATCTCGTACGCGATGGAAGTCTTTTTGGAAGTTTTGCCATTTTTTCGAAAAGTAGTAAATGTAGAATTAAATACTAACTCTAGTTTTCAAGTGAACTGCTTGTTAGAAAGTATCGGCGTGTAAATATTATGTTATTACAATAGATGCCTACTTTGAAACTAAGCTCTATCGTTGTCTTCGTGTTGATGGTTCTAAGGTGATAGATCTAGATGGTGATGATCTATCTAGATAAGCTTCGCCCAGTGGTTAGCTCTATTAAATTATAGTAATTAAAAAGTTTTACGTCCAATCTAGGTAAGTATAAGTATTCTACACGCCACGCCGCAACCATTGTTTTCTCGAGCGCTACGTACGGAGCCCGTAGTGCTACGTGAGACCATATTTTATAGATTAAGTGTTATGTTATACTTAGCCTTTTTTAAAATGTATAGAAGTAAGTCTTTACGGTACGGAAGTAACTTTCGTACTGTTTATGTGCAATGAAACATAAAGAAAAGTAAACAGGCTTTTTATTGAAGTTTCAATAGTAAGTAAAACTAAATTTTCGGTACTGGCACAAAGTACTCAATTCTAATCTTTGTAAGTGTTCATTTTGTTGATATAAAAATCATAGTTTGTGACTATTGCGTATTTAAACTGTAAAAGCTCGTTTTCACAAAGTAATTTTACACCAAAACTCACATTTTTAATCAAAAACAAACCATCTGATTTATTTACTAACCCATTTAATGAAAATGTTGTACGAGTTCTTCCCGGAATCTGTGTACTCAACGCTTTGCGTGATAATAAAACACATTTAGGAATTGTTTCGGAAAATTTCCCACGACCCGCAAATGGAAAACAAATCTGGCAACACCCGGCTCTTAATGAAACGAAAAAACGGTTTTCAACCGACGGAATTAAGCAAATGGAGCGTTTTATGTCGAAAAAAATTATATAAATTTGCAACCCGCTCGCTCTCGCCGCAGCGCGATAACAAAACGAAACGATTGTTTGATCACCATTAAAAGTTTCTGAAACAATTCGTTGTTTACTGAGGGACTGGAAACGTAAACAGAAAACGCGGATTGTTAAAGCTCAGAACACTTCCTACCGACGTTAGAACAACTAAACAAATCTCACGCAAATTATTTCGAAAGTAGACACTTTTCTTCTAATGAATATTAAAGTTTGGACTTTTCGAATTTGTTCTGGTAATGTTGACTGGTCCGTTTTGAATCTTCGTTTAGTTTTGTAGGCATTTTCAGAAAGTTGCCGCCATCAATTTGTTCAGGAGTATGTATTTTTCATAAGGCGTAAATGAAAAGCTTAGGCAAGTTCAAATCCAAATAAATGTCAATTCAAAAGCCGCTTACAAGTTTGTTTGTTTATTTTTGTTTTGTTTATTGCTCTAAGCATGGGTGATTATTATGCACTCATTTGGCAAATTCAAAGTAGCATATAGAATTACTTGTATACAAAGAAAGAATGCACTCGGTTCTGTAAGATCGACTCTAGAGTAAAAAATTGGCCAAGTGCGAGTTGGACTCGCGCACGAAGGGTTCCGTACCCTATGGGAACCCCCTTAGACCTATTTCAAGCGTCTACTTGTTGTCGTTATTAATATGGAGCAAAAAACGGCAAAAAAATTACGTTTGTTGTATGGGAGCCGCCCTTAAATATTTATTTTATTCTGTATTCAGTATTTGTTGTTATAGCGGGGAATAGGTGATAATTTCAGCTGCCTAGCTGGGTATCATCGTTCATGAGATACAGGCTTTAGACAGACCGACGGACAGACGGACGGACAGCGGAGTCTTAGTAATAGGGTCGCCTTTGGGTACGGAACCCTAAAAACACTGAAAAAAACCGGCCAAGTGCGAGTCGGACTCGCGCACCGAGGGTTCCGTACAAACCTGCAAGGTTTACAAAGTTCGTTCATTACGACAAAAAAAGTAATAAGTTTATATTTATTAAAAAATATATATTTTGTAATGTAACTAAAAATTTAAGGTTTTCGGAATTTTTCCTTTATGTGTGCTATAAATCGTTGCTTCATGCCAAATTTCAAGATTCTAGGTCGACTGGAAGTACCCTTTAGGTTTTGATTCCCTTGCGAGTACTTGCGAGTTTCAAAATTTGCGGCATAAACGGCTGTATCGGCTTTTGATTGCGTTGGCTTAGAAGTTTGATTTTTTCACAGCTTCAAGGGACAGTAGACCTGAGTAATTGATATAAATTTCAGCTTCATACCTCCACGCGTTCCTGAGAAAAAGGGTCTTGACAGACGGACGGACGGACAGACGGACAACAAAGTGATCCTATAAGGGTTCCGTTTTTTCCTTTTGAGGTACGGAACCTTAAAAACGAAAAATACACTGAAATAACCTCTATTTTTCATCCAAATTCTTTTATTTTGAGAATTCATAGTTATTTTTGTGTATAAAATAAATTAAATAAAACACGTTACATTTTCCTTTTTCTCGCTCCCTCTTATACTATAACCCTGACCCCAATATGAATTTAGGTGAGAGAGGTAACAGCAAAAAAATACTGGAACGAGTGAATTATTCAACGAATTTGGAAAGTAAAAGCACTCTTCCCGTAAGAGGCACGTCTGTCCGTCTGTCACTTACTATGACATTACAGCTTTCATAAATTACGTAGGTACGTAAGCCTAAACGAAATGGAAAAATTCGGGCGGTAATAATAATGTTGCTCAGTTAACCTAAATAGGTTATGAGAGTACCTTACCTACTAAACTGGAATTGAAATATTTGGTCGCGTGAAAAAAGATGAATGTTTCTGAGAGCTGGTATTATACATCGTGACTATAGTACTATAGTCACGATGTACATCAAGACGAGCAACTTTTAAATAAATAAATGTAGCAGTTCCATACATTTTATAGTCAACTGACTTTTTAATGGCACAAACTTCGAGCAAATTTCTAAAGAGCCACAGTCCCTCAGTGATAGTAGTAAAAAAATGTCCAAGCGCCGTCATACATGCCGACTTAGATATTTACACAATGACCCATTTTCTCGAATCTCGACGTTTTGTCACCTAATCAGTGCTTGAAACCAAGCACTTTGGCATCGCGCGGCATTGTAGTCGGCTTGCAATCGCCTTACGACTAACTAAAAAGCCTGCCCACTACGTAACTTGGGCAGGGTTTTGGCTCGGATACTTTTTTTGCACGATTGTGACTCTATAGAAATTTGCTCGAAGGGAAAAATGTTTTATTTTTTCGCTGATTCGGGGTATTCCGTCCCATAGTAAAAGTGGTTAATCTTGATGTACTATCATGTTTGTGTATTTTGTTTATCTTAAAGTTATCTTGAAGTTGTGTGTAAGTTTCCAGTGACCTCGTAAATAAGTAGTATGATTTTCTCCTAACTAAATTGCAATATTCCAGCTTAATTACTTTTGATTTGTAATTTATATTGCAACAAAATTTATTTTATTTTTTTCTATTCAATCCAAATATTGGTAAAATTTTAGATTTTCAAATATGAAGAACAATAGAAAAATAACTGGCCTCATTGCAGATGGGTTGGCATAAGTCCAGCAGTAGAGTCCTATGGCTAATGTAACGATGATGGTGATAGTTATTATCTGCTGTAGAACAAAACCTACCGATCCCAAAACATTATATGGTAAGTATTTACCTCAAAATAAACATGCTCCTATGTCTTTACAACCCTGTAAATAGGCAGTCATTTTCTCTGTCATATTGATTAACCTGCAAATTCTAATAATTAGAAAGTAGCTGATGCAATGTTGCGTCCTGGACGCGACTAAAACGGATACGGAACCGGGGCCGCCGGACGTTTTCCACGCCCCTTCCGTGTCGGAACCCGTAATCTGAAACTTGCCCGAACTGTCGAAACTATCCAGCGGTGATACACTCCGAGATAGTTAGGTATAATGTGAATTTAGTTTGTAAACCAAACTTCTATGGTAAACTAAGTAAGTTGGAATTGACAATAAATTCTTGGACGCTAAGATCTTAGACTTACTATACATTATGAAAAAAAAAATACCACGCCTTACGGTGCCCATTTATGATTGTCTAAAGCAACCTTATTTCAATGGATTTTGGTTTCTTTATTATAAAATCGCCGAACCAAAACGAGAGTTATAAGATCTCTTTCTGCTTAACAAATCGATCAACTTAGATGTAGTTATTATTGCATATTTTTAAACTGGCGTAATCTAGGTAATCTTTAGTTATATTACAATAAAATGTAGGTACCAGTTGGAGATTTAAAATACTACTTACTCGATCCATACACCCGCACTGGACCAGCGTAGTGGATATGGCCCAATCACCCTTCGAGGGTAGGCCTACGTCTTGCAGTGGACTATTAAAAAAGGCTGTTCAGTACAGTACTTACCTGATACGGTTTTAAATAGATCCGATGAGTTTTTGAACCTCTAAGGACCTTTCTAAGGAAAACTTTGATTTTCATTTGTTTTATGTTTGTAACGAGAAAAGATGTTGTAGAGTACTATGTAGCTATTTTTGTTAATAGGTTTTGTCTGTTTCAATCTAATAAATAACGTTACATTGTAAGCTATGCAATCTATGCATAATGAAACCGCGCACTAATACTCAGCTGTTTCCATGAAGCGAATTGAAAAACAAAATTGGCACTAGCTCAATTTTCCAGCTCAATAAATGCAGTTTGGCGCACTTGTATGCTACAAAGCATTTACTAATACTGACAGTAGCTAAAGTGAATAACTATTAAAAAAATAGAAGAGAGATAACTCTTTAATAATGAATAAAATAAAATATATGACTAAAAATTGTACGCTGCAGGCTGTTAATATGAATCAAAAAACGAAACTTCGTAGCGACTGATTCGAACCTACAATTGCCAGAATATAAATATGGTACGTGCATTGATGGTACGTTTTAGAGGACATAATAAAGCGCATCGTGTTGTTTTCTGTGCCTAATAATAATAGGTACGTTCCTAGCCCGTGCTAGGAACATACCATACCATGCCATGCCACAACATACCAAACCATGCCCATTGGCCGTGCATGGTATGATATGTTATAGTGGGCAGACTAAGACGACCTTTATAAGTCTGCAAAGACAACTGTCTCGCTACGACCACAAACTCTGCTAGAAATGCCGCCACTAAGTTTGTCGTATTATAACTCCATATATGTTAGTAGCTAGAAGCAGCGTTTGTGGGTCATATGTGTTGACACTAAGACTATCATTGAGATATGCAACACGCAGAGTGCGTATATACTCTTGCACACTGTTAGAATTGGTCAAGAATTATTGAAACAACATTTCACAACAAAAATACATTAACTTAGTTTTCTTAAACTTGCTTTTTTACTACGAAACACTTCAACAACTGAATGCTAAAGTATACCGCACAGAGGGCGCTTCTGTCCAACTTAGTCCGCGAAAGTATGCCAATTGAAAAACCCGCTGTTTTCTTTTCTAAGGACTTGACTTTAGTTTTGTAATACGAGAATTGGGCCGGGCGATTGAAGTCCGTCTATTATTTTATTGGCAAAGGCTTTTTATTTCAACAAACATGTTTTAAGTTAAAATAATGGAAATAAATTAACAACCCAGTATATAAGTCGATCCCACAAAGTTCAGACTAGAAAATATGCGCAAGGCCCAGCTACTTGATTTCACATTCCATATTGATGACAAAGCCACACCTTGCGGTTGCAGTGGCTAAATACTTATATATTAGGAAAGTAAAATTTATTAATACATAGTCTAAATGATCCATGGACAAAAAGAAGAAGAAGTATCTACATTCCTATTCGGTCAAATGGTTAGCCCTGGTGCCAGTTGGTGGGGACTACTGAGACCCTGAGTACCTAACATACATAGTGGTACACTACACAACTACGTAGGTACCTAAGTGTTACTTCTCTTTCAACTCTTAAAAGAAGCCTTGAGAGTCAATATGGTTTCAATCGAATATAGAATCTATAGTTTAAGCTATGACACAAAATAAAATAAATGTGTTTGAAAGTTTATATTTCGTTAGAAAAATATTCAAACTTACTAATCTTAGCATATTGTTTCGTTTTGCCACCTATACAAGATATCACAGAAGTCACAATTTAATCTTGTTGCATTTACTCTAAAGGCTCGTGAAAATCTTGTACTTACCTATGCAGCGTTTCTGTCTACATTATTTGTATCACGACAAATATTTTCCAAAGTAATTACTGTACTCATTAATTTAGTATTGAAAGTTAGTCTAAATAATGATTAGGTACAAATGTACAATGATATCCTAGCTTAGAGTATAGTTTCTATGGTCTAGAAGAGCAAGATTAAACATACGTCTTCATTTCATAATTAGTTACTTATGTAGATAAATAAATATTAGGGGACATCTTACACACGGTGTCTGACCCCAAACTAAGCAAAGCTTGTGAAATGGTTGCCAGATACTGATATACTAAATATACATATTTTTTAATACATACTTATATAGATAGTACCTAAAAAAACATCCAGATACAGAACAAACACCTATGTTCATCACATAAGTGTTTGCCCTGGGTGGGGATCGAACCCACGCCTCTTTGATCCTGAAGTCAGGGTTACTAACCACTGAGCCACTGAGGCAGACGAAGTTGAATACATTAAATTGTCTTATTCTAATACAAACTTTTGATTCGTTCGCCTGATATTTTGATTTTTGCTTGGAGAAAGTTTTTGTCATACCCCATTGAATCCTTTTATATTTTTGATATAAAAAGTTGTCTATGACTCGATTCGATTTTTAATTTATATCGATGCAAAAAATCAACTTGATCCCATCTCTGTTCCAGCGTGAAACAATAACAAACAGCAGACACACTTGGGATCTATAGTACAAGTAATTTAGTGAAACCAGATTAAATTTTACAAAAATACTGAAGCACCTTAAAAAACTAAATCGGTGAAATCCAACCAAAATCTTATTTAATTCCTCAATTAACCAAATATACTCAAATAATACCTTATACAAAAAAAATATTCATTATACGCAAATATAGCAACAAAAATACTATATTCTACAACATCAATAAAATATACAGTAAAAGTAATAAAATACTGATTCTAGTCACACTGCTAGTAAGGAACTTACAACCAACAGTAGCAGTGCAACACAAGCTATTCGACAATTAATCATCTCTCAAGAACTGCTTAAGGTAATCTAGCACTACTTCACACTTCACCCTTCACACTTATCCATCTGTCCGCGATCCGAAGCCAAGAATAACCGAGTGTCTTGGAGTCGACAGTTACGTCATCAATCATAAGGAGAGCGACAAGCGAGCGGCTGTTTTTGCCCCTCCGCTCTGTCCTTTGCAGATGAGTTTTGGGCGGTTGTAGCAGTAGTAGCGGTAAGCGAATTATTTACATTTTGAAAAAGAGATATACTTGAAACCCTACTTATCATTGTACATAAGATGAAGTAGGTATAGTTCATAATTGTCAAGTGTTTTGAAGTCAACAGTTATAGGGAAAGACAAGCGAGCAGCTATGTTAGCCCCTGTTTCTGTTCTTTGCCTGTCCTTTGCAGATGAGTTTTGGATGCTGCTTGCAGGTCGCTAAATTTCAATTTAAGAATTTTGAAGTAGGTAATACTTAAAGTTTCAGGAACGTATCTCGTTCAAAATGTACAGATACAGTGGCAGTGGCAGCGATAAGAAAGTTTAACGTATATGCCAGCTATCGCCCTGCCCAACCATATCGTAAGAAAAAGAACGACACGACACACGACGACGCCGCCGCAAGAAGGAGCCCTCTATAGAGAGCATGAATGCTCGGGGTATGCACGCAATCCTTTAACTAAATATTACACACTTGTTTTGATTTTTTTTTTGAAAGCGATCACCGGTAGATTCCAATGCTTTTCTCCGTGTGTTTCGATACTTTCAATTCTATCAATGATTGCGCCCACGTCAGGTGATTAAGGGCTAAATAAAAATATTTCCTCGCTTTCCGTCGTCAGACGGGGCGACGGAGAGTTCAAGCACCATAAGCAAATAACCAGACAAATGATGGAAGAGACAAATAGCTTCAAGTGCCAAAATGTTGTGGCATCCCTAATTTATTTTGGACATTGTTTATTATTAGGGGGAGTTAATGATGCATTCTAAATATGCTAGGCGTCATCTGGGTAGATATGACATTTTTGACTGATGAATGTTAACATTTTATGAATTTGAAGACGTGTGACAGGTTGTGAAAAATTACTCCGACATTATTTTTGCTATTATAAGCGCATGATTGAGGAGAATAATCACAGAACAGCAGAACTAGATTAGAAAGGAAATCCATACAAATTTTCTGTGAAAACCACTGTCGCCAAGTGTGTATTACCACTGTAAAATATCTGCACAATAACTGTGCAATTTTTACTAGCATCGGAGATTTTTTTTTTCCTTTAGAATAGAGCGTAGTATACTTTCTGTCACATCACCAAGGTACCTAAGACCCATAACATTAATTTGGTCATAATTTAAATGCCGTGTAAAAGTTATTAAATTCACTTTATTTTATTAATGTTACATAACAATGGCAAATGCGTGGTACATGTCAAGCCAAAAAAATAATAATGGGCCAATCTCGAATTTGAATATGGTATCACATGTTATTTTTAAACTTTCGCGATTTGAACACATTATCATACACGGGACTTATCGCGCAATAAAGCTTGAGATATGAGCTAATTAAGTACCTCTTTTTCTCCTCCCGACGTTTCGACCAAGTTGCATTGGTCGTGGTCACGGGCAGACTAAATGCGACGCCGTATCACTCAAATTGAAATTGTCACCGCGACACACCACACTGACAGTGTCTGTAAAGGTCTTAATGCCTACACCACGCAGTTTGCACTTGTTGACTACAGGATTCCACGACACTGATAGTTTGAAACCATCCTCTCGGTTGAAATTACGATGTTTTTTAATTTCTACGGCCTCACGAACTATTCTTGAGAAATAGTGACGATCAGTAGAGAGAACTTTCGGGTCGTGGAGCTCTATCCAATGACCAGTACCTCCGTCAAGCAAATGCTCAGCTATGGCAGACTTCTCTATCTGGCGGTTTTTGACCGCTGCGATATGTTCTTTGATCCGTTCAGCAATAGTACGCTTCGTTTGACCTATATAGGAACTACCGCAGCTGCAATCCACCTTGTACACACCAGGAGTCTGGAACGGAATGACATCTTTCGGCGTTCGAACTTGGCTCAACAGTTTGGATAAGGGAGTATACACTGTTTTGATGGAGTAGTCCTTTAGCAAAGTCCCCACCTTATAATATAATATTATAATGGACCGGCCACACATTCGCCCTACGGCGAAGTTATCGTCACTGGGGCTCATTCATCTAATTCAAACGGTAGTAATTGGTTGTTCACGATTTGAACTACTACCTGAAGCTGGGCACATACGCTGCGATGATCGCATCTATTCATCAGATCAGTCCAGCGAGGTCCTAATATAGTTACATTGCCGGTAGGTAGTTATTGAGGAATCAAAATGACACCCCTATTTTAATCGAAAAAATTGATTTAACAAAAAAATTATTGGCATCAAAGTTGTAGAAAATCAAATTTTAAACAACTTTTGTTTCCATAACTTCTGCTGAAAAATTGAAATAACACAAGTTATTGAAGAAATGAAATGGCACAACCGGCTATTTGAAAAAAATATCGATCCTACAAAAAGTTAATGGGAACTAAAGTTGTAGAAAATCAAATTTTAACCATTTTTTGTTCCCATAACTTCTGCTGGAAAATTGAAATAACACAAGTTATTGAAGAAATGAAATGGCACAACCGGCTATTTGAAAAAAATTTCGATCCTACATAAAGTTAATGGGAACTAAAGTTGTAGAAAATCAAATTTCAAACAACTTTTGTTCCCATAACTTCTGCTGGAAAATTGAAATAACACAAGTTATTGAAGAAATGAAATGGCACAACCGGCTATTTGAAAAAAATATCGATCCTACAAAAAGTTAATGGGAACTAAAGTTGTAGAAAATCAAATTTCAAACAACTTTTGTTCCTATAACTTCTGCTGAAAAATTGAAATAACACAAGTTATTGAAGAAACAAAATGGTACAACCAACTATTTAAAAAAAATATCGATCCTTCAAAAAGTTGATGGGAATCAAAGTTGTAGAAAATCAAATTTTAAACAACTTTTATTCCGATAATTTCTGCTGAAAAATTGAAATAACACAAGTTATTGAAGAAACAAAATGGTACAACTAACTATTTAAAAAAAGATCGACCCTACAAAAAGTTGATGGGAACAAAAGTTGTTTAAAATTTGATTTTCTACAACTTTGATTCCCATCAACTTTTTGTAGGATCGATATTTTTTTAAATAGTTGGTTGTACCATTTCATTTCTTCAATAACTTGTGTTATTTCAATTTTTCAGCAGAAGTTATGGGAACAAAAGTTGTTTAAAATTTGATTTTCTACAACTTTGATGCCAATTTTTTTTTTGTTAAATCAATATTTTTCGATTAAAATAGGGGTGTCATTTTGATTCCTCAATAACTACCTACTGGCAATGCAACTATATTAGGACCTCGCTGGACTGATCTGATGAATAGATGCAATCATCGCAGCGTGTGTGCCCAGCTTCAGGTAGTAGTTCAAATCGTGAACAACCAATTACTACCGTTTGAATTAGATGAATGAGCCCCCAGTGACGAAAACTTCGCCGTAGGGCGCAGATGTGGCCATAGCATAATGGTATCACAGTTGTTTTTTGGCATTTAGCAAGTGATGGGCGACATGAATTGTGCAGTTTAATTTTATCGATAATGTGATTTTATACGTATTGCATAATTTATGGATAATGTAACTGGATATACTCGTATGTAGTATATTATAATTGATGAAAATGATTGTGCAGTTTTATTACTATTTAGGAATTTTTGGAATTAACACTGAAAAATCATGTCAACGTGCCGTATTGTATTAATTTATAAAACTTGTGTTTCTATCAGTTCTAATATAGGTACTACATGGATGCCAAATCAATTCCTGCGAACTATTTGGATTTCGTACACGGTGGAAGTCGCCTAAATTCCATTGTTGGTTAATCAATTGTTTAGATATTTTGTGCTGGCCACGACTTTATTTTTCATAATGAATATTATCATAGTACAAATATTTTATTAAATTACACCATAATTACAATACAATAAAAAATAACTTTATTTTCACATCGTAAATACAAAACAAGCTTAAACTAACATTACATGTGAACACAACTGAATTACATGTGACAATATTAGTTATCATAACATCATAATAGAACTTACACTTGACACTGGCAAATGCATATTCCATGCGACGCCAATATTTATAAGGAGAAGAATAATTACAATCATATTTTTCTAGTTTGGAGCTCGATAATATAGTTAATTCATTGGATTAGCTGAACTTAGACGTAAATGGTTACGTGGGCGAGTAAGAGCGCGTGCTTGTGCTAGCGGGAGAGATTATTCGGGGTGGTTCGTATACATTTTTTCTCGAAACATTCTATTTTAGCGTCCCTTATTATAAGTCAACATTTATAAATATCTTTAAGTAGGGTTCCATACCTCATAACAAGGAACCCTTATACCTAGACATACATTGCTATTTTGTTAATTGGAACCATACAATGGTATAAGGAACTTCAGAAAAGGTTTTACTGACAATAGGCCGATTACTTAAATAAAATCGGATTTAATTTTCAAACACGCATCAAAATAAAAAGTAATTTAATTCAAAAACACTAAAGAGTATTGATATCAACTTCGAAGAAAATCAACCCCAAAATAACTTTCATATTTCAATAAAACACGAAACACACCTTCCATCAATTCTATTACAGAATGTTAATGCAAAATCTAAAGTAAATGAACCAAAAATCACGTTGTTTCACACAAACGTCTGTATTTTCCTGGTTAGAATTTCGGTAAATTATTCTTATCAGACGCCTACTTCATACAAAGAACTCACGCTCCGAATTTCAAGTCTCTCCTGACCGCTTATTGAAGCGGTTTAGGCTGTGCGTGGATCCGTCAGTCAGTCATTCAGATCTAAGCATTTTATATGTCGAGATAATATACATGTATAACTATAAAAAGCATGTTAATTAAGAACCACGTGTAAATGGAACGTTTGTAGGAATCCAGTCTTGCCGTCCTGTAGCCTCGATCCATTTACTCTTCGTCAGAGGATCGGCTGGAAAGCTGCAATGAAGATACAATGTATCAATGAAAATCAAAGCAAACATGCAACGGCAGTCGGCTTCGTGTTCAATCTATATATTTATATGTATATATTGGACCTGATAACTTTTATTCATAAGGAACATAATAGTTAAAGTGTGATGCAAATACAATTATTAATAAAAATTACACCACAGTCACAAATATTTTATTAAATCAAAATATTCAGATACTTAATAACAATAAATTTCGAATTGCGAAATATTAACTTACTAGCGAAATTTATCGATGTCGATAAAATGTTTGCAACCACTATCAACGAAAATCTAGGCAGTAAAATAAATCATTTAAATTTAAAAATGCCCATAATTTAGACTTACCAGTGAAAGGATATTCCTCCTTTTTGTAAACTAAAGTCTTTGCTTTGTATTCGACACGTTATAATAGCGCAAACCGGCATTATTTTTGGCAAAAATACCTCTGAAATCACTTGAACGACTGAGACAGTAAATGTCACGATTTCACGTAACTTGAGTTATAACTCATGTACGTGGCGACAAACCTCCCCTCCACATCGCCTTTCTATTTCCTTCTCTCTTCTGTGAGAATAATAATTAAACATTTTTATTGACTTAAAATAAATTTTCACACTTTATACATCGTATAGGCCGGGTGGCTAGCATATTTCGTACAAGGTGTCAAAATCATTTATTTATGTAATACACTTGTCATTGCTAATAGCTCATTTGGTGACGGTTATAGGTAAAAGTGGTATTTGATAAAATAAAAAATCGTTACAGATTGGATAGCTTTGTTTCAATCTTTTTTGATTAATGCTACTTCGTTTTTGTTTATGATACTTAATTTTGAAATACACTATTACTTCATACTATTTGCATTACGAATCACGTATTTTGGAATTATGTAAATGTAGGTAATTCAATTGGTATTAGTCAATATTGACTCCCGATAATATTCAATTTATACTGAATATTGTAATAACTAGAAAATGTTATAGGTACATAGTGAAATCAAATACAGCTTTCAGCAGAATAATGCGATGGCACTAAAATATTGGATTTCTCTAAAATCTTCAGAGGTATGAAACATTGTTGTATCTTAATACAACAATGTTTTAACCTTTTCTGAATGAAGACAATGCACAATAGAACTATCAGATTTACAGTCTCGTAACTAAGCTCAAGTCATGTAGTTATAAAAATAAAATCTGCATACGCAGTACTCTGCTTCGCTTGTAAATGAATAATTCAAACCGTTTGGCTTTTCGTCGTATTCAAATATTATGAAGTTGTTATTTTTCTTTGGAATCTTGCCCTGGGCTGGACGTTCCATTTGTTATGTTGCGTTATCTATGTGCTGGGTGCACGCATATTTTGTAGAAACGAGTAGTTCGTTGGCTGGGTGAGTCAGTGACCTCAATTCTAGTGTCACTCGCTTCAACGAAACTTAGGAAGAAAGAAAAGAGTTTGTGCAAAAAAAGAACCGTCGTAGCGTTACGGCGAACTTACAATAAGATTTTAATCAGCAGCCAAGGTACCGACTATACTTGGTAGACGCGAGTACTCATGAAAACCGAATTGGTGTCTACCAATTATCAATCAAATACTTTTAGTTGTACTAACTTCTCTCTTTGCACAAACTCTGTTAGTAACAAACATACACTACTGCGGGTTTTTCTGGACGATGTACCTACATATTTTTAGCATATCATTGATTTGTGACTAATTTTTACTATGAGACCAACCCAGGAACCGCGAAAAAAGAGCTGTTAAATAAATTTGTCGAGAGTATCAACATAAACTTTTTGAATAGAACGTCTGATATTTTTTGCGGCTTTCAATTGACGCCTAAAATTGTCGGGATCTTTTTAAGTACGTAGGTACACCCTATGAGTTACGGTCAAAATAACTGTGTAATTTAATGATCATAGAAAAATGTTAACAATAACACAAGGCTTCTCAAAATTAAATATTGTGAACACATCGACGCGACATGGCCGTCAAAAGAAAGAAAGATGCAACTCTCTGTCACGGTGATGATATCTAATACTGTGTCTCTGTGGTATCTCTGTGGATGCAAAGTTCTAAAACCTGTCACACAAACTTTACCCCTCTTAAAATTCCAAATTCAACCACATTTTAAAGGGCTCTCTGAAATATGCGACAAAGTAACCGCGAGTGAAATCTGCAGCAGTCCGATAGCGGGAATCGCGGCTCAACGGGCCGGAAGCACTGATAGTGCGGGAATGGTTCATAAAAATGAGGAGAAAAGTTACTCGAACTTTCTGGATTGATCTCCTTTTAGCGGTGAACTAAGGCTACTTACTGGTTTTTCGTCACATTTTTTTATGAAATCGTTTGTTCTATAACCATGAGAAAGAACATGTATCTCTTAACTGTCTCTAGCTTTTTAAACCAAAACTCAATAAAATGTACGTGAATGTTGCATTTCATATTCTTAGTTCTTAATACAAAATAAGTTTTCAATTTATATTTATATCTTCTAAAAAGTAACAATTAATTGCGTAGTTTAGCCTTCATGTTACCTTATTTCCCATTTTTGCATTTTTTATCTAAGTATTAATTGTTTCTAGCTTTCTGGACCGGAACTCAATTAAAAAATATTTTGTCAATGGTTGCATTTTATATTCTCAGTACTCAATATAAAATAAGATTTCAGTTTATATTTATTTAAGTAAAAATTTATTTCATAGATAGCCTTCATGATACCTTATTTCCCATTTTTATTTGTTATGTTTTTAGTAAGTACTTGGTCTATTGCATTTTTTGTCGTCCGTGTTTGCAACCATGTTTTCCAACCAGCTTTCCCGATGGCAAGTTAAGCACCTAGGTCCTAGACGTACAGCGTGCATAGTACATTTTTAAAATCTAGGGTGATAAATAGTGGATAAAAGATCCTACATAGTTTCATGATTTTTTATGCACAAAACCACTTGATCTCATCTGTTTTCTATCAAAAGCAATTTTTATTGTACCATTTGCAACATATTACAAGAAAGAGAACTGTAAGTACTACGTAGGTACTCGTATATACGATGCACTCAAAGCTAATAATCTTCTATCTTATAACACTTTTAGGGTTCCGTACCCAAAGGGTAAAAACAGGACCCTATTACTAAGATCTCGATGTCCGTCTGTCCGTCTGTCTGTCACCGGGCTGTATCTCATGAACCATGATAGCTAGGCTGCTGAAATTTTCACAAATGATGTATTTCTGTTGCCACTATAACGACAAATACTAAAAACAGAATAAAAAAAATATTTTCCCATACAACAAACGTGATTTTCAGGAGTTTTTTGCTCGCTAATAATAACGGCAAGAGGAATGGGGCCTCCTCCGTACCATAGTCTAGAGTGTCCTCTACAGAGCAGTTTGTGCTCTGTAGGACATTCTAGTACCTAAAACACCATTATCTACCTCAAAATACAGGCTCCAGCCACCATTCGTCCCACCGCAAGTTATCTCAGGGTTCATAAGCAGTTCATTAGTCTGAATGGTCAGATCCAGAGTGCCGCGGCAGTTGCCAACTCGACGTAACGAAGGCACTAAATTAGTAAAACAAAGGAGCAGCCGCGCTTACAAGCTTTTGTTGTCTTCATATGCATGAGTGAATTTATTTTGCCATATCTTTTTGTGGGAAGTTAGTTAAATGTTGTTTTTAAACTTTCGCGATTTGAAAACATTATTATTATGTACTACGGGACTAATCGCGCACTAAAATTACGAGATAAATTAATACCTCATCATCCCGACTATTCCCGACGTTTCGACCGAGTTGCATCGATCGTGGTCACGGGATGATGAGGTATTTATTTATCTCGGAAGTAATTTTAGTGCCCGATTTATCCCGCAGTATATAATAATAATCAAATAAAGTCCAATTTTACATAACATTTAAAATTTCACCCCAATAGCTCGTAATTTCAGTGCGCGATTAGTCCCGTAGTACATAATGATAAAATTAGTTAAAGTGATAGTTGAATATAAATAAATAAATAAATAAATATTTGGGGACATCTTACACACGGCCTCTGACCCCAAACTAAGCAAAGCTGATATGGCTGCCAGAGACTGATATACTACATATACTTATTTTTAAATACATACTTATATAGATAGTAACTAAATAACACCCAGACACAGAGCAAACTCTTATGTTCATCACATAAATATTTGCCCTGGATGGGGATCGAACCCACGCCTCTTTGACCCAGAAGTTAGGGTCACTAACCACTGAGCCACCGAGGCTGTCAAATGTTACACACCTAAGTATAAATTAATTTCTTACATGTTAATTTAAAAATTACCAAGTCGTAATAAGAAGCGGGAAATTATTAACAAAATAATAGGTGTAAACCACTGCTAAAACAAATAAAAAGAAATAGGAAATGCCGTCACGATTTATTGAGGACAGAAATTTCTACGTAACTATGTGTTAAGGCGTTAAAATCTTAGACCATAGTCCTGCTAGCTTAGCATACGACCACGAATAAAACTCTTTTAGACGTGTGAAAAAGTGACAGATATTTACCTCACCATAACTCTGTCGCGTTCTGATAGGTCGAAAGAATTATTTAGTGGTGCGTATACTAGCTAATGCGTATACTAGTTCTGCTACTTCGCAGAATCCGTGCAAAGATGACGTGACAAAATCCTGAAGTTTTGCGACTACGCTTATTATATTACCTGGATAAGAATAGTTCAAAACAGGGATGACGAAAGAGGGAAGAAACTTATGCCCAGCAGTGGTAGAAAGTAAATGAAATTGATGAAGAATCTTAAATTCTATTTCACTACCTTTCTTTCAAAGTTATACGAGTAATTTAGTGTCAAAGTTCGATATTTCATCGCAGTCCCTATTAGGTATCTATAAATTCTGTGTGCGGCTGGGCTTGGTCCGATTGGTTTCAAGTCAAGGTCAGACCCGCTATTTTTATGATTTATTCAAGAGAGATACAAAATTCTATTGTTTCCAATTCAGCCTTAGGATTGGACCTTTGAATAATTTTGGTTTTCTGCTATACGCTCTGCAATTTATATGAAATTGCTACTAAAGATAAAAGCGGGGTTTTTTGAAAAAAACATTTTATCTCGATAGTTAGATAGCTCTGAGGTAGATAACTGCCCAAGTAACATAAGCTTCTATAACCAGGGCTTTTTATCACCAAACAGTAATATAGTAGACCTATAGTGGTAACCGTTATCACTGCTTGTACTATAAAGGTTTTCAACAGAGCGGTTTGGTTCTATAAGATAAAAGAGCATTTAAGTTCTATAAATTAGCTCTTAAAACGTCTACAGGACCATACAAAAGAATACTTAAAGTGTTGCTCTATAATGGGTGTAAAATATGCGATTATAGTGCTATTTAATACTATAGACAACCTGAAGGACACTTTTATGTATCTATTTGGCACTAATAATGCGTCAAAGTTACTTTTATAGTACTAGTACTGTAGAAGTGTCAAAAACTCTATTACAAGACAAATTTGCACTGTAAAAGTACCTTGTACAACAATTTCGTAACGTTTTAGCGTTTTAAAAGCTCCCTAAATATGTCTATGGTGCTAGTTCTGTAAAAGCCATGAACATTTTTCTATAGTACGAAATAGTACCAAAAGGACTCCTGGCGCATCTTTTAAATAACTTATATTTTAAATTGTTCTATAAGTGAGTTTGTGTTACTGCTACACAACTAAAACTTACTATGAATGTACTAAAATCTACAATTAATGGACTAATTTGATCTATACTAGCTTTTCAGTATCTTTTAAATGACAAGTACTTCATAACTGGACTTTATATTTAGATAACAAAACTAATAGCCCGGGAGGTGTGTGCAATAAATATAACTAGGTACTTTCTAAAAGCTGAATTTTCGGTATGTTACGAGTATGATGGTGAACAAGAATACCCGAGAGTCAGTCAGCTAGAATACTTAGCGTTTGATGAGGATACCCGTTAGAATTATTAAAATAAAAAATAAGTATCTTGCAACTACTTCTAATAGCTGAAAATTGGTGTACGGGTAGAAAAATAATTTAAAAAAGTTTAATTACCAAAAATTACCTGAAACTTTTAAAGCCTGCTTGACTTGACAGACCTTATTACTTACAATCTCTGTCAGTTAGGACTTAAAGCAGCGCCGCTATAAAGCCTAACTGACAGGCTCAGTTACATGTTTTTTTTTTATTAATTCATACAGTTTTTCCCTCCAACCGCTAAACGTCCCAGCTGACTGAATCCGTGGTATTTTAGTACACCACCTTGATAGCGTAATACCAAAAATTCAGCTTTTAGGAAGTACTTGCATTTTTTCCGCTTACCTCCCGGGCTATAATTTGTGTTAGGTGAAAAAAATGGCTGACGTTTTTTGTCATGGTAGCTCATTAACAGCACGGCTGGAGCTAATAAGCACTATAGCAGCCATAGTCGGAAGAAGTTCTTATTTTAATAATTAAAAATTAACTAAAACAAGAAAATTATGAGGGCGCATTTTCAAATTTGAAATCAGTATAATGACTTTAGCGACACAATTATTTTCGCAAGTGCAAGTTACTGCAGATTTATAGTCCATGTATTGTAGTTATGTCCTTTTAATTACGTGTCACGTTTATCAACAATGGCTGTAGTGACATAAAACATAAACTTACCGATTTTTGTTTTCATGAAGAAAACTCACAAATTGCAAGCAATTGTAATAAAAAAGATCATTGGAATCGTTTTCGGTGCACAATAACACTTTAAATAGGTTTTTGGTTACTTTTATAGAGCAAATTTATGTCAAAAACGTTGCAAGTAGAGCTATTTTAGTACTAAAAAGCGTTTCTTATCACTTTTACATCTCAACTACAGAGCTGATTTATCACCGTGACAGCCTCTATGTAATGATTATAGAATAAATCAGTGATAATACTAGGGCCTATTCGGGGTTCTGTAAACGTTTACAAGACTGTTATAGTGCCAATCATGAACACTAATTAGCACGCTCCAAAACGTTCTCAGGTCTTTTATAGTACCAGATTTTGTTACTTGGGGGACTATCTCTCTCTATCTCTCTCTCTCTCTCTCTCAATGTTCACTGTGACCGGCAGTAATCCTTCGGTAATTGCATAAGTTTATTGACAGCATATTTTGTAAAATAAATGTTCCCTAACCTATGTTTTGTTCAATGTCTGGTTGCTTGGAGTCTATCTTTAGAGTATATTTTAAGTTGAAAATACCTACCTGTTTCAGAAAATCCCCCTTTTCTGTGTCCATATCATAATTTTACTATATTTACACCAACACAAATGTACAAAATTATACAATGTTACTATATATCTGCCTCCTAGCCTATTCTGCTTGATTTGTTGAATTTTATCGCTAGGTTTCTGTGTTTATCTATTAAAAAACTTTCTACATAAGATAACTCTGTCCAAACGTCTAAAGTCACCTTATGGTAAAACTGCACTAACACAGCGTAGTAAAACTTTTTTTAAGTTTTCAAAAAAGATTTTTCGTATAGTTACTGTTATTTACTTAATTAATTACACATTTAACAATATAAGAGAAGTCATAAACAATTTTTATATTTGGTTGTATAAATAATTAGTTTTCAAACTATGAATTTTCAACGTACCTATCTATATTTATATACCTAAGCTACTTGTTCGTATGTAACAACAAGACGTAAAACATCCCAATGTAAAATATTCCTGTTAAAAGAAATATTCGCACTTATCTATTTTTATTATTTATAAAGCTATCAGAAATATCTGCGAATGAAAGCGAATTCTCCAGTAATTTACTTCAAAATCTTGATAAATAGAAGCCGCATAGGATTGGTTGTATTGAAAATCTTTGCATAAACGTGCCATTATCCAATAATACCTATTTAGGCCTGCCCATGAAACTAATAGGACGTTCTAGGACTGATGATGATAATGAGAGACATCATGGTGAGATCTTAGCTCTCGTAACTCAAGGCACTGGTTTATTCGAAGCGTCTTTGTGCGTATTCCTTTCACAGCTGCCTCTTTTCAGGCGAAACCATGCGTTAACGCGCTGCCAGAAGGGTGACCATGTATCCAGAACTTTTTCAATTGATTAAGAAGTGATTTGATCATTACTTACTCTATAGATAGCAAAGGTGTTGTTTTCGAGCACTGGTATATTACAAGTGTATAAATTAGAACTGGAGCTGACCTGAAAAAACTTCCTTGTGATACACAGCTTTCGTGCTGGTAACATAATTTAAAATGAGCGGCGAGATGCTCTGTAACGAACGATTTTTTCTTGATTGAAACCGTCGACATGAAACATTTTCTTCCACATTAACGATTGAAACCTACTCAACTCCATAGTATCTAGTAGATGGTACGGGTAACAATCATTCGTTAAAATTATGAGAAAACCAATTTTTTTTTTTTAATTATAACTATGTGAAATATCAGCGAATATTTGATGAGTAAATTTTATAAGCAATTTTATTAGATTGAGTAGATAGGGAAATACTAGGCTAGTTGGGCTTGTGGGTGGTCAGAGTTAGGGCTCTGGCCATCTACACAAATGGATTCGAGGAGGACGGCAGCGTGTGTGACAACGCTGTCGTAGAGGACCGCACTAGCCTGGTTCTACTACCAGGCGAGTAGACACACAAAGTGCTGGGAGCACTGGTGAGTTTTTTGGAGATCCCGGAGCTCCCAAGAAGGCACAAAGGCTGGCCACCGAGGGAGTTTTAGTAGGTACAATCCCACATAGGTGACTGCACCCCAAAGCAGTCGGGCATCTTACGAAGATTTCCCACTCGTAAAAAAAAGGCTAGTTAGGCCAGATTACAATTTTCGGATCAGATTTTTAAATGGTTATCCCAAGTTTATGCATTTGATGGTTACTACAGCATGAGCACATAAAAATGTGTACCTACCCGCATTCCGATAATACGAACATATTCATGAGGTATAATTTATATGCTTTTGATATACGCACTTCAAAGCCTTTTATCGGTGAAATATTGTGTGAGAATTACAGGGATCACCTGATTTTATTTCAATGCAAATTGTGAGTCCAACAAATTCTTGTCACTGAAAACAGAACAGTTCAGGGGGTAGCAATTTTGCAGGTTTACACAAACTCTTTTCCAGTCTTATTTTAAACTTTATGTTGTCCGATCTTTTTAGTTAATTTAAAAGCGTAGCGCTCATAGAGCATAGCTCTACGCGCTCAGCGCTACCGTGGCTCGGATGATACGTTAAATTGTAGGTCCGGTAGGTGTTTTAACCGTTTAACCGTGTCAGAAGCTTTCCAGACGACTTAAAAACTCTGACACTAACCACCCGGCCTACACGAACTTGCTAAGTATACTTACTTTATTATTTTAAGAAAAAAGATGTTGATTGTAGATATTTGATAGATGTAAAATCATAATTTTTACACAAAATGTAGTATCTAGTAATAAACAATCTTCACGCTAAAGACTAACTAGGTAGTGAAAAGCACTCCATGCGTAGGTAACCAGCGTCTTCTGTGTGGTATAAAATGTTACTTTAAGTTAGGACTCAGAGTTGCCAACCCTACTGTTTTAATAGTAGATTTTTCACATTGATGATTGATGTTTTCTATTTCACTACTGAATTTTACTGTTTTTCAAGTAACGTTCAGCGTCACCTAATTTGCACAATCAAATATAAGAAAAAGTCGGAAAATATTGAAGATAAGGCAATTGAGGATGACAGCGAAAAATATTTTTCCTTTGATTTTTGTTTTTTAGTTGGTTTTAATTATAATAACTAATAAAAGTAGATAATTGTTTAAATTGTACGAAAAAAGTAAGAAATCTGCCTTTTTTCACCTCTACTGCTGTTTTCTCCTGTTTTTTTTTATTGGTGAGCTGCTGTTTTATAGTTTTCTGGGGTTGGCAACACTGAGTTAGGTGCTGGTTATTTACTAGCTCTGTTAGTAAGAAACATTACTTTAAGCCAAAGTTAAAGTAAGTGCAGATTGTGGATTGCCCCCACAATTCACATGATAAAATCTAATGCATGTTCCCGCTTCAATTTGAATGTTTGGCGCCGGTCCAGAGCTCTATTGCCAGCTAAACGGACAACTGACAATAAGCTTGAAACGGTTTAGTGTTATGAAGTCGTAAAATGAAAACTTTTTATATCTGAAGTTTATTGCACAAGCGTGTGTGCGATTCACTTTTTTTTCGAATAGGTTTGCGATTGACTACACACACCTTCACTTGAATAAGTTCTGATTTTTTAGGCAACTACCCACAGGACAGAAGAACTTTTTCTCTCTTCTGTGCAACTACCTATATGTATATGCCAGGATATGAGGTTACCGAAATTTGTTTGTAGTTCGGTAGTACATCCATAGTTTGTAGATATTAAGTTGAATAATAAGTTGTCTATGGATCTCAGTTATCTGATAATAACGATCATTATTATCTATTATATTATTAAAAGAAACTCATTACCTGCACCCTAGCAAGGCGAAGTGATTAAACCATTTTATCGACTTTTAATGCCTTTTGTCAATATCAATTCATACTTTGTTTTCCCGTCGAAAGGATTTTTTTTTTTAAATTTTTATGTTTTCCTAAGAATACTGAGTCTGGTTTTCTCTCCGGGGCTCTATTTATCAACATCGAACGCCTGGGAACGCATACTGAACTTTGTTAGATTGTATGGAGAAACTCTATGTTGTCTATGGAAGTTGCGAATACCTACTCCGTATAAGTTCCGTATACGACCAAGACGTGCGAAGTTCAGCCCGTGCCCGTGCGTGCGGGCCCCTGGTAAGTCCAAGATGACGTCTCGGTGGCTCAGTGGTTAGTGACCCTGACCTCTGGTTCAAAGAGGCGTGGGTTCGATCCCCACCCAGGGCAAACATTTGTGTGATGAACATAGGTGTTTGCTCTGTGTCTGGGTGTTATTTAGGTACTATCTATATAAGTATGTATTTAAAATATGTATATGTAGTATATCAGTCTCTGGCAGCCATATCACACGCTATGCTTAGTTTGGGGTCAGAGACCGTGTGTAAGATGTCCCCTAATATTTATTTATTTAATTTAAGCGGTTTCGAAACCAGACTAAACAAAACAGGACCCTTCGAGGTAAGTGTGCTATAGCACATATATTCTGCTTTTAATCAGGCACTACGAACTCATTACGCAAACCTATCATGAGGTATAAATAAAAAAAAGTATAAACCCAATTACGAGTACCCTTTTTTGCGACGTGCCGCCGTATGAAAAGTCGTTGATTTTTATTTTAAAACGTCACGTTTCTTATTGCAATAAATAAAGAGAAAATATACCTATAAAATCTGCGAGTGCAATCCAGCAATAACCTAGTTGTCCCAGGAGTTGACGATTGAGATACAAAGGTCGGTTTCAGCAGTAAATTGGTTTTGTGTCACGTCTATCGAATATTTGAATTGGATTTTAACCTCAGCGCAAAATAACTTTCCATATTGCGTGTTTTTATCTGTTATTGGCACATCGCCGCTGGGAAATCCATTCACTAGATTTCATTCTGAAATATGAAGCTTACATGAAAAATATTTAGGTGTCAGCTACATAGTCTGGTGTTTTTTTTTTATAATTATGAGTATAAGATACCTACTGAACGCGAAGGTCCATAAAATAGTTTGATTGCAGCAATAAAAATCGGCTTACAAATTCAAATTACAGTGGTGGTAATTCTTAGTAGAAGAACAGAGTGGATAAATTTTGAAAGACAAGTAAGACAAGAAAAAAAATGGAAATAGATTTGGTATTCCTACTACTACTTTTTACGTGCATACTATTACAAATAGGTATGTAGACAAACTGATACATATACCTACAGGCTCATTGGAAACTTTAGTAAAATTTAAAAAAAAACACTAACCAATCCTTAAATTGAAAAAACCACTGTTGGATTTTCTCGAGTTATTATTATTTTTATTTTTGCGATTACAAGTTTACAAGTAGCGGCCCGTAAGTCTAGCGCTGAGGGTACTGTGGAGGGGATGGCTGCGCATGTTGACCTCCATACTAAACTCATGCGCAGCCATCCCTTCCACACTTAGCTCAGCGCTAGACTTATATGCCGCGACCTATACCTAATGAATCATTTACCAAGGATAAACCATCAGAACTAGGTCTCTATAAACAAAAAACGCATATTGCGATAAATGAGATAAATATTATAAGTTTTCACAGCTACACCAAATTCGCGCCTACATTTTATCAAACGCTATAAATACCTGGCCAATAAATTTAGTCATCGGAAAATCCAAGCTTTCAAACGAGAATAGACTTTTCATTCAGCTTTTGTTATTGAAATTTAATTTCAAATTATTAAAATATAATTAATATCCATTTATAATTCTTGGCATTGTGTGTTCGGACAATAGGTTGTATTGAAAGGACATAATTTATACTGCACCAGTGTTCATGAATGTACAATCAACGCTGAGAATTCATTGGAAAACTAGCGGTTGCCGGCGATCTATGTAAATTTAGTTGAGAACTCCATTTTAGTTACAAAACATGAAACATGAAGCAGACAAGTTGTAGTTTATAACTTTGAGCGCTGTCGTAGCTCGGATAGCGCGTCAAATTGTGGGTGCTGGTTCTTTTAACCGCTTAGCTATAACAGAGGCGGTTTCAAAACTCTGATACCAGTCTATCGATACTTATGTACCGGAAAGTGTGTGTGTGTTTTTTTTTTGTTTTTGATGAAACAATGAGTATAATACAAAATCATTAACGCTTAGAAACAGTCAATGGTCCGCCAGTATATAGGCACGCTAATGATATCAGTATTCCGTCTTCATACAAACGGTCGGAATGCGAATCATACCTACGCGCCTCGGTATGCTCTTGGTATGCTAGTCAGTCGCGGCGCACCTTAGATGAATGGACGCGTGGATTTGACTAGTTAGATTTATGTTTTTGGGTTCCTTGTTTTACTACGGAACCCTAAAACATTAAAAATCCCATATATATTTTACTGAACGTTTCCTTTTTCATTCACAACGAATTTCTTTTTTGTAATCAATAGGTATAATAATTATTTATTAATCAATAGGATTAATAATTAATATAGAAACTAGAAATAAACTCAAGTAGGTGAAGAGTGAGTAGATAGAATTAAAATACTGAAAGGGGGGTAGCCCTAGCGCGTGATAAGTAGCTATACATTTCAAGGACAAGGCCGAGTCACAATACTGTTAGATAATATTACCTTGACATAGGATTCCCTGCGTTTATGCAACATACTTTGCGTGATATAACTAATAGGTACTCATACATACAAAATATTAAAATTAATCACCCTCATATACCTAATCTGTTTGGTTGGTAATCAAATCCCGTGATCCTCTGCATCGATGACAGAAGTACATCTGCGTCAGATCGTCAAAAGATTACCTAGTTTTGATGAGTTTTATCTGGTTTTTCTTTTCTCACTAATTCGTTTAACAAAACAGATTGCTTTCAATCCCAACGTATTTGCTCTCCCTCTTTTCTAAGACATTTAAGTGGAAATCTCCATAATCTTTTCCTCAAATATTTCTAATACTCAAGGGTCATTCAGCCATTCGTTAGCGGTAGGGGAGTTAGGCCTTGATACTCCCACTCGACCTGTGATAGAATCAAGCCTACCATATACTTGAGCTGACATCGTTAGCGCTGAGCCAGTGAACTACTGCGCACTGCTATTGTATGAATGCAGCAACTGGGGCACGCAGTATTTGTATGGCGGTGCGTGGCGTCAAGAGCACTTTTATCCCGCAGGGTGTTCCCGTGGTCAAAGCGATGAGCGACAAATAGGAAATTAAAACTCGTAAAATGTTTGTATAAAAAGTTTTCTATTCCTCTCTGCTAGGTAAATAAGTGTCAGAAAGAAATATTGAAATGCAAAATTTTTAAATTTATGATCTAAACCGATAAATGTAAAATGAAAAACGTAGGTTTTTTTAATCATAAAGGTACTTACGATAGCCTTAATTTAACAGATTTGCCGTCATATAGCCTGTGACAGAATCAAGCCTACCCTACGCTTGAGCTGACGTCGTTAGCGCTGAGCCAGTGAACTACTTCGCACTGCTATTGTATGAATGCAGCAACTGGAGCACGCAGTGTTTGTATGGCGGTGCGTGGCGTCGAGAGCAATTTTATCCCGCAGTGTGTTGTCATAAAAAGAGCGATAAGCTATAAATAGGTAAACTCCATAACGTGGTAAGTACTCTAAAAACATATTAATTTTGAAATGCGATATTCGTTAATTCATAGTAAATGTTAAATAGAATATGTGACTATGTATTTGAGATTTTGTCTATGATAAAATTACTCCAAATTATCTTAACTTTTGTACATTTTCCCCTGCATGACCTGTGACAGAATCAACCCTACCCCACACTTGAGCTGACATCGTTAGCGCTGATCCAGTGAACTACTCCGCACTGCTATTGTATGAATGCAGCAACTGGGGCACGCAATATTTGTATGGCGGTGCGTGGCGTCGAGAGCACTTTTATCCCGCAGTGTTTTGTCATAAAAAGAGCGATAAGCGATAAATAGGTAAAATCCATGACGTGGTAAGTACTCTAAAACTCATTAATTTTGAAATGCGATATTTTTTAATTCATTGTACATATTAAATGAAAAATGTGACTATGTATTTGAGATTTTGTCGATAGTAAAATTAATCCGAATTATACTAACTTCACATTTTCCCCTGCACGACGTGACAGAATCAAGCCTACCCCGTACTAGAGCTGACATTGTTAGCGCACACAGTAGCTGACACAGTGAACTACTTCGTGAGCTGACATCGTTAGCGCTGACCCAGTGAACTACTTCGTGAGCTGACATCGTTAGCGCTGAGTCAGTGAATAACTCGTAGGTATGTACTTCGCAATGCTATTGTATGAATGCAGCAGCTGGGGCACGCAGCAGGTATTTGTATGGCGGTGCGTGGCGTCGAGAGCATTCTATTCCGCAGGGTATTGCTGTGATGGCGACGAAAAGCGAGCTATAAAAAAGAGCCCTATAAATTAACAAATAAACAAAACGGAAAAAAGTCAGATAATTTTAAAATCTGCCTGCAAGTTGCCTAAGAAAACTTTTAACTATTATGTACTAGTCACCCGGCTTTTACGAACTTACTTTATTATGCGCTATGTATTAATAAGAATAGCCATCTCGAAATATCCTCTGAAACGCGTTTTTCAAACAATTTATTTTTCGAATCCATGGAAAAGTAGATTGTACCTTAATTATGTGTATTTGTTCTTAAATGTATTATTATTAGGTATCGGTGCTATTATCTCTGACGCTTTTACCATACCCTAGCTTGTATTATAGGTATAGTAACGAACCTGTACGTACGTGTCAAGGCGCAAGGGCGTCAAGCACTTTTCACTAGAGAAATGTTTTGAGTAAAGACCCTTTGCATTATATTATGTAAACATCTAAATATCTTCAGCGCAACAGCTCACATGTTGGCTTAGAATTTTACTGACTTTGTAAAGGATTTTCTGAACTCAATCCAAATCTGGGTTACCTTTATTGAAGCAGAAAGTAATTCCTATCTAGTGCTCTCTAAATGATTGGACTTATTTCTGATTTACTAATGTATTTCAACGCTATACGGAGATGCTTATAGCTGTACATGTGGGTATGTTATGTTTCGGTATAATTTAAATGTGATGTGATTTATACTGTCATATAAAATTCAGTGTAGGAAAAATAAAATTGATTAAAATCAATCAAATATCTTGCATTTATCTCATAGGTAGCGTAGTTTGGCCAGGTGTGAATAAATGACTGTCAAAGGTCGGTCCGATTAGTGTCGGGGGGCGTTATTTAATTACAACTGATACTCCATATGTGCCGATACTCCACTGATACTGTACTTACGCTTACTTGTATTGGGATGCCTTCAGTGTGTTTTAAAATTGTACAATAATATGTATGTAATTTTTCGACTAACATTAAGACTGATGATGCCTAACACATGCCCGTGAGTGACAGCTTTTTTATATTCAGAAACATGGATTATGGATGCTAACCATGACCTGCACACAAGAAAGAATCCAAATTAACGTCCCAAAGTATACCTACAATCGACGCTTGTACCACGTGCGCTTGAGACGATTCGCTGAAACGTATTGACTGAATTGCGTCACTCAAAGGATTCGCTAAATAATCGGCCAAGTACGAGTCGGACTCGCGCACGGAGGGTTCCGTACTGTATGGGAGCCCCCCTTAAATATTTATTTTATTTTAATTTTATTATTTATTATTGAAGGGAATATAAAACTAAATATTCTGTGAAAATTTCAAGCATCTACCTGGTACCATTATTAATATAGAGCGAAAAACGTTTAAAAATTCAGGTTTGTTGTATGGGAGCCCCCTTAAATATTTATTTTATTTTGTTTTTAGTATTTGTTGTTATAGCGGCAACCGAAATACATCATCTGTGAAAATTTCAGCTGCCTAGCTATCATGGTTCATGAGATACAGCCCGGTGACAGACGGGCAGACAGACAGACAGACGGACATCGAAGTCTTGGTAATAGGGTCCCGTTTTTCCCTTTGGGTACGGAACCCTAAAAACCGACAGCACTTTGAGAGCGCCTTGTTTTCCTGTACTGATTGCATGAACGCGCGTGGTGTAACATTACGCCCTGAAACGCCGGCTAGTTCTGCTGTTATGTGCAGACAGACATAGTACTTACTGCACTCAATACTTTGTGTTACTACAATCTTACTGCTGACCTTTTAAAGCCCACCTCAGCAAAAACCGATAACTCTCCGAGCTCCACTTATTGGTATTCAGGCTGGCCCAGCGTTGCCAGGAATATCCTGTTTATTTTCATTTTCCTCATTTTTATTCTTCATAGATTCCAAAAACGATCCCCATCAACAGTGACAGCAACATTTATTACATTTTTTCATGTTTATTTATTACCGATAAACTAGGTTTTCTGTTAGAGTAGCGTAAAATAGTTTTCCCTTGTCAATTGCTCGCTGAGCGTAAATATTTGACAACGTGGAGCGACAGACAACGTGTTTTAAATAGAAAATAGATAAACAAAAAGCGAATGTTTTGCGCAGGAATCGTACCCGAAGGATTTTTGTTCTATAAAAAAAGAATGTTGAGATAGTTTTTCGTGATTTCAAGTAAAAGTGTTTTGGGTACGAATGGCCTGGTCTAGACTGTAGGTAGGGCTCAATGTGCTATTAATGCAAACGGTTTAGTAGGAAGCTGAAAGCAAAAGTAGGAGCTTGAAATTCCGCACCGTTTAACATCTACAAATGTGATTATTGTACTTACTTTTACTTTGCATCTAATTAGCAATTAGTGAACAGATAATTAGCTAGATAACCCCTGAACTCCTCAACTGTCACTTATATACTGAGTATCGTATTAACAACGCTCTACCTGTCTTCCGTCTTTCATTATTTTGAAATTGCTACGCGCAAATGCTAAACCTCAGAACAATAACTAAAACTAGTAAAGAAATATTTTCAGTCTAAAAAAGATCTTAGCAACTAAGTCCCTGTCATTTCCATAAAAAAAATATGTGTTACACCATTTGACAATTTGTAAGATGACGTCATTACTTTAACTGTAACCGTAACCGCCCACATTTTATCGGTTAATGTTATTGTTAATGTCAATTATCTGTCAGAAGCGTAAATAGCCCTGATAACTTTAACTATTCAAAAGAATACGCTGGCGCAACACATTTCGCAGTCACTGTTTAAGTCAGCGTTAGTGTTATTGTTCAATTTGACAATAACCTTAACTATAACTACCAATACTCGTATGGTGCAACCAAGACTTAGAAAACGAAACGATACAAACATTCATAGATTATTTCAACTTGAATAGATTTTGTGAGCCTGCTACGCGCTACGGTCGCTACGGAAAGCGTTACCTGCTACGGGTGGCCTTGCTATCTGCAGAAACAGTAGATGATTAGCCTATAAACAAGCCAGTACATAAAAGAGACGTCCACAAATGGTATATTATTCAGAGGAAAATGTAACCATATACGCGTCGTTTGAAAGCTTGCTTTAGGGGCTTCTCAAAAATTTTTAATTTTTATTTTTCGTCTCTCCATTTTTTTAAATGATAAAATTAAATTGTATGGAAAATGGAAATACAGCTTACATTTATTCCTGTTTAAGCCATAATAATGTGCTTCTATCGTTCTTTTACTTGCATTATTACCCGATTCATCCATATTTATGTCTTATTTTGGTAAAATTAGAGAAATATTTAAAAAAAAAAACATTAATAATTGGGTCTAATTGATAAAATGGTTTTATTTTATCTATTTCAATGTTGCATAATTAGAGTTTCCATAAAGTATCTACTTATTCTGTCACACATATTTATTTGTCCTAAGAATGTCAAAATTAATTTTAAAAATATCGGAGAGTCCTTTTTTACTTTAACTGATGTAATATATTCAGTACTTTCTGGAGATGTAACGCAACATGCGTTACATCTCCAGTGGTTAGATTTTTTGATGATTATTATCATACCAGCCTCCATACATTTTGTGGACGTGTCCTTTTAATGATGAATTGAATTTCTGTTTTCAATTAGATAGATAATTCATAAGATAACTATCACCATAGTTTTCTTATTTATGAAAATAAACATTCTTGATGTACAAATGAAGCCTACACCCTAAAACAACTTAACAAAAACCTGTTTTCACGTCTTTATGTCGTCACACGCCATAAGGTTTCGTAATATCGTCATAATTTACGTGAACAAACACATAAATATACCGTTCTCGAGGTAGACTGCCTCAATTTTCTTTCGACAGGAACAGACGAGCCACGGGGCATTCAGAATTATTTGCCACCTTCCGACCCCTGGCGACAATTAGGTAATATACAATAGCGTTTTGGGGAATTACTCAGGATAATGAAGACAGGATGACGTCTTTTACGCCGGTTTTGTAAACGACGTTGCGTATAAAATATTTAAACTTAGAAGTATTTTTAAGTTAAATATTTTTAAGCAAATTTTTACAGTAGTTTTATTTTATTGATGGATTCATGTGACAATTTAATATGATATTAGTTAAATTTGAGAAGATATTTGAAAAGAGTTGCCTACTACACCTGCCAACGCATGTGCAACTGCACAACTGGTGTCAACTTAATGCAGTCCGTACACTTGGTTTGGCAGCTCCGTTTGGAATGGGATACCTCTTTAAGTATTCATAGAACCCTTTACAAACAATTTCATAATTTAGTTATTTCAGATTTAGTTATCCATCCATCCACCCATCAGCCATACCTAGGACGTCCACTGCTGGACATGGGCCTGCCCTATAGATCTCCAATAAGACCGGTTTGTAGCGGCTTGCATCCAGCGCGATCCTGCGGTCCTAATGAGGTCATCCGTCCACCTTCGACGTCCTACGCTGCACTTGCCGGTGCGTGGTCTCCACTCGAGAACTTTTCGACCCCATCGGTCATCAGTCCTCCGCGCTATGTGCCCTGCCCATTTCAACTTCAACTTGCCAATCCGTTGGGCTATGTCGGTAACTTTGGTTCTTCTACATATCTCTTCATTACTGATTCGATCTCGCTGACTCCGAGCATAGTCCTCTCCAAAGCTCTGTGTGCTACTTGGAGCTTATTAATAAGGCCCATAATTAGAGACCACGTTTATAGTTATAGTTCAATTTAGTTATATTCGTTCTGAGTTGTGATTTTTTTAAACAAAATGGCTGTCACAATATGGGAAGCAATCAACCCAAACTAGTTGGTAGGTATACTTTATTATATCTCTATAGCCCAAACGGTCTTCAATTTGGTTCTCGTCAAAAAACCCTCCTCTAGGCCCGAGGCAATTAGTTTCGCGTCACTCCGCGTTTTGTGTTTAATTATTGCACACATTTATTAACACATTAGGTTAATGGCAAAAACAAGGGCCATTCGGGATAAATTGTCTGTACTCTAGCGGGATTGCGGGTTCCATCGGATTCTGCTTTCATGGATTTTCTTGGATAATTGTATAAGAAATACTATAATTTTAACATTTTCCAATATAATGATTAAACTTTACTGTGCTAGATAGAGCTAAATGTTAATTACTATTCACTAAGAAAGGGTAGACACAATAAGGACAAACTACATTAGGTTTATAGCATACGAAGTATTGTAGAAAAATCATAAATTTACTAGCCAATAATACATAGCCATAAACAGTTAATTACACAAATAAATTCGTTGAATAAATTTTCGCATAGTTGTATAAAAAATACTCTACTATGGTGTATGTAGAAGTTTCAATCACATTATGAAAGTCGGACTCGCGCACGGAGGGTTCCGTACTGTATGGGAGCCCCCTTAATATTTAACTTATTTTAATTTTATCATTTATTATTAAAGTGAATATAAAACTAAATATTATGTGAAATTTAAAGCATCTACCTCGTTATGTTCTCTCATCGAACAGCACCACCTCTAGTACTCTAAGCGATGTAATTCGATGTATGTTCCCACGTAACTTAATACTAGAGATAAGCGGCCGGTTCGCAGAAACAAACCGAGCACTGGTCTTATCAGTAGAGCTGACTATGCGTCTGCGAATAAGACCACCTAGATGCCTAAGTTATCTTGTAAGATGTATCAGTGTATTTTATTCATTAATTATAGTGCCTTCGCATCAGCAACATCTTAGTTTTATTTCTAGTTTTTAAGAAACATTCTCTCGCGCTTCCGAAAGTTAACTGGCGCAGCCGGTAGGATAGTCGGCTGCTGCCAGCGCGAAAAGTTCGCTCTTAAATTCGGTGAATTTCCCCCGCGTTGTGCAGTATTAAGTAAACGGTGTTAATACTGAATTAAGTTGTATCCGTTCCGGCTATCCTCACGAACCAAACAAATAAGTTATCTACGGGCGCAGAAGATGCAGGTCGGTTGGTGAGTAAGCCTTTTTCGCCTTCCTTAACCTTCCACCCCCATTTTCCTCGAATATTGTAAATTTAGTCCTTGGTCATCGGTCAGATTTGCTTGTGTTAATTGTATAATTAGACAATTTGGTCTCAAATCGATTGAATTGTGTTAATTAAGGATATTTAGGTAATAATAGTAATAGTATCGGAAAATTTAATCTCAAATCGATTGAATTGTTTTATTTAGGATATTTAATAAAAGTAAGTAATAGTATCGGAACATTTAGTCTCAAAGCGATTAAATTGTGTTAGTAAAGGATAGGTATTTTATAATAGTAATAGTATCAGATAATTTTGTCTCAAATCGATAAAATTTTGCTAATTAAGGATAAAATATTTAATATTAAGTAATAGTGTCGGTATAAACTCTACCGAGATTCTAAATAAGGTTTGAATTATTTTGTTTTATGTAGTTATATTAAAATAAAATTAATTAGAAATGGCGCAAGAACATAGAGCTGCTCTTGCACAAACGAAAATCCCAAAAAAAGATGCTCTAAAAGTTGTGCTGGAAGAAGTAAACTTCAAGTTACAAGGAACAGGGATGAAGTCAAATTTACTAAGATCTCAGTTTTCAATGCCTAGTAGCCAGAATACCATGAAATCCGCGATTCCCACGCCTCAATTCCAGTTCGGTATACCTGGGAACCAAAATTTAAATAGACCACCGGTTCCAAGGTTCGCACAGCTTCGATTTGGCTACCGCCCGCAGCTAGGCTCCGCACCTCAGTTTGGTAAATTAGGCCCACAATCAAGACCGCAGCAAGGGTTCAGACCCCGATTAGGGACGTCCCCTCAGCTAGGTTATAGGCCACCCCAATTTGGGTACAAACCACCCCAATTCGGGTAAAAGCCACCCCAATTTGGGTACAAGCCACCCTATGAACAACCTCAACAAGTTAACCCGCCACACTTGCAATCCGGCGACGTATCCTTAAGGACCGCCCGTTCTATTGGATTTAAGCTTAACGAGATAACCGGTGACGACGATGAACAAAATATTTACCCTGATGATACTTACTCTTATACTCACAAAAACGACATGTACGGACTATACAAATATGACCATTCAAACGACTTCGAATACAAGTACCCCACTAAGCATGAAACTTGCAATAAGTTGTAGTAAGTTTGTATATGGCACATTTGTGAATTTCAAACATCATCTTGCAGGAACATGTCACTTACATAGATCTTATTGTTATGTTGAAACTTATCAAAAATTATTTTATTATGTTACTGTTATATTTGGCATGAAAGTTTACGTTTCAACTTTGCAGGGATATAGCCTCCGAAACATACCTAAATGTAAGTAACTAACAATGTTGCAAAAATGTGATTGGGACGTTACAAAATAAAACGTTGCTACAATGTAATTTTACTAACTTCACTGTCTGGCATTGCCTGTACTTTACAAATGAAAGTTTCTGAAATGCTATAGTATAACATTGCGACAATAGGTCTATTGTTATATTTTTTATCAACTTTCCTACAACATTACGAATTGTTCTTTTTATTTACCTAACCTATGTAAGTAATGTTGCTGGAACATAATTTTCGAAAGTTATCAAATGTTACTGTAGAGTTTCTTACTTAACATTGAAAAACTAGATGACGTTAGCATCGCACATTGAAATTCTGCATCGCGGTGGCGTTGTGTTTGCAGAAATTGGTATTCCCATTTGTAAATTTGATTATAACATTCCTTACAGCGGAAAGTGGAAAAGTCTCACACACACCTGCCTCTAGGACATGTACTCAAAACTATAATATAGCCTCAACAAAATTTAGAAAAACAAATCATTTTTTTTAACTGAAAACCTAGAAATGTAACTTTGCGACAACTAAGCAAGTTTCATTTGTAATATTTTGTAACCTTTTAGCAAGATAGATGAAACAAGTTACTATTACCTTTCAAATTTAAAGTTGTGGAAATGTTAAACGTTATACTTGCGGAAAGTTAACTTTACAACTTTCAGATATATTTCATGTGCAATGTTACTGGAACTTCACGTTTTAAAGTTTTAAAAAGTTTAGGAGATTAGCTCTGGGCAAGTTTATCTACGGCGTGGCTGATAGGGCTTCGTTTCAAGCTCGCTGTAAGCTTGCATGAACGTTGCAACCTTAAATTTGTAAGTAACAAGCTCGTTGATGTTACTTTCAGAAATGTTATTGCAACTTTTGCTTGCTTAACGGGACCCTTAAAGAGACTGTTATCCGAGAAAATAATTTAGGGATATCTTATGCGTTAGAACTATATAGTTTATTCATAAGTAGTTTTAGGACTTTATTCATTAGATTAAGCTAAATCGAAACCGCTCTAGCTCTAAGCAAGAGCTCCATACTACACCAGTCTATAATTAATTCCACCGAACTGCTATACCATTTGAACTTGATAGCAGAATCTAGAAACCTGGTATATGTATCCAATGAATTTAATTTAATTAAGATTGAGGAAACTATTGATGTTAAATCTTTTATCAAAAAGAACCATCTTACTTTTATATTGGAAATCCCTCTGACCGATAATGTTACGTATAACTATTTTAAATTGTACACATTACCCATCCTCCTCAAACCTGAAAACCTAACCGTTGCCATATTTCCTAAGTACCCATTCCTATTGGCGAAAGGGCTGAAGTATCAGCCGATCGTAAAGCTGTGCCGCTCACTCGCTGCTGGAGACGAGTTTCTCTGCGACGATGACAACCGCGCCCTATACAGCGGACCCTCCTGCGAGGAAAAACTAATGAGATACGAGGACGTCACTGGCATCTGCAAGCAGCACCCCATTTACTTCGAGGACGTGAAGCTGCAGAAAATAGATAGAAACAACTGGATACTTATTCACTAGATCGGAAACAACTCTCACAGAGACCTGCGGCGAAGAGGCTTCGAAGCAGCAGATATGCGGAACGCACGTCGTGACGCTGAACAGACTCTGTGATGTTACTGTCAACGGCACCACAGTCTTTACACCGAAGCGGACCCAGGGACCCACTACCCATCATCAACCTTCCGAAATTACGCGCAACCGAGAACCTATCCAGTGCACATGCACTCAACATGCGAGAGATTGCACTGGACGAAGTTAAATACATGGCCTTTGCTTTGAAGAACAGTGAAGTTTTCGGTGATAACAGAGAAAAAGACTCTACAATTAGGATTAGTAGTATTAAGTATAGTTTTGATTATTTTTATGTTTCGTACACCAAAATTAATCCTTTCATTCAAAATTATCGGAATCCCTCTAAAACCGAGTGCTCCGATAATTTTTCGCTTAGGGAGAGAGATGTTATGTTCTCTCATCGAACAGCACCACCTCTAGTACTCTAAGCGATGTAATTCGATGTATGTTCCCACGTAACTTAACACTAGAGATAAGCGGCCGGTTCGCAGAAACAAACCGAGCACTGGTCTTATCAGTAGAGCTTACTATGCGTCTGCGAATAAGACCACCTAGATGCCTAAGTTATCTTGTAAGATGTATCAGTGTATTTTATTCATTAATTAAAGTGCCTTCGCATCGGCAACATCTTAGTTTTATTTCTAGTTTTTAAGAAACATTCTCTCGCGCTTCCGAAAGTTAACTACCTATTACCATTATTAATATAGAGCGATAAACGTCTAAAAAATCAGGTTTGTTGTATGGAAGCCACCCTTAAATATTTATTTTATTCTATTTTTAGTATTTTTTGTTATAGCGGCAACAGAAATACATCATATGTGAAAATTTCAGCTGCTTAGCTATCATGGTTCATGAGATACAGCCCGGTGACAGACAGACGGACAGACGGACATCGGAGTCTTAGTAATAAGGTCCCGTTTTTACCCTTTGGGTACGGAACCCTAAAAAACAGAAACACGTGGATCCGAACACATTTAAAATACATTTAAAAACCACAGTTTCCGCCACCGAGTTAATTATCTTTAACTCGTTATTAGTTTACTGAAAAGTAGACCTCGGATCTGTTTAACAGAATCTTCATAACTTGTGAAGATTCTGTTCATCATAAGCCTATATCTCGACATGCTCGGACAAACGGAAGCAAGCTTGTCGAATCAAAACTAAGATACTCTCTATCTCTCTCTCTTCGAGACTTTTTTCGCTGAGTCAATGACTGTTTTACTTTTGTGTTAGGCCTAGGCGCAAAAAATCCTAAAATTTCTGCTAAAAAAGACAAAAATACGCCAATGCCACGTAGAGTCGTATTTCAGGCGGCCAAGGATAGCCTCTTAAGCATAATTTCCGATCCCTTTACTCTGCCTATAAGCCCAATTACAGAGGCGCCATCGTAATTATATTAGCTAAATAGCATAGTTCTGTTTCTTTTTCACTTTAGGCATTCGATAGTGAGAACGCCTTTTACGTTGTTATTAAATTTACGCTGGCGCTTCTGTAATCGGGCTTAATATCATGGCAACCCTGGTGTAGCGAACGCGGTCATTTATTACATGTATTGCTCCTTTCGCCCTTATACTCGTATTTGTTCTAAAATTACCAATAAGCTTGTTATAAAAAGCAGCTGAATAATTTTGTCATAATAATTGTAGTAGTTATAAAAATTCGTTATCACGGTGTGATTTCTACTAATTACTAATTTGATGTAACAACAAAAATGACCTTTAAGCTAACCTCGGTAGTGGTTACTTAGTTGAGCCATTTGTCTTTCTGAGCGTCTGGAGGACGCGACGCGTTACCAAAATGCTGGTGTTTATTTGGCTCAACGCATAAGCATTGCCATTCAGCGTGGCAATGCAGCCAGCATGCTGGGCACGCTGCCAACTGGCAGTGGGCTTGAGCATTTAGATTATCGTTAGACCTTCAAAGGTTTGTGGATGATCCAATGCTTTTTATGTAGCAGTAGTGTGTAGTTTTGTTGTAGTTAATAAAGGCACTTTTGCTCGTAAAAAAAAACAACAAAAGATTTCTTAAAACCTGTTTTGCTAAAACTTTCGTTTATCATGGCAACCCTGGTGGAGCGAACGCGGTCATTTATTACATGTATCGCTCCTTTCGCCCTTATATTTTGAACAAAGAATTTCCCTCTATTGTTCAAACTCTTATCTGTAATGTGAAAAGAGAAGCCAGTCGATAAGGAGTGAAAATGTAATTTGATGAGTTTTGTGATCTTCAAAAACCCAATGGTACTTTTTGATAAAGAAATTAATAACTACATGTGACGCCAAAAACTGCTCTCACAGTCACATGATCATTCTGTACCTAGCCTACACGTCTTGTATCTGTATAGATACATATTGGTAGATATAGGCTTAACATTATATTTTTATGTACGAAATTGTTTTTACCTAAAGAAATTATGTTTTGTTATCAGTGATCATCATTACTGATGGGCCGGCCTGACAGGATACTGGACATGTCCAATAGATTTTCAAAGCGAGCGGTTGAAAGTGGTTTGAGTTCAGCTTCTTGTAGTTTTAATCAGATCTATCTATTTTCTTAGTGGATGCACTACGCGTTTGTTGGTAGGTACGTGACTTTCATTCGAGAACTTTACGAACCTATTGACTGTCAGCTCTGCGCATGCATATACAAAATAAGATCTTCAGAAATCAGAAATAATAACATTAAGTACCTACCAGCTTACACCAAATAACTAAACTAAGGTTAAGGGATTAAGTAATAACTATAAACGCTCTCGGGTATTGGCATTGTACTTAAGGCTGAGAGCACGTAGCATCCTTAGTACAATGCCAATAGCCGAGACCGTTTACAGTTATCACTACTGAAACCATCCTACAAATCGAAAGAGTCCTAAAATCTAAATTCGCACAACATGCAACGATTACGATACTAATGCAACCCGACACTACAGCGCAGCGTCAACGCGAGATAATACTTTTAAGTTTCAAATTTGTTGAAAATATCTCTTCTCATAATTAAAACTTCCACACTCGAGCTTAATAAAAATCATTTATTTTTACGACCACATATTTCCGAAGCTAGATTGTTAAGGGCCTGCGCACAGCGCGATAATTAATCGTCCCGATACTGCCCTCGGGGACCCCTCGTTTGTTCATTTCGAATCTGGATTTTTGGAGGGAAAAATGGTACGGCCATAATGATTTTACAGTCCGCGAATCATTTGGGACCCATAAATGTATGTGGTTTTTATGGAGCATCGTGAATATTGTTTGTTGGAATTTATTCATGACTTTTTTAGCCTTGGTTGTTTTTTACGTGTCATATTTTATTAAAGGGATAACCAGGGATTGCCGATCTTGGTCCAAATTGTGTGAATATTTGTGATACCGGAATCTTAATAGAACTGTATGCCTAGCACAAAACTTTACGTAAAGGGCAGCAAAATAAATGGTGATTGGTTAATCATAATATAATCGTACATATTATACAGAAAACAAGTAAACTTAACAAATTAGTTAAAATAATCGGCCAAGTGCGAGTCAGACTCGCGCACGAAGGGTTCCGTACCGTATGGGAGCCCCATTCCTCTTGCCGTTATTAATAGTGAGCAAAAAAACTCCTAAGAATCACGTTTTTTGTATGGGAGCCCCCCTTAAATGTTTATTTAATTCTACTTTTAGTATTTGTTGTTGTAGCGTCAACAGAAATACACCATCTGTGAAAATTTCAGCTTGCTAGATATCACGGTTCATGAGATACAGCCCGGTGACAGACAGACGGACATCGAAGTCTTAGTAGTAGGGTCCCGTTTTTACCCTTTGGGTACGGAACCCTAAAAACAGACTGCGAAACATCAACAGATAACGCATTAAAAAACTAAAATGCGTAGGTACATATAATAATTATTCCTGATTAAATTTAATTTTATTTTAATTAATTTAATTTAAATTTTATGACATAATGTACATTTTTGTGTTCTCTATTTAATTCACTTTATTTTGATATCATAATCCAGTGATATGGTTAAAAAAATAACTTACAATTTGGCGCTAAAAATCCGCCGTTTTGTTTATACCTCTCTAAAGACACTTGGGTTTTTAAGACAAATCTAACGACACCTTAATTATCAAAATCCATTCAGCCTTTTGGATGAAAAGAGGGAATAAAGAAATTTACAAATAAACACCAAGATACGCGCGAAAAACAATAGATTTCCTTGGCGGTCGGATAAAAATCCTATTTTTGCTGTAAAACAGCAAGTAGTACCAACTGGAACAGCGTAACCAGCGTAATGTTAGGCAGAGGACCGGTTGTGGCCACTGTCCTGGTTTTGGCCATTTGATGTCAAATTTATTGCATAAATCGATTACAAACAATAAACAACACATAAATATTGTTTGTGTGAATGTCAAAGTAAATCAACATTTATTTTAAAATAAAATTTGAACATTAAAAATGTCTATACAATCATTCATATTAAATTGGCCAAAATGGCACTTTTTTTTGTTTAATTTCAAAACATGTTACAATAATATACAAACATATTGTACCAAGAAACCATGGTAGGTTTGTATAGGTACAAGATTCACCTCCGCGCTGATGCATAAACACAATAAAAATAAATTTAGAAACAGAAAAATTGTTGTACACTAAAATGTCCACAATCGATACATCTACAGTAACTTGTTTCTCGTAAAAAGCTGCTATTTTATGCTTTAATTTTTTATGCCAAGTTCATTTTAAATCAACTTCGAAATTAATAGCTCCTATTTGTTACACCTCACAAGTTATTAGCATCGGAATTATATGAGACATCGACAAAATGTCCCTAACGTCCCTACGGAGGGAACTTCCAATGAAATTATAGACTGTAATCGATATAAAGTTTACGACGTTTGAGTAAGGTGACGTTATTTACAATGTGCGATACGTCGTTGCTATCAAACCTTCAGTACAGACAAGAAATAAATGTCAGGGTCTCCATTGATACAGTGAGACATTCCGTGCATAATTACCCGTGGTAAGTACTCAAGTGCCTAGATTTCTTCGCATTTTCAGCAAAAAATCTGTCGTACACTTTAGCCTATTTGGTTCATTTATAATGGTGACTCCTCTTAGAGAAACTCTCTAGTGAAGTCATATCAAGCAACGATTTCAAAATAGTTTTTGCCAAACTATTTTCAACTTTTCAGCAAATTGAGTATAGGTATAATTCAGTGAACATTTGTTTTGTAAAGCTAGCCTCAGATGTTTGTATTTATTATAATAATCCGATCACCCCACACTCAACTCAACATCTATTAAACTGATTATGGCGACAGATGCAATTAAGGAACCATTGGAAAGTTTAGCCTTGTAGATAGCCTTTCGCGTTTCTCTTAGATTCTGTAACTTACCTAGTTCGACGGTATCGTGTCGCCAAGTGAAAACCAGCTTAACTCTCGAGAGAATTTAATCAACTCACTAAGATATCGGTCGGGGACACGGAATTAATCACTTCGCTATTCGCCTTAACTTTACGTGCCTTAACTTTGACAGTTTGGAGCTCACACGTGCTTGATATTGGTTCAGCTAACGCAGTTCTAGCACATTATTGTTCAGTGAGAGTGGGTGACACAATTTACATAGAAGGTGTTGTTTTATACAGGGACCTACTCGTAAGTAAGTTCGTATAGGCCGGGTGGCTAACCCTGGTGTCAGAGTTTTTAAGCTGTCTGAAAGCCTCTGACATGGCTAAACGATTAAAACAACCGGGGCCTACAATTTAACAAGTCGTCCGAGCCACGGTAGCGCTCAGTTGGTATTTAAATTAATACAGGTTGGTATTACACTAAAATTTGTTCTTGGTGACCTTTACGTTTGGTTTACTAATATTAACAATGGGCATCCTTTCAAGTGTAAGTTCTCTTTAAGATCTTAACAAATTCAGTTTTTTTTTTTATCGCAAATAAGTCCGCAATTGACTACCAACTCGCCTGATGGTAAGCGACGTTGTGGTCGAAGATGAAGCACGCAGACCTAGAAGATAATATATATCTCTTAGGAGACAGTAAAGCAGGAAGACTGTTCATAAGGTTAAGGAAGCAGGACATTCCCTGGCGGTACGAATCAAGTCATCTTATTACTTATCCTTGAATAAAGGGGCTCACCAGAATACCAGCATTGAGTGTTGGGTCCTCCCAGCACTCAGCATTTTATAGCTGAGGTGAGTCCCTTTCGACACTTTTGTTTTTCACTATTTTATAAGTTTTTTTTTATTTGTACTTGTGTCGAATAAAGATATAAAGATAAAGATTATTACCGGAATAAAATAACCGAAAATGAGATAAACCAAAACCAATCGAATTAGAATTGATTTTCTACGCAATAAAAATTGTTATAAATTGTTCTTAATCCATTTTCTCTTTTTTGGCTCTATACCTAAATCCCAAAAAACGAGTCCACCCTCGAAAATAAGGCTAAAAGCTTCTATTTACATTGTATTTAAGCGGTCTTTGTCGCCGGATCCCACATATCTTCGCCCTAAGCTCCTCGTCCGACCTAATTCACCAGATCTCTCCAAACACATAAAAATTATACATCCACTATCCCTAACAGTATCACTACGGTTACGGACATGCCTGAGTCGAGGATTTCAAAAATGTGCAGATTGAATCTTGAAACAACATGCATGAAAATATCGAGCGCTCTAATGGTAGCGTCCTCATCTGCCCAAGTATCTACTTCATCATTACGAAGCCTGGTTTTAAGCTGATAAGTAGTTTAGGAGGTATCGATTGCGCTTAAAACTAATAATTATTTTTCGCAAAATATCTCAACACCGACTTCTACCGTGTACAGAATTCGAATTGATGAGATATCCATGTGCATTTTTGTTGATTAAAAAAAACGGCATAGCCGATTTCGATAAAATTTAAATGACCACCTCGGAAGTGTACTCTTTCCAATTAAAAAATAGTTTTTGATATCGGTTCGCAATTTACGAAAATACAAGCACAAACCAAAAATACATAACATAGTAATTACCTCCTCCTTTTTGAAAGTCGGTAAAAATAGACTAGATAATCTAGGTCACAATATGTCTAAATTGTGCTCAAACGGTAAAACAGAATCAGGCAAAAAATCCAATCAAGACTTACTGTTCAGAACAGAAATGTGGAATTAAATTTAATCCTGGCCAAATAAAGGCTAGTTTATTTAACGCATTGTACCATCACAATACTATTAAAATTATTTATCAGATTTAGGATAATTCTACGTACAGGCAGGTGCAGCATAGGACGTCCACCATCGACCGACGAAGGACCGACAGGAACGTGCTGGATACAATCCGCTTCCAACCGTCCAGCAGTAGACGTCCTACGTCTGACGGAGGATGTTATCCAATACCCAACTATTTTAGTAATCTTCATCCAAATCCTATTCAAAGTTCTATCTGTTCATATACAAAATCCGTGGTCCGAATATATTCCACTAGATTGAGTTCCGTCGCGTGCCGCCCCAAGTCGGAAAAGTAACATTTCCTGACACGTTTAGGCCGACCGCTTTTGGGATATAAAAGATATAATAGTGACCTTTGTTTTGTGATGATGACAAGCATTTTGATGAGTGTGCTCTTGTTGGTCGATGGCGGGAACGCGAGAACAGGTTGAAGAGGAAAGTTATAAACATGAATCGCAGTTCTTTATAAATAAATATTAGGGGACATCTTACACACGGTCTCTGACCCCAAACTAAGCAAAGCTTGTGATATGGCTGCCAGAGACTGATATACTACATATACTTATTTTTAAATACATACTTATATAAATAGTAACTAAATAACATCCAGACACAGAGCAAACACCTATGTTCATCACACAAATGTTTGCCCTGGGTGGGGATCGAACTCACGCCTCTTTGATCCAGAAGTCAGGGTCACTAACCACTGAGCCACCGAGGCATTCAAACAAAAAGTCTTTATAAACTTACCAACGCAAATGAGCGTATCGGCCAGCCCCAAAGGGCATCACCAATATTTTGCTTGTTTGTTATAGGAACTTAAATTTGTTTGTGCTACTAACCCTGATGTCAGACTTATTTTGAAGCGGCATGAAGGCCCGTAACATGGCTGAAAAGAAAGTAAGTTCGTATGGGCCGAGCGGACTTACTTAGTCTGGTGCCAGAATTTTTAACCCGCATAAAAGCCTCTGACGTGGTTAACGGTTAAAACAAAGGAGACTTTCAATTTAACGTGTCATTCGAGCCGAGACAGGCGCTTAGTTGTCAATGCCACCCGCGGTTACATACAAAGTCTGACAGTACAGAACGTAGCTTAATTTCGGTGATCGCTAAAAACACTTATCTTATAATTATATTACGCTAGTTAAATTGCGCTATGACAGCAAGATAGGTACATGATATGAATGCACGCGGTATTTATACTTGTATCTGATTCTTCTTTAAGCTTCGATGTACTTTAGCTATAGTTTTGTTTGGAATCAGATTTGCTTTACCTCTGCTCTACTATTTTTGTATTACCTAACTCAGACTGCAGACAATGTGACGCAGCGTGGTACAAATATTCACTGTCAGACGATGAATTTTGATTTTAGAACGTACAATTCATGAAGAACTACAATTTCCAAAATGAAATAAATAAAAAAATAATAGGTTGTGGTACTGATTGTGTACTTTACCAGCCTTATGTTTTTTTTAATAGTCCACTTGACTGCAGGACGGAGGTTTACCCACGATTACTGATTATTTTTGGTCTATCATTAAGTTTCTACGTAGCTTAAACAGTTTTGAACATATCTTAAACTGATTATGGTCCATTGTCAATTATTTTATATTATATTGTAACATCGTATGTATCTACAAAAAAGTAAATACGATAGTATATAAGTAAATACTATAAATCAGCTGATAGTTTGCAATATTTCAACTGGAAAACAACGTGAACGGTTCATTTGCGGCACTGATTGCTGCTGTCCATTATTCTCCTCATTAAAAACAAAAACCATTTTGTAGACATTTGTATCTCTATAACAATTCGACAAAGAAATTCTTCCCACAGTAGATTACATATCTTTAATATCGCAATGAAAAATATTTCACCAACTGTTTGCAAAATTAATAAAATATTTTTGTAACATCCCAACCGCCAGTATTCGGCTTAAAATCGTTCTCAAATCTAACAAAATTAAACTATTTGCAATTTAACTACTTCAAACATAGTAATTCAACTTATTACCTACGTTTAATTAAACATTATTAGATTTAACTATTAAGAAGTTCAGTCATCAAATACTTACCTGATGTACCACAAAAATAAAAACTTTACTTATTGTAACTGTTCCGTTTACTCAGTTGTTGAACCTTGCTCTTTTGCGCTTTCTGTGATCAATAAAAGGTAAACTTAGAACAAGTTTTCTGTAATGCCGGGTTACTGAAAAATACTTGGTTAATTTTCATGGCGCTTATTTCAGAATTAGACTAATCCAAAGGACAGGACAATACATTTGGCTATTCTTAAATTCATTGTTGTTTCACCACTATCCAAGAAACTTAACAATATGCATAAAATTACCATTTTAAGATATTTAAGCTGTTTACAGAACGCGTGTCGGCCGGGTCGAGTGCCGGCTACCGGGTGCTAATGACGTGTCCGGAAGCCGGACGTTATAACTCGTCAGCCGGAACGCTCTAATACATTACCGGACGGACGGCACGACGACGCAGCTCCGAACTGGCCTGTGCTGTGTGCTCGTAGCTTAAGTACAGTATATTGCTAGAGATATAATAAACCATAGTTTAAAATAAAACATAATTTATCTCAAATTAATCGTTTTCGTGTTTGACATTTAACTTAAAATTTTGTGAATTTACAAATTATTTCTTATATTCAATAGCGAGAATGCCTAGGCTCCAAGATACGGGTGCTTTATTGTACGCAGTTTGGGGAATGGTAACTCCATAATTCAATTCAATTTCAAAAGTTCTTTATTTACACACAATTAATTTAATAAATACAATACCAGTGTTAATTCCATCCTAGTACTATAAAAACTTAACATAATGATTGTTCTGCAAGCACTTGGCTTATACAAAACTTAAAACATAAATGTAAATATTTAAAAAAAGGCGTCTGATAAAATTAAAGAGGATAAGTAACATTCTGATTTGCTATTGCAAGCTTTTAGGAGAAGCATTACATTTAAAAATAAATTACGAAACAAGAACAACCAAAAAATGAGGGTAGGTATTAAAATAATACGTGACAACGCTCGAAATCGGGCGGTCCGCAACTTAAAATTTTGTGAATTTACAAATTATTTCTTATATTCAATAGCGAGAATGCCTAGGCTCCAAGATACGGGTGCTTTATTGCACGCAGTTTGGGGAATAGTAACTCCATAACCATTGTATAATTTGAATCTTTTGAACCATTGTACAATAAATAATTTTGAATTTTTGAATTTTGAATACCCATAAACTATGTGAGAATCATAGAATATTGATCTACTTGGTTTAACATACTTTATTTTTAACACGTAATCGTAGTTATTTCATCATCCTTACTGATATGATAAAGCCAACAGAGTGTTTGTTGCTTTGTTTATTTTTAGGGTTCCGTACCCAAAGGGTAAAAACAGGATCCTATTACTAAGACCCCGCTGTCCGTCTGTCTGTGTGTCACCAGGCTGTATCTCATGAACCAAAATAGCTAGAGAATTGAAATTTTCACAGATGATGTATTTCGATTGCCGCTATAACAGCAAATACTAAAAACAGAATAATTTAAATATTTAAGGGGGGCAACAAACGTCAACCTACCTACAACGTCCTATACAACAAACGTGTTTTTTTGCCGAGGGGCTCCCATACGGTACGAAACCCTTCATGCGCGAGTCCAACTCGTTCGTACTTGGCCGATTTTTTATTAACTATGTTTGCTATTTTATATGTTTTACTTTAATTATAAAAAGCTTGCTGATATTTGTGGTCATGTTGGCTTAAAGTAAGACCCATTTAACGAAAATTAACTTCCAATTTTCTGTTTTATCTAAATTAATATTTTGGGAGACGTTTGCCTCCCGAAGTTTTTGGCCAGTCTGTTGTGTTGGTCTCCACTTAGCTACTAATGATCACGAAAAGTATATCTTTTGGCGTTGAAAATTAATAAGGCTTCCTGAATTCCAAGGACCGGAGACCTTGAGCGTGAAACGATCACAAGTCTACAACCATAGAATATCGTGAATGAGTCTTGTTGTCTTGATCTTGCTGGGACCTATTTTCACAAGAAGCTCTCGGCTTTAAATCATAACTACGAGTACAGCCAACTAAGTACCTACACAACTACTAATCAAAGAGCATAATAAATAAATATTTTATTAATATGCACCACACACAACACATGATGTGTTTCTGTTTCCGCTATGACAACAAATACATAAAACAGAATAAAATAAATATTTAAGGGGGGCTCCCGTACGACAATCTTGATTTTAAGCCGTTTTTGGCTGTTACTGCGAAAAACGGCTAAAAATCATATAATAAAAATTGTATATCCTTGAAATATATTATTCACAGAATATTAAGTTGTATATTCACTTTACTAATAAATAATTAAATTGAAATAAAAATAAACATTTAAGGACCATCCCATACAGTACGGAACCCTTAGTGCGCGAGTCCGACTTGTACTTGGCCGATTAATTTCAAGATATGATTTTTTGCTACACGTATTATTTGTTTCCCGCGTCGTCGGGTAAACAAAATGTCATTCTCTAGAGCTTTCTGTCTACAAGTTCTACACCGTTATGTTAACGGTTATTACAACAATGTACTTGTAACATGAAAATTAATTCACCCAAACCTTTCCTTCTGTCTCTAAGATAACAAGTTCCGAGGTTATATTAAATTCCAAAAGAAACTTCCAGAAGATAAGGGGGCATAATTTCATTTACGCCGTTTAAAACTTTAGCGTCTGTGAGTCTGATTAAATTTTTATAACAAAATCGTTAATTTATAGACGTGGAGTTTGGAAGTTTTTTTTATTATACAGCGGTTTTGGGGCTAATTTTTATCGCCGAGTAAAGTTTATGAAGAAGGGGAACAATGTGAAAGTAGGCTACTAAAAATTGTTCGTGATTGTATAAATTAGAATAAACCAGGTACTGCGGCGTGTAATTATTTTACCTCCTAGTTTGCTGATATCAAGGTGTTTTAAAAAATAATGGTAGCTGTTCTTGGAAAGTTGCGTTCTTTTGATTGTGGGATATTTTTCTGGGATATTGTTGTATTTATCATTAACCAACAAACTATGATGGCAGCTAAAAAAATTAGTTAAAAATTAGTTCGTCCATCAAAAAAACATCATTTTTCAACAGATTAAATTGTAAGTTTTACCATGGGCTCAGCCATCATAAAAATTGGTCATAATAATGAATATACTTTCTCAAGTTTGGTTTAGTTTAATTTTTAATATCGAGTTACAGAGCCCTCGCAAATTAACAAAGAGAAAGGCAATCAAAACAGACACACTATTAAATTAACTGGAGAGTTAGCAAAGCATGAGGTGTCCCGCAAGGGCCAGCATTTAGGGGTCCGCTGAAAAGCCGGAAAAGCGCTAATCCATCACTGAGAGTTACGAGGTCCCCGCAGTTATATACGAGTGAGGAACCCACGCGAAGGTGCGCTCCTCTTGGAACTTGTGTTTACTTCTGTCGAAGTGACGTGACATTGATGTAGACCAATAATATGATTGAAAGTGAAAATGAAACGACTGATTCAGTTACCTATCGCAAAATAATGCGGCTGCGGGGCGCGATGATACAATAATACGCAATACGAATGCCTACAACGCGAAAACAGTGGTCGATTCAGAATCCTCATAATTATTTTGATTTTACTCATTTTAAATAACTAGAAATGGGGTTATATTGCTTAGTTGCTTAATTAACTCAGACAGATTCTACAAAAAACAAGACCGTAATGTGAGTAAGTAATATATTAGGTTCTTATTCATACAAATCAAGAGTGTAATAAATATTATCTATAATTACCAATTGTACAGTAAATTGCAAGTGGTGTGTATCATCCGTCTGTATTATGAATCAAAGAAAACGAATTCAGAAAATGTTGTAGATCTAAGGGGATTTCACTAATGCGTCTAAGTGACGAACACAGGCATTGACTGCTTAGTTTTCCAAACCGTTACAATACAAAAGTCTTCGACTGATTATGTTCATTCAAAATCATTTTTTTAATACCAATCATAAAGACGAGCGACGTTTTTGACCGACGAACCAAACCGGAGGAGGTACTCAATTCGACGCGTATTTTTTTTTTTATGTGTAACCATAACTTTTTTCTTAGTAGTCCGATTTCAACATTTTTTTTCTTATTGGAAAGAGTATACTTCTAAATTGGTCTCATTAAAATTTTATTGAAATCGTCTGAGTCATTTTTGATAAATCAACAATAATGTGAAAAATATAACATCGATCCGTGCGAAATATTCGCGAATTCTGTACACGGGTGAAGTCGGTCATGCTATTTTTTGCGAAAAATAATTTTATTTTATTCAATTTTAACCTAAAAATAAAATCTTATCAGTTCTAAATGGAACAAGCTCCACCGTTACGAAGCTTGTTTACTCAAAGCGCAGAAAAGAAACAAGTTAGCGATTAGGTGGACGGAAACGGGACAAGTTTCCTAGCTCTGTGCCGCATTGTGGTAAACAAACGGACGATGTACCTAATTAGGAAAATTGTTTTGACGGCTTTTTTCTTCAAGCCCTCATTGCACGTTACAGGCTTGCTAATATCAAGATTTTTTTTAAAAATACACCAAACAAAGTCAGTGTCATTGTGATAAAGGGAACATTTGGGTATTTACAACGTACCTACCTTTGTAGCCAAATCATCCCGAAATATATTTAAACTCGAGCTTCGCAATGCGTGCTTGACCATCGTCAAGCGACATCGCCTTCGCATGTCATTACATGTGAATGGTATCACAAAGAACACAAAAAAATATGTTTATGTATTATATCAGTCTCTGGCAGCCATATCACAAGGTTTCCTTAGTTTGGGGTCAGAGACCGTGTGTAAGATGTCCAGTAATATTAAAAAAACTGTGCTGTAGGTACGCTTACAAAAACCAAAATTCATATCTATTTATTTATTCATTTTTTGCAAATATAAATAAATAAAATAAATAAATAAAAATCTTTATTTATCAAAACTTAGCCTAATTACATAATCAACGAATTTAAAAAATTTACTATACTAAAACTATGCACCATACCTTACCTACCTTTATTATACGAGTACAATTCAAAAAATATAAACATAATCCGCGGTAGATACCACTGAAAACTTTAAAAACTCTGTTCAAATGATTTATAATATACCCCGACACAAAAATGTTTGACAACAAACTTTCAATTGACAACCATTTTGGGCACATTTGTAGAATTTTGCTTCTTCCATCCCCACTTTAACCCACCATAACTCTTAAACGGCTGAATCGATTTTTATAAAACATAGCTAAGAACACTCTCGATTAAGTCTCCTCTCATCCAAAAAAAACTAAACTGAAATCGGTTCAGTGGTTCGGGCGCTATGATGCCACAGACAGACAGACAGACACACAGACAAACAGACACGTCAAACTTATAACACCCCTCTTTTTCGTCGGGGGTTAAAAATTTAAATAAATGCAACGCTTAGTACAATAGCCGACTCTAAGTTGCATGATTTATAAATAAATTGAATTGACTGGCGTCTGCAAGTATCCAACAGAAGTAGGTACTGTCAATTACCTCATCAAAAACTTCTCAAGCAATAAACAAGGAGCGTCACGGTTGGACAACAAAGAAGTAAACCATCAGAACTAGAGGGGAAACTTCGAGATGCGGTAAACAATCGCGAAATCTCATTAGGATAATACAACTTGGGGTTCTTTGTTTCGGTTCTGAGTAGATTAGGGGCTAATTTGTTAAATATCTTCTGGCTGTAACTATTTTGTGATTGGTTACTTGATCGGCGAAAGTTTGGATCGGTGGTGGTGTAGGTTGTTATTGCGCGTTTTTCCCCAAATGACATACATTTTATATAATTATAGATACGTATCAAGACAAAATTAATACATAATGCAATATTTTACGACCTTCTGGATGACAATTGCTGCGTAAGCTCACAGTATTACACCCCATCTAGACTAGATATCACTGTAAGATCATAATTTTATTAGAGGTAGGGTATATAGGTACATGAAGTAGGAAGACCGGCCATGTCTAGCAGACATAGCTAGTCTTGTGGCGTCTTTTATCCAGTGCGTCGCGGCCTATCGCATACTATCCTTATAGGTGCATGGTCACCATTCGAACATTTTACAGCTCCATCGGCTTATTGATATCGATATATTTTTGCCTAAGTTTAAAACTATCGAAATTCGAGTGTAGTGTAGGTACCTACAGTCTATACGTTAATTAAGTGGCTGCTTAAATACACTAAATAAACTCACTGATACATTAGTTTACTGTACACTGATATATAGTATAGATATTTAATTACAGAGTTATCTGAAATTTTACATCTTTATATATCTTTTCAAGTTTTGAAATCCTTATTCTATTTTGCTTTATTAAATGTTAAAGGTACGAGTATACAGAAGGTAGCCATTCGTATTCCTCAAGCGTCTACTTTGGACTTTTCATTTGTGAAATATGCTCAAGTTTTCTGTCTCTGTGAAATTATAAGATTTTTTTCGAAGGAACCCTGGAGGGTGATAATGTAAAGGCGTCTCATCTCGTCTGTGCCTAAGTACTGTAGCGGGACATTGCTATAGACTTACCAGTTATACTTTTATTTTATCTACACTAATGTTGTAACATTCTACTTATGTTTCCAATACTTGACTTATAATGACTACTGTTATAGCGCAGACAACAAAACACTCAATTTAAGCAATTTCACATGATGTTATATTAATATCCACATCGATATCGTAAAATCTCATTATAACATCGCGCGCTCGCTCCTGATTGGCCATGCGCGCGCAGCTGCGCTCTCATTGGTTAGATTTTAAAAAATTCAAAAACAGGGTTAATAGAAATACGTACCCGTGACTGATTTACTGAACTCATTAAATATTTCTTTTTAACAAAACACAGAGCCAAATCTGTCCAAATGTGTCAAAAGTGAGGTATTTAATGGCGCCAAGTTCACTGTGAAAATACACGTACGCGTGAATTTAATGTTTCGCAATATGTTTATTTTTATTTTTATTAGTGAAGATAAAGTAGTGTATGCAACTGCATTTAACACGGGTATTAAAAGCAGTATCGATCTATACTTTTTTAAGTGACACTACTAATTTTAATACAGTTTTTATCAATCTAATAGAAAAGTACGCGATTAAATAGTTTCAGATTTTCTTTATTACAATATAAGATAATGTCCGTGAATTTCAATACAGTATCGAAAGCTTTAGTAAAAATATATTTTTTTCGCAACAATAGGTTTATACCTATTTATTAATTTTACAAGTATAAAAATGTAAATTTATAACAAAACAGATGAAACTTAGATTATTTTAAGCCTTTATTGCCAAACTAAACATAATAATGAAACTTAACCCAATAATCTAACACATCGGAATTTCGGGTTTAGTAGTCAGCGTGTCTTGTGACATAGGCCTCTTCCAGCTGTTTCCAGGCTGTTCTGTTGTTGGCATTTCTAAGCCAAAATAAGCTAAGATAAATCTTAGACAGCTGGATTTAAATATTTAAATATAAAAAAGGCCACCAACGCAAATTTTGTTCTAAACTAGGGGTACTTACAAACTTTAAAAAGTCAAAAATTGCGTTAAAAATTTCAAAATAGAAATTTAAACGATATAGCTAGTTTGTAGTAGGTATATAAAATTACTCCAAAGAAAATTTTCTAAGCATCTTAAGTAATTCACAATTTTTTTATTAATCTAGTATAATAATAGCGACTTTGTACTTTGTTTTACTCATCGTCCTAAAAACTCCAACGAGATCAATAAAGACAAAAGACGCACTAACTTCTCCTAGACTCCACGTTTATTATGAAGGAGACGCTTAAAGTTATTATTACAGGAAAATTGTCCAGCACTTACTACACAAAGTATGGAAGTGTCAAACTAATAAGTGCGAAATTGTTTTGGTACATTGTCCCGTAGCGTCGCGACGTCGGTCGTTTCATAACGTTCCATAAACTTGAACGTAAAGTGAAGCTGATGTTAGGTGATGAGCGACAGCGGAGTACGCACACAATGGGACTCAGTTTATTCAGTATTATTTAAATTGGAGAAAAGACACATATAGTTTTAACCATAATAATAAGATTATAAAACTTTAAAGGTAGGTATGTTTTTTAATTACTTATGTAATTTGAATACGACAGGTAATAAAAATAGGTGTTAAAATGTACATGTATCAATGTCAAATCAGCTTTAAAACGTTTACTGTTGAGTATAATAGATATGGGCGAACCTGGCGTTGTAGTTCGCAAGTCCATAGTAGAAATGCTATATTTTAAAACAATAAAAAATATTGGAGCTCCGTTTTGCTAAGTAGGTACTTATGATTATGTTTTTTTGCCCAGAAAATAATTATGGTATACTAAATCCTGTGGATTCAGGAATTACAACACATTCACTCAGCTCAGCGGTAGAGTCTCTTCTAGACTTTGGCCATGGTGGTCTTTTTTTTTTCGCAAAATTATATTTCCGAAAATTCTAAATTTTTATTTACTCGCTCCGCTCACGCACCGTGACGCCGGTAGCGGCCATCACGTGCGAGAAGTGTCGCCGGCAGAACATGCAATTAGTCGACGTTTTGTGAAAATAATTATGTTCTCGGAATTAGGCCCTCAGTTGGCGCCTTTCGACTCAACAAACGTCACAACACGGGAATTAGGTGGATTACCTTTTTGAAGAAGGAATGGTTATGATTAACTTATTACAACACACCGTGAAGGTTAACAAAATGCCAAGACGGCACATTATTTTTAGGCATTGTTATTATGTATGTATTTTATTTATTTCTTGTTAATAATTATGTGCCTCTATTTTAATAAGGTATGCGATATATTGAGTGTTAGATCCTTTGTAGTAAGTATGTCTTTGTTTGCCTCGTGTCATAAAATTCATAAAGCTGATTTTCAAAATTTCAATACCGCATTCAAACAAGTAACAAGTCAACAAAATACGAGTAAAGTACGTAAGGTCAAATTAATTTATCTAAAAATCAGACTCCATAGTTCTGTTATGATTTTAGTAAATAAATTATGAAATAACAGATGGAATAGTTATCATTAATTTAATTGAAACATGAGTAATGTAAACACTTGAATGGAAAGAATAATAAGTTAGTGACAAATAAACTAGAGTACTTTCTAAAATGAAATAAAACACTTTCCAAAAATATGGCTTACCTAGCATGCACATACAAAAATAAATTAATAGTTTAAAAACACTAGAAAAACACGCTTACGTGGCCTTTCTCACAAATGCAAACACGACTATGATACGACATTCCATCATGCAATGCCAGTGCCTATCTTGCGGCTTCATCATCAGACCTTAAAATCTAATCGTGGTCAAAGTACATTACAAGACTTTCCTAAGAAATCCAAAACAGCTATGATACGATTTTCCATCATGAAGTTCCAGTACATATCTTCCGGCTCCATCATCAGATCAGTTCGACAGGACCATATTATTGTATTGTCATCAGAACTACATACAGCTGCCAATTTTCATTACGCTACGACCCTTGGAGGATGGTTACATTAGTTACCTTAGATTCCATTACATAGGTTGCATACAGGTCGACCTAATAAAGGCGTGTTAAAAACTGTCTTCCTATCGGACGCAGCACAGAAAAATGCCAAGTCGATGGACGCAGCTGAAAGCTCTGCATTCTGTCTTAGTAGGTTTTCAGTGTGCGGAACTAGGATTAAAGGGTGCGCTCGCTTTGTGAATGATCGATGAAAAAGATAACTTTGTGATGGTAATAGGGTCCTCTTTTGGATAAACGGGTTAGCCTGAGGCTAAAGTGCTACCTCACGCTCTTGTGTCACACGCAATGGGCTGTAAGGCGTTCAAGGATCATTATTTTCTGGGGCACCGTGATGTTATCTGTTACTGAAGGGAGGTGTGATTTGCTGACATTTCCAGGGCCTAGAGGGAATGGTATTTGTGTAATGAAGTTATTTGTAAGATAAGCTATTTCTTAACTTAGTTCTTATACACGTAATATCAAACACAGACAATGGTAGTAAATTTTGGTCATTGTTTCATATTATGATCATTTTTTTTTATTTCATTTGTGTTTAAACTTGGTGCGAGTGTAAAAAATTCAACTTAATAAAGTCCTGAAATACAAATATTTGGTTTTGATACACCATTTTATCAATACGAATTATGTTCGATATCACAAATCAAGGGTAATGTCTCAGTTAGCAATTTATTGCATTGCCGAATCAAAATTACGGGCACATTGTGGTATATGTGTCAAATGTAGATAATTCTATGTACTATGTGTTATGTAGGGTAGTTAGAGAAATCGTGAAATAAACCAGTTCCGTCACCGACCTCTTTGTTTCTTTTGCCGCTCCGCCAATATTTACCCAAATATTCTACTGCTTAGGAGAAATAAACTAACTGAATTAGTTGTATGTAAAGCCGGTTTATGGATAGTAATTTTACGTGACTAACGTCATAAGAAAACTTTGTTGAATCAACAACTAAAGCAAGCCGAACGCTTAGGCAGATCGTGCCTCTCTATCGCTTGTTCCGCGTTCTCGAATGCACGCTCCGCTCATTCAGAACGAGACACTATTAACAACAAATGCGGTACAAAATTCAAATAGTTCGCTCAATGTTAGCTAGAATTGATGTATACAATTATTATATATTGTTGTTGATTTTTCAAAAAACGGCTCAGCCGATTGCGATAAAATTTAAATGGGACCACTTCGGGAGCGTACCCTTTTGACTAAAAAGAAATTTTTGATTCGGTTTACAATTGGCGAAACAATCGATGAGCATACACAAAAAAATACATACGTTAGTCTGAACTTCTAGATAGAACTTCTTCCTTTTTGGAAGTCGGTTAAAAATGGGATCTACACCAATGTTATTCAATAAAACCCAGTCGGGATATCTCCTCCGCTCAATTACCTACTTTTTATTATATACATATATGTCGGAGAGCAGCCCCTTGAGCTGATTTGCTTTATTTAATTACTGGCAATACACAGACAGATAATATTTCGAGATGCATTTGACAGATGACTTTTCTGTCAACTTCAATGTCGTGCCCACGTCACACTGACGTACACATTGGCGGGAAAAAGGCGTGGCTTGAGTCACTTTTTGTTTTGACGAAAATACAAGAAGATGTTGGAAAATCATCGGAGTGTTCAATTGTTTGATTCGAAGACAAATTACTGTAATTTTTGAAGAATTACTCTGTAAGCAGAATAAAGTTGATATCGGAAATTCGCTGGTGTTCATATTTCAATAACTAGCACTATGATCAAGGAGGTTATCGAGACTAATACACGTTTGTTGACCCCTCCCGTCATCAGAAGTCGGGATAAAAAGACGCGCTCACAAGTGGAAAATAACAACAAGGAATGGAAAATCTTATTAAAGTAGCATAACTAAAATGTTTCTCACTTTGGACATTGACTATGAAAGGCTAAACTAATGGCGAAGTACCTTTTCCTTAGTTGAACTCCCACAATAACAATGTCCGAACAAACAACAACAAGATGCAAGTCCGATGTCATTGATGGCAAACAAACATAGACAGCTGACAAAAACTCGCCACTACCTGTCTTGAGATGGACCTAAATGGAGATTGAGTTAGAGCGAGCCTCTAACACATTTGCTATGAAGACTTCTGCAAATTGGAATGGGCGGAGCGGCGCTTGTGCGTAGATAAAGGCCTGCTAAGAATCCTAACATCTTTCGGGTGAGATCTTTTCATGTTGTTAAAACTAAAGCAAAGTTAATGTTCTGACTAGAAATTAATAGCATCTTAATTTTAGGGCATCCGCATTTTCATAACGATCAAGATTTCTCAAACTAGTGCATAACGTACAATCTAAATTCTAAATTATGGTAAATGATTGACGCTATTAATTGATTTCAATGTTTTGTACTACCGAATCAGATACACAAGTTTAAGTAAAGGTTTTTAATTGTGCTATGGTGTGCCACTTGATTATCCGGCCCTCAGTCAGTGGCGTGCACACAGTTTTAAGACAGGGTAGGCAGAAAATTTTACACACCAATAACACGTTGGTTTTGGTTCGTCGTCTTGTCGATTGATAATGTAATGTAATGTAGGTGATTGCCAAATGCCAGCTCAAATATCCGGTGTAGCACGACCTATCTTGATAGGTACCTACCTAACTTGTTTTTTTTCACCGAAAGATAGTTTTGAAATATCATCGCATCATATTTTATTTTCTCAATACACACACCATCTGAACAACTTTCACAGACAATATTATCCATTTTTCACTCTATTAACAACGTTAAAATCCTAAATATCTGATAGCGTAGTCACAAACACAATAGGTACACATCAAACAATATGGCGACTATTGACTATTGAAATTAGTAGGTAGTAATGAAATAGAAATAGAAATAGAAAAATCTTTATTGTTTAGCTGTGTACAAAATGATGTTACATACAATTTATAAGTTCAAACAGCCTGCCCATTTCGAGCGTACAATATTAATACACTTATTTTTACAAATAATTTATATACTTGATAACATTTAAACTACTTTATAAATTGGGTAAACCGAAGGTAATTAATTTGTGGTTTTCAAAATATTCTTTTGTAGAATAGAAGACTTTTGAAATTAGCCAGGACTTTAGAGTTTTTTTAAAGCTATTTCCTTCTAATACTTTTATATGTATAGGTAAACAGTTATAGATTTTAATAGCCATAGCATATGCGCTATTTGAGAACATGGCATTATTAAATTGAGGTATACAGATGTCATATTTGTGTTTTGATCTCTGGACTTCGGTACGATTCGACTTTAGGTCACTGAAAAAGACACTTTTATTATTTTTGACAAACATACAGGTCTCATAGATGTAGATACCAGTAAGGGTTAGAAAATTATTATCTTTAAATACATCACGAAGTGTATCGGTGTTATCTAATTTAAATATAATTCTAAGACATCTTTTCTGCATAATGAAAACTGAATTGGACTCTACTGAATTTCCCCAAAAAATAACTCCATATGTCAATTGAGGATAAAAAGGGAAATATAATACCACAAAAAATTATGGCCATCTAAATGTATAAAATTCAATGAAACAATGATAGGTACTTTCTAAAATAATTGCATTGCAAAGCAAACTTTCTTTCGGAAATGTTCGGTACGAGTCGTAATTGTTCGTGTTAGCTAAGCAAAAAGACACTGGCTTTTCATGCAGTTGTTTGCGTGATTTTTGTCATTGTGTGTCAGCAAAGCCCACGTAGCTATAGGAACGCACACACATTAAATCCGCATGACCACGACTTACCACGAGAGCACACATACAAAACATTAAGAGATCCATAGTTTGTGTCTTTGCCGTGGCAAGGGCGGGTGGCGCTCGTGCAGCGCGTATCGGTGATGCGAAATTACCTTCGATTGATACCACCGGCACTCGATAGGTGGAGCTGGTTCATGATTTAAGTTTTTAATGTTATTTTGTTTATTGATAAAATATTATTAGATCTATTATCAGAACCAGGGTAGGCAGTGTCTTTCTGTCTTTATGAAGCGTCCGCCACTGCCCTCAGTTATACGGATTCTTGATTATCTGGAATACTTCTCATGATCAACAAACTGTAGTGTTCTAGTAGAATACATGCATATATATACATGTACAATGTTACATAACCCATCTGCCCCAAGCGCTATACTGCCCTAGGTGCCCGTATTGCTATTGATGTACTAGGTGCCATGTGTCACCTCATGAACACAAGCGTACTTAAGCGAGCAGTGTTATAAATCAAAGATAAAATAAATATGATTGATTCATTAAAAATGAGAAGCTTGTAAGTAGCCAAGATAATAAAAGAAACCGCTATTTTCATTAATTCAATTATCTAGATATTCGATTGCCCCAATGCTCCATGACACGAGTTAGTCCAGTTGATCAAGTCTATTACCAAAGTTATCTAAATCAAACCTCACTGATTAGCTGACAAAATGATATTTGTGATATTGTCAAAGTTTAATAACTAGGTACCTTTAAACGATTTAACTAACTTCTAAGATTTTACCATGTTATTTTAAGGTGTTAATAGCATTATTTCATTGAATAGAGTTTAATTTTAAACATTTTATGAAACAATTTTTCAGAATTCTTTAAGATTGAAGAAACAAAAGAACACACATCCAAATTGAGACTTTTTTTGTGAAAATCGGTTTAAAAGCAGCTAGCCCTTATAAACTATTATTCATAATGACAAGCAATTAAGTGTGTGGTTGATGTATTAGTATTATAGAGATTATTAATACTAAAAAGATCTGAGTATTCATATCCGACAAACTATAATATCCTAATATTTGTATTATCATGATATTTTGTAAAGACCATTCAAATTAAATCAGATAATTCATTTGTATTCATTCCATTTTCGAGTACCTATCGGAATCGTGGAGCAAAACTGAATCTTAATAATTGTATGAGGGAATAAAAGAGATGCATTAGTTCTACGTTCATACAAATGTTAGAGCAAAAATTAGATGAAAAATAGACAACCGATTTATTTGTGTAATGAAATGGCGGATGCGGGATTTTTAAAATAATTTGTTAATTTTGCCTACAAATTTAAGACCAAGTAGGTTGTACAACGAAAAAGTAACAATTAACATTTATTAGTTTCAAGACCAATATTGAATACAGTACCTAGTAGTAATCATAAAAATCTATTGATCATGAATACAATTAATCCGTGTCAGACAGACATGAGAAATGCAAGTATTGTATTGGTTGGGATATTCTGGTATTACCTAGCGAGTGTGTTGGTGTCACCTGATCCTGTGAAATATTTTCACTAACCCATCCCCCATCCATACAAGCAATTCTGTGCAGACGGTCAGTATTTCATGAAAAAAAAAAAAAAAAAAGGAAAACCGTACTTCAACATGACGTTGACAATTAAAAAAAATGAAAAAAAAAAAACTTGCCATAAAACCAGACCCGATATAGTTCTGTAAAGTTCTAACAAGATAATCTCAGTTTATTTGACCAATGACCGAGTTATTATTCTAATATGATCAAGAAAAATAGTCGGTTACTTATGGCCAACGGTTACATTAATTACGCATTTCGTGTTATATTTGCATGAAAAAAAAAAAAACAAAAAAAAAAACGAAAAAGAAAAGAGATGATGTGTCGCTGGCAAAGTGACGATGCCGTCGCTAGTAAAGTGACGAAGTCAAACCAGACAAAAAAACAAAACACTATTAAACAACCACAATACAAAAAAGAGAGAAAAGAGAAAAACAAAAAAAAGAGTGAAAAAAAAAAAAGAAAGTAAAAAGAGGGCGAGTTGTCGCCGCAACTCCACGGAGTTCTGTATGTGGTTAAAAAAAAAAAAGTAAAAAAAAAAGGGCGAGTTGTCGCCGTAACTCCACGGAGTTCTGTAAGTGTTTTAAAAAAGAGAGACAAAAGAGCTCCATTTGTTTGGTTTGAATATCTGTGACGAATTAATTACAAACTGTAAATCTGACACGAAACGTGAAACCTTGGTTATTAATAAAATTGTGAATAATTTTGTTAGTTTACTTGAAGTACTGACCTGCCTTTGTACTTATAATATTCCATCCATCCACCCATCAGCTATAAGAAGTCAACTGCTGGACATATGCCTCCCCTATTGATCTCCAATAAGACCGGTTGGATTATAATATTCAGTTTAAAAAAAAAAAAAAAAAAAAGAAGTTCCTAGAAAGTCTTGTTTTAAATTACCTGACCATCCTGGTCAGGCATGGCCGAGGAAAATAATATACCTCAAGTAAACTTGTTCCAGGGTGAAAGAATTACGCACGCACATGACTAACTTCAGCTCCGCGGAAGATGAGTATTCAAAACAATTGTATTCTTGAAACTACGCGCGGCAATGTTATACCAGTGGACCAGCGACAGTGCAACTAGCCCGAAATCGTTTGGCAGCCTTTAAGACCCCAGGAATTTGGAGGAAACCGTGGAAAACTTTGGAAAGCTAGCAATCTATGAAACGAACCACACGCGGACGTGTGATGCGCAGGACAACCGTGTCGGAGAGCAGCCCCTTGAGCTGATTTGCTTTATTTAATTACTGGCAATACACAGACAGATAATATTTCGAGATGCATTTGACAGATGACTTTTCTGTCAACTTCAATGTCGTGCCCACGTCACACTGACGTACACATTGGCGGGAAAAAGGCGTGGCTTGAGTCACTTTTTGTTTTGACGAAAATACAAGAAGATGTTGGAAAATCATCGGAGTGTTCAATTGTTTGATTCGAAGACAATTACTGTAATTTTTGAAGAATTACTCTGTAAGCAGAATAAAGTTGATATCGGAAATTCGCTGGTGTTCATATTTCAATAACTAGCACTATGATCAAGGAGGTTATCGAGACTAATACACGTTTGTTGACCCCTCCCGTCATATATAATATTACCTGCATTTTTGAGTTTCAAATTTCCATTTGTAGAAATAATTAAAGTCACTGCTACACAAAGCGCGCTACATTCATTCTTTTTAAAGCAAAGCTCTGCATGCCGGCTGCAATCGGCAAGCAGCCGGGGCGTGGCGCAGATAAGTCCCTGTTTGCTTTGTGCTGAAGACCGCTAATGCATCACGCTTTATCTTTGCGCTGCAGTGCGCCGCGCGCCAGTTCGTAAAATGAAATTGAAAGTTTATATTTAGGCCCCGTCTTTAGTCAGAACTCACTTAGTTAACCGCTGCTCTTAATGTTTCGTTGGAAAAAAATATACCTCAGGAAAAATACATGTTTTTTTGTCCACTTTGCACTAAATATCCGATGCAATTTTTTTTAATGATTAAGGTTCATAAAATCACAAAATGCTGACAGGTCCAGGTGGAGCTTCTACCGCGGCCGATAACTCTTGAAATGTTAGATTAATCAATAAAACGATAGAAAAACCGGTTCATTAAATGGGCCATAAATCGTAAACGTTAAGTTTTACAAAAACGTTTATCTAAAAACAAAAAATTCGAAATTTTATTCTCTACAATAATGGCGTCCATGACTTTTGCCCTAAAAACATAGTTTCCGAGATATCGGCAAAAACGTTTTTTTTTTTCAAGATGGCTCTAGAAGCGCCACCTGGATCTGTCAGCATTTTGGGATTTTATATTCAGTATAAGTGATCGTAAACCTTATAAAAAAATTGGATCGGGAATGTGGTGGCAAGTTAAATTCTATTTTTCCTGAAGTAACAGATCTCTCATCATATCTCTAACAAATTACTTTTTCACACTTCGAAACCAGGTTTTTTTTCTTCACGATGAATCTGTTTTATAAAAAGATTCACCATGATTAATCAGCCTTACAATGACCGCTGCTGTTTGAAGCGATACGCATCCAGCTCGATTATGCGGTCTTTGTGAGGTACATTTATTCCTTGTTTGGTGGAAATCCTACGCTGCGCTTGAACAATCGTTACGTACTTAGTAAGAATTTTTCAACCCCGGCAATCATCAAATTACCGCTACATCTAAAAAGGGTTACGAAGAAAATATAGAAAGTATACAAAAACGGTACGATGTGTTTAAAATGTGTATTGATCTATAAGTGATCTAAAACACCTGTGTTATTTACCTACAAATATAAAACCCTAACTTACGAACCAACAGTTTCTTGTAAGTAAAGTAACATAGAATTCAAACTAACCTACAGTATCGCAGCCAGCTTTTCAATCTTCTTGGACCTTTCTTTTTATAGTGAAATTTGACGTGTCTTCGATCACATTAAGTAAAAGCTTGTAAAATAGAAAGCAATCTAAAAGAGACGTCTTTTGGTTGCCTCAAGAGTCTAGACATGTCCTTTGTATTCCTACCAGAGGTCGGACCAATGTTGGGTTCTGTGTACGATATAAAGAGAGGTACGGATAAGTCCCTTTTGACTGTGAATAAAATGGACGAACTATTCAATGCAAAATAGATCTACTTTTTTTTTTATTAAATTATAAAGTTGCATCTATGCTTAGAATAAGCAAGATATGGACAAAAGCAAGCTTTTTTGAAAACAATTATACCTCTATACTCATACATACGTAATACAACATGATTTAATAGCATATACAATATTGAGGTATACATTTGTTATTTTAAGATTTTTTTGCGTACAAAAATGTTATTCTAATCATATTTATAAATAGTAATAATTGATAGATGACGATATTAACGTAAAGTATCTAACCGTAATAATTTCAAATAGTTTTAAACATATTTCATAAACTGAGCTCACTTTCGCAGATTTGAGCAGTCTAAATATTTTCTAGATAAATTATTTTAAAAAAAAACTTTTTAAAAATACAAGCTTTTGAGATCCTGGAAATCATGTAGCAGCAGAGTGCCAGCCAAGACAAGTAAAACCAGCCCAAACACGACGGGTCTATATTGTTTAGTAGGTACCGGAGTTCCTACGGCTACCTTCCGACTCCATCATCAGATCAGATCCACGGTCCCCATATTATTGCATTGTCATGCGATATAAATATATGCGTGAAAAATTTCAGCACAATCGACAAACGGTAAGTTGGTCAAATTTAACTTGAAAGATTCCACTCGAACTTACATACATACATCCATTACAAGTTACATAAAAGCTTGTAAAAAAGGACATACCTCTTTAGAATTATACAGAATATCCACATTGATCCATTCATTTTACACGAAAATTACTGAGATTACTTTGAAATTACTATTTATAGAATAATTGAAAATGGCTCGCGCAAGGGCCTTTAATTTAGGAGTGGATATTAATATCTACTGGCTTAATCGATGATTGGATTCGGTCCCGTATCGTAAATCAAATCTAGATAATAATGCTCTTATCTTACAATATCGATATTACGAGTACCAATAATACTCGTATATTGGGGTAATATAATGGAAAATCGGAATAATCGCCGATTATTGATATTGAGCGTCTTTGTCCTACCGAACAATATTGGCTTGACGAGATCTGTGGCTTGACGAGAATGGAGCCAGGGCTGGATTTAGTAGATAGTATAATTCTACTTTTGTACCATCATTAGTTAATATTATAAATCTAAAAATGTTTGAAAAAGCCGTGGTGGTCTAGTTGTAGTAACACTCGCCTATCATCCAAGAGTACATGGGTTCTAACCCGGGTCCCGTACCAATGAGTTTATTTGGAATCCCGTATATAAGTACAGGATTTCACAACAATGGCTTTTCGGTGAAGGAAAACATCGTGAGGCAACCTTTATACGTTCGTAGAAGAAATTCGATGGCGTATGTGAATCCCCCAACCCGCTCTGGGGCAGCGTGGTAGATTTGGCCCAATCACCCTTTGTGGGTATGCCTACGTCCTGCAGTGGACTATTAAAAAGGGCTGGTACGGAAAAATGTTTATTCATGCTAGGTTTATTTTACGCAGCAACGAAAACGAAACATTTTGTGGTATGAATACAGTTTATAGCTAGATGAGTGTTATTACTGGCAATTATTTGCCGCATGTGAGTCCGCTGGCAAAAGCTAGTGATTTCATATTGATACTGCGAAAGTAGCAGAATTTTGTAGAGCCTAAAACTTGGCTAGATAGAGAGAGTTATATTCAAGTTTGAAATACGCGCTGAAAAACGATACCTTACTATATAACTACTAACCTATTAGGTATGTACTAAACTTACTAAATTATAGTTTTTGCCAAAGTGCGAGTAGTATATTTTTAACGTTGCCATAGACAATAATTTTCTGAGAACCTGATTTCAACCCTGATTGTAGGTTGGAACGATATTTGCGAGAGAGGTGCTTGATTTGTGTCCAAAATTGGGAGATGAAACGCACTGTTTGATGTTTGATGAAATATAGTCGTTAGATGTTTGGCTAGTGCTGGTTGCGCCCCGCAGTTTTACTTGTACCTATAGATCAACAAGTACAAGTAAACGGCTTGAATAAACTTTATTCACACTAGATAGACAGATAAATTCTTTATTGCACACCAAGAAATAAACAAAAGAAGAAACAAAGATACATATACAGTGTAACAAACATACTACATAAACAGGGTTATTTCTAATCAATCAGCATCCTTTCAGGAGCTTATTCTGTACATCAAAACTAACAACTTTTGTTCTACGACTTTTATTAATTCTCAAAAAAAAAGTTGTTGTTCCATAGAAAAATGTCGTTCACCCTCGACAAAATGTGTGGAACAGCTGATTTTTATTTTAGTTTTAACAAAACAAAAGTTGTTAGTTTTGAGCCCCTAAGAGGATGTTAATTGATAAGAAATAACCCTGTATAGTTATCCAGACAGGTGCTAAGCTCAAACGAGGTGACGAACATTATAAACAACTGATTTAATAACACGAGTAAATGATGTTTCCATTCATCATAAATTATGTGCCAAATAAAATCAGAACTAATTATTCAAAATATTTATTATTCTATCTTCTATCACAAAACCGCGGTCTAATAATTTTCATTTAGCAACAAGATTAGACCAATGATACTTATACTAAGTACCGGTATTATGTGCTTAATCATTGTGATTTAATATTTTAAATCTCTTATATTAAATTGTCATAGTAATGTTAACCGACTTCCAAAAAGGAGAAGCTTCCATGTTCGTCTGTATATTTTTTGCTTATTTTTATCGATATTTTAGCCAATATTTGTGAACTAACAACAATTTTTTTTGTTTAAAAGGGTATGCTCCCGACGTGGTCCTAATTAAACTTTATCGAACTCGGCTGAGCTGTTTCCGAAAAATAAACAAATAATGTCAAATTTGTATACGATCGAACTACTATATCGAGTGAACTATTCGAATTTTGTACATAATTGAAATCGGTTGTGCAAATTTTTCCGAATAAAAAATTGTTTTATTTAGGTTTCGAGATATGCAACCACATTTTCCTAGAATGCCAAAGAAGGATGCCGAGACTCGACCTGTAAAAACTTTTATATTTAACTTTTTTGCAATCATGGAACAAAACATCTTTTCTAATAATGATATGTGCTTCAAAAATCGGGCAAGTGCGAGTCGGACCCGCGCAACGAAGGGTTCCGTACCGTATGGGAGCCCCAATCCTCTTGCCGTTATTAATAGCGAGCAAAAAACTGCTAAAAATCACGTTTTTTGTATGGAAGCCCCCCTTAATTATTAATTTTATTCTGTTTTTAGTTATTTGTTATTATAGCGGCAACCGAAACGAAATCATCTCTCAAAAAGTCATCTGTGAAAATTTCAGCTGCCTAGCTATCACGGTTCATGAGATACAGCCCGGTGACAGACAGACAGACAGACGGACAGACGGACATCGAAGTCTTAGTAATAGGGTCCCGTTTTTACCCTTTGGGTACGAAACCCTAAAAATCGAGTGATTTTTGTTGTTTTCATATCACTTAATAAAATTTAAATTAGACCACCAGAAAAATTACAACGATTTTTTATAGTTTTTACCATCTAAATCCCCTACCAATGCTTGTGTGGCCGAATATTTTAAAACTTCATTAAAAACGAACTCGTACATATCAGAACAGTTTTAGAAGCGTCATAAATTACTCTGACGAACATTTTTAGAACTAAACTTGGGAGAAAATGAGCGTATTCGTATACAACAGGTATTCGTATGTATGAGCTGCCGACATCCTTCTTTGTCAGCCTCAAAGGCCCAACGTCATGCACTTAATCTGTTCTTGCCTTCGTCCAGGCTAGTGTCAGGATTTCAGAAATGTCCTCGGTATCCGGAGACAGCGACACCCGACACTCAACACCGCTGCCGACATCTCGGGTGATTTCGTTCCTATCCGTTTCATTTCACTTGTCTGGGGCTAGGGCAGCGCGTTTGTTGTGCAATTCTCGTCACACATGTAGAGAGTTTAGCAAGCATTGTGCTTAAAATATTTTTTATTATTATTTTGCAAATGAATACTGCTCTGCAGTCGCTCAAACTGCTCTATTTAGAAGTCGGTAAGTATATGAAAACAAGAAAAAAAATGTCAATCTTTTTACAATAAACATGTACTTAAATGAAAAACAGGTGCGCAAATATAGTGTAGCTCTAATAACAGTTAACAATACTGAAATAGTAAAAACTCAGCAGTTTACTGCTAACCCATCGACTTGGCTTTTTTTAGTGCTAGCCATAATATATGCTTGTCAAACAGCAAACCTGTCTGTACCTACCCTAAAGACTACCGACGATTGAATTTGAGTGCGCAATGACTGGACTCAGCTCACATATCGATACCAGTTTACTTTTGACGAGAATCAATTTCTAACAATTCGAGTCGATTTTCGAAACTGAAGCAGCTCAGTTTGAGATTAACCCCCGCAGCAAAGAAGATATAATGATACTACTGCAGTAAGGGTGGTGCTAAAACGTAACGGTAACCCGCAAATATCTGATCACTTGACTTACATTTACCAAATCAAAAAATCAGGACAGAATGTTGTGAACAAACAAGTGAGGCCGGCAAAACTATGTCTCGCCGTGTACAGACACAACACACACATGCATGTACACGTACAAAGAAACTGTGCCTTGGCTTGTCAGTCGAACTATGGCGGCGCAACACTGACGCACTCACACATGTATAAAAAACCGGCTTCACTTGACTGATCACGACGTTCCGTCTTGTTTTTTTTTATTTGGTCTGAGACATGTACTTGTAAATATTATCAACTAACCAACACCTAGGTACTCTTCAACCACACCACCAGTGAGTGCAGCGTTTAATTACGCCGCCACCGGCCTCCACTGATAAACGACTCTCCATCTGACATGTTTTAAGCCGCGATAACAGCGCTCAACATCATTATTGGTTCAGCAACCGCGCCGAATCTAATTAGCGAATAATTGAATGACCCGCTCCCGTGATCCGTATTTAGGCCTGTGAACGATAAACACATACATACTTGCACAGATGGAGTGGGGTCACGAGGGTTGAACATACCTATTACGAGGTGTCACTTAGTTATAGTTGTTGCAAACCAAGAGCGTACCGCGACTATAAAACATCTACATTTTTTTCCAACCGTCCTCCGTATCCTGTTCCCCTGTTGTATTTATATTTCAGGGTCTTTTTAGAGTTATTATTTAAATTTTACAACAAGTATTATAAGTCGACGTAATAAATATATATTATATGTTTATAATAATAATAAGTAATAATCAATTACATTTTATAGTTCATTTACATTTATACTTTAAGTATTTTAGTCTGACATTGCGTTAGTGTGTGTCGGCACAAAGTCAGAGGAGCGATCTGTCTTAAACATATTTTATTCAACAAGGGCAAAAGCCGTGTGTGTATACTTAAATTACCTGTGTGTATTTTATACGAGTGTGCGTGCTTCAGCAATCTTAACCATCCCAAATGATCATAAATAAAAATTTATGGAGGGTCATAGGTATTCAACGAAAAACCTTTTAAGGGCGAGTCTACTACATCTAGACAAACAACTTTTGTTCTAGGACTTTTGGAAAATCACGAAGAAAAAATCAGCTTTTTCATTCAAAAAGTTCGTCAACGTGCGGCAAAATATATAGAGAAGCGATTTTTTTTGCTAATATTCAAAAGTCGTAGTACGAAAGTTGTTTGTCTAGATGTACTAGACCCACCCTTTAAAGGTTTTGCGTTTAATACATATGACTATGACCCTGTATATATGAAGTTAAGTGTTATTAAGCCGGTCACAGTATATTAATCATAAATATGACATTCATAATACCTTAAAGGAAAATAAAATAAAGATATGTATAAAATCAAAAACTCGAATTAAAAAAGTTAAATAAATTTGCGCATGTACAAATAACAGCGCTGCCTGTCATGAACAATTTATTGTTGCTGTGACGCCTCTGCGTGGATTTTTATGTTTTTTATATAGATATTTATGCATCGTTCGTCGCCAACTTCTGACGATGAAATCTACCATACTCCAGACGAAGACTCCGTCTCTATGTCGCCTCCGCCAACACAGCGTGTTCGGCGTTGTAGGCGACAGCAGCTCACACTCAATCAGCAGCAGAACGAAGACCAAAATATTACTTTAAATAATAATGTTAACCCGCCCACTTCTGTGCCCCTGCAGAGAGATGCGACTATCCGGACCGATAGTGAAATTTTAGGTGGTGTCGTGTCGTCGGAAAACCTCTTAAAGTGTAACCAGTGCTCCCAGCCTCGTTTTTTTAAAGGTAATCGTGGACTCAAAATTCACACGAGTAGGTGTCATCGATTACCTTCTTTAGAAAATGATATTCAGTTTCAAAATTTAAACCTCCAACCAGATTTCGGACAAACTTTAGGAAATTTTAAAGCCAACCTACCAATAATTAAAAGGATTCCCCGTGGCGCACGACTTAGTGTGGCGAAATGTCTCATTGATGATGTCAAAAATGTTTGTACATTTAATTCTAATGAGGCTTGGGAGCACTTGTTAACTTTCCCTTACAGGATTCTCCACGTTTCGAAAAACCCATCAGATCACAATTCTCTAACTAGTAAAATTAAACAAAATTGTCAGCAAAATTCTAAATCTTGCCCTAATTTTACCTTCCCTCCGCATAATGCGGTAAAACCGGCGTCTTCTCATATTAACTATCGATTGGTAGAAGACAAGATGGGCGAAGGAGACATTAGAGGCGCAGCGAGACTTTTATTTTCCGACGACACATTGGCACCAAATACTCCGGACACTTTGCTGGCACTCAAGGACAAACATCCACCATCAGCAGCCAACCAAATTTTTACTTTACCTGCGACCATTGAAGAAGAAGAATGTCTTATTGCCAGTGTAGATGACATCACGTACGCCATTGCGTCGTTTCCTAGCGGCTCAGCGGGGGGACTCGACTCTCTCACTCCACAACATTTGAAAGATCTCACAAGTGCTACTTGCGGCGAGATCGGGGACTCCCTACTGAAAGAGCTGACGACGTTAGTCAATTTAATGCTCGCAGGTAGAGTAAATAGCGACATTAAAGCATTGTTATACGGCGCCAACCTATGCGCGCTTCTTAACAAGGATGGCGGCATAAGACCAATTGCTGTTAGTACAGTGTACCGTCGCCTTACAGCCAAAATATGTGTCAAGCATATAAAAAAAATACTTTGCGAGGAATACCAACCTGTACAACTCGGTTTTGGTACACGTGGTGGCTGTGAGGCGGCAGTCCATGCCTTAAGAACTTTCCTTCACCACCAAGGAGGTGAAGTCTTGCTGAAGGTGGATGTCAAAAACGCCTTCAATACCGTCAATAGAAACGCTTTTTTGGCCCAAATCAAAGACAAAATTCCCTTCATTTACAATTTTGTTCGGCAATGTTATGGTGAACCCTCCAAATTATTGTACAAAAATAACGTGCTTTTGTCTGAAACTGGGTGTCATCAAGGTGACCCCCTTGGGCCTGCTCTTTTTTCATTAGCTATTCATCCTATCATCAAAAAACTAGAATCGAAATTTAACGTCTGGTACTTAGATGATGGATCCCTTGGAGGCGACGTTAGCACTGTTATTAAAGACTTCCAATATTTAACAACAGAGTTTAGTACAATAGGGCTCGCCCTAAATTTCTCTAAATGCGAACTCTTTATTCCAAATTCCCCCTCAGTCCCAAAGGATGAGATAACAAAGCTTTTCGATCAAATTGCTCCAAATATAAAAATTTTAGAAAACCGATCGCTGCGCTTATTAGGTTCTCCGATTTTAGATGAGTCAATCAAAGATTTTGTTGACGAAAAAATTCAAAATTTTTACACAGTGTCAAACCGTCTCCAAAAAATTAACATTCATATAGCCTATTTCATTATTCGGTACTGTCTGTTTGTTCCAAAATTTATGTATTCTCTTAGATGTTGTCAGCTTTGGAATCATCCTTTATCTTTACAACAGCTTGATAACGTTCAAAGAGATACACTCACCACCATTCTAAACACCCTTTTAGACGATCGCGCTTGGCGCCAAGCCTCACTGCCTGTGAGGTTTGGTGGCCTCGGTATACGCAAAATTTCCAGTGTATCTTTGCCAGCTTTCTTGTCCTCAGTTTTCAGCACTCAAACATTAGTAAAAGACATATTATCATCCTCTCTTCCAAATTTAGAAATTACATATCTGAGTGACGCTGTCGAAAGTTGGAAAATAGCTTGCCCAAGCCAACTTTTGCCCAAGTCTCCCAATTCTCAGAGACAGTGGGACGGGCCGCTCTGTGAGTTAGAACTGCAAAAACTAATTCAAACCTCAAGTTGTACCACAGAGCGCGCTCGCTTGCTTGCCGTTTCAAGATGGGAGTCGGGGCTTTGGCTACATGCCCTTCCTTCAAGTAACGTTGGCAACCTTTTGGATAATAACTCTTTCCGGATAGGCGTATCTCTCCGTTTAGGTGCCCCATGTCTGGTCCCGCACCGCTGCCAATGTGGCGATATGGTCGATCGTTTCGGTCATCACGCTTTGTCATGCGCAAAAAGTGCAGGGCGCTTTTCGCGGCACGCTACCCTAAATGATATCATCCGTCGGGCCTTTGTTAGTGCTGGCGTCCCGTCGGTCCTAGAGCCTAATGGACTGTGGCGGGACGACGGTAAAAGACCCGACGGAATGACGTTGGTGCCATGGAGGGTGGGACGACCTTTGGTGTGGGACGTGACGTGCGTCGACACACTGGCGCCGTCTCACCTTCCTGACACAGCAGACAGGGCTGGTGCTGCTGCAGCTAAAGCGGAAAACCTCAAACGGCACAAATATGGGTCCTTAGACAGGATGTACCATTTTGTGCCTTTTGGGGTTGAGACTTTAGGTCCGTGGGGGCCGGACGCTCATACTCTTTACAAAGATTTGGCCAGGCGTTTGGTAGAGGTGACACGTGACCAGAGTGCTGGCATCTATTTCGCTCAAAAGCTGAGTATTGCTATTCAGCGAGGCAATGCTGCCAGCATTCTGGCCACGTTACCCTCTGTCGAGGGGCTTTTAGACTAGGTTTTTTTTTAAGTTTTAGTATTAGTTTAGTTATAGCGGAAATTGTTATTTAAGATCTTTTTTGTTTTTCTGTGTAAATAAAAATTGTCAACATAAAAAAAAAAAAAAAAAAAAAAAAAAGTTAAAACCAATTTTAATTAAAATATACAAAAGCGCATCACGTGGTCTGTATTTAGGCCTGTGAGTGGTAAACACATACATGCCCAGATAGAGTGGGGTCACGAGGATTGAACATACTTAATACGTGGTGTCACTTAGTTACCTGCGTCTATCTAATTACCATGAAGTTGAAAATGTATGTTTATTCGTGTTTCAGTACTCTTATCCTTCCCGAGATATGTGATCAGTCTTCAATCATTATAATACGTAGGTAATGCAGTAAACTGTAAGTGGGTCAGTCAAGGTGTAAATGAAAATAAATTCAAAAGTTCCGACTTAAAATTTAAGCAAAACAATTTTTTATCTAAGGACCATCTCGGCTACGTTAGCTTTAATACAGAAACGCATCAAGCTCGGCCCGACACCACAAACTTACAAAGAGAGACAAAGAAACTCTTGTCAAAATTGTAACATAAGTACCTGTTTTTTCAGTAATACAATTTCCTAACTTATTTTTCTTCTATTTAACGAAGTGCTAGTCCTAAATCAGTGTTGCTGTAAGTCGTAAATCTATAAAGTGTGTCAGAGTTTTTCCTAAATACTATTTTTATGTATTTTTAAATTAACTACAATGGTAATAAATATTTTTCGCAAAGAATGGCAAAACCGTCTTCCATCGTGCAAAAAATTCGAATATTACGATCGAATTGTTTACGTTATTGTTGATTTTACAAAAACGGCTCAGCCGATTTCTGTAAAATTTAAATGAGACCACTTTGGGAGTATCCTTTTCGAACGGCTAAATTGCCTAAATTTTCGATGAATATACACAAAAAATATATACAGACGAACATAGAAAATCCTCCTTTTGGAAGTCGGTTAATTTAAATTAGCCGAAAATGTATCCAGACACTCAAAACACTCCACACCTAATCATTTATCTCCGCTCTTCAGTTCCGATGCATGATGAAATGGGAGGCATAGGGGGTCAAAAAAGGAGGGAGGTACGCATAACATCCGATGCTATTAGAACACGCAGCAAGCGGAACGATTTAATTGATTTATTTATCCCGTACCCAATTAATTTGATTCTGAAAATATTTATAAAGTTCATTGAATATTCAAACGACTTTTAAAATGGTGACAATATGGATAGCAGATTGAAATTGACTAAAATACATTGTGCTGTAGGTAGTACTGAAAAAGACGAGACAATTTAAACCGTTAAAAAGCTGTAGTAAACTGTAAATTCCAAATTAAAAAAAACTGTTGCCTGTAAAGTCGGTATACGGGCGAAAGTTTTACGTGACAACGACTTTGAGACGAATGAGACGAATGAGAGTTGTTTGTAATTATTAGGTGTTAGTAATTATTATTGACAATAACTGATTAAATCTTAAGTCACACTTTTCTCGAACTACCCCCAGTTCGAGAAAAGTGTGAGCGGAGCGTAACGCAGTTTCTTGAAGTGTCACCCGGCAAACCAATTTATAAGACGTTGTCACGTCAAAACTAAATCTACACTTACGTCTACAGTAAATTTACAGTTTTTTGTTTTTTTTTTGAGGTCAAACCAACTGTGCTCTATATAATTATGACGAATAAACCAATGATTTACAGTTACAACTGTAGGCTATGCTAGCTATGTGTTTCAAGTGGAGTTCATGGAATATTGTACCTAGTTAGTTGGCCATAGTTGGCCAATAGTCCCTACACCTGTGATGTGAGTCAGTGATTTTATGATAAATCAGCATGCTTTCAAAAGTACCGCAATATTCATCATAAATGTTTAATTTTTATTAATTTAGCTTGTAGCGTGAATAACGAAGAATTTTCTATCCATCTATCAAGGTATTTACTGGCTTGTAAGATGGATTAAGGATTAAACAATCGCTTTTAGCGTTTCTGCAATCATTTGTACATCTTGTGGGTCCTTATCTTTACTTGCGAATCTGTAGTATCAATTTACAATTCAAGATTCAAGATTCATTTATTTGCTAAACATGTGTACATTTATAGGTCTTTCTTATCTTAGGTAATTTATCTCAACATGTTTCTACGGAGAGGGTGTGCAAAAAGTGAGAGGCGAGTTGCTCAATAATTAATTACATTAGTTCATTACAATCATAGACATTTCTAAGTACATGTTTGGTATCAAATCAAATTAAACTTATGATGAGGAAAAATTATTAAAATAATGTCAGTGGAACAAATAGAGTCATTTACACATAATTACTTAATAGCATTTAGCAGTCAATAAATCTTAATATTCATGTCAAAGCTTATCACACAGGAAGTCATTTATTTTATAATAGCATTTAGCAGTCAATAAATCCTTAAGTTTCTTCTTGAATTGGTACGTACTCAATTCTCTTATACTCTGGGGTATCTTGTTGTATACTAAAGGGCCCATCCCAAAAATACTATTTCTAAAAAGTTGTGTTTTAGTAGGACGGTGCAGCAATTTTAATATGTCACGACGGTTCCGATTTGATTGTACAATTTGTAGAAATGTTTCAATTTTTCACAAAACGTTATCACTTTGTTGTATTATAACACGTTTTTCTCTTTATAAAATAATAATATGATGTTTAAAAATAATATGTAATAGGTAAAGCTTGCGTTTGACCACATAATGTCTGATGATTAGCAAAGATGCAATCTAAGATGTAGTCTTACCTAAAAGCATTTGTTACCTAAAACACTCAATTGCACTGCAATTTTAAAACAATCTGAACAATTACGTCATCACTTGCTGTAACCTCAAGCACTAGGTTACCTAACATCTTAATTAATTAGTTCGCCCCAGTTAAATAACCAGAATCAAAGGGTGCAGGCACACGTATTGTATCGGAGTCCGTGTGGTTTCCTTTGAAACAGTTCATTGGGTTTCTTGTACTGAATTAGTCGAAACTTCGAAGGACGGAGGTTTCATTTCAAGTTTACTCATCGTGCGAGTAATAAAACCTTTCTGGTGTGCGAGTTGGTTAATATGTTCGTGTTGATTGGTAGCAGAGTTATATGCCTAACCACAGTGCGTAACCGATTTTGATTTGACCTCTCCAATGCGTAAGGTACGCATTATTGACTGAATAAAGGAAAATAATGTTTGTGGATTATTTATCTTTATTGTAGTACTTACCTAACTGTGACAGGTATGTATGATATTTATTTTTTAAGTCTATAGGTATGTTGCAGTTTTATTGCTATTTTATTGCTTTGTATAGCTACAAAAAGTTTGAATGTAGGACTTTTAGTTTGACAGCTGTCACTTTGATACCTTTCATGCAACTCTAGCAAGACAGGTCCTATTTTGATTATTTTAGTTTTACGAAAGTAACACGGGTAATTTATTATTCTTCTAACTTCTAACAACTTTCAACTGCAGTATGCAGTAACTTGTAGTAAGATTGGTAATAACACTAGTAATAAACGGTGAAATTAAAATTATTTTTTAAATCAATTTTACAGACGATAAGCAATGGACAGCAAGGTTATTCTACATTCTATATATGACTGACTATGAATAACATTTTTTAACACACGCTACTTATACTTAGCAAGTGTTTAATTGTGATACTTCAATACATGGAACGTCCCAACGTACTTAGTTTACAACTCGGACCAAATGATTTTTTATTCGGTCTGAAATTTATCGATAGGATTATTTTTCTTTAGAGAACAACAGAGTTCTAAGTAGGTTATTTTTCGCAAAATCAAAATTACTGATGGTGTATCTTTCTCAAATTTATATTATTAATTCTATGCAGTATACAGCGACCAAGCGATCAGCGCCTTCTCAAAATATTTTTTCAACTGAGATAAAAAATCTAGCACACTAGTGCACATTGTACCCTCGATGTTTGTGCCTAAAATCAACTTTGAGCTTGAAGCCGTTCACAAAAAAACAACAAAAACCCTAATCCATGTTTCAGGTTTTAAAAAACAAAAAACTAAATTCAAATCTAAGCGCTCCATTCAACATTTTAATTTCCGTAGTCATAAATATTAACCCTTCGCTGTACAAAAAAGGGTTTTTACCCCAAAATTAATGCTCTCTATCATTAAGTCGTGCCTTAATGTGAGTTTACAGAACCGACTTTAATCTCGCTCCAAATCTTGATATGACATTTAACTGGTTATGACATGAAAATTAATGCTAATGCAATTTACTTTTAATGATTGCTTGAAATTGCTTCACATATTTACTACTATACACAATTGGATTTTTTGGGAGAAAATAGGTATTCATAAAAATTTCATGACTGTCGGATTTAAACCTGTATCACTGCATCACGGTTGCGGTGTTGCGGCTTCTCCAATTCAAACGCATGACCTTAAAGGCGTCTGACCACTATAACGTACTTACCATGTCGGTACTAGGAACGTATTAGGCAAAAAAAACATAGGGTTACACTCCAGGAGTGCCGGCAGAAGCGAAAACACCACTTGAACGCCAAGGTCACGGACACTTGATAGCCTTGAGTAGTAATCAGTGATGCCAAATTACACAATTTCTAGTACGCAGTACCTTAACATAAATAAACATTCATCAAACGAACATCCGGCGAGCTGTGTTGATATAAAAATACCGTAGTATAGCCTAGATATTTTATAAAGGTATAAGATAAATAATAGAAAATAAAAATTACGAAATATGAAATCCCTAAGTAAACAGACAGTACTTACCAGTACATATGTGCTCGCTGGTGTAAATATCGTGGTATTTTTGTACGTGGTACGTTTTTTTAACGCTTTTGTAACGCGAGTTTAACATTTTTTACCCGTCCCAAAAAGTGCACAAGACCGCTAAACAAGTTTTCACTTCAAAAATATTCTTCGTATTGAAAAGTATGAAACTTTCCCCACTAGACCGTTCTGTCACCGACCAGCGCCATAGCGTGCCATGCAAGGAGTGTTTCGGCACCGGCAAGATATTGTCAACGACGTTGTTGACGTACGTTGATGGTATGTTGTAGTCGGCGTAGTTTAGAGCGCATCATTTAGTTTTCCGTGCCTGATACGTTCTTAGTTACACATACTTAAAAGTTGTTTACATGTGCCAAAAAATCTCTTCAATTTTAAGTAAAATATTTTTCAAGTTGAGAGAACAAACATTTTAAAGAAAACCCCAATTATCAAGAGACGCTGGACAAACAATTTCATTAACAAAACTCAATTTTGACTTGTTTGAGTTCACAAAAGACGGTGAAAGTATATAATTTGAGCGTGCCCCTTGAATAACTAAGGAGTTGAAGTCCATCTTGAGTGGGGACGAAATGTCACGTAGCTCATTAAGGGTTAAGCATTGTACAGGGGCCTACCAAAAACTCTTTACATTTTGTTCACCACTAACAAGACACATGTCTTTACATTTTAAGCCTTCAAGCAAAACCATCGTCTTGCGATGATGTTACCTCAATATTTTCCATTTATTAGTAATACTAGCTTTATCTGCGGATGACCACGGGATACTTCAATTTTGCGGGATAAAATGTAGTCCATTACACTCTCTAACATCTAAACAACATCCGTGTAAAATCAAGTCAGTCCAGCTCTCTGTTGCTGCGTGAAAGTGTACTCGTAACAAACCAATCAACATCACATTTTCGGATTTATTAAATTCTCGTACCTAGCTTTTGGCTGCGGCTTCACCCGCGTGTAATTATGACGTTGGTACATTCTATTTTTGCGGAATAAAAAGTAGCCTATTTCACTTTTTTACCTTTGAACTAAATCCGTGCCAAAAATCAAGCCCATCCGTTGCTCTGTTATTTATTAATTCCATTCTGTTAGGTAAAAGTAAAATCGTAAGTTCATATAGGCCAGGTAGCTAGTGCCGCCTGAAGGCCTCTAACATGGCGAAACGGTAAAAACAACCGGGACCTACAATTTAACGTGTCATCCAAGCCACGTTAGAGCTCAGTAGTAAATGCTACCCGCGGTCACCCATCCGAAGACCGACCGTGCCGAACCTGATAAACACCTAGTCAAACAACGCTACGAGCGCTACTATTTGTAAAATAGTACAGTATGAATAGGGTCACGGCTTGAAAACTAGTCCATAGTATGCCCCTAGATGTTTGTTTGTTTGCAACATCACTCGCCATTCTTTTGTTTTCCTTGTTAGTCTAGTTAAACAAGTTGCATTTACAAAGTTCACTTACCAAGGCAGCTTCAAACTTAGGGAAAACTAGGGCGGACAGGCAGAATAATTGTATTTGTGTAATTTTATTGTTCTGCGTTGTTGTTCTGTACTGGGTTTGCACTTGCATTAGTTCAACTTTGTTTTCTGATCTGTACCTAAGTAATAAGTTGGTGAAAATGCTTAATGTTATTAGTAGGCACATTTTGTGCGATAAACTACTTTAAAACTTTTAAATTTAATCTGATTAAAGTTTTTCCCACATGTTTTATAACGGTTTTGTATTGCTATATTTAGGAAATTTATTACTTTATTAAAGTTCTGTAAAAATATACATAGTGGAGTGAAAGTGATTACTTTAAATGACTCAGAATTAGAACATCAAAAACTTAAAAATTCCTAATGTTGCATATTTATTTTGTTGATTCTAAATATTTGTGAAAATAACGAACATCTAATATTAATTATAACCGATAATTTTACTGCAAACATTTAGGTTCAATATTGATCGTCGGTACAAATTTTCTAATACCATCCTTATCCTTACTAATATTATAAATCCGAAAAGTTTGTTGGTTTGTTACTCTTTCACGCACCAACGGAGCAACGAATTGACTTGATTTTTGGCATGGACATAGTTTAAAAGGCGGAAGGAGCTTGAGGATACTTTTTATCCCGGAAAATTGCATAGTTCCTGTAGGACAGGACAAAAACCATCGAAAGCGAAACTGTCGCCACTATCACAAAGACGCTAAGTGATTAATTCCTCTATGACGCTAATATGGACTAACGAAACGTCACAGCCAAACGTAATTAGATGACAGGTGGCTTTGTCTGCAGACTTTTATAAATCACAAGTAGCATGGCAACGGGACAAATTGTTTTTCCACCATTATATCCCCTTGAAGAGGAAATAAAGTATGGATTGAAAATGACAACTGACATTAAAATTGGATAAAATGTTTTTTTCCCTCTGCATGCTACATGTTACTATGACGTTTAATACCAGGCCGTCATTTTGTCTGACATTAAAAATATTTTTAAATCTTCTATCATTAGAGGTTTAACATGTTTCTTTATTCTACCTTTATGGTACAGAATCATCATACTTAAATATTATCAATCCGAAAAGATTGTTAGTTTGTTCCTCTTTGACGCAGCAACGGAGCAAAAGATTGACCTGATTTTTATATGGATACCTATGGTTTAAAAGACAGAAAGTGATAATAGGATACTTTTTTATCTCGAGAAAATTCGTGATTCCCATGGGATAGGACAATAACTGTTTCTCAGCAATGGAGCAACGGATTGACTTGATATTTGGGGTGGGCATAGTTTGGAAGACGGAAAGTGACATAGGATACTTTCCATCCCGAAAAAATTGTGGTTCCCGTAGGACTTAACAATATTTATATTTTAGCAAAATCTTAACCGAGAAATTAACATATTTACAGACGGCAGCAAAATGAAAGGGAAAGTCGGGGCGGCATTATCCATTTGGGATGATGGATGCCGCTGAGATCAGTACCCGCAAGCTGAAATTGGCCGTGTACCAGGCCGAGCTATTGGCACTTCTTGAGGCTACCGAAAAAGCAAAAATCTTTTGTGACTCCAGGTCTGCACTGGAAACGGTAGTTGGCGTATCTTTCCTCCATCCCTTAGCAGTAAATTCAAAGCTAACATAAAGTTACTACACGCACAAAATAAAATAGTGAAACTTTATTGGATTAAAGCGCACGCGGGGATGGAGGGAAATGAGAGAGCGGACCAGCTAGCAAAGGAAGCAGCACTGCACTCGAAGTGCAGACCTATTTACGATAACTGCCCCGTTTCATTCGTCAAGCGAGAAAGCCGAAAGGACTCTCTTGACGAGTGGAACCGGCGGTATCAGGATGGACACACAGCGGCGGTAACCAAAACATATTTTCCTGATGCAAGGGCGGCACACAAGATCGTAAGAGAAATAGCACCAGTGGGAATCATAACTCAAGTGCTGATGGGGCATGGTGGGTTTTCCCAATACTTACATCGATTTAAGTTGAGGGAAAGCCCATCGTGCATCTGTGAACCCACAAAAGAGGAGACTCCACTGCACATAATCTTGGAATGCCCAGTTTATGGAAAGCTGAGATTTGATTTAGAACAAAAAATTGGAATTAATCTAACACGTAAAAACCTTAGAAACAATTTTATCGAATTTTTGCACAAATATTTGTAAATAAGCAATAATTAGGAACAAGTAGGTATAAACTTTGCTGTACCATTGTAAGTTGTATATACACTCCAACCGTAACTTAACCAACAAAAGCATTCCTCTAAGGTATTTTGATATTTGTCGGTTAGGTTAGGTTTCGCAGCCGACATAAACATAAGCCAAAATCAAAATATAACGCGGGCGAAGCCGCGGGTAAAAGCTAGTAATAAATACATTTACTTTTGGACACAACCAATAACCATGGCACATAGAATTTTTTTTCTCGTAGAAGTCTCGTAGCAATGGTGTAGAAGTCTTGTAGCTATTTCGTAGCGTCGTAGTACGCCCGTAGCGAATAGAAAAAATTACGTGCTACGTGCCTACCGGTCGTTTTACCTACACGGGCAATTCCAGCAGTAAATAATAGGCCACGATCGCTCGCCGGGGCATCCGGCCACAGAGTGGCTTTATTAGCAGGCCAGAAGGGGAACATCAGGTTTTTTTTATATTAAAAACTAGATGCCCGTCCCGAATTTGCCCGGCTACGAATGAATTATAGCTACAAATTTTCTGAGAGAAATGTTCTAATTAATATTGAAAACGGTAATGTAAATGCGTTGTGTAGTTTTATAATATTATGAATTGATAGAAGGAATGCGTGCGTTCGATGGTATGTGTGAATCCACCAACCCGCACTGGGCTAGCGTAGTGGTTATAGCCCAATCACCCTTCGTGGGTGGGCCTACGTCCTGCAGTGGACTATTAAAAAGGCTGGTACAGTACAGAAGGAATGCTAATTAAATTAGAGCAAACTCTAAGTTTAATTTGTTACAAAAGTAATGAAAGAAGGACGATATTTTGTCACAGGCCCAGACTTTGTACCATGCTTAGAAAAATAGCAAACAAACGGTCTACAAAAAATTGGTATTTTATGCTTATTTATATAACTCCGAAACGCCTCGCCCCCTGCAGGATGACCGCGCGCGGATTGCGATTGAGTTACTCGGTGGGCAGCCGTTGCCTGCACGCTTACCTTACGTTATCTTCGACATAGCGCTTCTTCTTTCATTCCTACACCTTCTTACGAAAGAGCCAGTCATATATTTTGTCATCAAAACGAATAAAGAAAACTTACAAAAGAGAAACAGAAATATATGCTTGATACGCGGCCTCCAACCACGGACCGCCTGTCGTCAACTAGTGGACACCAAGCGACAAGGCTGGTGGCTCTATACGCATTAAGTAAGTTCGTATAGGCTAGGTGGCTAGCCTTGTGTCAGAGTTTTTAGGCCGCCTGAAGGCATCTACGCATTAATTTGCCTGTTTTCTTCTGTGCCTCGCATACGACACTGCAGCCCGTCTCAGTGCATTCCATTGATAGATAGATAGTCACTTATTTTCAGTAAGGATAATTACATACATTGGTTTACAATAATATACTATGAGCAACACCTTACGAATTGTCAAAATAACAATAATTATTCAGCAGAATTATTAAGCATAATATTACAAAAATTAATTAAAATTTGGTACGTTACATAAAATTAAAAATACAATGTTAAAAATTAAGATATCAGAAATACTGTAATAAAAATGTCTGCAATAGCATTGTCAAAAATAACAGTTTAAAATAACTAAAAACAGTTACATGTGAATACCTAAATGTACCCAACCTACTGGCTGCTTCATTAAAAGATAAGCCTGGAGAAGCGGGTCTGCCTCAGATCTCTCTTAGCTTCCACACTTCTTAGCGCCACAACAAGGCGAAGACCAAGGGAGAACTCATCGTACTGCCCCAACTACGGTATAACTATTACCCGCCACGCGTCGGAAAATTGAAAAGTTAACGAGCCTGTTCCACCATGCTCGCGTTTTGCCCGACCACCTTTTGTTTCGCTGAACCTCTCTTATTAGAGGAAATTGCTTGCAGGAACATGAAAGGTATACCAACTGTCGATCGCCTAATTCTTGGGCTCTAATAAGTTTGGTAATTAGTTTTTATTATAGTACTCCTATAGCTTTTTTCCGCGGCTTTGCCCGCGTTATATTTTGGTTTTTAAACTATCCCATAGAAACCTGTTGTTTCTCCGGGATAGTAAGTTAAAAATTCTACATCGTAGAATGTTTCTTATCTCCACACTTGGATCTGTCTTTAACAAATAAATGTTGCTGAAACCTGTCTTATTAAATTGTTAGTACATGACAGGTATACTGAATATCAAAGATCTTATTTTTGGGGTTTTGATGTGCGTTATGAGTTTAATAATTAGATTGCGATTAAATATTAATTTGTATTATTATTACAGACTATTTGCGCATAAATTGTACATCCTACCTACTAAAAATGGATACAGTGAAGAACCGTGAGTGTGTTTTATGAATTTTTAAAATTGGAATGACAGTGTTTATGATACTTATTATGCTGAACTGCTGGCTAATGGTGTCTTTAAAGCGTTTCACAGTGAAGCTGTTATAAAAAAAATGCCAATTCGATGGCGTCAGCCAACAACGCAACGGTCAGACGATTTGACTAGAATCATAGCATTGCACTGGATAAAAACCGCATAAAACCAGCCTATTGGGAATGGATCAGGGATGCCTTTTCTGGTTCAAAATTAGATCTCCAACAGCTGATATACCCAACGATGCTAACCATAACATATTTTATGAAAAAAACCTCCCTAAATTAAACTAAAACTAGATAAGTTAGATAACTAAAACTAAACTGAATACGATCCTAAACTTTAACCATCCATCTGCATAGCCGTGTAAAAATCAAAAAGCTGATAGCTCGTTTAAAGCGTCACTGAAACTTTATAAACTTCATATTTCGCGAAAACATGTACAACATCACATTAAAGCGTACGGCAGGTAGGGTTACCAGATGGAATTTTTTAAGTCCGTAGAATAAGCATGATTTTCAGTGAGAAACCCTTCGATTTTTAACAACGGATCACAATGTCCAACAACCTTACAACGTCCACTGCTGGATATAGGCCTCTCCTATGTACTTTCATAATAATAACTTCCATTATGATCGGTTCGAAGCGAAAGACTGAGATCTTAATAAGGTAGTCAGTCGCTATCCAGTAAGTGGTCTCCAGTCGAGAACTTTTTGACTATCAGTTAACAGTCTTCTGTGTTATGTTTGTTCCCAATTTCGCAAATCTTATAAAATATCATAGACATTTCCCATAGAAATCTAAATAATTTAAAAGCAGCCATTGCAATAGAGGAACCTGTGGGGTTCGTAGAGAAAAACTCTCCGATTATTTATTACTAGCGACCCGCCCCTACTTTGCACAGGTGTATTACACATTAAACCTTCCTCTTGAATCATTCTATTTATTTTAAAAAAGCCGCATCAAAATCCGTTGCGTAGTTTTATAGACATAAGTATACATAGGGACAGACAGACAGCGGGAAGCGACTTTGTTTTATTCTAATTTTGTATTCAATTGCCTCTCTACAGCATTTAATCTAGTTTTTGTAGTAGATATACCGCAGTCGCGGAGTAGGAAGAATTTCGTACAATGACCTGTTGTTACCTGTCTTTGTCACTCCTGCGTAAATGTAAATAGTCTTGCTCGCACAGATGCCGGCCATTGCATCTGTGCGAGCGAGACTATTTACATTTAAGCGGGAGTGACAGAGACAGGTAACAACAGGTCATTGTACGAAATTCTTCCTGCTCCGCGACTGCGGTATAGCTATTTATTTTAATCATTGTTTAAATTAGTTGCTATTATGTATTGTGAAATGACGAGATATGTTTTGCGGTACTTTATATTATTGTACAAACTGTAGTTACAATTCAAATTACATACAAAAGAAAAAATACAAATTACAAAATCACAGTAAGCCGATACGTGCAGTCAATCTCCTTTTAAAATATAAACAAAATAAAATACAAACTGTTGTAGTCATAGTCATATTTATTGATAAAATTATTTTACAAGTCAACGTATAATTTTAGTATTAAGCTCAATACGTCAATAAACGATTCTAATTCTAATACTATGTAGTGATTAGAGACATCGAAAATCCCAAGACCTGTGAACAAATTCAAATATGGTAACCCTAGCTACACGGGAAATAGCTAGCCATGAAAATGCACGTCGGTCTATTACACGCTTTATTTGATAAAGCGCCCGCGTACCTATACCTATAAAATAAACGAAATAGATGCTCTGTCCGTAAGCCCGTAAGAGGATTGTTTGGTACAAATAAAAGATAAGCCAATATCTCTTTTCCGGGGTTGCCTTTCATAGTTTTGAAAGTTAGATAAAGTTTGTTTTTATTTTATTTTTCTGTAATACCTACTCATTTTGGGAATAAATATAGACATGTTGATATTCTGGGTGAGAAAAAAAGTAAGAAGCCAATTTAACCAACACTCAAAAAAATTTATGAACTCGGCGTTCAAAATCCGTTAACACTGGGGAGTCGTCTAAAGAACCTACACACTGTGACAGAGCAAATTTAAACGCATGCAGATCCCACCCTGTACAAAGTATTATGTCGCCTCGTATTATGCACTTTGATTCTACATTTACTGTGAGAGAACATGCAGATCCCACCTTGTACAAAGTATTATGTCGCCTCGTATTATGTACTTTGATTCTACGTTTACTATGTAAGAACATTCCGCCTAACCCTCTTTTTGTCCCCATGTCTACGTTGGTGTGTTCTTTTGACAATGTTACCTTGTCCCTACGTCTACTGTGTGTGTTGCTGAACTGCATTAACCCCACGTCTAATGTCACGTAGCCCCTTGTTCTAGCGCCAAAGCATATGTCCCCCCGTCACAAGGTGCTTTGGCGCTGCGTTTACCCAGACTATGACCCTGTAACAAGGTGCATTGTCGCTACGTTTATCTACACTTTAGCCCCTTGTTCTAACGCCAAAGCTGATATGACCCCGTCACAAGGTGCTTTGTCGCTGCGTTTAACCAGACTATGTCCCTATAACAAGGTGCATTGTCGCTACGTTTATCTACACTTTAGCCCCTTGTTCTAACGCCAAAGCTGATATGTCCCTGTCACAAGGTGCTTTGTCGCTGCGTTTACCCAGACTATGTCCCTGTAACAAGGTGCATTGTCACTACGTTTATCTACACTTTGACGCTCCGCATGTCCCTATCACAAGGTGCCTTGTCGCTGCGTATGTCCCTATCAAAATGTGTTTTAACGCTGCGTTTTCGCCTGAACTGTCATGGCGTTTGCGGAACAGAAACCCCGTTACAATCCTCTGCGAGTTGTGCAGGATGAACGTGCCGTCTCAGCTCAAAATTTCCCTTTCTCAAAATGCCCTTTTCTCAAAATGTCCCTTTCTCAGAATGTCCTTTTCTCAAAATGTCCTGTCTCAAAATGTCCCTTCTCGGACTAAGTATCTTGTTCGCAATATGTCCGTTTCTCGGATTATGCAATACTAGGTTTTTGCCCGCGACTTCGTCCGCGTGGAACAGTTATTTTGACCAGGTTAGGTTAGGTTTGCTGTTGATGATTCCACACGGACAATGTCAAACCTAACCTAACCTGGCCAAAATAACTATTCCACGCGGACGAAGTCGCGGGCAAAAACCTAGTATTGTAAAATCCGTGAAACGGACATATTGCGGACAGACACTCCGAGAAGGGACATTTCGAGAAAAGGACATTTTAAAAAAGGACATTTTGAGAAAAGGACATTCTGAGAAAGGACATTTTGAGAAAAGGACATTTTGAGAAAGGGACATATTAAGCTGAGACGGCCACTTCACCCTGCACAAGTCGCAGAGGATTGTAACGGGGTTCTGCTCACGCTGACGCAACGCCACGAAAGTTCAGGCATCGCAGACCTGTAAATGAAAACAAGTGAAATTATTTTTATTAAATATTTATTTGTGAATGCAAAAAATTACTGTTACATTTTTAAAGCAATAACTCTCGTAAACTTGGCGGCGCTAGTGTATCGGTGGTAAACTGTACTCATCGCCTTAAGATGGATATAGGAGAAACACAAAATGACAGCATTCGCTAGATGTCGCATTTCACAAATTCATGAAAAATCTTAAATTTATGAATGAAGTACTTGAAAGATCAGCACAGCTTTGATTTCACGGGAAGCTAACATTATTATCCAGCTTTCCAAATCCTCATTGGTGTGTTTTCACATCCAGAAATGAATGCATCCTTGAAAATTAAAAATGTGCAATATTTTTACATATCTAGGATTCATTCAGATCTAGATCTAAAAACGCATCTATAAGCTAGGTAATAATGTAGGCTTATCGTGAAATCAAAACTGTGCTGACTTCGCAAGTACTTCATTCATAAATTTAGGATTTTTCATGAATTTGTGAAATGCGACATCTAGCGACAGCTGTCATTTTGTGTTTCTCCTTTTCCCATCGTCTTGCCCTTAGCTTGAGGGTATCATTCCAGCCAACTAGCGCCACCATCACATTATAATCAATAGCTCTGTAGTGACACAGATGAATTGTGGTAGTGACTAAAAATGCAACTATTTTATTAAGTTTGTAAAGGTGCGTACGGACTTGTGTCGCTTAGCATGTGAGCAATGTTCAAAAATGCACAAATCACTGAAAATAGTGCGGTCAACCGATGCTCAACGTTTAGTGGTACCGCGTTTAGTGGAGTGCTCACATACTAAGCGGCTCAAGTGCGTCAACTTAATACATAATAATACTCTAACACCTATGTAGAGGTGGGTTTTTAAGGCTTTATAGAGTTCGATGCCCAACTACCCAAAATAACCAAAATATCTGCGGTTGAAAATAAGGTTATTTCAGGATATTTTCTAATCCTTAGTTGTAAAACAAAAATAAAGCTCACCATATTGTGCTCTGTATCCAAATGCACCTTTTTATATGGTATGAAGTGTTGTAAGTGGTCTGGTTTTGTAAAACCGATTTTAAATGTGGTGAAAAAACCAGACCACTTACAACACTTCATACTATATAAAAAGGTGCATTTGGATACAGAGCACAATATGGTGAGCTTTATTTTTGTTTTACAACTAAGGATTAGAAAATATCCTGAAATAGCCTTATTTTCAACCGGAGATATTTTGGTAGCCGGGTATCGACGGAATTCTGATGCTTAGTTTTTCATAAATCCTAAGTCATAAAAAAGAATGTCTGATTTTGGGGTTATTTATACGTAGGACACTGTGCTGCGGGCGAACTGACATGACAAAGTGGCAAATTTGGGGTCCTCCTTTGCTTACCTTATAATTAAGATACTATAATAATTACACTATCATATTATACTATCATACTATAACACACATCTAAAGTAAAAGAAAAAATTACATATAAAAAACAAAACAAACTATAATTAAGTAAGGGTTCACCTTAAGACGGAAAAAGGAGCAACAAAAGTTACAGCTCTCACTAGATGTCTCATTTCACAACATAAAAAGCCGCTGCAGGAGCTACTTTAACACACAACATGGATGGATGTGAAAAACGAACCTATAACTAGCGCCACCACTAAATTTAAATTAATATCTCGTAATCTACAACACTAATCGACTTTTCAAATGTACCGATTGTAGACCTAACTATGTAGTATTTATAGACCTAATTAGAACCACCAAAGCTTTCGTTGTTTAGTTATTGATACAATAAATGCTAAAAGTGACCACTTTTAGCAGTTATTATATCAATAACTAAATGGTGAAGTATTTTAAACTACTACTGATACCCAAAAATACTCCTTGAGTAGGTCTACAATCGGTACATTTGAAAAGCCGATAAGTGTTGTAGATTGCGAGATATTAATTTAAAACTTGTGGTGGCGCTAGTTAGCTGTGGGTCGGCCCTTAAACCACTGAACCGATTTCGATTTTGTGTTTCTCTTTTTTCCGTCTTAAGCTCTCGCACTCTCGCTGAGCGTCGATTTTTAAAGTGGATTTGTCAAAACCACGTAACTTTCAGGAGGATTCTGATATCCCACCACCACCAAGTTACAAGGATGAGGATGCTGAAGATCCTCGTACTTAATATAGACTGATAAGTCTGAATCAATATGATAAGGAACGTTAACCTGGTATGCATAGAAATGATCATCAAACACAACAGTCTCCAGTAGTTGGGCCTTAAAGGCTATCTTTGAATTATCGTACATGTATACAGTGCGTATCAATGCAAAGTGTACAGTATCTGAATCAACTTTATTTACAATGACAGAGTTTTCTCCATACCAAGCTGAAGATGCTGACGCCCATGAAACTTGTTTTATTTTGCTAATATCACTCCAGCCTAATTCCTGTGCAAGTACATGTGCCTCAGTCTCCCTGACATTAGTTGAAACACCACAAGATAAATTGCTGCTAATTTGGTTTCTAAGAAATATGTCATTCAGTTTGAGCTGATGTCTCCTCGCTGTTGTCAACGTCATATTACGCCTATTGTTTGAAGATTTCGAAGCTAACTTATTAGGTCGGTGCTTCGCTTCAAATCGCATTGACGACAGGTGTTTCAATGGGCCTAATCGTAACATTGCAGACGGGTAATGGACTAAATTGTGAAATTTAGGAGTGATAGTTTTCTCAAACAAGTTGGTGTACATTTGGCAAAGTGTTGCTATCATGTATTTACAGTATTGTAATTTTCTGGCAGAAAATGATTCAGATAACACAATATCCAGGACAAGCATCAGCTGAGTGTAGATAGCCCAGTATTGGTTATTTCGGGGAACTAAGTCACCAAACATAATTCCAAAGTACCTACAAAATGTCATCGTTTCCGAGGCCGATAAACGCAAATTACCTTTACGTAAGTGGTCCATTGACAAAGTTACTGGTGCATCGGCTTTATCTGGTCCGTAATCAAAAGCACTTATTTTGTTGTTTACGAGGTCTATTGTAAAACAGTGACATTTATCAATTAGAGCAACAACAAGTGAACTCATAATGTATTTAAGCACCCCTTCGGACCAATCGTGCATGACGTCATAGCCCATTTGATTAAAAAGATTGAAATTATCAATATTTAGCCAAACACATTTTTCCTTTATTCCAGTAAGAGATGGGTTATCTAAATTTAAATCTGCTCTGTAATTATCTATATTTCTTAACAGGCAATCGTCTTCGTAAAATTGCTTAACCATGTCTCTTTTGTTAATTTTGCACATTCGACAAGGAAAATTACTCGAGAAACTTTCGTTAAAACCCATTATAGAATGTATTCCCAAGTTATCACCAAGAATCAGTGCCAATTCAAAATAGATAGTCCCTTTAAAATGAGGCATATCAAATACAATTCCGTTTGTAATCAAGTAGTTGAATTCATCAATTAAGGGTTTGAATACGATGCGATTTCCAAATTGAACTCTGTCTGAGGAATGATATAGTAAAACCAAAAATATGTTAACTAACTGTGACGAATAGCGTGGTGGTAAGCAAGGCAAAGATACGTAGGCTGCACCCAATTTATGAATGCTACTGTGGCTGCCTAACGCGTTCAGTGGTTCGTAATCATCGACCTGAAGAAAAAGAGGTAAAACCAATTTATCTCCGTGCAGTTCTCTGCGTGACTGCCAAAAAGAACCTTGTAAGAAATGCTGAACGAAGTCACTTGTGTTGTTCGTTAATGTATTTATGTACTGCAAGGTTTCATCTAAAATATTCCTCAAAGAAAAGAAATGCTTTAGAACATCCCGAAGTGGAATAAAATGTGCTTCACATTCAACCCCTTCATACACTCTCCTACCATTACGCTTAGCATACTCAAATCTTGTACCAACAGAATACGCCTGAGGTTTAATATATGTCCCGATTTCTTCATAATATTTAAGTCTTTTGTATTGCGTGTCAAGCGAAGTAATAACATTTTTTATCCTCTCTGACTGTTCCAAAGGTAAGCATGGCAGTACATGATTAAGCAATTTTGAAACATCATCATAAACTTCATCAACAACTGTTTGTGGCACTTGAGGGTTTGCATAAAGTTTTGATCCTATCTCGGCCAAATGTTTATGGAATGATGTAACATTTACCGTAGGTGGAGAATTATTATTAATGTTCTGAAAACTGACTGAGTTTGAACTTTCACCATCATTATTAACGAGACCATCATTAGTAACGTTCTGTAGAATGGAACTTTGGGAATTCGAGCTATAAGTGACAGGAAGTTCTATTTCATTAGATTGGTTTTGGGGATTGAGATGATTTGTCATGTAATGACGTCGATATGATGCAAACAAACTGAAGGACCTAAGGCACCCTGGGCTTGCACAGGAATATATGTCTACCGAAGTGTGACGATTGTGCATGTGAAACTTAAGATGCCTAAAAGTATCGAAAACAAGGCTGCATAGCGCGCAAGGTACCTCCATTTTAATTACAGTTAAAAGTCAAAGAGATCGAATGTCAAAAACAATTATACAAAATTAATGATTATAGGTACGACAGATATAGTGAGGTTTTGCCTCAAACTTAAATAAGAAATTACCTTCGTGATAATTAAATTATACTGTAGAAAAAATAGTCACCAACCAAATTTGATAACTAGTTTTTTAAATCAATGTTTCAAGCAGTCTTTGATCAATTCTCTCAGTGTTACACTTTTTTCGTACAGGGAGTCAAATTTGGTTGTGATTTTGAACATTGTCCGCTGCACTAGCATCCAACAAGGTGCAGCATCGGCTGCATATTCAATGTCCAAGGCAAAATAAATTTTGAAAGCAGATGTCAAAGCTGATTTAATATCGGCGTATTGATACCTTAGTGTTTTATACACTACTACTTCATATTGTTGGATTTTATCCCATGATGGTCCCACTGCAATAATGAAAGGCCCAAACGATATACCTTTTTTTTCAGTGAGTGTGACACGATCACTGATGCATCTCTCGATGTCACTCGGCGACGATACATAGGCGATGAATGATGTGGCCACTTCTGTGCGTGAAGGCTTCCACTTCTTCTTGCCTTTGATCTTTGTAGATATGGGGGCAACTTGTTTGAGAAGATAAGGAATACTTTTCAGTGCAGCGATGCTGGCTTGCTCTTCTCCACCTATTAAAATATATTTTTTTAATTATTTAGAGCCTTTATCAAAAATGGCTGACTCTTTTCAGCCCTACTTCATAACATAACTATATATAACCTAACATAACTATATAACATAACTATATAACATAACTATATATAATAAACTATATATAAAACCAAATTCCATCGAAATCAGTTCAGTCGTTTAGGCGTAAAAACGCTCTAGCTCTTCAAACGGCTGAGAAAACGGGGTGTGACATACAGACAGACGGACAGACATCATGGGGTCAGTAATAGGGTCCCGCTTTTTTACCTTCGGTAAAGGAACACTAAAAACTTACCAGTAGCTAATTCCAACAGATTGGTAATTGCTGGCTCTGCCCGGACGTCTGAGCCTTTCTCCACTAGCAGCTCCAACAGGCGTGTTTTAATTATTGGAAAGTTTTCGTTGAACAAATCCGAATGTGATGGATATGCTTGATCAAAATCGTTTTCCAACTGAAATGAAACAATAAAAAGGTTGTAAAAACACAGATTATGTATGTAGGTGCAATATTAAATATCAATCGATGATTTTTTACATACCAGCCTGTGACCGCTCGGTGACAGTAAAGCAGGAAATTGTTGAAAATAATCTGCAATGGACTTCTCTTTCAGTAGTTCTTGTCTCAACTTGAATGTCTGCGACCATTTCTCGACAACTTTATCAAATGGCGAGGAGGATGCCTCAAGCCATTTTATGTTTCCTTCAGAATCACTGGCAGACTCACTGGCTGACTCGCAAATACAGACAGATGGAAGAGGCCGTACTCTTTTCAAATTAGTATCTTGACAGTCACTGCTGCTTGTACTAGCACTACTATCACTGCATTTGCGTTTTTTCGTCGTTTTTTCTCCCCGATTCAAATAACGGCGATGAGTGATGAGTCTGTTGTGTAACAGACCGGAGGCCGGTAAAGCCTGACGCTCATTAACTCGGTAAGGGACGTAGTACACATCCGCTTGCTCTCCAGGAAACAAAGAGCAAATTTCATTTGCCCAGCTACTCCACACTTCTTGGCGAACTGTGTCTCTGACACTTGGTAAAATTTTCAGTTGATGCTCTACTACTAACACAACAAGTGATTTTCGATCCTTGGGAGTGAGGGGCTCAGAGCGTTTATTTTTCTCCAGCAATTTCTTTCCAAATGTTGTGTGTCCAAGTAGCTCCTGCAGCGGCTTTTTATCTTGTAACGTGCCAATTTCCTGCACGAACTCCCATTGTTCATCTGCAAACTCCTAAAAAAAAGTAAATCATAGGTGTGAGGGGGATGAGGTGTCTGAGAGGTGAGGGGCCTGAGGGGAATAAGTGTAGATGCTAACTCACCGTCAAGGAATTTTTTAATCCACCACTAATCACGATGAGTTGAGGTGACTGGGTTGAGGGCGCTGCTGGTACTGCCTGTTTTCCTGTATCTATGGCCTGTTTGTTTTTGTCCTGAAAGGTTCGTAATCCGATTGGTCTAACAGCCTTTACACTATACCTATGGACCCCGTTGGTAGCCTACAGCTCAGCCCCAACAGACCTACCTACCTACCTACTGATGTGAAACAACTACAGTTGTCAAGGCTCAGTACAGAATAAATAGTGTAAAACCATTAAGCTAACCTTCAACGACTCTGTGGCGTCCCCGACAGTAACTTCTAGTTCGTTCAGTGGATCCTGGGACTCCCGTGTGGGTGGCGTCTCAGTACTTTTGAAATCTGGTGTGGGTGGCGGATTGCTTCTGACCTGAAAAACAATATTCATTTGTATAATTTGAGAGCATAGGAGACCACAACCCTCTAAGGATGGAAACA